>OX336389.2:817260900-820014112 GCA_946902985.2 Meconema thalassinum | reverse complement strand
AAAAACTTGAATTGTGTATATACTTTACTTTCAACTATCTTGAATTGTGTATATGCTTTTGCCGGCATATTTGTTGACATATTTGTTAGCATATTTGCTCCCACTTTTTATATTTGCTTTGCTCCCACATTTCATCCCATATATGCTCCCACTTTTTGCTTCCCATTGGTCGGTAGTGCCTCAAGTGCTTACATTAAATAACAATACTGTAAACATATAAACATTTAATAAATCATAATTGTTTTCAGTAAATATATATATACCTAATAAATATTTTCACACCATAGGATGACCATTTCAAGATCATTTATTGTAGGAATTGTAGGGATCTCCAGACCTTGAAGTAAACCATATTTGATATACATTCCACATAGCTACATAACCGACAGTACGTCGTGGTATCAATCTCAGCCACCAGGCACGCTCATTGTTTGTATTGCATTTCAGTTCCATTTGCATTTCTTGAAAATCACCCCCAAGCCAAAAAATACATAGCAAGTTAGTGGAATCATGTTACACATCAATAATTTTAGAAGAGCTCTCAGGTATTGTATGATGATTTTTTTTAGAAGTGTATAACTGTTGACTAGCATTTACTGTTACACAACATTATTTTTGGTAAACTCTACATAAGTATTCTAATTGTCTCTGGTATAATGTCTTGTTTAACAAACATGGTCACACGGTTTATCTATACGTTTAACCCTCTGTTGTTTATGATTTAAAAAAATGATAAACAGCTAAACTCACTGGTCAATAGCCAACATAGTGGCCAAAATGTTTCCCTGATAGGTAACTCATGTTTGGTTAGTCAATTCTTAATGCAAAGCCAGTCAAAACCTAAAAATACTATTAACACCATATCATTAAACAAATCAAACCATCTTAAGGTATTTATTAAATTTAATTGCATTTTAGGAACCTTGCAAGCATCTTGCAACCTTCAAGAGGAATGTATAGACAGGAATTGTGAAAAGGAAACCGATAAATCAATCAACGTAGTGTTATGAACCTCAACGTAAGAAGTTATGAAAGTCTATGTGAGGGTGTGGTTTTTACAGCTGGATGCCTTTTCTGGCACCCACCTCAGAGACGAGTTTATGGGAGATGAAACTCCGCTATCATGTCGAATGTGGAACTCCTAGTCTAGGATTTCATAAGCAAAGGAACACACAAAAATTAGTATTATTACCAGCATAAAAGTGTGTGTGTGAAAGAAATAAAGTAAGTGAGATGAACTGCTTTAATCTCAATTTGTTTCTAATCATTTTTCAGAGAAAAATGACCAAACGGTAAAGTATCAATTCCGTTTTCAGTTATGTGTCTTTTATCTTCGTTTGATGAAATTGCCAACTTATTTTGCCGAACAGTAAATACAGAATGAGATTTTGAAATTATACAAACTTGAACTTTGTTGACTTTTTCTCTGTTATAAAGACACTTTCGATACTCATCAATATTCTTACTTTTACTCACACTCTTCTTAATGCCTTTAGCCTTACACAAGCTATTCATTTCATCACACATTTTTATTGCATACATTTTGGGTCGTAACCCCACAAATTCTTCAACAATCCTTCCAGCATTTTCATCTTTCATTAAACCAATTTCACCTTTATTTTGTCTCACAATGCCAAAAGGATTGTTTGTTTCATAGTTTCCAGTATCAAACAAATTTGAATGTTGTTTCATGAACTCATAAATATCATAATAGAATATATACATAAAACTATCGGTGTCTGTGTATAACAACCTCACATTTGATTCAGGATTTGCTAAAATAACATTGTAATGAAAGTCATTCATTTTACATTTAGACAAATCTAATATAGATGCACCAACATATACTGGTTGATTGTGAAAAATCTTTAGTCTACTCATCTCGATGACCATACATTGTTCATCGAATATAATTCTATGTTTAAAATTAGCCTTAGCTATTAAAGACCTACCACCACGAGCTCCATGCCATTTGGTGACCCATTTGATGTCCCTTAACTTCCTCACATTCATCAGTGAACGACCAAAAATTGCATTATTCATCACTTTATAAAAATTCTTTTCAAAATCATTTTTGGCTTGTTTTCGTTTCTCTGTGTTCACATCAATATATGGTTTTAGCCATTGGCTCTGATTGAATTCAATTATTCTGTGAATACGATCTAATTTCATTCCTAGTTGAATACATTGCTTTAACAATCTATAATGCAAAACATAACGTTCTTTATTATCTAGGGTAGCCATTAGCTTTGTCAACTTTTCTGGACATAGAGGGTAATCTGAATGTTTGTCATGTAACTCTTGAGGATAAGTCAAATCTACTTCCAAAATATATCCAATTTCTGAAGTATCATCAATAGTTAAAACATCAAAGCCTTCAACATTTGCAATCCATTTAAAGCCACCCGTTGGAAGATATTCCATCATCGCATATCCATACAAATTATTAACGTCAAAGTACATTATGTAGGACTCTTGCTTTTTCTCATCATAAGTTTTCATATACTTATTATTAGCAATCGCATGTCGTGTTATACACTGAACATTTCCTCCTCGAATAGATCGTTCAAAAAAGTGTAACATATCAATATCTTGAAGCAATTCAAGTTGAACGTTGGTTATCTTTTTCATAGCACACCAAGACATAGATGGAGCAGTGTAAAAATGAGCTGCATCAATGCCATAAGTTTCCATGCCATTCGATCTAAAATTTTCAAAGACATCCGCCAAAAGAAGTGTGTCAACTTTTAAATACAAATCTGCGTATTCTCCTAATGTTTGACAGGAAAACGTTTCCCACACCGATTGAGCAAACTCATACTCTTCATTCGATATTGTTTGATCATTAAGGCTGCTATAAAACTTGGATATTTCAGGTAATTTAGTTTCGTTAAGAACATCCATACTCGTGACGTATTCATAGGGAAACACACCTTTTCTCGCAGTAAGTCGAAACTGTGCATCATCATTAAAATAACGTTGTGTTATTTGCTTTGAATCTTCGCTTAACGAAGATGAACATTGATCTAGTGAACAGGACAAGAAATTATATGTATCGAAAAATCTTAACTGAATGAATCCATTCTTAGCCCGTACATACTTTGTAAACCCTTTGTAACGTTCCATATTCATCGCTAACAATTTTATATGACCAGGATTATGTAACACCTCTCCATCACGTTTCTCGCAAATTTCTTTAATTATAAAATGTCCATCATAGGCGGTTAGATTATGAAATGCTATAGGCAAAACCTTTGTTACTTTGTAATTTAAATTACAACTATTGTGTGCGCTTCCTCTATATTTTCCAGTTAAGTGACAATGATCGCGTACTTTGAGTTCATTAACTGCAATCGGTTTCTCGCAAATGTGACACATTTTACTTGACAAAAATAATCTTTCTTCATTTTCGGTCATCTTTAACATTGGCTTAACCGATAAGTAATATGTTTGAAGTTTATCCACAATACTATAAAGTTCCTTTACAAACAATTCAATGCAATTATTTCCCCTAAAGAGCTTGAAACTGCACAATTCACTATCGAAATTACAATGAAGGTATAAAGAAATGCTGTAAGGAATATGTTTATGTGTTAAAGTAGAGTTATGAATGTCACTATTTGGAAAACAGGAGGAAATTGGAGACAAAACGCATTCAGTGTCTGCATATATTATAAATGGAACTGTATCTTTAACTCGGAATTCTGTAAAATTAACAAATCTTTGTTCATCAGTCGGCATTATGCTTTTTGCAACAGGAAACTGTTTACAGTCTGCAAAGTGAACATTTAACTCATCCTCAAGAAGATAATATGACAAACAACGTCTACATATATAAATCCTTCTCTGAGTGCTAGTGATGCTTGAACGCACAAGGCGAGCAAGATTTCTAATTAAACAAAAGTGATAACTTTCACTGTTTCCAATCTGCAACATCAATAAGTCTACACTCCTTTCATATACGGGGTAGTTTTCACCCCCCTGCTATTTTTCATCAAAAACAAAAGATCTTAGGTTCAATTATCATTTTTACCCGTTTAAAACCTTTTTCCCCACTGTAAAATCACTATTTACTGTTTTAGGGGTGACATCATCTATCCGGGTAAAAGCCTATGTCACAACGAATTTTTTAAGCTATTACACATAATTTTACGGTTCTTAGTTTCCAAGGTATCGATTTTTCAATTTTGGGGTAGTTTTCACCCCCCTGCTATTTTTCATCAAAAACAAAAGATCTTAGGTTCAATTATCATTTTTACCCGTTTAAAACCTTTTTCCCCACTGTAAAATCACTATTTACTGTTTTAGGGGTGACATCATCTATCCGGGTAAAAGCCTATGTCACAACGAATTTTTTAAGCTATTACACATAATTTTACGGTTCTTAGTTTCCAAGGTATCGATTTTTCAATTTTGGGGTAGTTTTCACCCCCCTGCTATTTTTCATCAAAAACAAAAGATCTTAGGTTCAATTATCATTTTTACCCGTTTAAAACCTTTTTCCCCACTGTAAAATCACTATTTACTGTTTTAGGGGTGACATCATCTATCCGGGTAAAAGCCTATGTCACAACGAATTTTTTAAGCTATTACACATAATTTTACGGTTCTTAGTTTCCAAGGTATCGATTTTTCAATTTGGGGGTAGTTTTCACCCCCCTGCTATTTTTCATCAAAAACAAAAGATCTTAGGTTCAATTATCATTTTTACCCGTTTAAAACCTTTTTCCCCACTTTAAAATCACTATTTACTGTTTTAGGGGTGACATCATCTATCCGGGTAAAAGCCTATGTCACAACGAATTTTTTAAGCTATTACACATAATTTTACGGTTCTTAGTTTCCAAGGTATCGATTTTTCAATTTGGGGGTAGTTTTCACCCCCCTGCTATTTTTCATCAAAAACAAAAGATCTTAGGTTCAATTATCATTTTTACCCGTTTAAAACCTTTTTCCCCACTGTAAAATCACTATTTACTGTTTTAGGGGTGACATCATCTATCCGGGTAAAAGCCTATGTCACAACGAATTTTTTAAGCTATTACACATAATTTTACGGTTCTTAGTTTCCAAGGTATCGATTTTTCAATTTGGGGGTAGTTTTCACCCCCCCTGCTATTTTTCATCAAAAACAAAAGATCTTAGTTTCATTTATCATTTTTAGGTGTTTAACACGTTTTTTCCCCATAACATGACTATTTACTGTTTTAGGGGTGAAATGACCAATCCAGGTAAAAGCCTATGTCATCACCTATTTTTAAAGCTATAACGCCTAATTTTAGGGTTCATAGTTTCCAAGATATTGAGTTTTCAATTTTGGGGGGGTAGTTTCACCCCATAAAGGGGGACGTCGCCCCAAGTGCTAGGACCCCTCATACAAGTCCCTAGCATGATTGGTTCACGAGATATTAACAAAAGTGTAGTTAGGCCCTTTTGACAAGAAAATAAATGAATGATACTTTCAAAAACGAGGTGTCACCCCAAGTGCTAGGATACTGCCTATGGGAAAATCCCATCCTGGGTTCAGAAAATATTAACAAATGTGTAGTTAGACCCTTTTGACAAAAGCCACCGGTGTGCATACATACAAAAATTGCTCTTTCACCCCAGGTAAGGGTAGTTTTTATTTTGGGGGTTGACATACCTCATTCATACAAAAGGAGAATTCACTACGAGTCCTATGACACCCCATATGTTTACATCGCATTATTGGTTAGCGAGATACTAAAAATCGAATGACCTATTAGTTTTTTGTTTTTTTAATAAATTTTTTAAAAAGCCTCATCTATAAAGAATCTTTTAAAAATTCCGCTCTCTTACAAAAGCCCTCAAGTGCGCATGCATACAAAAATAACCACTACTTAACCTCCGGGTAAGGGTAGATTTATTTTGGGGTGGATATACTCCCGTCCATAGCAAGGGGTGGTTCACCACAAGTCCTACGACACCCTATATGCATCGTTCTAGCCTTACAAGCTCATTAAATTCGCCAAATTGTCAAAAAAGCACGTTTACCTCAAATTGCGTTTCCAAATTCCACCCATTTTAAAAAATTACCTCACCATCAAATAGAGCGGGAAAAATAGCATTTAAACGAACCCTCACTCAACCCTAGTCCTCGCCCGCCACCAAACATTTCCCAACATAGCCATACGTATTCAAGCACACACGCGACTTGCAAGAGAACATACACTACCCCACTACCCGCGAATAACCTTTTGTTTTGGTGCTCACACTCGCATGGGTGTCAGATGACAGTTAGCATCCTAATAAACATCCTCCATGACGTCAACACCCATTAACTTTTTATCACCATCGCACAAACAAGCCAAAGGGTCAACCTCTTCCCACGCTAACACGTGCACTGCACATGCTCGCTCCTGGACCACGTGCTCGCTCTAAGGACCCATGACGTCATCCCATGACGTCATCAGGATTACGCAATTTCTGGTCATGATGATGCAATATTTAGAGTCTAACAAACACTTACTACTGTGGTCGGCCCTTAACTTTGAAAGGATGATCGCTCCTACCCGTGTAAACGGGATTTCCCATAGGTTTGCTAAGCTCACCCCATGCTGGTTGATTTGTATACGTGTTGTACAAAGCACAGAGTCTAGATCTCATCCTCCTAGCTTCAAGTGATACCCACCCAAGTTTCTTTAACATACGGCTCACACTGCTCCTGGGCCTTTCTTTGCAGAATTTCCAACTCATTTTTGAGCCCTACTTGATATTGTTCTAGCCTTTTGAGGGGCTGAAACGGTGTGACGGGAGGGTGTGTCGGTGTTCTGAGGGTTGCGGTAAAATAGGGGGAGTATGGAGGGCGTTCAGAGCCTTCGCCTCTCCGCGGGGGAATTGTATGTGTTGGGTAAAATGGACGGAGCGCTACCAGTCAGTAATTCTAATTAGGGGTCGCGTTTATGGGCTGAAGGCAAGCCTGGGATGCCTAAGTGAGAACTGTGGCGGTCAAAGTTAGAAAGTTGCTTACGTCGCTGTATTACTGGCAGTGTGCCAGCACTCGTTTAGCTGTCAAGGACAGAGATAGGAAGCAAGTGAATCCTTTAGCGTAGGTTATACCGTAACGAGGCGATGAATGCGTTAAATGTCAGGAGAGGCTTGGACGGTGATCAGGGCAAAAATGGCAATAAATAACAATCGGGGCTGTGTGGCAAAATTACTTATTTACTAAAGCAATGTAATGGTTTCCCTGGATGTAGGACCGTTGTAATAATGTGGTATTTTACGATTAAAATAGGTGTGGTAAGGGGTAGGATGTACAAATATGTGTGGAACCCTGAGAGGCACACTTACCTGAGGTACGATGATCGAACTGTAGACGGGCAGCGTCTCGGACGGCAACAGATAACTTCCCTCTGAGTGGGGGTCTTCTTAAAGGTTTCAAAGTGCTGACTGTTGTGATATTGCATGTTGCTGTTTTGGTAGCCAGTTCCTGTGTTCGTGTTTGATGTGATGTAAGCGTTTACGCAAGGGCTGTGGTTTTAGCTCTGCTAGCTTTGTGTAATAAGATGTGTGTTGTTGTTGCTGTTGATTCCAGCCTAGGGGTGTTTTAAAGGCTGAAATGGTGTAGGGTTTTGGGCAGATGGCAGTGATCGATGTAGATGCAGACGGTGTAATTGTAGATAACTGTAGATGTAGATTTTGCTGTAGATTAGCTGTATGTTGATAGGAGTATGTGCGTATGTCTCTTAAGGGTGCTACGCGCCCTTAAAGGCATGAAAACACGTCGTCCCGATTTAGTTCGCGTCCCTGCGAACTGTACTTAGACGTAGGGGTGGCTCTCCTCTTCTTCTTCTTCTTCTTCTTCATCCTTCTTCCTCATCCTTCTTCTTCACTCTTCTTTTCTTCTAAGGTGTGGCGGCGTAGCTGATGTGGCAATTGGGGTCGTGGGTTTGTACCTCGGTGTCGTAGAAGTGTGTGTACTCTCAAGTAGGGTGGTTTTTAAGGGTGGACCATTATTATACATGTATTTTGTATGCCGTTATGTTGGCGATACAATATAAACAATGAGTATTTACAACAATGGTTAAGAACATACTAAAGGAAATATACAACAAAGACAGTGTGTTATTATATATGGTAACTCATGGTGAATGCGTATCAATACTCCTGTAAAAAAACTGGTATACTATACATATACGTTCATGGCTTTACTGCCAGAAAAATTATAGTTCAATATTGTGTCTAATGTAGGAAAGATGGTAGAGAAAGTAGAATGAACACTCGTTTGGGTTTGAATGTGGAAAGTTAGTACAAATGTTTTATTAGGGATTATGGATAGCACTGGAGTGTCCGTACATTGTGTTTTTAAGCATGTGGAAATGAAAATGTGTTAACAATTGGTCTGGTGTAAAAAATTGAATGTGTACAAACATTTGCATATAAGTCAATCGGAGTTACAGTGACAATGGCTATTCTAGTGTATTCACCATAATTATAATAATGAGCATAATAATAATAATCATGATAATAAATTTTCGTAATAGTAATAATAATAATAATAATAATAATCACAATGGTAATAACCTGTAATAATAATAGTAATAGTCATAATAATAATCATAATAACACCTTGTAATAATAATAGTAATAATAATAATAGCCATAAAAAATATACATTCGCGCGGTGGAGCTCTTACCTGGCCATATTTCATCTCTATGCCGGCTAGACTAGACTTATCATCTAAGGCCTTAATTATTCGAGTTCTATGCGGCCGTTCCTATGGGCGAGCGCCTGTCTTGGCAGTAAGTACTGACATTTACAAGATTATGCCAGCTCTTATTCCCGTGTTTGATACCTCATGGCAGGTATCGTTCTGTATCCGCCCAAGGTTGATAGGTATCCCACAGATATCTATGATCCTGGTACGGATGTAATCGTCCTTCGTGGGCGATTAGTGTAAGGTGTAAAGATGGAGTGTTAGTGTGATTTGTGTTTTGGTGAGAGGAGTCGTGTTTATGTTTGGGCGCTCGAAATTATATATATTATATATACAAAAGCTTTGCACATCTGTTCGCCACCTGGAAAGAAATAGATTAGTGTGCATGTATTAATGTAATGCCCTCCTGCCCGCTGATCTGCAAGAGAACCCATGGTTAATGACGCATATATCATATGTAAATATTCGCAATTGCTGCGTATAACCCACATAATCTATTTTGGCGCCTTATTTGCTATCTTAGTCTATAGCTGCTTATGTCTATGACCCTTGTGTGTCTATATAGAACCGTTAGTGTGTACAATGGTGTGTCAAATATGTGTTACAGCGTGTAACCGTGGTCCACATCACCTGTTCATAATGATCACTCGTTGTTCGCTGCGGCGGAGCTCATCTCTGGAATAAAATAGGCAATCATTATCCATGTCATAAAGACTTTGGCCATGTATGTGCTCGTCACATCTATCGCGCAGCGCTGTTCATATGTCGGTCGCTCCGGTGGCTGTCGTACTGGAGATATCTCTTCGGGTACCTTGTCTACTATTCTCTCTACGTGCAGATTAATAGTCTACTGTCCAATGCACTTCTATGGTTCTCTCCTTTGTGTGCTCCTGTCTCTCGTATATTCTTAGTGTGTGCTCCTGTCCTCCACCTACTCTTAGTGCGCTCTCCTATTTGTATCGAATAATTTATCGTGTCATGACATTTCGTATGGCCATATTATCTTTTGGACACGGCCTTCGCCATCATTTGCTATGTCCTCCCTGGGGTTGTCGTAATTATGATCATTTTAGGCTTTTTCGCTCGCTTACCGCTAAAAATTGCATACAATTCGCTTTGATATCGTATCAGGGGCTTACAATGTCGTTTCTCAATCATTTATTTCTTACTTTTTGAATCGCACTGACGGGCGTCCCCGATAGATCATTTATTATCAGCATAATTTGAGCCTAATCCTCAACGAACGCTGTCAAACATTTAATACTAAGGGGCCGCTGCCCGACATTTAAGAAGGTATATCATCATTTTTATTCATTCATTATATTTCATTTATATCATCGCGGAATAATTCATCGCGGCGTAATTAATTTATAATCCCGTTTCTCCACCTACGCGTGTGTAGGATTTCCCGCCCTCGCATTAGGGGTTCGTACTTACTTACTGACTAACTAAAATGGTCTAGTCCTAGCGGTCGTCTGGGTAAGTCACCTGCCTCCCGGCTAGCTCAATGGCGTCATCACACAGGATGGCTGGTTTCACCTCATGTTAGGGTGCACGTTGCGTCTGAAATTGAGGTGGCTAGTCTCCTATCGGACGGTCAGATTTACTCTAACTTGTCTAGTTTCGTCTTCCCTAATCTATGTTGGGTTTAACAATATCCGACACTATGGTAGGCTATTCGCATAGAGATCTCAATTGTTTTCCCTTGGTCCGTTACCCTCCTATGAAACACTGACCTTATTTTTTTGGTATCTCCTCACCTCGTGTGCTCTCAGGTTTTTGTGTTTAGGGGTTGGATCTTGTGGGAAGGTGTGAGTAGTGTAGGGTGTAAACATTTTGGGGTGTGTCAGACATTGTGGAATATTATTATAGTGTGGTTGCATGCACTGCTTTGCACCTCCGGCTTAACGGACTTCCACGCTGCTATTATGTATATAAGCCCAGGGAGGTTAATGGGTGCTTCATGGACGCATGCAAGGTGTATTACTGGGTCGCGAGGGTGTGTTATTATCTTTGTTAGTTTTAGTCATATCGTAGAGTGTAGGAAGGTATATCGTTATTTGGGCTTCTCCTTATATTGTCCCTATTTATTTTATATGAGGATGTATGGTATTTACTTGTGGATTCATGCTTGTGAAAAGGATATCGAGCGTGTTATATATTGCTCGAGGTACGGGAAGAGGTTGTTAGGGTGGCTTATTCATGCGGGTTGTATAAATTAAAATATTTCATGCGGGTATATTAATTAAAATATTTGGTTAGTACTACTTTGGCCGTTATACATACTGTATATATCCAGCGTTTGTTGTTTATCTCCGTGCGCCACTTTCCTTCATGCGTGGAGCTGTGTGCGTTTGGGGTGCAGTTAACCCTGTATTTGTTTATGAAATGCCCTTCTTGATTGTTGTAGGGATTATTTAATGGTAGGGTGAGTGATGGGAATTGTGTCATATGCTTGTCTAAGTGTGGGGATTCTGGGCGATAAAAATATTGTATCTGTTGTGCTGTTCCTGAAGTGTCTGTTCTCTCTTGATCATATTTGCCTGTGCCGCGCTTTAGCGTTATGTAAATGCGCGTTTACTGGGCGCCTGTGTTTAAGGCCGCTGTGTTGTGGCAGAGCTTAGTAATCAAGATCATTACTTAGTGTTGTTGTGGAACACTAATATCATCCCTTAACATCAATATGGTATTATTTAATAATATTAGGGGTCATATCACTCTTTTACATCCCTTTCTGAAATGTCTCTTTTTACTGTTCATAATCGCTGTCGGCTTTTCGTTTAATATAATATTATACCCTTATATTTATCCCTTATGTATTGGGGTGCTGCATTGCGGCCTGGGATATAATGGCTGCCAATAACGATTGTTAAGAGTCTATGTCTCAACGCGCTGTGGTCTGCCTGGCCTGATTTTAAGCCGTCTTCACGCATGTATGTAATTTCCGTTTCCACGCTGCCGTGTGTACTGACTTTTCATTTGTGTTATGTGTCTAATGCTACTAATGTCATTGTATTGTGCTTAAAAATCCCTGTTGCCTCTTAGCGTGTTTTACCGCTATAATAGTGGGGTAGGTTAGGCTGCTATTGTAAATTGTTTTTGCCATTGATTGCAGGCATTTATTTGTTGCCATAAAAGTCGAAATCTGTTATAAATAATAATTTCCCTCTGCGGTTCGGCCGTGGTGTATCCATCATGGCTGCTCTGTCCGGACGCACTGGCTCAACTTGCCTGCTGGCGTCATACTGTCTGCCTGGACCGTTTCTCGTCTGGTGGTATTGGAGCGCCTTGTGGGCGTGCCTAGTGTCGTGTACCGCTGTTCGCCAATCGTGTAGTGGCATAATAATGGCTGCTCCCTTGAGAATTGTGTAGGCGAGTAAGAGAAATGGCGCACTATCGGAGTGAATGTCGGCGCTCTGTTATTTTTTGTTAATGGTGGTGATGACCATAATGGGGATATTAATTATAGTAATAATAACACTAATACTGACGTAAGTGTTGTTCTATTGGGATTGTGTATACTTCACGTGCCCGCCTGTTTACTGGCGTCAGCATTTTGTAATGTTTAGTATGTGAGCGCGTTGCTGGAATGTATTCCGTTATGTCACGTGCCCTTAATTTAAGAATGTGTTTATGCATTGCGTACTGGCGCAATGTTTTCATTGCAACAGTGTGGCTGGCCTCTTGTGACAATTGTTTTGAAAGTCATGCAAAATGTAGTTTCCATGTGCTGCGACATGTGTAGTCCAGAATAATGGCTACTATATTGGAAAAATTATCTCCGTTGTCCTATTACTTATGCCTGCGCGTATAGTCTAGCTTCTATCACCGCTGTCCTCTAGGTTTTTCCTAAGATGTCCTATCCTGGAGTCTACTTTCGTAGTGTATTCTAACATGTGCTGTTCAGGTGTCATTTTTTGTAGTGTATTCTAATCAGTGCTATTCAGGTGTCTATTTTCCTAGTGTATTCTGCCCTGTGCCATTCTGGTGTCCGTTTTCCTAGTGTGTTTGTAGTGTCTGTGATTCTGACTGTAAACCTGTGTGATTGTAGTGTCTATGATTTACTGTGTTCTTCTAATGGTATGCCATGTTGTTTATCTCTTTCTTTTCTTGGATTTTTATCTGTTGTTTGCAGGGTTTACCGTGCGCGTGTGATAGGATTTCATCCGTCGCACGTGTATTGTGTCATTGATGATTTTGTGATTGTGTCGTATATTGACTATATTGTTATGATCTGACAATTTCCTGTGGACCTTAAATGGCCCTGACCATTTAGGGATTAGGAATTCTGACACGTTCTTCCTGCGTGTGGGCGTCCAGATCATAACTAACTGGCCCGCCCTATAATCCTGATGTTGATGCTTCTTGTCATAAATGCGCTTTTGTTTCTTCTGGGCGTTCACGATGTTTTGTCACGCTGTAACCCTCGCCGTCTGTAAATATTGTAGTCGCTCAGTGTTATTGGAGAGGGTGTCTTGTGGAATGTATATGTTGTTGACGGGACTTCGCGGGTGGTATCCATGCGGCAAGAAATGTGGAGTGTATTTTGTGATCTTTGATATTGATGTATTCTAACTGAAGGTTACCGCTTGTAGGTAATTTTCCCAATCGGTACCGACGTCATTAGTAAATTTGGCTAAGGCTTTCCCGATGACCTTGTTCATAGCCTCTGTAAGCCCGTTCGTTTGGGGAGAATCGCTCGTCGTTGTGTATGCCCTTATTCTGAGCAGTGTGTTGTTTTATGATTTTCGATGTGAAGAATGTCCTCCTGTCCGACAATAATGTATTGAATGTCCCGTATCGTGTAATTATCTCTAAGAGAAATTCTGCGATCTGTTCCGTGTTCGCTTGTGGCAAGGCCTTCGTGATCATGTACTGCGTGAGGTATTCTGTCGCTACGTATATATACCTGTTGCCCTTGTCGGATAGAGTGATCGGCCCTTTGATGTCGATACACATCCTGTGAAATAGTTCTCCCGCCGGTACGGGGTTGAGGAGTCCGTTCGCCTTACCGGGCCTGATTTTGTAACGCTGGCAAGTGTGACATATTTTTATGAAATTATCTATATCATTCTTCATATTTTTCCAATAATATTTCGCCTCCGTGGCTTCGGCGGCAGCACGCCGGCCTCTCACCGCTGAGTCCGTGGTTCAAATCCCGGTCACTCCATGTGAGATCTGTGCTGGACAGAACGGAGGCAGACAGGTTTTTCTCCGGGTACTCCGGTTTTCCCTGTCAAAATTTCATTCCAGCAACACTCTCCACTATCATTTCATTTCATCTGTCATTCATTTAATCATTGCCCCAGAGGAGTGCGTCAGGCCTCGGCAGCCGGCACAGTTCATATCCTCGCCGCTAGATAGGGGCTTCATTCATTCCATTCCTGACCCGGTCGGAGACTGGAAGCAGGCTGTGGATTTTCATTTTCATTTCGCCCTTATCCTATAATATGTGTTTTGTGTACCTAGGTATGCGCCACTAAGAGGTGGATTGTGGTGCTCTGTCATGATATGTGTTGTAAGTGTTTTAGACACCACTATCGGCGCAGTGTCATGTGTGGCTGTTGGTTTATGTCTTAGCACCCCTGTGTTGTCTATGAAAAATCGTCTGGATAGCCGTGCGGTTTTGCTCTCTACTTTATCTAGGTTTTCCAATGCCATCCTTATCTGGCCTAAATGTGGATCGTCCTTTTGCTCCTGTTTCAAATTTATTTGGGTAACTGCGTATGTAGGCATTGTGTCCCAATCATGATCAATATTTTCGTCTGGCGGTTCGTGTACTGGTAATCATGATAGGCCATCCGAATCAAGATGTGTGGCGCCCTTCTTGTGCTTGACTACAAAGTCATAGTCATAAGGCCTAAAAATAAATCTGTTGAGCCTCGAGTTCGGATTTTTAAACTTATCCCAATAGAGCAAGCTCGCGTGATCTGAGACTACTGTGAAGGGGATCCCGTATAAATAGGTTCTGAAATAATTCACCCCCATGAAAAGTCTAACATCTCTCTTTCCGTAGCAGAATACCTGGTCTCGACATTCGTTAATTTTCTACTCGGGTACGCCACTGGACGTTTGTGCCCATTGGTGTCTTCCTGTAATAGAGCTGCATCTAGTCCATACTGACTTGCATCTACGTGTAAAAATGTATGCCTGTCATCTTGGAAGTGTTGTAATAGTGGAGGGGTAGTTAATAATTGTTTGAGTGTGTTAAAGGCATCTATGTGTTTCTGTGTGATAGTGAAGGGTGTCTTTTCATGTGTTAGTTACGTCAAGGGATGGGCAATGTGCGCGAATTGGCAGATATACTTACGATAATAGCTTGCTAATCCCATGAAACTTCTCAATTTTCTTAAGTTTCCTGCATTTGAATACCCGTTATCGCGTCGGTTTTGGCTGGGTCGGGGATAATCCCTTCACTACTCACGATGTGTCCCAGGATGCTGATTTGCTGTTGAGCAAACTGACATTTCGACGGTTTGAGTTTTAATTTCGCCTTTCGAATCCGTGTAAATGCCTCTTCCAGGTGGGCGAGGTGTTCCTCAAATGTTTGCGTAAAGGCGGTTATATCGTCAATATATACCAAAACGGATTTCCATTTCAGGCCTGAAAATGCCTTATCCATCTATTTTTGGAACGATTGGAGTAGTGTGATAAGGGGGAGCTGTGACACTTCTTTTTGAACCCTCCTCGTATCGGCCCCGAACTTGATATCTCGCTAACCAATGGTCGGATTTGAACATACAGGGTGTCCTAGCACTCGTAGTGATGCCCCCTACTTTCCTATAGCCTCTTTATTTAATTAAAAGACCAAAACTAAAAGGTCATTCGCGAGTAGTGGGGTAGTGTTGGTTTCCTCAAGTCGCGCTAGTGCCTGAATATGTATGCCTATGTTGGGAAAGGGTTAGGTGGTGGGGGAGGAGTAGGGTCAAGTGAGGGGTCGTTTAGATGGTATTTTTTCCGCTGTAGGTGATGGTGAGGTTCATTTTTAAAATGGATGGAATTTGGAAACGCCATTTGGGGTAAACATGTTGTTTTTTGATATTTTGGCGATGAATGTTTTTTTATACGCATGCGCACTTGAGGAGTTTTGTAAGAGGGCGGGCTTTTTACATGATGATTTATAAATGAGTGTTTTTTTAATATGTATTGAAATAAACCCCAAAAAACTAATAGGTTATCGGCTTTCTAGTATCTCGCTAACCAATAATCGGATTTAAACCTATGGGGTGTCGTAGGACTCGTGGTGAAATCCCCTTTTCTATGGACGGGGTATATTCACCCCAAAATAAAAACTACCCTTACCCGGGGGATGAAATAGTATTTTATTTTTGTACGCATGCGTACTTGAGGAGTTTTGTAAGAGGGCGGGCTTTTTAAATGATGATTTATAAATGAGTGTTTTTTTAATATGTATTGAAATAAAACCCAAAAAACTAATAGGTCATCGGCTTTTTAGTATCTCGCTAACCAATAATCGGATTTAAACATATGGGGTGTCGTAGGACTCGTGGTGAAATCCCCTTTTCTATGGACGGGGTATATTCACCCAAAAATAAAAACTACCCTTACCCGGGGGATGAAATAGTAATTTATTTTTGTATGCTTACGAACTTGGCGATTTTTTTAAGAGGGCGGGCTTTTTAAATGATGATTTATAAATGAGTGTTTATTTAATATGTATTGAAATAAACCCCAAAAAACTAATAGGTCATCGGCTTTTTACTATCTCGCTAACCAATAATCGGATTTAAACATATGGGGTGTCGTAGGACTCGTGGTGAAATCCCTTTTTCTATGGACGGGGCATATCCACTCCAAAATTAAAACTACCCTTACCCGGGGGATGAAATAGTAATTTATTTTTGTATGCTTACGAACTTGGCGATTTTTTTAAGAGGGCGGGCTTTTTAAATGATGATTTATAAATGAGTGTTTATTTAATATGTATTGAAATAAACCCCAAAAAACTAATAGGTCATCGGCTTTTTACTATCTCGCTAACCAATAATCGGATTTAAACATATGGGGTGTCGTAGGACTCGTGGTGAAATCCCTTTTTCTATGGACGGGGCATATCCACTCCAAAATTAAAATTACCCTTACCCGGGGGGGGGGGGTAAATAATATTTTTTTGTATGTGCGCGCACGGACGGCTTTTGTCAAAAGGACCCAACTACACGTTTGTTAATATTTTCTGAACCCCTGATGGGATTTTGCCATAGGCAGTATCCTAACCCTGGGGGAGACGCCCCGTTTTTGAATGTATGATTCGTTTTTGTCAAAAGGGCCTAACTACACTTTTGTTCATATCTCGCGAACAAATCATATTAGGGACTTGTATGGAGGGTCCTAGCACTTGGGGTGACGTCCCCCTTTGCGGGGTGAAACTCCCCCCCAAAATTGAAAAATCCATATCTTGGAAACGAAGAATCTTAAAATTAGGTGAGATAGCTTAAAAAATAGGGGATGATATGGGCTTGTTTTAAACGGAGAATAATTGTGTTTACTGTGAAACACAAATCTGAATTTAAAATTAGTCTATGTCCTACATACTCTTTTTTATTTATACTTTAGACAAACGCTAACATAGTTGTCATTCAGAAGCCATGGCCGCCTCTTTTCCAATCCGACACCGTACGCTGAAGTTAAAATGAATAATGATCACGTTACAGACAGCCAGTTTCAAAGCCATGAGAACTAAGTGAACAAAGAATAAAATTCATGAGCCAGTGAGGAATTCAACATGCTATCCTTTGGAACAAAAGAGAAGCGTTCTACAAACTTAACCACCAAGCTGTCCTATCGACCCTCAATGGTTTGGGTCGTCGTAAAGATGAAAATTAAATCTAAGCTATAACTAAAACTAACTACACTCTTATATAGTAGAAGAAATGGAAACCAAAAGGGCAATAGGCCGAATAAAGGACAGAAGGAATAACAAATGGCCGTCAACCCTCAAGCATGTGGATTGAGGGAGTTGGAAGGAAGGAGAGCCATGAAAGGCAGATAAAAATGTATAATAGGAGAGGCTTTGCCCCAGAGGTAATGGATAAAGAGGAGGAAAACTAGACTCAGCTCAGAAATCCCTTGGGGTCGCCAACTTTCAAACTGATCAGCGGTAAGCCCCTTGAGGGTGTAGCCATATGCAGAGTGTGCCGCAAGTGGTGGGGCTATATACACCCTACCTTCTTGAGGGGGCTTGAGCAAAAGACAGGAAATAACATGAAAATAAAAACAAGGCTGCCTCCTCACACTAGTAGGATATCAGAAAAATAAATAAACAAGGGCCAATGAAGTTGCAAAAGGAAGAGACTCCCTAGGGCTCGGATACCCTAATCATGTTGGGGTCGGTAGAGAACAAGAGTTGAGCAAGTGTGGTCGACAGGAACTAAGACAGAGAGGAGCCTAGCACAAGTTAGTGGAAGCAATGACGGTCTCAGCTGGGACTCCGTGATCGTCAACCTACATGACACTAGATATGGCGCCCCAGGGGTGGAACTAAAGACCTCTTTTGTTTTATATCAGTGGCTTTTAAGAACGCTAACACATGGCATGCCTTATAATGCAATACTGGTCCTAGGGTATGCAAAATTGTATTAGAAACTCAGCTAATAATAGTGTGCTTGCCCATGATTATTTTCCCAAGTATAGTACATGGGACTGATAACCATGATTTCCAAGCCCCTAAGTAAGACAAAAACAAATGATTTTCATTTTCCAATGAGTTGGGGTGAGGTGAGGTGAGTTTTCTATACACCAAACTGATGTGGTTTCCCACTTCTACTCCCAGGCAAATGCACATTTGATGTTAAGAGTAGTGAAATGGTTTGCAACTGCCCAATGCTAGGACCTGATTAGTGGCTTTTAAAAAATGGAATGGAATGGAGTACACTTCCCCCAAAACCAACAAGAGGAGTGTTCGATCCCCCACAACAACCATTCTTAAAGTCAATATAAATGGCTATGCACTTCAGGTCAAGACGGTCTCCTCTCTCCAATCCTACCCGTTGGTGGTGAAAGGCACACTCTAATACAACCATCATAGTGACAGGTTATCTCTTAAATACCTAACTATCCCCAGATTTACCTTAAAGTTTCCTAAAATCCACTACATTTTCCGCAAATTGACCAAATGACACAACATTCCAGCAAAATTCAACAAATGACTACCAGATTTATTGAAATTCCATTGATTTACCTAAGCATGGTTTAAACTACCTCAAATTCATATAAAATTAGACGAATATAGATGAAAATTCACTAAAATTTACCAAACTTACCCAAAGTGGGCTACAAACCATGACATTTTTCCATTTTTTTTGTAAATTCACTAGATGTACTCGAAAATTTCATAATATTGCCTTTACATGTGTGCTTTTATTGTTGTTTTTGTTTCGGTTACCATACTCTCTGCAGACAAATACCTCAACATGACTTTCTCCTAGACTAGGAGCTCCACATTCGACATGATAGCTGAGTTTCTTTTCCCATAAACTTGTCTCTGAGGTGGGTGTCAGGAAAAGGCATTCAGCTGTAAAAACCACACCCTCACATAGACTTTCATAACCTTTTACGTTGAGGTTCCTAACGCTAACGACATTGAATGATTGAACGGTTTCCTTTTCACTATTCCTGTCTATACTTTCCTCTTTAAGGTTGCGAGATGTTTGCAAGATTCCTAAAATGTAATTAAATTTATTAAATACTTTAAGATGGTTTCATTTGTTTAATGATATGGTGTTGATGATGGATATATACGTTAAGACTAATTTTTGTTAGGACTTGACTGGGCTTGCAACAAGAAATTGACAAACCAAATATGGGTTATCTACCAGGGGAACACTTTCGCCACTATGTTGGTTATTGACCAGTAAGTACAGTTCTAGTAATGAGACAGAAATCCAACACAAACAATGAGCGCGCAATGCGGTGGAGATTGGTACCACGATGTACTCTCGGTTATGTAGCTATGTGGATTGTACATCACATATGGTTTACTTGAAGGTTTGGAGGTTCCATTAAAGATATTTCTACAATAAACCATTTTCAAATGGTCATCCGTAGGTGTGAAAATATTTATTATATGGTATTTTATGTAAACAATTATGATTTATAAAAATTTTATACGTTTACTGTATTCATATTTAATGTAAGCACTGGAGGCTCTATCGACCAAAATACAGCACTATCTGGAATGTATTGAACCCTTGCGAGAAGCTTTTTATGAGACTCTTTTCTTCGGGTTGTGTACGGTTCGTAACATCGTTGCTAAATTAAAGCTTCTACAAGGTGCACGGTAACATAGTCCAAATGTATGACAGAAAGAACAACAGTGAAGCCAAACTAAATAAAAACAAATTTAATTTCAGAATAAAAAAGGACAAATATAACAAAACACAACAAACACCACGAGGGAACACCCTCTTAAATCTACACCCAAATTTACGGTATGAAGCAAAGACTCATCTCAGAATGATGTCAAAATAAATTTACAGGTCCTGAAATATGGCCTGTCTCATCTAAAATCATGTGTGCGTGTAATATGACGAGCATGCAATCTGGGAGATTACTGGGTGCTAGATTTGTTGCCATCCTGCGACTGCCGTCAGGCTACAAATCCGCATCTCGGATAAATTAGCGATGGGAACTTAACACTACAAATAATATCAATACACACACCCGACACTCGCTAACCTTCAGTAAGTACAACAATGAAGATTTCCGCCGAAATCTAGACCAGCGAGCTATAGCACACAACTACTGCCTCAACAAGGACTTTTCAATGAAACACAGGAGTGAGTAACGTGACCACGAAACAACAACAAAGAATGACCGCATGTCATTTACTCTGAACAACACAACGGGTGTCACAAGAAAATTACACCATTAAATGATTAAATAAACATATGCTTAAAAGCAAGACAATTCTATACAAGAAACATACATCTGGACGTCAGCATGGTAATACCGCTTCGGCGTAGCGAACTGATCCCCTTAGTGTCATATCGCTCTTTAAAACAAAACAAGTAAGCCATCTCTTAAAGTAGGTCATGGCCTAACCGCTTCCTTACCCCCACACAGGTGTCCAGACGATACCAGAGATCAGCGCTCAAAGTGGAACTGTTATCTTCTATCATAATCAACCCAGCGTGCACAATATCCCAGAGCCAGCGCTAATCGCCTGGTTCCCGAGATCCACGAAGAATACATAGCTGTCACCATAGCTCAACTGTGTGTGTGTCGTAAACAAATATCTCATCAATTCCACCTGGAATTGTAAGACCCATATTTTACTGGCAGAGGTCCCGCAGGCATCACTCTCCGTAGTAAAAAACAACATTGCAGCAGTCAGAGGGCTAGCCTAGAGCAATCCTTCCGCGCAGAATAATCACACCACGTGATACACGTAGACACATAGACACATAGACACACACACGAATCACACGCTAGGGTTGATTACACCTGAAATAAAATACACGAATATTTTCCACACTCACTGCGCCTAATCTGGTATTCTGGCCAAGAATTTAATCTCAAAGGCAACTATAAAATATGACATAAAAGAACGGACGGTTCTTTACAACAATCAAAATACTGTGACATGACGATTCAAAAAAAACTTGTTCAACCGAAGTCCTAATCCAATAGAAGTTTTCCCCCCTCTGCTATTTTTAACTGTAATTACAAAAGCACTACTTATCTGCCGACGCCGCATCCATGCTTACGCCAAACCAAATATGTGCGTACACGAGTACACAATTAAAATATACAATACAATAATTAACGATGGTCACGCTTCCCCACGCATTTACATATTTGAGTGTCGGTGCACTACGTTACTCAAAAAAAATCACAATGAATACAAAATCACGAAATTAAATTATTTACAACAATAGTTCCCCTGCCAAAATATCTATAATGAATAAATTCAATATTTGTACTCATCCAAATTACTCGTCACATCAGCGGATATCCCCGCCATGGCCCACTATGGATCTTAACCGGCCATCTCACACATCTTCGTTGGTTGCAGGAACATCACTCCAACAGTCGACCCAAAGTTCGTCATCTTGCTGCTGATGTCAGTGGTGAAAACAAAGTTCAAATTAAATTATCTCTCCTATTCCTGCTATAATTGCAATAGAGTTACACAATCACTCTTTGTCCTGTGCAATTATTAAGCCTTCGATACTGTCCCTAGAATAAGCATTTTGCTAATTTCACACGCAAACATTTTATAAATTTTTACAATTATATTTACACACGGATCTCAAACAGAGTCCACAAACTTGAAACATCTCTCAATCGAGATCGAAGGCAAGTGTTTAAAATTGTTCGTAGTACTTGGCTACTTTAAAATAAGAACGTGGTTGTAGCGCACCGCTACATCAAGGTATGAACATGGCCGCTAACACAGACATCTTATTTATACAATCTGCCAAAAGTGTGGTAGAGGGGACATAATTTTTTTTTAATATTTTGAACCAAACATCGTAGAAACTTGCGGCTAGTGTCAAACTTCAGCATTTCTTCTGAACGTCAAAATGATGCCTCGCGGAATAAAATTGCATCGATGATTAATTAGATACCGCATTCGCGGGCTTTTCAGAGGGTATGCCACGATGATGCCGAGGTTGGCGTGGTTGCACGTGATTGGTCCATCCAAACGTAAAATCGTTGAGAACAGTAGGTCATTTCCCCCAGTTGCCAGCACCCTCCTCTTTCTTTCCTCACTGCTCGAGCTGGCTAACAAAGGCTAGAGCTTCGAGGTCACGGCCATTTACCTCTCTTCCAGGAAAAAGTTTAATTCTGTCAGGCGCGCTCAACTGCCCTCTTTCTTGCGACATCTAGTTTGCACTCTGCTTCAACTGACTATGGCCATAATGCAGTATATAAAATATATATATGAACAATTATTCTAATGCAATAAAGAATAAGGGTTCATTTTCCTCCAGCTGAGTTTAAAAATTCGAAAAGTCAAGATTTGAATTTTTAATCATCAACATAGTCATTTTCCCAATTGAGTCTGGACCTCACCAGCTCTTTAAATTTTCCAGCGCAGTCCGAGTATCTGGCATCTCTCATCTCACTAATTGCTTCTCCACTGATGACTAAGTGTACCTTGGCCTCGCTGTCATCTCCTGTCACATTTCGGCCTCCCTCTCTCTGTGTCATAACAACTTGTAGACCTCCCTGACTTGTCACCATGTTTGTAAACAATGCTCTCTCATAATTTCTTCCGTCCAGTAGCCCAGTACATTTGAACGTTTCTTAGTTCGCATCAGAATTTGCGACTGCTTCATTTTCTTCCTGTTCCCACTGCTCTCTTCTAAAATACAACTTCAAATTCGCAATGTTGAAAACTGACTTTGTTCCAGTGCTCACGTCTTCAATCCTGTAGGCGTTATTTCCTAGATTCTTGATTATGCGGAACGGACTCACGTACTTGCTACTAAATTTGCGAATATCTTTTTCTTTGTATCAGATACTGGCGGTCGTCGTACAAGTACCAATTCCTCTTCACGAAGTTCTCGGTGAAATTTCTTCCCTCGGTACCTGCGTAATCTTCTTTCTGCCTGATTCTTCATGTGTTCCTGCGTTCTCTGTATCCTTAACTCATGTGATATCAATGGATCCTTAGGACACGGAATGATCTTGTCCCACGTTCTCTCTGGTATTCTGTTATGGTGTACTAGCAATGGCACCTGTCCTGTAGATTCATGCTTAGTTGTATTCATAAAATGCTCAATGTCACCAACTTTATCCACCCACTTGTTATGTTCATTAGGAATCAGAACACGATAATACTTCTCCACACAACGGATTACTCTTTCACTCGGATTAGCTTGGGCGTGCCTTAAGCTTGATAAAATGTTCTTTATTCCCAGATTTTCAACTCCTTTCCTGAACACAGAACTGGTAAAATAACTACCATGGTCTGACAATATGTACTCCGGTTTACCTAGGGTAGGAATGACTTTGTTTTGTATCCTGCTAAGTACTTGTTTCGACGTGGTCTTTTGGATCGGGCACAAAACAACAAACTTCGAAAAGACGTCCACGCATACTAATAGATGTTTACACCCACGCCTTCCTTTTGGCAACGGCCCAAGACAATCGATCGCCAGTAGCTCACACGGCTTCTGCGGTAGTAATGGCTTCGTATACTGTTTCATGGGGTTGTTATTAGGCTTAGTGCGCTGACATGCGTCACAAGTCTTAATAACTTCAACTATGGTAGATCTCATTCTTGGCCACGAAAAGGTTTCTCCAGTTGTCGCTTCTGATTTGTCTGTGCCCACATGCCCCAGATTTTCATGAACATGCCACGTTAATCCCCTTTGAAGAGAAGCTGAAACTACAATTCTGAGTTTGGTATGCTCTTCATCCACAAACTAGTGTAACAGGCCATTTAAATATTGATACTTTGCTTCCCTCGCCCTTCCTTCACGATATTCAGGTGTCCCCAGTTGTATCTCTTTCCGGAAATATCTGATCATCATCAGCATCCACGGATCTCGTTCTTGCTCCTGCTGAATATTCTTGAGTCTGTCCAGAAACTCTCGGTCCTTCGGTGATAATTCCAACTGATGTACCTCTACTGCTATCTCGTTATCCTGCTCGGGATTCCTGCTTAAAGCATCGGGAATGATGTTCATTTTCCCTGGGCAATGCTCAATGGTAATGTCGAATTGCTGGATATAAATAGCCCAACGAGTCACTCGTTCACTCACCATCGCGGTCTTGAAAAGGAATGTTAATGCATGGTGGACGGTTCTCACTATAATGGAATAACCGAAAATAATCTTTCGCCATTTCTTGAATGCATAGAGTATAGCCAATAACTCTAGCTCAGTAACTGTATAATTTCTCTCGTGTTTACGTAGCTTGCGACTCGTAAATGCCAAATATGACCGGTGATTTAAATCTGAAGTGTGCTCTTGGTATAACATTGCACCTATTCCAATTAACGATGAGTCAGCTTGAATTACAAATTTCTTTCCAAAGTCCGGATATCCTAACTTCACACAATTTTCAAGCAGTTCTTTCGTGGCCTTGAAAGACCTGTCGCACTCCTCACTCCATGACCATCTATTTCCTTTCTTCAACATTTCTTGCAAAGGCGCGACTGTCTCCGTGTAGCCTGGACAGTTCTCCTTGAAAAAGCCAATAACTCCCAAGAATGCTGTCACGTGCTTAACTCTGGTTGGTGTCGGGAACTTCTTAATAGCCTCTATCTTGGCTGGATTAGGTTTCACACCTTCGTAATGTACCCGTTCGTCCTGGGGATGCGATGACCCATCTGCTATAACATCGCATTCCTGGAGTTCCAGGACAGAGCGGAGTTAAATGAACCTCTAGTCAAATAAGGAATGTGTTGGAAATTCAGCTGAGTTATCGAAAAAGCAGTGGGTAACACGAGACAAAGTATCTCTAGGGTCGTTACGGGCTTAAGTTTAATAAAAAATAATGCAAATATAAATGGGCGCCATCAACTGAATTCCTAGCAAACCACCTCCTTTCCGGTTAAGCCTTACTCAAGACAAGGAAAGAAGAAGGAAAATCACACCATCATCAGATCACAACTAAGATAAAAACAAATTTATTTCACTTTGATAGTCAGACAGACATTTTAAATATACCTCCTACCTGAGAGTATGGTCGAATGCCAACGTTAAATTGTCATTGTCCAAAAATCGAACCATCTCTTTTCTAATCAAAAATATTTCGTCCACACATAACAAGAAAAATTTATAAAGTTCTCTTGGGTTCTCAGGATCACTGTAGCACTATGTCTTTCGTCACTGACATTTGTGAAACCTGAGACCTAATTTCTCTTTAATTTAACATCATAAATGTGGATTTGAAAAAGTTATTAATCTGTCTAAACATACACATATTATAATCACATATTTTAAACATCACGTAATTTATGGCTTGCATGGCATAATTTAAATGTTGAACATGTTAGTCAAATGCTCCTAAACATCTAATAATTAATTTACATTATTTACATTGTCATTCATAATTACTTGTTTGTGAATTACAGAAAATTCACTTCTCATTGGTCATCATTATCATGATCATCAAAATTAAATATTTCTCACATTAATTCTCATTTCAAAATTCTACATATTCCTGTCAGAATCATTAATTCATCACCATTTAATCATTTAAATCCTCAACTCAAGTTGCAATTCCTCAAATTATATCTCAATTAAATTTATTTAATTCCATATAAATTCATTAATCATCAGCTTCTTTAAATAATTATCATCTTCTAATTCAGTTATTCATCATCTATTAATTTATTTAAATCAGTTTATATACCCAATCTTTAATTCATCCATTTATTTAATTCATTGACCTATTCCAAAATTTAATTTATCAACTTATTTAAATTTTATTCTTCTGGTTATTTAGATTCTTATTATTTCATCTAGTCATTCTGATTTTTATTTCATTAGGTCAGATCATTAATATGCTTAATTTTCTGATTATTATTTCTTTAATTATTATTCTCAGAAAATCTTGTATTATCAACTTTATTTATTTGTTTAATTTCCTAACAAATTGTTTAATATGGTTTATAGAACGTTGTCTTACAGTTTTATCACTTCCAAGTTATATCTCGTATTTAATTTATCATGCCAAAAAATATTATTGCCTTCACGACATCACGTTGGATCTAACTATCCACAACGACATTATATTTCCTCAATTCTTCAAATATCACATTTGAATTCAACAATTATTCCACAAAACTTCATAAATATTCAGCATACAGCCTGAATCTCAACAATTACGCTAGACTGGGTTCAACAACCTCATGTCTGCTTCAAAATGCATTAGCAACATTGCAACTATCACTTGGCAACTTCCACAAAATGCCTATCACAAACTTCACTTAACCATGTTGCATGATCTACAAAAAATATATAACTGGCTTCAAATTATCAACGCACACAATCTCCAATAACTGTAATTAATCTGATCACATCTAGACAACTTCTTAAACAATTGGAAAAATATTACCTTAGTAATTCAAGATCTGCTTTCAAATAGCATAAATTCTCTTACAATTCTCATAATTCACATCACAGAAAAACACCAATGTGCTATAATCTCTCATATCAAAATCTGCAATACTGATCTGCCTTAACATAAATCTGACCATTAATGATTCATCTTACAAGATTCAATTACTTTAAATCCTTCTCAAAGGTATCAAACATAATTATAAAAATCATCAAAAGCATCAGCTGTACCAGCTGTTAAACTGAAATTACTCTCAAAAGAGTATAGCAACAAAATATTGGATTGGCAAACAAGAATTGCTAAACATAACCCTGCTGACATTTATCGTTACTTTATTTAACAAAATTTCGACTGATATGTGACTAGTAGTTCCTTGTTTGATTCACTTACAATCTCATGTACATTCGGATGATAAAAATGAGTCCCTCTATGGCAAGTAAGATGAGTAACCACCGTACAGTCGTATAAATACGAAAGACCTCGCCCCGTCGTCTAATCATGATAGCGCCCTAAGCGATGGGTAAGATGAGTAGCCACCATACAATCGTATAAATACGAAAGACCCCATCTCGTAGACTATATGAGTGAATGTACCAGATAGGAATCAACAAGTTTCTAGTTGTCATATAAAAGCGATATTTATTCACTAAAGTGAATAACTTCTTAATATCTCCAAACAATCCAATGGAAAAAATCCCTACTGATGAATAATACACACTCGCTAGTATGCAATGAACTGACGAAGTAATATAGATAATCAATTGCAGATCACGAGTTCGAAATACTCGTTACACAAAAAAAACTATTCATGAAAAATATCCTTGCTGGAAAAATGTCTAAAAGATCAAACATCTGCTTAATAAAGCCAACCAATGGTGAGAATTTCGTATAATTTCGTTTAAATAAACGTATCACTCCTATTAGAAAAATATACATGTGTGCCCAGTATTCATGAAAATAATCGTATCAGGTGGTTATGACTCTTACAGTACCTTTTCATAATCAGCTGTTATTAAATTTCCAAGATCGTCGATTTTCCCTACATAATGAATTTCTCGAAAGATCGGCGTGAATATCATTCCATCCATGAAATGACGATTGCCTTCGACATCCAAGTGAATCAGCTGGTGGACCTCCTCTCGTCAGGAATCGAATCCATCGCTCTGCGGTGCCATCGCGTCTCTATCTGCGTTTACTCTGACATGATGAACTTCTGATTATCCATAGCGGATATTGTCCAAATCCTCTCGAAAAAGTTCATGGAAACAGCGGACCCCCTATTCCTCTTCTACGTTACGCCACTGTTCCATAAAATGTTCAGTTTGAGTGTCGAAATTTCAATCTCCAATAACTGTAAAGTCTCACTTTCGTAAAATAAAATTTTATGTGAGAGTGTCTAAGTTTATGAAACACCCTGTAGTTGTGTTCATATTCGGTAATTTATAAAACTGCATAAGAAATAAATGCATTAATGCACGAGCTAATGTTCATCAGTGCATATGCTTACAACATTCCGTTTGCTTGAAATTGTCAATGTTACTTGGAATGCGTTATGAAATGCGTAGTCGTAATATTATTCAGAAAAACTATGTTCCTTCGAAGTTCAAAGTTGCAGTATCTCGTAACAATCTGTATAATTCAAATGCTGAATAAACTTTCTAACTCAATGTAGCAATGAAGTTCAGCTTCTGTTATAATGCTTGCGTATATAATCATCTCCGCCTAAAGCTGACCTCGCCATGTCGTTCTACTGTTCTGTTCTGCGTTGAAAAGCAGCTTAGAATAAAGTCTCCAACTACTTGCAATGCTGTCCTAACATATCCCGGCCGTCTATGCTTGCTTGCTCGGCAAGTCCGCCCGGTTTATTGACCTGCTTGTCGTTCGCTGCTCGGTGATGTTGAAACTGTCGCCTACACTTTGCCGTGACAGTTTCGGTTCGCTACGCGACCTTCACCATGCGTTTGGCTTGCGCTACTGCTCGACCCTGCTTGCTCGGCTGACAGAGCTCCACTGAATGTGTCCGCACTGTCTTCTTCCTTATCTGCCTGGCGCAGACACGTGGCGTTCACCCCACCACTATGCTCTCGCGTCACAATTATAATCTCGAACCCTCATCATCTCGGCTATTCCGTTATAAAATAACTTAAGGGTTATCTAACTTCCTTTAAATTATTTCCACATATAATGCATGTTATATCTTTTCTTCTAAGATGTTTAAATACCATGTTCCATATAGATCTTAATAAAGCTTCATAATTCTATCCATAATTCCATCTTCTTACAGATGTCAGTGCCTTCTTGATCCTAGACCTACTACGTCATCCTGACATTCCTCTTGACTCGATCTGGGCGCTATCTTTTCTTAACCCTTCCCAAAACCTCAACTACGGCTTAATGTCTGTTGGCGTAGCCGATAGCCTAAACTAGGTATCGGGTACATCTCTCCCGTACATCTCCCTTTTTTTTATCAGGACTGAGAAAAAAATACACTCTCAGGCATTCTATATATAACACATGTACACGATAGCTCTACAATTCGCTTAATCAGCATGATGGTACTTTCTGACTCTCAACAATGATGATTGATTTCCAATGATTAGCATTTTTTTCTAGAGTTAATTTGACGTTTTTTTTCCTTCGCCACTCGTGCTTGCTCGATTGACATCTCTGACAGTCTCTTCGAGTGGTGCACTAGGCTGTCTATCTTCTTGCCTCGACCTCTCATATCCACGATTATCTCGTCTTTCGTTAGGATCGTTTCTTCGGCCATCCTGCCTGTCGTTCCGATTATACTGTTGACCTTGGCTCCAGTTATTTCTACCACGATATCTATTGTTGTATCGATTCCTATCTTGATATCTGGAATTCTGGTTATAATTTCTATATCGGCTATCTCTTGTTTCCTGATCGTATGGCCTCTCATATGGTCCTCTATACCGATCATTTCCACGAACGTTACGGATGTTTCGTCGATTTCCTTCGTTCCTTCTGTTTTCCCAGGAATCTCTTCTGTCCGTTTGAGCTGCGTTGTCAACGACTACCGCATTCACCTCTTGCGTGTTCCTATTGTCGTTTCTTGTATTTCTAGGCGTAACTTGAGCGCTTGTATAGTCCAATCGCCGCAAAACGTCGTCATAGTGCTCAAGTGTGTTTGCTCCCGACGCTATGAGTGATCGCTGTACCTCAATCGGTAACTGTCTCGCTATAGCTTGTAAAAGCACTTCTTCTGGCAATGGAGGAATCAGAAACTGTAATTTAGCCAGCTGTGACGTAAAATAATTGGCATAATGCGTCGGATGTGACGTAGAATAACGCTTCGAGTACATTTCCGCTCTTACGTTCAGTTGATCCTCGGCACTCCAAAATCTCCTCAAGAATGCGATTGCAAATTGCTCCATATTCGCAAAATTGCTTCTGAATGCTCTAAACCAAGTTAGCGCAGACCCCTCTAAGGCGCGTTCGACTATCCTTAGCTCTCTTTCTTTGGCTACTCTATGTTCCGCCATGTAGTCTCGAATATCTCGCAGAAATTCGACTGGTGTGACTCCTGTATTTCCAGAAAACTTCCTCGGCTTGTCATCCAGATTTCTAATAATGGTAACTGGACCTGAGTATCGATCGCTTGTACCCAACGTACTCCTATTCGAACTTGGATTATCCTGAGGGGTTGAACTTGCCCTTTCGAATGTCACATTCGGTTGCATTTGACGGTCTTCTCCCATGCTAAATTCTTGATTACTCATACTGCGGTCTATCGCTGTCTGATTTATCAATGTTTCCCCTGATGTAATATTCTGACTGGTGAAACTGTTAAACATAGATTCAAGTTTAGTTATCCTATCTTCTGCTAATTTCTCTACGGTCTTGACCTGAGTCTTCAACTCATCTAGCGACGTAACATTCTGCGTTTTGTTACTCTCGTCTAAATCGTTTTTCAACTTGTCAATCTTGTCTTCGCACGTATTCTTTACTGACGCGACTTGTTCCTTTAACAGATCAACATCAGTTCTAAATAGAGTTGAATCTATCTTCATCGCTTCCTTGTTCTCCGTAAACCTCGCTTCTAAGTTTGCCATACCTGCGATTAATTTTTCATCTAATCCTTCACGTTTCTCTTTTGCTTCGGCATCGACCTCACTATACCGTTATTCCACGATTGCACCGACTCTATTTTTGAATAAAGCTAAGTTTTCATTAACCTTTTGCTCTATATCATCGTCCAACTTCCTAATATCTTTCTGCAATTGATTCTCTAATGATTTTAAATTAGAATTAACCTCTCCTAAGACTTCCTCTTTAATGGCCCCAATTACTGACTTTAAATCTTTAATCTCATTACCTAGATTCATCTCTAGACCTTTGATTTTAGTCTCGAAAGATACTTCGGTAGACCACTCTTGAATTTTGCCTACATCTGCCACTAAACCATCGATGTCGAATCTCAACTTCGATACATCCGATTTAATGACTTTCTGTATAGACATAACGTCTGTTCTTAAAGTAAGAATGTTTTCTTCTCCTCTACTTTCTAATTCAATAATATTCTTTCTTAATATTTGAACATTTTCCTCTCCTTTCATATTTACTGCAATTATATCTAATTGTAAAGTCTTAAGCATTTCATTATTCTTTAAAGTTAATCTATTCTCTAATCTAGTTAACTTGTTTTCTAACTCTGTGTTAGTTTCTTCACTACGAGCTTGTAATTTCTCTTCCAATGATTTAAAATTATCCTCACTATTTGACTGTAATCTTTCTTCTAATGATTTAAAACTATCCTTCAAGTTAGCTTCACTAGCTTTCAAATGACTTTCAGTACTAGTCTGTAATCTAGTCTCCTATGACATCAACTCATCTTTACTATTTGACTGTAATCTTTCTTCTAATGATTTAAAATTTTCTTCACTATTTGACTGTAATAATTTTAGATTTTCTTCATTACTAGTCTGTAATCTAGTCTCTAATGACTTTAAATTATCTTCACTAGTTGACTGTAATCTGGTCTCTAATGACTTTAAACTGTCGTTCAGATTGCCTTCGTTACTAGCCTGTAATGCTTGTACATTTTCTTTACATCTAGCTTCTAATCTAGCTTCTGAACTATTTATCTGTTCTTTAACTTCCGTTTCCATCTTAGAAATAGTTTCTGCAATACCAGACATACCAGTCTGTAACACTCCTAACACCTGAGCTAAATCTTCCGGCAACATAATTATATTTTCAATATACGTTTTATTCAGAGACGATAGACAACAACACATCACAATGTCTCAATTCCTGCATTCACTTGGGTATAGGAAAAATGACTTATAACTAACATGATATAATACTAATACGATTAACATGAACACTGGAATGGGCACACAAGTATATTGTCTGACAAAGTTTAATAAATTTTGTAACACAATTAAATGAACTTGAGATCAATCTCTCAGTAATCTAAATCTGATGTGATTTCATAGAATAAACAAAATCGAAGCCCCACAAGTTGAATAAAGCCAATTCTCCCTCTCTCTCTGTACCCGTTCGTCCTGGGGATGCGATGACCCATCTGCTATAACATCGCATTCCTGGAGTTCCAGGACAGAGCGGAGTTAAATGAACCTCTAGTCAAATAAGGAATGTGTCGGAAATTCAGCTGAGGTATCGAAAAAGCAGTGGGTAACACGAGACAATGTATCTCTAGGGTCGTCACGGGCTTAAGTTTAATAAAAAATAATGCAAATATAAATGGGCGCGATCAACTGAATTCCTAGCAAACCACCTCCTTTACGTTTAAGCCTTACTCAAGACAAGGAAAGAAAAAGGAAAATCACACCATCATCAGATCACAACTAAGATAAAAACAAATTTATTTCACTTTGATAGTCAGACAGACATTTTAAATATACCTCCTACCTGAGAGTATGGTCGAATGCCAACGTTAAATTGTCATTGTCCAAAAATCGAACCATCTCTTTTCTAATCAAAAATATTTCATCCACATAGAACAAGAAAAATCTCTAAAGTTCTCTTGGGTTCTCAGGATCACTGTAGCACTATGTCTTTCGTCACTGACATTTGTGAAACCTGAGACCTAATTTCTCTTTAATTTAACATCATAAATGTGGATTTGAAAAAGTTATTAATCTGTCTAAACATACACATATTATAATCACATATTTTAAACATCACGTAATTTATGGCTTGCATGGCATAATTTAAATGTTGAACATGTTAGTCAAATGCTCCTAAACATCGAATAATTAATTTACACTATTTACATTGTCATTCATAATTACTTGTTTGTGAATTACAGAAAATTCACTTCTCATTGGTCATCATTATCATCATCATCAAAATTAAATATTTCTCACATTAATTCTCATTTCAAAATTCTACATATTCCTGTCAGAATCATTAATTCATCACCATTTAATCATTTAAATCCTCAACTCAAGTTGCAATTCCTCAAATTATATCTCAATTACATTTATTTAATTCCATATAAATTCATTAATCATCAGCTTCTTTAAATAATTATCATCTTCTAATTCAGTTATTCATCATCTATTAATTTATTTAAATCAGTTTATTTACCCAATCTTTAATTCATCCATTTATTTAATTCATTGACCTATTCCAAAATTTAATTTATCAACTTATTTATATTTTATTCTTCTGGTTATTTAGATTCTTATTATTTCATCTAGTCATTCTGATTTTTATTTCATTAGGTCAGATCATTAATATGCTTAATTTTCAGATTATTATTTCATTAATTATTATTCTCAGAAAATCTTGTATTATCAACTTTATTTATTTGTTTAATTTCCCAACAAATTGTTTAATATGGTTTATAGAACGTTGTCTTACAGTTTTATCACTTCCAAGTTATATCTCGTATTTAATTTATCATGCCAAAAAATATTATTGCCTTCACGACATCACGTTGGATCTGACTATCCACAACGACATTATATTTCCTCAATTCTTCAAATATCACATTTGAATACAACAATTATTCCACAAAACTTCATAAATATTCAGCATGCAGCCTGAATCTCAGCAATTACGCTAGACTGGGTTCAACAACCTCATGTCTGCTTCAAAATGCATTTGCAACATTGCAACTATCACTTGGCAACTTCCACAAAATGCCTATCACAAACTTCACTTAACCATGTTGCATGATCTACAAAAAATATATAACTGGCTTCAAATTATCAACGCACACAATCTCCAATAACTGTAATTAATCTGATCACATCTAGACAACTTCTTAAACAATTGGAAAAATATTACCTTAGTAATTCAAGATCTGCTTTCAAATAGCATAAATTCTCTTACTATTCTCATAATTCACATCACAGAAAAACACCAATGTGCTATAATCTCTCATATCAAAATCTGCAATACTGATCTGCCTTAACATAAATCTGACCATTAATGATTCATCTTACAAGATTCAATTACTTTAAATCCTTCTCAAAGGTATCAAACATAATTATAAAAATCATCAAAAGCATCAGCTGTACCAGCTGTTAAACTGAAATTACTCTCAAAAGAGTATAGCAACAAAATATTGGATTGGCAAACAAGAATTGCTAAACATAACCCTGCTGACATTTATCGTTACTTTATTTAACAAAATTTCGACTGATATGTGACTAGTAGTTCCTTGTTTGATTCACTTACAATCTCATGTACATTCGGATGATAAAAATGAGTCCCTCTATGGCAAGTAAGATGAGTAACCACCGTACAGTCGTATAAATACGAAAGACCTCGCCCCGTCGTCTAATCATGATAGCGCCCTAAGCGTTGGGTAAGATGAGTAGCCACCATACAATCGTATAAATACGAAAGACCCCATCTCGTAGACTATATGAGTGAATGTACCAGATAGGAATCAACAAGTTTCTAGTTGTCATATAAAAGCGATATTTATTCACTAAAGTGAATAACTTCTTAATATCTCCAAACAATCCAATGGAAAAAATCCCTACTGATGAATAATACACACTCGCTAGTATGCAATGAACTGACGAAGTAATATAGATAATCAATTGCAGATCACGAGTTCGAAATACTCGTTACACAAAAAAACTATTCATGAAAAATATCCTTGCTGGAAAAATGTCTAAAAGATCAAACATCTGCTTAATAAAGCCAACCAATGGTGAGAATTTCGTATAATGATGCCTGCCATATCATATGGTCATGCCATATTCTAGCAAATTCGAAACATATAAAGTCAAACCATGTTTAAATAAACGTATCACTCCTATTAGAAAAATATACATGTGTGCCCAGTATTCATGAAAATAATCGTATCAGGTAGTTATGACTCTTACAGTACCTTTTCATAATCAGCTGTTATTAAATTTTCAAGATCGTCGATTTTCCCTACATAATGAATTTCTCGAAAGATCGGCGTGAATATCATTCCATCCATGAAATGACGATTGCCTTCGAAATCCAAGTGAATCAGCTGGTGGACCTCCTCTCGTCAGGAATTGAATCCATCGCTCTGCGGTGCCATCGCGTCTGTATCTGCGTTTACTCTGACATGATGAACTTCTGATTATCCATAGCGGATATTGTCCAAATCCTCTCGAAAAAGTTCATGGAAACAGCGGACCCCCTATTCCTCTTCTACGTTACGCCACTGTTCCATAAAATGTTCAGTTTGAGTGTCGAAAGAACAATCTCCAATAACTGTAAAGTCTCACTTTCGTAAAATAAAATTTTATGTGAGAGTGTCTAAGTTTATGAAACACCCTGTAGTTGTGTTCATATTCGGTAATTTATAAAACTGCATAAGAAATAAATGCATTAATGCACGAGCTAATGTTCATCAGTGCATATGCTTACAACATTCCGTTTGCTTGAAATTGTCAATGTTACTTGGAATGCGTTATGAAATGCATTGTCGTAATATTATTCAGAAAAACTATGTTCCTTCGAAGTTCAAAGTTGCAGTATCTCGTAACAATCTGTATAATTCAAATGCTGAATAAACTTTCTAACTCAATGTAGCAATGAAGTTCAGCTTCTGTTATAATGCTTGCGTATATAATCATCTCCGCCTAAAGCTGACCTCGCCATGTCGTTCTACTGTTCTGTTCTGCGTTGAAAAGCAGCTTAGAATAAAGTCTCCAACTACTTGCAATGCTGTCCTAACATATCCCGTCCGTCTATGCTTGCTTGCTCGGCAAGTCCGCCCGGTTTATTGACCTGCTTGTCGTTCGCTGCTCGGTGATGTTGAAACTGTCGCCTACACTTTGCCGTGACAGTTTCGGTTCGCTACGCGACCTTCACCATGCGTTTGGCTTGCGCTACTGCTCGACCCTGCTTGCTCGGCTGACAGAGCTCCTCTGAATGTGTCCGCACTGTCTTCTTCCTTATCTGCCTGGCGCAGACACGTGGCGTTCACCCCACCACTATGCTCTCGCGTCACAATTATAATCTCGAACCCTCATCATCTCGGCTATTCCGTTATAAAATAACTTAAGGGTTTTCTAACTTCCTTTAAATTATTTCCACATATAATGCATGTTATATCTTTTCTTCTAAGATGTTTAAATACCATGTTCCATATAGATCTTAATAAAGCTTCATAATTCTATCCATAATTCCATCTTCTTACAGATGTCAGTGCCTTCTTGATCCTAGACCTACTACGTCATCCTGACATTCCTCTTGACTCGAATTGGGCGCTATCTTTTCTTAACTCTTCCCAAAACCTCAACTACGGCTTAATGTCTGTTGGCGTAGCCGATAGCCTAAACTAGGTATCGGGTACAATAATCAATAATGTGTCCCAGATACAATATTTCACTCTGAAAAAAGTGTGATTTCTTGAGGTTAATTTTGAAATTCATGGTTCGGAGGTTGTCCAAAAGTTTATCAAGATTTACCATGTGTTCTTCCATAGTCTCTGAAGCGAGAAGTATGTCAACGTATCTCGTAGTGAATGCCTTCACTTTATCCGTTATGTTTCTGTCCAAGGCTCTAATTAGCGCACATCCCGCTGTTTTAACTCCAAATGGCATGCGTTGCCAGACAAAGGTTTGATTATCAAACAAAAACCCCGTTAACAACTGTGATTTTTCCTCTAGCTCTAGATGATGAAAACTATTCGTCAGATCGACGCTACTCTAGATCCTTTTTCCTCTGAATCCTTTCAGTACATCCTTAATAAGCGGCGCTTTGTCATGCAAAGAAAGAAGCTTGCTATTTAAAAAACGAGCGTCTAGACATAGCCTAATAGACCCATTTGGCTTAGCTACTGCCAATATAGCATTTAAATACGGCGTAGGTGATTTCTTAATCATTCCAGCATTGAGTAAATTGTTGATAATGTCCTTAACCTGGGAATGATGTTTTTCCGGGATTGGGTAAAGTTTGCTTTTAAAGGGCGTCCAGTCATCAACTTGCATAGCATACTTGTAATTGAGAACTTTTCCTGGGACGGTATCGAATACTTCTTTGTGACGGCGTAAAATAATTTCTAACTTTAATTTATCGGGTCCCCCAATTTCGCCTCGTTCAGCCGCTCCTGGATCAGATTTTCAAACTTTGAGCCAGAGTGATCTTTTTCCGCTAAATATGTCCACAATTCTTGCGAGATATCTTGACCTCCAAGTTTCACTATAGCTGTACTAATTATTTCTGCCCCTTGTTTGTTCCCCTCGTCCGTGACGTCATCTGGGATTACCTCCATTGTCCAAGTGCCAACCTCTCGTTCCAAAGTCCTCTCCTGCATATTCAGACCCACATGACTCAACTCTTCAACTTGCTTGAAACTGACCGTGTTATTTCTCAAATCTATTACTGCGTGATATTCACAGATGAAGTTCGCTCCCAAAATAACGTTATAACTCATCTTTACCATCACAATAAAATCTTGTGCAAAGGTGTGATTCAGAATGTCAAGCTCCAAATATGCCTGATGTTTACATGTTACCGTCTTCTCTGGTATGACTCCCCGTACTTTTAGTTGTCGTACTGGTATTATCGGAACCGTCTGCGTCTTTCCTAATTCTTTAATCAGGGCTTCTGATATCAAGCTAACTTGACTTCCAGTGTCCATTAAACAACGTGTTTTTAATCCCCCAATCCTTGCATAAATAACAGGTAGCTGTCTAATGACATTCTCATGCGGTCTCGTTACTTCCTCCAGACACTCATCAGGGAACGCAATCCATTCTTCAATGTTGGCGATAATGACATCACGGTCATCAGCCACTCCCGTTTTAGCCTGTCTCCTAGTTCGTGCTTTGGACTTTTTTTTCGCTCCGACCTCCACCTTGTGAGTTTCGTCCGCCATTATTTTGTCTCTCCTGTTGTCTTAGCAGACCCTCTGCTCCTTCTCCATGATTATCCGGATTTTGTCTGTTTTCCATCGCTCGCCCCCATTTTTCTTTCTCTGTTTCTTCAGCGTGTATCTCTTGTAGATATTTCTGCGATTCTTGGTACCGTTCTTCCCAGTTGTTCCGGTACTCCCTTGGATCCTCTTGCACGTTATCCCGTCTGTTCTTCCATTGGTGCGTGTCACCACTTCCCTGAAAAGGCCTATCCTGCTGCCTATTCCCTCTCCAATTAGAGTATCCTCGCTGGTACGGTCTTCTATTATTGTTATTCCGGTACTGGTTGTAGTTATTATTATTCTCATGCCGATTATAGTTATTATTATTCTCATAGCGATTGTAGTTGTTATTATTATTATTCTCATACCGACCTCTGTTATCATACTGATCTTGTCTCCTAGGCGTGAATTGCGTATTCGTTGCCTGTGTTCTCGTACTGGGTTTCTGATTGTTATTATTATTATTGCTCTGGACTACTTCTGCTGCATTAACGCATTCAATATTTCTTTGGCGAGTTTGGGCTGAAACCATGCTTGTTTCATCCAAATGGCGAAGGATCTCTTCTGCTTCTACCGCGGTTTTTACGTTTGCCGTTACCAAAAATTGTTGGATATTCATAGGTAACTGCTTGCCTATTGTCAATACTAAATTTTCCTCCGATGGGGGCTCGTCCAGATCTTTCAGCCTAATCATCTGTTGCGAGAAGAATTCTGAAAATTTCGTTGGTTGCGTACTATGGTACTTTCTAGCATACAAGTCCATTTTTAATCCTAGCTGCAATGTGGGACTCCAAAATTTTCTCAAAAACGCCTCTTTAAATTGCGTCATGTTTTCAAAGGTGTATTTGAAACTTTGATGCCAGACGAGACTTGGTCCCTGAAGAAACTTCTCTACCATTCTTAGCTGTTTTATTGGGCTTATTTGATTATCATTATAATAATCGTCTAATTCGCGGAGAAAAGTTTTGGCGTAATTCCTTGCCCGTCTATGAATTTCGATGGTTTGAAATCATTTCCTCGAATTACCTGAATAACTTGCGGTGTCATTACGTTAGGTTGCGGAGTGGATGTCTCGCCTCTGTAGTTACGAAACGCTTCCGTGTCGACCCCTGCTTTAACGCTATTTTCTTGGCTCGTGCTCCCTGTAGATTTAAATGCCTCCGGGCTTCCCATACTAAGAAGTTTTTCTGCTGTCCGTTCTGCCGTAATTAACGTTGCATTCTCCAGTGATCGTATCTCATTTTTGATAATTAGATCCGAGTGCTCTTGAAATTTAGTTTTTATTCAGTCCTCCACTACTTGCATCCGAGAATTGTTATCTGCTAATCTCTTTAAAATAGACAATCTATCTCCTTTATCTTCTTCTACCTGCTGCTTCCAATCTTTTCGGATCTTCTCTTTCATCGTCTTCCAACCTTCTACGAAACGTTCCTCCATCTGCTCCAGATTCTTATCTATCTTGTCTTCGAGCTGCACTAGATTTTTATCTATCTGGTCTTCGAGCTGCACTAGATTTTTATCTATCCTTTCTTCTACCTGCTCCATTTGTTCTTGACTCTTATCTTGCCCTATCTCAATTTCTTCCAAACGCTCGTCCAATCGCATCCTATTTATTTCAATGTGCTTCTTTATCTGCTGCAGATCAGCTTCTAAGTGTGTCCATCTCTCCGTAGATTTAATTTCCAACCGATCGAGTTCTTTAATTAACCCCAGTACGTTGTCATCTACTGCTTTTATTTGCTCTTGTATGTTCTCTGCTTTGGACTCAATTTTCTTAAATTCTCCCTGTAATTTCTCCTGCGTTATCTTTATTCCCGTTGTATTAGTTATACATGCTCGCTCTATTTGTTCTAGCTTCGCGGTGACCATCTTGTCCAACTCCGTCATTTTCGATCCAAATTTAGCTTCTATTGCTTTAATTTGTCCCAATTGTTTAGTGTTATTACCCTCCATTTCATTTGCCAGTTTATCCAATTGTACTTTCATATTCTGATTTATCTTAAGTGTGATTTTACTTAAGTTTTCAGTCTGTGCTATCGCCTGTTCCTCACTACGTTCTTTTATTCTACCTTCAAGTGTCAATAATTGTCCATTATTGTTTTCCCGCATTTTAGTTTCTAATGTCTGTATTTGTTCGCTATTACTCTGAGTAATCTCGTTCTTTAACGTAAGAAATTGTTCGTTAGTACGCTCCTGCACTCTAGTTTCTAATGTTTGTATTTGGTCGCTACTACTCTGCGTAATCTCGTTCTTTAACGTAAGCAATTGTTCGTTACTACGCTCCTGAATTCTAGTTTCTAATGTTTGTATTTGTTCGCTACTACTCTGCGTAATCTCGTTCTTTAACGTAAGCAATTGTTCGTTACTACTCTCCTGCATTCTACTTTCAAGTGTCATTAATTGTTCATTATTGCTCTCTTGTATCTTCGCTGCCGACCTCTCCAACAATTCACTGATTTCAGCAATCGTTGCCATCACAACACAATATATATCACTTGGCGAATAAAGGGCCATGCACATAGGAACCTCCACCGTACTCACACACATGTTTTGACATTTAATAATAATTCATACTCACTCATTTAATTTTACGTTAAAACACACCCCTCAATCAAAGCATCATGAGTATTTGAATTTACTTTTAATTTAATATTTCCCTTCATTATTCTGATCATAAATTCCTAATCTGACTGAATTTACATATAAAACCTTTTTAATTAACCAGTGTTAATCAAAATTTCAAGGCAACACCTTCCTGTCATTTAAATATTTCTGAGTTCATTGAATCAAAACAAACACTATTTTACTTTTTTAAATGGGCGCCAGGAACTCGTCATAACTCAATACAATGTCAAATCTACCGTGTTCCGTATTTCTGACCTTAAATGAACACATTGATTTTACTTATGCACATGGTGGAAAGACTTCACCTAATTTACTGATTCTACTAATTACTATGCCAAACCTGGTATTATTTTTCCACAAAATACAATGAGGTAAGCAAAAGCAACAACAATAACCACGTTGGGCAGACATTTTAGATCTATGAACCCTTGCGAGAAGCTTTTTATGAGACTCTTTTCTACGGGTTTTGTACGGTTCATAACATCGTTGCTAAATTTACGCTTCTACAAGGTGCAAGGTAATATAGTCCAAATGTATGACAGAAAGAACAACAGTGAAGCCAAACTAAATAAAACAAATTTAATTTCAGAATAAAAAAGGACAAATATAACAAAACACAACAAACGCCACGAGGGAACACCCTCTTAAATCTACACTCAAATTTACGGTATGAAGCAAAGACTCATCTCAGAATGATGTCAAAATAAATTTACAGGTCCTGAAATATGGCCTGTCTCATCTAAAATCATGTGTGCGTGTAATATGACGAGCATGCAATCTGGGAGAGTACTGGGTGCTAGATTTGTTGCCATCCTGCAACTGCCGTCAGGCTACAAATCCGCATCTCGGATAAATTAGCTATGGGAACTTAACGCTACAAATAATATCAGTACACACACCCGACACTCGCTAACCTTCAGTAAGTACAACAATGAAGATTTCCGCCGAAATCTAGACCAGCGAGCTATAGCACACAACTACTGCCTCAACAAGGACTTTTCAATGAAACACAGGAGTGAGTAACGTGACCACGAAACAACAACAAAGAATGACCGCATGCCATTTACTCTGAACAACACAACGGGTGTCACAAGAAAATTACACCATTAAATGATTAAATAAACATATGCTTAAAAGCAAGACAATTCTATACAAGAAACATACATCTGGACGTCAGCATGGTAATACCGCTTCGGCGTAGCGAACTGATCCCCTTAGTGTCATATCGCTCTTTAAAACAAAACAAGTAAGCCATCTCTTAAAGTAGGTCATGGCCTAACCGCTTCCTTACCCCCACACAGGTGTCCAGACGATACCAGAGATCAGCGCTCAAAGTGGAACTGTTATCTTCTATCATAATCAACCCAGCGTGCACAATATCCCAGAGCCAGCGCTAATCGCCTGTTTCCCGAGATCCACGAAGAATACATAGCTGTCACCATAGCTCAACTGTGTGTGTGTCGTAAACAAATATCTCATCAATTCCACCTGGAATTGTAAGACCCATATTTTACTGGCAGAGGTCCCGCAGGCATCACTCTCCGTAGTAAAAAACAACACTGCAGCAGTCAGAGGGCTAGCCTAGAGCAATCCTCCCGCGCAGAATAATCACACCACGTGATACACGTAGACACATAGACACATAGACACACACACGAATCACACGCTAGGGTTGATTACACCTGAAATAAAATACACGAATATTTTCCACACTCACTGCGCCTAATCTGGTATTCTGGCCAAGAATTTAATCTCAAAGGCAACTATAAAATATGACATAAAAGAACGGACGGTTCTTTACAACAATCAAAATACTGTGACATGACGATTCAAAAAAAACTTGTTCAACCGAAGTCCTAATCCAATACAAGTTTTCCCCCCTCTGCTATTATTAACTGTAATTACAAAAGCACTACTTATCTGCCGACGCCGCATCCATGCTTACGCCAAACCAAATATGTGCGTACACGAGTACACAATTAAAATATACAATACAATAATTAACGATGGTCACGCTTCCCCACGCATTTACATATTTGAGTGTCGGTGCACTACGTTACTAAAAAAAATCACAATGAATACAAAATCACGAAATTAAATTATTTACAACAATAATTCCCATGCCAAAATATCTATAATGAATAAATTCAATATTTGTACTCATCCAAATTACTCGTCACATCAGCGGATATCCCCGCCATGGCCCACTATGGATCGTAACCGGCCATCTCACACATCTTCGTTGGTTGCAGGAACATCACTCCAACAGTCGACCCAAAGTTCGTCATCTTGCTGCTGATGTCAGTGGTGAAAACAAAGTTCAAATTAAATTGTATCTCCTATTTCTGCTATAATTGCAATAGAGCTACACAATCACTCTTTGTCCTGTGCAATTATTAAGCCGTCGATACTGTCCCTAGAATAAGAATTTTGCTAATTTCACACGCAAACATTTTATAAATTTTTACAATTATATTTACACACGGATCTCAAACAGAGTCCACAAACTTGAAACATCTCTCAATCGAGATCGAAGGCAAGTGTTTAAAATTGTTCGTAGTACTTGGCTACTTTAAAATAAGAACGTGGCTGTAGCGCACCGCTACATCAAGGTATGAACATGGTCGCTAACACAGACATCTTATTTATACAATCTGGCCAAAAGTGTGATAGAGGGGACATAATTCTTTTTATATTTTGAACCAAACATCGTAGAAACTTGCGGCTAGTGTCAAACTTCAGCATTTCTTCTGAACGTCAAAATGATGCCTCGCGGAATAAAATTGCATCGATGATTAATTAGATACCGCATTCGCGGGCTTTTCAGAGGGTACGCCACGATGATGCCGAGGTTGGCGTGGTTTGCACGTGATTGGTCCATCCAAACGTAAAATCGTTGAGTACAGTAGGTCGTCTCCCCCAGTTGCCAGCACCCTCCTCTTTCTTTCCTCACTGCTCGAGCTGACTAACAAAGGCTAGAGCTACGAGGTCACGGCCATTTACCTCTCTTCCAGGAAAAAGTTTAATTCTGTCAGGCGCACTCAACTGCCCTCTTTCTTGCGACATCTAGTTTGCACTCAGCTTCAACTGACTACGGCCATAATGCAGTATATAAAATATATATATGAACAATTATTATAATGCAATAAAGAATAAGGGTTCAGTATATTGCATACTTGAAGGTTTGGTGATCCCATTAATGGTATTCCTGCAATAAATGATTTTTAATTTCTCGTTTTATGGCATGATTATTTAATATATGATATTTGCTAATAGGATTTGACACTGGAATTATTTTACAAGTAGTTATTTTAATGACCAACAGAGTTTAATGTTAACAAGACACAGCTCTATTTGAAATTTTGAATAACATGTTGCATGTTATACATCATATGCAACTACTGTAAGGCTTGTGATTTATTTAATGCCTTTAACCCTATATTAAACACTCAGTTTGCAATATTGATAACTGCAATGTTACTGAAAAAAATTGAAACAAAACAAAAATCAGCATTGAAAAACCAAGAAGTGGTTGAGCATATATATACTGGGGAAAAGAAAAGTTTTTTAAACACTAATGTCCAACAAGACTAATTAAATCAGTATCTGTCAGGGTGGCCGAGTGGTTAAGGCGTTTGACTTAAGATCAAATTTCCAAATATATAAGGAAGCAAGGGGTTCGAATCCCTTCCCTGACATACCTATTGCTTGAACATGCAAGAAAACAAGAAATATACACAAACTATGTTTATCAATTTAATCAATTTTTTTACAAGAGATAGACACACAGAATACAGCTCTTTTGGTTTATCATTTCTTTTAAACATAACACTTGTTGAAAATTATTTTTTTAGGGGATGGGGGTGTTGCTACGTTGACCCATCACACAATAATAGCAGCTTTACGAAGTTCATTTTCTATATTTAATAGCTCTTTCTCATAACCAATATAACCAACCTGTTTACAGGCATGACCTGTAGACGTTCGACTAATATATTAGGATCGTTCCATTTGCTATTTTTATGAATGGTTTCAGAAACTCTGGAAGCAGTTCATCATTATCACCATCATTATGATTATCATCATCCTCACCATTATAATCATTTTCATAATGATGATCATTATCATCATTATCATTACCATCATAATTTCCACCTGTGTCCACAGTCTGTTCAATGGTTTGAGTTGCCTTTGATAGTGTTGAAAGCTTCTTTATGTTCGACCCTCACTATTATGTGTCAGATAACTGTATCATAATGATGGTCATTATAACACTGTTTTCCATTATGATACAGTTTCTCCAGCCAATCAGAGCTCGTTCATTGACCAATTAGGTAACGATAACTTCGCGCATGCGCTCAAAATCCAACATGTCAGACATAAACACAACATCGAACTGTAATAAATTACCGACATGGAATACCCACCGTCCATATGTTCGCGTAAATAAACTGGCGAATATGAGACAAGAAATAGCACTGTACCTTAAAATCACCAACACTAATTTCTACACAGCGCATTGTCTTCAACTGACACCGGTGACAATATTACTGAGGGACGGCAGATGCAAACATATGGTTTGCATATGGCATTGCAAATACACAGAGCGCATGCGTCGTTCAAAGCTCTTGAAAGGCAGAGATATAACACCCAACGCTCGCTCTGCGATCACAAAATTCCAGTAGCTGACTCTCAACAGATATTTATGAATATTTATGTTAAAACATATAATAAAGTTATAATTATCGTCGAACATAAACAGTCATATGCAACTCGCCTATAATGGTAATTAAGACACTCGTATGGAAATTATAAAACTCGCATACGCTCGTTTTATAAAAAATACTCGTGTCTTAATTATAGCCATTATAGGCTCGTTGCATAATGTACTATTTTACATGTGCTAGAATGCTTTAACATTGTTATGTTATTATTATAACTATTACCTTTCCCCACTAACTTTTTGATGGGGTAGCCTATATTGTCTCTGATAGGGTTGAGGGCTTTTGAGATGTGGGTGCATGTCTGAACATGGGTTTCACAGGAGGTGTTAAAGGTTTCTTATTAAAAAATTCGCTAACAGCAGGAGTGCGTTGTAGTGTATTAAACTTGAGGTTAATATTATCTTGAGCAGCACTATTTTTCTCTTGGACTTGGTTTCTTGCTTTGGTTTGGGTTTTCCTTACATTTAGACTAGCGTGATTATTAAGTTTACATTCATGATTGTTTGAAGAAAGTACGTCCAATTCTTTTGTTTTAAGCATTCCTCGACACTGTTTCGATCGTTGCTTTGAACAGCGCCAAATAACAGTTCCATTTTTATTGCTTCGTTTCACAATATATGAATATCCTTTATAGTATGCATAAGGCTTACCATACCTAGTCACTGACACTTCCATATCAACTGTCAAGCACAAACTAATCTCTAGTAAAGACAACTTGGTAATAACAACAATAGTTTAATGTGGGAGCATATATACATGCAAAAAGTGGGAGCAAATGTGGTAGCAAATGTGGGAGAAAAAATAACTGTGAGCAAAAAGTGGGAGCAAATATGGGATCAAATGTGGGAGCAAAGCAAATATAAAAAGTGGGAGCAAATATGCTAACAAACATGTCAACAAATATACCAGCAAAAGTAAATACACAAGTCAAGATAGATTAAAGTGCAAAGAAAATATGGAAGCAAATATGAGAGCAAAAATGGTGTTTTTCTAAAACAACTAGACATAACAAACTTAGTCATAACCTAACCTAACCTAACCTAACCTAACCAAACCTAACCAAACCTAACCTCACCCAACCTCACCTAACCTCACCTAACCTCACCTAACCTAACCTCACCTCACCTAACTTCTCCTATCCTAACCTAACCTAACCTAACCTAACTTGACTGAACTTCACGTAACCTAACCCATCATAACTTCATCTAACCTAACTTTACCTAATCTTACTTCACCTAACCTAACTTTCAACTCTCAGATCAAAATTAAATTCTAGGCATAGTCGAGTTGGAACCCAAGACTTCAGGGATAACACACAAGTATACTAGCCACTACACCGCAAATTGGGCAAATTATCATGCAACACAACATAAAGTAAAAGTTTCCTGTAGTGTAACTCATTGGCTGTCAACCATAGTTTGGGAATTCACACCCAAGACCTCAGGACTTTGTTTTGAACATTATCAGAAATATTATTCCATTTACATTTTGCTGCTGCTTATAGTTATAAGAGTTGGCATTAATATGGGAAGCAAAAAAAAAGTGGGAGCAAATGTGGGAGCCAATATGGGAGCAAATATGGGAGTCAATATGGGGGCAAAAGTGGGAGCAAATATGGGAGCAAATGTGGGAGCCAATATGGGAGTCAATATGGAGGCAAATATGGGAGCAAATGTGTGAGCAAATGTGTGAGCTAATCATCTCACCTCGGATATCGCCAGTGAGTACTCATATCCACCGCTAGGTAGCGGAAACATACTTTGTTTGTTGTATGTAACTATCTTACAAAGTTTGACTGCATGCAAAACGTCCTTGTATAAGCTGTGCATATAATTTTCATATACATTTAAGACTAAGTGTTCAGAACTAACATGTATAGCCTTGTCTAGGGTAGCCTATATAGAGGATCCTTAGCAAGAAAGACTGACTAACCCAGGAGTGTAAAGCCTTGCCATATGCAGTAAGCATCTGTTGGCAGAAATGGTTCCTAATAATAACGGACGCAATGAATATGAAACGTGTTTTGAGTGTCGTCTTAAATCCTATTTTATACGTTGTGATACGTGTAAGGATTTAAGACGACACACAAAAGACAACACCCAAAAGACGTTTGTGTCGTCTTAAATCCTTACACGTATCACAACGTATAAAATAGGATTTAAGACGACACTCAAAACATTTTTCATATTCATTGCGTCCGTTATTATTAGGAACCATTTCTGCCAACAGATGCTTACTGCATATGGCAAGGCTTTACACTCCTGGGTTAGTCAGTCTTTCTTGCTAAGGATCCTCTATATAGGCTACCCTAGACAAGGCTATACATGTTAGTTCTGAACACTTAGTCTTAATTGTATATGAAAATTATATGCACAGCTTATACAAGGACGATTTGCATGCAGTCAAACTTTGTAAGATAGTTACATACAACACACAAAGTATGTTTCCGCTACCTAGCGGTGGATATGAGTACTCACTGGCGATATCCGAGGTGAGATGATTAGCTCACACATTTGCTCACACATTTGCTCCCATATTTGCCTCCATACTGACTCCATTATTGGCTCCCACATTTGCTCCCATATTTGCTCCCACTTTTGCCCCCATATTGGCTCCCATATTTGCTCCCATATTGGCTCCCACATTTGCTGCCACTTTTTTTTTCTTCCCATATTAATGCCAACTCTTATAACTATAAGCAGCAGCAAAATGTAAATGGAATAATATTTCTGATAATGTTCAAAACAAAAGTCCTGAGGTCATGGGTGTGAATTCCCAAACTATGGTTGACAGCCAATGAGTTACACTACAGGAAACTTTTACTTTATGTTGTGTTGCATGATAATTTGCCCATTTTGCGGTGTAGTGGCTAGTATACTTGTGTGTTATCCCTGAAGTCTTGGGTTCCAACTCAACTATGCCTAGAATTTAATTTTGATCTGAGAGTTGAAAGTTAGGTTAGGTGAAGTTAGATTAGGTAAAGTTAGGTTAGATGAAGTTATGATGGGTTAGGTTAGGTGAAGTTCAGTCAAGTTAGGTTAGGTGAAGTTAGGTTAGGTTAGGTTAGGATAGGTGAAGTTAGGTGAGGTGAGGTTAGGTTAGGTGAGGTTAGGTGAGGTTAGGTTTGGTTAGGTTTGGTTATCTTAGGTTAGGTTAGGTTAGGTTATGACTAAGTTTGTTATGTCTAGTTGTTTTAGAAAAACACCATTTTTGCTCTCATATTTGCTTCCATATTTTCTTTGCACTTTAATCTATCTTGACTTGTGTATTTACTTTTGCTGGTATATTTGTTGACATATTTGTTAGCATTTTTGCTCCCACTTTTTATATTTGCTTTGCTCCCACATTTGATCCCATATTTGCTCCCACTTTTTGCTCACAGTTATTTTTTTCTCCCACATTTGCTACCACTTTTGTTCCCACGTTTTACCCCCCGCCCCCCCCCCCCAACTTTGCTCCCACTTTTTGCAGGTATATATGCTCCCACATCAAACTATTGTTGTTATTACCAAGTTGTCTTTACTAGAGATTAGTTTGTGCTTGACAGTTGATAAGGAAGTATCAGTGACTAGGTATGGTAAGCCTTATGCATACTATAAAGGATATTCATATATTGTGAAACGAAGCAATAAAAATGGAACTGATATTTGGCGCTGTTCAAAGCAACGATCGAAACAGTGTCGAGGAATGCTTAAAACAAAAGAATTGGACGTACTTTCTTCAAACAATCATGAATGTAAACTTAATAATCACGCTAGTCTAAATGTAAGGAAACCCCAAACCAAAGCAAGAAACCAAGTCCAAGAGAAAAATAGTGCTGCTCAAGATAATATTAACCTCAAGTTTAATACACTACAACGCACTCATGCTGTTAGCGAGTTTTTTAATGAGAAACCTTTAACACCTCCTGTGAAACCCATGTTCAGACATGCACCCACATCTCAAAAGCCCTCAACCCTATGAGAGACAATATACCCCATCAAAAAGTTAGTGGGGAAAGGTAATAGTGGTAATAATAACATAAAAATATTAAAGCATTCTAGCACATCTAAAAAGAAGCTTTCAACACTATCAAAGGCAACTCAAACCATTGAACAGACTGTGGACACAGGTGGAAATTATGATGGTAATGATAATGATGATAATGATCATCTTTATGAAAATGATTATAATGATGAGGATGATGATAATCATAATGATGGTGATAATGATGAACTGCTTCCCGAGTTTCTGAAACCATTCATAAAAAATAGCAAATGGAACGATCCTAATATATTAGTCGAACGTCTACAGGTCATGCCTGTAAACAGGTTGGTCATATTGGTTATGAGAATGAGCTATTAAATATAGAAAATGAACTTCGTAAAGCTGCTATTATTGTGTGATGGGTCAACGTAGCAACACCCCCATCCCCTAAAAAAATAATTTTCAACAAGTGTTATGTTTAAAAGAAATGATAAACCAAAAGAGCTGTATTCTGTGTGTCTATCTCTTGTAAAAAAAAATATATATATTGATTAAATTGATAAACATAGTTTGTATATATTTCTTGTTTTCTTGCATGTTCAAGCAATAGGTATGTCAGGGAAGGGATTCGAACCCTTGCTTCCTTATATATTTGGAAATTTGATCTTAAGTCAAACGCCTTAACCACTCGGCCACCCTGACAGTTACTGATTTAATTAGTCTTGTTGGACATTAGTGTTTACAAAACTTTTCTTTTCCCCAGTATATATATGCTCAACCACTTTTTGGATTTTCAATGCTGATTTTTGTTTTGTTTCAATTTTTTTCAGTAACATTGCAGTTATCAGTATTGCAAACTAAGTGTTTAATATAGGGTTAAAAGCATTAAATAAATCACAAGCCTTACAGTAGTTGCATATGATGTATAACATGCAACATGTTATTCAAAATTTCAAATAGAGCTGTGTCTTGTTAACATTAAACTCTGTTGGTCATTAAAATAACTACTTGTAAAATAATTCCAGTGTCAAATCCTATTAGCAAATAGCATATATTAAATAATCATGCCATAAAACGAGAAATTAAAAATCATTTATTGCAGGAATACCTTTAATGGGATCAGCAAACCTTCAAGTATGCAATATACATTCCAGATAGTGCTGTATTTTGGTCGATAGTGCCTCCAGTGCTTACATTAAATAAGAATACAGTAAACGTATAAAATTTTTATAAATCATAATTGTTTACATAAAATACCATATAATAAATATTTTCACACCAACGAATGACCATTTGAAAATGGTTTATTGTAGAAATATCTTTAATGGAACCTCCAAGCCTTCCAGTAAACCAAATGTGATGTACATTCCACATAGCTACATAACCGAGAGTACTTCGTGGTACCAATCTCCACCGCATTGCGCGCTCATTGTTTGTGTTGGATTTCTGTCTCATTACTAGAACTGTACTTACTGGTCAATAACCAACATAGTGGCCAAAGTGTTCCCCTGGTTGATAACCCATATTTGGTTTGTCAATTTCTTGTTTTAAGGCCAGTCAAGATCTAACAAAAATTAGTCTTAACGTATATATCCATCATCAACACCATATCATTAAACAAATGAAACCATCTTAAGGTATTTATTAAATTTAATTGCATTTTAGGAATCTTGCAAACATCTCGCAACCTTAAAGAGGAAAGTATAGACAGGAATAGTGAAAAGGAAACCGTCACAATCATTCAATGTCGTTAGCGTTAGGAACCTCAACGTAAGAGGTTATGAAAGTCTATGTGAGGGTGTGTTTTTTCCAGCTGATTGCCTTTTCCTGACACCCACCTCAGAGACAAGTTTATGGGAAATGAATCTCAGCTATCATGTCGAATGTGGAGCTCCTAGTCTAGGAGAAAGTCATGTTGAGGTATTTGTCTGCAGAGAGTATGGTAAACGAAACAACAACAACAATAAAAGCATATATGTAAAGGCAATATTATGAAATTTTCGAGTACATCTAGTGAATTTACAAAAAAAATGGATAAATTTCATGGTTTGTAGCCCACTTTGGGTAAGTTTGGTAAATTTTAGTGAATTTTCATCTATATTCGTCTAATTTTATATGAATTTGAGGTAGTTTAATCCATGCTTAGGTAAATCAATGGAATTTCAATAAATCTGGTAGTCATTTGTTGAATTTTGCTGGAATGTTGTGTCATTTGGTCAATTTGCGGAAAATGTAGTGGATTTTAGGAAAATTTAAGGTAAATCTGGGGATAGTTAGGTATTTAAGAGATAACCTGTCACTATGATGGTTGTATTAGAGTGTGCCTTTCACCACCAACGGGTAGGATTGGAGAGAGGAGACCGTCTTGACCTGAAGTGCATAGCCATTTATATTGACTTTAAGAATGGTTGTTGTGGGGGATCGAACACTCCCCTTGTTGGTTTTGTGGGAAGTGTACCCCTTTCCATTCCATTTTTAAAAGCCACTAATCAGGTCCTAGCATTGGGCAGTTGCAAGCCATTTCACTATTCTTAACATCAAATGTGCATTTGCCTGGGAGTAGAAGTGGGAAACCACATCAGTTTGGTGTATAGAAAACTCACCTCACCTCACCCCAACTCATTGGAAAATGAAAATCATTTGTTTTTGTCTTACTTAGGGGCTTGGAAATCATGGTTATCAGTCCCATGTACTATACTTGGGAAAATAATCATGGGCAAGCACACTATTATTAGCTGAGTTTCTAATACAATTTTGCATACCCTAGGACCGTATTGCATTATAAGGCATGCCATGTGTTAGCGTTCTTAAAAGCCACTGATATAAAACAAAAGAGGTCTTTAATTCCACCCCTGGGGCGTCATATCTAGTGTCATGTAGGTTGACGATCACGGAGTCCCAGCTGAGACCGTCATTGCTTCCACTAACTTGTGCTAGGCTCCTCTCTGTCTTAGTTCCTGTCGACCACACTTGCTCAACTCTTGTTCTCTACCGACCCCAACATGATTAGGGTATCCGAGCCCTAGGGAGTCTCTTCCTTTTGCAACTTCATTGGCCCTTGTTTATTTATTTTTTCTGATATCCTACTAGTGTGAGGAGGCAGCCTTGTTTTTATTTTCATGTTATTTCCTGTCTTTTGCTCAAGCCCCCTCAAGAAGGTAGGGCGTATATAGCCCCACTACTTGCGGCGCACTCGGCATATGGCTACACCCTCAAGGGGCTTACTGCTGATCAGTTTGAAAGTTGGCGACCCCAAGTGATTTCTGAGCTGAGTCTAGTTTTCCTCCTCTTTATCCATTACCTCTGGGGCAAAGCCTCTCCTATTATACATTTTTATCTGCCTTTCATGGCTCTCCTTCCTTCCAACTCCCTAAATCCACATGCTTGAGGGTTGACGGCCATTTGTTATTCCTTCTGTCCTTTATTCGGCCTATTGCCCTTTTGTTTTCCATTTCTTCTTCTACTATATAAGAGTGTAGTTAGTTTTAGTTATAGCTTAGATTTAATTTTCATCTTTACGATGACCCAAACCATTGAGGGTCGATAGGACAGCTTGGTGGTTAAGTTTGTAGAACGCTTCTCTTTTGTTCCAAAGGACAGCATGTTGAATTCCTCACTGGCTCATGAATTTTATTCTTTGTTCACTTAGTTCTCATGGCTTTGAAACTGGCTGTCTGTAACGTGATCATTATTCATTTTAACTTCAGCGTACGGTGTCGGATTGGAAAAGAGGCGGCCATGGCTTCTGAATGACAACTATGTTAGCGTTTGTCTAAAGTATAAATAAAAAAGAGTATGTAGGACATAAACTAATTTTAAATTCAGATTTGTGTTTCACAGTAAACACAATTATTCTCCGTTTAAAACAAGCCATACAATTCTTTTTCTAACATAATAGCTTATACGTGGGCATGGCTATAGATTACAAGTAGTATAATCATCAGCTAAGGATTCAATTTCCATTACCTACACCTCTCATGGTATGGCTCTTAGCCAATTCGTTAAACTATAGAAAACATTTCTGTATGTTCTGTTACATTATTATTTGACCATCTCACCGTGTTGTGGTTAACCTACTTGGTTGTCAACCCTAAGGTCTTGGCTTCCAACCCCGACTATACCATATCATTCATTTCAAGGTTGCAATAAGCTTCACTAAGCCTTTGTCAAACCTAACAACGATCTAGTCATGTCCTGTATGATAACACGGTGCAGAGCACGTCCACTATCAAGCAGACGAGTAATATGAAACTTGCTGACAAGATCGCTGTGCTGTTATCACCAAGGCACACTACGCAAACCAAAGCCAGTGCCTCTGTGCAGATTCAACCCAGTGGTAGTATGCAAGCGTATGTTTGTTTAAAAAGCATCATGAATATAACTCCACTGTCACCACAGAGGCCCCGGTTCGATTTTTTCTAAAGGCTGCAACAGGATATACTGAGTCTTGACAGGTAAAACTTTTTGGAGTCCATTCGCGAACCATGGCAAAGGGTTGGCCATCCTGAATTCTTCAACACCTCAAACCAATATTTGCTATTACTGGTGAGTTACCTTTCTTTATTCGGCTTTTCCCTATTATTTTGAGTCGCCGGAGCCAACCAGGCTCATTTTGGTTTTGGCCGGGGATTTAAGGCCGAATGCCCTTCCTGACGCCACGTGATTTTTCGGGTGAAAATTCCAACCCCCGCTGTCACCGGGATTTGAACCCCAGCCGTCCGGGTAAAGACGAGCAGCTAAGCACCTGCGCCATCACGCTCCCCACAGGTTAGTTATCTATACACACATTAATCCATAATTACCTAATAATAATAATAACAATCATCCTCCATACACATGTCCATTAACGCATGGTTTCACAAAACGCTTATGCTTTTAGGTGTTTGATACCTTTTTCCCCTGTAACATGACTATTCCCTGTTTTAAGAGTGAAATGACCTATCCAGGTAAAAGCCTATGTCATGTCCTAATTTTAAGCTATCACACCTAATTTTAGGGTTCTTCGTTTTCAAGATATTGATTTTTCAATTTGGGGGTTGTTTTCACACCCCCTACTATTTTTCTTCAAAAACAAAAGATCTTAGGTTCAATTATCATTTTTACCCGTTTAACACCTTTTTACCCCCCTGTAAAATCACTATTTACTGTTTTAGGGGTGAAATGACCAATTGATGTAATAGCCCATATCGTCCCCTATTTTTTAAGCTATCACACCTAATTTTAAGATTCTTCGTTTCCTAGATATGGATTTTTCAATTTGGGGGGGGGGTTGTTCTCACCCCCTTGCTATCTTTCATTAAAAACAAAAGATCTTAGGTTCATATATCATTTTTACCCGTTTAATACCTTTTTTCCCATAACATGACTATTTACTGATTTAGGGGTGAAATGACCAATCGAGGTAAAAGCCCTAATCATCCCCCATTTTTAAGCTATCATACCTAATTTTAGGGTTCTTCGTTTCCTAGATATGGATTTTTCAATTTGGGGGGGTTGTTTTCACCCCCCCCCCTGCTATTTTTCATCAAAAACCAAAGGTCTTAGGTTCAATTATAATTTTTAGGTGTTTAACACCTTTTTTTTCCATAACACGACTATTTACTGATTTAGGGGTGAAATGATCAATCGAGGTAAAAGCCCATATCATCCCCTATTTTTTAAGCTATCACACCTATTTTTAGGATTCTTCGTTTCCATGATATGGATTTTTCAATTTTGGGGGGGTAGTTTCACCCCGCAAAGGGGGACGTCACCCCAAGTGCTAGGACCCTTCATACAAGTCCCTAGCATGATTGGTTCGCGAGATATGAACAAAAGTGTTGTTAGGCCCTTTTGACAAAAACGAATCATACATTCAAAAACGGGGCGTCACCCCCAGGGTTAGGATACTGCCTATGGCAAATTCCCATCAGGGGTACAGAAAATATTAACAAACGTGTAGTTAGGTCCTTTTGACAAAAGCCGTCCGTGCGCGCACATACAAAAAATATTATTTCCCCCCCCCCCCCGGGTAAGGGTAGTTTTTATTTTGGAGTGAATATGCCCCGTCCATAGAAAAAGGGATTTCACCACGTGTCCTACGACACCCCATATGTTTAAATCCGTTTATTGGTTAGAGAGAAAGTAAAAAGCCGATGACCTATTAGTTTTTTTGGGTTTATTTCAATACATACTAAAAAACACTCATTTATAAATCATCGTTTAAAAAGCCCGCCCTCTTACAAAAACCGCCAAGTTCGTAAGCATACAAAATAAATTACTATTTCATCCCCCGGGTAAGGGTAGTTTTTATTTTGGGGTGAATATACCCCGTCCATAGAAAAGGGGATTTCACCACGAGTCCTACGACACCCCATATGTTTAAATCCGATTATTGGTTAGCGAGATACTAAAAAGCCGATGACCTATTAGTTTTTTGGGGTTTATTTCAATACATATTAAAAAACACTCATTTATAAATCATCATTTAAAAAGCCCGCCCTCTTACAAAACTCCTCAAGTGCGCATGCGTACAAAAATAAATTACTATTTCATCCCCCGGGTAAAGGTAGTTTTTATTTTGGGGTGAATATACCCCGTCCATAGAAAAGGGGATTTCACCACGAGTCCTACGACACCCCATAGGTTTAAATCCGATTATTGGTTAGCGAGATACTAGAAAGCCGATAACCTATTGGTTTTTTGGGGTTTATTTCAATACATATTAAAAAAACACTCATTTATAAATCATCATGTAAAAAGCCCGCCCTCTTACAAAACTCCTCAAGTGCGCATGCGTATAAAAAAAACATTCATCGCCAAAATATCAAAAAACAACATGTTTACCCCAAATGGCGTTTCCAAATTCCATCCATTTTAAAAATGAACCTCACCATCACCTACAGCGGAAAAAATACCATCTAAACGACCCCTCACTTGACCCTACTCCTCCCCCACCACCTAACCCTTTCCCAACATAGGCATACATATTCAGGCACGAGCGCGACTTGAGGAAACCAACACTACCCCACTACTCGCGAATGACCTTTTAGTTTTGGTCTTTTAATTAAATAAAGAGGCTATAGGAAAGTAGGGGGCATCACTACGAGTGCTAGGACACCCTGTATGTTCAAATCCGACCATTGGTTAGCGAGATATCAAGTTCGGGGCCGATACGAGGAGGGTTCAAAAAGAAGTGTCACAGCTCCCCCCTGACCACACTACTGATTGGCTCGCGTTTCTAAGACCCATAGGGAGTACGCAATAGGTAAATAGGCCGTTTTTGGTGACAAATACCAACTTATGCCTGACCGGTTTATGTATAAGTATTGAATAGAAACCGCTAAAACAATCCATTGCAGTAAACCACTTGGCCCCACTGACAGCGTCCAGGTACTGTACCCGTTTATTCGAGAGGTGGTCTGTCAGATATCCGACGCAAAGCTGGATTTGTAGAAACTGACTGCTCCGGATTAAATATTAGTCAAGAATCCACTCCAACATGACCCTCAAGAATATACGCAGCGGCTGATACGATGAAACTGTGAATGACATATATTCACTTAGCTCAAAGTAGAGCACCTACCTTGGTTTCTCGGGGTTCTCGTAGACAGCTTCTAGACCTATAAAAAGAGTTTTCACAGTGTCATCTCTCTATATCTAAAATAAATCCAACCGACGCGGCGTCTAACAAAGAACTAAACAATTTAATAACAAAGTAAACTATAACTAAACATTCATACAATTAATAAAATACACACACTCATTCTTACCTCTCCACACATACGCCACTGAAAAACCGTGTCCCTAGAACACCGGGATAAAATTTTGGGGTGTCCTAAGCCTTCACAACAAGCTAAAACAATTAACAGAGACTGGCGTGCGTCACATTCCCTTGCCACGCTTATAGCGTACACCTGCGTCCTGCAGCGCGTGTCTGTGTCATGTGATATCTTATATAACCAGACCCGTTACATCTCTACACTACCGGCTGATTCATTCATTGATACAATGCTGGTGACAACAAGTCTTTTCAATTGTGGCCATGCATTGGCCTTGAACGGAAGCGAGTTCTCAAGCAGAACCTCGCTTGACAGCACTTGTACGTAAATACACACTTCTGTCACCTATCTGACAACATTACAAAAATCTCATTTACTCTTAACAAAAACGCCAATCATTCATGCACCCTTCCTTCGAAATAATTGAAACTTCTACACACCATTCCTTTCATTCTCTCGCGTCGTGATATCCCAACGGAGTTGTTACCATACACACTGAACAATAAGTAAACCGCATTCAAAACCCATTGACTTTCATACTCAAAACACTTTGCAAAAACATTGAATAACTTCCTAATACTAACATGTTATTCCCTTGATTGAATATTAATAATGAAACTTTATAACAATATGAATTTAAATTATACTTAATAGCATGAGCTATTATCAGGATAAAATGTTATCTCTATTTACAAAAGAGCATCTGCTCTGATCTCGCATTTATGCCAATCGCAATTTAATGGGATCCTCACAATCTTCCATCACTTCAGAAATACTACTGCCAAATCTCAATTCTGGTTTGTAGTCAAAATAAGTCGGATATGTTCAACCATCCAAGGCAAAACATACGCATTTACATACTTGTGTTTAATAACGGTTAATGAAAGTAATACGTAACAGACTTGAACATCCGACTTCTCGTTTAAATTTCGGCTACAACCCTACCATCCTCACTTATCCAAAGTCGTGTAAGAAATAAAAGGTATTCTACTAACTCATATCCTATGCCATGCCAAATAGTCTTGCCAATGCAACGACTTTATTACAATTCGGAAACTCCTTCGCTAAACGACTCATCGTATGCCAACTGCACACGGAATTACAAACACTTTAACAAATATATAAAGGTTATCATCTTCTCTTCCATAAAACTGGCATTCATTGAATTGGGCATAATCCTCATCGTTGCCAAACCAACCGCTGGTATAACAAACGATAACATCAGTTGTTAATCCACTATATTTATACATGCCAACGACCTTTGGACAAAGCGTGAAAGACCTCCTTGTAATTACTTTAAAAACGATACTGGGATATCTCCAAACTGTTGCGCATACATTTAATAAAAATACTGCAGTCTCTCTCCATGCTTCTGGTTTCACTTTCACAGATGAAGGAATATCATGTCTACAATATGACATTATATTACCCATTGTAAATAAATAAATAAATAAATAAATAAATAAATAACTACAAGTGTTATTTCTGTATGTCCGATGAATATCAATCTCGGCAAGGTAATCTAGCTAGGAATTCCCTAACGTCGACTGTTAATAATCTTCCAAGAAGATTCTCTTCTCAAATTATTTTAACTGACTGAAAGATCATAGCTTTCTCCAATAAAATATACAGTTAGTCAGATTCGTATTATCTCCGTCCTAAGCGAATGTCTATGAGTTCTAATGACTTTCATCGTTTCCAAGTTAAATGTTTCTTTCCAATGCGATGCTAAGTTCATAACCATGTTGTGATATTTCATAATATATCACTATTTCTTTCTTCTTTCTTCATGTTGCTTCTCGACGGATAAGAAGCCCAAATTAAACTAATGAAGTAATTTAATTGGAAACATAGACGAAAATGTCTATCACCTGAATTCAAAATGAATTCATAAAAGTAGAAAATAAATTTACTGATTGTACAGTCCCCCAGGGGTCTGCATCCCCTGGAAGCCACCCTCCATCATCTATCAAAACCATCCCTTACTGGCAAATCTCATAGGTCCAGAACACCATCTTTTACACAAGCAAGGGCAGCTAACCAACCTGGAAGGCTTGCCAAATACTTGCATCACACTATATACAGCTACACATAACTAACTGGGGCAGCTATGCCAGTGGAATGCTGACAGCACAACACCAAAGCTTATAAGAGGAGGGCCTTAAGGAGGACAGGGCCTCTCGATCATCAGTCATAGTGTGTGTCAGCCGGAGGCCATAGCTGTTATCATCAGGTGAGTCAGCAGTTTTCAGAGATCCTATGTTTTGTGACCTACTCCGCAAACTTGTACACTTAAACTTATAACCATTATCACACTTCCCTAAAAGGGACATACAATTTCATACAGCACTGACCAATAAATACTTGGTCAGTAATCTACACACTGCATTTGTAATTACACGCCTCTATACCTCCTAACATCCTTCCTGACTCTCGTCACGAGTAAGCGTGACAATAGTAGCCGGTAATCGCCTGCTCAAGTTCTATCGAGTCTCTCACACGCGACCGCTGGCTGCAAGCCAGCAGCATAGCTGACGCCAGCAGGTCTGTTATATAATTCCCAGCGACCAGCTGGGAGCCCAGTACATTAACCTGCGCCCAGCAGATCATCCCCTAATCGACGCCTACGTCTTCATAGGAGCACCCCCTATCATTTAAACATCGTACAACACTCTACACTGGTGAGCTTACCCAGCTACGGTAAGCTGCCCCCTTTAGAAATCACCTTCCAAATTAGCACAGCAACACGTACGTTTTAGATCCAACTACCCCCAACTAAGGGATCTAAAACAATTTGGTGGAGGCGCCTCTACTACGCACAGTAAGGGTGGGTCTCACACAACGAGCCCTCGTAGTAGAAACGACCCCTACCGTACCGCACACAGCCAAGCGAGACTGGGAAGAATTTTTTTAAAATCCCATATTACGTCCCACACATTTTTTTATTGTTACATAGGAGTTTATATTATCACAACCACCCCCATCCGCCCCATAGTGCAAAGTCAGTGGAAATTAAATGTCCACATTTAGAACCACACTAAGAGACTTTGCGCACCATTTGTCGTCTAGTACAACTCCACTCCTGCCGAAGCTAAAAATTAAGAACAGTGACTTAATAACTGACCAGAATGCAGTACAACTTCTTAGGGACCTCGAATTCAAGACATCAGAGATCCGCGCTCAACACCCTGCAGCAGCAGCACAAGTTATACACTTTACACGATCCCAGGCTAGTGAACACAGACAAGAGTCACCAATATCCAGCGCTAGTGAAGCAGATTGCCTGCCAACACTCCACCTCCTATTGTTGCAGCAACTGCAAATCACAGAGCAGAAAACTGGTAATCTGCTCGAGCGCATTACACAGTTACTAGAGACAGACGCGGTTAAGTCAGATAGTCACACGACAGAAGCAGTTCTAGACATCCACACTATTCTGGAAACTGTGAAACAGGATTTAGACAGGACTGTAAACGTAGTCAAATCCACACAGTACGACAACACGCCATCAATCAGTACCGACATATCAGGTGACGAGCCACCTGGTAACATAACACAAGTGTCATACACGGGAAGCGAGGCTAATTCCCCTCTAAACAGCCCAAACACCTCGGCACAAGATAGCGGTGCGAACAATATAGACAGACCAGAATCACTACACAGCCAATGAGACACAGCCGAACACAAAATGAACAGACATACTGAATATCCCATGATCCGCACCACAAAGTTCACGGGGGAAGGCCAGGATCCCGAGGAATACCTCAAGGCCTTCAATAGAACGGCTCGGATAGATGGTTGGAGCGAGGAAGTTAGAAAACGGCTCCTTCCTGCTTACCTCACAAAGGCGGCTATGACATGGTATGAGCTCCATGAGGACACACTAGAAGCTGCCACATGGGAGGAAATCACTTTATTGTTGAAAAGTGAATTCCAGCTCATACCAGACGATGACGACCTATACGACCAAATTAGACAGAGGTCACAGGGACCTAAGGAAAGCGCCCAGGCATACATCAACGTAAAGTTGATAATGTGCGATAAATATAACGCAGCTATGACAAACAAACAGAAAGTCAAGCTGTTAATGCAGGGCCTCAGACCATCCATAGTGGACAAGTTGTGCATTATGAACAACCCCACGGTCCAACACATGTTGAACAACATAAAGACCATTGAGGAAGGGAGAAAGATCACGGAGAAAGCTACGGAAAAAGCCGTGGATCAACACTTCCAGACACAAAAAGACGACACTAAACATAAAATGGACGAATTAGTGGACAGAATGGAGAAACTGACCATAGCTGCCATCCAAGCAGGCGGGAGACCGCTAAGGGATGAACAAATGGACACACAAGAGCGCTACTATCCTGAAAGGGATAGGGGGTACACTGAGAGGAGACACTACGGGAGGGAGGAAAATTACTACCCTCCACAGCGGCCAACAACACCTCACCCACAGGATAGGCCACACTACCCTCCTCGGTATTCACCGGTATCGTACACGGACATAGAGCCGACATACCCCTCACGGCGACCACCATCCCCGTACACACAGGAGTACTACCCTGAGGAGTACGAGCACACCATCCCCCGACGAAACAGCCCGCCACCAAGTAGACAGGCCTACGCTGCCCCACAATACAGGGCAGACAGGGAGTACCGGGAAGACTCACCCCCAAGCAGGCAAAGCTATGCAGCCCCGCAGTACAGGGGAAATGGGGAATATCGGGAGAACCCGCCCCCACGCAGGCAAAGCTATGCAGCCCCGCAGTACAGGGGAAATGGGGACCGTCGAGGAAACCCACCCCCGACCAGACAGGGGTATGCAGCCTCCCGATACAGGGAAAAGGGGAATCGATGGGAAAACCCGCCCCCGCAGCAGCAGACATACACCCCACCCTGGCGGAGACAGGACAACGGACCACCGGGCAATAACCGACAGGCTAGAAAACCTACAAAAGGACGGGACAATACAGACACATACGCAAAGGGCCCGGAACACTACCCCCTCCCCGACGAACACCCGAGGGAGTTCAGGGATGAGGCACCCCGCCGGACAGACAGGGGGGCAATACTCCCCACACCTAGCCACACACCGCAGGCGGGGAGCTGGCGCAGCCACCCCGAGAGGGGGGGGGGGGCGCACATACAGTACAGTCAGGCGCACTCCTACGTTTCAAAAAAACGCCTAGACGGGGAGGTTCGGCCAGCTGATGAAGCGGCTGAGGTTCCTCCCCCAACACAACACCAGAAAGGCCCTTCCCCCAAGCAAACTCGTAAGAGTAAGGGGAAGAAGCAGCCAACTAAAGCTAAGGCTGACGATCCGCCCCCGGGCCGTTTCCAAACACACCCCGTACAAGGAGACGGCAACTGTCTGTTTAGGGCCATGAGCTTCCTAGTCCGGAATACCGAGGATTATCATGGGGACTACAGACAGAAAACGGTCCAACATATCCTGGCCACTGGAAAGAGTACCGAGACTTTGTCTCGGACGAGCGGGAAAACCCATTCCAGACCGGGGTGGATTACAAGAAATACATGGGTAGGGACGGCACCTATGCCAGTGCCGTAGAGGTGACCGCTCTCGGCAAGGTGCTTAAAGCCAATATACACGTATACACTGACGTGCACTCGCCCCCGCTATTTTCAACTGCGGGATTCGACAGGGACCTGCATATACTTTTTACAGGGTACCCTAAGGCGGGACATTATACGCCCCTCATAATTACGCACAAACAGCCTGAGAACACACCCACACCCTCCAAAAAGAAAACCCTACCCCCTTCACCACAACACAGGGTGGGAAGTAACCACACACAGGCGCAGGACGCGAGCTCGCTCGGCACTGGGAAGCCAGGAACAGGAGTCGAACTCGCGACCGCCTGGAACAAAAAACGGGGGTAACAAGGGCAAGCTCAGGGTCACGTTTGCAAACACACCTTCCCGAGAGGAAGAAAACAACAACAGCACACCTACACAAAAGCTGGGAACGATCAGTGCATTAAACGTTCGCCAGCAGACTGCTATTTCCACAGCGCGAGCGATTAAGAGAGCTGGCAATGTACTTGGTGAGCGCACTTTGCTGACCGAGCCAAAGCACTCGGGACAGGAAGCAAGCTTAGAGGCCAAGCGTGCCAGGTACGATAAGCGGCCGGCTCCATGCCTTCCCAGTACACATGTTACGCCGGTAGCAACAACAACAACATACATCCTACATAACACATCGGTGCAGGGCAATGGATTTCAAGTATCGGCCCTCACGGTACACGCCACCACAAATGGCCACAGAGTGCAGGCCCTAATTGACACTGGGGCAGCGGTAAGTTGTGTAAATAGAAGGCACGTTACCGAAGGCCAAATACACGATGTCACGGGTGACATCCGGCTGGTAGCGGCCAATGCTCAGACGCTAGAAAACGCGGGGGTGGCAAACATACATCTTAGGCTAGACCATTTTGCCACAACACACCCCATGTTCGTTTTAGAACATCTTTCTGCGTCAGCCATAATTGGCATGGATTTCCTCGCTAAATATGAGGCTAGCATAAATTTCGCTAGTGGTCAGATGCTTTTAAAGCACGACCAGAGGCTCACCACACATCCCATGATATACACCAGGAACACAGATGGGATTCGAGCGGAGCGAGAAAATCACGAGCATCAGGCCTCTGCACTGCACACTATCAGCCAACACACAGACACACACAGAGATAAGGCGGCCAACCAGAACCACAGACAGGACATGACTCCGGAGCAAAATAAGAGGCTCACGGAGCTCCTCGAGGCCAACAGGGATATTTTTGCCCTTTCGATGAAGGATCTCGCTGTAACAGACCTCATCGAACACGACGTCACACTCACCAGTGACCGGCCAGTACACCAGCCTCCCTTCAGGGTGAGCCAGAAGGAGAGACACGCCATCGACGCTCAGATCACGGAGATGCTCGAGGCAGGGGTCATTGTCCCCGTTATTTCAAGATACAGCTCTCCAGTTCTGCTGACCAAAAAACGGGACGGATCCCACAGATTTTGTACTGATTACCGTAGGCTCAATAAGTTAGTCGAAAATTATAGTTATCCACTACCAAGGGCAGAAACCTATTTGGACGCCCTTGGCGGAGCTAGCTGGTTCAGTTCGATGGATTGTTATAGTGGATTCTAATCAATCCCCGTCTATGAACCAGATAGGCACAAGCTGGCGTTCGCTACAGAGAACGTGCTATATACCTACACAAGGTTGCCAATGGGCCTCCGTAACGCCAGCCAAACCTTCCAAAAGCTAGTGGATAAGACATTTTCAGGTCTTAAGTGGCGTTCCGTATTAGTCTACGTGGACGACATAACAGTCTTCTCCAACAACTTTGACGAGCATATCGTACATTTGGAGGAGGCTTTCGCAAGGATCAGAGAAGCCAAACTAAGGCTTAAACCTGCGAAATGTCAATTTGCCAGACAGCAGATTAACATATTGGGGCACATAGTAAACAGAGAGGGCATTATTCCCGACCCAGCGAAAACTGACGCAATAACGGGCATCCCAATGCCCACAAATTTGAAACAATTGCGCAGTTTTATTGGGCTGGCCTCGTATTATCGCAAGTATATCCACAGGTTTGCGCACATCGCCCACCCCTTAACTGAGCTCACACGGGAAAAGACGCCCTTCAGCATTAAACAGGAACATATAGATGCCTTCAACACACTGAAGCAACTATTGACCTCACCACCTCTATTGCAACACTTTCATAGTGATAGGCCCACCTTCTTACACGTGGATGCCAGCCAGTACGGGCTGGGGGCGGCCCTATTGCAGGAAGACGCAGAAGGGCGCATACGGCCCGTTGCTTTCGCTAGCAGGAAACTAACGGCCGTCGAGACTAGATACTCTGCCACAGAGCGGGAAATGCTGGCATTTTCATGGGGAGTGAACTACTTTCGGGTATACCTCTATGGTATCCAATTCACGGTAGTGACTGACCACGCGAGCTTGCTTTTTTGGGACAAATTTAAAAACCCAAATTCGCGGCTCAACAGGTTTATATTCCGCCTGTATGAATATAACTTCGTGGTCAAACACAAGAAAGGCGCTACACACCTAGACGCAGATGGGTTGTCTAGGCTGCCAGTAGCCGATCCCCCGGATGACAGTAAGGACCACGACTGGGACGACATGCCCACTTTTGCCCTGACGGTGATTAACATCAATCAGGAGCAAGAAAGTGATCCGTACTTTAAACAGATTCTATTGGCACTAGAAAACTTGCATAAAGTGGACTCCAAGACAGCATGGCTGTCTAGGCGATTTTTCCTAGACAAAGACGGGGTATTGAAATTTAAGCCCACAGCCATGCACGATAACGCACCTATAGCGGTTCCGGAATCATTGAAAGAAAATATCATGATCGGACACCACAATAGCCCACTGGCAGGGGCACATTTAGGTACGCATAAAACATACCTTAGAATCCGTGACATGTACTATTGGGTAAACATGAAGGCCGACATAGATACCTTCGTAAAGACATGTCACACTTGCTAGCGATTCAAAACAAGGCCTGGCAAGCCTCATGGATTACTCAACCCAATTCCCGTAGGAGAGCTATTTCACAGAGTCGGGATAGATGTCAAAGGCCCTATTACGACATCTCAGAAAGGCAATAAATATATCCTGGTTGGCACCGAGTATCTCACCCGGTACATGATTACGAAGGCTGTTCCCAAAGCAGACACGAACAGCATAGCCGAATTCCTATTTGACATAGTTACACGATATGGCCTATTCCAAACCTTACTATCCGACCGAGGTACTATTTTCACCTCGAGAGTGCTCCAACAGTTTTTGGAGATACTCAGGATTAAGGCATACACTACCACGAGTTTTTCCCCGCAAACCAACGGACTCACGGAGAGTATGAAAAAAATACTTGGAATAGCCCTGGCTAAATTCACAGAGGACGCAGGGACAGACTGGGATGAGTATCTGCAGCCCATAACTTTTAGTTACAACACCTCCATATCCACGGCTACAAAACACTCTCCACACTTCCTACTGCACGGATACACGTCCAGAAGTCCCATTGACAATATATGCATCCCACAGGACACTCACACAGACAATGCCGCCCGGCTAGAGCATTTGCAGATAGCTCGCATGAACGCTAGAAAGAACATAGCCGCGGCGCAGAAGAAACAAAAAGAACGGTACGATCGGCATAGAAAGACCGTGGAATACACACCCGGGCAATTGGTTATGGTTTCCAATTCCGCCCGTAAGAAAAATGTGTCTGAGTTCCTCTTGCCACGTTGGTCAGGTCCCTTCAAAGTCTGCAGGAAGGTATCTGACTTAAACTATATCGTTAACGTGCGGCATGGACGCAAGCTCATTAAGGACACTATTCACGCCCGCCGTATGAAGGCATATCATACACGCAAAGTTCCCACACCCACACGTAAAGGCGGAAACACTATCAAAAGAAAGGGAAGTGATCCCTCTGGCAGACGTGGAAAGAAGGCCAAGAAATAGCCTGCGGACCTCGCTGACCGCACCGGGATACGACCCTAACACTTGACAGAACTGTCCCGGAGACACAGCCTAGAATGGCACCAGAAACAATTACTCTGGTTAAAGACGGTCCCGAACCCGCAACCTTATGAATACCAGGAATGTAAGGTCGGGTAGCTATCCAGTTGCAGGATAGGAAAGTAAGGGACGGTTCCACTAACAGATATTCATAAGCGGAAAACAATCAAATCACCTCTGACACCTAGTCACCAAACACGCGACTAGCGGCCCGGAGACACTCATGCATAACGACATTTGGCACCTTTAATAGAGATATACTCGACCCACGCTACATTAACACAAAGCTAGGGAACACAAATGTACTTAGCGGGTGTTCTTTTACATAGCGGAAAGCCCTACTCGCAACAACAACAAGAGAACGGGCAATCAAATTCACAGACATACACGTGCCGGAAACATGAACAGAGACAAGTAACAAGCGAGTACACACGCCATTGTAATTCAATACGTCGCCGTCAGCGATAAGGCACTCGGTGACTGGCCGACCTTCACACATACAGACAGCAATATGCATCCGGCTCTGAGAGGGAATAAACGACATCATTCACGCCAAGTCCAGAACCCCATTACTTCCAAAATTACACTACGAGGAGAATTCAAAAACACACAAACTCTTCACAGGAAGGCGTATTTTCATATGCGCATTTCAAATACACGATACATGGGCCATGGTATATACGGCACAGATATCGTCATACCAGGTCCTTACAGCAAGCCGGATCCGAACCCAGGATCACACTACACACTCGTACCAAAAACTAACTAACCAATGGTATTTTTGGTACGAAAAACACAAGCAAAAATACATACAAAGGGCGCTCAAAGCCAACAGACAACGCAGACATAGAACACAGAGAATTACATGAGATTGCGGGTCCGAATCCCAGCAAAAAAAAAAAAAAATTGGACGCCATGGAAAACAACTATCCAGACTCCCAATTACACCGAGATTGGCCCTTACAGGTACATAAACAAGTAATACCACATTTCCTCCGGCCAAACACCATGCATAAATTTCGATTACGCCTGACATAGAAAATAGATTTCCCAGACACAGGTATAGAAATTTCGCAAGGCAAAGGTCTTATGGAATTTTGTCCACACAACAGTGCTAGCAAAATCAGGGCGGATTAACACACTGGCACTCTTGGAATCCCAACCAGTGACAACACTCACATACTGACAGAAAGGCACGCTCCAATAGCTGACATACGCAATGTCAAAGACTTCATGTACATAAACAAATGAAAACATAACATGACGAAATACTGACTTGCAGATTCCGCCACATCGCAACACTGCCATCGACAGACTCTATTGTTATATCGGAAATTACCATGAAATCATCAACACAGACCAATTATAATGCCCTACATTTTTCAGCACTGTTACAACATTTGTGGCATTTAGCAATGGACAGACGTGATGGGCCATATTATCTTGGGCCCATAGGAGCACGTTCTCAAAGACGTTGACAAGCCACGGGCACCTCCTGCCCATACACGCGACACAAGACAGAACTTAGCCGATAACAGGCCTCCCTCCCGCATGGTGTAACGGGACATAGTCACACACACACGCACTCACTAGTCAGGGGCGAATAAAGACAGGGGCTCTGAGGGAACAAGACCTTCCCCTAATAACTTCTTTTCTCGACTTTATTTCTAACAAAAATCATTACAGGCGATCAGGACATAGCCAGGCACACTATGATCACTTGCCACATTCACACTACAAATGGGAGGACAGATTAGGCCGTGACGTCACAGCATCACTACACTTTACTATCATAAGAAGCGGATAGAAAGCACACATGGACCAAGGGAGAGTGACAGGAGCATAGGTGGATAATCCCACCCACAGGCTACCATTTTAATACCTTACTCCCCTTCCACAACCTTCCCACTTCCAACATCAGCCAACACAGACATAAAAACACATAAAAACACATAAAACTACATAACAAAATATACATCGGGGTTGATAGACTTCATGCGTTTAAAGAGAGGGCTTACTACGCCCTGGATCACAATGCTAACACCTGAATATTAGGGGTGTGTCGGAAAACAACAATTAAGCGTAATGCGCATCTCCAAGTAAGAGATGAGGCCAAAATCATATACTAACCATTTTTTTTAAATTAAATAATCCCGCATGAAAGGGACATAGTGTTATTACGTCTCACCCTACGCCCATCCTTAGATGAGTGCGGAAACGCCTCATATCCAGATACAAGCATGGAATTTCCCACCCACACACCTGGGTTATCATTAGTATTACTCCTGCATGGAATTTTTATATTTTTGCAATCCCGGGAAATACCTGCCCCCGTCCACTCATTGTAAAAGCATCCCAGCAGCATCACCGGCTTTAGGCCACCATTTATATGAAGCCCAAAGATGCGCAACCCTTTCCTACCATGCTTTCAGCCTACTCTACAAATAACGACCCCCGTATCCTAATAACAGGGAACCTATTGTCATAAACCCTACTAACGCCACTATGAAAGTTAACAGAGCATTGCAGCTGGAAATCCGACCTAGCTAAGTAGACCTAAAGTAGTCTATGCACTTAGAAGCCTCTACAACCCCAAAACACTTGAAAAATTTTACATTTTATACACAGCAAATTATTTGCAGGTTACACTATATTTTTACATATATAGATAACACAAAAAGGAATCTGATAAACACTCTGATTGGTGATAACAGCGTAAGCTGAAGGCCAAAGGCACCGCACTGGAGGAGAGCGGGCAAGGCGATGATGAGCCTTACCCTAGTTAACTTAACGACTAGACCAAAAAGACGAACCACGTAAGGTTGAGGCATTCATGGTCTGGCACGGGCAAACTTCGGAATCCTAGGTGTACCTAGCCTGTCCCTAGGACGAAGAGATGTTACACCCACTATGTGTCACGGTCGTCGAAGCCAAGACCTGCAGGGGAGACTTTCTGAGGATGGTGGGAGAAATAGCCAGCTCCACGCCGGACTCAGGAGATGACCCTAGGGACGACCCAAACTAGGACTAGACTTTTAGTTAAATTTAAGTAAGTAGGGCTTCTACAGCGAGAAGCGAGACTCCTATGCGCGGGAGTGAAGTATTATTGCGGCCAACAGTGGCGAAGAGATTATTATTACTGCGAATAAAGGCGAAGAGATTATTATTACTGCGAATAAAGGCGAAGAGATTATTATTGCGGCCAACAAAGGCGAAGAGAATACGATTATTGCCAATAAAGGCGAAGATGATATTATGCCATTGGACGATGTCCAATGCCCACATAAATGGTGACGCAGCGGGCAACCAAGGGCATTAAATGAGGGGCATCGCGAGCAACTCACAGGGGTTAGAGTGGGCAGACCCAACAACGACAACAATGCAAATACAACGGAAATGAGCAGATAAATACAGCGGGTGAGACGGTTTGCTTAGAGGCACCGTAAGCCGCCTGCGACTAAGTTAATACTAGTTAGTAATCATTAGCATAAGCGTCAACAACTAGTATTAAGGGGGCGGAATCCGGCGTTTCTAGAGACAACCGGTGTTTCTAGGATACGTACGGGTGGTGATCTGGGGAGTTAACGCTGCCCCGGGCGAACGCCCTGGTCAAAATTTTAGCTGTAAAACAGTTGCATTTGACAAGCAACTTAGGATTAAGCAAATTTACTGACCGCTGTTGCTAAATAATAGCACAGCATATTTCGGCAATAGAGTAAGGGCACCCATTCGGCTTAATCATAGCAACCATTTTTTTTTATTTTTTACCATAATTAAGGTAGAATATCGCGGCACCCGGTAACCAAAATTCCGCTACCGGGGTAAGTCCGACAACATATTAAGACAACATAGTAGGATAAATGGTATTAAGGTAATACATTAAGTTAGACTAACTAGATTAACTAGGTTATATAAACACCTTGAGAATAAGAAACAACATTACGGCACCGTGTAGGGTAAGCCCGGTCATACATCAAGTTAACACTAATCATGCTATTTTTTTTTCAGAAGAAGAAGAGCTTCAGCAGTGGACACACTGACACAGGAAGCGACATAGAAAATATGCCATACTAATATGTTTTTTTTAACCTCTCCACTTTTCAGGCGGCGTCACCAGATATATGAAACTGGTGACAGTGATTTCACTGCCATATAGCGGCATCATATTATTTGCGGCATGCCATGATTATGTACTATTTTTTATACGTCAACTTGCACTAATCCTAACACAATCTCACATACTCACCACATTTTTTACAGATACACTCCAAAAATCTGCACAGCAGGGCTGATACCTGTGGGGTATCAGGCTCGCTGGCAGATCAACGTAAACAGAAGAAAGTAAAGCGTCAAAATGCGACGCAACTTACGGCAATGAGGGCGCAACCGACTTGTGGCGGCGACTCTCATTGTCAAGTGTGAAGGCATTCGCCCACAGGGGATGCTTCACAGAATAGGGATATATTTCAAGCGGCACGACCACCAAACTATACCAGGAAACGGCCGTACAGGTTTAGCCGTGAGACGGCACACACACACAAAAGGTAGCGTGCAAGCGAAGTACCATAGACACGGCCGTCTAGATATAAGATAATTAATAAGTAAGATAGATAGACATAAGCACATAATGTAATAGAATGTAACACAAAATACAATAACATTGTTTCAAGGCACTACACACAACAGTAGGATGCCACACATTATGAATACTCATGTTTTGTCACACACATGTACAGAGTGGTTATGATTATGAATATGATTATGATTTGTCCCTTTCATTTTTCTTTCTTCTAACGTCCCAATTTGTAAGGGTGTTCCGTTTTATCCCAACTCAATAAACACATTTTAAATATTTCCCTTAACTTATACCCTGGAACACCCATTTTTTCTACTTCTTCTATCTTTCTCATTGCAGGGAGCAATTTTTTCCCTAAGATAGAGCGGATGGAAAAATCATCCGTCCAGCCCTGGGTTTTATCCTCCCTGCACAACAATATATTAACAAAAACATGTATTCTTTGGAACGTTTATATATTTCACATGTCAATTTTTTTCCAATTGTATATGTATATCCCAAAACCCACCCCTCTGAACACGAGCTGATCTCACACCTACACGACATCGATACATCAACACGCAATCACCGAATTTTCACCGAACAGAAGAAACGAAGATCAAGACACCAGGAAGATTCCACCACGACTACGACCTACTACGACGACACCCCAACTACACGTTCCGTTCCCGTTCGCGGGGACGCGAACTAAACAGAGGAAGAGGCTTGTACAGTCCCCCAGGGGTCTGCATCCCCTGGAAGCCACCCTCCATCATCTATCAAAACCATCCCTTACTGGCAAATCTCATAAGTCCAGAACACCATCTTTTACACAAGCAAGGGCAGCTAACCAACCTGGAAGGCTTGCCAAATACTTGCATCACACTATAAACAGCTACACATAACTAACTGGGGCAGCTATGCCAGTGGAATGCTGACAGCACAACACCAAAGCTTATAAGAGGAGGGCCTTAAGGAGGACAGGGCCTCTCGATCATCAGTCATAGTGTGTGTCAGCCGGAGGCCATAGCTGTTATCATCAGGTGAGTCAGCAGTGTTCAGAGATCCTATGTTTTGTGACCTACTTCACAAACTTGTACACTTAAACTTATAACATTTATCACACTTCCCTAAAAGGGACATACAATTTCATACAGCACTGACCAATAAATACTTGGTCAGTAATCTACACACTGCATTTGTAATTACACGCCTCTATACCTCCTAACATCCTTCCTGACTCTCGTCACGAGTAAGCGTGACAATAGTAGCCGGTAATCGCCTGTTCAAGTTCTATCGAGTCTCTCACACGCGACCACTGGCTGCAAGCCAGCATCATAGCTGACGCCAGCAGGTCTGTTATATAATTCCCAGCGACCAGCTGGGAGCCCAGTACATTAACCTGCGCCCAGCAGATCATCCCCTAATCGACGCCTACGTCTTCATAGGAGCACCCCCTATCATTTAAACATCGTACAACACTCTACACTGGTGAGCTTACCCAGCTACGGTAAGCTGCCCCCTTTACAAATCACCTTCCAAATTAGCACAGCAACACGTACGTTTTAGATCCAACTACCCCCAACTAAGGCATCTAAGACATGATCCTTATTGGAAATTACAGGAATACTGGTTCCTTAAACAAGTTAAATATCTCAGTTTAGAAACTGGTTGCAGACAAACGGTACTAAAACTGTCGAAAGACGATCACTACAAATGATCTCGAAGAATAAAATGTCTATACATGGAATACATAATGGTTGTGTCGAAAAATGGATAAAGGAATTGCTCTAGAATGTCACTAATATTGCTGTAACTACAATTTAATGAACACTGCTACCTTGTCTGGAGATCTGGAAGTTCAAGTTGAGTATTGGAAAATACTCAGATGTTACATCCTTCAAGGACCAAGGCTGGGTCCTAGTTCGTCTCCAAGAACTCACGACCTCAGGCGAGGAACGAATCCCTCATCCGGAAAACATCAAGCTCCAACCGGCATCGAACTGCGGACTCCCATCCTTCCTATTCCTTACTGCCGGGAATACCCTGGACATCTTGAAAATCTTCTTGTCTCTTCTTTCTCCGTCATGGTATAGCTTCATCGTAATAGCGAGAAGTGTAGAAAGCTCAGCTTCATATTCCGAAATAAATGGAAGTCATGGGCCTCACTCGTATACAGAATATTCATTGAGAAGGACTATGAATATTATTATGTAGTCACTGGTGTTAAGTTCGAGCTCACGCCTGACGATAATGCACTAGAATGTGGTTGTACATAACGTCTCATACTTGCTCGTAAAGTAGACAGTCATGAACAATCTCCTTAACGAAGCTCCATCGTTGAATACACTACTACATTTTGCTTGTATTCCTGATGCACATAATTATTTAGTCCATAATTGCAATCCTATTACAATTCTTAATAATGTTCATCCGTTGAAAATACACCTTCATCATATTGGTGTTACAATATAGTTCCTCAATAGTAATGCTATCAATCACCGTTACTCACGTGAATCTCTTCACTCACTGTAGTCTGTCTCGAACAAAAATGCTTTTCAGCTTTGGATTCTGACACTTTTCTATCGCATTACAAAAATGCCTGTATTTCTTAAAATCTTCCCTCAAATTCGGAGAGAAGTTCGCAATACACATCTGTGTGGTCTACACTATAGACTGTAGTTGAAAAAATGTTCCTATTGTCGATTAGTTAGAAGTTATTGTGGCATTTGCACTCCTCGCAACTTCACTCATTTCACAACCGCGGCGATCTCCACCATCTAGCCTCGCTATACCGGGTCTCCACGAGTCAACCTTCACGGACTCGGCTGATACACTCGGGACTATAACTCTCCCGGCAAAACTCGTCTGATCGCTTCCAACTTCAGAGGAACAAGAGCCCTGATGCCTTGCGTCTCCCCTCCAAGACACCAGATCTAGCCGCCATTTTTCGTTCCCTCGACATTTTTTGCGGGCACTAGAAAATTGCTTAATTCGACGTATTTCGACTTCCTGTCGACTTATAAAATATCTCCAATATTTTATTATAATTTTCTTCATTTTACCAATTCATAAATTCACTCTCTTGGGGCTTAAATGTGATAATTTTCCATAAAATCTAGTTGCTAGAACTTCCGTCTTCTCTAAGACTTCTCCTTATGTCTGTGGGCTCATATCCAATCGTATAATTTATAACAATATTTAATCAATTCCTGGGATTATTCGCTGTTGCTAGGCCGATTCTAAATTTCCACAACCTTCGATTGCGCAATAGAATCACGTGACGGAGTCTCCCTCCGGCTCAACGTAGCCACAAAACTGGGTTGTGCCAAGTTCCAGCCTCGATATTGCTTGGTTAAATTTTATCATGGGGCTCCAAAATTATTCAAATTTTCATCCCAAATAATTCATTTTACGGGGGCAGTACGTGTCCGTACATGGTAGTGGATAATTGTCGCTCTCAATTAATTTGTTCAGTCTACGGTAGTCTGTGCAGAATCGGTGGGATCCGTCTTTTTTCTTGGTTAGCAATACCGGAGCGCTGTAATTAGAAATGGTGGGTTCTATTATGTTTGCCCCCAGCATCTCTTGTATCAGGCTGTCGATAGCCTGTCTTTCCTTTCGGCTAACTCTAAAAGGGGTTGTGGGGTTTGACGATCGACACTGGTCATCCTAGTGTACTTATTAATCTCATGTAATTTATTTCAGGATTAGGGCATAACCCAGCTCTTTTTGGGTGCATTCGTGTTGACCGACTGAAAAGCACCAAACATTTGTCTAAAAGGGAGTTGATGTACTGGCCTGTCACTCGTGAGGCTAACGTGATACTCAATGTGGTCCGTGACTCCAGTTCCGCTAGCGGGTTGGCGAAAATGTCTCTATTGTTTTCTGTGAGCTTTGTGAGCCTCTCATTTTGCTCCGGTGTCAAATCCTGTGTGGGAGTTTGTTTATTAAGCGCGGTTTTCGCATTTGTATTTGTTTGTGTATTAATTGTGGTCAATGCAGGGGCCTGGTGCTCGCGTGTGTCTCGTTGCGCTCGTATACTGTCTGTGTTCCTAGTGTACTCCACCGAATGTGTACTTATATGGTGTCCGTTCATGAGATGTATTTCACTGTCTGCGAAGCTTATGTTCGCGGCGTATTTCGCGAGGAAATCGATTCTGATTATTCCTGGGGCTGATAAGTCCTCTATTACAAACATGGGGTGGGTCACATTCAAGTCGTCCATCTGAATTTGTATGTATGCTATTCCAAAATTTTTGAGGACCTGTGAATTGGCCGCTACGAGTCGAATGTTAGTGCCCCCCCCCCCTATGTATTTCCCCCTCTGTAAGGTATTTACTGTTTACACAGCTTATTGCTGAACCCGAGTCGATTAATATTTGTGCCTTATGTTCGTTAATGTTGGCAGTAACTGTTAACGGCGATAGGGTGTTGCCCGCCTGCACGACGTATGTATTGTTGAGGGTATATGTAGTGGTTGTTGTTTATGCCATGCCATGTAAAGTGTGCTTGTCAATGTTTACCTTGGGATCTACCGTTGTTTGCCTTTTGTATCTTGTGTTATTGCTGACTGGCCTGTTGTTGTCTATTTCCTGGTCGTTGCGGGCACGTTTCGCTATGCTACACATTCTTTTGTCCCGTGCCTCAGATGTGCATTGTGAAACGCCTGCCTGAACCTCGCTGTATTTCCTTTTACCATTTCGCCTCGCCGAAATGCATGTTATATTATTTTGCCATGGTGTGGGTTCGAGTCCTAGTCTTTGTGCTGACGCAATGATTGTTTCAACGCTTCGGGAGGGCGCGTATTCGAGCCCTGCCCGTTGCTTGCATGTGCAGGCCGTTCTCTCGTTCTTGGCGGGTGTGAGTTCGATTCCCGTCCCCTGTTTAGATGTAAGGCCTGGGTTTTTTCTCTGTGAACGTGTGGGGTCAACTCTGGTCTTTTGTTTTGGTGCACGGAGTGTATTTTTGTTCTGGGATGGTGTTGGCTCAATGTAGTTTCGTTGTTTTAGTGCAGGGAGTGTATTTTTGTCTTTAGATGGTACATGCCCGATTTTGGTTCCATGTTTGGGTGCGGGGGGTGAATTTTTGTTTTTAGATGGTACGGGTTCGATTTTAGTTTGTTATTTTGATGCAGGGAGTGTATCTTTGTTTCTAGATGGTGCGGGTTCGATTTTGGTTTCATGCTTGGGTGCAGGGAGTGTATCCTTGTTTCTAGATGGTGCGGGTTCGCTTTTGGTTTCATGTTTGGGTGTAGGGAGTGTATTTTTGTTTTTAGATGGTACGGGTTCGATTTTAGTTTGTGGTTTTGGTGCAGGGAGTGTATCTTTGTTTCTAGATGGTGAGGTTTCGATTTTGGTTTCATTCTGGGGAGATGTAGGCTCGATTCCCGTGTTCTGTTTTCGTGTAGGTGTGAGAGGTGTATAGTGTCCCGACCTAGGATTTTCTGTGAATAGTACGTGTATGTGTTCATCAAACCCTGTAGTGGCAAACAGTAGCGGTGAGTTAGTGTTAGTGTACACGTGTATGTTACGCTCCGTTACTTCCCCTAGAGCGATTATTTCTACTGCCCCGGCATAAGTACCGTCCCTACCCATATATTGTTGGTATTCCTCTTTGCTTTTAAAAGTGTTTTCTTTTTCGTCCACTGCGAAATCCTTATGCTCGTTCCAATTGTTTGCAATATAGTTAACCGTTTGTAATCTGTATCCTTTGTGCCTGTTTTCATTGTTGCGGAAAAGGAAGCTAACTCCTCGGAATAGGCAATTGCCATCTCCCTGTACGGGGTGTGTTTGAAACTGAGTTGGGGAGGACCCTCAACCGTTTTACCCCTTGGCTGCTCCCCCCGGTCTAGTAGTTTTTTGAAACGAGTTTTCTCGCCTATCCATCCATCTCGGCTTCTCTCGGGGCGCATAGCGTCGCCAATTTTCCGTTTGGGGTTGGTATCTCGGCGTGAGGAGCAAAGCTCTCCTAGCTTGTTGGGTGTGGGGGTGCATTGCCACGGTAATGCTCATTTTTCCTGTATCGTGGGGAATCGTGTGTCTGTCTGAATGGGGGTGGGCTGTCCTGCCGGGGAATGTCTTGTCGGTATTCAGGAGGGTAATACGATTGCGTGTGTGGGGTGGCTGCCCCCGTTTAGGGTAGTTTGGTTTCCCCTGACTGTAATTCTGACCCCCCCCCACCCCGTATGTCTGCCATATCTGTCATTATATTGTGCCCGCATCGTGTCACCCCTGTCATCATATTGTGGCTGCTTCGTGTTACCCCTGTCATCATATTGTGGTCGCATCGTGTTACCCTTGTCATCATATTGTGGCCGCATCATGTCACCCCTGTCATCCTTTATTGTACTCCCTTGTGTGCTAATTGCCGCGATTGTTAACTGTTGCATTTGCAGTGCAATCTCATCCATCTTTTGGTGTATGTCACCGTTGCCCGTATTGATATAGTGATCAATCGCCTTTTCCGTGATCTTCTTTCCTGCCTCTATTATTTTAATGTTTTGTTGCAGGTGTTGTACTGTCTGGTTTTTCATCGTGCATAACTTGTCTACCAATGATGGCCTAAGGCCTTGCATGATTAATCGAATCTTTTGTTTATCTGGCATTGCTATATTATATCTGCCGCACATTAGAAGCTTGGCGTTGATGTACGCTTGCGCACTTTCTGTGGGCACCTGAGTTCGTTCCCTGATTTTCTCGTATAGATCGTCCTCGTCCGGCGTGAGCTTGAACTCGTGTGTTAGTAATAAGCAGAGTTCGTCCCATGTGTTGTCCTCTAAATTGGCCTCATGAAGCTCGAACCATGTGAGGGCTGATCCAATGAGGTATGCGGGTAAGAGACGTATCTTAGACTCATTGGACCACCCGTTTATCCTAGCTGACCTATTGAACGCCTTTGGGTATTCCTCGGGATTCTGGCCGTCCCCTGAATATTTTGGGGGGTGGATCATAGGATATTTCGCCTGCATGGCCATGTCCTGTTCGATTATCTCCTCGTGACTGCTTAGGGATTCGTGATCGTCGGCGCTACCTCGTCTACTTTCGTGCGATGAAGTGTCGGAGTTTGTGTTGTTTCGTAAGGAATTGTCCTCACTCCCGGAGTAAGAAATGTGTGTTCTGTTGGCGGGGTTCTCATCTCCTGATATGTCCTCGCTAACCGGGGGTGTATTATCGTACTGTGTTGATTGGACCACTGCTACTGCTCTGTCCAGGTCCTGTTTTACTCTTTGCGCTATGGTTTGGATACCTAGGGCCGCTGCTAATGTGTCACCGTCGTTTGTGATGATATTTGATTCTAATATCCGTGTAATCAGGACGCCCAGGCTATCGTTCTTTTGTTGCGTTACTTGGAGTAGCTGTATTAATAGGGGGGGGGGGGGTGCTAATGGAATGTCCCCTGTGCTGTCACTGGATAGCGGAGATTGTTGTTCTTGTGAACTGCTGCGGGCTTGTGATCGTGTAAAATGTTTGGTTTGCGCGGCTGCTGTAGGATATTTAGCGTGGACCTCTAATGCCTTTGCTTCAAGTTCTTGGGGCAGGCGTGGCGCAGTGTATTCGTTTATTAAATCGTCGTTTTGATTTTTATTTTGTCCTAAGTGGTGTTGTGTTCGCTGCTAAGTGATGTCTATGATCCCTCAAGGTGGTTTTGAATGTGGACATATGTTTTCGACTGAACTCACGCGCGCATTTTGCCTATTCGCTTCCGGATACTTAACTAAAAAAAATTACTATCTTCGGGGTGCTCGGCCTTACAAGAGGTTTATGTCGTGAATACCCTATAGGGTGGGCTGGGGGGGGGGATAATATAATTACTATGCCGCGAGAAAAAAATTCTCTCGATTATCGTTCTCAAAAAAATTCTTGCTACTCGCTTGGCTAGTTTCAGTTTGTACTGGGTATCGTTAGTTGCCAAACTTGTTGGCTAAGCTTTGTGTGGGCAACTACCCGGCGTCTCTACCACTTTGCTCTAGCATTTTGAGGGGCTCAAACGATGTGACGGGAGGGTGTGTTGGTTTTCTGAGGGTTGCGGTAAAATAGGGGAGTATGGAGGGCGTTCAGAGCCTTCGCCTCTCCGCAGGGGAAGTGTATGTGTTGGATAAAATGGTCGGAGCGCTGCAAGTCAGTAATTTTAATTAGGAGTCACGTTTATGGGCTGAAGGCAAGCCTGGGATGCCTAAGTGAGAACTGTGGCGGTCAAAGTTAGAAAGTTGCTTACGTCGCGGTATTACCAGCCGTGTGCGAGCGCAAGTTTAGCTGTCAAGGACAGAGATAGTAAGCTAGTGAATCCTGATTGCGTAGGCGATACCGTAACGGGACGGTAAATGCGTTAAGTGTCAGGAGAGGGTTGGACGGTGATCAGGGCAACAATGGCAATAAATAACAATCGGGGCTGTGTGGCAAAAGTACTTATTTACTAAAGCAATGTAATGGTTTCCCCGGATTTAGGGCTGTTGTAATATTGTGGTATTTTACAATTAAAATAGGTGTGGTAAGGGGTAGGATGTACAAATGTGTGTGGAACCCTGAGAGGCACACTTACCTGAGGTACGATGATCGAACTGTATTCGGGCAGCGTCTCGGACGGCAACAGATAACTTCCCTCTGAGTGGGGGCCTTCTTAAACGTTTCAAAGTGCTGACTGTTGTGATATTGCATGTTGCTGTTTTGGAAGCCAGTTCCTGTGTTCGTGTTTGATGTGATGTAAGCGTTTACGCAAGAGCTGTGGTTTTAGCTCTGCTAGCTTTGTGTTATAAGAAGTGTGTTGTTGTTGCTGTTGATTCCAGCCTATGCGTGTTTAAAAGGATGAAAAGGTGTAGGGTGCTGGGCAGATGGTTGTGATCGATGTAGATACTGAGGGTGTAATTATAGATAACTGTAGATGTAGATTTAGCTGTAGATTAGCTGTATGTTGATAGGAGTATGTGCGTATGTCTCTTTAGGGTGCTACGCGCCCTTACAGGCATAACAATATGGATCCCAAACCGCCAAGGCGTATTCCAGAATAGGTCTTACAAGTGACAAATATCCTAATTCTTTAGCAGAGATACTACTTCCTTTTAATACCTTCATTAAAAAGTGCAGGGATTTGTAAGCTTTAGAAATTACACATCCTACATGACTTCTCCATTTCATATCATACCTTACGTGAACGCCCAAATATTTGCAAGAATCTTCTTCTACAAGTATCTCCGAGCCAATGTTATATTGAAAAACTTGCCTCCGCACCTTCCCTATTTTAAGAGACTCTATTTTCTTGGGTTTATATTCATCTTATTTTCAATCGCCCACTTATAGACCAGGTTCAGGTCATCTTGAAGTACTGCGTTGTCTTATGAGTCGGGAATCTTTCGATATATTACACAATCATCCGCAAACAATCGACAGTTATTGCGAATCCCATTTGGTAAGTCATTTATAAATGCCAAGAATAACAAATTTCCGATTACGCTGCCCTGAGGGATACCCGACATTACGGTAATTTCATCCGAGGATCTACCTTCGACTTTCGCTTTCTGGGAACGACCTGTCAACAATTCATGGATCCATAAAATTACCCTTCTATCAATCTTCGTCGAAGCTAATTTATGAAGTAGCATGTCATGCGGTACGACATCAAATGCCTTCGCAAAATCTATAACTACGGCGTCAACTGTAACTCCATGGTGTAACGATTCGGTAATATCTTGAAAAAGTGATAGCATCTGACTCTCGAAATCCATGTTGCCTATGATTAAACCATGATAATGTTTCCCACTGTTGCCTCAATTAGTCGCAAATGAGATGCTCCATCTGTTTGCAAACGATGGACGTAAGGCTAACCGGCCTGTAGTTGCCCAATTCAAGTCTGCTCCCTCCCTTAAATATTGGGACTACCGTAGCTCTTTTCCAGTCTTCTGAGATTTGCGCATAGTTTATGGACACATTAAACATCACCTCCAAGTATCGTGCCACGGCCCTACCTCCTAGGTTAAGTACTTCACTAACAATATTATCAGGATCCTCCGATATATTGTAACGTAGTTTTTGTATTAGCTTTACAATTGCTGACTGATTTATTTGGAAAAGGGGAGCCCCTGATTCACCGTTAAGGTCCAATACACAGCTATTGGATTTATTGAACACACTACAGTAAAAGGCATTTAATTCATTAGCAATGACCCGTTTCTCAGTAATTAATTTACCGTCACCGAACATTATCATCGACAAATTATTTGAATTTCCCTTTCTTCTCCTAACATAACTGTATTTTTTTTCCACCCATCGCCTCCCGAACCAAGTAAACCTTGCATATAATTGTCCTGAGCAGCCCTCTTTTCTAATATGAGCTCGTTTGATAAGGACTTAAATTTCAACATATACTTGTCACTATCATATCTTTTATTGTATAATTTCCTAATTTTCCCTTTTAGACTCCTGATTTCTCGTGTATAATACTCAGGATCTGGGTTTTGTTTCAGTAATTTAAATGGGACAAATTTATCAATAGCGCTATTTAAAATATTCAAAAAGTTAGTCCACAGGATATTAATGTGATTTCCTTCCGATGCCCATCCTACAAATAACTTATTCAAATACCCATGAAATTTGACCTGATCCGCCCTGCGATACTGGAATATGATCTTTTTTTCTACATCACAGTCTAATTTGTAATGTCGACGTATCTAATATTTAATTCAACCCCAGAATGGTCACCAATTCCAGGTACCTTCAGACAATTAATATACAGCTCTACAGGCCTTACGAGATAAACATCTAAGGTATTATTGTCTCTAGTAGGGAAGTCAACTAGTTGGGAAAATCCCCCCCCCCCCCTTAAGAATTTGATTTCAGCACTCTGAACTTGACCACAGCTAGTTGACTCACCAGACCAGTCTACTTTGGGGAGGTTTAAATCTCCGGCATTTATTATGCTCTTTTTCATAGCATTACCCGTACAAGTTTTATCATACAGTGTGTCGAGGAGCGAAAAGTTATCTTTCGGTGCTCTATACGCCCCTATCACCTGAAGAGGGAATTTATTTCCTTTATCCGAAATTTTTACACATAACATTTCATGATCCGTATCAGCCCACTTTAAGAAACTAGCTATATTTTTGCGCACACAAATAAATAGCCCACCACCTCGCTTCCCCCGATCCCTTCGGTAAATATCTTAGGTCCCTTGAATTATTTCACTACTATTTATATCATCACATAACCAAGATTCAATAGCAATGACAATGTCCGGAGAATACGTCTCTACAAGATTCCAAAATTCAATTAATTTATTTCCTAAACTCTGTCAATTAACCTGCAGTAATCTTAGAGTCTTACCTCCGCAGCAAATATCTTGAAATAGGTCCTTCTGTTCCCGTCGGCTGGCAACCTCTGGACCTGCTCCTCCTCACAAAAGCCGGCACGAACCGATGACCCTGTCATGTAGGCTCCCTTGGTTGAAAGCGCCCCGTCGACTTAGATGCAGCCCGTCTCGGGCGAAGTCACGGCCACCAATCCAGCTGTCAGCATCGACGTACACTAATCCCAGTTGTGCACAAACCAAGTCCATGCGGTCATTTACAGTGTTAACTCGTCTTAGCGGAACATCTCCCCGCCAAACTATGCCACTCATTATAATTTTTGCATTTCTAAACTTGCTTTTAGTTTTTCTGCCTAGTTCGTAGAGCTCTCCCATGATATAATTGCTCTGTGCTAGAGCATAAGTCTTTCAAGCGGTCGGCTGGGGTTCGAAACCTACTAGAGTTAGCTATATTTTTTACTTGAATTCTTTTACAATAGATGTGGGCGAGCTCTCTTTACCGATACTATAAATAAAATGCTATTTATCTCAAAGGAGAGACTTGTATACACTCGTTTATTTATAATCACAGCCCCAGCATCGCATATAAACAAAGGACAAAATAAATAGGAGAATAGAGAAACAAGATACACGTTGTAATCCATAGCCTTCTCAACGTCGCTGTACGGTGCTGTCCTCTTGCGGATTACTTGGGTAATTGTTCCAAACATTCCGCTATGCAGATCCTTGGCCTCCTGAACTAATACAATTTTGAACTAGTTCAACTTCTAGCCATGACCGCGGTCCGTTTACCTATACGCACTGCCGGCTGGATTGCATCCCTCCTGGTTGCTTTAAACTGCCTGCTCACTCAACACTCAGAGGCGTACAAGATATATATTAATTCACCGCTAGGTTGCAGTACCAGCTACTACAATGATAATTCAATTATAGTCTATCCTTGGTATGGACAAAGAGTTATAAGTACCTGTATACCCATACATTTAGGAGAATGTGGGATAAATGTTCTTTGCTGAACAACTGGTTAAGTATTGTTAAAGGCACGTTGCTTTAGCTGGTAGTAATTCATCCACCCTAAGGACCAACGGCAACTGAAACAGATCCAAATTCCAAATTTGAACTGGATCTGTAATGATTACACGTCCCAACCTCTCACGCCACATCAGGCAAACATGCAGGCTACACTTGTTAATTGAATTTTTATTAATTTCTTGTTTTCTTTTTCTGTTGTAGAGGGACAAACTAATTTTTATTTTTAATTTGAAGATCGCAGGACCAGATTTTGGGATCATATTTTCATTTTCGTTGTTGTTCAGTGGGAGTTTATGTCCAGTCCTGAAATTGATTTTTGAGGGTGAATTTATTTTAATTTCGTACCTGGTAGGCCTGTAGTGAATGCATTTGTTATGTTAAAGATATCCCATGTGCGTATATTTTCAGGCAGCCTTATGATCTCACAAAAAATGCCTAAGACAGTTTTTTATGTTAAGCAGGGGACTGAGCGTGGCCCCATTGCAGAGTCCTGTTCTAGAAGGTCTTATGAGCGGGTACAATATCCACGCAAACAAGGAACTAAGAATGCAGAAAATAAGCATAGTCACTAGTTCATCAGCTAAGAGTGAAGAGAAATGCGGCTATTAATGTCTAAAGTGAGAAGATTCGTGATTCCATAATGTTCACAAAGAAATTCTTGAAGGTGACCGTAAAACAGTTATTTTGGTTCGATTTTCATTGAACGTACTTTTTGAAATATCCTACATTGCGATTACCGAAATCTATACTAATATTATAAAGCTGAAGAGTTTGTGTGTTTGATTGTGTGTTTAAACGCTCTAATCCCTGGAACTACCAGTCGGATTCGATTTTTTTTTTATATGATAGCCAGATTCAAGAGGAAGAGTATAGGCTATGTTAGATTTCGGGCAGACCACCCCATTCCTTGCATTTAAGCCCTTTGTCTCAAAGCTACACCGTTTCACCGATCACAACCAAAATTTGCACACGTACCCTTTGAAACCCTGCGAGTAACACTGCCAGCATGAAATTTATGATAGACCGGTCCAATCACTGCATTTAGGCCCTTTGGCACAAATCTACACCTTTTCACCGATCTGAACCAAAATGTGTATACTTACACTTTGGAACCCTGCGAGTAACATAGTCCACGTGAAATTTCGGACAGACCTCTCCATTCCCTTCATTTAGACCCTTTGACACAAATCTACACCATTTCACCGATCTGAACCAAAATTTGTATACACACCCTTTGGAACTCTGCGGGTAACACTGTCCACTTTAAATTTCGGACAGACCACTCAATTCCCTGCATTTAGGCACTTTGACACAAATCTACACCGTTTCACCAATCTGAATCAAAATGTGTATACTTACCCTTTGGAACCCTTGAGTAACACTGTTTACATGAAATTCCGGACAGACCACTCCATTCCCTTCATGTATGCCCTTCGGCACAAAATCTACACCGTTTCACCTATTTGAACCAAAATGAGTATACTTACCCTTTGGAACCCTGCGAGGAACACTGTCTGCATGAATTTTTGGACAAACCACTCCATTCCCTGCATTTAGGCCCTTTGGCACAAATCTACACCGTTTCACCGATCTGGACCAACATTTGTATACTTACCCTTTGGAACCCTGCGAGTAACACTGTCAGCATGAAATTTTGGACAGACCACTCCATTCCCTGTATTTGGGCCCTTTGGCACAAATCTACACCGTTTCACCGATCTGAACCAAATTTTGCATACTTACACTTTGTAACCCGACGAGTAACACTGTCTGCTTGACTTTTCGGACAGACCACTCCATCCCTGCATTTAGGTCCATTGGCACAAATCTACACTGTTTCACCGATCTGAATCACATTTTGTACACTTACCCTCTGGAACCCTGCGGGTGACACTGTCCACTTTAAATATCGGACAGACCACTCCATTCCCTGCATTTAGGCCCTTTATCACAAATCTACACTGTTCCTCCTAATTGCACCAAATTTTACATACACTTTGAAACCCTGCTGGTAACACTGTCCACTTGATATTTTGGACAACGCTCTCCTTTCCCTACATTTAAAATAACAAACAAACTGAACTTGAAAACCATGTATTAAGACCCTAGAATCATTCATGTCCGTAGTAGTGTAACTGTAAGAGTATTTTAATAAGTCTATTGTTGACTGGCAATTCGGGCTGCATCACGTCGCCCCTACCAGTGTTCTGGTGAAGAATTGCGAAAATAGTTAAATCTTGCGCTGCTTATAAATTGCAGTCACGGGGAGTAATTAGTGCAGAAAGATTTCTTTTGGCCCTTAAAACAGTTATCATCATGAACTTATTATGCATCTGTATAAGTGCAATGGTGTTGGTGCAATACATTTAGGTTTTCAGCTGCAATAAGCGTTGGTGCTTTCAAATTTACCCTAATTTATTCCGAAACTTATCGTTGAGCGCTATGTGGTCATAAATGATACTATTGTTATATCAGGAGCTCAGGACAGCCGAAGTTTTCCAAAGTGCTCTGATTATTTTCCTACGCCGCTATGCGACAAAAGACGAGACTATTGGTCTTTACATTTCTAACAGACAATGAGATGTAGGCCCTAGGCAGTGTCTTTTATTTCACTTACTCCTCTTTCTAATCATTTTTTTGAAATTTGTTTGTAAATTACATGTGTCAGTGCTGTAGTTAGTAAACAGCCGTTTCCCTATTCATTTTTATCATTAATATCATTAGGGGAAAATGATCTAAATGTTACGTCCATCATACTGTACTCCTTATCACCCTCACTAAAACCACCACCACCACCGCCACCACAAAAGTTATATGTATTTTTTTTTTTTGGTAGTTTAAGTATCATGTGCCAGTTCTGTAATGGTACTCATTATCATCAATAAAACAAATAAATCCACTGGGCGGAGCCGGGCACTACTCCTAGTATATAATATTTGTGACTCAAATATGTCACTTCTTGGAGATTAAACGTTATGGGATCTTGAAATTAGTTCTTAAAATTTTTATCACCTTAAAGGGTCCATGATTGAAGTAGGAAACCAATTACATTAAACTAGCAACCCACCCCAGCTTCGCCCGGTTATGAATGCAAGGTGATAGGCTATTTCCTTGTATACGGCATTAGTCGTTTTCCCTCCAGCAGTGAACACGAGAAGATTTCAGTTTGATGTAACACGGGATAGAGCCACGTAAAGCTCTCCATGAGAAAAACATTCTCCACTGAGATCAACTCCAGTCACGCTAAGCGCCTGACCCTGTGCTTTGTTAATAGTCATGCCAAAGCAGACTCTTACTGGGAATTGTACTCGTTTGAAATGATAAGTCAAATCTGAAGGAATCATAGGGATTCTGGGTACCAAGACCGTTTCTCCTGTACCACAGCTAGTTAGACAGTTGCTTCAATGAAACAGTTTCTCAAATTTTGCACTACCAATCGCGTCCCATTGCATAACTTGGGTGGATGTAAATTACGTAGCAATATAATTGGCACTCCCACTTTTAAAATAAGCTTGTGTGGTGGCAAGCCAGAATGAAGTAAAGAATTTTGGAATTCTGTAGGCTAATGAACAGCTTCTTCACTATCGACTACTGCGTCTACTGAGTAATATGTACTTGAGCCTGGGCTGTGAAATTGGAGACCACCAAGTCATTAATTTTCACAACTTGTTCGTTTGTCGGCGATAATATTGCTCTTTCCTTAAGCCATGAATGAGACTTGTTAAATAGGTCATGGATTTGAGGATAAACGCTATCAATCAATTCTTGAAAGCAGCTTACTAAAACACAGAAATCGAGACTGAGGAAAACTTTCCCGTCAATGACCGATACATCTCCATTTCCGACCCTAAGTAGCAAATCAGCAAACAGACTATTAACTTCGGAAGATAAGAGCACTCTCATGTTAGTTTTGAGTGCCAATTTTGTTATATCCGGATAGATGTTAGATCTTTTTAATGAAGCGTTCACTTCGTCGGCTCTCGTTCCTTTGGTAACAACTGGTAAGATTTGACGAAAATCTCCAGCAAAAAAAAAAAAAAAAACTGTGCAGCCCCCCATAGATGTGTTCCGATTCCTTAGATCACGCAAGGTCCTGTCTACAACTTCAACGGAAGTTTTGGGCGACATTGTAGCTTCATCCCATGCAACTAAAGAACATTTTTGGATTAAACTGGCAGTGTTAATTTGTTTTGAAATATTACATACGCTTCCATCATTACTGCTGACTTTCAAAGGAGGTTTAAATGCTGCATGTGCTGTTCTCCCCCCTTCCAAAAGAGTGCATGCAATTCCAGATGGTGCGACGGCAAGAGCAATATTACCACCAGACCTCACTTTGGCGAGCAACACGTTAATCAAGAACGTTTTGCCTGTGTCTCCAGTGGCATCGAGAAATAATATCTTACCTTTCTTCTTAGTGATGCTAGATATGATGGTGTCGTAGGCTTGTTTCTGATCGTGGTTCAGACGGTGTTCTTCTTGAGCAACGGTTTGAAGGAGCCGAGGACGAAGTCTTTCTTTCTCTTGTGACATTCGAGAAATTATTTGTTGCTCTGTTTCATTGTTACTTAATAAGTGCTTTTCTATTCGATGTCAATGAACCATGAACTATATCCGTTTTACATCTCGGCATGATGGCTTATAATCACTGACTGGACTATTAATTATAACGAATTCTTGTCAGACGTAATTTAAGAATGATGAGGTGCATGAAACATAAATCCCCCTTTCGTCCAAACTTAAATTGACGGTGCATTTTTCGGAACGAAAAGTTCACAGGCGAAATGAAGAAAAGCCGAGTTGCACTTCCAGGGGAATGGCGAGGTGCATGAAACACAAATCCCTCTTCCGTCCAATCTTAACTTTACTGTGTATTTCGCGGAACGGAAAGTTCACACTCGAAATGAAGAGTTGCACATCCAGGGAATGGCGAGGTGCATGAAACACAAATCTCCCTTCAGTCCAATATTAACTTGACTGTGTATTTTGCGGAACGAAAAGTTCACAGGCGAAATGAAGAAAAGGCGAGTTGCACTTCCAGGGAAACTCCAAACACAACCACCCTTCTCTGAAGTCTTAACTCAACACGACTCGAAGGGTTGCTGCTGGCTGTATCTGGGGTAATAGGTTCGCCCGCTAGTTAGGCTGTAACAGGGGTGATAGACTCGCCCTCAGCTAACTCGTAAACTGTCGCCTCAGTAATTGAGTGGACAAGGTTGGAAGAAATGGAACCGTAACAACACCTATAGTGGGCGATGTATTGAAGTTAGAGATATGCTCTCGCGGACGTTTTTGTAGAACTTTTCATGCTGAACAATTCTTACACTCATAGTATTTAGATATTTTTAACGGTTTGCCCAGCTTAAGCTTACAAAGCGCACGGACGCCAGTTTTTTTCCGACTTTTTCACTTAAATCGAAACTGCTCGGTTTCCTTTGATCATAAATAAATAATTTTTTACATAAATCATCCTCTAGCTATCCTTTACTGAATGGTGAAAACCGCATCAAAATCCATCCAGAGGTTCTCGAGATTACCCGTGACCTCCAAGAATCGGGGACTTTATTTTATACTAAGCCGAGATTTAACTGGCAAACAAAATATTTCTCGTTAAACCTTATGTGATATAAAATAAGGATTAAAATAAGGGTTGAAACAATGTAATCATATGCCCCCAATATTAGGGCTATGTGTTATAATATACTAAAGATGTTCCTTATTTCCAATCATTATCGTACTTCCTGAACTTATTATCAGCTGCTTAACTATGTACTTTGGTCGAGTGGTGTAGATGCTTGGCTCTCAGCCGTGTAGCCAGGATAAGAATACGTCAAACTTGATTTTTAATTAGGTTTTATTTTATTTCTTGTGTTATATAATAACCCGCACAATTACATATAGTGCGTATTTTCTAATGGGAAATAAATACGAATTACACAACAAGTTTTATTTTAGGCTTCCGCAACCATGCGGCTAGTTCATTGGTTAATGATTCGTACGCCAGTCCCTTAGTTATCTACTCGTAATACAGTATAAAGACTACTATTTGGTTTACGTGTCAGAATATATGTTGGCTCTAGTAGACACAACCGCGAATCAAGGCAACGAATGGAATTCGCTCTGCTAGCGTGTTTATACATGTGGTGCTATCTATACTAATAGCCTATAATAAAGCTGAAGAGTTTGTGTGTTTGTGTGTTTAAACGCACTAATCTCTGGAACTACCAGTCGGATTCGAAAAATTATTTTTGTATATGATAGCCAGATTCAAGAGGAATAGTTTAGGCTATGTTAAATTTCGGACAGACCACTCCATTCCCTGCATTTAGGCCCTATGGCAAAAATCTACGCCGTTTAACCGACCTGAACCAAAATTTGTATACTTACCTTTTGGAACCCTGCGAGTAACACTGTCTACTAGAAATTTATGACAGACCAGACCATTCCCTGCAAATAAGCCCTTTGGCACAAATCTACACCTTTTCACCGATCTGAACCAAAATGTGTATACCTACCCTTTGGAACCCTGCGAGTAACACTGTTTACATGCAACTTCGGATAGACCACTCCATTCCCTACATTTATGCCCTCTGGCACACATCTACACCGTTTCATCTATCTGAACCAAAATTTGTATACATACACTTTGGAACCCTGCGAGTAACACTGTCTGCGTGAAATTTCGGACAGACAACTCCATTCCCTGCAATTAGGCCCTTTGGCATAAATCTACACCTTTTCACCGATCTGAACCACATTTTGTATACTTACCCTTTGAAATCCTGCGGGTGACACTGTCCACTTGATATTTTGGACAACGCTCTACATTCCCTACATTTAGAATAACAAACAAAATGAACTTGAAAAACCACGTATCAAGACCCTAGAACCATTCATGTCCGTAGTAGTGTAACTGTAAATTATATGTGTCAGTGCTGTAGTTTGTAAACAGCCGTTTCCCTATTCATTATTATCATTTAATAAGTCCGTTGTTGACTGGCAATTCGGGCTGCATCACGTCGCCCCTACCAGTGTTCTGGTGCAGAATTGCGAAAATAGTTAAATCTTGCGCTGATTATAAATTGCAGTCATGGGGAGTAATTAGTGCAAAAAGATTTCTTAAGCCCCATAAAACAGTTATCATCATGAACATAGTATGCCTCTGTATAAGTGCAATGGTGTTGGCGCAGTACATTTAGGTTATCAGCTGCAATAAGCGTTGGTGTTTTCAAATTTACCTTAATTTATTCCAAAACTCATCTTTGAGTGCTATGTGGCGGTAAATGATACTATTCTACCTCAGAAGCTCGGGACAGCCGATGTTTTCCAAAGTGTTCTGATTATTTTCCAAAGCCGCTATGTGACAAAATACGACACTATCGGTCTCTACATTTCTAACAGCCAATGAGGTATAGGCCCTAGGCAGTGTCTTATTTCACTTACCCCTCTTTCTAAACATATTTTAAAATTTATTTGTAAATTATATGTCAGTGCTGTAGTTTGTAAACAGCCGTTTCCCTATTCATTATTATCATAACGGGAAAATTACCTGAATGTTACGTCCATTATACTGTACTAATTTTCACCCCCACTACAACTACCACTATCACCACCACAAAAAGATATATTTTAAAAATACTTCTTCTCTGTTAGTTTAAGTATCATGTGCCAGTTCTGTAGTAGTATTAATTATCATCCATAAAACAAATATGTCCAACGGACGAAGCCGGGCAGTACTGCTGGTAAGTATATATTATGTTTTCCATTGCAAAATACACACTATATATGCTTATTATCATAATGTCAGAGCAATTGCAAATCAATAAATATAAGAATTCATTTAAAAAATCAACGCTACTTGGATTTGAACCCCAGTGCCTAGAGTGCTATCCCTTTGACTAAATCTGACTGTCTTGGAATTAACGATTATTTCTGCCTTTATTATAATTAATTTTATACTAAAATATATTATTTAGTTCATTGCCGTACATAGAAGAATTTCAAATTACTTAAACATGCAATAAACAATAGCTGCCTTTTTGACGAATGAGCTTTGAGTGCTTTGTGCACGGCACATCACGGCACGGCACGGCACGGCACGGCCGATTGGCCTGAATACTCTAGTCACTGATACAGTATAATGTTCTAATATAAAATTATAATTTGTAATGGATCACCTCCTTAAGAACAGTTTAAACCACCCTCTGTACGATAAGGGGAACTTGTATCATAAGTTAAAGATTGGCTTATAATGCTTGCATGAGTCTCGCGGCCGCCATCTTGAGACTGTTGGCTGATGATCGATTAGTTTGGTAAACAGACGCTCCCCACATAATGGTATACGTTTGAAAAATTTGATGGAGATTGGATAGTTTGTTTAGTCGTAACTTGATTTAAGCTTTGAGCACTTGGATTGCCACAATCTTGTAACGGTTAACATACCGGCGGTATAAGACATGACACTGATGTGTCATTTCTCAGAGCTACCTCTGTACACAAATTTGGTTCATTTTGGTTTCGTCATGTTTTAATTGATAGGGAGGGGGACACACATTTAAACCTGTACACTCTACCACACAGACACAAGAGCTTTTGGTCCGCGTGGATCTCACAAGTCTACTTTCATTACTTTTGCAAAAATAGAAAGTAGGTTAAAAATAGACATTTGACTGTGATATTATGGGTTAGAATTAAGTGAGTGATGGTTTATTTTACACCATACTGAAATATACTAAACTGTAAATTTTGGTAGTTGGAGTTCATCGTACACATTCATGCGTCCTGTATTTCACGATGAAATTCAATGAAAGAGAACAGTCGAACCCCTGGCGAGAGACATTATTGAATTAAACTATAATTGGGTAAGAGGCCACACTCTTGTGTACAATGTCTTCTACGAGATATGGAGTATTTGATCCTCAATCACCATCCGTAGCATTTGGGTGGACTGTTTGTTAGACCATCCTGCAGCAGGAAGGTCTCACTACAAGAATGTACATGTTCAAAATCTCATGTTTAACGTCATATTAAACTAGGGACCCTTTGCTTTATAATTACTGTAAATAAATTTTCTTCTTCTTAATTTTTTCTATATTTTTCAATAGATTTCTCTCTAGATTCTTAATGTTCTCTCCATTAGACAATATATAATACAGTATAAAAAATAAGAAAGCAGATCGGGTGTAGGAAATTTGGAGCACAGGCCTAGCTCGTTCTAAAATCAAAACTGTTGCTGTTTCCTCAGACAGCGGAATGAATTTTGGTTCCAGTTTCTTGCTAAAATACATTTCTTAATTTAATAAGTTCATTTTCCTTCAACCTTTCACCATTCAAAGTTAAAACTTAAAAAATAATTCCTCCTTATATGTGGCATATTTTAACACAGACGTTATTCAAAATTTATTTTAGTATAATTTCGCATGTTGGAAATGTTGGTGAACACTCCGTTAACATTACGCCATTTTAAAAAAATCTACGAAAAATCAAAAGAAATAGGGTAATCTTATTTCCAAAAAGGCTGTGTTAAAGTAAGGCGACAGCATCAAGGAACATCCCTGAAATAAGAAAATTAGTTCCTGTTAATAGTTTGTAAGAAATAGTAATTAAAAGTTAAAAATTAACACGGATCCCCTTGAAATACGACGGTTAATTAATAAATGGAATGTGATATTGTATATTATATTTCCTTCCTCTCCCACATCCTAACATTCTTCCTCGCTCTTTTCTTCCTTCCTTTCGTCCTTATTTCCATCCTTCATTTCTTCCCTTCTTCTTTGTTTCCTTTCTTCCTTCACCCCTTCTTTTTTCCCTTTCTTTCTGACAGTTTTCCCTTCCTTCCCATCTCCCTACCTTCCATTTTTCCTTCCTTTCTACCTTTTTTCCTTTCTTACTTCCCTTCTTTTTTCTTCCTTTAATTCTTTCTCCTTTTCTTACTTTTTGCGTTTCTTCATTCCCCCTTTCCTTTATTTTATCCTTTCTTTTTTCCTACCTTTCTTCCATCGTTCCGTCCCTCCTTCCTGTTTTCCTTACGTTCTTCGTTCCTTCATTCCTTTCTTCCTGTCTTCCTCCCTTTCTCCCATCCTTCCTTTCTTCCTTGTTTCATTTTTTCTTTCCCTCCTTCCTTTCGTCTTTCCTTTCTTCCTTCCTTCCTTCCATTCTTCCTTCGTTTCTTCCCTCATTCCTTTTTCCTTTCTTCCTGCCTTCCTTTCTTTTTCCCTCCTTTCTCCCTTACTTCCTTTCTTCCTTCTTTCTTCCATGTCTTCCTTCCCCCCCTTTCTCCCTTCCTTTCTTCCTTTTTTCTTCCTTCTTTCTTCCATGTCTTCCTTGTACCTTCCTTTCTTCCTTCCTTTCTTACTTTCATTTTTCCTTTTTCCTTCCCTTTCTTCCTTCCTTTCTTTCATTCTTTCTCTCTTCCTTCCTTTCTGCCTTTCACGCTTCCGATTCATACGTAAAACTATTTGTACGTGTAGATTCCTGAGGTACTTTTATATCGTGATTCTAAGTAACCACCTGCAATCACTTCGCAAATCTTCGTTTTATCAATTATTTATTCGTGCAACGTTATGCAGAATTAACCAACGTTTCTCTCCAATACAACAGAGTTGATCTGATTATGGAACGATGAAAGGATAATTTGGTAAATAACTTCTTCCCTGTAGAAAACAAAATTTTTAACTAAGAACTCTCTACAATTCCATTGGTAAACCTTGTTTTTTATATCTCTTCCTTTGCCAACGTCTGAGAGAAAGGGCATAGACTTTCCTTCAAATGGTCCACAGGCAATGATCCATTGTCAACTTCCGAACATTCAATTCACCGATTACCCTATTTTCATCCTATGAAGAAAGTAGGCTTCTGTCCGTGTGAGTGTGCGTGTGTGCGCACGGATATCTGTGTCTGTGATCTGTGTGGTTGCCTTCCTAATACAATCTAAATATCACAACCGATTTCGATAAAACTCGGTAAGGCCCTACTGCTACCTCGTCAAACCTCGACCACGCCTTTAAAATTGTAATACGTTTCACCAATCCAACATGGCTCCTAATATTTCACCAGCATTCTATATCTATGAAACGGTTAACGATATCCCTCTGAAATGTTGTTTGTTGGTCTAGAATTCTATGTTATGTGCACGTATGTGACGTTTGAAAACCTGAACTAACATGGTGGCAAGCGAAGTAAAAATTCTTAAATGGAAATTTCTCGCAATTTAATAATCCGGGAGCAGTGAAACATGGTAAGGTAAATGTGAATACAAGATTTAATCTACTGACATGTAGTTGATTTTAATAGTTTTCATAACCTCAAGATGGGGGATGTGCAAAATTGTAAAACTAAGTTATTATGTTTATTTCCTAATAATGTGGTCGAAGAAAACGTTTTTATAATACACCGAAGCAATAATCTTTATCTAATGGTACATAACTCTAGGGTATGCATATAGAACAATCCAACTTGGCGATCATCCGAAATATTTAGAGGTTCTCAATATCTGCGAATCTATTACAGCAATCAAACTGAAATTTTGTCTCTTCATAGAGGTAATTCAAACAAGTTTACCCGTGGGACTTTCTATAACATGATGAAAATAAAACCAACATGACGGCGACCCAACATTGGAATGTACAGTATAATTGAATTTGCATTGCGACTTATTCATCTGAGCGCTGTGAAACTTGACACGGTATAATTATATTCATACAGTTATTTATACATTGGTGGATAATTTAATATTTTCTTATGTGAATTTAAAATGGCGGCTGTGCAAAAATTTAAAAATTACGATTTTATTTCTCGTGTCCTAAGCAAGCGAAAGTAATGTAGATTGGTATAATATTCATCTGCAGGCATATAATTCACATCTAACAGATCAGACAAACACACTAGTATCCAATTGGTTTTATTATTAATATCTATGGTGCTAGGTAGAGATAACAAACCTCTAAACCATTTCCACAGCTCCTAAACCTTAACAATGTCCTAGAGTGTTATGTCTTTAGTAAACAGCAACTTGAGGGGGCAAAAATGTTCTAAAACCGATATGTATTAAATTTTCAAGACTTGGATAGAAATGTACTGTTCCAAACACTTCTGAAAAAATGTACAGATAACAATCCTGGTTGGGTTACAGAGTTTGTAATAAAAAAAATAGTGATGGGTATTATCCCAGGCTGAGCCAACATATTTTAGAGAATGTGTTTACTGCTCACCCCAAAATAAAATCTGCGAGGTTTATTGGTTTGTAGGTCGCTATAGTAATGCACACGATTTACAGTTTTGTGTACTTTGTTATAGTTGTAACGCGAAAATGTTGCCCAAAGTCATAATAATATAGTGCTAACAACCAATGATCAGGTAAAGTTGCGTGTCAAGTAAAATAGTTTAAAAACCTTATGGTTTTACACATTAATGACAATAGCTATTTATGGATTTATAGTTATTGATCTTACATAAGGGTATGTGGGTATAATACAGTTCACAAATATGTGAGAGAGTGGTATTATGGTTTAATGTCCTATCTCACAGCAATCTTATCTAGTGTAAATGAAAAAATAAAACTCAACTCAGAGTTATAGGGTCAAAAAAATCACTGAAAATATAATGCTAAGTATAAATGGTATATTAGGACATATAGGCCATTTAACGTAAGCCTAGTTCGAGTATAAATTCTCTCATTCGTGATCTATAGTATTCTGCTGGAAATAAACCAGTTAGTGTAACAACAAACCATTCACTACATCGTTCAGCATTTAGTCTAACCTTGCTTTGTGTTAGTGAGAGCTGGGGCAAATTTACAACATGTTATACATAAGCTACATGTATAAGAGTGTTGTAAATAATTGTTATAGTGAATAAATGGTAACAATTGCAAGAGGTAATACACAAAATAAAATTGAGTCAAAGTCAAAAATAAATACTCCAAATAAACCTGTTTGTGTAAGTCTATTTAAATATTAGCGAACCTGTCAATCTAGATGTTTCTTAAGTTTGGAAAAAAGAATAATGTAATATATCGGTAACAAACGTGTAGTAAGTCATTCAAAAATAAACCTAAAATATAAACAATTTGTATTATTATAGATCAATAATACATTAACATATTAGAATTTACATGTTATTACACATTACAAATAAAGTTATTGCTTGGGTTCACTTCAATATTTAAAATTCACTGTCACTAATACATCACAACACTCCATCTTCCTTAATCCCATCACATCACTTCAAGTCGTTAAGAAAGTGTTCCGTTGGGATTAATAGTAGTAAGAGTCCTCCACCTAACCTAATAGATTCCCAAGGTGTTAATCATCTGAATTGCACTGCTTCTTGTACTGTTTCCTCGTTAAGGTTGCCTTGATGACATACACCTTCCAAAAATATAATAATCACCTCCAATATTCCTTGCGGTATTGAAGTTACTACCCAGTAACCCATACTGCGCTGCCCACTTACATCGCCACACAGTGTTATACGTTTTAATAAAGGTTGATAACACTCCATGTGAATGATGCTAAAAAAAAGCAATGGGTTCTAAACGAACAGCTGCACTTATTGTATTAAATTGACAAGATTCTGTCATATTTGTGATATCATATAACATCTTCAGTGTGCTGTCACTTGAAATATTCATGATTCATGCTTATGTACTTCTCGCTAGCAAACCTTTATTAACGTCTTAATGAATAGGTTGATGAATGTATACTAACAAATTGTTGCAATCTAAAATGTAAATTAATGTAAACTAGCTGACAAATAGAAATTTTACTGTGGGAAATAGCAGTATGCATTGTGCTGATCAACATGTTGGTTTGTCTCAAATTTACAACTAGTCTCAGAAAGTAAACTTGATACTGTTCTCAACATTCAATCTATTGATTATAAAGTAATATTGTTGATTCAGAAAAACGATTCATTTTTCTCGATTCCCAAATTTGTAATATTATAAATAAACAAAAACTTGCGTCTGCTATTTCCGGTACAAAAGCATTTATGATTATCTAAACCCTGAAAAAATAGCATTGAACCAGTTACCTCATGCAAGCCTATTCTCGCCTGATTGTAACTTTAGATATGTCTTTCTGCCCAGTTTAGCTGCTTTAAGATCCAGTCGACAAAGCCAATACCTGTAATTTGTATTCAGATCTTGTGAGAAACAGATATACTGTAAGTAAGTAGGCCGAACGGCAAATAAACCTCGGGTACTTTAAAAATGTAACTATTGTGGTCTGCATTCCCTGCATTTCCAAGTCTAATTAGGATGAACCATCATCAGCTTAACATAAATAAATAATTATACAATTAAATATTAATAATTATAAAATTGTATAACAATAATACAATTAAATAATTTTAAATAAATAAATATAAATAATTAGTAATAAATAAATAAAGAAATATTTTATTTATCCATGTTACATGGCCAACCCAAGCCTCCGCGGCTTAGGCGGCAGCACGCCGGCCTCTCACAGCTGGGTCCATGGTGCAAATCCCGGTCACTCCATATGAGATTTGTGCTGGAAGAAACGGAGGCAGGTAGGTTTTTCTCCGGGTTCTCCGGTTTTCCCTGTCAACAATTTCATTCCAGCAACACTCTCCACTATAATTTCATGTAATCTGTCATTCATTTAATCATTGCCCCATGGGGAGTGCGACAGGCTTCGGCAGCCGGCACAGTTCATATCCTCGCCACTAGATAGGGCTTCATTCATCCCATTCCCTGACCCGGTAAGTCGACTGGAGGCAGGCTGTGGATTTCCATTTTCACATGGCCAACCCCTATCCCACAGTCTCTCTACAAGAATATTCTTGTTTAAACGAACACGTGACCTCGACAGCTGTAAAGCCATGCGTGTTAAATAATCCCTATAATTTAAACACTAAGTAGTCCATACACCATTCTCTCTGGCAGGTTAGTGTGACAGGAATCTGCTTGTCTCTCCGAAAATCGTATTTCGCACACCGGCTTCCAGTCCAATGTACCGTTCCCACTTCACAAATCTATAACAATAGTAGTGGCATTAAAATCCCCACAGGTTAGGTTTTCTGAGGTTAGGTTAGCTAAACTAGGTGAATTTAAGTTAGTTTCGTGTTCGGTTCCGTTTCGGTTCGGTTTTGGTTTCGGTTCAGTTTTGGTTTCGGTTCGGTTCAGTTTTAGTTCCGTTCAGAAAAAGCTCACTGTCTTAAAAAGCCGCAAATGCACATTTATACTAAAAACTTACTACAGTATTTCACCACTGGGTGGGGATAGTTTTTATGTCGGAGGAAAGATAACATGTCTTTGTGATAAAAGACATAAAAATAATAAAATTAAAAAAAATATAAATATATATATATAAACCAACATTTTAAAAATGTATTGTTAGGCCCTATGGTATAATTTGAGAAAATAAATAGCTCACGAAAAATGGGGGTGTTAATCCTAAGTAAAATGTGCCATCGAATAACTCTCTCCAATGCTTAGTTTGGGAAATATCGGTAAAGAGCCGAAAAGTAAGCTACAGTTGCGTTCAAATAAAATAATAGGTGTTTATCCCTACGTTTAATTCTTGGATCAACAAATGTAATTTAGTGTAAACCATTTGTCTTTCATTAACCAACACCCATAAACAATAATCCCAAGATTAGAAAGGGGTCGCCCGTGGCCTCTCCGTACTGTGATCAGCATCAAGAATCAGTTGGTGCGGTCAGAGACTTGCTAGCGAGAATAATTGTTTCTCTCTTACTCTATCCTTTCTCTCTATCCCTCCCTGTCTGGCTACGTTATACACTCACTCACTCATAGTAAACAAACGTCCGCCTGCTTACCGGATCTGAAACTAAATTCTCCGGCGTGGTCAGCATAGTTGTTATCTCGTAAGGACGGGCGAGGCTGAAGATTTCTAGCTGCCACTGTAACGGAAAAGCACGACATAAAACAATGGCCTTGTTAAATTATTTCCAAGCCAGTTTCTTCATTTAAACACAATGTATAGTTTTGGATGAGGAGTTGTGCAATTATAATAATGTGGTTGCCTTACAGGAGATCAGATGGAAAGAGGAAGGCATACAGAAGGGAGAGAACTACACTATATTTCACGATTTCACAGTGGGACTGGAGGAACAAAAGGGCAACTTGGAACAGGAATAGCAGTCAACAATAAAATAGTGCACGCTGTGGTTAAATATGAAGCAATCAGCGAAAGGCTATGCTACGTGAGAATGAAGGGAAGGTTTCAGAGCATGTCCATCCTCGAAGTACATGCCCATACAGAAGTCTGTAGTCACAATGGATTTGAATATTTCCCAGCTGTTATCTTCCCCTTCCTCTTTCCCTTCTTCTTCTAGCTCCTCCAGAACTTGAAAACGATTTTGTAACTTTAGCCGGTACTCACTTCGTATTTCCTGAATATTTAGCCTACTTTTCACATTTTGCAAAAATGAGGAAAAAGTAGACTTATGAGATCGATCCTGGAAAATGTGTGTCTGTCTGTCTGTCTGTCTGGCTGGCTGTGTGTGTGTCCCCCCCTATCAACTCCTAAACGGCTGCAGCAATCAAAACCAAATTTAGTATGAGTAAAGATGTGTACCGGAATATCTCACGTCCATATTTGAAAATGATGTCAGTGCTACCAACTGCTGAAAAAACGCACTAGAAATTTGAGCTCCATGTTGGATATCTCGCAAGGTATGCATGGGAGCTATTCGAAAATTGGTACATATGCAGATAATACTATTTCGGTTTAATTTCCAGGAGGCCAACAATGACAGTGTTGCTAAAATAATTTTAAGCCTTCTGATAGGTCCAATGTTTAAATGCATATAACTTCTACACTATCAATTGGATTTCAACCAAATTTTGTTTGTAATATCTGTACATAAACAGATATGATTGAGCGTATTCTTAAGAGCCACCAGGGCTGCCAACTGTTAATAATTGCTCTTTCTATTTTTTTATCCAAATACCAATATATCAGAAAGTATGCAAGCCAACAGCTTTAAACTATGCACACGTATATTCTGATATTTTAGATTAATTTGGAGTAACTTATATACGTCAGTTCTACCAACATGATTATAAGCCTGCAGATAGTACCAATTTTTAAATACATGTAACTTCTATACTATCAGTTCGATTTCAACCAAATTTCGTATGTGCTATGTGTATCATAACAGATATGACTGTAAGTATTGTTAAGAGCAATCAGGGCTGCCAACTGTTAATAAATGCTGTCTATATTTTTTTAACCTAATATCAATATATCAGAAAGTATGCATGCCAACAGCTCTATACTTTGCACACGTATAGCACCTGACATTCTAGATTAATTTGGAGTAATTAATACAAGGCAGTGCTGCCAACATGATTCTATGCCTGCTGATATGTCCAATTTTAAAATACATGTAACTTCTATACTAACAAATGGATTTCATCCAAAATTGGCACAACAATATATCATAATATTTCAGATTATTTCTGACCAGCACACGCATGGTATTGTTAGCAACATGCTTTTACGCGTGCTGATAGATCCAGTGTCTAACTGCATGTAACGTCCATTGGACTTCAACCAAATTTTGTATTCTGTACCTTAAGAGATGGAACTAAGAATATATTCAGTCACCAGGGCTGCCATTTGTAGTGCTCTATTAGGCTACATTATACCAGGTATATTTTGAACTAATTAGATATTTCGATATTATCAACTTAATTTGGTCATTATTCTTGATAGGTTCATATTCTCTAGAATAATCATTGGCATGAAATGTAGGCTGTATAGTTCTTCACGGAACTTCTTGTTATCCACGTTCTCTGCTCCTGCTTGGAAAACATTGCGACTGTCCTTAGTGAGCGCTGGTCTCACACTACTCATCTAACAGGGGCGACTGCGCATTAGGGGTGGTGAGGACGGGCGAGGTCATGTGCTCTGAGAGAGGGGATGCAGGGCAGCAACCGTCGGTAAAAGTGGCAGTGCCCAACATTGTTGCAACTTTGTAATGAAGCATTGGTGCCAAAACTAAAAAACCAACCCTTGTATTTTTGTGTCGAAATACTATTAATGAAGGTGTTACATTTGCAACCTGCAAGGATGTTTTGGTGTATGCATGATATGCTGTGGTATGTCAGATAGTATTTTTCTTATGTGAATTGATCAACTCTGATGTGCATTATTTTTGATTTGGTTATATTTATATACAATTTTTTGTCATGACACAATTTTGTGATGTTATTGAAGACTTCTTGAAGTCTATCAAAAGCTGTTCTTGATGTATGGTAAATATTGTGGTGTCATCTGCATAAATACATATTTTGCTATGCTTTAAGGCTTCATTCATGTCATTTACGAACAGGTTATATAGTGTAGGTGAGGTAATACTGCCTTGAGGATTACCGTGTGTTCCTTCTGATGTGTCACTGATAGTGTTATTGATCACAACTGCCATTTCCCTGTTTTTAAGATAGCTTTCAAATAGTTTGTAAGTCGCACCTCTTCTACCTCTTCTACCAATTTCATGTAATTTAGCAGGTAGTTTATTGTCATTTATTGTGTCTAATGCTTTAGAAGAGTCAAGGAAAAGTACCATTATATGATTGTTCTTATTTAAATCATTATTTATTATAGTGGCAAATTCAGCCAGGAGTAGTTCAGTAATGTTTCCCTTCCTAAAACCATATAGATGTCCCTTTAAAATATCATATTTATTTCGGGAATTGTTCAATCTCTTATCCAAGCAATTTTCAATTATTTTGTGTAGGATTGGTAAAATGCATATTGGTCTATAGTTGCCAAAGTCTAAGTGATCACCATTCATATATTGGTTTAATAATTGTGTATTTCAGATAGTTTTGGTATTATGGCTGTTTCGAATATCTTGATTATGAGATGTGTTATGATTGGAATAGTTTTTTTTTAGATGTTGCCTTTATGTCTTTCAAGCATAGGCCTATATTGTCTGCACCGGGGGATTTGTCTGTTTTTAATACCTTCTCCATTTCATTTCATCAGTTTCAAGTAACGTAAAAGAATTCGTTAATGTGTTATTTTTTGAATGCCATTTGTTGATATTACAGTTGTGAGCAAAGCTGTTTATTTTTTACTAAAAGTACTGTTGAATGTATTGACTATCACTTCATTAGTATAATCTATTCTTAAATGTTTGTTTATGACTTCATTGACAGTTTGTGTTTTCCGACCTGTTATATCCTTAATGACTTTCCTCATCCTTTTATTATCGTTTTTGCAGTTAGTTATCTTATTTTTATAATATTGATGTTTTGTTTATTAGCTTATTTAATTTGTTTCTGAATGCTTTGTATTCATTTTTGTTGCAATATTATCCTTGTTTCTGAGCACGTTTTGTAAAGTCTGTCTCTTTCCTTACATTGTATTTTTAGGTCATTAGTGAACCAATGTTTGCTTTTCCTGTGTTTACGTGTGGTTATGTAAGATGCCTTTATGTAGATTTCATTACATTTGGTTGTTATATTGTTATTGAGGGGTCTAGATGCAAAACTCACGTTCTCCACTTTTTTTACAGGAACTAAAAAAAACTTCTTAAATGTATGTAACTAATGGAATCTCTAAGAGACTTTGCTTTTGTTGCAGGATATACTTAATTACACCTTATAGTATAAACTATGTTTCATTATTTATATTAATTTATATAAAAATAGGTTTTAATTTTGGAGAATGTTACTTTTGACACTAAACAAAATTAATTACTTCAGACAAAACAATATACAAGTTGGCCAAGTTTGTGAAAAATTTAGACAAATGAAACCAATTGCATTGATGGAATGCACATATTATTTATTTATTATGTAGAGGTTAAGAGTTGAACAGACAATAATACACCTTATTGTATAAACTATGTTTCATTATTTATATTAATAATGTATATTCATCTAGTGTGCTACGATAGTATCTGAAAACTAGTTAGCTGTAGAAAGTCACATGACCAGAAGCTGTCTTGTGAATTGCCAACAGGGAGAATGTGCTCTTTGCAACTAAACAGCGGAGAATGATAGTTTTGCATCTAAATTTAGTTTTTGGCATTTGAAAACCACTGGATATTGTGAGTTTGGCTTTTCAGCACTAAGATAGTGCAGTTTGGAACGAAGAATAAGAATGGCTTGCTAACTCAATTTCGAACAAGAGTGGAGAATGTGAGTTTTGCATGTGTCATTAGGACTTAATAATTCAAGGCAATCTGTCCAATCTGTGTTGTTAAGGCTTATGTGTATTATAGTATCGTTCATTAGCGTAATATATTATTCATTATCTTGAGATTGTGTCTTATAATCTTTTGGCCAAATACCTGCATATGTTATGTAGTGGTCAGAGATGTCGGATTGTATGACTGCAGAAGTATATTCATCTAGTGTGCTACGATAGTATATGTAATCAATACATGCTCTGGAGTCTAAATTTGGATCATAACGAGTACATTTAGTGATAAGTGGTAGGAAACCATAAGTTGCCATAATATTTGTATATTTAACAGCAGTTAGACTGATGTCATTTGATAAAGTATCATGGTTGATATCTCCTAAAATGGCGTGTTCGCTATACTTATTGGTGTGTTGTGTTATATGTGTTTCCAGTTCATCAAGAAAGATATTTATGTTAGTGCTAGGTGGTCTGTAAATGCATGTTAATCCAATTTTTTGTTCATGTGTAGTATTTCTATTACCATAGATTCATGAGTATTGTAAATGTATGAATTGTGAGTTCTAATTGCAATGTTGTTCTTTACATATATGGCTATGCCTCTTCCTTTACTATTAGTTCTATTACAAAATACAGCATTCAACTTATCCAAAGTAGGCTAAATAGGTTATTATTCGTTTCAAGTATGTTAATTTCTGTTTGGCAAATAATATGCAGATCATAAATTTTCTTACCTAAGGTTATGGTTAGACGGCCCCGTAGTGTTGGGGTAGCGTGCCCCGAACACGAAAACCAAGATTAACGGCCGAGGGAACCCTATGCGCTGATCACGTGTCACCCCAATAACTGCAGGCCAAATGGTTGGGCAGCGGTCGCTTGGAAGGCCTAGGCCCTTCACGGGCTGTAATGCCGGGGCTTATTTGAGGTTATGGTTAAATAATCCCAGTTTTTTTTATATAGATTGAATATTTAGAGAATGGATATCGATTTCAGCATTATTTCTAGTCGTATTACCATTTTCGATGAAATCGGGTATATTGAGAAATGTGAGTTCCTTTTCTGTTCCAGAAACATTTATATTGCCATACCAACGATTCATAATAGCAATTAACATAAAAATTCAATGTGTACATTCTTATTTTTTGGGGGGTTGGGGGCTTACCTAATTTTGTTTATGTCTTCCTCACGGAAGATTCTCAATATAACGGATTCGTCCTTTTTCGCGCGAGATGATGATGATAATTGTTGTTTTAAGGAGCCTAACATCTAGGTTATCTGCCCCAGTTTCGCACGAGAATTTTGCCGTTTTTAAACCCAAATGAATTTCCAGTTATCTTCTCGGGCCTAATTTTTAGTTTTTCATTGTAGCTCTCTGTAGAATGCCGTTAGACTTTCATTAATGGAAAACCTAGATTTAGTGTTCCCACGAGTAAAAATATTTTGCCCTTTTCTTTTCTGTAAAAATTCATTCTTATTTGATATAGAGTTGAATTTTACCACTATTGTGGAGGGGGGGGGGAGCTCTATATTTTCTCTATATCAAACATGTTTAGATCTACTTCTAGAGTCTCAGCAATTTTGTGGATGACTTCATCCAGGCATTCATCTTTCGCGCGTGGTAGTTCACATATTTCAATATACTGTTGCCTACCGTCCCTTCCATTGTGTGCATTTTCTCGTTTAAATCTGATATTATTTTGTCTTGTCGTTTTTTAGGGGTTTGATTTCTGTTGTAAGTGATTTCAATAGAGTCGCATTTGACTTAGAGTCCTCAATCAACTCATCATATGTTTGCCCAATTAAGTTGACACTTATGATAAAAAAAATAATAATAATAATAATAATAATAATAACCATATAACCATATAACCTCAGCTATCTGGTATATATCTTTAAAGTTGGAGCCATTTTGGAGGTCCACTCTCCATATTTCAACGTTACGTTTAGCACTGCTATCTAGTAGTGAAGTTACTTGGTTTTGTAAACACCAAATGTGACACGTAGCCTACGACTCGTAGTGACGAGAGTTTTGCCCGTCCAGAATAATCCGACTTCTACGGTCGGGAATCGAACCTTAAATGAGATGGAATGAGATGGACACTCTATTACAGATCCACCGAAGAAGCCATTAAGTCTGTTAACGAAGGGTGACTATAAACAGTATCGTCAATGAAACTCAGTTGGTTATATTGCTGAAAACATATGAGAGGCTGGCAATCTTGAAGTTCAATTACATATAAGCTTCATCAGCGCCAGCAATCTTATTCAGTTATAACGATTTAAAATTACAATCTAGTTCCTGCTCAGAGAACAAGGGAAGAAAAAAGTCGACTTGTTAGAGCAGCCACTATCTTTTAAGACGTAACCGATAACATGTATATTAACAGCGAAGGAAGGCAGGTGGTGCAAAATGCCGTATGACCAGTAATTGTATGGTACGTCAGGTAAGATTGTTCGTTCGAGTTGAGAACCAATGATTCCAAGTTCAATTTTCCGTAGCTGCGTTCTTGAAATTAGAAGGCGTAAGCTGTTTATTAAATTATTTTATTTTGGATTGACAAAGTCGATTTTGTAAATAATTATTTACCCTTTTGATGTTAGCAGAGAAGTGTCTGGCCATACGTGGTCGTGGAATAAGCCTTGCCGTGAAATAGAGCTCCCATTGCACTGGCGCCAGGGTGTATATAGTGACCGCCACTTAATGGCTTTTAATTTGCGAAAGATGCGGAAACGCCCTTTGAGCCGGTGATAAAAATGCTATCTTCGAGTAAGGAACCTTATTGGTCACACAGATATTTCGTTATGAAGCTCTGGAGAGCAACATGTTTATTACAGTTTACAATAGGCTACCTTAGGATGTTCCCACCGGAAACAGGACCTCCTAAAATCTATACGTATTTACAATTTTGTTGGTTACACAGATATTTCATTATGATAGCTCTGGAGAGCAACATGTTTATGACATTTTACAATACCTTAGGATGTTTACACCGGAAACAACACTTATTAGAATCGATGCGTGTTCACAGAGGCTGCACTATGGCTAGCTACTGTTGCAATGAAAATCCACAGCCTGCTTCCAGTCTCCGACCGGGTCAGGAATGGAATGAATGAAGCCCCCAACTAGCGGCGAGGATATGAACTGTGCCGGCTGCCGAGGCCTGACGCACTCCTCTGGGGCAATGATTAAGTGAATGACAGATGAAATGAAATGATAGTGGAGAGTGTTGCTGGAATGAAATTTTGACAGGGAAAACCGGAGTACCCGGAGAAAAACCTGTCTGCCTCCGTTTTGTCCAGCACAGATCTCACATGGAGTGACCGGGATTTGAACCGCGGACCCAGCGGTGAGAGGCCGGCGTGCTGCCGCCTAAGCCACGGAGCACCGTGTGTAAACCGAGGTTCATTGTCAATTAGTGGTAATATACTGGGACCGGTATATGACTCGTCAACTGGGCTGGGCATGGTATATCTATAGGCTTAGTCTACAGGATGTTCAAATCAACATTGTGTTAACTTGACCAAAAAAAAAAAGGGTGTTATCTTTTCATCAGAAGGGGTGGGGATGGGGAGAAAACATACAACTCTCCACGACGGGACCAGTGTTATGCTTTGAACATTGATGAGCTGCACATTCCCTGCACGACACGTCCTCATAATCCAAGTCACTGTGCAATTCTTTCTGAGCGATGAGTAAGACATATACTATTGAACATAGAGGGGATGTTTCCTTTATATTTAGGGTAGTAGTCTTTGGTTCACTGAGTATCTACAGTATATGGTACTCTCCGCTCTAAGTGCTCCATCTGAGATGCCGATTAGGGACTCTTTCGCTGCCCGAGGCTCCACCCATCAGAGTCAAGGCTCTCCCGGGAGCACTGTTGGAAGGAATCCCATGTGACCAAGGCAGACAGTAGCGATTCGACGGTCTTCGGTGCGACAAAAACAAGATACATGTAAACAAACCGCATACAGTGGTCTCAACGCAGCAGAACAAGTATAAAAATTTCTTAAGTTGTGTGCTTTTGTTGCAGATGTGTTTTCGTTGTTCACTATGATTTAGAATTGTGTAGCTCTTCCTCCAGTCTACTTTCACGACTTGAAATGTATGCTCATGAGATGACCTTTTGACTGTTAGTATGTGGATGTGTATCCTTAATAAATTCTGATTTTATGGACCGATTTCAATAAATCATGGTAAGGGCTTACTACTGCCTCATCCGGCGCACACAATGCCTTTCAAATTTCAATACATGTTCACGAATCCAAAATAGCGGCCACGCGAAATATTTCACGTGTTCTCAATATTACCGAAACCATTGCAGCTATCAGGCAAGCAGATTACACTCGTGTTATGAAATTAAAAAATATGAAGCCATTATTTCAGTGGTGCCTATACAGCCCCTCAGTTGTAGCTTTTCAGTCGGTCAACACGAATTTCCCCAAAGACTGGGCGGAGTACAATGTATATAATATATGAACAAACTATCTTATTATATAATACGCTAAGGTGTATGTTTCACGAGACTCAAGCTCCTAGACCAGAGGGAGTTAGAAGGTGTGGATAGTACCAAAATCTTCCAATTCGTCTCAATAGTACAGGAAAAGTCTTGCATTTCTTGAAAAGTCAACGGGAATGCACTTATTTGTTTATAAAGTGCTTTTAAACAAATAAACAAGATGATAGCCCGTGGCAGAGCTGTGTCGCGTACAGCCCGCATAGCACTAGGACCGGGCGGGTAGTCTGTACACATGGGGCGCACACAACCCATTATTCGAGAGTTATCGCACGGGTCCGCTAGTATATATATTATATAAGTTCAACCGAGAAAAAACTCAAGCTCCTGAACTGGAGGGAGTTAGAAGTTGCGTTTTATGCCAAAATCTTCCAAATCGTCTCAATAGTACAGGAAAAATCTTGCATTTCTTGAAAAGTCAACGGAAATATATTTGTTTGAAAAGTGCATTAATACCAATAATCAAGGCGATAGCCCCTGGCAAAACCGTGTCGCGTACAGCTCGCATAACACTAGGGTCGGGCGGGTAGTCTGTACACATGGGGTGCCCACAACCCTTTTTGCATTGCAAATAATATTCAAACAGAATTCCCCGCAGCAGTGACGAATTGCTCTCTGATTTCATAAATATCGACAATTTGTTTAAAAATTGCGTTTAAACAAATAAATATATTTATAGAAGCCCGCATAACAGTAAAGCCTGGCGGGTGGTTAATGAATATGCGGGATTTCTCGCACAGGTCCCCTAGTAAGTAAATAATACTCCTGAAAAAATTACATGTGTTAGTTATGATCACTAAAGCCTCCGTGGCTCAGGCGGCAGCACGCCGGCCTCTCACTGCTGGGTCCGTGGTTCAAATCCCGGTCACACCATGTGAGATCTGTGCTGGACAAAACGGAGGCAGACAGGTTTTTCTCCGGGTACTCCGGTTTTCCCTGTCACAATTTCATTCCAGCAACACTCTCCACTATCATTTCATTTCATCTGTCATTCATTTAATCATTGCCCCAGAGGAGTGCGTCAGGCCTCGGCAGCCGGCACGTTCATATCCTCGCCGCTAGATGGGGGCTTCATTCATTCCATTCCTGACCCGGTCGGAGACTGGAAGCAGGCTGTGGATTTTCATTTTCAGTTATGATCACTATTATAAAGGGTCAATTTTTATGATTAGGCCTACTTTTTTCGACGTTCAAATGGTCATCATTAGATCATGATCACTGAGTTGAGTTTCATGCTCGTATTTATATACAATGTTATTTAACTACGTAAATTTTGTAGTGAGTACAATTGTTGTCTATATTTTGATGTACAGTTTGAATCTCGTTATGTCAGGTTAGTTAGTTTTATTTATACGGGTTCGTGAATTACGTATGAATATTATGAACCGTACGCGTATACAAACTAGATTAACAAAATATAATAAATAAAATAAGAGCATGCACCTGAATTCTATTATGTTATATGGTTACTTATCTTAGTGGAGCTATTGGTCATAGCCGCTGCCACCCTTTCTCCTGCCCACTCTGTGATACTTTTTTACAAAATGAAAACGGGGTTCCATCTACAACTTACCATTAGGCTATGAATTGGAATATGAAACAAGTAGTTCCGCATAGAACTACCTAAGCCTATTTTCAAATAACCTATTAGTCTAGTAAAAATTATCCCGCCTATGAAAAGGATCGTCATATCTGAATGTTCTGTTTGTAGGTCATAGAGTTTTGTACCATTAGATGAAGATTAGGACACAAGAAATAAATACTCAATTTTAATACTTCGCACAGTCGACAGCTTGGGGTTATGAAAACAATTTAATTTAATTAGATGTCAGTAGATTTGGTTTTGAATGAACATTTAACATACCAAGTTTCATTGCGCTCGGGTGATTAAATAGGGATTAAATTCCATTTAAATGTTTTAATTTCGCTTGGCCGCCATGTTCGTATTGTGCTCACCAGGTAATTGCAAGTCCAATAGGTGAACTTATATTAATATCCTCTATCAACATACAACATTTCTATTTGACTGTTTTAATATATTCGTAGATATTAAGAACCGTCTAAATATTTCGTATGTTTGCATTGTTGGGTTGCTATAAATGTAGGCCATATAGTTAGATGAAGATTGCTGCTTAGGTTCATTATTCAAACGTTCACTTCGGTCGCATGATTAGGACACAAAAAATAAAAGCATAATTTCAAAATTTCGCACAGCCGCCATCTTGAGGTTTTGAAAACAATTGAATAAAAATAGATGCCAGTGCACTAGAATTTGTATATACATTTACTGTTCAAAGTTTCACTGTGCTCAGATGGTAACGCGCGTGAAAAATCCATTCAAATGTTTCAACTTCGGTTGGCAGCCATGATTGTTTGGTACTTAACAGTTTTTTTTGGTAGTAGTCCCCTTTATCACTGAACAAAATTTCAGGGTGATATCTATTACCGTGAATACCAGTGAAATATTTCGCGTGGCCGCCATGTTGAATTGGTAAAACGTATCAAAATTTGAAAGGCACGGTCGAGGTCGGTTGGTGGGTTGGTTCCTCAGTATGGGCTGCGACAATGCGGTCATGTAGCCCCGTGTACTTTGGGTGTGTGTAGAATCTGTCTAATAACCGGTGTTAATTGTGATGACTGTATTAGTGTGTGTTATCTGTTTACAATTCAAGTGAGGACTGCAGACATTGAATTATTTCAAGTAGTTCCTACTTTTGCTGCCAAACGCCACCGTCAGCGACGACTAATTCAGGACTTGATTACCGGAAGTCACCGCAGTCGGCTCCGGGCAACGAACGTCGGAACCTAAGAGCGTTCGTCGAATGTTTAACCTATGTATAATTTAGCTTCACACAGGTGTAATTAGTGGAAGGTTCTCTAACATGCCATAAATCTATGACATGGGACCGCAGGCTTTACTTCCCCTCCGAAGGAAGGCATACTGAGGGATTTTTTACGCTCTTAAAAATCCGACGACTTCGGCCGGGTTTGAACCCGCGATCTTGGTCATAGAAGCTCAACATGCTACCAACTACGCCACCGAAGCTGTACGGTCGAGGTCGGACGAGGTAGTAGTATGCACTTACCGAGTTTCATTGACATCGCCTGGGCTGTTATGTTTTTATTACGGAGGGAGCAAGGGGGAAACACGCACATACGCACACACACACACACACACGGACAAAAGCCTATTTTCATTTATGAAAAAAATAGGCGTATGAGATCCCCTTTTGTCCGTGTGTTTGAATGTGTGTGTGTGTGTGTGTGTGTGTGTGTACCCCCCGAATAAAATCTAAACGGCGGGAGCGAATTTAATGAAATCCAGTGAGTTCATAGGACTATTTTGTTCGATCTTGACCGTGCTATTCAAAAAATATAACGTCTCACAAAACCAACATGGCGGCTGTGCGATTTATTTCACCGACATACTATATCTCCGAAACTATTATTTATATCACCCTGAAATTTTGTACGGTGATAAAAAAGTACTACTAGAAGTTTGCCTATGTGACCGTCAGAAACCTGTTAATTGCAATACGAAGAAGGTGGCCAAGCGAAAATGAAACATTTATAAAGACTTTTCTCGCGATTGAACCCTCCGAGTGCAGTGAGACATGGTACAGAAAATTTTTATACACGTCTTAATGCACTGACAAAAAATTTAGTTCAATTGCTTACTTCACTTCAAGATGGCAGCTGTGGGAAATTTTTAAATAAAGTTTTTATTTCTTGTGTCCTAATCATGCGATCGAAGTCAACTTTTGAATAATGCACCTACGCAATAATCGTAATCTAATAACTACTATTAGATTACGATTATTGCATAGGTACATAACTATTGTACCCAATCGGAGATGGTACAAGATCGAACACAGGATTATTTGATAAAAGGAAAGGAGCTGTACTGTATGAAGAAAGGGTTTTTACCAAGAATTAGCATGGAGACAGAGCATGAGAAAAACCAGATGCTAAATTAAAAGCACCCAGAAAGAGTGAAATACCAATAACTTTGACAGTTTTAAAATAATATAAACACAGGAAGCTATTAAACGTGCTCTTAAAGGGATATTTTTGTTGAGGTGAGAATCACTTAACATTCCTCGTGCACAGCGCGTTTGCAAGTATTTATGACAAGATGAGTGTCAAGCTAGAGGGGACTATATCTTAATATTAATGATAATTACACCTCTTGAAGGAGGCACCTAAAACTACAATTCAGCATTTAAACATATACAGAGAAAGGGGAATCACTCGTCTTGCAGTCATTTATTGGCAGAGAACAATTTTTCCAGCCACAAGAGTAAAAATCGAAAGCCAGATTATTAAATCTCCCAGGGAACGGGATTTTTCAAAGTGTTTAAAACCTATAATATATGCAGGAATAAAAACTGCTGATACAGACTACGTCATTCTGAAGCCCGCGGACAGATCCGTGGAAGAATGAAGCTAACTAACCGGCCCCTGAACGAGAATAAAAAGGTTTTTAATTAATTAAAAATCAACAGACCAACAGATTTTGATCCGCCAGGGGGGGGATCATAAATTTAGGACATCTCTCACCTATAAATAATTTTGGAAAGATAATCAGAGCAGGGAAGCCAGATTCGAGCTCACGAAGTAATTAGGGAACTATATTTTGTCCCATACCAGATATAAGGGCTCTGAGCAGAGCCAAAGTCAGTCTTCTAAGGACCTTAAAGGGGGAGGTCACGTGAGTCGACCTTGAGACTCGGAGGTGCCTCGGCACGTTACGCTGAGTTCTTTTCAAAGGCTCTAGAGGAGATAGCCACGTTACTAAGTACAGTCGATTTGTGAACTACTGTGGGAGTCACACTGGTTCGAGACCAAGCTACGTTAGGCTACGTTACGAAAAGTTCATTGAAGACCTCGAGAGGAGGCACGTTACGATAACAGTCATATATTGGACCTCGGAGAAGGCCACGTTATATCAATCATTTTGTGGACTCTAGTAAGAAACACTTAGGTTCGAGACCACGACGTAGCAATTTGAGGACTATAGGCAAAGCTACGCTACGCCAAGTAAAGACATTATTAAACATAGGTCCCAGATGGGAGCCTTACTATCAGTTATCGCATCAGAAAGTTAATAAGTTAAACATCGGAGAACATTGGTTCAAAAACTGAAATAGAAATACTCAAAGGAGTAGGCAACATAGAAGTGTTAGTGATAGGAAGTATACGGACCTCATGGGAGGCCACGTTAGCACGAAAACTATAAGTTCGCAGTAAGGGCAACCAGAGAACGGAAGGATGGAGCCACAGCGGAAACAGGCAAACAAGTTATACTGTAGTAAAGAAGTGCAAGAAGCTCTTTGTTAAAGAACAGTTCAAATAGAGACTATAAACAGTCAATACAAGGGATAGGAGAGATATCGGAGTAGTAGGAGACATACGTTCGAAGCTAGAAGGAGGCGGCAGAGGAAAGAGACTATCAAATAAGGAGCATCGGTAGGACACGTCGTCAGCGGTCGAAGGAACTTTCGTCAGCGGCTGAGATATGATACGTGTGAAATAGTAATATTGTGTAAATAGGTTATAGGTTTACATCCCAGTGTAACAAGGGATATATTTTATATGTGTAAAGTGTAAATGTTAAGAAAAATGTGTAAGTGTAAGAAAAGTATTAAGAATATGAAGAGTGTATGTAAAGTTAATGATATGTGTTGCTAAAAGTAATGCAAGATGGGCCAATCCATCCTAAGATATGGTCATCCACCTGAGCAGGAAAAGGGGTAAGTAATGATACTTCATACTTCATTGCGCACTAACTAAATAAACGATAACATGAATGGAAATTGTAACCATGAATTAAGATGTTATTGATTGATAAATGTATTGTGCAAAGGTAAAATCAGTGAAACCCGAAATGAACGAAACATAGTAAATGAGATCTTGGAGGAGGGAATCGGATATACAATTTGACCGATGGCAGGTCAGTATGCCATGTTAATTGAGTTTTATACTCTAGAATAGTAAATTGAATTTTTATACTCCAAAATAAATATAATATTACGTTTTATACTCCAGAATAAAAAATAAATAATGAGTTGTTAAATTGAAACATTAACCGAATAATGGGATTTTTATAGATCGGAATAATTGAAGTATTGAATGAATAAGAGTGGAAATGGTTGTTGTATACCGTAATAATTGCAGGATTAAATAATAATGGTTGTTGTATACCTTAAATAATTGAAGGATTAGATAAGTGGTTGTTTTTAGACACCTCGATAAAGTAATTGTGAAAGTTATAGGCTGTTATGCCATGTTGAAGGGAAAATAAAGGTACTGGTAGGAAGACCTAGTTAAACAGACCGTAAATGAAGGCAAGTTGTTAAATGTATTGAAGTTGATGAGTGATGAATATCCAAGCATATGATTGTGCCAATAAAAGAGCAAAAGTTAGTGATAAACTCAAGCTAGGAGTAAATATGCATAGTTAGTTCATACGCATTTTTCGGGAGATCAGTCTACGGAGTCGGATCATCGAATGAATTTGGGTAGCGACCAAAAAGTGGATGTATGGGATTCCCACTGAAATAGCTGTGTGTGTTATATTGTTCTTGTATCTGCATTGTAAGTCTGGATGAATGTACTGGTTATGCAGAAGGCCGAGGCTTTGGTGAAACAGTCCTCCCTCGAGTCATTCGTGCATTAAATGGGCGGACGAGCTTAGCGTCTCGGACAGTATCATTTCTTCGTGTTTATTCTCATGCCAGCATTGCCTTATTGTTGCCAAAGTGGGCGTGGTACGCTAAGAGCGGGTGCTCTATTACCGACCAATTAAAAATCTCCGAATTAAATGTATAGATGAACTAACGCGCAAAGTGGTGTAATGAGGAAGTAAGAGGTGAAGTAGTTGCAAAGGCAGGAATATAATAAAGAAACTTGGATAATCATTGAGACGGGTAAGGCGAAATGTAGAAATGAATGAATGAATGAAAGCCTTAAGATTTGTACGGGTCGTTTGTTGTGGTAATAAATATTGTGTTAACGAGCAGGCTGAGGAGAGGCGCGACCTTGCCCTGCAGACCGTGTTCTTTAAAGGGGAGAATAAAGGTCTTTTACGAGGGAGCGGCAGACACAAGCATGTGGTCTGACTAGTAATTACGATATGAAAATGAAATTATTTAATGACTGAAGGTACAGTGCTCAAATTTATAGATTTGAATTGCTGAGGATTAGATGAGTATTTCCAGCTAAAATTAAAATGAATTATTTAAAATTTGACGAAAATGGTCAAAGATAATTATGCAAAAAATGTAAGCGATTTCCTGCCTCACAAGACAGTATAAACGGGTAAACAAATATGTTGAATTTGAACTTAGAGGGGAGCAAGGCCCCTGAGAAAAGATAAATATTAGTGCATAATGTAACATAACATAACCTATCCTAGTGGCATGAGAAAGAATAATGTTGTGAAGAACGGGATTCGATCCCAGACATGTGAATATATGTATTGTGTTGTAAGGAATAGGAACCTAAGGGTTGATGGAAGTGAGAATTGTTAAGCTTAAATATGCTAAAATGAAATGTTGATGAATAAATGAGAGGTTAATACCCAAAGGAGAATAAATAAAATAATCGTCCCACAAGCCTTAGAGAAACAATTTGAACGTGTGATAGGCACGCTTTATGACTTAAATAATAATAATTCCCACTTAATGACAATAAGGAGGGAATTAAGCAAGATAAATTGTAGGGTGATTTTGGACAGTTTGTCAAGATATTTTAGGCTTTCATTGATGGATTTTTGTGATTTTTATTGATTGATTTATTGGATTCATTCCAAATGTATTTTTTCATGTAAGATTATTTACTGCATGTTTCCCTTAAGGATAATAAACTATATTTTAAGATAATATGTGAGAATTTGTGTAGCCTTGTTGACCTAAGAGTGCTTCCATATCTGAATGTACGGTCATACGGTGGGATGAACGCAACACCCCCGAAAGCCGCGAGCTAGGCCAGGATATGACAAAGCATTCTCCGTATTTCTATACGGGTACACTATACGGCTCAAATATATAAGAATCCAACATGGTGACCACCTGAAATATATAGTTGGTTCTCAATATATTCTAATCTAATACAGCAAATCAAACTGAAATTCTGTATGTTGATATAGACAATTAACATAAAGGATATATGAAAATTGGCTATTTAGTTCTTTACGGAACTACTTGTTTTATAAGTGAAAATATGCTAAAATAGTACTTCTATACTCATTACAGTTGTGTCTAACCTAATAGTAGCCTACATCCTCATGGTGGAGTGGTTAGCATTCTTAGCTGTCACCCTGGAAGTCAGGCTTATATTCCCGCCTCTGAGAAGTTCATTCCGGTTTGTTGGCTACAATGGGGTACACTCAGCTTTGTGATGTAACCCTAAGAAATGGAGGGTTCGATTTCCATCTGAGTCGTCCTAGAAGTGATTTTCCGTGGTTTCCAAAATCTGTACCAGTCGAATGCTGGGATGGTTTCTAATGTAAGGCCACGGTTGCTTCCTTCCCAATCCTCATCTGAATTACAAATACACACACTACTACAGACACCACATTAGCAAAGGTTGTTAGACAAATTCTACACCAACCCAAGTTCACTGGGCTATATGGCCTCGATATCCAAGCCCCTCAATGAAGCAACTATTTTTCTTCCGACTATAAACTAGGAAGAAATGGACGAATGCGTTGAGTACCTGAACTGCTCTGTACCCCATACAAACTTTCTTCATGCATAAACCAAATCCAGTTTCATAATTAAAATAAATCTTATATTAGTTACCTGAGAATATCTTCTTTCGAGAATTCTTATTTTGAGGATAATTATTGTCTCACACTTGTGTCATTGAGCCACCAAAGCGTGAGCTGGTAACTGTCTGTAGATGTCGTGCAAATTGGTCTGATCAGTGTACAGCATCTTTGTCTGATTCGCATGGACACGCACCACTTGCCCTGTGCTCTAGACTGAGACGTTTATCCTGAGCCAGAATGTACTTCAAGTCGACCAACTAGTTTCTGTACCCATTTTCACGAGACGTCGTCCATATTCAGGAGTTGACCATGCTCAGCATTGTCTAATTTATGACAACCTGCAAGATATGATTTCTCACCCACCCAAGTCAAATATATAAGATAACCTTTTCCAGCGTTATTCATTTATATTGGATGACTGAAGCCATCCTAACTGATTAGGGTTTTAATATGGTATAAAAGACCAAATCACCTTCCTGCCATCACGTTATTTTTCCGGGATATTTTTCACCCCGGATCTAACAGCGATTCAAAACGGAACCATCCTAGTAAAAGCCCGTGCATAATCACGTCGTCACCCCCTTAGCCACTGGTGTTGATTGAAAAGCACTCCTGCAAATAGAGTCATTATTTCTTCAAATGAATCGAAATTTAACTTTTTTGTCGGTCCGCATGATTGTACTCAACTGTAGTGGGTGGTTCCCTTATTCCGAAAAGGATTTACATGGGATTATTAAATACACATGAAAAAAAAATTCGATTACAAAGGCAACACTGAAAATGGTTTCCAACACTACCTATTATTCATTTTATCAACTTCCATTAAAATACCTAGTTTATTCAAATAGCTTTATCTAATGTAATTCTGAAAATGAATGGGTAGTTAGGATATTAGGGTTGATATATCCAGCTAAACTTTTGGTATTTTGACGGGATCCATCGCCAACTTGAATGATTATTTTACATGTAGTCTACCTTAGATCATGACGCACGTTGCAGTGTATCGACTGTTGATAACATCTGCCGTAGTACTCCATGAATGTAATTGAAACTAGCATGGATGTGTTTTTCCAGTAAATAGAGGCTCCACTGCCAAAATAATAAAGCGTGATTTGTGTATCACAATGCGCAATCCCAAAGTGTGGAAAAAACAGATAAGAGCGAACACAAGCGATGAATTATGGAGCGCTCTTGTTCAAAGATAAATCAAACCTCGGTTGTATTCCCATAACATGCCAAAATGTATTCTATATAGATGTCAATTTTATTAATATGTCAATAAAGTGCATTTTTGTTGTAACAAACCTCGGCAATGTGGGATCTTTCTGTAAAACATTGATAATACGTTTCAAAATTAAAGATCCAATTTCCCTTTGCAATTGTGACTGAGTAACACCAGGCAATAATCTAAAACATATGGCCCGTTGCCATAGTTACCATCAGAATTACTTTGTGCTACATCCATTATTTACTATCGAATGACTATGTTATATCATTCACAGGATAGGCCTATCCACACAGTGCATATTTACTGTCTCCATTATATACTGAACATAGGCAACCATTGTGTGCATTTACCTCCCGCCCTCTTGTTTTGTAGTGAAACCAGTAATGTTCCATGAAAATTGAATAATATCATACTTCCTTCATCGTTGTCTAGTGGATCTGAAAAAGGAAGGAAGGAAGCTTGTAGTTTTACGTTACCGTTAATCTCGCGATCATGAGCCATGGGACCTCCATTTTACGTGGAATCCGAACCACAAGACATGGCATTTCAGATCGAAAATCTCACATGCATTGACCAAGATTTGAATCCGAAGTGTACTCGAAATAAGCTACGTAGCATTTATTTATTTATTTATTTATTTATTTATCGTACGGCTTTTAGTGCAGCAAGTGTCCGAGGATATGTCCGGCTCGCCAGAGGCTGTAGATGCTTCTTTGCGGACACCCATGGGGTGAGCTACAATTTCAATTTCAAGTAGATCTAACTTTCCCTACCATGTGTCACTGACATCTAGTGGTAAACGTTGGAACTTTTTATAGACTGATTGAACGAAATATAACCTGCAAATTTAGTATCACACAAGTTTAATTAGTGGAAGGTTCCTTTACAAGCCATAAATCTATGACATGGGACCGCCTGCTCTACTTTCCCCCGAATGCAGGCATACTGAAGAATTTTAACGCTCTTAAAATATCCGACGACTTCGGCCAGGTTTGAACCCGCGATCTTGGACATAGAAGCTCAGCTTGCTACCGACTACGCCACCGAAGCCGCTGTAGCATATATTGGAACTATATAACGAACAGCTTTTGAAGTGCCATGTCCCGCGGCGTAGCCGAGCTCGTTAAATCATGCACGACGGCCACGAGGGCAGCTGCAACTAGTCCAGGATCACAGGTTTAAATCCTAGATCTGACAGCGCCTATCGTTAGAGTGTTTTATCCCTGGATTGTTTTACAGGCAAATGCCGGTGTAGTACCTTATTTCAAATCCTGGGACACCTACCTCATCCCTGTCTCTAATATAATTGCACGCACTACCGCAACCACCGCATAAATACATGTTATCCGACAAGTTCAACTCTCATCCCACTGCACGGGACTGATGACAAAGATATCCCAATGCTCTAAATGAATTAAAAACAACTCAAGTGCCATACAAAATACCTCAATACTGGGAGTTAACAAGCCTACGTAAAATTCAGTTGCAAATATTGTCTTATACCTACTGTGTACTAGCCATAAATCCTGTCATGAAACTAACTCAAGAATAAGCTAGTATTTGTACTGTATTTCATTTTACAACAAAATGTTTTCTATAAGCTTAGTACCAGTGATTCCTCCAAATAGTAATCCCTTACAATAACATCAGTTACATGCCTCTCTGGACACGCATAATTTGCAGCAAGCATGTCCTGAAGGGGATAATTTCTAAATGTTAATGTTTTTCGGCATTTGCGTTCAACATCATGGACCTACCTTTATCAGTCTTGTAGGTATTTTAAACTAGAGTGGCATTGCTTTGTTCGTACTGAACATCTGAACATGTTCACAAAATAGTAGTGTCAACAGTTAACAAAAGGCTTGTTTTCACTCTTCAGTGTGTGGGAGCACTCAGTTCGAAATTAGAGAAAACATGCCATGCAGCGAGCTGGTTTTTTTTTCGTAACTTTAAAGGCAGTCATTTTGAAAATATCTCTCCGTTTGTTGCTATTTTAATTCATAGAGCAATAGATTTTCCCTTATCAGACAAAGTAGATTTGCTCCTAGTGTTGTGTTACTTCTGTGTTACCCACAGACCTTGAGTTGTCTTCTGACTCATCACCATATGAGGCACACAACAAGGTCTGTGTACCTACCTTAATACTAGTGTTATGCCCCTATCGAGACACAAAAAATCAGTCAGCGTGGTCATGAAATAAGGTTTGAAGACCTGTAACTCCATAACATTAAAATTCATGAGGAACATGCAATTCAGACTTAGGTGGATATGATTGGATTAGAATAAGGAATGCCAATGTTTTCAGAGACTTTGCATAAGATTCATATTTGAGAAAGTGAATGTCTGAATCAAATTATCCGTATATTATTGAATATAAGGCGAACTCCAGAAATTACACTGATTAAATTACACAGAAATCGTGCATATTAATAGACGCTTCTTGTAGAGCCCTTCCACCTCTGATCAGAAGGGGTTGATTTGGTTTAGTCTAGTTTTTGTGGAAGTAACAATATTATTTCGAAAACCATTCCATTCAAATAAGCTACATAGGAATGGAGTTTGTGAAGGTGTTATTAGCCTATGGAGCAATGAATACGGAGATAACATAGATTGGCTGTAGAACTGATAACGCTTGGCCTCAGCGATTCATACTTAGTGAGTCATGTATTGTGCTGGGAAAATCAAGATTAGTTTAAATTAGCAATGGCTGGAACCACTGCTTCCCCAAAACTCTGTGACAAAGGGTCAATAAATTGAAACTATGGGCTTCACAAGGCCTACATCAACACATTAAATTCACGTGCTGTATGTTTAAGGAAAAGAATAAGGTCTTAGCCTATTTTCATCATAATATGAAGAAATAGGCTTTTGAGATCACCCTTTGTCCGTGTGTGTGTGCGTATGCTCCTCTCACCCTCCCCCTCCTCTAATAAAGCTTAAACAGCTGGAATCGAAAAGGACATACTACCATTTTGTCAGACCTGGACCGTGTCCTTCAAATTTGAATGCGTTTCACCAATCCAAGATGGCGGCCGCGCGAAGTATTTCACTGGCTTTCTATATTTCCGAACCAATTACTGATATAACCCTGAAATATTGTATGGTGATAGAGTTATTAGTTATTGGGGTTTTAAGGGGCGATACAGCGAGGTCATCTGCCCCAATATGGTGATAGAGAATAGTCTACCATGGCAAGTTCAGCTACTGTATGCTAAATGCTTGTTAAATACAAAACTAACATGGCGGCCAAGCGTAGTTGAAATATTTACAGATTTAAATACAAGCCGCGGTAGAGCGTGAATGCGCTACCTAACGCCTCGCTAGCATCGGAAGGGCGTGGATTCGAGTCCCACATCCACCGTCCTGAAAATGGTTTTCGTGGTATCCCAATTTTGCCACGATTCCTTTCAATAGGTCCGCGGCCGATTTCCTTACAAATCCCATACCGTGACCCGTCCTGAAACAAAACGAATAGGCCATTGGCTGCATTAGTAAAATTAAAATATTTAAATGGCATTTTATCAATATTTAACCAACTATGAGCACTGAAACATTACACCATACATGACTATACAATATTTAATCTACCAGCAATTAATTTAACTCAATTGATCTCATAGAAACAAGACGGTGGCTGTGAGAACTTTCAAATTGAGTTTTATTATGTTGTGTCCTATTCATGCGACTGAAGTGAACGTTCGAATAATTAACCTAAGCGATAATCATCATATGATGGTACAATTCCATGGCCTACATATAAAACAATCCAACATGGCGATCATCCGAAATATTTAGACAGGTCTGTATATCTGAGAATCTATTACAGCAAACAAACAGAAATTTTAATTGTGTTAGAGAATTCTAACATAAGTACATTTATTAGCCTTTGAATAACCCGACGAACAGAAATCCAACAAGGCGGCGATGCAAAATTTAAAAAAAAAAGTTTTTACTTTTCTTGCGATTTTATAATCCGAGCGCAGTGAAACAAAGCATGGTAAACCTTCACACAAGACTCAATATATTGTCGTGTAATTGAATTCAATTTTTATGAGAACATAGAGATAGCGGCTGTATAAAATGTTTGAGATCACGTTCATATTTCTCGTGTCCAAAACTTGCGACAGAAATGTTCGTTGGTATGATGAGCTACGATAATTATAATAATAATAATAATAATAATTATAATAATGATCTGCTGGCATATAATTCTAAAGCATACACAGTACATAAAACAATCCAATATGACGTCCATTTCACCGGTTCGCAATATCTCTGAAGCTATTAAAAGTAATCAACAGGGTTAGGATTTTTAGGTGCACACCTTTTTTCATAGGGTAAATTAAAGCTGTTCGGAAATATATCACAGTGTGAAATTTTGTTTCTAGTTGCGAAATGAGCCATTTTCACGCACCTTTTTCCCTTTTTGGAACCTCTATCCCTTTTTCCCCCAACCATGCCCATAATCCCCCCCCCCTTTTTTTAAGTTTAATTCCAATTTATTCTATAAGAGTTCTATTCAATATAAAGTATTTAACTTTCAATTAATATCTCCTCAGCTTGCTATGTACGTTCGAATAGTAAGCCTACCTCTTTCAGTAAACACCGCGCTGGAGTTGAAAGCAAACCTCCAACAAAGGAAAATAATTGTGTGTTCGACAAAACCTATTTCACTCGCTTTTCCGCTATAATGTAGCCCGCAATAATGAAATTGACAATGAGTGATTCTATCCCACCAGAATCAGTAGCCGGCTATTCGTGAATGAGAGTTGGTTACTGTGAGAGACGTCATCTGCTTGCATGGAGGCGGAGGCTGGTGACGCAGGGATGTCAGCAACCGCACCCGCGTAGTTCCGAGAGTTGAGACTGTGTTCTGCTCGAAGGTACTAGAAATCGCTGAGACACAGTTCCAGCATGAATGAGAGTATTCTGGTAATTGTCGCGGTGTTATAAGAGAGTGTGGACAGCAAGTGAGTGAATGAGTGAGCGCAAGAGTGAGTTGTGTGATAGTCGCATTGGGTTAGCAAGTGAACTGGAGTAGGCATTTTGTTATATTACTAAACGAGTGTACTAGTCGATCTTACCATGCCTCATTTATTTGTGTGCAGCTCTTACATAAGCTGGAATTCCAACAATAAGGTGAACCGTCCAGCCTTCAAGGGATTTCTTGAAAAATACACAAAGATTTCAATTCCCGATGAGAGTATTTAAAGAAAAAACTATATGTAGCCTGTTTACCGAGAAACCATAAAAAGAATCAAGGAGAATGTGTCTGATTGCGATGTGGGAATCATACTGGATGAAACCATACACTCAATGGATTGATATGTTTTGAACATTTTGAGTTTTTCCCTTAGCAGTGGAGAACGTTAAGCCCATGATGTTAAAAATGTATGAGCTGCAGAAAGCCAATGTCAGTACAGTAATTCAATCAATTATGGAATTCTGCCAAAAACTCTGGCCTACTGGTATCTTCTTCTTGTGGTTACGGACCAGGCTCCATACATTGTTTCAGCTGTTAACAAATTGAGACCTTTATTTCCTAAGTTGAAGCAACTGACATGCTTGGTTCATGCCCTTCGCAGGGCTTGTAAATCCATAAGGAACGAGTACGACATCGCAAATCAAGTCATCTCTGTCCTGAAGAAGATTCTACTGATAGCTCCGAATCCTGTTGTTGCCTACAGGTTAACCACTGGCCAGCCCCTTCCAAATTTCCTGGTCATTACTCGCTGGGGATCGTGTATTGAGTGTGCAGCTGTGTTGTGAGAGAATTTTGACAAAATTATAGATTTTGTGCTATCTTTGGATCCAGCCGACGCAGGTGCAATTTCCTAGGCACAGTAACTTCTGTTACCGGAGAAAATACATAATTTGCAGACAGAACTATATTGTACCTGACTGCAGTGTTATTAAACGATTAGAAGAACAATGTCTGGAAAAGGAAAAACAATGGGATATTTTTACTTCCATGATAGAGCAGTTAGATGGTTTTGCCCAAGACAAGCTTGAGTCTAGTCTTCAGAAAAATCCAAACATTGTGGAATTCACCACATCTGTAGAGTTGACATTCCGAGTGAATACAAGGTTTGCCCCACTGGCTCTTGTGGAAGTCGAAAGAAGCTTTAGCATATACTAAGTCATTGTATCTCCCTATAGAAACAGACTTACCTTTAAATATGTAGAGATGCGTAATGTATTGAAGTACAACTGCTTCAGGTTTTTCCTTCTTTTGATGAGTGAAATGATGTACTTGTTTGTAATTCAATAAACTAGAATAGAGGAATGAGAAAATTAGTTGAATAAACTAGCACCTTTTGCCCCCTTTTTTAAACTTTGAGCACCTTGTCCTTTCCTTATTTCATTTGAAATTCGCACCTAAAAATCCTCACCCTGGTAATCAAACCGAAATTTTGTATGTTGTTAGAGGACTGTTACGTAAGGACAAACCCGGAATTCATGGGAGGCAGCCAAGAATGCCAGCTACTGCACTATGAGGCGGACTAAGACGACAGGGAAGAATAATTTACACATGGAATGAAGGACAGAAAAAAGCAAGATAGCCAAACGGGGATGAAATGGAATGTTGAAAATTCGAGTGAAAGTACGGCTCAATGGGTGATCGAGTGAGCATTTTACCCATTTTTATATAGTCTATTATGCTTCCTTTGAATGTAGATGTAGATAAGTTTGCATATTGGACTTAATCGAAGATATGTAGAAAGATTTAATGCTGCGATTTTGTATCGGGAGATTCATAGCTAGTCATTAGGTCTGTGGTTTAAATTTTGACCTCGGTAGTTGTGAATTATCACCCCAATCGATTTTTTTTCACTCAGGGCGAAGTTCATGTTGGTATCAGATTCAAAGTCCCATGCCTGTTTCCCTATTCTTACAAGGATGCCTCGTAAACGTGATCTCGCCGATTTTTATGAAACTTAACATTCATGTCAGTCAGACACTAAATATATCTGAAATAATCTTTTATCCCCAAATTCATTTGCACCATCTCTAAACTAAGTTACATTACATGAATTTGAAACCGTTCACGATATATGGCGTTTATGACAAGAAATACAAACCAAGCTCTCTGATACTGCTATGTTATTACTCCCTCGCTCATTGACTTGCTTATAGTTTATAGCTACTGTACACTACAAAGGAAGGATTCTAACTTGTCAACAATTATTGCTGACAATTTTCCATGGCTGTGGGAACACTGACAATTCATGTGTAGCGTGATATCTCTGTATGTTCTCAGTAATTGAGGGTTAGGTTGCCTATCTTGTTGTCCCCCTGGTGTTAACACTTCTGCACTCACACTGAGATTATATTTCGTCAGGCATTTAAAAACAGGCATGCGGGCTGCAATGGGGTGCAATCAGCCTCGTGAAGACAGTTGAGTAGCTATCTGAAAAGAAAAGAGCACCCCGGTGAAGAAATTTAAAATTTACGGCCGAGGGTATCCGTCAAAATGACCGCACGTCACCTCACAATCTGTGAGACGAAAGGCTGAACAGTGGTCTTTTTGTAGACCAAGGCACTTAATGGGCTGTAGTGCCACGGTTTTTAATCTATTTTCACCATATGAAACATAGGCTTATCATATCACCGTTTGCCCTTGTGTGTGATCTGTGGGTATATGTCCTCGCATAACATCTAAACAGCTGTAGCAATTGCACTGATACTCGGCAAAAGCATACTACTTCCCGTCCAACTTTGACTGTGGCTTTCAAATTTTAATATATTTCACCAATCTAATATGGCGGCCTCGTGAATTATCTCACCGGCATTCTATATCTTCAAAACGTTTACTGATATCACCCTGAGACGTTTTATTGTATTAAAGAATATTAATATATTTTCACTCATATTACTTTTGAAAACCCGTTATGTACTGTAACTGTACCAGTTTACAAGGAATCAAATCCTTATTTTAGGGAGGTTTCAATTTTATTAATCGGCTGTGAATATTTTTATTTGATGCTTTTTTATGTCTTAGAATTATTTATTAGAGTGTATATGATGACGCGATTGATTTCCAATTAATTTGTTTAGATTTTAAGTATTGCAATTTAGCAGGATCCGAATCTAGGGATAGTGCAATATTTTAACATTAGTAAGTTTTGAATCCTGGAATTGTGCACACATGAAGAAAGGAAGTTGTTATTGAGGCGGGGTTATTTCCGAGAGCCGAGTGGAGGGTGAGTCACTAAGTTGGTGAGATCGGACAACCCTGTGCTGTTGATGAGTCCAGGGTATTTCGAAGAGAAGGGGTGTTCCTTGTTTGGTCATATTTTAATTCTGTTGTTGTGATTGGTTGTATCGGAGGTTGTAGCCAGGAACACTGGTGAGTTGGGGAGGGGGATATTGACTGTTACTTAGGGTTCGTTGGAGCAGAGTGGCCTGACTTGATTTTTGGATTCCGTGAGAATCGGTCTTATTCTGTGGACCGCTGTGCGGTGAGGACTTAATTCTTTGGATCCTGTGAGGGTCGGAACTCAACCTTCGGTACTCCAAGAGGAAGTAGGACTTATACTTTTGGGGTTGTGTGTTTTTGTGGGTCAAGGAGATAATATAAAGGAAGAACACTAGTTGTGTTCCAGACACAATTACTCAGTAGCTGGCTATAAGATCCTTAGTGAATGATGAGCCTAGTTTAAATATATTGCCAAGGTTACTTAACTCGAACGGCACAAATCATTGTGATCTAAAATCTGTATACCAATATTCCTAGACTATAGCGGCAAAATTAGTCTTCGACGAATGCTAGTCAAATATGCTGGGCATTAGTAAATTCATGAGCGGAGTTAATGCGGCGATCCAACACACGGATTCAAAGCATTTATATTTAATCAGATCCACGACGCAATTTGAATCGTTGGATGCTGACCATCAAAGTAACATATATATTCTTCATAATTACTAAGCTGGCGTGTGAATCAAATTTAAGTTGTGATGCGAGTATATAGGACCAATTCTTTGGGAGAATTAACCCCAGAATTAGTAGAGTAAGGTCGCCACTGCTGAAGCCAACATCTGTAAGTACCTGTCAACATTATTCCCGAGGGTCATCTGTATTATGTCATATGTGTGTCTGTGTAACTACGATAGTGAGTGTAATTAATCTGTACGATGAGGATCCTGCGCGTGTTTATACTATGTCTCGTTTGATAATACAGGATCGATTTAACCAGAAGTTCGAGTGCTTTCATTTATAAGGTCACCCGTGTAGTTAGGTGTGAATGTCTATTGCCGTTGATTATATCGTACAGGTGTTTAACCCCCCACGCACCCCGTTTATATATACGTATTGAGAGGCGGGAAAATTACAATTGACGCCCAACTGTGGAGCTCGAAGTACGATGTAGCAACAACAATAACCTTCACGTGTACCCATACGCCAATAAACCTAGCAACATTGTCATTCAGGTTAAATGTTATCGGAGTATGGAGTTGAGAAGTAGAGCAAGTTGTAAAGTTAACGTTAAGATGTGGGAAAGAACTTGAACATGGATATGGATAGGAGCGGGATAGGTGAAGGCTTGATAGAGGAACCATCGGAGAACTCTATCAATTCCGAGAAGGATCAGATCACTATGCAGGGGGGTAATATGAATATAGGTAAGGGGGGATATAAGCCCTAGGCAGTACGAAATGTTAACGAAGGCTTTAGAAGGATGGAGAGAATCGTTAAGTAAATCTATAGGGGAGGCAGTGAACCAGCAATTAGATTCTTTATGTAAAGAGATGGATGAATCTATTAAGAAACAGACAGAATCTTGGAATAAAGAAATAGGAGAATGTATGTAAGGAATTAGGAGGATGGAAAGAGTCTATAGGAGAGGTTAAGATGCAGGGAAAGTCTTTATGTAACGAGATAGGAGGATGCGGGGAGTCTATAGATCAGAAGGTAGAATCTCTAGGTAAGCAGGTTGAATCTATGAAATTGCATGTAGGTGAGACAATCGAGAAACAGGGAGAGGCAACTATTACTAAGATAGAGTCTGTAAGTAAGGAGGTAAGAGAGTGGAATGAGTCTTTGAGTAAGGAGGTAGGAGATGCTAGGCAGGAAGGAGAGTCTATGGTAGAAGTAGAGAGGCAGCAGTTAGAAGTGATGTTAGGTGAGAATGGTTTAGATGAGAATAGGCAGGAATTGGAGGGGACGTCAGGTGAGAGTAGAAGAGATGGGGAAAGCAGCAGTTGGAAATGACGTTAGGTGAGAATAGTTTAGATGAGAATAGGCAGGAATTGGAGGGGACGTCAGGTGAGAGTAGAAAAGATGGGGCGAATCAGCAGTTGGGAGTGACGTAAGGTGAGAGTAGTTTAGATGAGAATAGGCAGGAGTTGAAAGTGACGTTAGGTGAAAATAGCTTAGATAAGATGAGGCAGCAGGTGAGGGTAACGTTAGGAGAAGGTAGAGGAGATGAGGAAAGGCAGAGGTGAAAGTGACGTTAGGTGAGAGTAGCTTAGATAAGATGAGGCAGCAGGTGAGGGTGACGTTAGGAGAAGGTAGAGGAGATGAGAAGAGACCGCAGGTGAAAGCGACGTTAGGGGAATATCAGCAGGGAGTTCCTAGTAGACTGAACAGAAGGAGCAAATCAGGAATTATAGGAGTAGAAAGAAACAGAGTAAACAGAAGGTATTTCCTATGAAGTTAGACTTGAATTATGAAGTAGTAGGCCTACTTGGTGATGACAAACTGAACAAGCATAAGGGTAATATTGATTTTGAAAACGGAGTTTTATGTCTGGAGAGGGACATTAAGGGTCAGGGAATTAAGATGAGGTGTGAATTAGTTGAGATGGATGGTGCGTGTATTACTGAGGGTTTGGAGGGGATGTCAGCTGAGGTGTCTGACGAGGAGGTACAGCTGGAGGCAGTAGGTCATATTTTGGTTGAGGAACATCGAGGTGATCCACTTTGGGAAGCCGTGGGCAAACGTATATTGTGTGATGAGAGTAAGGAAGAGTTATTGGAAGTGGTATTGAGTAACAAGGAAGTGTTGAGTTTGCCTATTTCAGGACCCAGATATGTAATTTGTTTTCAGGTCTGATGCCACATGTTAGAGTAAGGGGTCATAGAGCCAAGTAGGGGTACTGGTGAGTATTTCAAAGCAGGGAGAGGTAAGTATTTCAGTCCGCAGGTAAGTATAGGTAAGTATGATGGCTCGGGAAGGTATCATTTTGAGGTAGTTTTATTGTTGCTGATGATGATCACAGGCCGGGAGAGAGACGAGAGCAAGGCTCAGATCTCTAGTTTGATTTTTATAGTGGTGATCAGATCTTATTCAGAATGCCGTGCCCTTTTTCCGTTGTTGGCCAGGAAATGTAAGAGTTCGTTTCAATTCTTCAGGTGACCCTTTTTAGTAACTAAGCTTATTGGCGAGTGTGCGTACAGCTTAGCAGACCACCAAGGAACCAATATAGGGTCATAAAATGTACATAATCTTAGGAAATATGTTAGTTTGTAATGGTAGGAAGGATCCTCGGCGGCAGATTTAGTCGACATTGTGGTGTATTACACAGTTACACTTCAAGAAATGACGAAGAGGCTACCATGGGCCAAGTGACAAAAGCAGAGCAATTGAGTGTAAATGCATTTTAGCTTGCATTTCGGCGAGTGCAAAATGGCTCGGTGCCAATGTGATCATGTATGACACGGCAAAGTTAAAGGACACGTTAAGAATTTCCGTGTGTGTTAGTTTTTGTGACACTTGAGTAAGGTCGGTGTGAGGTAGTTTTAGGAGAATATACAAAGACATTTGAAAGAAATATATGTAGAATCATGACTTCAAGAAAATGAATTGTATTCAGGGTGATAATTTTATATTTGAAGGGTGATTTGTGTATGTTGTCTCTAGTGTATTTGTGTATCTTAGGGTCATTTATGTATTTCAGTGTTTTTGATGGAGTCCCCATCCTTATATTCATAGGAACTCCATGGAGGGGTATTGTAACTTTACCAGTTTACAAGGAATCGAACCCTTAATTTCGGAAAGTACAATTTTATTAATCGGCTGTGTATATTTTTATTTGATGCTTTTTTGTGTTTTAGAATTATTTATTAGAGTGTATATGATGACGCGATTGATTTCGAATTAATTTGTTTAGATTTTAAGTATTGTAATTTAGCAGGGTCCGAATCTAGGGATAGTGGAATATTTTAACATTGGTATAATGTCAAGTCCCGATCACGAAAACCAAGATTAACGGCCGAGGGGACCCGATGCGCTGTTCACGCGTCACCCCAATATCTGCAGGACAAATGGCACGGCAGCGGTCGCTTGGTAGGCCTAGGCCCTTCATGGGCTGTAGTGCCAGGGGTTATGTTTATAATGTAAAATGTTGAGTCCTGGAATTGTGCACATATGAAGGAAGGAAGTTGTTATTGAGGCGGGGTTATTCCCGAGAGCCGAGTGGAGGGAGAGTCACCTAGTTGGTGAGATCTGACAACCCTGTGCTGTTGATGAGTCCAGGGTATTTCGAGGAGAAGGGGTGTTCCTTATTTGGTCATATTTTAATTCTGTTGTTGTGAGTGGTTGTATCGGAGGTTGTAGCAAGGAACACCGGTGAGTTGGGGAGGGGGATATTGACGGTTACTTAGGGTTCGTTGGAGAAGAGTGGCCTGACTTGATTTTTGGATTCCGTGAGGATCGGACTTATTCTGTGGACCGCGGTGCGGTGAGGACTTAATGTTTGTATCCTGTGAGGGTCGGAACTCAATCTTCGGTACTCCACGAGGGAGTAGGTTGGGGTTGTGTGTTTTTGTGGGCCAAGGAGATAGTATAACGGAGGAAGACTAGTTGTGTTCCAGACACAATTACTCAATTGCTGGCTATAAGTTCCTTAGTGAATGATGAGCCTAGTTTTAAGTATATCGCCAAGGTTACGTAACTCGAACGGCACAAAGTATTGTGATCTAAAATCTGTATACCAATATTCCTAGACTATAGCGGCAAAATTATTCTTCGACGAATGCTAGTCAAATATGCTAGGCATAAGTATATTAATGAGCGGAGTTAATGCGACGATCCAACACATGGATTCAAAGCATTTATATTTAATCAGATCCACGACACAATTTGAATCGTTGGATGCTGACCATCAAAGTAACATATATATTCTTCATATTTACTAAGCTGGCGTGTGAAACAAATTTAAATTGTGCTGCGAGTATATAGGACTAATTCTTTGGGTGAATTAACCCCAGAATTAGTAGAGTAAGGTCACCACTGCTGAAGCCAACATCTGTAAGTACCAGTCAACATTATTCCCGAGGGGCATCTGTATTATGTCATATGTGTATCTGTGTAACTACGATAGGGAGTGTAATTAATCTGTACGATGAGGATCCTGCGCGTTTTTATACTATGTCTGGTTTGATAATACAGGATCGATTTTACCAGAAGTTCAAGTGCTTTCATTTATAAGGTCACCCGTGTAGTTAGGTGTGAATGTCTATTGCCATTTTTTATATCGTACAGGTGTTTAACCCCCACGCACCCCACATATATATATATATATATATAAGTAATGAGAGACGGGAATGTTACAGTACAAAACCAACATCTCGGCCAATTGAAGTTAAAGGATTTAAATGGAATTTTCTCGCGATGTATTCATTCGAGTGCAGTGAAACTTGGCACGGTAAATATTTATAAAAAGTTTAATCCACTGCACCTAATTCAATTCGATTGTTCTCATACACTCAACATGACGGTTATGGGAAATTTTAAAATGATGTTTTTACTTTCCTTGTGTCCTAATCAAGCAATCGAATAGAACTGTTGTATGATGAACCAAAGCAATAATCTTCATCTACTGGTACATAGTTCTATGGCCGGCATATAGAACAATCCAACATGACGATCATACAAAATAATTCACCAGTTTTTAATATCTGTGAATATATTACAGCTATCAAACTGAAGTTTTGAATGTAGATAGAGGCCATTAAATTATGCTCACATATGAGACTTTCAAAAAACTGATGATCACAAAACCAACATTGGCGGGGACGTGAAATGTAAAATTTAATTGCATTTTTCTCTCGAGCACTGTGAAACACGGTGCACAATGCTTAATATATTGTGCCCGTTAGACAGGAATTCAGGGGACTGCTTGACCGCAACAGCCTTCTCGACATCCCCATCCATCTAACCCATATCCCTGAGAGGATTTCATTTCATTTCATATTTATTCATCAGTGCTTTACACTATATTTACATTACACTGAAGGGAGTCTCTGAAAAGAGCAAAGCACCACTTCGCATTCGGGATGCGTCAGAGCATGTGCTTTCTCAGACCAGCCTGCACGGGACTAGTATACCAGGTCTTAGCGGTGTTAATGGAGAGCTGGGAATGTTAGGAGCTAGCCCAGGAAGCACATCAAACAAACAACAAAGCTAACAAATGAAAAGTCTAGTCTTAAAATACCTTCGTAAATTTATTCAAAATTAACAAATCCCTATTCTACTTCCGAGGGTCAAAAACGGTTAATTCGCAAGGCTAATAAAACAAAACTCTGTCCCTAAACTGAGTTAATTACACTCTTGCGAAGTCCAGTTACAAATAAATATAAAAAGCAAGCTAAAAAATGACACACAAATAATCCCTAAGCAAACACAAGAATTCCATTAAAATACTAATAATCACATCCCAGAATCTACTGCAAAACAATCTATACTAAACGTCGATAATCGGAAAAAACATAATTTACACTTACTTGCAACAATAAGAATAATCTAAGATATGTTGGTGTCATATATTAAGCGCCTATCACAAAGAAAAACTAAGCTAATACACAATTGGGTTTGTCAACAATAAAAGAAAATATTATCCGAAAACACACAAATCTACACAAAAATCAACAACAAAATAAATAAATAAATAAATCCTCCTATGATTGCGCAATTTGAGTCCTTCCTACGTGAACCTCCTGCTCTTTACAGTTGATTGTCATCTATGTATGGTAAACAGTTATGTTGGTAACGGCGTGCTTAAGAATCACGACTGACGTCACTTAATTGCAAGTTTCTGGGATTCTAGGGGTTATGCCAGAAATTGCAATTGGTCGATACTAAACTGTCAGCTTGTCCTAGGCTTGTATTTAGGTGTCATCTCAGATGGTTGAAATTCGAAGATTTTGAAAAATATTATTAAATTCTAATTTACTAAATATTATTTGAATATTAAATCATTTACTAACTCATTTACTTGAGAAAATATCGAACATGTTATTATTATTATTATTATTATTATTATTATTAATATTATTGAGGTCAATTATTTATTTAGCCCTCATAGTGTTTTCAAATCACATACCAACACCATTCAAATACCAACATCGAGTAGCAAATACACTATCTCGATTCATACTACCAATATGCATGAGCAATTAACTCAAATACCAGTACACTTCAGTCACTTCTTAACACATGTCCTAATGCCAAAAGGCATACGTGGCTCCAACGTCTCGCATTAATAACGGCCAACAGTGAGAAACGTTTATGACCTGTTGCCAACCATACAACCTCAATATGAGAGAACCATGTCCGCTCTCATACAAACTACTTTTCAAAGTTGAAACAGTAACGTTGCCCTCATTTCATACAATGATCCAATAGTCTTTACAAATTTAAAATGAAAATAACCCCTGGCACTACAGCCCATTAAGGGCCTAAGCCTACCGAGCGGCCGCTCCCCAGCCAATTGGCCTGCAGATATTAGGGTGACACATGAACAGAAAATCGGGTCCCCTAGGCCATTAATCTTGGTTTTCGTAATCGGGCGCTTTCTCACTGTCAGACAGCTACTCGATTGTCCTCACGAGGCTGAGTGCACCCCGATTCAGCCCTCACGTCAGTTTCTAAAATCCCTAACGGAGCCGGGAATAGAACTCGGGGCCTCCGGGTGAGAGGCAGTTGCACTACCCCAACACCATGGGGCCGGCACAAATCTAAAATGGCTAACAGCTGTTCACAGCTCTGAACGTAGCATAAACAAGTCTCAAGCAACACTTGAATAACATTTATATTTAACAAAATCGTAACATGAATATTTAATCATTCCTACCTTGCAGTTTTAACTGATAGAAAACATTGCATTGCATTTGCTTTAATAATAACCAAGCCTCCTTCCACATAGCGTATCACATCGTCTTTTCCTGTAGTCAAAAAGAAAGAAGTAAAATAAACAAATACTTTCCTAGTGCATTACGTCATAAGAGCGAATGGCCAAAAATGTTCAAGGTCTCACCTGGTCTGTCACTGCCTTCCAAACCATTCTTAACTGGCTACCAGTCTCTGCCAACACTTTTCCTTCACATTTGAAGACACACATATATGAAGTACGTGCCTTGCTATCGGACAACTTCACTGTTCATCAAATTGCCAATCGTGTCAAATAATAGTATTTTGAAGATACTACACCCGCCTCCTCCAGCAAAGTGTTTAAAGTGATACGTAGGAGTTCTTCATAAAACCTATAAATGATTGTCATATTTCAGTTCCGTTTATAACTATTGCTTTTACCAAAGCATACTAATACGAAGAGAAAAATACACCACTATTCCAGATGATGTTAAAATGTGCTGGTGCATTGTACTCCCAAATGCAGTTGAGGTTAATGGTACAGTACATTTCTGCCACAAAATTAGACCAAGTTTATCGGTCAAAAGTAAAGAAGATTAAACTAACGTTCTACCTGCCAAATTTTGTTTGAGTGCGGTCAATTACAAATACTAGATACACCGACAAATCTACCGTACATTATGAATTTTGTAACTCACATATCGCAACTGTAGGTCAGCCTGGACTCGGCTTTCGAGCCATCCCAGTCGACGTTTCCTATTTTCCCTCATGGTATTAATGGCTGTAAGCTTTCCCCATGGTCATTGCTCTACTCCATGAACCCTTCCATTGTGACTGATTAGTTTGCCATGTGGTCAGCTAATATGGTCAGTTTTGACATCTTGAAATAATTCTTTAATGAGCGATTTATCCGTAATATCAACACTGAATTTACGCTACTGTGGATAGTCAATAAATGGCCTTTCAGTGTTCCGCCACAGGCTGTATCGTTACTTCTGAAATGTGCTTCACAGAATTTAACACATTCAAAAATTCACAAAATATCCCTTTTATGGTACAACGAAAATTCACAGTCTTCTCAAAGTATAGTTCGACTAGTTGCGTCCGTAACGTTGAATTGTAAGGACAAAACCCTTTCACAGTCTCATAAATTATTTTAGCTATTTTCTAATTCAACAGGTAAAAATCGTTCTCGTCCAAGTTCGATCCTTGGTTCGTGTATAATTGAAAAATTATGTCTCAAACATGAAATATCGACGTTTTAGTCCATCACAGTACTTTATAACAGTTTCAATTGATCTTTCAGTTCCCCTTGGCCATTTATTCTCAAGTTACAACACGTGGATTTCATATCCACCCAGATATTCTCACAAGCCCGACACATCGTGTCGACCAAATTTTTGTTGCGAAAACTCTTTAACTGTAATGGCGTCTTCCTTCTAAGCAGACCAAAGTAAGTACAACGTAGGTCAGTTCATGCTTCCCAAACATGCGGGTTCGCTTATCTGCGACGTTTAAGGCTTCTTAAAAATTCCCTTAAGTTGTAGACAAATTGTAGTAATTTTATAATGATTTCCAAATGTCTAATAATATCATAATAACTAATAATCAATTAATGAAATTTCGAAAATTGTGTTAAGACTTCCCATGGTACTTCCTTCGATGTTCCAAAGCGTAAACACGTTCTTGAAGTTGATCTACCTGGATTGGCATGAGTTCAAACCTCTTCCAGATGACTTCATGAGTGGCAAATTTTAATACAGTGAAAGAGTGTCATCGGCCAAGGGTCTTACAGCCTCATATCTCTCATCGTCGGCCAAATAAAAATTTCGTCAGTAAATTTTTACTCCATGTCCATTTACCAGTATCCAATTACTAGGTTTATCCCTTCCTAACGATGGTACATTTTCATGTTGGAGGCGTTGAAGATTCCTATTCGTTCATCTGTATTAAAGTCATTTATAGCGTTATAAAATTCAGCTATCCTGTGTGGACCATAGAGCAGAGATACAAATTCGTGGTGTTCTCTTTCTAGAGGATTTGATAGTCCTGGGCTTTGAATTACGATTAAATCCCCCACATTCAGTGGTCTCCTGAAACGTTTCTTCCTCACTCTCCTCAGACGTTTCTCATCCTGTCTGGTGAGTTTTTCACGCGCAGCTTCGATTCTGCTGGCTATTGATGATTAGCTAGATAGCAAAAAGGTCACAGTATTGTGCCAGTGTCCTAGGTGTAACACCAAGGTGTAATTGGGCGGGAATTTGGCCGGCGTTTTCATGAACCGTGTAATTTATGCAATGTGACATTACGACTAACACTTCGGTCCATCCCCAATGTTGGTTCTCTCAGTAAATGCGACAGAATTTGGACACCTCTGACATAACGCGTTCAGAAGTGTTGCTCTCGGGATGCCTAATGGATGAAAGGTCTCCTATGCTTAGCTCGTGCATAGCGTCAGCAAATTGTGCAGATGTATATTGTGACTCATGCTCCGTTAGCAAACATTGTGGCTTCCCTGCTTCTGGTATGATTTGTCAATTAATTCCTTGAATAATTTGGTGCGCCATAGCCTTTTGTATTGGATGCAACATAGTATATTTACTGCAGACGGTAATTGTTACAACCACGTTTCGGTTTCCCCTACCAGACCAGGGGATTGGTCCATTTATATATCTTGAGCATACAGGTCTCTTGGTTGGGTTGGTAAAATTGGTCGTGGGAATTCCTTCAACAATTTCGTAGGGAATTTGTTGCATTGGCAATTGTCACATATGCGCTCGTAATTTCTAACACTGGTTCTTATGTCCTTCCAAGTGAATGTTTCCTTAATCGTGGCCATCGTTTTCTCAGTACCTCCATGTCCGATTACGAGATGTACGAGTTGAGTAACAATGTTCCGGTATCTTCTGGGTACCACAGCACGAAGTTGAGTATGGTCTGGATCGATGAATTTATACAGTAGACGTTTATATAACACATAGTCAGCTGCCAGGGCTGCCATTCGAGTATAGTCGGCATCTTGTGCATCCATCTTGCCCTCAATGTACCTGATGATGTTGCGCAACTCACGTTCGCGTCTCTTGGTTTCACGAAGATGTTCCAGCCATCTTAGGGGTTCCAAGCATTCTCCCTCGATGTCAATGGCATAGATCTAACCCTCTGAGTTTCGACTTTATATCAGCTAGTATTTTTCCTTTCCAAGACGATGCTCAATTATCAAATCAAACTGTTGAATAAAAGGAAACCACCTAGTAATCAGGTAGTTGGCCAGTCTTGTCCGAAGAATTAACGTTACTGCATGATGGTCTGTACGAATAATGATCCTTTGCCCTCACAAGTGCTTCCTCCAGTACTGTAAAGCATACACCACAGCAAGTGCTACTAGTTCTGTCGTGAAGTACCTACATTCATGTGCTCGCAACTTGCGATACAGGAACGCAATGTAGTGTCGTGTGTGATCCTTGTCTTCCTGTAATAAGACAGCACTGATTCCCACACCAGAGGCATCTGTCTTCAGAATAAAATACCTGGTTTAGTCAGGGTATTCCAATGTTGTTCAGCAACATTAGCTTGGCCTCCTCAAATGTGCGATCACATTGCGCGTTCCACGCCCATTTCGTGTTCTTTCGTAACAATTCTTGGAGTGGCGGTACTATCTCAGTATATGCCAGACAATGTGTGGCAGAAATTTGCATTATCCCCAGGAACTGTCTGACATGTTTGATTCTTGTGGGCTTGGGAATTCTGAAATAACCTGGATTTTAGCCGGATTTGGCTTGTATCCTTCCCGGCTAGTTATGTGTCCCACAATTTGAATTCGGACTGAAAAATTTATATTTAATAATTTTGACTTTAAAGTTGGACATCCTCAAATCTTGAAAAACAAGACAACGGGTGCTGAAATTTCCCTCTTCAATCTCTGACGCAATTATGTTATCGTCTACATCGCACACAACTTCCTCCACCACTTCAGGTGTGAGGTTCGGATCCAACTGTCGGATTAATGCAGCTCCGGCATTCTTTATTTAAAAGGGAAGTTTGCAGAAGACATACGTGTTATTTTTGTGTCGCCTCTGACAATTTTATATGATAATACGACTGCACTAAATCTAGGAAAATAAAGTAATTCTTGCCCTTAAATTTCCCTTCAACCTCCCTGATTTTCGGAGGTCTGTTATGCTCCGGGGTCAAGCGTTTGTTGAGCACCCGTGCATCGAGGCATAACCGGAGAGTACCATCTGGCTTGATCGCAGTTGCTATAGGATTGACATACAAAGTCGGCGCTTTCTTAATTACATTCGCAGCATCCATCTCTTGGATCTTCTGAGCGGCCTCCTCCAAATGTTTTTCGGTTGTAGGGTAGACCTTACGTTGGAATGGGGAATCATTCAAAACCACCAGGTCGTATTCATAACTTTTGATATCGCCAGGGTTACAGTTAAAAATGTTCTTAAATTCGTGAATAAGATCATCCAGTCTTTCCTTCAATTGTTTTGGTAATCGCTTTGCCTCTTCACTTCTTCAAGTGTGTTTGCAATGCACAACTCATCCGAAACCTTCATGAAAATATTTTTGGTTTTATCATTATCATCCTCATCAACATCATCCATCTTCACGACATTCGATAAACGTGATTGAAGGGTATTAAACTTCATGTCTATTATGCCGTCATACTGACGCATGAAATCGGCTCCCAAAATAGACTCATGCTTAACCCTCGGATACTCGCGTGGGCCACAGTTGTAGCGCAGAGTATTTTCTTTGCTAGGAATATTGAGAATCTCTGTAGCTGCCTGTTGATGCTGTATTTGACAGACGGGTGGGTTTCCGACAGAACTAATTACACCAAACTGACACCAGATGCATTAGAAGTCGTCTGGGCTACAATAGTAGCCCGCGCGAGCATCGCTATTTCAGAATTGACCGTGCAAAGGAAACGTTGCCTCACAGGAGGTGGCCATGTAGATGAATTTCAAATCACTCAGTGTTTAGATGAAAGTAGGGATAGGTTGAGTGTAGTGTACTTGAAGAAAGTAGGCTGTAGCTTCTTGTGTGGACGAGGAAGGGATAGATCAACAAGGAGCAGATGCGCAAAGTGCAATAAAAAATCTTCGCGGATCATTGTGTCCATTATGACTGAAGCCTTGGGTGACAAAGTCGTGTGATTATGCTTATGTATTTCCTGGGCTATAGATTGTAGACAAAATGGCAAAAAATAAATTCAAAAATTCGGAAAAATAAATAAATGAAAATACTGAAATTTTTCACAATAAGTGCTGATTTTCTAAGAAAATCATCTAACCTAGTATAATTTTTGTTTAATTCCAATCCAGATATGCACTAATTTAGGTATTTAGGTTTACATAAAATAATTTAACAGTTATATTTCTGTTGCAGTTTTACGGAAGATGTACAATTTAATTGAATTTTCTTCTTTGGTTTGTATTTGCTCTCCATATAAATATAAAGACCTACACAAAATCCTCAGCTTAGAATACTTCTATTGACTACTATTTATCATATTGTGAAAACTGAACACCAAAAATAACGTGTGGAAGTCCATCAGATGAAATAATTGTTTGGGCTACTAGCGCGAGTGTCCGTGGGTTAAGATCTCTTATGACTATGACATTATGAGTGTAAATATGTCCTCCAATTTACATTGAGCAAAGCACTTGTACATTACAATTTTGATAGTGCGGTCAGGAATCACACCTCACACCTTATGCGTTGAAACTGGCAATTCGGTTACTTTACCATTCTATGTCAATAGGGAATAAGAATCCATTGACAATAAACGGTTCATGGCACCCGTGTCCATCAACATATTAACAGATATGGCATTAATTTGGGTGGCAATAATAGGAAATTTTGTTAGTCGTTCGTTGTTTGTCGTTCTTCGAGTAGGTCCTCCTGTACAGGCTGCCAAAGTAACATATCTGCTATCACTTTGGAGCAATCTAAGTCTTCAAATTTCATTGGAAAATTGATGATTTTTTTGCATGCCAGATGGCCCCGGTCGGTTATTATCAGGTGACCTCTTGCGTCTCTCTGACGTCTCCCCTGAAATCTGGGCTCGGCTATCCTCTTCTTGCCTTCCCCTCAAATGGCGAATATATTGTCGGCTTTCTGCTACGTGACCCTGCCAATCTCAGTCAACGTGTAGATTTCTGTTCTCATTACGGTTCTGGGTCTGATTTTTATAGGACCTTCCCTAATATCGATCATCACGTCTAGCCCCCCCCCCGTTGTGGAGTATTACGTGTTGTGTTATTCTGATAACCACCTTACCGCCTTGTATCCTCCATCCGTCCATTGTGGTCTCTATTCCAATGGAAATTGTACTAGCCTCGGTTCTCTGGTCTCATCTGATAGTTCTAAGGTAAAGTATAGTTATTTTGGAATGCCCAACGATACGGTCCGGTTTGGTTTCCCGTATACGGCATTTCTATGGTTTCACGTGCGTTCGGCGTTTGGATCATCTTGTCCCCTTACGTGAATATATCGTGTCTCGGCAGGGTGTGTGTTCGGCATGAATTGCGCATTGCTTCTATCCAAACGTCTGAGCAGTTGGTCGCATTCCAAAAATGTCCCTGGCTTAGCAGCAATAAGAATATTCTGCACGTCCGGCGGATATTGACTGGTTATCGTTCGTATGAGTTCACCCTGAGCTAACGGAGGTTGAAGCATATCAGCACGAATATTTTGCTGGATATCGCTACTCCAATACATCCTCAATAACGTCTCTTTATGATCAGCAAACGTTCGAAACGAGTAGCTGAACGCCCTGTACCAAACGGCTGCATTTCCTTCGAGTAGCTTTTCCAACCGAAGCTCCCTATCCGGTGATAGCATTGTATCCAGAAGGTAGGCTTCAACATTTCGTATACATTCTACAGTAGTGATAGGTCCAGAACCTGAAACACAAATAGGGCTACTCCTCCTGGTTGCGATTAATCATAATATTGCTTTCCTGCGAAGTTTCAAATTGTGGGGTATTAAATTGTAGATGTCTCCTATTACACTCCTCGTCAAATTTGGAGTATGTTCCCTGCTCCCTTGGTTGTTGTGTCTCGCTATCCAGCTTAGATTGAGTCTGTAATTTGGCCATTCGCCTACGCTCTATTTCTTCAATATCCGGAGCAGCTAATTCGAGTGTTCGTTACTCTTTGAGCGAGTTGACCTGCAGCTCAATTCGTTCAATTTTGACCCTTAATCATGTGTCGAACACCTCTACCTGTTTACTTGTAAACTCCTTGTTTTGTTTGATACCCACTTGATACCCACTACGTCCTTCCCAATGTGGTATCAATTCCTCAGAGGCAATCTTCATGTTGCGTCTGTGCTTCTCAACCTTGGACGAAAAATCATTTTTGAGTTGCTCCGTATTTTTGCTAAGTTCATCCCTAATACTCTGGATATTTTGTGTGTTCACCGCCATGTTGGCCTGCACCACCTCCACGGTTTCTATTGCATTTTTCACGTTCAAATTAACGACGACAGCTACGCCGCGTGTTAAATTAAGCCTGCATTAACGACAGTGACTTCCGCTTTAAGTCTGTCTACGCATTTTCTTCCTTCCTCGAAGCGACTCTCCAAAGTGTTCATCCTTGCGACTACTACATCGTTCGACTTCTTTATGTCGGCCTTAAGTAGATCTAAAGCTGTGTTGATCTCAACCCGGCCGACATTACGTTCATCATTCATGTCCTGACGATTTTTATCCGACCCTGTATATAAATTGGTGATGGCATCATCTAATCTGTCGTTTACGGCATCGAGATTTACATGTAGTGTATCTAAGCTGACATTGACCTCGACTGCTTTTTCCTAATATCTGTCCATAGAGCTTCAACTTCCTGCCGAATGTCGGCTAGGTTGGCATGTACCACATCTCATTGGTTTATGATGTCTTTCCTAACAGCAGCACGACCTGACAACAAATGGCAATTTTCCTCAGCCCCTTTGGTTTCCATGTCAGTTCTAACCTCAAAGAGTGAGGTCGTTTTCTCTGCTCTACCAGCTTCCACGTTACCTCTAAGTGTTATTATGTCACCCCTAACAGTGTTCATGGTTGAATTCATATAATTTAGATCATGATTACAGTCTGCTCTATTGGTAGCTAACGCGGCATTCATCTCCGCCCTAACATCAGCTATATTAGTGTTCATATCTACCATGTAACCCTTAGTGGCCATGTCACCCCCTATAGTCACCATGTCACCCAACACATCAGCTATTACATTGTCATATCAGCCATGTCACCCTTAGGTGCCATGTCGCCCCTGACATCAACTCAGCTACATTATTGTTCATAGTTGCCATGCCACCCTTCATAGTTGCTATTTTAGTACTCATGCCAGCTCTCATAGTGTTCATAGTTGCACTCAACTCGACCAAAAGTCTTCTCACGATCTCCTCATTCGTCTTTCAATTCAATACTTAAAGAAAATGGGGATCACCTACACCACTACCAACGCACATAAAGGCATAAAGTAGAATTGCGGTGGAAAATTTATATTTCTGAACAAATTTCGAAAGTACAGCTGGACTTGGAAAACTAACAAAATTAATAATAAAACATCAACAAGCAAAGCTATCATAATTTACATTTACTTCGTATGAGGTAACAGCAACATAAAAATCCTAAAATTAATTTTACCATTTAATAATACCTCCCCCAGGGTGTAATATCAACAGGTGAATGCCATGAGACTTAATAATCAGCAGAACGTCTTCTCAGTTCGTCCATGTCTTGTTAGAATTTCTTCAAAAGTTCAAAATAATCGTCTCAAAACAAAAGTTTGGTACTAGCTCTCATATTCTTTATGCCCACGTTGAGCGCCATAAAAATATAATATGATATGTGCCCGTAAGACAGGAAGGTCGGGGGACTGCTTGACCGCAACAGCCTTCACGACATCCCACCGTCAAACCCAGACTCCTGGGAGGATTGGATGTGCTCTCTCAGACCTGCCCGCACGGGATTAGTATCTCAGGGTCTTAGTGGTGTTAATAGAGAGCTGGGAATGTTAGGCACTAGCCCACGAAGCACATCAAAACAAAACTAATAAATGAAAAGTCCACTCATAAAATTTCTTTCGTAAATTTATTCAAAATTGACAAATCCCTATCATATTTCCGAAGGTACAAATCGGCTAATCCGCAAATCTAACAAAATAAATAATCTGACCCTAAACTGAAGTTGAATTACACCCTCGCGAAGTCTTGATACAAATAAACATCAAAAGCAAGCTAGGAAGATGACAAATAATGAATCCCTAATCAATTACAAAAATTCAATTAAAAATACTAATTATCACATCCCAGAATCTCCTGCAAACCAAGTTATACTAAACGTCAACAATCGGAAAATCCATCATGTGCATTTACATGCAGCAATAAGAATAATCTAATAATATATTTGTGTCATTTCCTACATTTATCGTTACGGTAATAGTCACTATTCACTCTTCTGACGTTAAATATAGGCGAGAAACGCCTATCACAAAGATAAACAAAGCTAATACAATATTGGGTTTGTCTAAGAATAAAAGAAAATATTATTAGAATACACACAAATGTATACAAAAATCAACAAGATCATCCAGACATAAACCCCTCCTATGTTCTCGCAATTCGCGTCCTCCCTACGCGAACAACATGCTCTTTGCAGTTGGTTGTCATCTATGTGTGGTAAGCAGTTATGTTGGTAACGGCGTGCTAAATAATCACGACTGACGTCATTTAATTGTAAGATACCAGGCATCCATGGGTTAGGCCAGAAATTGCAATTTGTCGATACTAAACTCTCAGCTTGTCCTAGGTTTGTAATTAGGTGTTATCTCAGATGGATGGAATTCGAAGATTTTGAAAAATATTATTAAATTCAAATTTGCTAAATATTATTTGAATATTAAATCAATTACTAACTCATTTACTTGAGAAAATATCGAACATGTTATTATTATTATTATTCATCCCATCATCTTCATTTCCCCTTTTCCAGTTGACACTGGGTGGGAGCAAATATGGTTCCTCTCCACTTTGTTCTATCGTTCCACCATTCCTCTTCCGACACAGTGTTCCAATCCAGGTTCCGTTTTCTAATACTATTCTCCACCGAGTCCATCCAACGCATTCTTGGTCTTCCTCGTCCTCTCTTCCCTGTCATCCGTCGATCCAGTGCTCGTCTTGGTAGCCTTACTTCATTCATCCGTTTGACATGTCCAAACCATCTCAATCTGTTTTGCTCCAGTTTGTCATTTAGTTTCTGTACTCCCAGTTCTTTCCGTATATCTTCATTTCTCACTCAGTCCCTCCTCGTTTTCTGGACCATACTTCTCAGGAATCTCATCTCAGCTGCTTGTATTCTGCTCTCATTCCTCTTAGTCATTGTCCAAGTTTAAGCTGCATATGTCATTATAGGAACATAATATGCTTTGTACATAACTTCTTTAGCCTTAATTGGTATATCCTTGTTCCATACTAGTCCCCGTACCTGTTGGTAAAAAGCACTCCCGAGTTGTATTCTTCTGCTAATTTCCAAATCTAGTCTTTCATCTTCAGTCAGTTCACTTCCCAAGTATTTGAAATGTTTCACTACTTCCAATTCCTTATCTCCTACTTTGATTACTCCTTTTCCTTCTTTCTTATCTCTACTCATCACCACTGTTTTACACTTCTCCACATTTATCTTCAATCCCCATTGCTCAATCTTTTCATTTATTACGTCTAACTGTTCTTGTACCTCCATCTCATCCTCGCCCCAGATCACAACGTCGTCTGATAACAACATTACCTTCATCTTTGCCCTACTGTATTCTTTCATTGCTGCCTTCATGATGTCATCCATCACCATTACGAACAATAATGGTGACAACACACTTCCTTGCTTTAGTTCAGTGTCAATTTTAAACCAATCCGATGTCCCGACTTTAGTCTTCACACTACTGTAGCACTCCATGCACATTCCTTTTATCATGTCTCTCAGTTCCATGCCTATCCCCCTATTTGTTAAGCTTTCCCAAACTTTTGTTCTAAGGATGCTATCATAGACCTTTTCTAGATCAATAAAAGTCATTACCATATCCCTCCCATATTCCCAACTCTTTATAATGTTCTATCTCAGAATGAAAATGGGTTCCACTGTTGACCTGCCCCTCTACATTCAAACTGCTCCTCCTCTATTTAGCTTTCTACCTTTACTCTAATTCTTTTTTCTAGGATTCTTTCCATTATTTGGCAACATGCGAGATGATGGTGATTTCTCGGTAGTTACCACACACCTTCCTGTCTCCTTTCTTGAATATTGGCAGTATTATTCTTTTTTTTTCAGGCTTCAGGTACTTTTTTCTCTCTCCACACACTCCTGAGAAGTCAGTATGTCCACTGCAGTCCCACTGGTCCTGTCGCCTTGATCATTTCGATTGTCACTTCGTCCATTCCCACAGCTTTCCCCATCTTCATCTTACTAACTGCCCATTCCACTTCTGTCATAGTAATGTCTGGTTATTCTTCCATTTCTTCCTCCATCGTTTTGGCTGTTTGCGTAACTTCTCCGCATGCCGGCGTCTCACCTTCAACAGCTCGCTGAAATATTCTTTCCATCTGTCCGTTATCTCTCCTAGTTTTGTGAATATTTCACCTTTTTTTTTTTCACGAACCCAGTGTTCACCTTATCATTCCTTCTGCTCTTTATAATTCCAAACAGCAATTTCTTTCCACAATGTAAATCCTCCCTTATTTCCTGAGTGAATTCTTCCCAGCTTTTCTTCTTTTCCTCTGCAATTACTTTCTTGCAATCTTTGTTTGCTTCTATATATTTTGCTCTACTTTTTTCAGTCTTTCTTGTTTTCTATTCCTTCCAAGCTTTCTTCTTCTCTCTTACCTTTTCTTTCACTCTATCATTCCACCATTTTGTCGCCTTTTCCCGTACCTTTCCTGATGTTCTACCACATGTTTTCTCTGCACTGTTTACAAATGCACTCTTAAACTTTTTCCATTCTTGTTCCACATGGGTAATATCCGCCCTTGGTATCTGTTCTTGCAACTCTCTCTTAAACTCTTCTGCAACTTCCTTTTTCTTTAGTCTCCAGACCTTAATCTTTCTTTCCCTTTTTTCTGGTAATCTCATGACCTTTCCTACTTTCAATTTTGCTACCACTGCCCTATGGTCTCCTACAAAGGCTTCATCTGACATGGCTGTGACATCCATTAGCTCTTTCCGATGTCCTTTTTCGACTAATACATAGTCTATCAGAGTTTTCGTTTTTCTATCTCCCCATCCATACCTCGTTATCTTCTGACTATTTTTCTTTCTGAACCACGAATTCCCTATAATTAATTGGTTCCGCTGACAGAAGTCCATTAAGAATTCCCCTTCTGTATTTTTACTGCCATAACCATATGGTCCCAAAATCTTTTCTCTTCCATGTCTGTCTCTTCACACTGGTGCATTCAAATCTCCCATTACTATTATTTCCTTATCCTCTATATATTTTTCCACATCTTCTAGGAATTCTTCTAAGTTCTCTTCTTTATTCCCGGTTTGTGGAGCATATACTTGAAACAGATCTTTTGTCCCTGCCTGGAACTGTATCCTTCCTATGATTATCCTGTCACTTGTCTTCTTCGCCTCTCCCACATACTCTAGGACATCCTTTCTTATAATCATTCCTACTCCATTTTTTGCCTCTTGTCCTCCACTGTAAAACAGCCTATATCCTTCCTTTAGTTTTCTTTCCCCTTTTCCTTTCCATTTCGTTTCACTGAGACCGATGATGGCTATATCCTTCTCCATCATGAAGTCCACTAGCTCCTCAGTCTTGTCCGTCAGGGTTAAGATGTTGACTGTCCCTATTCGGAAATATTGTGATGCTGGTCGCCCAATTCTGACAGCTCCCCCAGCATCTGAAGAACTGTGCGTCGCCTGCAGGTGACGCCCTAGCATTTTCCGAGGCTGAACCATATTTGCTTTCATTTTAGGCTATTATTAAGATGGCGTCGCCACTCCCAAATGCATTTTATGACCTACTGCCAGGTATGAACTAGGCCGCTCCTAACATGGAGAACAGACGCCTTTTGTAGCCGCTCCTCTGGAGTGCAGACGCTACGGGTGTCCATAACATGGACAAATATATTTTACTCTATTAACCCGAGCACTGGGTTGCCTCTTCCGCCAACTTTGCTGTACCGAAGGACTCCTTCACCACCGCAGATGCCGTTGAGGTCTTCACTCATACCCTAAGCTGGGCCCTCCATATTTATAACCCCTGGAGAGTGGGTGTCCCACTCCACTACTACACTCAGCAATAAAACTGTACAACATTACACTATGTGCTGTTGCACAACACTGTGACCCACCACTACTATTCTCAATAACACCACCATTATTATTATTGAGTTTAATTATTTATTTAGCCATCATAGTGTTTTCAAATTATTTACCAAGGCCTTTAAAAAACCAACACCGAGTAGCAAAACCACTAATAGTCCAGTGAAATTAGTTTTAGCCTGGACAAAATTAATAACAAGCTGAAAATTGGTGGAAACGTTAAGAACAATGTCCTAAATGAAATCCCAAAAGTCCCAAAAAATCCGAGTTAGGGAAACGCCGCCATCTTGGAAAAACCGCCGCCATCTTGAAGTTTTCCGTTTTTGGCCATATCTTTCAAACAAGTGGTCCTAGCGAGGTCGGACTGCAGTCAAATTGACCGGATTTTACTGCCAAAGTCTCAGGAATATTAATAAAATATGTTAGACGCGTTCTTACAGCTGTTTTATTCATTTAAGTGCTATTTACATAAATAGAGTGTTGAAAGTTCGATTTTGACCGTTTCTGTCACAATAGCTAAAAACTGCCAATGAAAATAATGTATTCAAACCTAACATTATAAATCATATTCTTGAAATTGTGCCTATCACATCTAAAATGCTTAAATTATTGTCAGTATTAAATACAGACACACTATGAGGGATGTAAGCTTTGACTTGTAATGCTTAGCGGCTTCCGTCGTTTGGTGATTCCATGAGATCTGTAAAAAAAAGGAACGGTGAGAATTTTATCTGTTGTGCAGATAATGGCTGTATATATTTGGCAGTAACTCACCCTCGTATTAAAGCACAAGATCGACAGGGTCGTCAACGTCGATGGTCTCCTCTGGGCGGTTCGCACATCCGTGACCAGCGCAGTATCCGCACATTGTTGTGCAGCGTAGGCCACTCAGTAGGCAAGCGCATTTGTGCTCACATCCGGATCTGCAGTTGCAGGAGATGGTGTTCAGAATATCGGCTGGTGCAGCATCAATCGTAGTAGCGACTGGAACAAAGCGTCCGCCAAGCCCCACTCTGTTGCTGGTAAACTGTTTCCTTTCCATACTTGAACCTGGAGAAATAAGAACGGAATTAAATTACAAAGGGCTAACATTAATTTAACAAAAGGGCTAACGTTAATTCAACAAAAGGGCTAAAAATAAAGATTTTGACTCTCACCTGGTGGTAAACTCTGAACGAGTGGTGTTCTGCTGCGGAGGATGTTTGCGGAAAGTGACCTGGGCGGTCAAAATATGCGTAGCACTGACGATGATAACGAGCTTCCGCTGCCACTAGGTCGACCTCCGTGTTCAATCTCAACAATACTTTTTCTGCGTAAGCGGCAGAGCGTCCAGAAGCCATAGAGCGCACAGTATTTATAACGTGGACCATCGTAACTACGTTGTAAGTTTCTTGTCGATCTGGGTGTTTATTATTGTCATTACAGCTGATCTCGCGTACTCAAAACATGCACTGGCGTTTAAAATCAAAACCGTCAAACGAAGAACGAGCCTTTCTTTCAACTGTTCCTCTTGCGTATCTTTCGACAGCGTAGGAACACGGCGAGTATATTCTTTCCTACAGTTGACGTGCACTGTAACACAGTTCGAGTCGCCGATTAGAGCGGCAATGCCGTCATAGCGAGCTTCACTATACCAACGAATGGTGCCATTCCTTCTTTGTACCCTAACTTGCAATATTTGAACAGCAACACCCACAGTAATAGGATAGGTGAAGTAAAAAATCCATGCGAACACCACACTTAACACACGCAACACACCACTGCTTTCTTAGTTTTTCCATAAAACTTCCAACACTTTCCCTATCCATGTTTTTACCTTCAACCAGGTAACGGAATATCACTACAGACCACTCAAATTATCATTTAGAACACACAACATTCATAAAACACGTCAACACGTCGCTATTTTCGGTTTCAACGCCACGAACGGACAAACAACACAGCCGCATTCAAACTCGCCGTACAGGACACGACAAAAATGTCCGCTGCCTTCTCATAAACTTATACCGAGACCAGCGGTACCAACCTCCTTTTGCACCGTGGTAAATAAGCACTTTATTCCACTTTAACACTAAAACCACAAATAAAAACAAAAACAAGACTTGTAATGATGTGTTACTATTAGTTTTGAATTATAAAACGTTGCAACCCAACATTCCTTTCCGTTTAATACAATCCATAGTCAAGTTATTGTTTGTCTATGCTCATCTTCTCAGTGGTATAGTTTTTGCACTGCTTTTTATTCAGACAAGTAATCTTAGTGTGAATTTTTTCCCTCCATTCTTAGCGTACCCAAACATTGTAGCGAAACCTGACAAAACGTAAGACACATAGTTATTGTTTTGAAAACCGGCGCATGAGTACATATTCTAACCGCAGACCGAGCGCTTTGGCGGGCAGCACTTACGTGTTGCAGGAAATTCAGATGCGACATCCGGCTGATTTTTAGCCTACTTTTCACCTTTTGCAAAAATGAGGAAAATGTAGACCTATGAGATCGGGCAAATGTGTGTGTGTCAGTCTGTCCTTCTGTCTGTCTGTCTGTCTGTCTGGCTGTGTGTGTGTGTCCCCCTACCAACTCCTAAACGGCTGCAGCAATCAAAACAAAATTTGGTGGGAGTAAAGATCTATACCTGAATATCTCACGGCCATATTTGAAAATGATGTCAGTGCTACCAACTGCTGAAAAATCGCAATTGAAATTTGAGCTCCATGTTGGATATCTTGGAGGGTATACATAGGAGCTATTTCGAAATTGGCACACGTATATATAATAATATTGCAGTTTAATTTCCAGGAGGCCATACATGGCAGTGTTGCCAAAATGATTATAAGCCTGCTGATAGGTCCAAATTTTAAATGCATATAACTTCTACACTATCAATTGGATTTCAACCAAATTTCGTATGTGGTATGTGTACATAAACAGATATGACTGAGCGTATTCTTCAGAGCCACCATGGCTGCCAACTGTTAATAAATGCTCTCAATTTATTTTATCCAAATACCATTATATCAGAAAGTATGCAAGCCGACAGCTTTAAACTATGCACACGTATAGTACCTGGCATTCTAGATTAATTAGGAGTATCTTATATACGTCAGTGCTACCAACATGATTCTAAGCCTGCTGAGAGGTCCAAATTTAAATGCATGTAACTTCTATACTATCATTTGGATTTCAACCAAATTTCGTGTGTGCTGTGTGTACCATAACCGATATGACTATGCCGATTCTTAAGAGTAACCAGGGCTGCCAACTGTTAATAAATACTGTCTCTATTTTTGTTACCCTAATATCAATATATCAGAAAGCATGCAAGCCAATAGCTCTCAACTTTGCACACGTATAGTACCTGGCATTCTAGATAAATTTGGAGTAACTAATATAGGCCTACGCCAGTGCTGCCAACATGATTCTAAGGCTGCTGATAGGTCCAATTTTAAAATACATGTTACTTCCATACTAACAAATGGATTTCATCCAAAATTGGTACAACACGAGATCATAATATTTCAGATTATTTCTGACCAACACATGCATGACATTGTTGCCAACATAATTTTACGCGCGCTGATAAATCCAAGGTCTAACTGCATGTAACGTGCATGCTATCCATTGGACTTCAACCAAATTTTGTATTCTGTACCTTGAGAGATGTAACTAACAATAGCCTATATTCAGTCACCAGGGCTGCCAACTGTACTGCTCTATTAGGCTACATTATATAAGGTATATTTCGAACTAATTAGGAATTTCGATATTACCAACTTAATTTCGTCATTATTCTAGATAGTTCTATATAGATTGGCAAGAATCTTACATTTCAAGAAAAGTAGGCTCTTTAGTTCGTCACGGAACTTCTTGTTTTTTCTTAAAGTAAGGGATTGTTCGTGATATAAATAACAAGTATAGTTTGTATATTCATTTTATCTTTAGAATAACTCTTATTCCACCAATTCAGGTAACTTTACTAAGTTAGTCCGTAAAAACAGGTCAAAATCGAACTTTAAACACACTATTTATATTATTAACAGTACTAAAATAAATTTAAAAAAAGCTGTAAGAATGAGTCTAGCATATCTTATTAATGTTTCCGAGACTTCGACAGTAAATTCTGGTCAATTTGACACCAGTCTGACCTGACCTTGGACTTTTAAATCCCTACTACTGGGAAGAATTCTGCAATCAAGAATTCCATACGCAGGTTTTATAATATAGCTGTGATACATATACCATACAAATTTTGTCACATTTGGCAGAATATTATGGGAGAAAAATGGGATTTAAATGTAAAATTTCAATTGGCGGGAAAATTAAAGCAAAGTTCAAGTGACGTTATCTTCCTACCTAATGCATGGATTATCATGAAACTTTGTGGGAATGTCACCCAAACAAAAGTAGAGATATCACAAACATTTGTTTTATATACAATTAATAGTTTTTCCAATTTTTTTTTTTAAATTTTAGTTCCATTTTTTTCATAGATTTCAAATGACATGTTAATGGAAATTTGGAATTAGGTAGATAATACTTCTTTCAAAACACTACGTATCGATTTTTCTGTAAATAATTTATGTAATGAGATATTATAGTACTAAATTTGTGTAATTCTTTTGTTCAAAAATTTTGGACTTTTAAATCCCTACTACTGGGAAGAATTCTGCAATCAAGAATTCCATACGCAGGTTTCCTACTATAACTGTGATACATATACCATAAACATTTGTTACATTTGGCAGAATATTATGGGGGAAAATGGGATTTAAATGTAAAATTTCAATTGGCGGGAATATTAAAGCAAAGTTCAAGTGACGTTATCTTCTTACCTAATGCATGGATTTTCACGAAACTTTGTGGGAATGTCACCCAAACAAAAGTAGAGATATCATATACATTTGTTTCATATACAATTAATAGTTGTTCCAAAATGTTTTTTTATTTTTTTTTTGAATTTTTAATTCCATTTTTTTCATAGATTTCAAATGACATGTTAATGGAAATTTGGAATTAGGTAGATAATACTTCTTTAAAAAACACTACGTATCGATTTTTCTGTAAATAATTTTTATAATGAGATATTATAGTACTAAATGTGTGTAATTTTTTGTTCAAAAATTTTGGACTTTTAAATCTCTACTACTGGGAGGAAATCAAGAATTCCATACGCACGTTTCCTAATATAGCTGTGATACATATACCATACAAATTTTGTTACATTTGGCAGAATATTATGGGAGAAAAATTGGATTTGAATGTAAAATTACAACTGGCGGGAAAATTAAAGCAAAGTTCAAGTGACGTTATCTTCCTGATCCAATACCTAGAAGTCACCAGAACCGTATGTTTTTCCTTCCTTTTGTTTCTTAGCAGCTTCAGTACGAATATTGGTAATTCTGGAAGCTTGTCTAGTATCTTGATGCACAACTACAAGAGGTTACTTGCCCACGAATTCACAAAAGTAAACAGTCCTTTGCAGGCTTTATAAATTCATTCAGAAACATGGTAGATCTTACAGCTCGATTCTGTAGAAATATATGCGGGGGGGGGGAGGGGGCTGTTGGCCCATCCTCGGGATGCGTAATTGCAAAGAACAGGGATATTTTATTGATTTGATTGAATGAAAACATGAAAATGACATCATAAATAATCTAACAAGCAGTTCAGCAGATGCCATGCCCATTTCTGCTGTGTGCAGACTGACAAACAAATCAATATTAAGGTGATAAATTGTTTGAATTCAACGGAATTACTTTGTGACAAGAAAGAAGAAACCCAATCCTTTCAATTTCAGTCATAAAAAATTCACCTAAATGAACAAAATATCGACTTTTATCTCCGTAGTGTCGCCTTAAATATGCATCCGGATTTTCTCACAAGCCCGACACAACGTGTCGACCAAATCGCGGTTGCGAAAATTCTCTAACAGTAATGGCGTCTTCCCTCTCGGCAGACCGAAATGATTACAAAGTTCATGCTTCCCAAAAATGCGTTTCCGCTAAACTGCGACGTTTGAAGCTTCTTAACTATGCCCAAAAATTGTAGGAAAGTCGTATTAAATTCATAATGATTTCCAAATGCCTAATAATTCCATAATAACTAATAATCAATTAATTAAATTCCGAAAACTGTGGTAAGACTTCCCATAGTACTTCCTTCGATGTTCCTAAGCATAAACACGTGCTTGAAGTTGAACAACCTGGATTGGCATGAGTTCAAAGTCTTCCAGATTACAACGTCAGTGTGAAATTTTAATGTGGTGAAAACGTGGCATCGACCATTAGCCTTACGGTCTCAATATTGACGTTTATTTTAATTTTTTGAATGAAAAGTTACGGTAAAAGAATGTTTAAAATAACGTTGTTTCTCGTAAAAATATGAATTGGATTAATGAACCGGCTTTATATTGTTTATCTACTGGAACATATTTCTTGTGTCTATAAGACAATCCCGCATGGCGTCCTTGCGATATATTTCACCAGTCAACAATATATCCGAACCTATAGCAATAAATCTGAAATTTTTATGGTGGTAGAGGACCATTAGTTACATTTATGTTCGTCCCTGACTATTATAGTCCGAAAACTGTATCATGATGACTATTTTTCATTATGAAACAGTTTCTCCCACCAATCACAGCTCAAGAAACAGTTGTTTGACCAATTAGATAAGGATACCTTCGCGCATGCGCTCAAAATCCAACATGTCTGTATAAATTACCGAAAGTGCACCGTCCATATGTTCGCGTAAATAAACTGGTGAATATGAGACAAGAAATAGCACTGTACCTTAATATCTCCAAATCCAATTTCTACACAGCGCGTTGTTTTCAAACGCATTCGGTGACATTTTTACTGAATACTGGTGCTCAATATGCACATATGGCATTGAAGCACACAGAGCGCATACGTCGGTCGGTCAGAGAGCTTGGAAATCCGAGATATCCTATACTCAGCGCAGCACCCGATCACAAAATTCTAGTGACAATCTCAACAGATATTTATGAAGAATTATGTTAAAACATATATAATTAAGTTATAATTATCGTCGAACATAAACAGTCGTATGTAACTCGCCTATAATGGTAATTAGGACACTCGTATGGAAATTATAAAACTCGCATACGCTCGTTTTATAAAGATACTCGTGTCTTAATTATAGCCATTATAGGCTCGTTGCATAATGTACTATTATGTGACCTTTAATATCCTGCAAATAAACATGGCAGCCAAGTGTTTTCTAATATCTAAAATGACTTTCATGGTGATGAAATGACCCAAGTCAAACGAAATCTAGCACAGAAAATCTTAATTTAAAGCTTAGTATGGATACATCTAATAATGAATTGTTTTCAAACATTAAAGATATCACCAGTTCGATTTTTTTTGTATATATATATATTCCTGGTGTTCTATTGAAGCAATAAAGGGATGATTCGTATGATGGACTATTATTACAATCGTTATTGAATGGCACTACATTTTGTAGCTTACGTTTCGTTGATCAAAGACGCCAAATATTTGACTTTTGTTATAATATACCTCCGTGACTCGTTGTTGAAAGATGCCATCTCACTGGAGGAGTCTTAATAACCTACACTGGAAGTTATAAGCACAATTTCTCAATGCAATTGTGGTGGTGGGGACATAGTTCGTATTGACTACCAAAAGCGATTTAGTACATGAAATGGAATATCCCTTTAATAGGCGGGAGAGATTTTAATATGAAAGACCAGCAGAATTTATGAAAATAGGTTTCTTCGTCCTACACAGCTCTGCTTTTTTTTCTAATATAAATAAAGTGGTCCTTTTTAGATCTACAGACCTTGTCCATGGGCATGCCTGACCCTTCTCGCGCTTCAATTAAAACATTACGAAATTTTACGAATGTTTTATATTGCCGACATTTTAACGAAAACAAAATGGCGGATACCCAAATGTTCAAACTTAAATCAAATAACGACTAAACTGGTTAAAGAGTCTGTGCCAATTTTTAGGGAAATATAATTTTCGGAAGCGGCCAAACTAGAAGATCATCTGCCAACTTATGTTAAGATGTCGGATGTTTGTTTCATGCAAGCATTAAACTCTATAATTCATGATCCAATGAATTAATGTCCACAGTACTTGCAATTCAGTTAATTCCTTATACGGATCCTCTGTTACCGAAGTTATGGCTATAGCGTAAATTTCTCGCAAAACCGCCATCATGAAATAGCAAAATATAATAATAAATTATTCCAAGCTCGGTGGCGACTGCACGATCTATTAGAGCGTTTAAATCCACAATTTAGAATGAAATTTGGTAACAAAGACAAATCTCCCCATGAGATCAGTATCATAGAATAGCTCTCACTCGTGTCAGTCCAACGATTATCACACTGAATATAGCGCACAGCAGTGATCTTGAAATATTATAATAAACTAATAATTTTTAGTAACTTACAACTATGATAACGAAATGTAGTTATAAATAGATGCTCTTAAGTCGCTTTGTGTACCCAAAGCAAAAGAAGAGTGAACCTTTACATTCAAGATGACACTTGGGCACACTATTAAAGTACGCAAATTAGTAACTCAGAATGATAATGCACAATTAAGGCGTAACTTGTTAAATTAAGGCGTCAGTAGCGATAGTGATAAATTTATCTCACTGAATTAAGCACGCAACGGCCATTCCGGAAAATTCATAATTTAAAAATAAATTACTTTACGTGTTTTAGAACTACAGTAACCACAATTAAAAGGTAGAAATCCTGTGCCGAAAGCAAACTAACCGCGACTTAACACTTTCAAGATGGCGGCTGCGTGAACTATTAAAACAGAATAATTCACTCTTCAGATTATAATTATGCAATGAAAACGAAACTTAGTATGAAATGAAGTACCATTCAAGGGATCTCACTGAAATAAGCCAAAAGTTTGACTCACTGAATGCTACGCGCGGCGGCCATCTTGAAAGTATAGGATATGATAATTAATAACTTAATGCATTTTGAAGATACAATAACGTAAATTAGCCATAATGGAAAAATGTGTAGGTTGACCATGGCAAAAGAACCAGCGGCTCTATATTTTCACGATAGCGGTATTGCCTGTTTTTAAGACATGAATACATCTGAATATATTGCGCATTGGCAATATTGAAATTATAAAGAAACTAAATAGTTCATATATTTTAGATATTCAATATTTCAAATTGGCATTAATATTGTGGCCACAAGGCTCAGGCCTGGTGATACTGTAATTTTCTTGGAATGCACATTGCGATCAGCACTAGCCAGAATGAACTGTCGTAAGATTGAACCCGGCCCACATGCTAATCTTGACTTCAGCGGAGGACGGCACCCGCATTTTTTGAACCACGAGGTTACAATTTCGACTTCAAAAATCGAGCAAACACAATTATTAAATTGGATGTGTATGGCAACTCTCACTTGGATTAATTATTGGATACTTACTGGTCATAAGCAAGTATTATACATCGCTGATATGCGAAGACTGGACATCGGTCACTACACGACCGGAGTTGTACTTCTGAACCCTATACTTGTCATCTTGGAGACGTCACAGTCACTAGTTTTTGTACTCCCAAATGTAGGCACGTTTATCCTAAGTGCAAAATCTCAACACCATACCGCACAGTGAAGTCGTGCAGAATAATAGAAGAGTTCATCGTGACTATTAAAACGTGCTGTTGTACGCTGTGTGAGCAACTGTGCACAGAACTTTGAGTGAGGTGATTTTTTTGCCATTATGTGAATTGCGACAGTAGTCGAACTTGACCACGAGGACCACAAGGTGAGCACAATTACCACTATTAACCAGTTGGTTGTTGAAAACTGCTTGTGTTCAGTGTCAACAGTCATGATACTGAATTTTTGAGTAATTTGAAACCAAGAGAATCGTTGATTACTCTGATTGCGGATGATTTGCTAGAAGTCATAACTTCTGTGAGTAGACACCACACGCATGTCAGTAGAGTTTGTGACAGACATTAATGGGCAATGTTTACTCGTCTGCACATGTGTAAAGTCTGTGATTGTCATAAAGTATTACATTTGAGCCAGTGAAAAGACGCCAAGACCGTCGTGGAAACCCCGAATCAACACGTGAAGGCAATTTTTACACGTATTGAAGGTGGAGATGATGAAGTGAAAAACACCCATGGTGAGGGAGTGCCTGATATTAAAGCCCATATGATGAAGAGACGAAAGCGACGGGTTATCGTGGAGCCGAGGATCGAGCTCAGGCCTTGCTCTATTCCCATAGCTCGAAGGTACAGATGATTCCAGCACGCAGGTAATGTGAGTCTTTAATAAAAATTCCAACATGTCAAGGGTTGAATTTCATGTCGACTTAGAATAATGCCGCATTGCAATAGCAACCAGCCTAGGTAGGACTGTGTTATATTATTTATTTTCCAGCTTTACCATTTCCACATTTACAATTTATTCTGGTCAAATAACTATTGATGTAACACTCAGAAATATGACAACGAGTGCCACGGGTACTCTCAAATAACCTGTATGTGGAGGAGATATTCTTAGACTCCTTCACACTCTATATTGTAGATAGTTCTCTTACTACGATGCAGCAGGCCTGCAATTTATGGCTTTTAGTTATTGTACTGAACATATTAGTCGTATCATTTGGCGGATGTAAAGGCTACACTGTCGCTTTAGGAATGGAATATTTAGAATTGCAGCCACTATCTTTTGATTTTCGAGTGGTTTAGAACAAGTGTTAGGACAACACAGGCTCCAGGAGCCATGCATTTGAATACGTACTATTCGTAACATTTGACGGCACAGACGGTGTAAGTGCTGTTGGTTATTATAATTTTAGGTACCCAGGGAGCACACTGTTTGTCAAAAAATATCTAAAGAGTACCTGAGTGAACGGTACACGGTTCAGTGGCATGTATTTGAGAGCACGGACAGCATTATAGTTGCCGATGCTAGGCAAAGCACTCCAGTGGAGTGAAAGAGCTTTCGTTTTCCTTTCTTTGGGAATAAATTTTATTTCTACGAGTGTGGCAGAGATTCTCTCTGCAGGTGAATTATTGTGACATTAGGTGTGTGTGGTACTGCCCCCGAAAATTCAATTATTCTGGGACAAAATGAGAGTATTTTCCGTCCCCATGAAAAAAATTAATCAGCAAATATAAATTCTGGAAGTGTAACACAGGAGGGTAGTGTTACAAGCTCGAGGCCGTGGGAGAGCCCGATCACGTGACATATTGCACAATAGACGCTTCTAGAAGGCTGAAATTGGCATAGCAACAGTGAGTTTGGAAATTAATATTATAAAAATTGTTATACATTATGCTATTGAATCCCAGCCCAGAGCCAATAAGAAGAGGTCTTATTGAAGACAGGATCAACTTCAACTACATAATTTGGTGAAATTATGCATTTAGGCCCTTAGAAGAAGATTTTCGTATTTGGTAATGAAGAGAATAGTGAAAGAAATTATGTCTGATACTTTAAAAACCGCAGATCGGTTAATCTACGCAGTAATAAGCATTAGTAATCTACGCACTAAAATTATGGTGGGAGATTGATATGGCCACCAAAATTTCGACTTGGAGGGGGAGATCCATGGATCGAGGTTCATATTCCAGCAGTCTTTGAAGAGTGAGGAAGTGTTTGTATTGGGTTAACGGAGATCCCAAAGCTTTGTCCGAGTGCGACGACTGTCGACTCGTGGAGACGCTAGGTTAGCAGTGTAGAACGGTGGAGATTACCGCACTTCCATTTTAAGTGATGTTGTGAGGAACATTGAAAACAGTATATCTCTTATATAATTGAGATTAGAGTTCAACTAAGTGAATATAGAGAAAGAACAGGTCGAATACTACATTCTGTTGAAAGTCGACAATATAAGGCTGTTAGGACAGTTTTTCAAAAGTGTTGGAAATAAAGCTGAATATCATTTTAGTTGCAACGTGAAGTTGGCGATCGCAGTTCAAGTGAACAGTAGCGGAGAACTTTTAACATTGGCGCAGCAAATAAACATTATCATAATGACTATCATTATTCTTCAAGTGATTTCATTCAACATAATTAACATTGTTGATATGATGAACTAAATAGTTATGCGCCAGAGACATATTCGATAACAGAAGTTAAGATACAACGATGGAACTTCGTTAGACGACGTATTCCTGAATACAGACGTAGTGTACGGTCCATCTTGTACATTTTCGTCAGTCTACGAAGACTAATGTAACATCAATTAGCAATAGAAATATTTCATTCACCATTTATATGAATATTTTTATAAATTATTTTCAAATTATGAGGCTGATATATATTTGCGACGGAGAATGAAGATTCTACAGAAGAGATTTGTCAAGATGCTAGGGTAGCCCAGCAACAACAGAAAATTTGCCAGAAGGATGTCGTTCTAGCCCAGGCGAATGTTGGCGAATTCCGGAGAGGGAACGTTTTCCTATCTCTGAGGTCGCAGATCCGAGGTCGAATGCAGCTCCAGCTCAGTATCTTGAACTGAGGAAACATCTAAAGTATTGTGTGAACACTTACATAGATCTTCATGATATCGTCCAAAATAAGGTAGCGGTGTCTCTTATTTATAGTATAGAGCTTGATTAGTGACATCCTGAGCCGTCGTTCTTACTCCATATTTTCAAATTTCATGTATTTCAGTGTTTTCATGTATTTCACACTTCAGATGTGTGCTAAGATTTTTATGCTTCAAGATTATTTAGGAGATGATTGTCTTTCACCTATTTTTCAATTTTATTCTACGGATCAGTTGTTGAACTGACATTAAACATTTTGTTTGAGGAATCAGATTGCCTTATAGAAGACTAGTCGTATCGACTCTCGAATCCTAATAATTTTATTTAAACCAAGTATTGAGACATTGTGTCATAGTTTCAAATTAAATTCTTTTAAATTTAATTTGAGCACTTTAATTTAACAACATCAAACTTCAAGAGCAGAAGAAACAACGAATTATATTGTTATATCATTATTGTACATAAACTTTGGTCGATCTAGGAAATACTAGTCGTTTGATAAGACCGCAGTCTTAATCTTTATAGACATTGTTTGTGTAGAGTGGAAAAACATTACGACGTTGACAAACCTTTTATTATTTGTAAAGCTGAGAGCTTTGTTCATTTAATATGTTAGAGGAAATATCTTTTGATAGAAGATTATTCAAATCTTTGGCTAGGAATTCAAAGCTAGTTTATCCCGGTCTAGATTGAATTCTATAACACACATGTTGTTACATGTGTGTTATTTTACACTATTTGTGTAATATCACGTCATTATGTAGAGCTGGTATTACAACGATATACAATTTAAAGCTTGATAAGTGAGGTGTGACAGGAGTATTATTTTGATTACATATATTTGCGACAGACGAGTTAACAGTTAATTATCTTTTTGTGTAGTAAACTTTAGGAGGTCAATGACGACAGTCTAATATCGTTCATTACGATTGGAAGTTTCGTTTGAAGAACTTAAGGATGTATAATTGTAGATCAGTAGTCATGTGAAACGATACTGAGGGTTATGCCGTTAATTGAGGAACGTTTCTACAGAAGAAATGTTAATAACAATTAATCCGTTTTTGGTTATTGTTTAACATAGTGGATGATAATTGTTTATGCCATATATACTGATATATGAGGATTTGTAGAGCTATGGAGTGCTCGTGAGAAGGAAGTTCCGCATTTAAGGGGAAGTTAATGAAATTATTCTTCTTTGAAAAGAAAGGCATTGGATCATGATAAGACTCGTTGTATACAAGTAGTTCAGTTCATGTGAAGTAACGTTTTAGCTGTGTTGACAGAAGGGTTTTAACGGAATGCAATTAGAGAACGATTGTCTACTCATGTCAATGAAACCATTATTATATTTTATTAAACCCGAAGTTATGTAATTACGTAGAGTTAACCTTTGTCAGTCGACTGTATTAGACCGACAATGTAATGAAACCTATAAGACGATGTGTGAGCAGTATATGAAAACTACGGGGTGTGAGAAAATGTTTATGTGGAAAAACAATGTAAATAATCAATTGAGAGTTGTATTGTAACTAAGAATCCAGAATCTCGAAATTAACGTGTTAGCAACGTTAAATATTGTTACGTGCCACCCCCCTAGTGGCACTTTTGTTAACTGGATTACGGTTCGGTACAAAGCACAACACCAATTACTGCTTAAAGAAATAATTAACTTTATTGTGGCCAGAAAATTACACTACTCATCAGCGAATACAAGCAATTAGGACCATTCTCCAGTTTCCTCAAGTCTTTTCCTTGAGCGCTCTTAGCCCCTTTCACTTGTCAACAGACCACAGAATTTAATCCGTCCTAATGAGTACGGTGGCCTTGACAGAAACTACCTGCTCCTCTCCCTTATGTTCACCGACCACAATTACATACGATCACTTGCTGCAGGCTATTTCGCTGTCCACAAGCTGGGGAAACAATGTCACTGGATTTCGTAACTCGCACGGCACTTCGTCACCACACTTCTGTCGCACTCGCTCAAGAACACACACCCACAGAAAAACTCCGTCCCCTCACTGTTGAAGCCGCTTATATAGCAGTCCGGTGACTCAATAAATGCTTCTAGATCCATCCAGGGTTCACGGCTTCTCGAGGTTTCCATCGCTGGCTCCGTCACGAACATTCTGGACCATCCCTTTGTCCTAGTAGCCCTGTTGCATAAGGCACACGCAATACACGAGGCAGGGCACAGCCCAGCCCTGGGGCAGTTGTGACTCATGCGGCGAGCGATGACACAAACTCACAGCCGTAACACCACCCCCTTCCCAAAAAGGCTGATCGTCCCGATCAATCATTGGTCCGTCTGTGTCCCTCCGTAGGCTGCCAGGCGATCTCGATGCACGATCTTCATCTTCGTACTCGGGCTCCGCTGGATCCTGTAGACGACATCGTTGATCCGTTTCATGACTCGGTACGGTCCCTCCCAGGACTTCTGCAGTTTGGGTGACAGGCCTTTCTTCCGTAATGGGTTGAAGTGCCAGACCAGGTCGTCCTCGTGGAATCCGCCGGCATCCGTCTGCTGGTCGTATCGGGTCTTTATTCGGTCGGTCTCGATCCGCAGTTTCCTCCTCGCGAACGCGTGCACGTCCTCCAGTTGGTCGACCAGTTCTTGACAATACTGGCCTACCGGGATCGGATCATTCCCAGGTCGGCCGAAGGCAAGATCGACAGGTAGACGGAGCTCCTTCCCAAACATGGCCCGGGCTGATGTGCACCCGGTGGCTTCATGCACGGCGGCACGGTAGGCCAGGAGAAATAGTGGAAGATGTTTGTCCCAATCCCTCTGGTGCTCGCTGACGACTATTCGGAGATGGTTCTCGATGGTGCAATTGAATCGCTCTACCATCCCGTCGACCTGAGGGTGTAGCGGCGTTGTCCTTGTCTTCCGGATTCCCATCAGCTGGCATAGATTCTGGAACACCTGCGATTCGAAGTTCCTCCCTTGGTCGGAGTGCAGCTCCAGGGGTACTCCGTACCGGCTGTCGAATTCCTTCACCAGGGTCTCTGCGATCGTCGCGGCTTCTTGGTTAGGGAGCGCATACGCCTCCGGCCATTTGGTGAAGTAGTCGCTGACGACCAATATGTAGCGGTTCCCTGCCTCGCTTAACGGGAATGGCCCAGCGACATCAATGGCCACTCTCTCCATGGGGCCGCCCACGTTGTAGGTCTTCAGTGGACCCCGTCGCCTTCGTCTTGGGCCCTTGCTGGCTGCGCAATCGTGGCACCTCGCGCAGTGGTTCTCCACGTCAGTTCGGCACCCGATCCAGTAGAACCGCTCTCTCAGCTTCTCCAGGGTCGTCTTTATCCCTAGGTGTCCACCAGATGATCCTCCATGGACTTCCTCCAGGACTTCCTCCGTCATAGCCTTTGGAACGACGACTTGTTCCCGAGATGTCTTCCCGTCGGTGCTCTCCCAGGTACGGCATATGAGGCCATCCCTTACAACCAGCGAGTCCCACTGCGCCCAGTTGGACTTAAAACTTTGGGCTGCAGTCACTCACAATGTTCCACCCGGGTCTGGGGACACAGGCCCTCTTCCATTCGGCTATCAGTCCCAGGTCATCATCTTCTGCTTGTGCCCGCGTGAAAGATTCGCGGCTCCAGCTCCCTTGAAGTTCCACGGTAGTCCTTCGGCACTGTATCCCGGTGTTCTCCTCCATTCGTGCACTGAAGGTGCAGTCTTCGGGGCACGGTCTTCGTGACAGGGCGTCGGCGTTAGAATGCAGTTGGCCTTTCCTGTGCTGAATCTCAAAGTTGTACTGTTGAAGCCTCTCTAACCACCGCGCGAGTTGACCCTCGGGCTGCTTGAAGTTCAGGAGCCACCGCAGGGATGCATGGTCGGTCCTGATGAGAAATTCTTGCCCGTACAGGTACTTGTGGAAGTGTTCAATGGTCTTCACGATGGCGAGCAGCTCCTTCCTGGTGACGCAGTAGTTCCTTTCTGGCTTTGACAAGGCCTTGCTGAAGTAGGCCACTACTCTCTCCTCGCCGTCCACTACTTGCGACAGGATTCCCCCAATGCCAAAGTCGCTGGCATCGGTATCGACGATGAGCCTTGTTCCAGGTCTGGGGTAGGCCAGAATAGGCGCGGTGCACAGAGCCTGCTTGAGTTGTTCGAAGGCACTGTGGCATTCTGCTGTCCACGTGAAGAGTTGGTCCTTCTAAGTCAGTCGATGTAAAGGTTTGGCGATGTCGGCGAATCCTTTCACGAAGCGACGGTAATAAGTGCTGAGTCCCAGGAAGCTTCGTAGTTGGGACTTGTCCTTCGGAACTGTCCACTCCCTCACAGCTGCGGTCTTCTCTGGGTCGGTGCGCACCCCTTCTTCGGAGAGGATATGCCCCAGGTACTGGACCCGCTTCTGGAAGAGCTGACACTTCTTGGGGCTCAACTTCAGCTGGGCAGCCCGTAGCTTCAACAAGATCTCCTTCAGGTTGCTGTAGTGCTCCTCGAAGCTTCTCCCCAGAACGATGACGTCGTCTAGGTAGACCAGGCAGGTCTTCCAGTGTAGTCCCCTCAGAATGGACTCCATTAGCCTTTCGAAGGTCGCAGGGGCGTTGCACAGACCGAATGGCATGACGATGAACTGCCAGAGCCCGCTGCCCACAGAGAACGCAGTTTTCTCGCGGTCCTTATGGTGGACCTCTACCTGCCAGTAGCCACTCTTCAAATCCAAGGTGGAGAACCATCTCGACCCTGATATGGTGTCCAGGGTGTCGTCGATCCGGGGTAGAGGGTAGCTGTCCTTCTTCGTGACGTCATTCACCCGCCTGTAATCCACGCAGAACCTGGTGGTCCCGTCCTTCTTCTTCACTGGCACGACCGGAGAACTCCAAGGACTATGTGATGGCTCGATCACCCCTTGCTCCTTCATCTCTTCTACCATCCTGTCGACTTCGGCTTGCTTGGCGAGCGGGACACGTCGGAATGGGGCCCTAATCGGTGCGCTGTCCCCAACGTCGATTCTGTGCTGAACCAAGCTTGTCCTGACGAAGTCTTTGCTCCCCACGGAGAATACGTCCTGGAATTCGCGTAGCAGGTCCTGAAGTTGGCGTGATTGTTCCTCGTCTAAATGGTCCTGGGATCCTTGGTAAAGCTTCTGTAGTTCTTCTGGCAGTGTGCGTCTTCGGTTGTCCGTCTGCACGTGTCCGTCCGTCGTATCTGTGATGCGGGCAATCCAGGTAACGGGCTCGCAGACTCCTAGGTTGGTGTCCCGGTGAACAGTAATGTCGTAGTCGTTCAGGTTGGACAGGCGGACGTACGGCCGAGACGTCGTGTTGATGAGAGTCTTGGCAACTAGCAATCCTTTTGCCTGGATGTCCTCATATTTTCGCTCGATGACAGACGCCACTCCCTCAGCAGTTCCGTCGACAATTACGGCTGCGCTGACCTCCGTCCTGGCCGGAACGATGACGTCTTCTCTCAGCCTTACTCGTCGTGCGGTGATGGACTCGTGCGCAGGTTGCAAAGCAAGTTCCTCACCTTCGAAGTGCAGAGTGTTGGTACTCAGATCCAAGATGATGTTGTTCTGGTCCAGGAAGTCCAGTCCGATGATCACTTCATTTGATACGTCAGCCACAAGCACTGGTTGCTTTATCGCCCGTCGACCAATTACGAACTCCAGTGATTCTCCGCCATGTACCGGTGCGGTCTCTCCGGTCGCGGTTATTAGCTGGAGGTTCCTTTGTGTGGGTTGCACTCTCCACTTCGGGATCACGGTGGGATTGACGATGGTCCTCGACATTCCCGTGTCGATCAGCAGGGGCCATCTCACTCCGTTGACGACTCCGTCGACCATCACTCTTCTATTGTCCCTCCGTAACTTCGTCACACGCACTTGGACTGCCGGGGCTTGACGACTGTCACAAGCCAACCTTTGCCCCCCAAGGCTGGCTAATACTCGTTTCCCTGGGCGGCGCGGTTTTCAGACGACTGATTTCCCGTCGGATACCCTCGGCGGCGGCGATCACCGCAGTCCTTGCTCAGGTGGCCTTTCTTACCGCAGGCCCAGCAGGTCGGTAGTCCTCTTCCAGGCCTCCTCTCCGGTTGTCTTCCGGCTGTGTCGTTGCTGGTAGTGGCGCGACTGTCGAAGAAACGGCTTAGCGCCTCCATCAATTCGTCGGCCAGGGGCTTGGTCTCGTTGGTTTTTACTGGTTTGTCGACGTCCACTTGACGCACCCGCGCGTGCATTCTAGATGCCTGTTTTGCCGTCTCGAACTCAAGTGCGTGGCTCAGCGCATCTGCCAGGGTCTTATTGCGCGCGAGTCGCAGCGCCTGTTGAGTGTCCGAGTCCCGTAGCCCGTCGGTGAAGGTCTGCGTCGCAATCTGTTCCAGAAAGTCGGGCGGCGCTGTTGGATAGGCGAGCCTTACGAGGCGTGCGATGTCCATCTCGAACTCCTGCAGGGTGTCCGCGTTCTTCTGAACCCGGGTCCGGAGCTTCATCTGGTAGGCTTGCTGAAGATGGCTATCTCCATATCGGGACTCCATATGGGCGATCAGTGAAGCGTAGTCCTGGGATCCAGTCGGGATGGCCTGAAGGACGTTAAGGGCGTCGCCTCTCAGCGCTACAATGAGAGCTGTAGCCTTTTCTGTGTTGTTCCAGTTATTTATGGAACAGGCTGCCTCGAACTGACGTAAGTAGGTGCTCCATGGGACCTTTCCGTCGAAGGTTGGGGGCGTCACTCTGCTATGTCCCGTTCCTGATATTCCCGGTGTAACGGTGGGCGGGCGTTGGCGCAGCTCGGCAACTTCCTCTCGTACAGCGTTGAATTCCTCTTCCACCCCCGTCAGTGGGCGTTGGCGCAGCTCGGCAACTTCCTTTTGTAAGGCGTTGAATTTCTCCTCCACCCCCATCAGCGGGCGTTGGCGCAGCTCGGCAACTTCCACTTGTAAGGCGTCGAACTTCTTTTCCACTGCTGCGACTTCCTCACGTAGGCCCTGTTCTAATTTCCTTTGGCTCTCCTCTAATTTCGTCAGCAGGCACCCTTCCAGATTTTTCTGGCCATCCAGAAATTTGGCGGTTAGGACCTCTGCTAACTTATTCTGGCTGTCCTTCAGGTCCTCTGCTAACTTCTTATGGCCATCCTCCATCTTCTTCTGGCCGTCCTCCATCTTCATCAGGTCCTCCGCTAACTTATTTTGACCGTCTTCCATCTTCTTCTGGCCGTCTTCTAATTTGGCAGTTAGGTCCTTGGTTAAATTCTTCTGGCCGTCTTCTAATTTGGCAGTTAGGTCCTTGGTTAAATTCTTCTGGCCGACTTCCATCTTGGTTTCCATGCCACTTAACTTTTCTAGCAATGCTGCCAATTGCTCTTCCATTTTAGATGTTTGCCTTGTAAGGGGCATGCACTCACAGGAAATTTAAAAAAATGACCTGCTCGGGTTTTGAAACCAGGACCGTCAGGTGTTGTGCTTGTGCTTGAGTTTGTAATCCGGCTTCTGACACCAGTTGTTACGTGCCACCCCCCTAGTGGCACTTTTGTTAACTGGATTACGGTTGGGTACAAAGCACAACACCAATTACTGCTTAAAGAAATAATTAACTTTATTGTGGCCAGAAAATTACACTACTCATCAGCGAATACAAGCAATTAGGACCTTACTCCAGTTTCCTCAAGTCTCTTCCTTGAGCGCTCTCAGCCCCTTTCACTTGTCAACAGACCACAGAAGTTAATCCGTCCTAATGAGTACGGTGGCCTTGACAGAAACTACCTGCTCCTCTCCCTTATGTTCACCGACCACAATTACTTACGATCACTTGCTGCAGGCTATTTCGCTGTCCACAAGCTGGGGAAACAATGTCACTGGATTTCGTAACTCACACGGCACTTCGTCACCACACTTCTGTCGCACTCGCTCAAGAACACACACCCACAGAAAAACTCCGTCCCCTCACTGTTGAAGCCGCTTATATAGCAGTCCGGTGACTCAATAAATGCTTCTAGATCCATCAAGGGTTCACGGCTTCTCAAGGTTTCCTTCGCTGGCTCCGTCACGAACATTCTGGACCATCCCTTTGTCCTAGTAGCCCTGTTGCATAAGGCACACGCAATACACGAGGCAGGGCACAGCCCAGCCCTGGGGCAGTTGTGACTCATGCGGCGAGCGATGACACAAACTCACAGCCGTAACAATATTGTCTTTTATTATGAACAAATTACATGTAAATATTTTTCGGAAATGATTTAATTATTTAAATAATTTTTAGTAGGATTTATTAATCGAATGTTTTGGAATAGCGTGTGTTTTGTGAGCGGATGTTTTTGTATGGATGATTGCCCAATGTTAAGAGTGAATGTTGAACCGAATTGGTCTAGAACAATTCCGGGGTGCGAATGAAAGGTTGTATGAAGATTTCAGAATGATTGTTAAAGGAATGTAGAAGTTATGAGCACTTTTGTAAGATCTGAATGTTAATTTTATACGTGTATTTTAAACGCACACAAGGCAGTCTCTATACAAGCCAGACAGAATGATTTACAGTTAGGAGTGGAGAGCCTGGTGTGACATAATGTGAACAGTTGAGGACTCACAGTCTTGTATGAAATGTAAATAGTTCTGAGCGCAACGCTTGCTAGCGCTCATTGATGAAGCAAGCCAATGCACGTGCGGTTTCCTGGACGCGTGTCAATGAAGGTAACCGGTTGTCGTGAATGCCATGTATGTAAGAGCCTCTATTAAACGTTTTTCTTTACGTAGTGTTGGCCTAGTTATGCCAAGACTTTTATGCTTATATTTTTACACAGCAATGTAGTTAGATGTGTTGTGGAAGAGAAGTGTGTATGATTGTATGGTTATATTATTTTTGTTGTTAGATTAGTTTATTGTTATTTTGTTTATATTAGATTAGTTTACCATTGTTAATAAATTTATTCAGTTCGTTATCTGTCGTCGTTGACGTGTGATTCATTTTAAATATAAGGATTAGAGTATTGTGGATGTATTGTTGGCGAAGCTGAGTTCCCAGTCCCCGAGACACGTGAGTAAAGGTAAGTGTGCCCCGTGTAGTTTGTTGTTTATCCACAGTATTCTTGTAACTGCTGTAAGAAAATCCCTAAAGACCACGTTGGAGCGATTTCTAATGTAGTAATTTGCCGGTGCTGTTAGAAATAGGCGATCCAGCGCGGACAATGGATATTCCAACAGGCTACTTTCCAGATTTACGGGTACAGTACGTGACATGAACTTACGGATAGGACTGTAGTATTTTTGTATAGCTCATAGTAATGTAAACTGCGAGGTGAAGTTACTTGGCAAAGTGATTTTGCCTGGACACGTTAGACAGAGAATGCAACGGTCGCCAGCTGTGAGAGCGAAATTTGTTTGTTTTTTCTCCCGGCATGCACCGTAAATGAGACGACTTCAGATGAGAGTGAACTAAACATTTATCAATACAAGCTTCCCATGTGTAATTTGGATATGAAGTTGAGGTAGCTGATGACCATTATTGTGGTTATAATATGAGACATTCACGTCATATTTGGGGCTATGTTTAGACGTTTTGTGTGAACCTTTCGAATGTAAGAGTTAGATCCGAGAGATCCCTTGTTTTTATTTTGAGTTTAAGACACCAGACCATGTATAAAATTTGTAACTATGCTATTGTTGTGTCTTTTGAGACGATTGAATGATGGGTTGGACGTTGATCACCCACATTATTAATGGTAGTGCCGATGTTCCTAGAGATCCCTTGTTTTTATTGGGAGTATAACACACCAGACCATGTATAAAATTTGTAAGTATGGTATTGTTGTGTCTTTTGAGACGATTGAATGATGGGTTGGACGTTTATCACCTACATTATTAATGGTATTGCCGGTGATGGAGTTTACTTTTTCAACACATCATCCGAAGATTTAGCAAGCCCGGAGAGCCACATGTTTCCCCTATTTTTAGCGAATGTTATTATGTTACCCGTTGGATGTAATTTTTCACGTTGAGTGGACATCCACATGGCAGTGTTATTGCTGTTGTTGTCGAGTGTCAGCGTGGTCATTAGGGATATTAAGCCACACTCAAAGGGACTAAACCTGAAATTAAATTGAAATTAAATAATGAACCTAATTGTTTTAAAAATTATTCGTCTAAAACGAACCAATAAATTAAATGCTGAATGAAGCTAAACTTGAGATGATATTTTTATTGAATGAGCTACACTATGGAACAGCTGATATTTATGAACGATGATTTAGGCCGAGCTGACACTGGCGTGGACATATGTTGACTAAGTGACTTAAGTCGCAGCTTTACCTGTGCTGTTACCACCGTAATTCCATGCACATAGGTTAGGATCGGACGCAAACTGCGACGTAATAAGCGTAGGCAGGAGTGTTTAAAATTCATGTGTGTTAATTTAAGAGTGCATCATTTTCTACCTTCTGTCCTGTGTGTATTAGATTAATTTTTGATTGATAGTGCTTGGTTGATAATTAGCTTTGATTTTTGTGGAAGTCATGTAAAATAGGGATTAGCTAACAATTTAACGTAAAATTAAAGGTTAGAAGTGACACCAACGTAACATAGATTATACTTACTGGTGCATTAAATGTAATTTATACTCTAGTTGCTGCAGGTCAATTAAAATTCTTTCTTTGCTGTAAATGCACTGGATGTGATTATTCGCATTGTTAATTACGTTTGTATTTGTTTAGGAATTATTTTACGTGTCATATTATTAGCTTGATTGCTGTTTATTGATTCTTGTGTAAGATGGACTTTCGTGAGGGTTTAATTAAATTCATTTTAGGGGAATCATTAATTATTCTTATTGCTTTTTAGACTTGCGGACTAGCCGAGACCTTTAACCCTCCGAAGTAGGATAGGGGGGCCGCGACAGAAGACGTTTGAGAACCCCAGCTCTAACAGATAATTATAGTAGAAATGAGTGAGAATTTTCTTATTTCATTATTTTGTTGTCTCACATAACTATTAACACGTGCCATAATTTAATACGTAAATAGCAAATCTATAATACAACATCATAAAATAGACCTAACTATTTTTAAATACCGATATTCACTTTGATTCGTAAATACTAACATTAACAAGACATGTTATATAATGTATAACCAGAACAGCATTCTAAATATTTGTGTAAATCTAAACTTGATCAGGATCTGATGATGACTGCGTGACGCTCGAAACGCGCAGTTGTAATATAATGCATTTTAAGAATAAATCAATTGCAAGAAAAAAATTGTGTTCGAGAAGGGAATTTATACATGTTGTTAACGTTTTAATGATAAATATTTCCCGATTCAAATCAACCTATATAAACAGTACATCAATACAACATTGCTGATCCAATTGAGATTTGGCTGACAATGTGCGACTTTCAAATGCACCCATTAATTTAAGCGGTTTTCCAACACCAATTGTACCACAGTAAATTAGCACGCGTACTGCTGGCAATTTCGCTGGCTTGCCTGTAATTCTCTCTTCGGTTTGTGGTAGCAGTGGAATCCTGTGTTCATCAAATTATTTTAGAATTAAAATGATTAACTTACAATACACGCCTGATATAACTCTAAATTTATAAAGTTATTTTCGATAAACATTTAAACAATGCTAATCGTGTTGAACTATGAAATCAACCTAATATATAATATATAGTTTATGGTAAAAGTTGTGTCAATGTATCCATCCAAGAGGAAATTATTGCACTACATTGCACTTCCCCAATTTACTATATTGCCTAGTCTTCAGCCTAAACCGGTTCGATCCCTCTCTCAACGAGGTTTAGACCTATCTTGCCCTAGTTTGAAGCTCACGGGATATACCAAGAAAACTGGGTAGTTCACTTGTTCAAGGGGCAGTAATTACGATCTCTCAAACATGAAATATGAATGAAAAATTTTGGGATATTATTCACCACCAGTGCTGCCATCCGACTAAAAACGCATTTACTAATAGAACAGGAATTTGGATGCCATTCAAAATGGTTTTATAACAAACTAGCAGTAGTACCCGGCTTCGCCCGGTGGAAAGATGATAATATTTCAGTCTCCTTAACACTCAACGTCATAAATTATATTTATTTATGTATTCATTTCTTACATTATCAAACCCAGTGACAATGTTTATACTTAAGTCACTATGGGAAGGCTCTGTAAAATAATGATCATTCTCGTGATATTTGTCTTCAGTCCGAGTCGAGATATGTCGTTAGCGGTCCCAGAATTCGTGACATCTCAGTCGTAGAAGACTTTATGTGGTGGTGATTAGAAATATAATGGACTTAACATCTAGGTCATTTACCCCAAATGACGTTGAGGGCGTAACATCTAGGTAATTTTCCCTACTGATCAGGATGATATTGAAAATTACTACATAACTGACATATGAAACTTAGAAAATAATAGAAAAAGTTATTTTTAGGACTCACATTTCGGGAAAGACTTGATTATTTTTTGCCAAAGAGCTCCCACTTAGATCGCTATCTGGTTAAAAGTTTCGTCTTGTTAAGGTTTAAACTGTACGATAAATGTCTGAAGCAATTCCTCAAAGAGAAGCTTCCAGATTTCGCAGTCGATATATCGTTAACGTTCCTGAGCATCCAGTTGTCTTTTCTTCTGACGCAAAACATCTTCTACATAGTGATGATGAACATAGAAGCGACTACTGGCACATGTAACTTATCAACGAATGGGAATAATTGATACTTTAAAGGAATGAGAGGTCATTTGCCCTTTTGATGAGGATCACAATGAAGACTACTACTACTACTACTGAACGGGTATATCAAACTTACAAACTAATGGAAATACGTATTTTTAAAATCACAGGCTAGGTAGACTCTGGTGTTGCTTAGTAGTATAATGGACGTAACATCAAGGTCATTTGCCCCTTTGATGAGGATGATAATGAAGACGACTACTACTGAACGGATATATCAAACTTACAAACTAATGGAAATACACATTTTAAAAATCACAGGCGATGAAGACTGTGGTGTTACTTAGTAGTATAATGGACGTAACATCTAGGTCATTTGCCCTTTTGATGAGGATGGTAATGAAAACTACTGTTGAATTGACACGACAAACTTACAAACTACCGTGATAGAAAGAAATATTTCAAAATTCACAGGCGATGAAGACTTATTGTGTGTGGTGATTAGTGGTATAAAGGGTGTAACATCTAGGTCATTTGCCCTTATGATAATAATAAGGTAATGAAAAATGACTACTAAACGAACATGGTGTAATTTTAAATCTGATATAGGTAATTCAGATTACTACCTTCGATGTCTTCCAAAGTCTGAACGTTATATTCTGGCTTAGGCCTATACTCGATGCGTGTAGTGAAAGAGCTTATCGAGTACTGCTCGGGTCCAAGCTGCTCGTAGCTGAGAATATCGCAGATGATGACGATATATGATGACAGACGTTCGGGGGGGTTCCCGGTCCTATTCACATTGACCGGTGAATCACTCATTCTTTCGTAACACTACAGTGGTTTGAGCAAAGACCCTGTATGAACATCAGCATAGTCAGCAATAACAGGTAACACGGCGGGGTCTGGACATTTTTTTCATGTCACCTCGCGATGAATGAGCAAGCTATTCTCACCCCTGCCCCCTCTTCCCCCCTCCACCCACCAGGGTCACAACTTGTGGGACGTGGGTTTGCGACCACGGGACCCCAGCTGAGTCCGGCATTGCTTCTACTTACTGGTGCCGGGCACCTTTCAGTTCTCTTTCCTGTCAGCCTCCCTTGGTCAAACTCTTGTTCTCTTCCGACCCCGATGGTATCAGGTTATCCGAGGCCTAGCGACTCTTTCACTTTCCCGCCTTAATTGGCCCTTGACTAATCATTCCTGATAGCCTCATTCTTTTCTTAATATCTCATATCTTCTGCTCAAGACCCTCAGGGAGGCAGGGTGTGTGTAGCCCTGGTGCACCCTGGATAGTGCTACATCCTCAAGGGCTCATGGCTGGTGAGTTCAGGAGCTGGCAACCCTGAAGGTTTCCTGAGCGGGTCTGGTTTTACCCCTTTTTTCCATTGCCTATGGGACGGACCCTGTCCACTTTCCGGGAATGGAGTGGTCTGTCCGCAATTTCAAGCAGACAGTGTTACTCGCAGGGTTGCAAAGGGTAAGTATATACATTTTGGTTCTGATCGGTAAAACGGTGTAGATTTGGACCAAAGGGCCTAAATGCAGAGATTGGGTTGGTCTGTCCGAAATTTCAAGTGGACAGGGTTACCCGCAGGGTTCCAAAGGGTAAGTATACACATTTTGTTTCGGATCGGTGAAACGGTGTAGAAGTTTGCCAAAGGGCCTAAATGCAGGAAATGGGGTGGTCTGTCCGAAATTTTAAGTGGACAGTGTTATTCACAGGGTTACATAGGGTAAGTATACAAATTTTGATTGAGATCGGTGAAACGGTGTAGATTTGGGACAAAGGGCTTAAATGCAGGGAATGGGGTGGTCTGTCGGAAATTTCAAGTGGACAGGGTTACCCGCAGGGATCCGAAGGGTAAGTATACAAATTTTGGTTCAGATCGGTGAAACGGTGTGGATTTGTATACATAACAGACAGACAGACAGACAGACAGACAAACATTGAGCTTTATATATATAGAAGATGAGGGCGTTATGGCTCAGTTGACAAGCTTCTTGCCTCCCTCCCATGTGAACTGGTTTAATTCCTGGTTGATATATCTGGAAGTTTTGAGGTGAAATATCACGCCCGATGGTTGAGATTACACGTGAAAAGAAGTTCCTGTGACTTATGATAGTGAGATAGTTGGTCACGAATAGCTGCAAGTTTCCTACCTTCCTTTTTGCTTTCAACTAACAAAGGTCTGTGCGTGGCAAATGTACCCCGTGGCGTAGGCGTGCGCATAAAGTCGCACATCACGACTGTGACGGCTAGCTGCCGCAAGTCCCAAGATCAGAGATTCGAATCCCGGCGCTGACAGTGGCTGTCCTGAATGTGGTTGTTTCCCAGGTTTCTCCACACTCCCTCGAGGCAAATGCCGGGAAAGTAACATATTTCATGTCTTGGGGTACTTACTCCATCCCTGACCCTATTAATTGCAGCTGCACACAATACTTCAGTCATGACAGAAACACAGGTTATCATATGAAAACAACATACTACCAGGTTCACAGGGCTGATGACCAAATATGTCCTTATCCCCTATTTCGAATTAACAATACCATATAATTTTCGTTGTTTCCATAGCCATGTGCTGATAAAAGTATCCACTGTATTAGTCTTAAAATCTGCTTGAGATTAGGGAATTTTCAGTAGATGAATGTTTAATATGGAATCCTTTTCCGAAAAATGACTGCTTCCATACGTTAAACACAAATCGGTTTATCCCAAGGCATCTGCGTGAGAGAATCAAATAAGAATTCACATTCTCTGAATACATGATCCCAAAGTTCAAACTTCCCGCCAATACGGTACATGCCAATCCAGATTCTTGTAAAAAGTCTGTTTATATTGTTGCATCAATCGTCCCCACGCTATGGAGCTGCATATATATAACTATTTCGTTCAACCTCAGCATCACCTGCCAATTATGTATAACTCTTGTATTTAAATTACAATTTTCTTCTTAGAATGTTGGTTAAAATAAACACCCACTTGGCTCTCATGTGATTTCTGTGTACTTTGTTAGTGTTTACTATGTGCTCAGTTTGAGTTTCGACATTACTAATATTCTGAATGCATTTGCTCAGTTTTGTATTACTTGCTTATTACTTGAGTAGGAAGATTATAATGAAATATATATCCATCAATGTCTGTGTTACAATCATCATCCAATGGGTTATGGGGCCCAGTGCAAATGATTGAGGTTTATTAAGTATACTTTGCGCGAATGTGTTGCTTTTGTTTCAGAAAGCAGTCTGTACTGGGTTAGCTCTCTTGCGAAGTGAAACAAACCCGATAAACTATGGAAGAAAAACTTGTTCCTAAGAAAATGTTAAAGATTTTTGACAATTGAACGCAATGGAAATTTCGAGTACGTTTAATATTAAATTCCATCGACTCTTGGAACGTGGTTAATGGACAAAGCATTAAGCCTGTTATCCCAAATGGAAAATATGCTGAAGCTTCACAAAATTTCAATTTGCATATCTTGGCATAGGCGAAAGCTAACATTATTTTATTATTATTATTATTATTATTATTTTTTTTTTTTTTTATCGTTTCGGTCGTCTATGGACCACGTTATTTCAACTGCCTTTTCCCTCGTTCTTTCACATTGGCCCAGTATTCGCGCATTCTTCTTCGGTGAGCTTCCCTTCGTTCTTCGGTCCACTTCTTGCCAGTTTTCAATATAGGTTTTGGCTGAAAACTCCGTATCTCCCCAAGTTTCTTCTTCAAAGAGTCACGTTCCAAGATGTCCTCATGTGATATCCCCAGTTCTTGTAGGTCTTTTTCCACCTCTGTAAACCAGATCCCTTTGGTTTTCTTTCCCACAAAGTAGGCACAGATTCGATTGGACAATCTTCCGGAGTTCATTCGTGTTAAATGGCCATAAAAGGAGAGTCTTCTTTTGCGAATGGTGTCCGTTATTTTCTCCACATGTAGATAGAGTTCATCGTTGTGTCGTCTTCTATACTCTCCTCGTTCCTTGACCGGGCCCAAGATCTTTCTCAGAATCTTCCTCTCTTTGGCTTTGAGTTGTTCTGCCAGGCCTTTCTTATTCATCGCCAGGCATTCTGATGCATATAACGCCTCCGGGCGTATAACGGTAACGAAGTGCCTCAGTTTGGCCTTGAAGGACATTGATCGTGATTTGTAAATGTCTTTGGTTAAATGGTAAGCCATTTCCATTTTGTTAATCCGTGCCACGAAGGATTCCTTTTCACGAATGTTGGGCTCAATCCATTCACCCAGGTATTTGAATTTCTCTACCTGATGTATTTGTCCTCCATTCACCGTAAGTTCTCTGGGTTCCGACTTGATGTTCGTTATAAACTGCGTTTTCTCAAACGAAATCTGAAGACCTGCCTTTGCTGCTTGCACCTGTAATTGATTGATTTGTTGTGTGGCTGTGTCAAGAGAATTAGAGAAAATTGCAACATCATCTGCGAAAGCTAAACAGTCGATTGTCAGGTTTTTGTTCTTACAACCTAGTCTGACCCCATTCTCTATACCATCCTTACACAATTCTTTACGCCATTCTCGAATAACTTTCTCAAGAACACAGTTGAATAAAAGAGGCGAGAGCCCATCTCCCTGTCTCACCCCTGTCCGTATTGCGAAGGATTCAGAAATCTCTCCCCTGAATTTCACTTTGGAAGCCGTATCCAATAGGGATTGGTGAATGATTGCTCTTGTCTTATTATCTAAACCAAATTCTCTTAAAACCTGGATCAGGGTACTTCGATCCAGCGAGTCGTAAGCCTTCTTGAAATCAACAAAAGTCACAACAAATTTCTTACTTCTCAGATTCATGTACGATAGAATTGATTTTAGATTCATGATTTGCTCAACACAAGAGCGCCCCTTTCGAAATCCACCTTGGTATTCGCCCAGGTGTTGATCGAGCTGTGCTTCCGCTCTCGTTTGAAGCGCTTTCGCGAGAATCTTGTATGTTATCGAGAGGAGTGATATGCCACGATAGTTGTTTACGTCCGCTTTATCACCTTTCTTGTGCAGGGGATGAATTAGGGCCGATGTCCAATCACTGGGCAGTTTCTCTGTTTCCCAAATCTCCCGGATGATATCCGTTAGCTTGTCGACTGGTTTTTCACCTGCGAATTTCCAGAGTTAGGCAACTATTGAATCCTCACCTGGTGCTTTATTGTTCTTAAGTGAGTGAATGATCTGCTTGATTTCTTCCCTAGTTGGTGGACTTGAGTCTGGATTGACGAGCACATTACTGTGAAAGGAAAATTTCGATGTTGGAGCCTCACAATTGAGAAGGGACTCAAAGTATTTCGCCAGGATCTGGCAGTTGTCTTTGTCATTGTAAGCAACTTTCCCATCGGGATTCCTAAAGTGAAGACTGGGTGGTGTGTATTTACTGAGATTTTGCTTCAAGGTTTTATAGAAATCACGGGTGTTGTTCTTTTTGAAATCTTGGTCTATCTGTGCCAACTGATTTTTTTGGAATGCTCGTTTTATCCCGCGTATGGTTTTATCAGCCTGCTTTCTCACGACCAGGAATCTCTCTCTGTTTTCTTCATTCTTCTGTTTGTTCCATCGCAACCAGGCAAGCCGCCTTTGGTGAATGGCATCGTCACATTCATTAGTCCACCAAGGATGCCGCCTCAACTTTGTCAGTGGGATGGTTTCCTGTGCCGTTTCAAGAATTGCTTCTTTGAGTTGTTCCCAATTCTGTGGCTCAAGTGTTTCAAGTTTCTGACTGAATTCGCTTTGTGTTTTCAGTTTTTCCACATCAAACCTGTTGATCTTTCTTCCCTGAAATCTCTTGGTGGATCTTGGAAGAAGTTTTAATTTTATCTTTGAAAGATAGTGATCAGAGTCAAGATTCGCGCTTCTTAATACTTTTACATTCTGGATTTCTCTACGAGATTTACGAGAAATAGCAACGTGGTCAATTTGGAATTCGCCGAGATGGGGATTTGGGGATGTCCATGTTTTCTGTTTTGCAGGAAGTCGTTTGAAAGCGGTTGACTTCATCACTAGGTTGAACGCCTTGCACAACTCCACTAACCTTTCTCCATTGCGGTTTGTTCTTCTGTGGGCCGGGTATTCTCCGATAATATTCTTGAATTTCTTTTCCTTACCGAGCTGAGCATTGAAGTCCCCAAGAAGGACGATGATGTGTTCCTTGGGAATCTTGGATAGAATATCTTCAAGCTCTTCCCAGAATATTTCCGTCCCTTGCGGATCGATTCTGTTAGCTTGATTAATTGGGGCATGGACGTTCACCATGGTGTAGATTTTATTTGTGCTCCGAAACGAAAGGATCGAGACTCGACTGTTGGGGGACGTGAAGTTGGTGATGGACTCTAAAATCTTCTTACTGACCACAAATCCTGTGCCAAGGTGGGGGATGGATTTTACTACACGTTTTCCGACTTTACCTTTGAAGATTCTATACCCCTGGGAGTCAAAAGCTTCTGCATCAACAAACCTTGTTTCCTGAATTGCTGCGATCAGGATTTGATGATGTTGTAGGGTGTCAATCAGTTGTTTCAATTTACCGACCTTCATAAGGGAGTTCACGTTGAATGTTGCGAAGAAGTTGCGTCGTTTGTGTCTGATCTTGTTTGTAGGAGTCTCCGATACCTCCAAGCATGTCGTTGCAGGCTCCCCAGAGTCCGAAGGCCTGCATGCGTCGTGCAAGACGACGGTGGATTGGTTACCACCTGGGGTAGTTGCTTCAGCAGACGTTTCCTCCATGCTTTTCACAGTTGAAAAAACTGTAGATAGGGGGCCAGTGATATTGCACACTGACCAATGTACTGCCAAGGTTGTGAGCCTTGGAGTCCCCAGCACTGATCGGCTCGCCGACCCAGCTTCCCGCTGGGATTGGTTACCCAACCTTCCACTGGGTTGCTCGGCTTAACAGGGGGCACCTCTTGTAGGTTACATGCTGGAGTTGGAGTGAAAGAGGCTAAGTTGGATTCTCTTGCTGAATCCAATATGTTTAAGTCGCAGCTGACATGCAACAACGCATTTCACTCCCATTAGCCCAGAGCCGTAAGGACTCCTCCCAGGTTGATTCCTGGGACCCATTATTATTATTATTATTATTATTATTATTATTATTATTATTATTATTATTATTATTATTATTATTATTATTATTATTATTATTATTGCATTGCCAATAATGGATCAACAGCTATCACATATCATATTTAAGGGGATGATAACTTAGATGCTAGGACACTTTAAACAGACATTATTATTATTACCATCAGCCAAAGGGATTGATTGATGCGTTAAGAGATGTGGGAAAGCTTCTTTCTGTTCATACGCCAGAGTGAACATGCTCCAAGAAAAGTGGTACGGAATGACGAAAAACCTGCTGACAATAATGCAGCTTATGTATCGAACCAAGAGATCTGGCACGTCCTTTGTATTGTAACTTTCCATCTGTGATATAGAATTAAATTTGTAGAAAAATAAAATAAATCCAAAAATAAAATCAGTCGGTTACTCGGGGCGTGCCGGGTTGTAAGTGGGAATTACGTTGGCACTAATTCAAGTCAGGGGATGATCGGAACTACTTAAATAATGACACATACACTTGGCTGGATTTATAAATAAGAAAAATGAATTCAATATCTGAATAACTGACAAGAAAACAAAATTAAAAAAATACACTAATATAACTGTACAACGCCTTCAAAACATTAAAATCTGGTGTCACACACGACCATAACTACTTCCATTACATTATACCATTGATCTGCAACAACTATAATGCTTTATTAACCTATTGAGCTGGATACATTACACACAGTCATTTATTTCAAAGTCGTGTTCCATCCACCAATATTTACTATAATCTGCCACTATTTACTTCAATCTGCCAATATTTACTTGACTTGGCCAATATTTGCTTTAATCTGCCAATATTTACTCACACTGCGAATATTTACTTGAATTAATACAAATTCTAAGAATTAGTAAAAAATCATTTAGCTTACTTTGAAATTTCAATTGTTTACAAAATTTTAATTGTTTATAACTTTAATTCTTCACAAATTTAATTGTAAATGAAATTTTATTTGTTTATAAAATTGTAATTATTTAAAAATATAATTGTTTATAACTTTAACTGTTTATAGAACTTGATTGTAGATGAAGTTCTAAATGTCCATAAAATGTTATTGGTTTATAACATTTTAATAGTTAATAACTTAATTGCGTATAAAATTCAATTGCAGATGAAATTTGAATTGTTTATCAAATTGTAATTGTTTATAAAAGTTTAATTGTTTATAACTTAATTCTTTATAACTCAATTCTTTATAAAATTTAATTGTGGATGAAGTTCTAATTGTTCATCTAATTCTAATTGTTTATACAATTTTAATTGTTTATTACTTAATTGTTTTCAACATTTAATTGTAGATGACATTCGAATTGTTCATAAAATATTAATTGTTTATAAAATTTAATTGTGGAAAACATTTTAATTGTTTATAACATTTTAATTGTTTATAACCTAATTGTTTATATATTTTTGTGGATACAATTTTAATTGTTTATCAAATGTTAATCTATATAGTAAAAATGACTGTTTTGACACTTCATTTTCAAACACAGGTTTTCCATTTTTTTCTAGTTATTCAACGGTTTGTATGGGTCTAAAAGAGATATACAATTTATATTATGCGTTTGTTTATAACGGTGTAGAATTTTTCTTAAAACATGGACATAATCCATTTTAGCGGTAAATGAGGTTTAAAAGTTAAAAAGACATGCTAAAATGTTGGAAAAATGCTTTATTTATGCAACACTATTTTCATAATGCTATTTTGTTCTTTTAATATCATAATAGCTGATGCACAGTAGGCTACTACTTACGAGCTTCATTTATTCAGTTGGTTAATCTTGAATGGCTACAGTAGTTACAGGCCATGGCGTTATTTCATTCCAAAGTGGGAGCTTTTCATACGGAATATAAACCATAGTTTTCTTTATATCCACAATTTTTGAGTGTTTGATGGGTACTACAGCCGAATAAGCTTCATTAGTTGGTAGTTCTAAGTCCCTAATAGTGTTTCGTAAGCGAAAACTGTCACTTGTCTCAATCCAGCAATATACATACTGCATTCAATCTCCCCTGGTTCATCAGAAGAAACTGACATTTCACGGTATTTTGAGATTGAAAATGTTATTTTGTTAGGTTTTACAACATTTTTCCCATAAAAGTCATTTCTTAAGCATGTTCTCTTGTAAAACTTGGGCCACCAAGCCCCATAGTAAATGAAATCTTCAAATGACATTTTCTTCACAGTAAACTTACCAGGAATTTTCGAGGAGGTGTTAATCAGATCAATTACGTCATCAGTTTCATAATATCTCTCTACCTTTCTTAGTATTCTCCTTATAATTTCAAAGTCACGTTCATTAGGCAAAACGAATGTCCCCTAACAGGAAACACCAAATTTATTTTGTCAAATCTCTTAGTTTCACAAAGAGCCATCATAAGTCTAACAAGGGTGTGGTTCTTGTTTTGACCAGCAGAGTTGTCAGCAAAAAGGTGCAATGTTTTAACTTCATCTGAAAGTTTGTTTTGTATGTACCACATAAGCATAGAGCATACTTCATTTGAACATTTACCACCTTCGCCTTCATGATAAATAAAAACAGTCATTTTTCGGGAAGAAATATCGTGAATTCCAAAGACGTTCACTGTAAGTTGCCTGAAATCATAAGTATCTTGTACAGGTATGAACGGTCATGCCACATTAGCCATATAATCTACACATAATCCAACTTGTTTAGGGTCTTTTTTGCATTCCTCAGTGGTATATTTACTTAGTTGTAAAACTTTTTAGCCCTCCTATTGTGGACCATAAGCTCTGCTATTGCGGCTCTTTTCGCACTGTCATTAATAAAAAGGCTTTTTATTTTCAACTTGAACTCCTCACAGCTCACACATGCGTCTTTTGCAGGTTGACCAAAACCTAATGAGTAATTTTCTTTGAAATATTGTCCCAAGAAATTATTGATAAACTGTAAAGAAATTCGTAAGTTACAACCACAATATTACTATTTTAGGTTAAGCTTGGCAGAAATATTGCAAGGGAATGGAATCATTTATCAGCTGAGAGTAACTGCCAATAGCGCCAATGATGTTTAGAACAGGAAACAATGCTTGAGAACTATTGTTTACGGCAGAAGAGGAACAAATCCCGGATGTGTTACCTATCTGCAGTAAAGTCAAAATTCAAACCGTTGCCATACCAACAAATATGATGCCAGATATTCCATTTTAGCAGTAAACGGTGTGTCTACCCACTTAGAACTGATTTTTGCTGAAAAGTGACTTTGTGAGTTTTGTGGACTTGTTGCCTTTCTGCAGTTAGCGATTCATAGTAAAAATGAATCGCTAAATGTGTTGCTAAGCGCAAAAGTCGAGAATGGCTGGGCAAATTGGACTTTTTTTTTCAATCATTCGCTTAAGTCCGAAGAAGGTTTTTATGAAGAGAAAAATTGGTCACATTGCCCGGAAAACGTAAATATTCCATTTTTCAGTGTCTAACAATGCGTTGCCATTGTTACTGGTGTGGCGAAAGTAACACAGTTTGCAAACAGGTACCGCCAAGAGCAGAGTCTAAGTGTGGTGGAATAAGCACAGTTTGTTAACAGATACCGGAAGGGGCAGATTCTAAGTTGCGATTGCTATTAGTGAATGTTCAAGGACCAACATCAGTCCGACATTTACGAACTGTTAATGGTGAATTGTGTGGCTCTTACAGAGAAGCCTGTTTACGTTTTCAACAGTTAGAAAATGACGCTCATTGGGATTAAACTCTCAATGATGCTGTAATTTCTTCACAACATCATCAAATACGAACGTTGTGTTCTATAATTAGGCTATATCAACATGCTTCCCATCAAACCAATTGATTTACGGATAAAATACAAAGTTGATAATTGTGATAATATCTGGCATCAACAGGAAGTCCACATTTACAAATCAGTGAAGAAAAGGAACAATAATTTTCTTCGGCTTTTCCCAATTAATTGGGGTCGCCGGAGCCAAGCAGGCTCATTTTGGTTTTGGCCGGGGATTTAAGGGCGCCACGTGATTTTACAGGTGAAAATTTTACCCCGATGTCACCGGAATACGAACCCCGGCCGTCCGGGTGAAAGACGAGCAGCTAAGCCACTGCGCCATCACGCTCCCCTAGTGAAGAAGTGTACAATGAGGCTTTGATATCAATTGAGAACATGTGTTTGATAATGTCAATTAGGCATGGTCGCACCCAATCGGCCGATGCACAACGCTTTTAATCAAGAGTTGCAACGCGAAAAAATGTACGTTCTCGATGCTTTGAGAGAATCAGTTCGAAAAAAATCTTCCACTGTTGAACCAACAACAAGAGTGTGTATTTGATACTCTTATGACTGTTGTAAATGATGGAAATTGAGGAATTTACTTCCTGGACGCTCCCGGGGGGTACAGGAAAAAAATTCATTGATTTTCGCAAATATTCGCTCACCCAATGAAGTTGAACTCGCACTTGTTTCATCTGGCATTGCAGCTACAATGTCCGTAGGCGGTCGAACAGCCCATTCAGCGCTAAAATTGCAGTTGAATATGCAAAGCAACAAAACTCCGACCTGCAACATTTTGAGGAACTCTGCAATGGCAAAGGTTTTGCAGCAATGTAAAATGATAGTGTGGGGTAAATGCACGATGGCACATAAAACGTCTTAGGGGCATTAAACCGAACCATGTAAAATCTGCGGAACAATCAAAACCAATTTGGTGGTGCGATGATTTTATTAGCAGGGGATTTTCGTCAAATATTGCCAGTGATTCCACGGTCAATGCCAGCTGATGAGCTCAATGCATGATTAAAGTCCTCCAATTTGCGGAAACAGTTCAAGATACTAAATTTAGGCAAGAATATGCGTATCGAGATGCAAAATGATCCATTTGGAGAAATATATTCAAAACAACTCATTGACATTGGAAATTCCCTTCAGACGATTTGACTGGTTGCATTACATTTCCTGACAATTTTTGCCGGTTTACTGATTAAAAAAACGAACTCATTCAAAAGGTGTTCCCAAATGAGGACATACAAACCACTTGATTCCGCTATCAACCAAGATGATGTCGTCAACTATGCACCCAAATTTTTGAACTCGATGGATTTGACATGATTGCTGCCTCAGAATCTTCAGTTAAAGGTCAGATCGGTGGTCATGATGTAGATAAATATCAATCAACCTCGTCTTTGTAACGGCACACGGCTAGCGTTAAAAATACTAATGAACAACGTGATCGAAGCAACCATTCTAAAGGGAATGAACAAAGGAGAGTACGTTCTTATACCACGCATCCCAATGATCCACACTGGCATACCATTTGTATTTAAGCGACTGCAGTTTCCAGGGCGGTTTGATTTCCCTATGGCCATAGATAAATCACGGGGGCAGTCATTGATTGTTTACGGCATTGATCTTGAAAGCCCATGTTTCTGTTCCCGTGTTGAAAAACCTTCAACGTTGTTTGTTTACGAGCCAGGTAAGCAAACAAAACATATCGTTTACCGCAATGCATTACAATGAAAATATCATTTAACAGAAGAATTTTATTTTGAACTGGTCAGTATTATTACATGTGCAAGAAAACAGCAGGTTGTTTTGCCTTCAGAGTGTTGATTGGAATCAGTTTTTTCTATGATAATTATCTGCCCCTAAGAAAGAAGATTACGATTTCGCACAGTATCTGCACGGCATCAACTTATCAAATTACTCCATTTGCAACGGGGGATAATTATGGCTCAGTGAGGGATTTGAAGACCTGCCAAACAGTTTCCATCTTCGCAACAGTCAGTCAGGGTTTCTGGGTAGTGATATGCCGATATATTTTTGAGCATTTCCCTAGTCACTATGAAGATATAAATATTGCAGCTACTGAAAAAGCATAGTCTGTTGGTAACTATTAGTAGCAGTAGAAAATTAACTCAGTACATGTTGATGATGTAGTGATAGGCATTATTTTGATTTTTGTGTGTAGTACAGACTGAATTGGAGTTCAATACATAGTCATTTATTTTGACAGAACGACGTCAGTCGGGTCATCTAGCTGTTTATAAAATTGTATTGTTAATACATTTAATTGTTTATTAACGTTACATTAGTTTATAACAAATGGTCAATGCTGATAACATTAATATTAGCAATTGACATCAATGTATATTCAGATTTTGCAATTCGAATAGCAATAGTTGATTAGGATTTTCAAATAACTTAGCGTTTATTTAATCAATTGTTAATAATAAAATGTATTGGAAATCTATTATAACATTAACATTTATTTAGCAATGTTTATCAAAATATATTGGCAATGTTTTAAAAAATGTATTGACATTATTTATAGAAAGAATTTCTGCGATTTATTAATAAAAACGATATTTGTATTCCGTTTTCCTGAGAGCTTGGCGCTGTCCATAATGAGTACTACAACATTTAAGAACTGGGGAATTTCCTATGAATGAGACCTGGTCCCTAATTACATAAGTTTTAAATCTTACAATACAACTTAATGATCTCTGCCCTCTAAGACAATTATTTACATATACCATGGTATAAGGGGCTAATTAACTCTAACAGTTAACATAAACATGAATTTTTGGACGTAGATTCGTTACCACCCTATAAAATAAAACAATGTAAAAATGTAGACTACCATTATTTCCTGCCCTAACACACGCTAGTCGGAAAATTCGCCTGGCATCAAATATCTATCGGATTACGTTAATCGGGATCAAATACTTCCGTGTCATAATACTAAGTCGCGGGTATACTTATATTTACTGTCTTCATGTATACTGACATGAACCACATCAAAAATGTAAATCAAGAATCAAAAATTAAGAGCTCCAATAACTCCTTAATAACTCATTATAAACTCAATCTATCATGACCACTTTAATACAACTTGACTACCATCTATACTGCTGTACAATCACAAAGGATAGATCTTCTGATATATTGAATCCTAACTAGTTGCAAATACAACTGGGGTTAGACTGTGCCACTTACCTTGTGGTTTTGTCGAATTTCTTCTGACTGCTCTCTTATTCCTAGTGTGTTTATAATGCAATTACACAATTGCCTGCAACGTCCTCTCTTGTCAAGGGACTGTTCCACCTTGAATATAACTCACATATGAGGTCATACCTAATGGCCTCCTATTATTTCCTCGTAGATTACGCACTTTCAAACACACATACGCTGACTTACCTTCGCACTCAGTTGGCTTACTCCGAACCACTTAATCCCTTGACCGATTTGCCACAATAATACATTAACAGGCACACTCATTTCCCCATTTCAAGATCACATTAATTATCCTGTATTTAGCATTTCTATTCTTTATCCTTTCCATAAATATCTCGTCTTAATGACCTCCTTTATATTCCTCCGGCAGTCAAATATTCATCAATATTACTATTTCAGTCTTTAACATTTCTATTATTATTATCATTGTCATCATTAATACTCTTATTCCTAATTTTACACGCAACGTTAAGACATTATTATTATTATTCAACATTTTGGGCAATACGAAACTATTGCATTCCTTTGCGGGAAGAATATACTCCACCCTTTACTTGACCTTACCCGTCTTCATTATTACATAAAGACAATTTTTCCGACTACTTATTTTTGGCAACAAATCTATGTCATTCTACACACTTTTTCCAGGCCGCATTCTTACATACTATATTACCTTCTAATTATCGTATTCCCCATTTCTTAAATAACAAATATAGCCTAATACAAATGTGTACTCATCTGGCTAGTATTTCATGATAGGTGACATGAGAGCTCATACCTGTTACATGACCTTGCGTAGCCGTTCATCTCACAGCTCAACAAAGGTTGACAGATCTCTCCTCCCATCCTGGCATCTCTCCATTGCATAGGATAACACATTCTTTAAAACTTCACTTACGACACTAATCTGTAACACAGAAGTTAGTCTTATTTTAAAAGTTCAAAATTCACAACACTGATTGTTCCTCGCGATACTGACGTGTATTTCCACGCACTCGTGTAAAAAATGTCTGTACCCTAACAGTAGCCCTATATATTGGAAGCTGTTTACTGGTGTGTGCATCACTACTGATCCCTACTCTACCTGTACATTCCAAACACGCAGGGATTCCTCTCCTCCCTCAATAAACTGGAGACTATTAGTCGGTATAGTTCCTACTCAATTCAGAGCAATAGCTCAGAAGTGGAATCTTTTGAAGAATGTCTTTATCACTTAAAATCTGGGATCGACCACCACGGCCTCCCGTGGATATGGATGTCGTCAAACTGAACAAACTGTCATTCTTATTTAATTCAGCACTTTACATGAATCGCACTACTTTTGTGTAAGTCCTTTGTCGCCCAGAATCTGGGATTGAGCGGCGCATGCTAATGCCACTGAATACATATTTCAAACTGAGACTGTACAGCTTCCAGCCTACTTCTTATATCAGATTTCGACTGAACCCTGAAGTTGGCAGTATTTTCACATGAGCTCCGCTAAAATTGGGTCTTCGATCATAGGATTGACATTTCCTTAACATTCATAACTCGCTGATTCCAATGATGGTAGATGGCGCCCGAGAATGTTTTCCGCAGTGGCGACGTGCAGCTGCGAGGGGTTGCTTCATCAGTTTAGTTGGCAGCACTCTGTCCTTGAAAGGGGGACTCTCGCGCGTATGGGCTGTAGGCAATCAATCAATCAATCAATCAATATTTATTGTCATTTAACAACTTATCGTTGTATTAGACTACGTCACATTGTTAAAAATACATTTTCAATTTACAATAAAATCACAAAATTATGTATAATATATTACAAGTATTATTACCAGCTTACTGAATTCTATAAAATAAAATAAGAATAAAATAACACGAATACAGTAAGAAGAAGTTGATCTTCTATAGTCCATCTGGGCAGAGTGTAATTTTCTCTTCAAATTCGACCAAGGTGTAAATACTGCTGTTAATGAGCCATCGCTTAATGGAAGTTTTGAAAATGTTTATCGACTCCTGTTGTAGTTGTGTTGGTAGTATGTTGAAGATTTTAATTCCATAGCATTTGTAGTGGTCTTGTGTTTTCTTTAACCTGACATGAGGTGTATCTAACTGGTTTCTTATTCTTGTGGTGTGTGAATGCACATCCCTTCGATTTTTATATACATTGAGATTTTCCTTAATATACACTGAGCTATGGAATATTTATATTGATGTAAGAGTCATAATTCCAAGTTCTTGGAAGTGATTTCTGCAGGATTCTGTACTAGGCTTGCCTTGTATACATCTTATTGCCTTCTTCTGCCATCTGAAAACATCTTGTGCCCCTGTTGAGTTTCCCCGCAATATTATACCATAAATTAAATATGAATGGTAAAATGCATAGTATGCGAGAATCATCTTATTAGCACTAACTGATTGTTTGAGTTTTCGCAATAAAAATAAGACTCGTGCTAATTTTGTACATAATTTTTGTGTGTGAATGTCCCAGTTTAATTTAGAGTCTTAATGGATTCCCAACAACTTAACAGAGCTGCATTCATGACTACCTGAAGCCAATTTGACTAAGTGAAAATAGATTTCTTCTGTTTTGTTACTGTTTAGAAATAGTTTGTTTACCTTTAGCCAAGAAGTTGATTCACCTAAAATTTGTTTCTTTTCTCTTCAAGGCAAGTTAGGTCTCTATTACTTCTTATTACAGTAATGTCATCAGCATACAGTATTGACTTGGCATTTATATTACTAACAATGTCGTTTATATAGACCAGGAAGAAAAAGGCTCCAATGACTGAACCTAGGGCTACATCTGTATTTACAATGAGCGGAGCAGATTTTTTGGTTGTCTATTACCACTATTTGCCTTCTCTTGTGGAGATAGGAGGTAATTAATGATAATTCACAATCTATGACTCCATAATAGTGAAGTTTTTGTATTAATATATCATGATCCACAGAATCGAAAGCTTTACATAGGTCTAAGAGTGTGACAGATATAATAAGTTGAGATTCAAATCCTGCAATCACTTCATAAACAACAGCTTCAACCGTTGACTTACCAGTTCTGAAACCAAATTGGGTACTATTTAACAACTTGTGCTCCTCAAAGAATGCTGATAATTGTTCTTTCATACACTGTTCTATTATTTTGGAAATAATTGGGACAATTGAGATTGGCCTATAGTTACTGCGGTCCATCATATCTCCTTTTTACTGGACTGGAATTGTGATTGTGATTTTCAGACACTCTGGAAAAACTCCAGTAGTAAATATCCAGTTTATTAGATAAGTTAATGATGTCTATTAATTGTTTTAGAATAAAATTCGACATTCCATAATAATCCTCACATTTTGAATTGTTTAGTTCTGAAACTATTTTTAGAACCTTCTCATATGTTATTTGTCTCCATCTGAAGGATGGTGTGGGATTTTCATCTACCTTATGGTTTTCCAATTTTTCCATAAACTTTGTATGATGATTTTCATATTCCAAACTTTTGACCATATTTTCAACAGAATTTATAAAATATTTATTTAACACATTTGGCGTTATTGGTGTAGAGTCCTTACTTTTATTTTTACCCAGTTCCTTGTTTATGATTAACCAAGCAGCTTTACATTTATTCTTTGCGTTATTAATGAACTCATCATTCTCTCCCTTTTTTGCTGCTTTAATTTCCCCCCGATATAATTTTTTAATATGATTATAGTTTTCTATATCCTGTGGGTCTCCTTTCTTTGCTTTAGTGTAATACATGATCTTTAGCTTCCTAATAACATCAAGGTAAGGCGTATACCATTTGGTATTATTTCTACTTTGTTTTTGATCTGGACTGTTTTTTTTCTTAATTGGGCAGCATTTATTTAAGGAAGTATGTATTATAATCATAAACTTATCAGCTGCTTCAGAAACATTGTTATAGCTCACAATTATGTTTTCCAAATTCCTGCTGGTCAACTCGTGCGTTAATCTGAGAAAGTTATTGTCGCTCAACATCCTAATATACTTGACTTGCCTATTTTCTGGGAAGTGTCCTGTATCAATTTGAAATGTTAGCCAGAGGCCACTATGGTCAGACAAGAGAGGTTTTACAACACCAAAATTATAACCATTTGTTGTCACATTAGTAATAATGTTATCTAAACAAGACTTATTTCTAGTTGGTTGGTTATTGATCAGATAAAAATCAAAAGATTGTAAAATGTTACAGAATTGTTTCTTTGCCAGTGATTCAATTAATACATTTATGTTAATATCACCTAAACAATATATTTTATACTTTTGGAATTTTGCTAAGTAACAAGCAAAGCTTTCCCATATGTTTATGAAGGCCTGGACATCCGAATCAGATGTACGATATATGGAAATAATAAAAAAATTAGCTCTTGTAAACTTTACCCCAGTTACTTCAAAGAGCTGTTCTATACAGAAATCATTTAAATCCATTATTATACTATCCATGTTTGTATTTACTTTCTTGAATGTAGCAACACCCCCGTTTGATTTATTTTTTCTACAAAAGCTAGTCATTACCTCATACCCTGATGGAATATCAAGACTAACCTCTTCTTTCACAAGCCAATGTTCATTTACACACAATATATCTATTGAAAGGGAATTGAGTAAGATTTCTAGTTCACCTAACTTATTTCTTATAGATTGTAAATTGATATGAAATAGATTAAGCTCTTTCAAAACTTGTGAAGATAGCTCATCAGATTTGTTTTCAGTGATATTTACATCTTTAGTAAGTTCATTCAAAATAACTATATTGTCTGTAACATTATTTTCAACTCGGATCTTTGTACAAGGTTTCTGGTTTAAGGATCCGAGTTTCCTATCACGTTTCCCTGCAAAGGCCAGGTATGAGGTATAGCTTTTCTCAATTTTGAGACATCGCTAATCTCCCTCCTGATAATGCAAGCAATTTCCCTTCCTAGTGCTTCTTTCCATTTGTGGTTAAAATGCAAGCCATGCTTAGTAAACATTTCTCTGCTAAATTTGGAAATATCAATAACTTCACAATTTTTTAAATGTTTACATAAGCTATGAACTTGAGCATTAGTTTCACTTACAGCCATGTTAACACAAGATTCCTTCATAAGATCATGTCTATAAGGTACATTAACAACAATTACTCGTGAATTATTCATTATTGAGAGCTTACCTTTTAAACTCCTGACTAATTTGTTACCTTAATTAGCAGCAGCATCGTTGGTCCCTGTCACAATTACTACATAATTGTCCTTTTCCATTAGAGGATTGCAATTGGCAAGAACATCCACAGTTTTTGCACCAGGTTTTACTGATCCACACACTTGTATACAAGGATTATCGAGATTAGTCTTGATTTCTTCTGCCAAGCCCCTACCCTGGCTGTCTGCATACACGTTGACTGCTTGCCGTGAGGAAGTTGAATTATTAGTTTTCTTCTGTGGGCTCCTAGCACTGTGTTTGGTTTTACTATTGGATGATTCCGGTGAAAACGTGTCATTTGAAACATGTTCAAGCACTTGAAATTGATTGGAGCACTTCACTGTTGTACTTGTGTGTTTCACAACATACTCGTTTCGTCCCATTTGATTTGCATTAGGCCTAAAATTGCGACCTGTAACCTTTGTCCAATTCTGTATTTCTTTCTTGTCTTCTTCTAACGCTGCAATTCTTTCTTTCAAAGATTCATTTTCAGCTCTCAAGACCATTAAGTCTTCTTGAAGTACACCTAAAATTTTAACTACGGATTCATAATTGTTTTGTTGTTGTTGTTGTTTAGTCTCCATGCTATTGCCGCTTTGTTTACAAGCAACGCAGATCCATTCACTTTCATGTTCGTTAAAATTGGACTTGATATATATATTTCCACAGCGAAAATGGTACCATTCAACACAAATTGTACATAGAAAACCGTTTTTCACTACTCTATTACATTTAACACACTTTTAGTCACTGATTTTGAGATTTATCGGAGATAACTCAGACTCAGACTCGGTACCAACAGCCGCCGCCATGTCCAAATCGTCAGATAAACGAGCGTGCATGTCTTCAGTGTGTATTTCAGTAAGCGAGCGTTCAGATAGATTATTAGAAGAGTGCCAACAGTATACAGGCGGGAATGGTAACTACTGAAGAGAGAGTTTTTTGGTGGAATACATTTTTCGAGAAGGCGATCGGTTTACAGAACATGTAAAATGAAGATTTCATGCGCGGTTTCATAATTCAAAGTTTCCAAAACGTGATACCTTTCGGGATTATATTAGTAAATTTCGTGTGACTGGCTCAGTTCACGATGTACCGGGAACAGGCAGGCCTACGCTTTTAACAGACGAAAAACTGGATGAAATCTCCGATATCATGCTGTCCGAGTAAATCAACACGAAAATTAGCTCAACAAACAGGAATCTCTAAGTCAACAGCACATAAAGCTGTAAGAGACAAGCTTCTGTTGTTCCCTCATAAAGTTACCGTGGTTCGTGAATTAAAACAAACTGATTACGGAAAAAGAGTGATGTACTGTGAATGGTTCCAAAGATTCATTAATCGACATGGACTTGACGTTTTAAATAAAACGTCTTTTACAGATGAAGCATGGTTTCACTTATCCGGCTTTGTAAATTCCCAAAATCCACGAATTTGGTGTTTAGACAATCCCAATGCACAAAAACAATTACCATTGCATTCGCAGAAAATTGGCGTATGGGTTGCCATATCTCGAGCACGCGTAATAGGCCAATCTTTTTTGACAGTTCGGTGAATTCTGATGTCTACGGCTCTGAGATAATTTACAAGTTTATAGCTCAGTTACAAGAATACGAAATTGAATGCTCTTTCTTTCAACAGGACAATGCTACAGCACATACGTCCTACCAGTCGCTTCACCTTTTAAATCTTTTTTTGGGGGGATAACTAACTAAAGGCCTCTGGCGGCCTTGGTCTCCCGATTTAATCCCACCGAATTATTACCTCTGGGGTGCGGCGAAATCTGAAGTATACAAAACTAATCCAAAAACGATTGAGGAACTTGAAGTGATATAATTAATTATATGCAGTCCATTCCGCTATAAACTTTAGTGAAAGTCGTCGACAATATGTGTAGACGTGTTGTTGTCTGTCTTCGAACACAAGGACAACCCTTCCAGCATATGTTATGAATGGCTGTGGTGAGTACAAAGTTTACTGTTTGTTTGTTATGATGAAAGCGGAAGCCGTGCTGCCAACGTAACTGCTGTATCTAGCTCTCGCAGACGCATGTAGACGCTGCGGGGGAACATTTCCGGACTCACTGTACTTGATTTCAGAATCGTTTGTTCAAATTCCTAGAATCCAGAGCGCGTGGGTTTGGGAGTTCACAAACTCAAAGAAATAAATTCGGGATTCCCCCACCTTGCCCCCCCCCCGGAACTAGGCCTCCAAATACATAATGTATGTATTTCGTTTGAACTCATAGCTCTTTATCCTTTCAAAATTAGGATAGTCTTCTATTAACTACCGGGCGTCTTTCCATTCCCTTGTAATTGCTCCAGATTGTCTCTATTACGGTATTTCATTGAAGTTGCGGGTATTATTGGAGAGTTGACCCATCCTCTCTGACGCTGAATAAGAAATAGTAAATTCCCGGCATCTTGGCTCGGAGTTTTATCTCTGGCTGTTTTCATAAGCCGATAGCTGCGCCCGCTTCTCATCATAGTGTCACATTCCAGTGTCCATCTTTTGAAACCTTATTGGCATTGAAACATTCACTTTCGCTTTGCATTATATTTTATTACAAATGAACCTATTTTTTCGGCCTAGTACAATAGGGTTCAGTGTAATATGGGGGAAGGAATCTAAACTCATGAATTACCAGAATATTGATGAAATTTCTACCTAAGTATAATCATTTTTCCAGCACTAGAGAATCGACTCATGTCTATGAAAGAACATTACATGTTCTAATATAGGAAATCCGGATAGAAGGAACGTGAATTAATTCTCAAATAGAATTTGAAGTAAACGAATGTTCTGCTTGAAAACACTACTCGTTGTATTCTAAGTGCAAGGAAAAGTTCCGACAAAGGTATATAACAGGACTGGATATTGAACAAAGAATTTCTTAAATAATAAGAAGAAAGACAATAATTAATATCATACCAGAGCATCAGGGACTCACTTATGGGAGAGATGTTACTCTCGGGAGTTGAACTCTGTACTGTGACCGATCCAGTCAGGGTCAATTACCGGCCCCGGATGACAGAAGATCGGAAGGAGACCGGAGAGTCAGTATGACGTCATGGCATGACGCGGCGAGGTAACCGCGAGAGTAGGGGAATGCTCCAGAAGGTTCCAACCCCTCCCACTTTTTTCCTCGAAGAAGGACGCGGTTCCGGAATGTTCAGTATGTGAGTCAGCAGTATGTGAGTCAGTAGTGCGTGGACGAGAATGTTGTACAGCGGAGCACGGAAGATTAGCCCATGTCATGTAGACAGTGATTTTACATCGGGAACTTGAATGGTTTTCGTGAGTGACCAGCAGGCCATGAAGCCTGAAACTAGCGTGCATGTATTGCCAGTGAGTTTTTTTACAGTGAAGTATGTCAGTTTGTTTGTCGAACAGTGTGAATTTCAAGACGATTTCGGACTCGCTAGTATGTGAGGAAACAGTTAGAACTGATAAAGGAAGTCCGTTTATGCCGACAATTTATGTTCATTAAAGATTGATACCAGGAGGTGTTTAAAATTACGAGTATCAGGGGACGAACTATATAACGATAGTCGAGGTGAAGCATTATCGCGAGGCCCTATATTGTAACAGACATCCATTCGGAAATAGCATAGCAGTGTGGCATTTTAAGAAACGCAGTGAGAATGCAATAAGGAAGGCCACATCTACTTTAAGCTTGTGTTGGAAGACTGTAGGCCGCAGGCAACTTGATATGTCGGTCAAGGCCAGCTCGAAATAGCTCCTCGTGGAAGGAAGTGTGTCACTGGGTTAAAGGAAAGTGAAGACATATAACTCAAGTGAACCAGGAACTAGACGCTATAGTGCGCGAGCGTGGAAGTGCTCTGATATAGTGAGATGTAATATTGCCACACGGCAGCATGAACTTAATAACCATGGACTCTAATACTCTGGGAATCAACATGCATATTAACACGCAAATTATGCTGCACTGAACTTCTAAAGGGGCCACAATGGGGTGAACGGTCGCAACGAGATGGACGAGTGGACCATGGTTTTGACGTCCGGAGACGCCGCTGCTGAAGGTGACCGGGGACAACCTGTGGGTGGACATGGGCGTCGCCAGGAGATCGAGAGGTGCCATGGGCGGATACCTCTACCAGTACGCTGGGAGACCACATCGCGGAGACACTGGAGGAACGCCGCCGCCCTGATGCCGCAGACGATGACGACACCGACGCCATGGATTTCCGAGGACACCGGATATAAAGTAAGACGTTTCCTTTCCATCCTTGTTCATCAGAAAGAAGAGAACTTCTACCTCGGATAGCCATGCCATGAGATAACCTGAGATCGTGTAACTTAACGCCCTTTATAATCATTTATTCCAGGTTGAATAAGAGCATCATTTTTTTTCATAGGGTCGTGCAGATGTTTTTTGTCTTCCTTTTCGGGTCATTTGACCTACATAAATTTACAGCATCAATGGTCGGAGTAAGACATGTATTTATTCTTTGAGACATAATAATAATAATAATTTGAAATTGGGTAACGATAATAGGAGATGCCCATTTTGCTGGGAGATTCTAGCATGTCGATTTCAGAGGTCATTATTCGAATTTTATTCTGAAAGGTTTGTCACGGATTGCATAGATTTTTATGGCAAATGAATATGGTTGAAGATTGTCGGATAAGGTTCCTTGGATAGGATGCCATATTATCATACGACCTCGTGGTCCCGATAAAGTTGATACGCTCTGTTTGTGTGGGTTCTTGAGACATGCTAATAATGCATGATTTATTTTGTAATGATGTTGTGTAAAGTTTATGTGATAATTATGTGGTAATTAGATATGGTATTATTCCGTCATATATGACGAGGTTATTCACGGGGCGACGGATGTCCGTTGAATTGTATTTGTAAGGACAGGGTCCTCTTGACGAACGTGCCACGTTCATTGATGAGTTGTATTGAATAGCGCAGGTGTGTAATTGATGGTGCGCTCGACAGTCAGGTTGTTTGGATCTTCACACAGAGTGTTCGGCGGAAGGGTTACGATTAAATGTTTGTTGTGAGTATGAAATACGCTAGGGCGCAATTATTGCGAGGTTCTTAACCTTTCATAAACATTAGACAATGCTATAATTTAATTACAATGACAAATATGACAGTGTGGATCAAGGTTGTTGGAAAGGCGGAGATAAATCAGTAATAATAATAAGAATTAGTAGTGTAAATATGTAAGCACATTCTGGGTGTGTTAATAATTTATGATAGGTTATAATTAATTGTTGAAATGTCATCTTATGTGAAGCTGAGTCGATGTTTGAGTGCTATTTGAAGTAACATGATGCTCTTTAGTTATTAATTTGCAGTTCGATAGAGGAGATCCGTCCATTGCTGTATAAGGGTAGACAGTTGTAATTTACATAGATATTCGATATTTTCTTAGAGTTTTCTTTGCCGCAGGTGAACTTTGTGATAAGTGGCTAGTGATGTTTACATGCGTGTGCACCGATAAATTAAGGGTTAATTTAGCTTTTTGAAAGGCGATCTCCTTGTCGGATCTTTAAGAGAGGACACCCACGAGTTTGAATAAGTATAATTTTTTTGTTTGTTTAGGGACTATGAACTTTATTTTTATCTCGGACTTTGTCCCACCATAACTTTATACTCGTGCGTGATAGGCAGGTTGCATATTTATTTATCCTTTGGCCAATAAAGGTGCAGGTGTGATTTTACGAGGGCTTTTCCTTTCTTTTCTGTTTGTCAATTCAAGTTAGGGTTTTGCTTGTGAATCCTGGTTCAGTCTATTTGCCATCCCAACCCGTAAACGACCCGGGACCCTTTGTCTCTAGCTCGCTGGAGCTTTTCTTTCAGTCTTGTCTGTATGAACCAAGATTCATGTCCTAATTTTTTTGTACCCATTCCCTTGGCTGTTTCTTCTGATGGGGCCGGGATGCTAGCCGGGTGATCGCCTGTCCCATCGGAGAAACGGGCACAGGGGGGGGGGGAAGTGGCGCCGCCAACGTGTTGGGCTCGACGACGATGGGGTGTTTCGTTTCCGTCATGGGCATGTTTTTTGTACTCAATCATTTGTTGTGGTGATGGGAGTATACTGTGTGGTCAGATTCGTGCCTTGATGGGAGCGCGATGCTTGCCATGTGTAATTCTTGTGTAAAATTAACCTCGTATCACACTGAGCCTTTAGTGAACCATTTGACAGGGTTGGTACACGATCTCAGGTTATGGCTTTACTCGACGACCTACATTCCCATTCTCATATTTAAGTTGTATTGTAAGATGTCACAAGTAGTAACCGCAGAAAATATTGCTGATATATTAAAACAAATCCAAGTTGGATTAAATGGTCTAACCACTGAAATGAATAATGTTAAGGATAGTGTTGGGTCAATTAAAACAAACATGAAGAGCGATATGGATCGCTTATGGACGGCACAAGAGGGTGTCGGTATTCAGGTAGCAGAGGTACAGAGGACACAAGAGGGTGTCGGCACTCAAATAGCAGGAATAAAAAAAGATGTTGGTGATAAAGTTGATGGTCTCAGAACCGACTTATTAGAAGTCATGGGATCTAATCATAAGAGTTTAGAATCTCATTTGCAGAAAAATATTGATGCTGTAGAACGTAATCTTAGGCTATCAGGAAAGGCTATAGATAATAAGATTAATGTACTCGATAAAAGGGTAGAAACTACATTCCAAGTGCTCACCGCGGAGCTCAAAGATTCTATGGCACGGCAAATCAGGGATACTCAGAGTTCGCTTCGGGGGAATATTGAAGGACTTGAGGAGAAGTTGAACAGTAATATTAAAGGCATGGGACAAGATTTGACGGCAAAAATTGAGCAAATTGGTTAGTCTAACGAGGAAACCCTGGACAAGTTGAAACAGGACGTGTCAGGTTGGAAAGAAGAGGTTGCGAAGGACGTGAAAAACATGCAGATACAGGTTGAATCATTCCAGGACACGTATGACAGGAAAATCACTCATTCACAAACGACATTACTCGAACATGTGAGAGAATCTATCCATACTTCCATTGTTGAGTTGGAGGAGAAGATCATTATTCAACAGGGAAGGCAACTCACTCGATTAGGCAACTTAGAGGCGGAAATGACGCAGATAAAAGACAAATCGGAGTCAGAAAGGGTTAGATGGTCTGAAATTGAAAACACGCCACATCTTAACGGGACGGAAAGTGAAAACGCCCCATCTTCTAGAAAGGCGGGTGAGGTAGTTGCAACGCCGAGAATACGGAGTATAAATCCCGCGGGACACCTAACTATCATTAGAAGTATAGACCACCAGCCGAGGAAATTCTCGGGGAACAATGGGACTAATAACGTCACACCTATCGAATTTATGAGGGAGGTCCGTGAATACATGGCGGAAAATAAGATACCACGTGAGAGGGAACTAAGAGTTATTGAGAGGTCCCTGGAATCGACGGCATTAACTTGGTTTCGCGCATTTCGATACACGTTCACGAGCACGGATGAGTTCGAACGATTATTAATCAAACGTTTTTGGAGCCCTGAAGAACAATTGAACATACGGGCGGAACTATACGCTAAACGGTATGCGACGTCCAATCCGACTAGGTATGCGGGGTACTTCGCATCGCAACTCGCCAGGCTGCAGTATTTGACTCCACCAGTGCCGGAGGACGAATTGGTCCAAGCCATTATACGACAGTTACCTGTAGAGGTACAGAAGAGTGTAATAGCGTCAGGAGCCGAGACTTTAGAGGGATGTGAAGAGATTCTTCGAAAACTTGACCACACTAGCGCACAGTTACAGGCGAGGTCCGGACGACAGGAAAATAGAGATGTGAACACGGTCGTGATTGACAAAATTGCGCAGACGGAAGAGCGAACGCCGCGGGAGACGGACAGGCCAAGAGACACGGGGTACTATCGGAGCCGAGATAGGAGCTACGGTGGAACAGACGAGCGACCCAGATGGAGGAATAAACCGTACGAAGAACGTAGGAGATCCCGATTCAACAATACGAAGGGACGATATGGTGAATATCAGCGAAGGCAGTCAAATCAATATTATCAGAGACAGAATGCCTATAGGGATTCTCGTTCGCAGGGGTCGCGGCCGAGCTATACGGAAAGACATCGAGAGAGCCAGGAATATTTACAACAATTACGGAGTAATCCATCCGCACCACCGGGGGAAGCTGACCGACCACCTGACACAAGTCGGTCAGATCAACAAAAAAAAACTTCAAATTAAGAAATTCCTCAAACCTTGGTCCTCCCGAACTGATTGAAATTCAAGAGATATTTCAGGCTACCGATGAAGACTTGATTCATGAGGAAGACGTTATCCGCCGCGGGAAAGTGTATCCTTTGCCAATCATAACAGTAGAGGTGCTCGGTAAACAAATAAAACCCTGGTTGACACCGGAGCGATGATTAGTGTGGTGTCTCAGTCATGTTTGGACGAGATAATGGAGGCAGGACCCGTACATACTCTACCAGTAGCGAATGTAAAGGTTAGAGGTGTAATTCGCGATCGCTCAGTGAGATGCAAGCTGCAGGCCCTGTTGACGATCAAGATTGCGGGGAGGTTTTATGAGCACGTGTTCGTGGCCATCTCCAACATCAATTTTCAAATAATTCTGGGTGTTGACTTCATTTCGGAGTACGGCTGGATTATAAATATGCAAGAGGGTGTTATGTATGTCGGAAATGAATCGCCGAGCAGAGGATCGAAAGGTTATATCAATGCCAACTCGAGCACGCCCTTCTTGGAGAACACACTTGAGAATATCGTGGAACGTGAGGAAGAGACGATCACCCACATGCCCGTTGGTGTAAAGGAAATTTTGGATCCAACCATCCAGAAACAGTTTGATGACCTAATACAGGAGTTTCGGGAGGTATTTAGCGACAAACCTGGAGTTATCAAGAACTTTCAGTACGATATCAAGTTGAGTGATGACTCACCATACAGGAAACACATATATCCAGTCCCAGAGAAATGGAAGGAGGAGGTAAAGGCCATGATAAACGCCATGGAGAAGGATGGCATAATAAAGAAGGCTCCGACTTCTTTCCTAAACCCTTTAGCAGTTGTAAGGAAGCCAAATGGTCGCCTGAGGATTTGTCTGGATGCACGTGGAATTAATGCACGCATTTTACCAGAATACGACCGCCCACCGCAAATTAGAGAGCTGCTGAGGCGCTTTAAAGGAAAGAAATATTTCTCAACCGTAGATCTCACAAATTCCTATTATCATGTCGAATTAACCGAGAACAGCAAGCAATACACTGGCTTCCTGCATGAGCAGAAGACCCACGTCTTTAACCGCCTTCCCTTCGGTTTGAAAAACAGTGGCCCTGTGCTGATTCGAGCGCTGGACAGCAACTTGAGTGAAGAGGTCAAGAAACACGTACTATGTTATGTGGACGATTTGATCTTGGCATCCACGTCAGTAGAGGAGCACCTGAAACACTTGAGATTGTTGTTTGAGAACTTGCTTACGGCCGGATTCAAGGCAAACCTGGAGAAATGCAATTTCGTTCATCGAGAAATTCGATTTTTGGGACATCTCATTGACGAACATGGATATCGGCCGAAACCGGAGATAATTGAAGCGATAGCTGAGTTTCCCAGACCAGAAAGGGTGAAACAAGTGAGGCAGTTCCTGGGAATGACTTTATTCTTTTCTAGTCATTGTCCCCGTTACACGGATGTAGTTGCCCCTCTGCAGAGCATGCTCAGGAAAAACAATCGGTGGAAGTGGGATCAGGCGTGTGAAGAGGCCTTCACGCAAGCTAAACACATGCTCCTTAACAACGTTAAACTGGAGTACCCAGACTTCTCCAAAACATTTTATATTGACACCGATGCTTCAAAGGTAGGAGTGAGCGCTGTGTTGTACCAGTTGGATGACGAGAAGAAACAACATTATCTGGCATTTACAAGTAGGAAATTGCGACAGCCTGAGCTTAATTACTTTGCCACGGAATTGGAGGCGCTGCCTATAATTTATGCTCTAAAGATGTGGAAGAAGATTCTTCTAGGGCATAAGGTCGTGATTGTGACGGACCATCGCGCGTTACAGTTTATGTTAAAGTCTGACATTTCAAGCGAAAGAGTCACGCGCTGGACCCTGTTCCTGCAGCAATTCGATGCAGAAGTTATTCATAGGCCCGGAAAGCAAAACTTTCTAGCGGATGTTTTGAGCAGAAACCCACGTGAGGAGGCTGTTTTGCACCAGGTAGAGCTAATACCGGACAATCATAAACGGTGGAACGTTTGAAACGCCTGAGCCAGGCGCAACGGCGATATACTCCGTTAAGACAGATATACCGGTATTTGAAGAATCGCATGGGTGCAGATGATCCCGACTATGCTGGAACGGCGAAGATTGCTCACTTTTATCACATTGTTGGTGACGTGATTCACAAGTTTGTCGATAAAGACCACACAAGGCTACGTATTGTAATACCGCCGAAGTTGATTTCAGCAGTGGTTTGGTTGGCTCACCGATCTATTGGGCACGGAGGATGTGATAAAACCTTACATGCCATAAGGCAAACATTTACCTGGGAGTATATGGGAAAAACCATACGAGCGGTAATCAGGACATGCGACATCTGTCAGAGGTGCAAATTCCCATCGGACGTATCTAAGGAGAAGCCTAGGGCTATTATACCGACTCGTCCGAATGAATTAATGGCTACGGACCTGTATGGCCCCCTTCCGAGGTCCACCAGGGGTAACCAATACATCTTGGTGACGATGGACGTGTTTACCAAATTAGTCATGTTGCACCCTATCCAGAAGGCAACATCCCGATACGTGATTCGCAGGATCGAAACCGGCGTGATTCCAACTGCAGGGAAGCCAGAGTTCCTTCTGAGCGATCACGGAACGCAGTTCACGAGCGCTGAATTTCAAGAAGCTATGGCACGACTCGGCATAAGGCATATCTTGAGCTCCATAAGATACCCAGAAGGAAATCCTGTTGAAAGAATAAAAGCGGGGATTGGAAAATACTGCCGGATTTACTGTCATGAACAGCATCATCGATGGATGGAAGTGGTACCCATAATTGAACGTTGCTTGAATTCTACAACACATGAGAGTACCAGACTAATTCCTTGCCTTCTGCACCATGGACGAAAACCAAGTAGACCTTGGCATGCTGTTATACAGGCACCCCCAGAGATTGAGCCGTCGGTGCAAGGCTCGGGAGAGGATGCAGCTACAGGCGCAGAAACGGGAGAGAAGGAAGGCTGGCCACCGTTTTCGCGAGCCACTTCGAGTCAATGACCTAGTGCTGATTCGGAAACCTATGTCATCAAACTTACCACTCAAAGTGTATGGGAAATTTGCGCGCCCATTTTCGGGACCCCATAGGATTGCCAGAGTGATGGACAACAATTGCTATAGGGTGGTTGACAACGTTACGAATGCACTTGTTGGGAATTTCAATGCTGCGAATCTGCGGAAGTATCACCGGCAAGCCCGTTAGTCAGCATTGAGGAGATGACTGAAAAGATCGTTCACATGCGTCACTTGAGGAAAACCATAAGCTATGTTCCCAAAGCTTATATTTTGAAGGCCGCGGGAGAGATGTGACCGATCCAGTCAGGGTCAATTACCGGCCCCGGATGACAGAAGATCGGAAGGAGACCGGAGAGTCAGTATGACGTCATGGCATGACGCGGCGAGGTAACCGCGAGAGTAGGGGAATGCTCCAGAAGGTTCCAACCCCTCCCACTTTTTTTCTCGAAGAAGGACGCGGTTCCGGAATGTTCAGTATGTGAGTCAGCAGTATGTGAGTCAGTAGTGCGTGGACGAGTATGTTGTACAGCGGAGCACGGAAGATTAGCCCATGTCATGTAGACAGTGATTTTACATCGGGAACTTGAATGGTTTTCGTGAGTGACCAGCAGGCCATGAAGCCTGAAACTAGCGTGCATGTATTACCAGTGAGTTTTTTTTTTTTACAGTGAAGTATGTCAGTTTGTTTGTCGAACAGTGTGAATTTCAAGACGATTTCGAACTCGCTAGTATGTGAGGAAACAGTTAGAACTGATAAAGGAAGTCCGTTTATGCCGACAATTTATGTTCATTAAAGATTGATACCAGGAGGAGTTTAAAATTACGAGTATCAGGGGACGAACTATATAACGATAGTCGAGGTGAAGCATTATCGCGAGGCCCTATATTGTAACAGACATCCATTCGGAAATAGCATAGCAGTGTGGCATTTTAAGAAACGCAGTGAGAATGCAATAAGGAAGGCCACATCTACTTTAAGCTTGTGTTGGAAGACTGTAGGCCGCAGGCAACTTGATATGTCGGTCAAGGCCAGCTCGAAATAGCTCCTCGTGGAAGGAAGTGTGTCACTGGGTTAAAGGAAAGTGAAGACATATAACTCAAGTGAACCAGGAACTAGACGCTATAGTGCGCGAGCGTGGAAGTGCTCTGATATAGTGAGATGTAATATTGCCACACGGCAGCATGAACTTAATAACCATGGACTCTAATACTCTGGGAATCAACATGCATATTAACACGCAAATTATGCTGCACTGAACTTCTAAAGGGGCCATAATGGGGTGAACGGTCGCAACGAGATGGACGAGTGGACCATGGTTGGGACGTCCGGAGACGCCGCTGCTGAAGGTGACCGGGGACAACCTGTGGGCGGACATGGGCGTCGCTAGGAGATCGAGAGGTGCCATGGGTGGATACCTCTACCAGTACGCTGGGAGACCACATCGCGGAGACACTGGAGGAACGCCGCCGCCCTGATGCCGCAGATGATGACGACACCGACGCCATGGATTTCCGAGGACACCGGATATAAAGTAAGACGTTTCCTTTCCATCCTTGTTCATCAGAAAGAAGAGAACTTCTACCTCGGATAGCCATGCCATGAGATAACCTGAGATCGTGTAACTTAACGCCCTTTATAATCATTTATTCCAGGTTGAATAAGAGCATCATTTTTTTTTCATAGGGTCGTGCAGATGTTTTTTTGTCTTCCTTTTCGGGTCATTTGACCTACATAAATTTACAGCATCAATGGTAGGAGTAAGACATGTATTTATTCTCTGAGACATAATAATAATAATAATAATTTGAAATTGGGTAACGATAATAGGAGATGCCCATTTTGCTGGGAGATTCTAGCATGTCGATTTCAGAGGTCATTATTCGAATTTTATTCTGGAAGGTTTGTCACGGATTGCATAGATTTTTATGGCAAATGAATATGGTTGAAGATTGTCGGATAAGGTTCCTTGGATAGGATGCCATATTATCATACGACCTCGTGGTCCCGATAAAGTTGATACGCTCTGTTTGTGTGGGTTCTTGAGACATGCTAATAATGCATGATTTATTTTGTAATGATGTTGTGTAAAGTTTATGTGATAATTATGTGGTAATTAGATATGGTATTATTCCGTCATATATGACGAGGTTATTCACGGGGCGACGGATGTCCGTTGAATTGTATTTGTAAGGACAGGGTCCTCTTGACGAACGTGCCACGTTCATTGATGAGTTGTATTGAATAGCGCAGGTGTGTAATTGATGGTGCGCTCGACAGTCAGGTTGTTTGGATCTTCACACAGAGTGTTCGGTGGAAGGGTTACGATTAAATGTTTGTTGTGAGTATGAAATACGCTAGGGCGCCTTATTGCGAGGTTCTTAACCTTTCATAAACATTAGACAATGCTATAATTTAATTACAATGACAAATATGACAGTGTGGATCAAGGTTGTTGTAAAGGCGGAGATAAATCAGTAATAATAATAAGAATTAGTAGTGTAAATATGTAAGCACATTCTGGGTGTGTTAATAATTTATGATAAGTTATAATTAATTGTTGAAATGTCATCTTATGTGAAGCTGAGTCGATGTTTGAGTGCTATTTGAAGTAACATGATGCTCTTTAGTTATTAATTTACAGTTCGATAGAGGAGATCCGTCCATTGCTGTATAAGGGTAGACAGTTGTAATTTATATAGATATTCGATATTTTCTTAGAGTTTTTTTTTGCCGCAGGTGAACTTTGTGATAAGTGGCTAGTGATGTTTACATGCGTGTGCACCGATAAATTAAGGGTTAATTTAGCTTTTTGAAAGGCGATCTCCTTGTCGGATCTTTAAGAGAGGACACCCACGAGTTTGAATAAGTATAATTTTTTTGTTTGTTTAGGGACTATGAACTTTATTTTTATCTCGGACTTTGTCCCACCATAACTTTATACTCGTGCGTGATAGGCAGGTTGCATATTTATTTATCCTTTGGCCAATAAAGGAGCAGATGTGATTTTACGAGGGCTTTTCCTTTCTTTTCTGTTTGTCAATTCAAGTTAGGGTTTTGCTTGTGAATCCTGGTTCAGTCTATTTGCCATCCCAACCCGTAAACGACCCGGGACCCATTGTCTCTAGCTCGCTGGAGCTTTTCTTTCAGTCTTGTCTGTATGAACCAAGATTCATGCCCTAATTTTTTTGTACCCATTCCCTTGGCTGTTTCTTCTGAAGGGGCCGGGATGCTAGCCGGGTGATCGCCTGTCCCATTGGAGAAACGGGCACAGTACTCAATCATGAAATTGGTATTCGGATTCTGGAGCTAGTGATCATAACTCAGGCAGACGCAGCACCTTACATAATGGGGCCCAAAAATGTACTTAATTACGTCTTCTGGATAGTATGGGACGTGACATGACCACCAAATACTGTACACAGAATATCCAACAACATATGAGAAGCGTCACAGCACCATTTTACATAAACCATTGTATTTTGATTGGCAGCTCTGTAGCAAGAATTTCTGGCTTGAGATCATTCTGCAACTCTTGCCTTAACGCAATCTTCAACGGAGAGAGGGAGGTAGTCCTCCATGGCGAGAAGATAACACACGCAGATGGTTGGTTGACAGTCAGGTCGGTTACACCGTCCACTCTAGATATTTCTAGGAAATAGTCTAACCGTGCACGAAAGATTAACAGCATACGATACAAGGTAAAGAAACAACTTGCTTTATACATATGTCAGCTATTTTTACACCACACTGTACACACACCCAAATTTATGGGGCTGCAAAACCGTGAAGTCGCAAAACTCCTGAATGAACCACAAGTATTCCTTATCAACTGTCTAATGTACTATAATATTATTTTAATTAACGCTATGGATATCGAAGAAGTATGATTTTACTTTTGAAATACACTCAGAAGCATAGGGACATCTGGCAGAGGTCTATATTGCATTGGATAATATCGAATTGTGATGTTAATAAAGTTAATTTTTAATGAACGTAAATCTCGCTGTAATTAAACAGAGAAGCGGATTCCATTCATTATTATTAATATAGCTATGGTTGTTACTGATAATGACAATTGCAGTAACATTCAACTGGATATTGGTTGGTGGAACAATTACTATGGTTGTAAGCAATCTTAATGGATAGATATAATCATCCTTTCTCAATTTGCCCACTGTACTCAGCTCGGGATTGACCGTAATGGCTACATTGCTCCATCCCAATTATTTTAATTTGAATCATACTGTAGCTTACCTCTGGCTACTGCTTTCCCATTTACTGTAATAACTTATGGATAACATAGTAATGAAGCGTATGGTTATAAGGAAAATTTTATGTCTAATGGAAAATTTTATATATATTGGCATTAGGAGCAATTCCTTACGCTACATGTGGAGGCTTCAAGTTATATGTTGTGTGAGCACAAGCCATGTAATCTGAGTATCAGTTAAAGTGAATAGGCTAACAGTACAAAGCAATTTACAGATGCCTGCTCTTCAAGTGATCGATCCATTTTCCGTAACTACATAATATATGAAGTAAAGTACTCCAAGAATTTACATTGGCTATCCCTTTGCACATGGTTCAATCCCAGCCAATACATTTCAGATATACAGAACGGAAAATATTAGCGCTGTGTATTTATGTCGGCGTGAAAGATTAGGTTTGCGAATGTTAAGAATACAATTTGCTGCAACAATCCTCACAGTGATATTTCTTAGTTTGAACGCCCATTCTTCCGGACTAAAGCTGACGTTATAGGTTGTGGTGTTAGACATAACATTTTCTCCATATTTGGTCATATAAGTTAGATAGATTATGCCCAAAGTACCTCACACGCTTGTAGAGTTGCTGCAGGGTTATAATACAATTATACCAATATGTCAACTCAGATGGTTAATAATAGGTTGCAGTGTCAGGCATAACATTTTCTCCACTTTCGCTAACATAGCCAGAAGTGCCTCTTTCACTGGGAAAGTGGCTGCAAGGTAAATATGCAGTTCTAGAAACATGTCAATCTAAATGGTGAAAAGTCGAATGTATTGCAAAATTAAGTAACATCACGAAGGTCATTTCTATACCTGCTGGTTAGAGGTGGTACTGCAACATACTAATTTTCTCAAATCGCTTAAGTCGATTACCACTCCTGTGTATAAGCCATACATAGCCTATTTCTCGTATATTTGGCTTTTAATTTTAGCCTACCCCTCAAACTACCTTCTCTAATGTCTTCAGTCAAAATATATATTATCAAGCCAGCCATGGATAGCACGTGTAAGATACGTGTTGTAAACAGTGTTATCGTAATCCATTCGTATTTAGATTCTTTTTGAATACGACCAATATAATGACTGTAAATCATTACATAAAATTCAAAGGTCAACTATACATTTGATGTTAAATTCTGCTGATATTAATGTAGGTTTCATGCACAAGATTACCTTTTATTGCGATGAATTTCTAGAGACAGTATATTCTAGTATGCCACGTCTACTTCCCTCTAGATCCTAGCCCAATTTAATTCATCCTCATTCTTTCATCCCTAATAAGCTCATGCTGAGGGCACCCAGCCATAAAACATCCGGCCATATAAAAATCCATCGTGTCTCATCCCCGATCCTGTAGAAATTTTATGTCAGATTCTTGAAAACATTTCTAGAACAATGAAGATCCATCCGTGTAGCTAAATTCGAGTGTTTAATCATATATTGGTGTTTTAAAAGCAGAAGGCTCTTTAGCCCTAGGACACAAGCAAGTAGATCTCCTCGTAACGTGGAATCCGACATCAAACGTGAAATTTCACTTCGAATATCACATGTGTATTAACTGAGGTTTGAAACAGGCACGCCTTGATGGGAGGCAAGCAGCCTGTCTGCTGCGCCATCATACAACTTAGATTTGTTTTTTATAAGCGTACTTCGTCCGGGAACAGTTATGAATGCATCACGTGATAAGCGCTTTTTTTTTTCAATGTCAATGAACAACGACCAATATCCGTTTTACGTCTCGGCATTATGGGTTAAAATCACTGACTGGACTATTAATTATATTATCATGGAGATACATGTGTGACAAATTCTTGTCAAACGTAATTTAAGAATAGCGAGGAGTATGAAACACAAATCCCCCTTCCGTCCAAACTTAACTTGTCTGGGAATTTTTCGGAACGAAAAGTTCACAGGTGAAATGAAGAAAAGCCGAGTTGCACTTCCAGGGAAACTCCAAACACAACCACTCTTCTCTAAATTTTTTAACTCAACACGACTCGACAGTTTACTGCTGGCTGTATCTGGGGCAATAAGCTCGCCCGCTAGCTAAGCTGTAACTGGGGTGATAAACTCGCCCCTAGCTAGCTCGCAAACTGTCGCCTCAGTAACTGACTGGAGATTGTTGGAAGAAATAAAAACGTAAACACACTTATAGTAGGCGATGTATATGCTCTCCCGGGCTATTTTGTAGAACTATTCATGCTGCACAATTCTTACACACATAGTATATAGATATTTTGAACGGTTTGCCCAGCGTAAGCTTAAAAAGCGCACGGACGCCAGTTTTTTTCGACCTTTTCACTGAAATCGTTAGTGCTTGACTTCCTTTGGTCATAAATAAATTATTTTCTACAGAAATCATCCTCGAGATATCTTTTACAGAATGGTGAATACCGTATCAAAATCCATCCAGTGGCTCTCGAGTTTACCCGTAACATCCAAGAATCGGGGACTTTGTTTTTACTTAATAGAGATTATACGCCAATCAGTATATTTTAATATAATATAATCCCCCTTCCGTCCAATCTTAAATTGACTGTGAATTTTGCGGAACGAAAAGTTCACAGGCGAAATGAGAGTTGCACTAATGGCGAGTTGAATGAAACTCAATTCCCCCTTCCGTTCAATCTTAAGTTGACTATGTTTCACAGGCGAAATGAAGAAAACCTGAGTTGTACTTCCAGGGAAACTTCTCAGAAGTCTTAACTCAACACGACTCGACGGTTTGCTGCTGGCTGTATTTGGGGCAATAGGTTCGCCCGCTGGCTAGGCTGTAACAGGGATGATAGACTCGCCCTTAGCTAGCTCGTAAACTGTCGCCTCAGTAGTTGAATGGGCATGGTTGGAAGAAATTAAAACGTAACAACACTTATAGTGGGCGATGTATTGAAGATACACATATGCTCTCGCGGACTTTTTTTGTAGAACTTTTCATGCTTAACAATTCTTACACTCATAGTATTTTGATATTTTTAACGGTTTGTCCAGCTTAAGCTTACAAAGCGCTCGGACGCCAGGTTTTTTTTCGACTTTTCCACTGAAATCGTTACTGCTCGGCTTCCTTTGATCATAAATAAATTATTTTCTACAGAAATTATCCTCGAGATATCTTTTACAGAATGGTGAATACCGTATCAAAATCCATCCAGTGGCTCTCGAGTTTACCCGTAACATCCAAGAATCGGGGACTTTGTTTTTACTAAACAGAGACTATACGCCTATCAGTATAATTTAATATAATATAATCCCCCTTCCGTCCAATCTTAAATTGACTGTGAATTTTGCGGAACGAAAAGTTCACAGGCGAAATGAGAGTTGCACTTCCAGGGAATGGCGAGGTGAATGAAACTCAAATCCCCCTTCCGTTCAATCTTAACTTGACTGTGTTTCACAGGCGAAATGAAGAAAACCCGAGTTGTACTTCCAGGGAAACTTCTCAGAAGTCTTAACTCAACACGACTCGACGGATCGCTGCTGGCTGTATCTGGGGCAATTGGTTCGCCCGCTGGCTAGGCTGTCACAGGGATGATCGACTCGCCCTTATCTAGCTCGTAAACTGTCGCCTCAGTAGTTGAATAGGCATAGTTGGAAGAAATTAAAACGTAAAAACACTTATTGTGGGCGATGTATTGAGGATAGACATATGCTCTCGCGGACTTTGCTGTAGAACTTTTCATGCCGATCAATTCTTACACTCATAGTATTTAGATATTATTTACGGTTTGCCCAGCGTAAGCTTACAAAGCGCTCGGACGCCAAGTTTTTTTTCGACTTTTCCACTGAAATCGTTACTGCTCGCTTCCTTTGATCATATACATTATTTTCTACAGAAATCATCCTCGAGATATCCTTTACAGAATGGATGAAAACCGTATCAAAATCCATCCAGTGGTTCTCGAGTTTACCCGTAACATCCAAGAATCGGTGACGTTGTTTTCTACATAGTAGAGATACTTTGGGTCCCTATTTGCGTATTGATCGACAAAAGATCAACATAAGACATGAGAGACTACATTTCCCATTTCCGAAGTGCCCACTCACAGTAAGTTCATGTTCATAGATCTCACACTGGTAAGGAAGTGTGTCTGTATTTAAATGGCAGTGATTGCTCGCCACGTAATTGCTGTAATTGTTCATTAGCACAACAAAAGGAAGGTATTGAACAACGCACCGTGGGCTATAAGGTATCGGGACCTCACCGCTCAATTTCCGGAGAGGGAGCCTACCGGATATGGGCTCTCCCTGGTGATATCAAGCGGGAAGCCATTTAAATTATGCAGGAACCTGCTATCATTATTACTGGTCAGATAGGCTCCCCAGAGGAACCAGCCATAGTCATTCTTCGAGCAATGTGCAATATAAGTTACCTATTCTGCCAGCAATATTATGTAAAGCACGAACACTCCGCTGTTGTTGTTTTATTTTAAAGGATTGGATATCGTGGTCGTTCAGCCCCATGAGCTTGGGTGTGAGTGTATAGTATGTGTCTTACAACCTGTGTTATTGTGGTGTATGTAGTTGTCTGTGTATTTGTAATGCAGGTGGAGTTCGGAAAGGAGGCTGCCGTGGATTTAAAGTTAGGAGCCATCCCAGCGTTTAACTAATGAAAAAGTCGAAACCACGGAAAACCTCTTACAAGATGGCTAAGAAGGGAATCGAACCTGCCTCTTCTCAGTTTCTTGTCATAGCCTGTAATCAAACCCGGACCTCCAGTTCGACAGCCTAGAATGCTAACCGCTACACCAGGAGATGGTCTGAACGTTCGTTTAGTCGGACGGCGTTGTTCATGCTGATAGCATACAGCCATGAATCCTTGAGAAAACCTAAACAAGGGTGCTTCCACTCGCGGCCCAATTGCCGCATGCGCACGCAAGACTGTTTTGTGTAACGCGCAGGTTTAGTTCCCAATTCCCACTCTGTGGAAGAGATCTATATTTCGTTTCAGTCCAAATCGTACTGCATTATTGGGAGTAAAATACGACAAATGTTCGTCTTAAGTGATAAACTCTATAGAAACTATAGGGTCGAGTCTTGAAACAAGTGCAGTATGTATTATCTAAGCGATGGGTTACCATCGTATGGAACACTGCCTATGTGAATCATACCGACAGTTGATTCATTCTCACGCAGCCAAAATGTACTGCGGGAAGTATCCACCTCTTAAAACTCTATATCTTTTCAAATTTTAAAGTTATACAGTACTAGCAACCCGACTCGGGCACAGTTATAGCATACAGCAATAGCATTACATGATAAGCGCTTTTTTAATGACAATGAACAACGACCAATATCCGTTTTACGTCTCGGCATGACGGGTTAAAATCACTGATTGGACTATTAATTATACAGGGCCATCGAAAAATAATGCCTAGAGTTTAAATAATTGCTATAAAAACTAATGGATGTAATGTAATGGTTTTAGCCTTAAAATACATGGAAGAGATAACATTTTTTTTCAGACACAGAATTAGAGGGAAGGTTTTCAATTATAGTCTTATCTGTGTTCACGCTACAACGGAAGGGAAGAGTGATGAAGATAAAGATTCATTTTATGATGAATTAGATGAAATCTATAATGAATGCCCAAGAGCAGATTGTAAAATAATTTTTGGGGACATGAATGCGAAGATAGGAAAGGAAGACGAATATAGACATCGGATTGGAAAACAGTCTGCATGATACTTCTAATGATAATGGAATTAGACTTGTACATTTTGCCTCTTCAAGAAGTATGGTAGTGGGAAGAACAACTTTTAATCACAAGGACATTCATAAGATGACAAGGAAATCTCCAGATGGAAGTACTTTTAACCAAATTGACCACCTCCTAATAGATGCAAGACACTTCTCTAACTTGATGGATATTAGAAGTTATAGGGGGGCCAATATTGACTCCGACCACTACCTTGTGCTAGCAACCATTAGAAGTCGAATATCTAATGCGAGAAAAGGGCATGGATCTAATGCAAGAAAGTTTAACTGTGGGCGGCTGAAGGAGCCCGAAACCACCTTGAGATATGTCAAACTGCTTAATGAGGCTCTGATAGATTTGTCTAATAGTGAGAGTGTTGATGAAATCTGGAAGAATCTTAAAGTCACACTACTAAAAACTGCAAATGATGTTTTAGGAAGGGAAGAGAGAGTTAGGTATAACTATTGGTTTGATGAATGTGTGCACGAGCATCAACCTTAAAAAATGAAGCATACAAGAGAATGCAACAGGAGAATCACACTCGAAAAGCGGTAGAAGAGTACAGAACTTCCAGAAGACAAGAAAAGAGATTGCACAAGAAGAAGAAGAAGAAGAAGAAGAAGAAGGGACAGTATGAGAGGAAGGAATTGGAAGAAATGGAACAGTTGAAGGGGATGAATGATGTTAGAGCTTTCTATCAGAAGCTAAATAAGATCCATAAGGATTTCCATCCTAGAACAAATTTGTGTAGAGATAAAGAAGGAATAACATTGGGTAGTGAGGAGGCAATACTAGAAAGATGGGCACAATATTTTGATGAACTGCTGAATGAAAGTCCAGTTGACGACCAAGAAACCTTACCTCTTGTAAATACAAGTGAATCGGAAAAAGAAGTATCGGTACCTACTATTGAGGAAGTTGAGCTTGCCATTAAGAAATTAAAGAATAATAAATCCCCAGGAATGGACCTGATACAATCAGAGTTGTGAAAAATGCTGGAAATGAATTTACTAAACACTTTCACAAACTTGTGGCTAAGATATGGATAGTTGAAATGATTCCTGATGAATGGAATGTAGGTATCATCTGCCCGATACATAAGAAAGGTGATATGATGTTGTGCTCTAACTATAGAGGGATTTGCCTATTATCCATTTCCTATAAAATATTCTCCAACATCATCTTTAACAGACTGGCGCCATGTGGAAAATGCAGTTGGTGACTATCAATGTGGATTTCACCAAGGAAGAGCTACTACGGATCAGATTTTCACAATCCGACAGATACATGAAAAATGTAAAGAATTTGGAATTGAGACACACCATCTTTTCATTGATTTTAGGTCAGCTTATGACAGTATTGACAGAAATAATCTCTATGTAGCAATGGAAGAGCAAGAGATCCCTAAGAAACTGATCACTCTGGTGAAAGCTATCATGAACAATACTAGGAGTCAAATTAAGATACAGAACATATCTAATGATGTAACGACCAAGAATGGAGTTAGGCAGGGCGATTCATTATCATGCCTTTTGTTCAATATAGCTTTGGAGAAGGTTATTAGAGATTCAGGAATCAACACGAGAGGAACCATCTTTTATAAATCTGTTCAAATTTTGGCATACGCAGATGATATCGATATAATTGCAAGAACACCAAGAGCAATGAGAGAAGTTTCACTAGCTTTGAAAAAGCAGCAAGAAAGATGAATCTACAGATAAATGAAGAGAAAACTAAGTATATGCCCGTAACCAAGAAAGAATACCTTAGTGGCTCCACATGCATAGGAATTTATTCTTATAAGTTTGATGTTGTGCGTAGCTTTACCTAACTTGGATCAGAAGTTAATTCCAAGAACAATGTTAGCTCTGAAATCCTGAAGCGTATACTGTCTGCTAACAAGTGTTATCATGGCCTAAGAAAGCATCTGAAGTCCAAGCTGTTGTTCAGGAAAACTAAAGTCCAAATGTATAAAGTTTGAGCAAAGACTGTATTAACATATGGTGCTGAGACCTGGACACTCTCAAAATCTAATGAAAGACAATTTGGTAATTTTGAAAGAAAGATTTTGAGGCAAATTTTTGGGCCAGCGGAGGAAAACGGTGAATGGAGAAGAAGATATAACCATGAACTCGATGATTTATATAATGAACCAGATATTGTAAAATGTATAAAGATCAGAAGGCTGGAGTGGGCAGGACATGTGATGCGTGCTAATGACAGAATGATAAAGAGGATATTGAATACAATGACAGAAGGAACCAGGAAAGTCGGAGGACCAAAGCTAAGGTGGGAAGATGGAGTGAGAGAGGTTGTAATGACAATTGGAATCAAGAATTGGAGGAGCTCAGCACTTAACAGGAAAGAATGGGGAAAACTTCTTCAGATGGCCAAGGCCCACAGAGAGCTGTCGTGCCTGTGATCAAGGTATGAAAAATATATATTCCCGTTTCCACGCATTTTAAGACTAATACAATTACAATACCTCTAATAGTCTCTTTATAGCAATTATTTAAAACCTAGGTATTATTTCTCGATGATCCTGTATTATCATGGAGATGCATGTAGAAGAAATTCTTGTCAGACGTAATTTAAGAAAGGCGAGGTGCATGAAACACAATTCCCCCTTCCGTCCAATCTTATCTTGACTGTGAATTTTGCGTTTCGAAAAGTTCACAGGTGAAATGAAGAATAGCCGAGTTGCACTTCCAGGGAATCTCCAAACACAATCACTCTTCTCTATTGTTTCTAACTCAACACGACTCGACAGTTTGCTGCTGGCTGTATCTGGGGCAATAAGCTCGTCCGCTAGCTAAGCTGTAACTGGGGTGATAGACTCTCCCATAGCTAGCTCGAAAACTGTCGCCTCAGTAAGTGAATGGAGATTGTTGGAAGAAACGAAAACGTAAAAACACTTATAGTAGGCGATGTATTGAAGATAGAGATATGCTCTCCCAGGCTTTTTTGTAGAAATTTTCATGCTGAACAATTATTACACTCATAGTATACAGATATTTTTAACGGTTTGCCCAGCGTAAGCTTAAAAAGCGCACGGACGCCAGTTTTTCTTCGACCTTTTCACTGAAATTGATAGTGCTTGACTTCCTTCTGTCATAAATAAATTATTTTGTACAGAAACCTTCCTCGTGGTATCCTTTACAGAACGGTGAAAACCACATCAAAATCCATTCAGTGGTTCTCAATATTACCCCCGACATCCAAGCCTCGGGGACTTTGTTTCATACTGAACCCTTTACCCTCTGATGGATAAATGATTCGATGTTTTATTTCTTCAATTAATAAATATTTCCACCAGCATCATGAAAATAGCCAGACGGAGATGAGGAAATTTCAAGCATTGGTTGGAGACAATGAGGAAATACCTGCAGCAGTTTGACAAAAGGCTCAATACTTAGGATTGTGAAAAGAAAGACCTAGCAATGATTCAGAAGGACAGGTGGTGGCCACCTCAAAATAGAAGCGACGCGCAGTGAGACACGCTTCTGGTATGCTCATTGTAATATTCGCGCCTAGAAAAAAATATGATGCAGTAACGTGAGTGGCTGATGAAAATACTAGACACTCCTACTAGGCCAAGGTCTGATAAAAACCGCCAAGTTACAGAAAATGTGGAACCAATGGGAGAAGAATGCTTACCAGCGCGACAAGTCTAGCTCGGGCACGCTTTAATATTTTTTTAAAATAGTTTGCGAGCATCCATTCAGCCTACCTGTGTGAATGTTCGTAATGTCATTCCCAGATGTGTGTGTGTGTATTTTGTGGTCATTACAAGCGGGAATTTCAGCGTAGACTGATTTCTGTCAGCTTGGTGCCAGGTCCATATTGTAACCTTGCGAGGGCAATTGTGGATATTTTGATTAATGTTTGACCATATGTTGAGGTGGTTGAGATTTGGTTGCTGTTGATTCTTTGAGATAACGGCACAGCTGGTCAGTTATTTTTACACACTGGAGTTGGGACGATGACAGGTATTGAGGAAAGGGGGAGATGTTTCACAAGACGGACTGAAGGTTGCTAGCGAGGTCATTAGTGGAGAGTGCTTGTGGCACCGTAATTACTTGAAATACAGAATTAAGAACTGATCAATGATAAAAATTGTTTAAATAAATGGGAGTTGCCTACGAATCACGATAATCTCCGAAGCGTTATCTTAACATGCAGTTTTGTTCATATAAAGTAATATCAGCTGGTCAGGCTTTTGTTGTTGTTGGTTTAGTCCATGTTTATATTCCATTCAGTGACCCGTGAATTCACGTGCTATGCTGTATTTCCTTGCTTGTGTATTGAGCAATTGGCCGGTGTTGGCAGCTCATTGTCAAGTGCGTCATCGCGCTAAATGAGGGTCTCGAGAGAGATTCCTGTAAATAGTAGATTTTAGTGTGTGTGTCAGCATTACATTTTTAAGGGTTTTTATTAGTGTCATGTTCCATATCCGTAAACGTTGATTTACGAGATGATTGTTCGTGAGCACCGTGGCTGTTAACCCGTTGTAAACGAACAGTCATCCAAAGTACTCATTCCTCGTAGTTAGTCATTACGCGTACATAAAATCCAAATTGCAAGTTAGTGGAACCAGGATCCACATTTTAATAAAGGGGAGATCCGTCTGACTCCTCAGCATTGATAGATATTCCTGTCATGGGAAAATTCAGGGAGGATTTTTTTATTATTGTTGTTTATATTCTTTTTATGCACTATTAGTCATTATGCACTATTAAATCATGTTATTATTTTACGTCTTGTCACCTTTCTTTCTTAATTATAGTTTTAATCCTATGACCCTTACCTCAGTAGAGCATGTTGTTTGGCGAACGTAAACATCACATTGGAACTGAGCGCGACCCCTTGATTAAGATTTCTTACATACAGTATAAACACTGCTATTCTGAAGGGTTCATTACTAAGTAGAGATTGTACGCCAATCAGTATAATTTAATATAATATAATCCCCCTTCCGTCCAATCTTCAATTGACTGTATATTTTGCGGAACGAAAGGTTCACAGGCGAAATTAGAGTTGCACTTCCTAGGAATGGAAGATTGAGAACGACAGCCGAATGAGTATTGCTAAGTCAACTTAAATCTTGGGTTTGTATTTTGCGAAATACATATACTGTAGTTTCATACATTTTCATTTGGTACTGTTTAGTCTTTCAGCGTCCAGTCTAGTCTGGAAACCTCTGTTTGCAAACAACTTGCCTTCAAGAAGCCCTATTAGCAGTTAGCATTGCAGCGTCCTCTGATTCTACCCCCTCTCATTTTGAGATTGTTCTTCACTGAATCCAACCATCGCCTCCTAGATCTACCCCTAATTTTCTTACCCTCTACAGCCGATCTCATTAACCTCTTAGGTAATATCCCCTCCCCCATTCTCTTCACATGACCCCACCATCTGAGTCAGCTCATACGGACAGTTTTATCTAGCATGTTCATTTATAACTTAGCCTTTATCTCTTCATTACGAATACCTTCCTGCCGTTGCTCCCATCTATTTGTCAATTAGGCCTACTTACAATAATAATTGATTGAGCAGTGGATGGTAAAAGAAGTAGTGTTGGACCTAGAAGATGTTCATCAGATTCAGTGTTTGGTTATTTGGGGATAACTGGTACAGATACGGAAGCAACTATTGCAGAAACTGCACCAGAGGATTGCGGTGGCATCTCTTTTATAGTTAGGGACTTGTAAACTGATCGGGAAGAAGCATGAATGATTGAATGATATACATATTAAATAAAGTTGAGGGAGAGAGCGGGATACAGTAATGAATAAGAAAATATTGTGATGGACTAGGATGAAACCCCATATTTTAGCCTATTTTCATTCATGAAAAAATAGGCTTATGAGATCACCTTTTGTCCGTGTGTGTGTACGTGTGTGCGTATGTGTGTGGCTGTCCCCCTAATAAATCTAAACGACGAAGTGATTTCAATGAAACTCGGTAAGTACATACTACAACCTAGTCCGACTTCGACCGTGTCTTTCAAATTTTAATATGATTCACCCATTAAACATGGCGGCCGCGCAAAATATTTCACAGGCATTCTGTATCTCCACAACCGTTACAGATATCACCCATAAATTTTGTACGGTAATATAGGGCACCACTAGAAGTTCACATATGTAAGTTTCAAAAACCTGTTAAGTACAAAACCAACATGGCGGCCAAGCAAATTTGAAAAAATTAAATAGACTGGTCCCGCGATTTAACCATCCGAGCGCAGTGGAACTTGGTACGGTAAATTAACATGCACATTGTAATCTACTGGCATCGAAATTAGTTCAATTGTTTTCAGAACGTCAATATGGTGGGTGCGCAAAATTTTCAAATTGAGTTTGAATTTATTGTGTCCTAATAATGCGATCGAAGTGAATGTTTGAGTAATTAAGCCTACGAAACAATCTTCATTTAATGGTACATACTGTAAATTTATTGCGTACATATATACAAATCCAACATGGCAGCCACGCGATATATTTCTCCAGCATTCTATATTACTATTACTGATATTACGATGAAAGTTCCTATGGTGTCACCTATGTGGCATTGGAAATCTGGTTATCTCTAAAACCAACATGGCAGCCTAGCAAAATTTAAATATGTAAATGAATTTTATCGCGATTTAATCATCCAAGTACAGTGACACTTGGTACGGTAAACAATTATACACACTTCAAGCTATTGGAATCTAATTTTATCCATATGCTTTAAGGGGGAAGGTACACAAGTCGCTAGTGGAAATTGAATGAAGTTCAATATTTATTATTTCTGCAGTCCTATGATTTATAAAAATGAAAATTTTCAAGTTTAATGATTACTAATAATATATTGTTATGACTTTCTTTTTTTTAATATTCATTGGTCACATTGGTCATCAGTAAACTGCAAAACGTTTTGGTGTAATAATTATCCCAACTATCTAATTAATTATATTTATTTTGTGTTGTGATTCTTGTAAGATCCAAGTCTAAAACATGCACTAGAATATCAAGTATAGCACTGGAAATCATATTTTTTTTTTATTTGCAATGAGTAAAAATTTCAACTTTTTTCGAAAAAGATTAATTAAAATAAGAGTGGCACACGTTATTTAAAAGATACTAGTGTATATTGTTCATATGATTCAAGTTCACAGTCGTGCAAAATATATAGTTTTGGAGTAGCTTAAAATTTGATAGGGTTATGATGAAAACGCTGTGTTTAAAATGAAACTTGAGTAAATGATTGAAATATATAGTAGAGGGTGTGATGTGCATTAAAACTCCCCTGATGCATATACAGGGCCCTCTTTCGGGATCATTTTGACTTCTTCTTCCAAACTCAGACCCTTTTGCATTCGCTCTCTTCTTTTGTACTTTCCAGAACTCATACATTTTTCCGAAACTGTGCGTTTCACGTCTTCATCTTGAAGAAACAAAGAGCATAATGTTCCAACCACAAGCCCTAACTGCTGCAACACTTTCATTCTAGCCCTCATTCCATCATCTAAAATCGTTGTAGCATCATTTACAGTAATCTGAATGGTTCTCCTTCCAGAAAACATAGTTTTGGGGCATATCTTCCTAATTTTAGACTTGAATGTCTCGTTATTGTGTTTTGTTACTACGAACACATCTTATCAACAGTTATGTTTTCACAAGATTCATCAAAGCTGGTTTGATTGTCTCCATAATGGCAGGGCCAAGATTATTTTTATGCTTATACTTGTCTGCAGTGCCTTGTACCACAGCCTGCTGGTAAAAACACCAAGAGTCTACACCTTTTAGACAAACGTAATGCTACGGCTGATCATCTGTGGAAGCCTTGTGGTACCAAATGTCCAAGATGGCTGTTCTCATATTACTTACAGTTAATATATTAGCTGTAATGGCATTCCCATAATAGGCAGTGAGCGTATTTTCTCACAGCATCAGTCAGTAAACGTTCTTAGCAAACCACTTGCAAAAACTGTACGAAAACATTGGACAATCTATTATTATTTCTCACAAGACAACATATGATCCGTTACAACGGAAACCAAGCTATATTTGTAAACAAAAGCTTCATGTGACTTCCTGGTCCTCAGATACAAAGAAGAAATGTAATACGGAGCATGCCTGAGAGAGATTTAGTAGCACCAATTTTAAAAATGATCGACATAATTTTAACAGAGTCGTTGCTTGTACGAACGTATGCATGATAGTGCTTCGGATCAGCTGACACCTATATATTTTTCATTGTATCTCTGAAACGGTTACTGATAAATTAAAATTTCTTTCACAATTGAAAAGACTGAAGTCCATTAACCATTTTAGGACCTGGAAGAGAGTGCAATAGTATAACTCGAAAGGTGTACTGTGCCCGTTTGGCGAGGTCATCGGGGAGTATCTGTCGCAAGCAGCCATTCCGAATTCCTTTTCCTTCGTGCCCGCATATTGAGAGGTACCAGCTCTGGCACAAGACCAATAACCTCGGGGTATCGGTTAAGGTCAGAGAAACGTCAATGACATGCCAAGGAAGCACACCGCTCACAAAAATCAAATCTTAGAATGAATAATCCAGGTTTAAGTAGAATTCGTTAAACATTTATAGAAGCAGAACAAATCCCTATCCTGCTTCGAAGGGCTAGTCCGCCAATCTAATTAAATACAAAATAAATAAATGAGTAATTCCTCCCTAGACGGATGTTATGATAACCCTCTCGATAGTCCTAATGACAAAAATAGAATGAAGTTCAAATTAAAAGCGAAGAATGTGACACGTAAATGAATCTCTAAGCAGTTACAAAAGAATCATTAAGAATACGAATAATCACATACTGAGTTTACTGTCAAGAAAGAATATTTATTGACCCGCAGCAACTACAGTGCAAATTACATTTAATGCAGCAATAGAAAATAGGCTATGTTATAAAGGTGTTTTTCCAACATTTAAATTTAAATTAATCCGCTACCTAAATTCTAACTGAAGTTAACACTAGATGATAAGCATCTGTGGCGAAGAAACATACAAACTATTAAAGTAACCAGTCAATCAATTAAAAACAGCTAAATTATTTCACACACAATACAATCAGGATAAATACTGTAGTTAACACTCATAACATTAAATATGTAATAATGAAAACTGAACTCCTTCCTACGCATATCCAAATAATGTTTGCATTGGATGGTCATCTGAATGCATGTACGAGGGCGTACTATATTGTTTTACACTTAATTTTTTCCTACCCAAATGGAGTACATTACCCATCAGTTGTTACGTCCACCTTCTCAACATAATCTCCTTGTAGGCCTAACTTTATGCACTTTTGCCATCGATGTGTCACTCTCTCCAGACATTCCTTAAACCATTTTTTCGGAGTGCTGCATACCCATACCTTGACAGCTGTGTCCTGAGGTTTCTTCATGTTCCCGAACAGGTGATAATTACTTGGTACCAAGTCGGGAGAGTACGGTGGTATGACTGCACTGTGAATCCCTTTTGATCAATGGCTGCGATGGACTCTCGGCTAGTGTTGGGGTGAGCATTGTCATGTTGCAGAAGCACACCTTTAGCCCAATTTTCTGGCCGCTTAGTTTAAATGGCACTACGTAAGCGCTTAAGGGTGGCCATATTTGCTGCACTGTTAATCGTGGCGCCCAATTCCAGCCAGTCAATGATGATGTTGTCCTTTGTGTCCCAGAACACTGTCGCGATTCACTTGCCCTCTGATGGCACTGTTCGATATTCATTGCCGGTGGGCTACTCCTATGCTTCCATTGCATGATCGCCGCTTTGCGGATTTTGCAGAACTGGACACAGCTGTTAAGGCATGGGTACTCAGCACTCCGAAAAAATGTTTTCAGAAATGTCTGGACAGACTGACACATCGATGGCAAAAGTACATAAAGTTACAAGGAGATTATGTTGACAAGGTGGACGTAACAACTGATGGCACTGTTCGTCATTCTTTGGCGGTGGACTGCCCCTATACAATATCGTACGCCCTTCGTACAAACGTTGGCGGTGGCACAGCTACAAAGCAAATGCCCCGTATGGTTGTCAAATGTACACGTGTACTGGGGTATCGTGAAAATACAACTTGTCGTCTAGAAGGTCGTGTCAGCTTGTTCTAAATTTCTGAATCCTAATAATCAGCTTCCAAAGTGTCGGTCATAATAATAATGTATATTTCAAAATTTTAAAGTTCATCTTTAATTTAATTCGTTGGTTTAGATAAATTATGTTTCATGATTTAGTTTTCAGTTTATATTCAACATTAATCCCTCATACTGTGTTTAATTTTACCTAAGCGACAACAGCAGAAACACTGAAGTGGTGTTGTCTGCCTCAGAACACAGCATTACCTCACTCACGGGTAACAAAATAAAACGCGCTGAAAATAGCGAAACTGGCGCATCACACAAGCTCGCCAAACCTCGGTAGATATGATGAAAGTCCAATCACCTTCACCAGAATGAGAATATCTCCTAATGAAGTGGGTCAAACACATCAATCCCATCATCCATCATAAATACAGACACGACAGTAACATAGGTCGTTAATTGATACATGGTCCCTGATTTATCATAAATAACATCTATGGGGAATACTTATGAACTTTGTACCAAACATTGTCACCAACGTGAACTTGATTCTGAATAACAACATGAAGCTCTTCTAATAATCATAAATAATTCACAAAGTTCGACCGTAATTCAATTCCAGAATTATCCCTGCAGCTAAATTATGAAACACCACATTCGAAGTCTAAATCAGTCGTTTCATCTTAGTTGTAATAAACAGTGGTTATTCAAACGTGCCTCCGCACAGCCGTTCGACCATCTGTGACTCAAGCATAGCAGGTTTGGTGTGCGTTTCGTTGCAGTATAATTCACTTCATTTAAAACGAGCAGTTTTGAAAGCAATACAGTACTAAATGCTGGCTCGTAAAAGATTACACTTACTTATAGTAACACAGATAGTATAGTTATCCTTCACTAAGTCTTGTAGATATAACCAAAACAAATTTCAAAGGGTCTAAAATGAAAGATATTCTACTCACATTGTGGAATGTTGCCGGTCGTTCCAAAGACTTTGGTCTACTATAAAGACATTCCCAAATCTCACAGTTCGTGATAGTTCATTGTACACATCCAATGCGTAGTATAAAAACCTAATGTGCACACTGGGCACTAGAAATCATATACAAATGACAACATTAACACCTGTGTTGTCAACTGATACGCTGTCTGGGTAACAGCTATTCCTCTGTTCTATGATCTCGGTGTTACCTCCTAACAAACATTTTCCAAGTTCATAAAACATAAGCCAGTGGCGTTAAAGCTCACTACAAAGTAATATCTCAAAAGTGGCAAAGTAAAAACCTCAGCTTCCGCCAAATGTTACGAACAATGAGTGGGTTAACGTCTCCTCTGTGCATCTGCACCTATCTAACCGAAAGTACATGTAGAAAATAATCGTATTAACAACGTAGCCTCAAATATAACAATTATTTACAAATTGATTGCCTGGGAGAGCACACACATCTTGTCCTGATAGTAAGTAATGTACCTGTGTACACCTGGCGGTTTCGCCAACCTACCATGTAGCGTTCTCAAACAATTACATGACCAAATGACCAATATAAGGTTAAATATAGGCGGGAACGCGCAATCTAGGCATGGTGAGTAATATAAGCCTACCTAGGGTTGCTTTAAAAGTGCACTATTAAAATTAATCAAAATGACTTTGATGACTTGACATGGGTTTATGAGTGTTCAAAAACTCACGCTAACGAAGCTCTTGTAATGAGCTCTCGAGCTGTGGCCTACTGTATGGAACCTGGGCTCAACTCTCGGCTCCATCGTCTTCTCCATCTCATTACGTAGACTCAGGCCCGGGCATCTCCCCGATCATAGTTGATTTATCACAACATGGAACTCAACTGGATACGCGGGATACCATTCCACATCATCTCATTGTAGTTGGATAAATTAACAAATGCGTTCTAGAAGATCTCGTTGAAATTCAATCTACGGTGATTAATGTAACATTGCTACAGTGCTTTCGCAGACACCCACACTAATTAAGGTGGTGGATATCTGCCACGATGCTAATGGCGTCTGTTCATTGATTTATCAGTGTTTCAGTAATCGAAGTAAATGACAGCGATCTCAAGCCTTATAATAATACACACAATGTCGTTACACTATTTAAAACTGGTTATAGATGATCATTATCAATATTGAAGCAGTTTTCACTGTCGAAAGAAATTGTGCGATCACCTCGTGGTCTCGCCATACTGTTGGATCATGTGGTCTACCACACCTGTACAAAATTATCACAATAAGCATGAAATACAATTAGGTTACTGTTTCCTTCACTTCAACAGCGTTATAGCGTGTTTTTTCTACATACGTTAGTGTATATATCGCTTCGTAAAAGCACAGGATTAATTAAATCAGATACACATTTTCCCTAGCACAAAATTCACGCACTGACCTCGCACAGATCACGAATGGTTGTTGTGACTTCGCCGGTGACGCAGTCCCGGGTTCAGGATGAGTGCGCTAATCATTTAGCGACTATCATTCCATCATAATCAATTCAATCGCATATTTGCATTGTAAAATATACTTCCTGGATTGTCAAAATCCTAGAATCAGTCCAGCATGTCGACAATAATTACACTGCATTTCCAAATTCAGTGGCGTAAAAGATCACACTGGGAAAATGTTTCCTCGTGGTCTAAGAATGTAAGAAATGTCCGCTGCCATAGTGAAAATACGATAAGAATAAGATCGCGGCTCGTTCTGGCCGACTTGGCGCAATACCAACTTCATATCAACAAAGTATATCGCAAGCCATGAGCTATCGGGCTCATATGCTCTCCCGTCAATCAAATAAGAATGTATCTAATTACGGTGATATATTTTCTAGTTCGCAGCGTTGTATGTGCCAAGGCGTTCATTGGTGTGAAGATCATTAATTACATAACTACTGTTGTGCAAGGTTTGTGAAACACGGTTTTGGCCATATTGTAAGGAGAAGAACTTCCCATATACTCTTTCTAATGGATAGGAGATGCCTGACCTTCTGATTAGAATCAAAACCCCCTCATTCAACGAATTTCTGAATCTTTTGTTCCAGGCTCGTCTCTAGCGCTTCTCAGCATATTGATTCATCCTTTCCCTGGTTTATTCTATCTTGCTGTCCTTTGATGGTCGGATACTAGGTGGGATAGAAATCACATTGTACCAGATCCTATTTGTTGATGGATTCAGTTGTAGTTCGGCTTGAATCTGACCCGTACTCTCATGTATTGTAATGCTTATACAGCGTGCCATGACTACTAGTAATTCAATTCAACGCCAATGTTCTTCCTGACAATATCGGCGGTAGTATTTTCCCAACTCTGACATCAGACATTTACTAGGATTACTCTCGTGATGTCGGATTGATGAAAACACGTGTCCAACCCAAAGCTCTCCCATCGCATCAGTAAACTCAGCGGTAAAAATATTGTGATCCGTGGTCAGTCATGAAAAACTGATGCTTCCCTGCCTCCTGAATCACCTGTAGTTTGATGAATTATCTGACGTGCTGTCGCCTTTTGGATGGGTTATAGCATCGTGTATTTCGTGAATACATCCATAGTCTCCACAACGTAGCTGTTCCCACGTCGGGATTTCAGGATAGGCCCGTAGGTAACCTGGGCATAAAGTTCCGAAAGCTTAGTAGGTAGAATAGGCCTTGGCGAACCTCTGGTTAGTTGAGACGTATATTTGTTCCACTGGCATGCGTCACAAGCACGTAGACAGCGTCTCACAGAAGTGCCCATTCGTTTCCACACAATCGTCTCACGAATTGTATCAACTGTATTTTCAGTACCACTATGTCCAATCGATAAGTGTACCATTTCAATTACCAGGTTCTGATAAGGTCTAGGATCAACGGCTCTCTATTGAGTGTGTTCTTGATCTATAAACTTATACAAAACACGCCAGTACATGACGTAATCAGCAGAAATCGCAGCATTGCTAACATTATCTATATCGTGGGTATGCATCTTATAATCCAGGTAACGGATATTTTTTCGTAAGTCGTGATCTCGCCTTTGACCTGCTGGTAACTGTCACAGTCTCCTCAATTACTCCTCACAGTCTCCTTCGTTGTTAATGATGCTCATGGTCAGCTCTGGGTTTCTACTGAGGAAGTCCGCCAGGATATTCTCCTTCCTAGGTCGATGTTAATCACAAGATCATATTGCAGAATGGATAAAGTCCAACTCGTGATTCTGTCGTTCACCAGACTTGTCTTCAAAATGAATGTGAGAGTATTGTGATCAGAGCGTACTATGATGCGTTGTCCCTATAGTAGTTTACGCCAGTACTCCAGAACATGCACGATAGCTAGTGCCTCTAGTCCCGTAGTAAAAATATACGTTCATATGAACGTAGCGTACGACTGAGGAAGGCTACATAATGTCAATTGTGTTCCTCGTCCTCTTGTAACAGGACAGCGCTGATTTCAACGGTGGAAGCATCCGTTTCAAGAATACAATTCTTGGAATAGTTTGGGTATTCAAGGGTTATGCTGTTTACAAGCATCTGTTTCGTTTTATCGATCGCCAGATCGAATTCTGCATCACAAGACCATTTCGAGTTCTTCCTGAGTAATTTATATAATTGTGCTACTGTTTCGGAACCCTGTGGGCAGTGAGCAGCTAAAAACTGGGTTACTCCAAGAAACTGCCTCGCGTGCTTAACACGTGTCGGCTTGGAAAAGTGGAAAATAGCCTGAATTTTGGCAGGATTAGGCCGGTATACATTCCCATAAATAACGTGACCTACAAATTTGATCTCAGGCCTGAAGAACTTGCACCGTGAAGTTTGCCTCGCGTAGATTTTCGAACACAAGTCGAAGTGTTTGGAAATGTTCCTCCTTTAATTCTGAAGCTATAATGATATCGTCCACATAACATACGATTTTATCCTTGGCCTCGCGCTTAAGGTTTGCATCTAATGCTCTGATCAGCGCGTCTCCCGCGTTCTTGAGTCCGAAGTGTAGCTTACAAAACAAGTAAATAGTCTGACCAAATAGAAAGACTGTATTCTTCTGAGTATTCTCAGACAGTTTTATATGGTAGTACGATTGCACTAAATCCAGAGAAATAACGTACTGTACCCGAATTCCGCATAGCCACCACCTATTTTCCGCAGAAATGGAACGGCTTGCGGGGACGCTGATACCCAGCCAGATAAACCAACACTTCCCTACTAGGTGAATAACTAGGAAATCCTCGGCGCATATCGGCCATGCAATAGTACTACTAACTAGTTACACATTTACTAGCAATCAAACAAAAAATAGTAGGACGAGAATCTCGGATCTCGAGAGTGAACGGTGAAATTGAGACTAAGTGGGCTCTAGTATCCAACTAGCAGTACTATCGCACGACGATTGTAATATGAATAGATTATCAGTTTCTACAAAATTGACAAGCAAACTAAAATAGTGTTTGGATAGTTTATTAAAAAGGAACACTATAAAAATGTCTCTAACACAAATATTAAGTTTAAAAATAAAAAAAATCTGTTAACATAAAAAGATAGATAGTCCTTTTATCTTTGTTAAATTTCAATGCGTAAGAATTCGTGATACAGTTTGAATCCTACTCAAACATAAATTATTCGCAGAATAATAATACTGAAAGTATTTCAACAATGTCACCACGTGACTTGATTTAAGGAACAGCCTGTACTAATCAGTTGTTATCATCTACTTTCCAAAACCGTAGTTGTAACCATATCAAACCCTAAATAACATATTTACATCGTTATTAAAACAAATTACCAATTTATGTTAATTAAAAATTATAAAATTATTGAATTATTTACAACATTAGAATTATCATGACCAGCACGATATTGTACCACAATATCTACAAGAGCTTACGTGTTCTCCCTATCTCTCCGATCTTCATTTCAATTAAAGAATTTCTTTAAATATAAATCACAACAAATTTTACCTTGTATTTATTGTTCTGTCACAACCAATAGAACCATTGTAACGAGCAACAAAGCTAATTACGGCTCTGTAATGTCACTATCAAAGAACAAAATTCGATAAACTGGAAGTACGATGCAAGACTAATCTAAAAATCTTAATAAACTTCGTGGATTGTGGCATTTCTCTACTCTGACATGTACAACATAAAATATACACTTATATGTCAGTCAACTTCTTCGACATACTGTACAGAACGATTGCTTTCACTAGCAATATACTCTTAACCCTTCACAAACTGGTGAACAAGCTTTCAATAGTGCGTTAGCTTTACGCATAAATTCCTTAACATATTCCTTTCCTTCCGACGACAATAATGCACGTTATTTCTTCAATATAAACCCATCTTAATACATATACACACATGTATAAGTTTCAGTGATCCTCCTAGATAGTCACAGACACGTAAAATATCTTTCGTGATGCACTCTAACAACACTCTCTTCCTCTAAAATATTACCTTCATGCTCTTTATAATTCATTACTAGTTCTGTTCACTTAATTATATTTCTGTACGACTTTTCACATTGCTTGAAATGGCATAGTTCCGCTAATTACCTTCACATTATAAAATTATCCACGTTATAATAAAATATGAACTTTTTAAGACTTTAGTCTGCTCGTCATCGCATTTAAAAGAATAAATCATTTCCTCTCTTCCTGGTGTTTCTCAAAGAATTATTTATTCATGTACATTTATGTTTCATCTCAATATAGACCACAGGTTGATCTACAAATCACCTTGTCTGTATATTCGTAAAAACAAATTACATACATCGATATGCATTTTATCACATCAATAATAAATTGTTTATGTCTTTAGGCAGCATCTTGACCTAGTTTGTCCACAAAATGATCCTAATTTCATTCATGTCTCTATCGTGTTAACAACATATGACACTAATAATGTCATGTTTCTTAAAACATTCTGTTATGGAATTATAATACCTCTGAAAATATTTTATAATTATTACACAAGTTCTGTTACATATTAAAAATGTTTACAATAAATATCTATGCATATTTCAACTATGCTTTCTAATTATGTCGATGTAATCTATTAACATTGGCGCATTCTATCAAAGCATTCCATTTGTATAAAACAGTTTCGTTTAAAATGAATTTAATAATAAACGTATTAGCAAAAATTTAAATATCAAACATAAAAAAATCCATATTATCGTTAATAAACGTCAAAAACGACACACGCTGACGTAGAATAAATTTACAGTTAAATTTACAAAACTGACAACATAATAACATGAGTTATGAATAAAGAAAATCTACATACTGTATAAAGTTGGTCACACCTGAAATACCCCCAAAATTACAACAAAACTACTGAGATATTAGGACAATATTTCATCTACCTTCATGATGCTCGTATCTCGCGATACCTGGGTGGTCGTATGAGCTGCGTCTGCCATTGTTCGACATGTCCGTGGCACACGCCATATAACGGGTCCCGCTCGGCCTGCAAGTCACCAGCTGTACGACTCTCCCCTCCTCGCCTACAGCTGACTACCTGGATTCCGCTTGCGTCAAAAGGTGTTCTTTCTTCGCGATTAACAATCTGGTCTCCCGCAGCTTTGTCGAATATGCTCTTCGAATGGCAGGTCTCTCGTTGTAATGTTTCATCACTGTAGATGGAAAGTCTATGTGTAGAATTTTCTAAGTTGGAAATGGAAATTCTTGTAGTTTCATTGTTGGTAATTCAGAATACTGCTGTTGGTGTTGCAGTCGTAGATTTATGGAAATAATTGTTGTATGGTCCACTCTGAATTCCACTCCGTAAATGTAGACTAACTTCCCTTCATAGTTTAGTACTTGGGAACTTCCCCCCTGACCTGTATCCTTTGACATCGTGTAAAAATTTGAAATATACTTTTGATAATTCCTCCAATATAACATTCGATTTATAGCTGACTACTCTTTATAATGTAGTAGTGTATTCTTTGAAATAATGTAATCTACTTCTTATAAACGTCGTAATAGAATCTGTCGTTTCACGTTCTCAAATACTGCTGTTCTTCCTTCACCGGCATCTCATCTCATTCCTCGGTGAGTGTTGCGTCTCCTCCGGTCAAGTCTCCAGTTCCTTGCCGTACTCCGAATATGCTTACAGGCTGCTCTTCATTCATACAAAAAGTTTCACAGGTCTGCACTGTACCAGTCGCAGTAAAGGAATAAATCTCCATCCTGTCTGTTGCTGCACTCCTCACTGGAAAAAGTGGCGGACTAGCCTCCAACGCTGTCCTAATTCCTATAATTTGCTTATATCTTCTCTCGTAGTCATTAATCTTTAATTCTGTTTCGATGGAAAAATTTCATTTCGTGTTCTCTAAATATTGGAGTGCTCAAATCGTTTATTTTCTTCAGAATAAAATATAATAACAATTCCCTCTTTGTTTATGTAGCTTTTTCTGATTGTCTGTTGAGTTATCAAGCAAAACTCATTGTTCTAGCCTCTTATCAAAATGTTATGTACAAGACTTTGTTATTGACAACTCGGTGAAAAAAACCGGTCCTTGACGAGCTAACTTGTGACTTTGGTCAGATTCCACTGTCTGTAGATTGGACTCTCCCATAGTTAAAATAATGTTCACTGAAATATTTCCAATTTTAATTCTTAAAAATGCTACAAATTTCTCCCAAAGCTTATCAATATTTTCCATTCATATCATAAAATACTTACGTGAATAACATATTGTTCCAACTATAATTTCTATTCCTTGCATAAATTTAGTACGCAAGTCGGTTCGATCCTTGCCTCATACACTTCCTTGAGTCAAACAACATTCGAGTTCAGTACCTCTTGCCTCAAAATTTCCTCAGGAGCTCCCTTATTCTAGGTGGTCTGTCATATTCAGGCACTAGGTGCTCATTTAACGTTCTGACATCTAAACATAGACGTAAGCTGCCATCTATCTTCAGGATAGTTGCAAGTGGATTCACATACGATGTCGGTGCTTTCCGAATGATGTTCACCGCCTCCATCTCTATGAATTTCCTTGCGGCCTTCTGGAGGTGTTTCTACATGATAGAGTACACTTTTCGATGAAAAGGTGACTCATCGAGTACCACCATGTCATACTCGAAGTTACGAATGACCCCTGGGGATGTGTTGAAAATGTCGTCCAATTCCAATAAAAATGAATCCAATTCTTCTTGTACATATGCCCGTACACATTCCGCAGATTTTAGTTCCTCCTGAATGTTGGATACTACCAAATCGTCTGGTATTTTCAGTGGGATAACAGTGCCATCATCGCCATTGCCTTGCATGTCGTTTATTGAGATAGCTTCAAAGTGTTTAAACTGAATGGTATTCGTCTTAAGGTTAATTATTCATTCATATTGGCGCATAAAATCTGTCCCCAATATGGCGTCATATTTCAAGTCCTTGAGTACTAAAAAGTATGGTTGTAAAAATGACCTCCAATTTTACAGTTTTATCCGGGATGATCCCTGTGGCTTTTCATACTGGGCCCATATTATCATTAAGTTGTTGGGGGATCGTGATATAAACTGAGTTGTGTGGAATCGTAGTTGCGACGATTTAGTTGTGAATTTTGGGGTTTCTTCCCCCTGTGCTTTGTGATGTCAAACTAGAATCAGCTTTAGGCTGTGACTCGATTTTCGCGAGCAATCTTCACTCCAACTCCCCAATGTCTGGTGTTCCCAATGTTGATGAATCACCCTCAATCGCGTTAACCTGTAATTCCAATCTTCCTATTTTATCCCGATGGCATGAGTCAAGTTCGTCGACCGTCTTCTTAATTTCGGAGGGTGTCTTAATATAATCCATCTCCGTTTGATGTTTGAGCGAAATAACTGCCCTTTCTATGTCCATGCGCAAATAGGCTACATCTCCTTTCATATTTGACATGATGGCCTCCATAGTCGCCTTGTGTTCTTTAAATTCTCCCTTGAGTATGTCTATGTCTAATTTCAGCTCTTCTGTGGTGGAGTGCATCTTCTCTCCCAAACTCTCGATTTCTGGAGCCATGCCTGGCAACGTCTCTGAATTTGCAGCCATTTCAGAATTTAATGACATTCACGCTGTCTGCCATTCCTTTGACTTTGAGGTTAACGGCTACAGCTACAACTCGCATAAGGCTAATCGCAGTGTATACAGTAACTACCACCTGCCTTATGGTATTAACGAATTCGTTCGTCTCTTTAAAGCGATCGTCAAACTTGCCTATGCGTTCCTTCATCTGTGTATTTGACTCCTCAAGGTCGTTCTTAAGCTCATCTAAGCAAGCGTTTACTTCCCAGCGGCTTACATTTAATTCGGCCCTCATGTCAGTTCAGTTCATGTTAATTTGTTCTATAGTGTCAACTGTAACGGTATCCTAAATTCACGTTTAAAGTGTGTGTAACTCACCCCTTACAGTGGCTGAATTCGTGTTCAAGTTTGTTAATCTATTGTTAACATCATCTCTGTGATTAATCATATCAGTTCTAACTGCAGCTAAACCTGCTAAAAGGTTTCTATTTGCTTCAGCTCTGTTTGTTTCGATATCCTCTCTAATATAATTAATATCGCCTCTAATTGTTTCAGTTAATATGCCGTGCAAATTGCCCATCATCCCTACCATCATCTATTGAAAGGCTTCCATCTCCATCGTCAAACAAATGTACATTAAAACATTGAGGGAGAGCCTGAAACTTAAGTCTAACATAATATTTTCAGCCCAAAGCCATGTTGAGAATTTGCCATCCCTCATAAATTCTAACGACCAATGTTGGACTCAAACAATAAAATATTACATTTACTGGAAAACAACAAGCAAGCAAATGCGAATTACATTTACTAAGGACGAGGCATTTGCAAAGTCAAAACAACCTGAACTGAATTTTAAATATTAATAAAGCTTCACCCCCATGGTCTAAAATCACGGAAGAATGCCATGTGGCCTACTTATCAACAGTACGAATTCTTTAGTTGGTCCAAGACTCGTCAGTTCGCCTTAGTCATAAAAATATTCTGATCCTCTCACAAGAAACAGGACATCGATCTCTCAATGCAAATACCTCACGTTGGGCGCCAAAGGATTATTATACTATATGTGCCAGTTAAACGAGGGCATCGGGGGACTATGTGTCGCAAACAGCCTTCCCCACTTCCTTACCCTTCAGGCCCACACATTGAGAGGATGGGATATGTCCTCAGGCAAGCTCCGGCACAAGACCAATAACCTCGGGGTATCAGGTAAGGTGGGAGAAAAGTCAATGACATTACGAAGAAGGACACTTCCAAAAGAAATCAAATCTATGAATGACTAGTTCAGGCTTAGGTAGAATTCGTTAAAAAATATTGAAGCTTCGGAGGGTTTAAAATATCGGCCAGTCCGCAAAGTTAAAATAAATAAATAAATAAATAAATAAAAATAAGTAATTCCTCCCTAAACTGACGTTAAGATAACCCTCTGGAAAGTCCTAATTACAAAAATAGAATTAAGTTCAAAATCAAAGCTAAGAATAAGACATGGAAGGGAATCCCTAAGCAGTTACAAAAGAATCATTAAGCATACGAATAATCACATACTGAATTTAGTGCAATGAAAGAATATTAATTGACCTGTAGGAAATAGAGTGTAAATTACATTTAATGAACCAATAGAAAATAGGCTATGTTATGATGGTGTCACTTCCAAAATTTAAATTTAAATTAATCTGCTAGCTAAATCATATCTTATGTTAACACTAGATGATAATCGTCTGTGGCGAACAAAATTCAAACTATTAATCCGACCAGTCTATCAATAAAAACAGCTAAATTATTACACATATGATACAATCAGGATAAATAATAGCAATCTTAACTTTAAACATTTAATAATGGAAACAACACTCCTTCCTACGCATATCCGAATACTGTTGGCATTGGATGGCCATCTGAATGCATGTACAAAAGTTTGCCGTGGCACAGCTACAAAGCAAATTGCCCCATATGGTTGTCAAATATACACGTTTACTGGGGTATCGTGACAATACACCGTGTCGTCTAGAAGGTTGTGTCAGCTTGCTCTAAAATTCTGAATCCTAATAAACACTTTCCGAAGTGTCGGTCATTATAGTAAAGTATAATTCAAATTTAGAAAGTGCATAGTTTATTTAGTTCGCTCGATTTATTTCGTTGGTTTAGAATGATTACGCTTCATGATTTCGTTTTCTGTTTATATTCAATATTAATCCCTCATAGTGTGTTTGAGTTCACCTAACGACTATAGTGACACGGAGCTACAACAGCAAAAACACTGAAGTGGCGTTGTCTGTCTCAGAACACAACATTAGCTCACTCACAGGTAACGAAATAAAACGCGCTAAAAGTAAAGAAAATGGCGCAGCACACAAGCTCACTAAACCCCGGTTCATCAACAAAGAGCCAATCACCTTCACCGGAATAAGAATACCTCCTAATAATGTGGGTGAAACACGTCAATCCAATCATCCATCATAAATACAGACACGACGATAACATATGTCGTTAATTGAAGCATGGTCTCTGATAGGTCATAAATAACAAGGAAATTCGTACCCAAAATTGTCACAAACGTGAACTAGATTCTGAATAATAACATGAAGCTTTTCTAATGATAATAAATAATATACAAAGTGCGACCGTAATTCTATTCCAGAATTATCCCTGCAGCTAAATTATGGAACAACACAGTCGAAGTCTAAAACAGTCGTCTCGTCTTAGTTGTAACAAACAGTGGGTATTCAAACGTGCCACCGCACAGCCGTTCGATCGTCTGTGACTCACGCATAACAGGTGTGGTGTGTTTCACTTGACTCTGCGTTTCGTTGCTAATTCAATTCAATTAAAATCACCAGTTTTAAAAGCAATACAGCCCTATCTGATGGCTCGTGAAAGAATACACTTACTTATAGGATAATATAGTTAGCCTGCATGAAGGCTTGTAGATAAAAGAAAATCAAATTTTAAAGAGTCTAAAATGAAGGATATTATATTCTCATTGTGGAATGTTACCGGTCGTTCCAAAGACCTTGGTCTATAATAAAGACATTCCCAAATCTCACAGTTCGTGTTAGTTCATTGTACACTCCCAATACGTAGTTTAAAAACCTTACATGCACACTGGGCACTAGAAATCACATATACATGTCAACATTAACACCTGTTTTGTCAATTTATACGCTGGCTGCTAACAGCTATTCCTCTGTTCTAATATCTTGGAGTTACCTCCTTACACTCATTTTCCAAGTTCATAACAACATACGCCAGTGGCGTCAAAGCACACTATTATGTAATATCTCAAACGTAGCAGAGTAAAAACCTCAGCTTTCGCCAAATGATTCGAACAATCAGTGGGTTAACTTCTCTTCAGTGCATCTCCACCTTTCTAACCAAGAGTACATGTAGAATATATTCGTATTAACAACTTAGCCTCAAATATAACTATTATTTACAAATTGAGTGTATAAGAGAGCAAAATTATCTTATCCTGATAGTATGTAATGTACTTGTGTATACCAGTCGTTTCGCCATCCAACCGCGTTGTGGTCTCAAACAATGACATGATCAATATCAGGGAAAATATTGGCTGGAAAGCGTAATCTAAGCATGATGAGTAATATAAAATCCTACCTAAGGTTGCTTTAAAATTGCGACATAAAATTAATCAACATGACTTTCGGGCCTTGACATCGGTTTATGGGTGTTCAAAAACTCACGTTACCGAAGCATCGCTCTTGTAATGAGCTCTCGTGCTGGGACCCTTGGAATAGAGCCTGAGCTCGACTCTCGGCTCCATCGTCTTCTCCATCTCATTACGCAGACTCAGGCCTGGGCATCTCCCCCATCATGGCTGATTTAGCACATCATGAAACTCAACTGGATACGCAGGATACTATTCCACATCGTCTCATTGTGGTCGTATAATTCAGCCACGACATTATAGAAGATCTCGTAGAAATTCAATTTACGGTGATTAATGTAAAACTGCTACAGTGTTTTAGCAGACACACTAATTAAGGTGGTGGATGTCTGCCACGATGCTAATGGCGTCTGTTCATTGATTTATATGTGGTTCAGTAATATAATTAATTCACAACGATCTCAAGCTTTATAATAATACACTGAATGTCATTTCACTATTTAAATCTGGTTTTAGTTAATTGTTATCAATATTGAAGCAATCTTCACTGTCGAAAGAAATTGTGCGATCACCTCGTGGTCTTGTCATACAATTGGATCATGTGGTCTACCACACTTGTACAAAATTATCTCAGTAAGCGTGAAATACAGTTTCCTTCACTTCAACAGCACTGTAGCATGTTTTTACTACACTTGTTAATGTATATATCGCTTCGTAAAAGCACAAGATTAATTAAATCAGATACACATTTTCACTCGCACACAACACAAAGGGTTGTTGTGACGTCGCCGGTGACGCAGTTCCGGGTTCAGGTAGATTGCGCTAGTCACTTCACGACCATCATTCCATCATAATCAATTCAATGGCACATCTCCATTGTAAAATATACTTCCTGGATTGTCAAACATCCTAGAATCAGTCTATCATGTCGACAATAAACACAGCGCATTTCCAAATTCAGTGGTGTAAAAGCTCAAACTGGGAAAATGTTTCCTCGTTGTCTAAGAATGTAAGAAATGTCCACTGCCATAATCAAAATACGATACGAATAATATCGCGGCTCTTTCTGGTCACTTGGTGCAAAACCAACTTCATCTCAAGAAAATATATCAACAATCATGAGCTATCGGGCTAAGTACTGTACCCATGGTACTGGGGCTGACTGGCATCGAACCTGATACTCTAGGTAGCAGAAATCATGCCTATGATTTAAGAGAGTATCGAACTAAAGGTCTCTGAGGGGGGACAACCTCATGGAACCCAAGACCCACATAAATAAAGATTACTGAAGTAATCTCAGCTTGATTCCTGTTGTCTATAAGGAATTATAAGCAATTTTGTACATAAAGAATGCATGATTACCACGGTAACATGCAGGACTTGAGAAAAGAACCAAGATTTCGAGGCAAAGTGACACTTTACAGATTGGCCTAAGCAACTGGGCGGGACGGACTGTCTCTAGTGAACTACTTTCAAGCGTCATAGTGGGAGCAGGACAGCTACAAATGACCCTAAAAATCCCCGAAGTACAATGACGAGAAGATGGAAGGGGATGGAGGCCAAGAGAAATAAATTGATTACTTGGAAACTATGCATCCGAGAGAATCAAGATGAACACCCAGTTGAATGAAATCCCGAGAGGATAAATATGAATCCAGCAAATATGCAAATCGAAGCCTATAAATTATCGGAGGAAAATCACATGCAAAGTGCGGAAGGAAAGACATTAGCGTAAACCTACAGGGGATTCCCCAAGTGGATGGCGTAGGTTCGCTACCACAGAAACCAATTAATATCAATTAATTGGGTGATTGAATCGTTTGCACGAGGCAAGAACTGTAACCTCCGTGAAAAACTGAACAAGAAGACTGCATTTCCAGGGCCAGAAATTGCAATTATGAAGGAAAGGACGCTCTGACAATCTGAGGGAACTACATTTTTGAGCAAATCCCTTATATAGAGCAGTGAGGCTAGGAGCGGGCAATCAATGAAAAGAACTCAGGCCGAGAGGAAGCTACTCTCGCGCACTGAAAATTGTAAAACGACGCCGCGCCAAGGGAAGTGTAAAGTCTTCTTACAAGTGTTTGAAGTAATTATAAAGTCTTTGTGAAATACTCATGTGCGAGAATGATACTCTTCAGCTTGAAATTGGTAAACAAAGCAACGAGTGCGAAGACAATGGAACTGTATTTGGAGCTGAGTAAAGCTTACAATTATCAAAAGCCGCACAAGAAGTGACGCGAATAGTATGTGAACATTGTAATTCCACCTGTTAACGGGTAATTTTGTAAGAGATTCGCGTAGTCATAATTGAGTTTTTACCGTGATTATACACTAATAAATTCACGATAGCTCATGGTATGGTAAGATATCACAGGCAATGTGATGATATTCAAGTCACAGACGTTACATTGATGCTAGATGAGATGGAGGAACATTTACACACACAATCGAGGATAGGCTCATTATTGAAGCAGGATTTGGGAACCGTTGGATAAGGATTAGTCAGGATGAACGCGCATCTGTTCGAGACTTTCATTGGAAGGGTAGGTTAGAAATCGCGCCGCCTGCAACTCTGATATCGCGCAGATGTGAAGCCAATGAAGGCACCTGTCTGTAAATCAATAGTAATATAAAATTCCATGTGTTTAAGTGTTAACATAAAGTGCTGTGTTAGAAAATATTGTATAAAATGAATGAAAGTGATAAAGTAATGATGTGTAATATCAAAGTGGAAAGTGATGTGAAACAACAAGAATGGTATAATGTGACCTCTATGATGCATTGTTAGATGCAAAGATGGTGGGTCGCAAGCTGTATCGTTGGATTCGTCCACCGAATGAGAAAGACGTAAGTACCATTTCAATGTTGAAATGTATAGGTTGAGCACAGCATACGTCCGTGTCAAAATAAAGCAAAATAGGGAACTTGAAGTATAGTTTATAAGAGTTTAATTCCTCGTAATTGCCGTAAAGAGTTTGCAAATTGAGAATGATTTGGCTTACGACTGAGTTGCGTAAGATCATAATAAATCTAATGTTAAAGTTAATAATTAACTTAATGAGTGGTCAAAGACGAAAGAAAATTTAATATTCAACATGTTATGCATGAAATGATCAATATTGTGTCAAATTCCAAGAAATTGCAAGGTAAAATAGTGTAAGAGTGGAATATAATTTGTCAGGAAATAATGTTATACATGTTCTAATGTAATTATTGTTATTGAATCACGCAATAAGCCTTGTAACGTAAAAGCCAGTAGTTATACCTTTAACACATTCCTACTTATCGAGAAATAATGAGAAGTCATCGAGTAAACTATATGAAAGGGAAACTGAATTGTCATATGATCCGGAATAATCCAACAGACCTAGTTGTTTGAGCCGCTGATATGCGAGCCATCTAAAGTAAAGCCAAGATTTTACTTTATTTAATGCAAGCAAAATTCTGTAGCACATTGTCAGGACAATATTGTGCTAATTCTTCGAAGGTATTATTGTTGTACAGCCTGAGAGCGTATTGGTATATTGTCGACTGCGGATGGAAACAGGTGATGGTACCTAGTCGGCCATGGCAGCGTCATTTTCAGCCAATAAGGAATAACAGTGTCACCTTAATTGAGCTGCATTATGGAGAGATCCGCCCGTCGTGGTGCGACACCATTGAATTTACGGAAGGGTCTGTGGACGCCTTACCGATACTTCGCACACAAGAGTGGCAAGCAGTAAGACCACTATCCCGCGCATTTAAAAGCCGTATTCGTTCCTCAAGACCGTGTAGCTACCAGGAACCCATTCCTTTGCTATAATATTTGATTGAGCCATGTATTGAGCCAATTAACATTACTGTATTGATAGGAAATAAATATTTGGATTTCCAGATCATAAACGATGACACATTTTACGCCCTTGTTCATAGGAAAGAAAGTGAATGAGAAACAGTTAAGACTGTGTTGGTATTGCATGAATGACTAATGAGACAGCTGGAGAAGGGGAGGACTGGTCGGCAAGGGTCGAGCCAGGCGGCCATCTTCTTTTGGGCCAGCAGGTATAAGCTTTTGTTCGCACAGAAGGAGGTACGGCTAATGACCGACCCTGTTAAAAGTGTACTGGGAAATTATAATGTATAAACTGGCATTGTTAATTAATGAGAAATTGATTGTTTTGATTGCAAAAATCAATTGTTAACATTCCGAGGATATGGATCCCTCTTCTATTTGTTGAAATCGAATGATATTTAGCCAAGTTGATGTTCATAACAGATAACTTCGCTAAAATCACTGACACATATGTTGAGGCATGAAAACCCAGTTAAAATAGGCATATTTGCATACGGGTAGCCCTGATATGGGTTTGACGCAATTGTAACAATATTAGATCGACTTATATTTTGACCGACACAATGATGTATGTTGTTGCGATAACTAACTAACGTTGTTTATGTAGTGTAGAAAGGAACTATAGTCCGCGTTTGTGAGAGAGGGCGGAGGAAGTTGATTGTTACACGGAAGTAAAGTAAATTGTTGAACAAGTAACCAAACACAACAATGTTTAAGGCATTGTTGAATATTAAAGTAAAAGTAAATGTCCCATAAGCACTATGGACAGTTGGATCAGTCGAATACAGTATCATTTAAGAATAGGAAGTGCTATTTATGTACAGTCTTATGTCATGTTGTTTGATTTGATTCTTTTATTTGGTTATTGTTGTCGTAAATGATGTGCATGAATTATGAACATTCGCCGAATGACAAGAATGCTATTCCAAACATGGAAGTTATTTAGTGAATGTGTAGACTAGGGTGTTGAGACACCGCATGTAGACTTATGGACTCACAAGAAGAGATATTGTCGCAGCATGCCTGAGGAGATCAAATGTTGATCCAAGCTGCGGAGCACAGATGATGCAAATTAGGAGTTAGTGACCCTTTGGAATTATCATCTGTGTGCCCCAAACTTTATTTGCTGTTATTTGGGAGTAATTGTAAATGTAATTGATGTTTTTGTGTTGTTTTATAATGCCATGATTTTGAATTAAATACAATTATTTTAGGAATATGTTTGTTTTTCCTGTAGAGTAGTACCTGGTAGTATTCAAATCCTGAGCATGTGTTTGCACTGTGGGGGAGACGTAAAGAACCCCGAAAGGGTAGAGCTGTCGGATGTGAACACATGTTCTCCATATAATGTCAAATGGGTACAGTACCTCCCCCTTAATAACCTCAAAATGGCGGCTGTGCAAAATGTTAATATTATTCTTTAATATTTTGTGTCCTAATCAAGCGATCGAAGTGAACGTTTGAATAATGAACCCAAGCGATAATACTGATATAATGATGCATACCTCTATAACCTAAATATAGAGCAATCTAACATGGCGTTCATCCTAAATATTTTAACGCTTCCCAATATCTGCGAATCTATTACAGCAATCAAGCTGAACTGTTGTATGTAAATATAGAATATTAACATAATTTCATATTTGGGACTTTCAATAACTTCAAGAACACAAATTCAACATGGCGGCGACGTGAAATTTAAATAGTTATATGGATTTTTCTCGCGACTTAATTATCCGAGCGAACTGAAACTTAGCACTGAAAATGTATAAACAAGGTTCAATATACTGTATAGGCCTTAATGGGCAGGAGAGTTTTATAGGAAAAGACCAGTGCGATATATATGGAAGTAGGCTATTTAATTCTTCACGGACCTATTTGAGGTAAAATGACCTTAAAAATGTATAAGTGATTAGTAGTCGTTCTGAAATAATGTTATCATTCATTACCATAAAACTTGCTATTACGCACAATACAGCTCACCAATGGAAATTTGCATCTCGATACTAGTTCCGAAGCATTGAGGCCTCCCATTGAACTTGTTAGGAGAACTCTGAGATTCGTTTTACCAACAGGAATTAAATTTAACCAAAAATATAGGCAGTTGTAAATTCGATCAAAGCACTTCACTTCTTAAATGGCACTGCTGTCTTAGCCTCTCCAAAATAATTTTGAAATTACAATTGTTTTCATTCCACTATTAAAAGCAGAGGCATAAATTCGACGTTGGTTGTCAATAACCACCTTCCTCTCCCCCTACGACTCCAGGAATATAAAAGTCTGTTTTCATCTCTTGCGAAAATACATTTGATTTGTGTTGCCATTATTCATCGCAATTCCAATTTGAACGTTGATTGGCAAACCGAAATCCATTTACAGAAGTCTATCTTCAATCATAAGCGTAGCATTCATTTCATAAATGAGAGTGTACTATTTAGGCTACAGTATTCTGTAGCATACATTATTACTTCGTAAGTCATCATCATTCTTCAGCCATTATTAAGAGGAAATACAGTTTCTAGCATTACGTGATCGCTCATCTAGCAGCCATAAGCCACGGGACATCACATTTTGTGTGGAATCGGACAACTGGGCGTCATACTTTACCTTCAATATCTCACGCTCTTTACTCGGGATTTAAACTCAGTCCACCTTAGTGAGAGCCGACCAGCTGGACATTTGCGCTAACACGTCATTCAAAATTGAAAGGATCCCCTTCCTAATTTACCTATGCATATTGATATCATAAAAATCAACTCTACGGTCTTCGCGTCCCCAACATGAATGACAAAGCAATGATTACTGACGGAACAAGTTATTAGACTATTATACAATGAAAAGACAGTTTTATTAGAATTAGATCCATTAGATATGTTGAAAGGTTTGATCTCTTTGATTTCTTGTATTTCATCTAATTATCTCGAATTAAATATTCTTTTACATCCCGCATATTATATTTGTCATGTTCCAGAATTTTCACAATTATATTAATGAATATATCGCACAAGATTCCGCGTGTTGGATGACTGAAGTGGGAATAATTCAGTGTTCTAACCACACTGTTGGCACTGCTTCTTCCCACATTCCTGTCAAGTTTCTGACAAAACTTCTTCTCAAATTTGGTCCTTTATCTTCAAGCCCCTCTCCCTCCTCGGACCTTCAAAATAATCCCTAAATCAATCACAACACAGTCTCTAGGGTACATTGGGCAAACTTCCCAGAATTCTTGTGTGGCTGACATTACTGGTTCTATGAGTTATAGCTTTGGTGATCACTTCTTTACTAAAACTTCCATCGATGCCTTTATCTTCACGACATCAGTAAGGAGTTATGGACCCACTCTTTGCAGAATATGTCTCAGGAATCCTTGCCTTGTCTTGCTTACTTTCCCCGTGCCACCACGATTAGGAAGCTCTGTCCACTCAACAGACAGAATCTACTTTTGTGGAGAGTTCTTTTAAGTGTTCAAAACAGATAAACGGAGTTTATTTTATCCGCCTTGAGCAATGCAGGCTGATGTTGTTTTCGAGTCCCGCACCACATACTCCATAAAATAGTTGACTGCTGCATGTATACGACAGTTTGGAAAGTATAATATGATTTGTTTACTTCAACTTTTATGTATGTTCTCTTGTCAATAATTACTTCCTTTCGTAATATATTTACTTACTGTTTCTTCAGATTCTGCGTTAAAATATATCACGAGATTCCGATAGTATGAATATGGTCCTAATTTCCCTGTTAAAGATTTTTAGCACGTAATATACTGTACAATTAAGGCTGTTTGAACAAACAACCTAGTCCTTACTAGGAAGGTACAGTCTGCTACATGTTACAGGGGTTCATACTAAAACGGTCATCTTACACTAGTTGAACTTCTGAGGCAGCCCTATTTATGTCACGTGTTGAAGTAGTCATCCAGCAAAAGTTGAAGCCGAGGATGCGCTCCTCACAACTATGTGGTATGAGCTCCCCTTTTCCGAAGACATGGAAATAGCATAGTACAGTGAGTCCGGGAGTGTTCTCCGCAGTGCCTACATGCGTCTGCGAGAGCTAGCTACAGCAGTTACGTTGGTGGCACGGCTGCCGCTTGCATCATAACAAATAAACAGTAAAAGTTGTACTTACCACAGCCATTCATGACAGATACTGGAACAATTCACAGTACATCACTTTTTTTCCGTAATCAGTTTGTTTTAATTCATGAACCACGGTAACTTTATAAGGGAACAACTGAAGCTTATCTCTTACACCTTTACGTGCTGTCGACTTAGAGGTTCCTGTTTGTTGAGCTAATTTTCGTGTTGATTTACTTGGACTACGTACCATTATATCGGAGAGTTCATCAAGTTTTTCGTCTGTTAAAAGCGTAGGCCTGCCTGTTCCCGGTACATCGTGAACTGAGCCAGTCACACGAAATTTACTCACCAAATCCCGAACGGTATCACGGTTTGAACACTTTGAATTAGGAAACCGCGCCTGAAATCATAATTTTACCTTTCCTGTAAACCGATCGCCTTCGCGAAAAAGGTATTCCACAAAAAAAAAAACTCTCTCTTCAGTAGTAAACATTACCGCCTGTATACTGTTTCACTCTTCCAATAATCTATCAGAACGCTCACATACTGCAATACACAGTGAAGACATACTAACTCACTCCACAATTTTTAATCAAATTAATTAATATGACACATGTTGATTGGCCAATGTATTAACATGAACAGATTATTTATTTTTAAATATTTGCCTGAAGTAATGGCAGAACATATCAGGTCCAAAATGGACTCCAAATAAAGTCCTTCGTCTGTACTTGTACTACAGTAAGAGCCTACCCAATAGAACGATCAATCAGTGCCAGTTGACAAGCATCTACCATTACACAACAGTGAGTCAGGAAGCTCCGCATGCGGTCATAGCTTCCCAGCTGGCAAAACACGTTTTTTGAGAGAGTTAAGACTTGGGACGTACTGTATCCCGTGAATATGGTTAGGTATAGAACAAAACATCGAATTTTTCTAGTGAAAACTTATCTTCTCAAGAAGGAGTCTTCTAGTAAATGTGTTCGTACGTTTCAGCAGCGTGCGAGCCTTACTTGTGGAGGAACCTCCAACAATAGGTATACAGAAACAATCCGCGTATTCTGTAGGCTCTCGAGAACGATATAACTGTACCGATACGAAATATCAGTGAGAATGAATTGAATTACAGCAAGTGTACTAAATCTTCATACGTTGGTGCATGTGTGTTTAAAACAAGAAAGACAGCATTTCCAGCAACTACTCTGAAATTCATGTAACTAATCATGATTATTAAATACGTTAAAAAGGGCAAATGTGTTGAACTAGTTGGGCGCTACGCTGCTGCTGGAGCCAGTGCCTTGCTCGACAGGCGGCTATTTAGAGTGCCCCAGCCGACACACGTTGCACCCGAGGCTCTGTTCTATAGGGGGCTCTCACTGTGGTGACCCTTGTCTCCAGGACCGAAGTTTTTTTTTGTCATGTAGCCTCCTGAGAGGCCGAGTGCAGGTCTTTCTAGTCGACGCCCGTGGGCGACCTGCGCGTCGGGATGAGAGATGGAATGGATGAAGATGAATGAAACTGGGCAAGGATGTGGAAGGAAGCCGCCGTGGCCTGTCAGAAGGTATTGTCCCAGCATTTGCCTGGTGTTGAAAATGGGAAACCACGGAAAACCATTTCAAGGACAGCCGACGGTGGGGCTCGAACCCACGCGTCTACCGAGTCAGCAGAGAGCGTGGCCCCTTGACCTAACGCAGCGCTTTAGCCCGCGTAGCCATTACTGTCGGTTAGGACCGAAGTAAAAGATAAATCATCGATCCTTGGAACCCATACGTACCATGCTAGTCATTTGAATGTGAACAATTTTCTCAGGGTCTCAGTTGGGATAATTAAGGGGCCACAAAAAGGACATAAGAATTTTCACTTACATTACGGTCCAGTAATACAAGTCCTATAATAATATATGATAACAACGAAATCAAGATACATTTGCTATATGATCCACTTCCCTTGAAGTAGGCCTACTGACACTGAATATTTCACCGGAGAATCTGAACCATACTTTATACCTTCGAGCCAGGAATCAACCCTGCCAGTATATTAATGGTAAATCATTGAAGTAATATATCGTGTGAATTGTAGTGGGTGAAACAAAGATCTATGAGATAATAAAATGGAATTATTACAGCATCTATTCATCACCGTCAGCTACCACTAATTAAATGGTGTATCTGGCTTCCACATTTCACGTCCTGTACGCCATGGCTGAAGCCTGGTCCGGTCCTGGATATCGGCCGTCATTCGTCATTCTTCTCACCCTCTCGCGCTTGCTCATTGAAACTCCACATGCGTCCAGCTCAGTCGCAGTCCAATACTTCCCTTCAGCAATCGAACATGACCCGCGGTGATTTGAACACGGGCCAAATCGATTGATAAGGCTGAGATATGATAGATGACTTGTATCCTCCCCCGCATCCATCCGTCCGGCCTCTGCCTTTGCCGCGCCTGGCCTGCGGCTTGTTCCATTTTCAGCCTTGGCGAGTTGTTATTACAGGCAATATGTGGTGATTGGGCCTCCGCGCTACGCGAAGAAGAAGGTTCCAACTCGTTTCATCTTCCTTATTATACTTTGCACGGTTACATTCTCACAATTTCATCAACATATATCAAAATTTCAATGAGAAGCACTTCAAAACAAAGACAACAACTAATGCAACTGAAATTATAACTGATGGAATAGGTAGCACATCGATGATTCATGATCAACACTCAGAGTGAGCAAAATAAAATAAGTCAAAGTCTAGCTCATTCTGTCTTTAAACAGGTGCAAATAAAATGTTGGAGATACTCAAAGAACAGGAAGTGAAAAAAAGTTCAATATAAAATAAGGGGAAGATATCGTTATTATCTTATAGTCCAGTCAAATTAGACCAAAAATGATGGGTTTGCTGCATTAAATCATGTAGTTTCAAATGTTTCAGGAATGTGTAGTGGGAGGTACCCTGGACAACACCTAATAAAGTCCCATCGATTTCAGGTGACGCGGGGGGCAGAGTGGGGCTCAAAGGCCCCCATTTTTACTTATTGGTGCATAGCTCTAAAGCGGTACGTCGCACTTAAATTGTTTACGTTTTAAACTTAAAGTTTATTAAATGCCCTACAAAATATTCATATTTTCCTCTCTGTGTTGACGTCTTCGAAATAAGAGCCGGTGAACATGAAACATTTACAGAAAAAGTTATAGCGCTAAACGTTTCTCGTCAAACGTGTCCTTCCAATCCGTTTGCCTTCCATTTGACAGGAAATTCGCAAGGAAGGAAGTTGTAGGGCATTAAATGTCCTTTTAAGAATATATATACGTATGCTAATTTATCTTTGATCAGTCAAACGTTAGAGTGTTTTGACGTATCGGGGTCGGTTTTGAGATTTCGCTAGTAAACTGCCCATTATTTTACTTCTGTTTTCAATTCCGTTATTTATTGATTATGCAAACATTAATGGGATTTATTACCCATATAACTAATATATACAGTACATATGAAAGTATGCGAGTCAACTGTTTATTTGGAACACTAATTAACACTAAAAATCTAGCTTAGGCTTTTCAAACGACGAATATCTTTTTCATATCCTTTTAATATGTATAAGACCCCTCCCCGTCGAATTTCTGAGCATGAAACAGAATGTTCTTAATGCACTGTGTATATAATATTAAGATACGTAAGTTTATTATGACATTGTGTCCTATGATATCCCACAAATAAGAATATAAGAAAGAAGTTGGAGAAAGAATTGATACTGGGGGATTGTGAAGACAGAGACGGCAAAACATCGAATTAAAAACCGTCAAGCGTGGACAACAGATGACCTAAGCGGATTTAATAATAATATTCCAGGATATCTGACGACCCAGGAAAGGAAATAATCTTCTGGAATATGAGATACCATGGGATAGGCTTGAGTGACTGATCCCTTCCAATCCGGGAAGGTTGAAAACTCCAGAGGTTTTCATAGATCGTGGCTATTTCACGGTACACAGAATTGGTACACCAATGCCTGGAGTGTGGTCTGATATGGCGATTGAAGTGACACTGATGTGTGGCGTGAAAAGTGAAGGGGGACTAACACGAGGGAGATACATGATTGATTCTGTGTTGGCGAAATGGGTTGGAGAGGCACGCAAAGTTACAGCCATATGTTCTTCACTAAGCTTAGAGCAGTTTGCCGGCGTCCATTCTGTAAGTGGAGAACAGCATGACGACGTTCGAGCATTACGAATAAGCAGAGATGACCAAAACAGAAGAAAGTTTGCACGATTACCCAGCTTATGCTGTACTTTGATATCCCTTTCAACCGAGTAATAGGACCCAGCAACATCAACTGTTACCAAGCATTGGAAATCGGAACCCGTACGATGAGGACTTTTGTTGGAATACACTTTGCAGAAATTAAGCAGTGTAAGAAGAACGCATTGGTCCCTTTGGCTGCTAAGAGCAACACTATCAAACTGGACAACGTATTAGTGGTGGTTGAACCCTTAATGATTTTCCAGAGAACCGTAATTAACAAAAAGAACTGAAGGGGATGTAGAGGAGCTGTTGAAGTGTGGGTTAGACCCATATCCCATGACTGACGAAGGAAACATGAGGAAAACGAAAACGTCCGCTCTCTACGATGTCTTTCCTTCAGGCAGTCAGAAAATCACCCTGAAGAACTGTTTCACGGTAATCGATGGTGGCTTTCTTCTTCATAGAGTTAAGTGGGACAACACCAAGTTCGCCTCCTTCAGTAATCAATATGTGTCTTACGTTATCAACCATTACTGCTACAACTCTGCTGTTGTGTTTGACGTTGACGAAGACATAAGTTCAACGAAATAGGCGAACAAAATCGGAGAGCAACAAGTAAAACATTAGTGGATCTAGACTTTGATCATAACTTGGTGGTTACTGTTCAGCAGGAAAACTTCCTTTCCAACGAATGGAGCAAACGTAAGCTGATTAGTAAGTTGGTGCAGGCCTTGGGTGCAAAATGTATACAGTTCACCATAGCTAAAGGAGACGCTGACTGTAGCATTGCCAGGTGCGGATTACAACGAAACCCTCACTCAACTGTGGTGGTAGTTACCGAGGACTTACACCTGCTCGTCTTACCCGTGACACTCACACCATGAGACTCGAATGTCCTTTTCATGAAGCCTGGACGATTCAACACAGATGACAGACTGTACTCCTCCCAACAACTTAGGCCTTGCCATTCTGCCATTACCTTCTATTTATTCATGGCTTCACTGGATGTGATACCACTTCTGTCATTTTTGGGGAAATTAAAGCAGCGATAATCAAATGTATCGAGCGGTATCCTAACGAAACCAAAAATATCGCTGAAGTTTTTATGGCTCCACATCCACGCCAGGAGACATCAATGAAGCTGGGGAACAAATGTTCCTACTGAAGTATCAGGTACCACTCAACGAGCAGGTACTCAATTATCACAGGTACATTTCATTTTGTGTTGCATGTACTAGCTTCGTTGAAGCATGTTGTTTGATAAATAAATATTCTATTATGTTCTATTCACACGTGCATGTGCTTCGTCAAATCGTCAGCCAAGATGAATACAATCTTGTATTCATTGCCACCTACAAAATATGCTGCTCTGTATCACTCGTGCAGTGTGTTACTACAGGTTCAGCAGTGGTTTGGAAATGAATCACTCGAATCTGAACGTTGGGGTTGGACACAATGAGACGAGGGATATCTGACTCCTATTAAGACGAAGAGTAGTGGTTTTGTAGGGGTTCTAGCGCCACCTCCACCTCCCCGCCTCACAAGATGGCGGCGGTTCGATATCTCTCGAACGCATGGTTGGATATTAACAAATGAGGTGTCGTTGAACTCACACTGACATCCTCTTTCCTATGGACAACTTATTTCCACTCCAAAATAAAACCTACCCATACTACAGAGTGAAAATATAATATTGTGGAAAATCTCGCTTTCCAAGTGCGACATGTGGGAGTTTGAATGCTAATATGAAATTAAACGTTGTTCCACACAAGAGACATGTGTACGGTGGAAAGTCAATATGAATTAACATGCTTGTTTTTGGTTTTTACGCATGCCCACTCATGGCTTTTGTTAGAGGGCGGGCTTTTTAAATAAGGTTGCTGTAGTGTAACCTAACCTAACCCATCCAGGAGTGGTGATCAAAAAGTATTCCAAGTGGCGCTTGTCAATAGGCAAACCAATAATCAAAGAGGGGTATATCAGACTTTGAGGCGATAATCCCTTTTGATTGATCCCTGTTGATTTGTCCTTTTGGACTAGCCCCTGGTGACTAGCCCCTTTGGACAGGTCCTTTTTGAAGGGAGTTATTTTTGATGGATCCTTTTTGACAGGTCCTTTTTGACGGGTCCCTGTTGACGGGTTATTGTTGACGGGTCTTGTTGACGGGTCATTGTTGACGAGTCCCTGTAAACAGGTCCCTGTTGACGGGTCCCTGTTGACGGGTCCCTGTGGACGAGTCCCTGTGGACGGGTCCTTGTTGATGGGTCCTTGTTGACGGGTCCTTTTGGCTAATCCCTTTTGGACTGGTCCCTTTGGACTGGTCCTATGGACTGGCCCATGAAATTTATCCAAATTATGTCAAAGAGCCTAACTACATTTGTGTGTAAAGCAGTGTGTTCAACTGATGTAGTTCGCCAATCCTCACTACTACAATCTGATAACGATATGAAAGGAAAGTGACGAAATACATCTGAACACGTGCGAGATGAAATTATTGCCTACCCTCGTGAGAAAACCACATGTAAGCTAACAAGTCACATTCTGTTTGGTTCGTATAAGTGTAAAAGTGTAAAGGGGCTATGTGAAAAACCTGGTGGATGAATATATTCCAGTGCTAGGATTAATGAACACACCCTAGTACACGGGGCACATGCAATTTGAGGACAGACCAAGGGACCTTACTTGCTGGATGGATGTGTCATTTGTAGTTGAAAGAGAATAATAATGTTCTTAAGATGTTAAAACTGAGGAGATGGTACGTGTAGTAAGCCATCTTTTTATTTCCGGTGTCATGTTGCTGACATGGTAGAGAGCGCACAGTTCTGTTGCTATGACTTAAAACTGCAGTAATTTAAAACCGCAGGTGTTCATCTTGACAATGGATAATGCAAAGTTAGCAGTCATTGTATATTACACAGGTGTTCATGGTGCTAATGCACACACAAGTACATGTACCACACACAACTAAGCTATACTGTTTTTATGGGTTGACTATTAAAACTGGCTCAGTGGTTACTGTGATAAGATGGTCGCTACATACAACAAAACTTAAAATACTTGAGGCTAATTATCTATACACACACACTCACTTGTTCTAAACTAAACTGTCTTGCTGGCAGTGCTCACACAGTAGGCAGATGACAGAAATGCATGGCTAACCGAAATACAATCACTTCAGGTTGTCTAATGTTACCAGCTAACCATTTTGTGCTACAGTGGCGACCACATTTGCCTCTTGCACTAGAGATTTTAACTCGATTTCCAGCTCCAAGACTTAGAACGAATTAAACTAAGAAAGAAGGGCATGGTGGCGCAGTGGTTAAGCTGTTAGCCTTTCACTAAGGTGGACTAGGGTTTGATTTCAGGTTAATACGCATGTCATAAACATATAAATAAAGCACAGATAATGTTTTAAACCGATTACACTTGTCTCTTTTCAAATTATTACTTGGAATACAAATACAAAGGGGGACTGGGTTTGATTTATTGTTATTGCTGCCTATTGCACACTAAACTGTAAGGAAGCCATATGTAGAGCTACATTTAGAGAACTACCTAGCGATTTTAAGTACTGGCAAAGCTATGTCACATAAACGGTGTAGGATACAATCTAGCAACCATAATTCGTATTTTGCAGAACAGAGAAAATGCACTTTTGCCTTGATGGATGTATAACAGATGTGTGCAGACGAATGACCTACGCATTAGCCTACCAAGGGGTAATAACCACGAGGAGGAGGTGTGATTTCTATATTTTATTGTTTACAGACATGGCTTTTTGTAACCAGTAGATTTAATTGATTTAGTATTTTGTAAATATTTATTTTTGTAATGATAAATAGTTATTTTTTTTGTAAATAGTGGAAACCATTTATTTTTGTGATGGTATATGTTAAATATATAACAAAAGTTCTTTGGGATGAGTGTGCATGTCAATGATGTTTTTCGGGATAAATAGAGTGGTTGTGTGTTTGTTCTCAAAGACAGGCATGGTTGTGTGAATGTATGGCTACACAGAAAGAGAGAGAGAGAGAGAGAGTGTAAAACAGCCTTACCTGCAGTAGTAGTAGTAGTAGACCTCTATGTTTTGCATACACATAGACAGACTGTACCATCGCCATGGCCAAGCACTCACTTTAAAACCATTTTCAAAAACTTAAAATGAAAAAATCATATTTCGCAAATATGAACTTTTGACATGAACAAAATAAAAATAAAATGCGTAAACAACAAATTGGAAAATCCAAGTTTCCATATCATGAAATTCAAAAACTTCAAACCGACATTTAAAAGAAATGCAAATAGAAAATTGACAAATTGCAATATGTGAAATGTGAAAATGAACAAATGGCTATCATTATTAAAAAAAAAAAAAAACATGGTGCTGTATGGTTGAGATGTGAATCAAACCCACTCTACTTATTTGGACGACCCGAGACTGAGTATACCTGTTTTAGTCGTCATACCACTTTTAAAATTTTGTGTTAAAGCTAGGAATTGAACTTAAGAGCTTGTAGGGGAGACCAAGGTTAGAATATGTTAAACAGATAGCCTTGAATGTAGGGTGTGGTAGCTATATAGAGATGAAACGATTAGCTCGGGACAGGGGGCATAGATATCTGCAGCAAACCAGTCAAAAGACTAAAGACTCAAACAACAACATGTAAGCTCACCAAAATAATGTTGTGTAACGGTAAATGTTATTCAACGAACAGTAATGCATTACTAAAACCCATGACATGATACCTAAGAGCTTTTCTAAAATTATTTTAAAATGCCTTTAACTCTATATTAAACACTCAGTTCACAAGACTCACAACTGCAATGTTATGGTAATACAAATCAAAATCTATTTTTCAAAACAAGCAAGTGGTTTAGTCAATGTATACTCGGAAAAGTTTTGTAAACACTAAAGTCCACAAGACTAATTAAATTAGTAAGTGTCTGGTTGGCCGCGTGGTTAAGATGTTTGACTTAAGATAAAATTTCCTGTACAAGGAAGCAAGGGTTCGAATCCCTTATCTGACATAACTATTGCCTTAAGATGGCTTGGCCACACTGAATTATTATGATACTCGGTAAACAAACCATAGAGTGTATTGTTTAAGGCCACTCTCTTTCCGAACATAGTCAGAGACTGTTGATGGTTAACAATTGCATTAATAGTGGAACATGGGGATAGCAATTAAGAAAAACAGACAATGCCCATACCCTATTTTTTTTTATTTAATGTAAGTACTTGTACAATAGTTATATACAAAATACGACTCTCTTTTGTCTATTACAATTTTAGTCCTTTTCGATCCACTTGCATATCAAGGGCAGATGACTTTGAAGTTCAGCCCCTTAAAACAACAACAACAACACTACTTCTTGCATAGTCTGTGATGTTGAAGACTCTTGAGACGTGGAAAATGGATTAAACATAACTTTTACAAGAGGGGTTAAATGTTGTTCAATAAGCAATGCACTATCTTTCTCTTGTACTAACTTTTTAGCATTCTGATGATTTTTTGTCAACACCATCAGTGTTTTGTCTGGAGCACTACATTGATGATCACTCACACTTAAATCACACCATTTCTACTTTTCATGTCGCCTCGACATCTTGTTGACCTCTGTTTTGAGCATCGCCAGAATATTATTCCTTTTACATTTTGTCGTCTACAGTTATAGGAGTAGTCTTTATAAAGTACGCGTTGTTTACCTTGGTTAGTTATAGTAAGTTCCATAGTAGCAACTAACCTGTTAGTATGATTTACTCACTACAAAGGTTATAACTGTTCTGGTAATAGAATGATTTAGCGTTGGCTTTTGTATTTAATATGTACAGTTTGAAGTGACAGCAAAAGTGAGAGCAAAGTGATAGCAAAGTGGTAGAAAATATTACTTGCATTGTTAAGAAATAGAGCGGTTATTTGGATCCATTACATAATAATTTTGGCATGACGAAGCTCATTTTCTATATTCAATAGTTCTTCCTCATATTCAGTATGACCAGCCTGTTTACAGGCATGCAAGTGCTGAAGCCGCTGGATTAGCTTACTGGGATTTTTCCAATAAATAAATTTAACAAATGACTTTTTAGGGGTAAACAGAGCATTACCATTATCATTATCATCCTCAGCATTTTTATCACTATTATTATAATCACCATCATTGTAATCAACATTATCCTCAACATCACTAAAACTTCAATTCCTTTTGTTTCTTTTCCACAGAGACCTCTTCCGTAGTCTGTGTTGACTTTGATAGTGTTGAGGGTTTCTTAGACGTTGACAACTGTCCTAACATGACTCTTTGAGGACATGATAAGTACTTTTGAACAAACACTGCACTATCTTGAGCAGCGATATCGTTTTCTTGAACTTGCTTTTTAGCATTTTCATGATTTTTTGTAAACAGCAACCGTGGTTTGTCTGTCTATGTGTATGCAAAACATAGAGGTCTACTACTACTACTACTGCAGGTAAGGCTGTTTTACTCTCTCTCTCTCTCTCTCTCTCTCTTTCTGTGTAGCCATACATTAACACAACCATGCCTGTCTTTGAGAACAAACACACAACCACTCTATTTATCCCGAAAAACATCATTGATATGCACACTCATCCCAAAGAACTTTTGTTATATATTTAACATTTACCATTACAGAAATAAATGGTTTCCACTATTTACAAAAAAATAACTATTTACAATTACGAAAATAAATATTTACAAAATACTAAATCAATTAAATCTACTGGTTACAAATAGCCATGTCTCTAAACAATAAAATATAGAAATCACACATCTTCCTCGTGGTTATAACCCCTTGGTAGGCTAATGTGTAGGTCATTCGTCAGCACACATCTGTTATCCATCCATCAAGGCAAAAGTGCATTTTCTCTGTTCCACAAGATACGAATTATGGTTGCTAGATTGTATCCTACACCGTTTATGTGACATAGCTTTGCCAGTTCATAAAATCGCTAGATAGTTCTCTACATATAGCTCTACATATGGCTTCCTTACAGTCTAGTGTGCAATAGACAGCATTAACTATAAATCAAACCCTGTCCACCTTTGTATTTGTATTCCAAGTAATAATTTGAAAAGAGACAAGTGTAATCGGTTTAAAACATTATCTCTGCTTTATTTATATGTTTATGACATGCGCATTACCCTGAAATCAAACCCTAGTCCACCTTAGTGAAAGGCTAACAGCTTAACCACTGCGCCACCATGCCCTTCTTTCCTAGTTTGATTCGTTCTAAGTCTTGGAGCTGGAAATCGAGTTAAAATCTCTAGTGCAAGAGGCAAATGTGGTCGCCACTGTAGCACAAAATGGTTAGCTGGTAACATCAGACAACCGGAAATGATTGTATTTCTGTTAGCCATGCATTTCTGTCATCTGCCTACTGTGTGAACACTGCCAGCAAGACAGTTTAGTTTAGAACAAGGGAGTGTGTGTGTATAGATAATTAGCCTCAAGTATTTTAAGTTTTGTTGTGTGTAGCGACCATCTTATCCCAGTAACCACTGAGCAAGTTTTAACAGTCAACCCATAAAAACAGTATAGCTTAGTTGTGTGTGGTACATGTACTTGTGTGTGCATTAGCACCATGAACACCTGTGTAATATCCAATGACTGCTAACTTTGCATTATCCATTGTCAAAATGAACACCTGCGGTTTTTAATTACTGCAGCGTCAGTCTTAGCAACAGAATTGTGCGCTCTCTGCCATGTCAGCAACATGATATCGGAAGGAACACCTGTGTAATATCCAATGACTGCTAACTTTGCATTATCCATTGTCAAGATGAACACCTGCGGTTTTAAATTACTGCAGTGTCAGTCACAGCAACAGAACTGTGCGCTCTCTACCATGTCAGCAACATGACACCGGAAATAAGAAGACGGCTTACTACACGTACCATCTCCTCAGTTTTAACATCTTAAGAACATGATTATTCTCTTTCAACTACAAATGACACATCCATCCACCAAGTGAGGTCCCTCGGTGTGTCCTCAAATTGCATGTGTCCCGTGTACTAGGGTGTGTTCATTAACCCTACACTAGAATATATTCATCCACCAAGTTTTTCACTTAGCCCCTTTACACTTTTACACTTATACGAACCAAACAGAATGTGACTTGTTAGCTTACATGTGGTTTTCACACGAGGGTCGGCAATAATTTCATCTCGCACGTGTTCACATGTATTTTGTCAGTTTCCTTTCATATCGTTATCAGATTGTAGTAGTGAGGATTGGCGAATTACATCAGTTCAACACACTGCTTTACACACAAATGTAGTTAGGCTCTTTTACATAATTTGGATAAATTTCATGGGCCTGTCCATAGGGACCAGTCCAAAGGGACCGGTCCAGAAGGGATTAGTCAAAAGGACCCGTCAACAGGGACCCATCAAAAAGGACCCGTCCACAGGGACTCGTCCACAGGGACCCGTCAACAGGGACCTGTCAACAGGGACCCGTCAACAGGGACCTGTCAACAGGGACTCCTCAACAATGACCAGTCAGCAAGGACCCGTTAACAATAACCCGTAAACAGGGGCCCGTCTAAAAGGACGGATCAAAAAGGATCCATCAAAAATAACTCCCTTCAAAAAGGACCCGTCCGAAGGTGCTAGTCAAAAGGGGCTAGTCCACAAGGACAAATCAACAGGGATCAATCAAATGGGATTATCGCCTCAAGGTCTGATATACCACTGTTTGATTATTGGTTTGCCTATTGACAAGCGCCGCGTGAAATACTTTTTGATCACCCCTCGTGGGTTGGGTTAGGTTAGGTTACACTACTGCAACCATATTTAAAAAGCCCGTCCTCTAACAATAGCCATGATTGGGCATGCGAAAAAAAACAAAAACTAGCATGTTAATTCAAATTGGCTTTCCACCGTACACATGTCTCTTGTGTAGAACAGTGTTTAATTTCATATTAGCATTCAAATTCCCACATGTCGCACTTGGAAAGCGAGATTTTCTAGAAAATTACATTTTCACCCCCTAGTAGGGGTAGGTTTTATTCTGGAGTGGAAATAAGTTGTCCATAGGAAAGAGGGTGTCAGCCTGAGTTCAACGACATCTCATTTGTTAATATCCAACCATGCGTTCGAGAGATATCGCACCGCCGCCATCTTGTGAAGTGGAGAGGTGGAGGTGGCGCTAGAACCCCTACAAAACCACTACTACAAAGATACCTATTGCACCTCACAGCGTGCTCAATTCCATATTTTGTCGTTGTGCCGCGGCACTTGCACCAACATAGCCCCCATTCAATTGGAAACGGAAGAGTTGGACGGTGAGGATTATGAAATATTTGATAGTCAATAAAAACTATTGTAATGTAAATTGTGCTTGGGTAGTTACTTATTCCTCTCTACGTCAAATTCCTAGGTGGTCATTTCTTTAAATAGTGGTCTTCTTGTACCTTGATATATAGGTTTCGACATATATTTACAATGGATACCGCTAATTGGGGACACATCAGGTGAAACCCTTGATATCCACGTGACCCATTTTACTCGCTAACACATACAAAACGTGGTAAGTAGTTTGGCACTAACTTATCACCCACATTATTTCTGGCAGAAAAATATAGGCATTTCAAACATATACAGTAGGCTATATACAGCACCTCCCCCCCAAATCAGTCAGTAATTTATACAAATTTTAAACAATTGATTGCCATATTAATTTTTTTCTTTGTCCAATAAGTATTTTCTTTATAAGAGGGTAACAGTGGCATTAACTATAAAATATAAAAAGGTCTCTAATAACGTATAATTTTTCTAAAGAATATATGCAGTACAACGAAAAATAACGAACTTTACAGAGCATATATATTGAACCCTTGCAAAAAGAATCGTATCGAGACTCAATTTCGCGTAATGTTTCGGTCCATGATAGCCGTGCAGTTAAATTTTGCTTCTCATAGATTACAAGGATACATAGGGCAAATACAGTAATTAATGAAAGGAGGTAAACCAGTATACTAAGTAAAAACAAATTTAATAACCAAAGAAAATAACAACAAAATAAAACAACATCTTGAATTTACTCCCACGCTTCTAAATAGATCACAACTGCAAACCCTAAGTTGTGTCTGCATCCAATCAAGTGGCATTTAATTATCCACAGTTTACCATTTTAAAATAAATATCCCAGGAGAGATAATCAATAAAAAGACGTTTGAAATATTACGTCTACTTCAAATCTATACTTGCGCGCGCGTGACGATGTTTTGACTATATGAAGGAAATAAGTACGATTACGTGATCCGCTACCATCTGGTTTCCCGTCAAGCAACGAATCCGTAATTCTGCGTAAATTAGATTAGCATAGGGAACACACAACAAGGCACTTAAGAAATATCCGACACCCGCTACCCTTATATAATACAAATTAGATCTCCGGACGGGGTCTTGACAACGTGCCAAAACACGTCTAATTGCCCAAACGGGTCTTGATAAATCAACAAAAGCGTACGTGACTACAACTAAAAGGACGCGGACATGACCGACCGTCATTCTAATTTTTATAAACAACAAAAATCCAAATGGATTATATCAAAATACATAAGAAACAACACAATGCCCAGTGGCAATTAATTACAACATTAAAAATATCAATTCCACTTAACGCGTGAAATTATGGTCTCAGTATGGAGAACTCCCCTTTAATCACAAATACAACGTACAGGCTCATCTCACCTTAAGAAGAGTGGACATGGTACCCCGGCCCCAACCTAATTAGTGTTATCTTAACTCAATCCGTCCCTTTTGAAGCCATATGTCATTCACCCAGTGCGTTACAACAACAAGATCGGAAGCTCGCTCCTAGTGGCCCTCGATCAAAAATACCTTGTATTTCCTGAAAAACATGTGTGTATAAAATACCAATTTTGTCCCAATAATTCTCTCAAGAATTATAAGACACGACGCCTCGGTAGCCTGGGATAAGTCTGGCAAAACATCAGCTTTCCGGCAATCACAATAATACAGTGGTCGGATATATTCATTCCATCACACGACGTGCTCAACAGGCACAATAATAACATCGTTAGCTATCCTTATACACTGGGTCATCATGGTTCAAAACCGTATAAGAAAAACCTTCATCAATTTCTACAATCCATGTATTAACATTCAAATGTGTCTCTCTGAATGGCGATCAAACATATTTGACTCGGCGGTCTACATCGTTATATAACAGCAAAACCTCTGCTGGCCTACATGTATGTTACAAGCATTGACCTTGGTCATGAAAACATTTACCAATACAGTTACGTGACGTCATGATACGTCTGAAGGTAATCAATAAGTCAGTCTCACTTACGAGGGAAGTACCCCAGCTCGAACAGCTAAAACCGACTGGCAGTGCGCATAACATCCGAAGATATGTCTGTTCTACTACCCACCACGGGCATTTATCTGTAAAACCCCGCATTAGTGTACTATCAATATTTGGAAGTTACGGCGTCGAAAGATTGCAGAAACACAATTCGCAGCAGAAACTACCGTGCAACAGGCAATTCGGACCATTATATATTAGGGAAAATCCATTCCTAGCAATTGGTTAGACCTTTAGCATATTATGTGGTAACATTACAAAAAGATTGCAGAAACACAATTCGCAGCAGAAACTACCGTGCAACAGGCAATTCAGACAATTATATTAACAAGAAACAGATGTGGTGCAGTATCATCTGGCAAAAGGTTGAACACTTGCTTGCAACAAGAAATCTTAACAAACCCAGTACCGTGTTGACATAGTCATCTTACCCACAATAGAAGATACCGTGTTGTCCTTCATTCGACGTCGAAGTGTAAATGGGGAGTTCCAATGAAGTGATTAAAACAAAGCGGAATGGAACAGTACGCTTACTTAACAAGGGCAACATGTAGACATACTCCATTATTTACAATGTTCGCGCATTTCAATAGTCCCAACTAAAATCCACGGTGATCACATTATCACATACTCAGAAGGTGCTGGCGAAAGAACATGTACTTTTAAAGATGAACGGCATTGATAGCTATTTACATAGGTACAACTCTATACTTTAAACCCACTTTCAGTCAGTTTTCGCCGTTCGAGCTGGGGTACTTCCCTTGTAAGAAGTGCGTTGAATTGTGGGTTCAAACTCGTTTCCACACAGGTGCGTATAACGGCACTCAAGCTTCCTGCGAGAGGCAAGGAAATATTACACTCAATCTGGCTACAATTCAGCTTATTAAGTCCCAATATGTGACTAGTTCATGTCCTCATTCTATAATACACTAATAACAAGATCTAATACTGCACAGCTCTACGCAGTGCAATGATACAATGTGTTTGCAAAGACAAACAGAATAAAAACGTAGATATCTTACAATCTCCTAACTGCTATGGTTTCTCACAGAGATAACACTCTGTCATATTTACAAGTTTGCCTGTCATAAAAGTTTTGTGTAAACTACTGGGACACAAATTATAACAAATCTCAACCTCTCCAATCCTAGGTTGTCTAAACTGATGCGAGTAAGTTCAGGGTTCGACGCTCACCTGGCATATTTAATAAAACCCTGAATTCGTTCTCAACTAGAACGATGCGGCTTCTGAGATCCACACACCATAACATAATCCAATAAAACAGTGATAGTTACTGCTGACTATCAAATGATACGAGGCCAAAAGGAAACAGTGGCGTAACCACAATATAAGGTGGCAAAAATTCATGGATGACTAACCATCCAGTTAAACTCAGTCTAAGCTTATATAGGAAAAATAACTCAACAGCTATTGTCAAGGTTAGTAGGCTCTCAGGCATGAGGTTGTAAAACGTCCATGAAAATGCACCAATGGACATAAGCCCAAAACAGGGTGTCGCACCAGTAAAGAAAATGCACTGAAATGAAAACACACGAATAATTAAGACTACAGACCCTACCTAATTGGTTGTCAAACGTCCAGTTGATTAACAAAACTACTAAATCTACTCTACCGTAACAAAATCCCGCACAAGAAAGAGAAGTACAGAAACTCACAGCCCAAGTAAATCTCCACCTTCCGGGCATGGAATTGAGGGGTTTAACACTTCCGGATTCGGATGGGATAAATTCGTCCTCAACCATCCATCCAGGTATATTCCTCTTCTTAAATCATTTTCTGCGACCTCTTGGCTTCCCCTCGAGTCGTTTCCTCCTCATTCTGGCGGTGGTTAAGATGGGTTAATGATGATGACCATGTTCCTTCTGGTTTGCAGGCTTCCAATTCACGCTGTGGCTCCTCCTCAGGACATCTCTCTCAATAATGGGGTTGGTTTTCTCCATGTTAAACATCGTTAATGAAAGCGATGAAGTGTTGAATACGTGGTCAGTGAAGTTACACATAATTATCGTTGAAATTCCACACGTGTTTTCACAGATTCTATCCAAATTAAGCACAGTAAATAAATGTAGCTCACTGGCTTTACACAATTGCAGACAATTATCAAAATGGCCTTTCACTGGTCTGCTTCACAGATTCTATAATACTCATACAGTAGCGTCACATTGATTTTAACACTTTTGTGCAAATCACGGAATATCTCGGCGATTATAATGTTACAAATCTCGAACTACACGTGGAGATAATTTGCTTCGTAGTGGTATAGTTTAAAACTGTGAATTTCAACATCCACTGATTAATCACGATTATTTTCACCTCGTGGACTTATAATATTCTCTCCAGCCTCGTGGACAGAAATGTGGTGTTCGACGTGCTGGTACGAAAAAAATGTTACAATTCGTATTTTCACCAAATAAATTACACTGATAAATGTTCCACACGCAACTTATGCGTTTCACTGGTGCACAGCACACACAAGTGCTTATAATTATACGATGCTTCAAGATATAAGTTTTCCTCACTCAAAGAGCTGACTTCTTGCTTCGGGTACTACAGACCCTAGTCAGGCTGTGTCCCAATAGTACATTTTCAGCCGTAGTGAACTAGATAGTCGACTATTTTACGGGATGTGACGTCAGAAGTCTTGATCCAATACTGCTTAGCACATAGCAATCAAGTCTGTAGTAACTAGTAAACGAAAGTGCATGCTAGATTGTCGACTACGTCAAGGAAGTTATAGAAATTGTAGCTTATCGGAATTGTTGGTTATGTAAATTGTAGGTTGTCTTTGACTTCAGCCAAACACAAACGATAATTAGGGCTCGGCTAAAAAGTGATCTTCTTGGTGCATCCATGATCGTATCGTTCAGGTATTCGCTAGGTTAGAATGTAAGTGTTCCATATCCAATTTTGCTAGTTCTGAGATAAATGAGTTTGAAAGTTTGAATTGCTGGCAAATGACCAACAATGTTATATTCTCTAGACAAATTGGAAATTGCGCTGCATGTGGTATTGTTATATACTGACCATACCAAAGTTTTGTCACTTCTCGTGAACCAAAGGAGATATTATAATAAAAGGATGGGTGTGCGGGAGATGGAACACTTGCATTCCAAACAATATACAGTATTAGCTTGATGGCTCAGTGCACGTTATTACAATTACTCTAGAAATGCACGTATATTATTAAGTTCACGTACTATTACATGAAATATAAATTCTACAATAATAGACAAAGGCTATTCAGAAAAAATAAACAAGAACTAAATAGAAATTATTGACATTTTGTTTCAAAATTTTGTCACAAAACACTATTATTATTGTACCTGCATTTTACAGGCTCTATTCAATAATGTCTCGTATAATACTCTGTCAATGGCTGGCATGTACTTAAGCATGGATAGTTGATCTTTCTTCTTTTCAGCTGATAACATTGGGCATTGCTTAATTGTTGCTGGACAAGGCAATCTGTTATCATTCTTAGAGCGCCGAAGAACCTTTTTCACATTTTCAATGTTTCCGGTAAGGTGAATGTTTTTCTGAACTTCACCTGTGTTAGGAAAACAGCATCAATCTTGGTATGCTTAACTTTACTATAGGAAATGTCGCTGTATCGGAAACATTTTGCTGACGCCTGAAAGTTCACAAAGTCATTCATGGTCATTTGAATAATTTTCAGCTTCATTTTACTCCTGCTCCTAACTTGCAAAGATGCCTAATCAATGACAGAGGGCTGAATACATCTCTGTGCTTTAGATGCCTCTCTATTTTGCTATGAATTGAATCCACTTCCTGGACACACCCATGCCCTGGTTCTGAAAACTTCTGTTCAATCACTGCAATGTTTGTGTGGTTTTGCATGAAAGTTTGTAATGCAAAGGTCGTGATAGAATTTTTGTTTTGTGGAACACATGAATCTGACCAAAGAATTAATCTTTGTATATTTGGATGTTCTGAAACAATGGATTTTAGAATTTTCAAAAGTGCACTTGCAATGTGATTGCCTGCGCGTCCTGCAGTGACTTCATGCCACACTGCACAATATCCATTCTTCTTACCGGCAATAGAACAGTGGGCTGTCTGATTGTAACAGCTCAGCTTACGTTTGTAAAAGAAATTTGACACTTCAGCTTTTGGTAAACTGAATACATTCTCCAGGTCAAAGCAAATAACAGCGGTGTCTTCTGAATGAACAGCACGGTCCTTTTTCTTCAACGTGCTTCTGATAAACAGAAATATCGCTTTCTTCAGGAGTTTGCAGCATCTTGTAAGACTCACATAGGTCACATCCGTCTTTCTTGGTTTTTGAAACGCTATATTGAATTCTGTATTAAAAATGTGTCTATACAGAGATTCCTTCACAGGATTTGTGGTTGGCGGGAGATCAAGGTACAGTTTGTACATAAGGGACAGAGTTGGTTCTGCTTCCAGATATTCTTTAGTTGTCCCCTTCCGGCAGTAATGTGATTGTATTCTGGGAAAGCTTCTGATATGGTCTCGTACTCCATCTTTCAGAGAGCTATCAATGACTTTTTGTATTTTTACCCTTCAGTGGAGAGCTTGGTGTACATGTTTCATTTTGGTAAACATGTTGAAAATAATAGTATATACATCTTTGGCTAATATCAAGGGTAGAGAGAAAGAACTCCTTACAAACCCTAATTCTACTATTATTATCACTATCCAGGAAGTATACGTATGAATATTTTCTAGCACTCTCTGTTAGAGTCCTACATCTATTTTTTACACCTCTCTCCACAAATTTTTCATAGGAGTGTTTTTTTTTTGCAGCATCATTTAATTTCCAGACCTGATTATGTATATTTTGTCTTTGTACTCCATTTATGAGAGAAGTACATTTAAATCTACAGGCTCCTTTGCAGATATGTTTCATAACTCTGGCCCTTCGAACAGTTCCTTTTCTATTTTCATATTCTTGTCCACTTTCCCTTTGTCTTTTTCTTATTTCCGCTTTCCAATTTTTCTTATTCACAACTCTCTTTATACTTCTGGATTGTTTAGGATGTTCGTCTAGTTCTTTACTTATTGTAAGATTAACATTTTCACTAACTGTAAATCGATGTGCATCGTTGGTATGTGTGAAAGTTTCGTCACTTTCAAAACCTTTACTGGTCTTGTTAAAAGTTCCTTCACCGTTATTTATCAGTCTCGTATCAACTTCAGATTCATCTGTTGAGGAAAACCCAACATATTCAATAATAACGTCAGCTCGATGTACAGTAACACAGGTACTAGACGACTGGACAGTGGGTGTAGTTCCTTTGTCATAAGCATCAAGAGTCGTATTACAGTAAGTTCAAGTCTACATTTGCAACACACTCAGTTGAACCATGGCCATTAACATAGGAACACAGCATTATATCACTGGCAAACTCTTGATTTTGCGCCGATAAAGGTCTGGGTAATAATAATAATAATACGCGTCAGAGTAGCAGAGGAAGATAAAATCAACAAGGTCGCAAATGGATGGGGGAAAAGACGTCTTGCTCGACCCGGTGCTGGGCCCAAGGTTTTCGGAGCGAGCAAAAGATGATTTCCAAAAAACCAAATGCAAACAAATAATTGCTTAATGCAACAATCAAAAGTGCAAAAATGAGATTCCCATAAAATTAATTAAATAAATCCCAGAGACGTGTTAATCGTGCCTTTGTTACGTCACAAAGACAAGATTGACGAAATCGAGATAAGGATAAGGATAAGGAAGGGGAACTTAAATATAAGAAATGACAAGACAAGGGAGCTATATTACTTAAAATATAAAAATGTATTGAGGATAAAAGAAAGAGCGTGTACACGAAATAAACAAATTATTTAAAACAAAGAAAAAAGGCAAGCTAAGACAAGATCAATAATACAAAAGAAACCCAATACCAAGAATAAAGAATTCAAAAACTAAAAAAAAACTAAAAAGCACGACAGAACCTGAGTACCGCTCAACAACATGAATCTAACGAAAAGATACAAACTTGAAAGAAAATAAAACGAAACTTACAAAAGTTAGAGAGAAACGACAAACTTGCAAAAAGTCAAAATTCGAACTGCTAAGACGCGAAGCTTTTCATGATGTTATGTAAACATACCGGAGGGAAGGGGGAGGAGTGAGGGGAGTAAAACAAAGGGGAGAGAGATCTCACGGAGATAGGAGGAAGGAGAAGACAAGGGGAATTATAATTAAGTTATGTAATACGGCGAAAATCGAAAGAGAAAAACAAAACAAAAGGAAAATGAGATATACGGAGATACATTACATTACAATTGACTTGGGACGAAAGAGACCGGTAAAAATCGAAAGCACGCTATAAAAAAAACAGGCTTATACTCCAACATAATGCCGCAACAACACGACATATAAAAAAAAGAATAATATGACATCGGAGCTGGAGAAAATCCCAGTTAACCACCGTCACATATATTCTATAAACAAAGGGGACACGTATTAGTGGGACGTTGGACATAAGTCCCGTTACCTCACACATACTGTCCGCAAACAAAGGTCCAATTGCTACCAATCAAATGAAACATTTGTGGTACAAAAGAGACACCGACGCAAAAGACGAGCACCAAGGCCCGACAGGAAAATATACATAAGCCAAGACGCAGAAACGCAATACTTTCGAATCTTACAGGTATTAACCAAAATAATAAAACTGTGAGGAGGGCACATAACAAAAGCAACAAAAAGAACTCCGCCGTATGACATTACGCAAGGTCCCGGAGATCTGGTTCAAGGATTAAAATACTAACAGTAACATCTTGAAAAGGAAAGAGAATTAAGCAAAAGAAGGAACGTTTAACAAAAACAATTACATTGCGTTAGATAGAAATACATTGAGCCGTACTCACATTCCGCTGCGCCATGAGGGTGGGCCTCTGCCCGAATACACACGTTCGCCTTACATCTCGGCGCGTCTAAGACTGACTAAGCTTCTGTCCCCCAGAGAGGGGAGAAGCCTCTCAGAAATATCAAATGCGTAGTTTGGGAGTGCCCCCAAACTCGCGTCAAATATTGTCAGAGCCAATGGCAGAACGAATTGCACAACAAAATGCAAGGTAGCAACAACACTAGCCAATACGAGAGAACAAGGCAGTATGTAGCCAGGGGTTGCACAACGTTAGACAGAGAGATACATACACACAAACTGCGCACTTTTAAACTCTCGAGGCGTAATATAGAGATGTCACAACACATGACAATAATAATAATAATCATGATGATAATAATAATAATTACAATAAATTCTGAAAAGTGGTTCAATTTACACTCTCTATCACAGAACTAGACGTTGGAACAGAGGTTAGATTTTCACCCATGTTAGCCTGTACTTCCGTCAGCACTGCAACATAGATAAGGGAGTATTGTAGTTTATTGGATTCACATAATTTTGTAATTGGAGCGCCTATTTAGCCAGAAATACTCCACTGAAATCAAAAATTATAATAGTTAAACACACCCATAGTGCATTGAACATAAACACTGTTTAATAAACTTGGCCTATTAACCTCACTTCAAGCTCACTAGCTTACTTGCCTTATATATTTCATGATTTGTGCTTCATCACAAGCAATACTCCTCGGTTTTCGTGACATATTTAGCAATTAATAGACTGTATTATAGTCACCACTAAATAAACAAGCATGGTAGTAACGCTGCACTGAATCAATTTATCTTGGAATGCATTTGTTCCATGTACACAGAATGCAAAGATATCATTGGTCCATGGAGATAGGACACTTGCAATCCAACCTTTCGTGTTTTCAAAGGATATAGAACTAATAGTACATTAAATTCCTCGTAGGTGGCAGCAGCTATCCAGAAAATGAATGTAACATAGAACACATGCATCCTCAACTAATGTATACCTCACTAAAGCACAAAAGACTCATATTTGGAGATGGAACACTTGCATTCTAACCTTTATTTAAAACAGCTGATGAAAGCGCAAAGAGCTTACAAAGAGTAGCAGATCACCACCATGTTGAGTGTCGGTTAGGTACTAGCATGTAAGTCCAGTGCGTTTCAGAACACAAGTCTATGAAGGAGGCTGTGATCATGCAGACATGTCCCAAATCTCCGTAGTGCATAGCACATAGCACATAGTAGCTAGCGGCTAGTAAATAGCAGACAACTTGAGCATTGGGACACAGCCTCAGTACCTCAGTAACGCGTCCAACTTGGACGGTCTCCAAACGTGGTGTGTAAAACGCCGGATCAGCACTCCGGGTTCACGGAAGTGCTCTAGTCGTTGAGCGACTAATTATGTCCAGTTCGCATCCCTGCGATGGAAATACCTTTACCAAAAGTATAACAATAATCAAGACTTAGAGTTATGTACTATTACACGAAGATAATTGTGTAGGTGTAGTATTCAAACTTCAATCGCATGATTATGTCAAAAGATATGAAAATCAAATTTTAAAAATTCACACAGCTGTCATCTTGTGATTATGAAAGCAATTTAAATAAATTGCAAGTGGATTAAAATGGGTGTAAGCAGTTACCGTACAAAGTTTTACTGCAATCGGATAGTTAAATCGCGAGAAACGTCCATTTCAATATTTATACTTCACGTCACCGCCATGTTGGATTTGTGCTCAACAGGTTACTGAAAGTCCCATAGGTGAACTTACGTCAATAGCCTCTATCAACATACAAAATTTCAGTTTGATTGCTATCATATATTAGTAGATATTGAGAACCATCTAAATATTTCGGTTGGTCGCCATGTTGAATTTTTATGTATGTAGACCATAGAGTTAGGTACTATTAGAAGACGAATTTTGCGTAGGTTCATTATTCAAACGTTCACTTGGATCGCTTGCTTAATACACAAGAAATAAAAACTTAATTTTTAAATTGCGCTCAGCCGCCATCTTGAGGTTAAGTGAACAATTGATCTAAATTAGATGCCAGTGCATTACATTTTGTATATATATATATACTCCACCATATTTCATTGCGCTCAAATGCTCAAATCGCGAAAAAAGCCTATTCAAATATTTCACTTTCGCTTGGCCGCCATGTTAGTTTTGTATTTTACAGGTTTTTAGAAGTCTCATAGCTGAACATTTAGTAGTGCTCTTTATCACCATACAACATTTGAGGGTGATGTCAATAATAGTATCGGAGGTATAGAATGCCGGTGAATATTTCGCACAGCCGCCATCTTGAGGTAATGTAGACAATTGAACTAAATTAGATGCCAGTGCATTAGAATGAGTTTAATCATTTGCTGCATCAAGTTTCATTGCGTCTGGATGATTAAATCGCGAGAAAGTATAATTTTTGCTTGGCCGCCATGTTCGTTTTGTAGTTAACAGGTTTTAGAAAGTCTCATAGGTGACCTTTTAGTAGTGCCCATTATCACCGTACAAAATTACAGTGTGATATCAGTAATATATTCGGAGATATAGAAGGCCGGTGAAATATTTCACACAGCCGCCATCTTGAGATTATCTACACAATTGGACTAAATTAGATGCCAGTGTATTACAATGTTCATTAACATTTTCTGTACCATGTTTCATTGCAATTGGATGGTTAAATCGCGAGAAAAGTCTATTTCAAATTTCAAATTCGCTTGACATCCATATTCGTTTTGTAGTCAACAGGTTTTTAATAGTCTCATAGGTGAACTTCTAGTGTTGCCCTTTATCACCGTACAAAATTTCAGGGGGATATCAGCTATAGATTCGGTGATAAAGAATGCCGGTGAAATAGCTCGCACAGCCGCCATGTTCGATTGGTGAGACGAAATAAAATTAGAAGGTTACGGTTGGGATCGGCCAAAATAGTACTATGATCTTACCAAGTTGCATTGAAATCGCTCCAGCCGTTTATACGTTATTAGGTGTCAGTGACACACACACATCCCACACACAGACACAACACATACACAAACGCGGAAAAAAGGTGATCTCATAAGCTGATTTTTTCATAAAATGAAAATTGGCTAAATTGGTCACCCAACATAGAACCGTGGAGAATGTAGGTGTGGTACCATTGCAGTACTCGTACATCACATCAATATCTCGCCCACCTTCACATGTCATTGCTGATGGTTGGCATGGTTCATGAACCTGTTTTCCCATGAGGAAAAAATGTGAATGCAGATTTTAGAATTGTGCTACTATTTCTCTGAATAGATGTTCGTATTTATCTCATTGTCAGTAAGGATTCATTTCATCATAAACGATATTGGCTGAAAGTGTTCAAAACTAAATAACAATTACTTTCTCCGATACATTTTCTAAATTAAGGTAACTGCTGTGAAACAAGGAACAAAACACGATCAAGTGTATCTTCAAAACCTCCTCACCCTCGGCGACTACATTAATAATTCATAAACTAGTTTTATTGTATGGTTGCCTTGAATTATGCACATTTTGATGTCCGTTTCTCGAATGGTTTTGACGTCTACTCATAACAAATGACAGACAGACAGATATCGAGCTAACGATGTAGTTGGTCATATTATACTGTACCCGTATAACAGGAATATCGGGGCACCATCGACGCTGACAGCTCTCTCGACACCCCCATCCAGCAATCACACACACTGAGAGGATAAGATGTGTTCTAAGACTAGCTCCGCAAGGAAACATTAATATCGGGTAGTATCGGGTGTGGAGAGGTGATTGGTTATGAAACCCGCGCAAGGAACACACCCTCAGGCTTATAAGTTTCACTAAAATTTATATTAAAATCAGAAATCCCTAGCCTGCTTTGGAGGATAAAATTCGGCAAGTCCGCTGATCTAGTAAAGAAAACAATCACATCCCTGAACTGAATTCATGCTAATCCCTCTCGAAGTCCTGTTCTCAAAATAATTAATAGCATGCTAGCTAAGAAGACAAGTAAATGATTCCCTAGGCAGTACAATAATTAGTGTACAATAATAATCTCACCCTGAATATATTGCAAAACAATCAAATCTAAACGTCAACAATCGAAAAATATGTAATTTACAGTTAATAGCACCAATAACAATATCCAAGTTATGAAGAAGTCTCTTCTAACATATGATCGTGAGATTAACGGTCACGTTAAACTACAAGCTTTTTTTTCTCTTCTAACATTTATTTATACTTTAATTTATTTTAAGCTAGTCCTATCTGACGTTAAAACTGTAGACGCGAAACATCTAGGCAAAGAAAATGAAAAGCTATGCACAATATTGGACACTAATAAAAAACAATGTCCTATTACATACATGTTTACAAGGCAAAATAAATACATCAAAGATACTCCTGCTTGTCACAACATTTGTGTGTCTGCCTACTTAAATTAGACACTGTTTGTGTCTAATCGACATCCAAGTGTGGGTAAAATTAGGTTGGCAACTGCACAATAAAAACCACGCCTTATGTTATATTATTGCTATTGCCTGTGTCTACAAGTTATCACAGCATTGCAACTCGTCGTCTCAAAATAGTGTAACATTTCCTAATGATTGTGCCTAATATGCATCAATAGCAAGTTTGAAATGTATTGGTCAATTAATAATTATACATGTTTAACATTTCACGTCATATTTAGTGATATGATTATTATAATTCGATTTAGATGGGGAAAATCTATCACATGATCTTTACGATCACTTTTAGCATGATATTTATCTCTTAAGGTGTTTTTAATTTCCTAACGGCCGTTATGAGACATGTCATTAAGTAGCAAAAATCTCAATCTGATGCATATGGCCATAATAAGGTAAGAAACATACTTTCACTTCGTACATGGCAGTCGTCAATAACACTCACCCTAGCGATGGAAATATGGGGCTCTATTACTCACATTAAACTCACGGTCGTCAGAGCAAATCCTCCCACTGTCACCTATCAATAGCATAAACTACATACGAGCGATCCTAGTTAGCTCTAATATTCATATTGTCTTATACAGACTCAACAATGCCACTGCCCAACATTATACAATTCTGTCATAACAAATAAGTATGGAAAAGGGATCATTTCTTTCATGTTTCAAAAGATCATGGGCAATCCTCTATTTAAACTTCCTATCATAGTCGTAGTTCCTAATAATTCATGAATGCTTTAATATAAGACTTAATAAACTGTTCCTATCAGCTGTGACTACCAAATATCATCTTATCGTACCCAGACACTCTAGCGTGCTCCTAAGCCTTCCCAACAAATTGTCAGTTTCGTCGTCATAAAAATTGTCATAAAAATGGAAACAAAAATCCAATACTTATTGGCAGGTGTTTGTTTTATAACATGTTTCTAAACAGGTTTTTCATTGTCATGCGCTCTTCAGGAAAGCCTCCGTGGCTTAGGCGGCAGCACGCCGGCCTCTCACCGCTGGGTCCGTGGTTCAAATCCCGGTCACTCCATGTGAGATCTGTGCTGGACAAAACGGAGGCAGACAGGTTTTTCTCCGGGTACTCCGGTTTTCCCTGTCAACATTTCATTCCAGCAACACTCTCCACTATCATTTCATTTCATCTGTCATTCATTTAATCATTGCCCCAGAGGAGTGCGTCAGGCCCCGGCAGCCGGCACAGTCCATATCCTCGCCGCTAGATGGGGGCTTCATTCATTCCATTCCTGACCCGGTCAGAGACTGGAAGCGGGCTGTGGATTTTTTTATGCGCTCTTCACTGCCCTTTAAATAGTACACATACGAAAATAATGCAGATCTTGCTGGCTGCTAATACAGCAGTCTCTGTCTACTTGTTTTCAGCGATCTAAAATACAATGGAACGAGTCCTGCACCTCGCCTCGTTCACATAATTCATATGGCAAGTCCAAAGGCATTCGAAGATATCAATGTTAACAAAACAACACTAAACTAAAGATGTTCATCTCCCGCAGTGTCGAACCGATACGAAGAATTATGTACAAAATTTCACGTGTGGCTTTCTTAAGCCTCTTCAGATCCCGTGACATACTAATGCACTTTGAATGAAAGAAAAAAATACTGCTAGACCTTCCGGCTTGAAGCGACAGTCTACGCTAAAAATTATGCTACCATTCTTAAGAAGATGCCTGCCTAATAATTGCGCAACAAAGAGCAGTCACTAATACTAATCTACAATAATTCAACCGTTTACAAAAGAAGATTATTTCAAGACTCACATTGGTGTCGTTGTTCGCTCCTCATGGGTTTGAGCATCGGTCGTAGCCTTTGACCTAAACTTGTCTCTGTGCACTTACTAATGGTTGATGATGATGATGATGATGATGATGTTGATGATGATGATAATTGTTGTTTTAAGGGGCCTAACATCTTGGTTATCCTTTCTAATGGCTCTTCCTTGCGTCTCATCGTGTGGTCCCGAATATTGACGCCTCCCTGACATCAGTGTCAACTCCATATCGGCATCCCTATCAAGTATAAAATTAGCGGCTATGTGGTCCGTTTGCGTAGTTGAGTTGACCATGTAAAAGAATTCCCTAATCACTAAATTTAAATTTAGAATGTTTTATACTCGCAGCAATTATTACTCTTACTTTACACTTGTACGGATGTTTTCAAGATTGCCCTTCACACTTCCACCACAGATTTTATAAGTTACTTTTGTAAAGTGCCACACTGAAGTTACGAACATGTGCTCACTAAAATCGTCAAAAACAGCACAAAATTTCATCGTTTTTAAGAAATGAAGTTAGTTCGCTCTCAAGATTGATATCTTCCACTTGGATGGAATACACCCTTACCTCGTGGCAATTTCATGAGTTTCAGTCAAACGTGCGCCGAGTGCTCGTCGCAAGTTCTCGATTCGACATAAAAAAATCGCCAAAATGCGAAAATATTCACCATACAGAACACAGCAGCTTTTCTGGTGTCTATAGACACTCATGATTCACTTTACAACCTTCATACAAATGTGAGAGTAATAACGATAAATTCAACCACGTTTTCAAGAGAACAATTTGATATGCGCCCACTCTCAAGTGGTCTCAAAATTGGAGTAATGGTGTAGCGCCTCTTTATAAGACCGTTTGACAGGTGTCCCACGTCCACACAAGTGCGAATCCTGACAACAAATGAGCACAAGACTCAACATGTGTCGCGGTCTATCTGGGCGCAACAACAAAAGTTGATTTGAAAAACATAGCTAGCTTGGCTGATATCAAGACTCACACTGCAGTAAGGATAGAAGGATTTTTTTAAAATCGTGAATAACAAGAGTTTTAAAATAAAATATCTCATTTTAATTTATCAACAACCATCCTAACATAAATTATAATGGATTTCCTCAGGGAGAAAGCTAAACACACACCTGAAATAAAAAACATCCTACCGTACCCCCTAGGACCCTACTTTACTTATGTGTTCTCAAAATAATATAATCACTTAACCTCCAAAGAACTAAACAATTAATTAAATATTTTATGGTTATTTGATATCCATGAAATTAATGGTCCATCATGATATCCATTTCTGACCTCACAATATTTATATCTTTTCAGAATGTTCGGACATTATCAGTCCGGCCTGACACCTGAATAAAATGTGTTTACACATCACAATACGATTCAGAAATCTAGTCCAATAATTTCAATAAATTAATTTTAATCCAGGTCAGAAAATCCATCCTTAGATGTCAAGGAATTGAATTCCACTATTCCATATGATTTACTAATGCCATCAATATTATTCGTCCTCATATTACTCCATGTCCTTCCATTTTGAATCAAATAATTCAAACGTTATTCAAATTATCTCCACACATGTGATTCCAATGGTCATATTACTTATATCAGTGATTTTAAATTTATTTCCATAGTTAAAACATCTCACTAACAATTATGGGATCATTTACGTTTTATAATGTTGGATGCAACTCACAAATCATATTATTATTATGAAATGGATTTCAATATAATCATTGATCAGCAAAATATTTCACCAAATATCAGAGTATTACGTCCACGTTCCATGAACGCATCCATTTATCCCATGAACTGCACTATCTCTTCCACATTATATTTTATTGTGATACGGAAAGGTTTTCAACAAAGCTACTCCATTCTACTTGAATTCAGAGCATTGAAAATAATGTCAGTAATATGTCGTAGCCATAGAATGTAGAATATAGAATTCCACTGATGACGGTAACTGGTTATAGGCTTGGGGCGGCTACATCGGCTTAACCCTTCTTTTGTGAGCGTGTGAGGCAATAACCAACCTCAAATTCACCTAAAATTATCATATTTCACCATCATATGTATATCTCATATTTTATACACCTTAATTCCATTCAGCATTGTTTGCTGTATTTTATTGATTATAACATCAATTTGTAGGATAGTACTGCATTCATGCATTCCCTTTCTACTCATTAACCTACCAGTTCCATCACATAGATGTTTTATAATATAATGTCTTCCCCAGATATTCATTTTTCATTTAAATGTCACCATAACATAAAAATCCCCTATATTATAGACGTCGCCTCTGTGGAAGATAAAACCTCCCGTTCCAAAAATATTATTTACTCCATTACATTATTCTTATGTGCATTAATCCATAATTAATACGGTTTAATTTTCTGATATTAATAATCCATATCCATTTATCTATACATCACATGTTGCGTTCAACATCACCCGTGTATTATTATTATTATTCGTAAATATTATGAACAATTGCCCTTGATATACAATTATCATTCTTATTCCCATTTCAATATTTCAGCATGATCTCTTAAGTTCCAATGAACATCATTTTTCAATCATTTACGTCAACTCAAATACATAACCGTAATAAATTTTCATTAAGAAAATATCCTCAATCACAGAAAAATCGAACTCATTTATTCCTATACTGATTATTTGATCTCATTTACAATTGAGAAATATTCCATTCTACATTAAATAAATTACACGACTTTCGTCAAACAAAAATATCCAAAGACGAAAATCTACTTTGAACTATCCATCAATACCATGCGTTTAACTGTACAAACTACTAGGAAAATAGAAAAGTAGGATGCCTCAAAAATACTAATACCATCCGACGATCTGTCTCAGCGTGGATATGCTGATTCTCAAAGTGTGAAAAACATCAGGAGGCTCCGGATATTTATGCGTCAGCATAATTCAAAAATAAATCCAAATCTGAAAACGATGACTCATATGTGGTCGAAGGAATAGTCTAAAGTCTGCAATTCACCAATACTAGCTACTAGAATATAAGTTGTTGCTCACGGGTCATTGAAGATGTTTGTATAGTTGGTTCCAGCTGTTGTAGAATGCCCAACACTCAAGGCGCAGCTCATCCCGTCCATGAAGATATGCAGGTTGCATACCTCGCATCCACGGTCTCAGCTCGTTTATAGCCCAAGTTTCCATACGCCCGCCTCCATCATACCACCAATTTAAACTAGCTCTCCGTAATAATGATTCGATTCGTGGTACAATGCAAATGTTCATACCGGCTGTCCAATACCATGATGTCCTGTCCGAATCCCCTTGACACCATAGCTTGAGCTATTGCAAAACTCGTGACTAGACACCTTTCCATGTTTCGACAACATTCACTCAGGGTTTTGCTGATCCAGAATATAAGTATCTTTCGGCCGTATAAATTTTCACGATGACTCGCTTGTGATCTTTCATATATTAGCGCAGTACCCTGACATTCCTGTACAGCCTTTTGCAAATTGATTCCGCTATCCACTAAGCTAGAAAACATATCTTCCTGCCTATCTGGATAAGGAATATTATCCCGCAGTACACACTTTGCATAGTCCGCTTCAATCGTCGGCTAGATTTAACGTTGGTTAAGGATATGCTCCTCGCAAAACCCAGGTTTGGGGTTAGCCCAGTTGGAAGACTAGCTGTTCTGTGGGATTGGATATTATCCAACACAACTCTAAACACACAAGAGTTGGCCCCACCTATAAAAACTCTCATAGAGCACACTGAATACAATCTCTCCTCGCTGGCTAGTTTAAGCTGCAGGTTTTGGTACTCGAAATATTGAAAAGACCAAGCGTACCAATATCATGCCCGCACGGCTGCATGAAATGCAGTGAGACTCTCTTCACGGCCTTCGACTGACCTCACTCACCTCGTGGCCGTAAAACCACTGCGCATCGCTCACAATGCGACACGACATTCACTGCGCTGTCATCCACGACGGTGATTTTCTCCAACTTCGCTAGGCGTTATCTTCAAACATCCGAACTCCGACTTACAAAAACAACTCGTCACATCCAGAGCAATATGCACTTCCTCAAAATGGGAACATCCGCCCCACACATGGCTAAAATTAAAAATATCCGATTTTATTTTTCCTCATAACCGTTGTTTTTCGATGCCTATCTGGTTCTTGTAAAATATTTCTTGAGGTTCGCCTCACTAAAGGTTCCCACGATGTTACCAGATGTGATCTCCTCAATACGATACCTACCATTATTCAATTTCTGAGATACCCTGAACGGTCCGTTATATAAACTTAGAATAGACTTTGCTGCTCACGTCAGATGGAATAGGTTTCCTCATTAACACCAAGGTTCCTTCTCTCAATGAGTCTCTGAATTTTCTTCCTCGGACCCTTCTGTTCCGTTTCTCTGCATGTCTTCGTAATCTTCTTAACGCTTCCATTTCACGTTCTCACCTGTTTGGTTCTATTTCAGGGGGAATAGACACGATTCCGTCCCACGGTCGTACAGGATTTTCTCCATCATGCAGTACTGATGGAATTTATTCTGTGCTCTCATGAACCGTTGAATTGATTGAGTGGACCGCAATGGGTATTACATGCATCCATTGCCAATGTTCATTTGCACCGTAGGTACGACAGAACTTCGCTATCTCGCAAATGAGTCTCTCCTCAGGGTTACTCTCTGGATGTCGTATGGAACACAACACCTGTTTGATATCCAAATCTCTCATAGCATTCCTAAATTCCCATGACGTGAATAGTGAACCATGATCCGATTTTAAAACTCTGGCTTCCTAGATTCTAGAGTAACACATTCTTTTATTCTCTTGAGTACATATCTAGAATTCGCCTTCTGAATTGGGTGGATCATCGTGAATTTACTGAAGACGTCAACCGTGGCTAAAATATATTGGTTGCCTCTTTTAGACTCAGGTAGAGGACCGTAAAATTCTGTGGCAATCAGTTCACAAGGATGCGACAGGATAATAGGCCTTGGTGCTTCCCTTAACAAATGCGTATTGTGTTTTCTGCGCTGACACAAATCACAAGTCCTAATAACATCTCTGGCAGTGTTCCTTAAATGTTCCTAAGGGAATTTCTCCATTATTAAGCACACAGTTTTATCCACTCCAGTTTGTCCAGAAGTTCGGTGAGCTAACCTAATAATGGCTTCCTGTAGACTAGGAGGTACTACTATCCGCAGTTTACTGTGCTCTGGATCAATTAATGTATATACTATGCCGTTTAGTAAGACATAATCTCGCGTCATCCTTTCCATAACCGGATATTCAACATCGGTAGGATCCATGTCTCTGTGTAAGAAACTGTAAATATTTCTCATAGGTCCGTATAGTTTTTGGACTTGTGGTATAGCCTCTAGTCTTCTTAAGGTATCCTCATCGTCTTGCATGAGTGTTATAGGTCATACTCGAAGAGTAGGTTCAACAGCTCGACTTAGCACATTAGCACCTAAATTAGCTTTTCTTCGTCGATGTTCAATGGTTACGTTGAACTGTTGCACAAATAATGCCCACCTCGAGATCCTATCACTCGCAAAATTGGTTTTGAGTTTAAATTCCAATGAATTATCATCAGTTCTGACTATGATTGAATGTGCGATAAGCAACTTTTTTCCAGTCTCAAATGCATATATTATTGCCAAAGCTTCAAGTTCCGTGGTGTAGTAGTTGCGTTCCGACGGTTTCAACTTTCTACTAATGAATGATAAGCAGTGTCGTGTATGATCCTCATCACCTTGGAGTAAGATGGCGCTTATTCCTAGGTTCGATGCGCCAGACTCGATGATGACATTTTTATCAAAATATGGATATTCTAGTTTAACACTGTTGAGCATCAATTCCTTTGCCGTATTAAAAGATTTTTCGCACGAGTCGTCCCACTTCCATTTATTGGCCTTTTTCAATAACTCCTGTAAGGGTGCTACGACTTCTGTGTATTTATGGCAATGTCCTGCGAAGAAATGGCAAGTCCCCAGGAACTGACGTACATGCATTACGCGTGTGGGTCTCGGAAATTCTGCAATAGCCTGACGTTTTTGCTCATTAGGTCTATAACTATTTCCATCCAAGACATGCCCTAGAAACTTTATCTCATTCCTAAAGAACTGATATTTTTGTAAGGTTACTTTGACGTTTTACTTCCTCAGATCCAAAAATAATTTCGTAGATGTAGTAGGAGCTGGTCTTCTCTCTCGGATGCTACCAAAATATCATCCACATAGCATACAATCGTGCCTTTAACCTCTTGACTGAAGTTCTGATCTAAAGCACGGATCAAAACAGTTCCCGAAGTCTTCATCCCAAACGGATGTTTCCTAAAAACATAGGACTGCTGATCGAACATAAATCCAGTGAACTTTGGGGAATCCCCGCATAACTTTACATGATAGTAGGATGAGGTTAAACCAACTGTCGAAAACCACATCTTATCCCTGAATTTCCGTAACAGCTCCTTTATCATTGGTGGACGGTCATATTATGGTAATAATCTTGAATTCAGAGATCTGGCATCAAGGCATATTCTCAGGTTCCCATCCGGTTTTGGCACTACAGCTAACGGATTAACGTAAGACGTTACACACTTCTTAATGATCTGATCCTGCTCAAGATTTTGAATGATCTCCTTCACCTTAGTCCTGTGCTTCTCTGGAATTGGGTACAATTTTGCATGATACGGAGTATCGTCACATACTTGAATTTTATATTCAAAGTCCTTAATCTCTCCTGGTTTTGTGTCAAAGATATAATTGAATTCTTCTAATAGATTAGTCATAACTGGAACATGGTCGACTCCTCCACTGGCATCTTCAGATGTTTCTAAGCTTTCAAAAACATGGTCAATCTCACTTCTCCCACGGTGAATAATTCTTCATCCTCGAAATGATCATCCCAGCGTGTTGGAATTTTATTGTATCAGATTCCGTATCTATTACAGCTTTGTATCTCTTGATGAAATCCTTCCCCATGATCAAATCATGCGCAATATCCCGCATAACGATGTAAATATGCTCAAAAACACATCCTCCAAACTTTACCTTCATGTACAGCTGAATTGTACAAGTTGTAACTTTATTTGGGACGATTCCTTGAATCTTGATCCCGGATACAGGCATTTCTTCTAGATCCTCAGTCAACTTCCGCGACGTACAACCTCTCGCTTACCAAACAAAGCATGGCTCCTGTATCGATCAAAGTATGTACGGTACTGTCTTTCCATACTCCACGAAAATAATAATTGGCAACATGGTTCTTGGTCCATACTCCCTTATCTCACGTTCTTCCTGAATCAAATCTTCATCCTCGAATTCCCATTTTACAATTTTGGAAATATGTTGTGTTGTGACTAATTTTGATATTTCGGTTGGTCTGAAATCGGCGTTTTTCTCTATCTTCCGAAAAGAATTATTTGCTCCAGAGGTAATGGGTTGATTTCTTGCTTCATTTAGCTCCTGCAAATATCTTTGACTTTCTTCTTGTCTTTGCGCGATATTCTATCTCTGCTGACTTCTGAATCTATCATTCTCTGACCTCTCAGATGTTGTGTTGTATCCTGTTATAGCACATGACCCTTGTATCCTTGTCTCTTCCATGAATTCCAATTATTTCCGTACCTTCCTCGTCTGATGTAAGGTTGTCTATTATCTCTCTTTCTTCTGTCTTGATTATTCCTCGACGTTTTTCCTTCCCGATTTCTTGCTGGCATTTCCTGGCATTGTCAATTGGCATATGCTATCCGGCTTAAGATTCTTGCTTACTATTCCTTTGTTGATAAAATTGATCATTAGAGTGGTCTAAACGTTGAAGTACTTCATCAAATTCTTCCATGCTCTCGACATTTGCGGCAAGAAGAGTTCGCTGAACTTCCAGGGGAAATTGTCTGATTAACGCGGAAATTAATTCATATGTTGCCATAGTTGGATCTAAACATTGTAATTTTGCAAGTTGGCTAGCAAAGTAATGCGAATATTTAGTCGGTTGCGACGTAGAATAACGTTTCACGTAGAATTTCGACCTGATGATTTGCTGAGTTTCCGGCGACCAAAATTTTCGCAATAGTGCTTGCTCAAACTCTTCATATGTCCTCAAATGACAGCGGAAATCCCTAAACCGAACGAGTGATGGCCCGTCTAAAAATCTGCTGATTGCCCTTATTTCTCTCCCTTTCGTGACTTAAGCATCTTTCAGATAATCTTTTACTTCCGTCAGGAATTCAATAGGTGAAACATTTCCGGTCCATGTAAACTTATTAGGTTTATCTTCGTAACTCTTAAGGGACACTGAGGCTGAGTTTTAAGCATATTTTATTAAAAAATTCAAATTTTCGATTTTGACAAATTATTGTATTCCTGACCACAACGGATCAATTAGCGGCATCATTTTCCACATTCCGCCATTTTTGAGGCACGGCGAGACGTTTAAATGCCGGCCGCACTGCCATTTAAACGCCCCTTCCTCTTGGTACATTATCCTGTACACGTATTTATGCATTTTTATCGGAGTAGTTTGAATACGGATTTGAAATTCCCTCTGTACTACTGACTCTACATTGTGCTACTCTCTACCGATGAATATTGACACTATTTACTACGCAAGCTTTACAAATACTTCAAATGTTTGAAAATAAATTGCTCAAACGCTCGACATGATGAAATTTTGCATTTATATTGTATTTTCTAATTTCATGAGAGTTTCTAGTCCCTTATAGAATGACAGTAAATACACAATTCATCTTTATTTGATATTTGTGTTGGTCTCTGTTCTACTTCTGTTTAAAAACAAGTTATTGGACGCTAGGCTAGTACTTTTTCGAAATATATTGTGTTTGTGAAGTTATTAGGGGGACACGCACATCACAAAAGACCAAGGTCACAAAGATGAAGAAGGAGGTTGAAAAACAGAAGAAGGAAGATGTTACTTATGCTGCAGGAGAGTTCTATTGGGTATGTTGAGTGGAAATATTAAAATTAATGAATGTTTTTAGAAAAATGCAGTTTTCTCAGTTTCACATTTTTGATGTATAAAATCTAGTACGCGTTAGAGATGTAATGCAATTTTCTTGTAAATTAGCATGCATTTTCCTTAGTACTTTATCCACAAACGTATGCATTACTTTTTGGATTGGAGTTCTGGTTTGCCTGTAAAAAAAACCTTCAAATTTCAAGAATTTTACAAAAAATAAACTTCAATGGGGGAAAAATTATATCTTCATAGTAAACAATACAATCTCAAATTCGATGCACTATTTTATTTGTATAAGAATAAAGAATAGAAAAATAAAATAAATTGTGCTATCTACATTAGTTTGACGCGCTTGACATTTTGAATATTTGAATAATTTGCATATAAATATTGGAAAATAATTAATTTCTATGCAGCTAGTGAAGCTACAATGATCCAATTTGGCACACATGTTTATACTACCGCATACTACCAGTAAACAAAATTTCAAGATTGTACCTTAATATTTACAGGAATTTGAAAACTCAGTCCCAGTGTCCCTTAACTAGTGCAATCGGTGTAAAAGTGCGAACGGTTGAGCCTCCTGATAATACTTTAATCTTCGATGAAAAGGCCGTCCTTACTTCCTTAAGCTCGTCATGAGTTTTCTTTACAAGTTGATCTTGAATTGCTTTGACTACCTTGTCTTTTAACGTATTTTGCAATTTTAATACGACTCCTTCCCTTAACTCTCCTACAAGTATTTCATGTAAATCAGACGTGACCTTCTGTAATACGTGCGTAGCATTGAACGTGCATTCTTTCGACACATTAATTTCTAAAGTCACTAGATCGTCCGTTATTTTTCTAACATGATCTTCCAATTTATTTTCTAACAATCTTACCATTTTCTGAGTATCGTTCTACTTCTGCTTCTTCTTCTTATCCCTTGTGCCTTCAAGCGTCGGTGTAGCATCGTTCTGTCCATCTCTGCCACTCCGATCTATTTCCACACAATCTCTTCATTTCCAGCATTGATTTCCCTCGCTTCTGTCCGATTTTCTCAATTCTGTCATCCCAATTGGTACGGGGTCTTCCTCTTCCTACTCTCCCTTCCACACACATTTCAAAATTCTGCTACTTAATATGGTGCAAAGATGTTCAAGAGTTTCTACTTTTTCGAGAGGTCTTCCTCCACAAATTATGTCAAGTTGTTGTTCCTGTCTGTCCAGTTTTGAGACCCATATAACTTTGCGTTTATCTGTATTCACTACCATTCCTTTCCTTTCCAATTCTTCATACCATTCCACCACTGCCTGCTGAAGTCTTTCTGGTGTATCAGCATTCACTATTATATCATTTGCATAGAGGAGTGCTTGCAAGTATACAGGTCATAATCTCCACATACCAAGCTTTTCCTATGGGTTCGCAGCTTACATATTTTTCATATTTCATCCAGGACGATATTAAAAAGTAGAGAGTTGAGGCTATCACCTTGTTTTACTCCTCTCTCCATTTGGAAATCTCCAGACATTTCACCATCTATACGAACTATTCCCACAGGCTGCTGGTATACACTCTTCACAGCTTTTAACAGTCTCATTGGTACCTTCTTCGCAGCCAGTTTCTCCCATATGCTCTGCCTCGGCACAGAGTCAAAAGCTGCCTTCAGATCCAGAAACGCAAGGTACAGGTCACGGTTTTTGGCAATGCTCTTCTCTATTACTGTTCTAATTGTGTAGATGTGATCTTGTGTCTGATGTCCTGACCTAAAAGCTGCCTGCTCCTCTTCAATATCATTTTCCACCACCTTCCTAAGCGTCTCCTTTCCAGCACCCGAGTGTAGATCTTGCACGCTATAGATGATAGACAGATAGCCCTGTAATTATTACAGTCGTGGCAGTTCCCTTTCTTGTGCAACGGGATAATTCGATTCTTCTTCCATTCCTCTGGTATTCTGTTCTCTTCCCACGTTCTTCTAAACAGCTTAGTAAGTTGCTTCACTATCTCAACACCTCCATATTTAATTGACTCTGGAGCAATTCCATCAGTACCTGCTGCTTTCCCAGTCTTAATTTGTTTCATTGCCATTATGACCTCCATTTATTCTATTTTTCCTTCTATTTCTGGATTTTGCACATATTCATGTGGTCCATAAACAATCCCATCCTCTTGCTCTGCCACATTTTTCTGGAACTTCTCCACATAGTGTCTTCTCCACACTTGAAGCACTTCTGCCTTCTCTGATACTAGGTTATTCCCATTCTTGATTGTCCTAGTCTGCTTTTTATACTTACCTCTTATAGACTTCATGGTTTTCCAAAAGCTTCTTGTATTTTTCTTTCTAGCTTTGCTTTCAACCATATTCCCAAACTCTTCCCAAGATTTCCTCTTAGCTTCCTTCACTACTCTTTTCGCTTCATTCCTTCTTTTGATGTATTCTTGCCTGTTTTCTTCCGTAGGACATCCTATGTATCTTTTCCATGCTTCTTTCTCGCTCTATACCTTCTCCTTCACTTCTTCATTCCACCAACGTGTTCTTTTCTTTCTGGTATCTACCACTGCCTTTCCACACACTTCTTCTGCTGACTTTAGCAACACTGTCATTCCACATGTCATTGATTTCTTCACTTCCATTGGTTCTTATTTGCATCTTCTCCTTCACTTATTCTGCATACTGGAATCTTTTCTCTTCTTTTTGAAGTTCCTTCAATCGGATCACCTCAAACCTTTTATTTCTTGGTTGGTTTGGCCTCTCGAATCTGGTGTCCATTACCAGTAATCTGTGATATGTAGCAAGTTCTGCTCCTCTTATGACCTTCAAATCTATGATGTTATTCTGTATGCCACGATGGTACTTAAAGTAGTCTATAACACTCCTAGAATTTCTACCTTCAGCCTCAAAAGTTATCTTGTGTACATCTTTATGGGGGAAAAATGAGTTCCCCAATAACAGTTGATTTTGTTTGCAGAATTCTATAAGTCGCCTGCCATTTTCATTCATCGTCCTCTCTCCACCATGATTGCCCATGCTTCCAAGTGCTATTCTTTTGTCCTGGCCTATTCTTGCATTGAGGTCCCCTCCTATCAATACATGGCGTCCATTCGCAACCTTTGTCCACGGTCCTTTGGAGTAGAGCATAAAACTCCTCTTTATCGAGTAAGTTGGTGTCTTCTGTTGGGGCGTGTACTTGTATGAAGGACACTTTCATCTCTATGTCATGGTTAATAACCATTATTCTCGAGTTTATTGGTTGCCTTCCACTCACTTTGGTTTCAGTCTGCTCATTGGTGACTATGCCCACACCTTCCTTTGACCTACTGTCCATCCCAACCCCAGAATATCTCAAAATATACCCTTCTTATAATCTCTTCATTTAACGTCCTTTTTCTTCACCTCGCTAAGTCCCAATACTTCCGGTTTATGACTTTTCATTTCCTGTATTAACTCTACATCTTTTCCAGCGATTGTCTTAATATTCCATGTACTAAATCTCATATTCCATTTCCATTGCGGTCGTTGTTGTTGTGTAGATCCGTTCAATCCGAGGCTACTGTTGTTTCTATGGATCATTACAACCCCCACCTGGGTGATTAGCCCAATGTGGAGTGATTTGTTGGGTTGCCTTCCCAGCCTCCCTATTTATGTCCCCAGGAAAGAGTTTGGCCCAGTTATATCCCCAGGCACCGGGTAACCATTTTGGTCGCCTTTTACGTTACGCATGGGCTACGGTTTAACAATTCTAAATCCCGGTCACCACACGTTCTTACGTTTAGTTAAATCTTCCTTCATCAACTGCCGACTATCTTGTAAGCTTCCTTTCATAGGGCCGTAGTTGGTAAATAAATTATGCTTCAAATGTTTTCCAGTCTCCACTAACCTCGATTCAAGACTTAAAAATAATTCTCCTGAGTTCTGCTAGCCTTGTCTTTGATTTTTGTTTCTAAGGCTACTACTTTATCTTCAATTTTAGCATCAATCGATTCGGTCAGTATACTCTCTAATGGATCAATATTTTTCGACATTCCACTTTCTATAGCTTCCATCCTTTCTAATATTTCTACCTTTAACGAATTTGAGTTTTCTGTGATTTTAGATTGTAAACTTTCTAAGGAAGCAACAGAATTTTATTTCAATTTATTTTCAATTTTATTTTCTAGAGAAGCAGCATTCTCTTTCATTTTACTTTCGAAACCTTCCATTTTACCTTATAGATAAACATAATTCTCTTTCATTTCATGTTTTAGAGAAGCAGAATTATCTGCCATTTGTTTTCCCAAATCCTCAATTAATTTGGTGATTTCTTCCATATCACTGACAATAAATTTAACACTGGGCTACGATGTCAGTCGACGTGAAGGAAATTTAAAAGTAAATTGCTGGCACAGACAATATGCAGACACGACCTTAAAATTAGATTTCTCTACCGACGATTTATCAAGTCTTAAATTACTATTATAACTACTATTTACGTTAACAGCAACAATCCCCAAACAAATTCTAAAGAAAACGGTGAAACTGTGCATTCATTATCTTAAATCCTACAATCACCCACATCTCCTATACTAATCCAAAATCAAACACCAATCGACCACGAATCGAAATTCGGAATCGAATCCCATCAGAATCAGAATCAAAATCACCCCACATGTTGGCTACCATTTTTCTTCTATCTTACTTTATGTGACTGTTTGACAGGTGTCCTACGTCCACACAAGTGCGAATCCTGACAACACCTGAGCACAAGACTCAGCATGACTCGCGGTCCATCTGGGCGCTACAAGAAAAGTTGATTTGAAAAACAAAGCTAGCTTCACTGTTATCAAGACGCACACTGCAACAAGGATAGAAACATTTCTTTTAACATCATGAATAACCGCAGTTTTAAAATATAATATCTCATTTTAATTTATCCAACAACCATCCTAACATAAAATATAATGGTTTTCCTCAGGGAGAAAGCTTAACACACACCTGAAGTAAACATATCCTTCCCCCCTCCCCCATCCCCCCCTGGGACCCTACTCTACTTACGTGTTCTCAAAATAATCTCATCACTTAACCTTCAAAGAAGTAAACACTTAATGAAATATTTAATGGTTATTTGATATCCATGATAATAATAGTCCATCATGATATCCATTTCTATCCTGCATAATATTTATATCTTTTTAGAATGTTCAGACAATATCAGTCCGGTCTGACACCTAAATAACATTTGTTCACACATCACAATAGGATCCAGAAATATATTCCCAAAATTTCAATAAATTAATTTTAATCCAGATCAGAAAATCCATCTTTAGATGTCAAGGAATAGAATTCCACTATTCCATATGATTTATCAATGCTATCAATATTATTCGGCCTCATATTACTCCATGTCCATCCATTTTGAATCAAATAATTCAAACATTATTCAAATTATCTCCACACATGAGATTCCAACGGTCATATTACTAATATTGCTGATTTTAAATTTATCTCCATAGTTAAATCATCTCACTAACAATTATGGAATCATTTACCTTTTACAACACTGGCTGCAACTCACAAATCCTAGTCTGCAGATGGCGGCCATGTGCGTGAGCAAATTGATTCTCGCTTCCAATTTAAACAAGGTAATACCGAATTGAGCGAAATTTGGTACAGAGGTAGCACTAACTAAATGCAACTCAGTGTCATGTTTCATATCGCCGCCATCTGGACGTAAACGTATTGGTGGCCACACAAATTTTAAAAGCTTAAATCAAATTACGATCAACCTTATCATCAGATATCTACCAAATTTTGCAACAACATACCTTTATGTAGGAAGCATCTTTTGACCTAACTACAAGGTCATCAACGGAATAGTTTGCAGATATCAATTCAAACACGGTGAAACCGAATTGAACGACATTTGGCACAGAGGTAGCATTAGGAAAGGGCACCTCAGTTTCATATATTCTATTGCCGCCAACTTGACGGTAACGTAATAACGGCCACGCAAATATTAAAAGCTTAAATCAAATTACGACCAACCTAATCATCTGGTCTCTACCACATTTTGCAACAACATACTTTTATGCGGGAAGCATCTTTTGACCAAACTACAAGGTCATCAGCGCAATAGTTAGCAGATAGCGGCCATATATGTGTGCAAATCGATTCCCTATATCAATTCAAACACGGTGAAAGAAAATTGAACGACATTTGATACAGAGGTAGCACTAGAAAATGGCACCTCAGTTTCATATATTCTATAGCCGCCAACTTGACGGTAACGTAATAGCGGCCACGCAAATATTAAAAGCTTAAATCAAATTACGACCAACCTAATCATCTGATCTCTACCACATTTTGCAACAACATACCTTTATGTGGAAGCATCTTTTGATCTAACTACAAGTTCATCAGCACAATAGTTTGCAGATAGCGGCCATCTATGTGTGCAAATCGATTCCCCATATCAATTCAAACACGGTGAAACCGAACTGAACGAAATTTGGAACAGAGGTAGCACTAACAAAGGGCACCTCAGTGTCATGTATTCTATCGCCGCCATCTTGACGGCACGTAATAGCGGCCACCCAAATGTTAAAAGCTAAAATCAAATTATGACCAACCTAATCATCTGATCTCTACCAAATTTTTCAACAACATACCTTAAGGAGAAAGTAGCCTATATGTTCTTCACTGAACATCTTGTTTGATCATTGTTTTGAACAACGCCAAATAACAGTTCCATATTTTGTACCGTACATTTTTTTTTCAATATATGTACGAGTATATCCTTTGTAGTAGGCATATGGCTTACCGTAACTAGACGTTGTGACTTCCATATTAACTAATGCTCACAAATTTAATTTTAGTAATGCTATTACAATAATAAAACTGTTAGAGAGAAACCCAAAGTGGATTGGTTTTTCCAAAAGAGGAATTTGTAAAGTACCGTTAAGGTTGGTAGTCACATGAACAATTTCCAGACGGGGTGCGATTTTCACTGAGTGCTATTTATACTGGAAACGGTTCGTAGAGGGTGAAAATTGTACCAACACAGGATTTCAATGGGCGCTATATGTACCGACTCGCGTTAAGTTGGCGATATTTATGCTGGACACTGCTTATAGTGGGCGCGAATTGCACTAACACATGATTTGAGTGGGCGCGAATTGTACTAACCTGTGATTTGAGTAAAAGCTATTAGTACTGGGCGCTATTTATGCTAAACGGGGTTTGTAATGGGCTCAAATTGTACTAACAAAGGATTTGAATGGGTTCTATTAGTACTGACTTGCGTTAAGTGGGACGCTGTTTATAGTGTGCGCGAATTGTACTAACACATGATTTGAGTGGGCGCTATTTGTACCGTCTCACGTTAAGTGGGCGATATTTATACTGTACACTGTTTATAGGGGGCACGAATTGTACTAACTCATGATTTGAGTGGGTGCTAATCGTACTAACTTGTGATTTGAGTAAAATCGAGTTTTACTGCGCTCCATTTATACTGGAAGCGATTCGTAGTGGGCGCAACTTGTACTAACACAGTATTTGAATGGGCGCTATTTTTACTGACTTTTGTGTAAGTGGGCGCTATTTATACTGGTCACTGTTTAGTGGGCACGAATTGTACTAACTCATGATTTGAGTGGGTGCTAATCGTACTAACCTGTGATTTGAGTAACAGCTATTAGTACTGGGTGCTATGTATACTAAACGGGGTTCGTATTGGGCACAAATTGCACTAACAATGGATTTGAATGGGTGCTATTAGTACTGACTTGCGTTAAGTGGGACGCTTTTTGTACTGGACGCTGTTTATAGTGTGCGCGAATTGTACTAACACATGATTTGAGCTGCCGCGAATTGCACTAATATGTGACTTCAGTAAAAGAGATTGGTACTGGACGCTATTTATTCTAAACAGGGTTCGAAGTGGGCGAGAATTGTACCAACAAAGGATTTGAATGCGAGCTATTTGTACTGACTCGTGATGAGTGAGCTCTTTTCATATTGGATGCGGTTTATAGTTGGCGCGAATTGAACTAACACAGGATTTGTATGGTCACTATTTGTATCGACTCACAATGGGCGGGCGCTACTTATTCTGTACATGATTACTAGGCGCAATGTTTTACTGAACGCTATTTGAGTCAACGCAATTTGTATTGACTTGCAATGAGTGGGATGCAATTTGTACTAACCTGTGATTCAAGTCACCGTGATTTAAACTTACTTGTGATTTGAGTGGTCCTGATTTAGAGGACACCAGTTGTGAGCTCTATACTCACAAAGACAATTTCTAGACTGGGCGGGATTTAAACTCATTGCTCAGTGGGTATTATGTTTTATTACAGGGATTTGTATTGGGAACGTTTTACAGATCACAGGTTGAATCCTCAAAAGTACAGCGGCAGGTTTCTCAGCATTAAAACATTAAAAAAAATTGTACTGACATAACGGACAACACACGAGGGTGGAAGGAAATTATAGTTTTACCTTGACAGCACGCCTATCAGAGATGAACTTGGAGAATTTACTACATACTTTTATGGTTAACACTTTGACTCTAGGTGAATACCGAGATGAATGTTACAAGAATGTCTTTCCTATGTCACACCTCACCAATGCGATGTTACAGCAGAATGCTGATGATCACATGGGTAGATAGAATAGCAAAATAATATCTAATAAGATTGGGAGAAAAGAGATGTTTGTGGTAACTGCTAGCGAAGATAATAATAATAATAATAATAATAATAATAATAATAATAATAATAATGATAATAGGGCAGCCAGGAACCTCTTAAAAATACCCCCTCCCCCCCCTTCTTTCGCGTATAATAAACACGGTGTCCGAATAACCGTCATCTCGTCACATACAAGTCTCCATCATTATTCGGTCTTGAAATCTAGGACTGCTGGCCTAGTAGTTTTGTTCTTTGGTAATATTTAGGAAAGTAAATAGCCCACAGCAAAGAGGGTGTAATCCCGAGTAAAATGAACACTCGCATGGCTAAGAACGTTTATGGGTTCGCAAAATATAAGAGGCCGATGACCTAGCAGTTTGGTTTGTGGCTACATTAAAAATATATATAGCCCGCGGTTAAGAGGGCATAATCATGAATAAAATGAGCTCTCACACAAGTCTGTACGTTTACGGGTTTTCAAAATAGAACGGGCCAATGACCTAACAGTTTTGTGCTTTGGCTAACTTTGGGGAAATAAATTGTCCATGGGAAAGGTGATGTCATGCCATTTAATAGGCCCCTTGCATGACTTCGTCCAATAATTGGTTCGGGACATGCCGGCTCAAGCCAAGCGGTAACATGCAGTTGCGGTGCATGCTCTAACGCTAACGTCTATGTGTGAGATAGATCACCTAGCCATCCCTCTTCCTCTCCCTTCAGCTTACCGCTTAGGGGTATATCCATGTTGAGATAGCTATCACTATAGCTCAATCAAATAAATAAATAATTAGCTAAAAAGTGTAACAGTTACGCACTTTTGGAAAAAATCTCAAAAGTGATCAATACAAATTACATAAATAACAAATAATTAAATAAAATATTAAAAAGGAATGGAACAAAAATTTTGAAATTGTGTAGTTAGGCTCTTTGACCAAATTTAGACAAATATTCCACGGTAGAGAGGTCTTCTTCCTGAGTAATTTGACACATTCTTGCTGACTCACTTAATAATACGAATATCGAATTAATTAAAAATGAATAATTAAAAGATATAATAAAATAAATAAATAAGTAAATAAAAATAATTAAATAATAAACAATTTATAGTCAATCATCAATAAATAATCATTTAAAAACTTTCCAGAGCCTCACCACTAGTCAGGTAGGCCTACGCACAGCGAATTATCGCTGCATAAAAATGAAATGGGCCCTTTCGGCAAAACTTGGGGGAATAAGTGGCCTACAGTAAAGGGGGCTTCATGCCGATTAAAATAAGTCCACATACATGTTTGTACAATTATTCATTCCCAAAAATCTTGTGCCAATGACCTACTAGTTTTGGGTTCTTTGATTGAACCAAGAGTAAATAATCGATAAATAATAATTTAAAAAGCCCGCCATCTTACAAGAGCCGCGAGTGAGCCTGCGTACATAATAATTACTATTTCACCCCAGGGTGAGAGTAGATTTCTTTCTTGGGGTTAAAATAAGTAGTCCATAGGAAATCAGGCTTCTTGTTGAGTAATTTGACACCCCACACGCGATCATTGGTTCGCCAGATATCATAACATTACATACGTGTGATGATGTATAGTCGGGTACAAATAAAGTGTACTCGTTAGGATTCCTGGAGTCTATCTACTCACATCTTAATCTGGAGTGCACTCATTCCAACTGAGCTATGCAAGGTTTGTTGGTTTGACAGCTCACAGCCTATGTGGGATCTGTTCATAGTCTTCATGTACACTTATGTGTTTAAAACCAACCGGTGGTGCTACAGCCCATGAAGGCCTACCAAGCAGCCACTGCCCAGCTAATTGGCCTAATGATTATGGGGTGACGCTTGGTCAGGGCGTCGGGTCCCCTCAGCCGTTAATCTTGGACACCGTGACTGGGGCGCTGTCTCACTGTCAGACAAGTACTCAATTGTCTTTAGGAGGCTCAACGCACCCAGCTCCCGCCCTCACGTCAGTTTATAAAATCCCTGACAGAGCCGATAACCCAACCCGGGGCCTCCGAGTGCAATACAGGCGTTCTACTCCAACACCACGGGGCCGGCTCTCTTAGGCTATGTGTTATCGTAAGTGTTATTCACAATTGTGCTTCTTTTAATTTTGTTTCCAGTTTGAAATATGCCGCTAAGGATATCTGCTGTTTTAAAGCGCTGTAACCAACACATCTCGTATTAGTCGTGCATAGGAAAAGGGACGGATCTTTCTAAGTTTTTATTCATAATGCGACTTTCATAAAACTCATTTTCATGGGGATGGTGGACCGCACAGTAACTATATAATCCCCGATAACTTTCTCGCCAAATTTCTACAATACATTTCGACGATCTTCTTGGTACTTTGTAGTTGGCAGTCAAAGTGAAAGGTCGTGTTTTTCCCGAGCTCTCAGGTGTGCTGAAATGGGTTGTTCTCTGGAGTGTTATCGCTCGAGGATCCGACTGTGGTATGCGAAGGGTAGTTGGGATTTCCGGTGTGTGTGTGTGCGTACGGGGCCTAGTAACTTGTGGTTTATAGCCCTAGTGATAGCTGCGTTGTTAGTTAATGGTGGAGTGGAAGTGAATCCAGGTCATGTTACTCCAAATGTGAATCAGGCAAATGATCCAGTGGTAGCATTAAAGTGTTCGACGTGCAGTAAATCATTGAAGAACGGTGTTCAGTGTGGACTATGTGAGATATGGTTTCACTTCGGCTGTATTAAGGTCAAGAAGGAGGATTGTGATGTCGGGAATTGGTTTTGTAAAGTATGTGATACGCCGGACTGTTTGAGGGTGCAAATCAAAGCAAGGGATCAAATAATACAGGAACTTAGAACAAAGCTTCGTGAATCAGAGGAAACAGTGAAGGATGTGACTGAACGGCTTTCTACTGGGATCAGTGTGGAAGAGGGCGATCAGGAGCAAACTGCGAATGACGTTATCATAATGGGTGATTCTATGATAAGATGGAGTGCGAATATCTCGAGGAAATCAGGTGCGAAAATGCGATGTTATCCGGGGATTAAAATTGACCAGCTTGCCCAACAAGTGGAAGAAGCAAATGTAGAGGACTGTGACAAAGTTAAAGTGTAGTTGCTCCATGTTGGGACGAACGATTTGAAGAAGATGGCTACAGCTGATTACATCATGGGGGGAGCTCTACGAACTAGGCAGAAAAGATAAAAGCAAGTTTAGAAATGCAAAAATTATAATGAGTGGCATTGTTCGGCAGGGGGATGATCCGTTAAGGCGAGTTAAGCCTGTAAATGACCGCATGGACTGGGTTTGAGCACAACTGGGATTAGTGTACGTCGATGCTGACTGCTGGATTGGTGGACGTGACTTCGCCCGAGAGAGGCTGCATGTAAATCGACGGGGCGCTTTCAACCTAGGGAGCCTACATGTCAGGGTCATCGGTTCGTGCCAGCCATTGTGAGGAGGAGCAAGTCCAGAGGTTGCCTGCCGACGGGAAAAGAAGGAGCTACTTCGGGATATTTGCTGCGGAGGTAAGACTCTAAGATTACTGCAGGTTAATTGTCAGAGTTTAAATAAATTAATTGAATTTTGGAATCTTGTAGAGACGTATTCTCCGGACATCGTCATTGCTACTGAATCTTGGTTATATGAGGATGTGTGCAGAAGAGATCGGGGGAAGTGAGGTGGTGGACTATTTATTTGTGTGCGCAAAAATATAGCTAGTTTCTTAAAGTGGGCTGATACGGATAATGAAATGTTATGTGTACAAATTTTGGATAAAGGGAATAAATTCCCTCTTCAGGTATTAGGGGCGTATAGAGCACCGAAAGATAACTTTTCGCTTCTCGACACTCTGTATGATAAAACTTGTACGGGTAATGCTATGAAAAAGAGCATAATAATTGCCGGAGATTTAAACCTCCCCAAAGTAGACTGGTCTGGTGAGTCAACTAGCTGTGGTCAAGCTCAGAGCGTTGCAACCAAATTCTTAAAGGAGGGGGGATTTTCCCAAGTAGTTGACTTCCCAACTAGAGGCAATAATACCTTAGATGTTTATCTTGTAAGGCCTGTAGAGCTGTATATTAACTGTCTGAAAGTACCAGGAATTAGTGACCATTCTGGGGTTGAATTAAATATTACATACGGTGACATTACAGGGCTGCTCATGTCAATTATATGCAAGGTTTACTTGGTTCGGGAGGCGATGGGTGGAATAAAAATTACAGTTATGTTAGGAGAAGATAGGGAAGTTCAAATAATTTGTCGATGATAAAGTCCGGGGACGGTAAATTAATTACTGAGAAGCAGGCCATTGCTAATGATTTAAATGTCTTGTATGGTAGTGTGTTCAATAAATCCAATAGCTGTGTGTTGGACCTTAACGGTGAATCAGGGGCTCCACTTCTCCAAATAAACCAGTCAGAAATTGTAAAGCTAATACAAAAATTACGTTACAATATATCGAAGGGTCCTGATAATATTGTTAGTGAAGTACTTAAACTAGGAGGTAGGGCCGTGGCACGATACTTAGAGGTGATGTTTAATGTGTCCAAAAACAATGCGCAAATCCCGGATGACTGGAAAAGAGCTACGGTAGTCCCAATATTTAAGGCTTGGATTGGGCAACTACAGGCCGGTTAGTCTTACGTCCATCGTTTGTAAACAGATGGGACATCTCATTTGCAACTACTTGAGGGAACAGTGGGAAACATTATCATGGTTTAATGATAGGCAACATGGATTTCGGAAAGGTTACTCATGCGAGAGTCAGATGCTATCACTTTTTCAAGATATTAGCGAATCGTTAGACGATGGAGTTTCAGTCGACGCCGTAGTTATAGATTTTGCGAAGGCATTTTATATCGTGCCGCATGACATGCTACTCCATAAATTAGCTTCGACGAAGATTGATAGAAGAGTAATTTTATGGATCCAAGAATTTTTGACGGGTCGTTCCCAGAAAGTGAAAGTTGAAGGCCGATACTAGGAAGAAATTACCGTATCGTCGGGTATCCCTCAGGGCAGCGTAATCGGAACTTCGTTATTTTTGGCGTTTATAAATGACTTACCAAATGGGATTCGCAGTGACTGTCGATTGTTTGCGGATGATTGTGTAATACATCGAAAGATACATGACTCACAAGACAATTCAGTACTTCAAGATGACCTGAATCTGGTCTTTAAGTGGGCGATTGAAAATAAAATGGAAATAAACACAAGAAAATATAGTCTAATAAAAATAGGGTAAGTGCGAAGGCAAGATTTTCAATATAATATTGGCTCGGAAATGCTTGTAGAAGAAGATTCTTGCAAATATCGGGGCGTTCATGTAAGAAATGATATGAAATGGAGTAGTCATATAGGATGTGTAGTTTCTAAAGCTTACAAATCCCTGCACTTTGTAATGAGGGTGTTAAAAGGAAGTAGTACCTCTGCTAAAGAAATAGGATATTTGTCACTTGTAAGACCTATTCTGGAATACGCCTCGGCGGTTTGGGATCCATATCAAGTAGGACTCATAAATGAGTTGGAAATGGTACAAAGAAAGGCCGCTAGATTTGTGCTCAGTGACTTTAATCCCAGGAGCAGTGTGAGTCGTATGTTATAGAAACTTGGGTGGGAATCACTTGAGGCTAGGAGGATGAAATCTAGACTCTGCGCTATGTACAACACGTATACAAATCAACTAGCATGGGGTGAGCTTAGCAAACGTATGGAAAAGTCTACTTACATGGGTAGGAGCGATCATCCTTTCAAAGTTAAGGGCCGACCACAGCGAACAAATTATGGTAAATATTTTTTCGTAAACCGTGCCATTGATAATTGGATCTCTCTACCTGCCGCAGTCTTAGAGCCTTTTCCCAAACATATAGGTGTGTTTAAGAAAAGACTGACTATTTGTGTAAATACTCCAGTTTAGTTGTTAGTGAATTGTTATGTACAGTTATTTATTTGTTATGTATATCTAATTTGCCACCGGAGGACGCACCCCCAATTGAAAATAAACGAATGAATGAATGAATTCTGTTATGTATTGTCCCCGTTAACCGGCATCGAATTGGATGTCCCGGCGAAAACATCGCAATGCATGCCGATAACAGCAGACATATATATCAGATAAAGAACAAAAAAATTGATTGAGGTCTGCGTTCGAATATAAAAAAAAATTCCGGTGGGTACGAGAACTCAAGTAGTCTCAGGGGTGGTTAACAGGATATAGGTGTAACAGGTTAAATCAACCCACTCCCAAACCTAAATCAAAGCAATAGCACAACAGAAATCAGAAGATAAGCACAGTTAAAAAGATAAAAATAGGTATCCATTTATTGGCAACTCATTGACCAATACAAATATTGGAAACGCCCAAAATCCTATCTTGCCTCGCAGATTCGATCTAAATGAAAGCTTGATGTGGACCGAAGAAAAAGAAAAATATTTCGAGTCCAAATAAACATAATTAAGTTTTAAAGGGTCAACGAATCTCCTTGGTCCTATCCTTAGACACAAATAAAATTAGGAGATACGGTACTCGAAGAAAATTAAATAAAATATAAAAAATTAGATTCAGTCACATTTGACTATCAAGATCAACTAATCACGCTAAATGTCCATCAGGTAGTGTCCTAGATTAGTAATATTTTCACTCACTTGAGTTTATAATAAAAGAAAGTAAAATAAATAGCTTGCCCCAAAAAAATAGTATTGATCTCCGTTCTAACTAATGAGAGAAAAACAAATCTTATATCCACCAATTATTAATTAAAAATAATTGCTGCAACAATATTGGTCCTACTTGACCACTCAATTAAAGTTGCAATCAGTATTTATATTTATCGTACAACTTTATTTCAGAGTCTCATTACTCAAAATATTTCAAGCAAACGTGCACCCATTATCCTACATTTATGCAAAGTTCAAAGTCATGGCTGATCATTATATAACAACTATAAGTTCCCATCTATCCCAATTCGATGGTATGCTTGCAGTGTATCCACTCCATCAATTACATAGTGATTAGATTATCGCCTGCCTACTCCTGTGAATACTTAATTCACCACCATCTTACTACATTTTGCATAGTCATGCTTATTTAGAAAGATATTACAATACTAATTATTATTTCATTATTAGTTTTTATTCACAAAGGGTTTCACATGATTAATTCTCAGAAAATTTGCCATAGGATGTTCACAGAATATGTGAACTATCATCCTAAATTTATGTTATTACATTCCATTCAATTTTCCCCTCTTTTTTATAAACAACTACGCCAATCAATCTTCTCTTTTTTGTAATAGATAAACTCTTTATCATCTTTTAATTACCATGACCTTTCATCTCAAGACATAACTAGTGTGCATAAATTATCTAATGCAGGCATGACCTGTAGCAATGTCAAATGGGTAGGTGTCGAAGCATAATGACGAGCATGCTTTTAATAATTAAATTCTCTATATCAATGAATGTGGACGAAGAAAAAATGGGAATATTTAAAGTTATAATCCTTGAGAGTTCACATAATTAGATCCACCAACGCTGAAGTCAAAATCAAAAAAGAAAAAAAAATCAAAACATGAACTCCACCTTAGCTCTCGACAGCTAGTCTACCACCTTCATTTATTCCATCATGAATTCAGTTGAGTATCCGTGTCGTATTTCCAATCTTATCATCGTAGAAAAAAATAATCTTGTCATTCGAAGTAGTGACAGATTTACAAAAATTCCCAAAAGAAAATATTAACTGGTTCATGGTGCCAATCATGGTGGATTGTTCCTTGCCACGTGTGACAACCCTACAACGTGAATCACTTCCTCATATAATTACCTGATAGACGAAGAAAAAATGAGGCCATTAATAATAATAATAATTATCAGGTAATTAATCAACAAATAAATAATAATTAGTTCAACTCCATGGCATCTAGTACTACTGAATAGTACAAACCACTCACAACTACAAATTGAAGTAATGTTTTAGCTCACCAACTGGCCGAAATAAGAAAATATGGTACAAGACTAGCATGCTCATAGAATGCAGAACCTCTGGAACCAAACTTCATTCAGGACCATCTCCTTCCCATTCGAGAACCAGCATAACTACTGTGCATAAATTATCTAATGCAGGCATGACCTGTAGCAATCTTATATACAATATATATATATATATATATATATATATATATATATATACTGCACAAACTATAAGAGTCTCGTCTATTCTCGAATGTTTACTGCACAAACTCTTCCGTATTGTATCTCACGTCTAAACCTAATTGCAATGGGCTAGTTCTTTCGTCCAGACTAGGTTCGGTGGTAAAACTGCTTTTAACATGAGATGGTCTTCATCCACAAACTTGCATACCACATCTCTCACGATGACATAATCGTTAGACAATATAGTATCTTCGACCATATTCTTCCTCGCCTCCTCCAGGAATCGAAACTGAGACCTTCACGTTTCATGGTGGCTGCGTCCTCCGTCTCCCACAGTGTGGTTATGTCATGGCAACATCATGGCCACATCTTGATGTAAATGTCACTCCGTCCAGTCCCCTCACGTATAAGCTTAGTGGCACATATTTTCACTGATTGTTCCATTTCAAAATTCTTCATTGACACTTCAACAGCACAGGTTATAAAATGTCCTCGTTCCATTCTGGAAATCATAAGTTCCTGCACCTCGAACAATGTAGACACAATTCTTCCTCTCAGCAAATTGCCACTGGCTTTACATAAGCAATAATTTAATAGCATTCACAGCTGTTCAATTGCATCTACAAGTCCTCCATCGATGATAAGAGTCTCGTCTATTCTCGAATGTTTACTGCACAAACTATTCCGTATTGTATCTCACGTCTAAAACTAATTGCAATGGGCTAGTTCTTTCGTTATCAAGCCAACATGCGTTTGTACTACCGGGATTATACACGCTAGACTCGGCCGTCTGATATAGTAATCGCGCCCGGTATAACAGTGGTGATTCGTAATTATATGGTCTCTCAGGACTCCGATAAAATCACACCCGATACACGGCGACACTTAGACCTGTAGTGGAATAGCACACACGGCCCTCCACAGTCACAATCAAATGTAAAATCACTCTTGCCGCACGACGGAGTACTGTCCAGTCCGCGCACAAAAAGCATGTGTCTGCGCCTCTCGATGTGACCAGATGCCAGATGCCAGAGCTGAGCACGTGGTCAGAGACAGCGCGCTCTGCCGGAGATAGTATACAGATATGCGTGACGTCACTCAACCATGTGGTCGGGCCTACGACGATAACATGTGGTGCTTTGGGCTGTAATTTACGCAGGGTTGCCAATCTGTGCTAAACTGGGGTACTATGTTGGGCACATACTCCCCTCTCCCCGGAAAATAAGCGAGTTAACAAAAGCTTATTTTGTATTCTCTTCATTATGTCGCCAATCATGTGCCAAACATATCCTGCTCGTTCTTCAACAGTAGTATCTCTTAAGGCTGGCAGCATTATACTTTCCTATCCTTGCTCCAAATCTTATATCTCTGATGTCATAGCAATTGTTTCCATAAGTCGCATGGACTAGGTATGGCCCAAAAAACAGCCTTGCAAATTTGCCATATATCTTCAGTGCTGGGTTGGATGGTACGAGTCTCCGTACTAACACTCGATCTCCGACACGTAAAGGTTGACTGTATGTCCCTTTTTCGGTCCTTCTGTTCCTCTTTTCCGCTTGTGTCTGAAGTCTTTCGCTAGCCAATTGGATTCTCCTCGCCATGTTGGGTTCTACAACAGGTGGTGTTTTGACAATGAGATCCCAGGGTCTTACTGGTTTGACATTGAAGTGGAGTACTTTGGGAATCTGTTGTGTGCTTTCATGCACTGTTGCATTTATGCAAAACTCCAAAATTGGTAAAACATTCATCCACTGGTCATGTTTAAGGTGGCAATACAACCGGCAAAATTTCCCAATTTGCGCCATGACCCTTTCCACTGGATTTCCCTCAGGATGGCGTATGGAATTCAATGTGTGCTTGACGTCAAGTCCGATCATGGCCTGATAAAATTCAGCAGAGGTGAATAGGGTTCCATGATCGGAAAGAATGTAAGTAGGCTTACCCATAGTAGGAAATACACCCTTCTCAAGCCTATTGATCACATAGCGTGACTTAGCCTCCTGTATGGGGAAGAACATTACTTATTTCGTGAGGACGTCCATAGTAACAAGGAAGAACTGGTTTCCCCTTTTTGATTTAGGTAATGGCCCATAAATATCAGTAGAATATAGTTCTCGAGGTTCTGATGGTAATATAGGCTTTGGTCTTTCCTTCAAGAAATGCGAAGAAAAATTTACTTCTCTGGTAATCATCACATTTTCTTAAAATATTTCTTGCAGACGTTCGCATCCCCTTCCAAGTGAATTTATCTCGTAGCACATGGATGGTTTTGTCAATACCACCATGTCCTATGGCCCTATGCGCCAACCAAACTACACGTTCAACTAGGTTCGGTGGTAAAACTGCTTTTAACATGAGATGGTCTTCATCCACAAACTTGCATACCACATCTCTCACGATGACATAATCGTTAGACAATCTAGCAGTTGCTTCATATTCTGGATGGATATTGCTCATGCGTCCATTCAGAAATCTATACATCATTCTCAAAGGAGTATGCCTCTTCTGTGACTGCGTTAGTTTCTTAAGCTTCTCTAAAGTTTCCTGATCTTCTTGGATGATTTCTACTTGATGTACTTGCACTTCCTCTGTCGGGTTTCTACTCAAAACGTCGGCTGAGAAGTTGTCCTTGCCCGGTTGGTGTAAAATGGACACATCAAATTGTTGCAGAAACAAAGTCCAACGGGCTACCCTGTCACTAGCTAGCTCTGTTTTAGCATAAACTGTAATGCTTTATGGTCGGTGATTATGACAGTTTTATGTCCAAGCAATATCTTCTTCCAACTCTGCAATGCATAAATAATTGCTAATGCCTCTATTTCCGTGGTAGTGTAGTTCCATTCTGGTTCACGTAACTTTCTACTGGAGAATGCTAAATAGTGACGCTCTTGCTTGTCATCTATCTGAAATAACACGGCGCTGATGCCAACGCGTGAAGCGTCTGATTCTAAATAGAACGTTCTCTCGAAATCCGGGTATTCAAGTTTAATATTCTCTACCAACATAGTTTTTGCTTTAACAAAGGCCGCTTCAGAATTCTCATCCCATTTCCATTTGTTATTTTTCTTTAAAAGATCTTGTAGTGGTGCCATCGTCTCTGAGTACATGGGACAATGTGCCGAAAAGAATTCGCACATTCCCAGGAATTACCTAATTTGTTTGACCTTCCGTGGTCTGGGAAAATTCCTGATCGCCTCAATCTTATCAGGATTTGGTCGATACCCATTTCCATCAATTAAATGTCCCAAAAACCTAATCTCTCTATGGCAAAAATTACATTTATTAAAGTTGACCTTGAAACATGCTTCCCGTAGGTTCTCAAATAATTTACGAAGATGTTCTATATGTTCCTCCATGGTTGTCGATGCTCTAATTAGATCATCGATATAACATAATACGTTTCCTTTTACTTCTTCCTTCAGATTCTTGTCCAATGCTCTGACCGTTGCAGGACCACTATTCTTCACTCCAAACGGTAGTCTTTTGAAAACGTAGGTAATGCCGTTGTACATGAATCCAGTGTATCGTTTGCTCCCCTCTGACAAACGTATATGGTAATAAGAAGCTGTATGATCTATTGTCGAGAATATGGTCTTTCCATTAAATCGTCTGAGTTGTTCCCTAATCTCGGGAAGCCTGTCATATTCTGGCAAAATTCTCTTGTTGAGGCTTCTGGCGTCTAGACAAATTCTAAGCCTGCCATTCTGTTTATTAACAACGGCCAGAGGATTGAGATATGGGGTAGCCATCTTATGGATGAGGTCGTCTTCTTCCATGCTTTTAATGGCATTGCCTACCTCCTCATTCCACTTCTCTGGAATCGGGTAAAGCTTCCCCTCGAATGTTGACTCATCTTCCAGTCGTATCTGGTATTCGAAATTGCTAATAAGACCAGGTTTCTCATCGAAGATGTCTTGAAATCCCGATATGAATTCATCTAATTTCTTCCGGATGTTTGGTTTTAGTGATTCCTTCCTGACATAGAGTAACCTCTCTGCTTCTTCCTCCATTTCATTTACCATGTTATCTAAGGTGTTTCATCCAGGTAATTCTTGGCTATGTGATACACCTATTTCCTCATTCCATTTCCCTTCGTTTCCTCGGAAAGTTGCTATCCCTGCTTGTATATCAATTACTATTCCATGCTCTGTCAAAAATTCCGCACCTAGAATCATGTCGAACTTTATATCTTTCAGTACTATGAAGACGTGTTCAAAATTTCTGTTGGCTATAGTGATGTTAATCAATGCTTGTAATTTGCAGTTAATAGAACGGTTAGGAATCACTCCTCTAACCTTCATTCCGGATGCAGGTATTATAGTAATGTCTTCTGTCAACCTGATATTCTCCAAACACGCCTCAGACATGATACTGACCATGGCTCCTGTATCCAGCCATTTCTTAAAGTTCGTCCTCCAACATGTACATCAATCATTGGTAGTTTAGTTCTCTCTCTCCTAATGGGATTCTCCTCGTCGTAAATGAGGTCTCCATCTACAATTTTATGTACCGCGATGATATCGATGATAGGTTCGGAATTACAGGAATCTACTGGGTCTGGTGATTTATATTTGACGTTTTTTTTTGCTTGCGAGCCACTTGTACAAGGCCCTGGGTCTACGTTCTCTTGCTCTTTCTCTGCTGAGTTGCTTCCCTCATCTGCTGCAAGTATGCTTGACTTTCGGCATGTCTCTCTTCCAAATTCACGCGATTGTCCCGAGTTTCATCTCTGTTCCACTGCCTATTATAGGTTTGAAATCTACATCTTCCTTGCTGCCAAGAGTTTTTCCCTTTATATCCCTGGGTCTGTAAGTTTGTGAATTGAGATGCTGCTGTTGGTTCGCATAGTATGGCCTTCCATCTTGGTTCCATCTCCTATCTCGTTGATTATATCCACGATTCTCATAACGTCCTCTCCAATCTCATGTATCCTGGAACATTCTTCTTTGTGGTGGTTCAGTCTGTATTTTCCGGTCTGTCACGACTAGATTCACCTCCTGGTGCTCTGATCTAGTGTTTCTCGCGTGCATTAAAGAACTGGTGAGATCTAATTTCCTCAGAATTTCGTCACATGTCTTCAAACTATTCGCCCCAGATGCTATATGTGTTCTCTGAACTTCTACCGGAAATTGCCTCCTTATCGCCTGAATCATCTCCTCTTCGGGTAATGGAGGTTCTAAATATTGTAACCTGGCTAACTACGTTGTAAAACACCCCGCATACTGCGTCGGGTCAGATGTGGAATATTTCCTGGAGTAAAGTACTGATCTGATGCTAAGTTGGTCTTCCGAACTCTAGAAATGCCTAAGGAATGCCTTAGCAAACTCCTCGTAATTCGTAAAGGTGCATCTAAAAGCTCTAAACCAGGTCAGCGCTTGATTCTCTAACGATCTTTCAATAACCCTTATCTCGCGTTCACTTGGGATCGGATTTTCATCTAGATAATCCCTGAGATCTCGTAGGAATTCAATTGGGTTGATAACTCCCACACCACTAACATTTTTCGGTTTTTCCTCATGAGTCCTAATGATAGTTACAGGACTAGCCCCATTAAATCCTCTAGGTGTCGAATCCATATCTCCCCATCGTTTCTCCTGAGTAATCTCTGGTGAGTTAATTTCCATAGTTTGAACGGGACTATTCATCTCTAAGAAGATTTCCATACGCCTAATGCGGTCTAGGTGACTCCCCTCTAGTATCTTTATGTTATCATTGACTGACAAAATCGCCCCATCTATTTGTGTGATATTAGTATTGATTGCGTCCAATTTATTTTCTATCTTCCCTGCCTCCTCATCCATGCGTTTTCGATTTGCATCCACGTCTTGTGCTAATGTGCCAACATTTTCCTCCATCTTATGGACTTTCGTCTCTACTTTTCCTACTTGTTCCGTAAATTCCTTTCGAATGCCGACAGTAGTTTCATTAAACTCTTTCCTTACTTCCTCTATCTCATGTTGGTATTCCCCTTTAAGCTTGTCTACATGAGCAGTTATATCAGATCCCAATCCTTTGATGTTTTCATCTAACCGTTTTTCTAAGGTCCTGACGTGTGTATTCAATGCTTCCATGTCTTTCTCTACACCTTTCTGAATTTTCTGTATGCCCTCTATTAAATTGTCCTGCATAGTGGCCTTCAATGCATAAAGTTTTGCGTCCATGCTGCTCTCCGTTTCCTTTTGACTGTTGGTTATATGCTCTCCTAACTTGATTATATCTGCCTGTGTTTTTAACGCCTGATTAGCTGCCTCATTTCAGTTTTGATTAAATTTCTTGTCCAATTCATCATGATTTTGTTGGCTACTATGATTAAGTCTACCCTCTAACTCCATTTGACCTTGCTTAAAGTCGCATCTTAAATCCTCCTGACCCTTCTTTAAATCAGTTTTCAAATCAGCTAACAGCTGCCTCAACTCTTCAATATTAGACATGTCAATTAGTACAATAAGACAATACAACATAAGGGAACCATCAAGAGTAACCACACAAAGATTGTACCATACTTTCTACTACTTTACCATGGAATTGAACTAAAATCAATGAGCTGCATAAATGGATCCTTATCCAATTCTGCGCAATTGGATCATTAATGGAAGAACGAATGGAGATCAAAAACACCAATCCAAAAGGAAAAAGAACTTCAGATTCAGTTGCCAATGTCATAGAAACTAGGAACAATCCCATTACCAAAGGTAATTAGACCTTCCCAAGAGAAAAAATCATTAGCCTCCCATTCAAGTACCTCAAATGTGGTAATCCAATTTACTTGAGCCACTCAAATGCTAGTGCCAACGACACAACAACCCACACTGGCTTTCAAATTACATCAAAAACATCTAATTGCTACACCATCGTGTGGTACGATTTCTCAATTCGAGGCTCTGCACGCTGGGCGCCATTTTATATGTCCCCGTTAACCGGCATCGAATTGGATGACCCGGCTAAAACATAGCATTTCATGCCGATAACAACAGACATATATATCAGATAAAGAACAAAAAAATTAATTGAGGTCTGGGTTCGAATATCAAAAAAAAATGCCGGAGGGTACGAGAACTCAAGTAGTCTCAGGGGTGGTTAACAGGATATAGGTGTAACAGGTTAAGTCAACCCAATCCCAAACCTAAATCAAAGCAATAGCAAAACAGAAATCAGAAGATAAGCACAATTAAAAAGATAAAAATAGGCATCCATTTATTGGCAACTCATTGACCAATACAAATATTGGAAACCCCCAAAAAGCCTATCTTGCCTCGCAGATTCGATCTAAATGAAAGCTTGATGTGGACCGAAGAAAAAGAAAAATATTTCGAGTCCAAATAAACATAATTAAGTTTTAAAGGTTCAACGAATCTCCTTGGTCCTATCCTTAGACACAAATAAAATTAGGAGATACTCGAAGAAAATTAAATAAAATATAAAAAAATTAGATTCAGTCACATTTGACTATCAACATCAACTAATCACGCTAAATGTCCATCAGGTATTGTCCTAGATTAGTAATATTTTCACTCACTTGAGTTTATAATGAAAGAAAGTAAAATAAATAGCTTGCCAAAAAATAGTATTGATTTCCGTTCTAACTAATGAGAGAAAAACAAATCTTATATCCACCAATTATTAATTAAAAATAATTGCTGCAAAAATATAGGTCCTAGTTGACCACTCAATTAAAGTTGCAATCAGTATTTATATTTATCGTACAACGTTATTTCAGAGTCTCATTACTCAAAATATTTCAAGCAAACGTGCACCCATTATCCTACATTTATGCAAATTTCAAAGTCATGGCTGATCATTATATCACAACTAAAAGTTCCCATCTGTCCCAATTCGATGGTATGCTTGCAGTGTATCCACTCCATCAATTACATAGTGATTAGATTATCGCCTGCCTACTCCTGTGAATACTTAATTCACCACCATCTGACTACATTTTGCATAATCATGCTTATTTAGAAAGATATTACACTACTAATTATTATTACATTATTATTTTTTATTCACAAAGGGTTTCATCATGATTAATTCTCAGAAAATTTGCCATAAGATGTTCACAGAATATGTGAACTATCATCCTAAATTTATTTTATTACATTCCATTCAATTCTCCCCTCTTTTTTATAAACAACTACACCAATCAATCTTCTCTTTTTTGTTGTAGATACACTCATTATTATCTTTAAATTACCATGACCTTTCATTTCGTCACATAACTAGTGTGCATAAATTATCTAATGCAGGCATGACCTGTAGCAATGTCAAATGGGTAGGTGTCGAAGCATAATGACGAGCATGATTTTAATAATAAATTCTCTATATCAATGAATGTGGACGAAGAAAAAAATGGCAATATTTAAAGTTATAATCCTTGAGAGTTCACATAATTAGATCCACCAACGCTGAAGTCAAAATCGAAAAAGAAAAAAAAAGAATTTCAAAACATGAACTCCACGCTAGCTCTCGACAGCTAGTCTACCACCTTCATTTATTCCATCATGAATTCAGTTGAGTATCCGCGTCGTATTTCCAATCTTATCATCGTAGAAAAAAATAATCTTGTCATTCGAAGTAGTGACGGATTTACAAAAATTCCCAAAAGAAAATATTAACTGGTTCATGGTGCCAAGCATGGTGGATTGTTCCTTGCCACGTGTGACAACCCTACAATGTGAATCACTTCCTCATATAATTACCTAATAGACGAAGAAAAAATGTGGCCATTAATAATAATAATAATTATAAAATAATTAATCAACAAATAAATAATAATTAGTTCAACTCCATGGCATCTAGTACTACTGAATAGTACAAACCACTCACAACTACAAATTGAAGTAATGTTTTAGCTCACCAACTGGCCAAAATAAGAAAATATGGTACAAGCCTAGCATGCTCATAGAATGCAGAACCTCTGGAACCAAACTTCATTCAGGACCATCTCCTACCCATTTGGGAACCAGTAGGATTCCATCTTCCACCATCTTCTTCCTCGCCTCCTCCAGGAATCGAAACTGACACACTGGTAGTACTGAGAGCTAACTAATTTACAAATAAAATAAGAAAGACCCCCAAAAATACCAGTGACGAAAGTGGAAGGTGTTGAACAAAACCATTTACCCAGGCAGTTAAATAGCATGAACATAAGAGAATAACTAAAACTATGATACCAGAACACAGAGGTCACTTTTGATATATATATATATAATTGACAATCAATAATATTACATGCATTACAAGAAGGGTATAATATTTAAAAATAAATTAGTTCCTAGTATAAACAGCTAAGGAAATATAAGCAAGGAATCCCATCGATTGAGGAGGAGAAGGGTTGAATTAATCATATTAAGTGAGCAAATGAAAAGTCAAAGACCAACAAAAAAATCCAACGTAAAATAAAACAGAATAAATTACCTTTAAACGATACTCAAGATATGAACCGAAACTAGTTTAAGTTCAAATACGGTCTCAACTCAATGCAATAAATTAAGTAGTTTTATGAACAGGAGCAAATTCTAGGTACGTGTTATCGCAATCAAATCCTAAAACATGTCCTTCATTTATCGACACGAAACAAAAACTATTGTCTTAACTGCAAGGAAGAAACGATAACAATAGCTTAGGTTGTCTCCAGGCAACCCATTACTCAGAATAAAATAAGTGCCATAATCTTCGACACAAGTTACAGTGCCTACATGATGCATACTAAGAAGATGCAAGGAGATAAAGAAAATTTACATAAAGGTATTTAGGTAAAGAAAGTCCTTGCTCTAGACCAAGATGAAGACTGAATTCTACATGGCTTGTAGCTCAGAAAAGAAATTAAATAACCACATTCCCCCAAAATATACATAGTAAGGGAATACATATTTGGAAACTATTTTAAATATATCGACAGATACCTTACCGTTACTCCGACCACGAGGCTAGGCCAAAACACGAGTGTGAACAACAGATCACCAACATAAAATAACACAAAGTTAAGAAATTACAATACGTCCAAGATGAATAAAACATATCGACAGAAAAAAACAGTTTCCAAAATATCTCACAATATTTACAAACCTTTTCTAAAGCATACTGGTTGAGATGCCAGAAAATATTATTACACCAAGTAAGTCAAAATATCTTCAGGGAGATGTCGGAAGTATTCGGAATCAAGTTGGATATGAACATATTCCAGAATAGAGCCTATGTTAGCCTTCAGGGCTAACCAGCCCGGTTTAATAACGGAGTTATAAATTTTGCATCATACTTGTAAGGTTTCCAATAGAGAACAACTCTTCTTATTATAGCTGTATCCAAGGTAACAGACACTGTTGACTTCGGTAGCCATCGGAGGAAATCGTAGATTAGAGAGTAAAGCGCTCCAAGCGGCAAATCCAGTAGGAGTAGTACTAATATTCTCCGTCAGATGGCAGCATCGCGCGGCGACAAACGAGTTTCTACTCGTGCTCGTGGCAAGTTTTTTTTATCTCAATCACATGCACGGCAGCTAGACCAACTCGGTTACATTTTAGTAAGGATAAAATTCACGTCAGGGAAATTAAAACGCGTCATCTCTCCTCCCCACTATACAGGACGATAGGACACAAATGTACACCAAGTCTATGTGTTGAGAGAGAGAGGGAGTAAATAGAGCTGCAAATGAATATCAGTTCGTTCTTTCATAAGAGCCCAAGGTACACCTAACTTACCATCTTCAAAATAAGCACACACCAAAGCGTTCATGCATCTATCATTACCAACATGCTTAGAGTTTCAATTCCTTACTTGGCAACAATATAACAGTTTTTCATTTTTCTAACATAAAATACAAATCAGAAGTTTTCTTGGCTGATGTAGACACACTCAATCTCAACGTAGAGGTCACGGCTTTACCCGACGAAGTCCGGGCCCAGGACATTCGCAACAGTCACCAACTCTCCAACCATGATGACAATATCAGCTCTTGATCTGAAACCAAATTGAACTCCGACAGCAAGGTCCATGTTCTTTCTTCATGATATATTAAGATAATGCATCCTTACAACCAGTTCACAATCATCCAAATAAGGAATAAATGATCAACCGAGTATCATTTTCCAAATGACCCCAAAAAATGTCCTCCCATCTCAAAGATTCCTTGCTTTTACAAAATAGGAACATAAGTTATTACATCTAATAACCATACGGTTTCCATCTTTTACAGGATTATATTTTATGTGAGTATTATTAATTAATTCATAACTTTGTGGGACGTAATTTCACAGCTATTTCCAAAGAAAAAGAAAAAATAAGAACAAACGGACTTTGAAACAATTATCAGCCAACCGAAGATCACAAACATGAAAATGACGTAGGTTAAGTCTAACATTGTGCCATCGTAAATAAATGAAGATTACCATTAGGCTTTATAGACTTCTCAAATAATAGGGGGTCCAAGGAAAGTTGCAAGCGAGCAAAACGAGAAAAAAACTAAGAGGAAACCCGACGCTAACATCGCACAAGAATCCCTTACAAATACCAGATGAAGCAACACGAAATACAAAAACAAGGAAGGAAAAATCATGAGCGAGTCTCATGCTCTCAGAACCTCAGAAACAAGAGAAAAAATAAATAGATAAAGAGAAGTACCGACAAAGTTCAAAAGGGGAGAGGCAAAGCAAATACCAAAAAAATAACAAGGAAAACCAGAAAGTATTTTAGTAACAGATCACACGTGCAGAAAGACAGAAATACACAAAATCTTTCACACACTCATACATAACCGCAAAATTCCCACAATTACTGATTACTATTTACCACCCGCAAAGTAAATGCCCCAAAAATATCTACCAGTATATAAATAAATATTCTTGAAAACCCAATTATACAACATACTTCCCACCATAACAATCACTCACATGTAAGCAGACTCGGAACATACACAATAAATGAAACGTACACAGAACGCACATGACATGAACCTATTGAGCCTTTTTAGCATATCACTTTCACAATTACAATTATTCAATATCATACTTCACTCAATGCTTACCCTGCTCAGACTGACAGTTAACGAACCCAAGGAACGCATCTCGAAATAACAATACGGGTATTTTCCTTATAGCATTACTTACTTACCTTTTCAACAACTATCAGCCAAAACATAACATTCAATACCTTTTACATCCCTGATGAAACAAGCAAATAAGGCGACATAATGTACACCAACTTGGATAAACTTGGGATCTTTTACGTAAAATGCTTACCATTCATACCAATGATCCTTCATCTTAATTATACCAGTTCCATACCAGACATAACAAGAATCGAAATAAGAAATCTAAACCTCATTCAACAACGCAATCATTCAAATCACTACCTAGTGCACTTAAGTAGCAATATATTTTAACGAAATATTTATTTACATACTCGGTATTATACAATCAACAATGAACATTTTAACTAACGCAAACCTAACCTTATTTTGAACAAACAAAACAACAATTTCCCACCCCTTAATACAAATCTAAATTACCGCAATCACACAAAACACAACCATTCTAGATACACACAGTTTTTTCACACACAATTTAGAAGAATTACAAGCTAAGTATAATACTTACGGTGCGTGAATCACAACAGGAAGGACAAACCAAAACATCTACCAATAAACAGAAACAAAACAAAGGAAGAAATTACAACCAAATAAAACATTACTCAGAAATATCACAATTTTTCTTCACTTGTGATAAATGCACCCTGAAAATACGTTTTTTCTGAGGATCACTCACTAGCATAGTCACTGGAGTGATGAAACTAAGAATTTTGCAAGGGCCTTTAAATCAAACAAGTAATTTCCTGGATTCTTTAGGACCAGCTTCTTTTATCGAGAAGTTTCGAACATATACCTCATCACCAACCTTTAATGAACACTGTTTACGACCCACATTATACCTTCTCTGCAAATTTTCATGAGCTATCTTCATGATTTCCCTTGCTTTCTTCCAAACCACCTGAACATCCAAGTTAGAAATGTTCTCAGGCAATAGATCGTTGAGAGACCATAAATTTGATATCGGAGAATTAGGCGAATATGAAAATATCAGATTAAAAGGAGTGTTTCGGTGAGATTCATGTACAGCCGTGTTGAAAGCATATATTATGAAATGTATGCAACTGTCCCAAGCTTTGTGATAATTGTGTTGATACACAATAAGTGCTGCACGTAAATTCCTATTCACCCTCTCAGCATATGATCCTTTAGGGTAGTATGGAGTGATAGTGACATGAGAGATAGAAAATTCGAATAAATAATTTCGAAATACATTAGATGAAAAGCATTTGGCGTTATCTGACACCAGAAACTGACAAGGGCCAAAAGAAGCAAATATTTGATTTAAACATTTAATAACGGTTTGAGTGTTTGCCATACGAGTAGGAATGATCCAACTAAAACGAGAAAAACCATCCGTGCAAACAAATACAAACCGATTTCCATGCTTTTACAAGGGCAGAGGGCCTACGAAATCGACGAACAATCTCTCCATAGGTTTAGTAGCGATTTCCGAGGATAACAGCCCAGTTTTAGAATTGTTAGAAGGTTTAGCTACATTGCAAGCATTACAACCGTTCACCAATTTCCTGATGTCTTTATCCATGTTTTCCAGATGAAATTCTGTCTAATTTTCTGCCTTGTCTTAAATACCCCAAGATGTCCACCAATGGGTGACTCATGGAAATACTAAAAAATCTCCGGTATAAGAAGAGAAGGTAGTACAATTTTAGGCAACCTATCGTACCTAGCGGAACAACATAATGTGCTGTTCTTCATCGAATACGGCTTCAAATTTTCTCTCTTTTCTCAATGATTTCATTCAAGCCAGGGTCCTCTCTTTGATATTCGGATACCTCCCTAAACAATTTAGGATAATTAGACAGGATAGTGTTCACCTTGTTACTCTCATCAAACTTATCTTCAGCCTTATCCTCTATTTTCTCATCACCGTACATTCTACTAAGGCAATCAGCAATGACGTTGTCCGTGCCCTTAATATGACGAACGCTGAATTGAAAGGCTAAAATACGGGTGGCCCAACGAGCTATCCTTCCAGTCTTCCTGGGTTTTCCCAATACCCAACTCAATGCCTGGTTATCGGTTTCGAGATCAAAGGAGACGTGCTCGATATATATTTAAAAATTTTCGAGAGCAAACATTACTGCTAGCGCTTCTAATTCATGCACAGAATACTTTATCTCAGCATCGTTTAATGTCCTCGAAGCATAAGCCACAGGTAACCTTCCTTCATCGTACTCTTGTAACAATACCGCACCAACAGCCTTGTTAGATGCATCGGTTTGGATGATAAACCTTTTGCTAAAATCAGGAATAGCCAAAATCGGTGGATTGGTTAATGCCAACTTAAGATCAAGAAAAGCTGATTCTTGCGACGGACCCCACGAAAATACAGTACCTTTCTTTCGAAGCATGTTAAGGGGAGCTGCACGGTGAGCAAAATTAGGAATAAATCTACGAAAGTAGTTAATCATCCCAATAAAACGTGCTATTTCTTTAGGCGTTTTAGGTTGTTTGAATTCCCTAATAGATTGGGTTCTGCTTTGGTCTACCGAGACACCAGATGACGATATTACATGTCCTAAGAATGATATTTGGGGTTTAGCGAAAGAGACTTTAGATAACTTGACCGTAAGACCACTATTCTTTAATCGAGACAACACCTCACGAACATGTTGGGCATGATCCTCAAAGTTTTTACTAAAGATGACTACGTCATCTAAATAATGGTAAACGAATTTAAAATTAATTCCGTCAAATACGTTATCTAGCAATCTGCTCAAGACAGCAGCACCGGTCGACAACCCAAAAGGTAAACGTTCAAATTCAAATAAATTCCAATCCATGGCAAAAGCCGTCACACTCTTGGACTTCTCCGCCAGGGGAACCTGGAAATAGGCTGAATTTCAATCTAATATCGTAAAATAGGACGCTCCTTTGAACCACGAAAAGCAGGACTGAAGGTCCGGGAGTGGAATCGATTGTAAGATGACTTTCTTATTTAATGCTCTGTAATTGATCACGGGTCTGAATTGACCATTGGGTTTAGGAACTAGAAAGATAGGAGAAGAATATGCTGAAGTATATTTACAAATAATCCCCTCCTCAAGCATCTCGTCCACAATACCTTTTAAAATTTTCATCTTAGGAGGAGCCAATCTATAAGGCGAAGCACGAACAGGAATGTCGTCGGAAAACTCAATTTCATATTCTATTAAATTAGTAACACCTAATTTGTCAGTTAGAACCTCAGGAAATTCGTAACACAGGTCTTTAATTTGTTTAGCTTGATCTTCGCTTAAGTTATCGAACTCTAAATCTTCAATGGTTATAACCTTTCTTTCTTCCTGAGTTGAGTTGACTCCACTAATACACTCCGAATGATTGAATTTCCATCTGAGATTGGGTTTGAAATGAAACCAAAAGGATTTAGAATTTAAATCTAACAATAACCCAACATGAGTTATGAAATCCGACCCGATAATCACTTGATACGACAAATTGTCAATCACCCAGAATCTAAACATCCAAGAAAAGTTAAATATGCTGACCTTTACCTTTACATATCCTAAAATACTGAGTGAAGAAGAATTGGCTGCTATAAAGTTATGTGGTTCCTTTACCAAATTGCCAAATTTACAAACAGAAGACATCGTCCTGAACCATTTACTATCAAGAAATGAATTAACGCTGCCCGAATCAATAAGAGCGGAGACAGGTTCATTATTTATACAAACATCTATGTACGGGCAATTATTTTGTGTCGCGTTAGTGATACGGTTACACGTTTCATAATCAGCTTTACCAATTCGAGAAAATTTATCATATACCTTACGATTTGTCTTAAGATTCTTATCAAAATCTGTTTTACGGTTACCCGCAATATCATCAGATTTTTATAATCCGACAAGATCTTTCTATCATCTAGTCATTGTCTACGATTAAATCTTCTATCACACCACTTGGCTATGTGATCATAAGACCCGCACCTATCACAACGTTTACCAGTTCGAGTATTTTCCGTGTAATTGAATCTCCTTCTTTGGAAAGAAGTCTGTTGTAAATGATTATTAGGATTAACAGGGATATTAACTAAGGGAGGTGGAGAGTTAATCACTCTTACAGCGTTAATGCTTTTGACATATTCTGCAGATTTAATTATATCATATAATTCAAGAAAACTCTTAGGTTTACCTTCCATAGCAATACATAACCTATATTCTGGATTAATACCTTCTACTATAGTAGTAACAATTGCCGATTCACTCAAATTTAAATTCAAACCCCTAGCGTAGCACCTAATTTCATTAATATAATCATTCAAAGATTCATCTACCCTCTGACCACGATAGTAACAATTATGTTTCAGTAGACTCATTGCACGTTCAGGAATAAAATAATCAATTACTTCGACATGAAACTCAGACAACGAAGAGTGAGATGACATAGCGCTGATGAACTTATCACGCAACAGGCCACAGGTGAAAGGAAAAATTAATTGGAAAATCATAGTATCTGATAAACCAAAAACAATGGAATTGTCCATTAATTCAACTAGTTGTTTCAAAAATTTTATCAACTCCATAGTGTCATTACCCGAACACATCTGTAAATTCTGAACACAAGAGGTTACTGGATGAGGAATACCGTTAAATCTTAAACTGTTTTCACAGTTAGGCATCGATGGCATATTTCCCCCAATATTAGCGTTATTCAACAAACGTGATGGAAAATCGGTGACAACATTAGTACAGGGTAACCCAAATTGGCTTTCATTTCTAGGTAATAACCTAGAATTTGCAGAGTTATCATTAGGAAAATCATTTGAAGCGCCAGATGAAGGAATATTTGGCAAGGGACAAGGTATATTATTATCAATTTCCCCATGCTCATTAACACTTATATCGTTAGAGTTTAATAAGGTCGCTTGAGGAATCCTTGATGACCTCCCTTGTAAACTCTTATTCAAAGTAATTCTGCTCTCCATGCTTGCATTATGATCAGTTAAGGATAAACTTTCAAGATTATTGGGTAAATTGTCAGCGGCACCTTCAGATTCTATAATCACACGTGAGTTACTCGCATTTGGCACAATAATTTCACACGGATTATCATTAACACCATTGACACAACCCTGAATATCACCTCACTCGGAAGGAAATAATTTAAAAAAAAGCATCAAAAAGCTTACTATGAAATGACATTAATTCCGAACCGAAATTAGGATCCTCGAGTTCCCAAATATAAATGAGATCACCAAGTCTATAAAACCAATGTTATGCTTGCGTTTTAAATCTCCCTAATTGAGATGTAGAAGGGTTACTAGCACCTATCAAATAGATAGATAAATTAATTAAATTCGTTACAGCAGGTACAATGTTATTAGACTCACCAAACGTTCGATGGTAACTTTCCAAGTCAGGAATTATAATAGGAATATCTTTCACATCCTTCAGAAGTAACAAATCCTTTTCACGATTGTTGTTAGAAGGTATTTTTCTAATGAACAATTCATATTCAATTTCCTCTTTCCTTAGGTTGTAGAAGGCTGATAATGTATTCCTCGGTTCCATTTTGTGAATACAATCGGACATGAAAAAGATATTTCCACAAGGATTAAATTAATAATACCCAAGCTTTAAGCGACCTTTGTGTTCAAGAATCTATTTGATTAAATATTTTTTAAACTTGTTATAATGTCCGTGAAAACAATAACATACGATCTGCTACCAATTGACACACTGGTAGTACTGAGAGCTAACTAATTTACAAATAAAATGAGAAAGACCCCCCAAAAATACCAGTGACGAAAGTGGAAGGTGTTGAACAAAACCATTTACCCAGGCAGTTAAATAGCATGAACATAAGAGAATAACTAAAACTAAGATACCAGAACACAGAGGTCACATTTGATATATATATATAATTGACAATCAATAATATTACATGCATTACAAGAAGGGAATAATATTTAAAAATAAATTAGTTCCTAGTATAAACAGCTAAGGAAATATAAGCAAGGAATCCCATTGATTGAGGAGGAAAAAGGTTGAATTAATCATATTAAATGAGCAAATGAAAAGTCAAAGACCAACAAAAAATCCAACGTAAAATAAAACAGAATAAATTACCTTTAAACGATACTCAAGATATGAACCGAAACTAGTTTAAGTTCAAATACGGTCTCAACTCAATGCAATAAATTAAGTAGTTTTATGAACAGGAGCAAATTCTAGGTACGTGTTATCGCAATCAAATCCTAAAACATGTCCTTCATTTATCGACACGAAACAAAAACTATTGTTTTAACTGCAAGGAAGAAACGATAACAATAGCTTAGGTTGTCTCCAGGCAACCCATTACTCAGAATAAATAAGTGCCATAATCTTCGACACAAGTTACAGTGCCTATATGAGGCATACTAAGAAGATGCAAGGAGATAAAGAAAATTTACATAAAGGTATTTAGGTAAAGAAAGTCCTTCCTCTAGACCAAGATGAAGACTGAATTCTTCATGGCTTGTAGCTCAGAAAAGAAATTAAATAACCACATTCCCCCAAAAGATACATAGTAAGGAAATAGATATTTGGAAACTATTTTAAATATATCGACAGATACCTTACCGTTACTCCGACCACGAAGCTAGGCCAAAACACGAGTGTGAACAACAGACCGCCAACATATAATAACACAAAGTTAAGAAATTACAATACGTCCAAGATAAATAAAACATATCGACAGAAAAAAACAGTTTCCAAAATATCTCACAATATTTACAAACCTTTTCTAAAGCATACTGGTTGAGATGCCAGAAAATATTATTACACCAAGTAAGTCAAAATATCTTCAGGGAGATGTCGGAAGTACTTCGGAATCAAGTTGGATATGAACATATTCCAGAATAGAGCCTATGTTAGCCTTCAGGGCTAACCAGCCCGGTTTAATATCGGAGTTATAAATTGTGCATCATGCTTGTAAGGTTTCCAATAGAGAACAACTCTTCTTATGATAGCTGTATCCAAGGTAACAGACACTGTTGACTTCGGTAGCCATCGGAGGAAATAGTAGATTAGAGAGTAAAGCGCTCCAAGCGGCAAATCCAGTAGGAGTAGTACTAATATTCTCCGTCAGATGGCAGCATCGCGCGGCGACAAACGAGTTTCTACTCGTGCTCGTGGCAAGTCTGTTTATCTCAATCACATGCACGGCAGCTAGACCAACTCGGTTACATTTTAGTAAGGATAAAGTTCACGTCAGGGAAATTAAAACGCGTCAGAATGTGAGACCTTCACGTTTCATGGTGGCTGCGTCCTCCGTCTCCCACAGTGTGGTTATGTCATGGCAACATCATGGCGTCATCTTGATGTAAATGTCACTCCGTCCAGTCCCCTCACGTATAAGCTTAGTGGCACATAGTTTCACTGACTAGTTCCATTTCAAAATTCTTCATTGACACTTCAACAGCACAGGTTATAAAATGTCCTCGTTCCATTCTGGAAATCATAAGTTCCTGCGCCTCGAACAATGTAGACACAATTCTTTCTCTCAGCAAATTGCCACCGGCTTTACATAAGCAATAATTTAATAGCATTCACAGCTGTTCAATTGCATCTACAAGTCCTCCATCGATGATAAGAGCCTCGTCTATCCTCGAATGTTTACTGCACAAACTATTCCGTATTGTATCTCACGCCTAAAGCTTGTTGCAATGGGCTAGTTCTTTCGTTATCAAGCCAACATGCGTTTGTACTACCGGGATTATACACGCTAAACTCGGCCGTCTGTTATAGTAATCGCGCCCGGTATAACAGCGGTGATTCGTAATTATATGGTCTCTCAGGACTCCGATAAAATCACACCCGATACACGGCGACACTTAGACCTGTGGTGGCATAGCACACACGGCCCTCCACGATCACAATCGAATGTTAAATCACTCTTGCCGCATTACGGAGTACTGTCCAGTCCGCGCACAGAAAGCATGAGTCTGCGCCTCTCGATGTGACCAGATGCCGGATGCCAGAGCTGAGCACGTGGTCAGAGACAGCGCGCTCTGCCGGAGATAGTATACAGATTTGCGTGACGTCACTCAACCATGTGGTCGGGCCTACGACGATAACATGTGGTGCTTTGGGCTGTGATTTACGCAGGGTTGTCAATCTGTGCTAAAACTGGGGTACTATGATGGACACAGTATGTCTACTCATTATTCCCGTTTCGACCACCACATCGTGTAGCGACTAACATTCTTGGCTGTAATCCCTGAGGTTCTAGTTTGAATCCTGGCTCTGCCAGGATGGTGTGAGGGCTGGAATGTGGTACATTGAGCTTCGTGAGGCAAATTTGAGAAGAGGTGGATTCGATTCCTACCAACCTCCTGGCGCTCGCGCACGCGGCATTTGGACCGCACATTTATAATTTTCGGTACTGCTGCTTCACGGCGGGAGGAAGACTAACGAGACCCACTGCTAATCTTCAGCTACGATGTAGGCCGACAGATGGCCTTAACTGTGAATCTCTATATTTACAGCAATCAGTGTGAATGTTAGTGAACTCACAAATGGACGTTAGGTGCGGTCCAGATGCCGCTGCGCGAGTACAATTGTTTTACAAACAGCAGTGTGGGCGACAATGTAAGTACTCTTGCTTACTAATTCCTTTTTCCTCAGGAATTTTGTGCAGAGTTTACTGTTTAGATGGTAAGTACATTAATGGTGAGGGCAGAGATTCAAATGGATAACGTTGCTTCATTTATATAGGGGAAGATTATCACATCCTGATGAAATGTTGCGGATACTCAATGATTTGTCAGAAAAGAGAGGGAAGAGGAAATATTGGACGATCCTCATAACATTGATTATGAACTTGAAGCAGCCGAAGAAGACATCCACAGTAGTTGTTCTGATATTTCTGTGGAAAGCGATGATGAGGCAAGTAAAGACAGAGCTGATAGCAATATGAGGGTCTATATAGTCATGGATGAGGATATACTGTGGTGTAGTGAAGTTGTAACTAATACTAATGGCATAACGCAATCCAAAAACATAGTGAAGACAATTCCGGGCCCAAAGGGACTCTCTCGACAAGCTCGTACGCCTATTGATTGATTTATGCAAATTATGACACCTGACTTGATTGGTGACATTGTAAAGTACACCAATATTTTTATAACGTCCAAATCGGGAAAGAGATTACAGACTAACATCTCCCTCCGAAGTGCTGGGACATTTTGCTGCTCTTTTTTGATTGCTGTCAAGAAAGGGAACCGTGCTAAGAGCCTAGAATACTTTAGTTCTGACGGGGCAGGTATGACTATTCTTCGCGCTAATTTCAGTGAAAACCGATTCCGTTTCTTGATGAGGTCCCTCCGATTTGACGATGTCACCACTAGATCTGATCGCCATCAGAATGATAAATTGACAGGTATTAGATAATTATATACTAAATTTGTTTCCAATTGCCAACGGAGCTACGCAGTTGGCGAGTTCGTAACGGTTGATGAGATGTTAGTTGCATTCCGTGGCCGTTGTAGTTTCATACAATATACGCCGAAGAAACCAGCTAAATATGGCATAAAGTTGTATGCAATATGTGATAGCCGAACGTTTTACACGTATAATCAGGATATATACTATGGGAAACAGACTGTAGGGTCTTACATCTCTTCAAACAAACTTTTCGATGTTGTCGACAGATTGACTGAGCAATTAAAAGATCGAATAGAAACGTGACCATGGATAACTACTTAAGCAGCTATCTTTTGGCCGAACACCTTTTGAAAAACGGGCTGACCTTCTTAGGGACTTTGAAGAAAAACAAAAAAGAGATATCACCTGAATTCCTCCAGTACAAATCACGTGAAGTTGGATCTAGTATGTTTGGCATTCAGAATGATAAAAGCTTATTGTCTTTCATCACCACGAAGAAGAAGGCTGTACATTTATTATCGTCAATGCACGACACTAATGAGCTGGACTATGATACAAACAAACCCTTGCTGTTCACCGACTACAATTCAACAAAGGGAGGTGTTGACAGTGTCGACCTGCATTGTGCAACGTATAACACCTCTAGGAAAACAAGAAGATGGCCAATGGCAATTTTCTTCCGGGAACTTCTTATCGCAAGTTCCTACAAGTTTTTTCTTGCAAATTGCCCACAAGAATCCTGTCAGAGAAGGGAATACATCTACAAATTAGCTATGAGCCTGATGGAGGAAAACCTGAAGAATAGGGCAATTATATCCTGTCTTCCTAAGAAAATTTTCGCTTTTCTGTCAAAATTCCGGGAAGAGACCAATCCTCAAATTCCAGCTCCCAGCAAAAAATGTTGTTACATATGTGGAAGCCACAAAAACAATAAGACTGCAGTCACGTTTGGTACATACCTATAGCACGTGTGCAAAAATCACAGCCAACACCGTGTTACGTGTGAGTAGTGCAACAGTAATGCCGAGGAAGAATCTGATTAAATAGAATCAGGAAAAATAGTTTCTTTTTGACACTGTTGTCAGTTAGGAATGAGACGTTTCAGTGCTGTGTTAATGTTCATTTGCTACCAATTGCCGTATTTCAATAGTTTCTTATGGAACTTAATCAGGTTTATATCTTTGTACTTCGAACTATTTATTCTTGTTTTCTTTCTTTCTCTTTTGCTATTTCTTGTACAATAATTAATTAAAGAATTTTTCATATCTGTCTAATACACGTCTCTTTAAAATTACCCAATTTTCATCTGTCATTCATTTGATCATTGCCCCATGGGAGTGCGACAGGCTTCGGCAGCCGGCACAGTTCATATCCTCGCCGCTAGATGGGGGCTTCATTCATTCCATTCCCTGACCCGGTCGGTCGACTGGAAGCAGGCTGTGGATTTTCATTTTCACACGATAATGAAATGTTAAATACGGAAATAAATCAAGTTTTCTTGAGCGGTACGGTTGCCGCAGCGCGAGCGCTAACGAGAAATTTATAGACGCGAGCGCCTGGAGGTCGTCAGCCATCCTGGCAGTGGTTTTCCGTGGTTTCCTACTTCTACTCCAGCAAATGTCAGGATGGCTTCTAACTTAAGACCACGCCTGCCTCCTTCCTAATCCTCACCTGAATTACAAATAAACTTACTTATACAACATTCAAAACAACAGAGGTTATCTAGACACACCTTATTATACTGTGCTAAAAGACCTCGACGTCAAAGCCCTCGAAATAAAGCAACAACAACTCCCGTTTCAATGGTATCTGGGATGAGATGCGATGAAATACTGTGTGGCAGGTAGTTTTTATGGCTGGGTGCCCTTCCTGGCGACGACCTTATTAAAGGTGCTAATAACAGGTATAATGGATGGAGATGAATGAAACTAAGCAAGGATTTGGAAGGAAGCGGCCATGGCCTGTTAGAAGTTACCACTTACCTGGAGCTGAAAATTGGAAATCATGGATAACTTTTTCAAGGACAACCACTGTTAGGGTTCGAACCCGCTCGTCTACCAAGTCCAAAGATGCCTTGGTCCAATGGCTCTGTGCTGCACATTCGTGAGCGTAGCTACTTGTGTTGATAGTTCTTGAAATTCTGTTGTATTAAATCCAAATTCTCCTCTGGAACAAACCAACTCCTATTTCAAAACCAGATGCCGAATGGAGATTTTGGGGCTACGGGAGGTCACAAATAACTGTATACCAGGTGAATCAGCTGCTCCTGATAATACTGTTTTATGCAGTCCAACTAACGTTGTTATCAGGAATGTTGATATTTCTCTGCTTGCATCCTGTAGGGTACTGATGCACTGCAACCATTTCCTTCGCAAATGGCGGATAGTTACAACGTCAGTTAGCCACTCCAGTGTTTTCTTGACTGTGTAGGTGTCTAAAAGAGGTGAAGAGTGAAGAATTTGTGGTGATCCTTCTCGTAAAACAGTGTGAGTGAGTTACTCTCGAATTACGTAGATAGTGTGTGCGCCTTTAAGTTTTTAGCTCGTAAAAATACAAAGCATTCTGCAACAGCATGGGTAGGAAACAGAAACTAACGAAGGCTGCCAAGCAAAATGCAGAATCTGTGCGCAGTGCTGCCAACAAAGACAATTGTTCAGATGGTGAGCAGCAGCGCAGTCCAGGGGGTTAATCAGGAACCACCCCGACTACTCATAGTACAAGGTTGGCCGTGGCAAAAAGATCAAGGCCCGAGTGCGGTGAAGTGCGTTACTGCCCGGTGGATAGCTCTACCGCACCCCTCAGAAAGGACAATGTCCAACCAAATCACGCTACATGCGTGGAAGCTCTGCAAGCGCTAGTGTTGGAGGAGAGACTGACCCGCAACGTGCTCTATTAGTATACCATACCAAATCATTTTAAAATACAGTAATCAATATTTTATTAACACAACTCAACATCGCACCCAAATACATTCCAAGGACACTACACTCAAAGGTAACAGAACCAAAAACTATGTAAATCAAAACACTCTCTATTTTCTAAATCAAAACACTATCTATTTTCTACAGGAAGTTGATTACTCGAACGAGCTTTAGTCCACTTTCTCCACATTCTCCCACCTTGCATAAGGTAGTTTTGCAACACACACTCATAAACTGAAGTAAACATTCCAAAATTATAGTTGAACATTGAGCTCAGGAATGTGAACCACTATAAGTCTAGTTTCTTCAGTTGCCTAACAGTTCTTTCACAACGAGTCTTGAATTCACGCTCCTTTTCAGTTCCAGAGTTACTGCAGGGAATATCTTCATTAAGGACCGATTCACTTAGTCGGTGTTGTGAAGTGTTGATAGAATCACCTTTGTTGAGACAGTTTATCTCTAACGAATAAAGTCGCTGTACTGGACAATGTAGAATGCCAGTTGCTGTCTTAATTTTAACCAGACGAGTCACGTTGTCTCTTCCAGGTAACAGCTCCACCACTCTTCCTAAGGGCCAGTTGATCCGTTTCTTGTAGTCGCTCTCCACCAGTACTATGTCTCCTACTTGTATGGATCCCTGTTGCTTTTTGCTCCGTGATCGGAGAAATCCCAGGTATTCTTTTTTTGAAGCGATTTCTCAGGCTCTCCCGAACAGCTTGTAGATAACGCCATCTGTCGTTTAAACTGCTGGTTTGAATTTGGTCTAAGTCGGTTACATCATTACCCTCTAGGCTCTGTAGGAACATGGATGGTCTGAGTGGCTTGAGTTGATCTTCTCCAGAAAGGTAAGTCAAAGATCGGTTGTTCATCAGGTTCTCACAATCGCAGAGAAGAGTACACATTTCCTCATAATTTAGGCAAGCTTTACCCAAATTACGGCGAAGCAAATCGTTTAGAATCTTAATCAACCTTTCCCAGAATCCTCCCCACCAGGCTGCAGTGGGAGGGTTCAGCTTCCATTTAATCTTCAGAAGGCTGCACGTCCTCTCTATTTCAGTCCAATCCTATTGCTCCATGGTTCTGCGATGTCCTGTGAAATTCAACCAATTGTCCGAATACATGGTATTCACTCTTCCTCTTCTTGCCACAAATCGTCGTAGTGTACCCGTTCGTCCAAGGTACGCGATGACCCATCTGATATTACATCGCGTACCTGGCATCCCAGCCAGGAGTAAAGTTAAAAGTGCACAAAATAAAACAAGGAATGTGTCGGAAATTCAGTTGAAATATCACAAAAGCAGAGGGTAACACGAGATATAATATCTCCTGGTCGTTACGGGCTTAAATTTAATCATAGTTTCAAGTTAAAGGTGGGCGACGTCAACTGAATCCCTAACAAACCACATCCTTCCTGGTTAAGCCTTAAGTATGACAAAGGAAAGGATTGGGAAAACACATCATCATGAGATCACAACTTAAAATAAAATAAAATTTATTTAAACTTGAGTGGTCAGACAGAAACAAAATAAATTCCTGCCTAGGAGTATGGTAGATTATAATAGGTATGGTGTTAATGTCCTCTCAAATCGTACCATCTCCGCACTGCATCAAAGAAATATTATTATTCACGTGCAAAAAAATAAAAGGATATAGCTCTCTTGCGCTCTCAGGGTCACCGTAGCACTATGTCTATCGTCACTGACATTTTGTGATCCCTGAGACCTATCTTTGATTAATCTAACATCATGCACGTGAATTCAAGTGGATATTAAACTTTCTATCACACAATAAATTTTATATCAACGCTAACATGTAAATAATCAATCATAAATGGCTTGAATGTCACTGTTCCAACTGTTGGAATAGATATAATCACTCTTAAGATTAACAATAAATTTGTACACGTTATTTACATCACTTCTAACAACTACTCGGTTGCGAATCAAAATTCTGTTCTAATCATCTGTCATCATCCATCGAAAATTACTAATTGTTCATCACATCATCTATCATTCAGTTATCTAATCTATTCAAGTCAAAATTATTAAATTTTCTTATCATCAGATCATTGAAATAATTATTCTATTCATCATTTCATTAAATCATCTGCAGATCATCTCTTCTAACTTTATTTCATCATCTTATTTAAACATAATTCATCAATTTAAATTATAATTCACCAACTTATTTAATTTTATTGTAAGTCATCAGCTTATTTAAATTCATTTAAATTCCATCAGCTTATTTAAGTTACTTCAACTTATTTAAATTTATTATAATTATATTTTAATTATCAGCTCTTTTAATTACATATCATTTTATTCATCTATTCATCAGTTTATTTAATCAATTATTATTATTTTATTTATAAGGTCAGATTATTAATATGTTTAAACTTCGGATAATAGTTACATAAATTATTATGATTATTAAAGAATCTTAGATTATAAAACTTCCAGAAAATGTTTAAGATCGGTTACCGAACGTTGCCTTAAAAATTTACCAGTTCCAGGCTATACCCTTAATATACTCAATTGCCATGCCAAAAATACGTTGCCTCCACTAAATAACGTTGGATCTCACCATCCAAAACTTTACCATTTAAATTCACTTAATCAAATTTCAAATTTGAACATCATTATTATTTCACATAACACCACAATTATTCAGCGCAGAGCATGTACTTCAGAAATATACTAGACTGGGTTCGACGACCTCATGTCTGCATCTAAAACTCGCATTGGCAATATTATAAACCTCTTCTGGCAACCTCCCAAATTTTGGCTGATGACCAAGATGTCCCAAGGCCCTAAAATGAATTAACAACATTAACAAACTTTGGCCAAAAAATACCTCAACTCATCATATAGAATGATCCACAAAAATTATAACTGGTTTCAGACGGTTGATGAATATGACCTACAAGAACTGTAGTCAGTATTATCATGTCCAGACAACTTCTCAAACAATAAGAAAAATTTCCAAGGTAATCGTAATCCAATCCAAGATTTGGTTTAATTCAGAGTACAAAATCTCTGTTAAGATCCTCAAAATTTACTTCAAAAAGAACACTCACGAGTTATATTAACTCATATTCATAATATCTGTTCATCATCGGCCTGTAATAAATTTCTAATAAGAAATAACTCGTCGTACAAGACTTAATTACTTGAAATCCTTATCAAAGTTATAAACTCACTCACAAAAGAGTATCAAACATTAAATATTAAATGACTGTACTCTCAAAAGAGTAATGCAACAAACTATTGGATTGGCAATACAGGAATTACGAAATGTAACCCTGCTGACATTTATTTTTGAATTACTGAACAAAGATCCACTAATATTTGACTGGTGAAATATTGTTTAATTCTCTTACGATCACAATTGCACTCGGATGATAAAAAGGTATTCCTATAGCGACGGGTAAGGCGATCAAACATCACACAGCTACTCAAGGTAACAGGCCCCGTCTACGTTGACTAAGATGATAAATTCCTATAGCGACGGGTAAGGCGATCAAACACCACACAGATACTCAATGTAACAGGCCCCGTCTACATAGACTAATGAGTGAGTGCACATGATTGGAATCAACAATATTCTACTCGTCTCATAAAAGCGATACTGATTCGCTACAGCGAATTAAATTCCACATCTCAAAAACAATCCAATAAAGGAAAAATCCCTACTGATAAATTCCACATACTCGCTAGTATGCAATAAGCTGATAAAAATCTAAACTACCCTACTGAAGATCTCGAGTTTCGAAATACTCGATAAAAATCAACATGAACAAAAATGCTATCACTTTAGAAAAATAAAGATCAAACTCCTACTTAATAAAGTCAATAAACAGCGAAAAAGTCGGATAAATGTGTCTGCCATCTCATATGGTAACACCATATTGTAGCAAACTCCTCAAAAGAAGTAAGAAAATATTCAAGCCATGTCGTAAATAACACTCCTAAAGATATACTAGTGTGCCCTGTGTCATTCTAGAAAATCATATCAGTAATGTCATAGCTCTTACAATACCTTCATATTCCAGATGTTAAATAATTTGTTCCAAGATCGGCGATTATTCAAGTGTACGCAACAGATTTCTCGAAAGATCGGCGAAATCGTCGTATTTGCCACTGTAAATGGATTTGGCCCCATTCAAATGCACATCGTGATGTTGTCGTTCTCCTTAATGGGAATCTAATCCGTCACTCTGCGATGCCATCATGTCTCTTCATACTCCTAGCCCCACATGGTAGAACGAAGGATATTCATCACGGATATTGTCCAATAATCCCCGCAAAAGTTCAATTCGAATGGGTACCCCATTCTATTCTCGGATGTGTTATGCCACTGTTCAATGTAAAATCGTTAATTAACACTGCTGATAACGTTCTTGTTCACTGCCAATGAATTGCATCGATGAAAAAAAAAATCAGAATGTGTACATGTTCATTAGACACCCTGTATCTGTGTTCGACGTGTTAATTACTTCATTAGTGTCCATGAACTAAAGTCATTTGGTGCACATATCGCTGTTACATAGAGTGCATGAAATCCAAAGTCCCATCTGCAAAATGCAGCAATGTGAAAGTTGCCCCATGGTCGCTTTAAATATGCTCCGTTGGAACACCTCATTTTGTATGCCGTAATATCGGTAAAATAACTTTAAGTTCGTCTGATTGTCCATTGAATGTGTGTAAATTGTAAAAGCAATGAGTATCTGGACTGCTGAAATTCTAAGTCCAAATATCGTAAAAGTGAAAATGTCAGAATGCAATGTTCCATTAGATGTCCACTAAAGTGTCACAAAATGTCGCCCAATGTTTGACAAGTTCTGCTCCAATATATGAGTGTAACACAAGGTTAACCACTAGCCTCATTGTATTGCTGTTCTATGCGACTATTCGTTGTGAATACTGCCGTAATAATGTTCGTTATTCCCAGTGAACTACTGCTTATTTCTGCTGTAAGTTATGAGTTGGTAAAAGTGTTGCTATCTGAAACATATGTTAACGCAACTCCACTGTTCAAACTAGACTGCTTTCTATCACCGGCCTCCTTCGTCCCGTTCACAGCCATCGTGACACAATCTCCGGTCAGCCTACTCAACTGCGCCGTGCTTTTGAAGTCACAATGCTAACATACGATGTGATCCTGCCAGACAGGTAATATTTACTGCACTGCACTGTATTGGATACTGTCACACTCTTGACTTGCTACTTGAGGAGAATGTAATAGAAGACTGATTTCTTGTCACTGCGTGCTGCGATCACTCACCTCGCCAAACACGTGACTCGCTACTCCTCCGCTGAAGTGAGGGTAGCCCCTACTTTCATTCTCTCTCTGACGTCAGACATTTAACCTCGACCTATCTTCTGTTATCAAGCCGTAATACTCAATTAAGGAGTTATCCACCTTTTCTAATGTTGTTATTATTAATATTCCATATAATTCCCTTCTCTTCTGAGGTTAAATAAGACTATATTTCCAATAAATATCCAGTTCTTCTCCCGTGATTCCGTGCGTTTGAGGGGTAGTGACTTCTTCTTCCCTAGTCGCCTACGTCATTTCCCTCGACGTCACTGATGCGATCTCGGCGCAACCTTTTCTTCATAGCAACTAAATACAACTACAGCTAGCGTAGCCGATAGCCTCGATTAGATATCGGGTACAGTAGAGCTTGGATATATGCTACCATACTAAGTGAAGTGATCAATTCCAGATGTACAGCCCGATAAACCGCACAAGTGAATATCACAATCCATCCCTTTTCTCCTCCTCGTAGAAACACAGGGCTGGCCAAGTCTCTGCCCGTGATCTGGAAAACACTCGATGCCTTGATTCGATCCTGTGGCAACGGAAGAAAAGGTACCTCAAAACCCTTAGCAGAGTTACGACGACAGATCACGCATTTCCAAACAACTGCTACCACCGTCCTTCTTCCTCTAATTATCCAAACCCTTTGGCGCAACAAAACAAGTAGTGTGTGCGTCCCAGAATGGTTATGGAATCGATGAAATTGTTCAATCATTCTTTCAACCATCATATGTTTGATGGAAGAACAACTGGATAGGTATACTCAGGAGTGACGTCAGAATCAATGACTCTTGACTTCATGCGTAGAATTCCTTCATCGTCTGTGAACACCTCCAGATTCTTCAATTGTTCTTTTCTCTCTTCTTCATAAAGCTTATCATTCTGGATAAGGAAGTACAGTTTCTTCTCAGCATTGAGAAACTCTTCACCATCAGTTTTCGTAGATACGTGGTCCCTACGATTCCTTTGTTTCAATCTCAAAATCCAAGCAATGTCCTAACGATTTTGATGTATCCAGAGAATCGTGAACTTAATTGCAGTAAAATCGTTTCCACAACAGTGTTCTTAGCAGCTACAACTGTTTTTCTCCTTTCCCTGTTGACTTCATCTAACAATGGTTCAGGACGATCAAATACCCATTCTTCTTATTTACATGTAAGCCAAGACGGACCCTCCCACCATCTGGATCTCCAAAGTTGTGTTGGTGAACACCCTCTAGACAGGAGATCTGCTGGATTGAGGCTGCCCGGTATGTGTCTCCATGAACTAGCCTTACTGTACTCATGAATTTCCTTTACCCGATTCTCTACGAACACCGACCAAAGCCCTTTATTAGCAATCCAAACCAAGACTACTTTTGAATCAGACCAAAACACTGTGTGTATGTCATTCCGGTGTAGGCATCGAAGGCTTAACCGAGACATTCTAACTCCAAGGAGCGCTCCCATCAGTTCAAGGCGGGGTAGTGTCAGTTCTTTCAGAGGCGCCACTCTAGATTTAGCCATCAGAAGACTCAGTTTGATCTTACCTTCTTATTCCGTTCTCAGAAATATGCAACAACCAAACGCTCTTTTGCTAGCGTCGACAAATACATACAAAGTGCTGTTGTCGTTCAGGAAAATCCTTCTAGGTATCCGGCAGTCGTGGACGTATTGCAACTGCTGGGTCCATCGACACAATTCCTCACAAATATCTCCTGGTAAAACCTCATCCCATCCTATAATTTTCTGCCATGTCTTCTGTAGAATGAGCTTGGGAATCAGAGTTACTGGGGCCGAAAATCCAATCGGATCAATTTTTTTTTGCACGCTGGATAGTACCACTCTCCGGGTTACTAAACCTGTAGTCGGGCTGAAGTTACATCCAAGTTCATCTACGTCGCAATACCAAAGATGTCCTAAGACATTCTCAGTCTTACCAACACCACAATCAAAGGAATTCACCCATCCCCTCAAATTGAAACCTGCGGATAACATCAATTCTTGTGCCTTTAAAATAAAGGGTCCAATTTCTTCCTTTGAAGCGACTCCAGTAAGACAGTTGTCCACATAAAATGCAGGTTTCATTTTTGAAGCTACTTTCTTCAAATGAGTTGGGGGCTCGTCCAGAAGGTTGTTCAGTACGGAAACCAATAGGAAGGGACTGGAACAAACACCAAAAACCACCCGGCAATGTCGAAAAGTGGTGATCTAATAATTATCCCACCAGAGAAAACGGAGCATATCCCTGTCTTCAGGATCAATCATAATCTGCAGGAATGCCATCTCTATATCAGCTATTAGACCTAAAGGATATGTTCGAAAATTGGTCAGCACTGATGGAACAAGGTCGATGAGGTTGGGTCCGGACTCGAGGCAATCATTCAAGGAATGATAATTTCTGTCTTTGTTGGAAGCATCGATCACCGGCCTTATCTTTGTAGTGCCACCATCTTTCATCACAGATCTATGAGGCAAATAATGTGTAGGTCCATCCAAAACTTCGTTTTCAACACCTTCGATAATTCCTTTGTTTACCCATTCCTGTAACACCTCATCATAATCCTGAAATTTCTGCATCCCTCGTAACTTTCTTGAAGTGTTCAATAATCGTTTCTGAGAAATTTCACGATTCGTTTCCATAGAAGTACAACCATCAATCCAGGGTAGTTTGACAATGTAGCGCCCAGATTCCTCTTCTCTCTTCACAGTCCTATCGAAGAACATCTGAATTTGTTGTTCCCTTTCTTCCTTTTTTATCTGTTCGCCGGGATCTTTAATACCCAAAGTCTCAATTTCCCACAAATCCGCCACTCTTGTTGATTGAGTTAAAGTAATTAGAGTGTAAGACGAGGCAGTAGTTGAGGTGATCTCAGAAGAGCCCAATAGTGTCCAACCTAAACAAGTTCTCACAGCTACAAGACTCTTGTTTTCATGTACAAAGTATGGCGTGATTATCCGAGCCCACACGTTAGCTCCTAACAATACCTGTATGTCAGTACTGTTGACACCATTATCTTGGACAACATAACAAAGTTCTACTCCCTTGTCCCTCAGTAAATTAAACAAGTCAGCATCAACTAGGGGAGCACCTCCACAGATACTACCAGCGCCTAACACTGCAACCTCACATCTGTTTTCCTCGTTCATACCCAGCAAATTTATTTGATAGGACTCGAAACAAACAGGTGCTGTTGTCCTACCTCCAAATAATTCTTGACTTGGTGTTACCTTTCCAGTTTGTTCCAACTCTAATTTCTTAGCACAAGACATCTTTGTGTAGCTTCTCTGCGATCCACTATCACACAGAACTCTTACTCAGTGCGTGGATCCACCAACAACTACTCTAGCAACTAAAGTCTGCAGATAGGTCACATGTCCTTTGTTACTACCTGCCATCATGCTAACTGTTTTTGGAACGAAATCACATTTTGGTTCATCTGAGGCCGTTTTCGCACACATCAAAGCGTAATGTTTCCCCTTGCAAAATGGGCACTTCACAATCATCTTACACTTAACACTGACATGTCCCGGTCGTAGACACCTAAAACAAGCTCCCTTTTTCTTTAACGTTCCTTGGCGTTCTTCTTGAGAATAATCAATAGCTACAGCACAGTCTTGAGAAAGATGTGAGGTTCTGCTACAGAATATACAAGACGTATATTTGTTATTTCTGTTTCCCTTACTAACTGAAACATCCTCTATTGAAATTAAAGAAGCCGCTGAAGGTACGTCCCTATTCTTAGTCTTGGTCTTATCGTCTTGCTTAACTCGATCCGTCCTCTCATTAACTTCAAAAGAACTATGTCTTAGCATAAGCCGTTCTTCACCTTCTACCTCAGTCTTTAAGAAGGCTAACAATTCACTCAAGCAACAGTCAGGTTCCTTGGTAGACATTTCTTTTGATACACGATACCTGTCCCAAGTTCTAAACATAACCTCTGGTAAGGCACTCTCTACTAGTGGAAATAACATTGCAGCGTATTTCTCCTTTGTTACTCCCAAGGAATCAAGTGCTCTCAACTGTCCCTCCAGACTGTCATACAGTTGGGCTATGGATCTTAAACTATCCTTCTTTAACACCAAGGATAAAAGTTCCCTAACATAGTACTCAATGAGTAACTCATCCTTCCCATACCTGTTGTTTGAGTCCTCAGTCTTTTGACTGGTTTGATGCAGATCTCCATGCCTCCCTGTCCTGAGCCAATCGTTTCATCTCTACATAGCTACCACACCCTACGTCCGAGGCAATCTGTTTAACATATTCTAACCTTGGTCTACCCCTACAGTTCTTGTCCTCAACCCTTCCTTCCATAACTAAGCTTGCTATTCCTGGGTGTCTTAGTATGTGTCCTACCAACCTATTTCTTCTCTTCATTAGCAGTCGCCAGAAACATCTCTCCTCTCCCTCTAGTCTCAATACCTCTTCGTTTGTAACTCTATCTACCCATCTGATCGTCACCATTCTCCTGTAACACCACATTTCAAACGCTTCAATGCTCCTCTTTTCTGCTTCACCAATAGTCCAAGTTTCACTTCCATAGAGTGCCACGCTCCAGACAAAGGCCTTCAAAAATGACTTCCTAATACCTATACAGTATTCGATGTCAACAGATTCCTTTTCTGTAGAAATGCTTTCCTTGCCTGAGCTAACCTACTTTTTATATCCTCTTTGCTTCGTCCATCACTGGTTATTTTGCTTCCTAAGTAACAGAATTCTCCTACTTCCTTTAGGTTTTCACCTGCCAATTTGATGTCCATAGAGGTTTCTGATTTATTTCGGCTGCATTCCAATATTAGCCTACTTTCGATTTTTGCAAAAAATGAAAGTGGACTTATGAGATCAACACAGGGCGAAAAAAAGTGTGTCTGTCTGTGTGTGTGTGTGTGTATGTGTGTGTGTGTGAGTCTGTGTGCGTGTGTACTCTGAACGTATGTCCCCCCTATCAATTCGAACACGGTGAACGCGAATTGAACGAAATTTGGTACAAAGGTAGCACTAGCAAAGGACACCTCAGTGTCATGTTTTATATCGCCGCCATCTTGACGGAAACGTAATGGCGGCCACACAAATGTTGAAAGCTTAAATCAAATTACGACTAACCTAATCATCCGATCTCAACCAAATTTTGCAACAACATACCTTTATGGGGGGAGCATCCTTTGACGAAACTAATAGGTCATCTGCCTAACAGTTTGCGGATGGCGGCCATCTCTGTGTGAAAATCGATTCCCCCTATTAATGCGAACATGGTGAAACCGAATGGAACGAAATTTGGTACAGAGGTAGCACTAGCAAAGGGCACCTCAGTGTCATGTCTTATATCGCCGCCATCTTGACAGAAACGTAATGGCGGCCACACAAATGTTCAAAGCTTAAATCAAATTACGACTAACCTAATCATCCGATCTCTACCAAATTTTTCAACAACATACCTTTATGGGGGGAGCATCCTTTGACCAAACTAATAGGTCATTAGCCTAATAGTTTGCGGATGGCGGCCATCTTTGTGTCAAAATCGATTCCCTCTATTAATTCGAACTCGGTGAAACCGAATGGAACGAAATTTGGTACAGAGGTAGCACTAGCAAAGGGTACCTCAGTATCATGTTTTAATTCGCCACCATCTCGACAATGGCGGCCACACAAATGTTCAAAGCTTAAATCAAATTACGATTAACCTAATCATCCGATCTGTACCTAATTTTGCAACAACATACCTTTATGGAGAGAGCATCCTTTGACCAAACTAATAGGTCATTAGCCTAGTATTTTGCGGATAGCGGCCATATTTGTGTGAAAATCGATTCCCCCTATCAATTCGAACACGGTGAAACCGAATGGAACGAAATTTGGTACAGAGGTAGCACTAGCAAAGGGCACCTCAGTGTCATGTTTTATATCACCGCCATCTTGACGGAAACGTAATCGCGGCCACCCCAATGTTAGAAGCTAAAATGTAATTACGACCAACCTAATAATCTAGTCTCTACCAAATTTTGCAACAACATATCATTATGTGGGAAGCATATTCTGATCAAACTGCAATATCATCAGCCCAATAGTTTGCAGATGGTGGCCAAGTATGTGTGCAAATCGATTCCCCCTATCAATTCAAACACGGTGAAACCGAATTGAACGAAATTTGGTACAGAGGTAGCACTAGCAAAGGACACCTCAGTGTCATGTTTTATATCGCCGCCATCTTGACGGAAACACAATTACGTCCACCCAAATATTAAAAGCTTAAATCAAATTACCACCATCCAAATAATTTGATCTCTACCAGATTTTGCAACAACATGCCTTTTTGTGGAAAGCATCTTATGACTGACTACAAGGTCATCAGCCTAATAGTTTGCAAATAGCGGCCATGTATGTGTGCAAATCCATTCCCCATATCAATTCAAACATGGTGAAACCGAATTGAATGAAATTTTTTACAGAGGTAGCACTAGCAAAGGGCACCTCATATTCATGTTTAATATCCCTATAGCACGTTGTATTTCAACAAGCTACTACAACCAACATTCAATTATACTCCTTGATAAGGACAAAAAGTTATAACAATACCCATGCATTTAGGAGAAAGTAGGCTATATGCTCTTTACTGAACAACTTGTTTTTGTTTTACATTGATTAATTCTCATCATGAATTGTTTCCTTAAGACGAAGTCCATACCATTCAAAAACTCATTCAAATCCTCAGGCGTGTCGGCCAAGATGACTACGTCATCGGCAAATCTCAGAGTTGAAATTATTTCTCCTTGAATCTTCACTCCCACTTTACATTTTTCTCCAATTTCCTTCATTGCTTGTTCAATGTAAAGATTGAAAAGGATGGGTGATAAGTTGCAGACTTGCCTAACACCTTTCTGAATACCAGCTTCTCTCTTATGTCCTTCAGCTCGAATGACTGCTGTCTGGTTTCTGTATAGATTTTGGATCACCCTCCTATCCCTGTACTTTATACCAATCGTTTTCAAAATGTCAAACAATTTAGTCCAATCAACGTTATGAAAAGCCTTTTCTAAGTCTACAAATGCCATGAACGTTCTCTTATCTTTCCTTATTCTACCTTCCAAAATCAGCCTATGACTCAGTACAGCTTCCCTTGTTCCTACATTTCTCCTGAAACCAAACTGGTTTTCACCCAACTCCGTTTCTATCTGGCTTTCTATCCTCTTGTAAGTTATTCTAGACAGGATCTTTGAAGCATGAGTAATCAATACCTAGACTTCAACAATTCTATAGCCTTTTTGTAGTTTTCCTTTGAAGAGGAAAGTTTTCTACCAACTTCTGAGCACACGAACCAGGTTCCACTGAATCAAGTAAACAAATTTGTTTTCTTCTTTAAGGCTGCTATCTTCATGTATTTTACTAAATTGCGCCCAAAACCCAATCCAGCACTTCACATTTCCGTCAATTTTTTTCAGTTCTAGTTTTGGTAGTCTTAGTAGTCTCTGATTAGAAGTGTGTGAACAGTTACTCGTATTAGCTTCAGAAACGGCTTGATCTCCAACTTGTAGGGCCTGCACTTTTTCCCTAACCTTAAAATATTTCAAGTCGAACTCACTGCAATTGTTGATCTCTGTTTCAAGCACGATGTCTTCAAGGACTTTCTTTTGCAGCAGCTCGTTGTATACTTCATCATCCAGACGTTTTAACTTATCGTAGCGTTCCAAAAGTGAATCATATCTGCTGCGAATCTCCACGTGGTCACAATCATCAAGCGCCGACAGTTCTTCAAGTTTATTCACTTCACGCGTAAATACGCCGCGTAATACTCGACGTTCGGTCATCGTTGTTCTGATTAATTATTTGATGTTGAAATTGCCAGTAGTCCTGTCACGGTCGCCAGTTATATACCATACCAAATAATTTTAAAATACAGTAATAAATATTTTATTAACACAACTCAACATTGCATTCAAAGACATTCCAAAGACACTACACTCAAAGATAACAAAACCAAAACTATGTAAATCAAAACACTGTCTATTTTCTACAGGAAGTTGATTGCTCGAACGAGCTTTAGTTCACTTTCTCCACAATTAGAGTGTACGACAACTACCTCGAGCACTCAACTGTGTGCATACAATTTGGACTCCACAGTGTCGCGATCACTAGCCAATATGCTAAGTACCAACGACCTCCTAGATGGTCTGATTGAACGTGTAGCAAACAAGGTCATTGAAAAACTGAAGAAGAGCATTGACTGTAATACGGACACCATAAGGGAATTAAAAACTGAACTCGCACAACGAGATGAGGCAATTACACGAAAAAACGGATAGTATCGAAATGTACCAGAGGCGGAACAGCATGAGAATTTTCGGAATTCCAGAAATTCTCGGCGAGGATACAGATCAATGTGTTCTAGATGTCGCCAGGTAAACTAGCCTCCCATTCGAGCTTACCAAGATTGATAGGTCCCATCGTGTAGGCTTCCGAGACAGTAATAAGAGGAGACCTATTATTGTAATATTCATGTCCTACGCTGATCGGAATGCTTTCTTCAAATCGAAGAAGTTTCTGAAGAACACTGGCATAACGGTGCGGGATGATTTAACGAAGGCCCGCACTGACCTACTAAAACAGACTGTCGGCCATTTTGGACTAAATTACACTTGGTCCATTGACGGTGTTATCATGGTACTGTACCCGCTTAAACCATGAAAGCCGCTTGTCGAATCCGAAGATCTGCTGGATTGTAGAATCTTGAGGTTCCCGGTTAAATAAACCTGAAAATCCTACCAACAAGAGCTATATGGGGGATATCATTTCTTCAGTTGTGTTTTGGACAATTAAAACTGGGTGGTCCAACTAAACAAGAGGAGATACGAGAAACTTGCCATTCTCGGGCAAATGGGGTAAAGCAAGGGGCTTAACTAAACCTACGATGATCCAAAAACCAACCTCTCTCCATAATTTAAATAAATCATTCAAGACGAGTTTACAAAACGAACGAAATTAAATTTATTTAAATAAATATACAAACTAATAAAAATCAACGAACTGATCACAAATAGACCATGTAAGTTCCTTAAGCAATGACTGAACTCGCCTATTAAATAAACAATGAATTGTTTATGAAAGTCCACCTGACGTTAGAAGTTCACAACTTCTTAAGTGTAAATACAAATCAGCTGTTTCTACAACCAAACATAACTTCTCTCTCTTTCCGAAAATACAAATTTTAAACAGATACTACTGTTAATTGAGCATAAATCCTCCAATTCCTTCTCGTTACTCAACAATCACCAATTTACAACACTAATGCAAATACGTAATTAAAGGTTGATCTAGCATAAGACCACCTATCCATAGTGTTAACATCCACGATGTAAACAAAACATCAACATGTTCTTCGAACATCTCTCCTCACATGGTCATTAAAATGTTTAATTGGATTTCAAATAATTAAAGAAATATTATTACATTCGTGTTGAACGACTGAAAAGCACCAAACTTTTGTTTAATTAGGCAACACTAAAAATGGTTTCAAACCCCACAAATATTTATTTATTATAAAAATCTCTAGAATTATTTTCTAGTAATTATAGAAATTATTAATATCGTTTAAATAATAATGAATATTAATATCACCAAATATTAATTAAAATCACGAATTATTTATTAATTCAAGTAATTAAATTATTAGAAATATTTATTTAAACGTGTTATTCTAGAATAAAATAATGTTATAATTATTTATTACTAGCAGAAGCACCCGTTATTCGAACGGTGTTCGGTGTTAATACCAGACATAATCAATTGAGCTACTGTTGCAATGGTTAGCAGTTTGTCATTCCTTCATAAGCTTATCAGAACGAAGTTAGTTTTCTGGTAATATCACATACACTGTTAATTGAAGGGCCATAAAATGTGGTTTTCGGAGACCCTTTATAGACTCCCGAATTTTGTGTGTCACATTGAGAAGCGCAACATATGCTTTGGTCGTCCTTCTAGGATAATTATTATATTTCGCCTATTTTAGCATGAATTTTGAAAAGTATTTCCCTATATCCACCCATCTACTGTATGAAAAGTACGGCGAAGAGTTTTATAAATGACTAACAGTAGTACCCGGCTTCGCCCGGGGGATTTATTTGTTTTATGGATGATAATGAATACTACTACAGAACTGGCACATGATACTTAAACTAACAGAAAATAATATTTTAAAAATATATCTTTTTGTGGTGGTGGAAGTGGTGGTGGTGGTGCTTGTAGTGGGGGTGATAAGTAGTACATTTTAATGGACGTAACGTTCAGGTCATTTTCCCGTAATGATAATTATGAATAGGGAAACCGCTATTTACTAACTACAGCACTGACACATGTAATTTACAAACAAATTTACAAAAAAAAATTGAAAGAGGAGTAAGTGAAATAAAAGAAACTACCTAGGGCCTATACCTCATTGGCTGTTAGAAATGTTGAGACCAAGAGTGTCGTCTTTTGTCGCATAGCGCCGTAGGAAAATAATCAGAACTCTTTGGAAAACTTCGGCTGTCCCGAGTTACTGAGGTAGCAATAGTATCATTTATCGCCACAAAGCGCTTAACGATAAGTTTCGGAATAAATGAAGGTAAATTTGAAAGCACCAACGCTTATTGCAGCTGATAACCTCAATGTACTGCACCAACACCATTGCACTTATACAGAGGCATAATATTTTCATGATGATAACAGTTTAAAGGGCCTAAGAAATCGTTTTGCACTAATTACCCCCCGTGACTGCAATTTATAAACAGCGCAAGATGCAACTATTTTCGCAATTCTGCACCAGAACACTGGTAGGGGTGACGTGATGCAGCCCGAATTGCCCGACAACAATCGACTTGTTAAAATACTCTTACAGTTACACTACTAACGGACATGAATGGTTCTAGGGCCTTAATACGTGGTTTTCAAATTCATTTTGTCTGTTATTCTAAATGTAGGGAATGGGGAGCGTTGTCCAAAATATCAAGTGGACCGTATAACCAGCAGGGTTACAAAGTGTATGTAAAATTTGGTGCAATTAGGAGAAACGGTGTAGATTTGTGATAAAGGGCCTAAATGCAAGGAATGGAGTGGTCTGTCCAAAATTTAAAGTGGACAGTGTCACCCGCAGGGTTCCAAAGGGTAAGTATACAAAATGTGGTTCAGATCTGTGAAACGGTGTATATTTGTGCCAAAGGGCCTAAATACTGAGAATGGAGGGGTCTGTCCAAAATTTCATGCATACAGTGTTACTCGCAGGGTTCCAAAGGGTAAGTTTACAACTTTTGGTTCAGATTGATGAAAGGGTGTAGATTTGTGCCAAAGGGCCTAAATGCAGGGGATGGACTGGTCTGTCACAAATTTCACGCAGGCAGTGTTACTCGCAGGGTTCCAAAGGGTAAGTATACAAATTTTGGTTCAGATCGGTAAAACGGTGTAGATTTGTGCCAAAGGGCCTAAATGCAGGAAATGGAGTGGTCTGTCCGAAATTTCATGCAGACTGTGTTACTCGCAGGGTTCCAAAGGGTAAGTATACAAATTTTGGTTCTGATCGGTGAAACGGTGTAGATTTGTGCCAAAGGGCCTAAATGCAAGGAATGGAGTGGTCTGTCCGAAATTTCATGTAAACAGTGTTACTCGCAGGGTTCCAAAGGGTAAGTATACAAAATTTGGTTCAGATCGGGGAAAAGGTGTAGATTTGAAACAAAGGGCCTAAATGCAGGTAATGGACTGGTCTGTCATAAATTTCACGTGGACAGTGTAACCATCATGGTTCCAAAGGGTAAGTATACACATTTAGGTTCAGATAGGTGAAACGGTGTACGTATCACTAACCATAACGTCAGCGCATGCGGATAGAGCTGTTCGGGAACGTTTGTTCTATCGACTTACTGAACAAAAATCAATCTTTAATGTTACCTGAGAGGTGTAGCCTAATGCTACATAGCCTAAACTTTCCTCTTGAATCTGGCTATCATATAAAAAAAAGAATTTTTCGAATCGGGCTGGTAGTTCCAGAGATTAGCGCGTTTAAACACATAAACACACAAACACACAAATTATTCAGCTTTATTATATTAGTATAGATTGGTGTATTGACTCTCATGGTTACCATACCTAATTTTACGATGCACCAAGCATCCGAACACGAGTTATAGGTGTACATAAAGATACACAGAAAGACAGACAGACAATTCTATTGTCTACAACATATCACCCAGCTATCCAAATATGGGTATATCTACCACACAGTATTTGGGGCAGATGACCTCGTAGTTCCACCCCTTAAAACAACAATAACTAACTACCACGCAGTATCAAATAGAATCATCCTTACGATGAAGCTGTATGTCGACAAAGAAGAAAAAAACTTAAAATGTGCTCTCAAACTAAATTCACCTAACGAGTACTTCCTGACGTGAAATAGAATTGAAAGCCTTATAGACGAAACGCAATACACGTCACACAAAAACTGAGCCTCTACTTTGTGTTAGGTCCCCATACACAGGAAGACCCCTTTCATAAATTATAAAGGCTTGTGGTGCATGAAAATTCAGGTTCTTTAGCCTCAAATGGCCCAAATTTCTAAAAGCCGGAAAAAATTCTGATTCAATTCAGGAATTTTTGAAAATAATGTTGCTGTTTGGAAATATAATAGACCTTCTGTACTATATGTCGCACGTGAAAAATGCATGAAAAAATTCTAGAGTACCCCTTGACCCCCTTAAGTGCCTTATGCGTATTGATGAATTTTACAGCTTAACTTGGTTCCGTGATAACCTTCTGGCCGTTTGCAAATGTTCACACTAATGTAATGGAATTGCATTGCGTCTTACAGCAATAGATGGACCTCTGAGAATCTGTTGCCATGGTTACCGGCTTTCATTCGTTCATTAGTTTGTTAAATGAAATTAGTTTTCTGGGAATATCTCAAAACCGGTTGGTTTTAGGGCCTTAAAATGTGGTTTTCGAGTTACATTGAGGGGCTGAAAATGAGCATTGTCTCGTCCTTCTACGCCTATTTCAGCATGTATTTTAAGGGGGTAGGCCCGCTTTTATGAGAGATACGGAGAAGAGTTACATCAATGATTAATTTCCTGTCTCTGATGGATATCTGTATCAAATTTTACATTGATACACCCAGCCGTTCTCGAGTTATAAGGGAACAAATTTGTCCACAGAAAAACGAACAGACAGACAGACAAAAAAAATATTTTCGCGCGCATCCATCATAAAACAGTCTGAAACGCGTAAATAACTCACATTTCCGTAGAAATTCAGAAAAAAACAGACAAACTTTCATTTTTATATATGTATAGATATACTGCACAGCTCGGTGTTGACCGTGTTTTATTGCACAAATTTAGGTTTTACTCGCTAACCGTTGGAGATACACGAAAAGTGATCAGGACCTTTTGGATAGAAAATTAAATGTCAAAGCTCGTGTATGCCATCAAAAGTTTGCTATTTCTTAGCGTGCTTTTTTTATTTGAAATGGAAATGTGAAATTTGGAAACCAAAGGGTGTAGTGACGTCACAAATGTGGGTTTTACTCGCTAATCATTGGAGATACACGAAAAGTGATCAAGACCATTCGGATAGGAAATTAAATTTTTAAGGTCGCATGCGCCATCAAAGGTTTGCTATTTCTTAGCGTTCTCTTTTTATTTGAGATGGAAACATGAAATTTTGAAACCAAAGGGTGTAGTGACGTCACTAAAATGGTCGCCATTTTTAATAGTGCAAAATATCGAAATGAAAAGTATCCTATATGTAAACCTGGTAAATCAGCTACATCCTTGCAAAATTTCATTTAAATCAGACTAGTAGTTCTTGCGTTATTGAGTAACACAAAGACAGACAGACAGAAAGACACACACCAACTCATTTTTAGCCTACTTTTCACATTTTGCAAAAATGAGGAAAAAGTAGTCTTTTGAGATCGATCCGGGAAAATGTGTGTCTGTCAGTCTGTCTGTCTGTCTGTCTGTCTGTCCTTCTGTCTGTCTGGCTGTGTGTGTGTCCCCCCCTATCAACTCCTAAACGGCTGGAGCAATCGAAATAAAATTTGGTAGGAGTAAAGATCTATACCTGAATATCTCACGGCCATATTTAAAAATGATGTCAGTGCTACCAACTGCTGAAAAATCGCAATTGAAATTTGAGCTCCATGTTGGATATCTTGGAAGGTATGAATGGGAGCTATTTCAAAATCGGCACACATATAGATCATAATATTGCAGTTTAATTTCCAGAAGGCCATATATGGCAGTGTTGCCAAAATGATTATAAGCCTACTGATAGGTCCAATATTCTAATGCATATAACTTCTACACTATCAATTGGAATTCAACCAAATTTCGTATGTTGTATGTGTACATAACCAGATATGACTGTACGTATTCTTATGAACCACCAGTGCTGCCAACTGTTAAAAAATGCTCTTAATTTCTATCATCCAAATACCAATATATATGAGAAAGTATGCAAGCTGACAGCTTTAAACTATGCACTCGTATAGCTCATGACATTCTATATTAATTTGGAGTAACTTATATACGTCAGTGCTACCAACATGATTCTAAGCCTGCTGAGAGGTCCAACTTTAAATACATGTAACATCCATAATATCATTTGGATTTCAACCAAATTTCGTATGTGCTATGTGTACCATAACAGCTATGACTATGCGTATTCTTAAGAGCAACCAGGGCTGCCAACTGTTAATAAATACTGTCACTATTTTTGTTACCCTAATATCAATATATCAGAAGGAATCCAAGCCAATAGCTCTAAACTTTGCACACGTATAGTACCTGGCATTCTAGATTACTTTGGAGTAACTAATATACGTCAGTGCTGCCAACATGATTCTAAGCCTGCTGATAGGTCCAATTTTAAAATGCATGTAACTCTGTACTAACTAATGGATTTCATTCAAAATTGGCACAACAATAGATCATATTATTTCAGATTATTTCTGACCAATACATGCATGACACTGTTGCCAACACGTGATTCTAAGCCTGCTGATAGGTCCAATTTTAAAATGCATGTAACTTCTGTACTAACTAATGGATTTCATTCAAAATTGGCACAACAATAGATCATATTATTTCAGATTATTTCTGACCAATACATGCATGACACTGTTGCCAACATGATTTTACGCGCGCTGTTAGATCCAATGTTTAACTGCATGTAACGTCCATGCTATTCATTGGACTCCAACCAAATTTTGTATTCTGTACCTTAAGAGATGGAACTAAGAATATATTCAGTCACCAGGGCTGCCAACTGTAGTGCTCTATTAGGCTACATTATGCCAGGTATACAGTATTTCGAACTAATTAGAAATTTCGATATTACCAACTTAATTTCGTCATTATTCTAGATAGATCCATATCGATTAATCATTGGCATGAATCTTAAATTTTAAGAAAAGTAGGCTCTTTAGTTCGTCACGGAACTTCTTGTTATATATTAGTATGATGATCAGCTGTTTATTTGTGTAGTTGTTTAGCTAACTTCTGTACCTTAAGAGATGGAACTAAGAATATATTCAGTCACCAGGGCTGCCAACTGTAGTGCTCTATTAGGCTACATTATGCCAGGTATACAGTATTGGTTAATTTCTCGTATACATTGTTTACATTTAGTTTGAATATTATTTACAATTATTTACAATATCACCGAACCCTACATCATTACTACAATTATCCATTACATTGCGTTCTCTTATTACTTAGCGCCAACTCTTACTTGTTATTAAACAATTACCACTAACATGTTAATAGAGTTTCATTTCATTATCTTGCTAATATGGCCGAACAATTAAGTTGAGCTCATACGATAATGTTATAATCCTTGATAGAAATTTCAATAAAGATCAAAAAATCCATCACCTTCTCATCCTTTCACAAGTATTTTCCGCCAATTGACCTTGTCAATTAAACTATAAGTTGGTTTAATCAAATTAACATACACGAAATATTCATTCTTAAATCCACACCGTTATAACATTTTAATACGTTCCAAGTATATGTTTACAATACGTGTAAAAACTCTCTCTTAATATTAATGTTGTATAAACATCCTCTTTAAACTTCTCGTTCAACTATTCTCTCAATAATGCGTGAAAAATGCGTATTATGATTCCATGAACTTGCTATAATACACCTATAGCTTCAATATTCCTTAACTTCATGATATATTACTGTGTTTTCCGTTGCTATTCCTTATTGGAATTGTTACATAACTTTCCTTTTATTATAAAAACTTTAGTTGTTGTTCACAGTGTATAATTTCTCAAGATATTAAAATTATTCACAATCCACGACTTTCTTTAATAGTGATGACAATATTGGTTTACTTAACTTGTGGATCCGATTTACAATAATGGTTGTTAATATTTAATAAAAATAAACATTCATCACACCTCTCTTGTCGTTATCAATTTCTTGCTATAATGCAATCTTAAGTCAGCAACTGTAAGCAAGAGTTTAGTGTATTTCAGTCGGTCAACACGAATGTACCCAAAAGAGCTGGGTTATGCCCTAATCCTGAAATAAATAACATGAGATTAATAAATACACTAGGATAACCAGTTTCGATCGTCAAGCGATCATCTTCAGTTCCATTACACTTAGGCTATACAATCTACGTTTGAAAATACAGGTGAAAATATTTACAATATGTACAATTGCGCTAAATGAAACAGAATACATACTTACCAAAGCCGAAAAATCAAAACAAATAAACATGAATCCTGATCTCAACTTCTAAGTGCTTCTAACATAAAGCCCAATTCATGAATCAAAGGTAATTTGTATATAAATACAAATTTATTTTTTATGTTCGAGAATGGACTAGGTGCTCCAGGACTTGAAATAAAGCACCATCTTGGGATTTTCCTGCAGGGAGTGTGAAATAGTCTGGTGATAAACGACACTCAGGATAGCAACTGACAGTGTTGGCGTTTGAACCTCCGATATCTGGACTTGCTATAGCTCTCTGCCATGGCGAGCGATGTAACGCACACTGCTACGCCACGGGGTTTTCATAAACACTTTAATAACTGATCAAACAAATTTAATCCGGCACAACATCATGAGCTAAATTCTTAGGAGATATTTCCAAACAATTCTAAATCACAACAGGAGTCAGACAAGGAGGCAGATTATTTCCACTACTTGACCTGAAAAAAGTGATTTGCGAATGGAAATATTGAATTAGAGCGTTACATATTGGAAACTTCTCCATAAGAAGCTTTTTTTTATTACAACAGACAAGAAGCTATGTGCTTAGGTTAATAGAAAAAATGTTTACGTAATAGCAGTAAAATCTGGGATGCATATTTCATACAAAAATACGAAATATATCGAAGGAATTAAATCAGTATCAACGAACCAAAATTGAATCACCAATTCAGCAACACTATCTAAAGCAACAGACTCCAGTATTTTGGCGAAACTATTCAGTCTGAAGGAATAAATCACCATGTAAATAAAGGAAGCATTGCACAATTGTTAAAACATATACAACCACAAGTAAAAGGTAGGCCTACAATAAAAATAAATTATTTAGAGTACCCAGAATTACTTCATTACAACACAGTCGCCAAGCCGGTGGCACATAACACGCTAGAAATCCTGACACTGGCGATAGAAAACAATTATCAGGCACAGAAAATCAAGAAAAGGAAAAAAGAGCTAGGACCAAAATGTGAAACTGGAATTTTGATGATGAAAACAAATGTCTGGAAATCTGTTAAACCATATAAAAATCACAGATTCATTACAGAAAGTTGCTAAATATTCTGAATCTACCTACAGGGTATGCATAACAACAGTCTGACAGAAATATCCTAAACCTAGCACTATCTCTGAGAACCGACAGCAATTGGCTACCAGGAGTAAACCAAGACATAAGAATAATAATAATGTTATTGGTTTTACGTCCCTTTTAACTACCCTGGCTTTTAGAGACGCCGGGGTGCCGGAATTTTGCCCCGAAGGGGATCTTTAACGTGCCAGTAAATGTACTGACACAGCTCCCTCGCATTTGCGCACCCTCAAATGCCAGCTGACTGCGCCAGGTTTCGAACCTGCAAGTCATAAGAGACTTGGCATTAACAAAGAAATCACACGAGATAGAACCAAATTCAAACCCCTAATAACCAATCACAAAGAACACCCTAAACAAAGAAATATGGGATGGACAGAAGAAAAGTTAAAGAGAATGGGCTATGGAAAGAAGAATCAGTATGCTAAGTAAGTTCTGAATAGTATTTAGTTGGATAAAAAAATACTATAATATTAATAATAATAATAATAATAATAACGACAATAATAATAATAATATTATTATAAAAGACCATATTCTATGTATATTCTAACCTACCAGTCTGAGAAGAAAGGTAGAAGACATGAATATTATAGCAGGATTGGGAATTAAATGAGTTCTGCTTTGAATATTTCACGAATTATACGATACTGCAAAGTTAGTACAGGGCGTACGTTACTTCGAAATGTTAACAAAACTCGCGACCTGTTTAGTGATTGGAAAAAGTTGCCTCTAGCTGTGGGGGGTGTATTTGGATTGCAAAAATATATTTTTGTTTGTTTTGTAAATTTGTCAACAAGAGTGTTTCCCTCGCAGCTTCTGAATGCTCATATAAACCACCCATTCCAGCTTGGGATACGCTTCCGAACAAATTGTCTATTTCTATGGAGATTGGTAAAACACTTGTCGGTGAAGAAAGAAAGAAAGAAAGAAAGAAAGAAAGAAAGAAGTCTGGTATAAGAACAACTTTCAATTCACACTCTTACCCCTAGTAGCTTCAGGCTATGAGGTAGTTTCTCCACCTCCGTGCTAAAAAGAAATGTGTATGAACGCAGTACCCATGAACACTGCAGTACTGAACCAACAACCTTTATTAGTAAGGAATTGTCTGTAGCCTACACGTTTATTGTTCTGTCAAAGTCTCGGGAATGATCGTGAGGAAGCGAGTAGTTTATACTGAATCGCGAACATTTCAGAGCGATTGGCTGTAATGCCAGCTGCCAGTCATAAGTATAATTGAATCATCGAAATAAATCGATCAGTGTCATCATTTGTCCCACATGAGAGTAATTAATTTGGCTTACTTTATTTTAAGACATTACAATACTTTAAGCGTAAGTAGACCATGACGGTTTCGTCAGATTTTCTCATTACCTCGAGCCTCCCCTTGGCCGATCACTTGGCACCCTGGGATGGAGGAGCGCACTGGTTTTGAACCACAGTTCTAATGCCATCCCCCTGAGTAAGGATTCATTCCTGAAACCTTGGACACAATATTCATTGTACATGGATTCAACAGCTGCTTCACGCAGCCGGTTGGAAAGGGAAAGAAATCACCAATCAGAAAGATGCCAGCGCGAAGTTAGGGATCAGCTTTCTAACGTTTTGGGAATGATTCCGTAACTTATAAGATTTGTTTCCTATGCTCTTAGTCTATATTGTGTAGGGTGGCTTTTTTGGCGCACCGGTAACGTTCCCGCCTGCCGTTACGTAGATTGCAGGATCGAATCCTGGCAAAGTCAGTTGGCATTTGAATGGACGCAAATGCAAGGGAGTCGGTGTCGGTAGATTTGCTGGCACGTTAATGATCCCTTTAGGGGAACATTCAAGCAGTAGTTAAATAAAATGTAAAACTATTATAATAACATTGTTATCACCTTAATCTATAACAGAACAGTAATTACCTGTGTCTGTAAGCCCATTAGATCTCATAAATGGTGTATAAAAACAGCGTCCAATTATGCCAATGTCGGATATGGAACATACAGTAATACAGATTGAATTGAATATAAAACAAGTCGTTCCGTAACGAAGTATAGAGCCTACATTTCTTTTAACGTTAGTTTAAATCTTTATTCCTTTAATTACAATGTTGGTTGCACTAACATTATAAGATATGCTCAAGAGTTGCAATTTAAGATTTGCCCAATAGAGCAGTACAGCTGGTTCAAAATTGTCTCTCTACATGGATTCTGAGACATTGAGAGTCATTAGGTAAAATGCCCATGGAGGGTTATTAGGTAGTTCGCAGGAAAGAGAATGTGGACTCGACATACAAAATCTGATAGAAATTCACTATATGTAATGGAAGTTACATGCAGTTCAACATGGAACATATAAACGTAAGAAGAATTATTTTGTTAACATTGATATATTAATAAAAGTGTTGTTCAAAATTTATTCCTATGCATTATTAAGACATTAAGGTGTACAGAATTTCAAACTCTTTTTATGAATAGATCTGCCAGGGTGATCTCATAAGTCTACTTTCCCATAATTTTTAGTCTATTTTCATATATGAAAAAATGGGCTTATGTGGTCCCCTTTTGTCCATGTGTGTGTGTGAGTGTGTGTCCCCCTAATAAAATATAAACAGCAAGAGCGATTTCAATGAAACTCGGTAAGGTCATAGTACTATTTCATCTGACCCCGATCGTGCACTTCAAATTTTATTACGTTTTTCCAATCCAACAAGGCGGTTGTGCGAAATATTTCACTGGCATTCTATATCTCCTTCCGTGGCTCATGATCGCATGATTAACGGTCACGTAAAACTAAAAGCTTCCATCCTTCCTTTTCTATATCTCCGAAACTCTGATATCACCCAGAAATTTTGTACGGTGATCAAGGGCATTACTGTAACTTCACCATTGTGACTTTCAAAAACCTGTTAAGTCCGTTAGGTACAAAACGAACATGGCGGCCAAGCGAAGTTGAAACATTTAAATAGATTTTCACGCGATTTAACAATCCGAGCGCAGTGAAACATCGTACACCAAATGTCCATATACATTGCGATGCATTGCCATCTAATATAGTACAATTGTTTGTATAATTCAAGATGGCGGCTGTGCGAAATTGTACAGTAAATATACGTTTTTATTTCTCGTGTCGTAAACATGCGATTAAAGTCAACGTTTGAATAATGAACCTACGCAATAATTGTCATCTAATAGTGCATAGCTCTCTAGCCTACATATATAAAAATCCGACATGTCGACCATCCGAAATATTTAGACGGTTCTCAATATCTACTAATCTATGAAAGCAATCAAACTGAAATTTCGTGTGTTGATAGAGGCAATTAACATAAGAAGATTTATGAAAGTTGGCTATTTATTTCTCTACGGAACTACTTGTTACAAAATATGAAAAGCAGGCTGATGAAGGAGTGTCTAAGGCTCAATGGCTCTGAGAATGTTACTGGGGAGTTGGTAGTCCTATTGACTCTTTATGTAGGCACACGTAAGTATGCTAAGGCATACAATGAACGTGCAAAATTAGATATAGTTCCATAAATTAATATGGCAGCTTCATGCAGATGAACATTGAATACAATACGCATGCATATAATTATGATGGTAGCACTAACGACGATGATTTGCTCTAAATTTGTCTTATAACAGTTAGTTAATTATTGAGGTTTTGAGGGGTGGAAATAAGAGGTGATCTGCCCCTTTTATAACTTGTACTGGGCTAAGATTGAAGTTTTTTTTCGTAAAACTATTCCGAGGTATTGACTCTGGGATTAAAATGTATTGAGGCCGTCAGAGGAGCTGTCAGGGTTGCCAAAAACCCAAATGACTTCCCAAACACCTCGCCTGTCGACATAGGCCGAAAAGGATTGGATGCAATTATTATAGGTCCAACGCACGAGAAACGTGATCACCGGGGGTTTAGGGTAGACATGGTGTAAGTCATAGACGACCCAAGAAGTACATCACAAAAACACATAAACTAAGGAATAAGAACATCCAGACTTAAGTAAAGTCATTATTGTTTTATTTAAAAGTCAACAAACCCCTATCCTAGTTCGGAGGGTTTGTCTCGGCTAATCCGTAAGCTAATAAAATAAAATAAAAGGTTCAAAATACACATTGAATGAAGTTAAACACCCTCTAGAAGGATCTAACACACAAATGAAAACAACAACAACAAAGCTTGGGTACAAGTACGGAAAAGTGAACCCTACACTATCAAAAATGGGTTACTAAAAAGCAGAATCTAAATTTAACAAAGTAACAAAACAAGCAAAAGATATGGTGGTACCACTCTCGTATTTACAATTACATTTAATGAATTTAGCTAAGTCCTGACAGTATTACAAACATATACGGCGAAGAACGTCCGTAATCAAAACATAACATCAAAAGCTTCATGAAAACCAGCACAAAAAACATTAAATTCACTCCTAGGACTAGAATGTGTTCATCAACACTACAGGCACATGAGGATAACATCGCATTCATGAGTAAATAAATAAAACACAGTATCCAATCATTATCTTATTAAACACTGCCTGCACATTCTGGATTACTCTTTGTATCCTAATGTCATCCGAAATTGTGTTCATTACGTTGGCAACTGCGTGGTAAAAACCACGACTTAGGTTACATGAGCGTCGCGCGCAACCAAGTGCGAACTACTGGTTGGCAAGCCGCTCAGTCGTCTCAAAAATCGTGTATTCTGTCTAGTGTCATTTCCGAATGGAAATGGAAACATCTTCATGGCATCAGTCAGCTGGCACAACATTGGGAAATCAAGTTTAAGTTCCAAACAATTAATTAATTAATAATTCATATAGAATAATTATGTTTCATGATTATTAGAAGTTTAGATTAGGTTTGTCGATGGTTTTATGACGATTGACAGATGAATCCATGACACCTAGGCTGAACAAATTGAGGCTTCAGTAAGATCAATCACTTGCAAACATCGACTCTATAGTCGGAACAATAACGAGCTGACAAACTCGGACACAACAATAACAACTGTCAGAGGCACACAGCTCTTCTGATTCAGTCTCGGGCTATTCCCAGGATATACCTGGTCGCAGATCCAAATCTGTTCGACAGTGCTCTATAGGCACACAAATATAACAACAATAGCCTCTAAACAGGGTGTCAGCATGGTCAATAACAAAAGAATAGCATCTAACATTCTCAGAAATAGTGTCCAAATGATATCGTTTCAAAACGACGATCATGACTTATAATGGGCTCATCCTCTATGACGTAAGCAAAACATGTGATTTCCTCAACATGGTCACTGGGCTTGAACTAGAGTATGATACAATCTCAAACGGAAATATTTCAATGCCGAAGCATCTGTCAAAATTAGTTCAAGTTAGTCTTACAGTACAGCGTGGTTCTTCATCGGTAACAATAAACTGTTCTGACTGGCGTTTGCAACACGCTAAATCTGCTGCCTTAGGCAGCATGTAATCACATTAATGCAGGATGCAATTCACTAAATAAAGTCATGATGTGAACTGTGCTGATACAATCATAAACATATAATAAATAACAGTAGTTGTACCACGAAAAGATACGGCGTACAATGATGTGTCATGAGTGACATTCCAAATAGTATTAACAAACAGATATGCCACTCTCATGGAGTGCTTTGGTTTCAAAGACATGCCACTTGGCGATTTACATATTTCATGATCAAAACTTCTCGTGTTCTAAACTCGACACAAATACATGAAAATACTACCGACAATCTCACTTCTGCTGAGATGTACAAAATGATACGTGAGGTACCAGGGTTCGATGCTATGTTAGCATGGTTGACTAGAATCCCTGTACGTTCTATCTACAGAACAAATGTGGCTTCATAACTTCACATAAACTGATATAACAAAAATTATACATGACAGTGATTACATATGTCGATCATCCAACGATACGAGCATCTTGACGGGCAGTGGCGTGACAAGAAAGTTACAAAGAGGGGTCACGGCCTAACGTTAAAATAAGGAATGGCTGTCCATTCTTCCTGCAATTAACCCATGCTAAGGGTTGACCAAAAATAGCTCAAAACCGTGGTCGTGTTTATCAAGCAGTAGGAACATCACGTTCTACTGACAGTCAACACAGTGCACCAAACGGTGTCTAAATCACACTGAAAAATAATGCCAATAAGATGAATGCTAGCTCTAAAATTCCTACCTAGGCTGGTCATCAAGGAGTTCGGTTAAATAATCTAAACTTAATCTAACAAAACAAAGACCCGTACAATAGAGAGATACAGACTCACAGTACTATCGCCTCACCTCATTCTCACAAGGAATGAGGGATATTAGGCATCTGCACGATTCAGAGGATAGCTCCAAAGCTAGGCTTCTCATGTCAAGCCTTTTCTGGTCCAAACTTCTACTGCGGCCTCGTGGTCGTTTCACGTCCAGTATCACCTCCATGCGGTTGGTCTTTGTGCTGATGGGCGTCACGTCTCCATGTCCCGCGTGGTTGAATGGTGCTTCAGGCATGATGAAGCCTCTTCTTGAATATCTGCTTCACGTCATGATTGTCTACTCCATATTACTCATGGTGGAATCTTGTAGAATATCGCTGCACGTGTGGTCGTAGTCGTAGTTACACATTTTTAATAATATTTTCCACACGTGGGTGAGCGAAGAATTTAATCTAAGCGTCGAAGCGATTATGCAAATTCTCTCACAGACTTTACACTGTAATATGGCAGACTCCAATGCAAAAATGGCCATCACTGTCTGCATTCACTGGCTCTATTACACGCATGTGGTATTATCTCACTGATTTTATAACTGGTGAAAGCCACACTGTATCCTCGCAATCTGACGTATGAAAATACTCGCGCTACACGCGGTGATGAAACATTGCACTGTGATATGTTTCTAATACACATTTAACGTAGGATAATTAATATTTCATGTCTCACATGGACTCTGGCTATAAGTGTGTTCCTCGTGGTGACGATGGCATTCCAGGTGATTATAGAATCACCAAAAATATTCACTGTATCACTCAAATTACTCACTTGGTCGAAATAACGTGACCAGTATTATTATATTTGCATTACCGCACACTACACGGTGCTTAAAACGAAGGATGTTCTCAGATTATTTCACTTCTTCGCCTCGTGGGCGGACTATTACATCGTCTCAATGGATGGATTTGTACACACGTCCCCTTTGGACAGTTCCAAACTCGGGTGTGTCGAGCCTCGCTTTACCTGCTGAGTCCAAGCGTATACTCGAGTCGTTGAGAGTCTAATGACTTCCTCGCCGCTATCTGCGGTGTAAATTACCTTTACCAAAAATGATAGCATAAACACCACAATGTTTAATTAATACTGCATGACGATGTAGTAAGTTCTGAGACTTTTAAGATCAAAAAGTGGGATACTAGTTGATCAGAAAAATCTCTAGGATGAATGTCCAAAGTCAAGACAACATCCTCTCTTGTGACAAGCCATGTGCCGGTTCCAAGGTGCGTTCAGTGATGAAGTATGGCCTGTACATTATCATTTCAAAGAAATATCACCGAGCAATGACCTCATGCGGGCTCATATCTCTCCCGTTGGTTTGAATAAATATGTAGGGATGCATTTTTATTTATCCAGCAACCAATTTAAGCTTGGTGATATTTTTTTAAGTTGGCGGCGTTGAAAGAGCCAATACTCTCGCCTGTCTGGATATCTTCAATTACATAACTCCCATTGTTTAGGGGTTCAGTTATCCGATTAGGCCCGTAATATAATGACAGAAATTTACCATACAATCTGTCAAGTGAATTGGATATCCCGGGTCTTCTGTTAAGTACCAGATCTCCCGCGACGAGTGGATCTCTGTGCCTCTTGTGTCGCATCCTTCTGAGACGATCGGCGGCTTGCCTATCCAGTCAGTTTCTTGCAGCTAAGATCGTGCTGGCATGTGAAGGTTGTATACTCGGCGGTGTTACAATGATGCGATTCCATATCCTCACGGGTGTTTGGTTCAAATGTAGTACCATGGGCATTTGACCCGTACTCTCATGTACAGTTGAATTAATACAGTTCGCCATTACTACCAAAGTCTCGATCCATCTCCAGTGTTCCTTCTGAGAGTAAAGTCTGCAGAATTTTGCAATCGTTGCCATCACGCATTTCGCAGGATTACTCTCAGGGTGTCTTATGGACGAAAGACGGTGTCCAATCTCAAGTTCATTCATCGCAGTTGCAAATTCTGCAGAGGTAAACTGTGATCCGTGGTCTGTTGGGAGAAATTGTTGTTTTCCCGCATCCGGTGTCACCTGACGTTTAATTCTCTGTATGATTTGATGCGATGTAGCCTATTGTATGGGATGGAGCATTCTGAATTTTGTAAACACGTCAATGGTCACGACAACAAATCGATTTCCACGGCGTGCTTTCGGGATCGGCCCATAGATATCTTGTGCATTTAAGTCCCTTGGTTTCGTCGGTAATATGGGTCTAGGCGGTTCCTTCAGCAAGTGTGACGTGTACTTGTTCCGCTGACATGCGTCACAAGCACGCAAATACTGCCTTACGGACGTACCTATCCCTTTCCAAGTATATGACTCTCGGATGGTCGCAATGGTCTTATCAGTGCCTCCATGGCCAATGGACAAGTGGACCATGAGGATGACAGTGTCCTCGTACCTCCTGGGGATAACGGTTCGAAGTTGTGTGTGGTCAGCATCCACGAACTTGTATAGAGTACGACAGTAGATCAAATAATTGTCAGCAATGGCGGCTGTTTGAGCGTAGTTGGGGTCCTGGGCATCCATCCGGTTTTCAAGAAATCGTGTGATCCGTCGCAGAGTGTCCTCTCGTCTTTGACCTTCTGGCAGGTAACGCAGTCGGCGAAGATGTTCCTCGCACTCTCCTCGACGTCAATGGCATTGATTGCAGCTTTAGGGTTTTGGCTGAGAATGACGGCCAACACATTCTCTTTGCCAGGGTGATGTTCAATTTCCAGATCGAAGAGTTGGAGGAATAATACCAAACGAGTAATCCTGTCGCTTGCCAGTCTTGATCGCGTGATGAAAATCAAAGCGTGATGGTCAGTCCTCACCACGATTTTATGTCCCCAAAGAAGTTTGCGCCAGTACTCCAACGCGTGAACGATGGCAAGAGCCTCAATTTCTGTAGTAAAGTAATGGGATTCATGTGGCCTTAATCGTCTGCTTAGAAAAGCAATGTTATGAAGATTATTCTGCTCATCCTCTTGTAGTTGAATGGCACTTATGCCAACAGACGATGCGTCCGTTCCAAGGATGAAGTTCGGGAAAAATCCGGGTATTCCAGCCTGATTGATTCTGCTAACATATTCTTAGTTTTAATAAATGCCACATTGCACGCCACACTGCAAGCCCTTCGACAATTCTTCTTGAACAAACCTTGTAGTGGAGCGACAGTCTCCGAATATTTAGGGCAGTGAGTGGCAAGAAAATTTAAAATCCCAATAAATTGTCTCATGTGCTTCACACGGGTAGGTGTTGGAAACGCTGTTATTGCCTGGATTTTCGCAGGATTGGGTCGGTATACCTTACCACTAATAATGTGACCCACGAATTTAATTTCAGTCTGGAAGAAACGGCATTTGTCAAATTTGACCTTAAAGTTTGCCTGCCGGAGGTTTTCGAAAAGAAGTCGAAGAGTAGCCAGATGTTCATCCTCGGTTTCCAATGCGGTGATAATGTCATCTACATAACAGATGACTTTCTCCTTTACCTCGGGAGTCAGTTTTGTATCAAGAGCGCGGAACAATGCAGCTCCTGCATTCTTCACTCTGAATAGTATGTTTCTAAACACGTAGGTGGTTTGGTCATACATGAATCCAGTATATTTCTGTGTATGATCGAACAATCGATTATGGTAGTACGACTGAACCAAATCTAGGGATGTTAGATATTGTTTCCCCTTAAACTTGCGACGAATGTCCCTATTTTCGGCGGTCGGTCATGCTCAGGCGCCAAGCGTTCATTTAAGGCCCTGGCATCCAAACAAAGCCTTAATCTACCATCCACCTTGACCACAGGTGTTAACGGGTTTACGTAGGAAGTCGGCGCTTTCTTAATAGTTCCAGCGGCTTCCGTTTCCTTAAGTTTCTTCGCTACTTCCTCGCGATGCTTCTCCGCTATAGGGTATATTTTCCTCTGGAACGGTGAATCGTCCAACAAAACTAAGTCATACTCGAAATCAGTTATCTCTCCTGGCGATGTACCAAAAATATCCTTATATTCAGCGAGCAGTGCATCCAGGTTCTCAGTCGTTAGTCCAGACAATGGTCGTTCTTCCACAGGGGCTTCAGGTTCCTGTTCCTCCCACTTAGCATTCCAATAATCAATATCATAGACCTCGGGATTTAATTCTGGTTCATCCTCCAGAACATTCATGGAAATGGGTTCGTTTGGAGAAAATTCCACTGTGTTACGACCCATAGATCCTGTATTCTACTTCCCAGTTCCTCCCAATATGGAACAGTTATTTCTTCAGTCTGACAGCTAAGTTCGTTTACTTGCAGTTCTACTCTCTCAATCTTTCCCCGGACACACTTATACATCTCTCTACTTGCATTTCTTAAGTTGGAACTGAGCTATAGCCTGTCAGTAACAGCAACTTCTTCCAATCTCTTTTGCTTAGAATCGACCTCTTTATTTATTTATTTGTTGATGGTACACAACAGGGCTCAGTGTGCGCCCCAATAATAGTGCACATACACAGTAAGATACATTTCCTGATATGTCTGCATTAAGTATTAATATCTTAATGTAATTCTTAAAACTAAGTAGTTCACACAGATCAAAATGCATAGTAGTAAAAAGATAATATAAAAACTAAATCTACATATGATCTAATGCCAAATATAAAAACAGGTTTGGAAATTATTACATAATAAACTAAAAGGTGACATTAATAACTAGGGAACAGGCCTATCCATATATATACATTGTTGATTCTGTTATGTGTGATAATTTTATTTCAAGTATGAATTAGAGTGACTGGATTATAATTTCCAAGAACGGTCTGATTGAGAGACAGAAATCTAGTTTCCATTTTACACGAACCGCATCGTTGTAAATACTGAAAAGCCTCCATACAGGTGAATTGTTATGTGAAGAGGTATTGGTTATATCATTTTTGAATGTTATGGTTGATCTTGTAGTTAAGCGAGGGATGTTGAAATTTAGGAGCGATAGGAAAAATGAGTTATCAATTTGACCGTTAATGACTTTATAAAGAAATTTCATATCATTCACTTGCCTTCGAGACTCCAAACTAGTCATGCCGAAATTCAACAAAAGTTCACCGTAGGGTACCATGTGTGGGTAATTGCCCGTTATTTTGAGGTGTAAGTATCTGAGGAATTTCTTTTGAACTTGCTCAATGGACTTAATCCATGTTTTCTGCCAGGGACTCCATACTTGGCTGGCGTACTCGAGCTTGGATCTCACCATGGCAGTATAAAGGTTTATGCAGGTACTGGTCCTAATGAATGGCTTAGTGTTTCTTATTATAAACCCTAACATGCGGTAAGCATCCCCGACCGTCTTTTGCACATGATAAGTGAAAGCAAGCTCTCGGTCAAACAGAATCTTTCTTCTCGCTTACTGTTTTCAATGACTGAGGTCCAATTCCATAAACAAATGTGATTGGGTTCTTCTTACGTGTAAAGGTCATAACAACACACTTCGGTACGTTTAAGTATAATTTGTATTCTATACTCCATTTGTGTATATTATTTAGGTAATTTGTAGTAGAGTGCAGTCATTAGTGGAAGAAATTGATTTAAAAATTTTGAAGTCATCTGCATATAAAAGACTATTTGAGTGCAGTATACATCGTGGCAAATCATTTATCATTGCTAGAAAAATCAAAGGTCCAAGGTTCGAACCTTGGGGAATTCCGGAATGAACTATGTATTCCTTTGAGACAATTTTCTGGAACAAAACAAATTGTTTCCTGTCTCTGAGGTAGGAGATGAATAATTTGAGTAATGGGTGGGAAAATCCCAAAATACATAATTTTTTAAGAAGGATATCGTGATTTATTGTGTCGAAAGCTTTCTCGAAATCTGTAAATATGACATCCATCTGCCCTCCTTTATCTAACTCTTTAGACATAATTTGAGTAAAATTAATTGCATTCGTCACTGTAGATATCCTGGATAGGAAACCATGTTGGTTATCTGTTACGAGTGGTCTGAGAAATACTGATATTCTTCCGTGCAATATGAATTCAAATACCTTGGCTACTGCAGATAAAATAGATATAGGACGGTAGTTATTAATTAGTGATGGGTCTCCCGATTTTAGTATAGGGCAGACGCGAGTGATTTTCCAGGCGTCAGGGAACGTACAAGTTTGTATTGCTAAGTTAAATATAAAGTGTAACGGGTCCCTGAGGCTTTCAGCACATCCCTTAACTACTTACGGTGGAATATTATCAAGACCAGCCGACGACTTAGGTTTTAATTTTTTAAATGCCATTTCTATCTCTTCCTTTGAGACAAGTTTTATGTGAAGGGTGTTGGGAGTACTCGAATTGCAGGCTGGGACTTTGTATTGGGCTGACTGAGAGTCATACACTGATTTGAAATATGACGCGAAACCTTCAACAATGGAATCACCCCTGTCCAATTCTTCATTATTATATTTAAAAGTGTCGCATGAGTTCCTATTTTTTTCTTGTTTTTAATAAACGTCCAAAATTTCTTTGAGTCCCTGCTAATGTTTTGTTCAATATTATGGATATATTTCTTATAAGATAATTTAATGTCCTTTTTAATTTCTGACCATAATTCTTCAAAACGTAGTCTATGATGATCTGAGTAATATTTTCTCTTCCTATGGTGTTCCTTCTCCTTCAATTTACTCTTTGTTTCCTTAGAGAACCAGACAGGATATTTTCTGCCCGTTTGTCGTTTACATATAGGAACGTTTCGCCAAGTACTGTGTTAAAAATCTGATAAAACAGGTCTACTGCAGTATTTACATCAGTGCACTCGTATATTTGACCCCAGGCACTATCCCTCAACCGAGTGTACATTTGTTCAAAATCGGCTTCCCGGAAGTTATAGGTATCATTAGGCTGGATAATTACTTGGTTTCGACATATAGTTAGAGATAATTCCACATCCAGAGCTGGGTGATGGCGATCCTGCGGTAAGAGTGGGTCTGTGTTTTCCGTTACATTTATGTTTGGTTTGTTGGATAGAACTAAGTCCAGCGTCCTCCCGTTACGGTTTAGTACTGAATTATAAGATTTTAGCTGAAGATAATTAATAAAATTTACGAGTTCTCTTGTGTGAATATTGTCATCTTTAATTATTGTACTTCGTATTGTTGGGATATTGAAGTCACCAAAGATTAATACATTTTTATCATATATTTCAGTGCTGGATTCCAGCCACCGGTATAGTTGCCTGTACGATTCTACTTTTGAAGCTGGTGGAATGTAAACATTACAGACGTACCAAATATTTCTTCCAATAACCAGTTTCACTAATAGACATTCCAAGCTGCCAGTCATTCTTTCAACCTTGAGTACTGTTAATCCGCTCCGAACCAAGACAGCCACCCCACCCCCTGTTCTGGCAGGTCTCTCAGCCCTGTATACTCTGTACATATCACAACAGACCTCATTGTCAGCGATTTTACTAGATAATCAAGTTTCTGTAATTAGAATTAAATCATGCTTTTTGGTGATCAGGTTTTCATTGAATAAAACTAATTTTGTATTCATTCCTCCTACATTTTGATAATAAATGGATAATCTAGATTTTGATACCATTAGAGAGTGTTCAGGTCATCCTCATTTCGAATTACGTTGACTCGAGAACCTTCAGATTTGCGTATTTAATGTGTCCATTTCTTACCCACAAGAAAGAATACTCCTTCTCTCTCCTGATGTTCCGAGCTTGTGACAGTAATTTCCTCTTCTCTGGTGATAAACTTTCGTTCACATAAATTACACTGTCCCCAGGAAGACCGACGTGACGAGTGGAGAGATTCCGTTTCACCCGGCGACGCTCCATGAAACGCTCCTTGTCGTCCCGCCGAACGAATTTTAAGATGATGTCACTGTGTTGATGATTAGGTGACTTAGGCAGTCGATGACAGGCATCTACCATTGTTTCAGTGATGACCACATCCAGAGCTTCACCTACTTTCTTCACAGTTTCAATAATGTTTTCGTTAGGAACTTCCACGACTCCGTGTATTTCCACCGTATTCCTACGTGTGTACTGCTCAGATTCTCCTAGGCGGTTTTCTAGGGATTTTAGCTTCGCCTTGAGATTGATATTTTGCTGGGTTAATGTGTCAATCTGTCCTCTACATTCCTTAATTTCTGTCTGCTGGTTAGAAATTAATGTTACACAATCGTCTAGTTTCTTATGGCACAATTCCAATGAGTTACCTAGATCAGTCTCTCTCTCGCTCTTTGTTCGTCTTTTATGATTTTAAGTTGTTCTTTTAAGTCTTTCAGCATTCCATAAATATTCTCCATTGATGGAGTGTCTTTGTCACTTACACTGTCACCTATAGTTGCACTAGAGTCCACACATTGCACACACAGCCACTCGGTGAATCTGTTCAATGTATTCACGCACTTCTTGTGGAACCACTTTTTACATGAACCACACTGTACCTTTCCAGCCTTCCCCAAGCTAACACCACACTCTCCACAGTCGCCCATGTTGCCGATGCAGTTGAAAACTCCTATTTAACCAATTTACGAGGATGTTAGTAATTCTAATTGATGTTCTTATTAGTTACTGGGCAACGTATGCACTTATATTGTCGGGTGACAAATATGGTTTAGGTTCTTCCTCGAATACACTCTTAAATACACAATGATTTCGGAGCTACCCACTGCCGTGTTGTTCACTCAGCCGCCTGACACGTCCTCTCTAACTTAAAAGACATCATCTTTGACGACAGCAACATCCCGTCTCAATTCCGTCACTTCGTCTCTGACGCTTGCAACTTGCCCTTCTACGATACCTTTGTGTTCCCTTAGATCACCTCTTAAAAGTGCGATGTCAACTCCAATCTCCTCTCTGTTAACATCTATCCTTTCTCGAAGTTCTCCTACTGTATCTGTCAATTAAGCAACACTCTTGCTAGTCGTAGCTAATACGTCCTTAAATTTGGCTACTTCAGTTCCAACGGCATTAATATTCCTGTGGACAGCGAGTGCGGCACCTCTCATGAGTGTTAAGCCTGCATTCACTGTCCCAACTTCCTTCTTAACTTTGTCAATGAATCCCTCGACGTGGGTGACACGACCTTCTAATCCTTCATTAGTGTGGTCGAGATCGGCTCTCATGTCTATTTGTATTCGTGCCATAGTTCCTTCCAATTTTGTAGTTTCTTCCTGTACTCTATTCTCAATTGTTTCGTCCATTGCGGTTAATCTGGTCTGTACCTCTATTCTCGCACGGTTCATGTCGTCGGTTAAGGTTTCTAACATATCATTCGCATTCTGTTGGTATCGTAGTACGTCTACCCTAACAGCTGCTAAACCTGCGGTAAGGTTGTTGTTAACCTCCTCTCTTTTAGCTTCCATATAGACCCTTACTCTAGTAAGATCACCCCTTACATCATTAAGGTCGGCCCTAACATTATCAAGACCTCATGTAATATTATTGAGAGTGGCAGTATTAGCGACAACGGCTGCATTAGCAACCCCTACTGCATTAGTGTTCACACCTAAATCGGTCCTCACATCACCAAAATCAGTCCTGATTTGGTCGAGGTTGGCATTGACCCCAGCCATCATTTACTCCATGACACGACGGATCGTCGCTTCATCCATAATAACAATGAGACACTTGGAGAAAAAGAAGGAGATATCCATTAAAAATTGAGCTTACATCTATGACAGGGAAATTGGTGTGGCAGAAAGCTTGATTCCGTTTAATAAACATCACGAGTACTGCTGGAGTACACAAACGCAGTGCTTCTACATTTACAAACATCAACAACAAGCAAAACAAGACATTACATTTACTCAAGATGAAGCGTGAGCAAAGAAACTTCCTAAAATGACTTTATTAATCTAATTATGCTTCACATCCATGGTCATATGTCACCAGAATGCCACGTGGTTAATTGAACAGCAGTACAACCTTCTAGAATTCGTCCCAGTCCAGTCAATTTGCCATTAAATAGTGTTAAAAATCCTCTGAAAAGAAACGACAGGGGCTGATGGCCACCTTGTCCAAATCGGCATCACCGGTTGGGCGCCATTTTAAATTATAGTGTTGTATGAGCCCGTCGGAGGAGCTGTCAGGGTTGCCAAGAACCGAAATGACTTACCAGACACCTCGCCTGTCGAACACATAGGCCGAAAAGGATTGGATGCACTTCTTATAGGTCCAACGCACGAGAAACGTGATCTCCGGGGGGATCAGGGTAGACATGGTGTAAGTCATAGACGACCCAAGAAGTGCATCACAGAACCACTTAAACTAAGGAATAAGAACATCCAGACTTAAGTAAACTCGTGATTGTTTTATTTAAAAGTCAACAAAACCCTATCCTAGTTTGGAGGGTTTGCCTCGGCTAATCCGCAAGCTAATAAAAAAGGTACAAAATCCACACTGAATGAAGTTAAACACCCGCTCGAAAGATCTAACACAAATCAAAACAACAACAACAAAGCTTGGGTACAGGTACGGAAAAGTGAACCCTACACTATCAGAAATGGGTTACTAATAAACAGTATCTAAATTTAACAAAGCAACAAAACAAGCAAAAATATGGTGGTACTACTCCCGTTTTACAATTACATTTAATGAATTTAGCTAAGTTCTGACAGTATTACAAACATATACGGCGAATAACGTCTGTAATCAAAACATAACATCAAAAGCTACATGACAACCAGCACAAAAAAAACTTTAAATACACTCCTAGGACTAGAATGTGTTCATCAACACTACAGGTATATGAGGATAACATCGCATTCATGAGTAAATAAATAAAACATAGCATCCAATCATTATCTTATTAAACCCTGGCTGTAAATTCTGGAGTACTCTTTGTATCCAAAAGTCATCTGACAATGTGTTCATTACGTTGGCAACTGCCTGGTAAAAACCACGACTTAGGTTACATGAGCGTCGCGCGCCACCAAGTGTGAACTACTGGTTGGTACGCCGCTCAGTCGTATCAAAAATCGTGTATTATGTCTAGTGTCATTTCCGCATGGAAATGGAAACATCTTCATGGCATCAGTCAGCTGGCACAACATTGGGAAATCAAGTTTATGTACCAAACAATTAATTAATAATTCATTTATAATAATTATGCTTCATGATTATTAGAAGTGTAGATTAGGGTTATCGATGGTTTTATGACGATTGACTGATTAATCCATGACACCTAGGCTGAACAAAGTGAAGTTTTCAGTAAGAATAATCACTTGCAAACATCGACTCTATAGTCGGAAAAATAACACGAGTTGACAAACTCGGACACAACAATAACAACTCTCAGAGACACACTGCTCTTCAGATTCAGTCTCGGGCTATTCCCGGAAAATACCTGGTCGCAGATCCAAATCCGTACGACAGTGCACTACAGGCTCTCAAATATAACAACAATAGCCTCTAAACAAGGTCATGGTCAATAACAAAAGAATAGCATCTAATTTCATATAATAACACTCTCAGAAATAGTGTCCAAATGATATCACTTCACAACGGCGATCATGACTTATAATGGGCTCGTCCTACATGACGTAAGCAAAACATGTGATTTCCTCAACATGGCCACTGGCCATGACCTAGAGTACGATACAATCTCAAACGGTAATATTTCAAGTTAGTCTTACAGTACAGCGTGGTGCTTCATGGGTAACAATAACCTATTCTGACTGGCGATTGCAACACGCTAGTTCTGCTGCGTTAGGCAGCTTGTAATCACATTAATGCAGGCAGCAATTCACTAAATAAAGTCCTGATGTGAACTGTGCTTACACAATCTTAAACACATAATAAATAACAGCAGTTGTACCATGTAAAGATACGGCGTACAATGATGTGTCATGAGTGACATTCCAAATGGTATTTACAAACAGATATGTCACTCTCATGGAGTGCTTTGGTTTCAAAGACATGCCACTTGGCTATTTACATTTTTCATGATCAAAACTTCTCGAGTTCTACACTCGACATAAATAAATGAAGTACTACCAACAATCCCACTTCTGCTGAGATGTACAAAATGATACGTGAGGTACCAGGGTTCGTTGTTATGTTAGCATGGTTGACTAGAACCCTGTACGTTCTATCTACAGAACAAATGTGGCTTCATAGCCTCACATAAACTGTTATAACAACAATTATACATAACAGTGATTACATATGTCGATCATCCAACGATACGAGCATCTTAAGGGGAGATTATACTGAAATATCATGAATTTCGAGGAAAATATCGAATTTGGGTTTATAGCACTAAAACTACCCGGATATGTCCTCTATCAAAAAATGTTTATATTATTTTAAATACCGCCATTTTTAAAGTCTTGAGCACCATTTTTAAATGGCGCTGCTGTGGCATTTAACTACTCCATGCGCTACTCGACACGCCCCGTCCAGTTGCTGCTAAGAAATTATGTGTTTATGAAGTCTTTCTTACTGGGATTTCAAATGCTATTGAAGAATAGACTTGCAGAGGTGATATTTTGCAACTCAATGCTGAGTTGTTATACTACGTGATCCATTATTAGTGAAGTAAATACTAATAACCATGGTTTCACTCCTTACGCTGAAATTTATTTCATAATATTACTTCAATTTTTTATAGTGCTACTGCTAGTAATAGCTCGTATTGTTTGTGCTGTGAGTGAGTTCATCATGGGGTGTGTTAGAACACTTGAAGTCTTACAATCCATCAGAGGGAAGCCAGCACCAACTTATGCTGTGAAAATCAGTACCCAGCGAGACCACAAAAGCGCATAAGAAAAAGTAGGAAAAGGTGCTCAGGTGACAGGAAGGGGCTAAGAAAAAAAGAAGGTGGTGAACATATCACTGGAGGAGAAAAGAAAGCAGCCTGATGGGCATACCTGTAGTGCAGGACAGTTCTAAAGTGTGTGAAGTTGCATAGATTTTTATTTTGCATTTTATGGCGTAACAAAATTTTAGTGTTTTCTTTCATTAAAAAACTCCCTTGTCATGCAGTTTTTGCCTGATACAAGTATAATTTTACACAGAAGTAGCTAGATAGTTGGTGCACAAATATTAGTATGCAATTTGTTGTGAAAATACGATTCATAATCATTTTTGAGGTACCCAATTCTGTTTGCAATCATATTTTTTTAAAAAATTCAACATTACATTTTAAAAAAAATCTACTTTTTAATGTGTTTGTCAAACAGCAAACTGTGACACTAACTTTTGTTAGCATAGGTATTAAGAAGGTTTGTAGAAAATTTGGTACCAATTGGAAAAATATTGTGGTGCAAGAGACTTTTTTTAAAGATGGTGGTAAAATGGCATTTAAAAAACTCCTACTCAGAAATTTTTATAGGTAAAATATTCAAACTTGGTAACATTACTTTACTTGAAAAGGGTTACCACAGAAAAAAAATTGGTAAAAATTCAATGATAAATATAGAAGTTAGAAATTTCAGTATAATCTCCCCTTAAAGAGCAGTGGCGTGACAAGAAAGTTACAAAGAGGGGTCACGGCCTAAACTTAAAATAAAGAATGGCTGTCCATCCTTCCTGCAATTAACCCATGCTAAGGGTTGACCAAAAATAGCTCAAAACCATGGTCGTGATTAGCAAGCAGTAGGAACATCACGTCCTACTGACAGTCAACAGAGTGCACCAAACGGTGTCTAACTCACACTGAAAAATAATGACCATAAGATGTGTGCTAGCTATAAAATTCCTACCTAGGCTGGTCATCAAGGAGTTCGGTTAAATAATCTAAACTAAATCTACCACATCAAGACCCGTACAGTAGAGAGATACAGACTCACAGTACTATCGCCTTACCTCATTCTCACAAGAACTGAGGGGTATTAGGCATCTGCACGATGCACAGGGTAGCTCCAAAGCTAGGCTTCTCATGTCAAGCCTTTTCTGGTCCAGACTTCTACTGCGGCCTCGTGGTCGTTTCACGTCAGTATCTTCTCCATGCGGTCGGTGTTTGGGCTGATGGGCGTCACGTATCCATGTCCCGCGTGGTTGAATGGTCCCTCTGGCATGATGAAGCCTCATCTTGAATATCTAATTCACGTCATGAGTGTCTACTCCATATTACTCATGGTGGAATCTTGTAGAATATCGCTGCACGTGTGGTCATAGTTGTAGTTACACATTTTTAATAATATTTTCCACACGTGGGTGAGCGAAGAATTTAATCTAAGCGTCGAAGCGATTATGTAAATTCTCTCACAAGCTTTACACTGTAATATCGCAGACTCCAATTCAAAAATGGCCTTCACTGTCTGCATTCACTGGCTCTTTTACTCGCATGTAGTATTATCCCACTGATTCTATAACTGGTGAAAATCACACTGTATCCTCGCAATCTGACGTATGAAAATACTCGCGCTACACGCGGCGATGAAACATTGCACCGTGATATGTTTCTAATACACATTTAACGTAGGATAATTAATATTTCAGATCTCACATGGACTCTGGCTATAAGTGTGTTCCTCGTGGTGATTATAGAATCTCCAAAAAATTATTCACTGTTTCACTCAAATTACTCACTTGGCCGAAATAACGTGACCAGTATTATTATATCTGCATTACCGCACACTACACGGTGCTTAAAACGAAGGATGTTCTCAGATTATTTCACTTCTTCGCCTCGTGGGCGGACTATTACATCGTCTCAATGGATGGACTTGTACACACGTCCCCTTTGGACAGTTCCAAACTCGGGCGTGTCGAGCCTCGCTTCGCCTGCTGGGTCCAAGCGTATACTCGAGTCGTTGAGGGTCTAATGACTTCCCCTCCGCTTATCTGCGGTGTAAATTACCTTTACCTAAAATGTTAGCATAAACACCACAATGTTTAATTAATACTGCATGACGATGTGGTAAGTTCTGAGGCTTTCAAGATCAAAAAGTGGGATAATAATTGCTCAGAAAAATCTCTAGGATGAATGTCCAAAGTCAATACAACATCCTTTCTTGTGACAAGCCATGTGCCGGTTCCAAGGTACGTTCAGTGATGAAGCATGGTTTGTACATTATCATTTCAAAGAAAAATCACCAAGCAATGAGCTCAGGCGGGCCCAGTATTAACATAATTAATACACTGTTGGTAGACCTGATCACTCGTATGAAAATGAAAATCCACAGCCTGCTTCCAGTCTCCGACCGGGTCAGGAATGGAATGAATGAAGCCCCCATCTAGCGGCGAGGATATAAACTGTGCCGGCTTCCGAGGTCTGACGCACTCCTCTGGGGCAATGATTAAATGAATGACAGATGAAATGAAATGATAGTGGAGAGTGTTGCTGGATTGAAAGTTTGACAGGGAAAACCGGAGTACCCGGAGAAAAACCTGTCTGGCTCCGTTTTGTCCAGCTCAGATCTCACATGGAGTGACCGGGATTTGAACCACGGACCCAGCGGTGAGAGACCGGCGTGCTGCCGCCTAAGCCACGGAGGCTTATACCTGGTCACTCGTATAATAATCACAATTATATATTCTATTCGTTAAAATGGGAGTTGAATGCATTTTTACATTGAAAGTATCAAAGCGCGTAGAATCGTGTTGGCAATATTGTCATGAAGGAGTTACTGGAAATTATTTTTCAATTTTATGTTCTATACGTGTGCAGTGTTTTGAATTTTTGTCACGTATAGATTTTTATATATTGAGACTAAAGCTAAATATTATAGAGAGCATTTATGAACAGTTGTGAGCCCTGGACTCTATGAATTTATGGTTAGTTTTATTTCATAATGTACACTATGCACATACATTTTTTAAAGTCCAATAACCAGTATGGATGTTACACTCAGAAAAATATTGCACCTATCAGCAAGCGTAGAATAATCTTGGCAACACTGGCGTATATAGCCTATGTTGCTCAAAATTATTCTGAAATTGTGTCTATATATGTTTCAATATTGGAGCGGTTCCCATACATACTGTACCTTCTGAGATATCTAATTTAGAGTTGAAATGTAGGTTGGTATATTATCAGACGTCATTTTCAAATAAAGCCTTGAGTTGCAATTGATACAATTACAATTTGGGTACAATCATGCTGACCGACTGAAAAGCAATAATATGTTATGTACTAAGTCAACACTGTAAAATGACTTCCAACACGATAACGCAAGGTGTCGTCGGGCTCTTCATTCATACCATGTTTGGTTTTGATAGCTGCAGCCGTTTAGGTATTGATGGAGTGGAGGGGGGTTCTCACGCACAGACAGACGGACTTACAGACCGACACAAACAAACATATGCCTGGGTGATCTCATGTCTACTTTTCCATCATTTTTGCAAAATGTGAAAAGTAGGCTAATTAGCATTCTTTAAGTCATAATGAGGAGATATCGGAAGAAATGTGTTAGATGATATGACGCAGTGGTTGCGTACGTTTTACTGTAAAAGGGAATTCTTGTGTTTATGACCATTTTCGATTAACAAGCATGGGATATTTTTCAATTTCATCAAAGTTCTGTAGAGAAGAAGATAAGCGTGTTTACTTCTGTGGGAACTTTTCACTCGGTATAAATATGGGTGCAGGCGAAGGCTTTATTTAGACAGTCCATATGGCAAGAGAGACTTGTGGAGCATATTTAGTTTAAGTGCCCCAATTGATATTGCCTCGCAGTCAGTCACCAAATGTAATTAGTTGGAACTGTGCATACTTTGAGCTTTTGAAATTTAATAACAAACCATAACACGTGAAACCCTCAGGCTTCTCATTAGAACTACATTAATTTATATTATATTGTATCCATAAGCCGACGAAGAAATAATTTGCCATATGCTGGCCGTAGGACCTAGTAGAACACCCACCTCACATTCGCACTTGTAAAGATTTGACCAATTAGAACCATAGTAAGCTATGATGTATGGATCAAACTTGGAATAATGGGAGACAAAATGCATCAACTCCTTAAATTATTATAAGGTTAAGCACGGGTCCATTTGCGGCCTGTTGCTGTGTACATCTATCGGGAAGCGTGAGCAGTCCGTTCACCGAGAATGGCAGTTGTTGTCTTCACCAAATCCTCAGTATGTACAGTATGTACACTGCTCAACTCAGCAGTTTAAGGTGAGAGAAATTATCCTGAAATTTACTAATTGTTTAACCCTGTGTTTAGGCTTGACTGCTGCGTTGTTGATAAAAGACCACACTGACATATGTTTAAGTACATCAGGATATACAGTATAAATGTTTCGACGTGTGGATCAATTAATATTTAAGTGTTGTCTTAGATGTGAATGTGGAGATGTAGCATCCAAGCTGTTTTTAATTAAGTAAAGTTTTTAAGGATTAGAATTCTTTGGCCAGAGAGAATAAATTGTAAATGGCAATAGTTGCCTCATCTCTGCGTGTTCCTTACTTTCCACGGTTATCTGATCATGGACACAGGTGAAATTTGGCTCTTGGTTTGGTGGTTCGCCGGGTACTTATTTGAATCATAATCATGAGTAGTAAGCAGTGATGTACATGGCCACATACTGATTGAGAGCTGACGTTCACTTGAGCTCGGTCGAAGCATTAGAGATTGGTGGCCGCGTTCGGTGGGATAATTGTATATTGGTATTATCGCTTCAGTCATCCCCTTACCTTCATCTCAGAGAGTCTCAGGTCAGTCATTGTTGTTGTCCTATGATTATATATACACTGGGGGTAAAAATATCCCAACACCATGAAATAAGGTCTTTTTTAGCGTATGGCTTTCAGTGCCGGGAGTGTCCGAGGACATGTTCGGCTCGCCAGTTTTGTAGCTGCTTCGAGACGGACACCCAATGGGTGAGCTACAAGTACCGTTGGGGAGGAATGTTGGAATGGAAGGACGAGGAATTGGAAGGTAGCGGCTGTGGCCTACAGTGAGGGACCAACCCCGGTATTTGCCTGGAAGGAAGATGGGAAACCACAGAAGACCATCTTCAAGGTTGCCGGCGGGGGGATTTGAAATTCCTCGCCTCCCGGATGTGAGCGACTGCCAGCATGCCATAACGACCACGGCTAACTCACCCAGCAAATAAGGTATGTAGTGTGCGGAAATATTGGCAAGTTACTTAGCGAGGTAACATATTTAATTGATTAAAGGTACTGGTACAAGACTACTGGCGAGAAAAGCCTTCGCAAATGAGACATGCTGGTCCATTAATGACTGGTATAATCGCCAGACTGTTCAATGCAGGCATGCAAACCTGAATGCATTGTGTCTTTGAGGTGACGGATGTCAGCTTGTGGGATGGAGTTCCAACCCCTTCAATACAGGGAGGTTAATACCGGTTGTGGATGGCGCTGAAGTTATCGTCCAATCATACCCCATACGTGTTCGATTGGGGAGAGATCGGGGGATCGACCATGACAAGGCAGCATGTCGACACTCTGTAGAGCGCGTTGGGTAACAACAGCGGCAATGGGGCGTGCGTTATCCTGTTGTAAAACACCCCTGAGAATGCTGTTCATGAATGGTAGCATAGCAGGTTATATCACCAGACGGACGTCCCCACATCTGCAGTTAGGGTGGTTGGGATAACTACGAGAGTGCTCCTGCTGTCATAGGAAATATCTCCCCAGACCAGAACGCCCAGTGTAGTTCCAGTGTGTAGACGCCGCAGACAGGTGGAATGCAGGCACTCACCTGGCCTCCTTCTAACCAACACACGGCCATCACTGGTACGAAGGCAGATTCAGCTTTCATCGGAAAGCACAACAGACCTCCACTTCATCCTCCAATGGGCTCGCGCTTGACCTCACTGAAGTCGCAGACGGCGGTGGTTTGGGGTAAGTGTAATGCACGTCGCGGGGCGTCTGGCTTGGAGCTGTTCTTCAAGTAACCGGCTTCGAACAGTTCGTTGCGCCCGTCACTGTGGTGCCAACTGCCGCTCAAATTTCTGCTGCAGACGCCGTCCGAAGCGCCAATGCCATACGCTGAAAACGGCGGTCCTCCCTCTCGGTGATGCCAGTGGGACGTCTGGAGCCCGGTCTTCCTGTAACCGTAACTTCTCCTGACCACTGCTGCCAGCACGCATGCACAATGGAGACATACCTGCCAAGTAGTGCTGCAATAGCACGGAAGGAAAAACCACCTTCTCGTAGCCTTATTACACGGGCTGGGACAAATGCAGAGAGCTATTGATACTGGCCTCTCCGTCGTCGTCAAGGCATTTTTGACCCACTCACAGTCACCCCGTCCAATCTCACAGGTAAATAACGCTCTCACGCAACGGGTATTTAAGTCAAACCTGATATGCAACGTCATGGGACCACTACTAGCACCACGCTAATGCGATTTGCTGGGAATTTGAATCAGCGTCATCTTTCAGATGTACAAATACGCCTACCAACGTTCATTAATCCAGCACAACCCCTTCTTGGTGTTGGGAATTTGTTTCCCGCCAGTGTATTTTTAAAACCAACATTACATACTGTTCATTAATCCAGCACAACCCCTTCTTGGTGTTGGGAATTTGTTTCCCGCCAGTGTATTTTTAAAACCAACATTACATAGTCTAATGACATACTAATTAATCTCTTAAATTCTGTTTAACAGTTTAGGTACGGTACGTTTTATTGCATGGAATGTCCAAGACTTGTATCCTTTTGCTCCTAATAACTGGGTCCACAATTGTGCGAATTTGATTGATGATATCGTAGGAAATGTGTTCAGTGTCCAAGTACGTCGTGTGTTACGATTGAATATGATCATTGTAACCGTTTGTTTGAGCAATCGTTTGGATTTAAGTCAGTTAATTTAATTTGATATAATTTGATTTAATTTAATTAGGTTGTATCATGGCTACTATCATAAACATAGATGGGCAGGAGGTCGCCCTTCCGACCATCTAAACTTGATAGGAACGATCCTGGTATTTGATCCTAGTTTATCTGATAGCCGAGTAACAGGCCTACTAGACGCCATACAGGAGGTAGGAGATTTGAATGGTTGTCGATACCAAGACAAAATTCGCCACGCTAAACGAAAGCTCGCCGGTTCCGCCCTCACATATGTCAAAGTGTCAATAAATTACGTAGTATTTAATTCTAATCAAGAATGTAGCAAAAAATTGCATGAGAAATGTGCAGAGAGAACAGATACTAGATCTTGGTTTGCAAAGTGAGCCAACGCAGAGCAGAAGGCAGGAGAACCAATACAAGATTACTCAGAACGACTCCAGGCGTTAGGCCAGGGCATTTTGTCTGGCATGAATTATGATTCACCTGGAGCTACAGATCTAGTAGATGTTCAAGTTCTGACAGCATTTCTTAAAGGACAGGCTGGTTAGGTAGGATTCTATACAGGCATTCAATTACCCCCTCCTACATGTTTGAGCGACGCAGTATTAATTGCCCTTTCTTGTGAACGACATCTAGGACCATGCCCAGTACCCCCTAAGAACGAACGCAGAATGTTCGTTACAAATGAATATCACTCACGCCCAATTACTTGCTATAGATGCGGTAAACACGGTCATATTACACGGGAATGCATGTCTAGGGAACCAGCTCGCACCCAGGATACGAAACCGCGACATTTCACGAGGGAAGTTGAATCATTTTGTTGTCATGAGAAGGGTCATACGAGTCGTGAACGTGGAAACCGAAACCCTAAAAATGTAGACACACGCACTCAGAAATACCAAAACGATCGACAAGTCTCGATGAGGACCGCGGTTTGAGAACCTTGCAGGTAAATTACGATGAAAGTGAACTGACACGGGAATGCGATAACAGCGCCACCGCAGTCGTAGAGGTTGGATCCCAAATTGATACCAGTAAAGTAGATAAGTATACGAACGAATTGGTGTACATTGGAACTATAGACGATGTCACAGGACCTATTGTTATTGACACAGAAGCACAGGTATCTTAATTAGAGAGAGGAGTTTCCAAAATGCCCGTATTGAAGAATACCGTAGCTTCTTAAAAACTAAAGGATATTCAGGAGCATTACTAGAAGTATATGGTGAACAACATGAAATAGTGGACTTAGGTCCAAAACGTAGTGTCTTAATGGCAACACATTTAGTAGTCGACCTCCCGACAGGTTACCTAGAGGTTATAGGCGTTGATATGCTCAGCAACTGGGATAATATCATTGATGTAGCCCTACGCGAAGTATATCTTAAAGGACGAGGTACAATTGAGATCACACGTAGGTTAACTTATGTTGTCATACCTTTTATAGTAACATTGGAAAGCGACCCATCGCGGGAGGCGACCTAATGTTTTATAGTGAGAGATGTATCAGCGCTAGTGCCGGATTCCACGGGAGTAACTAACTTTTTTATCCTGGGAATTCCACGGAGGAGCTTGTAGCGGATTACTCTGAACAGACGCAAGTCATGACTAGTACATGCCGTCTTCTCTCAAAAGACATTGCGGTTTACTTCAGAGAACCGAACATACAAGTTTTCAGCGGATCATCCTCTAAGAAATTACAACTGGTCATCCTAAATTCCCTTTCGAAGGTTGCGCAGGTCTGCACCACGCAATGCGTGACGTTGCCATCAAGAAGCGCAGTACTAGTGTCTGATCAAGCCAGTGGGCCCGTACCGAAAACACATATCGAAGTAATTTTGGAACCCATTGAAGTGTGCATACATGGTGTACTTGTAGCACGAGTGATTAGTACACTCAGAGCTAAGAAAAGTATTGCAAAATTAATTAACACTGTCAGGAAGAACTGACTATTCCGAACGGTACACCAATTACTGATGTGGAGGAGTTTAGTATTAGTGTCAGTGATATAAGTAGTGGAGCGGTAGAGCTTACCACGTCAGGAATGAGATGTGTGATGAAGGGGGTGGAGTGAGGGAGCTTGCCACGTCAGGTCTTGTCCAGTGCACTGGAAAGCCTGAGTATTTTGTGAGTGGGAGGCTGGACTTCACCACAAGTGAATGTTGCCATGAAGGTAACGAGCGGTGTTGTTCGACTGCAACACCCTGTGACTCTAAGGTGGTTAACGAGCTTAGACCGAAGTTTGCCCACCTTGGAGAAGCTGAAGGACACTTAGTACTAAACACCCTGTTAGAATATGCGGACCATTATTATGACGAAAGTAAAGGTTTGTTAGGGTGCACCTACAAAATTACACCCAAGATTGAAACAGGTTCTGCTCCACCTATTTTAAGAGACCGTATGGCGTGCCGCATGCTCAAAAAGAAATAGTACAAGAATTTATTGATGATCAATTAATGACGGAAATTCTTGTCCCAAGTGTTTCACCTTGGTCAGACCATGTAGGCATTGTACCCAAAAGGTCGGCTGACGGTACACCTATATATAGATTTTGTGTAGATTATAGGGCTTTAAACAGCGTGACAACCCCTCATCTAATAGCCGATTAGAAAGAGTATATAAAACCATAGCTAATAAGCTCACTCAAGGGCCAAACTGATTGGGATGAATATTTCCCGTATGTAACGAAGTGACAGGTGTTCTGTCTCAGAACATTCGAAAACCGAGAGTCCTCAGTTTGATTTAGAGAATAATCCCGTAAGTGAAATTCATTGCCCCCAGTCCGATTTAGAGAATATTCCACTACGTGAAATTCAGAGTCCCTAGTTCGACTTAGAGAATATTCCAGTAAGAGATATCCAGAGTCCCCGGTTCGATTTAGAGGAACAGAATCAATGAAATACAAACAATGAGAAGCCATGTCCGACACCGAGTCGACTCAAAAGGAATGCCACACTCAAAACAAAAGCTAAACTTGCAATGAGACATAGACATCGTGGTGGTGTAAAATCCCAAAATTACACGTCGGACAAATTGTCACTTATGTATAATAATTTGAATAATTCTACTCAGTTTCAATTGTCGTAATGATTTATCGTAGTGATAGTCAATTTTAGGACAAAGTAAAAATTAAAAAAAAACGTATTCCCCAATAATAAATGGATGATGATGATAAAATTGTATATGGAACCTCTTATAGGTGAGTCGCAAGAAGGCCCTAATACGGAATTTCAAAGGAACAATAGCTAGTCGTTATTCTGAGTAAGCCCAACGTGAAATGGATAAACTAAACCCGTTGAGCAGATGAACTTACAATGTTAGAGAATATATAATAATAATGATAATTTTTACGTGCAATGCCCGTACCAACGTTTTTAAATATGTATCTCCCCTATATTCATGTGTCCCCGACCTTTAAAACGACCACCTGATGGCTTGGTTCCGCTAATGAACTAGAGGTGGCAGCATCTATTGGCCTCTAGTCGGAGTTGTATCTTCCACCGCTAGAGTGAGTTTGTGGTGTCTTCTGATCTCATCCTAGTAGAGACATAATTGAAGGATAATGTATTCTACGTCATTGAACAAAAGACTGTATGTACATCATGCCGCCAAAATAATTACATAATGTGCACATTGTTACTTGATGTGTCAATCTGTGATTGGACAATGACAAATTAACATGAATGCAGTGCGGTATTTGACTTTGGTATCTCCGCCATGTTGTCATCTAATAGTCTGTCGTCAAGAAAGCAACAACCTAGTTGGTCGTGAAAGAGGATCTCTCCGTGTGCTGGGGGCTTTGGCCCCTAGCCTCTACGAAATATGATATATTAAAACTAAGGAAATGCCTGTGCTCCTAGGCTATTATTTCTTAATTTGCCGTGAAGATGACGCGTGGTCTGTTTATTTACTGGCTACAAGAAGGAAAGCCTCGTGGGTGATCGAAGCTGCTTGGGTGTGCTACCGCAGCAATGTTCAGGCAGTTCATATCTTTTATATTATTTAAAATGTGTTGATTATTTTATTATTGTTGTGTCTCCACAGAGAAGTTTTTAAGGTACGTAATTATTTAAAATTTTATATATTGTTATGGAGCTCCGATATAGGCCTTATATTTATGTTTTAATACTGTATTTTGTTTCGCCTGGTAGGCCTAATTTTTCTGTTTTGCTAATGTTACCAGATAAGTAAATTTTATTGTTTTCCTTCGTACCTTCTGGAGACACGTTTCTAGTTTATCTTACGTTGCAATTCATTATTTATTTAGTTTATTTCTTTTGGTAGTCTTTGGGATTGCCCTTTTATTAAGTTGGTTTACGATCCGTTGCAGCTTAATTTGCCTCATGTCAATAATGTTAAGGCGTAATTCTTTCATCCCGTTCATTTCTCTCTGGTGACGTTCTATTTTAATAAAAGTAATTGTTTGCCGTAATTCGATTAGACATGCGGTCATCTTTTTTGGAGGCCATGTTTGGTTTTTGTTTTGCCCGAGTGCATTCTGGTCTTGAGAAGGCATTCTCTAGGCGTCGAGCGGGAGACTCAAACGTGTTGTGGTGCTCGCTTAGTATGTTTTTGTTAATCTTGTTGGTTTAACTTTGTGTTTTGGTGAATGTTCCTGTGTTTTTCTCCGTCACGAATGTTGTGGATTTCTTAATTGATCATATTTTATTTTATTAATTTAATTTTAAATTTTTCGTTTTTAATCGTGGCCTTGATGTCTGCATGTCGGGTCGGTATTGCGTACCTTAGTAAATTATCAAGCCCTTTCTCATTTGGTAGTACCTGTATTCAGGAATTCTGTCTTTTGGGCTTTATTATTTTAATTTTAAATTAAATCTTTTCTTTTCACTCTGCAAGTATGTTAAGCAGTCTCTTGCCTACTTATGTAATTAATTTTTTTTGGTCTTAAGCCATGTGCACCAGAGAGAGGTTGTTCTGCCAATAGAGTTTCCCTTTTATTATTTTGTTAAATTTTTATTTCCTTTGCCCATTTTGGGAATTAAATTTTATTTTAAATATTAAGCAACTGTTGTGGCATTATTTCGTCGGCGACAATTCTATTAGTTATCGGAGGGTGTCTGTAGACGAGCCTGTGCGTTTCCCCCTTCTCCACCTTCCTTCCTCCTTTAGGTGTTCTTCTGTTGGGGCATGTCTTCTGGCGGTGGTTTTGCAGTAGAAGCGCCGCGGACCTCTTGAAAACAAGGTAAGTTGGTCCATCCATATCCACCCTGGCCATCCCCGTGTCATTTTGGTAGCAGACCAAGCTCGTGTAGCGCTTCTGCAGCCATCCCCTCCACCTTTCCCGCAGGCTCGTTTTATGGACCCTTCTGATGCTGATGGAGCGGTTGTTGATGGGATCTGTCATGTCAGTGCACTGGATGTTATTTAATGCTAATCCTTGTCGTTTGTTTGATTTCATGTTTGCCTCTGAATATCCATGTGGTGATATGTAAGTGACCTGTTCCAAGCGAGGTGTCTGTGCTATTTTTTATCCTGTTTGTGATGCAACATTCCCGGTGAAAATTGAAGCTTGGTAAGTGACTGGCATGTGTTCTTGGCATGGGAAATGTGGGTTTGTTAATATTCTGATAGCCTACATGCTGCGAGTGAAGACATTGAGGAGCCCTGTCTGAAGCTGTTCGTCATGTGGTTTGTGGCAATTTTTGTAATTTAGCTTCCTGTTCTCGAGCCAAGCAAGCGATGAAGTCTGCAGTTCTGAGCAGCATTGCGCATGATTTTGTATAGTATTGTGGCAGTTTTCGAGTGTCAACCTAATCTATGGTGTTGGTAATTGGTAGTTTATGGTATTGTTGTAAAAGTGTAAACTGTCCTCGTAATTTCTAAAATTTGTTTCTTTCTGTATTGTCTACCTGCATTCTGTGTTTTTCAAAATGGCCGACAATAATAGTGCTTTTGATTTAATTGACTTAAGAGATAACCTTGTGAATTTGGAGCGTTCTTCTGGGGTTGAACGTGAGTCAGCTCTGTTTACTAGGTCTGAGGATTTGGGGTCGATTACTGGTAGTGGTTTGCCTGCCCCTCTATTGCCTGGTTCTGGCTCGTCCAGACCACTTAACCCTGCATACGGACATTCTTCTCATGTTAGGTCACCTAATGATTTCCTGGGTCCTGCCGACCCATTGCATCCCAGTTTTTTCTCTGGCAATGTAAATGTTTTGTCTCCTGTAGAGGGTGTGCGAGCAAGCTACCCTGGTAACAATGTCCCTTTTCCAAATGCTACGTACTCCCCTACCGTTAATTATGGGTCGATTCCTCACCCTATTTCTAGTTTCTTAACTAAGTTGAAGAGTTTCAACCTAGATGACGTTACCCAGGAGGTCCTATTTTTAAAGCAAGTGGTCGAATTGGGTAACCATGCCTCGATTTTTGGGATGTCGGAACATCAGGCTTTCCAACTGTTGTATCCTGTTGCATCCGGTATGCTGCGCGAAAAGCTGATTGAAGCTATCCACCTCCGCATGTCCTTAGCCATGTTCATTAGGGAAGTGTTGTGGTTTTTTGTCCCTGCGAGTGCCCTTAGTACTCTCGAGCAAAAGTTCTTATATCGTGTCCAAAGGTTGGACGAGTCACTTAGCGACTATATCAGTGACATTAAGGTATATGCCCAGGTATTTGCATCCCCTTTAACTGAACGACAGTTGGTGTCATCTATTGTAAATGGGTGTTTGCCTCAATATAGGTCATACATGACTATGTGTACCAGGCCTTCGTCATTTGTCGAGCTAAAACAGGTCGTTATAGAGGCTATGGCTGTGAAACATGCAGATTCCCTTCGTGTAGCTAATGTTCCTCCTCCTTCCTTGATGTCTCGTCCCCCTCCTTCATTGGTGTCTCGTCCCCCTCCTAAGGTTATGTTTCATCCAAGACCCAATGTTAAGTGCCACACGTGCGGTGGCGTGGGACATGTTAAGAAGGTGTGTCCGAATAACCAGGTTGTGTATCGCCAATGACGGGATATTTTGGAGACCAATTCGGGTGTTACTTCTAAGGATATTTCTGTGCATGAGAATTTGGGAAAACCCTGTGAAGTTTCTGGTCGCCCTACTAATGAAAATCTTGGTAACACTTTGAAAACTAATTCATCACGTGCTAATTCTGCTTATGTCGCTGACCTACCTAACCTGTCGGTGAGCAATGTCGTGGCAAGTCAGCCTAATTCTAAACATAATGTGAAACCTGTGGTGCGGGTGTCCTCGTCATCTAATTGTAATCGTTTTAGAGTGAGTAATGATTTTGGAATTTCTCCTGTGGCTAAAGGAATATCCCCCTTTATTGAAATTTGTGTTAATGACGAGCCCGTTTCTGCATTGCTTGGTTCTGGTAGTGTCGCATCCTTTATAAGCGAGGTCTGGTTTTTATCTATGAAGAGTGTTTGCAAATTACCTGAGTTAGAGCCTAACAATGAATCTTTTATTTCGGCAAATTGTTCAAACTTAAATATTTTGGGTAGTGTGACAGTCAAAATCCATATTCTAATTTTTTCTTGGAAGTTTAAATTTTTTGTTGCCAGAAATCTTTCTTGTTCTGTGGTCATTGGAGCTAATTTCATGTCCCACGTTGGTATGCTTCTTGATTTTGGTGCTCGCAACTTATGGTTTAAGTTTAATCCGCAAATTAAATTATCGTTTAACCCGGTTTTATCTTCTCCTGCTGTCAATTCTGTTAGTGAACCTGTGACTATTGAGGATCTCGATCTGGAAAATTTAACGAGTCCTCAAAAGGATGCCATTAAGAGGTTATGTCAGGAGTATAGTGATGTATTTACTGACAAGTTGGGTGTAACCCATTTGATGGAATACAAGATTGAGCTAACCGATTCTGTGCCGGTGCGTTCCAGCCCGTATCGCCTTGCCCCGCCCAAGATGGCTGAACTTCGGAAGATTATCGATAAGATGTTGGAAGAAGGTGTAATCCAACCTTCTATCTCGGCCTACTCATCCCCTGTATTCCTTGTGCCAAAACCTAACGGTGGTTTTCGGCCGGTGGTCGACTATAGGGCTCTTAATCAAAAGGTTGTTTTACAATCCATCCCTTTGCCGGACCTTCATACATGCTTTAGTTGGTTTCGCAACGCGAATGTGTTCACGATCCTCGATTTAAATTATTCTTACTTCCAAATTCCCCTCTCTCCGGAATCCAGGCATGTTACTGCTTTTTCCACTTGACTGGAACCTATTTGAGTATGCCCGTGTCCCGTTTGGCCTATCCACCGGAGCCGCTGTGTTGAGTAGACTTCTAGACAAGGTGTTTTCAGAAATTAAATTCAAGTTTGTGTACCACTATCTTGACGATGTGGTGATCTATTCTGAGTCCTTCGAGGAACACGTTGATCATCTGAAAGTTGTACTTGATCGGTTGCGTGACGCTGGCCTTACCGTCAAATTGTCCAAGGTTTCATTTGCCAAGCCCAAAATTTCCTTCTTGGGTGATATTGTTTCCGCATCTGGTATCTCCGTGGACCAGTCTCGCACTCAGGCCATCAGAGATTTTAAACCACCCAAGAACGCCGAAGGGTGTTGCTCGTTATATTGGTATGGTGAACTTCTTTCGTAAGTTCATCAGTAACTTTGCCGACCGTGCTGCTCCTCTAAATCAATTACGCAAAAAGGCTGTGAAGTTTGAGTGGGGTCCCTCTCAGCAGGCAGCCTTCGAAGATCTAAAGCTTGCGCTCTCTAACGCCCCTGTATTAGCCATTCCGGATTTTGGGAAGCAGTTCATTGTACAGACTGATGCGTCTGGTCGTGGGGTTGGTTATGTCCTACTGCAAGAGTCTGATCTGGGTAGGCAACCTATTGCATACGCTTCTCGTACCTTAACGGACGCAGAGAGGAAGTATTCCATATACGAACTTGAGGGTTTAGCTGTGCTGTTCGCCCTGGAAAAATTCCGTATGTATCTTGAGCACACTAAGTTTCTCCTCGAGACCGATCACCAGGCCTTGATCTGGGTGTTAGGGAAACCCCGTAAAACTGGTAGGATTGCCAGATGGGCAACTAGGATTCTGTCATTCCAGTTCACGGTCCACCATATTCGTGGGTCCGAAAATGCGGTAGCTGATTCCTTAAGCCGTATGTATGAGGAAACATCAGAAGAGGAAAGTCAAAAATGTGAACCCGTAAACCTTGTATCACCTGTAAATTATGTCAATGTCGTTCTCAGCAATTCCCCTGTGCTTTTTGAAGATATGAGGAGATTCCAGAAAGAAGATCCCTCCTTATCTAGCCTAATTGACCGAATCAATTCTGGGGAAGTGATCAAGCCCTACTCTCTAAAGGATGGTGTATTGTGCTGTTCGTCTCGTCATGACCGTCTACCTAAAATTGTGCTCCCGGCGGTCCTCATTCCGGAAATCTTTCGTTACTATCACGAATCTCCTATTGGTGGCCACCTAGGAGTATTCAAGACCCGTGCTAAGATCAGACAGTTCTTCATTTGGCAAGGTATGGATGGCGACATCAGGAGGCTCATTAGAAATTGTGCTTCATGTAGTATTAGCAAACCTCCGGTTTCTACTAAGGTTGGCCTGTTGTCATCTGAACCGGCATCTAGACCCATGGAGAGGCTTTTTATCGACCATGTTGGCCCGTTCCCTCGCTCTGGTCGGGGAAACCAATTTGCGCTTGTTGGCACTGACGGTTTCACCCGGTTTAGTTGGATATTCCCCACCAGACAGGCTACGACCAGTTCCGTCATAAAGTGTCTTAATTCCATCTTTTCATCTTTACGGCCATGTCAGTTCCAGGTGTCAGATAATGCCAAGTGCTTTGTATCTCATCAGTTCCGTCAATTCTTATTTGATTATGCTATTTCGCATGTAACCACCACTCCCTATATTCCTAACCCGTCTCTCGCTGAGCGAGTCAATCGTAATCTCCGTTCTGCTCTGATTGCTTTCCACCACGACGACCATTCCAAGTGGGATTCTAATTTGCATTGGCTCAATTTTGCTTTCAACACCGCCGTGCATGAGAGCACGCAAGCCACCCATTTTTCGTTAATGTTTTCGTTTATGGCTAATTCTCCGTTGTCTAATCTGTGGAACCTGCACGATCTCCTTCCAGACAGTTTCACGCCCGAGGATATGAGGGCGAAATTAGACGAGGATAGAGAGAGTATTAAGGTATCACATGACCAATTTGCCAAGCGACACAATGCCTGTCGCAGGCCAACTGATTTGGAAATTGGAGATGTTGTGTACGTCCGCAATTTCGAGCCCAAGGGCGTCAGTAATCTAGTTTCTAGCAAGTTGACCCCTCGTTTCAAAGGCCCCTGTTATCTAGAGGCATTCCTGACTCCCGTTACTCTTCTTATTCGAAACCCTAAGGCCAACAAAATATCCAGAGTGCATCTCTCGCACATAAAACGAGGTGGAGAGGTTTGTAATGAGGAAATGCTACCATAAATTTTGTAAACTGATTTTTGTATAATGTAGAGTATCCCTAACCTTCATTGAAGCCTTCAGGCATCTGTTCCTTCTGGAATTTTGAATTGGGTTTAAAAACTCTACTGGGATACAGCCTGTAACTGTTGGGTAATTCCCGTTTAATGGTAAAATGTTAACATTGGGTAATAGCCTACCTTTGTAAAATTGTAATTAATTTTGATGTTTTCGTAGAAGATGCTAGCATGTAAGTAGGACTCGGTGGGAGACCTAACTCATGGTGATATTATATACCTGTATCCTTGGGAATTTGAGTGGTCATTCCTCTACCGTAGATCCTTCTAAATGTATGGTCGTTCAACGCGTGTATTATGGAAATGTACTTCTCGTGTACTGTAAAAAGGTAACTCTGTTTAATGCAAGATTGTAAGCACGGATCTAGGGCATGGTCAGGATATTCTTTCTTCATTTAAATTCAACTTTGTTTCTCTTTTACAAAATGTAGTAAGAATTAGTAATTTCTGTAAACTTTTATTTTTAAAATTAGATTAACTTCTGTTTTGTAAATGGCTGCCCACTCGTCGCATGATAGCTGGCACACTGCTTCCACCTACTTCGTCTAAAGCTAACAACATAGGACTTTTTGAAAATTTACCTAACGTGTCTCGGACTCTGAAAGCACTGCAGGTGCTGGTGTTCTGCGTTTCTGAAGACTTATGGACACAGGGTAGCTGTTAACTAAGTGGTTTGTGAGATGATCAATTATCCCTTCCCTGGTAATCTGACCCTGCACTCTTCCTAACCAAAACGATGCGGTTTTTATCCGTCAATTGGAGTTAACTGGTGAACATTATCTTCTGGAATCATGCTTGGTGAATCGTCTAGTTACGGAGTACTGCTTATGCCTAGGCATATTCGTGAACGTTGTTCACGCTTAAGGGAGGGAGACTGTTACGTGCAATGCCCGTACCAACGTTTTTAAATATGTATCAACCCTATATTCATGTGTCCCCGACCTTTAAAACGACCGCCTGATGGCTTGGTTCCGCTAATGAACTAGAGGTGGCAGCATCTATTGGCCTCTAGTCGGAGTTGTATCTTCCACCGCTAGAGTGAGTCTGTGGTGTCTTCTGATCTCATCCTAGTAGAGACATAATTGAAGGATATTGTATTCTACGTCATTGAACAAAAGACTGTATGTACATCATGCCGCCAAAATAATTACATAATGTGCACATTGTTACTTGATGTGTCAATCTGTGATTGGACAATGACAAATTAACATGCAGTGCGGTATTTGACTTTGGTATCTCCGCCATGTTGTCATCTAATAGTCTGTCGTCAAGAAATCAACAACCTAGTTGGTCGTGAAAGAGGGTCTCTCCGTGTGCTGGGGGCTTTGGCCCCTAGCCTCTACGAAATATGATATATTAAAAAAACTAAGGAAATGCCTGTGCTCCTAGGCTATTATTTCTTAATTTGCCGTGAAGATGACGTGTGGTCTGTTTATTTACTGGCTACAAGAAGGAAAGCCTCGTGGGTGATCGAAGCGGCTTGGGTGTGCTACCGCAGCAATGTTCAGGCAGTTCATATATTTTACATTATTTAAAATGTGTTAATTATTTTATTATTGTTGTGTCTCCACAGAGAAGTATTTAAGGTACGTAATTATTTAAAATTTTATATATTGTTATGGAGCTCTGATATAGGCCTTATATTTATGTTTTAATACTGTATTTTGTTTCGCCTGGTAGGCCTAATTTTTCTGTTTTGCTAATGTTAACAGATATGTAAATTTTATTGTTTTCCTTCGTACCTTCTGGAGACACGTTTCTAGTTTATCTTACGTTGCAATTCATTATTTATTTAGTTTATTTATTTTGGTAGTCTTTGGGATTGCCCTTTTATTAAGTTGGTTTACGATCCGTTGCAGCTTAATTTGCCTCATGTCAATAATGTTAAGGCGTAATTCTTTCATCCCGTTCATTTCTCTCTGGTGACGTTCTATTATATTAAAAGTAATTGTTTGCCATAATTCGATTAGACATGCGGTCATCTTTTTTGGAGGCCGTGTTTGGTTTTTGTTTTGCCCGAGTGCATTCTGGTCTTGAGAAGGCATTCTCTAGGCGTCGAGCGGGAGACTCAAACGTGTTGTGGTGCTCGCTTAGTATGTTTTTGTTAATCTTGTTGGTTTAACTTTGTGTTTTGGTGAATGTTCCTGTGTTTTTCTCCGTCACGAATGTTGTGGATTTCTTAATTGATCATATTTTATTTTATTAATTTAATTTAAAATTTTTCGTTTTTAATCGTGGCCTTGATGTCTGCATGTCGCGTCGGTATTGCGTACCTTAGTAAATTAACAAGCCCTTTCTCATTTGGTAATACCTGTATTCTGGAATTCTATCTTTTGGGCTTTATTATTTTAATTTTAAATTAAATCTTTTCTTTTCACTCTGCAAGTATGTTAAGCAGTCTCTTGCCTACTTATGTAATTAATTTTTTTTGGCCTTAAGCCATGTGCACCAGAGAGAGGTTGTTCTGCCAATAGAGTTTCCCTTTTATTATTTTGTTAAATTTATATTTCCTTTGCCCCTTTTGGGAATTAAATTTTATTTTAAATATTAAGCAACTGTTGTGGCATTATTTCGTCGGCGACAATTCTATTAGTTATCGGAGGATGTCTGTAGACGAGCCTGTGCGTTTCCCCCTTCTCCACCTTCCTTCCTCCTTTAGGTGTTCTTCTGTTGGGGCATGTCTTCTGGCGGTGGTTTTGCAGTAGAAGCGCCGCGGACCTCTTGAAAACAAGGTAAGTTGGCCCATCCATATCCACCCTGGCCATCCCCGTGTCAATAATAATAATAATATCAATAATTATAATAATAATAATAGCAATAATAATAATAATAATAATGATGATAAAAATTCTTTTATGAATACTTCTTTTGTACTCTTGCCCAAGGAAAGCAACCACAGAGAAAACACTTGAGATAGCGCCCAGAAATCGCTGCACAGTATATTAAATAAGTAACAGAAAAACGTTGAAGCCTCCGTGGCTTAGGCGGCAGCATGACGGCCTCTCACCGCTGGGTCCGTGGTTCAAATCCCGGTCACTCCATGTGAGATTTGTGCTGGGCAAAGCGGAGGCAGACAGGTTTTTCTCCGGGTACTCCGGTTTTCCCTGTCACAATTTCATTCCAGCAACACTCTCCACTACCATTTCATTTCATCTGTCATTCATTTAATCATTGCCCCAGGGGAGTGCGACAGGCTTCGGCTGCCGGCACAGTTCATATCCTCGCCGCTAGATGGGGGCTTCGTTCATTCTATTCCCTGACCCGGTCAGTCGACTGGAAGCAGGCTGTGGATTTTCTTTTTCAACAGAAAAACGTATTGCTTTGTTCAATAATTATATAGTATTGTAATCCAAAGTGGTCTATTTTTAATACAGTAAGGATGTATTGTACTAATGTTTATACAGACCTACGGAAAGATGCATTACTATAGATTATTAATTCATTCCTTCATGGAAGCAAATATTTTAGTAAAGCAAATAGTTAATACAAGACGGTGAGTGTATTAAAGAGCTGTGACTTATTAACTTGATTGTGATGCAAAGGATCCTGTTCCCACCCCTACCCTTTACAGGCAATATCATGCATGACTTTCACTCGAATTTTGATAAACCGAATCTTCAGTGTTCCACACACATCTGTGTATGATCAAGTGTAGTAATCATAAGCAATCAGAATATTAAATCATGTTTACAAGTTTGTTTCAAGACCATGAGTGAACTACTTGCAACGTGAACGTGAGAGGAAGAATTCCACCACCCTTATCCAGTTATCCGCCTAGGTATGATTGGTAGTGCATTAAAATCAACAATACTAAGCCCCAGTAAGACGAGCAGAGCCAGGTTTTTGTCAACGAATCCGAAGAGGACGGGTAACTTAGTCTGATAGAAAATAATCACTGTGAGGCCAAAGGTTTTAATTTCAAAACTCAACAATAACTAACACTAGATATAATATTAAAGCCCTTGAAATGCAAGAAAATCTGAATTCGTAATGTGCACTAGATTCACTGGATAATAATTTATTCCTTGACAGAGTAAAGAATTACATTCTTAAAGAAAGAGAAAACATCTTTATTGCTGTCATTTTTGCAAATAGAAAGCCCCCCACAATCATGTTATCTTGGATCCCCCCCTTAGATTGATTGTGTTTGTGCTGCTGATGAGTTTTTTTTTGTTGATACAGAACGAGAAATAAAGTGAGGTCGTGTTATGTATTCACAGAGACGAGAAGAGACCGACAGTGATACTGCTGAATAGAAGACCCATGGTCAGTTACGAGAGGAAAGAAGAAGATGATTGGGAGAAGTCAAGATTACGCACCGTGACTTAATATTGACCCAGCTATACCAACAGGCCATTACCGTCCAAAGCGAGGGAGATGGAACAATTCATTTATTACGAGTACTATGTGTGTTTAATGTAAGATCACGCAATGAAAAGACATTGACAGAAGGAACACATGTAATTTTTCAATCAGAAAAATAATATTTTTGTTATTCTACAAGAATATTAACGCAATGAAGTTATGGCCACTTGAAGGTTATGAATTATCATGCACTGGTAATTATTATGGTATTTGTAATGGTTAAGATGTGTTGTGTTTCATGTAATTAACTGAACACAGCAAAATTTTGTATGTGACATACATTGTAATTCTGTAAATGGATGTCCCATATGAGGATGCATGTTAAACAATATCTGATGGCAAGGGATAGATTGCACCTAAATCTTATAATGCATAATGCAGTGAAGTCTAAACAAACTATAGGTTGAGTTGTAAGCATTATTATATAGAGATTCCGCTATGTAACTTAAAGGTAAATTGAGACCCACTCATGATATTGATAAGTAAATTAATGTGAAATCCTTATACTCTTCGTTTCAAGTTTATGCTAAAACAATTAAGGGTACTTGGGATTTAAATAAACGTAGTAGGTATTTGGCCTTCTCCGTCTGTAATGTCGCACACTGCCGAACGACCTCAAGAAGGAAAGAGATAAGTGGATGTTTTCTTCTATGTTTAAGCACTTTGCTGAAGAATCGGTTAATAGACAAAGGAAGAGTCTGTGTGAATATGTGAGATATTTATGAGGTCGTAGTCACTGGCGTGACGATAATAGTCTGAAAACTACACCTCTAGTCTATGGGTTCGGCTGTGTGAAAGATGTCAAGCACCACAGTGAGTGGAGCTGCGGTGCTTTCATTCAAACACTTACCTTGCTTTAACACAGACCTTGCAGATTACGTCATGGAACTTACAACTTTCAACAAATTAAGCCATCACTGGTTGAAAAGAGGGGGTATTGCGACGTAGTGGTTGTGTACGTTGTACTGTAAAAGGGAATTCCTGGGTTGGAGATCATGTTCAATTAACAAGTATGGGATACTTTTAAATTACATCGAAGCTCTACAGAGAAGAAGATATGCGTGTTTAAATTTGTAGGAAGTTTCCACTCGGTATTAATATATGTGCAGGCGAAGGGTTTACTTAGACAGTCCATATGGCAAGAGGCACTTGTGGAGCATTTAGTTTAAGTGCCTCAATTGATATTCCCTCGCAGTCAGTCTCCAAATTTAATTAGTTGGAACTGTGCAGTATTTCCAGCTTTAAATAATCATAAAGAAACCATAGCATGCGAATCCTTTAAGCTTCTCATTAGAACTACGTTTATTTATATTACGTTGTATCTATCAGCCCATCTCAAACTCGCACTTGTAATGATTTGACCAATTAGAACGATAGGACGCTATGACGTGTGGATCAAACTTGGAATGGTGGGAGACGAAAAGCGTCTACCCCTAAAGTTTTATAAGGTTATGCATGGGTCCATTGGCAGCCTGTATCTGCGTACATCTTTCGGGACGGGTGTGCTGTCCATTCACCGAGAGGGCAGGTATTGTCTTCACCAAATTCGCAGCAGGACCAGTGTATACTATGTACACTTCTTAACTCAGCAGTTTAAGGTGACAGAACCTTTACTCAAATTCACTAATTGTTCAGCAGCAGGACCAGTGTACAGTATGTACACTGCTCAAATCAGCAGTTTAAGGTGAGAGCACCTTTACTAAAATTCACTTAATGTTCATCAGCAGGAACTCAGCAGTTTAAGGTGAGAGAACCTTTACTAAAATTCACTAATTGTTCAACCCCGTAAGACTTCACTGCTGCATCTCTACTTAGTATAAAACGAAGTCCCCGATTCTTGGATGTTACGGGTCAACTCGAGAACCCCTGGATAGATTTTGATGCGGGTTTCACCATTCTGTAAAGGATATCTCGAGGATGATTTCTATAGAAAATAATTTACTTATGATCAAAGGAAGCCGAGCAGTAACTATTTTAGTCGAAAAGTCGGAAAAAAAACCTGGCGTCCGAGCGTTTTGTAAGCTTACGCTGGGCAAAACGTTAAAAATATGTAAATACTATGAGTGTAAGAATTGTTCAGCATGAAAAGTTCTACAAAAACGTCCACGAGAGCATATGTCTATCTTCAATACATCGCTCACCATAAGTGTTTTTACGTTTTAATTTCTTCCAACCATGTCCATTCAACTACTGAGGCGACAGTTTACGAGCTAGCTAAGGACGAGTGTATCAACCCTGTTAGAGTCTAGCTAGCGGGCGAACCTATTGCCCCAGATACAGCCAGCAGCAAACCGTTGAGTCGTGTTGAGTTAAGATTTCTGAGAAGGGTTGTTGTGTTTGGAGTTTCCCTGGAAATGCAACTCGGGTTTTCTTCATTTCGCCTGTGAAACACAGTCAACTTAAGATTGGACGGAAGGGGAAATCGACTTTCATTCATCTCGCCATTCATAAATTACGTCTGACAAGAATTTTTGGTACATGCATATCCATGACAATATAATTAATAGTCCAGTCAGTGATTTTAACCCATCATGCCGAGACGTAAACGGATATTGTGTCGTTGTTCATTGACATTGGAAAAAAGTTCTTATCACGTAATGCATTCATAACTGTTCCCGGACGAAGCCGGGTTGGGTTGCTAGTTATTGATAAAAGACCACTCTGGCATATTTTAAAGTAAATTTGGATATACATTGTAATTGTTTTGACGTGTGGAACTTGATATTTAAGTGTTGGCTTAGATGAGAATGTGGAGATGTAGCATCCACACTGTTTTAAGTTAAATAAAGACTTTAAGGATTAGAATTCATTGGCCAGAATGAATAAAAAATAACTACCATAAGTCAGCTGGTTTACTGCATGCTATTACCTGAATACCCTTAATCACCATCCTCTCGTCTCCTTGCATGCAAATCATAGGTGACAGCTGTCTCAGCTCCGAGTGTCCCTTACTTTTCACGGTTATTTGGTCGTGGAAACAGGTAAAATTTGGATCTTGGTTTGGTGTCTCACCGGGTACTTATTTGAATCATGGCGATGTACCTGGCCACATACTGATTGAGAGTCGACGTTCACTTGAGCTCGGTCGAAACCTCACAATGAGATGCGGTACATTGCCAAAACATAAAACCAACGAAATAGGCTTAATAATTTTTCTAATGTCTAAAACTTGGCTGAACGCCAATAGCTGCTCAAAATGTCCTCCAGCCATCTCAAGACATCTCATCGCCTGATCCGCAACCCTCCTGCTCTTTTCGAATGTTAAAAACGGTCACATGTTGGTGAGCTATGAGTTTGGTCAATATTCAATAAGTGTTATGTAAGATGTGGAATTAAATGCTTTTTAATCGGTGAACACGATTGTATCGGAAACTCAGCACCCAAATGTAATATTTACTCTCATAAAATTCCCTTCAGGTTTAGGAAACAACACAATTTGGGTACAATCATGTTGACCGTCTTAAAAGCAATTAAACTTCATTTAGTAAGGAAAAACTATAAAATGACCTCCAACACGATAATGTAAGATATCATTGTGCTCATTTTGAGGCATTGCAATAGATATTCAGGCCGCTGACTGCGCCTAAGTTTGGAAGAATCCCTTTCCCCAATTGCTTCGGGATTGAGGGCTGGTTTCTATCTTCATTTGACTTGTCCTCTTCCCCTTTATCACGCTCCAGGTGATAATTGAATAAATTTTTCCTTACACCCTGTATAGCATCAATGTAACAAGAGACTGGCGCAAATTGAAACTTTTTTGTCTGTTGAGAGAGAATTAATGAGAATCAAATTACTAGAATTTATGAGATAAGCTATCTCCCCTTTAATATCGTTTGAATTTGGTTCCCATATCTACAGGGTCGGAAAGCGATAACAGCGCACGCCGGACACGGACTAACTCATGATACATATGGATGACCTTAAGCTATTTGCCCAAACGGAGACAGGCTTTGACAATATGGTATATGTTACTATATTTCATTCAATACATCCATATATTAAATTTGATTTGAATATATGTGGCACTCCAATGTCTATTCTTGAAAGCAAGTCCATGAATAGAACAGTATACTCTCATTTTACCGTAAATCAAGAATTCCCATAGAGTATTCGTATCTTTGTTACCAGTAGATAGATGCAATCACTCGGCGGTTTCACGACGAAAGTATACTATGAGATGTACCAACGATGTCGGCGATTTAGTTAACGAACTACAACGTCTAAACCTAAGGGCACTACCGTAACGGGGTTTAAATATTTATCCCAATCTACTAGGTCACATCACAGCACTTATGCATTCAGTCAGGATACCCGTTATTACGACGTAACCCAATGCCCTGGCTAAAAACCAATACACACCGCGACAACAGAATACACCACCTACCTTTTAGAAAACTTATTTATGATGTGATGATTAACAAGAAGTTCCGTTAAGAACTATACAGCCTACTTTTCATGCCAATGATTATTCTACAGAATATGAACCTATCTAGAATAATGACGAAATTAAGTTGCTAATATCGAAATTTCCAATTAGTTCGAAATACTGTATACCTGGCATAATGTATCCTAATAGAGCACTACAGTTGGCAGCCCTGATGACTGAATATATTCTTAGTTCCGTCTCTTACGGTACTAAATACAAAATTTGGTTGAAGTCCACTGGATAGCATGGACGTTACATGCAGTTAAACATTGGATCTAACAGCGCGCGTAAAATCATTTTGGCAACAATGTCATGCATGTATTGGTCAGAAATAATCTGAAATAATATGATCTATTGTTGTGCCAATTTTGAATGAAATCCATTAGTTAGTATAGAAGTTACATGCATTTTAAAATTGAACCTATCAGCAGGCTTAGAATCATGTTGGCAGCACTGACGTATATTAGTTACTCCAAATTCGTCTAGAATGCCAGGTACTATACGTGTGCAAAGTTTAGAGCTATTGGCTTGCATACTTTCTGATATATTGATATTAGGGTAACAAAAATAGGGACAGCACATATTAACAGTTGGCAGCCCTGGTTGCTCCTTAGAATACGCATAGTCATATCTGTTATGGTACACAGAGCACATACGAAATTTGGTTGAAATCCAAATGATAGTATGGAAGTTACATGTATTTAAAGTTGGACCTGTCAGCAGGCTTAGAATCATGTTGATAGCACTGACGTATATAAGTTACTCCAAATTAATATAGAATGTCAGGTACTATACGTGTGCATAGTTTAAAGCTGTCGGCTTGCATACTTTCTGATATATTGGTATTTGGATAAAATAAATTAGGAGCATTTATTAACAGTTGGCAGCCCTGGTAGATCTTAAGAATACGCTCAGTCATATCTGGTTATGTACACATACAACATACGAAATTTGGTTGAATTCCGCTTGATAGTGTAGAAGTTATATGCATTTAAAAATTGGACCTATCAGGAGGCTTATTATAATCATTTTGGCAACACTGCCATGTTTGGCCTCCTGGAAATTAAACTGCAATATTATGATCTGTACGTGTGCCAATTTTGAAATAGCTCCCATTCATACTTTCCAAGATATCCAACATGGAGCTCAAATTTCAATTGCGATTTTTTAGCAGTTGGTAGCACTGACATCATTTTCAAATATGGCCGTGAGATATTCATGTATAGATCTTTACTCCTACCAAATTTTGTTTCGATTGCTGCAGCCGTTTAGGAGTTGATAGGGGGGGGGGACACACACACAGCCAGACAGACAGACAGACAGAAGGACAGACAGACAGACAGACAGACACACATTTGCCCGATCTCATAAGTCTACTTTTTCCTCATTTTTGCAAAATGTGAAAAGTAGGCTAAAAAACTTCATTATAGTGCGGTATGTCAAGTTACTGGACTCTCAAGGTTTTCGGGATTGTTAGAGGGTGACCTTTTTAATGAAACTAAATTAACCATAGCATTAATCAGCTCTTCCAGCCAAAATAAGGGCATTTAAGCTACAACAAACAACTTTATGTCCTATAAAAATCAGAATAATCATCCTTCTTTATTATACCTGAATGTAACTAAACAACAATCACCCTATACTGTACTGGGTGTATCAAAATAAATAGTGCAAAGTGCAACAGCTGTAAATATACGTTACTAGGAGCACAAATCTCATAACAAACATCGGTCCGCAAACATGGCTCATTATAAGTTACCACTTACTTATGGAAATATAAGGCAAAATACAGTTAAATTGCAACGCATGAGTCACGAGCAGTTTTCTGACAGAGTACTAGCGACCACAAATACATTCTGAAACTTCGAATGATGATTGTGGTCAACTGTGATACTTGAAAATAAACCTCCTATTAGAGATACTCTCACAACGTCTGGCCCAATGAACAGGTTTTCTTAGATGCTGTCCAGTATAATCCTCATATTGGTACTGTAACATTGCACTCAAAACACAAGATAGCCTCAATTTGTGAAGCCATTTGTAACTTGGATATTACATAATAAAATTAAATTGTTGCCTCATAAATATTCTAATTTACAATATTAAGTAAATTCCAAGAATGTTGAATAAAATATAGGATAAAATGCTAAAATTTGACAAAGTGAGTGCAGAGATCCTGAAAGGAACTGGCTCGTGCATATACCTTACTTTAACGTCCTATAAACGTAAAAAATGTTGGAAGGCATCAAATGAAAAAACTGTACAACCCAATTTAAATTAATTCTATATTCGGAAACTTGTCAAAAAGTTACTGTAATTTAAACAACGAAATATAAAAATTAACCCTAAAAATTAAGTCTGGAATCGATTGATTCACCTAATATGTACAGAATTCCACATTACCAGCAATGTTGTATTCCCGCCACACTCCTGCTGTTGTCGCCAGTTGCTTTCAGCCAATTTGATACAGTGGAACCTAGTCACAGAATGCAAATGACGATCGTAGATGTTAGTACCTCAGTGCCAACGCAGTCTTTCTGCAGACGTACTCACACAAATCACAGTTATGAGTAGTGTGGCTTAATAGCCAAACTCATACACGTAGCACTTCACAAATACAGATAACAGTTCTGAAATAGTTGAGTATTCTGGCCTAACCACCATGCCGGTACTCACACGAAGAACTCAGATACACAATAATTAGTCCTCGAACTCAACAGCCATACTCACAAATTATGTCGCCCAGCCTAAGAGCCATTTACCCACTTAGCACTTCCAAGTGCACAGTAATTAAGTCGTCCGGTTGAACAGCCATTCACACACGTAGCACTTTTAAATACACAGTAATTAAGCCCTTGAGTTATGCCTGACACCGTCATAGAAAGCCGAAGAACTCTTTACTTCCACTAGATTACAAAACATAGTTTCAACGCCTAATCCAACCAGTCGTGACTCAGGCTGCAGTCACAGAATCCCCACTTCTCCGTCCATGAATCATATAGTTAGTCTACAATCCAGACTCAGAATTATGTCCTCCAATCACAAAGAGACACGTTCGCTGAGTGGTACCTTCTTGAAGACAGCGTTACCATATCGCAAGAGCAATGAATCATGGAACAGGCCTATGCGTCATTCAGAATAACCCAAGATCTGAATTTCCCATCCGGGAATCACTGTCTTGCTCAAGTTAAAACCTGACAGGTTCAATACACAATTTGACAAGCCAAATATGTACAAATGAATGTAAAATATACTATACAACACAAAATTAAACCAAGATTCAGAAGGTCGACAAACACATGTCACTCAGGATTAAAATATGACCTTAAAAAATATAATAATAATAATGATAATAATCGTAATAATAGTTTTTTCACAGTCCATTTACCCTCCAGGTAGCCTTTTCCCACGGACCCAGCGAGGGATCCCACCTTAACCGCCTCTACGGGCAGTGTCCTGGAGCTTGTTATCGAAATGGGGGATACACCTGGGGAGTGGGACTAGCGCCTCGCCCAGGCAGCCTCACCTGAAAAGCGAACAGGGGGCCTCATTAGGGATGGGAAGGGATGGGAATGGGAGGGATAGACAAGGAAGAGGGAAGGAGGTGGACGTGACCTGACGGTAGGTACTGTACCCGAATAAACATGAAGATGCACTTGTCGAGCCCGAAGATCAGCTGGATTGTATAATCATCCAAGTGCCCGGCTAGAAAAACCTGTCAATCCTGTCAACAAGTACTACATGAGGATACATGGAGGACATCGGTTGTGTTATGGGCTATCTACATGGGCAAACAACTCAATTCTAATTTGGAGAGTAAGAAACGTATGGTTCTCGGGGGGTAACGGGATATGGAGAAGAGGTTCCTGATACCTGAATCCATTTCCTCAACACAATCTCTCTACATAACTGATATAATTCACAACTCACGATTTATAAAAAAAACCAACGAATTAGATTTATTAAGACTAAGAAAATAATACAATTAAAATAATAATTATCTCCATCAATAAATGAAATAATCGTGATTAAAAAACTCGCTTGTCGCTAAAACAAATGCCTAAAACATGTCCCAGTTGACATTTCAATCCACAGCTCCGTTCAAAATAAACAGCTAACAGCTGTTTCAGAGTTTAAAAATAAAATAATAATATATTTCAAATCTTATTCTCACTCCAACTCGTTAAGACAAACACTTTTAATCTATACATATAAACTCCTACTATATGAAATCCGTTAATACTAAGATACAGCTCGATTCAAAAATATCGTCAACCGATCAGCTGATTACTGTCGTCCTACCAAATATTTACAATATCCATATATTTACATTATCCTTCGTTGGTATATTACAGAACACTATTCTAATACTTTCTCTCCTGCTTCCCAATGTTACATTCATTCGTATAATGAATTCTCTAAAATACATACCATACTGTTAATAAAGTATAGCGTCTTCTTTCCACTCTTACGAATCTATTACAAAGTATTGTTTATACATCACATCTAAAACACTTTCTACTCTCACCTAACAGTATTCCAATGGTGTTAACCTTAGGATAATTATTCCAGCTTCATCATATTTATTTATCATAAATATTAATTATTATTTATATTTCTTCATTAATTATTATTAATGTTTATTTATCTTACCATTATTAATGTTTGTTTATAATACCATTAATAATGTTTGTTTATATTACCGTCGTCACAATAAATTATAGCGTTTTATTTCAATACCCAGCTTATATGGCCATGCAATCAAGTCGAGCTCATACGTAAATACGTCATAACATTGCTAATATGTTAATGAAAATTAACAATCCAATCGTTAAAAACACCTAACCAACCTCTTACGCCAACACTCCAATACCATGCCATCTATAAGTCAACTAAAATACAAATAACTTGATCTTATTCTCTTCTCACGACAATACTGCTCTAAAAATCCATTACATTCTTCCATAATACGACACCTTATTGTATTAGGTCCTCGATAATACAACTTTGCTATACAAGGTCTTACCACTTATTACACATATAATTCCAATCCCCCATAATACGTCTACATCTACGTATTATAGCTTAATTTCTTCGCTGATACTTTCATATTATCATAAGGAATATACACGCGTTTCGTTCTCCTCACAACAAATATTTAACATGTCACTATAAATTTGACATCAGAACTCTCACGTTAGTTCTCCAATCCAATAATACTTACATAAATCCTTCACAATATGTACAGTTACTTCGTTGTTTAATACCTTTCATCAATCTTGACTTTATATTTTAATACATGAACATTCCTTGGTTTACTATCGTAGTTACTATATTTATAAAAATAGTTGTTAATATTTAATAAAAATACAGTCATATAACACCTCCCTGGTCATTCCTTATTCCTTCAATGCTATATTCAAATGTCAACCTCAATACAATTATGCTGCAAAAGTTTAATATAATATTTATCCTTGTCCAACATGTCATGATTTATAGGGATTCAAATTCACCTACATCTGATATATTCACAGAATCCATCCTTGCAAATAGATTTAACGTAAAGACATTCACTAGTCTTACTAAAAGACAAAATCTTTAAAGAAACTACTTAGATCCATATTATTATACTTCCGAGTATATCTGCAGTCCTAATAGTAGTTATATCAGATATAACGTAAAGTTCAATCATCGCAAATATTCTTGCCTAGATCGTCGAAATAAAAATAAACCATGAAGACAATGTTTTATAAATGATCTTCTTCGAAGTATCTTCTCCAAGTTATATTCCTTCTTTCGCTAAAATTCCCAATATTCCTATTTCCAAACAAAAATATTATTGAAATCAAGAAAACGATCTTAATTTCAAAAATCGCAAATTCCTAAATCCATCTTCGAAATGCAATGCAAATCGTAGATAATTAGTCGAAATATTAAAATAATTAATAGAATTTAACATGATCATGAATATCCAAATATCTACCATCAATCAAAATACTTATTAAATTACTAATACATGGTGAAATGGTGTGCCCCAAAATACTATCAAAACTAGAACAAACAATATAATGAAACCTTCTTCTACGTTTACCGAATCTAGATGGCTACTAGGCATAGAAAATGCCGTAATGTACAGCATTCTCCGTCCTGCCAGCACTTCTGTCTCCCATCTCCTCCATCCGTGTGCACTCCATAGTCGAGTCTCGAAATGCATTCTCCTGGACTCTGGATTCAACTTGGATCAGTTTGTATGCATTGGACTGGGTCTACCCTAGTCCCATCATCTTCGATTCTTCTAGGCGATGATGTACATGTTCTCTTCTTCTCCTTAGTTTCATATCTGGGTAATTACGTTCTAGTTTCTTCATACTATTAAATTTTCTATTGGTTACTCCAGATAGTCTCTCCTTCCTCATACATCGTGTTCCTTGCGCATGTACTTAAGCTTCAATAATAACTTCGTTATCAGAGAAATTCATCATTCCTCTCAACTTCAGAATGTTTGACATAGTGGAAATTATATAGGTATAATAATTTCACTATTATATTACAGAGTCAATGATTGTAGAATCACACTAGTTATGTTGCTTGATATCGCTGCTTCCTTTGTTAACAATGTTCGTCTCAACTCTGTAGCGTACTTCATGATGCTACGGACAATGTTAGTGTATCACCACTAAAGATTGTTCTCTTCAAAGTACTATCACGAAATAATGTTGTTACTGCCTCGATAGCTTGTAATTTCACTTCACAATGTGGAAGTATATTTGCTGATGTATATGCTTTATATCGAACACAATTTTGTTACTTTCACTTATATTCCCGTATTCCAACTATAGTCACTTGTAGCCTGTCTCAGTGTTACTTCATTAGAAGTCCGAACGTATATCGCTATCACCTGCACTCCCGTCGCACAGTGCAGTGAATTTGCACTATCTGGGCCCTCAAAATGTAAAAAATGAATGTTATGTATTTTTTATGATTTATTACGTTTTTAGTATCAGTAATGACCAATGACCTCAGAACTGTCCCTATATGTCATAGTTGGTCACCCCCTGGGGAGTGAGAGACCACTGAAGTAGGATGTTTCTTATCGTATCCTCAGTTGGAAGCGGAGCTGATTATTTGTGTTTTAATCTTGTGCTTGTAACGACGGGTTTTTGAGCTATCTTCATCGTTTGCCACTGAATATGATAGACCAAGGTATGCTCTTTCCTTATGGAACTTGCAAAATCGTATACAAATTACTGTGTTTATGTGATAAACGTTTGAACATAGTGACTTTTGAAATATATTTTATCCTTCTTTTATGGGTTTTTAGACCCGGAAATTTGCAATTGTCAACCATTGTTGAAATTCTTTTCATTAGACTATATCTTATACCGTCTTCTGCCTGAATAAAAACTGCTTGTTACTTTTTGCAATTTTGGCTTTTTTCCCTCCTTTTAGTGCTGTCGGAAGGAATTTCGCGGAAATAACGTTTCGATATTTGGCGCCATGCAAGTGGGAAAGTGAAAGAAAGTGATGTCTTACTAAACTATTTGATAGAAAATACTAATCTGAAAACCCTTGGACAGTCTGTTAAAGATATTGTTAAAAAGAAAAGTATAAATTTTTCCGCGTAATTAAGAAAAAAGTGAGTTGCAAGTCACAGTACATTAAGCAAGTTTCAGTCGTAAAATAAAAATAGGCTGGAGGGGAACATTGCATGGCGCTCATGTAATAAAATCATCCCTCGTCCCCATAGGTCAACTTTCAGAAGAGGCCCAAGAGGCCCTGAATAAATCAAGCAAATTCTTCCGTCTGTGGAATACGAGAAAATGTACAAGGAAGCAAACAATGGAAGATATGCTGAATATGCTCTTGGTGTCTTCTGATCCCCTAATAAGTAGCCTGAGAAGAAAGCCACAAAAGACAAACGACCCAATTCCTTCTAAGGTTCTAAGTCTACTACAAGATCCGGCATCGGAACCAGTATAGAGAAATGGGCTAGTATGGTTTAAAGAATAATATAAAAACACTTTATTTATTACCTAGTGCAATATTTGTATACATTATTACTTTTTTGTCGTCCTAATTTTTCTTTAATCGAATAGATGTGTGGTACTTCAGTTTAATTTTGTACACCCCTGAAAGATCATATATAGTGTTAATTAATTCCTTCCCTTCTTAAGTGCTTCGTTGCACCACAAGTTTAGCTGTGATAAGAACCAGATGGAAGGAACGGCATGTGTTTCGCCTGACTCATCAAATCGCATTACAGTGTAAAGTTAATTTATTACTGTGTTGACCAGAGATATAGAGAATGTGAGGACAAGGGAGATTAAATATGTTTTGTATTTTACTGCACAGTATTTCATTATGGTTACTATAAGAGTTCAATTGTTATTACTATACCTACACATCAAATACTATTTTGTAATGTAGTGCATTCTCAAAAGAAAATTACTCTATTGCGGCATAATATCTGTAATAGTTCAATTAAAATATCTGTGGATTGTATGCAGCTAGGGGTCCAACATAGCATACAAATTGTTGCTGAGTTATTATAATCTGGAATATTTTTCAAAAACCTGTAGTCACAAAATCACATACACTCAGCAGCATTAAGAAAAGCCTTCATCCAGTTGAACATTATTAATATTATTGTTATTATTAAGACAAGTTTAACCTCAATTCTTATAAATAAGATTAAGGAAAATGTTTAACATACTTTTGAACAGTTATTTTAAGGTTTATAGACCTCTTCCAAATGCAAAGGAATTTTGCGCGGCCAGATTGGCTAAAAGGACCACTGTGCGTCGCGAACTTGGTTTGTGTTTCCAAGTTACGGACAAATATAACCCCGCGCTGAGTTCGAATATAATTTCACGTCTTCACACCACGACGTTTCAAGTTCGAAGAAGCCTCGATCGCTATGATATGTCCCCATCCTTGACTATCAATTCAGCGCCATTTCTAAATTCGCGGCAACCATGGCGGTACATTAGAAAATGATCCCAATCTTCGTTCTGCGTATTCCAACTTCTTCTCAAAAATAGTGGAAATATTCTTCATTGCTTTCTACACATTCTCATTTATAATAACGTCGAATAAATGAGCTTGCAGTAATTATTTCTCTAAATCACTTCTTTCATGAGGAGTTATCTTTCCAGTAAGCTCACCTCCAATCGGTTACTACCCTCCTTGCGATAACCAATCACGTAATTTATAGCTTTCGATTACAAGTCAGTGTTCGCACTATATTGACGACTCGTTTTAAGGTCACCTCTAGATGCCTCCTTCTCAAATCTATTGTTCATTGGCGATCCAAATTCTCCTCTCTGTTGCCAACCACGTGACTTCGACTCACACAATATCGGAAACGAGTTCCCTGTACATTTCCAGATATCCGATTTACATGTTGAGCACTTAGTACTGGATTTCAAAATCATGAGATTTTATGCGATCGACATTAAAATTCGGGGTCATTTTCCTCTCAACTCCAAAATAAAAGCGTTCCCAAATGCTTTTATTAAGTCAGGCACATATCCATATCTCTGACACAGTATTGTAATTCATAATTCAGCCTACTTTCTTGTAATATGCCTTTAAATTCTTGGCGTTGAACTTTCCCCCTGAAGTATTATTTTACCTATCAATAACATCGTAGCAGTTATTTCCGTAGGCAGTACGTACTTTAAATGGACCAAAATACGAGATGGAGGATTTTGTATACGAGTATAAAATCTTCGTGGTAACATCAGCTTTCACGGGTTTCCTGACGAGTACAAAATCTCCTACTTTCTTAGGCGCGCTGAAGTGATTTTCAAGCATTCATATCAAGCGCTTATCGGCAGCCTTCTTCAAATTTTCCTTCGCTAGTTCGATGCCTTCCTGTCTCGTAATTTCCTGATTCTTGGGAATGAAAGTAAACACATTGTTCCAAGATATCTCGGGTTTTCTCTCGAAATGACGAATCATCCTATTGTATGCCGAACCCATGTGAATCATAGAATTTAAGAATTCTTCAATAATGGGCACATACTTCACCCAACTCTGGTGATCTTCCTGGACAAATATCCGACAGAATTTTGCGAATTCCGACATTATCCTTTCACTATGTTTCGACTCCGTGTATCTCACACTTGAGAATATATATTTTATATCAAGCCTGTCCATCGCTTCATGAAATTCTGATGACGTAAATTGAGTTCCGCGGTCTGATAAAAGGAATTCTGTTTTCCTGCTTTTGGAATTACAGCTTGTTCTAGCCAACTGAAAACTTGCTTTGTAGCGGCTTTCTGGATCGAGTTCAAAGTAACGTACTTCGTTAAAACATCGACTGTTACCAAACCATACTGGTTTTCTCTGTAGTCCTTGGGACATAGACCAAAAATGTCCCAAGCATATAACTCTCGTGGCTTAGAAGGAATAATAAACCTGGGCCTCTCTTTAAGCAATTCTGAAGCATATTTTCCTCTTTGACATTTATCACAGGATCTTATAATTTCTGCAATTGAAATTCACATGTTCGTCTAAATAATCATTTCCTGTAGTGTATTGTCCTGACTTTCATGGCCTATACAACTGTGAATTAACCATACCAATCGGCTTATCAAGTTGGGTGGAACTACAACTCGTATCTTTTACCTTTCATCGTACTTACAAACAAGATCACTCGACAAAACATATCGAATAGAGCATTTCAGAGTAACCTCAAAAACAGGGTCAGTATCATCCATGCATCCTTTCTAAAATCGATACATAAGTCTTATCAGAGTGTGTGTCTTCTGTGACACAGCTATCTTCTTTAGCTTTTTCAAATTCTCTCGATCTTTATTCTCCAATTGTATCGTGTTTATCTGGATATTGTAAACTGGGTTTCTCGACATAGCATCAGCTGACAGGTTGTCCTTTCCTGGCTGGTGTACAATTGCAGCATTGAACTGCTGGATAATTAGGGTCCATCTTGTCAATGGATCGCTAGACATATCTGACTGCAACACGAATTGAAGAGCTTTTTGGTCTGTTATAATCATGATCTGGTGTCTTATCAAGATCTTCTTCCATTGCTGGAACGCTGTTACCAATGCTTCCAATTCAGACGTGAAGTAATTTTCTGAATGTTACTTCAGTTTTCTGATGCAAAATCCTATATAATGCTTATTTCCTTCTTCGTCTTTCTGGTGCAATACTGCACTGATCCCAGTTCGAGATGCGTCTGACTCAATATAGAAGATGCGTTCAAATCCTGGATACTCGAGCTTAATGTTGTTCCTAAGAATTTCCTTTGCATTTTCGAAAGCCCCTTCTGTGGCACTATTCCATTTCAATCTATTGTTTTTCTTCTGATTTAAGATGGCGTCTACTACATACCAACTGTAAAAGTGCTCCGCAACTCACCAGCCAAAACAGCCGGTTAAGTTTCATTTATTAGTGTCCTCAGTGTGCTAATTCATTTCAACAAGATACAGTTGAATGCTTAATAGGAACGAATGACCGTAAATGCAGAAGGAGAGTAAGTGAGTCACAAAATGTAACTCTGCAAATTGACAACATAGACCGATGTCACAGACTGGGTCGCCAGCAAAGTACTGCTGCAGGTATATTGGCCTCAGGGAGTAGGCCTATAATAATCAAGTTCCTACGATACCACCAACGTGATCATTATTAATATTGGAATCCCTTAATGCAACTAGGAAGGACATTTTAAAATGAGCACGGAACTTTTGGGATTACGTAATGTATTCACACACGACGGCCGAATTGTTATCCACCTCAACAATGGAAGAAAACTACAGATCAATACACCTGCGGAAATAAAGTCGCACACTAACCGGCTAGGTGAAGGAATAAGTTCATAGGCATGTATACTAGAAGTTATATTAGGTTTGTGTGTGTGAATGAGTGTGTGTGTTTAGTATCTAGGCAGTCAGCTGTTAGATTCATCAGGAAGTCGAGGTACAGGAATGGTTAGTTATTGACCTTGTCAGCATGCCATTTATAAATAATTCTGCTGTCCACGTAGGAGCCGATTCACCCTCGGGCAATGACCGAGGCACAAACAATATAAATATTCTCCCCTTCCTCCACTAAGTGGTGCTAAGTTAAATTAAGTATTTTCTAACTGTCCCAGAGCCTTACATTGCTGCCATCTGAATAGCCACAGCTTACCAGCACGCATAGATGATATTCAAGCAATATTCTGTGAAAACAATGTTCATGTAATAGGAATAACAGAGAGTTGGTTGTCTGAATCACTTCCAAATTGTGTGGTCAGCTTGAAGGATATAATCTCCATCAGCATGATCGAACCGATAGGATGGGAGGCGGTGTTATCCTTTATTGCAAAGATGATCTGAAAAGCAAGGTTATTATTGTTCACCATCGTCCGTCGAGGTACTGAGGACTGAGTTCATGTTTGTTGAGGTAACATTGATGAGCTGAAAGTATTGATAGGTATTATCTGTATCGTACATTTCTGAGTTTGAAACTAGTCTGCTTAATTTACTGCCATATTTCGAACATGTCATTATTTTAAGAGATTTTAACACTAACGTACTCACCAAAACGTACAAATCAAAAAATAACTTGAAGGTCTATTTTCCTCCTGTTACATGACGATACTTCCGCTTGAACCAACTAACTTCGTAAGCACAGTAAGTTACACTAATTGATCTCATCATAACAAAAACCTAGGGAAAGTAGTGACTCATGGTCAAATACCAGTGCCTTCTCTATCCACCCATGGCTTAATATACTAAGCTTATTCACTCCGCGTTCCAAAGTACAGGACTAAATATGTTACATGCAGAAATACAAAGGACATTGACCCGGTCCAATTGAAAAATCTTGCCCACAGTCTCCCATGGAACGAGATGTTGAGACTGGACAACAATGACTAGAAAGTAAACAAGTTCAACCTACACAGTTCAAATGAATTAGGGGAACATGTTTTGTAACGTCTGGTATGTGAACGTTAATTTTGTAGATGGGGTTCCAATGGTCGTACAGCATGCCTTGAGACCTTAGCTACTCATGGTATATCTAATCGAAGTTATACTCCATCTCTAGGCGTAGCCATCCATTAAACTGTCAGATGACCCCTCAAAACAAAGTGAATAATCGTGCGTCCGTGTGTTGTTGTGACGTACACAGACTACTGCCGTCATTTGAGCACGTTGTACGTAAACCAGCAGATGGAATGATACATCTTAAGAGGTTAAAGTCGCAAGGGCTGACACTTTGATCCAGGAAGGATGGACTATTCGTCGTGTTGCTGCGGATCTCAATGTCTCTCCGTCAGTTATTCAACGCTTGTGAAATCACTACAATGAGACAGGCCAGTTAAGAAGGAGGGTTGGACAAGGTCGTGGACGCATGACAACCCCACAAGATGACCGATATCTGACCATCTGTGCGTTGCGGCGTCGTTCAGCAACCGCCATAGAACTGCAACATGACCTCAGGAGGGTCACAGGAGTCACGGTGTCCGACCAGACCGTAAGGAACAGGTTAGGAGAAGTGTCTTTACGACCCAGACATCCTGTTCGAGTGCCCCGTTTAACGCAGCAACATCACGTAGCTCGCCTACTGTTTGCCCGTACCCACGTCAACTGGAAACTTCACCAATGGAGTCGTGTGATGTTCACAGGCGAGTCCAGATTTGCCTAGACACAGCGTGATGGACGTCGACGTGTATGGAGACGCCGTGGTGAGCCCTACATGCCAACTGTTGTCCAGGAAGTCGACCGATTCGGACAAGGTTCTATGATGGCGTGGGGTGGCATCAGTATTGATGGCCGTACGGAACTTGTCGCCGTCCATGGTAATTTTACTGCTGCTGGGTACATAGAGCAGATACTGCTACAGCATATGTTGGCTGCTGCATACGGTGTTGGCCCTGAATTCGTACTCTTGCACGACAATGCCAGGCTTCATGTAGCGCGCATCACCAGAACTGTCTTGCGAGAACTGGACATTCAAGGGATGGAATGGTCAACAGTGAGTCCAGACCTTAACCCCATCGAGCATGTGTGGGATAGGCTTGACAGAAGTGTTCGTGGACCTCCTGTTCCACCACAGACGCTCCAAAACCTCGAACAGGCTCTCATTGCAGAATGGGACCTGATACCGTAACGTGACCTCCGTCGACTTATACGGAGCATGCCACGTAGGTGCCAAGCTGTTATGAATGCTCGTGGAGGACATACACCATATTGAATCTCTCCAACTGTGATAAAATCCACCCCGGAGTACTGTTTTCACTTAGTTTTCGCCACTATTTGGACATTTCCGTTTGTGTGCAGAAAATAAACGAGAATCCTTCGATATTCTTGTGTATACGTCAATTGTAAAGAATAAAGGCTTAGTTAATAATATATCTGGGTGTGATGTATTGTTTTGTGGAGCATGGCATACGTTCAAAAACATGTTCCCCTAATTTTTTTGAACTATGTATTAAAACATGCACTATACAACAAACATGCGCCCAGGAGAAAGATAAGGATTCCTCGTAAACCTAAGGCGTGGCTAACTCCGGAAGTCAAGAAAATGATGTCCCGTAGAGATATCTTTTCAGTCAATACAAACGTTCAGGTCTACCACTGTGCAAGTACAGTTAGAACTGCTCAGCGAAGGAATAATAACTATCCCCTGAATCCCTGGTGCACACCAGAACTTGTTGCATTGTGTAAGCAAAAATCACATAGTTACAACAAATTAAAAAATTCCCCGATAATACAATAATAAAAGAAGAGTACAGGGTTTACTGTAATAGAATAACAGCATTGAGAAGATCACTAAAAAGACATATTATGATAATAAATTTCAAAGAAACATACACAATTCAAAACGTACTTGGCAAATTATCAATGAAGTTTTAAATAAACCCTCAAATACAACATATGATATTAAAAGTATAAATGTAAATAATAGGTGCATAGAAGACAAAATTGAGATCTGCAATGTTCTGAATGAATATTTTGTGTCAGTTCCTGCCACATTATCTTCTAACATTATTCCATTACCGGAGCGAACAGCAACAATCATTGAAGGTTCTAATTCATTCTTCATAGAACCTTGCTCCCCACAAGACGTATCTGATATCATTAATAATCTTAAGATAACCAACACCTCCTATGATGGCATAACTAGTAAACTACTTAAGACTTGCTACCATGCCCTCTCAGGACCCATCTCAAAATTTGTCAACTGCTCACTAGTCAATGGTATCGTCCCAGATCCCCTTAAAATTGCTCGTGTTGTACCCATATATAAACAGAATGACAGGTCAGATCCTGGTAATTATAGGCCCATTTCAGTACCATCTGAATTATCAGAAATCTTAGAAATAATTATTAAAACAAGGCTTTTGAGGTATCTAGAGAAATGCCATTATTTTTCTGAATTTCAGTATGGATTTCGCGAGAAGGCTGTGGTTAATTCTGCTATTGTTGATATCATAATCAAATTACAAAACAATATAGACAAAGGGAATAAATCTGCTGGATTCTTTATTGATTTAAAAAAGGCCTTTGATACTGTTAGTCATATAAACTGGAGAAGGCGGGTGTGGGAGGTGTGGCGTTGTTGTGGTTTAAACATTACTTGGCAAACAGGCAACAATTTGTAAAAATATGAACTAATCGAAGTAAATTACAAAGGGTATCGTACGGTGTGCCCCAGGGATCTATTCTAGGGCCGATTCTATTCCTCATATATATAAATGACATAACCTTATGCCCTTTTAAGGGTAGATTATCTCTCTTAGCTGACGATACTTCGTTGTTTTACTTCTCTAAATCTGACAAGGAGATTATATCTGATATCCAGCATGACTGTTATGACTTGGAGGAATGGCTAAGAATGAATCTGTTAACACCTATTTACTCAAAAACTGTCTGCATGATGTTCATAAATGTGAATATGATTTAAATGCAACAACAAATATCTCTTTTGGTACTACCAGACTTAAGTGGGTGAAGGAGGTTAAATACCTTGGATTGACAATAGACAATACCCTCTCTTGGGCATCACATATAACGAATCTAAAAAATAAAATATCAGCTTTATTTGGAATCTTTGCTAAAATCAAGTGTTATATAACAACACAGACACTACGCGTAATATACTTCGCAATGATTCAATCTCAGCTCTCATACCTATGTTTCATCTGGGGAAGAGCCTCACAAACTAAATTGAATAATCTTGAGGTTCTACAAAACAGGGCTCTAAGATCAATGTATGGATTCCATCGTTTATACCCTCGCTGTAGAATGTACACTGAAACTAATATATTGCCGTTGAAACTGCTTGTATCTTTCAACTCTACTTTAATTATTTATAACATATTGCATAGTCTCATGACCACAAACACTACATTCTCTTTCGATAATGAAATTCACATGCACTGCACAAGACAAAAAATAAGTTACATGTAGTCAGCAATAGAACGACTAAATTTGGAGTTAATGCACTGCAGCACTCGCTCATCTCAGTGTACAACCTGGTACCACTTGATCTAGCTAGAATCACTCAAATTGGGCCATTTCGTGTTAAGTTGAAAAAGTACTATTTGCTGACTCTGAATGTATAATAATGTATGTATAATAATTTACTCTAAATGTATAATAACTTACTCTTGTGATACCACATTCTTCCAAATAATCTTTATCTTTTATGTTTATCAACACTAATTGACTCATAACTTCAAAGTATGTTCATTAGCTTATAGTCTCATTTCTCCAATTATATTATACCGCTTTTTCCTTGGTCATGTATTGTGTCAAAAGCGTTGCTTTGAATACACTTCAATTGCTTATTTTTATACTGTACTCTAAATGTATTATAATTTAGCATATGTATGGTAAGTCCGTCATCTATGTAATGAACTATGTACTGTTCCCCACGACAGAGCTCTGCTCTCGGGAATCTTTTTCTAGACAAATAAATAAATAAAGAATAGTACAGAGTACTTCGAAACTAAATTAAGCAAACTTAACGTAATTTTAAATTTAAGTATGCTCGTGAAACAACCTGCCGACTAAACACGGCTAGAGTGTGGAATCTACTCATTGCTATGGGCATAGAAAATAAACCAGGAGCAACTTCCTATGCCTGACATTCCACTAGACGAGCTACATGCATATTTCACGGATGCAGATACTCAATTCAACCCAGTTAACACTGCCAGTGGTGACCACGGCCCATAATTTTCACTATCAGATCGACGCAGCTTTGCATTTCGTAACGTAAGCACTAATGAAGTTAAGAGAGTGTTGTGTTCCAGTAGATACCAGGCGAGCGGGATTGATAATATACCTACAAAATGTACACATCACATTATTGGTGTTGTTATCCCCATTCTCGCACACATTTTAACTATTGTTTAAAACAATGGCACATTGCCTTCGATCAGGAAATACGCCAACGTGATCCCTCGTCCTAAGATACCATGCCCACTGCTACCGTCCGACTACCACCCTATATCTATTCTCCCTGCTCTCTCCAAAGTGGGCCATTAACCAAGTTGTTAGGCCCCTTAAAACAACAACTATCATCATCACCTCTCCAAAGTGCTGGAACGGTTAATGCAAACTCAAATACTAGAATATTTGAACAATCACACCCTACCTGACCCACTCCAGTCTGGTTTCAAGAAGGGCCACAGCACAACTACTGCCTTACTTAAGGTGACTGATGAAATCTGACAAGGAATGGACCAAAGGCAAGTAACAATACTCACACTCCTCGATTTCAGAAGAGCATTTGACACCATAGATATCCCGACCTTATTGAAGAAGCTAAAATCCCTTCTTGGCACCGAAGCCATAATGTACAGGACACCACCTCACAGTGGCATCATAAAAAGGCAGGAACCCCCCAAGGTTTAGTCCTCGGGCCCCTACTCTTCGTGCTTTATATCAATGATATCTCCTCCACAATTAACTATTATAACTATAATCTTTATGCAGATGATCTCCAAATATATTGACACACTAGTATCTACGATACATCAAATGCAATAAGGGATATAAACACTGATCTCCACCAATTTAGTGAATACGCCGGTGACGACTCTCTCCTCCTCAATCCTAAGAAAACCCAAACTATCATCGACGGATCTCAGAAGTTACTAAACTCGTTAAAAACAACTACATGTTGCCTCCAGTAACACTGAATTCAATCACCATTCCCTTTAGTTAAGAAGTAAGGAACCTTGGGTTAACCTTAACTGAAAATCTCGACTGGTCACCACGTGTAAGAAATACACGTAAACATATGTATGCTTCCCTTCACCCACTCGTGCGCCATAAGAACATTTTACCACTGGACATTAACATTAAATTCATCCAGCCACTAATAGTACCAACTCTAGACTACTGTGACATCGTTCTCGTTGACGCGACGCATGGACAAACAGTGAAACTCCGACAAGCATTGAACTCTTGCCTTCGGTTTGCTTTCAATCTAAGATACGATACCCACATTACCCCAAGCTACCGTACTCTTACATGGCTTAAGCCTGATGAACGCCGTAAATTTCACTTCCTGACATCATCTATCGATCTCTGCATGAAAACAGCCCCAGGTACATGTCATCAAAATTTAGTTACTTGTCCACATATCATAGCCGAAGCACTCGATCTGGCTCATCCCTCGACATCTCCATCAACCACTCATCGATGTTTAACTGATCTTTTGCTGTAGCTTTGTCTCGACTATGGAATTCAACTCCTGTCGATATCAGAAATTCCATAACAATAATGAAATTTAAGGTCGCATGCTGAGATTACCTGTTGAATAATGCTGATTACCCCGTGTGAATGTTGATGTATGATAGGACGTATGACTGAGCTAGGATTATATCTAGGTTATTATAGAAAGGTCTGTGACATTGCGATTAATATTATTATTGTTATAAATACTATTATTATTATAATTATTCAAGTGTCTTTTTATTAATATTAGTAAAAGTTTCATATTAATTTACTCCTTATTTATCATCATAATTATTCTTTGTTTTTCCAAAATTGTCTCATATATACTGGTACCATACTACTGAAGACATAAGATAAAAATATAATAAATAATACAATGGAACCATAATTTCTGAGTGTCGCCAAAAATGATTACCTAGAAATTGATACATACCAACAAATAATCTTACTTGCTCCACCTTTGGTTGGTCTAGGAAATCTCATTATTGCTTCTACTTTCTTCTGGTTGGTATGATAGCCAAACTGATCAATGGTGTGTCCTAAAAATTGATTCTTTCACGCATACAGTGAAATTTCTCAAAATTCACCTTTATGTTCGCTTCCTTTAATTTTTCAAATAACTTCCTTAGGTGCGTTCAATTTTCCTCCACATTTTCAGATGAAATTATCAGGTCATCTATATAACACAGTACATTCTTCTTTACTTCATCACTGAGCTTACTATCTAAGTCTCTGATCAATGCTGGACCACTGTTAACAATACCGAATGGGACTCTTTGAAATACATAAGTAAGTGGCCGATGACCTCGTAGTTCCACTCCTTAAAGCAACAATGACTAACTAACTAACTAAATACATAAGTAGTCTGATAAAACAAGAATGCTGTATATTACTTGCTATCTTCAGTAAGTTATATCTGGTAAAATGAAGCTGTAATGTCTATAACACTGAAACATGCCTTCCCCTTGAATTTTCTAAGCAGATCACGAATCTTGGGTGGCCTATCCATTACTGGAAGTTTCTTAGAACTGATGTTCCTGGCATCGCGACATAGACGTAGTTGTCCATTGTTCTTCTTAAATTCAGTAATGAGATTTAAGTAGGATGATGCTTGTTTACGGATTATTCCATCGCCTTCCTTTTTCTTATTATCCCTCGTACTTCTTAGTAATATTTTTCTGGTATAGGGTATATCTTCTTTTGATAAGGAACTTCGTCAGTTAACCCAATTCAATATTAGAAATCTTAAATCAATCCTGGCTTCTCGTCGCAAATATCTTGAAATTCCCGTATTAAATTTCTTCAAATCCTTCTACTCTGAGTGCAAACTGTTCTCTTCCTTCTTCTGCTTCATTGATTACATTTTCCAAAATTTCTTCCCTATAGTCTTTATCTGGATTGTTTCCAATGTCCTGTTCTTCTGGATTTTCTGTTCCCAAATTATTTTCATTTAATTTTATAACTCGATTATTCATGTTTATCACAGCTCCTACTTTAGACTTGAAATCTATTTCCAGAATAATATCTAAATTAATCTTGCTTACCACGATGAAAATATGTGCATAAACAACTGTGCTATTTATCCTGAAATTCAGCAATTTCTTTATCTTGCATTTTACTGATTTATCTTGGAAAATACCCCTCACTTTCACTGTTGAAGCTGATTATAAAGTCATGCAATTTCCTTTTAGAAGCCTTGGATAACATAAGATCGAAATTTCCGCGCCTGTATCAGTCATAGATTTAGTATTTCCCCCTTCTACATTTATGCTAAGAATGGGTACTTCTACTCGTCTTTCTTCCTTCAAAGTTTCCTCCTCAAATATGGGTCTTCATCAGTTACTTGATATATCTCATTAATAGTCACATTGTACGACGGTAAATTCTCCAAATTCCTTAATTGCGTTTTGTAATTGGCGTTATTTTGAACAGGGGTCGCCTCTTCATTCCTCCCATGCTGGCTTGTGCTAGATTTCGGAATAGCATTACTCTCATTTCTGCTATCGTTTGGAATGTTTCCTTTTCTCATTTTACGTAAATACTCTTATCTTTCCCTGTATCGTTTGTTGTACTGCTCCCTAGTGAACACATCATCGTTATAGCTCTTGTACCTATTATATCCCTGAGTATTTCTGTTGTTACGGTTATAACATTTAGAGTTGTTATTATTCATGTAACTATTGTTACTATTTCTGTAACTGTTATTGTTATGATAGTCTACCGATCTTCTATTTGTCTCTCCATTTCTATAATTCTGCTGTTGATAGGGCCTACCTTCCCTAAATATCCTATATCTGGGTTCGAATCTCCGATCCCTGAAATAGTTTTTCTCTCCGGACCTGTCCTTCCTCGTTCTTGTTTATTCATATCATCGGTCAGTTGAATTTCATATAGGACCACAGTGTTTACTTGTGTGTGCTCTTGTCTGTTTTTATGACTAAAAATTTGGGCATTGCACTTGTGTAATCAAGCCTGCGAATTAATTCGTCCATCATGGTTGAATCATTTACACCAGATTGAATTATGTAGCGTCTTACGTCCACTAGTAACTGTCGTCAAATAGCCTCTATTAGTTCTCCTTGATATAATAGTGGTTGTACGAAACGTAGTTTAGGTAACTGCGTGGCGAAATATTCTGCCTATTTTGTAGGAAGTGAACTAGAGTATTTTAGAGTATACCTCCGCACGAAAATCCTGTTGTGTTTCTATGGACCAGTACCGTTTTATTAGCGCTTCTGAAAATTCCTCAAAATCTCCAAACGTATACCTAAATGCACAAACCATTCCAGAGGAGTCAAATCAGGAAAGCGTTCAACTATTCGCATCTCCCTATATTTGAAAATCTGATTCTCTGAAATGCAGTCTCTCAGATATGTAATGAATTCTATAGCAGTAAATCCATATATATTATCGAACTTCCTAGGTTTATCATCGAAGTTTCTGATTACTGTCACATTGTGAGTACGGTTCATAGGTAAATTCTGTCTTTGATTTCCTATTTCATTTCCCGTTCCAAACGTTCCATAATATTGTTGATCTGACTGTTCTAGAGGTGTCGATTTCAATCTTGTTTCCCTGATTTCATCTCCCATCCTAGCCATTCTAGCCTGATGCAATTCACTTTCTTCTTTCTCTTGTTCGTCCAAATTCTCTAATATTACCTGAATATCCTTCTTAACCTCACTCTTAAGATCATCTATGATTGCTTCTATATTCACAAGTTCTCCTGGGTTTTAATTTTGCTAAGTCTTCCTCAGCTCTTCTAGATCTGACGCTTTTCATTCTCTATCCGCGCTCGAATCTATAGTAATTTGGTCTATATTACTCCCCAAGGCTTCATTTTCTTTCTCGAATTCCGCCTTAATCCCTAATAGGTTGTCAACTTGAATTCTGTTCAATATCAATCCTTTTTCACAAATCCTCCCTGCTATCTGACACATCTTTGTTTATCTTAACATCAGTACTTGCTAATTTCTTTTCAAGTTCGGATTTTATACGTAATATACAATCATTATTAATCCTAATCAATTCCTGTTTTAAGACAATAATATTGGCGTTTATGATACTTTCTATATCTAGTTCTATATCATCTTTCAAAATTTTATTATGATCGTGGACCGTACTTAATAAGTCTACATTTCTCTTGAGTTCAGCAAGCCTAGCATGTGTTTGCGTTGTGTCATTACTGAATTGTACCTGTAGAGCAAATAAATTGTTATTATTCTCAGTTTTAGTTTGTTCCAATTCTTTCCTCATCTCATCCTGGAAATCATTGTTACTAAGCTCTATCTTGCCTAATCTTTCCTGACCATCAGAATAAATATACTGGATTTTAATTACTATTTATTCTAGCTTAGTGGCCTCGCCTTGCATTATAGTTACGTCGCTTTGTACATTGAATAAATCACCCAGTATTTTGGTTACATCACCTTGTACCTTTAATACATTATCATTAATTTGTGTAGAACTAATCTGCAATCGTGTAACATTTTCGTTTACAGATGTAGCACTAGTCTGTAACTTGTTAAGGGAATCTTTCACCTCGTTTTTTTTTGTCTTAACAATTTCTGTCACATTCTCCTTAACACTCTCTATAGCCAGTTCTCTACCCTTTTCTGCCTCCTCCTTCATACTCTTCAAAGTTTTCTGGGTGTTGGTGCAATTACCTCCCAGATCTTTAGTGAGGAATTCGATCTTCCCTTTCACTTCTTGAAACATCTTGCGGACATCCTCCACTGTCATCATCGACATGCTAATGACACTCAAAAAGCCACAGGAACACAACATACAAGTAGAATGAAAATACCATGGAGCAACCAATCTCTACCATTATTCGGAATTTTATCGTCTAATTAAATCTTATAACTATCTTAATAATGATCCAAACTGTCTATCGCTCTGGTTTCGAATTACCAGTTAATCTAAACCTGTCGTGACTTATATTAGTCATTCTAACATTATTATAATACAAGCTTTTAATTTAATTACGTTACAATTACATTTAATTTCACTACAAAAGTCATCAACCGGTTTCTTAATAACACATATAGATCATAAGTTATATTTCTGTTTCATAACTTATTCTTCCTCCCTCAGGTTTATATTCAGATCTCATCATTCTATTAATACCTACACTGTCAATGGCCTTACGTATGCTCACTGATTACTTGATCCCCGCGTTCTCGGTCGCTATATATAAATATAAATATACCCGAATAAACATGAAGATGCACCTGTCGAATCCGAAGATTAGCTGGGTGGTAGAATCCTCTAAGTCCCCGGCTAGAAAAACCTGTAATTCATACCAACAAGTACTACATGAGGATACATGAAGGACATCGATTGTGTTATGGAATATCGACATGGACAAACAAATCAAATCTACTTTGAAGAGTGAGAAACTTACGGTTCTCGGGGTGACGGGATAAGGAAAAGAGATTCCTGTTACCTGAATCCATTTCCACAACACAATCTCTCTACATAACTGATATAAATCACGACTCACGATTTATAAAAAAACGAACTAATTAAATATTACAATTAAGAAAATAATGCAATTAAATAATAATAATCACCTCCATTGAATAAAATAATCGTGGATAAAAACTAGCTTGTCGCTAAAACACATACCTAAAACATGTCCCACTTGATATTTCAATCCACAGCTCCGTTCGAAATAAACAGCTAACAGCTGTTTCCGAGTTTAAAAATAAAATAATAATATTTTTCAAATATTATTCTCACTCCACCCGACGCGCTGATCACGCGTCACCCCAATATCTGCAGGCCAAATGGCTGGGCAGCGGTCGCTTGGTCGGCCTTAGCCCGTCATGGGCTGGATAGTGCCAGGGGTTGACATTATTCTCACTCCAACTCGTTGACATACCCACTTTTAATCCATACACATAAACTCCGAATTAATAAAATCCTTTTATACCTAGTTACAGCTCGATTAAAAAATATCGTCAACCGATCAGCTGTTTACTGACGTTCTATCAGATATTTACCATATCCACATATTTATATTATCCATCGTTGCTAAATTACATAACACTATTCTAAAACTTTCTCTCCTGTTTCTCAATGTTACATTCATTCGTAGAATGAATGATTTTAAATACATATCATACTTTAAATGAAGTATAGCGTCTTCATTCCACTCGTATGATTCTATTACAAAACACTTTCTCCTCGCACCTAACAAATTCCAATGATATTAACCATAGGTTAATTAATCCAGCTTCATATATATTTATCATAAATATTAATTATTATTTATATTTCTTCATGAATTATTATTAATGATTATTTATATTACCATTATTAATGTTTGTTTATATTACCGTCGCCCCAATTATATAGTTTTATTTCAATACCGAGCTTGCAATTAAACCAAGCCCATACGTAAATAAGTTATACTTTTGCTAATAGGTTAATAAAAATTAACAATCCAATCGTTTATAACACCTCACCAACTCCTTCCGCCAACACTCCAATCTCATGAATTCTATAAGTCAACTGAAATACAAATACCTTGATCTTATTCTCTTCTCACGACAATACTGCTCTAAAAATCCACCATATCCATCCTTAATACGACAACCTCACGTATTAGATCCTCAATAATACAACTTTGCTCTAAAAAGTCTTACCCCTTATTACTCATATAATTAAAGTCCTCCATAATGGGTCTGCATCTACGTATTAGAGCTTAATATCTTCACTGATGCTCTCATATTATCATAATAAGTGTGCACGCGATTCCTTCTCCTCACAACACATATTTAACATGTCACAAAAAACTTGACATCAGAACGCTCTCATTAGTTCTCCATTCCAATAATACTTTAATAAATCCTTCACAATATATTCACTTATTTCGTTGTTTAATAACTTTCATCAATCATGACATTATATTTTAATGCATGAACTTCCCTTAGTTTACTAACGTAGTTACTGTGTTTATGACAATAGTTATTAACACTGTATTTAATAAAAATATAGTCATATAACACCTCTCTGGTCATTCCTTATTGCTTCAATGTAATATTCAAATGTCGACCATATTATAATTATGTTGCAAAAGTTCAATATAATATTTCTCGTTGTCCAACTTATCACGATTTACAGGGATTCAAATTCACCTAAATCTGAGATATTCACAGTATCTATCCTTGCAAATGGAATTAACTTAAAGACATTGACTGGTCGTACTAAGGAATAAAATCTTAAAAAAAACTTCATACAACCAAATTAGTATACTTTCGAGTATATCTCCAGTCCTAATACTCGTTATATCAAATATAACCTGCTACTCTTAAAAACAAACTCCAACTAGCACAAAATGCCTGTGTACGCTACATATGCAACTTACGGTATTACGACCACGTCACCCCTGCGTACGAACAACTCAGCTGGTTGCGACTAAATCAACGCCGCGATCTTCATTCTTTATGTCTTTTCCGACAAATACTCTTAAGTTCCTCTCCAGCTTACCTCCATTCTCAGTTTCACTGCCTCTCACACGAACATAGTCTTGGTACACGGTCAAAAAATGATTCACTCATGCTCATGCCTATACACCGTACGGTACGCTACACTAACTCCTTCGTAGTTTCTACTGCACGACTGTGGAACAACCTGCCGCGCTCTGTCAGAGGAGCAACCCCGTCTAGCTTCAGGCAGAAATGCCAGCTGTACATATCACAAAAGAAATGAAAGCTGAACTCAACACGTCAAATACTTGAATCCTTATGCTGAGTTATATTCGTGTTTCTAATTTACATTTTATTTATTTTCTGTTTAGTTACCTAAATGTTTTCTTACATCCTTTTAAATGCGCATTGCAAAATCAATATTAGGCTATAGTAATAACTCATCCATGATGCTCATCATCATCATCATCAACATCATCACATCATCATCAGGTTCTGTTTTATTAGTGTATATGTTTCCCTATTATTTTCTTACTTTAGCTATAATTATCTAATTACAAAAATTTTTCCTACGCCATGCTTACCTGTATTGTGATCGGATCTGAAATGTATTCCTGTTAGATTTAAGTACCATTGTTAAGTTCTGCATATAATGTAATAATGTATTAATTGTAAAATCGGGTTAGATGGAAGAGAGGGCCCAATGGCCCTAATCTTGCCAGACAAAATAAAGCTATCTTCTGCCTAAGGTTCAATCATCGCAAATATTCTTGCCTAGATTGTCGAAATAAAAATAAAACATGAAGATAATGTTTTATAAATGATCTTCATCGAAGTATCTACTCCTAAATATATTTCTTCTTACGCTCAGATTCCCAACATTCTTATTTACAAACGAAAATATTAAAGAAATTAGGAAAACGTTCTTAAATTCAAAAATCGCAAATTCTTAAATCCATCTTCAAAATACAATGCAAATCGTAGATAATAAGTCGAAATATTATAATAATTAATAGAATTTAACTGATCATGAATATCCAAATATCAACCCTCAATCAAAATAATTATTAAATTACTAAAACATGGTGAAATGGTGTGCTCCAAAACTACAACAAGCTACATATATTGAAATCGTCTTCTACCTTTGCCGAATCTAGATGACTTCTAGGTATAGAAAATATCGTAATGTACAGCATTCTCCGTCCTGACAGCTCTTCTGTCTCCAATCTCCTCCATCCGTCCGCCCTCCATAGTCAGGTCTCGAAATGCATTCTCCTGGACTCTGGATTCAACTTGGATCAGTTTGTATGCATTGGACTGGGTCTACCCTAGTCCCATCATCTTCGATTTTTCTAGGCGATGATGTACATGTTCTCTTCTTCTCCTTAGTTTCTAATTTCTTCATACTATTAAATTTTCTATTGGTTACTCCAGATAGTCTCTCCTTCCTCATATATCGTGTTCCTGGCGCATGTACTTAAGCTTCCATAAGAACCTCGTTATCAGAGAAATCCATCATTCCTCTCAACTTCAGAATGTTTGACATAGTGGAAATTATATAGGTATAAAAATTTCACTATTAAATTCTCACAGTCAATGTTTGTAGAATCACACTAGTTATGTTGCGTGATATTGCTGCTGCTTTATTAATAATTTTCCTCTCAACTCTGTAGCGTACTTAATGATGCTGCGCACATTGTTAGTGGATCACCACTAAAGATTGTTCTCTTCAAAGTACAATCACGAAATAATGTTGTTACTGCCTCGATAGCTTGTAATTTCACTTCACAATGTCGGACTATATTTGCTGCTGTATACGCTTTATATCGAACACAATCTTATAACTTTCACTTATATTCACGTATTTCAACTATAGTCTCTTGTAGCCTGTCTCACTGTTACTTCATTAGAAGTCCGAACGTATATCGCTTTGGCCTGCACTCCCGTCGCCAACTCGGTTTGTGTCTCCAAGTTACGGACAAAATGTAATCCCGCTCTGGGTTCGAATGGAATTTCACGTCTTCACACTACGACGTTTCAAGTTCGAAGCTTCGATCTCTCTTGACTACCAATTCAGCGCCATTTCTAAATTCGTGGGCAATTATGGCGGTACATTAGGAAATGATCCAAATCTTCGTACTACGTATTCCAACTTCTTCTAAAAATTGTGGAAATATTCTGCATTGCTTTCTACACATTTTCATATATAATAACGTCGAATGAATGAGCTTGCAGGAATTAATATTCTAAATCACTTCTTTCATGAGGAGTTTTCTTTCCAATAATCTTACCTCCAATTGGTTACTACCCTCCTTGCGATAACCAATCACGTAATTTATAGCTTTCGATTACAAGTCAGTGTTCGCCCTATATTGACGACACGTTTCAAGGTAACCTCTAGATGCCTCCTTCTCAAATCTATTGTTCATTGGCGATCCAAATTCTCCTTCTGTTGCCAACCACGTGACTTCGACTCACACAATCTCGGAAACGAGTTCCCTGCTTATTTCCAGACATCAGATTTGCATGATAAACACTTACCATTGGACTTGTAAATAATGACATTTTATTCGATCGGCATTAAAATTCGGAGTCGGTACTGTACCCGAATTAACATGAAGATGCACTTGTCGTTTCCGAAGATCAGCTGGATCGTAGAATCTTGAAGGTCCCCGGCTAGAAGAACCTGAAAATCCTTCCGACAAGTACTACATGAGGTTACAGAAGTTATTCGATTGTGTTATGGACAATATTGCTGGGCGAACAATTTAAATTACTGAGGAGAACAAGAAACTTACGCTTCTCGGAATACGAAAAATGGTTTCCTAAAACCTAAATTCAATTCCACAACACAATCTCTCTACATAAATGATATAATTCACGAAAGTCTGTTTATAAAAACGAGCGATTAAATTTATTTAACGAAAACAATTACAATTAAAATTAAATCAGTTAAACTCAAAACCCTACAATTAATTAATAATCATGACAATAAACACGCTTGTCAATTAAATGAAACCAAATAATTCGAATGTCCATCCGACATCGTAATCCACAGCTCCTCTCACAATAAAAACGCATCAGCTGTTTCAGAGTTTGAAATTAAAATTAAAAAATAATATTATCAAAATATTATTCCAATTTAACATAAACGTCTTTTACTCGATACATAAAACTCCAATTATATAACCTTAATACAGAATCTACAGCTCATGTTAACACTATCATCAATCGATCAGCTGTTTACTGTCTTCCTAACAAACTTCACGTAATCGTTTAATTTATAAAATTAATACATCACTGTATTATAAAAAGAATACACTATATTTATGTTATCTCCTCCTTCTTATCATTATAAACATCCCTAAAATAAATTACATTATTTACAAGTATACTTTAAACAAAGTATTGAACTGTCAAACGAAATCTTACGTCAATATTATCGAAAATCGACAATATAACACACTTACAGTTTCTTTCTGTTCTTTAAACAACACTTTTCGTAATTACTAACGTTCGGTTAATACATTCCTACTTCAAAATAAGTATTAATGTTGAAGATATCAATAATATTTCCAAAATTATTGTTAATAATTATTTTATAATTTATTAATTGTTCATACATGTATTATTAATAAATGATATTAATGTTTATTAATGCGTGTTAATGTTTATTAATATTTGTTAATATTAATTTATCCTACTTGCTTTATTTTTATGTGTATTAATATTTGTTAATAATAATTTATGATTATTGCATTATTTTTACTGTCGCTACAATTTTATGGTGCTTTTTTTCAATTCGAAGCTGATATGGCCAAGCAATTGAACCAAGATGATACGTAAACATTGCCAAAATCTTGTTAATATTGTTAATAGAATTAACAAACCAATAGTTTATAATTATTTCACAACATTTTACCGCACACTCTCCTGTCATTTCGACTGTAGGTCAATTAAATATTAATACTTGGATCTTTCACTCTTTTCCTTACAACAATACTAATTTATAATGCATCACAATCCTCCATAATACATCGACATTACGCATAAGAGCTTCCATAAAATAACTATGCTCTAAAAAAACTTACCACTTCTTTAAATAAAAAAGCATTCCTCAATAATACGTCGATAGTACGTATTAGAGCTTAATATCATCGCTGCTACACTCTCATTACAATAATAAATGCATAACACGGTACTTCCTTCTCATATCATAAAAACTTAAGTATCATTGTAAAACTTGACATCAGAACTTTCACACTAGTTCTCCACTTCAATGTTAATTCAATACGATCTTCAGAATATATTTTATTTATTTCGTTGCCTTAATACTTTTATTTATCTTGACATTAAATTACAGTGCATGAATATTTATTGGTTTATTTAGTTGTTACTATCCTTAAAACAATAGTTGATAATATTTAATAAGAATACAATTGATTAACACCTCACTGGTCGCTCTTATTGCTTCACTGCAATATTTAAAAGTCAACAATAATAACATTAATGTTGCAAAGGCTTTACTAGAATTCTCATTGTTCGACATATCGTGATTTATAGGGATGCAAATTCACCTAAATCTCATATATTCAAAGTGTTAACTCAAAATAATGGAATTATCGTAAAGACTTGACTAGTCTTATTAAAGAACAAAATCTTTAATTGACGTCCATAGATTCAAATTATTATAAATTCAAGTGTATTTCCAGTCCTAATAATTGTTATATCAAGTATAATCTCTAGTTCAAACATCGCAGATAATCTTGACTAGATCGTCGAAATAATATAAAACATGAAAATACTGTTTTATATTCGTTATATCTTCTTCCTAATTAAGTTTCTTCTTACGATAAAATTCCCATCGTTATTATCGCAGACGAAAATATTAATTAATTCAAAAAAGCATTCTTGAATTCATAACCACAAATATCGAAATTCAGCTTCAAATACAATCCACTTCGTAGATAAAATTATAAAATATTTTAAACCGTCGAATTAATTACGGATCATGAAATATGCCAAATTTCTACTTTAAATTCAATGAAATATTAAATTACTAATACAATGGTGAATTGATTTGCTCCAAAATAATCAAAACTACAAAAAATACACAATGAATCTTCTTATACCTTTGCCGACTCTGGATGATCTTTGGAAATAGAAATACCGTACTGAACAGTATTCTCCATTCTAATTTCCTGCTGCCTTCCGTCTACTTCCTCCAAAAGAACTGCATTGTCGAGTGTCACACTCCGTCGCCCGGTATCGAACTGCTCTATCCTGGACTCTGGATTCGGCTCGGAGCAATTTTCAGGCTTTGAATTGGGTAATGGCCCTGATTCCATCATCTTCATCTCTTCTGAGCGCTGATCTTAGATGATTCTGCTCCTTCATTTTAAAGTAGAAATGTGTAGCTTTGTTCTTAAGTTTCTCCATATTTTGGAAATTTATAGATAGTTAGTTGCTCAAAATATTCCAATTCTTCAATGCATGTCTTGTTCCTTACGCATTATTGCTTAAGCTGAAATCACACACTCGATATCATTGGAGAAGAATCTTCCTCTCAACTTCAAAATGTTTAACATAGTGAAAATATAGTGGTAATGAATAATCTCACTATATGCACTCGCAGTCAATCTTTGCAAGTTCGCGTTTATATTGGTTGTGTGATACCATTACTATTACTAACTCACACGCCTCTGCTGTATATAATGCTCTGAGCTGGACCGAAACCTTGCTGTTCACGACTGAGATATTCACTTTCTACAAACTGTCTTATCACACTCAAATACTGCTTCAATGTTATACAATTTTGTTGACATATCGTAGCTGTGAAAGTATACTTGTGTATATTGAAATATTAAGACAATTATTTACAGTTATCTCGCACTGAAGATGTTCTTAAACACACAAGCACATTCAATTCCACTTCGCTGAGCGCGGCTCTCTACCGGATAGCTCGCACAATCGCGACATCGCACGTCAAAATACTTTCAGTCCCGCACTACTGTGGTTATCTCGCTCTAGGCTAGAATCAACCTACACGTCTTATCACTTCGACGTCTGACAACCAAAGAACCAAGCTTCCTGCTCGAGTCCCCTCTCCTATGTTTCCAGAATTGCGCGCTATCAGAAATGAGCGGCAAATCTTGACAATACATTATATAATGTCTTCAATCTTAGTAAATCAAATTCAATCTTCGTTTTAACCACTATAGAAATATTCTTCTCGGATTTTACGTAATGTCAAATAGCTTCATTAATAGTAATTGCGGAAACACATTCCCATGAGGAGCTTTTCGGGTCATCATTTACCCACTCTCTCGTGTTTTCCTTCGTAATGCGTGGGCCAATCACATAAATTCTCCCTGTTGCTACGGCCTTTTCGTGGTAAATACCGACACGAGGCAATTTCATCTTTGGTAAAAAAAAACATTCCTTCACTTCTTTCTGATGATGCAATCGAAAATCATCTACCCCATTGTCTCGAAATACATGGTCTTGCGCAACTTCATTGTTTACTCTTTCTCAGCTAAAACTTATCAAGGGATTTAAAATAATGCCATCTTATTCAATGCAGCATTAAATTCGAATTCAGTACTGTACCCGAATTCGTGGTATCATCTATGACAGACTCACCTACTACATTTTACCATGAAGTTTTCGTAAATTTATCGAGGCTGGAAATTAGACTCTAGACCTGTTGTGCCGATAGAAAGCGCAGTGAGAAGGTGTTGTCCAATCAGAAATTAGATGGTTGAAAATAAAAGATAAAAGAAGGAAGATCAAGTTTTATTGGGAACCCTAGGAGGTAGACAACCCGATCAACGAATATAAGAGAGTGAAGGTGTTTGCTTTTTGCTAAACAGAGATCACGTGACGACAGAAACCAATGAACGAATTTTTTGAAGTAATTACCAGCCCAAGCAATTATACAATTTTGACTTTTTATAATAAGTTTAAGGCTTGGAATAATTTGCAACATTTATTTAAGGAAATATCACGAAGAGATTTCCGGAGATATTTGGCTCAGATTGACGGGAAACAAATATATACAGATTCGCGCCAGATACACGCGCGAAAGGATGGGTGTTGTGCAAGAGATGGAAGGGAGGTTGGAGCGATTGTCTTCCATTACGGAGAGATTATTACGGCAACCTTCGAAGGGGCAAGACTTGTCGGTCCGTTGCTCCACAGTGCATTAGTAACATTGCCTAATTTTAAAATGATTAAGAAAAGGTTTCGATTCAGTGATAAATGATTAGATATTCACGTGCAAGTGCAGTGATAAATGTACAGGTATTTTGGCAAAGTTTAAGAGCATTTTATGAAGTATATCGTCTGAGAAAGATTGTCGCTATAACACAAAGAAATTCACCGTGAGTTGTGAAGGGCTGTCGAGTAGGGTGAAGGAATATTGAAATAAAGCGAGTACGCTGTAAACGAAATTGTAAGCTTATAGTGGAGAGACATTATATTCAAGTGAAACGTCGTATGAAGCGGAAATCTTAGTTATATATATTGCACAAGATGAATATGGAAAATAATATGGAGATTTGGTTGAGAGGGACATGTGATTCTTCGCTGGAGATGATTAATATGTGCTAAACATGCAGTGGGAAATGTAGCCTACATCATGGTCTCGGGGATACTTATGAGTGACATGACCTAAGCTGTCGAGTTGTAGACATATCTACACGGCAACTTCGTGAGCAAAGAGCTACATTCCATTATGAACTGAACATTTAAATTACGAGTATGGAGTGCGACTACAAGATTTTCAAGTTGCCAAGAGAAGAATAAATGAACGGGAAGAATCACAAGAGCGAAGCAGATGACTGGAGTCGAACTAGGAGGGAGTCCGAGGGCGAACGGGAGGTTTCGACTGGACGAGTGGTGCTGCCGGGCGTACCGACTTGGACCTGTGCTGGGGTATCTTCCGAGTGCGAACGAGGTGTATCATCATTGAGCTGTGAGGTGTCCAGAGGTGTTGGAGTCGAACCCAGGAATATGATTGAAGCTCGAATTGCAGCGCTTATAATAATACGCAACTTTCATCGCTTGAACATCTAAAGGCTACCCAAAGTAAGACAAGATGTACATTATGTAGTTTCAGTTCTGTAGTTATGTGATCTAGAAGCTTGCTTTGGAGTGACCATTTCAAATATTATCATATCTGCTTTTGTTAGCAAGTTTACAACGTCGACTTTCGAAATTATTTTATCGTCTTTGATGGATGTTAATTGAAGCCAGTTTTATTGTCTGGAGATCTACGTTTTTGTCAAGGTGACTGATGAGCTGATTTATAGGAGGGCTATTTAAGTCATTGGTTCGATAATTTTCGAGACTGAACTTTCATTACTATTGAGTAATGATATATGGATGGAGGATTTTCACATTAAGGATTTTCACATTATGGATTTTCATTGAAATTTTAAGCTTTTAGATTGAGTATCGAATTTATTGCTGAACTTGAATTATTTTTGGATTTTCATTTTTCGATTGAAGTTAGAAATTATTTTGGATTTTCACTATTTTTCAAATTTTTGGATTTTGAAAAATCCTTCGGGATTTTGGTTTTAGACATTATTTGATTTGATTATTCTCAGGGATTTAAATAATTTTATTGACCTTTGAATTTAAGCAATTTAAATACGATCTATGTCAGATCCTAAGTTGAAAGTCCGTTGTTACGATAAGTCAGCGGATAATTTTCTCAAAAACAAAGTGCGATTGTTTTAATGATATGGAGACTTACGATTAATGTATTACCGTGACAGGAAGGTTGTATTAAATAATTATTCTAATTAGTGTTGGAAATATTTGACGCAACGAATATTAATGTTTTGAAACGTATGTATTTAAAGAATGTCACATCTGTTGTGGTGGATTGTTAGAAGGAAGCTCTGAAGCTTTGTGGAATGCTATTGATAACAGAAACGTATTATAATACCAGAGAATTGAAAGGAACTTGTAGGTAATATCGAAGTGTACTTAAACCAGCTGTTAATTATTTTGAGGAACAACGCTTAGTTTATGAAGGTGCGCAATGATTTCAACCGAGGTTGAACATTGAAGGTGAACACAGGTTGGAGTATATATTATTCCGTGTTACCTTGCCTGGTATTTGTATTATGGGAGGAATTGGTAAGTGAAGTTTACGCTCATTTGAAGGAGTGTTAGTCTACGAAGTAAGTAAGTAAGTAAGTAAGTTTGTCAACGTGGCCATATGTGAAGTGAATGATACGTCGAAGGTATTGTATGTTGAATATTCTGCTTGTTGAGACGAAGTAGGCCGAATAATGTGTTGTGGATTATATCAGAAGGCCTGAGAGATACTTTGTTGTACTTGAAGGCAGCGTGGTGTGTTGGTAAGTGAATGTAAGTTACTGTCGGAGAGGAGGCAGTGTCCCAGCGCTATTTCGTGTGCATGGAGCGGTCTGCTGTGGACAAGAATGTTGGAAGTACGGTCTGGAACATAATTGATGTAAGCGTGCAGAGTTCCTGGTATTTTAGTGAAAGATCTTATTTGCTATTATTATATTTATTAATGAGGAAAGATTAGAAGGAAGTTTATTATACGATAGTCTGAGCTTAATTTATTGGATTATTTGGCCCTATTAATGACGAGTAACCCAGAATTTGAAAGACAGTGGAAAAACATAAACAATGTTTAGAAAACCTTTGACAGAAACATTAATGGTAGATAATGTGGTCAATAATGTAAATTATGTGAATAATATAAATAATTTATGTTTATTCAGTGTTAATATTTTATTAATAATTAATTAATTAATTAAGAAGTAGGATTCAGGATTCGATGTATAGAGTTATACGTTGTTATTGTATTAGCGAAAGGCCATCGCTAATTTATCTTCATTTTATTGTCATTTCGCCATTTTTATTGATGATCCTGTAACGTAGGGCACAGCAGGAAAGTGCCAAATTTTGAGTTTGTAGCAATTAAAATGTGACACTTGCGGTGTTACTTGAAACATAATTCATGTTGTAAGAGTGCTGTCAATATTCGTGTTGTAAAATTTTATTGCGATTCAGAGACTATTGTTTTTCTGAATAAACTAGCAGGCACGTTTTTACGATTGCTTTTTCTTCATTTGATAGAAACCTTGCGTTATGATTTATGGTAGTGCGATTTAAGTTCAATGCTAAGGTCATAATACAGACGCTCGAACCTATTTTCCTATTTCCTATTTCCCGTTATGCCCTGAGATAGAAGAGTTTTTAAGCCCTTGCATTTTGATCCTGTTGAGGATGGACCATAGTATTTATTCGTAGGTTCCTTATTTCTGGTGTGTGATATGCCAGCTGTTTTTGGTAAGTATTTTTAGCCAGGTACTGTTGATTTGTGCGATCCATTCCATCCTGGGATTCTGGCCTTCATATCATACGGAAATAAGGGTGCATAGAGTGGCTGCCCAGTTTTTGGGGCTATCGAATATATATATATTCGGCCATGTTTGTTTAGGTTGAATGATCATAACCATGTTTAAGCCTGGTAATGTGGAAGGCCCATTTTTATTTTGAAGATTGTTATTGTCTAGCCGAGTTTGAGTTTGTGCCGTATATGGGGGAGGAAGGCCAGGAATTGTGTAAGAATGACCAGCCAACACTTACAAATTAAAATGGATCGTGTTATTTAAGGAAAAGATTCATTGAGGCTATTAGACACTCGAATATAAAATTGACCAGTGCAGGCGAACCTATATAAGGTTGGAACTGAGTCAATATTTTGATAAAATGGCTGAATGACATTGACAGCGTTCGTAAATGTAATTCGTAATTGTAAACTCGTGTTGTGTTGTGTTGTGTAGAGATAGAACCCACAAAAGAAAATTATAAAGAATAATTATTCAACTAGGGACGATTGGATTATAGGCCAGTCATAAATGGATTAACGCACTCGTAAATAACTTAGGTATCGGGTGTTTAATAACGAAAGTCTTCTATCATGTATCATTACAGTTGAAATTGGTCACTCTAAGTATTCTTGTAGTAATATGTAGAGCTGCATTTCCCCACATCTCTTACAAGAAAGAAGATGCCGACTGACTTGGAGACGATCCAAGCAATGTTTGCTAAATTACAGGAAACACAAGGTAACCTTGTTATGGACTTGGAAGCCTTACATCAAGGTACTCACCAGATCCACAAACAATTACAAACCCATTTGAAGAAGAATGCAAATGAGTTGAGAGCTGAAATAGCTCAGGTAAGAGAAGAGTGTAAGAAGAGTACTGATTCTACAAACAGGTCTTTGAGTGTATTGCAAAATAGTTCCATTTCTACCCAAACACTTTAGGTGAACTACGGACCAGTTCGACTGCTACCCGGAACACTTTAAAGAATACCCAAGACACTCATGCTGTATTACAGACTTCCATAGGTGGACTACAAGCCAGTTCTACTACTATCCACAATAACTTAGCGGAACTCCAAGCTAGTTCTAATACTACCCAAAACACTTTAGCGAATACCCAAGATACCCTAAATGTGTTACAAAATAACTATGCTTCTACCCAAAACACTCTAGGAGAAATTCAAGCTAGTGTTACTTTATCACAAAACAATTATGTCACTACCCAGAAAACTCAAGGAGAACTTCAAGCTAGTGCTGCTGCAAAACAAAACAATTATGTAACTACCCAGAACACTTTAGCTGAACTTCAAGCGAGTTCTGCAGCCACACAGGAGAAATTCACAATATTGAGGCATGATGTATTGCAAGAGTTAGGTACAATCCAGACTGATAATATTGCTGGATAGGAACAACTGAAGGCTACAGTGGCCTCATTACAGGTAGAGGTATGAAATAAAGCCGAGTTAGTGATGGATGAGATTGAAATAGATATTGGCAAAGTAGTCAAAGGAAACATTGATGTTTTGAAAGATGAATTAATTAGTGAAGGCCAGAAACAATGTGAGGCCGTAACAAAATACTTGACAAATAAATTTAAATTAGCTGAGAATCGCCTTAATAAGGATATTAGTAATGTTAAGGACGATTACGATAAACAATTCAAGGGTATGCATACTCGTAATGAAACTGTAATGTAATAAATAAAAGAGAAATCAGACTCTGACTTCTTAGGTATGACAATTAAACTTAGCGAAGTAGGAACTCAGATTGGTAGTGTCATTTTAAACTTGCATACACAACTTAGTAACATTAATTCCGACCTTCAAGTCAAAATAGTTAAAGTTACTTCAGGGTTACAAGAGAATATAGATGAAATGGTCAATGCTAAGGACAGATTTGAGTTGGAAATAGGTCTCATCAAGACAAAATTAGGGAGGTAACGATAAAAGAAACTGTTAGAACTACAGGTGTCGAGTCGGATCTACTTACAACGGTAAGGACTGAACTGAAATCCATGGTAGACCAATTAGAAGACAGGAGTAATCCGAGATTAACTCAGATTGTCGAAGGATTAGGCACAGAAGAGGATTTCAGGAGCTATACTACTCGTACTACACCACAGGATAGAAGTAGTCACGTAAGATTTACTACGCCTCTAGTATTTCCAATTATTGGAGCACAGCAAACAAGGACGGTAGGAGGTACTTCTCCAAACATTACCATCATCATAAATATAGACCAGAAACCTAGACACTTCTCAGGCAACAATATGTTCACACCTATCGAGTTTGTAACTGATGTCTATGAATATTTTCAAGTTAATCATATCGGAGAGGAGAGACAACTGTGAGTAGTAGAACGCTTCTTATACCATGACTGTTTACAGTCGTTTCGCCCCTTCAGGTGGACGTTCCGCACGTTTGACGAGTTCGCGGAAGCATTAACAAGACGCTATTGGTCTATCGAAGACCAACAAAGTTTAAGGGCCCAAGTTCATTCGAAGAAATACGCTAGTACTCATCGGAGTAGGTATTCGACGTACTTTACCCCGAAGCTCGCCAAACTGCAGTATCTTCAGCCTCCTTTATCAGAGATAGAACTAGTGCAGACAATATTGAGACAGCTTCCAGCTGATATCCGCAGATATCTTGCTTCGTCAGGGGTAAACAATTTGAGAGGCATGGACGATCTCTTGCGGAAACTTGACCACACAAGTACTAGTATCAATCCTACAGGGAGGAACACCAGAGCTGAGCATAGAGAGATCAATACAGTCATGGTTGTTCAAGTACAACAGACCGATAATGCGTTTAGAAGGGAAGGAAATGTCGAGGGATACTATCAACGCCGAAGTTATAATAATAACGAAACAGGACAGAGGGACAATCGACCATATCAACGTTACCAGGGGAATAACGGACAATGCCAGAGAACTTGATATAATAGAAATAATCAGTATAAATGTAATAATAACAGCAATTATCACAGAGATAATAGTAATAATCAGGGATACGTTCGATATAAGAGCTGGAACGACCGGAACTACAATAGGCCTAATTACGAAGAGAGATAACGTGAAAGCCAAGATTATATCAGGGATTTGCGAAGGAATGAAACACAAGGGACGGAAGAGAACCGAGCTAGAACTGAGGAATCGCAACCTAGCACGAGCAAACAGGGGGCCAAAGAAGATGGCCGCCCTGAACACACAAAAAAATCTCCGATGAACAAACGGAAGTAGGAGGAGAAGATTTTCCACTAACTGATTATATAGCGATAAATGAGATCAACCAAACCACCGATGATGATTTATTGTTCGAAGAGGAGATCTCTCATAGAAAGAGAGCTGCATTATTGCCTATTGTGGATGTTATTAGAGAAGGGGAGAATTTAAACGCATTATAGGATACGGGAGCTTCAGTATCTATCCTGTCAGCGCAGTCATATGAATAAATAAGGAATAGTAAGCCTGTGACTTCAATGCCTGTATCAGGTGTAAAAGTACGAGGGCTTGATCGAATTTAGAATTAGAGAACGCATGTATGAGCACATCATTATTATAGACAAGATTCATTTCGATGCAATCCTTGGAATGAACTTCATAGTCAAAGTGGGAGCCATTATTGATAAGAAAAACAGAGTGATTAAATTTAATGGAACCGAGGACACAGAAGAATCCAATGAAAAGGAAGGGGATAACATTCCAGATATGGAAAGCTGAAAAACAGTTCTGGAATACATCATAAATGAAGTAGAAGCGGGTTTTAGCCACTACGCACATATAATAGAAGGTTTTGCTGAAATAGAGGAGGAATTTCAAGATTTAATTATGGACTATTAAGTTGTGTTTGATGATAAACCTGGGCTTATCAGGGCTTTAAATATGAGATAAGACTGACCGATGAAGCGCCTTTTCAAAGAAAACTTTATCCTATTCCTGAGAAATATCACTCTCAATTGGCTGAAATTATAAAGAATATGGAGAGAGATGGTATTATACGAAAGCAGGCAACGTCTTATATGAACACTATTGCTGTGGTTAAGAAGGCAAACGGACAGTTGAGGCTTTGTCTAGACGCTCGCAGGATCAAGAGTTTAATATTGCCCGAAAATGATCGACCACCTAAGATTAGAGAGCTCTTAAGGGGAGAGGTCCAGCTTACCAAGTCAAAAATTAGCATTTCTTTATTATATAGATTTTTTAAGCCGAGTTATTGGTTTACTTTGCAAAAATATATTTTGGAATATCTGGTCTGGTTCCAGAGATATGCAAAATATTGTGACCGGAAGACATGTGCTGCCACGCCTTCTTCCTCGTACACTTTCGTTCTGCTTTCCTTATGCAAATGCATCACCCTCTAAACCGCGCGCTTCTGATAATATCGATACGTACATTTACGAGACACGTTTTTGTTTTGTTTCCTAGGAGTCCTATACACCTGTGTTATAAAATATCCATGGAAACAAGTTCCATCATGGAACAATTCTGTGTTATTCTTCCATGGTTCCATGTGCAAATATTGTTTTGTAAACAACATCGGTGTGGACTATCAGTTGTATGATTCGGTGTGAAACGTGAGGTATACTGCAGTATTGTGCCCAACTCTAGGAATGGGTATTCCAAGATTCAGACACCTAGATATCAAGGGAAAGGCTACAGCCGCTTTTGAAAGTTGAGATATTTGAATATCGCGCTACATTGCTTCTCGAAGCAATTGGAAAGAATTTACCGATACTTGCATGTCAAGTGACGTAGCGAGTAATAGCAGAGGTCGAGGCTATTTATTGATTAAATAGTTAACCATGGAGTAGAGACTTGAGACATGGATCAGATTACTGGCACGGCCAAATGAATGAGAATGCAATTAGTATCAAGTAAATCGGACCAGGGATACCAGAGATATGATGATTTCCAGATATCAGCTGATGACGCGTGACCCTGGCAGTTTTGAATAAAAGCCGGCCGGCCGAGGCATCGATAGCTCATTCCAACACAAGCACTTGCAGAGCAAGTTGCTGCTACGCTGAGCCAAGGCACATGGTTGCCGGATCTACGCAGAAGTTATTTTCAAAGTTGTGATAGTCACAAAAGTGCTGCACTACGAGTGGAACTTAGTAAGTTTCCGGCGAGGAGAATCACTAGGTGATTGATTATTTTCTACAGACACTGGTTGAAATATTTTTGTTTCTACATGGACATATGCTAGACATTGTCTAGAATTAGTACTTTGTCACAGTCCAGTAATAACCTAATACTTGGATGTTTAAGTCCATTTCAGTCAGTTTTCATATTGGTAACTTGTTAACCACTTCGATCTATCAGTACACTGAAGACCAGTCTGTCACGGTGGTGTTCATTAGTCTACGCAAGGGAAACTACAGGTTGCTTAGCGCATGGTAGATGGTGTTAAACCATGCCCAGGGAACGATCTTCAGAACAGCCGTTGATTGGTTAGACTGTCAGTGTCTTCTTGTATTGATAAGATTACCGTGAGTTATGTTACAACTGACATATCTAAGAATAGATCACTTAGATCTGACCCCATTTAAACAAACTGTTATGGCTTTGATAGAAGCCCATATTAAAACGGAACAACAGTTAATTCAAACGTCAAGAGATACTACCACTATGTCTTACTAGACGGATTGTGGGTATATAATGGCGGCCGATACAAGGATTATACATGCTTGTCCGATAGGGCATGTCTATGGATAAATCTGGTACAGACCAGGTTCACTACGCTTCAAGACCATCAAGAAATGTAAGCCACATTTGAATTATATTATGCCTAGCTAATTGGAACAAACTATTTTTCTGCAGATGACCAACACATTTATTTTTCTTCGTATTTAAATCTTGCAATGATTTACGCAAGACTTGTTAGAGTTATTCTGAGTATTTTCAGCACTCAGAACAGTTTAGGATCGATGACCGAGCATTTCGAGCATTTATTTGAATATTTCATATTTTTGGGAAATCACGGTAATCAGCCGATGTAACTGTAAAAGTTAATAATTATTTTTGTTGAGGAATGGATATTTTTTCCATATTCGAAGGTTCGAACATGTGGATTCTCACATAATGAGATGATAATTAAACATATTTAAAATAATATAACTAATAATAATAATAATCCACTAATAATAATAATAATAATAATTTACATAATTTTTCTAAATAATTCTGGGATATTATATTTTATAATAATCATATGTATTGAGAGAGAGCCTATGAAGTAGTTTAATCATTTCTAGTTTGGAACAGGAGATTTTCCGATGGAGAGTGGATAGCGCAAGCCCGCATTCAACCAACATTTCAGTTCTGGTTGAACAGTTGATATTTGCATTGAGCAAAGTATATTTTTCAGATAACACGGAGAGGCATGAAACGGGAAGCAAATGATATTTGTATCAAATAGGATATTTTTGTATTTATATAAAATCATGACGTAAATACACTCGAAAGTGAAATAAAGATTTTCATAAGTATGGTAAATTCACGGGTTGAACTGAATGGTAAAATAAAATAAACTTGTGAGTTTATTAATCTTCCAGTGTTGATAACAAGCAGAGGCTTGATTTATTGTATAAATTTTGGGAAGAAAATTTATATGTGTGGAGTAGTTGAAATGCCATTCCCAGGTGCGCATGTTTAAGTCGCAGGAATGAGGAGGTTTTTTTTCGAGCATCAATCAAATAGCAGGTTCGATGGCTCAGGTTTATAGTAGGAGTATTGGAACCACACATTTCGTCGTATGAATGACCCGAAGGTTATTTCTTAGAAACCATCAGTTCTTATTTCAACCTTGTTTACGAATTCCATTTAGACTTTGATTTTGCTAGAACCCGGATTTGTCATGATAGTAGTTTATTTTTCTTCAGAGGAAGACCTTTGCCGTTGTTGTTGTAATATTGTGTTCTTACACAAATAATAGAATGGGCCACTGCCAATTAAAAATAATTCTTTAACCACGAATAATTTGAAGGATATTTTCAATCCTAGTGCCATGAACTAAATGAATTTATTTTGAAGCTACAATTCTTATTTCCGCATTCTGTCGAAGAATTGCAAGTTGTGAAAATTGCTAAAATGGCCATGAATATAAATATTTTTTTTATAATAATGATTCCAAGTGGAAAATCAAATAGTTGAATGGTTCAACCATTTATTGATCAAGTTGATGATTCAGAAATCATATATTTTGTTCGGAACTTGAAGTTCATAATCGAGTCACTTCTCGAATGTTTAATGTCAGAAGAACAATTAATTTTTTGTTGTGCTTCGCACAAGTTCTTCGATGCTATGCTCAAGGTCAAATACTTTTCAGATGTTATTAATATGTGTACATAATTTGTGTTGCTTCAATGATAACAATATTTTTCGACAATATTTTTGAAACTGGAAAAATAAGTGAAAGTTAAAAATTCTATGAACATTTATTCTACGAGTGTTAATATTATGTAAAAATTCAAAGAGTGAACTACGATATTTCCAGTAGGGACAATTAAATTTGAACTGGATTTAATCATAAATAATTTTGGAACACAGTCTACAGGACTAACAATCAGACTTGTGTCTCCAAAAATAATTGTCAAATGTGTTTGGAAAATTTCTGTATATTGTGTAAATAGGAGTGTGGGTCGCCACACGTGAGTGATGCTGCTTTGAGCATTTTTGCAGTCAATTTTAAATTCAAAATAAACTGAGATAATTTTACTTGATGTGTTATACCCAATTGAATCTCCTTCTATCCTTATTGTTGCATTGAGCCAAAAATCAGTAAAGCATTTTTTTCATTTGATGTCGTTTTTGCGATTTGCTTTAACCCATCTGGCGCTCCGGGATATTTTGACTCTCGTGCTGACTGATTATTGGTAAAATGCATATGTGGTCGTGCGGACTCCGGTCTAAACGGGCACAGTATGCGTGCTCGAAAGGTACATTATAAAAGTGAAAACCCGTGTTTCAAAGGGAATCAGCATAAGAAGTCTGGAAAACAAGCAGTGAGTGATGCTGATAATAATTCGACACCTAACCTCAGTGCAGCAGGCAGGAAGCTTACTCCAAATGTTGGAGTTGAATTTGAAGGTGATGGTGATACGGGTTGCTACATTTTTTATGTAAATATTATGATTCTAGGGTTACAGAAATGTCTTAGGTGTGTGTGTGGTGAACCTGTGGTATTTAACCTAACCAATTTAGGAGGTTTGGGCTGTAAAGTGACAGTTAACTGTGAATCATGTTTTGAAGTAGGTACTTTTTACAACAGTGCAGTTTTGGGGAAAACAAAGAATGTGCTATCTGTAAATAGAGAAACAGTTTATGCCATGAGGTGTATTGGGCAAGGACTACCAGGCCTAAGTGTGTTTTGTATTATAATGAACATGCCACCACCTGTGCAGAGAAGTACCTATATCCGTATTGTGGATCATATTCTTGATGCCACATCTAAAGTTTCAGAAGAATGTATGATGCAGGCTGCAAAAGAAGATTCTGAACTTAGCAATTCTTCTGAGTTATCAGTGTCTTGTGATGGAACTTGGCTGACTAGGGGCCACACTTCACACCATGGTGTAGCTGTTGCTATTGGAGCTAAAACTGGTAAAGTTGTGGACTTAGAAGTACTTTCACCAGTATGTAAGGGATGTGAACACTGGAATGGGAAGGGAAATACTATAGATTATGCTCAATTCATGGAAATACACTCAGAAGTATGTGGAAAAAATCACTCAGGTACAGCTGGCTGCATGGAGGTGGAGGGAATGAAACGAATATTCAGTCTGTCAGAAGAGAGGCGGGGGCTGAAATATGTCAACAACATTGGGGATGGTGACACAAAAAGCTACAGAGCAGTCAATGAAATGCATCTTTATGGGCCTCACATAAAGGTCAATAAATTAGAGTATGTTGGCCATGTTCAAAAACGCATGGGGACTCGACTTAGAAATCTAAAGGCTAAATAAAGGGAAAAATTAGAAGATCGCAAACCGCTGTCAGGTAAAAATAGGCTCACTGATGCTGTTATTAACACCTTGACAGTGTACTATGGCAATGCCATTAGAAGTAACAGCACTTCAGCTTCAGAAATGAAAACAGCCATTAGGGCTATCTGGCATCCCAAAGCCTCAACTGATGAAACACCTATGCATTATGTCTGTCCCAAAGGAGTTGATTCTTGGTGTAGTTACCAAAGGGCTGTCTCTGATGGCAAGGAGAAAGAATATCATCACAAGAATAACATACCTATGGCAATAATGAATGAAATTAGACCCATTTTTAAAGATTTGTCTTCCAATGATCTTTTGAAGCGGTGGTGGAAAGAAACATGATATTGAAGGAGTGACTTATGGACCAGGACAGTTTTGAATGGTGAGGGGTCCGAAAGTGGTATTATTTTTATGCCAACATTTTTAAAGCTGTTTTCCTGAAAACTATAATTTTTAGTACCGATTTCACCATAATTCTGTTATTATTCCATGGATTATGATGATTTTTTCAGGGTTTCCTCCCACAAGGCTGTACTACAATATTTACCTCATTCAGGTCATTAGGATTTATATTTGTTTTTATACTGTATTTTTAGCCTACTTTTCACATTTTGAAAAATGAGGAAAAAGTAGACTTATGAGATCGATCCGGGAAAATGTGTGTCTGTCTGTCTGTCTGGCTGTGTGTGTGTCCCCCCCTATCAACTCCTAAACGGCTGCAGCAATCAAAACCAAATTTAGTATGAGTAAAGATGTGCACCGGAATATCTCACGTCCATATTTGAAAATGATGTCAGTGCTACCAGCTGCTGAAAATACGCACTAGAAATTTGAGCTCCATGTTGGATATCTTGCAAGGTATGCATGGGAGCTATTCCAAAATTGGCACACATGTAGATAAGACTATTTCAGTTTAATTTCCAGGAGTCCAACCATGACAGTGTTGCCAAAATAATTTTAAGCCTTCTGATAGGTTCAATGTTTAAATGCATATAACTTCTACACTATCAATTGGATTTCAACCAAATTTTGTATGTAATATCTGTACATAAACAGATATGACTGCGCGTATTCTTAAGAGCCACCAGGGCTGCCAACTGTTAATAATTGCTCTCTCTATTTATTTATTTTATCCAAATACCAATATATCAGAAAGTATGCAAGCCAACAGCTTTAAACTATGCACACGTGTATTCTGACATTTTAGATTAATTTGGAGTAACTTATATACGTCAGTTCTACCAACATGATTATAAGCCTGCTGATACGACCAATTTTTAAATACATGTAACTTCTATACTATCAGTTGGATTTCAACCAAATTTCGTATGTGCTATATGTACCATAACAGATATGACTATAAGTATTGTTAAGAGCAATCAGAGCTGCCAACTGTTAATAAATGCTGTCTATATTTATTTTACACTAATATCAATATACCAGAAAGTATGCAAGCCAACAGCTCTATACTTTGCACATGTATAGCACCTGCCATTCTAGATTAATTTGGAGTAATTAATAGAAGGCAGTGCTGCCAACATGATTCTATGCCTGCTGATATGTCCAATTTTAAAATACATGTAACTTCTATACTAACAAATGGATTTCATCCAAAATTGGCACAACAAGATATCATAATATTTCAGATTATTTCTGACCAGCACACGCATGGTATTGTTGGCAACATGCTTTTACGCGTGCTGATAGATCCAATGTCTAATTGCATGTAACGTCCATTGGACTTCAATCAAATTTTGTATTCTGTACCTTAAGAGATTGAACTAAGAATATATTCAGTCGCCAGGGCTGCCAACTGTAGTGCTCTATTAGGCTACATTATACCAGTTATATTTTGAACTAATTAGATATTTCGATATTGCCAACTTAATTTCGTCATTATTCTATATAGGTTCATATTCTGTAGAATAATCATTGGCATGAAAAGTAGGCTGTATAGTTCTTCACGGAACTTCTTGTTTCTTATAAATAGAACTATTTTCAGCTGCTCTGAATAAAAATCAAATAAAAGTACTTATTATACAGTTTATGCTAGTGGTTGAGGTACATTTTGAAGGCGCAGATGTAATACACACTGTAAAAAAAGAAAAGTAGAAAATTTCTCATAAAATTGGGTTATATAAGGGAAACGATGATGCATGGTAAAACGTTTGGCAACTTTTGAAAATTCTCTAAAAATTCTTATGATTAGAATTTTGACACTTTAAAAGTTACTTTTGGCTGCCACAAGCTTGCCATTACTGTGATACACATTATCATATGTCAACAATATTTGTAAATGTTCAACAATCGAAGGGGAGTTCCAATGGCCTAACTTCTTAATGTTAATTTATAACTACTTCGTGTTCTTTTTTCACAGAAACTACTGGGTAGATTTAGATGAAATTTTATTTCCATACTAGACTGCGTTTGATGTTTCTACTATTTTGGCCATAATAATATTTTTTTATTTAATCTCGAATTTTTGGTTTAAAAATATTCAAAATATATCAATTTTTTCGAAATGTATTTCAGCTAGAAAGAAAATCCCGTGTTAAAATCTCATGTAAAAGCCAAGCTAAAGATCTTAAAATTTTCAGACTTTTGCGATAAGTGACAACTGAGAAAAATGAACATTTAGAGGCAAAACAACAAGTTCTGAGAAAATGCCTTTGTATGTTCTAATTTTCAGTGTTTTCTAATGTGAACTGCATTATTTAAATAAATATTACACATCTTTTGCAAATAACAAATATCAAGTACTATACATTCTAAACGTATAAAAATCTGAAAATTGATATTTGTTTCGTATTTTATCAATTAGAACTCCCCTTAAGGCAGTTTAGGGGGAAATCATGATTTTTGAGTATCGACCTCACTGCATCATTTTATCATCTTGAGTTAACGGAGGACGGCAAAGCATACACAGGCTTCCTGTTTGATCAGACCAGCTATGCGTTCTGTAGGCTTCCATTTGGTATTATTAATAGCGGCCCTGCATTAATTAGAGCCCTAGATGTCAAATTGAGAGACCAAGTAAAGGGGAATGTCATTTGGTATATTGACGATCTCATCATATCATCAGTTACAGCGGAGGAACATCTGACTCATTTGAAAATACTATTTGACAATCTACGTGATGAAAACATAATGGTCAACTTTGATAAATGCCATTTCTTCCATGAGAGAATTAACTTTCTCGGGCATACCATTGATAAAGACGGATACCATTCAAATCAGGAGAAGATTGAAGCTATCTTACGGTTTCCTAAACCAACGAAAGTGAACAAAGTAAGAGAGTTCGCCTGTATGTGTCAGTATTTTGCTTCAAATTGTCCAGGATACTCAGAAGTAATGTCACCACTCTACGAGTTGATGAAGACGAACAACAAATGGCAATGAAACCAGGAAACAAATGTAGTGTTTGAAAGAGCTAAAGAAATGATTAAGAATAACATCAAACTTGAATACCTGGATTTCGAACGCATATTTTACGTGGAAGCTAATGCATCGAAGATAGGTATAAGTGCTGTGTTATATCAACTTGACGAAGAGAAGGAGAAGCACTATATTACTTTTAACAGTAGTGTCAGCTCTCCTACAATGGAAGAACATTCTGATTGGGTATCAGATCGTTATCATCGCAGATCACAAGGCACTTCAATTTATTCTTCAAACTGATCTCACAAGCGACAGACTTATCCGATGGTCTCTTTTCCTACAACAATTTAAAGCTACGATTATCCATAGACCTGGTAAGGACAATATTCTTGCGGATGTATTATCTCGCAATTCAGTTTAGAATGTTCCTTTTAATATGGTGGAACTGGAAGTCGAAGATAGAGAAACGATCGACCGTCTGAGAAAGATTGCTGTATCTCAAAAGAGGCATATGCCCACTAGGCAGATATTCCGTTTCCTGCAAGGAAGAATGGATGATGCTGATCCGGATTATAATCAGGTTCGAAAGAGGTTGAGTGGAGAAATTGTCTGCAAATATATCGATGGAGAGCATCCTAAGTACGAATTGAGGTACAACCTAAGTTGGTTAATAAAGTCATTTGGTTGGCTCATGGAGGTTTTGATAAAACCCTTCATTGTCTCCAAGAAAAATTTATTTGGTTAAATATGAGGATGCCAGTAGGGGACATTATTAGATATTGTGAAGATTGCCAGAAGAGTAAACATGCTTCTGAATTGCTGAAAAGCAAGCCAAAGTTCACCATTCTGACAAAACCGAAGGAGCTTTTCGCATGTGACATCTATGGTCCGTGTCCGAAGGGACAGCGGGGTAATCAGTACCTGTTAGTTACTATTGATGTATTCTCGAAGTTGGTAATTCTTAGTCCAATGCAGAAAGCAAATTCGAATCAGGTTATTAGCCGAATTGATGAAGATGTAATTCCAACAGCGGGGAAACCAGAATTTTTCTTTACAGATAATGGAACTCGATTTACATCGGTGGAGTTCAGTGACGCCATCTGAAGACTAGGAATTGGGCATTTGTTTAATAGTGTGAGATACCCTGAATCCAACCCAGCGGAACGAATTATGGCTAATATTGCAAGCTTCTGCAGAATATATTGCTTTTAAAACCATCAAGGTTGGGTAAGGATTGTGCCCATTATCCAAGACTGCATTAATTTTACGGTTCATGAGAGCACAGCGGCAATCCATCTGTCTTGCATTTTAACAGAAGATCTGAAGACCTTGGGGCAATTTATTCCAGATTCCTGAAGATCCTGAGCCAACGAGAGATCCTAGAATAGAATGGGCTAGAGAGAATTTGCACAAAGCAGGGGATAAACGGAAGAAAAGGACGACAGGGAAACGCTTCAGTAAACCATTAAAAGGAGGAGATCTCATTCTGATAAGAAAACCTACTAAGGCGGATGTATCTAAGAAGATACACGTTAAGTTCAGTAGGATATTTAGAGGCCCGTTCAAAGTAGAGACAGTCTACAATAACAACTGATACCGTATCATTGGTATAGCAGACGAGCAGTTGATTGGAAAGTTTAATGCCAAGAATATTAAGAGGTTCCATAAAAGATTAAATAATGCACAAATTCGTGTCCAAGTAGAGTATGAATTGTGTGAGTAACAAAAATATTGATCAATTTTTTTAACCATGGTTGAGAGGGAAATGTACCCGAATTCGTGGTATGAGCAATGTCAGACTCACCTACTAAATTTAGCCATGAAGTTTTGTAAATTTATCGAGGCTGGAAATTTGACTCTAGACCTGTTCTGTCGACAGAAAGCGCAGTGAGAAGGTGTTGTCCAATCAGAAAATAGATGGTTGTAAATAAAAGATAAAAGAAGGAAGATCAAGTTTTATTGGGAACCCTAGGAGGTAGACAACCCGCTCAACGAATATAGGTGAGTGAAGCTGTTTGCTTGTGGCTAGGCAGAGATCACGTGACGACAGGAACCAATGAAGGAATTTCTTGAAGTAATTACCAGCCCAAGCAATTATGCTATTTTGACTTTTTGATGTGTAACATCTTTCCGCTCGGTTGCTGGATAGTTTTGTGGGAGTGATTTTGAAAATTGGGGACGGAAGTGGATCGGAGCGATCGAGCTTGTAGTGGTGGATCGAACGGAAGTATGCACTGCCCGCTCGATCGATCGAACGTAAGTGTACTAGCTGGCAGTGGTGGAAAACGGAAGTATGCACTGCCCGCTTGATCGATCGAACGGAAGTGTACTAGCTGGCCGTGGTGGAAAACGGAAGTATGCACTGCCCGCTCGATCGATCGATCCAGCGAGCAGTGGTAAGACCCAGCTGGCAGTGGTACCAGAAATAATGAGCGCGTGGTGTCTGAAATTGATACCATGACGTACTATGGGGCATGTGGAATGTATATGACATACTGAACGGAAAACGCTCATGCGAACTCTGGAGTCAAGTGATTGCAACAAATGACATGGTACATGTTCGAAGTCTTCGTATCAGTATTTAAATGGTAAATTGCCTTAATATCAAACATTGCAAGTAGTCGGCATTGCCGGTATTATGTTTCTGCACAATGGCTATTCACATAACGGTAATGCGGTCATCAATATAATATAATCGTTGTGGTTATACGAGAATTGAGCAAGCCTTCATGAACAATTACTGAATACATTCTCTTTACTCACAAGAGGGCCTATTCATAAGGCATTTTAAAATCAATTTCACGCAGGAACATTATCGAAACAAGCAAAATATAAATGAAACATAATTCCGTAATGCAGTATTTTTGGTACGTGGAAATAAGTCACCATGTTGTGCACATCATTTGCGTAGTTGAAATAGCCGTGGGGTTAGTGCTTATGACTGTGAATCTAGAGATCTTGGGTTCGAATCCCGGACCCGGTAGATATTTTTGCTACCAGATTATCATTTTAGACGGTATTTATCATATCAATATGACTCAATTTGACATAATCCATATGCAATTACGTGTTGGTCTGTGAAAGAAGAGGACCTGTTTATAAGGAATTTAAGGTTATGAGCGGTGTCGTGTCTATTAATCTAGTTGATCCATATCGTATTCTTTATCTAGGCTAGTGCTGGTGGAAACTACAAATCATCTAATAAAATGAGTTCCGTATTATACACTACAATATCTGTAAAACACTCCTGTTTACAATAGATTAATATTTGTGCCAATAATAGTATAAAATACCGGTGGATCAACAATTTCACGTGAGGTTTCTTCTATGTCAGATGTTACACATCATATGCGACTACTGTAAGGCTCGTATTTTTTATAATAAGTTTAAGGCTTGGGATAATTAGCTACATTTATTTAAGGAATTATCACGAAGAGATTTCCGGAGATATTTGCCTCGGATTGACGGGAAACAAATATATTCAGATTCGCGGCAGATACACGCGCGAAAGGATGGGTGTTGTGCAAGAGATGGAAGGGAGGTTGGAGCGATTGTCTGCCATTACGGAGAGATTATTACGGCAACCTTCGAAGGGGCAAGACTTGTCGGTCCGTTGCTCCACAGTGCATTAGTAACATTGCCTAATTTTAAAATGATTAAGAAAAGGTTTCGATTCAGTGATAAATGATTAGATATTCACGTGCAAGTGCAGTGATAAATGTACAGGTATTTTGGCAAAGTTTAAGAGCATTTTATGAAGTATATCGTCTGAGAAAGATTGTCGCTATAAGACAAAGAAATTCACCGTGAGTTGTGAAGGGCTGTCGAGTAGGGTGAAGGAATATTGAAATAAAGCGAGTACGCTGTAAATGAAATTGTAAGCTTATAGTGGAGAGACATTATATTCAAGTGAAACGTCGTATGAAGCGGAAATCTTAGTTATATATATTGCACAAGATGAATATGGAAAATATTATGGAGATTTGGTTGAGAGGGACATGTGATTCTTCGGTCGAGATGATTAATATGTGCTAAATATGCAGTGGGAAACGGAGCCTACATCATGGTCTCGGGGATACTTATGAGTGACATGACCTAAGAAGTCGAGTTGTAGACATATCTACACGGCAACTTCGTGAGCAAAGAGCTGCATTACATCATGAAATGAACATTTAAATTTCGAGTATGGAGTACGACTACAAGTTTTTCAAGTTGCCAAAAGAAGAAGAAATGAACTGGAAGAAGTACAAGAGCGAAGCAGATGTCTGGAGTCGAACTAGGAGGGAGTCCGAGGGCAAACGAGAGGTTTCGACTGGACGAGTGGTGCTGCCGGGCGTACCGACTTGGACCTGTGCTGGGGTATCTTCCGAGTCCGAACGAGGTGTATCATCATGGAGCTGTGAGGTGTCCAGAGGTTTTGGAGTCGAACCCAGGAATATGTTTGAAGCTCGAATTCAGCGCGTATAATAATACGCTACTTTCATTGCTTGAACAACTATAGGATACTCAAAGTAAGACAAGATGTACATAATGTAGTTTCAGTTCTATAGTTATGTGATCTAGACGCATGCTTTGGAGTGACCATTTCATATATTATCATATCTGCTTTTGTAAGCAAGTTTACATCGTCGACTTTCGAAATTATTTTATCTTCTTTGATGGATGTTTATTGAAGTAAGTTTTATTGTCTGGAGATCTACGTTTTTGTCATGGTGACTGATGAGTTAATTTATAGGAGGGCTATTCGAGTCTTTGGTTCGTTAGTTGTAGAGACTGAACTTTCATTAATGATATATGGATGGAGGATATTCATATTATGGATTTTCATAGAGCATTTTAAGCTTTTCGATTGAGTATCGAATTTATTGCTGAACTTGAATTATATTTGGGTTTTCATTTTTCGATTGAAGATCGAAATTTGTTTGGTTTTTCACTATTTTTCAAATTTTTGGATTTTGAAAAATCCTTAGGGATTTTGGTTTTAGACATTATCTGATTTGATTATTCTCATTGATTTAAATAATTTTTATTGAGCTATGAATTCAAGCAATTTAAATACGATCTATGTCGGATCCTAAACAGAAAGTATGTTGTTACGGTAAGTCAGCGGATGATTTTCTCAAAGACAATGTGAGATTGTTTTAATGATATGGAGACTTAAGAAATGAACACGATTATTGTATTATCGTGATAGAAAGGTTATTATAATACCGGAGAATTGAAAGGAAATTGTAGGTAATATCGAAGTGTACTGAAACCAGCTGTTAATTATTTTGAGGAACAACGCTTTGTTTATGATTTCAACCGAGATTGAACATTGAAGGTGAACACGGGTTGGAGTACTTATTACTCCGTGTTACCTTGCCTGGTATTTGTATTATGGGAGGAATTGGATGTGAAGTTTAGGCTCATAATTGAAGGAGTGTTAGTCTACGAAGTAAGTAAGTTTGGCAACGTGGCCATATGTGAAGTGAATGATACGTCGAAGGTATTGTAAGTTGAATATTCCGTTTCTTGAATCAAAGTAGGCCCAATAATGTGTTGTGGATTATTTAAGAAGGCCTGAGAGGTATTTTGTTGTATTTGAAGGCACTGTTGTGTGTTGGCAAGTGAATATAAATTACTGTCGGAGAAGAGGCAGTGGCCAGGGATATTTCGTGTGCATGGAGCGGTCAGCTGTGGACAAAAATGTTGGAAGTACAGTCTGGAACATAATTGATGTAAGTGTGTAGAGTTCCTTTAGTGAAAGATCTTATTGCTATTATTATATTTATTAATGAGGAAAGACTAGAAGGAAGTTTATTATACGATAGTCTGAGCTTAAATAATTGGATTATTTAGCCCAATTAATGACGAGTAACCCATAATTGAAAAGATAGTTAGTGGAAGAACATAAACAATGTTTAGAAATCCTTGGACAGAAACTTAATGGTAGAAAATGTGCTCAATGACGTAAATTATGTAAATAATGTAAATAATTCAAGTTTATTCAGTGTTAATATTTTATTAATAATTAATTAACTAATTAAGAGTAGGATTCAGGATTCCATGTATAGAGTTATACGTTGTTATTGTAATGAAGAAAGGTCATCGCTATTTTAGCTTCATTTTATGGTCATTTCGCCATTTTTATTGACGATCCTGAAACTTAGGGCACAGCAGGAAGGTGCCTGATTTTGAGTTTCTAACAAATTAAATGTGACACTTGCGGTGTTACTTGAAACATAATTCATGATGTAAGAGCGCTGTAAATATTCGTGTTGTCAAATTTTATTATGATTCAGAGGCTATTGTTTTTCTGAATAAACTAGCAGGCACGTTTTTACGATTGCCTTTTTTTCATTTGATAGAAACCTTGCGTTCTGATTTATGGTAGTGGGATTAAAGTTAAATGCTATGGTCATTATACAGACACTCGAACCTATTTTCCTATATCCTATTTCCCGTTATGCCCTGAGATAGAAGAGATCTTTGATCCTGTTGAGTATGGACCATAGTATTTATTCCTAGGTTTAATATGTTCCTTTTTCCGGTGTGTGATATTGCACCTTTTTTGGTAAGTATTTTTAGGCGGGTACTGCTGATTGCTGCGATCCATTCCATCCTGGGATTCTGGCCTTCACATCACTCGGAAAAAGGGTGCAGTACCATCACGGCATTTGCCCTAAGACGAAGTGGAAAACCACGGAAAACCACTTGAATGATGGCTGAGGTGGGAATCGAACCTCCTCTACACATTTGGACCACCCAAGGCTGAGTAAACCCCTATCCAGTCCTCATAACACTTTTCAAATTTCGAGGCATAGCCGGAAATCAAACTTTGGACCTCGGGGGTGGCAGCTTAGCACGCTGACCACGATTCCATGAGGCGGCAATAATAATAGAGGTAGTCATAATAATTCTAAAAATAATAAATATATAAATAATAATAATAATAATGACATTGCTTATACTGCAAAGAGGCCTATTTAATTGGACACGTTGCCAACACAATAAAATATTGATATAAAACTTATAAACAGAAATTAATAATATCAATAGCCTATATCAAACTGTCATAAAGATGTTGGTTACAGTACATGAATTACATACCTCGCCCGGTATTGAACTCCAGACTGCATCTCCCAATGAATTTAACTTCTAAATTGTTATTATTATTATTATTATTATTATTATTATTATTATTATTATTACTATTATAGTAAGGAGAAAGCAGGACATGGCTTGTAGAATGTTTCAACATGAAACCTATCTAAGGAAATACCAGGGCCTGGACATCAATTAACTTAAGTAAAACTGCTTGTAAGATTTTAGGGCGGAAACAGCCCATAGCCATTAGCAGCACCAGGAATTCTAAAACGTAGTCATTTACGGAAATGACAACATTCCATTACGACGATTTCACTTTAGATAAACTTAGAACGTACTTCCTCAATTTTCTAAAGTGAAAGGTTCCACAAGGGCCTGGTAATTTCTAGAAGGAATTCGTGGTGACCCCTGTTTGGGGATTGCCATCCCATTGGTCAGACACGGTAGCCTCGGGAGAACCCAGCTACCCCCTCTCAAGTAAAGCAAATGTATATAAAGCCCGTATTTCTGGGAGTCGTCCTCTGTGGACACTCGGCGTTAGCCCACTGTGGGCTCTGTTACTCTGTGGGCTCTGTGGACTCCGACAACTCTGTAGACTACTACTATGGAAATATCGCTCTTCGAGCTAGTAACGAGCTGTGCTGTATACAATGGCATATTATTAAATTATAATACTGACTTCAAACAGCAAAACTGGACTTCTTCATTTCTGTTGAATAAGGTACCACTCAGCCGCGTGTAGAACCTGAGAAGGACCAACACTTTGTAGTTTGCCACGCATCGTTAAGCTACAAATTGGTGTCCCGTCCAGGGATATCAACAAACGTAACTGGGGGCCGTTCCGGGATAGATATACGATCGCCACAAAATCTACGAGCAAGTTGGTGGAGTATACTGACAACGATCCAGAATCGCCTTTCGTTACTCGGCTTGCAAGCCAACTATCTACCCGCTACTGCTGCAGTAATCTATTCAACAGACGCAGCCGACTGGAAGGAAGTGGAACTGACAACCTCACTGGAGGCCTTTCGACCATGACTAACCAGGCAGCTCACAGGTAGACGGTAAGCCGACAACGCTCGACAAAGTTCAAGAAGCGCCTTTCGACTATTGCCAAGCCGTGGACGGACGAGTATACCGACAACGCTCGACAACAGTCAGGAAGCGCCTTTCGATTGCTCGGACGACAACGAAGAAGACCAACCAGAAGGAAGGGAGCTAGCCGACAACGCTCGACAACAGTCAAGAAGCGCCTTTCGACAGCGACCAACTGACTACGCAGTTCACAGTAGGATGCAGTCATCACTGATCGTCTTCTCCTGCATGTAAGTCAACAATTTTAAACACATCTATTGTAATGCCTGAGTATTACTGTAACAGCTTGGTTCATTTCCATTTTCACTTCTTCACATAACAAACAGAGCACTAACAATAAATTTAATTCTCAAAAGAAAAAGTGAATTTGCATGAAACTAAACGTCATGTTTATGCAGGTCATTCTTTTCTTTTGAATTGATATTAGTAACATGATAATAAGTAATTTTAAGTTAGCATTTAGTTAATAATAATAAGTTATTGTGGGAACCTAAACGGGGCTCTTTCACGTATCACTAGTTAATAATAATAATAATAATAAGTTATTTTACTTAGTTGTGGAAACCTAAACGGGGCTCTTTCACGTGATTAATTTTAAAATATTCTATTATTTTACTTCTTCAAGCTTTTAATTATTTTATTTTTATATACCTAACTCATAAGAATAATCATAATAATAATTATCATTAAGTATATTAAACCTTTTCATTTATTTGCAGTTTGAAAGTAAATAAATAAATAAATTAACTAGCTGAGCAGGCTCTAATTTAAATAATTTAATACTTCTTTCTCATTAACAATGGGGACAGAATTATTAACTAAATTTGAATACGCACAGATCCAATTGCTACCTGAGTTTAACGGAAATACCTCTTGCAGTTTAGACTACTGTATTGCAAGATGTGATAGTTTCCTAGCTACCCACAAGAGAGCCAAAGAAACTCCCAATTCCGCCATTATTAATGAATTTTTATTTAATGTGGTGAAATCTAAACTTAAAGGGGAAGCATGTAGCATTCTAGATTTAGATGCAAATTCTGATTATGAAAAATTTAAAGAGAAACTAATTAGAAAATATGGTAATGTCAAAGATGAAAGATTATTGATTCAGGAAATTTCCAATTGCTTCCAAAACGGGGCGAATCACACAATGACTACCACGATAGGTTAGACACCCTTGTCCTGCAGTGCAAAAGCATGTGCAAAATCAATTATAGAGACCAGATTTTAGATTTGAAATTAAGAGAACTAGAAGATCTGAGTTTGAATAACTTTAAAGCCGGAATTTTGGAGCCATATCGTTCTTATTTGCGCTATGCTCAAATTACTGACCTTAGCCATGCACTTAGACTGTGTAGAATGTTTGACAATGATAGAGCGCATGAAAGTTACATGGATCAGTTAAGAAGAGTACAGAAGCCACCTCCAAACAAATTCAACCAAACATCTCCACCACTAAACCACACTACTCATAATCCATTCACACATTCAAATTTCACACCACAAATGAGACCATTTAACAAGTTCGTTCCTCAGAACCTGCCCACACGACCTTTTATGAACCAACCCTATCCACAATTTATGAATTCTAACCCATCTCAACAGAAGCCCTTCAGACCACAGAACCAACAACCTTTCAAGACCTCTATGAACCGTCCGTACCCAACTCCTAACTATATCGGTAGACGTTTAGCGCCCAATAACCAAACCTACCCGAAACCCATGTCCGGTGTTTCCACCATTAGGAGAAATTTAAATACTCACGCGGAAGAGGCCGATGATTTTGGCTACATACCACCAGAATTCTTTCAGGAGGAATAACCACCTGAATATGAGCTTGACCATGATGTTGAGATTGATCCATCCCTCGTTCCAAACGAATATCAAAATGACGATCAACAGCAGGATTTTCATTTGGCCCAGCCATCACAATCGAATTTATTACATTATTTGGTTTCAAAATCTTAATTGACAGTGGAGCATGTAATTCAATCATGAACCCATCAATAGCACACACTTTCTTTCCAGATTATATCTTTCTGGAACCTTTTTGTATTCAATCTGTGCATTCTGAAACATTAGGAACAGATAATGTGCAATTCCCTAACTTTTCTGAACACGGCACCCCTGTGAATTTCAGGGTCATGCAATGGCATGATTACTTCGATGCCTTAATTGGTACTGCTGACTTTGTCAAATTAGGTGCGAAAATCGATTTATACCCTTTCATTTTCATTCCAGTAATAAACAAATTAATTTCCAACCTGCAATAGATATGCACACCATTGCGATCCCTGTCAATATTGAACAAGGAGACGTATATATTCTTAATTCTGAATGTGGAGGAATATATTTCTCGGATGCAATATTGCGTGCAGAAAACTACCATGTCATATACCCCAGCGAAACGCAGTTAAAGCAGGAATTTAACAAACCAGTGTTTGTTGAACCTTTAGAAAACACAACGATACAGCCTTTAGAAATGAATAATATTTCAGAGTGCGATATTCAAGAATATCTCCGCACACAACACATGAGTGATCTAGCGAACAGTGTCATACGAGAAATATGCTCAGAATTCTCAGATGTATTCTACTACCCAGGTTGTGATTTAACATTCACAAACACTGTAAAACACTTCATTCGCACTACCAATGAAGACCCTAGGTATCAGAAAAATTTTCGCTATCCACCTGCATTAAAGAAAATACCAAGTGGTGAGGTTGAAAAACTCATTAACCAAGGAATAGTCACACATAGCGAATCTCCTTAAAGCAATCCCGTGTGGATCGTGCCCAAGAAGCTAGATGCTTCTGGACAGAAGAAATGGAGATTAGTTATAGACTTAAGGCAGCTAAACAAAAATAAAAACAATTGAGGATAAATACCCTCTTCCAAGAATAGAGGAAATTTTGGAAAACCTTGGTCATTGTCAATATTTTTCCACACTGGACCTGGCCCAAGGTTTCCATCTAATCGAAATGGATCCCCGGTCCATAGAGAAGACCGCGTTCACCATTGATAACAGGCACCTAATGTTCAAAAGGATGCCATTCGGTCTTAAGAACGCTCCTGCCACATTTCAGCGCGTTATGGACAATGTTCTGCGCCCATTCCTTTATAAGTTTTGTTTTGTATTCATAGATGACATCATTGTATTCAGTAAATTTTTAGAACAACACAAACACCATTTAACCCTTGTACTGCAAAAGCTGAGAGAAGTAAACCTTAAGATACAGCTTGACAAGACCGAGTTCCTTAACAAGGAAGTAGCTTTTCTTGGCCATGTTGTATCACAAGATGGAGTAAAGCCCAATCCTGAGAAAATTAGGGTAATTAAGGATTATCCGACACCAAAAACCACCAAAGAGATTAAGCAATTTTTGGGATTAGCTTGATTCTACAGAAAATTCCTAAAAGATTTCGCTAAAATAGCTCACCCAATGAACCGCTACTTAAGAAAAGGATCAAAAATTGATATAGAAAATTCTGAATACAAGTCCGCGTTCGAAACCTTAAAAACCCTTTTAATGAACGCTCCGGTCTTAGCATATCCAGATTTTGATGAGCCTTTTATACTAACTACAGATAGCTCAGATTTTGCTTTAGGAAGTGTTCTCACACAGAAGGGGCATCCTATCGCGTATTATTCCAAAAACCTGAACCCTGCAGAAAGAGAGTATTCTACAATTGAAAGAGAACTCCTCGAAATTTTAGAAAGCTGTAAACATTTTAAACCGTACCTATGGGGACGTCACTTTCAAATAGAATGCGACCACCGTCCTCTACAATGGCTCTTAACACTAAAAGACCCAAGTTCGAGACTTTATCGTTGGAAGATAAAGCTCGGAGAATTTGATTTCGATATAAAGTATGTAAAAGGCAAAACTAATTAAGTAGCAGACGCACCCTCTAGAATTCAGATAAACGTAAATGATGAGACAGCTTCTAATGTAGCTATCCCCGGAGATAATACATACCAGGATGAAATTGACAATGAAACTATTCATTCAAACCAGGAAGACCCCATCTTCATCCTGAAAGCGTCAGAACGAAATTTGAATCAAAACCGAAATCAAATTATCATAAAATATGGTAATTTTCCAAAAATTCTTGAACATTAATTATTCATGAAAAACACGTGTCACATCATGATTGTCACACAAAGAAATCTCCAACAAGATTTAAATGACCATCTGCTTAAAGTAATCAACCCCTCAAACAAGTATGCCGTCTATTTTGACGATGTAACAATAGAAATCCCATTCATTAGGGAATGTCAAAAGTTGTTCACGTCAGAATTAATAATCATCAGATCATCCAAATTCTTAGAGGATATTGAATGCTCAGAAACCCAAAAGCAATTGCTATTACAATACCATTCAGTAAATCATAATGGTATCGTAGAAACCCTTTAACACCTTCGGAGTAAGTATTACTGGCCACATCTGAAAGAGCAAATCAGTAATTTAATAAACCAGTGTAATCTATGTCAAAGAAATAAATACGAGAGAAATACTAACCAGGTGACGAACCAAGGTCCCATCACAGCCGACCATCCATTCTCTCAAATCCACATTGACACTTTCCACTTTGAGCAAAGCCGTATACTAACTATATTAGATGTATTTTCAAAATACGGACACGCTTATGTACTGCCTAATGGCACAACCCTTGCCGTATTAAATCAATTGCAGGTATACTTTTCACACCATGGTTATCCCAAAAAGATCACCCATGATCAGGGAGGAGAATTTGAAAACAACTTAAATAACGAATATTGTAAAGCCATTAACATTGAATATCACTCTACCACATCCCTGAATTCCTCTTCTAATTCACCAGTGGAAAGACTTAATTCAACCCTTCTTGAAAAACTGAGGATCTCACGTGATCATGACAAGTTCACTCCACTCCCACAGCTTCTAGCCACCACAATCATAAACTACAATTCTTCGATCCATTCTGCTACCAAACAACCACCATTCAATATCTTATATGGTCCATAATACAAAACGTTAGTTCATATATTTTCCCCGTCTCCAAAAATCAATGAGTATATTGAGAGGCAAGGCAATCAAATAAAGGTCTTAAATGAAAACAAACCTGAACCCAACGCCTCCACCTTCCAACACTCATACAAGTTAGGTGAGACTGTGTATGTATCGGATCCCTTAACTAGGAACAAGAAATCCAGAAACCTATACAATGAGGGCACCGTAACAAAAATCGAAGAAAACCGCATTTATTGCAAAATGAAAAATGGTAAAATCCATGTCAGAAATTTCCGTGACATAAAACCTAAAAGAAAGGTTTTTCCTATTCCAGATTCCTACCAGGATATGCCGTCATCCACACTGAACCCATAAAAACTCCAGGATTTTATGCCGACCCTATGGGATCTGTGGTGATAATCAACAATTACCATAAATTTATGTTCCATTTTAACCTTACCAATTTAAAAGATTCTTATAACCAGATTGATAATACCGTCTCCAGCCTTGTATCAAAAAGTAACAAAACTTTTCCTTATTTGATATCAGAATTAACTGAAACAACTAAAGAAACTAAAAAGGAATTGAATAAATTAATACCTCCCATTCCAGATAAAGTTAAAAGAGGGTTAATTAATGGACTAGGAAAGGTAATAAAATTCATTTCAGGTAATTTAGATCAAGATGATTTTGATAACTTGCAAAGTTAAATTAATGCATTAAAACAGTTCCGCTATAATGAAATTAAACATATTAATAAGTTACTATCATTTACTAATTCCATTGCTCAGAAATTTTATACTGAAATGAACCAGGTTAACACCAATATGTAGGCAATCCAAAGTGTACATCGAACACAAGACTTTGAGATAAATTTATTGGAACACATCCAATACGTGTTAATGTGCATCAACAAGATCAACAAGATTGTGTGAGTGTTGCAAGAAACTATCAGTCTCTCATTTAACGAGATGGCTAATGTGAAATTATTTTCCAGGAAGGACTTAACGAACATAGTCAAACATATGTTATGAATTTATCCTGTGAATAATATTATCCACAATGATCAATACCATCAGTATGAAAATTAAAAAATGTCAAAGACTCAAGTCCTCATGCTGGACGAAGAACTTATAGTGATTCTTTCTATGCCTGTTACAGATGGAACTCAATATCAACTATATGATGTAACCCCTATCCCTACTGTTAACAATATTGTACTTATCCCATCTGAAGGTATTATCTGCAAGGCCCTACATTAAAATGGTCTAATGCACCTTGCATAAAAGGTACTCAATCCTATATCTGTATGTACTATAATATTAGAATTACTAATTGCAACTCAAAAAATAATGTAGGATGTGAATTTGCTTCTGTAAAGAACAATGTGAAACTTTTTCAATCTGTAAATAAGAAACACATCCTTTTCTTTAGTAACATGCCGGAAGTGATCTTACAAACGTGCCCATAATCTCAAAAGACAGTACAACGTTCTGGACCACAAATAATTTATTCCTACGAATCTTGTCCAATTTCAAGTATGGGTATAACACTCCAACAAAAACCTACCAATTACATCCACACCTTCGCACTCCTGACCATTCATGAGGAATCCATTGCAAAACATGAAATAAATTTCCATATTTCCCATCTGGATGTAACAAAGATAAAACTAGACCTAAAACCAATACCAATAACTTATGTCACTACAAAACACTTTATGTCTATTAACATAATTTCTGAAATGATAATAATATGTATTATTTTACTCATATTTAGAAAGAAATTGTATCACTTTTGTAAAACCATTAAGATTAAGGTTAAGAAAAATGTAAATGCCACTGAGGACAGTGCCTTGAAACTAAGGGGGGATGAATTACATACCTTGCCCGGTATTGAACTCCAGACTGCATCTCCCTATGAATGTAACTTCTAAATTGTTATTATTATTATTATTACTACTATTATAGTAAGGAGAAAGCAGGACATGGCTTGTAGAATGTTTCAACATGAAACCTATCTAAGGAAATACCAGGGCCTGGACATCAACAAACTTAAGTAAAACTGCTTGTAAGCTTTTAGGGTGGAAACAGCCCATAGCCATTAGCAGCACCAGGAATTCTAAGACGTAGTCATTTACGGAAATGACAACATTCCATTACGACGATTTCACTTTAGATAAACTTAGAACGTACTTCCCCAATTTTCTAATGTGAAAGGTTCCACAAGGGCCTGGTAATTTCTAGAAGGAATTCGTGGTGACCCCTGTTTGGGGATTGCCATCCCATTGGTCAGACACGGTAGCCTTGGGAGAGCCCAGCTACCCCCTCTCAAGTAAATCAAATGTATATAAAGCACGTATTTCTGGGAGTCGTCCTCTGTGGACACTCGGCGTTAGCCCACTGTGGGCTCTGTTACTCTGTGGACTCTGTGGACTCCGACAACTCTGTAGACTACTAATATGTAAATATCGCTCTTCGAGCTAGTAACCAGCTGTGCTGTATACAATGGCATATTATTAAATTATAATACTGACTTCAAACTGCAAAACTGGACTTCTTCATTTCTGTTGAATAAGATACCATTCAGCCGCGTGGAGAACCTGAGAAGGACCAACACTTTGTAGTTTGCCACGCATCATTAAGCTACAAATTGGTGTCCCGTCTCGGGATATCAACAAACTTAACTCATGGACACATTTACAACAGACCAACATCAGCAGTCCATCTGATATACTAGTACATTTCATGTGTACCATCTGCAGTTACAGCAGCAGCTCCATGGACACAATGTTTGTAAGGAGTAACATTTTGTAAATGGACTCAACGCAGTGTGCAGACATTTTGTCAAGAGTCCTCTTTTCAGATGAATAACTATTCCACAACAATTGCATCCTGAATCAGCGCATGCGTTATTGGAAGGCGCAGAATCCTTTTTATATAAGCCAAAGTGCATTTTAAGTGCAGTGAAGGGTAAATTTCTGAGGTGGGATCTTGGTCGAGTAACAAATCAGACCAAATTCCTTCGTTTGTTATCTGACAGGACCACGCTACCATCATTTTCTTCAAAAACAATTCCCAGCTTAGCTGGATAAAGTGCCACTGCACGACCGATTACGAGTGTGGTTTCAACTGGATGGGGCCACACCCCAGGGATCAGTATACATCCCGAACCATTTTCGTCCTTCGTAACCCTCCCTGATCACCCGATCGCATGTCCCTTTACTTGTTCCTTGGGGTTCATTTCAAGCAGGCAGTGTATGCACATGAGCCTGAGGATCCTGGTCACCTTTGGCACCTCGAAGGAAGCAAAGCTGATTCACCTCACATGTTACAAAGAGCAAGAATATCATTACATTTCCGTGCTCAAATTTGTAGACACGAAGATAGTCAGCACCTTTTGATGCGATGAATATTCAGGGGGGCCTGCTACCTACGTATATAGACTACTATCGTAACGTTTTCCAACCCGTTTACGTAAAATATGGGCTAAATAAATAAATAAATTAATTAATTAATACCGTACATAAAAAAATTGTAATAAAAAGAAAGTAAATGCAAAAATAAGTAAAACGGGAATAACTACTTAAAACTAGTAGGTATCAAGCCATATCACACCCAATGTAAACGATACAAAATCGATAACATGTGTAAGTGCTTTTGGGGTTGAGCTCATTTTCTGCCAGCTTGGCTCCTCAATAGCTGCGAGGCGTGATCGAAGCTGCAGAGAACTAGAGCGTATGACTGGCAGGTAGTTCTAATGGACACTTCGTGTCAAAACGTAAGGTAATATTGGTTGCAGCTGTGATCTTTTTAAACATTCATCATTCTGTATTTTATGTCATTAAAATATCATTGGCCCTAATAATTCATCTATTTATCGAGCATAACTTCTAATTTGTACTAAGGTAATAGAGAATGAGTTGCCAATGATTTTTACGTTGGTTGTGATGTTCGAGCTTGTTGGATTGCGTATCTACAAAGAAACCACATGGTATATCGTTTCGTACTACATTCTGTACATTGAAAGGATCTTTTCTGTATTGTGGTTGCAATGTGAGACTATGAAAAACTTTCTACGTCAAGTACCAAATATATATATATTGAGCGTGCTTTTTGAATGGCATGGCTATTTTCGTTACCGTCTGTGTCTTCACCATGAGCTAACAATTGTAACATCTTAAATGAGATGTCATACTTTCATAGTCTAATGAAACTTCCACTAATATAATACTGTTTTATCTTGGGGCTGTGATACAAGATGCAGATCGGCTTACTATCTGTAATTCATGATGAATGTCTGAAACCTATTTAATCGTAATTGGTAATGGTGATTGTTCCTTTTTTAAATCATTGCTAAATGGAAAAGTATTTTGAAATTAATTGCATTCATTGCGATTTTTGAGTGAACGTTAGATATATTTTTAGTTGTGGTAATGTTGTAGATATTTCTCTATGATGTGGACGTTAACTTCTAGACCGTAAATTGGACATAATGAGAAGCATCTTAAACATAACCAAGCAAGTTTGTCTACAACAGGTATAATTTGTATAGATTAGCATGTAGCTGGCACCCACAGTTACGGAGAATATGGTTCCGTGAGCACAAAAAGGATTAAAGAGCAGTTTTACTACATTCGTCCACAGTTTTTTGCATTTGCTCATATAGCTCGGAGAGCGTTCAGACGCTTTATAATTTTCTACTAGCTGCATTAATCCCCGTGGTCTGTATACAGAATGTAAATAGAACGCAATACTTAATAAAGTGGTGCTTTATATTACGTCGTCATTAAATACAACGCTGTCGTGTAATGTTAGGATAAATAATCTCACAATTGGGTAAATTGGTTCAGTTACTTACAAAACTCAATGGCAAGATCACATTCATTATCACAAAATCAAAATCCTATTCAATGATAGAAATATTTTGTTCGGAACAGATGCAAGTCTAATAATAATCAATATAAACAGAACGGCTGAGTTAACAGTTTATTTTAATATAATAGTAGATGTCCAATAACGGCATGCATGGCTGGATTTCATGAGAATCAACTACCCTACCGGCCGGAACGTGATTGGAGTGGCATTAAACGCTTGGAAGATGCATTCCCTAAGCCATATAGGATACATACGCCACTCCGGGTGCCCACAGTCTTTATGGTAGCACCACCCGAAGAAGTATCGTGGTCCAACTTAACAGGATATTGGTAATTGCGTCCGATTCAAGGATCCTGAAATGTGACCTCATGGTGATATATCGCACAACTGGTTGAATGACGATACAATTAAGCAGTGTTGATCAAAAATAATTCGGTGACTCCACAGCCCATTGAGGGCTTTGCGACCGCTGCTTAGCCGTATGGTCTGCAGATTCCAGGGTGACACGTGGTCATCAGGATGTGTTCTCATGGCCGTTAAGTTTGGGTTTCTGGATCGGGGTCAATGCTCTCAGATCCTACAGCTGCTCAATTGTCTTTGCGAGTTATAGTGCATCTGTTTCGGCTGTCACTCCAATTCTAAAATCTCTGACGCAGGTGGGAATAGAACCTAGGTGCATCTGTGTATGTCTCTATATCAAGGGACTGGTGATGTGGTTACGCTATGTAAACCTAATTTATAAATCGAATTTTTGTTTTCCTGTGTTATGCGCTTTCTTACGTCACAGGTTAGCTGTTCCCAATAGTTAACAACCGTATTTACACAACATCCGTGCGGTAGGGGACATACGCATATTATTATGAAAAGCCACAACTTAACCGTGAAAAATTGCAGGCCACCAGGTGTGTTTGGAAAATAATATTCCTTTCGTAATTACGAGGTAATTTGCTAATTTCTGCGTGTCATGAATGAGGTGTGAAAAATATGTGAGTGGTGAGAGTTTGACGTATGCGTACTCTTCCGTATGGAAACACATCAGAGAAACGAAATGATCGTAGGTGAATAAAATTATTTAAGGAAGTTTAAGGAGATGGCCGTGGACTACTATAACATATATCCCCTCTGTTTTGTCGTGTGGCCTCCTCAGAGGCCGAGTGCAGGTCTTGCTATTCGACGCCCGTGGGCGACCTGCGCGTCGGGATGAGAGATGGAATGGATGAAGATGATAGAAACTGGGCAAGGATGTGAAAGGAATTGGCCGTGGCCTATCAGAAGGTACCGTACCAGCATTTGCCTGGTGTTGATAATGGGAAACCACGGAAAACCATTTCAAGGACGGCCGACAGTGGGGCTCGAACCCACGCGTCTACCGAGTGAGCAGAGAGCTTGGTCCCATGACCTAACGCTGCGCTTTAGCCAGCTGAGCCACTGCTGTCGGTATATATCCCCTCAAGGTGTATGGAGTTGAAAGTGGTAAACCACTGCATACTCATTTAAGAATGAGTGATGGTGTGGCATTGTATCCATGTTGATAGGAAGTCGTGTTAATGCTACTCAAGGTCGTTTCCTATTTGACCATTTTGAAAATAACTAAATATCGCCCTGTGCGATCTCCTGAATTCGTGTTGTTGTTGTTATATTTGAGGGACTTTAAGCATCCGATCATAAGCCAAATGTTCTTATATGTAAAATTAGTCACATAAGATGTCCCTCTCAAATATATATTCATACTGAATTAAATGTATCAATATTCTGTTTTCAATTATTATATAACTTGCATATCTTTTCATTATTTCGGAATCTCTGAGATATTGGTGCTTCGACGCATTGATGTTGGGGTAGCACGCCTATTTCTCATAAGGAGGCCCTGGGTTCGATTCCCGGTCCTGTCAGTGATTTAAGAAACTGACGTGATTGCTGGAACGGGGTGTACTTAGACTCGGGAGTACAATTGAGTAGCTGGATGATCAGAGAGGCAGTTCCCAGGTCAAGAAAACCAATATTAACGGCCTAGGGGACCCAACGTTCTGACCACGCGTTAATCTACAATCTCTAGTTCAACAGGGCTGGGCAATGGTAGCCTGGTAGGCCATGGCCTTTCACGGGTGATAAGCCAATGGCTTTATTTTAGATATCCGTACTGTGTCCGCATGAAACGGAGCGAACAGGCTGGCGTGACACGATATTTGATGATGATGATGATGATGATAATTGTTGTTTTAAGGGGCCTAACATCTAGGTTATCGGCCCAACGATATTTGAATGAAGCGCGCTGAGGCGAGACCAAGGTCGCTACAAACTGTCACTCTGCCATGTCTGAAGTTAGCGCGTGGCACGGTAATCCGCCAGGAAATGCAGTAGCATAACGTACTTGCTTTTACGTATATAAGGAAGTGGAATATAATTTTTAATTATTCTCATATTTATTATATGAAGATTCATTGCATATAAGATGCATTCTGGAGTAGTCCACCGTGGGTGCCAATAGCAAGGGGAGTATCGCATTACGGAATGTGACTGCGAGAATCGATGTCTGACTTTGGTGTTGTATATAAGCGGGGTCTTGGAGAGCTAAGGCATGATCTTCCAATGCTGTTTCATCACGCTATCGTCATACTCCTGAAGTGCTATGCGAGGTTAGGCCTCTGTTTCAATTTTCATAAGTGAAATTACCACGTTACTCTGCGCGTCTCTCTGAAGACATATTCTGCGGCAAAGTATTTTTTTGTAACAGCGCGTGGAAAATTGAAGTGTTGCGGTGCTTCGCAAAAGTATTACATATGTGCTTGTGAAAATCTATATTTTACGTGAACATTGGAAATTTAATGGTATGTGGACATGGACTTGTTCTATGATAGCTGACTGATTATTTGACTGTCAATAAGCTTCACCCAAACACTTGATATTAGTGGATTGGAAATATGTTGAACTGTGGTTATGAGAGACTATGATGTCGAGGACTTATTACATGTCATGATCAACTCGTAATGAACATAGTGCTTGAAACAGGCCAGGTTTATCTGGAAATACTATATCACACGGGTACTTGGAATATTATAATTAACAGCGAAATATGTCATCAATTATACTCGAGACAGTCAGACTAATAATATACTTAAAGACTGTGGACTACACCATTACAATGCCGAACGTGCATAATCATTATGTGGACGAGTCAAGGGCGACTAGATAGAAGTCGGACGTCACGGCCCAGCTGTTCGAACGTGATGTTCCGCCAGAGGAGGCCCATGGCGAGACGACCGATGCCAAGATTGCATGGTGGAGCACCGGAAGCAATGCCTATTTCGGGCATGTTGCTGTGGATGACGAGGCAGCATTAAGCGAATGCTGGGATACTAACCTTCCCTAGGATGGACCCATCTCGGATTCGTGGTGCCCGGTTCCGTTCCGCACCGTGGGATGATCCTACGCTCCAGAACATTTTTAAGGTAGAAACCTTCCGACTTATTAAGTGAATCTTACTTTTGGGCAATTAATTTCCTAATATTCCATTAAACTCCCCAATACGTCGTTGAATTTCTTAATATTCTTTGAATTGCGTCTATTATGCCAAGCGAAAATTTTGATTTAATTTTCCGCTTAGACTTGTAGGTGAGGTTGATCCTCAAATTTATTCTTTTGATATAATCTGATAGTATGGGATGTTTTACGCCATATTCGTAAGAGGCAGCAGGACTAGTGACACCTTAAAGGCATTTACACTATTTAGAACACGCCTTTAATAATAATAATAATAATAATAATAATTCAATATTTTCTTTTCCATAATAATAATAATAATAATAATAACAATTCTTCATAATTGTGTTGGTTGAACACTGAATTCTAATGAACAATAATTAGTTGTAATATTTCATGATGGAATGATAAATGATCTACAATAAACAATAATGATATTGTTATAAACAAATTGTTTGAGGTCCTTAAGCTATTATTGGATATACTATAAACAAAGTATGATGGTTCTACTTATGATTAGAAGGTGATGGTATTGGGATAAGTGTATAATGCCCGATTCACTAATGTTATTTACAGAGTATAGCTCAGGTGATTTAAGGGTTCATCCTCTGATAAAATGGGACTTGTTGCGGGAGTAATAATCCTGCCCCATAATTGTATTAATTGCTTCGAATATTTAAAATGTCAGTCCAATAACATAGACTTCCACATCAAAGAACTTGATTGTATAATGAACATCGAATCATTTAGAAAATGTAATGACGTCACGTCAAAAGGTATTGCCAATTCTTGTGATGGCTTGTTAATGATCAGTGTTCTAGTGTTATTTATCCACTAAATAAAGTGCCGAGTTATGGAAAGTACAGCCATGTGTTACAAATTACATTATGAAAATCATAAAAATTATTATTATTATTATTATTATCATATGTACTAATTCGTCGAAAACTTGCGTGTGTCAATCCATTTGTAGTGTCCAGTGTCAGGTCTATGAAATTAATATGCTGTGTCAATAAGTGCCATTTCCAAAGTCAATTATGAATTACGTACTCATGATAATTTACGTCATAACGAACATTGAATCGTGTGTGAAATAACTTCGAAACCTTGTTAATAGTATATATATTAGAGTATAGGACAGTGATAGGTAGCATCCATTAATTCAGATTTATATTTTTCGAGTCATAGATGATTGCGCAGTCTCGCATGTATAGATTAAAATAATGGTTTGCCACGCATCAACCATAGTCAAAACCAATGAACTCTATTATTAATGGTCTATGTTTTTGTTAGTTGAGATGCACAATCAAATGCTCGATTGCTGACACCACTGTGGATTTATCCATTAGCACAGGGAAGTGATTATTATTATTATCGCTTTTTCACTTGTTGCTGTCAAGCAGTGTTTTTTGCGGGGAGGAATAAATTGGTGAATTGATTTTATTATACATGTCTGCGTTCTCACCTCATGATTGTGTTGTATCTTTGTTCCTTATATCCTCTACGGGGAGCATGAGGGCAGCGTGTAGTAATTATTACCTAGCAAAACACAGGACGGCCAGCCCCGTGGTGATGGAGTAGCGCACCTGCATCTCGCCCAGAGGCCCCGGGTTCGATTCCCGGCTCCGTCAGGGATTTTAGAAACTGACGTGAGGGCTGGAACAGGGTACACTCAGCCTCGTGAGGACAATTGAGTAGCTGTCTGACAGTGAGGCAGCGCCCCGATCACGAAACACATGATTAACGGCCGAGGGGACCCGATGCGCTAATACGCGTCACCCCAATATCTGCAGGCTAAATGGCTCGGCAGCGGTCGCTTGGTAGGGCTTCATGGGCTGTAGTGCCAGAGGTTATTATATATATACACCGCGGACAGGCCAACAAGGACCACGCAAATATCACTTCTTTATAGGTCTAGTTTCCTTCTTTCTCTTTCAGAAGTCTTTCATCCTGGTCGACTGTGCAGCTCTTCTTTCAGCAGTCCATTCTCCTCTGTTGAGATTTTTCTTCTCCCCGACAAGAATTTTGAGACCAAATTTTTTTTTCTGTACTCTATTCGATTTAGACAATCTTCTTCAGTAATTTTGAATTTTTGAAGTTCTTCTTTCATTTGTTTTACATAGCCTCCTTATCCTTTATAGTTCCAGATTTCATCAAAAATTTGTTTGTTTAACCTTGAGCAATCCATGCGGACCATATGTCCGTAGAACTGAAGTCGCCGTTTTCTGATCATCACTTCAAGGTTGTCGATTTTACTATAAATGTCTGCATTCGATCTCAGTCTATAACCTTCCTGTGTATTATTATTATTATAAAACCCAGGACGCCCTGAGACCTGATCTCGTTCTCACACTGTGCTCATGTTGCCTCGCATGTGATCGCCTGTCCATGCCAGGTGGACAGACGGGCACAGTACCAACATATGAACGGCTCCTTGCCCTCTGCAATCAACTGCACACTCAATACATTTCTTCCACGAAACACTCCGAATCCTTGTGACGCCACCACAGGATCCTACCTCCAGCTTCCAGTTTGAGTCCTCTAAGGGCGTCAAAGTCACATCACGGTACCACAGGAATGCTACCACTACCCACATGGATGCGTTTTTCCTCCAATCTCTGCCATATCATGCATTTGATTACGTCGAGCAATTAAATGAAAGTAATGCATTACATTCTCGTCTCCCACACCTCCTCTTCTACCCATGTCTCCCAATTTTGACAGAATCTCCTCCCTTCTATCACAGAGCTCACCAGGAAATTTGCTCTCGTGAAGAGTCCTTGAACGCATACAGGAAACTTACACTCTGCCACACACTTCCTTAGGAGTAGGTGACCTTGCTGCTCCGTCTCTGAAAGCAACAATTATATAACACACTTCCTTCTCAAGAACCATAACAAAGGTTCCTATACTCCGCCTCAGTGGAGGAATTCGTCAGCCAAGAAGAATAAGCTTAACTGAAATCAAGTGATAGGCGGTGGCCAGCTGATTCGGACGAACGCCAGAAGTCGCTTGTACCTCGCACACGAGCAACACAAGAAGTCAGCGTAAAAATTTGCACAGCGCGTCCATCTTTGCTCTATCTGTGGGAGTGGCTTGTAGTTTTCACTGAACGGGTCTACCGTCTTACCGTAGATTTAGCTGAGGATCGAAGGATGGACGACCTACTTCCCAGTATGTAGATTTTACCATAATTTTACCGTGGGTAACGGAGATTTTAAATATGGTGACTGTGGTCAGTATGATAGGTACCAAAGCGCATTTGCCAGGAATTGGCTGGAAAAATCCAGTAAAAGACATTTCTATGATGGGTAGAAGTTGTACTTCAAATTACCAATCTTCTTATCTTAATCACGTATCAGGATTTGCATTTAGTTTAGCAGAAAGAGCATCGGCGAGGATCAGTGTGACAAAGAGCGTAGACCTTCCCAGCACGTTCGCTCACTTCCTCAGTGTTGTGAAATTCCGTCCCCTCCAAAATGTGTTTCATCGTGCTGGATACCTATTGTTTATGCAGGAACAGCTGTAACACGTCCTTCTACACAGATTGCCGTGGCACAAACATTTACGCTTGCAACGTTCTGGTGGGAGGCTATTCAATTGTAGATTTGTAGTTTGCATTTGAATTGAGGTTCTGACAATCTTGTAGTATCTACATGTTGAAGTTGCAACCAACTATTAGCCGCGAGTATTCTTCCGTCTCTCAGAAGAGGAGATGGTAGACCAAGCCCACTTGTCCAGTGTCAAAAAGAATGAAAGGCAATTTCTAATGGAATATTGGATTTAGAAATAAGGAGGACGTTTCTTCAATGTGTAGCTGTTTCGTCTTATAGCTCCATTTCAGTAATAATGGCTGGATATTTCCCGCACGAATGCGTGAAACACGTTTCAATGTGCTTCCAGCTGCCTCACATAATCTTCTGGCCAGAAATCGATTCTTCTGATTCCTATTGGGAAGACTTTATTGGACTCAGCAGTCGGAAGATAATAATATTCTGCGGATTTAAAAAATGCGGAAAACCTGCTTTATTTCGAATTGTTACAGCATTGAGGCAAGATTGAGAATCATTTTCCCCACGATACTTTACCCGGTACGGGAAGATAGGCACTCAATGATGGTCATAGCGATCACTTCCAAGTACCATATACTCAAAATATCCTAATTATGATAATAGAAATGTGACCAAAGGATTCTATACAATATTAAAGCTTTGAATTCATTCGAATAATTTGAATACATACTGTACACCCTAAACAAATAAATGATTAACAAATTACATGGAAATGGAAATGCCATATGGTCAACAATATCTCCTAAATTGATAAAAGCAGTTTGTGGATGAGTATTATTGTCTGTGTGCAGCTCAGCTCCTCACAACAATAGTTGCAACAAAGTCGACTCTGACCATAAATCATCAAAAGTGGCATTCAAAAGTGTATTACCGTTTACTAGCATGTTAAAAATCCCCTTCAGGGGTAAAAGATCTTAGCACGCTTCACGTATTTTCAATTATTCGCCTTCATTCGTTCGTCATAGGAAAACATATCGAAAAGCGACCCCTCGCTCTGTCGCCCCCTCGAAATAGCCCAGTCGTTGTAACACACGCCTAGCGCTACCGTCTCTCTGTCTACAAACACTCTTTATCTTAAAAATAAAAATAAAATTTTGAAAATGCATAGTTTTTATACTACAGACTTAACATATAGTTTGGGGGTAGAGAGGGTAGAGACTTTTAATTTATGTCAAACAAACGTTTTTGTAGAATTCCTAGTTTCCAAAATATAAGAATTTCAAAATTGGACTTTTTCAAAAAATGTAAAAAATTAAAAAAGTTTTATTATAAAAATACAAAAGGCATAGAGACCATTCGTTCTGAACTATTGGACAACGTTCTATTAAGTTTGGTTTTCAATCTATCGCCTACTTTCCAAAACTAAATTTTCAAATATTTTTAAAATAATATAACGAGCAATCCATAGCAAAGCCCCCGTCAGCTCGAGCCCAATGACACCTCATTCGTTAAAATCCGACTAGGCGTTCGAGAGATATCGGCTTGGACTCACGCAGCGGCCATGACACTGGCTAGAACCATCATTCCCCTACTGCCCAGTTTTTCTTCTAGAGACTTGAAATTTATTTAAGCGAAAGAGGGGGTCAGGACCATTCATTTATGTCAAATAAGTATTTTTGTAGAATTATTAGATTCTGAAATATAGGAATTTGAAAATTGGACTGTTTTCAAAAAAGGATAACGAATAAAAAAGTTTCATTTAAAAAAATCAAGATCATCGAGAACGTACGTTTAAGCTATTGTACAACATTATATCATGTTTGGTTTTCAAATTATCGCCTACTTTCGAAATAGAAATTTTCAAAATTTAAAAAAAATATATACAACGAATGGTCCATAGGAATGAGGGCGTCACGTCAAGTCCTACGGCAACTCATTCGTGAAATTCTGACCATGTGTTTGAGAGAAAAATCTATTTAAATGTTTCAACTTCGCGCGGTGTTCATGTTGGTTTTTTGTGCACAGCCACGCCAAGTGAAGTAGACCTCTCACTACCCCCCCTACTCCTATGAGTTCAAAAGCGATGAAGAATATAAAAATGTGAAGGGTATTAAACGGAGTGTTGTCAAAAAATGAGCTGTATATAGCTGATAACACTAAATGCCCTGATGACAAGGTACCTGCCTTACAAAAGATGCAGTATGTCTTCAGAAGCAAAAACCATGAGGAGTATACTAATTTAGTCAATAAAATTGAACTTTGTAATTAAGACACCAAATGGTTTGTTATCCCCGACACCTATGACACTCTTGCTTGCGGAAAGCAGTGTATTGATGTCTATGGCACTAATTAAAGATTTTTCAGTATAGTCTACATATAAAGAACATTCAACATTACTGAGTAAAAATAAGGTTTTAACGTCAAAATTATAAATAAATATACTGTGCCCATATGGATGAGGGCCACCGATTGTTTTTCTTTGGCTGAATCAACTGTTTGAAGAGCGCGCGGAGCCAAGGTGTTTTGTTACATCAAGATGACACCAGATGGGAAGAGCATCGATTTGAGGAACCTCATCAGGTACATTTGCGAGTTTTAATGTGAAGAGGTCGAACCACCAAAACATCGTGGGAACATGCAGTACTCATTTCTAGGAAGAATACCGAAGAGATCAAGAGAATCCGTCGACTGGGTCGGGAGATATTGGAAAGTGAAGAATCCATGGCGCAAGGATTTTGTTTTTCATCCGCGTGGCTGGTGGAAGTTAGGCCACATGCAACAGGTGTGAGGTGATGCAAGGAGACTCTGGTTTGATACGTCAGGCGCACGAGGTCAAGTCACGCTTGGTAATTGAGTTTGAGGATACCAGTCTAAAAGAGTTGGAAAGCAATCAACGAATATGACGTGGGCCTTAAAATCCATATATCATAAATAGGCAACGTAGGCAAGCCATTGCTTTTGTGTTTGCAGACCTTTGGGGAATAATATTCCTTACTTGCAGTCAGGATACCTTAGCCGACATATGAGCCATTGCTTTTGTGTGTGCACAGCTTTGGGGAATAATATTCCTTAGTCATCTAGGGAATGTAGCCTAGAAACTAGAAATGGTACTAGTGTACTACGTAATCCACTCTTAAGATTGTCAGTGTATCGCTCCAAACATCAAGGCCATAAGCAAGTACGCGAGGATCGAACCAGCAGTCGTGGTTGCAAAATGTTTTCGAACCCGGTGTAAATATTCTAGAACGGGAAAGTGAACCTGTCGAGTTAGGAAGATTTTCTGTGGCACAAAGCTGCAAGTGTTAGATTGGGACTCGAATATTTATAACATTATGTTGCTGGACATGCATCATATTTGTTTGAGAATGATAGATCGAACCGTCATCATGAGTTGCTAAGAGAACTGGAGGTGAGATGTCAGGGGATTTTTGGAAACATCGTCCTGAGTGATGGAGTTAGGCGAAACGTGAAGCGGAACGTCTGTGCACGGGAAGAAATGTGTATCAGCTGGTATACACGGACTCTACGTCAAAAGGATTCTGCCTAAAAGAACTTCACGATGTAAGCCAACATTATTATTAGTTACTAGTGTTACTGCATTCCCAATTTCTACTATACTGTCTGCTAGTAGGATTCTGCGTTTGGAAATTTATTTTCAAGGAGTTACATTACATTTGCGGATTTATCAGCCAAATTATAATAATGGATCTCTTCGATGGAAATCTAGTGTGTGGGGAACTCAGCTGGAAATGCCACGACATAGCAGTAGGCTACGATGCGGAGGTTATTTTGAACCATTCTACGTCTAAACGTTATGCTAGGAAACTTTGATAATGTTGTTGGAGTGTCTTTAAAATTATTTGTTTATAATTAAATTAATTGTTAATAATATTTTGTCGAGTTTTCCTCATTTTAGTATTTTGATGAATGAGTAATGTGGATAGCTACTTTGCGTTTAAATATTATTCCTCGGGAATAATAATTTACTGGAACGTAATTTTCTGTGAATTTATAAATTTTTATATTTGAATTTAAAATAAATGTTGTAAAATATTTTCTTTGTAAATGAAGTTGAGATATGATATCGGAAGGCTGTATGACTGGTAGTCAAGCCATAATGATAATCATAATAAGTAAATGATTATATTGTTTGGAACGTTTTCCAATGATAATAATAATAATTCCTGGTAATAATAGTGATTAATAATTGGATGAATAATGGATCGTAGTTGATAATTTGGGAGTTTATTTGAACAGAGGGACATGTCGAAAACGTGATTTTTGATACTGGGAGCGGAAGGTCATTCATATACAAATTTTGTATAAGATGAGGAATTATGTATTGGAAATAATGCGACAGTTAAACAGGGGTGTGTTGGAGAAGACATTAAAAGTTTATTACACCTATGCGAGAGGCCGATATATATAAGGTGATTGTGAGGGAGAGCATGATCCCATATGCTGGTTATTTAGAAGCCATTGAACCCAGCCTGCGTAGCTGAGGGGTTATTATAAAAATAATAATGTAATGGTCAAATGCTAAGTGAAAATAAAATATAAATTAATGAAGGAGGTTTTTGAATTTGAGTTTTGAGGGTCAAATAATTGCTCCATGCTCAAATATGATTGAAATGAGGACAATATAGTCGCTCATATGGGAAGTCTATCGTCAGTGAAATTCTACATTCCTAAACAGTTGTATAATAGCCCACATGTTGTAGTCGTTTAAATATGCATAAGTTGATGTCTCATCCTAGTTTTTGCTGAAGGCCTTGCCGTGTTCTATTCTGCATATTTACAGTATGAGAGGCATTTTTGTCCAGAGGATGGTAAATAAATTACTAATTTAAGCTGATAGCTGATTAATTTGTGGATCCATTAATTTTCATAAAATACCAGTTTGGGTTAATCTAAATAAAAATAAATTCAATAAATCAAACGAAATAAATAAAGGAATTAAATTAAAGTGAATTAAACTAAAGAAATTAAATCAGAGGATTTAAATAAAATATGAAATGCGGAATAAAATTTATTTATGACAAAAATGTGGAAGAATCTTTGGAATGCATTCAAGGTTTTGAATTTGGAAATGATGGCCATGGTTTTTGTGATTTTGATTTCGCATCGTTTTGGGAATGTGATTTTCCAGATATGAGTTAGGACATGTGAATTTCACCGCAGGGGTTGAAACAATTCTGTAAATTTGATTCAAGTGATACCTTTGTAAATAATAAAATCACGGTGTCAGAATGGACTGATATTTTCCTGCACATCAGTGATAAATGTACTGTTTACACAATTAATTTAAAACAGATGCTGAGATGGACTAAATATTTTCTCCGACTTCAAATTGAATTTGGAAACTAGTGAATTTATTTTGGTTAAAGGCTGTGAATAATTTATTTTATGCGTTATGTAAATTATTTGTAGGTGAGGGGCCCAAGGGGAAGCGCAGGATGTCTTTATTTTTCAGGGCTGGAATATTAGATTTTTCCCTGGGGGAGCAATGTATTCTAATAGGACCAGCAGACAGTTAAATTAAACTGAGGTGTTTTTAAGAAGTTGGTGTTATTCACAAATTATTTGCATTTTCCTTCCATCCTTTTTAGGGTGTGAATTTCGATACCCGTCCGGCTATTTTTGTTTAATTTGCTTTATTTTACTCAGATGGGCCCCGAGATGTTGAGTATTATGCTCGGCGGATGTTGAAATTCATATTCGTTTGGACGTGGGACTTCGGTCAAACGGTCACATAGAGGAAGGAATTAAAGACGCAAGAAACGTGGAACTTTCAAGTTTTGTAGTGTGGTGGTTGTTCGATTTCGATTTTCAGTCTTGATTTGGATTTTGTATTTGGATCGGGATCGAAGTTTGGAGTTGATGATAGGATGCAATAATTGGCGAATACACAATTTCATGGTTTTGTCTTTGAAGTTTGTTGTTTATTTTGAGTAAATGTAACTGTAAATTTAAAGTTTAATACCTTCATTAGGGTAAATCTCAGTTTAAGATTGAAATTGCAGTATCAGAACCCTCGTGATTTAGTTGTAAGTTCCTGGACGTCGAATGGCATCTTACCCCATTCAAATTATTTGTGTCGTGTTGGAGGAAGTCAAGAAGATGATTGAGGACTTGGGAAGGAGGATGGCAGAGAATTCTGTTTCTCTTAAAATTGAAATGAAAGAGAATTCTGTTTCTCTTGAAAATAAAATGGCAGAGAATTCTGTTTCTCTTAAAACTGAAATTTCTAATCAAATGGAAGATAATTCTGCTTCTCTTAAAATTGAAATTTGTAATCAAATTAAAGGGAATTCGGATTCCCTTGAAAACACAATGTCAAATAAAATCACTGAAAATTCGAGTTTGCTTAAGTCCGATACGTCTAAGAAAATATGGTCGTTAAAGGAAAGAATGGTGAAAAATATCGAAGCATTAGAGTCTAGAATGTCACTATCGATAGATGCTAAGTTAAAAGATAGAGTCGTTGGTCTTGAAACGAAGATTAACGATAATGCTAGGAAAACGCAAGAAAATTTTCTGAGTTTGGAAACACGGATAGTTGAAAACGGAAAGAATATGAAAGACAATCCGTTTACGAACTATGGGCATATAAGAGAAAGTCTTCAGGATAGTCGGAAGTTAATGAAGGATGATTTAGATACCCATAAAAGCGATATGCAGAAGGTTGTGCGATCACTTGAGGATAAGTTAGAGAATAATGCTAGGAAGACCGCAAATGACCTTGCAACACTTGAAATAAATGTTTTGAAGGAATGCAATACAAATGCTGCGCAAGTCATTGGAAGGGTTAAGAAAGATTTTCATGACATTCTCGTTGGTGAGTTAAAAGAACGGGTGGTTAAGGATTTGCAGAATATCGTGAAGGAAACTGTAGTAAAAGAAATTAAGGAACAATTAATACAGGATACTCATCAGGAAGTTCAGGGTGTTAGGACTGCCTTTTCATCAGAAATCAAAGTAATTACTGGGGATATCAAATCAGTACAAGATAATATCGATAAATTACAGAGTCAATTAACTAATTCCAATAAAATTCATGTAACGCTGAAGGAAGAATTAAGGGAAAATGGTAATGAAGGGACTGAAGGTGCTAGTAAGCGTGAGATAGAGTACGTGAAAAAGATTGTTGAAGATTTAGGACAAGAATTTGAGAAATATAAGTCAATAACAGAGAAAAGTTCAGTTGAAGTGATAGATGATACCATGAGAATTCAGGACAAGTCGCCGGAGATAGGAGAAACTGGTGAAGTTTCTACTGTTCATACTTCTACACCTATCACTGTTATAAAGAGTACGGAAAATAAGCCGAATAAATTTACTGGAACGGGACTGGTGTCACCTGTAGAATTTCTCCGCGTAGTCAAAGATTATTTGAAAGACGCTAAGATATCAAAGAAAAGGGAGATAAGAGTAATCAGTAAGTTTTTAGACGGTCCTGCACTTGGCTGGTTTAGAACTTTACGGTGTAGTATGAGAACGTACGAGGAGTTTGCTCAGGCACAGTTAAATAAATTTTGGACGCCAGAAACGCAACAACATATCAGGTCGGAATTGTATGTCAAGAGGTATTCTACTTCCCTACCGACAAAATATTCTAATTATTTAACGTAACAATTGGCAAAACTGCAATATTTAGAACCGCCCATGCCAGATTAGGAACTGATCACTGCATTGATTCGTCAGTTTCCGATAGAGGTACAAAGGACACTTATAGCTGCAGGAGTAGGAAATATGGAGGAGTTCGACGAGGTACTCTAACGTCTTGATCACTCAAACGCGCAGTTATTTCACCAGAGAAATACGAAGGAGGATAGTAAAGCCGTGTTCGCTATGGTAACAGATAGGCTGTGTCAGACAACACCAGAACAAAGCAGAGAAGAACAGTCATCGGGAGAGAGAAGACATTGGAACAGACAGCCGTACGGTGGAAGATGAAGATATAACAACAGATGGAACAATTGGGGAAGAAATAGAAATTGGAACAGACCATTCCAAGATACGAGAGAGTAAAGGCAAGGAAACGAAGAATTTGCGAGGCAGCAAAGACAAAATATAGAGCAAAGGCACGAGGAGAGTGAGAGATATTTCCATAAGCGGGATGCTAGTAAAATTCAACCTAGTACTTCAGGGATAAAAGGGTTGGTAGATCCTAATGGAAAGAAGAAAGCTGCGATTGAGCAACCCAAAGAAGTTAATACTTTTCGCTTATCCGATTATATGGTAACATGATGAATAACGCCAAGGGAAAGAAAGAAAAGACAATGCCGATTGTAGATAAAAACCATCAGACCGATAGAGTATCAATGACATATTTCCAGGATTGTAGAAGAAATACCATTCAATAGCTAGAGTATGAAGTCAGAAAAACAATGTTTGGCATAAAAAAATAAAAATGTTTTCATATTTATTTTTTACCTGGACGAGGGGTAGATGTGCCCATACGGATGAGGGCTACCGATTGTTTATCTTTGGATGAATCAACTGTTTGAAGGGCGCGCGGAGCCAAGGTATTTTGTTTCATCAGGATTACACCAGATGGTGAGAGCATCGATTTGATTAACCTCATTTGGTATATTTACGATTATTAATGTGAAGAGGTCGAACCACCAAAACATCGTGGGAACATGCAGTACTCATTTCTAGGAAGAATACCGAAGTGATCAAGAAAATCTGTCGACTGGGTCAGGAGATATTGGAAAGCGAAGAATCCATGGCGCAAGGATTATGATTCCCATCCGCGTGGCTGGTGGAAGTTAGGCCACATGCAACAGGTTTGAGGTGATGCGAGGAGACTCTGGCTTGAAACGTCAGGCGCACGAGGTCAAGTCACGCTTGGTAATTGAGTTTGAGGATACCAGTCTAAAAGATTTGGAAAGCAATCAACGAATATGATGTGGGCCTTTAAACCCATATATCATAAATAGGCAACGTAGGCAAGCCATTGCTTTTGTGAGTGCAGAGGATATCTTAGCCGACATATGAGCCATTGCTTTTGTGTCTGCAGAGCTTTAGGGAATAACATTCCTTACTCATCTAGGGGAGCCTCCGTGGCTTAGGCGCCAGCACGCCGGCCTCTCACCGCTGGGTCCGTGGTTCAAACCCCGGTCACTCCATGTGAGATCGGTGCTGGAAAAAACGGAGGCAGACAGGTTTTTCTCCGGGTACTCCGGTTTTCCCTGTCAAAATTTCATTCCAGCAACACTCTCCACTATCATTTCATTTCATCTGTCATTCATTTTATCATTGCTCCAGAGGAGTGCGTCAGGCCTCAGCAGCCGGCACAGTTCATATCCTCGCCGCTAGATGGGGGCTTCATTCATTCCATTCCTGACCCGGTCGGAGACTGGATGCAGGCTGTGGATTTTCATTTTCACTCATCTAGGGAACGTAGCCTAGAAACTAGAAATGGTACTAGTGTACTACGTAAACCACTCTTAAGATCGTCAGTTTATCGCCCCAAACTTCAAGGCCATAAGCAAGTACGCGAGGATCGAATTAACCGTCGTGGTTGCAAAATGATTTCGAACCAGGTGTAAATGTTCTAGAACGGGAAATTGAACCAGTCGAGTGCTGGACATGCATCATATTTGTTTGAGAATGATAGATAGAACCGTCATCATGAGTTGCTAAGAGAACTGGAGGTGAGATGTCAGGGGATTTTTGGGAACATCGTCGTGAGCGATGGTGTTAGGCGAAACGTGACGCGGAACGTCTGTGCACGGGAAGAAATGTGTATCAGCTGGTATACACGGACTCTACGTCAAAAGGAATTCTGCCTACAAGAACTTCACGATGTAAGCCTAATTTATTATTATTTACTAGTGTTACTGCTTTCTCAATTTCGACTATACTGTCTGCTAGTAGGAATCTGCGTTTGGATATTTATTTTCAAGAAGTTACAGTACATTTGCGGATTTATCAGCCAATTTATAATAATGGATCTCTTTGATGGAAATCTAGTGTGTGGGGAACTCAGCTGGAAATGCCACGATATAGCAGTAGGCTACAATGTGGAGGTTATTTTGAACCATTCTACGTCTAAACGTTATGCTAGGGAACTTTGATAGTGCTGTTGGAGTTTGTTTATATTGTTTTTTTTTATAATTATATTAATTATTTTAATATTTTGTCGAGTTTTTCTCATTTTAGTATTTTGATGAATGAGTAATGTGGATAGCTAGTTTGCTTTTAAATATTATTCCTCGGGAATAATTATTTACTGGACCGGTATTTTCTGTGAATTTATAAATTTTTATATTTGAATTTAAAATAAATGTTGTAAAATATTTTCTTTGTAAATGAAGTTGAGATATGATATCGGAAGGCTGTATGACTGGTAGTCAAGCCATAATGATAATAATAATAATAAGTAAATGATAATATTGTTTGGAACGTATTCCAATAACAATAATAATAATTCCTGGTGATAATAGTGATTAATAATTGGATGAATAATGGATCGTAGTTGATAATATGGGAGTTTATTTGAATAGAGGGACATGCCGAAAACGTGATTTTTGATACTGGGAGCGGAAGTACATTCATATACGAATTTTGTATAAAATGAGGAACTATGTATTGGAAATAATGCGAAAGTTAAACAGGGGTGTGTTGGAGAAGACATTAAAAGTTTATTACACCTATGCGAGAGGCTGATATATTTAAGGTGATTGTGAGGGAGAGCATGATCCCATATGCTGGTTATTTAGAAGTCACTGAACCCAGCCTGTGTAGCTGAGGGATCATTATAAAAATAAGAATATAATGGTCAAATGTTAAGTGAAAATAAAATATGAATTAATGAAGGAGGTTTTTGAAGTTGAGTTTTGAGGGTCAAATAATTGCTCCATGATCAAATATGATTAAAATGAGGACAATATAGTCGCTCATATGGGGAGCTAATGGCCTATCGTCAGTGAAATTCTACATTCCTAAACTGCACTACCGTCTGATTTACTTCAATTGTTTACTGTGCCCTTTTTATATAAAGAAATATGCAGATCATAGCCCGCTAGCTCAATCAGACATTCGAGGCATAGTATATTCTCCCACTGTATGATTTACACATTCTGGATCAAGCTTAGGATACACTTCAAAATAAACATCAAAATACAACTATAAATATATTTCATAAACTCAAAATTAGGCAGTACAAAACAAAAGATGAAACTGAAAAACTTCACACTTGTTCTATGAAGAACAAGGAACCTCTAAATCATAGATTACAAAACACTAAATTAAGATTCCATTGAACCTGACAAAACTGTCAAATAGCTTTCACTCCCATATAGCATTTTCTTGAAAATCATCAAACGAGCTCCAAGTGACTCGGTTTTTATCTTTACATACGTTTACATGATAAAACACATTAATTACCCTTAATTAGAAGATTATTATTAAACTGAGTTAATGTTTACAATGGTATCAACAATTACCATTCCTGGGATCCAAATGATATTTAAAATGTATCAACTCTCTTCTCCAACGCTACCAAATTGTACTTGTCCGGGGAGAACTTGCGTACCTCAAGTTTTGGTAACTACTGATTAAATCAAGTCAAGATAAACTCTCAGTTATCTTAATGCTTCCAACAATACTTGGGAAAAATAGCATTTTTACGTGTAACAATAAAGGGAATTACTATTATTTTCTCCATGACAATCATATCATTATTACATACGGATCTGAACTTCAACAGCAAGGATAACTAAAATCAATGGATCTCAGTGCAATTACTGGATCATCTTACAACATTATTTACTTCTGTTAGCCACAGAAACAATGATTCATTCAAAGGCCTATCTCAACACAGTGGTCGGTCGCTTGTCAAGGTACTTCAGGCAATATTTATGACTAGGGGGAAACTCCATACCCTCCTCGCCCCGGACGGCACCGTTACAGCCAGCTTGCAACAAGCTTATCGCATCTTCAACTTGGAAAGGCACACGCTAAATTCATTCAACAATACTTTATAAGGTTATCATAACCTACTCATTTAGCTCAGGTGATATTATAATTGTGGAGTCTTAGCATTGGCGGGTATGATACTCATAAAAACCAACAATGATTAAGGGGCTCTCGTAGTAAGGGAACGCTCGTTCGTTCCTCCGGCCTGCCTCTTGGACACTTCAAATATTTGTATAAATGGATGGATGGCAACTAACCAATCGTCCTATATTAGCGTCTTAAGGGTGGCCTATACACTTATTCCCAGCGCATATCACCAGTATAAATTAACACCTTTCAAATTTGCGATAGCAAACACATGCAATAATTCATACCGCGTCCAACTGGTCCCCACAATTAATAATTCCTGGCATATTTTCACTGCATTCCTAGCGTGATAATTAAAATACATGCGCTCCTTGGCGACAATTGCATTATTAATTTCGTGATGCCTTTTAAAGTAAGATATTTATTTCAAACGCAAATTAATTGATCTCCGTCAACAAGTAATAGTTCTTGCCTTTTATAAACAATTCTTGACATTAGATTTTACTAGAACTCAAATAGTTCACTATTTATTATTATCATGATCTCAAGGAACTCAACGGTTTCCCTTGTTAATTATATGAACATTAATTAAACAATTAATTTATTCATGAATTTAATATTCTTTTATCCTGCTTGCATTGAATAATATATTATTATTATTTACTAGTATTCCAACGAATACTATTTTAACTGAGCATTAATTAATACTTTTAGTTACATCCATCATTAAGATATTTGTTCAGATCTCGCATTTTTCACTATCCACAGTTTTACATATCCCTGTTTTTCAAAGTTTGAGAATAATTTCTCCAAAGTTATTGTTACACGAGCTCTCGCGAGGCACAATACATAATCAAATTTTGATTACTTACATGATTTTATCCAGCTTGACTCCCTGGATTCCAGTGAAGCGACATTTCGCCCACAAATTTGAACTTACTCCAATTTGAAACACATATTACCACACGTTAGATTCTCCTCAAACTTACACATTTGATATACACTTTTTAACTTTGTATGAGGAAATGCACCCATGATTACACTATAAAGAAATCACTAAAATATATTTACACTTAAATTTCACTAACAAATTAAATTTTACACACATACATTTCGTTTTGGGCATTTATTTCTGACTTACACTCACGTGAATTCTCTCTTTCCGACTCCGAGGGGTGCAATTTTCAATCGTGGACTCCCTAATTCCTATTTGGATTATTGATAGTCTCGTTCGATCGTTCCCCTCACCTATTCACGGCTGGTTCTCCTATTTTGGTTACCGGAATTTTATCGGCACTCTTTAAGCTATGAACGATATCAATGTCTCGTTCGGTACGTAATTGTGCGTAATGTTAAGTGTCTCTACTTTAACATTCACTCCTAGATTCGCTGTATTTGATACGACCGCGCTCTACAATTGCTTTACTTTTGTCCACGTTTGGACTTTATTCTTGACGACTGTAGTCTTTTATTTATGGAATAAATTCCAAAGTCTTCACTACGTTTTCTCTTGGCACTCGATGCCTGAACTGCAGATTCCTCAAATCTATCGCCACTTTGCGCTAATCTCTTCAGTTCAGGAAAATAAGGCGTTTAACCTACGTTCAACCCTGACGTGGTTATTTAACGCACTGGATAAAATATAGAGTTTCACTATTCTTTCGGTGTCTCGTTCTACTTTCGAGATGTTGCGATGCACTTCAATACTGATATTTTAGGCTTATGATACCTTCGCCGGCTGAAAGTATTTAGGGCCAAATTATACTACTTTGCCTAAGTGCGTAGACTAATTTATAAAGTTCGAAGCTTGACGGTACTTTCCTTCTGACAAGGATTACGACGCTTCAATGCACGGCGACACTGCTGAATAATAACTGGCGCAGCAACTCCCCTTACGGAGTACTGTACGTTTGTGACACAGCGTCACGCCCCACTGGACTGACTAAAACTGCATAATTTCCCTAGCATTCACTGCCTATTTATTTTTCGCTCCTTCTCCAAAACTATCTTCCAAACTAATCGTCGCACGATTATAAAAAATTCCTTCCAAAAGCTCATATTTGAAATGTCTCAAACATATCAAATTTTCCATAAATCGATCGTGGGAATATAATAATATTAATTAAAATGATCTCCCGTGATCACGTAGGCGTACATTCGTTTTTTCCCCTTCCCCTGACTTAAGGTTCGGTAAAGTCTAAGCTACGTCATGCTGACTTTGCACTTGTATTATACTCAATTATTATTAACTTTTATTACCCTAAAAATTATATTCTCCAAGATGAATAACATTGGCGGTGAGATTTCTTAAAATTTTTGCACCCTTCTGGCTAATTTCAATTATTTTATCAATTATCCTGGTCACACCTCTCAAACAGCGTTGTCATTGTAATGCTGACTAAACACTCCTTAAAAGATTTTCTGTCCTTGTCTTGAATGGAAGATTCCGTTAGTCTATTTTAATCCCATGCGTAAACCTTTTCCCGCTGAGCTGGCGGATGACCTCTCACCCAGCTGCAAGCGTTGCCTCAATGTTACCTCACCAATCCATGCGCCATACAGGGGTGATTTCAGCTTAACCCTTCAGCTATCCTTAAAACTGTACTAAAAATCTGTATTATTTCTTCTTTTCCTGATGTAAAGAAATAAGGGTTCGGTACCTGTGCCAACCACAAGGGCACATTACATAACCTCAATATGGCGGCTGTGCGAAATGTTTCACTGGCGTTCAATATCTCCGAAACGATTACAGATATCACCCTGAAATTTTGTACGGTGATAAAGGGCACTGCTACAAGTTTATCTATGTAACGTTCAAAATACTGTATAGTACAAAACTAACATGGCGGCCAAGCGAAAATGAAACATTTTAATAGACTTTTCTCGTGATTTAACCATCTGAGAGCAGTGAAATGTGGTACTGTAATTGATTATACATACTGTAATATACTGGCATCTAATTTAGTCAATTGTTTACATAACCTCAAGATGGCGGCTGTGCGAAATTTTAAAATTATGTTTTTATTTCTTGTGTCGTAATCATGCGATCGAAGTGAAAGTTTGAATAATGAAGCTAGGCAATAATTTTCCTTTAATAACTCTATGGCCTATACATATAACAATCCAAAATGGCGAGCATCCGGAATATTTTGACGGTCCTCAATATCTACGAATCTTTTACAGCAATCAGACTGAATTTTTTATGTTCATTGAGGCTATGAACATAAGTTCACGTATAGGACGTAAAGTAATCTGTTGAGCATAAATCCAACATGGCGGCGACATGAAGTATAAATATTTTAATGGACGTCTCTCGCGATTTAACCAACCGACTGCAGTGAAACTTTGCACTTTAAATGTTCATACAAATGTTAATCCACTGACATCTAATTTATTTCAAATGTTTTCATAACCACAAGAATGCAGCTGTGCCAAATTTTAAAATCTCGTTTTGACTTCTTATGTCCTAAACATACGATTGAAGTTTGAGAACCACACGTACACAATAATCTTCATGTAATAGTACATATATATAAATCCAACCCGGCGACCATCTGATATATTTAGACGGTTCTCAATATCTACGAATCTATCACAACAGTCAAACTGTAATTTTGTATGTTTATAGAGGCAATTAACATGAGTAGGATATATGAAAATAGGCTGCATAGTTCTTCACGGAACTACTTGTTATAACTACCACAGCCTGCTACACCAAGTCAATGAGTGGAAGGCAGCATGATCTATATAAATACTAACTTTAAACTTTGGAATTTTGGTCATCTCTGTGCATGTAAAAATAAAAATAACGTACAAGCCCATGTGGTTGAACACAGAGTAAGAGCATTGAGCATTTGTAACAAAAAATCAAGTCCTTATACAGAGTAATAGAATTGCAAAAACACAATTCCCTACATTAGAACACAGCATTGATCGCATGTAACAAAAACACAAGTCCCTATTGAGCCCGTCAGAGGAGTTGTCAAGGTTGCCAACAACCGAAGTGACTTCCTAGACACCTCACCTGCCAGACACATGTGCCGAGGGGATCGGATGTACTTCTTATGGAACAGAGCGGCACGAGAAATTATGATCCTGGGGATCTGGGGTAACATGGTGGCTAAAGTCATAGACGACCCAAGAAGTACATTCCCAAAACAACAAAACTAATAAATGAGAACCTCCAGACTTAAGTAAAACTTGTGAACAATTTTATTTTAAAATAGACAAACCCCTATCCTAGTTCGGAGGGTTTGTATCGGCTAATCCGCAAACTAATAAAAATTAGTAAAAGATTCAGGCCCTAACTGTACACTAAGTTAAACCCTCACGAAAGATCTTAATATAAAAGGTTAAGCAACAATAACAAAGCTAGGAAACTGGCACGTAAAGAAACCCTACTCAAGTTACAAAAGAACAAGTTAATAACAGAATTATCATTTGACAGGGTAGCAAAGCAAAACTAAGTTAGGATGGTACCATTTCCTTATTTACATTTAACGTTAATCAATTTAGCTAAGTCCTAACAATGAATACAAAATTTACAGCGATGACGTCCGTACGCTAAAACATTACAGTCAAATCTACATGACAGCCAAGAAAAAAACATTAATGACACTCTTACAACTATGTGTTCATCAACACAGAGAAAGGTACATAAGGGATTACACACATAAGAAAAAATAAGACACTAAACCACAGTTTCGTATTATTAAACCCTACCTACACGATTTGGAATACTGTTTGTACCCAAAGTCATCTACGTGCATGTTTCTTAGGTAGGTAATTGCGTAGTTACAACCCGACTTACATTACTTGGGTGTCGTGCTCCACCTAGTACGAACTAATGGTTAAGCGCACTCCGTCGTCTCAAGATAGTGTGTTCTGCCATATGTCATTCCCGCCAAGAATTGATTCACATCAAAGGCGTTGGTCAGCAGGCTCAAAATGTAAATCCTAGATTATAGAAAAGCAATTAATTAATTATCAGATCCCTTTAGAATAATTACTCTTGTGATTATAAAATTGTAGGCTTAAGTTTTATTGTAGGTTTATGACGATAGTGCTGAAGATCCTAGACACCTGGGATAAGCAAGAGCGTCTCCTGCGAGATCATTTACTTGCTATAACATCGACATAAAAGTCGGAATACCTTCCACGAGCTCCTAATGCTCGGACAATACAATAACACACGTTTTTAGTGGCGCTCGGCAGATCCAAACAGCATTCAGGTAGGCCTGGGAAAAACATCAGTTACCTCCCGGCAACAACAAAGTCTCAGAACTGAGTCTGGACATCAGTGCTCTACTAGCACAAAATACCGACAATATAGCCTCCAAACAGGGTGTCCCACACTAGTCAATAACAGAAAATAAACCTCATATAAATTTAAAACACTTTCAAAACAGTGTCAAACATAGTCGCTATGCCGAGCGATCAAAACATATGACTCTGGTGGTCATCCATTACAAGAGCACAAACATCTGATTTAACAAAATGGCTTCCAATCTTCACCCAAATAATGAAAAGCAAATCATAACAGTAACTCGATGCTGAAGCATCAGTCAAGGGTCTACATTTAGTCTGTCTCAATTCCGTGCGCTGGTGGCTTCTGGGTAAGCTAACACCTGTTCTGTCACTGAGCTCGCGCACTCTACATTCATTGCGTCTGGCAATTTATAACAAACATTGATCATTGTAGGCAGCAGTTCTCTCAAAAGAAAGTCCTAATTTGAACTGTTCTGAGGCTTGTGCCAATATAACAGTAAATAACAACACATTTACTACGTAGATATACGCAGTACAAAGAGACCTCATGTCTTCAATAACAAACAGTAGTAAAAAAAAGAGATGTCACTCCCTTGGAGTGCTTTGGCTTGACAGATATGTCACTTCATATAATACTTACACTTTCAAATAAGAGAAAAAACCTGTGTCTAAAATCACTGGACACAAATTATACAATAAATGGGAAAAATCTCACAATTGCTGAGTTTGCTAATGATACGTTATTAATCCAGGGTTCGTTGCTCTAGTAGCATACTAGATAATCCCTGACTTTTGTTCTTCGCCAAGAACTTGAGTGGCGTCAAAGCTCATTATAATGAAAAAATCACAGTATAATAACAAAACTGATGGCTTCTGCCGGCCATCAACCGATACGACCTGTGTAAGCAAGTCAGTGGCGTGACGTGAAATTACCAAAATTGAGGCGTCACAAAAAAAGAATGATGGCTGTCCATCATCTCAAAGAAAAGTACAAAATCTCATACTAGGGTTGACCAAAGTAGCTCAGCAGCTACAGTCACGTTTAGGTAGCAATGGACTTGACGTCTCAAGACGTTCAAAAGATTGCACCGATTGAACCATGTCCAATCAAAAGGGTGGCTAACTATCACTGAAATTAATGACAAAGTATGAGGGCTAAACTACAAAATCCCTACCTATTTGGCTGTCAAAATTAGTTCGGTTGATTTAACTAACTACTCTACCACAATAAGACGCGTACATGAGAGAAGGAACAGACTCACAGACTATATTTTCTTCACCTCATTCGCTCCGGAACTGAGGGGTAAAATATCCTCTGGATTTGAGATATGGGTTATCTAAACTAGGCTTCCAATCCAAGCCTTATCCATTACCAGGTACTTGATGCGTCCTCGTGGTCGACTTAAAGTTGTCTTCTTCTCCATGGTAGCGGCTCTTATCCAGGCACGAACACGTTTATCCTCTCCTCGTGGCAGGCTGGTTCAACCGTCATGCTGTAATTCCTCCTCTGAACGGCCCCTTCATATTATGGGGGCCTACTCCATAACTCCCATGGTAGATAAGCGTTGAACTATTTCACTTCCGTGGTCAGTTGAAATTTGCATGTTACACACGTGGAAATCACAGCTTATAATATTGCACCAATAGAGGATATTGAATGATTCACTGAAGTTACACATTCGTGCAGACTCTATATCAAATTGGCCATTCACTGTCTGCTTTTCACAGCTTCTCAAGCGCCTACTTGGCGTAATCTCACAGAATGTATAACTGTACAAATCACATGGAATCTTGGTAATCCATTGTCGGAAAATATTCGCGCTACAAGCGATAATGTTTTCTGAAGTAGTGGCGTTGAAATGAACCACAAAAAATGATTTCGGTTCACAAACTTAGGATATTTTTGCGTCCCTTGCAGACATAGATTTTGTCAGCCTCATTGTCTGAATTGTGGTGTTCCACGACGTCAAAAATATGCTAAAGTAATATACAATTTTCACAATTTTCACAATGATGTCTGCAACGTTATCACTGGCGTTAAATATTCAATAGTTGCACTCAACCAGGTGCTCCAATAAATGGCGATGCACACTGATAATTATACTTCCTCTCCTTGTGGGCGGACTATTCCTCGTCTTCCCTGACGGACTGTAACACGCGTCCAGTGTGGACGGAACCAAACTCGGGTGTGTGTGAGTTGCTCTTGCCTGCTGGATTGCAGTACATACTTGAGTCGTTTAGCAACTAACCCTTTCCGCTTCGCACATCTGCGACGTTAAATACCTTTACCTAAAGATTAAAATACATTCTCCAGAATGTTTAAAATATGAAGAATTACTTGATGATATAATCTGAGCCTTGTGAAGAATAGAAACATATTAATAAATATTCAGATAAATAATTCGGAGATTTCTTCGATGTCAAGATCACTTCCAACATCATATCCGGCCATGTGCTGGTCTCCGGGTGCGTTCTAAGACAATGTATGACATTTGCAAATGCGTTCCAAAGAAAAATATCACTGAGCATGAGCTCAGCGGGCTCACTACATAGTAACACAATTGAACACTTGTAATAAAAACACAAGTCCCCAAACAGAGTAATAGCATTGCAAAAATCACAAGTCCCCTTATAGCATTGCTCGCTTGCCACAAAAAATACAAGCCCCTATATACTAAGAGCATTGTTCACTATTCGCAAAAAACACAAGTCCCTGTTATAGAAGTTAGTTTATTATTATTGAACGATTATCACAAAAGCACAAGTCCCTATGTTAGAGCACGCAATAAAAATGAAGGTTTGGTAGTTAAAATCAATTACGTCAAAAAAGTGTATCTCCCCGTTTTATGAGGTCTTGAGACCATCACTCAATATATTCCAGAGGCAGGGTTATCACCCGTCAACAATTTTTTTTATAATTACTCCATAGAGAAAAATCAATTTAAAAAATAGTTGATACATGCTCTATGTAAGTCATCATAACAAGTTCATTTTCTTCAATCTGATAACATACTTACGTTCATGCAAGACTTATATGGAAAGTAAAAGAAAATGAATGACATGAGCAAGCTGAATATGTTAGGACAGCAGCCTTGCTTAGAGGTAAAGGCTATTCGAGAACTGCCCTTCAACAAAGCATTTCCAATTACTCAGCTGCAAAAAGTCGGTTCGCACATCATCTGCAGATGTGATGACTTCATGTTTTACCTCCCCATTCAATTTGACAAGCTAACACAAGACATCATAGACTCGCTCAATGCTTGAGACATTGTTTCTAAGCAACTGGATATGCAAAACGGAACTGTTTTTCTACAGTTTTAAGAGGAAAACATAATTTTAAAAGTCCTTTGTAGACCTTGTGCGAGGTCTAACAAACATGCATTTCACATAAATATATATGGTGACCGTTTGACCGAAGTCCCACGTCCACACGAATATGAATTTCAACATCCGCCGAGCATAAGACTCAACATCTTGGGGTCCATCTGAGTAAAATAAAGCAAATTAATCAAAACTAGCCGGACGGGTATAGAAATTCACACTCCATAAAGGATGGAAGGAAAATGCAAATAATTTGTGAATAACACCAACTTCTTAAAAACACCTCAGTTTAATTTAACTATCTGCTGGTCCTATTAGAATTCAATGCTCCCCCAGAGAAAAATATAATATTCCAGCCCTGAAAAATAAAGACATCCTGCGCTTCCCTGGGCCACTCATCTACATATAATTTACATAACGCATAAAATAAATTATACACAGCCTTAACCAAAATAAATTCACTATTTTCAAAATTGAATTTGATGTCTGAGAAAACTTCAGTCCATCTCAGCATCTGTTTTAAATTAATTGTGTAAACTGTACATTTATTACTGATGTGCAGGAAAATATCAGTCCATCCTGACACCGTGATTTTAATATTTACATAAGTATCACTTGAGTCAAATTTCCAGAAATGCTTCATCCTCTGCGGTGAAATTCACATGTCCTGACTCATATCTGGAAAATCACATTCCCAAAACTATGTGAAATCAAAATCACTAAACCCATGACCATCATTTCCAAGTTCAAAAATTTGAATGTATTCCAAAGATTCTTCCACATTTTTATCATAAATAAATTTTATTCCGCATTACATATTTTATTTAAATCCTCTGATTTAATTTCTTTAGTTTAATTCACTTTAATTTAATTCCTTTATTTATTTCCTTTGATTTATTTAATTTATTATTATTTAGAATAATCCAAACTGGTATTTTATGAAAATTAATGGATCCACAAACCAATCAGCTATCAGCTTAAATTATTAATTTATTTACCATCCTCTGGACAAAAATGCCTCTCATACTGTAAATATGTAGAATAGGACGCGGTAAGGCCTCCAGCAAAAACTAGGATGAGACATCAACTTATGCATATTTGAACGACTGCAACATGTGTGTATAAACATTTGCTGTACCAAGTTGCATTACGTTTGGATGGTTAAATCGCGAGAAAATTCTATTTAAAAGTCTCAATTCGCTTCGCCGCTAAGTTGTTTTTGTAGTTACCAGGTTTTTGAAAGTCTCATAGGTGAACTTATAGTAGTGCCCTTCATCACCGTAAAAAATTCAGGGTGACATCGGTAATAGTTTCGGAGATACCGAATGAAATATTTCGCACAACCGCCATGTTGGATTAGCGAGACATAATAAAATTTGAAGGGCGTGATTGGGGTCTTCCAGAATGGTGCTATGATCTTACCGAGTTTCATTGAAATCGCTCCAGCCGTTTATATGTTATTATTGGTGGACATACACACGAATCACACACACAGACACACGGACAAAAGGTGATCTCATAAGCCTATTTTTTTTTTAGAAAATGAAAATAGGCTAAAAATGAAGGTCCTAATGTTGGGATTGATAGTGTTCTACAAGCTACTGTGGGAGAGGTGGTTGCTTCTTATATAGAGAGAGTTTTAGCATTTTTCCTAACGTATCATCCTCACTCTGTGAAAAATGTGGAGCAGCTTTTACTCGAGAATAGAGTAGGAAATGCCACATGCTTTTATCAGTGTAAAAAATGCGACAAAAATTTCTAACGCATACAACGGACATCGCCACGAGGAGTCTTGTGGTCGTGATTTACCTAACATGCGTAGAAGGTATGAGCCTACAAAGAATGTTCTTTTATCGACAGTTCCTGATATAGAGGGAGTTGTGTTCTATGAAACGGCATTTGCAGACCGAATACGTTCTTACTTTATTCGATGTGAAATGTGTGATGACGCGGAAGCATATCTCGAGGAAGCGAAAGATCGAGTAACTAAACTTTAAAAAATAACTCTTTTTCCATAATTCTTTAAAGAAGAATTTTATGCTCGAATGTTTGTTTATTAGCGTGCACGGGGAGGTTTGCGATAGAGCTTTTAAAACTAAGAATGAGGCTGATTTTAAGGGAGCGGATCTAAATGAATTTGTTAACAAACGTTTAAGAAAATAATTTCGGAATTACATGAATCTGAAATGAAAGACGGTGGTCTCTGTTGGGAGTTGATGGTTTGCGTGTTAGAATAATCAAGTACAACCCTGTGAGAGGAAGTACATACCTACCTCTCCCTATACGCATTAGCGCTAAAAATGCATGTATAGGTGTTAAAATCGATGATGACAAGTGTTTCTTCTATGCAATGTGATCAAAATTTGTTACAATGACGCTGATCGCGTTAACAATTACAAAGGTTTGGAAGAAAAATATGATTTTTCGGATCTTACATTCCCTGCACCTTTCCATTCTACTAAAAAGTTTGAAAAAAATAATAAAGTTTCTGTAAACGTTTTCGATTTAGATAATAAAAAGGAAGTTTTGCCGTTGAAGGTTGTTGATGAAGAGTAAGCAGACCATATCAATCTATTGTACATTACCAACATCAAGGGTCTAGGACACTATGTGTACATCAAAAACTTCATCCGCCTAGTTCAATGTCAACTAATAAAACATAAAAAAGGTATCGGCTATATGTATGCGTTGCTATTCATATTTCGATAATCAATATAGACAAAGTGGTGTGAAGAACCTAGCCGAACATAAAATATACTGCCTTGAGCTACAAATTGCAAGTGTAAAATTACCCTATGGTAGATTCAAATGACAATTTAAAAATGTGCAACATCAGCTTTAAGTTCCCTTCGTAGCTTAAGCTGACTTTGAATGCCTTTCAAAACCTATTCAATCCTTTCAACCTAGCAATGAAATAAGTTGGATTAACTTATCAGGAACATGAACCCGCAAGTTATAGTGTATATTTAAAAGCAGATTCCTCAATCAAAGTCAAACAATTCGGTTTACCTACAGAGCCGAAACTATACCGCGGACCTAATGCAGTTGAAGAATGTATTAATTATTTAAAAAGTTTGGCTCATGCAATAGGTTTTTTATAAGGAAATAAAGCCTTTGATCTTGACAGAGGAGCAAGAACGCAAATTCCAAGCGACTAAGACATGTTACATGTGTGGAAAAGAATTTTGTGATGAAAATAATTAAAACGTGAGAGATCATTGCCATATCACCGGGGAGTACCGGGCCTGTGCACATAACCGTTGCAATTTAACATGCAAACAGTTTTCATTCTTACCCGTGTTTATGCATAATTTATAAAATTATTATATGCATTTTATTGTGAACGAACTAAGTTCAGCACCTGGGAGAGTGACAGTTATTCCTAACACTAGTGAAAACTACACTTCCGTCACAAAATATAATCAAAATAGCAAAATGGGAATCAAATTTATAGACGCATTTCGGTTCTTGAATAACAGTCTGGAAAGGCTAGCCGAGAACTTAGAACACTACCCTGAAACTAACGAACACTTTGGAGAAGAATATATTGATTCGTGGAGTAAATATGAAGAAACGAGTTTGCCTTCAAAACAAACGTTTTTTATCAAATTAAAAGGGCAACATACTAGCGATGCGGACTATGAACACGCAAAGAAAGTATGGCATCATTTCGGTGTTAAAACCTTGGGAGAATATAGCGATCTGTACTTGAAACAAGACGTGCTTCTCCTTGCACACATTGTCGAAACATTTCGCATGGCAAGTATGCAAACACACCAACTCGACCCAGCTCATTTTAATTCTCTTCCTTCTTTTACCTGGGAGGCTTTGCTGCTACATACAGGCATTAAACTCGATTACATAAGAGACCCCGACCAAATGCTTTTTTTCGAGCATGGCATACGAGGAGGAATGGTTCAAGTTTCACATCGTCATGGAGTGGCGAATAATAAGTACATGTCTGAATATGATCGCGATAAACCATCTCAGTTTATTATGTACGTAGATGCTACAATTTGTATGGATGGGCCATGTCCTTACCGCTTCCTTACGGTGAATTTTGTTGGGTCACTCCAGACACTGTTAATATTAAGGAACTCACTCAAAATGATCCACATGGCTACTTTTTCGAGGTGGATATCGACTACCCCACAGAACTCCGTGACCTGCATATCGATAAGCCATTTCTTGCTGAAAGAAGAAAACCACGCGAGTCATCTGTTGTGGAGAAAATGGTATTACATCTTGGAAGCCGTGAACCATATGTTGTCCATTACATAACTTTAAAACAGGCGATGGAATATGGTCTGGTGGTAAAGAAGCTTGTGTTAAGATTTGCTCAATGCCGTTATTTAAAGAGTTATGTGGACTTCAACACTGAACTAAAAAAAACAAGCTAAGAACGACTTTGAAAAATACTTGCACAAGCTTTTTACTAATGCCATATTTGGGAAAACAATGGAAAACATTCGAAATCGATTAGAAATTCGTCTCGTAATAACAGCGAAACAACTAGAGAAACTTGTGGCAAAACCTAACTTTGTTAACAGAAAGATCTTTGAACCTAATATTGTAGATGTTCATTTAGCAAAACGAACACAATATTTCGTTAAGCCGATATATATTGGTATGGTTCTTCTGGATTCATCCAATACACTGATGTATCAGTATCTCTATGACGTTTTGCTTCCGTTCTATGTCAGCGAAAAGTTGAAATTAATGTACATGGACACTGACTCATTTATACATTCTGAAACAACTGATGATGTTTATCATGACAAGGCAAGCGCTAACTTGAATAAGTATTTAGACACAAGTGATTATCCCACTGATCACACTTTGCATTCAACCAAGAACAAAAAGGTGTTGGGTAAATTTAAAGACGAGGCTTGTGTACAGTTCGTTCAGGAATTTATAGGACTTCGGCCAAAGATGTATGCTTTGGACATAACAAACAAAAAATGGTTAACAAATTAAGGGGATTACAAGAAGCGTTGTTGACAAACTGGTTTCCAGGACTTTAAACAATGTCTCTTTGAAAGCTCAATTTTTCGTGTGTTGATGTATGTTTTCAGGTCCAAATTGCACCGTGTAACTACCGACAGCTTGTACAAGATTACTCTGAGTCGAGATGATGATAAAAGAGTGATCAAGTCTAACAATGTAAGCACGGTTGGCCCTCGGACAATAGTCAACTACACATTTGTCAGAGCTAGGAGTTATAAAGAACGTGAAGGATATTAATCTTCAGCAGTCTGATAGTGGCAATGAACACGAACATCAAAGCTGAATACTTGAACCCAAGGTATTATATTCTGAAATGTGAGCTGTGCAACGAACGTATCTTGAGCACTCAACACAATTGCATCGGCTACAGCTCTCAATTAAGACGACAACACGTTGAAACGATATTTCAATCCGACATGGAGGTTATAATTAATTGTATAACACGGCAGAGCTTCTTAAAACCAACCGTTCGCGATAGTCCAGTTTTAAGAAACCAGTTTTTTAATCCAGGCAATTATTTAGAAAACAAACCACATCCTGCACCAAGGAATTTTTTAGAATGGGTGTTGTATTAACTTGAAAAATATTTAAAAATAAAATAAAAAATAAAATATACTTTTTATGTTTGATCCCTGTTGTATGAGTTCATATGAGACTAAAATGAGTCTGGGCAAAACTACAAATATACTATACTGTGCCCGAGATCCACATTTGGTCTGTGATTATTTTTAAGGATATTTTTTGGTTGATTGAATATGATAGAACATATTGGAAGGCCATGGAAACCATCGTACATTAACATGTTTATTACTGCTAAAGAAGTTGAAATATTTTAATTTGAAGAGTGTCAGACTATTTTATGGAGCATAATGAACCATTTCTATGAGTTTCATGAAGATCGGATGAGCCGTTTAGGCGCTATAAACATTATTGTTCGTACCCCTGCACAGATATGTGTGAACCCCGTGGCGTAAGCCCAGCTCCAGGATTTATATAGCGAACTCTGGCTACAGGTCTTCTTCATTCGGCGTTAACCTTCACGGTCGCTCGCAAATCTAGTATCAGAGGTTATTATGAGTGTTAGTCAGAAGATCTCAACGCGTTAGCGAGGCCGCTACGCTGTACAGTACTCATGTACTCATCAACAGCTCAGTCGATAAGTACAAGTCACCAGAGGTGTCAACTTCAGGCACTCGGAATCTATCAAACTAGTCTTCGCAAACAAATGATTTAAAGTGTATCATAATCTACAAGTCTGAATGCACAACACACTACTACTTCATAAGTTTACAAACTCAACAAATTCAAAGTGCATCACTTCGTAAATTGAGCTACAAGTTCAAATAAGTTCTATATCATCGAAACAATCACTAGTAACTTGGGTGATATGCTTATAAACCACCACAGCCTAATGGAAAGTCACGAAGCAACGATATTCACAACTCTACTGCACGCTAATATGTCCGGCTCCAGTACCATGTGCTTCGCTATGGAGGGCTAGACGGACGTGGGCAGGTGAACATAAGGATGGATGATGCTGACGCAGAGACCTCAAGCTGACCCTGGTTTATTACCAGAGGGGAACGGTAGCCCACCAGAGGAATGGAAGACGGATGACACGCTGACCAGGGAGATGGAAATATCCAGGATGATGGAACCCAAGTTGGAGGCCATGTGGAACCAGCCATTCGAGATCCAATGGAGGAAACAACGTGGGAACGTGGTTCAACGTCATCGTTCGGATGGGAACCATAAGCCGCGGACGCCCCCTGCCAAAGCTGAGATTACTAAGGTCTGACCAAAACCAACCAAATATCCTTTAGTTAGTAGTCATTTGGGAATAGTTCATGTAGTTCACGTAGTTAATTCCATATAGTTCTCCCCATGATTGTTTATATTTTGAAATACTACGACGGAGTATTACGTTCGATTTTGTGCTTCGAGAAGAATGTTATTTTAGTCATGGATTTTACAGGGTTTGCTACGCGCATTGGCAAACTGATGATTAGATGTCATGTAGCGTGATTTTTTCCGCCTATCACCGAAGGTCAGAGCCTATATTCCTTTAGATGAGCTCGTTGAGTTATTTGTTTACGTCCAATAGACTGCCTTATTTTTTGCCTAATGAAGTTATAGTAGATTCATTTCTTTAACGACCGATTGTCGTCATTTTAGGTCGCTAAAGCAAACAGCTTTTTTCACATATTTAAACCGCACAAGTTAGACAACCCAGCTATTGTTTATAACAAATTCATGATGTGATAATAATAATTGTAATTTAAATAATAATCTATCTATTTGTAAAGGAGGTATTTGTTGCTGATAACAGAAAAATCATATCAGACACTATTAAAACTAATAATAATAATAATCTGTTGACGAATATAAATTGTTGTTGAAGCTCACGTATGATAAAAAAAATCTTGGAATTAAAATGTTGTTAAATGGACAGAGTGAGATTTCCCTGGTCCCTCAGTGAAATATTGAGTAATTGGACAGAGTAGTGTAGTCTCTGGTCCCTGAGTAATATGAGGATGACGATGTAATAATATGGGGACAGTAATGGAGATTCCTAAGGTATAAAAGTTGTGAAAGTTTTTATGTCCAAGAATATAGTGTATTTTTCCGCAGATGTGTGCGAGGGTTGTAGTGAGCATTAATTAATTGATTGATGAGGAGATAATAATAATATTAATAATCGTCAACATGTGTCCTAAGCACAATACCGTCCTAATTAGTTAATAATTTGTTATTTGGATTCTAATGTAAACATGGAAAAAGATTTGAATTTGTTATTATAAAACATGATAATGAATCATTCATGAAGGCAGGTAATAATAACAATAAATGCCATTTCATTTAGAACCGCCAGATTGATATTTAAAATAATGCCATCTCTTTGGAGTAATGCACGTTTAAGCTTATTGGAGCAGTATGAGTGATAATAATAATAATAGATATTTGGATCACCTATGAGTCAGGTGGATTGCCAACCTTTGTTCACGAAAGTCCGTGTGGACAATATAAATATTGCACATAATGTTTGGAATGACGATTATTTATAATGTAGGTTTTTAGCATTTCTGCTTTGAGCGCACTTCTACAACGCATTGTTGATGGTTTATTATAGCGCATTTGTGAGATAGCACAGTTTAGTAGGTTTTTCATTTTTTCCTTAGTATTCCACATGGTGTAGTGGATACATCTAATGTGTCAAGTCATTTTGAATCGTGTTGTGTTCATATTCAAAGTGACTTTGGCATGTTCAGAACTCGATAATAATAAACATAATTGGTAATAATTAACCCTTTTCGGAGTAGACCGATCGTAGGGGTAGAAAGGATGTCTTCTTTCCAGAGGAGTGTTTGTTTTTAGATCGATATGTACCCTTCAAATCGTAGGAGGGTCATTTCTTTGTTTTTGTTCCACTACAATCCATGAAAATTAAATGCTCGCTACTGTTTTTATCTTAAATATTTATGCTTCTGATGTGATGATTCCCTATCTACCCACCTCCTCGCGTGGAATTTGAGGGGCACAATACATAGATCTAAAACCTCTCTCCTAACAAGAAAAGTAAGGTGACATTTTTCTTTGAAGACATAAAACATTTTATTTTGGCCTTTATTGTTAATGATACTGTTTGGAGTTGCATGTTTCTTTGTTATACATGCGTTCTTCTTCGAATTGTATCGAGGTTATTCTGTTCTGAGTGCCTAGATGTTTCAAAACGAGGCATCGTCTTTTAAATGATTCTATTGTTGCTGGTGATAGTGAGGCAAAACGTGCAGGAAGGAAAACGGTAAACTCATCACACTGGCAGATGATGCGGGGACCATACTTTGTTTCAACTTTACGCAGCTCAGGAATTGGAAATGGACGGTTTATAGAGAGATTCTGAAGTCGTCGCAATTCCAGGCCAGAAGCCTGTCCTAGTTTGTCCACTTCATTTAAATCATCCATCCTGTGCAAATATTTTTATTGTCTCTATATAAGGAGAATATTTTTTTTTTACTTAATAGTTTTTAGTGTCTCTATGTAAGGAGAAGTAGTTTTTACTTAATATTTTTACGAAGAAGATTGATAATATGTTCTAAACTCTCTATAATTGTTGATGCTAATACTAAATTGTCATGATTAATAGCCCCTATTATTCTGAGCATAAAACGGATGTTGTATAACTCTTTTGATGTACATTCTGTGAATTTCTTATTATTTCGCTGTTCGAATGTTTTTTCAATGCTTATTATTGCATTATCATAATCTTTTGCCCTAAGTATTTCAAATAAATTGTTAAATATGTCTCGATTCATATTTTCTTCGTCTTGTTTCAATATCTCTATATACGCTAAGCTTCTTTTTGTTGTTGTTGAAACTTTTATAATTATTTGTTGGTTAGGGGTCGACCAACAGCAACGTGCCACACCGTTGGGCAATCAATGTAACTATATTTCCTTCTAATAATCTCTGGGTCGAGATGATGTTTTACACATAACGAAATCAGAAATACAATGATTTTAATACCTTGTCTGTCTACATATAAGCAATCTTCATTACCTGCATCCCTCACACAGCTAAATATTCTTCTTTTCTGGTTGTTCTCAGGGAATCACAACTCTTAATACTTGTTTGTCTGCATGGACAAATTAAATCAAAACACTTTAGCCTACACTCCTGCAATTCATATTTCATTCCTGACTTTATTTTCCTCTAGCTAAATGCATGTTCACATCACAACATTGATCTCTTCCCTTCATTCCAACAAACTTTATCAGACCAACTCCATATCTCATCGCCTCAACACTATCAATAATTCATTCACATCTTATTAAAAACAACTCGCTTCCATCCATCCAGGCAGCATCCATCTTGTCACTCCTACTCGTTATCAACAGCATTTCCATGGTTACCTTCTGCCATGTCAAGGAACCTTTCCAATATCAGCCAAGGCCACCTGGTCCACCCACTAGGCTCCCCACCAGCAATGAATCTCAGGGCACATCTCATAAGATTCTCTGTGGCGGTCTACCAATTGTGGTCATGGCTGGCAACCAGACAAAAATAAAATAATAAGAGTCTCTGTAACCTAACAAAAGTTCGGTTACATTGTGTTCACAAACACTTCGGACTCAATATAGATCCTTTTCATAGATCCAGGAATTTAAAGCTGAGCTATAACCAAACCAAAGTACCTAGACTTTTTGCCTTTCTACGTAAAATCTATTCCACTAGATATTGCTTAGCATACTTAGTTAATTTGAGTTCTTCGAGATAGAACCTGCCTTTAATGGCCTGACTGATGAGGTTTTCCAGTAAATAAGTAACAGGCTTCCCTAGTTTGACTTCTTTAATGCGAAAAAGCTCAGTGCTCTAATTGGGCGTATATCCTTTGTCGAAAACGGACTTGTGTTTACTGATGCGAAAGTGGTCGCCTATTTGAAAGCGGTGGCGTCTAGGATCGACTAATTTGATGGGATAAAAGAGCCTGTCCAGCCGTGGAATATTTTTTATTACGAGTCGAGGCTTTGTGCCAACAGTTTCGTATTTGGTGTCGTTATAACGTGTTACCAGCTCTGCCATTAAGTCAATCCAACGATAGGACCCACGCGCTGTATACTCCCGCCACATAGGTGTTTTTAACGTTCGTATGAAACGCTCTACCACACTTGCTTTTACATTGCTGTATGGGTGTAATGCTTAATGCCTAAGGACTGCAAATACTGTCGGCAGATAAATCCTTGTAAAAAATCTCTTTACCCTGGTCTGTTTGCAGAAGCTTGGGTTGGCATCCTGAACTCTGAATAATGCGTTTGAACGCCTCGGTTACTTTTTGCCCGGTTTAAGAACAGGTTCTACAAATGTTATTTTTGAGTAAACATCAATGACAGTGAGCATATACTTTATACCATTGTTGGTTTTACCATAGGGTATCATTTCAACAAGATTGGTTTGTCAGAGTTCGTCCACACAACGTGAAATAACTTTGAGTTGCCCGTAGTTGCGCCTCGTAGGGTTGTGCAACTCGAGAGCTATTCCCACCTTCATCGGTGGTCTTGTGTGTTTGGAATCGTTAAACAATGAATTTAGCATGACGATGCTCCTCATCTATCTCTTTAATTTCAGCTTCAAGTCCCGTGTGCCCAGCCTCTTGAAATGCCTTTAAGAGCTCCAGGCGATCGACTAGCTTATTGGGGTTATTCCAATCAGAAACGTCTACGTGTGTCCTTAATTCTCTTAATGCAATGCCTTACGCCGAAACTGTGCGTGTACTGCTTGGAAATGATTTTGCGATAACGGTTATATACTTAATGCTCGTATTTGTATTCACTGGCTATGATGAATTATATTTCCGACGATGTGCACTAGTAGATAGCAAGATGTTTTTGTTATTAATCAAGACATCTTTAGTGTAATCGTCTGAGTCTGGCGCTCTAGAGAACGAGAGCTTTATAAGTCGAGGTGTACTTGTAATTAACTCCTTTTACTGTAATCGTTCCATCAATTAGCCTTATTTGTGAGTCACCAATGCGAAAACTCATATTATCATAACGAACGCCATACGTCGTGTCGGATGTATTTGTAAAGAGATGTTTGAGAAAAGGATATATTTTGGTGCCATAGGTACTTTTAAGCAAAGCCCTAAACTTAGCATGATATTCTGGCGTGTTCATGAATTCTGTTGAACTAGCGGTTGGCGGGGTGCGCAGAGGTGAAAATATTTCTTCTTCCTCTTTTTCAGATTCATAGTCTTCAGCCTTAGACTCAATTTCCTGCTCTACCTTTGGTCCAGGCTTAGGTTATGCTTTGAGTTGAGGTGGTGCTTTTAACAACGCTTCCAGAGGTAGTTTTACATTTTTGATGTGTAACATATTTCCACTCGGTATCTGGATGTTTTTGTGGCACTCGGTAGCTGGACATTTTTGTGGGAGTGATTTTGGAAAAGAGACGGAAGTGGATGGGACGGAAGTGGATGGGACGGAAGTGCATGGGAAGGAAACAATGAGCACGCGCGGTGGCGTAGATCGGTACAATGACGTACTGTAAGCCATGTGACTATGTGGAATGTAAATTGCATACGGTTTAACTCAAGGTTTGGAGGCCCCATTAAAGAAATTGCTTCAATAAATCATCTTTAAATTGTCGTTCTTTGGTGTGAAAATATTCATTATATCATATTTGCTGAAAACAATTACGATTTATCAAATCTTCATACTTTTGCTGTATTCTTATTTAATGTAAGCACTCGATACCTCGAGTGCTATATCGCATCAACCAACACTCCAAACAACGTAGGAATTCAGTATATTAACACCGTCTACTAACAATAATTGAAACTTCGTTGGTCCAAATAGCTTAATCACTTAATCACTTTGCATTTTGTAATGAAAACACCCATACATAGCCCAAAAGTTACACTTCTAACATGTGCAGAAAAACTTGCCAGCTGATTGAAATCGAGTTCATAGTTGTCTGCGCGAACCGCTAGATGTCACGCATAATCGGCGTCGCCAGTTTCTCGTGGGAGTTTCCACTATTAACATATTAAGGTATTTGGATGATCTAAAGGTATCACTGGGAGAAACGCCTTTAATATACCTACTGCACACCTAATTTTTAATCGTTCCTATACTTGGCAGTGCGCTATATCGGCAATAGGAGGCAATTTTCAATAACACCGCTGGGATGGGTTCTCTAACTGGCCGGTATAAAGCGCAGCTCGCATCAATTAGGCAGTGGATTGCTCCCGCATACAGTTGCAGGTATATGTCACTACTGCAGATGCATTGGAGAATCCTTTCATGTTTACTGTCGCAAGGTAGCACTATGAGTTCATTCTTTAATAAATGCGAGTAAGTAATATGGAATTATTCGAATAACATGTCAGATGTTACACATCATATGCGACTACTCTAAGGCTCGTAATTTATTATCTATACATTGTTGGTCCTCTGCCTGCATAAGTGTGAGTTCGCGGAACTTGTTCTGAATATTTTTTGAACGCGAATTATATGCTACAGCTGTGTTTCCTCCATCTCTATGTAAGTAGAATAAATTGATCAAACCCTTGCGGTAGCGAACATTAGTGATTTCGCTATGTGTATCTATCACAAGGCTACCATGCTGGTGCTCGAACCAACAAGCCTTGCACAGTTCTGTGAAGAATGCAAAGTTCATATCCGGATGACATGAACATCAAAAACTTGGGGTAAGTTTCGTTCATCCTGACGAAATAAAACGAATCAGTTGTTTCGGCATTCTGGAATAAGTCTGGCAGATATAAAAACAATACACATGTTTATGCCTCCCCATACTGAAATACGCTTGAATGAATGCTTGTTGTTCGCTAACCACATCGTCAAAAATTATCAGTGAATCACGTCGCACTGCATCGGGTGTTATAACCTCCTCGTTTGCAGAAAAAGCAAAATAGCCCATGTTTTCTTTCTGAAGCTCAGGCATCACCTGTTCTAAGTACACATACATCAGTTGATAGAGCGACTTGGCAAAAAAATAAATGTTCTGGAATCGAACACCGTTTGGAGCAGTAATTAGTGAAAGTAGAAGGTTCGTCTTACCGCTGCCCGACGGTCCTGCAATGAGACACCGATCACTTGAAGGAAACATTGAACCGTGGCGCTGTACATGACTATTTTTCGTGAAACGTGCTGTAACATCGTTGATGGGTAACTGTTTTGTTTGTTTAGTAATTTGCATTGTTCCTTCTATGCAGAGGGAGAGAGAAATGGACTGGTTTGGAAGGCCGTTAACAAAAGGAAAACGAAGACATGCTGATAAGTCTAAAGCTCCTGAGACTGAAGCCTCCTTTTTAACAGCTCCCGGCTGGTTAATATCATCAGACGGTAACTACGACGCCCAGGAAACATGCCTTGCTAACGGGGCAGAGCCTGTTCAATACAAGATGTTAGTACTAGGGCTATGTCGATAACTTTATAGAATCCGCTACAATGAAAATAGACAAAGACAAACAATTTAACACAAAATCACGACGGATTAAGCAGCTAGCCCCTGCTAAAGAAAACACAGACGCTGTTACTAAGGACTATGTGGACACTTTGTTATAAGAAATAAAGCATTCCGCTGAAAAGACTCAATGGAAAGCTATAACCGATGGTAGCCGCATGCACAACTCAGGTGAATATTGTTAATGCTTTAAACCCCGTAAAAAGACAGGATGCATGCACCAAGGCTTATGCTGATAGTTTAGTATCTAGTACATTATCCTTAGACAAAGATGGCCACATAAATGCAGGAGAACGTAGAATTAAATTGTTAGCCCCTGCTAAAGACAACACAGATGCTGTAAGAAAGGACAATGTGTTAAAAGAGATAAATCATTGAACTGGAAAGACTAAATGGGAAGATATAACCGATGGTAGCCATGGTGCACAACACAGGCGAATTGTTAATGTTTTAAACTCCGTTAAAAGGCAGGATGCATTCACCAAGGCATATGCTCATTGTTTACTATCCAGTACATTAATCTTAGATAAATACGGCCACATTAATGCATAAGAACGTAGGATTAAACTGCTAGGTCCTGCTGAAGCAGGTACGGACGCTGTCAGTAAGGACTATGTGGACAATGTAATAAAGGAGTTAAATGATGAAATGCTATCCGCTAAAAATATTGTCAAAAATATAACTGAAAGCTTTACTATACTTGGAACTCTTAAAAGTGATGTATTTTACATTAAGAAACTTAGAGTGCAAAGCGACGCTAAAACAGCTTTTGAGGCTATAAACAAACAATATTTGGATGCAGAGATATTACAGCTAACAGAGCTTATAAAAGCCAAACACTCAGGGCCTGTACCAGACACAGTATAAGCGTCTGATGAAGACCCAATGCTTACTAAAGGTTATCGCAAAATGCTTGATGATACTTATATGATAGATTAATTAGAAGTTCTCATTTAAAGGCAACTTAGCAATAAAACTACATTTTGTTAACAAATCCATTAAGTTTTATAACCAGGTGTTAGACAAAACATGGTTGGATAACCATGGTTCTAAAATTTAGGAAGTTATGACTTATTACTTAATTTGCAGGCAACTTAGCAACCTAAAAACACATTATTTTAACAAGTTTACTAACAAAATGAGTCCATTAAACTTAGGTGCGCATGAAGCATCGCGTTTACAGAGGCTTCATGACCCATCCCGTCACAATATTTTTAAACCATCAATGCAGATATAAGAATAATCGCGATGCACTAGCAAAACACGTATTTTCAGTGTATAAAAGTAGCTGAAATGCACTTAATGATAAGAGTATTGCGTATCACGATGGTTATATCAAAACACCTAATAACCGACAATTAGACATCATAATGTTAACCAAACACTGTTTTACGCTTTTCTAGCGTGTTTCACCAGTACTTATACAGATGATAATAAAAATACAATCACTAAACAACAATTTCCTAAGAAAAATAGGACTGCGACATGTATTAAAAGGATCTCGTCAAGCCTATGAGAGTGAAAAGAACCCACGATTGGTGTTCCTAAAAGCTGTGCGCACTGCTCGAGCACAAGTGGACCCGCAAGCAAGACTAACGTTTCAAAAACTTTCGCGAGTCATTCCCATATCTAAACGAGGTTTTTTTTTTTACCAATTCTATTTGCAGGACTTGCCGTATTGGGTTCGCTGCTCAGCGGTGCGAGAGCAGTTGTCAGGACCGTCAAGTCCACCCAAGAGGCAAAACATCTATGGGACGAAGGGAAACGCCATAACGAGACATTGGAGCCCATAGCCATAGCCAATATCAACATGCGACTTGACCGCTACAAACAAGGACTTGGCATTTACTTATCGCCTAAAAAATGTCTAAGACTGCCTTCTAGAACCATGACCCATGAAGAAGTCATGCATCATGCAAAACCACCACAAATACCTTATTTTCGCGTTGCTTTCATGCGCGATCGCTTAATAGCTAGACCTCGACACAATGAGGCCGCTATAGTTTATTTAGGCGACAGACACGGTCCTGGGACTCATTTCGTAGCATAAGCCAAGCGAGGCACTCAGGTGTATTATTTTGATAGTTTCGGCAATTAAGCACCTCCCATGGAGCTCACACGCTACTTTGGCGTATATAATACTGTACCCATTTGATGGGGACATGCGGTCAAACCTACGGTATTTTAGGTCATGTAAAGGAAAAATATTCATAAGATTTTAGCGTTCTTATAAGCCAGCAGTGAGCCGAGATGATGAAACTCGAGCATGACTCAAGGCGATAAGGGTCGATAATCTAAGCTACAGGATGCAAGTTGTGTATTACTCATGAACACAGGCATGCAGTGGAATGTTTTAGTCCAGTAGGCAGCTCGGAGAATTACCACCGGAGCCGATTGAGCACTTTATTTGCAACAGTGGATTGCAGCCCATCGCTGTAATGTTGCGAAATAACCTGTTTTCCTGGAAACCACGAAAAATTATACAAGTTTTGGCACGCTAATTAGAATAACTCTGGGAGTTAGGAATTTAGAAAATATAAAAGTCTTTAATAAATGCACAGGGAAAAAGTGCCGATCTAAGCTGTACGTCATTGTAGGAGTGACAAGCCCGCGTCTTGGGGTAGGGGACAAAAAGAAGCACACACACGTGCGGCAGGAGCACTATTTAATTTGTTATAAAAACCTCTATGATCGATTTTTGGAAAACGAAGTAGAAATGAAACCTTTAGATCATGAGGAATAAATAGGTAATATTTTCACAGACGTACGTCGTCTGATTCTAAAGATAATTTTAAGAAGGACGGCATATTGATCCTTTTTGTGAATTATGAAAAAATAGCGGGGCTTGGAGCCATTCAGTATTCAGTTTTCGGTGCTACTCTGAGGAGGGCACGCTGGATCATTCAGTCTTAAGCAAGCTTGAGGGCCTTGCGCAGTTTCACGAAGAAGTCAGTCTTCATGATCCTCTGAGGGGGACATAATGGACCACATCGCCAGTCTGCAAACATATGGTGTTCGTCAAAGATACTAAATCTTCAGTCAGTCAGTCCAGACGGGACTCGACTTTACGCAGCTTGTACAGTGCATCGAAACATGGAAACCTCATGGGAGGACCATGTTAGTGCAAGCAAATTATAAGTCTTCGAAACCAAGTACGCTAGTTCGAGAACACGCTATGCCGCAGAGAGCAGACGGAACTCCACAAAAGAAAGTTGTGAGTATAAAACGGTCAGTACGCTACAAAGTAAAAGTTAGGTTCGGTCAAAACGCAAGACGATAGATAGAACCAGTATCACCAGTGTTAGCACAGGATAGAACCCATGGTCTTTGAAGGAAAGCCATACGAATTATAGGGCCGTGTAGCGAAAGTGAAGGAAACTACGCGTTTAAGTGTGTGTGATAGGCGCAGTACGAGTGAGAGTAATGAACATTCTTATTCGAACAATTCGAGCATTTGTTGAAGCCAATAACAAATCCGATAAGTATAAATTTTCTCAACCAGACGTTGTTGAAAAGAAGCCAGGTTAAGTTCATAAACCAGAGTGTTTAAACCGTGGAAAAGCGACAGGACATTAATTCGGGACCTAGGGGTCAGATCCAGAAGTCGTCGTAGGGTAGTTCATAAAGCTATAACTAGGAGAGAAGTCGTCATCTAGGAACGAGTAGGAGGCCACCGCGAGCGTCCTGAGATACGACAAAGACAATTACACAACGTGTAATAAGCTGTAATAAAATTAGTAAAAATAAGACAAAACCCCAAAGGGTTAACACGTGTGTTAAATAGTGAATAAGAAATAGAAATTACGTGTGAAGTGTAAACAAGTCTATTACTAAAGGGTTAAGTATTGAACCCTTATTGATCTACGATAAATAAGTATTCATAATTTATTATTATTATTATTACTGCAGCACAGGCAGTACTTGTGGAAGTTGACGAGGATAAAGGCAAGGTAGCGTGTCGCAATGATTGCCACAGAGGTTGAGCTTGTAGCTATTCTTGAAGAACGGCCTGGTAAGCTGAGTTCAAGGCCAAATTGTGTAACAACTTGCACCAGAATTGGAATCATAAAGGGGTGGTCACGAGTTACTTACAACCGACCTACGATTGAATCACCCAATCAGGAGAGACCACGCCAATATCACGCGATGGATGGCGTCAGTGGTAAAAAGCGCGCGGAATTGATTATCTAAAGAACCGCCGATCGGAATTATCTCCGCACGAGTGCGATGAGACGTTTCAATTATTTGAAGAAGATTGACACTAGTCCCATCTGTGTGAGATGAAAACTCTGGAAAATTTTTCTAAATCCGCCCCACTCTTCCGTACCCTGTCAGTTTCGAATAAATTGTTCGACGAGAAGCTGTTCGATGTCTCTCTGTTCGTGAGCTCTGTGAGCTAACTTCACGCCCGTTTTTGTAACGATTTTATCGCTCTGATATAATTTGAAGTTATTTTATTTGTGAGCTCTGATGAGCTAAATTCACGCTAGTTTGCGTAGCAATTTTTTAACGCTCTTAATTATTTGAAGTCAATTACTTTGTGAGCTTTGTGAGCTTTGTGAGCTAAATTTCACGCCAGCGTGCGTGATGATTTGAAACTTGTAACATTTATCTTAAAGACAACTATTTTCAGCTCTTAGGGGCAAGACTTGTAAACGCTCTATTTAGCGCTCACCCGAGCGAAGGTCATGCAGAGCAGTGTAGAGATTACCGAGCGAGATAGCGACTATGAGTCAGTCAGACTTTAAAACTTGTATTGTCGAGCCAGTGGCGATGGACTCGAAGTGTATATTTCCTGTAAATTTTTAAGTGTATTTTTCATGTGTGTATTGCGCGTGTGTGAGCGATATTTAGGGAAAGTCTTCGTAATTAATCGCATAGGACTATTTGTGGGCGAATTTAGTAACCCACAAGCGATTATAGCCAGGTCAAATTATAATAACATTGAACTTTTCTTCCAAGGAGACTACATCAAGATGTCCAACGTGTGGTCAGGAGCTGGGATGATGTCCGACGCTTCAACGAAGACAGCTATGGAGTGCTAACTTTTCCATAGGGAAATGGGCTTAGATGAATGTCTTAAGTTCTGCAAGCTGAGACGGTGAAGTACAACAATTGATTATTCAATTATGTAGTTAGATTGGCGGGGGAACTTTTGTAAATAGTTCATTTTTTTCTTTTTTCTTGTTTAGAGTGTTTTTCTTGTACCGGCACTAATTGTTTTAAATGTACGTTGGCACATGGCCAAAGTGTTTGTTGTATATTTATTTTTCTTGGAGTCATATTTAATGTGCACGGCGTGTGTACGTGATGTTTATCCATGCAAATGCGAAACCCGTTACATTCGATAAGTGGCGCTTTATTAAAGTTCATATTTGTGATAGGAAAGGGAGGTAATTACCGTAAGAGGTTTGCTGAACAGGTTATTATTCATATTAGGGTTGCTGAGCGCAACGAATTTAAGATGTAATTGTAGAACACCTTAGTTCTAATTTGATAGATTTTTTGGGTCCTTTTCAGGTGTATTAGTCACGGCGTAGAACGGTGGCGCCAGCAAGTGGAAAATATTTATGTCTTTTTATTTCAGGGTCTGTCAAACCCATACGTGTGATTATGTGTGTGTTACTGTGTCAGGTGTGTGTGTTGATTCTACGTGAAGAGGGGTAGAGGTCCTACCGCCCTCATATTTTTGTTGTTGTTGTATTTTGATGGAAAGGCAGGGTGCTCTAGGGAGACCGCTGTTCCTTGTCCATAAGGCTGATTCTTGGATTTCCTAGTGGGAATGCCGGGATATTTCGTTCTGACACACACACACGTATTATTGTGCTTTGGGGCACGCTTCTTCGAGATTCGATCCCGTGCCTTGGGAGGTCGAGGTCATTGTGACACGTGGGTTGACAGATATGCAGATTTCCACGAATCGCCCGTCTCGCCTGGTGACTTATTTTGATAGGCAGTCCTGTTGTTCCGACTGGCCCCTTTAAGCTTTCAAGTAGCAAACCTGTTCATTGTGATGGTTATTTTTGAACCATAAATAATTGGGGAGTTCGCCATGTGAGTGACGGATTATTGCATGTTGTATGGATAGAATTATTGTGTTAATAATGTAAATGTTGGCTTTGAGCCTAGGGATTTGTTTATGACTCAATTCATGTAATTTAGGATGTCACACCTGTGTGGTGTAGGGGTAGGGTACTTGTAAATTTGACGGCGGTCATATGTGTATTTCGTTTATTGGTCACGTGTTAACTTACTTGTGTTGATTTGTGTGAGAAGTCCTAAGTTTTTAGGCAGTAATGTTTTTGCTACGGCAGTTTGATTCCAATTTCATTGCGGAAATTCTTGTGTTGTATATTTTTAAGTATAGGAAGTGTCGGTTTAGTTTTAAGTGTTGTATAGTAGTTCCCCGCGTCTGTCTAGCTCTAAGCAATGTGGATTCGTCGTCTGAATGTTTATTCTGGATGATGACGAATCATGCATTCGATTGTACACATCGTGAAGCATGCAGAACGGCACACGCGCATACATTGTTACTTTTGTTGATTTTCATAAGGACACTTTGTCCGTGTATTTAATCTCTCCAGAGATTTTGGCCTAGTTTTGGCATATTTAAGTTATTAAGTGGGAGCCTTTGGGAGTTTGTTTTTGTTAATTCGTTGTATAGTTAGGTGATTTGTTATTAAATTCATTTGTTTTAACCCTGGCTTCACTTTTTCCTGCATGTTATTTTGTTCTATGTTACCCTGCATGTTAATGAAGCGCTTTAACAACAACTTACGATATGGACTGTTACACCCCCCGAAACTGAGTCTCATAAGCTTCTTTGCAAGGGTTCGGTATGTTTTGTGTAAAGTGTACCCAGATATTGGGAATATAATGCGTCATTGTGTAAATATGAGTAGCAAAGTGAAAGTTACAAATGTCACGAGAAGATTGATCATGGTAAACAATACTGTTTGTAATATGTGCTAAAGTTGCAACAATATGGGCGAAATCTATCGTATCAGGGATCCATGGCCGCCGGATGGTGGGTGAGTACCTATAATTTCATATTATATTGAACCATTGTGCGCCCATATTTGAAATGTACCATTGTGAAATAATTATGTGCAAAGTGATGACAATTGAAATGTCTTTAGTAAAATGCTTCTTGGGAAGAACGGCCGTAATTGTAAGGCCACGTAATGAATTAAATGTTTATAAGAATTAATACCCGAATGCACGCAAACGATTAAATGTTAATGAATGGATGGAACCAAATTATTGTTGAATTAAATAAATGAATTGATAGTAAACCAGTGACGGTTAATATGCAAGTAAATGTAATAAAAGTTGAAGCGCAACTTAGCTGATGAGAAAATGAATAAATGAAGTGAAATATAACTAAATGAAAGTTAAAGTAATTGAAAGTAATAATGAAAGGAATTGATTAAGTAATTAATGAACCTAGGACGGTTGAATTGTAATAATATAACTTAATGCAAATGACCTTAGCAAACACATAAGTAAAGGCATAAAGGCCTAATTAAAGTAAATGAAATAAGAACAGACCACGGTAATAAAGTAATGGTATAAAGTAATGTGAATAATGCAAGTAGGTTCGTTGTCCTGACAAGGATACCCGAACTGAAATGATAAATGGTTGAATATCCAAGCTTAAGTATTATTGTGGCCAAATTAGGCTGGACCAAATGTAAGCTTAGGGCTTTATAAATAATGAAGTTATGTGCAATGAGGACTATCGTTAAGACGGTTAGGGATGATCGTCGGTTGACCGGGGCAGGTCTAATATGCCATTATATTATTTCAGAGTGACGGTACTTCTCACTACTGACAAATGTGTTGATTATTCTCACGCAGCGATGGTGCGCGTGATGGAATACTATGTAATACTGAGTGGATGTTTATGGGTGTATACGGCCGAAGTTATGGTGTAATAGTCCTACTGTCAAGTTAGTCTAGCATAAAAACTGGACGGGGCATTGCGCGCTCGGATCAGATTGTATATTTTTGAGGTTCCCCACTGCAGCATTTTATTGGTAGTCACTACGGGCTGAAAATACGTACAAAGTAAAAATCCCGACAGCAAGAGAATGATCTTCCAAAGTAATGCACATGTAACATGAATAATTAGACTGTATGCAGTCCGTATTGAAAGAATAGAAATGAATCCCTTGGATTTTCAATGATTGATTTGGTCATGGTAAAGAGTTTGAAAACATATGATTGGAGAGTGTTAGGCTAGGACAAGTTGCAGAGAAGCAAGGTCACGTTTATAGAAGAGTCGCTCAGTCCGCTTTAGACGGGAGGGGATCTAAATGGCGGTCGCGCCGAGAGCCATAAAAATGTCACTGAAGGAAAGAGAGTAACGTAAACGTTAGATCATGTGGTTTGAATGAACAAAGTACAGCAGAAGTGTATGCCTACTATTAAGTATTATTATGCGTGGAGTGTTTCTTCACGGATAATAATAATAATAATAATAATAATAATAATAATAATAATAATAATAATGAGAATAATAATAATAAATGCATTTTGGTAAAATGAAGAAATTTGGTTCCTCGCCTTAAATAAAAGAAAACGGGTTAAGAAAAATCACTAGAATTGGACTCTATGGAATGCGGTTCCATTGAAGTCAAATTCTTAGGGGCACAATGGCTACAATAAAAGTTTTTACAATTGACGGGTTTCGTTTGCTTCAAGAATCCCATAATAGGGTAGCAGAACATCCTAGTGGTGGGAATACATCAGAGTTTTTGAAATATCCAGTATACACATTTCAATATATATATAGGCTTATTGAATACAATGATACGTTAAGCCATGTGGAAAGCAGCTAGGTTAGGACCATAAATTGTTCTGTCGATAAATGTTGGCTTTGCTATTAGCTTTCTAGCCTTTTTGCTGTCAGTCACAAGACGTATGTTGTGATCGCTCCTCAACACAAACAAATATAATTGGGCGCCTCTCAAATACACATTGAGAATGAAATAGAGCACACGAAATCTCTCCTCCCGGGCAGAAGGACAATAGGTCTTGCTTATGGCAAACCCCCGTCTTGTAGAAATAAATTGAAAGAATGAATACGGAAATCACAAAATAACAACTTCGGAGTAGAATGATAGAAAGAACAGTTATTGTATTCAATGAGTCAGTATATAAATTACTATACGGAAAGTGCCGTACATTGCATGTTCCATTGGCTACATAGGCTCACTTGTGGTTGGGGTATTATTTATATTCTGATGTACTTTATGTTCCGCAAACTTGCGACATATCTTCTTTGTCTCTCAAAGCATCAATTCATGGACACATTTTCATTATTTAGAGATACAATTCTTCTCTTTTAAAGAATTACAGTCACCAGGACATGTGAAATATCGTCAATTTTTTTACAAAGAATCACTTCCCTACCAAACAATTATATAAGAAAATAACTTTTACCAGAGTTTGTATATAGCCAGTCACCGCCTCCTAGATCACTGTCGATTTCTAAACAATGCATTAGTTCGACGCTATACCGTGTCGCTCCTTAATGACCTATACATCGTAGTAGGATTTGCTTCGTATTGAGCACAATGCCATCAGACAACGCACTTTCCGATTAATTTACATAAGATAAACTATACATGACAATTAAAGATGAGGAGTGTCTGTGCAGATCCAAGATCTGTCACAATGTACATTCTTTTACGAATATATTCCATTGTTTTTCCAAAAATGGCATTTTTAAATAATTTGTACAGATTGTTCTCAAATTCATTTTTGGCTCGTTTTCGAAAGTTGTTATTACAATCAACGTATGCCTTTAGCCAAGGTCTCTGCTAAAACTTTAACACACGATGAATTTTTATCAATTTTAGTCCATGATTCAAAGCTTTTTTAAGTGCCATATAATGAACAACGTATCGCCTTGGATTTCCAAGATGAGGAATTAGTTCTTTCAGAGACAAATTCTTAGATAGTGTAGACTCTGGTAGGAAATGTAACTCGTTGTGTACATCATAAAGGTCAGCTGGGTAATCAACATTAACGTCTAGAATGTAACCAACAGGGTAGTCTTCTTTTAGCGTTTCTAGATCAACAGCGTCCGGAGAAACCCACTGAAATCCACCGTAAGGGAGGGAGTGGCACATAGCCCCTCCGTATTGGTTGTTGGCATCATCATACGTAATAAACTCAGAATCATAAGTTTTCATGTATTTATTGTTAGCTTCAGCATACCGATGAGTCACCTGGCATATTCCTCCACGTATTCCAGACTCTATTAAAAGAATCTGATCGTAATCCTTTCGCAATTCCAGTTCAATTCCAGTTTAAAGGAGCATTGCCTCGAAACTTAAACCAGATGAAGTAAGGAAGTGTACAGCATCAACTCGGCGTGTTTCTAGTGTTTTGTTTCTGAACGTTTCAAAGCTGTCTGCAACAAGGAGTACATCTGAAGTTAGGTAAAGTTCACTATATTCTCCTAAAGTTTTAATTTTGAACTGATTCCACACATTTTCGGCCTGTCCATAGTCGTCTTTACTAACATCTTCTTGACTTAATTTGTTAATGAATGCCTCTTTTGGAGGCAAACACGTTTCACTTAACATTTCCCGTGAATCAAATTAATCATAAGGAAATACACCTTTACGGGCCATAAGCGTTGCATTTTCTTTTCCAAAGTACTTGTCTGTTTCAGGGTATGATGTTAAGTTTGTAACCAAGTTTCCCCAACTACTAGGCATCAACCGGAACGTATTCACAAATCGAAGCTTAAAATGTCCTACATATTTGGTAAAAGAGATGTACTTTTCTTTGGAGTTAGGGATAATGTCCACTCTCTCAGTAGTACATCCCAACGGCTTTACAATGAAATTTGCATCATATCCACTCATATTATGTAGAAATACAGGAACGGGGTTACGTGTTTTACACCTCAAATTACTTCCACGGTATTCGCCTGTAATATGACAATGATCTCTAACTTTCCAGTCCTCTTCGGTAAATGGTTTATGACACAAATAACAGGTTTCAGAACATTGGAACTCTGCTTTTTCATTGTACGTTAAAGCCTTTCAAACATTTAAGCTGTAAAGGCGATCAATTTCATTAGCTATTGAGGTCAATCAGTCCATAAACTTTTCTGCAACATTAGGTCCACGATAAATAAGAGGTTGGCTTGGAAGGTTTGTCTTTATGTGTTCCACAGCTGGTGAGGGTTTAACATATATACCATAGCTCATAGAATCATGAATCTGATATGGAACTGTATAAATTGCCTTAGGATTTGGTAAACATATTTAATAGGGTAAGAGTATACTTTCGAAAGTGCGTAGATAATGTAAGGTATTCTTAGCATTTTTCCACATTTAAGAATTTGAGAATTGGGTTTTAATAGGTATATCAACCCTAGCAATGTCATGTAGGACACACAAAGCTCTATGTTCTTTTAATTTTTCCATCCCTTGTTGCCCATATCCATTATCGAAGTGAGTAAAACACCGTTTACTGTCCATGGTGAGTAATCTGATGTCCTACTAGTTTATCAAAATCATTGATTAAGACGTAGTGGTTCTGGCCAGATTAAGAACTTAGCAGAAGGAGGCCACGGTGGTCTTGTAGTTCTTGATCCACAATCTTTAAAGGAAACAGTTTGTTGTCTTCTTTCAGTCCAAATACATTAATGGATATGTTGTTGGCTTTTCAAATTTCGGAATGTCAGCTAGTGTTGTAGGAAATGATACAACTGAAAAGTCATACTTGTTTTGCAGGTCCTTGTATTTACTAATGCGTTGAGCTCTTTTAACCATTTTTGCTAAAATGGCATACATAAAACACCTCTCGTCCATAAAGTTTTGATGATTAATGCAGGCTTTTTTGCTTTTACAGCTGCTGGTAATGGCATATATGTGCTCCCACGCAAGGGAATATACTTATTTATTTTCAATCGTACTCCTTCAACCGCTAACAAAGCCCAATTGCTGCCTTTTCGCTGAGATTCCTCCATTTCCGTAGTTAACTTTTTAAATGGCGTTTCCAAGAATTTCTTAAGTCTGTTACAAAAAATGTGGCCTGATTACATGTTTTAAAAGCACGATCTCTAATTTCATTGGTAGATGTATGAATAAATCTACATTCAGCCACAAGATTAACTTTTATTGACTTGTGCATTGCTTTTTCTTTCTGTATAGCATGGATTATTTGCTGTTTGGACTCTTTAAGGTATGTGTTCACGTTGAAAATAGCATTTTTATGACATTTTTCATTATTTTTTTTCATTTTATGGAAGCCTGGTCTATCTACTTTAAGAATCTTCAATGAAATGGTGTGGCGGCTGTGTACTAAAGTAAGTTTTGTGGGGCTGGACACCCTCAGATTGGGAGTGATGCATGATGTGTGCCATTTCTACTGTGCAAATACTGCAGACATAGAGATTTTGACTAGAATGGACATTCATCCTGGATATTACACCATGAGAGGAGCATTGAAGACAGATCAGGATCGGATAGCGAAGAGCTCTTACCACTCTACCCCTCAATAGAAACAGGGAAGAAGGTATCTGAGAGGGAGGAGGAAATTAAAAGAAGATAAGAACACTAACAAGGAAGGAGTGACTTATCGAGCTGGACTGATTTAAAGACTCAAGTAGGTGTGTGGAATGCGTGTCTTCAAAACATATCATTGTCTAACTTCATCCTTGATTTTCTCAAAACTAGTTTTTTATGCAGATTTCCAAATTCAAAACAAGATATCTCATTCAGTTTTTGACCTAAGATATTGAAAAATATGTCAAATTAAGGGTAAGAACCTGCCAAATGTTACATACTAGGATCCTTGGGAAAATTTGAAAATCTGAAATGTAGCATACAATTGAAAAACAAATATATAAGTAAATAATAGAAATAACATGAAATTCTTTATCAGTCCACTGAAATAAAGTGTATCATCATATCTGTAGCATACAACATTAGGTATAAAGGTAGCTTCAATTGGATACCCCATGCAAGTAGATTGTATTATTTGATGAGGAGATACAATGTTTTGAAAATTTGGAAAAAGTTAAAATTCTTTTCAAATTTTCAGCATTTCAAATAAAATAAAAGAATATTGAAATTGTTTTGTTTAACGTGTTTTACTGCTGAATCCACCGTAAAAATTTCAAAATGAACAAATAAGAATTGTAAAAGTTTACTTGCAACGTGAACACATACCTTAAGGTATGAATTTAAATCCTTACACGTATTTCAATGTATAAAATAGGATTTAAGACGACCTTGAAAAGACGTTTCATATTCAGTATGTCCGATTTTGTCAGGAACCATTGAGAGTAGGTAATATTTTTTTGTCTTTTAGCTGATGACACAACATCACAACATTCTTCATGGCGACGTCCGTTGTAGATATTGTTGAATTTACTGCCACAAGTATTGCACCCATGAAATTCACCACACGATACTTCGTGACGCTTCCTATGATGGTCTCCTGTAAAGTCTTTCCACACTCTTTGCACATATAGCTTGGATCAGTTTCTTCCATTATGGAGTTTTTTTCCAACAGCTGCTTTGTGCATATGACAAAGCTATAGTCTGGTTTTAGACAGTCTTTCACGATGTGATCACCGTGAGAGTTGGTAGTCAACTGACAATATTCTTGCTGAGGGTCCTCTAATATAACCTAGACAAGGCTAACAGCTGCTTACTGCGTACGACAAGGCTGTAGACTGGTTGTTTCGACGGTCTTTCACGATGTGAACACCATGAGAGGTAGTAGTCAACTGAGAATATTCTTGCTAAGGGTCCTCTAATATACCACACTCAAGGCTAACAGCTGCTTACTGCGTATGACAAGGCCGTACAATGGTGGGTGAGACCGTCTTTCACGATGTGATCACCGTCAGAGGTTAGTAATCAACTGACAATATTCTTGCTAAGGTTCCTCTAATATACCCTAGCCAACGCTAACAGCTGCTTACTGCGTTCGACGAGGCTGTACAATGGTGGGCGAGATGGTCTTTCACGATGTGAACACCTATATACCCTAGACAAGGCTATACATGTTAGTTCTGAACACATGGTAGTTAATTGTATGTTAAGTTTATATACGGAGCTTATACAAGCATGTCCTGCACGCGGTCAAACATTGCGAGATAGTCACATGGGACACACAATGTAGTTTCCGCTACCTAGCGGTGGATATGGACACTCACTGATCTACTAGCATGCTTGCCAATAATGGGCGCAATTGTTCTTACCACTAACAATACGCACAGTGGGTTTCAATTATCGTTTAATATAAGTATATCTTGTTTGGATGGCGTTACAAAACGTTAAATGGTGCAATTGTAGGGGAATGATGCATTACCTAACATGTAATACTATGCAAGTGTTGAACATTTTACAATCGGCTTATGTATTGGTTTATGTGTTGGCTTTTATGTTGGTATTTGTGTTGCCATATATATTGGCTTTTATGTTGGCTTTTGTGTTGGCTTCTGTGTTGGCTATTGTATTGGCTTTTATGTGTGCTTTTCTGCTGGCTTTCTCGTTGGCTTATATGTATTGGCTTTTGAATAGGCTTTTATGTCGGATTTTGTGTAGGCTATTGTATTGGCTTTTATGTTGACTTCTGTGTTGGCTTTTATGTTGGCTTATGTATTGGTTTATGTGTTGGCTTATAAATTGGATTATATGTTGGCTTTCTTGTTGGCTCTTTTGTTGCCTTATATATATATTGGCTTTTGTGTTGGCTTGTATATTGGCTTTTGTGTTGGTTTTTATGTTGGTTTTATGATGGCTTATGTATTGCGTTATGTGTTGGCTTATAAATTGGCTTTTACGTTGACATTTGGATAGGATTTTATGTTAGCTTTTGTTTTGGCTTTTATGTTGTCTTATATGTATTGGGTTTTGTGTTGGCTTTTGGTGTTGGCTATTGTGTTGGTTTATGGGTATATTGGCTTTTGTGTTGGCTTATTTGACAAGTTATTTTTGTTATTTCTCTTTGTCTCGGAAACTAACTCAGCCCTTTTCAAGGCAGCATTATGCTTACCGCCATGTTTGCAAGGAACAACAACTGGTACATTCCTTGAATGTACGGGAACATGTAATTATCTCCCCGTTGAGAATTTTTCTTCTTAGTATTTTCCTCGATTTCTCCTCTAAATCACCAAAGGATGCATTCTCTTACTTTATTAATTATTCAAATTTACAGTGCCCACGCAGTTATTTCTTGTTTAATCTGATTACAGTTATTTGGTTAATTACGGCATCTCTGTCGCCTCCCACTGTATATATGAAGTTTATGTTAGCGCTAATGCCTCCATCTGTCGGCGTTCCTGTCTGGCTGCGTGGCTCAGGGTTAACGTTCTCGCTTGCTGAGCCCAAGGTTGCAGGTTAGAAACCTGGCGCAGTCAGCTGGCATTTGAGGGTGCGCAAATGCGAGGGAGCCGTGTCAGTAGATTTACTGGCACGTTAAAGATCCCCTTCGGGGCAAAATTCCGGCACCTCGGCATCTCTAAAAGCCAGGGTAGTTAAAAGGGACGTAAAACCAATAACATTATTATTATTATTATTAACATGTCGGCGTTCCTACGTTTCCAGCATATATCAAGATGTTTCATTCCAGAAAAGACTTTTACAAGAAGCTAACAGAGGTCGTTCTCCGAACTTCATACTTATGCTACCAGCTTCACATGAAGAACAAAAAGTTTCAACCATTGAGTGTTATTCATTTTGTTTTATGTTTGCCAAACTGTTTCCCCTCTTTCCCCTCTTCCCCCTCTTTCCCCTCTTCCCCCTCTTACCCCTCTTACCCCGCTTTCTTCCCCTCTTCAACTTTGCTACTGTCACCCTACGACACACTCTCACACTCACTTCACTTATCAGTCGCACCTTAGTCACACTGAGTGCCAAGCCCGAGCTCTCGCTTCACCTCGTACTTCATGGAGGAAGTAATCCTCGCAAGGATGGCTTGCTAGCCATCTTATCCTGTTCTAGCCATTTACATGGCTGTTATTTTCTACAAGAACATCATAATAAGTTAAGTACATCTTCAATCTTCTAAATGGGGCACACTTTGCTTAATTCATACGAAGACTTTTAAGTGGCGCATCTGGTTGCCAATTTTCTCCCACAGGATAGGAATACACCCAAATGGGTTTTAACTAGTAGCCCCCATCGTGGGACATTTTGGTTGGTTGAATTCTAACCCTACGTGGGATACCAGTCAGGATCCATTATACCTCCTAATTGCCATGAGTTCAACTGTTCAACATACTTTACTCTCTTGAGCTATCGGACATTTTAATGACGCTATTCGCTTGCTCTAAAGAAAATTATTTGCTGTATGTCATTCACCACTATTTATAGCAAAAGTAACGAACCACGTCGAGGTGTAGACAATACCGTAGACACCTTTAAGGCTTTTCATAAATAGCCCCACGAGGGACGTGTTGGATTTCTTAAAGAAGCTGTTATCTTGAACTAACATGTGGGTTTATACCGGAGATAGACTTTTTCAAGCTAATAGTGCAACGGTTTTATGAAAAGAACAGACTCTAATGGCGAAACACCATTCCTCCTCCGCACTTGTTCCATTACACTTTGTCCTACCGCAATTAGATCAACATTTGGCAAAAGTTATCTAACTCTATCTTTCCATGCTTTTTCCACATTCCCTCCACCAAACTTTCTTACCCAGTCACTTGAAGAATATTAATTATACTGCTTCAGTTTATTTTTGTAATCTTGAAACTCCTAAAAATAGGGTTTCTCCTTTCTTGCATTGTATCAAATTACGTAAGTCTGCTTAACCCTTTCGCTAGTTGTATATATTGCAACTATCTCATGCAGCTCAATTCCATGTATTTGGATGCTGTTATTTCAATCATCTTTTCACAATCATCCACCTTCTAATCTTATTAAAGTTTATATTAGTGTAGTCCAGTTTTGTATCTGGCCACGGTGTTTTTTTACCAATCAAATATTGGAAACTTCTTGCATATTTAGTTTAGCCAATGAGTGCACTAATCAAGCTAGTTATATCAAGCTCCTTTATTATGTTAACTTTTTATGGTCAAGATCTCGCCTATTAACAAACCTTGGACCTAGCCCCGTGTACTTGCACTGCACTCTTTATAGCTAATCTCATATATTAGCTACTGCCTTGACTTTACATGGCATTTCCTTCTATTCAAGTATACCTGGCCCGGGTGTTAGCCTACTTTCCAAAAATTTGTTTGCAAATGTTAGTCTGTTGTTAAGCTAATGCGATTGATAGCTCCGGCAGACATATGCCTATTACTAATACCCATACTTTTTCTTAATCATAACTTAGTTATTGTTAGTCAATATCTGTCTAGTCATTTTTTTCTATTGTCATATTTGAGATCTACTGGTTTAGTTCTCGCGTGAGCTAACCACAGAGAATTGATGTCACTAAAGTGGTCTATTTCAAATATTGTTTATCTTTACTCTGGGGTGCACTTTGTTCAATGGCCACGGCAGCTTCCTTCCTTTTAGTAACCACAATTAATCACAATTATTATTAATAATATGGTGGGTTTGTAAACCTCTTTTATGTTGAAAATTTATTACAGCGAGAGTACTCTCAGTCATTTATATCTAGTCAAATTCAGTATTAATTATAACTGAAACTATTATTATTAACTCTTTGAATGCTATCAAAATTGTTCAAACGATTGTACTTTAAACTTTGTAGTGTATTTGTGCCTTTATAATATATACTGAGTCCATCTTATTTACTCTTATGTTATATTTGTTCTCCCACATCCTTTTCCCTTTTTTCACTCTTCATCATCCCTTTTTGGAAGTGGATGGGTCTTCCTAACTCCTCCAACAACAACAACACACTGAAATTCCAAAAATCCAAAGTTCTCTAAGGTTAATGTTGACTCTCAACTCTTACATTAACCTCTATCCCACTCTCAGTCAAAAATAGGATTGTATTTTTTCCAAAAAAACATTTAAAAAGTAGGCTATATGTTAAAACTAAAAATCATATAAAGTCATATGTTAACTCTTACACCTAATTCTATCTAATGACTAATATTTGCCATTGAATATCTCAGCGAAAAGTACTTTATCTTCATCATGGAACGAAATAATAATGTCCGAAGACGAATGATCACACGGAGAGATTCCCGTAACTGACTGCTCCCTACACGTCGCCGTAATACAGATTTGAACTTAACGTATCGTGATAGTATATGAACACCTTTCTCCTTGCTTGCCCGCGTACTTATATCCCGCGACAACTGTTCCAACAACTTCCGTTTTTATTTTTTCAATGAAAACGTGAGACTGCGTCCGCCAATCAGCGCTCCTCTTCAGAGTTCTTCTCCGATTCGGCCAGTCCCGCTTCTTCTCGTGATTGAACAAGCCGTCCACGTCTCCTTCCTCTTCGTTCTTCAAGTCGGTTTTCCCGGGCGAGATTTCCGTTTCACGTTTTCACAGTGAGAACTGTTCCCAAAAGTCCCTTGCCCTACGTATTATTGAGTAGTGCGTCTATATTTAGAGCGTAGAAACCAAGATGTACCAAGCCCTCTTAAAACCCTAAATGAATATAAAAACCTAGCCTTCCGTATTCTCATATATTCACGTCGCGTAATTTTAAAATATTAAATAGATCGTATTTTCTATAATATAGAAAATCTATCTATTGATTCCAAAATATTTGAAGCTCCGAAAATTGAAAGAATTAACAATAATAATAATAATAATAATATCGTATGGCCTCGGGTGCCTGGTGCAAGCTTTGTTAATTGACACCCAGAGGGTAGCTTGCATGTCGAATTTCGTTATTCCTTTGCACGCTATGAAAGTCAAGGAGGTTAGATATCTAAACTCCTTGACACTACAGCGCTTTCAAGTAGAGAATGGAGGAACTTTGTATTGGCGGAAAATCCCGAGATTAATTTTGCCATTGAACACGGCCTACTGAATTCAAATGGGTTCTTTAACATGCCAACAGCGTATGACATGAGTATCGTGATTTTTGTCGCCTTCAAAAATCACTTACCATGGCCAGGGGCGAACCTGCAATCTTGGGGTTGGTAGTCCGACACTATAACCAATTAACAATCCCACCCGTGAGCCTTTGCTCTGTGTTGTGTTTTTTTTTTCTTGTAAACATTGGCAATTCGTACAACTATAGGTGTCGTAAATAAAAGTACAGTAAGTATGTAGTTAGTTTTAGTTGTAAGTAGGTAGTTAGTTTGTCTATTAGATATATGTCATTGTTCTATTAGACTGTGGTGTGTGAGTGTGTCTGGTAGCAGTTGCATTGTTTATTAGTTATAGTTCATTGTTTCAGTAGACTGTGATGTGTGAGGGTGCATGTGAGTGTGCCTGTTGACAGACTGTTTTAGTGGTAGTATTTGTTGTTGGTGGAACTTAAGTTTTTTGTTAGTAGAGTTTTGGTATTTAATTGTTAGTACGGTAGAAGGTTAGTATTTTTGTTAGTAGAATTGCTCTTTACTTATTCTGAAAGGGAGTAGCAGCCTTTCAGAATAAATCAATTCTTTACTAGTCTTATAGACGGTTAAGATATTGATAATATAAGCCAATAATGGTTACACTGCGTCCTGCTGCACGGCTGAAAGCAACGGGAAACTACAGCCGTATGCTATTCCCGAGGATATGCACCTCTCTATGCATAATTACATGTGATGATGGCCTCCTCCCTTGTAAAATTTCAATCCGGAGGTAAACTAGTCCCCCGTTCGGATCTCCGGGTGGGGACTACTCGAGAGGGGGTTAACATCACAGAAGTGACAAAGAGGAAATCTGACATTCTACGGATCGGAGCGTGGAATGTTAGAAGTCTGCTAGGAAGTGGAAGGTTAGAAAACTTAGAAAGGGAAATGGATAGGTTGAGGTTGGATTTGGTTGGGATTAGTGAAATGCGCTGGCAGGAAGAACAGGACTTTTGGTCAGGAGACTATAGGGTCATTAGCACTAAATCAAACAATGGCCAAGCAGGGGTTGGCCTCATATTGAGTAGGAAACTTGGACAGCGGGTGGAATATTATGAGCAATATAGGGAACGGATTATTGTAGCAAAAATCAATACAAAACCTACCTGCACTACAGTGGTACAAGTCTATATGCCTACCAGTCAAGCTGATGATGAGGATGTTGAAAAGGTCTACGAAGAAATAGACGAAATTCTGAGGTATATCAAGGGTGATGAAAATGTTATAGTAATGGGAGATTGGAATGCTGTGGTAGGAAAAGGGAGAGAAGGGAAGATAGTAGGAGATTTCGGATTAGGTGAAAGGAATGATCGAGGAAGCAGGCTGGTAGAATTCTGCACCGAGCATGAATTGGTCATAGCTAACACCTTATTCAATAACCACAATAGAAGAATATACACATGGATGAGACCAGGAGATACAGGGCGTTACCAAATCGACTTCATTATGGTCAAGCAGAGGTTTCGAAACCAGATTTTGGATTGTAAAACATATCCTGGTGCTGACATAAACTCTGATCACAATCTGGTTGTAATGAAATGCAGATTAAAGTTGAAGAAACTGAAGAAAAGTCAAAAGCCAAAAAGGTGGGCAATAAACAGACTGAAAGAGAAGGATGTAAACGAAAGATTCAAGAAGAGTATAAAGGAAGGACTAATGAAAAACCCTAAACAAACTTCAATTGCAGATGAATGGGCACTTTTGAAGAATGAAATAACAAAATCCGCAGAAGAAAACATTGGTAGGAAAGAAAGAATAGGTAGAAAACCGTGGATCACTCAGGATATACTAGAATTGATGGATGAAAGGCGGAAACACAAGAATCTAAGAGATGAAAAGGGGAAAGCAGAATACAGACGTCTGAGAAATGAGGTTAACAAGAAGTGCAAGGAAGCGAAAGAAGAATGGTTGAAAGAGAAATGTGCAGGTATAGAAAATTGTCTGAAATTAGGAAAAGTAGACACAGCTTATCGAAGGATTAAGAATACTTTTGGGGAAAAGAAGACTAAGTTCTGTAATATTAAGGACACAAATGGAAAGCCTCTAACAGATAGGGAAGAAAAGGTTGAGAGATGGAAAGCTTACATAGAGAGTTTGTATAAGGGAAAGGAGATTGAGAATCATGTAATGGAAAGGGAGGAGGAAATTGATGAGGATGCGAAAGGAGATTTAATATTGAGATCAGAATTTGATAGAGCTTTGGAAGACTTAAGCAGGAACAAAGCACCAGGCATAGATGATATACCGATTGAGTTGCTACGCTGCATAGGAGATGAAGGTCTGATCAGGTTATTTCACTTGGTGTGTAGGATTTATGAGGCAGGTGAGGTACCCCCTGATTTCAAGAAGAATGTAATCATCGCTATACCAAAGAAAGTGGGAGCTGACAGATGTGAAGATTACCGTACAATCAGCTTGATTACTCATGCTTCAAAGATCCTGTCTAGAATAATTTACAAGAGGATTGAAAGCCAGATAGAAACGGAGTTGGGTGAAGACCAGTTTGGATTCAGGAGAAATGTAGGAACAAGGGAAGCTGTACTAAGTCTTAGGCTGATTTTAGAAGGTAGAATAAGGAAAGATAAGAGAACATTCATGGCTTTTGTAGACTTAGAAAAGGCTTTTGATAACGTTGATTGGACTAAATTGTTTGACATTTTGAAATCAATTGGAATAAAGTACAGGGATAGGAGGGTGATATACAATCTGTACAGAAACCAGACAGCAGTCATTCGAGTTGAAGGACATGAGAGAGAAGCTGGTATTCAGAAAGGTGTAAGGCAAGGCTGCAACTTATCACCCATACTTTTTAATCTTTACATTGAACAAGCAATGAAGGAAATTAGAGAAAAATTTAAAGTGGGAGTGAAGATTCAAGGAGAAATAATTTCAACTCTGAGATTTGCTGATGACATCGTCATCTTGGCCGACAAGCCTGAGGATTTGAATGAGTTTTTGAATGGTATGGACTCCGTCTTACGGAAAGAATTCATGATGAAAATAAATAAATGTAAAACAAAAATACTGGAATGCAGCCGAAATAAATCGGAAACCTCTATGGAGATCAAATTGGCAGGTGAAAAGCTGAAGGAAGTAGGAGACTTCTGTTACTTAGGAAGCAGAATAACCAGTGATGGACGAAGCAAAGAGGATATTAAAAGTAGGTTGGCTCAGGCAAAGAAAGCATTTCTACAAAAAAGGAATCTGCTGACATCGAATATAGATTTAGGTATTAGGAAGTCATTTTTGAAAGCCTTTGTCTGGAGCGTGGCGCTCTATGGAAGTGACACTTGGACTATTGGTGCAGCAGAAAAGAGGAGAATTGAAGCATTTGAAATGTGGTGTTACAGGAGAATGATGAAGATCAGATGGGTAGATAGGGTTACAAACAAAGAGGTATTAAGACGAGTGGGAGAGGAGAGATGTTTCTGGCGACTGCTAATGAAGAGAAGAGATAGGTTAGTAGGACACATACTAAGACACCCAGGAATAGCAAGCTTAGTTATGGAAGGAAGGGTCGAGGACAAAAACTGTAGGGGTAGACCAAGGTTAGAATATGTTAAACAGATTGCCTCCGATGTAGGGTGTCGGAGCTATGTAGAGATGAAACGATTAGCTCAGGACAGGGAGGCATGGAGAGCTGCATCAAACCAGTCAAAAGACTGAAGACTCAAACAACAACAATTCTATCCCAATCTCAGTCGATTTTTTTCTATTTTTCCAAAAAATATTTCCAGAATAGGCGATATTTCCAAAACTAAACATCTTAAAAAGTACTATATAGGCTAAAACAAAAGGTGTTTATGTCCTTTATTTTACGAACAAAACATGGAATTTTTAGCATTATTTTCAAGAAATTTCAATTTTTTAAGGGGGCTATAATTCCAAAACTTAGATTGTTACAAAATAGTTTGATTGACATAAATGAATGGTCTCATTGTCCTCTATTGTTAGAACAAACCAAATTCTTTGAAGAAAAATGTATGATAATTTTTGCATTTGAAAGTAGGCGATATTTATAAAACCAATCATGATAGAACATTGTGCAATGGCTCGAACGAATGGTCTCTATATCCTTTATGGTTAGATCAAAACTTTATATTTTTTACATTTTTCCAAAATAGCTCAATTTTTTAATTGGCTTTATTTTGGAACCTAAGAATTTAAAACAATGTTTGACGTAAATGAATGGTCTTTATCCCCTCTACGCCCAAAATAAATTTCGAATCTCTAGGTCACAAAAATTAGCAGGGGTGTAAGGCGGGTTTAAACCAATAGCCTACTTTATCGTGAACTTTGTCGATATCTCGCGAATTCCTGGTCCGATTTGGGCATATGAGGTGTAATGCGACTCGGAGTGACGCCCCGGTGACCATGGGATTGCGAGATATCGACAAATCTTACTTGGCTAAGGGTTTAAACCCGCCTTACCCCCTACTAATGTTTGTGTCCTAGAGACTTGAAATATAGTTTGGGGGTAGATGGAGGTAAATACCATTCATTTACGTCATTTTTTTAGTCTTACTTTCGTGCTTTTGTGACACGTAATCAGGCCATAATTTTGGAAACAGGCTTAAGTAGTTTCTTGGAAACGCAATTTAAAACGTTAACTACTCAAATGTAGGAATCTGAGCTAAAAGGGAGTAATAGGGCGTTGTTAGCAGTTGAAGGAGTACGATTGAAAGTAAATAAGTATAATCTCTTGCATGGGTGCACATATATTCCATTACCAGCAGCTGAAAAGCAAAATAAGCCTGCATTAATCCTCAAAACCTTATGAACGAGAGGTGTATTATGTATGCCATTTTAGCAAAACTATTTAAAACAAAAGCTCAACGCATTAGTAAATACAAGGACCTGGAAAACAAGTATGATTTTTTCAGTTATATCGTTTCCTACATCGCTAGCTGACATTCCCAAATTTGAAAAGCCAACAACATAACAATCAATGTATTTGGATTGGAAAAAGATAACAAACTGTTTCCTTTAAAGGTTGTGGAACAAGAGCTACAAGACCATCGTGACCTCCTTCTGCTAAGTTCTTCATCTGGCCAGTACCACTACGTCTTTATCAAAGATTTTGATAAACTAGTAGGACATCAGATTACTCACCATGGACAGTAAACGGTGTTTTACTCACTTCGATAATGGATATGGGCAACAAGGGATGGAAAAATTAAAAGAACATAGAGCTTTGTGTGTCCTACATGCCATTGCTAGGGTTGAAATGCCTATTAAAAACCCAATTCTCAAATTAATTAATGTGGAAAAAATGCTAAGAATATCTTACGTTATCTAAGCAAATTTTGAAAGTATACTCTTACCATATCAAACATGTCTACCCAATCCTGAGGCAATTTATACAGTTCCATACCAGAGTCATGTTCCTATGAGCTATGGTATATATGTTAAACCCTCACCAGCTGTGGAACACATAAAGACAAACCTTCCAAGCCAACCTCTTATTTATCGTGGACTAATGCTGCAGAAAAGTTTATGGACTTTTTGATCTCAATAGCTAATGAAATTGATCGCCTTTACAGCTTAAATGTTCGAAAGGCCTTGACGTTCAATGAAAAAGCAGAGTTCCAATGTTCTGACACCTGTTATTTGTGTCATAAACCATTTACCGAAGAGGACTGGAAAGTTAGAGATCATTGTCATATTACAGACGAATACCGTGGAATTGCTCATAATAACTGTAATTCGAGGTGTAAAACGCGTAACCCCGTTCCTGTATTACTACATAGTAAGAGTTGATATAATGCAAATTTCATTGTAAACCAGTTGGGATGTACTATTGAGAGAGTGGACATTATCCCTAACTACAAAGGAAAGTACATCTCCTCTACCAAATATGTTGTAAATATTAAGCTTTTATTTGTGGATTCGATTCAGTTAATGCCTGGTAGTTTGGAAAACTTAGTTACAAACTTAACATCATACCCTGAAACAGAAAAGTACTTTGGAAAAGAAAATGCAACGCTAATGACTCGTAAGGGTGTATTTCTTTATGATTACATTGATTCATGAGAAATGTTAAGTTAAACGTGTTTACCTCCAAAAGAGGCATTCATTAACAAATTAAGTCAAGAAAATGTTGGTGAAGACGATTATGAACAGGGCGAAATTGTGTGGAATCAGTTCAAAATTAAAACTTTCGGAGAATATAGTGACCTTTACCTAACATAAGAAGTACTCCTTCTTGCAGACAGATTTGAAACGTTCAGAAACAAAACACTAGAAACACACCGAGTGGATGCTGCACACTTCTTTACTTCACCTGGTTTAAGTTTCGAGGCAATACCCCTTCACACTGGAATTGAACTGGAATTGCTACAGGATTACGATCAGATTCTTTTGATAGAGTCTGAAATACGAGGAGGAATATGGCAAGTTTCTCATCGGTATGCTGAAGCTAACAATAAATACATGGAAACTTATGATTCTGAGAAACCATCTTAGTTTATTACGTATGATGATGCCAACATCCAATACGGGTGGGCTCTGTGACACTCCATTCCTTGCGGTTGATTTCAGTGGGATTCTCCAGATACTGCTGATCTAGAAACGCTAAAAGAGGACGATCCCGTTGGATATATTCTAGACGTTGATGTTGATTATCCATCTGACCTTCATGATCTACATAACGATATATCTTTCCTACCAGTGTGTACACAACCTAAGGATTCGCCTCTGAAAAAACTAATTCCTCATATTGGAAATCGAAGGCGATACGTTGTTCATTACATGACACTTAAACAAGTTTTAAATCAAGGACTAAAATTGCTAAAAAATTCATCGTGTGTTAATGTTTCAACAGATACCTTGGATAAAGGCATAGCCTACGTTGATTTTAATAACAATCTTGGAAAACAAGCCAAAAATGATTTTGAGAAAAATCTGTTCAAATTATTTAACAATGCGATTTTTTGAAAATAAAATGGAAAATATTCGTAAAAGAATAGACATAACTCTTGCGACTGACAGCAAAAAGGCTGAAAAGCTAATAGCAAAGCCAAAATTTTTCGACAGAACAATTTAAGGTCCTAACCTAGCTGCTTTCCACAAGGCTAAACGTAGTATTGTATTCAATAAGCCTATATATATATATTGGAATGTGTATCCTGGATATTTCAAAAACTCGGATTTATTCCCACCACTATGATGTCCGGCTAACCAATTATTGGATGGAAAATCTTAAACTCATGTATATGGATACAGGCTCGTTCATTTATTTGGTTAACACTGAAGATGTATATCAAGATTAGTTGAATATCTTACAACACCTGGACAAATCTGATTATCCTACTAATCACATATTTTACTCTACATCAAACAAGAAAACTTTGGGGAAAATTGAAGACTAGGCTTGTGTACGTATTATGAAAGCATTGTCAAAGCTAAAATGCTTAAAGCTTAAATGGCTTAGAAATATAAAAGATTAAAAGTATTTGCAGAGGCGCTGTCAAAAATTGTATAAACTTTCAAGATTATAAGGAATGTATCATGAAAAACGAGGTAAAAAGAATACCAGTGAACATTATCGCTTCTAAACAACATAACATATCATCTACAAAACTAAACTAAATTGCTTTGTGTCCTGGTGATGATGAAAGAGTAGTTGATTCATATTGTATAGGTTTACATGCTTATGGTCATTACTCAACCATTGACCATGCCTATAGTGTTAAGTTATGGATATGAAAATCCTGAAATTAAACAGGAAATGTATAAAAACTCAGCAATTCTTCTAGGTGTGTGCCGGGTCTTGTGTGGGGTTTCGCCTTGGACACAAAGCTGGCTCATCGGCGGGCTCTTGGTGTCCCAGTCCGGAGTGGGGACAATAGCAATAGTAAAACAATAGCACTAAAAATAGAAAACGTAACCAAACAAGCAACGAAAAAGAAAAAAATGGTATTCATATTTAAGAATAAAAAATGAAAAAACTGTAAAATGTATAACATAGAAATAAAGAAAAGAAATGTATTATGTGTAAATATTGTAAATGTATTTTAAATCAATAAAAACACACTGTATGGACACAGCTTGTACTTTTTTAATTAATACCAACCTCCCACTCATAATCCAACTGCTGGCCCATAGTAATCTTAAGAAATTGCTCTTAGTTAGCTAAAGCTAGGTAGTCAAATATACAGAATAACACATTTATTACCTATATGTTAGGGTTATGCCCTAGTGCTAGTGTTAAGCCTAGGAAATGAAAAAAATGGATAAAGGCTTTCACTTTTGTAACTTGTGAGTAGAGAACATCTTGCACAGTAGCCACGGTGGTAGCTTGACCTTACTCTCTATAAGGACATGTTTGGTTAGGTGAACTCAGGTTACGTGAAAGTTAGGTTAGGTGAGGTTAAGTTAGGTAATGTTAGGTTAGGTTGTGTGAGGAAATGTTTGGTTAGGTGAACTGAGGTTATGTTAGGTTAGGTGAGGTTAGATGAGGTTAGGTTAGGTTTGTTAAGTTAGCTTAGGTTAGTTATGTGAGGTTTGTTAAGTTAGCTTGAGTTAGGTTATGTGAGGACATGTTTGGTTAGGTGAAGTTAGGTTAGGTGAAGTTAGGTTAACATGTTAATGATGTAAGTGGTTGCGTGTAGTAACCATGTTGTGCATTAGGCCTGTGCTTAAAATAATAAATTAAATATTAAATAAATAAAAATTTATAAGTAAGAAAAACAAAAATATTAGTAAAAAAAAATATAGATAAATTGTTAGGTCTGTGACCTTGTAGTTTAGTCTTTTTCGCTAAATTTAAAATGTAAAATTATAAAATGAAGAAATTAAAATTTAAAAATTTAAAAATATAAAATGTAAAATTAAAAATCGAAAAATCTGAAATTTAAAAACAAAAATCTAAAAATAAAATCTAAAATTCAAAAATCTAAAATGTAAAATTTAAATATCAAAATTTAAAAATTTAATAATAAAATGTAAAAAAGTAAAAATAAGTTATAAAATTATTAAAAATTATATACATAAGAGTTTAGTGCTTTTCAGGATTTATTAATCTCATGTAATTTATTTCAGGATTAGGGCATAACCCATCTCTTTTGGGTACATTCGTGTTGACCGACTGAAAAGCACTAAACTCTTGTTTACTAAGGCAACACTGAAAATATGGCTTCAAACACCACAATGTTATATACATAATAAATTAAATCTATACTTAGTATAAAACAAAGTCCCCGATTCTTGGATGTTACGGGTAAACTCGAGAACCACTGGATGGATTTTGATGCGGTTTTCACCATTCTGTAAAGGATATATCGAGGATGATTCCTGTAGAAAATAATTTATTTATAATCAAAGGAAGCCGAGCAGTAACGATTTCAGTGGAAAAGTCGAAATAAATCTGGCGTCCGAGCGCTTTGCGAGCTTACGCTGGGCAAACCGTTAAAAATATGTAAATACTATGAGTGTAAGGATTGTTCAGTATGAAGAGAAACAAAAATCCGCGAGAGCATATGTCTATTTTCAATACATCGCCCACTATTAAGTGTTTTTACGTTTTAATTTCTTCCAAACCGTGTCCATTCAACTACTGAGGCGACAGTTTACGAGCTAGGTAGGGGCAAGTCTATCACCCCAGTTGCAGCTTAGCTAATGGAGTTTGGAGTTTCCCTAGAAGTGCAACTCGGGTTTTCTTCATTTTGCCTGTGAAACACAGTCAAGTTAACATTGGACGGAAGGAGGATTTGAGTTTCATTCACCTCGCCATTCCCTGGAAGTGCAACTCTCATTTCGCCTGGGAACTTTTCGTTCTGAAAAATTCACAGTCAATTTAAGATTGGACGGAAGGGGGAGTATATTATATTAAATTGTACTCATTGGCGTATAATCTATACTTAGTATAAAACAAAGTTCCCGATTCTTGGATGTTACGGGTGATCTCGAGAACCACTGAATGGATTTTGATGCGGTTTTCACCATTCTGTAAAGGATATCTCGAGGAATGATTCTGTAGAAAATAATTTATTTATGACCAAAGGAAGTCAAGCACTAACGATTTCAGTAAAAACGTCAAAAAAAATACAGGCGTCCGTACACTTTTTAAGCTGACGCTGGGAAAACCGTTAAAAATATCTATATAGGGCTACTATGAGTGTAAGAATTATTCAGCATGAAAAGTTCTACAAAAAGCCCGGGAGAGCATATCTCTATCTTCAATACATCGCCTACTATAAGGGTTTTAACATTTTCATTTCTTCCAACAATCTCCATTCAGTTACTGAGGCGACAGTTTACGAGCTAGCTAGGGGCCTATCTATCACCCCAGTTACAGCTTAGCTAGTGGACGAGCTTATTGCTCCTGATACAGCCTGCAGCAAACTGTCGAGTCGTGTTGAGTTAAAAACTTTAGAGGAGAGTGGTTGTGTTTGGAATTTCTCTGGAAGTGCAACTCGGCTTTTCTTCATTTCGCCTGTGAACTTTTCGTTCCGCAAAGTTCACAGTCAAGTTAAGATTGGACGGAAGTGGGATTTGTGTTACATGCATCTCACCATTCTTAAATTACGTCTGACAAGAATTTGTTGCACATGCATCTCCATGATAATATAATTAATAGTCCAGTCAGTGAATTTAACCCATCATGCCAAGAAGTAAAACGGATATTGGTCGTTGTTCATTGACATAGGAAAATAGCGCTTATCACGTAATGCATTCATAACTGTTCCCGGGCGAAGCCGGGTCGGGTTGCCAGTAATAAATATATAATAAATAAATAATAAATAAATAATAAACAATAAATACGTGCTGTACGGAGTCATAGCGATGTGTTTATGTGAGGTAATGCCAACCTAGATAAGATGTATGTTATTGAATGAGGTGGGTCTACAACTATTAAAGACCGTGGATTAGCCCTTGCCACGCGTGGACCATAAGCCATTCGAACTAAGCGTTGACGGTCTTATGAGGACGTCCCGGCACCTTTAATACTGCCGCGAACATGGGCCTTGGTTTATTGCAGAAGAAAAGTATATCGTACACCTGATCCAGATAACATTTACCTATTAAAAACCCCTAATTCCCCCCCCCCCCCTTTTTATCTAGCTTGGCTGTGTCGCTAAATTGTGTCTTGTTTCCGACAGTGTGTGTTTTTAGTAGCGTGAAGAGGGGTGAGCTCTCCATGAACGTGTGTTCATTTAGATTGTTGGGATTGTTTCGTTTGGCAAGGTGTATCTCGATTGCTTCCTTTATGTCAAGACCTCTGCCTTTCGATTCGTGATGGATTATTTTAAGGTCCGACTCTATGTTGGTAAAGCTGTGCCCCGCGTCACACATATGTTCGCACACGGCTGAATGTGTTCCGTATCTTATCGCATTCCTATGTTCATTATAACGTGTGTCTACTCGTCTTCCACTCTGCCAGATGTAATTAGCTTGACAACCGGTGTCTTGGCACGTTATGGAATATACCCCTGACCTTGAATACGGGTCACGTTTATTTAGATTACTATTTAGGAGGTGCCTAGCGGTTGTGTTTTTCGTTGTGAAAGCTATCTTTATGCCTTGCTTTTTGAATAGGTTAGTGATTTTATATGTATTCGCATTCACATAGTTGAAACGCGCAAATTTTTTCTCATTACTGTCCGGTTTGGGAATCGTTTTATCTTTATTTTTATGTTTGGCTATAATTTGGTTTATTTTGCTTGGCGGGAAGTTGTTTTCCTTTGCTATTTGCTTAATAGTTCTTATTTCCTTATTATAGTTGTCTTTTGACATGGGTATGTTTAAAGCCCTGTGCACCATTGAATTGAAACCCGCTAGCTTGTGCGTACTGGGGTGATTAGAATGATTGTCGATTGCATGCGAGGTTTGTGTTGCTTTCCGGAATATGGAATATGAAAGGTCGTTGTCTTTACGTTCAATAGTTATATCGAGATAATTTATTTTTCGGTCTATTTCGGATTCCTTAGTGAATTTGATAGAGTGGTGTAGGCTATTAATGGATTGGAGAATTGTTTCTTCGCTTGTTAGTTCAATATCGTAGATGCAAATTATATCATCTACGTATCTTTTCCATATTACTATTCCCTTTGTTGAAGTCTTTTCTAAGAACGCATTTTCTAGTGCATTGATGATGATGCCAGCGATTAACCCACTTAGTGGCGATCCCATCGCTAGGCCTTCTCTCTGTGTGTACATTTTATTGTCGAATTGAAACACGTTTTGGGTGAGAACGACCCTCAGTAATCTCACAATCTCTTCAGTTTCTTTTACCGAATTGTTGGATTTTAAGTTGTTTTCGATAGTGTTGATTGCTTCAATAATCGGAATATTGGTGTACATGTTAGTTACATCGAAGGATACTAGCCTGAAGCTAGGTTTCATTTGTAGGGTGTTCAATGCTGTTACTAGTTCTGTTGTGTTCTTTACAGAGTTGTTTTTGTCGTTGGAAAGACGGCATTTTAAGATTTTTAGTAACTCTTTGCTGATTTTGTAATTAGGGGCATTCCTACAATTGACTGACACTGAAAATATGGCTTCAAACACCACAATGAGAGATTCACGGCAGTATTAAAGGTGCCGGGACGTCCTCATAAGACCGTCAACGCATAGTTCGAATGGCTTATGGTCCACGCGTGGCAAGGGCTAATCCACGGTCTTTAATAGTTGTAGACCCACCTCATTCAATAACATACATCTTATCTAGGTTGGCAACATCTCACATAAACACATTGCTATGACTCCGCACAGCACGTATGTGCAGGGGGGAGAAGGCAGGAAAAAAACAGTCGTTAAGATAACCACCGCAGTCGACCGCACCGTGAGTTACAGTGAGCACGAAAACCGCGAGTAGCTGTAGTAAGGAAGACAATTAGATAAGTAGTTAGCCTATAATTTTATAGTTTAACCATAGTTGATTTTTACAACCATATAATCTCTCCAAAGTACAAACTCCGGATAGCTATCACCATTTAGCATTTCACCTAACATCATATATACTGCATTTAGCATACACTGACAGTTGCAGTACCAATACTGCAACTAAATAATTGTACATATTGTAAATATTTTCAACTGTATTTCAAACATAGATTTTATAGCCTAAGTGTAATGGATCTGATGATGATCGCTTGACGATCGAAACTGGTCATCCTAGTGTTTTATTAATCTCATGTAATTCATTTCAGGATTAGGGCATAACCCATCTCGTTGGGGTACATTCGTGTTGACCGACTGAAAAGCACTAAACTCTTGTTTACTAAGGCAACACTGAAAATATGGCTTCAAACACCTCAATGAGAGATTCGCTTGACTGAGTTCTAGAGCCTGACATCTATTTTCGAGGAATGATAGAAGTTCGTCTATCTTATTGATTTCCTGCGAATTAGTTTCCAATTCCCACGACTTCCTTGTAGTGGAGTCAACTTTGCCTTGTGTCAGCTGAGCTAGCAGTTCTTCGTGAAGTGGTGTCTTTATGCAATACGTTTCTAGGGCATTGATATTACGCCTCTTGTGATTGACAAGATGGCGCAATTCTGAGGCACAATCTTTACTAAGACGAGGAGGCGACAGTAATCCAGAGGCGTGTTTAGCAACTATTAATCTAGGGTCATTGTAACGTTGGTTTACTAAACTCCAAGCTACCGAGTAATTGCCGTTGGATATAGTGAGATTTTGTGACAGCTCATGAGGTTCATCATCAGAGAAGATAATAAATAATGTAACTTTTGCACATCTGAGAGAGATTTATTGGAAACTATTGGGCTGTCAATAGTATCTTTGAACTTGTAGTTGCCGTCAACGCACAGAAGGTTCATTGCAGTTACGCTCACGCTATTGTTATGAAATGAAACAGTAGCTGACCGTCACTACTTGAGTTGGTATCAGATGACGCCGGCTTTACAAGTGCAGTCATCTTAACCTTGAGTTCAGAAAATGAATTTTCAATATCATCCTTGTCTGTGCCATGATCTTGACTCTCATCGTACAATTCAAGTTCAGACTGGAATTTGTCATATTTTTGTCATATATCTGTCAGTTGATCTAAACGACTACGAATGTGCTCTAGGTAATGACTGTCTTGAAAGATTTTAACAAAATCCACAATACGTTAAACTGGCCTTGGCCAAGCCTCTCTGCTTGACTGGCAATTTACGCTGAGACTCATCCATGATTCGTAAAATTAAAACAGGAAATAAAGGATAAGCCTGAAGTGTAATATGTATGACTCACCTGTGGAGCCTCAAACCTAGTACTGTAGACTGTGGTATGATACCGCTGAGACTCGAACCTGGAACTGTAGGTAGGCCTCCGCTGAGATTCGAACATGGAACAGTAAGTAGGCCACCGCTGAGGCTCGAACCTGGACCTGTTTGTAGGCCACCGATGAGACTCGAACATGGCACTGAACTACTGTTGTGGCTGGTGATTGTCACTACAGCCCTTTGTTTGTGGCGAGAGTAGCGCACGTTTCACGCTGGAACTGGCATTGTACAGACGCAAGTTTTATGAGCACTTCACTTTCTCTAGAGAAACGAATACACATTGATGAACGTAGTTATATTCATAGGCCGCGTTCTAATTGATATCCGTCCCGGAGATGACCATGTTAAGGCGGGAGGCCCTTAGTTTTGTTAACGGAACATAAATAATACCAGTAAAAATAACACTGATATATTTACAATGTACAATAATACATTTGCGGAGCCTGTACGTTCCGGCGTGTCTCACTCACATTTCACCCGAGAATGTCCACATTCCGCGCGACTTCCTTACCTACCGCTGCCAATGGACACACAACTCCTGGCTCAGCATGGTTGCCAGGCCGAGGCACGGTCAAGAAAGACACACACAGTTGCCTCCTGAAGGGACAGTTATCGACTACTGCAGCAAATGTAAACAATTGCTGTAATAGATTCGTAGATATTGAGATCCGTTTATATATTTCAGATGGTCACCATGTTGGACTTTTACATATAGGACTTAGAGATATGTACTATTACATGAAGGTTATTGTGTAGGTGTTTAATTCAAACTTCAATCGGATGATTAGGGCACAAGAAATAATAAAAACGAGATTTCAAAATTTCGCTCAGCCGCAATCTTGTGGTTATGAAATTGATTTAAATGAATTATATGCCATAGGATTAAAATTTATATAATCATATACCGTACCAAGTTTCACTGCACTCGGATGGTTAAATCACAAAAAACGACCATTTGAATATTTAAATTTTGCGTCACCGCCATGTTATATTTGTGCTCACCATATTATTGATCGTCCCATAGATGAACTTATGTATATAGCCTTTATACACATACAAAATTTCTGTTTGTTTGCTGTCATAGATTAATAGTGTTATACCCTGAGATCCCCACAGGGTACAACTACATCTACAAATAAAACTACCCCCTATCAGCCCCTACTCAGCACGCTTCAACCCCAATCTCACATCCAAAGCCATAAAGTAAGCAACAGCTACAACCATCTCATTTCAACACTTCCATAACAGACCTGGCAAATTACCTACAACCATGTAGCATTTATTACTACATCATTGCCGCACTCCCTAAACACAGGCAACACGTGCTGAGTATATCAGCCATGTGTCAACTCTCTTAATCAGCAGTAACAGATCCTATAAAACCCATTTACTCCACACATTGAGGTCTCTCTGTAAAACTACCAGCCCACGTGCAAGCCGAAGGCTCCAGGCGCCGACCAACTGATCCAGGTGAGTGTGTGCAAAGGGTATCTCCATGACTATTTCCTACCCAAAAAACCACACCTTCAGAACTTTGTAATCATCTTCACCATTTATTGTAAACCGCACTACACTTAACATAATTAGTGAAGCTTGCTCACCTCTTTACAGTCAAACAATTAAAACTTCTAAATTTTACTGCAATTGCTTTCTGACTACTTTATTAAAAGCCTGCCACAATTCACCGCTTGTCAATCAACATTCAGTTTCTGCTGAGTCAAGTTTATCGACAAGCCGCTTGCCATCATAACATTGCAAGCAGGGCTGTCCTCACGTGCACCAGCAAGGTCGACTAGTCAGCACTCCGCTGTCTAATCAGCTCTGCCGCTCTTCGCTTATAATTAACTAGCTACCACACTTATTTAGAAAACTGGATGCATTAACAATTAGTGTTTAGGGATCCTTTCAACCCCCAACAAGTACTAAGATCGCCAAACACTCAGAGAGCTCAACCCCAATAATTGATTAAGCCGTTAAGATAATTTTCACACTTACCCCCATTATTAACACACTGTGAGGCCACTAAATAAACCCCAACCCCTAACAATATACAGGGTGTATTTGATATGATGGAAGTTCTTTCCACTGGTGATAGAAGATGGTATTCTAAGCAAATATCTTCATGAAATTAAGTCGGATCTTAACTAGTGTAGGTGGAATTAAATCACAAAAATCGTCGGTCAATGTCTTGGAAACGGGCTTTCACTTCGTTCCCCTCAGCAGAGCTGACTTCTCCCCGTCACCCTCCCCTCCTACGCTGAGGAATGTTGACCAGAGTCTGCAGTTGAGTGACCTCCTCGCCTTGTCTGCCAATGACATTGAAATACACAAACCGAGCCTATGAACAGCTGATTCACACCTTCATGGGCAGTGGCTACATGACTAGTGATGGTGGATCTGTCTAGGATTTTGCCAGCTTCATGAACTATGCATAGAAAATAGAAATCCTAAAGATTTTGGTAAATTAATTTAAGGAAATGTTGGTCTATCTTTGTGTGAAGATAGTGCAACAACTGTAATAAATATATTAATAATACTAATAATAGTAATAATAGGCTTTTAGACACACTAACTTCTTTTATGTTTCTTTTTGGTATGTCGAGTTGCCAGAATTTAATGTACGTAGGATTTCTTGTATGTGCCATGAAATCCATGGAGATGATCGTATTAGATCCCATTCATTTACTACATGACTGAACGTAGATCGCACCCTCGGGAAGGTTAGCACTCTACCACCAGAACTACACATGCTGACCTCTTATTATTATTATTAGACTATTATTATTATTAGACTATTATAATTATTATTGTTATAACACTGTATTATAACAATGTATTTGTATTTTATTTTCATTTTCGTGTATTTTCATATGTATTTACATTGTTGATGGATCAATAAATCAACCCTCCCCCCCCCCCCCACCTCTCCAGTTAATAGCCACCCGAGGGCTGGAGATGGGAAGGGACAATTCACAATATGAACATGTGGTACCGTACTAGTATTAAATCTTGGAAGTAGTTTTCCATGGGCTCCCACTTCTACCCCAGGCAAATGTCGGGATTGTTCCTAACTTAAGGCCACGGCCACCTTCTTCTCAATAATCATAACCGCTGGCAGTGCAGCCCATGAAGGGCATAGGCCTACCAAGCGACCGCTGTCCAGCCATTTGGCCTGCAGATATTAGGGTGACGCGTGGTCAGTGCATCGGGTCCCCTCGGCCATTAATCTTGATTTTCCTGACTCGGGCACTGCCTCACTGTCAGACAGCTACTCAATTGACCTCAGGAGGCTTAGTGCACTGCGTTCCAGCCCTCACGTCAGTTTCTAATATCCCTGATGGAGCCAGGAATCGAACCCAGGGCCTCCAGGTGAGAGCCAGTTGCACTGCCCCAACACCACAGGGCCGGCGCCTTCTTCCGAATCCTCACCTGAATTACAAATACCCACATTACTACAGAAACCACAAAACACAGGTTATCACACAATTTCTACCCACACCCAGCTACATGGGGCTAAATGACCAAAATCGCCAAGCCTCTCAAACAAAACATCAAGTATTTTACTTCCGTCCTAAATGCCTAGTTCTGAACAGACTACGGGATGTCGGAATTTTGTCACACTGCATTTCATTAAGTGAATGTTTTTAGTATTTTCAGAAACTAGTCAACAGAAGGTCCGACACGGACGCCAATGATACATCAGGGCTGAGTATCGAAATTATTTTATACATGAACATCAATCAATGAATTCCACACTTACAAAGTAGGCTACACAATACTACCGGTCCTAACGTCCCAAGCCATTGCGTGCGTTGTCAACAACAACAACAACAAGAACAACGACAATGCACATTTTCTTACGAGACGGTAGAGCTCATCCTCATAACAGCTGATAGCCTACCACCCCTCAAGTCAACCGGTAAGGTCAAAGCTCCGATTACGTAACAACTTCCCCTTCGCGCGTCGTCTCTCCAGGCTCCGCCTCGTTTACCCCAGCCTGCCGCACCACTTTCTGCCTGATTAGTTTCTGAAATAACTAAAAACATTGACTTTTTAATGATTAATTATCAATTTCAAGATAGGTGACAAATTTTTTACCTAGGAAGCTTAGAATAGTCTCTTCTATCACCAGTGTAACGGACTTCCTTCATATCAAATTCACCCTGTATATTGAGAACCTTATAGATATTTCGGATGGTCACCATGTTGGATTTTAATGAATGTAGGCCATAGAGTTATGTACTATTAGATGAGGGTTATTGTGTATGTTCAGTATTCAAACGTTGATTTCAATCATAAGATTAGAACACAAGATATTAGAACTTAATTTTCAAATACCGCGCAGCTGCCATCTTGAGGTTATGTAAACAATTGAACTTAATTAAATGTAACCGTATTGAAATTTGTATAGTCATTTGATGTACCAAGTTTCACTGCGTTCGGATGGTTTAATCGCGAGAAAAGTCTATTTAAATGTTTCAAAAACGTATGGCCGGCATGTTCGTTCTGTACTTAAAAGTTTCTGAAAGTCATATAGGTGAAAGTTTTGTAGTGCCCTTTATAACCGTAAAATATTTCAGGGTGATTGTGGTAATAGTTTCGGAGATATAGAATACCGGTGAAATATTTCGCACAGCCTCCATGTTAGATTGGTGAGAAATAATTAAATTTGAAGGGCACGGTCGGGGTCGGCCAAAATAGGTGTTAGCGAGTTCCATTGAAATCGCTCCCGCCGTTTAGATGTTATTAGGGGGGGGGGCACACACGGACGCCCACGCATACACATACACGGACAAAAGGTGATCACATACGCCTATCTTTTCATAAATGAAAATAGGGAGGGGGGGGGGGAGGAGTCTTTCCTTAAGGACAGAATTAAGAGTTAGATTTCTGACGCTGATCGTTGAGTAGGCCTACTGATACATCTCCACTGGCTGCATTAATCAATTGGTTAAGGAATTAGGTTGATATTCGGAAGAAAATTAGATTTGGGTGCTTTTTAGCCTACTTTTCAAATTTTGCAAAAATGAGGAAAAAGTAGTCTTATGAGATCGGGCAAATGTGTGTCTGTCTGTCTGTCTGTCCTTCTGTCTGTCGGTCTGTCTGGCTGTGTGTGTGTCCCCCCCTATCAACTCCTAAAAGGCTGCAGCAATCGAAACAAAATTTGGTAGGAGTAAAGATCTATACCTGAATATCTCACGGCCATATTTGAAAATGATGTCAGTGCTACCAACTGCTGAAAAATCGCAATTGAAATTTGAGCTCCATGATGGATATCTTGGAAGATATGAATGGGAGCTATTTCAAAATTGGCACACGTATAGATAATAATATTGCAGTTTATTTTCCAGGAGGCCATACATGGCAGTGTTGCCAAAATGGTTATAAGCCTGCTGATAGATCCACATTTTAAATGCATATAACTTCTACACTATCAATTGGATTTCAACCAAATTTCGTATGTGTTATGTGTACATAAACAGATATGACTGAGCGTATTCTTAAGGGCCACCAGGGCTGCCAACTGTTAATAAATGCTCTCAATTATTTTTATCCAAATACCCTTATATCAGAAAGTATACAAGCCAACAGCTTTAAACTATGCACACGTATAGTACCTGGCATTCTAGATTAATTTGGATTAACTAATATAGGCCTACGCCAGTGCTGCCAACATGATTCTAAGCCTGCTGATAGGTCCAATTTTAAAATGCTTGTAATTTCTCTACTAACAAATGGATTTCATTCTAAATTGACACAACAATAGATCATATCATTTCAGATTATATCTGACCAATACATGTATGTCATTGTTGCCAACATGATTTTACGAGCGCTGTTAGATCCAATGTTTAACTGCTATCCATTGGACTTCAACCAAATTTTGTATTCTGTACCTTAAGAGATGGAACTAAGAATATATTCAGTCACCAGGGCTGCCAACTGTAGTTCACTATTAGGCTACATTATGCCAGGTATACAGTATTTCGAACTAATTAGAAATTTCGATATTTCAAACTTAATTTCGTCATTATTCTAGATAGATCCATATAGATTAATCATTGGCATGAATCTTAAATTTTAAGAAAAGTAGGCTCTTTAGTTCGTCACGGAACTTCTTGTTGAACGTGACATAATACATCATATTTATTGTTGTTAGTTTCTATTAATATTATTCAGATGCCTTGTGATTTTATTTAATTGGTTCAAGTATTATAAATGATCTATTTTTGGACTGTCTGGGTTCGAAATTACCCAAGTATTCCGTGAGGAAATTTCATACAAATAACGCAGAATACGAGTATGATTTTTTCCCACAATAATTGTTTAGTGTTCGCTACCTTAGGCTTGAATTCTATCAGATAAGGACTTTTAATAAAAAATAATATGCTAGAAAAGCAAATAACATGTGATAAAAAAGAGGGAACTGGAGTAACAATTTTTCAAGGAAGATTTTGTTAAATCAGCCATGTTGTTATTAGCGTATTTATTTTCAAATTCGGCCAATGATTAAACCACACATTCTCGTAGCCTTCGCCTTTCAGAGAAATGGTAACTCCTTTCCCGTTATTAGTGGATGTGTTCATTCCCATAGTGACTTCGTATTTGATTGACAAGCATAATCTGGGGAGAGGGGAGGACCAGATACTAATCCTCAGTATTTGGACTTGGACACGTACGTACGTTGGCTGATGCTGTATTTAAGCCTCGTGCTATCGCACACGGTAACCACAGTAAAGTGGGTTGGGGGAGGGAAGCTGATGCGGTGTTAGCACTTACGTCTCCCCTCCCCTCCTCTGTGAATCTTATACAAACAAGTGAAGCAAGTGATAAGCTCAGGTGCATCTTGCCTGATGCCTCATTTGTCAGGCTTAGAGTGCTCGCTAGGGTCACTTAGACGACTTTATTAAAGGAATTCTCATTTTTTCGGTAGTACTTAAAAAGGGAGCTCCTGTAAATCTCGAAATTTATATTTCAGGCAGCGCTTTGAAGCTCGTATGTATAATGCATGGCGTTGCACACGACACGTATATGAGCATATTTTAACAATCTTCGTTGTATTACACCATATTTTCCGTATGTGGGACTAGTGCAGCGTATTCTTGGCTGCTATGTTAAAATTTTCTGTCATTTTGCCTTAAAAACACCCAGGTATTTGGCTGATTTATTTATTGATCTCGTATTCAATATTGTCACATGAATGAAATTGCTAGTACACCAGTTAACATTTAAATACGTTAAATATTAAGGTCTAGAATGAAAAACAAAATTTACGTACATGGTATGGTAGATGTACTTTAAGTTAAAAAAATACTACTCTACAAATGTCAGCCTTGCCACAGATATTTAAAAACAATACTAAGTAGCCAACTGTAGCGGCTTGCTTTCTTGGCTGTGCCCCGGAGGTCAGGGTTTGATTCCCGGCTGTGCAAAGGAATTTAATTCAGGTCTGAGGGCTGGAATGGGGAACACAAAGCCTCGTGAGGCAAAACTGTGAAGAGATGGGTTTGATTCACATCTCAGACATCTTGGAAGGGGTTTACCGTCTTTTCCCACTTTTACTCTAGCCAAATGGTTCCTAGCTTCAATTCTTCTCATGACTGTCCAAGAATAATTCAAATAATTATTTGAGTAATGATCAGAATAGTCGATCACTTTCAATAAAATACCGTAATTCAAATAATCATTCTGCCGAGCTACTGTGAGAACTTAAAGCACATTTCCTTTACATAAGTTACTAATCTTAACAGTCGCCTCCATGGTGTAGTGGTCAGCATGCTTAGCTGCCACACCGGAGGTTTTCAATATGTCATTCTACAACTTTGTAGGATTATTGTGTACTAAATTTCAACCTGATCAGAATTTTACACCGCGATCCGTTCCCTTGTTAAGAACCATTCATAACAGCTCTATACTTATAACCTCTCACTCAGCCGTTCATTGAAGTCATCCATCAACGCTCAGCTGTTCCATTCTCATTCATAATAATATCCATGATCAAACGTTGACCTCAACATTTTACAAGCATTTACATGACCAAGAAATCTAATAACATTCTTCCTTCTCCTACACGTTAAAATAATCTTAATTCCACATCAATAACTTAACTTTCAAGATACATAATCTTATCATGACGACTGAACAAGTCCTGGAAACTCCTGGCATAGTGTTCTTTAGGAATAGCCTTCAGTTAGGGCCGTCAAAACTCCTAACTGAAAGCAAGAGAGAAGCGTGAATTTATGCAACCTGCCTTGCACACCTGATAGATGGGCGGCAGTGAGAAGAGTGAATGTTCCGTGGAATGAAATAGTCCTGAAAACCATCGTCACGGGTGACGAGACCTGGTGCCGGAGGTACGACCCCGAAGGCAAGCGTCAAGTATGGAGTATTGGGGTCAAGGATCGCCGAAAAGCCCTGAAGGGCCAGAGGTTTTTGGACATTTCGGACATCCAACGTAATGTAACGACTCAACTGAAGGCTATCCCTCAGGAAGTCTCTGCCAGGACTTGTACAGCCGTTCTAAGAAGAGCATAACCATCCACGGGGATTACTTCGAAGGATAGTAAAGGCTGTTTCAGGTAAGCCAACAATCCGTTCGTAATATAGAACCATTCACCGAACTTTTCAGACAGAGGGTGTAATTGAATCCATCTATTTTCAGTTTGAATCACGAGGATGAGTGTATCTCGTTAAGCCCTCAAATCCCAATTAAATTAGTGACCAGTGCTGAGCTGAGGTAGGAATTGAATTCATCTCTTCTCAGTTTTGTTTTATGTGTACCCCGTTCAAACATTTAGACCAGAATTAAATCTATGGTCAGTGCAGGAATCGAACTCCTGACTTTCACGGGGATAGCCAAAAATGCTAGTCTCTACACCACGAGGTTCACATCTCTGTGTTGACAATGAAGCTATTAATACGTTATTTTCCTATCTTAAATTATGTCTTTCTCTTAAATGAAGCACTCCCACATAATTAGTGTTTAATTTTGACGCTTGAGCACCGTGGTCATCAGCTTTCTGTGCTTGGGTGTGGACAATTTAAAGGTTACTCTGTGATATTGTGATATATGTATTAGTGTGGGTTATAGAATGGTTGAGGTGGGAATCAACCCACCTATTCTCATTTTGGCCTCACCTCGTTCCAATCTTCAGGCATCTCCGGAGAGTTGACACCACTGTGTCCGATCTTATTCATACCCTGTCGGCTTATGTAATTTCGACTTATTTGTCGGCTTGTTTGTCGGCTTATTCATCGGTTTAAGTGATGTCAGCTTATTTGGGTTTGGTTCAGTTTCGGTTTGGCTTGGTTGGGTTCGGTTTGGTTCGGTTGGGTTCTTTTTAGTTTGGTTTCAGTTCAGTTTGGTTCGTTTTTGGTGCTTTTCGGTTTTGGGTTCGGTTCAGTTCGTTTCGGTTTCGGTTTGATTAGGTTTCGGTTCAGTTCTGTTCGGTTTCGATTCGGTTCGGTTCGGTTTCGGTTAGGTTTGGTTCGGTTTCAGTTCGGATCTTTTCTGTTCAGTTTCGGTTCAGTTCGGTTTAGTTCAGTTCGGTTTGGTTCGGTTTCGATTCAGTTCAGTTCGGGTTCGGTTAGGATTCGGTTCGTTATAAGTTTCGGTTCAGTTTCTGTTCGGTTTGGTTTCGGTTTAGTTGGATTTAGTTTTGGTTTGGTTTGGTTTGGTTCAGATTTGGTCCCTCACACCATCGCAACCCCCAATGATTATGCATACTAAATAATCATTAATTCACCCCTGATCATATTTCTGAATTTTGTAAATTTGTTTTCAATCAATACACGTAGAGTACATTATGACAGTTTTTATAGAAACATAAAGACTTAATCATTTATTGGCAGTAATTTGTGCTATGAATGTAGTATTGAGAAGAACCCGCCTACCTTGCATCCTTTTAACGCCAAGAGATGTTTCAGTTTCTCACTCTCCCGTATTAGAGTTTCCTGCCGAGTAGTAAGTATTCACAGCAAAAAATAAATAAAAAATTACGGGATGTGTGATTGAGTTGTCAGCGGTGTGTGGTGTTTCTTTTAGCCAGGTTCATTGCACGTGTGCAATCCATTGTATCTACGATATGACGACTACGAATACGGGTACAGTAGGTTACGCTAGTGGATTCTTCTCTATTGTATAAACTCCAGGATGCTCAACTAACAGATCTAAAGCTCAGTAAAGCACGTCTTAATTAGATTCACGTATGACGTGCTTATTGATCCCACCCTGCCCTGAGGCTTTGCCACTAACGCTCCGCGGCAACGATGATTGACCACCTGTAATGTCGAAACAAATGTAGCCATTTAAATTATGTAATAGTCATGAGATATCCTCCATGGCATAATGTGCTGCCTGGAATATACGTCGTAAATTACAACAGACAAAGATATAGATAAACAACCAAACATCTCTTTTAATAGCTGATTGGCTACATTATGAACCATTTGTTATATTGATATATGACTTCATACAACTTAGGCAATGTAAATGTAATTGGTAACAAAGCTAAGCCATGTTCCATTGGCTGAAAGTACGCAGCTTCCTTCAACTCAGGGAAAGATTTATTGTTCGAAAATGTACGAACAAGATTGCATTTTTTTACTGGGGAATTACAGTATAATGTGAATTACGAATTATCAACATAAGGTAGACGAACGTTTAAATTATTTAACTATATAAAAGGAAGTCATTATTTTCCTGTCGACATTAAACAGCATAATCAATCAATGTCTGCAGCGTGGATTACTATTTGAATATCTTCGTTTGGGTCCAAGTTACAACTGCGTATTGTACACAACATGCCATAACACCTGAAGTCCCATCATCCTTCGACGATTGCTAAGTAGAGCTCCTGGTGTTTCCGTGTCTTCTAACGATTAATTTGCAAGTAATTTGAACGTCACCTCCCATTTCTTATTCATAAGCAAATCAATACCAGTTAATGTACAAAATATTTCTACTGTGTATTTGTAAAGAATTCCCAATCCAGTAATTTAATTAACTCACGTAAAAATAAAAGAAAACTCATATTTCTTCTTAACTTTTGTTGAGTTGGAATACATCAGTATTTTCAAGCGAGACGATTTGAGTGGCTGAGACGTTGCCAAACAGTTGGAATTGCTTCCTTTTTTCTGAAAGATCACATTCAGTAAATCTTTGCTTCTTCTTCGTCTTCTTTTGTTACTATTATTATTATTTTTAACACGAATTTTTATCATAAGTTGGAAACTTATGAATTCTGCGTTAAAAGCACGTAAGCAGTTTGTGTGTCACATCGCTTGTATTTCCAGGATGGTAGCCTCTATTCAACGACTATTCATAAATTTATCTCACATGATGATTTTCTGGATGAGGAAATAAATGACCCTAGTTTATTTGCAATGGAGAATACAATTTTATTGTCATCTACCCCAATCTGATATTTGTCAGCATGATCAAAAACATGTTTATAGTAATAACCTATTAATAACAATAATAATAATAAATTTGCTAGGTTTGTATTACAGAGAAAATGAAACAATTCTGAATTTTTGGCAGCTTTTCGTTAGCTCGGAAGTTATTGTTTAAAAATACCATCGCATTCTCAACCAATATTTTTATTGGTTTCACGGAAAAGAAAACTGAGTATGACCTGTATCGTGTTCTTTGTAACCTTCTCCACATGTACTTTCTGGAAACCAGCCAACAATATTTTGAGCAAGCCTCGGACCTATGGGTGTGTCGGAGTCCCATCCCTTTGTGGAAGATAGAAGACTCCTTGGAAACGATCAGGCAATCAAACTGGTAATCGATGAGTTTGCTAGTAATAACGGGGAAGGTTAAGAAAGTGGAACTGAGTCAGCAAGCAGGATGGGACTGGTATTCTAGGGATGAGTGAAATTCAAATAATGGAAGATAGATAAGGGGAAGTAGGAGATTAGAAGGTGTATCGATCAGGTGTGAATTAGGGAGTACGGCTGTACATCAAGACAAACATAGAATACGGAGCATAGTTTCGTAAGGTACGTAATTGAACGATCAATATAAATAGAAGTAGAAAACTCAGGAATTCGGTTAGGATTGTTTCAGTGTTTACTCCATGTGAGGGTCGAATCAGGATGAAGTAGACAGATTTATGAGGCTCTGAGTCATGGGGTAATAAGAGTTAGCAGTAAAGAAGGGGTAAATTAGTAATAAAGGGCGATTTCAATGCCAGGAGTGGAAATGCGACCTAGGGGTGCGAGAAGGTAATGGGTAAGTAGGGTGTAAGTATGGAAAGTGAACACCAATAGGAAAGGTTTACTGGATTTCTATGGTAGCATGGCATAAGCTGTTGAAACTCACTCTCGAAGCATAAGCTATGTCAACAGATACACATGGGAGTATACTGGAGATGAACCAGTATCGACTATTACTACTACTATTACTGGCTCCCAATATAGGGACTTGATAAGGAGGTTTAGGGTATTCAGGGGATTTTATAAAGAAACAGACCACAAACATTTCCTCTGTGAATTGAGCATAGTTATATCTAAAGTGCTGAAAGTAAGGTCTGTTTGCGGACGAGTTGGGGTTGAACATCTCCAGAATAACGAACAAAAATAAAAAACACGTGCAAATGATCGGTGAAGAATTCCAAAGAGTAGAGGGTAAGGAATCGTAGGATATTGAATCTCAGTCACCAGGATACTGGGATTTAGTACCAGTAGTAGCAAAGGCACGTCTCTGGAATGCAGTATTTAAAGACAGGAAAAAGCGCACCTTCTGGTGGAATGACATTGTGGCGGTAAGAAACAGAGCCAAACAGACATTGGTAGACTATATGGAAATAATGGGAGGCATTTGGAGATGAATTAGAAACGCTAGGTCAGGCAGAAGAAAAACCTGCTTAGAGTACTATAATGGATGCTAGAAATGGAGGAAAAAGAGAATGAGCAGTGTTTTGGTTAGCTCTTGGAAACTCATTTTGGATGCCAAAGAGGACCTGGGAAGATGGCAGGAATACGTCGAAATCTTGCTAATTTGGAATGGAAATTTTGTCTGGCTACGTGGCAGATTATGAGATTAGGAAAGAGGAGAATGATGACTGGAACAGAGCATGGTTAAACAAGAACTACAAAGTCGCAAAAAAGCAGGGATGGATGAAATTTGGTCAGAAGTTTTAAAGAATAATTAAATATTTGCATTGGAAAATCAAATTGGCAATGCGATAAAGGAAAGGTTACCTCTGACTGGACCAATCAAGTAATCGCACAAATTTATAGGTGTGGTCCGAATTTTTGGTCATGTTAGCCTCCAATTTATTTGAAATAAATGTAGTCCAAGTACAGTATTCCTGAAAAGAAAATTGTATGAAGGAGGCCAATAGTAGCTAGAGAAGAAGCTGAGGGTCAGGAGGAATTATAACAAGAAATGGAAAAACAATTTAATAATAATCGAATGGAAAGACTTGGAGGACGAATAACCGTTATTCAAAAGGATAATTAGGAAGATAAAATAAGAAGGGAAATTGAGCTTAGGGATCTTAAAACATACATGGAAGATCAAATCTCAAATATAGAGCAGATGAATACTCAAATATTAAGAAGGGACACCGAAATGTGATCGCCTATATTCAACACAGATAGCGGAAACAATCCCTTTGGCACTCCAAAAAGTCAAAAGAGTAAACGCAATACACTAACTGTTGCCGAGGATATTGTAATAAACCTCATAAATCTTCAGGGACAGAAGTGATTACGCCTGTAGAATTTATACGGAATGTACATGATGATCTCCAAGAGATAAATATTATGCCAGCAAGGCACCTTGGAATTATTGAAAAACTCTGGGAAGGGTCAATGTTAAATTTCAAAATTTACATAATCAACAATCTCAATGTTTTATTTAATAATCCAAGTGGATGTTACTGTGTTTTCAAACTCAACTAAGTATATCTAATCATCTATGACTCTACTCTGAATTTAAATTTACATTTAACATCAAACTCATCAGCAAATCAAATTCGTATATGTCACATTTATAAACAAATCCAACCCATCCTCCAAATTATACTTTACTTGTAATTCCAAAACCCAATCTCCAATAATCTTGTTAGGTGTGTCAACATTTACTGATTGTGTTGTCAACATGCTCGGTGAGTATCTTTCGATGTCTTTTCCCCTCAAGTAGGCGCCATTTTTGTGACGGTTGCCCAAGTACGGCGGAATGGTAATCCATTCCCATGTGCGCCTAAGTTCATACACAACCGCACATACCCACATGCATCTGAAATCGAAATTGACACTGAGGATGTGATTCCTGTCTCGGTGCATCCCGGGGAAGAATGCGGGAGGTGGATTGAGCCACAGTTTAGAATATATGTTACATTAGAAAAGAAACAAAGTGTACAGTTAAGAACATATAGCCTACTTTCTCCTAAATGTATGGGTTCAGTTATAACTAAAAATGTATAATTGAATGATCTTGTGATGAACGTTGTGTTATACCCTACAAAAGACACCCCGCTTAAAATGTTTCGTGGTAATTCCGCTTTTTCATTCAAAGAAATTGATTGAAACATTATACAAGTATGCCTTTCCACCATCTTGAATCTATCGATTCATTTATCTTGCGCCTCCTACAGAGATATTCGTTTATGTCAGACTACATATTTGCTGCGTTTCGTGTTTGAAACTGAAATAGTGGATTGTCATTAATGTCTTATATATTCAAGATGTGGGTTACGCGCTATATGCAGTGTGCTAGTGTTATGCTTAATGCAAGCAAGGCATTTAATACTTTTGCCCTCTTACAATTTGTTGTGTTAATCGCGTAATTGGAATCTGAATTATTGATTTTGAATTTTTAGTAGAATGCTCAACCACCATCTGGAATATGCGGTGGGGGTGTTCTTTTTGCTTTGATATACAAAGCCCAAATACGGTTCTACATTGTTACCAATTTGAGATATTGTCTGTCTTAATTAAATAGAGTTATTTGTTTGTAACTTTTACAAATTTAAGAAGGCCACTGCGCGTCTTGTTCAGTGCAATATTCATATGAAGACTGGCGTTAATCCTGCTACTATATCGTGAGTAAAATATATTCATGTAATAAAAATACGCCCAGCCGCAATCGTGAAAATATGGAGTAACTGCTCCTTTGACTTGGTCATACATTACAGGAAATTTTGTTGTCGTATCTTAAAACTACTTCGAGTTATTCAGTATCACAGATAATGTTATTGAGATGGCCACATTGCGTTGTATTCAATGGGTTATTCTTATGGCCTATTTCATTAAGGCACTTCCTTCATATTAAGTTTCGATTTAATTGCGCAATTACTTTTACAATTATTCACTATAATGTTCTTATATAACGACCGGCTGGCATCTTTAAATTTTAACATCGCTGATTTTTTCCTTTGGGCGTACTGTAGTCCATATAGCTTCTACCTCATCACTAATGAGATTACATTTTGTCCGTGTGTGTGTCCGTATGTGGGTGTCCCCCCTAATGAAACTAAACGGCTGGAGCGAATTCAATGAAACTCAGTAAGGACATAGTACTATTTTGTTCTACCCAGACCATGCCCTTCATTGTTTTTTCCCCTCACACCAATTCAACATGGCGGCTGTGCGAAATACTTCACCGGCACTGTATATCGAAGAAACTATTACTGATATCACCCTGAATTTTTTACGGTGATAAAGGACATTAGAAGAAATTTTCGTATGTTACTTTCAAAAACTTGTTTAGTAAAAACCGAACATGGCGGCCAAGGGAATTTGAAATATTTAGATAGTATTTTCTCGCGATTTAACTATCTGAGCGCATTAAAACATGGGAGAGCATATGTTTTTACCAATTTTAATGCACTGACATCTAATTTAGTTCAATTGTGTACATAACCTCAAGATGGTGGCTGTGCGAAAATTCTAAATTATTTTTCAATTTCTTGTGACCTAATCATGCGATCGAAGTCAACGTTTAAATAATTAACCTACGCAATAATCGTTATCTACGGCCTACATAATAAAAATCCAACATGGCAACCATCTGAAATATTTATAGGATTCTCAATATCTACTGATCTACCACAGCGACCAAACTGAAATTTTGAATGTTGATAAAGGCTATTTACATACCGTAAGTTCACCTATGGATTAAGCAATAACCTGATGACCACAAATCCCACATGGCGGCGACGCGAAATTCAAATATTTAAAAGGATATTTCTCGCGATTTTACCATCCGAACCCAGTGAAACATGATACGGTAAATGCTTACACAAATTTTAACTCACTGATATTTAATTTATTTCAATTGTTTTCATAACCTCAAGAAGGTGGTTGTGCGAAATTGTAAAATCTCGTTTTCTTTCTTGTGTCTTAATCATCCGATTTAATAAACCAACACTATAATCTTCATCTAGTAGTACATAACTCTATTGCCTACATGTATGAAAATTCAACATGGGGACCATCTGAAATATTTTGATGGAGATTTTGTATGTTCAAAGAGGCAATTAACATAAGTAGGCTATTTGAATGAAGGCTATTCATTTCCTCACAGAACAACTTGCTGTTAGTGTAGTTCTAAAGCGTAGAAAGTAATTTATTCTTAAATTAAGAATTTTCAGTTTGGCTATTGAGTGCTATATTGAGTGTGATACATTTGTAACTGACACTACTGAGGCCTCTTATATAGGGTGGACTGGGGTGGGTAGAGTAGCACTCCCATTGGGAATTAGCAGAGGAGTAGGTTTCGGGCACACAGTGGAATGTAAATAGAGCGATAAAGAAGAGACCAAACGTTAATGACTAGCTTTAATACATTTATTGATTCTTTGGATCAATAACAAAAAATATGTTCATTAAAATGGTAATTGAAAGGAGGCAATACAAAATGGCTGTTTCTCCAGGAAACTCCGAATCAACATTGACTAGGCAATATGAATTACCAAAATAAGTGCATAAAAACGCCTAATAACAGGCGACTAAAGAAGTATGTTCAAGAAAAGATACCATAAAAAAGCCAGATGCAAAAAAAAGGCTTGGCCTTCTAATATATTAAACAAGCTTGATTAAAGTTGGCGTTACCAATGGTTGGATACCTGATACAGAGTATCTTCCCATAAAATCATCCTGCAGGAAACTTGCGTCGACAGTAGCAGGAAGTGATATTGGTTGCCCGGACAGGGCAGAATCGAAGTGTTGGTTCAGTAATGTTCAAAGTTCCAAGTGCAGTGCTGAAACTTGGCCATGAGTTAGCAGGCCCGCAGGGAGCGGGTCATAAAATCCTAAAAAGGCTTCCTCTAGGAAGTCTCGGCATGGCTTCCAAAAAATGGATAGCAGTTCCTTCGACGAAGTGTAACCAGCAGTAACAGGTCTCTTGGTAGTGACCTGGCTGGTAGGTTACAAGCAGTTACGATTTCATATTGCAAAGTTGTAGTGAGCTGTCGAGTCGAAGCCGTCGCTCAGATGAAGGTCGTTGACTCAGGACTTGCCCAGCACGGCAAAGTCCATACAATGAAGCATTCCTTGTAGAGTGGTTCCAGCCGCACGATGTTTACAAACAGTGCTGACCCAGTAGGGGCCGTGTAGTGGTCAGGCAGGCAGCCATGGTCAGGCGTAGACAGATGTAGACAGACACAGTAGAACGGACATGAAGGCAATACATAGTTGAAATGACGTCATAGAGAGCGGAACATTCCAGATGGCAGGGGGGTGTTAAAAACCAATCAGCGCATAGCTCCAGACATTTTGCGAGGGTTACCGCTAAGGCAAGCACAATACTTGCGAGAAAGTGTGCCAGTGCGGTGCGTCTAGAAGAACACACTTCAGAAAAAGGTGAGTAAAGATGAGAAATAATAAAGAACAACAATTCAATTGAAACATAAGTTAACTAAACAATAAATAAACAGAACACCGCGTTCATACTGCAATTATAGCGAAGAAAAATAATGGGGCAGACAGATTCAACAAATATTTCAAACCGTACGGAAAACAAAAACTTCGAAACTATTCGCAAAAGCGAACATGCTGGGAGGGGCGAGAGAAAAAAACTGCAGTAAAAAAGCGCGGTAGTTAGGCCCCGCATGGTAAAGGAGCAAACATGGTGATTGGCCTAAGAAAATGACCAGTATAAATTTTTTGTTTTACCACGCGGACCTTACCATCTCTGCCAGGAAAACACTCCAATCCTAACAATATTCCACACAAGGGGACTGGGATCTTTTAAAAGAACCAAGAGCCCTACTTGGAGATTAGAAAAAGTAACACGCCATTTGATTCGTTGCTGAAGCAAACCGAGGTATTCCAACCTCCAGCGACGCCAAACATTATTGCGCAAAACTTTCAATTTTGCGCCAAGAAATGGCTAAAGAAGATTCAGAATTAGAATATAACAAAGAAGGAGGGGCAGTCAATGGACCACCCATAAGAAAATGACCCGGCGTTAATGGCAGAAGATCTGAAGGGACATTAGATAAGGGAGATAAAGAGTGAGAATTAATTATGCCCTCAATACAAATAATTAAGGAATTAAACTCTTCATGAGAAAGGGGGAGCGGCCACAAATTCGTCAAGGTGCTTCTTGGTGAGTTTATCACAAGACTCCCAACGCCCACGATGATGAGGTGCATAAGGGGGAATAAAGTGCAACTTAAAATTTCTCTGGTGAGCATAATCAGTAATCTTTTCTAACGTTGAATTATGAGTAAGAGCTCTCTTAATTCGTTCAGAGGCTCCGACAAAATGTTTAGCATTATCCGAAAACACTTCTGAAGGAAGACCTCGGCAGGCAGAAAATCTGACAAAGTCTGCCAAAAAGTAAGCAGTAGAAACATTGGTAACCAGTTCTAAATGAACTGCACCGGTGACCATGCATACAAAAAGAGAAATATATAATTTTCCAGAAATACGATTTTTAGCTTCAGGGGAATTTTTATTATAAACAAAGGTACTGGAATAATCCACCCCCGTAAAGGTAGAGTGTTTGGCAGGCGCAGATTGAAACGTGGGAAGATCACCCATAAGCTGAGTGGTAACTTTAGGGCTGGATTTAAAACATGAAATACACTTCCGGATAACAGAGGTGACTTCGTGCACTCCGTTTATGGGCCAATACCTTTCACGATTGACAGAAAGTAATGTGCGTGTGCCAGCATTAAGATGCTGGTAATGATACTGGCGAATAATTAAGGAGGTGACATGATGTTTTGAGGGAAGAATAATTGGAAGTTTCTTATCCTCAGAAAGTTCAGACAAAGATAAACGTCCTCCTACACTTAGCAAGCCATCAGTATCCAAAAAAGTGGCGAGAGAGGATAGCCTTAAGGGATTGACCTTGGGATAAGGTCTGACATTCATCAAAGTATATTTCCCTTTGAGTAAGCCATAACACTCTTATAGTGGCTAAACCTAATTCAGAAAGGGTTAAATATGGTTTATAAAAAAGAGGTTGATCCATTACAAAATATACTGCTCAAAAAAATTAAAGCACCACTTTTTTCAAAGGCCACCAAATTTGGAAAGTTGACTGCACAAGGTCGAAATCTCAGTATGACGTTTGCCCCGACGCCTACCAAGTACATGCTTCAGCACAACTCCCCAACTTGTGTAGTTTCGGGATAGCGCCCCCAAAACCAGCCCATTTTTGAAAACCGTAAATAGAAGTTTGCGAAAAACGCTGTTGGACTTGTCGCAGGTTGCCAAAGCAGTCGAAAATGAATGAGTCTTGCTCTTAAGGTTCCACGAACACGTTGAAATCGTTACATTTGACGTTTGGGCATTTTCAACCCCCTTCATAATCCCCTAAACATGGTCTACCATTGGGGGCGCCTGAGAAGGTACCGGATGTGTTTAACCACCTGAAAACCTGCGCACCGTCCTCAGTTGCTGATTGCAGTAAGTTCTTAAGGCCTCCGGCAATGGTCACCCCTCCTAACACCCTCAACTGGCAAGGGACCAAACCACCCCGTCTTGATTCACCCCTAAGGAAGGTTTAAATCGAGATCTTTATCAGTGCTGCTAATGGGGGGGTCTTCCCCTAACGTTTCTAAAAAGGACCTGTGCCTGTGTTGCCACCCCTTCCCATGCTACCCCCTTTTGTATGATTTTTCGAATCAGGCCATTTTTAAGGGCTGAAATGAGGTCTTAATCGCTGAAAGGGCTGTAAAGGTCCTTAGAAGTAGTGGTGACACGAAATCAACCCCTTCCGATGTATGATTGACATTCCATCCCCCAAAGTTGACATTTTTGCACCCTCAACCCTCCCTGTCTGGACGCGTAACGCGTCATGGCAGAGTTTTCAGAGTAGGATCAAAATGAAGCTTATGGACTGAAATCGAGCCCAAAAAACAGGTTGTATGGAAATTTATCGGTAAGATGGGAAACGAGACCAAAACGTTTTCAAAGAATTAAACACCCTCTAGTAAGTACGCCCATACCTAGGCAACCCACATCAGGTCCATGCGTACGGGTTGCCTATGATGGAAAGGATGGAAATGGGAGAAAAATGACTCTTTGTAATGATTTTTACCCTTTAATAGCGCGTAACGCCTCCATTTGCATCAATTACAGCCTCACACATTCGCCTCATGCTCTCAACAAGCGTTGGGAACGTCATTTGATTAGTCGATTCCGTTCACGTACCATTCTACCGTATCTTTTGGCAACGTTAATTGTGGCTTAATGGTTAGAGCCGATTCCTACCATGCGGGAGATCGTGGGTTCAAGGCTCAGTACCGGCGTAGAATTTTAGCCATTCGTCCTACAGGTTCTCGAAGGTTCTCGAAGGTTCTGTGTTACCGGATACACAGTACTTTGTTTCCGGTTACTCAAAGCTTCGCGAAGCATCCATAGCCCTTTAAAAGCACGGTGTCCACATCCTGGGTTTTCCGTTCTTCAGCCTGTCTAGAAGACACAGTATCTCAGCAATTCTTCAATCAACGGTCGGAGTGCTGTCTACGGTGGAAGTTATTTCCAAGAACGTCAACTCAGGCATCGAAGGTGAGTAGTGTCTCATCTTAAAAGGAAAGGGATATCATAAAGACGGCCCTGAAAGTCTTAAGGAAACGTCGTGCTGATTCTTCGTGTCTCCCTTGGCAGGTAGCCGCAATGGTCCGACGAGCGGTGAGTGAGGAGAGGTGCATTAAAATCATTGCACTAAGGGAAGCAGGCTTGTCCTTCAGAGAGATCGGCCACCGTTTGGGGAGGAATCACACGGTTGTCTCCAATGCTTACCGCCGCTTTCAGGAAACAAATTCTTACCGACGGCGACCTGGTCAGGGGCGATCTCGCTGCACGACGCCTCGAGAAGAACGTGCCATAGTCCACGGTGCTCTTCAGGACCGTACGGCGACGGCCTCGAAGCTGGCGTCCGTGCATCAGAACGCCACTAATTGGAGAATCAGCGACCAAACTGTCCGCAATATTCTGAAGTGCGCACGCCTTCGCTCCAGAAGACCTGTGCGAGGTCCAGCTTTTACACGGCAACAACGGCGCAATCCGGTAGCTTTTGCTCAAGAACACCAAGGTTGGAACAGGCGACGTTGGCAAGGCGTCTTATTTACGGACGAGTGTCGGTTTAAGTTGCGGCGCTGTGACGGGCGGGTGCGGGTCTACAGAAGAAAAAACGAGAGGTACCGACTAGACTGCTACCAGCCAAAAGAAGCGTTTGGTGAGGGTCCGTCATGATGTGGGCGGGTATAACGAGCGACGGGCGAACACCTTTAGTTCACATACCCCCACCCAGCATGACAGCAGAACGGTACGTCGCCGAAGTTGTTGATCGTCACATCGTCCCTTTCATCGAAGCGGCTGCCCGAGACATTATCCTCCAGCATGATAAGGCACGACCGCACGTCGCAAGGGTTACGCTCGACTACATACACGCAATGGGCATCCATACACTCGATTGGCCAGCATACAGCCCTGACTTAAACGTCATTGAACATCTCTGGGACGAGCTGATCCGGCGAGTGCAGCAGCGACAACGGCAACCCCAGACTCTGGCAGAACTGCGCCAGGCGCTACACGAAGAGTGGGCCAACATTCCCCAAGACCTAATCAGAACGCTGGTTGAGAGCATGAGGCGAAGGTGTGAGGCTGTAATTGATGCAAATGGAGGCGTTACGCCCTATTAAAGGGTAAAAATCATTACAAAGAGTCATTTTTTCCCATTTCCATCTTTTCATCATAGGCAACCCGCACGCAAGGACGTGATGTGGGTTGCCTAGGCATAGGCGTACTTACTAGAGGGTGTTAACTTTTTTTGAAAACATTTTGGTCTCGTTTCCCATCTTACTGATACATTTCCATCCAACCTGCTTTTTTGGGCTAGATTGCAGGCCCTAAGCTTCATTTTGATCCAACTCTGAAAACTCTGCCATGACGCGTTACGCGTCCGGACAGGGAGGGTTGAGGGTGCAAAAATGTCAACTTTGGGGAATGGAATATCAATCAAACATCGGAAGGGGTTGATTTCGTGTCACCACTACTTCAAAGGAACTTTACAGCCCTTTCAGCGATTAAGACCTCATTTCAGCCCTTAAAAATGGCCTGATTCGAAAAATCATACAAAAGAGGGTAGCAAGGGAAGGGGTGGCGACACAGGCACAGGTCCTTTTGTGAAACGTTAGGAGAAGACCCCCCCCCCATTAGTAGCACTTATAAAAATCTCGATTTAAACCTTCCTTAGGGGTGAATCAAGACGGGGTGGTTTGGTCCCTTGCCAGTTGAGGGTGTTATAAGGGGTGAACATTGCCGGAGGCCTTAAGAACTTACTGCAATCAGCAATTGAGGACGGTGTGCAGGTTTTCAGGTGGTTAAACACATCCGGTACCTTCTCAGACGCCCCCAATGGTAGTCCATGTTTAGGGGATGATGAAGGGGGTTGAAAATGCCCAAACGTCAAATGTAACGATTTCAACGTGTTCGTGGAACCTTAAGAGCAAGACTCATTCATTTTCGACTGCTTTGGCAACCTGCGACAAGTCCTACAGCGTTTTTCGCAAACTTCAATTTACGGTTTTTAAAAATGGGCTGGTTTTGGGGGCGCTATCCCGAAACTACACAAGTTGGGGAGTTGTGCTGAAGCATATGCTTGGTAGGCGTCAGGGCAAACGTCATACTGAGATTTAGAGCTTATGCGGTCAACTTTTCATAATTTGGTGGCCTTTGAAAAAAGTGGTGCTTTAATTTTTTTGAGCAGTATATTTCCAAAGAAGGAGATAAACCATAGTCCTTACCAATTTATGGAAAGAGGAATATCTCAGCAAGAGAAGGGGATAGTCGGAAACGATTAGAGAGGATCCTGTAATCTTCCCAGCATCCGGCAAGTCTGATAACTCCGGAAGAGGAAAATTTGTTAAAACAGAAGAGATGTCAGATTGAATTGGCGGGGGAGGGGGGGGGGGGGGCAGGTAATAAAGTATCATTCAGAGAAGTTCCGTTGGCATCCAAAGCAGAGCCATTGAAGACCACTCTTTTGTTATCCTATAACATTTCATTCTTCCAAATAGGATGGTGATTAAGATAAATGACTTCAGATGGAGTACAGTATATGAAGCATCAACTCCCTTAGTAACAACCTCCATATGATCGAGCGCCTCATATTCTTCCATAAATGCTGAATATTGAGTTTTCTCAACAGGGTCACGTTTAAATTTATTTTCATGAGCATAGAGTGCTCTAAGAGCTCTAGGGTATGTTTCAAGTAGAAGAGGTGGATTATCCACGCGGGGCATGGTTACAACAAATCTACCCTCTGAAGTGCGTGTAGTTGTTTCGCAAAACAGTTTTTCACACATTTCATTTTCAACTGAGGAAGGTGAACCTGAATCTATAGTTTCAATTTCCCAAAATATTTCTAAGTTTTGATCAAGACTGGTATTAACAAAATGGCATTGAGAGACATTTTGAAATGACTTACGAGGGACTTGACCCGTTACTAACCAGCATAATTTGGTATGATGAGCGAACACTCCTGGTGATATTTTTACTTTAGAGGTAAGGAGGCATTGCCAAAATACATGTGCACTGAGATTTACGTCTACTGGTGCGCTTGTATTAAATGTCGGATCTGTCAACGGAATGTCAAGAGGAAATTGCCAATTTCTAATTTCGAAAGAGGTGCTAGGGGTATTACTGCCAATAGTATCAATGGCAAGACAATTCAACTGTAATGTTGTATTACAATTAACAGCATCCTTGAGATGAATTTTAACAAAATGCAATGATTTAACATTGTTATTGTTGATACAAGTAAGCTGAATCAAAGTAGATTGCTTTGGAAGACCAAGGTTTTAATAAGGCGCTCACTTATAAAGTCGTGAGTGGCAGTATTGTCCAATAAGGCACGAGCTTCAAGCCATCTACCAGAAGAATTTTGAACCTTCCGCAACACGGTTGATAGTAGCACCTGGGAACTACGAATCGAGCTAGAGCTCTGAGTTTAAGATTGCGCATTGGCTACTGGGGATGTATCTTTGAAACTTCCAGGGGACGGAGCCTGACGTGGCTTTTCAAACCTGTGAAGCAAGGTATGATGTTGAGCCTTGGAATGTGAACAAGTAATGTTGGATAAACAATCAGACAACATATGCTTAGCTGACAGACAGTTAAAGCAATATCTTTTTTGAGCTATTAATTGGCGTTTTTCGTCAGTAGAAAGAGCTTTAAAGTCAACGCAGGAATATAACCTGTGAGGATTTTTGCAGACAATACAATCTGTTGAGTTAGTTCGAACAGTGAAGACAGCAGATTTGTTCACTTTAGTACTGACTGGTTTGACAACATTAGATTTGTTATCTGTACTACCTGACGTATAACATGCTACTGCGGAGAGAACTTGACATCTGTTGTTTATGAATGCAAGCAAAGAATCATAGGTATATGACGAAGTATTTGCTATTTCAATCTCCCGGGCTTTTAAGCTTGCCGGATCAAACTTGGAAATAATTAAATGAATTAAGAATAAATTCCAATGCTCGACTGGCTATTTCAGCCTTGCCAAATGCTCACACATGTTACAGAGCAGTGTCACCTTTGGCCCGTAATGTTGACAGATTGTCAGCATGTAAGGAAGGTAGGTTAAATAAAGTCATTATGTGTCTTTGAACGCATAATCATTCATTGCCATAACGACCTTTAAGTAAATCTATGGCTATATTATAATTTGTTGCTGTTAAGGGAAGTTCTTTAATAAGTTGAAGGGGAGGGCCTTCTGACACAGATTTCAAATAGTGGAACTTTTCATTTCTGGAATTGCCGGGTTTTCATGCACTAGTGAACAGAATAATTCAAAAAATGATTGCCACCTGTCTTCTTTCCCAAAGAAGCGTGGAATTTCAATTTTAGGTAATAATGGTTTTATATTGTTCCCATTATTAACTCTCCCTAGAGTTTCTTCTGCCCTTAACTCCATGGTCAAAGCGCGAACTAGGGCTACGGCCTGAGCGTGTGTTTCAAAATAATTATTTTCAACATCATCTCTATTTAATTGTTAATCTGGACTTTTAATTTCAAATTCAAGCTGTACGAGATCATACTTCTCGTAAGCTTTCTCGTAAGCTTTCAAGCGCTGGGAAATGATGTCAAGATTTTGTTCATCCTTAGGTAAGGAGGCTAGATATTTTTGGAAACGGGTAAGTTGGCCCTTATAAGCCACCCGGGAATTTAACAACTAGTCGTCAATTGTTACCGGCATTGCTGGAAGTGTAGAATGACTCACCACTCTCCTTGAAACGCCAGGCAGAGAGCCACTATCCATGAATGAAGCTGCTATGGTATGATGGGACTGTTCGTGTTCCCCGGCAGAGCTCCCGCGTTTGGCCACGGTAAACTGAAATATTTAATAAATATTAGATTACACAGTCATTTTTGATTATAAATATGTGGTCTCAGGGTAAGGATAGCGGATGAGATCCCGGGTTTCAGGTAACCTTAAATGGGGTGGATGGAGTAGCACCCCAATTGGGAATTAGCAGAGGATTAGGTTTCGGGCATACAGTGGAATGTAAATAGAGCGATAAGAAAGAGGCCAAACGTTAATGACTAGCTTTAATACTTTTATTTGATCCTTTGGAACAATAACAACAAATATGTTCATTAAATTGATAATTGAAAGGAGGCAATACAAAATGCATGTTTCTCCAGGAAACTCCGAATCAATATTGCCTAGGAAATATGAATTACTAAAACAAGTGCATAAGAAAAGCCTAATAACAGGCGACTAAAGAAGTATGTTCAAGAAAAGATCAAAAAAAAAACTACAAGCCAAAAAAAAAAAAAGAAGTCTTGGCCTTGTAATATATTAAACAAGCTTGATTAAATTTTGTGTTACCAATGGTTGGATACTTGATACAGAATTTCTTCCCATAAAATCATCCTGCAGGAACTCGCGCCGACAGTAGCAGGAAGTGATATTGGTTGCCCGGACAGGGCAGAATCGAAGTGTTGGTTCAGTACGGTTCAAAGTTCCAAGTGCAGTGCTGAAAGTTGGCAATGAATTAGCAGGCCCGCAGGGAGCGGGTCATAAAATCCAAAAAAAGCTTCCTCTAGGAAGTCTCGGGATGGCTTCCAAAAAATGGATAGCAGTTCCTTCGACGAAGTGTAACCAGCAGTAACAAGTCTCTTGGTAGTGACCTGGCTGGTAGGTTACAAGCAGTTACGATTTCATATTGCAAAGTTTTAGTGAGCTGGCGAGTCAAAGCCATCGCTTGGATGAAGGTCGTTGACTCAGGACTTGAGCAGCACGGCAAAATCCATACAATGAAGCATTCCGCGTAGAGTGGTTCCAGCCACACGATGTTTACAAACAGTGCTGACCCAGTAGGGGCCGTGTAGTGTTCAGGCAGGCAGCCACGGCCAGGCGTAGACAGATGTAGACAGGCACAGTAGAACGGAGATGAAGGCAAAATGTATAGTTGAAATTACGTCATAGAAAGCGGAACATTCCAGATGGCAGGGGGTGTTAACAACCAATCAGCGCATAGCTCCAGACATATTGCGAGCGTTACCGCTAAGGCAAGCACAATACTTGCGAGAAAGTGTGACAGTGCGGTGCGTCTAGAAGAACACACTTCAGAAAAAGGGGAGTAAAGATGGGAAATAATAGAGAACAACAATTCAATTGAAACCTAAGATAACTAAACAATAAATAAACAGAACACCGCGTTCATACTGCAATTAAAGCGAAGAAAAGTAATGGGGCAGACAGATTGGACAAATATTTCAAACCGTAGGGGAAACAAAAACTTCGAAAATATTCGCAAAAGCAATCATGCTGGGAGGGGCGAGAGAAAAAAACTGCAGTAAAAAAGTGCGGTAGTTAGGCCCCTTGTGGTAAAGGAGCAAACATGGTGATTGGCCTAAGAAAATGACCAGTAGAAATTTTTAGTTTTACCACGCGGACCCTACCATCTCTGCCAGGAAAACACTCCAATCCTACCAATATTCCACACAAGGGGAGGACTGGGATCTTTTAAAAGAACCAAGACACCCACTTGGAGGTTAAAACAAGTAACACGCCATTTGTTTCGTTGATGAAGCAATCCGAGGTATTCCAACCTCTAGCGACACCAAAAATTATTGCGCAAACTTTCAATTTTGTGCCAAGAAATGGCTAAAGAAGATTCAGAATTAGAATATAACAAAGAAGGAGGGGCAGTCAATGGACCACCAATAAGAAAATGACCCGGCGTTAATGGAAGAAGATCTGAAGGGACATTAGATAAGGGAGATAAAGGGTGAGAATTAATTATGCCCTCAATACAAATAATTAAGGATTTAAATTCTTCATAAGAAAGGGGGAGCGGCCACAAACTCGTCTAAGGTGCTTCTTGGTAAGTTTATCACATGACTCCCAACGCCCACGATGATGAGGTGCATTAGGGGGAATAAAGTGCCATTTAAAATTTATCTGGTGAGCATAATCAGTAATCTTTTCTAACACTGAATTATGAGTAAGAGCTCTCTTAATTCGTTCAGAGGCTCCGACGAAATGTTTAGCATTATCCGAAAACACTTCTGAAGGAAGACCTCGGCAGGCAGAAAATCTGGCAAAGGCTGCCAAAAAGTAAGCATTAGAGGCATTGGTAACCGGTTCTAAATGAACTGCTCCGGTGACCATGCATACAAAAAGAGAAATATACAGTTTTCCAGAAATACGATTTTTAGCTTCATGGCAATTTTTATTATAAACAAAGGTACCGGAATAATCCACCCCCGTAAAGGTAGAGGGTATGGCAGGCGCAGATCGAAACGTGGGAAGATCACCCATGAGCTGAGTGGTAACTTTAGGGCTGGATTTAAACATGAAATACACTTCCGGATAAAAGAGGTGACTTCGTGCACTCCACTTATGGGCCAATACCTTTCACGAATGACAGAAAGTAATGTGCGTGTGCCATCATTAAAATGCTGGTAATGATACTGGCGAATAATTAAGGAGGTGACATGATGTTTTGAGGGAAGAATAATTGAAAGTTTCGTATCCTCTGAAAGTTCAGACAAAGATAAACGTCCTCCTATTCATAGCAAGCCATCAGTATCCAAAAAAGTGGCGAGTGAGGAAAGCCTTAAGGGATTGACCTTGGGATAAGGTCTGACATTCATCAAAGAATATATCCCTTTGAGTAAGCCATAACACTTTTATAAAGGGTAAACCTAATTCAGAAAGGGTTAAATATGGTTTAGGAAAAAGAGGTTGATCCATTACAAAATATTTCCAAAGAAGGAGATAAACCATAACCCTTACCAATTTATGGAAAGAGGAATATCGCTGCAAGAGAAGGGGATAGTCGGAAATGATTAGAGAGGATCCTGTAATCTTCCCAGCATCCGGCAAGTCTGATAACTCCGGAAGAGGAATATTTGTTAAAACAGAAGAGATGCCAGATTGAATTGGGGGGGGGGGGGGGCAGGTAATAAAGTATCATTCAGAGAAGTTCCGGTGGCATCCAAAGCAGAGCCATTGAACACCACTCTTACGTTTTCCTTTAACATTTCATTCTTCCAAACAGGATGTGTTTTTAGTAGCGTGAAGAGGGGTGAGCTCTCCATGAACGTGTGTTCATTTAGATTGTTGGGATTGTTTCGTTTGGCTAGGTGTATCTCGATTGCTTCCTTCCTTCGAATCGAAAGGCGGAGCTCTTGACATAAAGGAAGCAATCGAGATACACCTAGCCAAACGAAACAATCCCAACAATCTAAATGAACACACGTTCATGGAGAGCTCGCCCCTCTTCACGCTACTAAAAAACACACCCTGTCGGAAACAAAACACAATTTAGCGACACAGCCAAGCTAGATAAAAAGGGGGGGGGGGGGGAAATTAGGGGGTTATTAATAGGTAAATGTTATCTGTATCAGGTGTACGATGTACTTTTCTTCTGCAATAACCCAAGGCCCATATTCGCGGCAGTATTAAAGGTGCCGGGACGTCCTCATAAGACCGTCAACGCTTAGTTCGAATGGGTTATGCTCCACGCGTGGCGAGGGCTAATCCACGGTCTTTAATAATTGTAGACCCACCTCATTCAATAACATATATCTTATCTAGGTTGGCAACACCTCACATAAACACATCGCTATCACTCCCCACAGCACGTAGGAGCAGGGGGGAGAAAGCAGGGAAAAACCAGTCGGTAAGATAACCACCGCAGTCTACCGCACAGTGAGTTCCGGGAGCACGAAAACTGCGAGTAGCTGTTGTACGGAAGACAATCAGATAAGTAGTTAGCCTAAAATTTTATAGTTAAACCATAGTTTACAACCATATAATCTCTCTAAAGTACAATCTACGGATAGCTATCACCATTTAGCATTTCACCTAACATATATACTGTATTTAGCAGTACCAATACTGCAACTAAATAATTGTACATATTGTAAATATTTTCACCTGTATTTCAAACATAGATGTTGTAGCCTAAGTGTAATGGATCTGATGATGATCGCTTGACGATCGAAACTGGTCATCCTAGTGTTTTATTAATCTCATGTAATTTATTTCAGGATAAGGGCATAACCCATCTCTTTTGGGTACATTCGTGTTGACCGACTGAAAAGCACTAAACTCTTGTTTACTAAGGCAACACTGAAAATATGGCTTCAAACACCACAATAAGATAAATGACTTCAGATGGAGTACAGTATATGAAGCATCAACTCTCTTAGTAACAACCTCCATACGATCGAGCGCCTCATATTCTTCCATAAATGCAGACTATTGAGTTTTGTTAACAGGGTCACGTTTAAATTTATGTTCATGAGCATAGAATGCTCTAAGAGCACTAGAGTATGTTTCAAGTAGAAGAGGTGGATTATCCACGCGGGGCATGCTTGCAAAAAATCCACACTCTGAAGTGAGTGTAGTTGTTTCGCAAAACAATTTTTCACACATTTCAATTTCAACTGAGGAAGGTGAAACTGAATCTATAGTTTCAATTTAACAAAATCTTTCTAAGTTTTGATAATGACTGGTATTAGCAAAATGCCATTGTGAGAAATTTTGAAATGACTTACGAGGGACTTGACCCGTTACTAAGCAGCATACATTGGTATGATGAGCGAACACTCCTGGTGATATTTTTACTTTAGAGGTAAGGAGGCATTGCCAAAATACATGGGCTCTGAGAATTACGTCTACTGGTGCGCTTGTATTAAATGTCGGATCTGCCAACTGAATGTCATGAGGAAATTGCCAATTTCTAGTTTCAAAAGCAGTGCTAGGGGTATTACTGCCAACAGTATCAATGGCAAGACAATTCAACTGTAATGTATTACAATTAACAGCATCTTTGAGATGAATTTTAACAAAATGCAGAGATTTAACATTGCTAATGTGAATACCAGTAACTTGAATCAAAGTAGGTTGCTTTGGAAGACCAAGTTTTTTAATAAGGCGCTCACTTATAAAGTCGCGAGTGGCAGCATTGTCCAACAAGGCACGTGCATGATGCCATCTACCAGAAGAATCTTGAACCTTCAGCAACACGGTTGATAGTAGCACCTGGGAACTACGAATCGAGCTAGAGCTCAGAGTATAAGATTGCGCATTGGCTACTGGGGATGCATCTTTTGAACTTCCAGGGGACGGAGCCTGACGTGGCTTTTCAAACCTGTGAAGCAAGGTATGATGTTGAGCCTTGGAATGTGAACAAGTAATTTTGGATAAACAATCAGACAACATATGCCTAGCTGACAGACAGTTAAAGCAATATCTTTTTGAGCTATTAATTTGCGTTTTTCGTCAGTAGAAAGAGCTCTAAAATCAACGCAGGAATATAACCTGTGAGGTTTTTTTTGCAGACAATACAATCTGTTGAGTTAGGTTGAACAGTGAAGACAGCAGATTTGTTTACTTTAGTACTGACAGGTTTGATAACATTAGATTTTTTATCTGTACTACCTGACGTATGACATGCTACTGAGGAGAGAACTTGACATCTGTTGTTTATGAATGCAAGCAAAGAATCATAGGTATATGACGAAGTATTTGCTATTTCAATCTCCCATGCTTTTAAGCTTGCCGGATCAAACTTGGAAGTAATTAAATGAATTAAGAATAAATCTCAATGCTCGACTGGCTGTTTCAGTCTTGCCAATGCTCTCAAATGTAACTGAGCAGTGTCACCTAAGGCCCGTAATGTTGACATATTGTCAGCACGTAAGGAAGGTAGGTTAAATAAAGCCTGTATGTGTCTTTGAACGCATAATCTTTCATTGCCATAACGACCTTTAAGTAAATCTATGGCTATATTATAATTTTCTGCTGTTAAGGGACGTTCTTTAATAATTGAATTTTTTGAATTTCTGGAATTGCTGTGTTTTCATGCACTAGTGAACCGAATAATTCAAAAAATGATTGCCACCTATCTTCTTACTCAAGGAAGCGTGGAATTTCAATTTTAGTTAATAATGGTTTTATATTGTTCCCATTATTAACTCTCCCTAGGGTTTCTTCTGCCTTTAACTCCATGGTAAAAGCGCGAACTAGGGCTACGGCCTGAGCGTGTGTTTCAAAATAATTATTTTCAACATCTTCTCTATCTAATTGTTGCTCTGGACTTTTAATTTCAATTTCAAGCTGCACGAGATCGTACTTCTCGTAAGCTTGCTCGTAAGCTTTCAAGCGCTGGGAAATGATGTCAAGATTTTGTTCATCCTTAGGTAAGGAGGCTAGATATTTTTGGAAACGGGTAAGTTGGCCCTTATAAGCCGGCCGTTCATTTAATTACTTGTCGTCAATTGTTACCGGCATTGCTGGAAGTGTAGAATAACTCACCACCCTCCTTGAAACGCCAGGCAGAGAGCCACTCTCCAGGAATGAAGCTGCTATGGTATGATGGGACTGTTCGTGTTCCCCGGCAGAGCTCCCGCGTTTGGCCACGGTAAACTGAAATATTTAATAAATATTAGATTACACAGTCTTTTTGATAATAAATATGTGGTCTCAGGGTAAGGATAGCGGAATAGATCCCAGGTTTCAGGTACCATGGAATGGGGTGGATGGAGTAGCACCCCAATTGGGAATTAGCAGAGGATTAGGTTTCGGGCATACAGTGGAATGTAAATAGAGCGATAAGGAAGAGACCAAACGTTAATGACTAGCTTTAATACATTTATTTGAATCTTTGGATCAATAACAACAAATATGTTCATTAAATTGATAATTGAAAGGAGGCAATACAAAATGCCTGTTTCTCTAGGAAACTCCGAATCAACATTGCCTAGGAAATATGAATTACTAAACAAGTGCATAAGAAAAGCCTAATAACAGGCGACTAAAGAAGTATGTTCAAGAAAAAAAATAGAAGCCAAAAAAAAAAAGGCTTGGCCTTCTAATATATTAAACAAGCTTGATTAAAGTTGGCGTTACCAATGGTTGGATACTTGATACAGAGTATCTTCCCATAAAATCATCCTGCAGGAAACTCGCGCTGACAGTAGCAGGAAGTGATATTGGTTGCCCGGACAGGGCAGAATCGAAGTGTTGGTTCAGTAATGTTCAAAGTTCCAAGTGCAGTGATGAAACTTGGCCAAGAGTTAGGAGGCTCGCTGGGAGCGGGTCATAAAATCCAAAAATTTTTCCTCCAGGAAGTCTCGGCATGGCTTCCAAAAAAAATGGATAGCAGTTCCTTCGACGAAGTGTAACCAGCAGTAACAGGTCTCTTGGTAGTGACCTGGCTGGTGGGTTTCAAGCAGTTACGATTTCATATTGCAAAGTTGTAGTGAGCTGGCGAGTTGAAGCTGTCACTTGGATGAAGGGCGTTGACTCAGGACTTGCCCAGCACGGCAAAGTCCATACAATGAAGCATTCCGCGTAGAGTGGTTCCAGCCGCACGATATTTACAAACAGTGCTGACCCAGTAGGGGCCGTGTAGTGTTCAGGCAGGCAGCCGTGGTCAGGCGTTGACAGATGTAGACAGACACAGTAGAACGGAGATGAAGGCAATATATAGTTGAAATGACGTCATAGAAAGCGGAATATTCCAGATGGCAGGGGGGTGTTAACAACCAATCAGCGCATAGCTCCAGACATATTGCGAGGGTTACCGCTAAGGCAAGCACAATACTTTCGAGAAAGTGTGACAGTGCGGTGCATCTAGAAGAACACACTTCAGAAAAAGGTGAGTAAAGACAAGAAATAATAAAGAACAACAAATCATTTGAAACATAAGTTAATTAAACCATAAATAAACAGGATACCGCGTTCATACTGCAATTATTGCGAAGAAAAATAATGGGGCAGAAAGATTCAACAAATATTTCAAACCGTACGGGAAACAAAAACTACGAAATTATTCGCAAAAGCGAACACAGGGTGTATTTGATATGATGGAAGTCCATTACACTGGTGATAGAAGGGACTTTTCTAAGCAAATATCTTCATGAAATTTAGTCGTATCTTATTTAGTGTAGGTGTAATTAAATCACAAAAATCGTTGGCCAATGTCTTGGAAAAATGCTTAGGCTGCGTTCCCCTAAGCAGCACAGCTGACTTCTCCCCGTCGCCCTCCCCTTCTAGGCTAATGAATGTTGACAAGAGTCTGATGTCGAGTGACCTACTCGCCTTGTCTGCCAATGGCATTGAAATACTCAAACCGAGCCTATGAACAGCTGATTTACACCTTCATGGGGAGTGGCTGCATGACTAGTGATGGTGGATCTGTCTAGGATTTTGCCAGCCTCATGGACCATGCATAGAAAATAAAAATCCTAAAGATTTGGTAAATTAATTTAAGGAACTGTTGGTCTATCTTTGTGTGAAGATAGTGCAACAACTGTAATAAAAATATCAATAATACTAATAATAGTAATAATAGGCTTTTAGACACACTAATTTCTTTTATGTTTCTCTTTGGTATGTCGAGTTGCCAGACTTTTATGTACGTAGGATTTATTGTATGTGCCGTGAAAACCATGGACATGATCGTATTAGATCCCATTCATTTACTACATGACTGAACGTAGATCGCACCCTCGGAAAGGTTAGCACTCTACCACCAGAACTACACATGCTGACTCTTATTATTATTATAATTATTATTATTATACTAATATTATTATGAACCTATAATAATAATAATAATAATAATAATAATAATAATAATTATTATTATTATTATTATCATCATCTACATGTGGTGCTAGTGTTTGGACAGATTACCATTACCGGCCGATATGCAAGTCTGGGCGTGTTGGCGCAGCGGTCCAGCTGTTGGCCTCTCACCACGGCGGACCGGGTTTGATTCCCGGTCAATGCATGTGTGATTTATTCAACGTGAAATGCCATTTTCTGTGGTTCGGATTCCACGTAAAATGGAGGTCCCGTGGCTCATGATCACGAGATTAGCGGACACGTAAAACTACAAACTTATTTTCACTACTACAGTCACCACAGAATCACAGTTAATCAGATAATTCCAATTTCCACCCAAATACACGGGACCGATAACCAAAGGTATGCCATTGCTGGTACATCACAACATATCTATGCGGGCTTCAAGGAACGAAAGTACAGTTACTGTACTGAAAAAGCCACTTCTAAGCTGGAAAGTCGAAATCGCTACCCAAGAACTTCCGGACGAGTCGGGTTGTTGAGAGAACTACTGCCTTCTGCATTAGATTCTACAGTTGAGTATCCAGATCCAGTTCTTTATGACCTTGGAGCAAGGTACTTGGGATCACGCCCGAACTTGAGACAATGATAGGCATGGTCTTTACCAGTTCTACTGCCATTGCCTTTTGGTAGGGCCGACCAACTCGCTAAATTTGCTTTATTGTTATTTTTATTATTGTTATTATAATTATAACACTGTATTATAACAATGTATTTGTATTTTGTTTTCATTTTCGGGTATTTTCATATGTATGTACATTGTTGATTGACCAATAAATCAACAACCCCCTCCCCAGCTTATTGCCACCCCAGGGCTGGAGATGGGATGGGACAATTCACAATTACGTACATGTGGTACCGTACTAGTATCAAATCTTGGAAGTAGTTTTCCATGGGTTCCCACTTCTACCCCAGGCAAATGCCGGGATGGTTCCTAACTTAAGGCCACGGCCGCCTTCTTCCCAATAACCATAACCGCTGGCAGTGCAGCCCATGAAGGGCCTAGACCCACCAAGCGACCGCTGTCCAGCTATTTGGCCTGCAGATATTAGGGTGACGCGTGCATCGGGTCCCCTCGGACATTAATCTTGATTTTCCTGACTGGGGCACTGCCTCACTGTCAGACAGCTACTCAATTGCCCTCACGAGGCTTAGTGCCCCCCGTTCCCGCCCTCACGTCAGTTTCTAATATCCCTGATGGAGCCGGGATTCGAACCCAGGGCCTCCGGGTGAGAGGCAGTTGCGCAGCCCCAACACCACGGGGCCGGCGCCTTCTTCCGAATCCTCACCTGAATTACTAATAACCACATTACTACAGAAACCACAAAAACACAGGTTATCACACAAATTCCACCCACAACCAGCTACATGGGGCTAAATGACCAAAATCGCCAAGCCTCTCAAACAAAACATCAAGTATTTTACTTCCGTCTTAAATGCCTAGTTCTGAACAGACTACGGGATGTCGGGATTTTGTCACACTGTATTTCATTAAGTGATTGTTTTTAGTATTTTCAGAAACTAGTCAACAGAAGGTCCGTCACGGACGCCAATGATACATCAAGGCTGAGTATCGAAATTATTCTATACATGAACATCAATCAATGAATTCCACACTTACAAAGTAGGCTACACAATACTACCGGTCCTAACGTCCCAAGCCATTGCGTGCGTTGTCAACAACAACAACAACAAGAACAATGGCGATACACATTTTCTTACGAGACGGTACCGCTTATCCTCATATCAGTTGATAGCCTACCACCCCTCAAGTCAACCGGTATGGTCAATGCTCCGATTACGTTACAACTTCTCCTCCGCGCGTCGTCACATCTCGCTCCGCCTCGTTTCACCCAGCCTGCCACACCACTTTCTGCTTGATTAGTTTTTGAAAAAAAACTAAAAACATTGACTTTTTAATGTTTAATTTTCAATTTCAAGATAGGTGACAAATTTTTTACCTAGGAAGCTTAGAATAGTCTCTTCTATCACCAGTGTAACGGACTTCCATCATATCAATTACACCCTGTATAATGCTCCTTTTCTAACAGTGTTGGTCTTTATTTAGCAATATCATCGTGAATTACTCATTTGTACACTTAAATGGTGCGCCTAGCCGCCGTTCTGAATCCATGCAGTCACTGTTCTTTTGCTTTGGATATACAAAGGGAGTTATAAGGTTCTATGTCATACTTGCTGTTCGTCGTTAAACCTAATCACACATACAGGGCTTCAATAAGGAAATAATTTCTATTAATTCCGACATGTGCGCGGTATTTAATAACGATACTGTCTTCCTGTTTTGGCACTGATCAAATTTTACCTTATAGGCCTTGACAGCGTATGGAATACACACACGAACATGAGATTCAAGTCCGTTCCCGTAAACAGTTTCCATCTAAATTAAAGTAACTATATACGCCCGTTTGTAATTATTCATGTCGATTGTAGTGCTTATTTTGCAATGTAAGAATTAAAATCCATACAGTTTAATTGTAAAACCAGCTGACATAAATACCCAAGGTATGCATTTACAGAAGACGCAATAGAAATAATTGGAGTTTGCAGATTGATCATCACTACATACATAATATAGGCTATAAGTAGTGTTACCAGTCACCACTAATGCGTGTCATTGAAACGCCCATAGTTAAATCTTATTCATCAAATCGAAAATACATTAAGTGTTTCTCCTACGTCTAGAAAACCCAGTTAGAGTAGGGAGATTGTTACCCAACGCTCTCCCTCTATATGGGCACATGCACAGTGTACCTAGTGTCATGGCACAAAAGGTACGAGCATAGGTGCAAGGAACTCGATATATCTTAGGTCATTGTTTCAAATCATATTGATGATGGAGGTCGATCTGTATTTGGGGTTTCTTACGATTATTTTTCACTAATTGTAAGCAAGTTCCTGAGTGCGATCTAAGTACTGTACAAGTTAGTTGGCATGGAAAACGGGATGAAATATACTACACTGAGTCCGGAAATGTTCTCCGCAGCGCCTACATGTGTCTGCGAGAGCTAGCTACAGCAGTTACGTTGGCAGCACGGCTGCCGCTTGCATCATAAAAAACAAACAGTAAACTTTGTACCCACCAAGGCCATTCATAACAGATGCTGGAAGTGTTGTCCTTGTGTTCGAAGACAGACATCAACACGTCTACACATATTGTCGAAGACTTTCACTTAAGTTTTTTTCAGGATGGGCTGCATATAATTAATGATATTCACTTTAAGTTCCTCAATCCTTTTTGTTTTAGTTTTGTATACCTCAGATTTTGCTGCACCCCACAGGAAATAATCTGGTGGGGTTAAATCGAGAGACCGTGGTGGCCAGAGGCCTTTAGTTATTATTCTATCCAAAAAAAACTATTTAAAAGGCGAAGTGACTGGTGGGACGTATGCACTGTAGCACTGTCCTGTTGAAAGAAAGAGCATTCACTTTCGTCTTCACTCTTTTTCCGTAATCAGTTTGTTTTAATTCATGAACCTCGGTAACTTTATAAGGTAACTCCTGAAGCTTGTCACTTACAGCTTTACGTGGTGTCAACTTAGAGATTCCTGTTTCTTGAGCTAATTTTCGTGTTAATTTACTATGACTGCGCAGCATTATATCGGAGATTTCATCAAGTTTTTCGTATGTTAAAAGCGTAGGCCTGCCTGTTCCCGGTACATCGTGAACTGAGCAAGTCACACGAACTTAACTTATCAAATCCCGAACGGTATCACGGTTTGGACACTTTGAATTAGGAAACCGCGCCTCAAATCTTAATTTTACATTTTCTGTAAACGGATAGCCTTCGCGAAAGACGTATTCCCCCAAAAGAACTTTCTCTTCAGTAGTAAACATTGCCGCCTGTATACTGTTGCACTCTTCCAATAATCTATCTGAGCGCTCGCAATACACACTGTAAACATACTGACGATTTCGACAGCCTATAGCTCAAACGTGCGGGAGTCCCCCTTTCAATGTCGCAGTGATGCCAACTAAACTGATGACGAAACCACTCGCAGCAGCACGTAGCCACTGCGGAAAACATTCTCGGGCGCCCTGTATTATTCATACAAGCAAACGCGGCCACCATAAAACACGGAGTGGCAATTCATACAAACAAATTACACACAGATAACTCCGTAGTGAAGAGAATTACAAGATTTGCGAATAGTGATAGTTGTTTAAAAACCGTAAATGCCCATTCTCGAAAATATTGCTTGATACGCCATCAACTGTCAATAAACAGCGCCAATCTTTCGAGTGGGTTGGGTGTAAGATTGTTAGTTCGTTCTTCCGGGCGTGGAAATTCCTAGCGGTCACATAGAAGTATTGAAGTTTATGTGTATTGTTATTGATCTGTTGACTAGGAAGATCATGGTCATGAGCCACTTGTTTTAGGTTCTTGGTAGGTGGCTGGGTATGTGAATGTGTTATCAGGTGGATGGTCACCAATCTATGCCCACTCCAAGTACCGAAAAAGACTCAGCCAGGTATGTAGCCTGTACAATTCAATCTGATTTAACCATTTAACAACAATCAGATATTCACTCTAAACAAGCAAATTTTGGAGTTCAATCACCACTTCCAGTATCATAACACAACACCACATAGACTACAACTAACGAATATTGACGAGTTGCATTGTCCGAACTAATACTGCAACTAAATAAGTGTACATATTATAAGTACGTTGACACTTACTATCAGACTTAGATTTTATAGCCTACGTGTAATGGATCTGATGATGATTGCTTGGCGAGAAACTGGTCATCCAAATGTATTTATTAATCTCACTTTTTTCAGGATTGGGGAATAACCAATTACAATTGGGTACAATCGTGTTGACCGACTGAAAAACATCAAACTTCTTTTACTAAGGCAAAACTGTAAATGGCTTCATACACCATAGTCTACTTTATTTCATTCTTAACTCAAATGAACTCTTAGACTTTTCGCAATTGATTTTCCACAGTCAACAAAAGTGGGGCTGAGAGAGTAAATTGCAGGATCAGGATAAGGATGCAATTGTGAATTGAAGTAATTTATTTGCAGTAGGCCTATGGTTATATGATTCATCCTTCCTCCGTTTTATTCGTGGAAATGCTTCAATCTCAAAGTTACCATGAAAGCAATTAAAGGTCAATGTTTAGTTTCGTATTGGCCTCTGGAATGAGTGATGTGGTGTTTATGGTCAACAGTGAGTTTGAGTTTTGATGGACAGATAAGCTCTTGGTAGATTTCCTCGTGATAATCCCCCAGTTTCAATCCGTATCAATCAGCCACTCGTTAACTGTCACGGCTTTCATAATTGATCACCATCTATATGGCTTCAGGTCAGGTTTTCATGCCACTACCATATATCCTTCTTCTACAAGGCAAATGTTTTACATCATTTCACTACTGATCGTAATGCGACTAATGGATCTCGATTTCCGACTCCTTCATTAAGGGGAGTCATCACTATTGACTTCCAGCGTTCAATGTAGTTGTGAGTCAACCATACATATGAATAGTCCCTAATCTATGAATAGCATTGCAGCTTCCTATACTCATGTATCTTCAATTTGAAATCGTTATACACCGAGTCAAAACATGGTAGCTTTGCCTCATTCAGTTACAATTAATATTTAAGTGTGTCATGTAATATTTTCCCTTATACTCACAATACAAGGCTCCAACACCTAAGCCAGTTTCTTTGAACAGCTTTAACCAATATGTGGATTTCTAACATGTATCTCCACAAGAAAGAAATAATAATTCTCATTTATGGATTTCTCTATTTGCTTATTGACTTAGTTTTGTTTCTTTTTCTTATCATTTATTTATTTATTAATTCATTCATATGCTGACTTTGAATTTATTTTTTATTTTATTTTTGTATTTATTTTTAATTTACTAGCTACCCGACCCGGCTTCGCCCGGGAACAGTTATAAATGCATTACGTGATAAGCGCCTTTTTCCTATGTCAATGAACAACGACCAATATCGGTTTTACTTCTTGGCATGATGGGTTAAATTCACTGACTGGACTATTAATTATATTATCAAGGAGATGCATGTGCAACAAATTCTTGTCAGACGTAATTTAAGAATGGTGAGATGCATGAAACACAAATCCCACTTCCGTCCAATCTTAACTTGACTGTGAACTTTGCGGAACGAAAAGTTCACAGGCGAAATGAAGAAAAGCCGAGTTGCACTTCCAGAGAAACTCCAAACACAACCACTCTCCTCTAAAGTTTTTAACTCAACACGACTCGACAGTTTGCTGCAGGCTGTATCAGGAGCAATAAGCTCGTCCACTAGCTAAGCTGTAACTGGGGTGATAGATAGGCCCCTAGATAGCTCGTAAACTGTCGCCTCAGTAACTGAATGGAGATTGTTGGAAGAAATGAAAATGTTAAAACCCTTATAGTAGGCGATGTATTGAAGATTGAGATATGCTCTCCCGGGCTTTTTTGTAGAACTTTTCATGCAGAATAATTCTTACACTCATAGTAGCCCTATATAGATATGTTTAACGGTTTTCCCAGCGTCAGCTTAAAAAGTGTACGGACGCCTGTATTTTTTGACGTTTTTACTGAAATCGTTAGTGCTTGACTTCCTTTGGTCATAAATAAATTATTTTCTACAGAATCATTCCTCGAGATATCCTTTACAGAATGGTTAAAACCGCATCAAAATCCATTCAGTGGTTCTCGAGATTACCCGTGACATCCTAGAATCTGGGAATTTGTTTTATACTAAGTAGATATTATACGCCAATCAGTATAATTTAATATAATATAATCCCCCTTCCGTCCAATCTCGAATTGACTGTGAATTTTGCTGAACGAAAAGTTCACAGGCGAAATGAGAGTTGCACTTCTAGGGAATGGCGAGGTGAATGAAACTCAAATCCCCCTTCCATCCAATCTTAACTTGACTGTGTTTCACAGGCGAAATGAAGAAAACCCGAGATGCACTTCCAGGAAAACTCCAAACACAACAACACTTCTCAGAAGCCTTTACTCAACACGACTCAACGTTTTGCTGCTGGCTGTATCTGGGACAATAGGTTCGCCTGCTAGCTAGGCTGTAACAGGAATGATAGACTCACCCTTAGCTAGCTTGTAAACTGTCGCCTCAGTAGTTGAATGGACATGGTTGGTAGAAATTAAAACGTAAAACCACTTATAGTGGGCGATGTATTGAAGATAGACATATGCTCTCGTGGACTTTTTTGTAGAACTTTTCATGCTGAACAATTCTTACATTCATAGTATTTAGATATTTTTAACGATTTGCCCAGCGTAATCTTACAAAACACTCGGACGCCAGTGGTTTTCGACTTTTCCACTGAAATCGTTACTGCTCGGCTTCCTTTGATCATAAATAAATACATTATAAATAAATTATTTTCTTTACAAATCATCCTCGAGATATCCTTTACAGAATGGTGAAAACCGCATCAAAATCCACCCAGTGGTTCTCGAGTTTACCCGTAACATCCATGAATTGGGGACTTTTTTATACTAAGTAGAGATTCATTAATTAATTCAGTTTTTATTTTTTTATTTATTACTTCATTCATTCAATTATTTATTCATTTATATATTTACATATTTATAGTACTTTCGTGGCTATATAGTTACCGTACACTAAACGTTTCGGTAGACCACGGCAATGTAGTACGGACATAAGCCTTATGCTGGTCAAGGGTTCTACATGATTATATAACTGGGTCGTTATCGAGTCCTTACCGATAGCTTCCAGTAGGGATTACAAATAAAAACTCCTACTATTCGAGGAAAAGGATGGGAGTAGGTCGTAATTATTCGAATCTGGAAATGCTCCCAAATGAAATAACTTGTTAGCATAACGCCCAGTTTATTAGAGTTTGTGAATTATAAAACCCACCACACTGATAAAACTGGATTCAAATTAACCCCGAAATGAAATAGAAACGCTGGTTTTCACCCGTTGTCAAGGATGATGCCAGCTCTGTGACTCTTGGTAACTCGGATGGATACATCACATATTCCAACTGACAACCATACAATGACCTGAATGACCGATCTCCCTACCGTCGTCCTTCCCGATTGACTAACTACCACACATTGACTGACCCCCTATTGATCTTATCCTGCAGTTTTTCATAATTTGGAATCTAATAAGAATTAACTGAGATTGATTTTCCGATAGGTTTCGCCTGAACCGATAACAGTGCATAACAACATAATCCAAAGTTTTTTTTATACAAGTCATTGATCTGGTCGTAGATTTTATACTTTTTTTCGTTTAAATTCTGGCTGTTTCTTTAAAATTAATGAGCCTGTGGGTATTTCCATCACAATGATTCATAAATTACCGCTAAGCAAAGGTCAAGAATAGTAGGCTAATAGCTTCCAAAATCTTAAGATCAATGTGGTGCAATACAGCATACTACGCCAACCAGCAGTACGGCAGTATACAACCTTACTAAAACGGACAGGATCAAGTATTACATTTCATATACCCTCCCCATTCCATTTTCTCATTATCTGAAATTTGAATAGTTAATTTCGGTTCAGCTTCAACTAAGAATCCTACGATGAAGTGTATGTTAATTGCAATGGGTTGGCCAGATCATAATCTTCTTTCTTTAGTCACAGAACAAACGTATTGATAACAACGAGGTGACTACTTTCACAGAACCAATTTCTGCTATGGGGATTGAACTGGTAAACACAATAATTAATACTCACAACGTATCGTGATGATGATGATGATGATGATGATGATAATTGTTGTTTTAAGGGGCCTAACATCTAGGATAACGGCCCGCCCTCCTGATTTATCGTGATTCACGCTGGACTATATTGAAAACTTGAATATTCACTGTTTAACATGGATATGACTGGCCCCGTGGCGAATTGGTTAGCGCACTAGGCTTTGGCCCAAAGTGTCTCGGGGTTGATTTCTAGCCGAGCCATTGAGAATTTTAATCTTTTGGCGGTTATTTCCCTGGCCCGGGGACAGGGTACATGTGCTATCTTCATCGTCATTTGGACACGAAGGTCACCCACGGTCTTCAACAAGAAAGATCTGCGCCTGCCATACGACATTTTTATATACCATCGATATACATTTTCCACTGTCTGATTTCTTTGGTTCATTTTTTTGATGACGCTTTGAAATGTTAAATCAGTTAATACAATGGACTAAATAGTGGACTGATTTTATTAACGTAACTAGCAGTAGTGCCTGGCTACGCCCGGTGGATTTATTTGTTTTATGGATGATAATGAATAAAACAATAGAACTCGCGCATGACTTTTTTTTTATATTACTTTTTGTGGTGGCGATGGATATGGTGTTTGTAGTGAGGGTGATAATCAGTACAGTATAATGGACGTAATATTTAGGTCATTTTCCCCTAATGATAATAATGGTAATAATGAATAGGGAAACGGCTATTTACTAACTACAGCACTGACATATAATTTACAAACAAATTTCTAAAAATGATTATAAAGAGGAGTAAGTGAAATAAAAGACACTGCCTAGGGCCTATATCTCATTGTCTGATAGAACTGTAGAGACCAGTAATGTCATCTTTTGTCGCATAGCGACGTAGGAAAATAATCAGAACACTTTGGAAAACATCGTCTGTCCCAAGCTCCTGAGGTAGCAATAGTATCATTTATGACCACATAGCGTTCAACGATAAGTTTCGGAATAGATTAAGGTAAATTTAAAAGCACCAACGCTTATTGCAGCTGATAACCTCAATGTATTGCACCAACACCATTGCACTTAAACAGATGCATAATATGTTCATGATGATAACTGTTTTAAGGGGCAAAATATATCTTTTTGCACTAATTACTCCCCGTGACTGCAATTTATAAGCAGCGCAAGATTTAACAATTTTCGCAATTCTGTACCAGAACACTGGTAGGGGCGACGTGATGCAACCCGAATTGCCAGTCAACAATAGACTTATTAAAATGCTCTTACAGTTACACTACTACGGACATGAATAATTCTAGGGCCTAAATACATGGTTTTCAAGTTCAGTTTGTTTGTTATTCTAAATGTAGGAAATGGGGAGCGTTGTCCAAAATATCAAGTGGACAGTGTTACCAGCAGGGTTTCAAAGTGTATGTATAATTTGGTGAAATTAGGAGGAACGGTGTAGATTTGTGATAAAGGGCCTAAATGCAGGGAATGGAGTGGTCTGTCCGAAATTTAAAGTGGACAGTGTCACCCGCAGGGTTCCAAAGGGTAAGTGTACAAAATGTGGTTCAGATAGGTGAAACGGTGTAGATTTGTGCCAAAGGGGCTAAATACAGAGAATGGAGTGGTCTGCCTGAAATTTCATGCTGACAGTGTTACTCGCAGGGTTCCAAAGGGCAAGTATACAAGTTTTGGTCCAGATCGGTGAAACGGAGTAGATTTGTGACAAAGGGCCTAAGTGCAGGAAATAGATTGGTCTGTCCGAAATTTCATGCATACAGTGTTCTTCGTAGGGTTCCAAAGGGTAAGGATACAAATTTTGGTTCAGATCGGTGAAACGGTGGACATTTGTGCCAAAGGGCATAAATGCAGGGAATGGATTGGTCTGTCCGAAATTTCATGTAAACAGTGTGACTCGCCTGGTTCCAAAGGGTTGTTAGTATACACATTTTGGTTCAGACCGGTAAAACGGTGTAGATTAGTGTCAAAGGGCCTAAAAACAGGGAATGGAGTGGTCTGTCCGAAATTTAAAGTGGGCAGTGTTACCCGCAGTGTTCCAAAGGGCGTGTGTACAAATTTTAGTTCAGATCGGTGAAACGTTGTAGATTTTGCCAAAGGGCCTAAATGCAGGGAATGGAGTCGTCTGTCCAGAATATCATGCAGACTGTGTTGCTCGCAGGGTTCCAAAGGCTAAGTATACTCATTTTAGTTCAGATCGGTGAAAAGGTGTAGATTTTGCCAAAGGGCCTAAATGCAGGGAATTGGCTCGTCTGTCATGAATTTCATGCAGACTGTGTTACTCGCAGGGTTCCAAAGGGTAAGAATACAAAGTTTGGTTCAGATCGGTGAAACGGTGTAGATTTGTACCAAAGGGACTAAATGCAGGGAATGGAGTGGTCTGTCCGAAATTTAACATAGCCTAAACTATTTCTCTAGAATCTGGCTATCATATAAAAAAAGAATTTTTCGAATTCGACTGGTAGTTCCAGAGATTAGTGCGTTTAAACACAAAAACACACAAACAAACACACAAACTCTTCAGCGTTTTTATATTAGTATAGATAGGGTGCTTGAAATCAAGTGGATGCGGACGTAACTTTTTGTTGGGCGAAATTATGGGTGACCGACATTTGTGTAAGTCTACCCCCATTATACCCGTATCACTGGAGTCAAGGATGAGATGTTATGAACTATTAAGTGGCGGGGGACTTTTAAAACTGGATGCCCTTCCTGCAACCATTCTATTGATAGGATATAATTAAGGATCAAATGATTGAAGGTGCCTTGTGGCACAGGTTATCAGACAAATTTCCACACACCCCCTAGTACACGGGGCTAAATTACCAAGATATCAAATGCCCTTAAATGAAACAACAATGTGAATGAAACTAAGCAAAGACCTAGAAGGAAGTGGCCGTGGCCTACTGGAAGGTACCTTCCCGGCATTTGCCTTAAGTCGAACAAGTTTTTCCGTGAATAAATATACAACCCATTTTCATATACTGTATCCTACTTATGTTAATTGACTCTTATGAACATACAAAATTTCAGTTTGCATGCTGTAATAGATTTGTAGATATTGAGAACGGTCAAAATATTTCGGTCGCCATGTTGGATTTTTATACATGTAGGTCTTGTGTAAGTCTACCCCCATTATACCCGCCATGTTGGATTTTTATATATGTAGGTCTTCGAGTTATGTACTATTACATGAAGATTATTGTGTAGTTGTAGTATTCAAATTTCAATCCCATGATTACGGCACAAGAAATAAAAATTAGATTTTTAAATTTCGTACAGCTTCCATCTTGTGGTTATGAAAACAATTGTAATAAATTATAAGCCAGTAGATAAAAATTTGTATAAGTATTTACCGTACAATGTTTTATTGCACTCGGACGATTGAATCGTAAGAAACGTCCATTTAAATATTTTCATTTCGCATCGCCGCCATGTTGGATTTGAGCTCACCAGGTTATTGAAAATCCCATAGTTGAACTTATGTGTATAGCCTCTATCAACACACAAAATTTCAGTTTGATTGCTGTCGTAGATTAACAGATATTGAGAACCGTCTAAATATTTCGGATGGCCGCCATATTGGATTTCAATATATGTAGGCCATAGAGTTATATACTTTTAGATGACGATTATTGCGTAGGTTCATTATTAAAACGTTCACTTCGATAGCATGCTTAATACACAAGAAAAAATCATTTTAGCTTTAAAATGTTGCACAGCCGCCAACTTGAGGTTATGTAAACAATTGAACTAAATTAGATGGCAGTGCATTACAATGTGTATAAACATTTACTGTACCAAATTTCACTACTCTGTTGGTTAAATCGCATGAAAAGTTTATTAAAATATTAAACTTCGTTTGGCCGCAATGTTCGTTTTGTACTTTACAGGGTTTTGAAAAGTAAATAGATGAACTTGTAGTAGTGTGATATCAGTAATAGTTTCGGAGATAAGGAATGCCGGTGAAATATTTCGCACAGTCGCCATCTTGAGGTTATGAAAACAATTGAACTAAATTAGAAACCATTGCATTGCAATGTGTATGAACATTAGCTGTACCATGTTTCATTGCGTTTGGATTGTTAAATCGCGAGAAAAGTCAATTTAAAAGTATCAAATTTGCTTGGCCGCCATGTTCGTTTTTTATTTAACAGGTTTCTGAGATTCTCATAGGTGATTTTCTAGTAGTGCCCTTTATCATCGTTCAAAATTTCAGGGTGATATCAGTAATACTTTCGGAGATATAGAATGCCGGTTAAATATTTCGCACATCCGCCATGTTGGATTGGTAAGACGTAATACAATTATGGGGCACGGTCCGGGTCGGCCAAAATAGTACTAAGACCTTACTAAGTTGCATTGAAATCTCTCCAGCCGTTTAGACATTAATAGGGGAGGGGGGGGGGGGGGCACGCACACGGACGCACACTCATATACACACACTTACACACACGAACAAAAGGTGATCTCATAGGCCTAATTTTTCATAAATAAAAATAGGCTAAAAACCATTTCAAGGAAAGCCAACGGTGGATTTCGAAACTTTCGCATATTGATTCCAGAGATAGCCTGGCCACATGACACAGCTGACACTTAGTGACCAGAGATTCCTTTGTCGGCAATGAGTGAGCGATATGCCTGAGGACGAAAAATGGACCAAAGTGTAGTGAGTGATATACGTTGGACGAAACGTCCGGGTAGTTTTTAAATTCGAAGCACGCCATTCTGCTTCATTTCCCTTCTCTGTACCTGTACTTACACAGGCTACAAGCAAGTGAGCTCTTATCCAGCCCCGTAGTGTTGAGGTAGTGCCCCTACCTCTCACATGGTAGCCACGGGTTCCTTTCTCGGCTCCGTTAGGGATTAGAGATACTGACGTGAAGGCTGGAATGGAGTGTGCTCAGCGTCGTGGGGACAATTGAGTAACTGTCTGACAGTGATGCAGCAACCCGGTCACGGAGACCAAGATAAATTGCTGAGGGGACCCGACGCAATGACCACGCGTCACATCTGCTGGCGAAGGAGCTGGGCAGCGGTCGCCCTTGTAGGCCTAGGCCCTTCATGGGCTGTAGCGCCACGGGGTTTGAAGTGAGCTCCTAGTTCACAAGCTCACTGAACCAGTGCCTGTCAACCAGTAACACTTTTAGGGAACATCGGGTGGATGATGTGTTCGGTGCTTCACTCACACAAGCTGCATTCAATAGTGTGTAGGATTCCCCACGGTCACGAAACGTGAACACCACTACACTTCCAAATCATCGCAATGCTCAGGTTAACTCATGAACTGCTTTTAATTTGTTTGTTCCAAAACAGGGTGTACTCAATTATACTCTCATGCATGAACAAAGTAGCAGGGACTGATTTTCATCAGATTTCGAGATCATTTTTATTTATCCCCTGGCGTAAGCGAGGCGCTGAATTGAGCATCATGACCACCAGGACGAGTTTCGGCAAGTCCAGAGATCGGAGATTTCAATGCTGGCGCTAACAACGGCTATCTTGAGTGTGGATTTTCCCCAGGTTATCCTGCACTTCCCCCAGGCAAATGCTGGGATTGAACCTTACCGCAAGCCCTTACCCCAATCCTTAGAAGTACAGCTACCCATATTACTACAGTCACCACAGAACCGCAAGTTGGCATACAAATAGATCGCACAGCCAAGTAAATGGGGATGATGACCAAGGAGTCCCAAGCCTGTAACATGAATTTATATCAACAACACAAGTTTTATACAACTGTAAGAAATTAGGATTTTGAATTTTCGTCCCCAAAATAAGAATGGAGGACATATTAATTAGTTGTGAATATCTACCGGTAGGCATCACGTATTCTATTTAAGAACGCATAGGGTGTCCCATTCAAACAATTTAGTACTAATTGCACAATGCTCCGTGATTTGGCTTGGTGAGGTATGGGTGGATAGTTAGTTTTATAATGTATGCTCATCCTAACAAGTATTTCCGAGAAGAACTAAATAATCTCTTTTCATATAGTTACTGAACCAAGTTTCATAGCGCTAGGATAATTAGGTTGCGAGAAGAATCCATATAAATATTTAAAATTCGCGTCGCTGCAATGTTGGATTTGTGCTCATCAGGTTATTGAATGACCCATCTGTGAAGTTACGTTAACAGTCACTATCAACATACACATTTTCAGCTGGATTTGTGTAACAGATTCGCAGATACTGAGAATCGTCTAAATATTTCGGATGATCGCAATTCTGGATTGTTATACCGGGTTGTCCTCCAGCTCCTTGCGATCCAGTTTTATGCATCCCGTCGCATGTCCTGCGATTCTGAAATACAGTGCATCTGTACCACTCCCTAAACCATGGTAATGTAACGAGATGCGAGTTTACGGGCTAGAAGTCAGCAGGAATCATGAGTGCCGCCATTAATTCGGTATGGGTACATCGAATGAACCCGTAAAATACGCAGAACACGTACTTTAAAACAGGAGGTGCACGAGATAAGTTTGTAGATCTCCGGCCATTTGTCTAGATGGAGAATGTTTAACTTATCAATATTTATATTTATTGCTTGGATAACTGTTTGAGAATCTACTTAATTCAGTCCTCTCAAGTTCTCCTCGCGCTGAGTTATTATTATATTCCAAAAGAATTGAAGACGTTGAGAATATATGTTATTTGTTGGTATACCAATAACCACAAGTACTTTACAATATATACATGAAGTCTGACTTGCTTGCTGTGTGGTAGAGCGTACTCTGTGTCTACTTAGCCGATGATATGTCAGAAAAGAAAGAGTCTGTCTTATACAGAGACATCTCTCTAGCAGTGACCACTTGGTCTAAAGATGTCAGAATGAATGAGGTCGAAAATGATCTGTACAGCAGTATTTAACATCAGGTTTCATTGGTGGGAGAAAGCTGGAACAATCGGGCTTCCTAGGCTTAGCCGAACAGAGATTCACCAATTGTGAGTATCTCTAGCATATGCATCAGGGCTGTGGCACGGGGCGTAACTTACTATTGTTTTCCACTTTGCTAGGAACCTCAATACTAGTAATTAAATGAGAAAGGAAGAAAATAACTGTCCTTACGAAAGCTGGCGACAGTCAGTAGTGACAAGAATGTGTTTACCACAATGTCTAGCATCTTGGTTTAATGCTTCTGAGAAATAGCAAATGGAATTATGTTCCTTTGAGTGGTAAATGTTTACAACAGCTTGCTTTTAACTGATACATGTCTTATCCGTGGGCTGGAGCGGATTTGAGCAATATCTTAACTTTCTTAGACTCACAGAGGGTTTCCAATATGAATAATAATAATAATAAAATTATCATTTAAATCCCAAAATTAGTGGTTGACACGTTTTGGTCATGGCTAGTAAGGGGGTCGCTGGGCAGTGTACATGACTCCTCTAATCTAAGATGCAAATTACTGACCTCAGTAATTATTACTTTCTTCTTACATCTAAGTTTTGCAGAGTAATACAAGTTGCTTAATTGTCGTCTAAATATAAACAAGATCATAAATACTATGATTAATATAAAGGTTACATTGATGGGTACAAATTGTTTCTTCGTAATGTAAGTCATAGGTATAGGCTTCAAATCTAATTTTAGCTTTGTTACATCGAGGTGGGAATGGAAAAGGTTTATTTCATTATTTATTAAAGGTTCATCATGAATAATTAGGATTGGGAAACTATGAATATAGTTGGTAGGTTTTTGATGTAACGTTATTCCTAGGCTGGAAATAGCACAAGATTCATTTGAATATATTACCTGTGGTCCTGAGATTCGTAGAGAGTTTTCAGCTTCTATACATGTTTGCATAATTATCTCAGGAGTTTTGCTAAAAAAAACAGGATATATTCCTTATTGATAGGTTGAAATAATTTTATCTCGTTACTTATTGAAGCATATTCACATCCAATTGTGTTTGATAGGTTACAACTTGTTATTCTAATATTGTAATACATACATACATATGATTGAATATTTTTATACAGGGCATAGTGGACCATTTAGAAGTGGGTCCTTGCAAATAATATTTTTCTGTTGGGACAATTGCAATGTTCTCAATAGTTGGTACTGGAGTTATTTCACACAGTTGGTATTGACTTCCATCTGTGATTGGCATAGAAATGATTACAATCATTTCCTCGTCCAGTTTAATTACCTGAGTCTTTGATAGTTTGAGATTTTCAAACTGGTGATACTGGTCTGAGTGAATCATACTTTTGACAGGATATATAGACAATAAATGAAAATGAAAATCCACAGCCTGCTTCCAGTCTCCGACCGGGTCAGGAATGGAATGAATGAAGCCCCCCATCTAGCGGCGAGGATATGAACTGTGCCGGCTGCCGAGGCCTGACGCACTCCTCTGGGGCAATGATTAAATGAATGACAGATGAAATGAAATGATAGTGGAGAGTGTTGCTGGAATGAAATTTTGACAGGGAAAACCGGAGTACCCGGAGAAAAACCTGTCTGCCTCCGTTTTGTCCAGCACAGATCTCACATGGAGTGACCGGGATTTGAACCACGGACCCAGCGGTGAGAGGCCGGCGTGCTGCCGCCTAAGCCACGGAGGCTTTATAGACAATAAATGATTTACTAAATTAGTTAAGTCTTTTCTTGAAAATAACCTGACGTTAGTCATTTCGTTAAATGAAAGGGAAATGGTTTGTTGTAGCACACGCAATATTTTGTTGAACTTTTTAACACACATTAACACGTACTGAGATTCTTCTAGTAGGCTGAACTTGAAGTCTTCTGTTTGTAGAATACCTTGAATTACCTTCATATTATATTACTAGCATGGTTCATTTTCGAGCAATTGAATTTGAAAAGATATTAATTTATTAAAATGTTTTATTTCTATTATAATTAATTGGTATTAATTTATTTAAATTCTTTATTTATTTCAATTCAAGCCTCCGTGGCTTAGGCGGCAGCACGCCAGCCTCTCACCGCTGAGTCCGTGGTTCAAATCCCGGTCACTCCATGTGAGATCTGTGCTGGACAGAACGGAGGCAGACAGGTTTTTCTCCGGGTACTCCGGTTTTCCCTGTCAAAATTTCATTCCAGCAACACTCTCCACTATCATTTCATTTCATCTGTCATTCATTTAATCATTGCCCCAGAGGAGTGCGTCAGGCCTCGGCAGCCGGCACAGTTCATATCCTCGCCGCTAGATAGGGGCTTCATTCATTCCATTCCTGACCCGGTCGGAGACTGGAAGCAGGCTGTGGATTTTCATTTATTTCAATTAATTTATTTCTATTAGAATTAATTGGTATTAATTTATTTATTAAATATGGAAAGGTATTATTAGTCTTTATTACTAGACTGGAGACAGTATCTTCAATATGTTTAATGCCTCTATCAGAGTAGTTAAAAAAATGAAACATGAAGTTATGGTAATTATTAATTAATCTGGAATAGGAAGAACTTCCCTTTTAGGTTTAATGTCTCTAAATTCCGGACATGGATTTTACCATTTTTCATTTTACAATGAACTTGGTTGGCCTCAATTTTGAATATTGTACCTTCGTTGTACAAATTCTTAGATTTCTTATTCCTGGTTAGGGGATCCAAAACATGTGTTTCTCCTATTATATAGGGGTGTGTAAATGTGGATTCCCTTGGATAGGATTGCTTTCCGTTCAGAATCTTAATTTGGTATGCTTGTCTTTCTACGAACTCGTTAATTTTCAGTGACGCAGAAAAGATATGGTCTAAAGCTTTGTAATAAGGACCATACAGGGCATTGAACGATGGTTGTTTAGTTGTTGAATGGATCGATGAATTATAATTCATGATTGCATTAATAATGAGTTTTGGTAGTGGGGTGATTTTATCATGATCTCTTGAAATTTCTCAATTTCACGAGCAGAGTAGAATTTAATCTCTCTACTGGGGAGTTTGAAGAGGAATTTAAAGGAGTGGTTGCATGATATTCGAGGTTAATAAATTTACAGTATTCTGTAATTAAACTATTCTCGAATTCACCCCTTGGTCGTGGGTAATTCTCTTGGGATAACCATGGTGTGAGAAATACACTTGTAGTTGGTTTAAGGCCGCTATGGCTGTGCCATTAGCTAACACGTAAGCTTGTCCGTATTTTGAAAATACATCTAGTATTGCCAAGACTCGGGTTTGTTCAAAATGGAAAGTGTCTATATTAACTTGTGCAAATCGGTGGTCAGCCATAATGGGACCTTGGTTTGGTACTACGTTTGGGTGTCTCTCATATTTGTTCCTCTGACACAAATTACATTTGTTAATCACGTTTCTAACCTGTTCTTTTAATTGTGGTCAATAGTACTTGGTTCGAAGGTGTTGGAATGTTTCAATGATTCCATTGTGGTTTATTGAATGATATTGTAATATCAGTTGTTTCTCTGTTTCTGAATTTTCAATATCTTCTAGAAATTTTGATGTTCTAATGATTATTAACTCGGAGGTAAATAATTTCTGGCATACTCGAATGAATGGAATCTCTAGTGTCACATCATCGAAATAGGTGGCGTATCTGTTTGAAGTGTGTATGACTTTATGAATGTGTTTTCTTAAATCTTCAGCAAGATTTTCTCGTGTTACTAGAATAACATATCGAGTAAACTTCTTGAATAATTTCATTTCCAAAACTTTTGGAAACTTACCATACTTCACTATTATCTGGCTTCTATTCTGGTTGAAATTTCTCTCTGACATTTTCAAAGTGAAAATCGGGTCTTCTTGATTTGAATGTATTGTTTCATTATCTATTTCCTATTGATATGATTTATCTCCATGGATGGCTACATTAGAAATTGCTTCTTCATTTATGTTAATTTGAATCCGTGAAAGGGCGTCAACTACATAGTTAGCTATGTCGTTGAAATTTTTATTGTCAGAGTCAAACTGTCCTGAGAGTGTGCAGATATATTCTTGAATATCATCTCTTGTAACGGGGTTCAATTCCAGTGGTTGTGTAACAATGCTTTCTAGTGGTTCAGCTAGAATCTGTTCTTTAACTCCCTGTTCTACTTCTGTGGGATGTATGATATGGTGGTTTTCATTTAGGTAATGCATTTCACCGTATTTAACATTCAGTAAATACACCTCTTCTTTCTCACAATTAGTGGGAATCGCGGAGTTAATTTCATTAACTGCGGGTTGAGGATTCACTTGTTCATTTGTTATGTGAAAATGAAATGATATGACTTTGTTATTTATAGTGACTAGGTTATATTTATAATCTATTCTTACTCCTAGCTTCACAAAATCAGCTGTTCCAATTAACGCATCAAGGTAATTATGCCATTTCATGACTAGAAATTGTATTGGTTCGTTAATTTCGTATTCTGAAAAGATAGGGAACTGTACATTGTCCTCACCTATTGTTTCCGAATGAACAGACTGAATGCAGAATTGTTCTTTGCATAAATATTCTGTAAAATGTTCATGGGCTACGCTTGTGTTCATAATGGAATTGCAGGCACCACTGACTATCAAGATTTTAAATCCGAATAGGGTAATGAATGGCAATTTCGGAGCGTTTCTTATATCATTCAAGTTTTTGGCTGAGATTGTTGGGTAAGACGAAAAATCCTGCTGTTGTGCATAATTAAGCTCAGAAGGATCTTCAAGTGACTGTTGATTATATCGAGCATAGTGCTCGACAAAGGTTTCGAATGTTAAATAGTCAGTGTTGTATTCATGTCCCTGTTCTGGTTCATATTCATACATGGGTTCGAATCCTTGTGTCTGCTGAGGATATTCTGATTGTACCTCAGCAGGATAACTATTTGTTTCGTGCAGGTCTTCCTCGTGTGCATTTACATTTGCTCGAGTGGTGGATACTCCTGACATAGGTTTTTGGTAACTCTGGTTATTGGGAGTGAATCGTCTTCCAATATTATTTGGTGTAGGATAGGGTCGGTTTGTGGGTTTGAAAGGTTAGTTTTGTGGTCTGGCACTCGAGGGGTTTGAACGCTGGACAGGTCTGAAGTTCGGTTGTGGATTTGGATATCTGAACTGCGGGTTTGGTGGATTTCTAAACTGTCGCATCTGCGCAAAATACTTATGATGTGGTCTTGGGTACGTAAACGGATTGTGAGAAACCTGGTTTAGTGGTTGGGTTGTTTGACTGTTCTTAGGTGATGTTTGGGGATACACTTTTTGACTAGCAGTGTTGTTGGGAGGATATTTTGAAGATCCTCTTAACTGATCCATTTAGTTTTCATGCGCGCGGTCATTGTCATAAATTCTGCAATGTCACAGTGCACTACTTAAATCTGCAATTTGTGCGTAGCGCAAATACGCACGGTACGGCTCTAAAATGCCGGCTTTAAATGTGTTTAAGCAAAGCTCGCATAGTTCTCTTAGTTTCAACTCCAGGATCTGATCCCTGTACTTGAGTTTGCATAAGTTTTACATTGGAGTACAAGTGCATCTAATCTGTCATGATATTCTGTGTAGCTCTCATTTCGTTTCTGAAAACAGTTGGAAATTTCCTGTACTAAATGTCTCTCGTTTTTCACATCTCCGAATTTCTTGATTAACTTCTCCTTGAAATTTTATACCTACTGTTCGCATCCAGTTCGAGTATACTACTGGCTTCACCTTTCAATTTGGATATTACAACATTAAATAAAAATTCGTTAATTACATTTGAGTTGGCGGTCGTGGCTGCTCTTCTATGAGTGTTTAGAAAACTGTCGCATCTTGCAAAGAAATAATCTAGACTGCAGGATGGACTTCCATTAAATTCGGATAACAATTGAATTTGGGCGTACTCGAATTTTGATAATAGGTTTGCTTCAGCCATTTTAAATTATTATAATTTGAAATTAATTTAGATAAAACTGTTTTAAGATTTTTTTTTAAAATTAGAATTTACTTATTTATAGATGTTAAATAAAATATATGTGAAAGAGCCCCGATTATGTTTCCACAATAAAGAAGAATAACTTATTATTATTACTAATTTTTAAAAATTAATAATATGCGGATATCCCGTTTAGATTCTCCACAATGAACTAGTGAAAGTAATAGTTCTTCTAAAATGAGAATGATTATTGGGTGATGAATTTTTTGTTCATAAAAAGAAAGGTTTGGTTTTAATATTAATTCAGAAAGTGGATAAAGAAGTGTAAGGTCTGCTAAATCATAACGCACTTTGATTATTCTTTCTGTAAAGCAAAATATTTATTATTATGATTTTATTATTTGTTTTAATTTCATTAATTTAATTCAAACGAAATAACAAGAGTAAACTTCGCTAATCAAAATCTACCGTAATTTTGTTCTTGTTTGAAGGGCAAGTATTTATTATTTAGATTTTTTACTATTATTAAGTCAAATGACAGTGGAAAAACGACGTATCTTTCGATTAAGTTAAATCTCAGTACATTTCAAAGGCAAAATGAATTTATTATTATCTTATTACCCACGTATTAATTCAAATAAAAATAGGAAAAGCGACGTATCTTGCGATCAAGCTAAATTTCACTTTATTTGAAAGGCAAATTATTATTATTATTATTATTGCTCAATATGACTTATAAACCATGTGTTCACTGCAATATTCAGGCATCACAAAATAGACATTGTTTTGTACTCACAGGCAGAAAAGAATCGACAGTTCGGATCTCATCATCATCGTACTGCTTGCTTCCCTGTTGTCGTGTGGTGAAAGGCGTCACTTGGGGCGTCGCGTCGGCTTCTTGGGACGTTATCAGCTCGCACGTACAGCAATGGTAGAAGTCGGTTGTTGGTTCCCTGATAGCGTGTGGTTGAAAGCCGCTGCTTGGGACGTTAGTCTCTTGGAACGTTATCAGCTCGCACGTACATCGATGGTAGAAGTTGGTAGTTAAAAGGCCCATATTTCAGAGCTGTCAGCTTACCTCCTTCCTTCAAGTCTTCGGCGTCGTTTGAGTGGTCAAAAGGCCCCTTTTTCAGAGCTGTCTCCTCACTCGAACGGCGATGGCGGTTGGTTCCGAAAAGCGCTTGTTTCAGCGTTGTCGGCTACTTCCCTCTCTTCAGCGTGCGTAGTCAGTTGGTTGTCAAAAGGCGCTTATTTCAGCGTTGTCGGCTAAACCGGCTACCCCAGCTCGCTGGTTCTTTGGAATATTTGACTACAGAATGTTGCGGGTCGATACAGCTTCTTGGGCAGGCAACGAAAGCCGCTTACTTTAGCGTTTTCTGAATGTGTTATCTAATCTAATATCTCCATCTCAAATTTGCCATTAGAACAGGTAGACCACTTCTCGTACTGTCCCCGTTATCCTTATAGTAGGCTGTCAGATATCCGCCCCCTCAATCGGATTGCCAATAATCAATCGCACCGGCACAGCTACATCAATGAAAATGGCACTGACAGATACTATCGAGATTAGAGTACAATAGTTAACAAGAAATTATTGTGGAACACACCAAAATATACGGGGGTTCATACTTACCTTTACTTACCTCTTAAATTTATCTCGGGGACTGGGTTGTCAACTGGATCACTTAAAGTATGCCCACACAATAACCTCCACCATGATATTTAAAATGAACCATAACGAGGACGAGAAACTTTAAACTGCACAATAATTTATTTCACATAAAGAATGAATTTAACAAAAATAAAACAACAAAATCCACGTGGCAATCAGAAGCCATCGACCACATAACCATGTCCTCCTGTAGGACTAGTATACTCTACATACAATGTTTCAGCTTTCTCAAGCTCAAAATAACGTAAAAATAATAATGCACTTGGAATGGAAACGGGATTTGGGACGAGACACATATAGCAATTGTTTTGCGTGTTTATACATATCACATTTTATTTATAGCCACAAGGCTATTATGTAAACGTCCTTGGCCTCTATCATACAGTTGTCCGGGCCAGCTGCAATGCACCTGCATGGTCAAAGTGGACTCACCCCTCCGTTCAACCCTAGCATATGCGAGTTACATCAGAGCTTAGCTCTCCTTCAAAACACGTTAAATGTCCACATCTCAACTGAAATATTATCACGCAAATCCTTTAAATGCTCCATTCAAACACAAGTGGATTACTCCAACAATCCCAAATCATGTTTAATTGTTCAATCCACATGTTTAATTAGCGTTGTTTAGAGTATAATAACAAAACTCTAAATGTTAATAACAAAAGTTCATTAATTATTTATAACAATAATAAATTGTTTATAACAATGTCAAATGACAATTGAAAATTTTATACACGCCTCTATTAATCACTTTCATTACAAATTGTTATCAAAGATATTTACAAAATTATTTACAATATTATATTGTGTATATTATTTATACAAGAAATACATTAAACCACACGTTTATCCGGTTGATAATTACTCAAATCGTGGTGATATAATCGACCAATGAAGGTTAGTTATATTTAACTGTCAAATTCAGGTTTAATAAGGTTTAATAATAATTATAATATTTGTGACGGTAACCTCCATTCAAAATCTTCATCTCAAATTATTTAACACTCTTGTTAACTTTAACAGTATCTTCACATGAATAACTTTCAAAGAACCAGGACAATACATTCAGCGGAAAATTACTTCGCTCAAAACGCACAAAATTGCTCAACAATAGGCCCAGAATTCATCATATATCTTAATATATATGGCATCAAAATCTTCCAAATTACATACAAAAACCTCCACTCATAAATTCAACAACTTCATTTATTACTGTGGGAACCTCCCTCATTATTCAAGGGCATTACTCATCAGCGACTTTTACAGGTCCACTGAACTAACGATTATACATCCATTGTTCCTCTTCAAAAATTCTTATATTCATCAATTGTATTAATGTCTGTTATTATTTAACCTTCGTGGGTTTCATTCATGAATCGATATGAAGTAAAAATTTGCCAATCACAAATAAATTTAATAGCAAATACGATTAGACACTCCTCCCTGGTCTATCAAAATTGAGATTAATATCTTCAAAGTAACGCAGTATAAAAATACTATCTTCAATCAAAGTTCATCTAAACTGCATAAATAGTCGAATAGAATACAATTAGACTGTGGAATGCAAACATTATTGTTCCAATCTATAATTGAGAAAAACTCCTATCAAATGTTCATTACTATAGTGTATTCAATAAATCGTAATCAAAGTTCATATTTCATAAAATTGTCTATAATGCAATGATAAATGTCTATGTTGCAATCATGTTCATAAAACGACTAGTATTTCAAAGATCGTCGACAACGTATTAGATTTTAACGCTCTAAAATCTTTTAATCATTCTTCTTTCTTGAGGATGACAGAAAATTGGTCAAAGTAATTTACTGAATAGAATTACTTTAATAAAATGACACGCTGTCTGAATTCAAATCTGCCATAGAAATTCGTTAATTTTTACAGTCAAATCGAGACTACAAAAATATGCAAATTAATGAAAGAATCTAAATTATCAGTCTCAACTGATCCAAAATTATTTAACTATGCCAATGACATAATAATGTCTCAATAAAACGTAGAAAAAGGCATAAATCATCGAAGTGTACTGAGTACAGAAATGTCAATCAAGAAAATGGGGCAAAAGATAGGACAAAAAATATAGGAAAAATGGTTGCTCAGATATCGCTACATGACTCAAATAATACAAGAAACGTTCACGACTACCTTATCTGTTGATTGAAGTTCTAGAGGAAAGTTTTCAAAGAAAACTGCTGTTGGTTCCATTTCACCAGCGTAAAGATGTGCTCCGACCTCGAACCTGGAATCAGCGTCCTCGGAGAATCGAACTGCTTCCTCCTCCGGAAATTGCACTGCTCCATGTATACGAAAGACATCCTTCTGGCAAAATTCTTCTTTGTGCGCCGGGTCCTCCCTGGCCTCTCTTGAAAGTTCCCTGAAGTTCCGGTCGCAATTCGCCATGAATTTTATTGCAGTTATTTCCGCAGAAATATTCATAATCGTGGAGTATGATAATATTTCCACTGTCATCTGATATAATTCAGCGATGGATTCACGATGCATGAGTGTAGTTGGATGTTCACTACATGCTCGCTTTTGTAGAATGACGATTAACGAAGTGCCATGCTGTTACTTCACTCCATCGATATATGTCCCAATTGCATTAAAGCCTTAGCCTTCCATCTTCACTTCTGTTATAATCATTGAAAGCACTGCCAGACTATAATGTTCCATAGTAGAATGTATCGTTGTATTACCAAACGTATTCTCCAATATCACGGTTGCAATGCACGTGTCAGCCGTAGTGTATAATGTAGAATTTTAAAAGTGCTTCTCAGGTGGCGAGAAAATCACTTTTGTCTGCAGCCTTAAAATGTCAATATCTTTCAAAATATAACTGTGAAATTGTTCAAATCTTCTACACACCTCAATGTTGTACTGCCCAATTGAATTATAATAAAGGCAGAAGTTAACTCTTTATATCTTATCTCGTAGAAACGTTAATGTGAGCGTTACAACTTCACCTAGTTTCGAACAGCGTAAAATGGAACTGCCCCGTGTTCGTTCGATGCGCCGGGCTTTAACCACACGCTAAAGATGACTTGCTTCACTTATTCACTCGAAAATGACTATATGACATCTGAAATATATATGCGGTATCAGCGGTATGAGAGATATGAGAGCTCCTCTCTCCTGTGCACGACCTTTTATCAACTTCTTAAGGGGCGTATCCATCCCTTCCATAGTTCGTTCCTCCGTCATTGCTAGAAGTTTTAACTTTGGCTATACTTGACGGATTTTCAAATTTCAAAAACTCAAAATTAATTTCTTCAAAATTCCAAATCAATGCCATAACTGAAAATAGATTTCCACAAATCTGCATGCCAAAAGCAATCAAATATCGTAGTTTCAGCAATCTCCGTCTTCCTTCCAAACTATCGTTCATTGGTTCAAGCCTCTCCTCCAATAGCGTAACTTCTTCCTTAGCACAATACCTTGTTTCCTGCGACTGCGTCGTAAATCTCAGATCTTTCTCGAACAAACTCATGACGTCACCAAGAATCTCAGCTCAATCAGCCTACTTGCATGAATTCTACGTCATCCGTGCCTACGTCATGAATATACACGTCACAACTATGACAGCCATAACTTTATTCATATTTGCCAATACAGCCATCGTGGTCTCAATATAATTCAATTTACGGGGGCAGTACCTGGGCAATACCATTTCTGTGAGCTGTACCTGTGAGCAGGATGTGAATAAGAGAATTGGCGCAGCCCATGCAGCATACGGACGATTAGCGCACCGTGTCTTCATGAATAAAGATCTGTCCATGAGTACAAAGCTTGTGGTGTATAAAGCATTAGTCATTTCTACATTGTTGTATGGCTGTGAAACGTGGACCCTTTACCGACGTGATCTTAGGAAGCTTGAGCGCTTCCACCTACAAAAACTTCGATCAATCCTGAGGATTAACTGGGAAGACCACATTACCAATACTGCTGTTCTTGAAAAGGCTTAAATCAACAACATAGAATCATCCATTATAGGTCACCAATTTAGATGGATTGGTCATGTCCATCGGATGGATGATGTGAGATTACCTTGTCAAATGCTATATGGTGAGCTATGCTATGGCACCAGACTTCATGGTGGTCCTAAGAGGCGCTACAAGGACCAATTTAAGCAGACCCTGAAATTGACAGGTCTTGATACACAAACCTGGGACTTGCTGGCTGAAGACCGCTCAACTTGGCACCGTACCATCTCGGACACTGTAAAAACGTTGGAAAGAGATCGACGCACACATGCAGAGGCCAAGCGTCAAGCTAGGACACTTCGACCAGCCCAACCACGTCCTCCTCCAGTAATACTATGTGACTTGTGTGGACGCTTGTTCCATGCCAGGATTGGACTCTTCAGTCACCGTAAACACATCCACAAACTGAACTGAAGGAAGAAGATTTATACTCGGATCCGAGTTAAATCCGATGATGATGATGATGAGAGTAATGTGCCATTAAATGAAGACTATTTCATGGCACATTATTCAAACATTTACTTCAATCGCATAATAAGGACACAACGAATAAAAACTTAATTTTGAATTTCAAGCAGCCCCCATCCTGACGTTACGAAGACAATTGAATTAAATTAGATGCCAGTAGATTAGAAATTGCATAAATATTGACCGTATTAGGTTTCACTGCTTTCGAATAGTGAAGTCGAGAGAAAAGTCCATTCAAATATTTAAAATGTGGATGGTCGCCATGTTGGTTTTGTACTTAACAGGTAATTGAAAGGCACATTGCGGAACTTATAGTAGTAATATATATCGCCGTACATAATTTGTCTGTGATATCAATAACTGATCCGGAGATATAGCATGCCAGTTAAATATTTCGCTTGGCCGCCATGTTGGTTCGGTGAAACATAATAAAATTTGAAAGGCACGGTCGAGGTTGGACGAGGTAGTAGTATGCACTTACCGAGTTTAATTGAAATCTCTTTGATCGTTTAGAATTCATTAGGGGGGAAAACACATACGCACACACGTACGCACACACGCACATACGCACACACGGACTAATGAAAAGAAGCTTATTATATTTTACACATCTCCTTAATCATTGCCTGATTTTCTTGAATATCAATAATTTTACACATTCCAGTAGTATATACTGTATCCATACGTGGGAGAAAACTCCACTGCCCAGTGTCGATGAAATTATTACCCTTACTGTGTGCCATGTCTAAGTCCAAGGGAAAGCTGTGGCTGTATCTTCTACTAAGCCACGACTGCCTCGTTCCAACTCGTTGCCTGGTGTCATAAGTAGGGTATACGTTATTTCGTCGAATTAACCCTTTTGTTGAGTTTGATAACCGGGCTAAACAACCACTCACCAGGTGGGATATCATTCTTACTCCTTACTGACCCCGTAAAGAATGTAATAGTTTAAAATATAAAGAAAAAGATATAGACTACCAATGTGAAGCGGTACAAAACTTAAGAAGTTCAAATTGAAATTCGTGTTGCAATGTTATTCTAAATATGTGGGCTTCTCTCATGACTCAGATTTATCTTCCCGTTTCAAGACGTTCATATGAAAACTGTACAAGATTAAAATTTGAAAAGTGCCATATTTTTCCCCGTCGAAACGTCTGGAAATATAAAGGAATTCCTTCTCCACCAACCAACTACACTCCTAAAAAAATCTGATGAATTGTAGCAAGTCTGACGTTCTCCAAGTACATCACTCGTTCGCTTGCATACCATGAATTGTAATAGTGAAAGATGGCCACTGTGTTTCCGGCTCTTAATGTGATGAAATGCTCCTAGAACTCCCTGCCCTCTAGGGATGACAAATGTCGAGCAGAAGCCGGCGTCATAAGCCGTTTCCTATCCCTTCCACAGTTATGTCTAAAATTATATTTAGGAAAGAGAACGTGGAGAAATCATTAATAACAAAGAAACAGAATCCGCATACAGTAAAAGAAACCCCTCATCCTTCTTTGTAGAGGCCGGATTCCAACAAACGATTTCTAATTTAACAAAGTTTTTGTTTGTTGACTTCTTGCACATTAGCTTGTAGACTAGGAAGACAAGTTACCATTATTTTAGGACGAGATTGATCATCCCCTTACTACTCCTTCTCTTTCTTATGGCAACTTTCTCAATGATCGTAGGATAATAACAATAACAGTAATTCTAATAATAACAATAATAGTTACAATAATAATAATAATAATCATATTAATTGAAGTATTTAGGAGAAATTATTAAGCCAGCATAGTTGAATCACGACACAAACAAGCAAGGATTTGCAAAGTTACAAAAAGCATATAAAATTACATGGATCAGGTAGGCCTATAATAATAATCCACATCACAGAACGCAAAATTACGACACTACACGACTATCGTCAACCTCCCACCAGTACCGTCACCTTGCAGAAGGCAATCAGGTATTGCCAGGTGTTTGGAGGCTTGTGAGCTCAAGTGATCCTTGGGGCTATGCCAGCGGGAGCTTCGGCTCATGGTAGGGCCACCAAAGCTGGACAGGCCTAAGGTGATGGATGGGCCAGACTACGAGCGGTACCCTGGACTTCCAGGTTGGGGGTTGGGCGTGGGACTAACAATCCAACTGCGGAAAATAACACTTGTTACGAAACCAAAGGAAAAAGGAAAACGGACGGATGGAATGGATAAGCGACCTTGGCAACGGAAACGGTACATGAATTGGTATATTGGGACATGGAATGTAAGAACACTGAGTAAACCTGGTGAATTACGGAACATGAAGAAGGAAATGAAGAAATATCATGTAAAGCTGGCAGCAATACAAGAGATAGAATGGAATGGAAGATGAATACTTGCCACGGGGACACACACTCTGTTCTATAGTTGTGGGAACAGAGGATATGGAGGGACAGGTTTTCTTGTTGATAATGAGTATAAAATTGTTATACTGAATTTTAAGCCTCTTAACGAAAGGCTGTGTGTATTAGGAGTAAAAGCCCGTTTCTTCAATATATCCTTCATATGTACATACGCACCAACCGAAGATGCAGAGGAGGAAGAAAAGGATCTTTTCTATGAACGGATGGAACAGGAACTATCCCGAGTGGCAAAGCATTATGTTAAGGTGGTTATCGGGGACTTTAATGCACAAGTGGGAAGAGAAATTGTATACAGGAGGACAGTGGGAAAGAATATTTTACATGAGGTGGCCAATGATAATGGTATTAGACTGATTGACTTTGCTATAGGCAGTAACATGCTTATCAAAAGCACATAGATGCAAAGAAAGAATATAAGGAAAGTGACATGGTGCTACCCTGATGGGATCATAGAAAACCAAATTGATAATGTGCTTATAGATAGACGACATGCCTCAGATGTGTTGGAAGTGGATAGCATTTGAGGATCAGATGGAGAGTTAAATACAGACAAAGGATAGCCAAGTACAGATAGATTAAGAGAGCTGTTATACATAGGTTTGATCGTTTGGTGATGCTAAATTAAGAAAGAATGAAAGCATATTTATTATATTTTGCCAAATAAGCTAAATGAAGTGGAAGAGAAGGAAGGAGAAAGTATAGAAGAACAGTGGCAGACGGTCAAAGATATAATACAAAACACGGCGGAGGCTGAGCTGGGCAAAAGTAGAAACTGAGAATGCAGGATTGGTTAGATGAAGATTGTAGAAAGAAGATTGAAGAAAGGATTGAGGAAAGAAAAAGAATGTTATAGAGAAGAAGGAAAACTACTGTAGAGGAATATAGGGAGAAGAGAAAAGAAGCAGACAAGGAATGTAGGAAGAAGAAGAAAGATTTTTAGAAACAGTAGATTGAAGAGTTAGAACAGAGACAGACGGCTCAAGAAACAAGTGTTAAAGATATAAAGAAAGGATTTCAACCCAGAGCAGCTTTCTGTAAAGATAAGGAGGGCAACTTGATTGGAGGTAAAGATGTGTTAAATAGATGGGTGGAGTATTTTAGTGAATTGCTGAATACGGAAATTGGATATGAAGGTGAGGTAAAAGTTGGACAGAGGGAGGAGATGGGACAGGAAGATAATGGAGTAGAGACTGACCTAGAATCAGTCAAGGAACCCACATTGGTGGAAGTTTAAGATAGTATTAAGGCCCTGGAAAATAATAAGGCGCGGGGAGAAGATAACATAACAGCAGAAATGATGAAATATGGTGGGGAAAAATTACCAACTCTGTTGCATGAGATCATGGTAGAGATATGCCAAAAGGAGAAAATGCCAGAGCACTGGAACATAGCAATACTCTGCCCTATAAATAAGAAACATGACAAAGCAGACTGTGGTATTTATAGGGGGACTAGCATAAGTACCCATTCTTCGAACGGTCTTCGGTATTAATAACCATATGTTACCAATTGATCTACTGTTGCAATGTTTAGGGGCTTGGAACCTGTTTGTTGGCAAAGAAAAATGATTAGCTAAAATGTGCTCTCAAACTAAATTTACCTAACGTGTTCTTCTTGGCGTGAAAATAAAATTCATTAATGTTAGACGAATCGCAATACACGTCACATACGAACTGACCTTAACCGTTGTGTCAAGTGCCCAACTACAGGAAGACCCCTTTTATAAATTATAAAGGCTTGTGGTGCATGAAAAATCAGTTTTCTATAGCCTCCAATGGCCCAAATTCGTAAAATCAGCAAAAAAGAGTCTACTATTTCAAATCAGGAATTTTTGAAAATAATGTTGCTGTTTGGAGATATAATAGACCTTCTGTACGACATATCGCACGTGTAAGTCGTGTGAAGAAATCTAGGGTACTCCTTGAACCCCTTAAGCGCATTGATGAATTTTACAGTTTTAGTTGGTTCCGTGATAACCTTATAGCCATTTGCAACCTTTCACAGAATTGTAATAAATAGAGTGGCATTACTTATTCCAGAAATAGATGGAAAGTTGGATGCCACCTCTTGAGATACTTTTGTCATGGTTAGTGGCTTGCATTACTTCTTTAGTTTATTAAATGAAATTAGTTTTCTGGGAATATCTAAGAAACTGTTGGGTTTAGAGCCTTAAAATATAGTTTTCGGGGACACTTTACGGCTCTTGAGGGGCCCCGAGTTTTGTTTCTGACACCAAGGGTTTGAAAATGAGTTTGTCTCGTCGTTGTACGCCATAATAATGATAATAATTAAAATAATAATAATACTAATAAAAATTATAATAATAATATAACAATATAGGGATAGGGATATAATAGACATTCCGTACCATACCCGCACGTGTAAATCGCGATAAAAATTATTGAGTACCCCTTGACCCCTTAAGCGCATTATATGTATTGATGAATATTTCAGCTTAATTTGGATCCGTTATAACCTTATTGTCGTTTGCAAACCTTCACAGTAATATAATAAATGGAATTGCATTGCGTCTTACAGAAATATATGTACCTCTGAGATTCTGTTGCCATTGTTACCGGCATGCATTCCTTCATTAATTTATTAAGTGAAATTATTTTTTTGGGAATATCTCGAAAAATGTTGGTTTTAGGGCCTTTAAATGTGGTTTTCGGGGTTCTTTTAGGGCCCCCGAGTTTCGTTTCTCACATTGAGGGGCTGAAAATGAGCTTTGTCTCACCCTTCTACGCTTATTTCAGCTTGTATTTTAAGGGGGTAGGCCCCCTGTTATGAGAGGTACGGAGAAGAGTTACATCAATGATTAGTGTCGTGCCTCTGATGAATATCTGCATCATATTTTACGTTAATCCACCCAGCCGTTCTCGAGTTATGAGGACACAAAATATTGTCCACAGACAAACAGACAGACAGACACACAAAATTTTTACGCGCATCCATCATAAAACAGTCTGAAACGCGCAAATATCGCAAATTTCCGTGGAAATTCAGAAAAAAAACTTTAATTTTTGTATATTTAGACATTCTACGCTTATTTCAGCATGTATTTTAAGGGGGTAGGCCCCCTGTTATGAGAGACACGGAGAAGAGTTACATCAATGATTAGTGTCGTGCCTCTGATGGATATCTGTATCAAATTTTACGTTAATCCACCCAGCCGTTCTTGAGTTATAAGGACACAAATTATTGTCCACAGACAAACAGACAGTCAGACAAAAAACAAATGCGTGCATCCGTCACAAAACAGTCTGAAACGGGCAAATATGTCAAATTTCCGTGGAAATGCAGAAAAAACAGACACACATTCATTTTTATATAATAGAGAAGGGATATAATAGACCTTCCGTACCACACCCGCACGTGTAAATCGCGTGAAAAAATTCTAGAGTACCCCTTGACCCTTTAAGCGCATTGTATGTATTGATGAATATTTCAGCTTAATTTGGATCCGTTATAACCTTATAGCCGTTTGCAAACCTTCTCAGTAATGTAATAAATGGAATTGCATTGCGTCTTACAGAAATAGATGGACCTCTGAGATACAGTTGTCATGGTTACCGGCATGCATTCTTTCATTAATTTATTAAGTGAAATTAGTTTTCTGGGAATATCTCAAAACTGTTGGTTTTAGGGCCTTAAAATGTGGTTTTCGGGGTCCCTTTAGGGCCCCCGAGTTTCGTTACTCACATTGAGGGGATTGAAAATGAGCTTTGTTTCACCCTTCTACGCCTATTTCAGCATGTATTTTATGGGGGTAGGGCCCCTTTTATGAGAGGTACGGAGAAGAGTTACATCAATGATTGGTGTCGTGCCTCTGAAGGATATCTGTATCAAATTTTACGTTGATCCACTCAGCCGTTCTCGAGTTATAAGGACACAAAAAATTGTCCACAGACAAACAAACAGACAGACAGACAGACAGACAAAAAAATTATTTTTGCGCGCATCCATCATAAAACAGTCTGAAACGCGCAAATATCGCAAATTTCCGTGGAAATTCAGAAAAAACAGACAAAATTTCATTTTTATATATAGAGAGATAGCATTGCTGTGTTATGTGTATAAATGTTTAGCAAACAATATAGCAGGAAGGCTGAGAATATGCAGGTTGTAACAAGAATGTACGGCACAAAATGCAGGGCACATTCCTCGCACGTCGACGAAGAAATTATATTATATGAACATGGGTCCGGAAACGCTTTGTTTCCATGTTATACCTCATTGTCTCCAACTCATTAACCATGGGAAACACACAAGAGCAGAGCGTACCAGCATACCACATGCAACTCGTGCTCACAAGAGATGTTCAATATGCCCTCCGTGCGCATTGATGTATGCATCAACCCGCCGTCGTAGTGAATCTCGGATGCGCTGATGATTCCTTGGAGTATTGCGTTTGGTTTCCTAGCCTTCCATAATACGGTCACGGAGACTCCGAACATCAAGTAATGGGGTTTCGATACCCAAGAGCTTTAAAACGCCCCCCACAAATAAAAGTACAGTGGATTTAGGTTCGGAGAGCGTGGAGGACAGGAACCTCCCCCTATCCATCTGTCACCGGAGGGGCAGATGACCTCGTAGTTCCGCCCCTTAAAACAACAATAACTAACTAACTAACATCTGTCACCGAATCTGTTATTTAGGAGCCGACGGACATTAACACTAAAATGATGATATGCTCCATCGTGCATGAAACGCATGTTTTGTAGCACAGCAGTAAACAAGTAATGCCGTAAGTCGCATGGCAACAGGGCCATGTGAAACAAAACACTGGTTGTGCACCTACAATTATGACAACGTAACCAGACGTAACCAAGAGTGCATCTCCGCCCTGATTCTAACGTTCTGTTCTTGTGTGATTCCCATGATTTATGAGTTGGAGAAAATGAGTGTAACATGGAAACAAAGCGTTTCCAGACCCATGTTTATATAACATAATTTCTTCGTCTACGTGTGAGGAATGTGTCCTGCAATTTGTGCCGTATATTTTTGTAGCACCCTGAATGTAGAGGAATATCTAGGAGATTACCAGTTGGCTTCAGAGTTAATAGATCTACTACGGACCAGATTTTAACCATGAGACTGATCCTTGAAATATGTTACGAGTTCAACATTGATGTACACCAGCTGTTTATAGATTTAAAACAAGCAGTATGATAGCATTAAACGGAATCAGCTATGTAAGGCAATGGAAGAGGCAGGCTTACCTAATAAATTAACAAGAATGGTACAAATGACTTTAGAAAGAACAAAATGTAAAGTAAAGTTTGAAGGTAATTTATCACTTGCCTTTGAAGTTAACCAAGGATTACGACAGGGCGATTTTCTCTCCTCCTTACTGTTTAACATTGCCTTGGAGAATGCAATGCGAAGGATGCAAGAGGGCAACGCAGGGGGAACATTGTTTGATTTATTATCTAGGAGGAAACAGGTTTTGGAAGAGCAGCTAAGGAAATTAGGGGAATACGGGGCGGAGATTGGACTGATGATTAATCAGTCGAAAACAAAGTATGGTATGCTGACATTTAGGAGAAAATATAATGAATTAGAGCACAATATGAAACTGAATGGGAAAGAATATGAATGCTGCAAAATATTATATATTTAGGGTCAATGATAGCTGAATTCAATAATATGAGAGAAAAAATACATGCAAGGATAGTAGCTGGAAATAGGAATTACTTTGCTCTAAGCAAAGTTTTTAAAGCAAGAAGTCTTAGTATATATCTGAAGCTGACTGTATATCGCACGGTAGTGAGACCTGTGGTGATGTACCATGACTAGAGTCACCTGTTTTCGGTGAAACATTTTGCCCGATTTCGTCAATTATTTTTGTATGATTTCGGTATATTTTTCGCTACTTTCGTTTCACTTCGTCAAAAATTTCGCTATTTTTCGTAAGCCTTTTTTAGTAATAATTTGTACCCGAAATAAATTTCAGCATATTTGGATGCTAAATTTTCAAATGTATTGTTTACATATTTACATACTACTATGGAAAGATACAAGTTCTCAAGAAATTTGTGAAAATGAAAATTGCATCATCAGTTCCATGTCACTAGGAGTCAGTCCCGTTCTGCGGTCCGACATAATGTTGGAATAGGTTGAGAATGACAGCTCGCAGTCAACTTTGCTGACTGGGATTCACAACGCCTTGACAGCAGCATCCACAAAATGTTCACGTTCAGATTTCGAGGACAATAGAATAAATATTACATCAATGTTTTCACCTGTGTTACAAAGACTTCTTACTTGATCCCTAAACACACAATATGGCTGAAGAGGTTGGGGAATTTTTCAGACTTTTAACAATGGGAATATCTTTCATTAAGTGACAGATCTCCTCATTTCCTAAATTACTTTTCACAATGTTTCTTGGATCAAAAAGCCTCCTCATAGCATAACAAACAACTTTTCCTGTGTCTGATTCCTTTAAATGTTTCAACTTGTTGAAAATAGCTGTACCTACCGATTTAAAGAGAGTTGTTTGTTTCGGTAGATGAGAAAGAAGATCTGAGGTTTTTTGAACAAAGAATTCATCCTCCAGAAACTGAAAACTTTTACAAAAGTCATCAATTTGGAATAAATGGTATGAATTAATGCCATTTTAGAGCTCTCTAACATGAGTAACAAATGCCAACATTTAGAACAGTGCTCTACCAGAAAAACTGCTTGGCAATGAAGTAATTGAACTTTCCTGCCACTCAAGGCTTAAAAATAGTTCACCGCAACACTCTCATCTTCACGGTTTTGGACAAATTCCACTATTTGATACAGGTATTCCGAAATGTACTCCACACTTTTAAACCACGAGTTCCACCGAGTGATAACAGGAATAGGGAAATGCTTAATCTTGGTGGGTTCCTTTTCAAATTTCTGAGACAAGAACTGAATGTACGCATGTTTTCTCCTTCGTGTATTCAGAAAGATGTGTTTCACTTGCACAACACAGTGGTTCAAATCTTTCAGCTCCACTACCCATACGTTGCCTACCTGATTCAATTTGAGAGGCCAACATTGCGTACGCACAACTTGTTCACAAACTAGAACTCTAACTGCATTGACCCATCTTCCCATATAACGCGCTGAATCTGAAGTTATCGACATAACATTATGATAATGGATTTCGAGTTTGTGAAGTACACACATGATTTCTAGCGCACATTCCGTAGCATTTGCATTTTCAATAACTTTTTCACCACGCACAAATAATTTCTGGACTGTATCATCACCACATCTTAGTATTTTGACCAAAATTTAAAAAAACACACTGCCCTATTTTATTCGCTGTTTCATCACAAAGAATTGCAACAAGCTCATCTTTCACAATTTCTTTCAGCTTTCCCTCCTCTTCTGGCTTGATTTGAGGCACATAACCTTCACGCAACCTGTCAGCCGTGGGTAGGTTTCCAGCGCCCAAATAGAATTACGAAACATTAAAATATATAGTATTAAAAAGAAAGAGCACCGCAACATAACCTCAAAACTGTCCTAAAATAATAAATTATTTAAATTTGTACAAACCTGGAACATATCGATCCATCCATTCCCTCATTTTGGGATGATCCAATTTTTGTAGGGGAATATCGGCCTCCATAAAAGTACGGGTAGTCGACTATATAAATTCGTCTTTGTCGTGTTTTGCTGCTTTTGCCGCGGAACTGACCCTCGTTATAGAAAGTTGTCTTTTGACACCAGTTGTCAATTGAGCTTTCTCTTTGTTCTTTTTGTGGGAAGAGCTACCATTAATACTGTACAGGCCCGGGGGGCAGTACCACCTGGGAGCCACCCCCCATCTTTTATCAAAACCACCCCAATTGGCAACACCATAAGACCAGAACATTATCCATACACAGCAAGAGGCGGCCACCCAGCTCGGGAGGTTAGCCAACTACTTGCAACACATACATAAACATCTACATCAACAACTATCTGGGGCAGCTACAATGACGTAATGCTGACCACGCAGCACCTAAACGTATAAGAAGTGGAGTCCTAACTAGAGCCATTATCTGTTATACAGTGTGCGTCGCCAGCGGCCCTAGCCGACGTCTGTTCCAGTTTCATCATCAGGTGAGAGTCAGTAGTGCTCAGAATCCTTTATTTTATGAACACCTACCCCTAATTTGTACACACCAATTGTATACGTGTCTAAATTCCCCAAGAGGGACTTACCAATTCACATCTACTGACCACTTAAACACATGGTCAGTAAACTACACTTTCATTTACTAATTACACTCCTCTTCACGTCCTAATACCCCGCCTGACCTTCGTCACGATTGTCCGTGACCGTAGCAGCCAGTAATTGCTTGGTCAGACCCCATTGTGCTTCCCGCACGCGACTCGACTGCCTAGCATCGAGCCGCTGACATAGCACGTTTATTGTTCCGCCCAGCTGGCAGGCCAGTATAGTAGCCTGTATTTAGAGATCCATCCCCTAACAAACACTCACGTCTTTGCAGGAACATCCCCTGGAGATTAAACACTAAACAACACACTACACTAGTAAGCTCTCCCAACTACGGGAAGCTACTCTCATTTAGGAACAATCTTCCAAATTAGTACAGTAACACAAAGCCTGTTTTATCCCAAACTACCCCCCCCCCCCAACCAAGGGATTAAAACATATTTGGTGGAGGCGCTCCTACCACGCACAATAAGGGTAGGACTCAAACAACGAGCCCTCGTGGTAGAACGAGCCGTACCACAAGCAGCCAAGCGAGACTAATTTTTTTTAAATCCTACATTACGTCCCACACTTTTTCTTTATTACACGGGGATTTGTATTATTACACCCACCCCCACCCTCCCCATAGTGCAAGATTGGTGGAAATTAAATGACCACGTTTAGAACCACACTAAGGGACTTTGCGCACCGTTTGTCGGCTAGCACAACTCCACTCCTGCCGAAGTTAAAAAATAAGAACAGCGACTTGATAGATGATCACACTGCAATACAACTCATTAGGGAACTCGAATTAAAGGCAGCAGAGATCCGCGCTCAACACCCTGCAGCGGCAGCACAAGTCACACATTTTACACGATCCCAGGCCAGTGCGCACGGACAAGAATCGCCAGTATCTAGCGCTAGTGAAGCAGATTGCTTGCCAACACTCCACCCCCTATTGCTGCAGCAGCTGCAAATCACAGAGCAGAAGACTGATAATCTGCTCGAGCGCATCACACAGTTACTGGATACAGCCGCTGTTAAGGCAGACAATCACACGACAGAGGCAGTCCTAGACATACACACTATTTTGGAAACGGTGAAACAGGATTTAGACAGGACTGTGGACGTAGTCAAATCCACACAGTACGACAACACACCATCAATCAGTGACGATATATCAGGTGACGAGCCACCTGGTAACGTAACACACGTGTCGTACACGGGGAGTGAGTCTAATTCCCCTCAAAACAACACAAACACCTTGTCACGTGATAGCGTGAACAGATTAGAATCTTTACACGGCCAACGAGTGACAGACGAACAGGAAATGAACAGGCACACAGAATACCCCATGATCCACCCCACAAAGTTCACGGGGGAAGGACAGGATCCCGAGGAATACCTCAAGGCCTTCAATAGAACGGCTCGGATCAATGGCTGGAGCGATGAAGTCAGAAAACGGCTCCTCCCCGCATACCTCACAAAGGCGGCCATGACATGGTATGAGCTTCATGAGGACAACCTAGAAGATGCCACATGGGAGGAAATCACTTTATTGTTGAAAAGTGAATTCCAGCTCATACCAGATTATGAGGACCTGTATGACCAAATTCGACAGAGGTCACAGGGACCTAAAGAAAGCGCACAGTCGTACGTAAACGCAAAATTGCTGATGTGCGACAAATATAACGCAGCTATGAGAAATAAGCAGAAAGTTAAGCTGCTAATGCAGGGCCTTAGACCATCCATCGTGGACAAGTTATGCATCATGAATAACCCCACGGTCCAACACATGCTGAATAACATTAAAACAATAGAGGCAGGAAAAAGGATCACGGAAAAAGCTACGGAGAAAGCCGTGAATCAGCATTTTCATCCACAAAAGGACGACACTAGTCAGACGATGGATGAATTAGTGGACAGGATGGAAAAGTTAACGATAGCTGACATCCAAGCAGGTGGCAGACCGCCTAGGGGTGAACACACAGACACGGAAGAGCGCTATTATCCTGAAAGGGACAGGGGGTACACGGAGAGGAGACACTACGGGAGGGAGGAAATTTACTACCCTCCGCAGCGGCCAACAACACCACATACACAGGACAGGCCACACTACCCTCCGCGGTACTCACCGGTATCATACGCGGACGTAGAGCCGACATACCCCTCACGGCGACCACCATCCCCGTACACACCGGAGTACTACCCTGAAGAGTACGAACACACCATCCCTCGGTGAAGCAGCCCGCCACCAAGCAGACAGGGCTATGCTGCCCCTCAATACAGGGCAGAGAGGGAGTATCGCGAAAACCCGCCCCCAAGCAGGCAAGGCTATGCAGCCCCGCAATATAGGGTAAATGTGGACTATCGGGAGAACCCGCCCCCACGCAGGCAAGGCTATGCATCCCCACAATATAGGGTAAATGGAGACTATCGGGGAGACCCACCCCCCATCAGGCAAGAGTATGCATCCCCACAATACAGGGGAAACGGGGAGTACCGGGAGAACCCACCCCCAGGCAGACAGGGGTATGCACCCCCCCAGTACAGGGAAAAGGGGAATCGCCGGGAAAACCCGCCCCCCCAGCAGCAGACATACACCCCACCCTGGCGGAGACAGGAAAACGAACCACCGGGCAATAACCGCCAGACAAAAAAAACACAAAAGGACGGGAAACCAGAAACACACACCCAAAGGGCCCGGAACACTATCCCCTCCCCGACGAACACCCGAGGGAGTTCAGGGATGAGGTACCCCGCCGGGCAGACAGGGGGGCAATACTTCCCACACCTAGCTACCCACCGCAAGCGGGGAGTTGGCGTACATACAGTACAGGGAGACGAACGCCCACGTTTCCAAAAAACGCTTAGACGGGGAGGTTCGGCCAGCTGATAAAGCGGCTGAGGTTCCTCCCCTAACACAACACCAGAGAGGCCCTTCACCTAAACAAACTCGTAAGAGCAAGGGGAAAAAGCAGCCCCCGGGCCGTTTCCAAACACACCCCGTACAACGAGACGGCAACTGTCTGTTAAGGGCCATTAGCTTCCTAGTCCGGAACACCGAGGATCATCACAGGGACTACAGATAGAAAACGGTCCAACATATCCTGGCCAACTGGAAAGAGTACCGCGATTTTGTATCGGACGAGCGGGAAAACCCATTCCAGACCGGGGCGGACTACCGAAAATACATGGGTAGGGACGGTACCTATGCCGGCGCCGTAGAGGAGACCGCTCTCGGCAAGGTACTAAAAACGAACATACACGTGTACATTGACGTGCACGCGCCCCCGCTATTCACGACCGCGGGATTTGACAGGGACCTACACATACTGTTTACAGGGAACCCTAGGGCGGGACACTTTACGCCCCTCACAATCACGCGCGAACAGACCAAAGGCAAACCCACACCCTCCAAACAGGAAACCATACCCCCTACACCACAACACGGGGCGGGAAGTGACCCCACACAGGCGTAGGGCGCGAGCTCACTCGGCATAGGGAAGCCAGCAACAGGAGTCGAACTCGCGACCGCCTGGAACAAAAACGGGGTAACAAGTGCAAACGTAGAGTCACATTTGCAGACACACCTTCCCAGGAGGGAGAAAGGAACAACAAACCTACACAAAAACTGGGAACGGTCAATACATTAAACGTTCGCCAGAATCCCTGTATTTTTACAGCGCGGGCAGTAAAGAGAGCAGGCAGTGTACTGAATGGACACATTTCGCTGACCGAGGCAAAGAACTCGAGCCAGGAAGTAAACCGAGAGGCCAAGCGTGCCAAGTACAATAAGCGGCCAGCTCCATGCCTTCCCAGCACAGATGTTACGCCAGTAGCAACAACAACAACATACACCCTATACAACACATCTTTGCAGGGCAAAGGACTCCAGGTATCGGCACTGACGGTACACGCCAGCATAAATGGCCACAGGGTGCAAGCCCTAATTGACACTGGGGCAGCGGTAAGTTGTGTAAACAGAAAACACGTTAGCGAAGGGCAAATACACGGTGTCACGGGTGACATCCGGCTGGTAGCGGCCAATGCTCAGACGCTAGAAAACACGGGGGTGGCAAACATACACCTCAGGCTAGACCATTTTGCCACAACACACCCCATGTTCGTTATAGAACATCTTTCTGCGTCAGCCATAATTGACATGGATTTCCTCGCCAAGTATGAAGCTAGCATACATTTTGCTAGCAGTAAGATGCTTTTAAAGCATGACCAGAGGCTCACCACACATCCCATGATATACACCAGAAACACAGATGGGATTCGAGCGGAGCGAGAAATCCACGAGCACCAGGCCTCTACATTGCACACAATCAGCAAACACACAGACACACACACACACACAGATAAGGCGGCCAATCAGACTCACAGACAGGACCTGACACCGGAGCAAAATAAAAGGCTCACGGAGCTCCTAGAAGCCAATAGGGATATCTTTGCCCATTCGATGAAGGATGTCGCAGTGACAGACCTTATCGAACACCACGTCACACTCACCAGTGACCGGCCAGTCCACCAGCCCCCTTCAGGGTGAGTCAGAAGGAGAGACACGCCATCGACACTCAGATCACAGAGATGCTCGAGGCGTGGGTCATCGTCCCGGTAATTTCGAACTACAGTGCACCGGTCTTGCTGACCAAGAAACGGGACGGTTCCCACAGGTTCTGTACTGATTACCGTAGGCTCAATAAGTTAGTCGAAAATGACAGTTATCCACTACCAAGGGCCGACACCTATTTGGATGCCCTCGGTGGGGCTAGCTGGTTCAGTTCGATGGATTGTTATAGTGGATTCTATTCAATCCTCGTCTATGAACCGGACAGCCACAAGCTGGCGTTCGTTACAGAGAACGGTCTATATACCTATACAAGGTTACCAATGGGCCTCCGTAACGCCAGCCAGGCCTTCCAAAAGCTAGTGGATAAAACATTTTCAGGTCTAAAATGGCGTTCAGTATTAGTCTACGTGGACGACATAACGGTCTTCTCCAACACCTTTGACGAACATCTCGTACATTTGGAAGAGGCTTTCGCAAGGATTAGAGAGGCCAAATTAAGGCTTAAACCTTAGAAATGTCAATTTGCCAGACAGCAGATTAACATATTGGGCCATATTGTCAATAGAGAGGGCATTATTCCCGACCCAGCGAAGACTGACGCAATAACGGGCATCCCAATGCCCACAAATTTGAAACAAATGCGCAGCTTTATTGGGCTCGCCTCTTATTACAGAAAGTACATCCACAGGTTCGCACACATCGCCCATCCCCTAACCGAACTCACACGTGAGAAGACGCCCTTCAGCATTAAACAGGAACATATAGATGCCTTCAACACACTGAAGCAACTATTGACTTCACCACCATTACTGCAACACTTCCATAGTGATAGGCCCACCTTTTTACACGTGGATGCCAGCCAGTACGGGCTGGGAGCAGCCCTGCTACAGGAAGATGCAGAAGGGCGCATACGGCCAATAGCTTACGCTAGCAGAAAACTAACGGCCGTCGAGACTAGATACTCTGCCACAGAGCGGGAAATGCTGGCATTTTCATGGGGAGTGAACTATTTTCGGGTATACATCTATGGTATCCAGTTCACGGTAGTGACTGACCACGCGAGTCTGCTTTTTTGGGACAAATTCAAAAACCCAAATTCGCGGCTCAATAGGTTTATATTCCGCCTGTATGAATATAACTTCGTGGTCAAGCACAGAAAATGGGGCTACTAACCTAAATGCAGATGGGTTGTCTAGGCTGCCAGTAGCCGACCCCCCCAGATGACAGTAAGGACCACGAATGGGACGACATGCCCACTTTTGCCCTGACGGTGGTTAACATCAAGCAGGAGCGAGAACGTGATCCATACTTGAAACAGATTCTAATGGCATTGGAAAACTTGGGTAAGGTTTGGCTGTCTAGGCGGTTTTTCCTAGACAAAGACGGGGTACTGAAATTTAAACCCACAGCCATGCACGATAATGCACCTATAGCGGTTCCGGAGTCATTGAAAGAGAATATCATGATCGGACACCACAATAGCCCAATGGCAGGGGCACATTTGGGTACGCATAAAACATACCATAGAATCCGGGACAAGTATTACTGGGTAAACATGAAGGCCGACATAGACACCTTCGTAAAGACATGTCACACTTGCCAGCGATTTAAAACAAGGCCTGGCAAGCCTCATGGATTACTCAACCCTATTCCCGTAGGAGAGCTATTCCACAGAGTCGGGATAGATGTGAAAGGCCCCATCACTACCTCTGAAAAAGGTAATAAATATATACTTGTGGCCACAGAGTATCTCACCCGGTATATGATTACAAAGCCTGTTCCCAAAGCAGACACGAACAGCATAGTCGAGTTCCTATTTGACATAGTCACACGATATGGCCTATTCCAAACCCTACTATCCGATAGAGGGACTATTTTCACCTCGAGAGTGCTCCAACAGTTTTTGGAGGTACTCAGGATAAGGGCATACACGACCACGAGTTTTTCCCCACAAACAAATGGACTCACGGAGAATATGAATAAAATAATTGGAATTGCATTAGCCAAATTCACGGGGGACACAGGGAGAGACTGGGATGATTATCTGCAGCCCATTACATTTAGCTACAACACTTCCATATCCACGGCCACAAAACACTCTTCACACTTCCTGTTGCACGGATATACACCTAGAAGTCCCATAGACAACATATGCATCCCACAGGACACTCTCCCAGACAATGCAGCCCGGTTAGAGCACTTGCAGATAGCTCGCATGGACGCCAGAAAGAACATAGCCGCGGCACAGAAAAAACAAAAAGAACGGTACGATCGGCAAAGAAAGGCCGTGGAATACACACCCGGGCAATTGGTTATGGTTTCCAATTCCGCCCGTAAGAAAAATGTGTCCGAGTTCCTCCTGCCACGTTGGTCAGGTCCCTTCAAAGTCTGTAGGAAGGTATCTGACCTAAACTATATCGTAAACGTGCGCCATGGACGCAAACTCATCAGACACTATACACGCCCGCCGTATGAAGGCATATCACACCCGAAAAACAACACCTACTCGTAAAGGCGGGAACACTGTCAAAAGGAAGGGAAATGATTCCACTGGCAGACGTGAAAAGAAAGCCAAGAAATAGCCTTCGAAACCCGATAACCTCAACGGGATACGAACCTAACACTAGCTAAACTGTCCCGGAGACACAAGCCCAAAAGGCAACAGGAATGATTACCCTGGACAAAGGCGGTCTCGAACCCGCGACCTCCTGAATACCAGGAATACAAGGTCAGGTAACTATCCAGTTGAAGGATAGAACAATAAGGGACAGTCACACTAACGGGAATTCATACGCACAAAATAATAAAATCACCTCCGACACCTAGTCACCAAACACGCAACTAGCGGCCCGGAGACACACATACATAACGACATCTAGCTACCACTAACAGGAATATATTCGCCCCACGCTTACAACAACACAAAATTTGGGGACACAATATATAAATAAAGGTAGGTTCTTTTCCATTACGGGGAGCCAAGACGCGCTGTATACCCAGACATTACCATACCTACAGGAGCATAGATTCGTGCCAAGGTACTCGCTACAACAGCCTTCCCAAGGCATTAGCGACCCCGGGACTACCAATAGGGGCCGTACCGAAAGCGCCAGACTCCTACGGAAACCACAACACACTTTCCTTTGAACCATAGCGCCCAACACCTAAGATACGGGGGACGCCACTCTCACAGACACAAAACAGGTAACACCCCATTTTTACGGCCAGAAATCATGCCAAAATTTGGATTACCCCGAACATGGGCAAAAGACTTCATAGACATGAATTACAGATAATTACACAAGGCAAAGGTCTTGCGGAAGAAATGTCTACACAACATCGGTAGCAAAAACAGGACAGATTAACACGTTGACCCTCCCGGAATGTAAAACAATGTCAACACACGGACATTGGCAAAAGTCACGTTCCGTCAGCCGCCATACGTAACGTCAGAGACTTCCCGTACACAAGGACATGAAAACAAAACACAACAAGACACTGAGTTGCGAATTCTAGCGTTTGCAACACTGCGGTCGGCAGACACTCTTGTTATAACGGAAGTGACAATGAAATGCAGGCACGACCACAAAAATAGACAATAATAATAGCATACAGTTGACACAGGATTCAGCGCTGTTACAATAGGTATAACATTTAGCAATGTACAGATACTATAGGCCGGATTTATCTTAGGGCCACAGGAGCATGTTTACAAGGATGTTAACAAGCCACACGCGCCACCTGACAATCAACCACGCGACACACGATAAAACTTATCCGATAACAGCCCACCCGCCAGCGTGCTGTAGCGGAACTTAGCCACACACACGCAGCTGCGCTAAGCACAGTTACGGCCACGTCCTTCCCACACGCACCCACAAATCAGGGGCGATACAGACAGATTCCCTGAGGGAACAACCCCCCCCCCAATAACTACTTCTCTTCTTGTTTTTTCTTTATCTTTAAAGAACCATCATAGGCAATCAGGACACGTCCATCTACACTCACAACAACTTGCTACCTTAACATTATAGATAAGAGACCACATTAGGCCGTGACATCACAGCGTCACCGCACTTAACCATCCCAATGAGCGGATAGAAACCCAATAGTGACCAAGTGAGGATGACAGGAGCAGAGATGGATAGCGCCATCAGAATGGCCAAAATACTAGCTACGGGATACTATCCTAGCACCCCTCTCCCTACATAACCTGTCACTAACAACACTATTCAACACAAACAAACAGACACATAAAAACAGCTAAACTACATGCCAAAATATACATCGGGGTTGATAGACTTCATGCGTCTACCCAAAGACCGGGTACACTACACCCTGGTTCTAAATGCCTACACCCGAGTATTAGGGGTGAGTCGGAAACAGACTTAAGCATAATGCACATCTCTATGTAAAGAGATGAGGCCGCATTTACACTAACAAATATTTTCTTACTAAATAATCCCGCATGCAAGGGACATAGAATTATAATACCTCGGCCCATACTTATCCTCGAATGAGAGCGGATACGCCTCATATCCATCCTCATGCATGGAATATCCCACCCACATACAAGGGATATTATTATTATTATTACACCTGCATGGAATTTTTAAAATTTTTGCACACCTGGGAAATACCTACCCCGTCCACTCACTGTAAAAACATCCTAGCAGCATCACCGGCTCCCGGCCACCATTAACAATGAGTCCAACGATGCGCAACCCTCTCCTACCACGCTTTAATCCCATCCAGCGGATAACACCCCCGGATCCTAATAACAAGGGACCCAACGCCATAAAAACATATTAACGCCTCCAAGAAAATTACCAAGGCAATATCGCTGGAAATCCGACATGGCAACTACAGACCTGAAATAGTCCATGCATTTAGAAGATTCTACAACCCCAGAACACTTAAAAATTTACATAATTACCCAGTAAATTACTTACATATCACACCTATTTTTTTTAATAAAAAAGGAATCTGATATCAGGCTGAACGGTGATGAGAGTGTAAACAGAAAAGCAGAGGCGCCACACAAGAACAGAGCTGGGGAAGGCGATGATGAGGCCTGCCCCATTTAACTCAATGACCCAGACTAAATAACAGACGGAACTACGTAAGGTTGAAGCATTGATGGCCTGGCGCGGGCAAACGCCAAAACCGGGGGTGCGTCTAGCCTACCCCCTCGGCATAGGAAAGTTACACCCACTATGCGCCACGGTCGTCGAAGCCAAGACCTGCAGGGGAGACTTTTTGACGGACGGGGGGAGAATTAGCCAGCTCCACACCGGACTCAGGATATGAACCTAGGGACGACCACATTAGGACTCGACTCCTAGTTAGTATGTAATTTAAGTAGAGCTTCTATGGCGGGAAGCTACTCTACTACTCGCAGAAGTGAAGAAGAATCTCAGGATTCAGCGGGACCAATCCTAGATTTGCCAAGTCCTCGTCCCGCGTGACGGGGTGAAGGCGACCAAATAAATGCTAATCAACAAACAATGAATAATATACATGAAATATGAATAATATGGAATGAATGCGATCATTCGGGCCCGTGCCCACATAAATGGACGACACCGAATCGCCAGAGCTTAAATGGTCACGCACAGGGCAGCCAGAGATATTAAATAGGTATGCAGCGGACTGCCAAGAGGGGTTCTCGTGGGCAAACCCAGCAATGATAAATATATCAGCAAATCACCAATGAAAAATGATGGCAACAGAGGCAAATACAACGGCGATGAACAGGATACCCGGCGAGGCGTTTGCTCTTCAGCAGCGCAATCGCCCGGGACTTTATTAATTACTAATTTATTAATTATTAATGTAATGTCGACAATTAGGATTAAGACGGAGGGGACTACGAGGCATTGTTGGGTTCCGGTCTCAACAATGTACTACAAGAGCCCCCGTTAGTGAAAACGACCGGACGAGCTTCCATCGAAATTCTAGTGTTTAAGTTACAGTGCCATTTTAAAGGTCACTTAGATATAAGCAAATTCAATAAGCGCTGTTGCTAAATAATAGCACAGCACATTTCGGCATTAGATTAAGGTTCACTCGGCATGTACATACAGCATATTCTTACATTTAAGTACTAATTAACATAACTTAAGGCATTTTTTTTAAATTAAGGTAAAACCGTTCGGCACCTGGTGACTAAAAATCCGTTACCAGGGTAAGCCCGACATTACGTTAGGTTAAATTACATTATGATAAAGCCGTTCGGCACCTGGTGACTAAAAATCCGTTACCAGGGTAAGCCCGACAATACGTTAGGTTAAATTACATTAAGATAAAGCCGTTCGGCCCCTGGTGACTAAAAATCCGTTACCAGGGTAAGCCCGACAATACGTTAGGTTAAATTACATTAAGATAAAGCCGTTCGGCACCTGGTGACTAAAAATCCGTTACCAGGGTAAGCCCGACAATACGTTAGGTTAAATTACATTAAGATAAATCCGTTCGGCACCTGGTGACTAAAAATCCGTTACCAGGGTAAGCCCGACAATACGTTAGGTTAAAATGACATTAAGATAGCACGATCGGCACCTGGTGACTAAAAATCCGATACCAGGGTAAGCCCGACAACATATTAATATAAATAGGATTAAGATTAAGCCGTTCGGCACCTGGTGACCAAAATCCGTTACCAGGGTAAGCCCGACAACACTAGGCTAAGATAGGTTAACATAGGCTAACCTAGAAGTAAGTTAGACTTCAGTGGCGCCACACTTAGTTTTATAAATTAAGCGCTGCCAAGAAAAAGTCATATATAATGTATTGTAATGTATTGTCAAGTATTGCTAACAACTAATCCACTTTCCCAAACACAGGAAAACCAGGGAGCAACGCGTCCACAGATATACACAACAGAAAAAGTGTTGCCATTAATACATTTTTACAGATAACAAGGAGCATGAGCATGTCTATTGTAAATATATTTCCCACACCAAATTACACATACCCTTATCTCTGTCACACAAACACACTGATCCTCATCGTTCTTCAGTCGCGCCAATAAGGTGACGGCGCCGCGATCAGCGACGTAAGGTGACGTGGTGCACCGAGCGACGCTGACGCAAACACACGTATGGATACGCTTCAATAATAAGCAATATACGGTCGCCAGGGGCGGTGCAGAGGTTGTGAGCACCTACCCTCGCTGCCAAGGTGAATTTTTCCACCCACGGGGAAAATTTGCGAAAGGTAAGGTTAACGGCATGACCACTAACCCACAGCCATAGGTGAGAGGTACCTACAGCTCAGCGAATAGCAAGGTGAAGGGAGAATGAGTCGACAGACGAGAGCGCTACAGAAGGCCTAGAGAATGAGACGAGGTACCAGGCTCATGAGCAAAGCGGTCTAGTAATAAGATTATTAATTTATGTTATATCATGCTTGTAAAACAAAATGTAAACCCAAAGCGTACACAAATATATATTAATGCTCAAGTGTACGCCTATGCACATAAACTTCCAATATGTCACGCCATTCAACACTACCATAATGTCAACACTGAATACACTGTTTTGTTTTTCCTTTCTACTCTACTAACGCCCAAATTTGTGAAGGTGTCCCGTTTCATCCCAAGAACAATAAACCATTATGATATATCCCTTTAACTTATACCCTGGGACACCTGTTTTTTCTATTCTCTTCCATCTTTTAAACTATACACTGCAGGGAGCAATTTTTTTTTCTCCATACAGCGCCGGACGGCACAACCATCCGTCCAGCCATGTTTTTTTTCCTCCCTGGATAATAACAATATATATATATATATATATATATATATATATAAATTCAAAAATCCCCTTCCACACCTACCCTAGTCAGTTTCATTTATAAGGATCCAGGATGCTTCGAGAGAACACTTATTTTTGTGCGTCTGAGGACGTAACGTCGACTCTTTAATTTACATAACGTAAAGACCATGCATTTTTTTCTTTTATTATTACTATGTCAACTTTCAAAAATGAACTATGCAAAATTTACTATGTATAACATGTATAACCCAAAACCTACCCCCCTGAGCACACGCTGAACTCACATCAACACAACATCGACACACCTACACCAACACGGAAGAAAAGAAGAAGAAGTACAAGAAGCAATCAACAAAAAACCATCACATCGACGCGCCCACTCTACTTCCAGTTCGCGGGGACGCGAACTAATCGATGAGGGGGTCTTGTACAGGCCCGGGGGGCAGTACCACCTGGGAGCCACCCCCCCCCCATCTTTTACCAAAACCACCCCAACTGGCAACACCATAAGACCAGAACATTATCCATACACAGCAAGAGGCGGCCACACAGCTCGGGAGGTTAGCCAACTACTTGCAACACATACATAAACATCTACATCAACAACTATCTGGGGCAGCTACAGTGACGTAATGCTGTCCACGCAGCACCTAAAAGTATAAGAAGTGGAGTCCTAACTGGAGCCATTATCTGTTATACAGTGTGCGTCGCCAGCGGCCCTAGCCGACGTCTGTTCCAGTTTCATAAACACATGGTCAGTAAACTACACTAATTACACTCCTCTTCACGTCATAATACTCCGCCTGACCTTCGTCACGATTGTCCGTGACCGTAGCAGCCAATAATTGCTTGGTCAGACCCCATTGTGCTTCCCGCACGCGACTCGACTGCCTAGCATCGAGCCGCTGACATAGCACGTTTATTGTTCCGCCCAGCTGGCAGGCCAGTATAGTAGCCTGTATTTAGAGATCCATCCCCTAACAAACACTCAAGTCTTTGCAGGAACATCCCCTGGAGATTAAACACTAAACAACACACTACACTAGTAAGCTCTCCCAACTACGGAAAGCTACTCTCATTTAGGAACAATCTTCCAAATTAGTACAGTAACACAAAGCGTGTTTTATCCCAAACTACTCCCCCCCCCCCCAACAAAGGGATTAAAACAATATGTTTAAATCACGTGTCTTTACGTTTCCATTCTATACTGAACCCTTTATCCACAGGCTGTATAAAGGATTCTAATAATTATTCATCATCTTTTGATACATTTCTACAGACAGCAGATATGAGAGCCAGACGGTGTTGGGAAATATTGAGAAATCAGTGGCCGAGAGGACACAATGTTTTAAGCTCCTGCGTTATTTTTAGGAAGCAGCATAAATATTCTTGACACATAGGACAGGTGCAACTTTTAGCGCGGAGACGGCTTGGGCACGCACATTATGGCCTGTTGCTATGAAGGTTGGTGCCAAGAAGAAAATTGAATGCTACGAGGCAATTGGTCAATCATCATGTTAACCACTCCCTACGGCAGAAATACATGTATAAGCGCGCAAAGACATACAAGAGTCTGGACCAATAATATCAAGACGCCTTGTTTTAGCGGCAACTCGGCTTGATAACGCATCCTGGTAAATTACCGCGGGAGTTATCTACAGATTAATTCCACGATCGATTCGAGCCAGCTACAGCATAATCGTAACCTCCACACTGCTACGAACTCAATGATACCGATCGCATGCTAGTCTGATAATTATTATGGAATATTTTATTCATAAATCCCCTTCCACACCTACCCTAGTCAGTTTCATTTATAAGGATCCAGGATGCTTCGAGAGAACACTTATTTTTGTGCGTCTGAGGACGTAACGTCGACTCTTTAATTTGTGCGTCTGAGGACGTGACGTTGATTTTTTTATTTGAACATGGAACAGTTTCGTCAAGTTATAAGTGTAACTTCAGTGATTTATTTGTAGTCCCAGCACTACCAGTAGGACTGGTTCATCGAAATAATTCACCAAATAGATTGTCAAGGAATATAGTACTTGATAGGTGAATGTAGTAGGAAATATATCGTGTGTGTATCTGACAAAACTTTATTTAATTCAGCACGAGATGGCGTCTAGGAAGAAGACCGGATCTTGGAACCAGCAGGACATTTGCCAGAAGATGTCGATGACGAGATAAATATCTTAAAGGAGATGGCTGCAGACGTTTCCTTGACGCTGTTTTTAAAGGATTGGGTACAAATGAATGTATTTATTTATTAAATCAGCTATGGTATTATGGGACATATTTTGTAGATATTTGTTTGCCTGTTTGGTAATGTAGATTATTAGTTCTTGTTGTACTGACACATTAAATATGGGACAAGCCGAGCGTTGTGTAATTTGTAAATATTGTGATTTGTGTATTCAACTTTACGGGGCAACGCGCAGCTCGTGCTCGCTTTCGCTCGCGTAAATCGCGGTCAAGCATTATTATTCGGAGGTATGCCTTATAACAGAAAAGGAACTGAATTAATTTTGAGATTAAAAATAGAATTTGGAGGATAAAGATTATTTGTGAGTAGAATTTTAAGACGGATCAGGATTATTTTGATAGTTGCTTTTTCAGAAGATCTGAACGGGATGGCACTTTGCACCCGAGTTTTTGTTGTGTATTTTTGTTAATGGGTCAATGGACGCAATATTGTTGATCTGTTTTGAGCCGACCCGGTGGTATGTGTATGAGAGTCAGTCCAAGCTGGCTTGAGCGACTGAGAGAGATATTTGAGACAGCGATGACTCATACAAGAGGGGCGCGCTCAAAATCAGATAACGCGACTTGTCATTAGTATCAGGGTTGGTTCCTGTTCTTCAATTTAAGACGTTGTTTAAATTCACAAAACCTGATCGGTTATAATGAGTATTGATTGATTAAATGGGTGCTGTCCATAGTTGTAAGGTAGCTCCCGAAACTCCTGTTTGTCTGGCGTTTTATAAAAATGTATCCGTATGTTGACGAGCGAGTTCGTACAGCTTAAAGTTTATGTTATGATTAATTATTTTGTGTGAAGCTCTATTCACATTGTTTTGTTGTGACGAGCGAGTTCATACCGCTCAGTAATATTATTATTTATTAGGGGGTAAAAGTCAGGGAGGATTTCTTTTATTTATTATTATTATTATTATTATGCACATAATTTTCAGCCATTAAATATATTTTATTCTACTTGTTATTCATTTTATTTCTAGTATAGCCTCTGGCATGGACCTTTCCATTCATTAGAGCATGTTGTTTTAAGCGAACTTTGCTGTATAACGCAGTCAGGAATGAACACGACCCCGTAGATGACTCTCGACAAAACCATGCTTTATTGAAGGGTGCATAGACAAGCTGGCGTTACCCTACGTGGGGCGTTTCGCTGTTTTGGGCTTTTCTAGCGGATCATAGACAAGCTGTTACCCTACATGTGGTATTTCGCTGTTTTTGACTGTTTGAAATCACCGGAAGTGATATTTTGTTAACGTAAATACGGCGAAGAGAAATACCGCCAAGAAATTGGAATATAGAGTAGAATCAAGAGTTTGCAAGTTAAAATACGATTCACGTTTTTGTTTATTTATGTAATTAGTAAAGTAATGTACGTGAAATCGGGCGCCCATTGATTAAATATAAAATTAGATTTGTGTAGAAAGTCAAACTCATGAATATGTTAGGAGGCTGGTAGCCTTAAATGACAATTAATACTTTGTTAATTAGTCAGTGTTAACTTCAGATCTGGATAGTAATTTTATGACTGAATAAGTGCGGGGTTAAAAATTTATTAAGTACAATTAGAACCATTCAGTGATGCAGATTGATTTGCGGGAGTAAAGGGAATAAGTTTAAATGAACTGAAAGTGGTCAAATGAAGTAAATGTATGTCAAGAATTATATATGTGTGTGTCACGGAGACATTTGCATGCCATCCTCCTGTTTTCTCAGTGATATATATTTTTGTGTGTGATAATGGCAACAGTAGCGGAGATTCAGGCGATCATTGAAAGTGCCACGGCACGAACCCAGAAACTATTAAAGGAACAAAGTGAAAATTTAGACATTAAACTAGCGAAACAAAATGAGTCATTCCAGACTGAAATGAATGACACTATAAAGACACAATTAGCTGAACTGAATGAGTCATTCCGGACTCAAGTGAATGACACTATAAAAACACAACTTGCTGAACAGAGTGAAAAATTAGACACTAAGATATCTGAACAGAATGCACAATTATCTGAACAGAGTGAGTCATTGGAAATTAAATTAATTGAACAGGGTAATTCATTACAAGCGCAAGTAAATGATAATATAAGCAAACAATTAGAAGCGCAAGAGAATAGAAATATGAGTCAGTTAGCCACATTATCTGCGGAGATGAAAGAATACACTAACAGCAGATGGTTCAATTCGCGCTTGATGTAAGTAAGAATAACGACAAACAGCTAGGTCAGATACAAAAATTAGAGGACACCTTCAACCGTAAATTAAATTATTTGGACGAAACTCTATTAGCAAAACTAGCTCAGATAGAATTAGCATGCACGGTAAATAACAGTGAGGTTAAAACGGCACAGGATGGTCTTGAAATGCGGTTTGATAAAATGGAGGAGGATTCTACGTTTATCCAGGGACAATTGTCAGCAGTAAATGAAGGTATTACGGGCCTGATAAAAGACATGGATAAGTTAGAAATACAATCAGCAAAGCGATGGCGAAATATAGAATCGGACCAGGATAATTTGAAGAGTACGATAGATGAGAATAATCTACGTCTAGAAGACAGGCTTGAGAAGATAGAATCGAATCAGGAGGACACGAAACAGCACATGGAAGAAAAACTGGGAGCGATTAACGATAGCATCAGAAAGGATTGGCGTAAGATGAGCAGCGACTCTAAAGAAGAACGGTTAACAATCATAAAGACCGTAGGTGATAACCATACACGCATTAAAGCACTTGAGGAAGAAATCAAGAGTAAAATGAAAGAACAGCCGGACATAATCATAAAAGCACACTTGCGTTCATTAGGACTGAATACGTTATTTCAGACAGAGCACGCTAAAGATACGGAAGTTGACTCAACAAGCCAGGGGGAAATTAGCGCGGAGAGTAGCCACGGACTGACAGGCAGCCCATTAACGACTAACACAGAAGGATTTCCAACAACGTTGGTGGAACCTCTACTCCTCAACATGGCTATCAGCACCCTCAAGTCGTACAAGTAATTCGATCAAATGAATTTAAACCTAATAAATTCACAGAAAATTCTGGTGTCACACCGAAGGCGTATCTTAAAGAGATGGATCACTATTTTAATGATAATAACATACCGCCCGCGCGTCGTTTAAGACTGATGGAACGATTTCTTTCGGGAAATGTACTTACGTGGTTCTTGAGCTTCAAGTATACTTTCGGAGGGATGGACGAGTTCAAGAACGCGTTCCTTAAAAAGTATTGGTCGGCTTCTCTACAACAAAGCCTTAGAATGGAACTTTATTCGAGAAAATATCAGTCAACTCAGCAGACGAAATACTCAGATTTCTTTTCGCTACAATTGTTGAAATCTCGGGATCTTGATCACCCTTTAGAAGAATCGGACCTGGTTATGACGATTGCACGGCAGTTGCCAGTAAAAGTTCAGCAGGTGTTAGTAGCAGCAAACGTGGACACAGCGGTTCGAGCCGAACAAATTTTACGTCAGATTGACGAGACAACATCTCACTTGCAGCAAAGAGGGGGACGACAGCTGGAACTTGTAAACACAACGGAGGTGGTTAAACCCGCTCAAGTACACACCAGGTCGCAGGCTACAAATACAAGTGTGTCAACAACACCAAGACGAGGTCAGGAGAGTGACGAAAATAGGTCACACCAGCGTCATGAAAATAATAATGATAGGCAGAACCAGGGCAACAATAGGTATCAGCAGCGAGGATACCAACAATGGAGAAATAATAGGAGAAATGAGGGACCCTACAGACGGTACGAAAATAACAATAATGAGAGTCGACAGTGGCGTGAAAGAAGATATCAGAACCAGGGGGACTATCATAATTATAGGAATGAATGGAACGACAGGCACGCCGAATCGCAGCGTTACCTGGAAGAATTACACGCTAATGGAGGGGACAAACAAAAACATTGGGAACATGCAATTAATAGGAGGTCAAATCCTGACACCTTTAAGGAAGAAATTGGAGAGGAAGCAAATATATCAGCCAGCCAGAAAGACGAACGAAGCTTGCCAGTACGGAGTATGAGAGAACGTAGCCCGGTAGGGAAGAGAAACACCGGTGCGATACGGAAAACGAGTCAATACTAGAAGAAGACGACAGCGAGGAGGAGGAGAAGAAGAGGATGGTAGCAGAACGGAGGAGAAGAAGGAGATGGCATTACGGAGAAATGGAGGGGATCCTTCTGTATTGTACGTAATCTTGGTAACAACGCATACAGAGTGAAATAATTGAGTACAGGTACAATGTCTGTCTACAATGCGGCGAATTTAAAATTGTATTTTACTAGCGAACCTTGGGAACGCAGAAATAATGCTGCAAATTAAATATATGGAAGTACTTTTGCACATCCAACTATACGTGCGTTAGTGACTACTTCAGTTGAACGAGGAAGTACGGAGCAGCCTGCTGTGGTCAGACACTAATGAGCTCTGACGATGACGACACAGCGAGAGAGCGAGCGAGAGAGATAAGGTTACTGGAAAGGGGAGGTACTAGCCTTAGGCGATCAGACAAGCAGGCAGGCTTGGGTATGTCTGAATGAATGAGGAAGCTGGAAATAAACACGAGTGCGTGTTGACACTCCAACGACAGTGGCGGCTAGACTAGACTGATGAGAGGGAGATTTCTCTAGGATTGGCAGAAATGGATTTGATACATTTCTACAGACAGCAGATATGAGAGCCAGACGGTGTTGGGAAATATTGAGAAATCAATGGCCGAGAGGACACAATGGTTTAAGCTCCTGTGGTATTTTTAGGAAGCAGCATAAATATTCTTGACACATAGGACAGGTGCAACTTTTAGCGCGGAGACGGCTTGGGCACGCACATTATGGCCTGTTGCTATGAAGGTTGGCGCCAAGAAGAAAATCGAATGCTACGAGGCAATTGGTCAATCATCATGTTAACCACTCCCTACGGCAGAAATACATGTATAAGCGCGCAAAGACATACTAGAGTCTGGACCAATAATATCAAGACGCCTTGTTTTAGCGGCAACTCGGCTTGATAACGCATCCTGGTAAATTACCGCGGGAGTTATCTACAGATTAATTCCACGATCGATTCGAGCCAGCTACAGCATAATCGTAACCTCCACACTGCTACGAACTCAATGATACCGATCGCATGCTAGTCTGATAATTATTATGGAATATTTTATTCATAAATCCCCTTCCACACCTACCCTAGTCAGTTTCATTTATAAGGATCCAGGATGCTTCGAGAGAACACTTATTTTTGTGCGTCTGAGGACGTAACGTCGACTCTTTAATTTGTGCGTCTGAGGACGTGACGTTGATTTTTTTATTTGAACATGGAACAGTTTCGTCAAGTTATAAGTGTAACTTCAGTGATTTATTTGTAGTCCCAGCACTACCAGTAGGACTGGTTCATCGAAATAATTCACCAAATAGATTGTCAAGGAATATAGTACTTGATAGGTGAATGTAGTAGGAAATATATCGTGTGTGTATCTGACAAAACTTTATTTAATTCAGCACGAGATGGCGTCTAGGAAGGAGACCGGATCTTGGAACCAGCAGGACATTTGCCAGAAGATGTCGATGACGAGATAAATATCTTAAAGGAGATGGCTGCAGACGTTTCCTTGACGCTGTTTTTAAAGGATTGGGTACAAATGAATGTATTTATTTATTAAATCAGCTATGGTATTATGGGACATATTTTGTAGATATTTGTTTGCCTGTTTGGTAATGTAGATTATTAGTTCTTGTTGTACTGACACATTAAATATGGGACAAGCCGAGCGTTGTGTAATTTGTAAATATTGTGATTCGTGTGTTCAACTTTACGGGGCAACGCGCAGCTCGTGCTCGCTTTCGCTCGCGTAAATCGCGGTCAAGCATTATTATTCGGAGGTATGCCTTATAACAGAAATGGAACTGAATTAATTTTGAGATTAAAAATAGAATTTGAAGGATAAAGATTATTTGTGAGTAGAATTTTAAGACGGATCAGGATTATTTTGATAGTTGCTTTTTCAGAAGATCTGAACGGGATGGCACTTTGCACCCGAGTTTTTGTTGTGTATTTTTGTTAATGTGTCAATGGACGCAATATTGTTGATCTGTTTTGAGCCGACCCGGTGGTATGTGTATGAGAGTCAGTCCAAGCTGGCTTGAGCGACTGAGAGAGATATTTGAGACAGCGATGACTCATACAAGAGGGGCGCGCTCAAAATCAGATAACGCGACTTGTCATTAGTATCAGGGTTGGTTCCTGTTCTTCAATTTAAGACGTTGTTTAAATTCACAAAACCTGATCGGTTATAATGAGTATTGATTGATTAAATGGGTGCTGTCCATAGTTGTAAGGTAGCTCCCGAAACTCCTGTTTGTCTGGCGTTTTATAAAAATGTAAACATAGTTTTTCAGTCGTTAGGCTTGTATTTTGTTGTTGTTGGTTCAATTTTTGGTGTGTTTATTTTACGCGTTCAATGACCCGTGTCAACCTAGGGTGCGCGAGGCTATGTCCCCTTGTTGTGATGAGAGCGTTTTGGCCTATTTCTGGCATGCTCTTTTTATTCCGTGTGCTCTGGCACCAGCTGGAATCTCAGGGAGATTCTTCATTCTTTTTATATTATTAGATCTTGCATGTGTCAGTAGTAATTATAGTGTATTAATTAAGGGTGGGTCCCATAGCCGTAGTGTGATTCAAAAGATGCAACTCCGTAAGCAACATGACTGTTTCAGTTGTAAACGGACTCGCATCAGTACTCAGTTTCTTATTAACGAGCAGTACACCACGCATTATATAACTTCTTGACCAGAAAAAATGGACTTGTATCCATATGTTGACGAGCGAGTTCTTACAGCTCAAAGTTTATGTTATGATTAATTATTTTGTGTGAAGCTCTATTCACATTGTTTTGTTGTGACGAGCGAGTTCATACCGCTCAGTAATATTATTATTTATTAGGGGGTAAAAGTCAGGGAGGATTTCTTTTATTTATTATTATTATTATGCACATAATTTTCAGCCATTAAATATCTTTTATTCTACTTGTTATTCATTTTATTTCTAGTATTGCCTCTGGCATGGACCTTTCTATTCATTAGAGCATGTTGTTTTAAGCGAACTTTGCTGTATAACGCAGTCAGGACTGAACACGACCCCGTAGATGACTCTCGACAAAACCATGCTTTATTGAAGGGTGCAATACGTACATTGCAATATTTGCACATGATAATACTTTTGTTCCTGCCGAAAACGTCAAGTCCATCCGATGGAAATTCTCTTTCACGGTCAAAAACTATCGTCACCATTTTCATAAAATGTTTAAAAGAACATCGACGAAGTATTCGGTTACACAAGGTAAGATTAAGGATTTTCAGGCTACAACTCGCGATAGCGGCTCTGCACCACGAGACAAATGACGTCTGATTAGTAATAAATCGTTACGAATATTCGACACTAAAAAAAGGTTGAGAATCGATAGTTGCATTTAACGGAACTATGGACTTATCGAAAGAAACAGTTGACAATCTCGGCTATCTTCCACTGGCGCAAAAAGATCGCAATTTGGACAATTATTTCGCGACCTTCTTTGAAAGGAAGTAATTTCGCATTTCCTGCTAAATTTTGGATAATTTCCCAAAAATTTCGCGATTTCGCGCACCGCGAAAAAAGGTGCCTCTGACCATGACACAAGGTGATGAGGAATTGTTAAGGAGATGGGAAAGGAAGATATTCAGAAAAGTATATGGACCAGTAAAAGAGGGTGAATATTGACGAATCAGAAATAATATGTAGATAAGATAGTTGTATGGCAAGCCTGATATAGTAGTGGAAATAAAGAGTAGTACACTGCGTTGGTTGGGAATGTAGAAAGAATGACAGAGAAGAGGGTGGTAAGACAGTTGTTCAATGGGAAGCCAGGAGGACGGCGTGTAAGGGAAGACCTAGGACCAGCTGGCTGGACAACGTGGAGGAGGATCTGAGAAGGATGGGAGCCAGAAGATGGAGAACCAAAACAGTCAACAGGGAAGAATGGGTGGAGATTGTCCGGTAGTTCAAGGCCCTCCAAGGGTTGTAGTGCCAAGGAGTAAGTAAGTTAGTAGTAATACTGTCGTCAAACCAGGAACAATTTCCGCATCTAAAACGTTAATAATTGGGGGGAGATCACAAGTCAAAGAACATTGAGGATCAAGGGAGAGAATTCCTCAGAAGAATCTTAGGACCGAAATTTTAAAACGGGGTTTGGATGAAAAAGAAGGTACATCAAATCTATCCAAGTTTTGAAAAAATCAGGGATTCCATCAAAAATAGGTAATTTAAAATGTATGGTCACATATACGGAATGGATGGCAATAGGCTCACAAAGATTTTTTTAACCACGCCCTACCACTGAAAAAACAAAATAGACCAAACTTAAGAACCTCAAGAGTTTAGTAAAGGTTCTAATGATGAGCCCTTGACGATCGAAACTGGTCATCCTAGTGTATTTATTAATCTCATGTAATTTATTTCAGGATTAGGGCATAAGCTAGCTCTTATGCTCTTTTGGGTATATTCGTGTTGACCGACTGAAAAGCTCTAAACTCTTGTTTACTAAGGCAACACTGAAAAAATGGCTTCAAACCCCACAATTTCTTAAAAACCTCAATAAACAGACACAAATTTGCCAAGAATCCTACACGGAAGAATACAGGATGGACAGACAAAGACAAGAAAATCACTATAATGTTATTGTTTTAACGTTCCTTTTAACTACCTTGTTTTTAATGACGCCGGGATGCCGAAATTTTGCTCCAAAGGGGATCATTAACGTGTCAGAGAATCTACTGACACGGCTCCCACGCATTTGCGCCCCCTCAAATGCCATCTGACTGTGGCAGGATACGAACCTGCAACTTTTATCCCAGCAAGCGAGAACATTAAGTTCAGCTACGCAGCCAGACAAAAAAACGCATAGGAGAGCACAGTGAACGGATGAAGAGAAATTGTGAAGAAAAGAGGAAACATTGTACCAAAGAGGTTCTAATGAGCTTCCTAGTTGGGCATAACGAGTCAAAATAATAATATTTGAGCCATGAAATGCCGCTCAAAACTTTGCAAAACAGGCTGTGTTTCGTAATTATAAAAGGATTCGGGCGCGCTGCGTTCCACTGTCGCCTGCTGTCGACGTAGTTGCTTTCAATGGTGACAGGTAGTGAGTGAGTGAGTGTTGTGCACTGACCCATCATTTACTTCGGAAATCATGACGTAGGTCATCTGAATTACTGAAAAATCGATTACTTATTTCTGCCAATATCCGTGTAGGGTCGTGTGCAATAAACCTACATTTGCTATTGTTGATTAGCCGGCAAGTATACTGACTGGTGGAGTATAAATAAGAGGAATCGTGTGAATAACTTAGACGGATGTAAACAGTAGCGATCAAACAGAAGTGTTTTTTGTTCCCCCATTCGGTAGGCGAACTCCTGGCTTTACCTGCGAGTGGAAAGGATTTAAAATGAAAATTCATCTTCTGGAAAGGGAGTTAATTACCTGAAGTAATCGCGGATTTCGATATCTTCATATTTACGAATGTAAATGGATTTACTTGGAGTACCACCTGTGGAATGTGCAAGTATGTCTGACAATGGCAGCTATGGGAGAATAGGCTATATCAAGGGAGTGCAAATGTGCAATTTGCGGTACAATTTGAGTGGTAAAATGTGTTAAGCATATTTTTGTTGGAAGAGCTACATAAAATAAAAAATGAACACTATAGTTATTATAGAGTTTAAAATTTTAATTGTGATAAAACATGGAGCTACGTATGTGATCCATTTATGATTATTTTCTTTTTAGGAGCTCCCGACATTTTTAATTATTTTTATTGTTTAAATCTTGTATAACGTGGGGTCCTTTGTTTGTTATTGGAAACTTATTTATCTACAGCCTGGATTATATTCCTGCGATAATACTTTGAGATTTTACTTACTCGCTTCGGCGGTACATATACTAAAATACTGATTTTCGATCCGAGCACAAATAATGCATTATGTAATTGCTTGTTTGTAAAATATTCACCACCGTTACTAACTTTTAGTTAATTTTTTCCTGCTTCTCACTAGGGAAATTGTTTATTTATTTTATTTGGTATGATCCATATTGTTTATTGAACCTAAGAATGGGCGTTAATTGATTCTCTTTCGTTTTCTGGTATGCTATTGGAATTAGGGATTATAACATTCCTAGTATGCATTGCTTTTGGGGTGGGGGTCTTCCAATTATACCTTATTTTAGTTTCCTTTTCTTAAGTTTTTCTCTTAAGTTTAAATTATAGAAGTTAACATCAGTTTACCCTCCATGTAATTGTTACAATTTTCTTTGGTTCTTAAAACCTTGCAGCAAATCCTGGTTTGTTTTGCGTTTTGAGCCCTAAGCTCTAGTTTGTATAGGCCTACCCTGTGAGAGTGAGTGTAAATTTTCTTTTCTTGCAAACGGTGGGATCAGAAATTTATTTTCCGGTTTGTAAATTTGCTTCCTGAAATTTTAGTTAATTAAATTATTATTTTATCTTCATCTCGTCACGCTCCATTGAGCAGTTTAGTCAGAGCTTGGGAGTGGTCAGCTATCTATCAGTGGAATATCCCTGTCCTCCATCCACCTCTCATTTCAGGGCGTCTTCGTCTTGTTGTTTGGATTGCCACCTTGACACCACTGAATGGACCTCTACAATCCGGTAAGCCGGTGCAGCATGCGGTTCCTCATAACAGAGGTTAAGTTCGACGGAGGGGTGAGTATATGTTTGCAGGGATTGGGGGGTGTTATTCCATCTAGTGCAAACTTATTTTCTTCTCCCCCCTCCCGATATCTTCGGCAGGCACAGTGGTAGCAGAGCGTGCGGTGGCAAATATCCCGCTTCTTAAGTTTGGTGGCTGAGCTGTCATGAGTAATTGTGGGACTTACCTATTATGAAACATGGCCGGAATATCTTATTTATTTGTTTATTTTTATTGTTTGAAATTAATGCTTGTCATTGTATGTTGTATGTATGGTTCCTGTACTGGATTTTGGAAGCGTGGCCTGACTGTAAGCTGTGTTTATTTGTTTGCTGTTTACCTATCTGCATTCCATTCTTATTGATGTCAAATGGGTGAGTTGCTGTTTTTAAATTTTGCTTGAGTGCTTGAGGGTTCATCCATGTTTTTAGGTGGTAATGCAGGGGCAGTTTTCTCTTTGTGTTACTGTTATGGATATATGTTCCTTGAATGGTAGTGCTGTGGTACGCGTTGTTATATAAATGAAATTCTGGTTAGGTCGAGCCGTCACTGCTGAACTGGTGTGATTACTGCAGTCAACGTTGTGGTGTTTTTGGAAGTATTTACGGTACCTCATTCTGTAATCATCCCTAGAAAAGGCTATTGGCTCCTGAAATTTAAACTGTTGGTATGTTTTGTTGCATGTTATATGTTTGTGAACGGTGTTGGCTGCGTAGAGCGTAATATCTACTATTTTTCGTATGGTGATATCAGCATGTCTCAAGGTGATCGTGTGGTAGTTTCAGCCAATTCCCCGTGGAGTTTGATGATGGTGTAGGCAGCAATCCTGATAACATTGTAGATTGGATTATTAGATCTGAGGCGGGTGTGTCCAGTGCTAATCGTGCGACTGATAATCCTGTGCAAATTGAAAATATTTCTGTACCTTCTAACCAGACTATGAGGAAGCCTATCGTGTAGGCGATATTAAGTTTGCATCGATCCCTCATCCTATTACCCAATTGTTGAACAGTGTTAAAGGATTCAATGTTGGTGATGTCAACCAATTTATTGCTTTTCTAAAGAAATTAACCGAACTGGGTGGTCATGCGGTGGTATTCGGATTGTCCGAACACCTACTTTTCCAGGTTATGTATCCTCTAACGTCTGGGATGCTTCGTGAGAAATTGATTGAGACCATGAAAAGGTGTTGGTCTCTAGCTATGTTCCAAACGGAAATGTTACCTTCATTTATTCCTGCACGAGCCCTCAGTTCTTTAGAGCAGAAATCTTTATTTCGGGTACCCAGGATCGGTGAATCCCTGAGTGATTATGTATCAGATGTAAGAGGGTAGCCAAGGATTTTGCTTCGGTATTGGGTGAGAGACAATTATTGGTGTACTCTATTTTGGAAGGTATTACCCATGAAAATAGATCATACTTGTCCATGTGTTCTAGGACGACCTCATTCGCAGAACTGAATCGTGTGATTGTTGAGGCGATGGGTGTCAAACACGCTGATTCTTTATGTGTCTTAAACCTTCTACCCCCTGTGTCTATGCCCTCCTATCCTCCCAAGGTAAATTATCACCACAGACTGCCCATTAAGTGTCATTCATGTTGTGGCTTAGGCCGTATCAAGCGAGTGTGTCCGAAAATTAAATTGGGGTATCGTCAATGACTACCCACTAAAGAGGCCAAGTCGGATGTTTCTTCATGTAGTCCTGTAAGTAAGGATATTGATAATTTAAGTGAAGTCTCTGGTCTCTCTCTAAATGAAAACTGTAATCCGCTTGTGAAAGATAAGTCATCAGGTGACTTGCCTAGTAAAGTTCCGTTCAATCCTAACCTGTCAGTCGATAATAAATTAGGAAGTCATCGTGAAACTGAGCCTAAAACAAAATCTATACTAATATAATAAAGCTGAAGAAATTGTTTGCGTGTTTAAACGCGCTAATCTCTGGAACTACCAGTCGATTCGAAAAATTATTTTTGTATATGATAGCCAGATTCAAGAGGAATAATTTAGGCTATGTAGCTCTAGGCTACACCTCCCCTGCATTTAAGCCCTATGGCACAAATCTACACCATTTCACCGATTTGACCCAAAATTTGTATACTTCCCCTTTGGAATCCTGCGAGTACCACTGGCTACATGCAATTTATTACAGCTCAATCCTTTCTCTGCATTTAGGCCCTGTGGAACAAATATACAACTTTTAAAGGATCTGAACCAAAATGTGTATACTTACCCTTTGGAACGCAGAGAGAAACACTGTTTACATGGAATTTCGGACAGACCTCTCCATTCCCTGAATTTAGGCCCTTTGGCACAAATCTACACCTTTTAACCGATCTGAACCAAAGTTTGAATACTTACCCTTTGGAACCCTGCGAGTAACACTGTTTACATGAAATTTCGTAGAGACCACTCCATTCCCAGCATTTAGGCCCTTTGACACAAATCTACACCATTTCACCGTAGTATTCATTATCTATACTAATATAATAAAGCTGAATAGTTTGTTTGTGTGTTTAAACGTGCTAATCTCTGGAACTACCAGTCAGATTCGATAAATTCATTTTTATATGATAGCCAGATTCAAGAGGAATAGTTTAGGCTATGTAGCATTAGGCTACACCTCCCTTGCATTTAGGCCCCTTGGCACAAATCTACACCATTTCACCGATCTGAACCAAAATTGGTATACTTAATTTCTGGAGCCCTGCGAGTACCACTGGCTACATGAAATTTATGACAGGCCAGTCCATTTTCTGCATTTAGGCCCCATGGCACAAATCTACACCATTGCACCGATCTGAACCAAAATGTGTATGCCTGCCCTTTGGAACCCTGCGAGTACCACTGGCTACATGAAATTTTTGACAGACCAATCCATTCTCTGCATTTCGACCCTTTGTCACAAATCTACACCTTTTAACCGATCTGAACCAGAATTTGTATACTTACCCTTTGGAGCCATGCGAGTAACACTGTTTACAAGAAATTTCGGACAGTCCACTCCATTCCCTGCATTAAGGCCCTTTGGTGCAAATCTACACCGTTTCACGATCTGAACCAAAATGTGTATACTTACCCCTTGGAACCCTTCGGGTAACACTGTCTGCATGGAATTTCGGACAGACCACTCCATTTCCTGCATATAGGCCCTTTGGCACAAATCTACACTGTTTCACCGATCTGAACCAAATTTTACATACTTACCCTTTGGAAACCGACGAGTAACACTGCACACTTGAATTTTCGGACAGACCACTCCATTCCCTGTAGCCTATTTGGGTCCTTTGGCACAAATCTACACCGTTTCACCGATCTGAACCACATTTTTTACACTTACCCTTTATAGGCTGGCTGCGTGGCTCAGCGGTAACGTTCTCGCTTGCTGGGCCCAAGGTTGCAGGTTCGTATCCTGGCGGAGTCAGCTGGTATTTGAGGGTGCGCAAATGCGAGGGAGCCGTGTCAGTAGATTTACTGGCACATTAAAGATCCCCTTCGGGGCAAAATTCCGGCACCCCGGCGTCTCTAAAAGCCAGAGTAGTTAAAAGGGACGTAAAACCAATAACATTAATTATTATTAACTTACCCTTTATAATCCTGCGGGTGACACTGTCCACCTTAATTTTTGGACAGACCTCTCCATTCCCTGCATTTAGGCCCTTTATCACAAATCTACACCGTTTCTCCTAATTTCTCCCAATTTTACATACACTTTGAAACCCTGATGGTAACACTCTCCACTTGATATTTTGGACAACGCTCTCCATTCCCTACATTTAGAATAACAGGCAAAATGAACTTGAAGACCACGTATTAAGGCCCTAGAACCATTCATTTACGTAGTAGTGAAACTGTATGAGTATTTTAATATGTGTATTGTTGACTGGCAATTCGGGCTGCATCACGTCGCCCCTACCTGTGTTCTGGTGCAGAATTGCAAAAATTAATCTTGCGCAGCTTATAAATTGCAGTCACGGGGATTAATTAGTGCAATCATCATCATGAAAATATTATGCCTCTGTATAAGTGCTATGGTATTGGTGCAGTCCATTGAGGTTATGAGGTGCAATAAGCGTTAGTGCTTTCAAATTTACCTTCATTTATTCCGAACCTTATCGTTGAGCGCTATATGTCGATAAATTATACTATTGCTACCTTAGGAGCTCGGGACAGCCGAAGTATTGCAATGTGTACTGATTATTTCCCTACGGCGCTATGCGACAAAATACTACGCTATTGGTCTCTACATTTTTAACAGCCAATGAGATATAGGCCCTATGCCGTGTCTTTCATTTCACTTACCCCTCTTTCTAATCATTTTTAATTCGTTTGTAAATTACATGTGTTAGTGCTGTAGTTAGTAAATAGAAAAAAATGAAAATCCACAGCCTGCTTCCAGTCTCCGACCGGGTCAGGAATGGAATGAATGAAGCCCCCATCTAGCGGCGAGGATATGAACTGTGCCGGCTGCCGAGGCCTGACGCACTCCTCTAGGGCAATGATTAAATGAATGACAGATGAAATGAAATGATAGTGGAGAGTGTTGCTGGAATGAAATTTTGACAGGGAAAACCGGAGTACCCGGAGAAAAACCTGTCTGCCTCCGTTTTGTCCAGCACAGATCTCACATGGAGTGACCGGGATTTGAACCACGGACCCAGCGGTGAGAGGCCGGCGTGCTGCCGCCTAAGCCACGGAGGCTTCCGTAGTTAGTTAATAGCCATTCCCCTATTCATTATTATTATTATAATTATTATTACGGGAAAATGACGTGAATTTTACGTCCATTATACTGTACTGCTTATCACCCCCAGTTCAACCACCACCACCACCACCACAAAAAGTTATATTTTCAAAATATTTTGTTCTGGTAGTTTAAGTATCCTGTGCCAGTTCTGTAGTGGTATTCATTATCATCCATAAAACTTATAAATCCACCGGGCAAAGCCGGGAACTACTGCTAGTCTGTGATGTTAGTCCCATCGGCCTCTAAAGGGAATCAATTTAGATTTGAGAATAATTTTTGAATTTCTCCATTTGCTAAGGGGATCTCTCCTATTATTGAAATTTTAATTAATAACGAGCCCGTTTCCACATTGCTAGATTCAGGAAGTATTAGTCCTTTTATGAGCGAGGACTGGCTTATACGTATGAAAAGTGTTTGTAAATTCCCAGATTTACACCTTAACTATGAATCTGTTATTTCGACAAATAGTTCTAAACTAAATGTTTTGGGTAGCATCAAGTTAAAATCCATATTTTAAACTTTTTATGGACATATAAATTAATTGTTGTTCGTCACCTTTCGTGTCCTGTTGTCATTGGAGTAAACTTTATGTCCTATGTTGACATGTTTCTGGATTTTAGTGCTCGAAATTTGTTTTTCAATATACGTCCCCAGTGTAAGTTGCCGTTTAACCCTCTAATGCCTGCCCCTGCAGTTAATGTACTAAGTGAACCCCATACGGATTAGAGTTTAGATCTGGAAAATTTAACGGATCCTCAGACGGAGGCTATTAAGGGATTGTATCATGAGTGTTCTGTTATATTCACCGACAAGTTGGGTGTGACCCATCATATGGAAGAGAAGATTGAACTGACATATTCCGTGCCTGTGAGATCTAGCCCATATAGACTAGCTCCACCAAAGATGGAAGAGTTAAGAAAGTTCATTGACAAGTTATTGGAAGATGGGGTCATCAGGCCCTCCATCTCTGCTTATTCTACCCCTGTTTTCTCATGCCAAAGCCCAATGGCGGGTTCAGACCTGTGGTAGATTACAGAGCTCTTAATCAGAAAGTGATTCTTCAGTCTATCCTGTTGCCAGACAAGCATACTCTCTTCGCATGGTTTAAGAATGCAAAGGTTTTCACGATTCTAGATCGCCATTTGGCTTACTTCTCAAATTCCCCTCTCTCCTGAATCAAGACATGTAACTGCTTTTGCTACGGATTGGAACTTATATGAAAATGCCCGTGTCCCCTGTGGTCTTTCTACCGGAGCTCCTGTGTTGAGCAGACACCTGGATAATGTCTTCTCTGAGATTAAATTCAAATTCGTGTACCACAATCTCGATGATGTGGTGATTTATTCAGAGTCCTTTGATGAGCTTGTAGATCATCTGAAAATTGTACATGATCGGTTGCGTGGAGCTGGCCTTACTGTCAAGTAGTCCAAGGTTTCCTTTGCTAAGCCCAAAATTTATTTCTTGGGGCATATCGTCTTGGAGTCTGGAATCTCTCTCGATCAATCTTGAACTCAGGCCATCAGGGATTTCAAGCCGCCAAAAGATGTCAAGGGTATAGCCCGCTTTGTAGGCATGGTGAACGTCTTTCACAAGTTCATCAGCAACTTTGCAGACCGTTCTGCTCCTCTACTTCAGCTGCGTAAGAAGGCTATAGAGTTTGAGTTGGGTCCCTCTCAGCAAGCAGCCTTTGAATATTTTAAGCTTACGCTCTCTGACGCCCCTGTTATAGCAATACCTGATTTCGGAAAACAGTTCATTGTACAAACTGATGCGTCTGGTCGTGGCGTTGGTTGTATCCTACTGCAAGACTCGGAACTTGGTAGGCAACCAATAGATATTATTCTAAAACCTTGACAGACGCTGTAAGAAAATATTCAATTAACGACCTGGAAGGCTTGGCTGTTTTATTCGCCCTTGAGAAATTTAGAATGCCTATAGAGCACACCCCTATTTTGCTCGAAACTGACAATCAAGCGTTGAGCTGGGTATTGGGTAAGCCCCGTAGGACCGGCAGGATCGCTAGATGGGCAACTAGGATCCTATCGTTCCAGTTCACGGTCAGTCACATTCGAGGTACTGAAAATACAACCGCTGACACTTTAAGCCTGGTGTTCGAGGAATCTCCTGTAGAAAGTGATGGTACTGGTGAAATAGATCAAGTTGTTCCTCACTGTAATCCTGTCAATGTAATTTTGAGTGATTCGCCTATGTTATTTAAAGATGTGGCGTGTTATCAGAAAGAAGATCCCTATATCGCAGATTTGATTAACCAGATAAATGCTGGTTTGGTAATTAAACCCTTCACCCTAAGGAATGGTGTGTTGCGTTGCTCTTCTCGTCAAGACCGGATCCCCAATATTGTATTGCCTTCAATTCAAATTCCTGAGATGTTCACCTATTATCACGAGTCCCCTATAGGTTGTCACCTTCGTGTAATTAAAGCGAGGTGGTACACCCTATCTTCACAAGGTTAATTTAAAAAAAATTAGGTAACTTTTTCAAAAAAAATTCTGTTCCAATTTCAATACGATTTTGTACACATATATATGCATACCTAATAAATTTACGGTCTTTTGTATATGCTAAAATACTAAAAATTGGATTTTATAGAATTTATTTTGAAATGTTCATTTTTGCAAATATTATCATTAATATCTCTTCACATTTTCCACTTACAAACACATACTAAGTTCAATAATTTCCTAGTAGGTAGTATTACAACTGGTGAAAATTTTAAGGTTCTGGGTTAAATAGGTTCTGAGAAAAATTTACCTAACTGGTGAAAAAGAAAGTTTGTGGGAAAACTGATTTATAGTTGGCCAATATCTTAGTGCATGCCAGGTCCATATTCCGGGTCATCCGGTACTTCTACGCCTTCTCTTTCCCTTTTCTTGCTCTTGTTATCCATTCTGACAGTGGTTTTGGAGAGCTTAGCACGCAGATCAGCTTGTTTCCTACGCTTTTCATCAATTTCGATCAACAATTTCAACGTGTTTATTCCGAGTTTGATGCCTAGTTCACGCAATACTTTCACACGACTAGCAGAACCCTCATTAGAAGTCATCACTGCATCATACCTTCTAGCACACAAAGCTGTATACCCAAAAAAACACAGTTTTGGGGACCCTGTTTCATATAACATTATAAAAAAAACATGAGGGTTCTGGGTTCTTCCATGTAGGCACTTTCGGAGAAGGTCCGGATCATCTAAACTCCTAAACACAGGTCTGATTGTTTCCACAACTAAATTAATTATGATATTTGTACTATTTACACTATTATTTTCACTATCCAAAGCAGCATTTAACACATTAGAACCTGGAAATAATTACTTTCGTAGATAACGTGAAATGGGTCAGCCAGAATCTTCATTGTTAGAGGACACACACGATTCGTCTAACCTATAATCTGTATCAGTATGATCTATTTCTACACTAGAATTAAGAGAACTATCGCCACTGTTCAATTGCTCTGTATTTACATTACTTACAAGCTTTACATATCCTCTACCAGGACCACCTGATCGCCTTTTGAAAATACGACCTTGCCTAGGCATACTAAAAAATTAGGCACATTTATCGTTGCACAGCCAAGTTCAAACTAATGAAAACAAACAAATGAATGTTTGAAAGTATCACGCACAGCAACGCCAACCCCTGAAACAAGTGTGAAAGAAATTTCTCACTGAAGGAAGTTAAAACTTGAACTTTTCAACAAATCACCAGCACAACTGATGGAATGGGAGTGGCAGCACAAGTAACGCCGGATTTAAGTGGCAATTACATATCTTTACTGAAGGTTTCTGGGAAAAATATCAACGGATTCATGTAAAGCAGGTTTAGAAGTACTAAAAGTCGATATTTTGGGGTACCCGTGCCAATATCAAAGAATTTTTCATCTGGAAAAGAATGGATGTGGATATTAGGAATATGATACGTAATATTGCTCCTCGTGTATTATCAGTAAGCCCCCCATTTCTACAAGGGTCGGTTTGTTGTCTTCTAAACCGTCATCTTGACTCATGGAAAGGATTTTCATCGACTTGACTGGCCCGTTCCCTCGTTGTGTTCAAGGAGACCAATTTGTACGTATTTGCACCGACGGACTTACTCGTTTCAATTAGATATTCCCCACAAGACAGGCTACGACCGGTACTGTTATGAAGTGCCTATCTTCTATTTTCTCATCCTTTGGTCCCCACCAATTTCTTGTGTCCGATAATGCTAAAGGTTTTGTATCCCTTCAGTTCCGGCAGTTTTGTTTTATTATGCCAATCTCATGTAACTACGACCCCCTATTTCTCTAATCCTTCCCTGGCCGAGAGAGTAAATCGTAATCTGCGTTATCACTTTTCATCACGAAGATCCCACCAAGTGGGATTCTAATTTTCACTGGCTCACCTACGCGTTCAATACTGCCGTGCATGAAAACACTCCAGCTACGCAATTTTCATTGAAGTTCTCGCTCCTGGTTAACTAGCTTTTGTCCAACCTATGGAACTTGCATGACCTTCTTCTCGACCATTTTACGCCCGGCGATATGAGGGAAAAATTGGATTAGGTTAAAGAGTGCGTCAAAATTTATGATAAATTAGCTAAGCGGTTCTTAGGTTCTCACAAACCTGATAATTTAGGAATTGGTGACGTTGTGTATGTACGAAATTTTGATTCTAAAAGATGTCAGCAATAAGATTTCTAGTAAGATTACTCCACGTTATAAGGGTCCTTGTTTCGTCGAAGCATTTCTGACCCCCGTGACCTGGTTACGAACCCTAAGGCTCAGAAGATTTCTCAAGTCCATTTGTTCCTCTTCAGACATGGTGGTGTTATTGTTAAGGAGGAAATTTGTTAAGATTTGGTTTGTGGGAACTACGGTCATCAGTGACTCTATGTTAAATACTTATTTGTTCAATACTTATATATTGGAGATTAAACTGAAAATTTTAACCAGCAGTAATTTGCAGTTGGCTATGTCGATATTTTGACATGATATGCTTGTGGGATTCTTAGTAATTACGGTCATCAGCCCTCCTGTTTGAAATTTTGTTTGCCCCCTTTGCATTGTAAACTTTATGATGTTTATTTCTGTTTGACCTTGCTTCTCCCAGCGATGGTACATTGGTGTGTGAATGGCTCCATACGTCTCACTCCGCCTTCTTCAATTTTTAGCAATCTTCTCGAGTCCCCTTCCCCCTTGTACCTCCGGGCGACATAGTGTGTTTTGTTCCATCTAACCGTTATCGCAGTCCATGTATGTCATTTGGTGATGATATTTGATCATTTCTTAATTCTCAACGAGGAAACCTCCTTTGGTGCTAATAAGCATAGTCGAACACTGTCGATTAAAATGGACTGTGGATTGCAACTTATATTCTCATTTGGTGTCTTATTCTATTCTCTCATTCTATGCCTCGTGTTTGTTTTTCTCTTATCGCCTTTCCTTTTCGGTTTAACTGTATCCTGTGTAATTTTTCGCTGCGTACTGCCCTGCATTGCTCGCATGAAGGCATGAAAGTGAGCTTGTGTAAGTCACTGTTTTCATTGTAAATGTTTGGTGTGTCTTGGTGGTATTGCAATACTTGTAGTACTCACGTGATGCGTGCATTGGAGTTCGGAATGTCTGGTTGGTATTTCTTATGACCTTTAGTCTATTAAATCATTTTTCATTTAAACTAAGGCCACTCTTATAACGTCCAATGGATTTCATTGAAACAAATGGTAACAAAGAGCAGTGTGGTCCAACCCGTGGCCCTCGGGCCGCAAGCGGCTCGCCTGTTCATTTTTGTTGGCCCTAGCCCTTCTTCGACCGTTATAATCTGTGGCGTGCCTACTTTAATTTTCACTTTCATTCAGTAATGTTACGAAGGAGCCAGATGGGAAAGGAAAGATCCTGAAAAATACGCCAGTAATCACAATTGTCTTTCCACGAATACGTACGGCACGAGAAGCTGCCCCGCCTCCAAGCGACAACTGGTTGGCTGCCGATAAGTTTGCGTTAGTTCGTTTGCAGCGGCGGATATCCATATAAAAGGGAGTGCAGGGCTGTTCGAAGAGGTTGTTTTTGACAAGAGAGGTTGTTCGTGAGGTATAGTACGACGAGAGTTTGCTGTCATCGTTGTTGCGAGAGCGGTACCTAATATGGCGGGACTTCATAAACGGCGTGTTGAAGATGAGAAACGACAATTTCAGTCAAAGTGGCAGGAAAGTTACTTTTCTGTTGATCATAATGGAAAACCACAGTGTGTTGTCTGTTCTCAAGTCTTAGGTGTTTCGAAGAAGTATAACGTGAATAGACATTATACCAGCTTGCATAAATCAAAATGCGATCAATACCAGGGAAATGCCAGAAGTTGTGTGTTTAATGATTTGAAGCGGAAACTACCAAGACAGAAGAATATATCTCAGCAAACATCAAGCACTGCCGGTTTAAAGGCATCTTATGAGGTATGTTTAGAGCTACCGTAGCTAAAAGTAAAAAGTCTTGTAGGATTGGTGAGCTCATTAAGAGGTATTGTACCCGATACCTAGTTGAGGCTATCGGCTACGCCAGCAGACATTAAGCCGTAGTTGAAAATTTGGGAAGAGTTATGAAAAGCTAGCGCTCATATCGAGTCAAGAGGAATGTCAGGATGACGTAGAAGGTCTAGGATTAAGAAGGCACTGACAGCTGTAAGCAGATGGAATTATGGATGGAATTATGAAGCTTGATTAAGATCTATATGGAACATGGTATTTAAACATCTCAGAAGAGAAGATATAACAAGCATTATATATGGTAATAATTTTAAGGAAGTCAGATAACCCTTAAGTTATTTTATAACTTGATAGCCGAGATGATGGGGGTTCGAGATTATATTTGTGATGCAAGAGCACAGAGGTGGGGAGAACGTCACGTGACTGCGCCAGGCAGGTTCAGGTCAAGGCAGTCCAGAGACAGTCAGTCGAGCTCCGTGAGCCAAGCAGTTGAGCTCTACAAGCAGAGGAGTCCAGTACAGTTAGCACGGCAGTCGAATTTAGGGAGCGAGCCGAGTAGGACATATGCCGAGCGCATGATAAAGGTCGCGCAGCGAGCAGCTTTTGTCACGGAAAGTGAAAGCGACAGTTTCAACTTCACTAAGAAGCGAACGAGAAGTAGGTCATTGAGCCGGGCGGACAACCGCAGTAGGCAGCGTGAGGACCGGTTATAGAACCAGCTGTACGAGCCAAGCAAGCATGAGAAGGCCGGGGTTTTAGAACAGCATTGCGAGTAGTTGGAGAACTTTATTCCAAGCTGCATGTCAACGCAGAACAGCATAGTAGAGCGACATGGCGAGGCCAGCTTTAGGCGGAGATTATTATAGCATTATGACAGAAGCTGAACTTCATTACGACATTGAGTTGGAACGTTTATTCAGCATTTGAATTATACAAGCAGATAGTTACGAGATTCTGCAACTGTGAACTTCGAATGAACATAGTTTTTCAATGACATTACGACTATGCATTTCATAACGCATTCCAAGTAACATTAACGATTACAGGCAAACGGAATGTTGTAAGCATATGCACTTCTGAACATTAGCACGTGCATTAATGCAATTATTTCTTATGCAGTGTTATAAATTACCGAGTATGAACACAGCTACAGGGTGCATCATAAACTTAGACACTCTCACATAAAATTTTATTTTATGAAAGTGAGACTTAGCAGTTATTGGAGATTGAACTTTCAACACTCAAACCGAACATTGTATGGAACAGTGGCGTAACGTAGAAGAGGAATAGGGGGTCCGCTGTTTCTATTAACTTTTTCGTGAGGATTTGGACAATATCCGCTATGGATAACCAGAAGTTCATCATGTCGGAGTAAACGCAGACAGAGACGCGATGGCACCACAGAGCGATGGATTCGATTCCTGACGAGGAGGACGTCTACCAGCTGATTCACTTGGGATTTGAAGGCAATCGTCATTGCGTGGGTGAAATGATATTCACGCCGATCTTTCGAGAAATTCATTACATAAGGAAAATCGACGATCTTTGAAATTTAATAACAGCTGATTATGAGAAGGTACTGTAAGAGTTATAACTTCCTGATACGATTATTTTCATGAATACTGGGCACACATGTATATTTTTCTAATAGGAGTGATACGATTATTTAGACATGGCTTTGACTTTATATGCTTCAAAATTTTGCTAGAATATGGCGTGACCATATGATATGGCAGGCATCATTATACGAAATTCTCACCATTGGTTGGCTTTATTAAGCAGATGTTTGGTCTTTTAGACATTTTTCCAGCAAGGATAGTTTTCATGAATAGTTTTTTTGGTGTAACGAGTATTTCGAACTCGTGATCTGCAATTGATTATCTATATTACTTCGTCAGTTCATTGCATACTAGCGAGTGTGTATTATTCATCAGTAGGGATTTTTCCATTGGATTGTTTGGAGATATTAAGATGTTATTCACTTTAGTGAATGAATATCGCTTTTATATGACAACTAGAGACTTGTTGATTCCTATCTGGTACATTTACTCATTTAGTCTGCGAGATGGGGTCTTTCGTATTTATACGATTGTATGGTGGTTACTCATCTTACCCATCGTTCAGGGCACTATCATGTTAGTCGACGGGGCGAGGTCTTTCGTATTTATACGATTGTACGGTGGTTACTCATCTTACTTGCCATTGAGGGACTCATTTTTATCATCCGAGTGTACATGAGATTGTAAGTGAATCAAACAAGGGACTACTAGTCACATATCAGTCGAATTTTGTTAAATAAATTAAAAATACATGTCAGCAGGGTTACATTTTGTAATTCTTGTTTGCCAATCCAATATTTTGTTGCTATACTCTTTTGAGAGTACTTTCAGTTTAACAGCTGATACAGCTGATGCTTTTGATGATTTTTATAATTGTGTTTGATACCTTTGAGAAGGATTTAAAATAATTGAATCTTGTAAGATGAATCATTAATGGTCAGATTTATTTTAAGGCAGATCAGTATTGCAGATTTTGATATGAGAGATTATAGCACATTGGTGTTTTTCTGTGATGTGGATTATGAGAATTGTAAGAGAATTTATGCTATTTGAAAGCAGATCTTGAATTACTAAGGTAATATTTTTTCCAATTGTTTAAGAAGTTGTCTAGATGTGATCAGAGTAATTACAGTTATTGGAGATTGTGTGCGTTGATAATTTGAAACCAGTTATATTTTTTTGTAGATCATGCAACATGGTTAAGCGAAGTTTGTGATAGGCATTTTGTGGAAATTGCCAAGTGGAAGTTGCAATATTGCTAATGTATTTTGAGGCAGACATGAGGTTGTCGAACCCAGTCTAGCGTAATTGTTGAGATTCAGGCTGTATGCTGAATATTTATGGAGTTTTGTGGAATAATTGTGGTATTCAAATGTGATATTTGAAGAAGTGAGGAGATATAATGTAGTTGTGGATAGTCAGATCCAACGTGATGTCGTGAAAGCAATAATATTTTTTGGCATGACAATTAAATACGAGATATAACTTGGAAGTGATAAAACTGTAAGACAACGTTCTATAAACCATATTAAACAATTTGTTAGGAAATTAAACAAATAAATAAAGTTGATAATACAAGATTTTCTGCGAATAATAATTAATGAAATAATAATCTGAAATTTAAGCATATTAATGATCTGACCTAATGAAATAAAAATCAGAATGACTAGATGAAATAATGAAAATCTAAATAACCAGAAGAATAAAATTTAAATAAATTGATAAATTAAATTTTGGAATAAATCAATGAATTAAATAAATGGATGAATTAAAGATTGGATAAATAAACTGATTTAAATAAATTAATAGATGATTGGATAGATGATGAATAACTGAATTAGAAGGTGATAATTAATTAAAGAAGCTGATGATTAATGAATTTATATGGAATTAAAATAAATTTAATTGAGATATAATTTAAGAAATTGCAACTTGAGTTGAGGAATTAAACAATTTGTATTGATGATTTAAGATGATTTAATCTGAAGTAGATGATAAATAAGAGTGTGTGAATAATTAGAAAGTATAATGAAGTGATGATAATAACTTTCATTTAAATGATTTAATGGTGATGAGTTAATGATTCTGACAGGAATATGTTGAATTTTGAGATAAGAATTAATGTGAGAAATATTTAACTTTGATAATGATGATGATGATGATGACCAATGAGCATGGGATTTTCTGTAATTCACAAACAAGCAATTATCAATGATAATGTAAATAATATAAATTAATTATTCGATGTTTAGGAGCATTTTACTAACATGTTCAACATTTAAATTATGCCATGCAAGCCATAAATTACGTGATATTTAAAATATGTGATTATAATGTGTATGTTTAGACAGATTAATATTTTTTTTCAAATCCACATTCATGATGTTAAGTTAAAGAGAAATTAGGTCTCAGGTATCACAAATGTCAGTGACGAAAGACATAGTGCTACAGTGATCCTGAGAACCCAAGAGAACTTTAGAGATTTTTCCTGTTTTTATGTGGATGAAATACTTTTGATTAGAAAAGAGATGGTTCGATTTTTGGACAATGACAATTTAACGTTGGCATTCGACCATACTCTCAGGTAGGATGAATATTTAAAATGTCTGACTGACTATCAAAGTGAAATAAATTTGTTTTTATCTTAGTTGTGATCTGATGATGGTGTGATTTTCCTTTTTCTTTCCTTGTCTTGATTAAGGCTTAACCGGAAAGGATGTGGTTTGCTAGGAATTCAGTTGATGGCGCCCATTTATATTTGCATTTTTTAAATTAAACTTAAGCCCGTAACGACCCTAGAGATACTTTGTCTCGTGTTACCCACTGCTTTTTAGATATCTCAGCTGAATTTCCGACACATTCCTTATTTGACTAGAGGTTCATTTAACTCTGCTCTGTCCTGGAACTCCAGGAATGCGATGTAATAGCAGATGGGTCATCGCATCCCCAGGACGAACGGGTACAGTATGTGCTGTAAAAATGGCATCTTCTTTAGGAGATAATAGGATGGCTACAAATTTTGAAACAGTTTCCTTGTCTCATCAGACAGTTAGTAGAAGAATTAATGATATGGCTGGTGAAGTTTCAGGTTCTCCCAAGAGCATTTTGGAAAAAATGTGAATTTTATTCCCTAGCTCTAGATGAGAGCACATATGTAGCTGACATCGGCCAGCTCCTTTCTTTGACAGAAAAATAAACAAAGAATTTTAAATTCCCGAAGAACTGTTGGAATTAAGATCATTAGAAGCCAGCAAAAAAATGCATTGACATATTCAACGCACTGGTTTTGTGATGTGCTCTGGCATTGCAACAGATGGAGCTAAAGCAATGGTTGGTCCTTATGTTGGTTTAGTAGGACTGTGTAAAGAAAAGTGAATGTTTTTTTTTCTCACTGCATTATCCACCAGGAGGCTCTCTGTGGAAAAATTATAAGGCTCAGTGAGCCAATGAAAACTGCTGTAAATAATGTAAATTTAATACGAGGAGGCAATAAAGCCTGTAGACATAGAGCATTTATTGTATTCCAGGACAATTTGGAAGCTGAGTATGGTGACATTTCATTGAACTGTGCTGTGCGTTGGCTAAGTACTGGAAATTGCTTGCAACAATTTTTTGAGTTGAGGAATGAAATTCTTGCTTTTCTCAAAAATGAAAACATTGGGCATGAGTATCAAGAAAAACTGGAAGAAATGCAGTTTTTAAATAATCTTGCTATTCTGACAGATTTAACATCCCATCTAAATGATTTAAACCTGAAACTACAAGGCAGAAAACAAAATATCTCCCAGCATTATGGACATATTGAGGGCTTGATGTAATGCAAATTGCATTGAAGGCAAATAATATGGCACACTTCCCATCTTGTCAGCCGTTGAAAGAAGAAACGAGTGACTAAAATTTTAGTATGTTTCATGAAATAATAAAACCTAGGTAGATATCAAGAAAGAGTTCCAGAACAGATTCCAGGATTTTGACTGCCTAAAACCAAAACTTGCAATGTTCAACAACCCCATGGGTATTGAAGTGAGTGAGGCGCCCTGCGACCTTCAAATGGAAATGTGTGATCTTCAGGCAGACCCATTCTACCAGACTAAAAAGTGTTATCGCTGCTTGGCCGTACGTATGCGTGCGAAAGTGATTTTTCTCCTCTCAAACAAATTGAATCAAAAACGAGAAATCAAATTGAATGTGCTTCACTGGTATCGAGCCTGAGACTTTGCTTTACTGAACTTACAGTGGAAATTGATACACTTGCATCAGGAAAGCAGTACCAATCACCACATTGATTTCTCGACTGTAAAATGAAGTGGTATATTAAACTAGTAATATTAAACTTTTTTTAATGTACATTTTAATAAATGTTTTTGAGTAAAATATGTAATACGTTTTCTTTCTGGAATGTCTCTGGCCCTCACATTCCTATACTAAAGTTTGATTGGCCCTCGGGCAATTAAAGGTTGGACAACCCTGATTTAGAGTATCCTTGTAACTGTTTTGGTATTTGGCATTTGGTATTTAAATTTGATTTAGAGAACTGTACTTGGATACAAATGTATTTTTTTATTTTATTTAGTAGATTATTTGGGTTATGATGTAACGTGTAACGGTATTTTCCTTGTTTTGGTAAAAGAAACCTGTCCCGAATATGTAATAGAGAGTGTAAGAACATTGAGGGATGGAATCCTCATTGTAAATATGACCAAGAATGAAGCCAAACTAGAGTTATCAAATAGGTAGCTGATTCTTTTTATTTCTAAGTGGCGTTCCTTATTCCGAGGTTCCTCAAATAATTTGTTTGTTAGAGTGGTAACGTGCACATGAGAGAAATCCCCAGATGGTTAATGAAATTGTAACGTGTATGTACTACCTGTTTGTAAATTGTTGTGACAATTATTGTAAACTCGGATCTAGGGAAACGTAGGGTTGTTTCCTGATTGTAATAATCCTATCCTGGTGAAAATTTTGATTAGGTACTGTACCATTATTACTGGGATGATCCACCAAAATCCACAGATGGAGAAAGATCGTATCATATTGAAGTCCTCGGCTAGAAAAACTGCATGGAGCTACTGGTGAATACACTCCGGATAAAAGTCAGAGGAAATCATCTGAATGTGCTATAGAAACTAACTACAAAACAAAGCGTTTTAATTACTACTCGGGATAACGAGAATCAAAACTCTCGGACGTTAGGATAATAATCAGGTCAATGGAAATACCTCCACCTAATAGCACATTCCACTACTAATAAACTGCAAAGGATGATGCCAATTTCTATAAAATATCAGGGATTCGTTGCACACGTGCCTGTCTGCTCATTCGAAGACACGAGTTACATGTTAAACATAAAGAAAATAATAATACGCAAATATCTTCACATAAAATAAAATAAAATAGTCTCACTTGGAAACATACATGACAAACACAGAGTCGCTTATAAAAACTCATACAATTGGAAATATTAAAATATTGGCGACAAACTGCTGCGTCTTAAATAACGGGAGTTAACAACAAAAACTATGTCGTTAAATTATCCGCAAATATAAATGAATCTACTCATGACGTAGGCCTCCGTCATTACAATGGCTATTTATTACTCTATACGGTAATAACTCCCGTCTCCTATACTACCATTATATATCACCATAAATCCGATTAAATAATAATGCCTTAAATAGTGATAAATAATTCATCATCTTAATAAACTGGCTTAAATTAACCCTACAGAAAATACCTACACTTAATAAACAAGTTCTATTTACAAAAATATATTAACAAACTATTCCTTTCGAATTCCGTAATTCCACCAAATTCTATCTCCAAATTGGAAATTATTCAAAATAACAAACTGTGAAATTCAAATACTTACACAACTCCTCTCAAATCTTACTTCTTCAGTTACATCTTTAAATTCCCATGAATCTCCTGAATCTCCAAATCGCTATATCTTATCTGATAAAATTGACAATCTTGGATTCTATGATCCATACAGTAAAGTAAAGACATAGTTAAATAACTGCTAATGATCGATTATCTTAATAAAAATACTAATAGGAATAACTTTCCTTCATACTTAATAATTAAGAGCATGTCTACATTCTTTCTTAAACAGAACAATTTTAACGGAGTACAATTCAACTCAGCTTCATAAAGATCAGCTGTTCCAGCTGTTCCTACTATTTCAAAGTTCAATCGCATTGTCCATCGATATTTTCAATAGTAATCTCAATAATGCTCCTCATTCCTGCTAATAATCCTTTCTGTATAGCCACATATATTTTCGCAGATCTGTCCACACAGATATCTATACAACAATAATGCAACAATGTCATCTGGCCCATTACCATAACAATATAATCATCCGTCAACCTGAAAATACTTTCCCAAATATTTCTCATATATCCTCGCAGTTTCTTTCTCAATAAAACAACATAACTGTATCATCTCAACAACCAACACAATAATGCAAAAATCCTTATTCACAGGTAACACAAGTTTCTTAAAAATACTACAATAAATCTTTGGCCCCTTCAACGTCATATAATTACTAGTAATATAATAATCTAATACTCTTATAGCTCTGATATACTTCCATCAATGTTAACTTTCTGATACTAGCTTCAATCAGCTGATATACTCCTCATGAGTATTTATTTTAAATTCACAATGTTTCAAAAAGTACGATGTTATCGCAGTTCACTCTGCGTATTTAACAACATTACAATGTTTCATCTCTCTCACTTTTTTCTCCTCAGTATAACAAACGTGTGAGAAACTGTCGCAACCAGATCTGAGAATAAGTTATTAACAAAATAACTATATTCTGATCTCAAATATAGATAGGTAAAAATCGCATTTTCTAAATAACCTCCTCATTTAACTGAGGTCAGGAATCCGAAGTTCCAAAAAATATCAATCAAACGTAATGCAATAAAATCTCCGATATCACCTCCTACATAAATTCGAAATCAAGATAGAAAAACGATCCAAACTTCCAACAATGTACCCTCAAATCACCTCATAATTATATTGTTATACCCTGTGGTTCCCACAGGGTGTAGTCACCTTCTTTCGTCCCCTTTCAACCCCATTTCATGCCACAATCCCTAAGAGGAACCAAAAACAACAAGCATACAACCATTCCAAGTACACCGGCTTGGCAGGCCTACTCAAACACACATGTGGTGATTCTTACAACATAAATCTAAACATACGGCTACCTGCTATGTGGGACAGGAATCTTCTGAGTACATTAACCAATACTGGCAATTTGCTTAAATTCCAGGCACACAAAGGACTAAGGTTATTTCGTCCACCGAGTTGTCGTCCGACGTCTTCCCGACCGTTCTTCAGTTCAGGTGAATGTACTCAAGGTCTCCTCAGTAATTCCTTTCTATTCCAAACTTAGCTTACTGTAATCATCTCATTCATTTCTTTAGACTTCACGTCGCAGCGCTTAACTAGCGAAGCATTTCACATCACACTTGTGAAAATTAAACCATTCACACCCTCTTAAATTGCCTCCTTGTACTTATTGAGCCTCTAGCTCGAACCCTGGCTCGATACCCGCAAGCCGTCGCTCAGCTGCGCCACTCAGGCTTGAACGCTTGTCTGATGTCTGACACTTGTAAACACTGAGTCAGCACTCGATACCCGCTCCGTAAGCAAGGCCATCATTCAGTCTTCCTGTCTCATTCATTCCTCACTTCACAAGCTATCCAAACGCACGTACTCGCCCTGCAGACAAGTTTTAAGTTATTTTAGTAAACACCGCCCTAATTCGAGCTACCACCCCCCAGAGCAATACAAATTTGTTGGAGGCGACCGGTCCGACGTTGCCACATTTGGTAAATCCGTAGGGGGTTAAAACCACAGATAGTTCGGATTAACCCGGTCCTGAAGACCTCCTTGCACGCCAAACGAAAATTAACCTACCCCTTAAAGCAAAATTAGATAACCCACCCGTCTACCCTTAACATTTACACACAGAGGTACAAAAGGCGCCCCAAAAAAATATACATTTAGTGGAGGCGTCGGTCGGTGGCGCCATACAAGACGGCAAGGGCACCGAAATTGAACTGGTGGTAGAACAGTTCATTTCGATCCTGACGACATTCCCGCTAAGTCAAGCAAGTAAAGAAAACCCACCCCAAGGTAAACCATTCATTTACCCTTACACACCACATTCTACACCACATTCACCCCCCTAAGGGGAGAACATGGTCAGGGAGAAAACAAGGCTATCTGCCCTCACGCAAACAAGCAAACCCACCCTTAGCACTTACACGCAAATTGGCACAAGCATCTCAACCGAAATACTAATTTGGTGGAGGCGCGGGATGTCGCAACTTAAAGGACCAATAGAACTGGCCCAGCGACGGGGTTAAGCTAATATATAGAACAGGATTAACTCGACTCCGTACCACCTCACGCTAAAGCCAAGGAAGAAAGGAAATTACCCTCCCGCCTACTCCCTAGATACAAACACAATTTAAACTGAAGCACTAATACATTACACATATAAACTAACTACTCAAGCTCACACAGTCATTACATACACTCTAGAGCACACATTCATAGATCTATCACTTACTGTACATTCACGCAGACATTATGTGAACACCCGTACAGAAGAGTACAGGAGATTGCACACATGACAAGGGAGGTAAAATACAGATCACATACGATTACATAGGGCACACGAGCTATTAAATGGGGTATACACACAATTACAATGTATACACGCACAATTACGTGCAAAATACACGGGGAAAACACTGAAACTACACGATTTAAGAAATAAGGCACACAATAAGATACAGCACGTCAGCAGTTACACATGGAACACATCCGGCTGATTATGGAACTCATTCAACTCAACACAGTACATATACAGAAGCGTACGGCAAACACGCCATTAAGGGAGGAAAGCACACAATTGAGAATACAACACACGCGCTTAAAGAAAGAATACACGCAGTTAAATGCGGCACACACACAATTGCGAATGACAATCATGCAGGGACCACTGAATCCCTCGCCCCTGACCAAGCCAAAAATCACCATGCTACCAACCCCAAACAAGAAATACGGGCCTAGCAAGCGAAAAATCACCTTGCTACCTACCCCAAACACGAAATACGGACCTAGCAAGCCAAGAATTACACTACTGCACACGCCAGATGCCAGATACACGGGTCTGCTCAGACTGCTAACACAAACATTTGTACACAATGCTATACACGGGCACACAATCAACAATCACACAAATTAAAGAACAGGAAACAACCCCAAACATACAGTGGCATACATACGTAATATATCATATATATATTTTAAATTAACGCTTAAAACATCCCTATCGATTGGGGCACAGAAAGGATGTTATAAGGACAACATAATTGTATAGTGCATTAATTTATAGTACTATCATGCATTTGTATATTTTGCACCCCACCCAGTGATCAATAAACATCAGAAAGGTGTACTGATAAACAACACTTATAACCATTTGCATAGAAAGCACAAGCCACACACACTAGTACATGCATACACAATAATAAGACTGGTTGACACAAAACATGCACACCCAAGCAAACGGGAAAATGCCACAAGTACACACAAAGACACTCTAGTAACAATAGCAGGAAAACCAGTGAACACCTAAATACACGGAACACATACGGGGAAACATATAATGGCACAGGACATCAGACAGGGAACACGTGATAAAACTCCTATTTAGATTCGCTATACACGATGCCCAAGTTTAAACACTGCAAAACGCATGTACACACGTAGCAAGTAAAGATTGCAACAAATATACATTAGACAGGCCAACAAGCGTTATGCAACACGCAGGCGGAAGAGGCAAAGCAATGCTTCACTCGAGTCAGCAATAACACCAGGCGGACACGCGCCAGGCAATTACACATATACCGACGTTGCTAATAATCTAAAGCAACAACAACGGGATCGTCACGACACGAGGCCACATGCAGACTCTCAAGGCCGCCAACATCTGGAAATGAGAGAATCGCTCCAAACCCAACACAAACCACCTCCAATATACATTCGGCAAATGCACGTACATAATAACACAGACATTTAAACGCATTGATATACATTCGGAATCGTGCATAGCCATCCCCCAAGATGTCGGCACACAAACCGGATGTATACACACACTAACACAGGCATTTGTACACGCATCTATATAGACGGAGCTGTGTTTAGGCATCCAAAAAGATGACGACACGATTCAATACATAGAGGCAATGTATAAATAATCACAGATAGCCTACAAAAACGGCACAGTGAATAGTACTTGTCGTTCATTGGAGCGCCAGTCCAGGTATCCTTCCAAAAACCCTTCACCCAACGAAACTGGAGCCTATCTCTCACAGGGGAATGTGCTGGGGCACTCCCCATCATCTAGTAGATAGTCGATTACCTCGGGGCCCTCATGAGATTCATGTCTGAGTTGAGCCATTGCCCATTACCCGAGAGACAGTTTAGCCTACGAAGACGCCTATGCACCTAGTATATATGAATGGGAGTATACCTCAGTGTCCAAACAGGTTAACTTAGCAAAGGATCCACAAACCTTGTCCACCCCTGGACAATAAGAGCACATCCACTAACGCAGATACTGTATTCCACACTGCCACATATGGATTAAAAAAAGCCTACACACAATCACAAACAAATTCACACAATTCGAAGCAGCTAAACATGGGGCGCAAAACCAAAATACGCATCGAAGCCATCAAAACACAGTTTCGCGCATAACAGGGACATGGAAATAACGTTAGGAAACTTCGCGAGCTGAGCGTCATTATTGATGCCCCTAAAAAAACACAAATATATAGGTGCGATAACATACCCAACACGATACAACATGAAAACTCACATTACAACAGGCTATAAAAACAAACTCCCACTACACCCGAACATATAAACAATCTAATATCACACAGATGCGATCACAGAACAATGGGAACGGAAAACATGATAGGTGAAGAACCTACTCACCCAAATACACGGAATATGCCGCCAGACAAAAGCTATCAAACACAATGGGAACACTTAAACGCTAACACGGCACTTTTCGAAATTTCCAGGTTGTACCGCAGTCAGAAACAATGGAACACATTTTACTAGAGTACACAGAGAAAAACGCGGAACTACCCAATACACTATAAACTGCAAAAGCCGGATACGGTCCAAGCATACGGAGAACTCGATCTAACACAACATAACTCAAATTAGCATACATTATATGCACACTGATAATCCAGCCTCTACAAAGGGCACAAAACCACAGGTAAACAGAACACACCCAGCACACGCGATCCCAGGAGCAGCACTTAATCAAATACCAAGTTAGCAATAAGAAGTAGGCGGCAGCATTTAAAACGGCAGCGCCGTCATGGCATTCATACAAGGCAGGAACACTATTTTTTATAGCTTATTATGATCGTCATTATGATAATTATTATTATGGCTATCATTGCTACTATTATTATTACGATCGATATTATCATGATCATTACAGTCATTATTAGGAGATAAATGACAATGTTATTATCTACACAAATTATACATCATAGAGGAGAGGAATAATCGCATCGCAGCAAAGTTAAATATAAGAAGCAACATTCGAAGGAATAATTTGAATGAGCAGTTGGCTAATGAGTTAATCATTAATGTTTAAGAATCGAAACCACATAGACCAACACACATTGGTATTATCTATCAAAAAAAAGGCATACCCCACTAAGATATAGGACGGAGCATAGTGCAAATACAGAAATACCATGAATAATCATGATTTATTATTATTATTATTTTATTATTTCCATCACTAGGAATAGCAATATAACTATAAAACCTGCCAACAGTTGTATGACACGCCTTAGATAAACACATAAGCCAACGCCCAAAATTAATCATCAGTAACCCTCAAGGGATAACACACGAGAGCACAGATCTGAACCCAGCCTTCCAGCAAACATCATTTGAACAAATAGTGTGCACAGGCCGCCAGACAGACCCGGCAGTGGCAGCCATTTGCATTGTACCCCACCATACCACGACTCGTCATATACGTCACACTTCCAACCTCTCCTCGCACCGCGCACAGATCACGTTACATTACACACCAACAACCCCCCCCCCCCTTTTCCCCGTCCTTAACCCACGAGCGGCACATAGTGACGACAAGCATCGGGGCAAGCCGGCAGTATACACATTGCAACGCGTGTCTCATTTAAATGCACGGAACGCTAAACTAACAAAACTAACTATCCAAAACAGTATTCGTCTAGATAATCATTCACTCAACTAACCCAATAACAAAACCTGGTTCAGATTTTGCCTCCCACAACCCTACCCCACCTCTGTACTTATACATAACCTATGAGTACAATCAGCCTAGCTGTGAGTGCCGAAGGGCCAAGGGAAGACAGCCAAAGATCACACACGTCAATCGAGGTACATATACACATACTGTACGCCCAATTGTTTACACACCCTCTACACGCTGCATAATTACAAATAAATACACATATAAAAGACAAATTTTACACTGTACAAGTTAACAAAGGCGGAAGATCAAATGGGAAGACCAACCGAGTTTGGGGGACTAGCCAACCCGAAAACTCGGGGAAGAAACCCAAACTCTGGGAAATCTACCCGGCTGCGTAAAGGCGCCTGTAATGTGACATCGCAGCACAGGAAAACTAATCAGGTTGCATGAAGCATATCAACTAACTGGAGGGTGAAACCATGTTACGTTTGCTGCCTCTATTGGACTTGCAACATTTGGGAGATCAACCCCAGGCCCTAAAAAGGAAGACGTCTGTAATGGACCGCTGCCGAGATTACGGGAAAAGATCAGCCCACCTGTACTAAGATACATGTGAGGGTACATTAGGCAGGAACACGACCCTATTTCCCCAAAATCCCAAGGGATGGGGAAAGGCCAAAATATATGCACAAACACCGGGCATTGTGCATACACACACAGAGATACAGACAGATACACTAATTCCTAACCTTAGAAAATATGTTATTATTATTAAGAAAATGTATACGAGCTCGCCTCACCCAACACAATAACTCAAGCCGTATATACGCTTTATGCACAAACAATTACACTGCGTATAAGAGCCAGAATAAATGAAATTCCTCTAGATGCCTCCAAGGAGATGCCGCATAAGCGTAGTAAATTAGGCACATTATGTCACATATACAAATCATAGCACGCAATCGTTGGACAAATTACATATCACCTCTGTACGAGAGATGCCTGATGCCAATGATGAATCATGAAAATTAATTCAAACCAACATGCGTATACGAACCACCAGCGTAATATACACTCACTCGTAAAAACTAGATATTAAGAAATTATAAAAGAAAGCGACAACACCATACTCAAATTCGCTAGGTGTACCACTCAAAAAACACGGCAACTTTTGCCAGAAGAACAGCGCGCACAACATACGTAAATAAGACATGCTATGTTATTACAATAAAAACTTCCGTCGATTAAGATCGATCTCACACCGAAAAAACAAGCGCAGTTAACGCACGCACACAGCTATACATAAGGAGTTGCAACAAAAAGGGAGCAGACGGCCAGGAGCAGTAATACATATGGAAATATAAACTTTAAAATGTATGCTTTCACTTCCAGAAAAGCACGATCTGCAACAGGAGATAACACGCCTTCATATTACAGGACAGGAGAACACGGACGTGGCAGAATCCAACATTTGTTTTCACAGGTCACCGCATGCAAAGAGAACACCGACACGGTTCTGCCCGATGCCTGTGGGGCATTGGGCATCAAACATACACAAGTACATACACACACACCGACTTCATTTTTTCCTTTTTCAGATACACTAAAAATTCCACCTATGAGGCACAAAAACGCGACACTGAGAGACGTCACAGTATGTGAATGACGTTCCTCACTGTTGATAAAAGAGCTTATCTGCCCACAGAAGGTAAACTCACAACCCTAGCATAGTGTGGCCGCATAGTTAGTAAGTAGGCATAACACAGCCGTTTAGATTATAAAATAGAATAGGCAGAGATTATAAGAATAAATAGCGTAGCTCAAAAGCTTAGATGGAACCATAGATCATAAGTTAGAAATAAGACATCACTCTAAATATAAGTTGATTTAAGCATAATCCACATGTAAATACAGCAAAACAAAGGGCCATAACATGTTCACATCACAAAATAAGGAACACAAGTTATTCATTCACATCATGTCCACAATCATCCTAGACATCATAATACACTGCCCACTATTGTATTTTTATGCTATAGTGTTGCCTTGTATTTTTATATTGTCATATATTTTCAACTATTGTATGGCCGTGTATATTTTTATTTTTACTATTCTCTCGCCCTGTATTTTCACCATCGTGTTATATTATATTTTCCACTACTGTGTTAAATTGCATTGTATTATAATAGCGCTGCATCTTTGTATCATCGTGTCCCATCATCATCCACATACTAAACATATGATATTGTACCACCCTCATACCTACCCTAAACCTGAGTACCCACCCACGCCACCATCTACAACGTCCACATCTACAGCTACATCGCCTACACACCAACACACACAGGAGACACCAGGACTGGATGAGGAGGAGAAGATAAATATTAAGACGAGGAAGAAGAAGAAGAAGAAAACAACATCCATACACCACCCCACAACCCTCACAATGACCGAGGACGATCATTCTACCCAGGAGAGGTCTTGTTATACCCTGGGGTTCCCACAGGGTTAAGTCACCACCTTCCGTCCCCTTTCACCACCATTTCATGCCACAACCCCTAAGAGGAACCAACAACAAGCATACAGCCATTGCAAACACACCAGCTTGTCAGGCCTATTCATACACACATGTGGTAATTCTTATCTGAACATACAGCTACCTGCTATGTGGCGCAGGAATCTGCTAACTACATTACACAAACACTGGCAATTTGCTTAAATACCACCCACACCAAGGACTAAGGATCTTTCGTCCACCGAGTTTTCGTCCGACGACTTCGCGATCGTTCTGCAGTTCGGGTGGGTGTACTCAAGGTTCTCCTCAGTAATTCCTTTCTATTCCAAACCTAGCTTACTGTAATCATCTTATTCATTTCTGTACACTTCACGTCGCAGCGCTTAACTAGCGACGAATTTCACATCACACATATGAGAATTAAAACATTCACACCCTCTTAAATTGCCTCCTTGTACTTATTGACCTTCTAGCTCCAACCCCGGCTCGCTACTCGCAAGCCTTCGCACAGCTGCGCCACACAGGCTTGAACGTTTGCCTGGTGTCTGACACTTGTAGACACTGGGTCAGCACTCGATACCCGCTCCGTAAGCAAGGCCATCATTCAGTCTTCCTGTCTCATTCATTCCTCACTTCACAAGCCATCCACACGCACGTACTCGCCCTGCAGACAAGTTTTAACTTATTTTAGTAAACACCGCCCTAATTTGAGATACCACCCCCAGGGCAATACAATAATAAACTCCGGTGAAAATCAACATTAAAAATCCTACATGAAATTACGATCGAAATATAAACTCAAATAAGTAGAATAGCAAAATAATTGGCAAAAATGACATTCATAGAAAAATGGTCAGAAATTCTCTAATGTAACCAAACTACAGAAATATGGGATACTTGATAATTTGTCTTGATTCTACCTTTAGTAGCGTAAAGGTGTCTAGAAGTGGTTCGCTGAACTTCATAAACAGGGTGTACCTGGGGTACCTTTGTTCATGACTGCTTTGCTGAATCATCCTGGATCGCCATATGAAGTCGTCATCTCCTGGACTGGGATTCGAACTCCATACATCGTCGTGGTAATATATCAGCGTTCGTACTGCGTCGGCATCTTCAAGAGTCGGGTTTGCCCTCATTCTCTCGTTCAGGAATCGAACTAGGTCCACCCGAGTTCGCGCGTACATGGTAATATCCTTTCCTTCTGATCTTCCGCGTAGATGTTGTATTGTAGCTGTAGTTGTTCTTAATGACGTGCGTAGATTTAAGAAATACAGGAGAGAAAGGTGTTATCCTCCCCTGCGTTATCGCTTTCATGTCATCTCAAATATCCTCGGTGTCATCCATAGGTCATGTTCCCAATAGCATCTTAACAATTCATCATCTCTTAAATAGCAATTGTAAATGTCACACCCAACATCTGTTGGTTAACCATGGTGATGATAAAATGTAAATGCGAATATCTTCTATCACCTTCGAATATTTCTTGATAGAGGTTCACGTAGCTAGTGTGCTTCTTAAATGTTCGTAATTACACCTTCAATAATATTACAATTATATCGTCGTTAATTATGCAATTGTGCTTTGCCGTAATTATACTGTAGACTTCCCTGAATATTTCATGTTAATATATATATTCTTCTGCGATGTTCTAAGTTAATATTTTCAATTACAATGGTAAATGTCTGCGCTGTCTGAAGACACGTCCGTCTCCGCTGGAGGCTTCTATTAAATGACCTCAACCCAAGTCGCGTCCCTCCCACTCCATTAAAAACGATAGCCTCCTTAGTACAAAAAAACTTGTCTGAAATTGTGCGTTTATTAATTATACTCATTACTTTGCAATTACAAGTTCAATTGCATTCAGGAATGTCTTCATATTTTTTTAAATAATATTTGACGACTTTTCTGGTAGTCCAATAGCACTCCCAATGAGTAATGCTAATATATTATGGTAATTGCTTTATTCTCGTTTTTCTGTGGCTGCCGCTGGTCACGTGTCGTCATACTTCAGTCACACTTCTGACGTAAGCTTGCCACGCGCAGATTCTGACGTGCGCTCACTCCCTTCCCCCTGATCAAGTAATTTTTTATATCGGCTCGCCGACAACAAAGCAAGACTACTTTCACGCGCTCTCTGCGTCTATTTTCCAAGCTTATTTTTTCATTGGTCAATTCCTGTTGCATCAAACTTTTATAATATTGGCTTCAGTTCAGTACACTCAAATTATGAAAACTTTCGCCTCGAAAATTCGAGTACAGAGTCCCACACAACTTCGGTTCCAGAAGTGTAGAATTATGCTTTTGTAATCCAATCTTCTTTATGTGCTAGAATTTGCTTCATTATCCTACCCTCTTGTAGTACCTTTTAAGATTCTTGGCGTTTAGATTACCAATCAGCTGTTCATTCACTATGTTTACGATTTTATAACAATTGTTATTAAGGACCGTAGCTACCTTGAATGGGCCACAATAAATTTTGGAGAATTTTGGATATTCATGCTTCGTTACATCAGCCTTAGTTCGTCTTTTAACCAGAAATAAATCTCCAACTTTCAATATTTCATCACAGCGTTTGTCTTCAGTTCGCTTCCTTCTTTTCTCCGCAGCTGCAATTAAGCTTTCATGGGCTACCTATATCATTTTTTTTCCCTCGATGGTAGTAGGTCCTTATGAATTCCCCTAACTATATCACTCCAAGGTCTTTCAGGCTTCAGATCTCGGTGTAGAGTAGCTTGAATATATGCCGTGCCCTCGTATACCGTAGAATTCAAACAATCCTCGATTAGTGCTACAATCCTAATCCAATCTCAGTGATTTACTTAAGACGACAGTCTCACGAATACAACGCTCCGAAGGATTACTCTGCGGGGTTCTAACACTGCTGAAAATATATTTGATGTCGAGCCTCTCCATCATGTCCTTGAATTCCTCCAAAGTTAATTGCGTTCCATGGTCGGTCAATATAATCTTAGGTTTTCCTGCTCTCGGAATAATGTTCTTCTCACGCTTGATAACTTGCTTGGAATTAGCCTTCTGCATAGTGTACAATATCATGTACTATGAAAAAACATCGATCGTCACTAACAAGTACTGATTACCTCGATAGCCTTTCGGAGCTGGGCAAAAAATGTCAATGGCATAGATTTCACATGGCCTTTCCGGTATAAAAGATCTAGTTTCTCTTTCAACAATGCTGAAGCGTGCTTACTTAGCTGACATTCATTACATGATCTGATAACATGTGCTAGTGTGGTTCTCATGTTTAACCAGGTAAACTGTTTTTGGATAGTGGTTAGAGTCTTATCCACTCCGGCGTGTCCAATACTGTGATTAGTTAGCCAATTTACACGATTAATAATGTTAGGTGGTACAGGAACTCTTATTTTTGTGCGTTCAGCGTCTAAGTATTTGCATATAATCTCCCCGCATAACAAATATCATTGAGATCTTCTCTCGGTTTCCTCAAAATCTGGATCTCTGTCATTCATTCTCCCTTTCAAGAATATGAATATTTGTCTGGTAGGTGTATGTCTCTTCTGTGACACTGCAATGTTTTTCAGTTGGCCGACAGTACCTTGATCTTGCATTACCAGCTGAACCATGTTAATTTGAACACTTTCCACAGGGTTTCGTGAAAGAGCATCCGCTAGTAAATTGTCTTTACCAGGTCTGTGAATAATCGTTGCATTTAATTTCTGTAAGAACCGTGACCATCGGATTAATCTGTCACTTGACATATCTGTCTTCAGCATAAATTGACGTGCCTTACGTTCAATTACAATAATTATCTGATGCCCAGTAAGTATTTCTTCCATTGGTGGAAAGCTGATGTGAATGCGTCCAGTTCCGTTGTGAAATACTTCATTTCGTGGGCCTTCAGTTTCCTGCTGCTAAAGTTTTCTGAGATTCTGATAACGTGCTCTGTGTTTCATTGGATTTTACTTCTAAGGCTGCCAATTTTCTCTGAGTATCCGCTAACGTGTCTTGTGTAGCATTGGATTTTGTTTCTAGTGAAGCCAATGTTCCTTGTGACTCCGCTACCGTTCTCTGAGTATCTAATAGTGTGCTCCGAGTTGTAGCTGAATTCACCTGCAAACCCTACAATGTACTCTGAGTTTCAGCGAATGTTTTTTGAGTGCCTGCTGCATTACCTTTACAATCCTTTGCTAACCTATCCAGGTCCGTTTTCATGTCACTCCTAATCTCCTCTGCATTTCTCATCACCTCCTGCTATAATTTATTATGGTGTTGGTGTGAAGTGAGATGCAATGCCTCTAAATCTTTGCCCAGTTTGTCTTGCATCTCCTGCAACGCAGCAAACATAATCCGGATCGCTTTCATATCACACATAATATCTTCTTTTCTTGAGAAAAAGGGAACTCAACACTATGGGAACATCCGAGAATATCTGAAATGACCATTTTCTATAACACTACTAGGAGATTTTATGGATTACCACTAATACTATCACTTTATTACGTATTCCTGATTTATTTTAAAATCGCACACTAAATCCATCTTCCCTAAATGAATTACTATAATTTGTAGCCATTGGTCTAACAAAATAACAATACAACCAGCAACCCTAATTTTACTATTCATAATACATTACTAATGTCAATACTTTCATACTTTTCATAGCCATTCGACCGGTTAATAAAATAGGGATATAGTCCATAACTTACTCAGGTTATTCTTGAACAAGTCTTTTTAAACCAAAACAATAAACATTTAACAGTTCAGGTCAGATCCTTTTCATAAATACAATCTCACCTCGATGAAAGTTGGTTGACCGTCACAGCACTATTATAGGTCGTCCCCCAATTATCTAACACTCTCGTGCAACTATTAAATTGCTTTCTAAGGCGACAACCCATTATCAAGGATCAAAAAAGTGTCTACCATAAACCTCAATGCCACCATCATGCATTAACTATAATCTCTAGTTAAACACATCGGAATCGCTATCATTACTGACCCATTAACCATCCGTATTGACCAAAATCTCTAGCCAACCACGTTGGTAACGCCATTTCTTTTCATACTGTACCCTTATTCCCGGGAAGATCCTCCAAAATCCACAGATGCAGAAGGATCGCAGCAACTTGAAGTCCCCGGCTAGAAAAACTGCATGGAGCTACTGGCGAATACACTCCGGGTAAAGGTCAGAGGAAATCATCTGAATGTGCTATAGAAACTAACTACAATACAAAGGGTTCTAATTACTACTCGCGATAACTAGGATCAAAAATCTCGGGCGTTAGGATAATAATCAAGTCAATGGAAATACCTCCACCCTATAGTACATTCCGCTACCAATAAACTACAAAGGGTAATGCCAATTTCTATAAAATATCAGGGATTCATAGCACATGTGCCTGTCTGTTTATTCAAAGACACGAGTTACATGTTAAAAATGTTGAAGTATAAAATAAAAAAATATAATATTACGCAAATATCTTCACATTAAATAAAATAAAATAAAATAGTTTCGCTTGGAAACATCGATGACAAACTAGAGTCGCTTATAAAAGCTCAAGCAAGCGAAAATAATAAAATATTGGCAAAAAACTGCTGCCCCCTAAATAACGGGGGTTAACAACAAAATATTATGTCGTTAAATTATCCGCAAATATAAATTAATCTACTCATGACATAGGCCCCCGTCATTTCAATAGCTATTTATTACTCTATACAGTAATATCTCCCGTCTCCTATACTACCTTTAAATTTCACCATAATTCCGATTAAATAATAATGTCTTAAATACTGATAAATAATTCACCAACTTAATAAACTGGCTTAAATTAACACTACGGAACATTCCTACACTTAATAAACAAGTTATATTTACAAAAATATATTAACGAACTATTCCTTTCGAATTTCGCAATTCCACCAAATACAGTACTATCTCCAAAATGGAAATTATTCAAAACAGCAAACTGTAAAATTCAAATCTCAAATATTTACACAACTCCTCTCAAATCTTACTTCTTCAGTTACATCTATAAATTCTCGTGAATTTCCTGAATCTCCACTTCGCTATGTCCTATCTGGTAAAATTGACAATCTTGGATTCTATGATCCATACAGTTAAGTAAAGACATAGTTAAATAACTCCTACTGATCCGTTATCTTAATAAATATACTAATAGGAATAACTTTCCTTCATACTTAATAATTACCAGCATGTCTACATTCTTTCTTAAACAGAACCATTTAAATGGAGTACAATTCATCTCAGCTTTACAAAGATCAGCTGTTCCTACCATTTTAAGGTTCAATCGCATTGTCCATCGATAACTTCAATAATAATCTCAATAATACTCCTCATTCCTGCTAATAATCCTTTCTCTATAACCACATATATTTTCGCAGATCTGTCCAAACAGATATCTATACAACAATAATGTAACAATGTCATCTAGCCCATTGCCATAACAATATAATCATCCGTCAACCGGGAATACGTTCTCAAATATTTCTCATATATCCTCGCAGTTTCTTTCTCCATAATACAACATAACTGTATCTTCTCAACAACCAACATATTAATGCGAAAATCCTTATTCGCAGTTAACGCAAGTTACATAAAAAATACTACGATAAATCATTGGTTCCTTTGACGACATATAATAACTGGTAATATAATAATCTAATACTCTTATAGCTCTAATATACCACCATCAATGTTAACTTTCTGATACTAGCTTCAATCAGCTGATATACTCCTCATGAGTATTTATTCCAAATTCACAATGTTTCAAAAATTACGACATTATCGCAGTTCACTCTGCGTATTTAACAATATTACAATGTTTCATCTCTCCCACTTATTTCTCCTCAGTATAATACATTCTTTCTTAAACGTGTGAGCAACTTTCGCAACCTGATCTGAGAATAAGTTATTAAAAAATAACTAAATTCAGATCTCAAATATAGATCGGTAAAAGTTGCAGTTTCTAAATAATCTCGTCAGTTAACTGAAGTCAGGAATCCGAAGTTCCAAAAATACCAATCAATCGTAATGCAATAAAATCTCCTATATCTCCTAGATAAATTCGAAATCAAGATAGAATAACGTTCCAAACTTCCAACAATGAATATTAATCCTCAAATCACCTCATAAAAATATTAAACAACGGTGAAAATCAACATTAAATATCCTACATGACATTACGAAAAAGGATTACGATCGAAATATAAAGTCAATAATTTAAAAACGCATAAGAATTGGCAAAAATGACATTCATAGAAAAATGGACGGATATCCTTTAATGTAACCAATCTACAGAAATATGGGATACTTCATAATTGGTCTTGTTAATATGTCTAGAAGTAGTTTACCCTACCTGAACTTCATTAATAGGGTGTTCCTGAGGTACCTCTCTTCATGACTGCTTTGCTGGATCATCCTGGATCGCCATATCAAGTCGGCATCTCCTGGACTGGGATTCGAACTCCATACATATATCAGCGTTCGTACTGCGTCGGCATCTTCAAGAGTCTGGTTTGCTCTCACTCTCTCGTTCAGGAATCGAACTGGGTCCCCTCTAGTTCGCGCGTACATGGAAATCTTCTTTTCTTCTGATCTTCCGCGTAGACTTAACATAGTAGCTGTATCCATATTTAGTAGTTGTTCTTAATGACGTGCGTATATTTAAGAAATACAGGAGAGAAAGGTGTTAGCCTCCCCTGCGATATCGTTTGTCATGTCATCTTGAATATCCTCGATGTCCTCCATAGGTTATGTTCCCAATAGCATCTTAGCAATTCATCATCATCTCTTCAGTAGCAATTGTAAATGTCCCATCCAACTTCTGCTGGTTAACAATAGTGATGAGAAAATGTAAATACGAATATCTTCTATCACCTTCGAATACGTCTTGATTCAAGTTCACGTAGCTAGTGTGGCTCTTAAAAGTTCTTAATTGCACCTTCAATAATTTTAGAATTTCATCGTCGTTAATTACGCAATTGTGCTTTGCTGTAATTATATTGTAGATTTCCCCTAATATTTCTTGTGGCTGTATATTCTTTTGCGATGCACTAAAGTATTACTTTCAATTACAATGGAAAACTTCTTCGCTGTCGGAAGACACGTCTGTCTCCGCTGGATGTTTCTATGAAAAAGACCTCGTCTCAAGTCGCGTCTCTCCCACTCCGGTAAAAATGATAGCGTCGCTTGCATAAGAAACTTGTCTGAAATTGCGCGATTATTAATAAAACTCATTACTTTGCAATTACACGTTCATTTACATTAAGGAATGCTTTCATATTTTTAAAAATATTATTTGACAACTTTTCTGGTAGTCCAAGTTCCTTTAATGGCGCTATCAATGAGTAATGCTAATTATGGTAATTGCTTTATTCTCGTATTTCATTGGCTGCCGCTGGTCGTGTGTCGACATACTTTAGTCACACTTCTGACGTAAGCTTGCCACGCGCGGATTCTGACGTTCGCTTGCTCCCTTCCGCCTGATTAGGGTTCACTTTATATCGGCGTGGCGACAACAAATCAAGACCAGTTTCTACCGCTCTCTGCTTATATCTTCCAAGCTAATTTTCTCATTGGCCTATTCCAGTTTCTACTGTGACTGTAGAAACTAGTTTGTGTCATAAATGCATCATCGAACTTTTATAATATTGTCTTATTTCAGTACACTCAAATTATAAAAACTTTAACCTCGCAAATTCGAGTACAGTACGTTAACTTGTTTTATTTCTTCGGTATTGTAAAGTACTCTCGCTGATATTCCTATGCTGTCTGACGTGTCTAGATGAATCACATAGTTTGCCGTCGATAACTTCGGAGTCCGTAAATGTCTTACTATCCTCATGACCTTAAGACAACTATGTTGTAATGAATGATGATGGATGCATGGCTACAGTGTACGAGGGTGGAAACGAGGAGTTCAACTGTCCCTGCCATGACAATCTGACCCTGTTACCCGCCCCTAACTGTAATAATGGATGTCTCACTGTCAAAGAAGTATTGTGACCGTTTGACGGATGTCCTACGACCACACAAGTGCGCATCCTAACAACAGCCGAGCACAAGACTCAAAAATATCTCGGGGTTAACAGTGAGCAAACAATAAAAGTTCTAGAATGAAATAAAAAGTTCTGCTGTTCCCAAGATGCACACTACAGCAAGGATAAAAGGCATATTTTCAAGAAGCATGAAAGACCACAGTATTAGTTAAAGGGGAGGCTTGACTGAAATTATGAAATTCTACATTTTACAACGAATCAGCTCCAAATTTTTATCACGTACCTCTGCCCTTAAGGGGAATCATCATACTGAGTTTTATGAAAATTTAGTACTTAGTTTTTGAGTTATGTGTCTTTTTATTTCAATTTACAATGCAGCACGAGAAAAACTCCTTACGTCACAGTTTCATTTTTTCGAAGCTAAAATTCACAGAACTAGGCCTAATCACACATATAATTAATTGTTACTATTCATTTTTGTTGTCAGACAATATATGAAGGAGATATAAATTCTTAATTTTCTCTAACTTGTAAAATTTGAAGAAAAAAAACCAGTTCACTGCTATTTTAAGCAGCAAAAATGAAAGTAGTAATTTTCACTTGACCCTTAAAAGACAGAGTAACTTTTCTCTCTCATATGTTCTGGAGGATGTACTGAAAGTTTCACATGAATTGGATAAGAACTGTACCGCAAGGAGCATTTTGCATGTGAAGAAATGTTGAAAAATAAAAAAAATGAGAAAACAGCAATTGAAAGTGCAGGCGAACATACTCACTTTAAAACTGTCCTGCACCATAGGTTTCTCCTTCAGACTTCTCTTTCCTCTCTTCCTCTGATATTTTCTTCCATTTCACCTACTTCCTTTCTTGTTTTTTGTGCAGAACTGTTCCTTTACATGCTGCTGATGCACCGTCTGTGGTCGCGTTGCTCACTGATGGTCAATGCTGACATACTGTTTACAACTTGGAGAGCATTCACACATCCCATGTTGAACTCCATCACTGATCTGATTACTCCTAGCTCCAGTTTATTTTTTGAAACAAATGTTTCCTTAGGGCAGTTGTTCCATAATACACTATGAAGACACTCATTAGGATTCTGTGTTCTCCCCTTGCTCAGAAGCCAGCCTATGGTATATGGGCATTATTTTCAGGACAAACTCAGGGGACAACTTGCAACTCATTTTTCTGTGGCTCTCTGGAATTTTCCCTTCGGCAAGCTGCCTATTATAAAAGCACCATGATTTTGAGCCTTTAGGACATGTCACATGTTGTGGTTTTGCATCGGTAGACATATAATGCCTTAGTGTTGCATATATGGCTCGTTTCATGAGGGCTACATCTGGAATATTATTGCATATTGCATGCCTGTAGTAATTTGTCAGCTTTACAATAGTGCTTTCCTTGAGGCTAACTTCCTTTTTCCCACCCAATGTAACACCTTTCACATTCCACTCCTTCACTGTATTGCGGAGAGCAGTGCCCAAGCGCTTGGAGACCTGATTGATACATTCTTTTTGTTTAATTTCATGGTCAGGGCCATATACCTGTATTGCATTTAGATGAGAATGTGTTTTGACATCATCATCTGAGAGCAACACTGTATATCTCATTCCTCTCTTTGCGACAGACCTTCTCCAAATAATGTCTGGTATGTGTTTCTCCATTGAGTTGGAAGACCCAGTGTAGTTCTTTTGGCAACCAGAATTCATATGCCCCATATACCAAATATCAAACTCTGGACTATTTCCCCCAAGATCCCTTTCTGCTATGATACACTCTCCACAATATTTGGATAAAATCTCAAAGTCTAACACTATACCAGTGAGAATGTCAATGACAACACCTATGCCATAAATAGAGGTGTGTCCTCTTTTCTGCCATGTGGCATCATATGATACACTAATATCAATTGTTTGTACTCCATTCTCATCATTCTCATAGCCATGAGCGACCCACACAGTATCTGCTGCTATTTTCAGTAACTCCTTCTTTAGAATTTTCCCCTCATCAATAAGCAAGTGAAGGTCGTTTGCATATGACCTAGTCCCTAAAGTGGGCATGCCCATACATGAAGAATTTTTTTGCATTTCCTTCTGTCCCCTACCTATGCTGTTGAATGCCTCAACCATTCATCTATTTACATGAAAAGGAGGCCTCTGTGAATTTGATTTTTCAAGTCTAGGTGAACTGTACATTAACGTACCCACATACACTACACTTTACAACTAGTTTGTGTGCAAAACCATAATATTCCCTCATTTCAATGACTACAGTTGTGGTTTTACATTCTCCACATAACAGCCCCTTTACAAGTTCTCCCCACACACTGCTGTGAACTAGAGTGTAATTCACAGATGTTGTACTGGGTTGGCAATTATTAGGCCTACTGGGCACAGAGGCTAAAGATAGTTTTCTTTCACTTGCTGTACTGTCACTAATATTTAGAGAAGGGGAAGGAGTATCATACATGTCAGTATCAACTATCTCTGAAGTGTTGACTGATATCTGACATGTTGCTTCAGATAATTGTTTTGAATTTTCCCTCCTTGCATATATTAATTTACCTGCAACACTCCGCTTGGATGTATGTTTCTTGGAACGTCTAGAACTTATTATCGGACATTTTCTTCTCTCCAAAGTGCAGGTAACACGTAATGACACACATACAAAAACACGTACAAAAATCACACACTCCTCAATACACGTGATAAACGCCCGAGATTTGTTGCCTAACAACAGCCATATTTAGACAACCGCTGAAGGGAAACAACCTCTATTTCCTGCTCAAGGCTATAAGCCAAAATATAGATTAAAGGTAAAAATAAGAAGTCAAAGAAAACAGAAAAATATATGACTCATTTATGATAAGGAATGTGACAAGAAAGTTTTACATTACCTACAAATAATAACTAGTTTGGTCATTGTCTTGATCCACATAGTAGACATCTGAGCATCGCCAGCCGTACGCGGTATTTAGCACTACCACTCTGCAGAATTGCAGGGCTATATTCAAATATACACCAAATATAACTTCAAAATATAACTAGCCCGTCACCATTACAGATGGGAGCGTTGCCTCGCTCATTCAGTACTCAACCCCACCCTTTAAAAATGGCGCTCGGAGCTTTAAAAATGGTGGTACGGTGAAAGTAATTATATTTTTGGAAGAGAAAGGACACAGGAATTTTTTAAGGACAAATCTAAAAATCCCTCTTTTTTTAGAAAATTGGCAAAATTTCAGTCAAGCTTCCCCTCGATAAAATTGTATATATTTGATTGATCCATTCAACCATCCTAATCTTTAAAAGGGATATCCTCAGGGAGAAAACTAAACAACAATCTGCGCTCCCCCTGTGATCCTATACTATTTAAATCGTAGGCATTAAATAACGTTCCAAAAAAATCATTAACTATGCAAAAATCAACGATTTGAACTGTACCAACAAACATTAGGATGAAATTCCTGTCTAACTAGAAAAACTGGATGCCTTCGAAAAAAATATTCTCATACTACGATATGCCTATCGTGGATATGCTATCTCAAAAATCTGAAGTGTAGACAAACAACGAAAGGCTCCATGCTTATGCTCCAGCATAATGTAAAAATAATTCTTGTCGTGCAAAACGATTCCTACATGGTTGAAAGGCGTAGTCTACTGTCTGATATTCACCGGAACTAGCTATTAAAAATAGAATATAGGGCTCACGTCCATTTTCAGATGTTCTTGAAGAAGGCTCCTTTGTCTGTGGAATACCTTTGGCCTAGGCACAATGTCCCATGCGTTCCTCTGTACACGGAATGTGTACATGTCACCGTCTTCCTGGTTCCACTGGTCCATGGCCCACGTCTCCACACATCGGTCTCCATCGTACGCCCAATTCAAATTTAGTGCACCATAGTAATGGCTCGACTCATGGTAGTTTCCAAAAGTTCATTACGGCGTATCGCTACCATGACTTCCTGATCGAATTTTCTTACCACCATAGCTTTTGCTATGAAAAACACGTGTCTAAAACTTTCAGTGGTTTCACGACAATCACCGGGTGTTTTATCGTTCCGATATTATCTCCAATAATTGCAATAATGTTTACGGTCACTTGCTCACAATCTCTCTATAGTTATCGCAGTACACTTACACACCTGTTCAGCCTTATTTTCCATTTTATCTTCTATCCAGTAAACTACTCTGGTCGAGGATATTATCTTCACATAACTCGGGTCAGGAGTTAGTTCCAGCTCGTCGGCTTACTATTCTGTGAGATCGGGTATAATCCAACCCAAACATGCACACACAAAGGTTGGCCTCGCCTAGAAAAACTATCATGAGCGCATTGCTAACAATGTCTCATTCGTAGGCTACTTTTGGCTTTCAGGTTCGGTACTCGTAACCAATATTGATTTTGCTGTCCGTTCATGCTCGAGTTACTGCATAAGAACGAATGTCACTCTTCCCGCATCTGCTTGCTCAGCCCCTTAGCTCGCCGGGTGACAGCATGCGTACGCGCATCGTCACTCGCGCATCTCCTCAGATATGTACTCTTCAGCGGTAAATCTCAAATTGGCTAGGCGCTCGTTTCAAATTCAAACAGTGCAGTGACGAAAAACAACTCCTCCATAACTGGCAACAGACGCTCCCTCAGAATGGTCACATCCACCCTACACATGGCCAAAAATAAAATCCCCATTTTTATTTTTCTGGTTCCTTTTGTTTTTCGACCATCTTCTTATCTGATTCTTCTGAAAATACTTCTTGAGATTCGCTGCGCTAAATGTTTCCACGGTGTTACCAGATACAATCTCCACAATACGATAACTACCATTATCCAAGCTCTGGGCTAACCGAAAGGGTCCATATCGCTTTTGGGCTTGGGGTATTCTCTCAAGTCTACGTAAAGTATCATCATCTTCTTGTATGAGAGTTATAGGCAATACTCGAAGAGTAGGTTCCGCAACTCTGCTTAGCAGATCAGCCCCCAAATTATTCCTTTTTGGTCGATGTTCAATGGTTACGTTCAACTGTTGCACGAAGAATGACCATCTTGTGACCCGGTCACTTGCGAAATTGGTCTTCAGTATAAATTCTAGTGCGTGATGATCAGTTCTGACTATAACTGAATGTGCGATAAGCAATTTTTTCCATGTTTTTAACGCATAGATAACCACCAAAGCTTCTAGTTCAGTAGTATAGTAATTACGTACCGATGGTTTCAACTTCCTACTGATGAAGTATAAATAGTGCCGTGTGTGATCTTCATCCTCTTGGAGTAGTATGGCACCTATCCCAATATTCGATGCATCCGACTCGATAATAACATTCTTCTCAAAATCAGGTTACTCCAGCTTGACACTATTAAGCATTAATTCCTTTGCCTTCTTAAATGATTCTCCACATAAATCGTACCATTTATCATTTATTATCCTTTTTCAACAAGCCCTGTAAGGGTGCTACTATCTCTGTGTATTTATGGCAATGTCCTGCAAAGAACTGGCAAGTTCCCTAGAATTGACGCGCATTCTTTACTCGCGTGGGGCTAGGAATTTCTGCAATGGCCTGAAGTTTCAGCTCATTAGGTCTATAACCGTTTCCATGCAAGACATGTCCAAGAAATCTTATCTCATTCTTAAAGAATTGGCACTTTTTCAAGTTAACTTTGAAATTTGACTTCCTGAAATCCATAAATAAATTTCGTAGATGAACTAAGTGCTGGTCTTGAGTGTCCTATGCTATCAAAATATCATCCACATAACTCATAACCGTATCCTTAACCTCTTGACTTAAGTTCTGATCTAAGGCACGTATAAAAACTGCTCCTGAAGTTTTCATCCCAAATGGAAGTTTTCTAAAAACATAGGTCAGTTGTACGAATAAAAATCCTCACTTATCCTTACATGGTGATATGATAAAGTTAAGTCCACACTAGAAAACCATTTCTTACCTTAAATTTCCCTAAGCGATCTTTTATCACTGGAGGTCAGTCATACTCCGGCAACAGTCTCGAATTCAATGACCCCACGTCAAGGCATATCCTGAAAATTCCATCTGTTTTTTCACAACGGGTAACGGATTAACATAGGACGTCACACACTTCTTAGTTATCTGATCCTTCTCAAGATCTTTAATGATCTCCTTCACATTAGTCCTGTGCTTTTCAGGAATTTGGTACAGCTTTGCAATATATGGGCTATCATCACATATTTGAATCTTGTATTCGAAGTTCCTTATCTCCCCTGGTTTTTATCAAAGACATCGACGAATTCTTCCAAAAGTTTGGTTATAACTGGAAAATCCTCAACTTCTTCATTGGCGTCTTCACATATCTCTAAACCTTCAAAAACCTTGGCCCATCTAACTTCTCCCACGGTGAATTTCTCTTCCTCCTCAAAGTGAACGTCTCCAGCATGATGGAATTTAATCGTATCTGATTCCATATCTATAACAGCTCTATACCTCTTGATAAAATCCGTCCCCAGTATCGAATCATGCGCAATTTCTTTCATAAGGACGAAAATATGTTCAAAGACACATCCTCCAATCTTGACCTTCATGTACAGCTGAATTTTACAAGTGGTAACCTAGTCTGGGATGATTCCTTGAATCTTGATTCCGGATGCTGGTATTTCCTCGAGCTCCTCAGTCAACTTCTATACAACGTATAACTTCCCCCCCCCCCCCCCAAACAAAACATCGCTCCTGTGGTAATCAAAGTATTCACCGGTTTTCCATACACCTCACAAATAATGATGGGTAGCCTAGTTCTTGGTCCATATTCCTTCATCTCCTGTTCATCCTGAATCAAGTCTTCATCTTCGACTTCCCATTTTACGATTTTGGAAATATGTTTTGTGGTAACTACTTCTGTTGATTTCCTAGGTCTGAAATCGGAGTTGTTTTCATTTTCACCCGACGAATTATTTATTATATCCTTTTTATGGTCTCGTGTATCCTTGTCTCCTCCACGAATTCCAATTGTTTCCGTACTTTCCTCGCCTGATGTAAGGTCGTCCACTATTTCTATCTCTTCTGTCTTGATAATCCCTCGACGATTGTTCATCCCTATTCCTTTCGGGCATGGTTTGGCATTGTCTATCGGCGAAGACAGCATATGCAGCCTGATATTCATGCTTATTACCCCTCTGCTGGTAAAATTGAGCATTAGAATGATCTAGACGTTGCAGTATATCATCAAATTCATCCATGTTCTCGACATTTGAAGAAATAAGACTTCGCTGAACTTCCAAAGGAAACTGTGTAATTAATGCTGGGATTTACTCATACGTTGGCATAAGTGGATCCAAACATTGCAATTTTGCAAGTTGATTCGCAAAGTAATTTGAATACTTGGTCGGCTGTGACGTATGATAACGCTTGACACATAACTCTGCCCTGATGTTCTGCTGCGTTTCCGGCGACCAAAATTTACGTAAGAGTGGCCGTTCAAATTCTCCATAGGTCCTCAAATTACGGCAGAAAGCACTAAACCATACGATTGCTGGTCCATCTAAGAATCTACTAATGACTCTCATCTCTATTTCCTTAGTAACCTTCGCATCTTTCAGATAATCTCTTAATTCGCGCAAAAATTCAACAGGAGAAACATTTCCAGGCCCAGAAAATTTTATAGGTTTCTCCTTGTAACTTTTAACTAGTGTGATAGGAATAGAAGTGCGAATAGTTGAAATTCCTTCAGATTTTTCTAATCCTGGCTACCTTCCTCTATTTGCTAAAGTGATTATAGTTATAGTTTCTTGTTTCCCATCAGATTTTGATCTATAATCATCAAATTTCTTCTCTAAATGACTAATGGTCTTCCTGAATTCATATATTTCATCCCTATTCTGTCTTTCAACTTCTTCCCCTCCTTGGCTATCTTTCAACTCTTCTGACATTTCTTTCAGATTTTCTTCGAGAGCAGTTTTTTCACTTTTTATTCTTTAGCTTCAATACGACCTTGATCTCGGATGAAAAAGCCTTCCTGACCTCCTTAACTTCGTCCTGAGTCTCTATTACAACCTGAGCTTGAATTTCTTTAATTACCATTACCTTTCCTTCAATTTTCAAGTCTGTAACTACTCCTTCCCTAAATTGTTCTACAATTATTTCTCTGAATTCAGACGTTACTCTCTGCACTACCTGTGTGGCATTTAACGTACTTTATTTCGTTGTGTTAATCTCTAATGACGCTAGATCGTCTGTTATTTTCCTAACATGATCTTCCAATTTATTCTCAAATGATTTTTAGTATCATTCCTATGTTGATCTTACTCTTCCTTCATCAATTTGCGACTACCTTGTAAACTCTGCTTCATAAGGCCATAGTTTGCAAATAAATTATCCTTTAAATTCATTCTCGTGTCCACGATCCTTGCTTCTAAACTTAGGAAATTCTCCTGAGTTCTCCTAGCGTTGTCTCTAATCTTGGTATCAAATGACACGACTTTATCCTCAATCTTAGCATCTATCGATTCAGTCAATTTATCATCGAATTATTGTATATTTCTAGACATCCTGCTTTCTATCGCTTCTATCCTTTCTAACATTTCCGCTTCTAATGAGTTCGAATTTCCTGTGATTTTACATTCTCAACCTCCAATTTAATTTTCCAAAGAAGCAGAATTCTCTTATATTTGACTTTCAATCTTATTTTCTAAATCTCCCATTTTATTTTCTAGGGAAACAGAATTGTCTTTCATTTTATTTTCCAGAGAAGCAGAATTCTCTATTATTTGACATTCAATTTTATTCTCAAGAGAAACAGAAGCAGAATTCTCTGTAATTTTCTGTCCCAACTCCTGCATCATTTTGGTAAGTGCTTCCATGACCACTCACAATAACAATTATAACACAGGGGTACGATGTCAACTGATGATGGGGAAACTTAAATCTAAAGTGCTAGTACAGTGAATATGCACATACGACCTTAAATTGATACGTCAATACCGATGACTTATTAAATTTAAAGTTTACTATTAATGACCAGACATATCGACAACTATCCAAACAAATTACTCCAAACTATGAAAACTGTGCATTCATGATCTTGAACCCTATTACTACAAAATCAAACACAAATCGACCTCAAATCGAATCGTATCAGAAACTGAATCGAACTCGGTGTCAACACGTTGGCAGCCAAAATTTTCTATCTTACTTTATGTGACCATTTGACGGACGTCCTACGACCACACAAGTGCGCATCCTAACAACAGCCGAGCACAAGACTCAAACATATCTCGGGGTTAACTGTGAGCAAACAACAAAAGTTGTAGAATGAAATAAAAAGCTCTGCTGTTCCCAAGATGCACACTACAGCAAGGATAAAATGCATATTTTCAAGAATCATGAATGACCACAGTATCAGTTAAGATAAAATTCTATCAATTTATTTGATCCATTCAACCATCCTAATCTTTACAAGGGATATCCTCAGGGAGAAAACTAAACACCAATCTGAAACATAACACCCTGCGCTCCCTCTGGGATCCTATACTATTTAAATCGTAGGCATTAAATAACGTTCCAAAAAATTCATGAACTATGCAAAAATCAACGATTTGCTAAATATGCACTTTCATTAGAATACCCATGAAATTATTAGTCCATCATGGTATTCCGTTATATTTTAAATGTTATTTACAACATTCAGGATATGTAGATCATTGATCGTTCTATTTAACACTCGAATAAAATTGTATTTTCAAAGTTCCACACGTTTTTCATATTTCCAAAAATCTTGGATAATCCTATCCGATATTCTCCTCCAAGTAACGAGAAGAAATACCAAACATTACCGAAATTGTTAATTACGCCTCTTAATGCAAGTCAGCTTAGGTCAAATCAATGATGACTCCTTTAGAAATGTAATACAGTTTAAATTTCACTAATTCCACAAAGGAATATTCATATCAGCTTTTATAAATTATGGATTTATGATTTATTTTCAATAATAAATAAATTATGGGATTAATTATTCTTGTGATGCTGATTGCAACTCAATCTTATTATTCAAATTATTTTCAAACACTTATGGATGTTATATAGCCATTCGAATTTTATCGGAATATGAGGCCGCAATTTAAATGCCACATTTATCTATGCACAAAAACCTTCAATCTGATTCCATAATATCAAGATATAGCAAGATAATTAAACATTTTAATCTATCTGCAGGTTTATATCATTCTACAAGAAAATATGTAATTAAGGTTAGAGCAAATTAAAGCAGAATCTAGAAATCCAGTGATGACAAGGTCCGGACAGTTGCGTGGGGTTGCAACTGTGGCACTACCCTTCTTTTTTAGTAATATGAGGCTAACATCCTCAAAATTCCAACATTTCATTATATTCACAACCCTATTTCTTTTACACCTTATTTTTACATATTGAATTTCCATCCAGTCATATTTACTGCATTAAATGGATTATCATAATTATTCATGGGATGACAATGCACGCACGCATTCCCTAATCCACTCATCACCCTACCAGATTTATCATATGGATGTTATAAATAACTGTTTCCAGTAACCTGTTCAATTTTCTGCTTGTCAATATAACAAAAATCCTCCTAATTGATACACCTTGCTCTAACAACAAAACTTCGATACGATCTCTCTATCATTCCAATGTGCATTAATTCATTATTTATCTCTCATTTTTCCGATATCATTAACTCATATTTGTTTAACTGAACATCACATAAATTGCTCAAACTCTTCCATTAATTTATTATTAGCCTATTATTATTATTATTATTAAATATATTCAACAATCCCAAAATAATTAATTGCCATGGTTATTGCCATGTTCTATTTCTCATAAGCTCCATTAAAGTGTTATAAACATTATTATTTAATCCACATGTCATTTCCATTTCATGACCATTCTGCATTATCATTATTAAAGAAATTCTGAACCACAAGAAAAATCGAATCATTTTACGATAAATGATAATCAGAACTCATCTAAGATGAATTAAATCTAGACGGAAAATAATTAAATGTAACTCATCATATTTACCAATAAACTGTCCCAAAACGGTAGTGTACAAAAATAATGTGCCATAAAAATATGCACTGAACTGTACAACAAAAATCAGATTGAAATTCCTGTCAAACTAGAAAAGCTGGATGCCCTCGAAAAAAAAATCCTCATATTACGATATGCCTATCGCGAATATGCTATCTCAAAAATCTGGTGTAAAAAAACATCAAAAGGCTCCATGCTTATGCTCCTGTCGTGCAAAACGATTTCTACATGGTTGAAAGGCGTAGTCTACTGTTTGATATTCACTGGTACTAGCTACTCAAAATAGAATATAGGGCTCACGTCCAATTTCAGATGTTCTTGAAGAAGGCCCTTATGTCTGTGGAATGCCTATGGCCTAGGCATAATGTCCCATGCTTTCTTCTGTACACGGAATGTGCACAAGTCACCGTCCTGGTTCCACTGGTCCATGGCCCACGTCTCCACACATCGGTCGCCGTCGTACGCCCAATTGAAATTTAGTGCACCATATTAATTGCTCGACTCATGGTAGTTTCCAAAAGTTCATTACGGCGTATCGCTACTATGACTTCCTGATCGAATTTCCTTATCACCATAGCTTTTGCCAGGGCGAATAGAGGAATAAGTGGTGGAACTTCGGTATGAGTCAATGGTTAAGATGAAGTAGATCTAAATTTCAACACCAGGCGCCGAGCACATGACGGGACGGCAGTCAAGCAGTGATACATTACCGCGCAAATTGTACTTACATTTTATTTCTATGCTTGTTTTAAACCTCTGTTATCATTATGCATAGGTCCTTTCTTCACAAGCTAATTATGAGGACGTTATAGACAATGGCGAGAAATGAAATACATACGAGCTGAAAGGTGAGCAGACATGGGCGCCAATTAGCGCATTTATAGGAGGTTATTTATTTGTGTCGTACAATTATATGATATTTTTATGAGATAGGATGAGAATGTGACTAGATTTGATGGTTTATTTAATTTTTCTTCGATAAACGCTTCTCGTTTACTTTTATATTTTAACGTCAGACAGGAATAGCTTAGACTTAACTTAAATTAAATGTTGGAGAGAATACCATCATAGTATAGCTATTATTATTGTGCCTGTGATTAACGTAGTTCCCTCCTTGCATTGCCAACAAGTAAATACTTTCTGTTGTTGTAGACACATTGTTGTCCCTATTATTGTTATTTATATCTCAGATGTAGTTTTGTAGGGAACCGTTATGTATTACTCTCTTAGTAATTTAATTTCTGATTTCCTTTAAGGATAGGACTTCGGGAGGCTTAAGACTGACATTAGATAGGAAATTATTAATTCTTTTTCACGGCAGAATAAATCGGACTGGCTGATTTTACCTCTCAGAAGTAGGCTAGGCATCTGTTTCTGTTATTAGTAAATTAAGTGCGATTCTTACGTAAAACTGGCCTCATTATTTCATGGTTAAAATTTTCCTTGCGGATGTATTCCTTTGGGCTGGTTGAAATTAGACCTCTCCTATTCCTGAAACCTCGGAGTGCAGTTTTTCGTGCTTAGCCAGTCCAAGAATGCATTCTCCCTCCTTTATGGTTTGTGTGTTGGTCGGAATAGGGTTTCGGAAGGGCCGTTTAAAACCGATGGTTCCCCGAATCACTCGTCTGACGGGCACAATACTCTGACAATGAATTCACAGAATCCACATCCATCCCGTTTCCGCAGTAATGAATATTGCAGTCATATATGGAAGCATTACCACTCGTAAATATCATTGCAGGTGAATTAATAAACGAATACTTCAAATATTGAAAAGCTGTGGCTTCCATTAATGACGATTTTAGGGCAGCGCTTTGAGCATCATCGAATAGAGTAATTATACATTTCTGGAGTGGTAATCTCTCTGCGTAATGCTAGCTATGAATATGGGATCTCAAAGGATCCTATTTTACTCATATCTGTGTGTGTGTATTTGTCAATATAAAGGACCACCTCGTGGTGTAGTGGTTAACTTCCCTGGCTCTTATCTCTTAGGTCCGAGTTCAATTCTCGGTTCAGCCTTGAAATCTAATTTTGGCCTTAGAGCAAGATCTAGTTCCACTCAGCCCTGTGATGCAAAACTGAGAAAATTTGGTTTAGTTTTCCCCCTCATAAACCCCAGAATTGGGTTTCCGTAGTTCCCACTATTTTGTTACGCAAATTCTAGAGTGGTTCCTACTTTAAGGTCACTGCCGCCTCCTTCCCAAATATATACTACTACGCACGTCACAATACCACAGGTTATCAGACAGTTTCTACACATATCAAAGCACACAGGGCTGATAACCACGATGTCCTTCCTACTTAATGAAATAAAAGCAGGACCGCTCTGTATGAAATGCGAGTTCACATCCACCAATCTTACTAACTATCAATTGGTCAATAAAGCCAAAGATTTTATGCTCCTGTGATTCCTGGATTAACTTTCAGGTAAAGATGAGTTTTGTCAACATTCATAGAGCTCGGATGGTTAGATCGCTAGAATATATTTTTTGAATATTGGTAATTCGCGTGGCCACCTTTTCCTTTTTGAGTGTACCACGAATTTAAAAGTCACATATTTGCAATTAATAGTTCTTCATCACCGTGAAAAATTACAGTTTGATTGCTGTAATAGTTTTGGAGATCTGGACGAGTGAAATATTTTTCAAGGCCACCATATTACATTTTCATGAGCAAGCTTTAGTGTTATATATACGTAGGAAAATAATATGGTAGTAATTCATTATACAAAATGTTACTTTGATAGCCTGATTGGGAGACAAGAAATAAAAACGTGTCTTTAATAATTCGCACAGCCGCCAACTTGAATATCTCAAAAATTTTCAATCCCAACATATTAAGCTTAACTGAAGAATTGCAATGTCACATTTCTTTGCGCTAGTGTGATTAACTGCCCAGAATAGCCGTAGACATCATGTTAGTTTTGCGTGAATCAGGTGTTTAAAGGTCTCATATGGAAACATATATTACATCATTCTAAAAGGTTGGTTACCTGAAGGGTATAAATACAGTATTCGACGTACAGCAAAACCTATACCCTGTCGATACTGTGCCCGTTAGATGAGGTTTTCTAGTCACCACCAACCGTGTGTGGCCTCCCAGATAACCCCATCCTTCAAACACATTGCCGAAGAGGATCGGAATGCACTTCTTGTGGGACTTGCCGGCACAAGACTCGAAATCTCAAAGGATCAGGTCTCCATCATTAGTAATGTCAAAGACACACAAAGAAATGTACCCCCAAAACACAAATTAAAAAATGATAACATCCAGGCTTAAGTAAAATTCTTGCAATTATTTATTGAAGAATTCAAACACCTATCCTCTCATCGGAGGGTTTGAAATTGGTTAATTCGCTAGCTAAATAAAAATACAACTAAATGTTATTAACCCTCTAGACGAGTCCTAAATACATCAGAAAAGCAAAGCAAAGCTAAGCTTGGGACGTGGTACGAAAAACATCCCTGATTGAAGATATATGAAAAAGAATGTTGTTTCAGACAGAAAACATCATCAGAAAAAATGTCAAATCATGACAACAGATCTAAATATACTGGTACCACTCCCGTATTTACAGTTAACGTTACCTAGTCTAGCTAATCCTGACTTAATCTAATCTACGGCGATAAACGTCCGTATAACAAGAACAAAACAAACCTAGGATAATATTCATCTATTTACAATCAATCAATTAACAATAAATGTATAATAATACTATGACATATTACAGTAGGGTACAATGGGATTATACACTCATAATAAAGAATATAACACAAAACATTATTATTATTGCCCTGCCTACAACAGAATGGTAACTGTCTGTTAACATTCGTCATCTAGGCTAAATAAATAATAGCTAAAGCACTGTTAGAACAGTGTCTCACCATGAGGTCACTGCGGCCCCCGAAATACAAACTTCTGGTTAGCCGGTGATCTCTGTCAGTCGGAAAGTAACTGACTTTCTAACTATTCCTTCGGGAATTACCTAGCAAGCGTTACGCGTCTGTCAGCTATGATTCAGAAAATCAAGATTTAACAACGGTTAACATTTAACGTGTATTTTAACATCGTAGATTTAATGTAACTGAAATTTCATGATTTAGAGTGTGAATATTAAAATCGTCGAATTAAGAATTCATTATTTATAAAGAATGACCATATGACACAAGGCTTCTAATTACCAAATGAGTTACCTCACCAGTAATCAACAAAGTAAACAGGTGACAAGCAATGTCACTAACATTCTAAAGCAAACGTTGTGGTTTCTGAAACACACAAGCGAAAGGCCTTGATAGAATAGCTCAAAGCTTTTATCTGCCGGCAAGCACAATAACACGGGCTATAAATTACTCCGTTACCATACAATCAGTAATCTAAGTGGCTCTGTTGAACACTAGATACATCCTCGGTCAGTCTAGTCTAAAACTTAGATCTGCCGGCAATCACAAATACAATAATACTTCACGTGTCAAAACACGGACAAAAACATTCACATAATGTGAGAAAACAGCCTATTTAAAATGTCTGGTTCATTAAATGAAAACTCATCTAATCATATCAAAGAAATAATCAACTATAATTCGCTTACAACATGTGCGAAAAATGTAATATGGATTCATGACTTGGGAATCACCCTGTATCAAAACAATTTATAGCGGTTGTTAATTGACCTTCATAAATATCTAGCATTCACAAACTAGGCTTGGTTGGAAAATACCTTACAAAATACGTATCAGAAGTGTCTGTCATTTAGTCGCAGTCTCATTGGAAATCACCGTTGGCTTTCTAGGTTATATTCGCAATGGGATTCGTGGCCTTCAAAACATCTGTCATCCGTTCTGGCACAGTTCCTGCCTCACTACATGTGAGTCCGTTGCCTTGTAGCAAAGTCTTCAAATGTTACAAAGTGCATGCAGGGTTCACATTCTAACTGTTCACTGGCAATGTAATGTTACTCAATAATAACCATCTGCACCGCCCTCTTAAAATAAACATATTCTTGGCGTGCCTCCTTGCTGCATCACTGGAACCAACTAGAAAAGAAAGGAGTACGCAGTGGAAATGGATGTTAATTTCTGACCTGTGCTGGGCCCGTACTTGCAGGCCAGATGTGCCGAGCGACTCCAGACTCCGTGAAGGTGGTCCCACGACGAGTGGTAGGAATACCCTCCTGGTGCTAGAAAGCTAGAATAAGTTAGGCCTAGGTTTGAAGAGAGAGAGAGAGAGCGAGCAGCCCGATCGCCAAACACTACTAAATAAGACACATGGGTAAAGAAATGGAAATTTAATGAATTGAAACCGAACACACAAAGAAACCCGGCCAGAATAACACACACAAAAAAGAATACCCTTCACCTAGGGGTCAAATAAAGTCACTTTCAAACTGGGAAGATACATATAAATAACAATAAATAACTTACGATAGTAAATAACATTAACAAATTAAATTCATACCTGTGCTCACTTCGGTGAAAACGATGTAAAACGGGAGGAAGTAAAAGATCAAGAGGCAATCGAGCCGGTCGTGGTCAACAACAATCACTTCTCAGCCTAGAGATGGATGGTTGTCATGACGACCACAAATAACAAGCATAGCAAAGATAAAACAAGAGGCTGTGTGCGTGTCGCAGAGGCTGTGGCGAGCAATGGGAATGCGATCGAGCTGGCAGTCCCCAGAGAAAAGAAAAGCAAAACCAAAGATACTATAAGAAGAAACAAATGACGTCAGGTGTCCGTGAAATATATCAAGATACATACACGCAGTCAAACACACAAAATGCCAGCCGACGATGCAGAAATAAAACTCAAAGCAACTCGTGCTTGTAGGTAGTCCAGCAAAACATGCTAAACCTATATGGTCCCCAACTTACGTTCCGAGTTCGAGCTGAATACGGTAAGGCCTACTTAAAGTTACCGCCGTGATCCAGTTGCCCGAAGCATGGAATGAAGGGAAAACATAAGGGCTAAAATATATGGTGGCATGCCTCGTGTTGGGAGAATGGTCGAAACGCCAACGTCCACAAACCACGGGAGACCCATTCGAAGATATGCCCAATCAAAAGGCTTTTGATAACGTTGATTGGACTAAATTGTTTGACATTTTGAAATCGATTGGAATAAAGTACAGGGATAGGAGGGTGATATACAATCTATACAGAAACCAGACAGCAGTCATTCGAGTTGAAGGACATGAGAGAGAAGCTGGTATTCAGAAAGGTGTAAGGCAAGGCTGCAACTTATCACCCATACTTTTCAATCTTTACATTGAACAAGCAATGAAGGAAATTAGAGAAAAATTTAAATTGGGAGTGAAGATTCAAGGAGAAATAATTTCAACTCTGAGATTTGCTGATGACATAGTCATCTTGGCCGACAAGCCTGAGGATTTGAATGAGTTTTTGAATGGTATGGACTCCGTCTTACAGAAAGAATTCATGATGAAAATTAATAAATGTAAAACAAAAATACTGGAATGCAGCCGAAATAAATCAGAAACCTCTATGGAGATCAAATTGACAGGTGAAAAGCTGAAGGAAGTAGAAGACTTCTGTTACTTAGGAAGTAGAATAACCAGTGATGGACGAAGCAAAGAGGATATAAAAAGTAGGTTGGCTCAGGCAAAGAAAGCTTTTCTACAAAAAAGGAATCTGCTGACATCGAATATAGATTTAGGTATTAGGAAGTCATTTTTGAAAGCCTTTGTCTGGAGCGTGGCGCTCTATGGAAGTGAAACTTGGACTATTGGTGCAGCAGAAAAGAGGAGAATAGAAGCATTTGAAATGTGGTGTTACAGGAGAATGATGAAGATCAGATGGGTAGATAGGGTTACAAACATAGAGGTATTAAGACGAGTGGGAGAGGAGAGATGTTTCTGGCGACTGCTAATGAAGAGAAGAGATAGGTTGGTAGGACACATACTAAGACACCCAGGAATAGCAAGCTTAGTTATGGAAGGAAGGGTCGAGGACAAGAACTGTAGGGGTAGACCAAGGTTAGAATATGTTAAACAGATTGCCTCAGATGTAGGGTGTGGTAGTTATGTAGAGATGAAACGATTAGCTCAGGACAGGGAGGCATGGAGAGCTGCATCAAACCAGTCAAAAGACTGAAGACTCAAACAACAACAATAACATATAATGCGAAGTCGTAGACCTTTAAAAATGATTAACACTGATATAAATGCTTAGTAAAAGCGAGGAGAATAAAACGGAAGATCTCTCCTAAGAGAGTCGTAAAAAGATAGTCTACGCCACTGTGGATTCAAAATATTACAATCTCGTGCATACAAGCAAAGTAAATAATTCTAAATTGTTTAAACACCCTAACCTTCTGGCGTTAAATATAAATGATACGATTATCATGTAATCGGGATTGAAGTGTGCAAATACTGGCTACACTTATTACAATGATATGAGATTCAACTCGAATCTCGTGATTTACAATACCATTTAAAAATGTATTTACAATAATCATAATTGAGATGAGTGATATTCCTCATCCAAGCGATACGCCCGCAAACAGTGGCGTACTAAATCTGTACAAAAAGGGAGCTCAAAAATGTTACTCACAATTCAGCATCAGCTGTTACGAAAAAAATTACTGCTCCTCGTTGAAGTCATAATCTAGGTTTTCATGAATTGGATATTCACATTTTATAATAATGCGCCAGTGTGCGAACACGCAAAAACGGTGTCTAACTCTGATATTTTGTAAACATCGGTGTGGAAGCTCAGGAAAACTAAAAATCACCAAATATGGTGTCTACGAGAAAAGAAACCTACCTACATGACTGTTCTCAAGTACGGTTGCTAAAACCTACTCCACCATAACCTATAACCTGAACAGGAGAATTAAATGCATGACTCACGGCGTTGGTTGATCACTTCGTCCATAAGGAAATAATGAGGGGTACTTCCTTTCCTTGGAACTTGGAAAAAGTTCTCAATTTTCCATGTGTATCCTTGAATAAGATCATTCTCTCACGTTCTTCCATTTTGTAGTGTTGTCAGGTGGTCGATGTCCCCTTCATCGAGTGGTTTAGGCCATGTTAATCAACATGTTCCAAATGGTGAAGATTCCTAGCACGTGGTGAGTTAACAGCATCTTGTAGATGGCACAAGATGGCGCGCGCTGTAAAACGCGAGAAAACATGCTCCGCAATTCACCTGCAATATCAGCAAGATAAGTTTCATTTGAATGTTCGTGGGCATGCTAGTGTTCTACTTAATGGTTTACTCGAATAAAAGTGAAGTGCTATGACGCTGAAGGCCGTAAATGAACGACGAACTAAGTTTGAAGAGCGAATGGCTGAATTTCAAGCAAGCTTGGAACAAGCCATGGCTGCTAGTGCGACCAGTGCTGCCAACCCCGGCGACACCCTCACCGGACTCGCTTCAGACTTTGAGGACTTTCGTGAAGCTATATCAAGTGAATTAGGCGAGATGAAGAAAGAAGTAAACCATCTGCAGGAACGTATCGACCAGCAGGACATTGAGATTGACGAGGCAAAGCAGTATAGCAGAAGGAACTGCCTCCTCCTTCATGGTGTAAGTGAGACCCTGGCGAGGATACCTACGCTGTGGCTCTGGGAGCTTTAAAAACCAGACTGAACATCAAATTCTCTATGGACATTATAGATATATGTCATAGACTGGGCCGTATGAAGAGGACAACAGCAGAGGCGGTATCCGCAGGAAATGGGCCTATCATCATTAAATTTCTCAGGTACCATGAGAGAGACCGAATCTGGCGTGCCAAGCGAGCTCTTAAAGGTACCAAAATACTCGTTACCGAATCACTGACGTCCACTAGGACGGAAGTGTTGCGTAAAGCACGAGGCTTCTGGGGTATGCGGCGGGTTCCAACGCAGGATGGCCGCATTATCGTCCATTTAGAAGACGGGAAGAAGCTAAACATTAGCACACCTAATGAATTGAACTTTCTCATGGAGCGGTTAGGTGGATTATCAGAGCGATAAGACCATTGTGATGTGCCTACTAAACATTATTATTATTGTTATTATTATTATTATCATTATAACTAGGTTTACGTGTGTGATTGTGTGTGTGTGTGTGTGGTATGTTAACCAGCCAGCGGTCCAGTTCTCCAGGAAATCCAGGTAAGACTTTTTCTGTCTCAGTTAAAGTATGTCCGTCAGTCAGGTAGCTACGGTATTTTCCAATGACAACGACCTTAGCTCTAAGAATAGAACTCTCCTCACCCCTCTCCTCACCATAGACGCCAGCAGCTTATTGAAACACGAACTTTCTCCATATCCTCACACCCTCCAGTGTTGTCACTTAATCAGCCTAAGTTTACCCACACACTTTGACGAAATTCAGGCTATATTTAGCAAAACAAGTGTCTATTTGATTGGAATTAGTAAAACCTGGTTATCGCCTTCAATTCAAAACAGCATGGTTCAACTTGATAGTTATAATCTCCATCGTCATGACCGCACTAATAAGAGGGGAGGATGTATCGTTCTCTACTGTAGAGATGACCTGAAGAGCCGTGTCAGTTGTACCTCATCGACCGACGATTTGCCGAGGACGGAGTTCATGTTCGTTGAAGTAGTTGCTAGTGGATAGAAAATACTTATTGGAGAGGTTTACCGACCACCTAAAGTATCTTATTTGGCCGAGTTTGAAACGTATCTACTTAACTTGCTACCAACGTATGACCATATCATTATATTTGGGGATTTCAACACTAATCTACTTACGAAGAAATACGTACTATGAAATTAGAAGACATGTTTTCCTCATGTGACTTGACTATCCTTCCCTCAAATTATACTAACCATGTACATACTGCCAACAACATTTCCCACACCTTAATAGATCTCAGAGTGACTAACAACCCTCAGAAAGTGGTAACTCACGGACAGATTTCAGTACCGGTCGTGTCCACCCACGATCTTATATTTCTCGCTTACTCACTTCGCGTTCCAAAATATAAACCTAGTTATATATCTTGCAGGAATATGAAAGATATCGATATGCATGAATTATGGTGAGATCTTCCGTGGAATGACATTTTATATCTGAAAGACATTGATGCAAAAATAAATAAATTTCATTCGTTAATACACAGTCTATACAACAAACATGCACCCAAAAGACAGATAAGAAAATCACGCAAACCTAATCCATGGTTAACCTCTGAAGTTGAAAATATGTTGTCTGAACGTGATACACTGTACCGACATTACAAACGTACCCAGGACCCAAGTGACTATGAAAACTATAGAATAATGAGGAATAGAACTAAACAAATCATCCGTAATCCTAAGTTTAAATATGTTCGTGAATCTACAAGGAAACTAAATACGGCTAGTGCTTGGAGGCATCTCCGAGCCATGGGCATAGGCAAAACACGGGAACAGTTTCAGGCACTGTACCCGAAAATCCGGAAAGGAGCCTGTTGGAATATCCATTGCCCCAGCTGGATTGCCTATTTCTAACAGCACCGGCAAATTACTACATTAGAAATCGCTCCCAACATGGCCTTTAGGGATTTACATACAGCAGTTACAAGAATATTGTGAATCAACAACCAACTACACGGGGCACACCTACCTTTACTTACCTTCTCGGGGACTGGGAATTCAGCTTCGCCTACAATACATCCACAATACCCTAGTTCTTATATTTAAAATGAATCACACGCCAACAACAACAAATAACGAACTGAATAAAATTTATTAACAATGGTGTAAACTAACCCAGTATAAACAAAATAACAATAAATTAATTTAACAATCAAATTAAAATAGAAACACGCAATCATTCACACTTCCTTTCTACTCCACATCTTACTACAATGCTTTGCAAAAAAAAATATGAGCATAAGATTGTTGGCTTGTTTAGGCCTACACAGCGTAAAAAGAAAACGTTTAATGAAGGCTCTTACATTCGTGGCATTCCTAACACCTGATTTCATTCACTAGCCTGCGTTTGTAGAACGCACGTGCGCTAGCTTGTTACATCAATGAAACACCAGCACCACGCTGCACTCGGAACTGTTTTACAATTTATATAAGTCGGTGAGTCTACACCTGCTTATATGATGTCACAACGTTCTCCAACTTTAACGGTGAATCATTGTAGCCAGCCCACATTGAGACTGCTTTTGAGTGCGTTTATAAAACACGTAAAATTATCATTTGGATATTACAAAAATGCACATAACTTCTCTGTTTCTTAAACAATCATTCTAAAAATTATTATACACTCTTTCATTCGCACCCCGTAATTGTTCATGACCAATTCGGTTCGAAAATTACTCTTAACAGTGAACAATCATTCATACCAAAAACATCCGCTCATAAAACACACGCTATTCCAAAACAATTGATTAATAAATCCTACTAAATTATTTAACTAATTAAATCATTTCCACAGAATTATTTACATGGAATATGTTCATAATAATATACATTAATTTAGTGTTGCAAACACGTTACTTTCGAGATTCTGGCTTCTCGGTTACAATACATCTCTCAATTAATTATATACACTGGTTTTCCACATAACCATTCGCTAACGTTCCGTAGTTTTGATATACTGCTTACACATCGTCTTATATAGGTTTCATTACATTGTCGGTATAATACAGTCGACTAATTAAAGTTAACTGTACGTAATTACATAACTTCGGGTTTAATAAAATTTAATAATTGTATTATAGGCATGAGTAGACAATCGTTCTCAAGTTGTATTTCCGCTAAAATCCTCCTGTTAACACAGCTAAATCGTTACTTCACATGAACTGGACTACTTGTATACAACAACTCTTATCATGATCCATGCTTTCTTATCAAAGAACAATAATACTTTGACTTCCCTTAAAATGCGGAACCTTCTTCGCACGAGCATTCTTAATAGCTCTAAAAATCCTCATATGACAGTATATATGGCATAAACAATTATCATCCACTATGTTAAACAATAACCAAAAACGGATTAATTGTTATTAATATTTCTTATGTAGAAACTGCTCTCAAATAAAGGCATGACCCTCAGTATCATTCCACATGATTACTGAACTTCAATTATACATGCTTAAGTTCTTCAAACGAAACTTCCAATTGTAATGAACGATATTAGAGAATCGTGATTAACCTCCTAAAGTTTACTCCACAACAAGATAATTAACTGTTAACTCGTCTGTCGCAAATACATTTAATAAAATTAATACTCCTGTCTCACCTCACTTGTCAAGCTTTAAATTGTTTGTCATTGTAATATTATGTCCACCAAATGACGTGATGTTACTCAAATGGTGTAAAATAACACAAATGTTATTTATAGTGTCAAATAGAATTCAATCTTGACCGGGATAAACTAGCTTTGAATTCCTAGCCAAAGATTCGAATAATCTTCTAACATATTAAATGAACAAAGCTCTTAGCTTTACAAATAATGAAAAGGTTTGTCAATGTCGTAATGTTTTTCCACTCTACACAAAGAATGTTTATAGGGATTAAGACTTCGGTCTTATCAAACGACTAGTATTTCTTAGATCGTCGACAGTTTATGTACAATAATGATATAACAATATCATTCGATGTTTCTTCTGATCTTGAAGATTGATGTCGTTACATTAAAGTGCTCAAATTAAATTTAAAAATAATTTAATTTGAAGCTATGACACAGTGTCAGAATACTTGGTTAAAATCAAGTTATTAAAATTCGAGAGTCGAAACGACTAGTCTTCTATGAGGCAATGTGATTCCTCAAACAAAATTTTTAATGTCAGTTCCATATCCGATCCGTAGAATAAAATTGAAAAATAGATGAAAGGCAATCATCTCCTAAATAATCTTGAAGCATAAAAATCTTAACACACATCTGAAGTGTAAAATACATGAGAACACAGAAATACATGAAATGTGAAAATATGGAAATATGGAATAAGATCGTTGGCTCAGGATGTCACTAATCAAGCTCTATACTATAAACGAGATACACTGCTACCTTATTTGGACGAAAACTTGAAGATCTATGTACGTATTCCCACAATACTTGAGATGTTTCCTCAGTTCAAGATACTGAGATGGATCTGCTTCGAACCTCGGATCTGCGACCTCAGAGATAGGAAACGTCCCTATCTGGAATTCACCAACATTCGCCTGGGCTCGAACGACATCCTTCTGGCAAATTCTTCTGTGTTGCTGGGCTACCCCTAGCATCTTGACAAATCTCTTCTGTAGAATCTTCTTTCTCCGTCGTAAATATGTATCAGCCTCATCATTGGAATGATTTATAGAAATATTCATATAAATGGTGAATGAAATATTTCCATTGCTAATTGATGTTACATTAGTGTTCGTTGACTGACGAAAATGTACAAGATGGACCGTACACTACATCTATATTCAAGAATACGTTGTCTAACGAAGTTCCATCGTTGTATCTTAACTCCTGTTATCGAATATGTCTCTGGCGCATGACTATTTAGTTCATCATATCAACAATATTAATTATGTTGAATGAAACCATTTGAAGAATAAAGATAGTCATTCTGTTAATGTTTATATGTAGCGCCAATGTTACAAGTTCTCCGCTACTGTTCACTTGAACTGCGTTCGCCAACTTCACGTTGCAATTTAAAATGATATTCAGCTTTATTTCCAACACATTTGAAAATCTGACTTAACAGGCTTATATTGTCGAAACGGTAAGTTTTAGAACGCTCGACGTAACGCAGAATATAGTATGCGACCTGTTCTTCATATATATGTTCGCTTATTTAAATTCAGATCTCAATTATATAAGAATTATAATTAATTCAATGTTCCTCACAACTTCACATAGAATGGAAGTGCGGTAATCTCCTACGTTCCACCTAGCTATCCTCGCGTCTCCACAAGTCGACAGTCGTCGCACTCGGACAAAGCGTTGGGATCTCCGTTAACCCACTAAAAACACTTCCTCACTCTTCAAAAACTGCTGGAATAAGAACTCGATCCTTGGATCTCCCCCTCCAAGTCGAAATTTTGGCGGCCTTATCAATCTCCCACCATAATTTTAGCGCGTAGATTCCTAATGCTGATTACTGCGTAGATTAACCGATCTGCGGTTTTTAAAGTATCAGACATAATTTCTTTTAATTTTCTCTTCATTACCAAATAAGAAAATCTTCTTCTAAGGGCCTAAATGCATAATTTCATCAAATTATATAATTGAAGTTGATCCCGTCTTCACTAAGACCTCTTCTCATTGGCTCTGGGCTGGGATCCAATAACATAATTTATAACAATATTTATGTTCGACCCTGACTATTATGTGTCAGAAAACGGTATCATAATGATGGTCATTATAACGCTATTTTTCATTATGAAACAGTTTCTTCCACCAATCAGAGCTCAAGAAACAGTTGTTTGACCAATTAGTGGAGTTCCAAGGCCTTCTAAACTGCGTTGCCTAGTGTCATAGTGGGGTAATCGAGAAGGCCATGGTCAAATACAAGGCATTCTCTGCGTCTCATGCGCTCTGTTCAGTACATAAAACTGGTGAAATCTCGACAGATATTTATGAATATTTATCTTCGAACATAAAATAGTTATAATAATTATAGTCAAACATAAACAGTCGTATGCAACTCGCCTATAATGGTAATTAAGACACTCGTATGGAAATTATAAAACTCGCATACGCTCGTTTTATAAATATACTCGTGTCTTAATTATAACCATTATAGGCTCGTTGCATAATGTACTATTATAATACTAATTTCCAAACTCGCTGTTGCTATGCTAAGCCTTCTAGAAGCGTCTATTGTGAAATATATCACGTGATCGGGCTCTCACACAGCCTCGAGCTTGTAACTCTACCCTCCTGTGTCACATGTCCAGAAATTATATTTGCTGGTAAAATTTTAACATGGGGACGGAAAATACTCTCATTTTGTCCCAAAATAATTCAATTTTCGGGGGCAGTACCTGACATTCCACTCGACGATTTAAATGCGTATTTCACGGAAGAGAGAGTTCAGTCTAATCCGCTTAACAGACCTCATGTAAATAATGACTCATCATTTGTCACACAAAATTGCCCATGCTTTGCTTTTCGTACTGTCAGCACTAATGAAGTTATGAAAGTCTTGTATTCTATTAAATCCAAAGCAAGTGGTGTCGACGATATTCCTATAACTTTCATACATAATATTTTGGCGCTATTCTACCCATTCTCACCCATATTTTTAATTGATGTCTCAAAAACGGCCATTTACCTGCGATTTGGGAGTACGCTAATGTAATCCCACTTCCTAAGAACCCAGGTTCTAAACTTCTATGTGATTACCGTCAAATTTCTATTCTCCCCGATCGTTCCAAAGCGTTAGAACGGTTGGTACATACTCAAATACTGGAATACCTGCACGCTCACTCTCTTCTGGATCCACTTCAATCTGGCTTCAAGAAGGGCCATAGCACAGCAACTGCCTTAACTCAAAGTTACTGAGGATACCAGACAAGCAATGGACGAAAGACAAGTGACAATACTCACACTCCTTGACTTCAGTAGGGCTTTTGACACGATACACATCCAGACATTGTTGAAGAAACTTGCATGCTTTTTCTGTAATGAGGCTTTAAAATTTTTCACCGCATATCTTACAGATCGCAAGCAACGTGTAATAACACAAGATACTGCTTCACAGTGGCGACTCAGGAAGGCAGGAACTCTCCAGGGTTCCGGTCTTGGTCCTCTTTTGTTTGTCCTTTATATTAATGATATCTCCTCAGTAATAAAATATAATATATATCATCTTTATGGGGATGACATCCAAATTTACTGTCACGTTGGTATCCAAGATATAGCGAACGCGTTACGAGATGTAAACACAGACCTGCAACAACTCATCGTGTATGCTGGTGATAACGCTCTCCTTCTCAACCCCAAAAAGACCCAAGTTATTATAATCGGTTCGTAGGGATTATTGAATCCCATGTTTAAAAACTACACTAGCCCTCCTGTGACTTTAAATGCAACCGTAATCCCGTTTAGTAAAACAGTGAAGAACCTCGGTATGACTCTGACTGAATCTCTTGACTGTTCTGGGCATGTAAGTAATACTTGCAGGAAAATGTACGCGACGCTACACCCACTCAAACGGCATAAGGACATTTTGACACAAGACGTGAGGATTAAACTTATTGCGACTCTGATACTACCAATATTTGACTACTGCGACGTGGTCCTTGTTGATGCAACTAGCGAACAAACTAAAAAACTGCAACGAGCATTGAACTCTAGTCTTCGGTTTGCTTTCAATTTGAGTTACGATTCTCACGTAACCCCTAGCTACAAATCTCTTTCTTGGCTGAAACCTGAAGGGCGGCGAAATTTTCATATTTTGAAGTCGGTATATCGAACCCTAGACGAAAATCTCCCACTGTATATTTCTTCGAATTTCATTTTCTGTCCTCATTTCAAAATATTAATACTAGATCTGGCTCTTCCCTCGCTATTCCCGTTAACCACTCTTCCAAGTTCAATAAATCCTTCGTTGTGACAGGGTCGCGACTTTGGATTACACTCCCAGCCGACGTAAGGAAATGCAAGACATGCAAAATTTAAGACTGCTTGCAGAGATTTCCTTATGAACACCGCTGACTGTTTCGTGTGACTCGTGGTGTATGATAGACAGCATGATTGAGCCATTATGGTTTGTAAATAACTTTGTCATTTCAAAATTAAAATTCGCAGTTATTTACTAGATCTAACACTATCACTTATTATTATTATTATTATTATGTTCCTCTATTGATTTTGCGCATTACCATATTGAGTCGCAACTGTGCCTGCTCGACACTTCTTCCTGCAACAAGAGCAGCAACATCATCTGCATATCCTACTAGAATAGTTTCTTCAGGCATTTCAAGCCTCAACAAGCTGTAGTATGTAACATTCCAGAGAGCAGGTCCTAGAATCGAACTCTGGGCAGCCCCAGCCGTGACTTGTACTCTACGGATCCCTTCTGTAGTATCGTAGAGCATAGCACGATCCTTCAAGTAAGAGTATAAGATCCGAAGGGGATACCTTGAAACATGAAATGAAAATTCCAGAGCATCCATGATATCTATCCATTTGACAGAGTTGAAAGCGTTTTTAACATCCAGTGTAGCAACAAGAATCACCCGGCGAGAGTAATGATTATAGCTCTCCTCTCTTCGTACTTTATCGGCGACTTATTGCACTGCATCCAGTGTCGACCGGCCTACCCTGAATCCAAATTGTCTTGGTGATAAATCGCCGGCTGCGATTATTGCTTCAAGCAATCTCCGTCTTATGAGTTTCTCAAATAGTTTGCCTGTTGTGTCAAGCATACAAAGTGGGCGGTACGATGATGGTAAATCAAGGTCATCCATGCCCTTACTAATGAGCACTAATCGACAGATCTTCCAGCGAAAGCTAAAGATTCCTGTTTTCAATCACACATTGAACAATCTCAACAATAACAACATATCTTGATCAACTATTATTTTCAGAACCTCATTAGGAATCTCATCCAGCCCCGGGGCCTTGTTGTTCCGTAAAGAATGCGTTGCAACCCGAAGTTCATCTTCAGTAAACAGTGGGAAATCTAGATCACTTTCAAAATTCCTCTCAGGTCTTGCGGGATGAGTTGGAAAAAGGGTTTGCACAATGTGGTTCATAATATCATCCTCCATGATGCACGATGTTCTGCGACTTCCATGTTTCTGTGCTACAATTTTGTAACCTAAACCCCATGGATCAGTGTCTATATCTTCCTGAAGCTTTCACCAACTCTGAACCTTGCTCGTAGTTATGGCTTTCCGAAGTAGCTTCTTTGTTGCTTTATGCTCCGCTGATTTTTCATGAGCTTCTTCCCGATTTATTGCTCTCTGGGCAAGACGGCGAAGTCTGAGGCAGTTCTTCCTTAATTCTGCTATCTCTCTGGTCCACCAGTATACAGGATTCTTTCGGTGGCGTGGTACTGAGGAGGACATCGAAACATCACAAGCTGACGTAATAATGTTCATGGTTGCAGAGAACAGATCCTCAACCTCAAACTCTCTCCATGCTTCAGTACTTCGATTCTGTTCTGCGCCCTTCCCAATGATATATTTGAACTTGTCCATGCTAATCCTCTTTATATTCCACCGTCGACATTTCTGGGGAGTTACTTCCCGTCCCTGAACATTTGTTTCAAAGTCAAAGGCTATGAATTGATGATCGCTAGCAGAATAATCTTCCAACACTCTCCATCTCTTAATGAATGGCACAATTACTTCTGATGCCAGGGAGACATCCGGAATTGTTCCTTCACATCCTGGACGTTGGAAAGTTGGAACTGTACCAATATTTAATATTAGAAGGCCTATCCTGGATGCCATCTCTAGAATGTACTTACCCCGGGAATCTATACTTGGCATACCCCATTCCACTGCGTTGGCGTTAAAGTCTCCAGCCACTATGCCACTATCTGTGGCGTTTAGAATTGCATCTTCCAAGGAATTTACTTTGCGGCGGAAGGAGGAACATGGTCTGTCTCTAGCACTTAGTAAGACGGAAATTGTCATTCTAACAAAGAAGAGAATTCAGACAATACTTCCAATACGGGTAGGACAAATTCAAGTAGAGACGCAGCCAGCAGCAAAATACCTGGGCATCATGATCGACAGTAAAATGAATTTGGAGAACTGATTAGACGGACTGCAGATAAGGCAGCCAGAGGAGTAATGTCCCTCAGTCGGCTCATGGCCAATGTTGGTGGGCTAAAATCTTGTAAGAGAAGACTATTGATGACAGCCATCCATTCAGTTCTGCTGTATGGAGCGGAAATATGGGCGGATGCCCTGGATAAGGAAATTTATAGGAAGTCACTGGCACAAGTGCAAGGCGGGGTGCTTTGCGCGTGGCATTGCATATCGCACGGTTTCTGAGGAAGCAGTTCTCGTTATTGCCGGGATTATTCCGATTTTTTTTCTTGCGAAAGGACGCAAGAACATTTACTTAAGGAAATCTGATATGGGTTTACAAAATGCAAGACGATCGGCAAGAGTACAAACCTTTCAAAATTGGCAGATCAAATGGGAGCAAGGAGATCAAAGCCAATGGATTAAGAGAATGATCCCTCAGGTGCAGGTTTGGTCAGAGAGGAATCATGGTGAGGTTGGTTACTATCTCACTCAGTTCATGACTGACCATGGGTACTTCTGTTCCAATCTTAAGAATATGGGGAAGGTGGACTTATCCAGATTGCATCTACTGTATCAACGAATTAGATAATGCTAATCACACCTTCTTCTCTTGTGAGTGGTGGGTCCAAAATAGGCAGTCTCTTCAAGATCACATTGATGTAGAGATATCCCCGGACAATATTGTTGCAGTGATGCTACAAAATGAGGAAAATTGGAATCTGGTAGCAAGTTTTGTTGAAGATATCCCTCGAATAAAGAAGACGGATCTGGATCGCCACTGAAGATGATTCATTTCGGAAGAGTGCCCTATGGGCAAATATACAATTACTCCTGCCTGAAGTAATGTGATAAACGGTTCCAGGCTAGTGTTCAGAAGTAACGGGGGAGTTTTAGTCGGTAGTCTGCTACTCAGGAGCAGGAGCCCGACTCTCTGTGCGTAAATGCATTTCTTCCCCTAAGAAAATATTATTATTGTTTCACGTAAAAACTGTTTTATATGTTTCTTTGTTTGATGTGCATTGCTATCTTTATTTTTTGTGTCCTGTATTATTCTAACTTAATTTCCAGTTTACGTATCTTATTCAATGGTAGTATTTGTGTATTTTATTATAACTAGTGGTTAAGTGTAAGAGAGGGCCACGAGCCCTAACTTCGCCACTGTAAAAGACATGAATAAATAAATAAATGAAAAATCGAAGTTTCCACAAAATTTAGCGTGGTTTTATAGATCAAAACTGAATCTACACCTGCGCAGACTTTTATAAAAATCGCCATGTGTCTGCTCACTGATTTAAATGATACTTGGAGTATCGTCCAACACAGATTCTAATATCTGGGAAATTTTTTAATCGTGCAATATCACTGTAATCTTGCCACTAAAAATAATATCGGCCTTATCACGGCTCGGATGTGCGTCGTAATATTTTAACTTCAATGGTATAATTAACAGTATCACTTGGATTATTTCCACACTAAGGAAATTTATTGTAACTACACTTATGCCATGTGGCATGAATCATTGACCATGTGCTTGCTCTGATAATATTCTGTTTCACAATTTTCACAGTTTTTCGTTGAAAATCGTATACTGTGGTTGCCTTTTGCAACTTGCGACAATCACTAGCACACTTCGTGCTCAAATAAGACTTCATGAACTCAGATAATTCAAAACTGGACTCTCAGGTCCTACTATAATCCCTGGTCTTGCAGACCAATTGTGGAACGCGTGCGTGCGTGTCAAACGCACCAAAGGAAGTGTCTCTGCATGAAATCTGCAGTTCCGGCGTCGATGCTTCGTAAGTCGTGGAGCGACTACTTACTTCCTATTCGCACCTCTGCGATGTTATACCTTTACCAAAATACAATTATATAAATATTAGGCCATCACATCGTGGCAAATTATACAGAATTACTGTAGATGATACTTCCAAACTTGCACATTAAAGATAAATCTTTAATCTTGTAAAAAATTATATGGAGCATCTGAGTGTGAAGTCAAAAGTGCGTCTGAAGCTAGAGCATGCTTCCTGGGCGCGTTCTATGTTTCTCAAATATAAAAATACACAGCTCTCATAAAAATCATAACCAGAATGAGCGAATACGGGCTCAGTACCTAATACATTCTGATTGGCTAGAGCGATTTCAGTGAAACTTCGTTAACGCTTACTGCTACCCCGTCCAACCACGATCGAACCTCTCAAATTTCAATATCAGTAATTTACCATGGCAGCTACGCAAAATAAATATAAGCACTATTTGGACCGATAACCTAGATGTAAGGCCCCTTAAAACAAAAATTATTATTATTATTATTATAATTATTATTATTATTATTATTATGAACAGTATTCAATATCTCCGAAAATCTTCAGGCATCCAACCTGATATATAGAGTGGTGTAATGTATGTTTACATACGAGACCTTCAATCACCTTGCAACCTTCCCAGTTTACAAGGAATCGAACTCTCACTTTCGGGACGTACGATTTTATTAATTGTGTATATATTTTATCTGATGCTTTTTATGTTGTATAATTATTTAATATAGTGTATGATATCATGAAATCGATTTCCAACTAATTTGTTTAGATTTTATGGATTGTAAATTGGCAGGATCTATGTCAGGTTATATGTGTGAATATTTAACATAGCAATAATGTTCAGTAAGTTAGTCTGGAATTGTAGTACAAGGAGGAAGTGGACTTAATGTTCAGGCTGGGTTTTTCTGTCGGCCGCTCTAGTGGACGATGATTAATAGGTAAGAGGCTTGGCAACCCTGTGGCAGAGGTGCGCCTGGAGCATTTTTGAGACGTTCCTTATTTGGTCATATTTTGAAGCGTGGTGTTTGATTGGCTGTACCCGTGTGGTGAGCCAGGGTAGACCAGTGATTGTGGGGGGGGGGGAGATTGACTGTTATTTGCGGTTGAGGCCAGTATGGAGGATGACTTATTCTTCAGACTCCGAGCGGGGAGGACACCAATAGATATAGCCAAATTTTTATGCAGGGTAGATGCTATCGGAGGAAAGGTTAGAATTAAGAAGTAGAACTATCAGTAAAATTAACGCAAAGATGGCGGCTAAGAACTTGGGTATGGACGTGGACAAGAGTGGGAAGGGTGAAGGCTTAATAGTGACACCATCCTGGGAATTTATTAATTCCGAGCAAAACCAGATCACCATGCAGGGGGATAGTAAAAGTAACGATAATGGGGGGGGGGGGGGATGTGAACGATAGGATGCTCCAAATGCTTGCGGCTATGAATGAATCTATTAAAGGTGTAAGTAAGGAGGTAGGTGAGGTCAAGGAGTCTATGAAACAGCAAGGAGAATCTTTAAGTAAGTCTATAGGGGAGTCAGTAAATCAGAAAATAGAAGTTGTGAGTAAGGGAATGGGTGAAGTCAGAGAGTCTAAGGGTCAGAAGATTGAAGCTGTAGGGAAGCTGGTTGAATCTATGAAATTATATGTAGATGAGGCAGTTAAGAAACAGGTGGAAGCAACTAATGCTAAGCTAGAAGAATTCAGTAAGGAAGTACAGGAGCATAAATCAGTTATGAGCAATAGGTTGGAAAACTTAGAGAAGGATCTTAGTAAGAAAATAGAGGAGAGAGAAGATGTTCTTAGAGAGGAAATAGCGAGAATGCAGGATAGCGTGGACAATAGGTTAGCAGGGATGGAAGGCCATCAGGAAAAACAGAAGCGAGAACAGGGGGAAGTCAGGAAATAAATTATTGTTAACGGGGAACTTATACAAATGCGAGTGAGCGGAGCGTGTGCAGAGGTTTGCAATACCGTAAGGGATGATTCTAAGGAGTATTTACACACAGTAGGAATCGTAGATCGAGAGAATTAAGGGAGAACAGGTTACATTGGCGGAGAATAACGAAAAGCTTAAGGAAGGGTTGATAAAAGTGAGAAGAGAGGTGAGAGACCAACCGATTAGTCATAGAGGAGCAATGTCACTTGGTTGTTCTAATAGGGATCTGGGTTTTCCACAATTTAATTCGCGACAATTTAATCCCATGGAGTATGAAATCCGTTGAAAAGAAATTTACGAAAGATTTAGACGATGATTTAATCGATTGGGAAATGATAATGTAAATCCTGTCACACTCGTTCAAGGGAGATGTCAACACTTGGTTTGAGATTTATAGGCCAAACATGAAAAATTTAGATGTTTTTAAAAATAAATTTAAGGCCAAATTTTGGGGGGAATCTATACAGGCTAGTGAACGGAAAACTCTCATGTTTGGAAAATTCAAGGAGCGCGACTGGGTAATCCTCACTGAATATTTTCTAGCACAAGTGTTAGTATGGAAGAATTTAGAAGGGGTCACCTCTGGCATAGACATAGTTAGGCTGATGCTCAAGCACTTTCCGAGTAGAATACAACAGGCTAGCTGTATGCAGAAGGTGAAAAGTATTGAGGAGTTAAGGGAATTGCAGACCAGTTTCGATAATTTAGGCTCTCAGCAAATGAATAGAATGGAAGTGAAAAATTAAAATAGACAGAGTGAGCATCAACCAAATCAGAACAGGAATAGGTTTAATCAGGCTGAAAGAGGTGACAATTTCAATAGAAGGATGGAGGAAAACAATAATTGTAGGGCAGTGAATAATAGACAGGGGGATAATTATCATAGGAGAGATAATTTCCAAAGGAGGCAAAATTTTCGAAGAGGTAAACAGGAGGGGACAGTTCAGGGAACGAATGAATCTAGGAGGGGACAGGAGCCAGCTCAGATACAAGGTACGAGTGATTTAAACTCGCAGCGGGTTGTGTAAAAAGGTCAGGTAGACAGACCGAAGGTAAATATATTAGGCAGTGTGTGATTCAGGAAGAGAAGGTGAGTTTCACGCCTATGACTAAGAAGGATTTGTTATCTGACCAAGAGGAGTTTAAAGTAGAAGGTAAGAGCAAGGGATTTTCATCGGTCGTTGAAATAAGCATTTTAGGTAGAGAAGTAAGGGCTCTAGTAGACACTGGGAGTGAAAGGTCATGAATAAGCAAGGTGGCTTATGAAAAAAATATTAGGGGTGGTAATGAATTGGAAGAGATACCTATTAAGACCTTACATATTATTACTGCTGTAGGTAGTAAGAGCCAGAAGGTCAGTAAGCAGATATTGTTGCCTATTCAGTTAGAGGGTAAAGTGAGTAATCAATGTTGTTTGGTCTTTCCCACTTTCCCAATTAAATTTATGAGGTGTTGCATGGTAATGACTGGTTGAATAAACATAAGGTTGTTATTGATTTTGACAACGGAGTTTTATGTCTGGAGAAAGGCATTAGTGGCCAGGGAATTAAGATGAGGTGTGAATTAGTTGAGGGGATGGATGGTGCGTGTATCACTATGTGTTTGGAGGGGATGTCAGCAGAGGAGTCTGACGAGGAGGTACATCTGGAGGCTGTATGCCATATTTCGGTAGAGGAACATCGAGGTGATCCACTTACATGAACCCATAAACACTAGAGCATTAATATCCGTGAGCACCTTCAACTTGCTCCCCCAATACATAGCTTCGAATTTTACCAAGTGAGTCCACATTAGCCAACAACTCTATCTCAGTGATAGTGCAACGCTTATCAGCCATACTCAAACCCCTACTAGCTAATGAGACTATACCTAAATTACCTTCCTCATCATACTGGCACAGCACCCCTGAAATCCCTAACATACTGGCATCAGTCATAAGGACGTAAGGACAATCTATTCCAGGGTATTTCAGTATACCTGAATCCACGAAATCTCTCCTCAACTCAGTGAAGGCTGCCTCGTGCTCATGGTTCCACACTCATCTTGCACCCTGCTTCAACAGTACCCTAAAATATTCAACCAGATTGGAATACCTAACGACAAATCTCCTAAAATAATTATAGACCCCTAATATGCTTCGAAGTTGCTTGGCGTTACGTGGTATAGCGGTGTTTTTAATCTTTTCTAAACGCGATTGTTCAGGAAAAATCCCTTGAGTAGTGATAGTGTGCCCTAGAAATGTAATTTGTAGTGTTGCAAACGAAGACTTACTAAGTTTCACTGTAAAAACCCCTTCACTTAACTTTCTCAAAACTATGTCCACGTGTCTTATGTGATCCTCTTTAGTGTGTGATGCAATAATAACAGTCATCCTTCCCTCACACAATCATTGGTCTACCCTGGCTCACCCCACGGGTACAGCCAATCAAACAACACTCTTCAAAATATGACCAAATAAGCAAAGTCTCAAAAATACTCCAGGCGCACCTCTGCCACAGGGTTGCCAAACCCCTTACCTATTAATCATCGTCCACTCGAGCGGCCGATAGAAAAACCCAGCGTGAACAACAAGTCCACTTCCTCGTTGTAGCACAATTCAAGACTAATTTACTGAACATATATATTCATACTGAGGGAAGGATGACTGTTATTAGCGGTTGAGGCCAGTAGGGAGGACGACTTATTCTTCAGACTCCGAGCGGGGAGGACATATTCTGTGGACCGCGAGTGGTGCGGTAGGGACTTTTTCTTCAGACTCCGTAAGGGAGTAGAGTTTGCATTTTGGGACTTGTGTGATTTTTTGGAGGAGGCAGTATCAGACGATCACAAATTTGTGTTTAATATGCAATTACTGAGTTGCTGACTATACGTTCCCTAGGGAATGATGAGTCTAGTCTCAAGCAAATCGCCTAGATTGTTTGTTTCGAAACACATAAAGTATTGTGAATTAACGTCTGTGTGCCATATTTCTGAGACCATAACAGTAAATTATTGTACGTAGAACACTAGAAAAATATGCTACGTGTTAGTAAATTCAGGAACGGAATATGCGTGACAATCCAATACACGGATTTGAAGCACCTCATTATAATCAGATCCGCGAAGCAAAGTAAATCGTTGGATTCTGACCATCAATCGAATAATGTACATATTCTTCATAACTGTAAAACGTACGTGTGAAACATATAATTGTGTAGCTTGTAAGTAGGACTGATTCCTTGGGAGCACTAACCCCAGAATCAGTAGAGTTAGCCATCAATGCTGAAGTCATCGCCTGTAAGTACCAGTCATCTTTACTTCCAAGGTTCATCAATGTCATATGTGTACCTGTGATAATATAATAGGGAGTGTTAGTAGAGTCTGTAAGACGAGGATCCTGCAGGGTGCATTTTATGTCTGGTATGAGAGTAGAGTGTGATTTATACCAGATTTCGAGTTTTTTATTTCTGAGATGGCCACAATAATTAAGTGTGAATGTACATTGCTGCTGCTAATACCGTACAGGTGTTTAACCCCCACACACCCCGTGTATATAGTTATTTAGAAGGAGGAACCATTACAACCTGATTCACACAAAACAAACATAATGGTAATTCGGATGTAATACTCTAATCGGCTTTCTGGAGAATTTATCACACAAGCACAGTGAAAACTGACGTAATAATTCTTCATTTTTGCTTAAGATTTTGGGCTTGAAATGTTTTGAAAAATTCAAGATGGCGGTTATGTGAATTATTAAAGGCAATTTTTAATTTCTTGTATCTCAATCAGGCTATCGAAGCAATATTTTGTGTAATGAATTACTACCATATCATTTGAATACTGATATACAACACCAAGGCCTACTTATAAATCTATTGTAGTGGCCTTGCAAATAATTCAGTCGTTCAGATCTCCAAAACTATTACAGCAATCAAACTGTAATGTTTTGCGGTGATGAAGAACGATTGAGTGCAAATATACGACTTTTAAAACGCGGAACACTCAAAAAAGAAATGGTGGCCACTCGAATTATAAATAGGCTATTCAGGAAATATTTTCTAGCGATCCAACTATCAGAGCTCTGAGAATGTTGTCAAAGCTCAATTATACCTGAAAGTTAATGAGTTTGTTTATGTTCTCTCATAATTGTAAGGTTAGGTGGTGTGGAATCTTAATAACGTATATGTCGCTGCGCGGAATATTTCATTATTGCTCATTATCTCCAAATCTATTGCAGCAATTGAACTAACATTTTTGTGGTGATAGAAGATAATTGAGTAGGTACATCTATGTGACTTTAAGAAATTATGATAACAACATGGCGGGTACGCATAATACAATTATTTGACAGAAAATGTTTTGGCAAAAAACCATCCAATCATGGTGAAATTAAGCACAGCGAATCTTAATTTCTAGCTTAATATATTGGCGTCTATTATCTTTCAGTTATTTTCAAAAATTGAAGATGACGGTAGTGCAAAGGTTTAAAGATATATTTCTATTTTGGGTATCCTAATAAAGTGATCGAAGTGATGCTTCGCCTAATGAACGACCATAATTATCTTTATCTGCTGGCATTGAAATATTTAGCTTACTTTTTGTAAACCTTTGAACCCATTAATATGAGTTTCCTTAAAACTAACTTTTGTGACTCGTTAGAGAACGATGCCGTTTCGCCTAGAATTGGTTCTATTCCAAACAGTGGATGAACCTAAGGCAGCTTTCTGCCTTCCAACATCCTACCGCAGCTGTTTATACTCCCTTGAAGTTATTCTCAAGAGACCCGATTCTTGAAATCGAATATGACGCATGTACGGGAAAATACGTTATTTTACCAGTGCTTTAACCCTATCCCATGTGAGGAAGATACCAATATAAGTTCTCTTCTCCAGATACTTATTCACGCATGCTCTGTTACACATGAAAAGGACGAGTTTGGATCATGCTGTAATATTCACGTGCTGTTTTCTTACAATGAAATGGAAATGTTAGGCAGCTTTACATGCTATGAATCAGTGTAATAAAATATGCCTCATTTATTTTTAAATGTGCATGTCCAAGAGGCTGGAAGTCAATTTTCCTGTCGTGCCGGTGTAGCCCGTGGCACATTTGATCGTTTACAAAACTGGCCGCAATAACAAACAGGCAGCTCGGCGTGCGGGTTGGTTGTGTTGTGTTATTTATGGCGGAGCACGCCCAATGGAATATCAATGCTGCAACCCTCGAACAATGAAGTGAGCACACAGGCTGGATTTGTTTTCGGGGCAACTCGCCAGTTTGATTTAAGTCCGTACACTCGTCTCTTATAGGCTTCAAAATGCCCTCCATTGAGCTGGCAAGATCTTGTTGAGGCTCACAAATATTTCCATTTCCGAGGGACGTTTCTCTTCACTATTGAACGCATATAGTGCTGTCTTCATTTCACTGCAAATTATTCGCCCGTAGTCTACTTAATCTGTTTGTAAATTTAGGAAATATCAGTCTGTTGGTTAGACTATATAACGAAATGATGTTATGCGTGTTGATAAATGCAGAAGTGTTATTGTATCATTGTTGTGCGAATTGAACTAAGTCTCTAAGACCAAATCATGAAAAAGAGGTCTTAATCCTTATTGTTGAACTACGAAAATAAGATGGATAAGCCAAGATTCCGGGTAGAATTATTCTAACAATAGCTGAACTAAATATGTTATTAATTATTACTTTAAATGCAATCACAACTTTCATTACTTTAATTCACTATCTCTGAATTACCTTTGCAGCATTTGCCACTCTTCATGGGACCCAAATATATCAGGGATCCTGTTAGCAGAACCTGAATTTTAAGTTATTTTTTATTAAATGTGGGGGTCATAAGTTGATTGAAAAGTAAATATGACTTGAAAAGGTGGACATTTCTATAATTATGAAAATGGTCTTTGTTCCCCGCCATCTTAACCAAACTCAAGCTAGCTCCAAATAACACAAGGCCAATGGATGCACCTTCTTCTGTGTGACTAATATGTTCCTAAAATGATCACGGTAGATTTTAACTTTATCGATGTCATCAGATGAACACTCAACTTTTACCGTCAGAAAGTAATTGGTTAAGGAACAAATATTTGCTAAGTAACAACTGGTGTTTGATATTGCGTAGTATTGTGGAGGATGATTCAGATGTGGATGTGATCGGTGAAACATCTAGGGCATCTGCCTCTGGCTCTGTGGAAAAGAATACAAAATTACATTAACTCAACAAATATCCCGTCGCAGTCAGTTGCCATTTGAGGATGTTTAAATGTGAGTGAGTCGTGACTAGATTTACTGGCAAGTTAAGGATCCCCTTCTGGGCAAAATTCATGCGTCTCTAATAGCCGCAGTAGTTAAAAGGGACGTAAAACCAATAACATTATTATTATTATTTATTATTATTATTATTATTATTATTATTATTATTATTATTATTATTATTATTATTATTATTATTATTTGTTAATTCCCCCTCAAGGGGAGCGCTAAAACACAATCAATTTTCATGGTTTTATTTTCCTGTCCACTTCTTTCCTGTTTTCTTCTCTTCGGGCCTTTGCTCAATTTTCTCTTTTTTATTTTTTTCTCTTTATATTTTCCTATCTGCCATGTCTTCTGTAGAGATGTTGAGTTTCTTGAGGTCTCCCACGGTTTCCTTTAACCAATTGGTTTTGAAAGTTCTTGTCATTCATAACTATATTAAAAACATCTTGGTCAGTCTGTTTTCGTTCATCTTATGTATGTGTCTATAAAAGTTTGTCCTTCTCTTTCTGATGTTGCTTGTAATCGTCTCTGTCTGTTGAGTATAGTTCTATTGTCGGTCTCTTTACCCATATTCCCTCTTTCTGAACTGGCCCGTAGATCTTTCTCAGTATTTTTCTCTCACATTTTTCTAGTTCCTTGATTTTTGTTCTTCCCTTTTTGCTGTCGTTCCTGAAGCGTATAAGGCTTCTGGTAAGACTACTGTATTATTGTGTCTATTATTTATTATTACTATTATTATTATTCAGCTGTACATTAATTGAAACGGAAGATTATGAAACGGTGGAGATGTCTAGATGCCATGACTCGTGGCCTTGATTGAGTACTGCGCGTTTCCTTGGTTTAGTTTTATTTCCCATGTGGTTTTTGTGTTGTGACACTGCTTATTGTTGGAAAAGGTAGTGACATCTTGGGAGAACTTCGCTTGTGGTTTGTATTTTTTACTTGTCGTTTAACTGTCTTAAAGCCGGTTTGAAGTGTACTTGCTTTCTTTGCTAACAGGTCTGCTGTTTTATTGCAATTTATCCCTACTTGTGATGGGCCCATTCAATGACTACTGTTAGTTAGTTAGTTAGTTAGTTAGTTATTGTTGTTTTAAGGGGCGGAACTTCGAGGTCATCTGCCCCACGATGGCTACTGTCTTCCTTCGTTTGTACTGCTTTTGTTTCTATGTCAGTTGTAGCCTGTTTTTTTGATGTGACGGTTTGAATAGCAGATTTGGAATCAACAAGGAGTAATGTTATTCAGATCATGTTTCTTAAAATCTCCGGAGGGTGTCGGGAAGAAGCAATGCGAATGAAATGCGTCTAGTCAATGTGTAATGGATGGATTGGCTCGCATGCCCGAAATACTGCCGATACCGGTTGGAATCCCGATGGTGGTGCTCCAGCTCAATTCTTGAACTAGTAATTCATTTGGTGAATTTGACGAGTTTGTGGTAGTGGCTTATACAGGGTGAGTGAGGTATGACACTCACAGCCGGCAACATGATGATTCCCTAGGCGAGAATGCTCCGAAAGACGTGAAACATTTATTGTAAAAGATGCTTGGTAATTTTTTTCTTCTCTTTAAGTCAGATTTCTATAACTCGAATTTTTCGATATCTCGAAGCTTATATTATATATATATTGTTCTTTATCTCGAACATTCACGTATTTTTACAGTGCAACTTGTTTCATACATCACTGAGTGTGGTTGAGAACTTTGTAGCGAAGGCTCGTGCACAGAAAATGAAGCTCAAGAAGATGACGGATTTCTTCAAATCGAGAAAAAGGAAATAAAGACCCGTCTGCATTTTGTATTGTTTAATTTAACTTAGCTAATGTAATAAAGCTGTTAACATTACGAAATCCATTTTTATTATTACATAAATTTAGACAGCTATGTTGTAAGCCTACATACAGTATTTTGCGACCAGTAGATCACAAATTTAACATTTTCCTACGTGTCTCTATAATATTCTTATATGCCCAAGCTCACGGGTTCAAACCCGGCCGAGCGTTAAAAATCCCTCACTATGTCTTCCTTCTGAGGGGAAGTACATCTGCCGGGCCCATGTCATAGATTTATGGCATGTAAAAGAACATTCCACTAACTACAATCGTGTGAAGTTAAATTTGTCGGTTAGATTTGATTAACGCTCTTCGGTTCCAACGTTCGCCGCCAGGTGCCGGTTACGGTGGCATCTAGTAGACACGTTCTCAGCTAGGTGTCGTTAGTAGTGGAAATGAATCGGTTCAGATGCCACCTCCACCTCCCCACCTCACAAGATGGCGGCAGCCCGATAACTCCCGAACCTGTGGTCGTATTTTGACGAATGAGGTGTCATTGAACTCGGGCTGACACCCCCTTTCCAATGGACAACATATTTCCACCCCAACAATAAAACCTACCCCTACTAGGGGGTGAAATTGTATTTTTTTTGAGAATCTCTCTTTCCAATTGCAACATGTGAGAGTTTGAATGCTAATATGGAATGAAAAGTTGTTCTACACAAGAGACATGTGTGCGGTGGAAAGCCACTATGAATTAGCATGCCCACTCATGGCTTTTGAAGAGGGTGGGGGAGCGGTTCCCTGTGGACGGGTCCTTGTTGACAGGTCCCTGTGGACGGGTCATTGTTGCCGGGTCATTGTGGACGAGTCCTTGTGGACAAGTCCTTGTGGACAGGTCCTTGTGGACGAGTCCTTGTGGATGAGTCCTTGTGGACAAGTCCTTGTGGACGAGTCCTTGTCCCTTTGGACTGATCCCTTTGGACCGGTCTCTTTGGACTGGTTCCTACGGACTAGCCCATGAATTTATTTAAATTATGTCAAAGGGCCTAACTACATTTTGTGTGTAAAGCAGTGTGTTGAACTGACGTTGTTCACCAGTCCCCCACTACTATAATGTGATAACGATATGAAAGAAAAGTGACGAAATACATGTGAACACGTGTGAGATGACCTTATTACCGTCCTCCTTGCGAAACAAGTCACATCCTGTTTTGGTTCATACGTGAGAAAATGCAAGTTCATGTGTAATATGACCTAACACACAAGTGTACACATGTGCACGTGCACGATAAGAGCTAACAAGTCACAACCTGTTTTGACAGTGGTGGGAATAAGGCTAGAGACATGTACGAGTAGTCAAATTACACCGGCAGACAACCCCTTTCCTATGGATAACTTATTTCCACTCTATAATAAAATCTACCCCTACTAGAGGGTGAAATAATAATTTTTAGGTAAAAGTCGCTTTCCATGTGCAACATGTGGGAGTTTGTATGCCAATATGAAATTAAACTCGTTCCACATAAAGTGCATGCATACAACTGAATGCCGCTATGATTTAACATTTTTGTTTTTTTGTTTTACGAATGCGCAATTGTTTTTTTGCAAGAGGGCGGGCTTTTTGAATAATGATTTATAGATACGTTTTTTTTTACAAATTAACCAAAGATCCAAAAACTAATAGGTCATCGGCTTTTTAATATCTTATGAACTAAGAAAGCTAGGGACTTGTATGAGGGGTCGTTGGACTTGGGGTGACGCCCTGTTTTTGAATGTATTATTCATTTTTTGTCAAAAGGGCCTAACTGCACTTTCGTTAATATCTCGCTAACTAATAATCACAGAGGGTCAAGTGAGGTGTCATAGAACTTAAAATGGTCAACCCCTCCCCATGACCAATGAATTTACCCCAAAATAAAACAGCAAGGTCATTAACCTAAGATTTTATCAACTAATAATCAGAGAGGGGCAAGTAAGGTGTCACAAGACTCAGGATGGCCAACCCTTTTCCATGACCAACGAATTTACCCAAAATACCCAAAAACAGCAAGGTCATTGACCTAAGATTTTATAAACTTATCAGTAGAGAGGGTCAAGTGAGGTGTCATAGGACTACGAATGGTTAACCCTTTCCCATGACCAATGAATTTACTCCAAAAATCCAAAACAGCAAGGTCATTGACCGGAGATTTTATAAACTAATAATTGGATATCAACATGTGAGGTGTCATAGGACTTAGAATGGTCAACCCTTTCCCATGGCAAATGAATTTACCCAAAAATACCCTATACATCAAGGTCATCGACCTGAGATTTTATAAACTAATAATCGGATATGGACATGTGAAGTGTTTACAGTGAGTGATGAAACATAGGTAGGTAGTGAAAGAATTATTGTAGGCTACATGTATGGTGACTGACAAATCTTTCACCATTGGAACTTGTTTTCAGATCAAACTGCAGTACAGAGAGAGTATAGGTTGTAGGTATGGGATAATAAAATGACAAATGGTGTATACAAAATCTCATTTATCGATTCAAGAAATAAGAGTAGACAATATTTAATTGATTGGTTAAAGAGGATAGCTAAAATCCAAAATGGTGACTATATCGAACTAAACTGATCCAAGCTGAATCAAACCCAACTAAACCGAAGCAAATTTAATCAAAAACAAGTCAATGGTTTAAGTGTAAAACTTGTGGGTGAATGTATTCATTGGTAATGTCAGAAAGGAAAGGGATAACGCTCTACCTATAGAGGGTAGGTAAAGCTAGTGCATGATGCTAATGCACACACACAAGTACATGAAACACACACAACTAACCTATACTGTTTTTTTATGGGTTGACTGTTAAAACTTGCTCAGTGGTTACTGGGACAAGATGGTCGCTACACACAACAAGCGTTAAATACTTGAGGCTAATAATCTACACACACACTCACACACACGCACACACACACACACACAAACACACACTTGTTCTAAACTAAACTGTCTTGCTGACAGTGCTCACACTGTAGGCAGATGACAGAAATGCTTGGCTAACAGAAATACAATCATTTCCGGTTGTCTAATGTTACCAGCTAACCATTTTGTGCTGCAGTGGCGAGCACATGTGCCACTTACACTAGAGATATTAACTTGATTTCAAACTCTAAGTCCTAGAACGAATCAATCTAAGAAAAAGGGCATGGTGGCGCAGTGGTTAAGCTGTTAGCCTTTCACTAAAGTGGACTAGGGTTTGATTTCAGGTTAATACGCATGTCATAATCATATAAAAAGCAGAGATAATGTTTTAAACCGATTACACTCCTCTCTTTTCAAATTATTACTTGGATTACAAATACAAAGCTGGACTGGCTGTGATATACAGTTAATGCTGCCTATCGCACACTAGCTGTAAGGAAGCCATATGTAGAGCTATATGTAGAGAACTACCTAGCGATTTCATGAACTGGTATAGCTATGTCGCATAAACGGTGCAGGATACAATCCAGCAACTATAATTCGTATCTTGTGGAACAGAGAAAATGCACTTTTGCCTTGATGGATAACAAATATGTGCAGACGAATGACCTACGCATTAGCCTAGCAAGGGGTTATAACCACGAGGAGGAGGTGTGATTTCTATATTTTATTGTTTAGAGACATGGCTTTTGTAACCAGTAGATTTAATTGATTTAGTACTTTGTAATATTTATTTTTGTAATTGTAAATAGTTAATTTTTTTAAATAGTGGAAACCATTTATTTTTGTAATGGTAAATGTTAAATGTATAATTAAAGTTCTTTGGGATGAGTGTGCATGTCAATGATGTTTTAGGGATAAATAGAGTGGTTGTGTGTTTGTTCTCAAAGACAGGCAAGGTTGTGTGGATGTATGACTACACAGAAAGAGAGAGAGAGAGAGAGAGAGAGTGTAGAAACAGCCTTGCCTGCAGTAGTAATAGTAGACCTCTATGTTTTGCATACACATAGACAGACTGTACGATTGCAATGGCCAAGCACTCACCTTAACACCATTTACAAAATCTTAAAATGAAAAAATCATGTTTCGCAAATATGGACTTATGACATAAACAAAATAAAAATAAAATGTGTGAACAACAAATTGGAAAATCCATTTAAAAGAAATGCAAATGGAAAATTGACAAATTGTAATGTGTGAAATGTGAAAATGAACAAATGGCTATCATTATTTAAAAAAAAATGGTGCTGTATGGTTGCGGTGTGAATCAAACCCTACTTATTTTGGACCACCCGAGACTGAGTATACTTGTTTTAGTCCTCATACCACTTTTAAAATTTTGTGTTAAAGCTAGGAATTGAACCCAAGAGCTTGTAGGGGGAGACAAAGGTTAGAATGTGTTAAACAGATAGCCTTGAATGTAGGATGTGGTAGCTATATAGAGATGAAACGATTAGCTCGGGACAGATAGGCACTGAGATCTGCATCAAACCAGTCAAAGGACTAAAGACTCAAACAACAACATGTACGTTCACCAAAATAATGTTGTGTAACGGTAAATGTTAGTCAACGAACAGTAATGCATTACTAAAACCCATGACACGATACCTAAGAGCTTTTCTAAAATGATTTTAAAATGCCTTTAACCCTATATTGAACACCCAGTTCACAAGACTCATAACTGCAATGTTATGGTAAAACAAAACAAAATCTATATTTCAAAACAAGCAAGTGGTTTAGTCAATGTATACTGGAAAAAGTTTTGTAAACACTCAAGTCCTCAAGACCAATTAAATTAGTAACTGTCAGGTTGGCCGAGTGGTTAAGGTGTTTGACTTAAGATCAAATTTCTGTATAAGGAAGCAAGGGTTCGAATCCCTTACCTGACATAACTATTGCCTTAACATGGCTTGGCCACACTGTATTATTATGATACTCGGTACACGAACCATAGATATAGTGTATTGTTTAAGGCCACTCTCTTTCTGAACATAGTCAGAGACTGTTGATGGTTAACAATTGTATTAATAGTGGGACATGGGGATAGCAATTAAGAAAAAACAGCCAATACCCATACAATATTTTTATTCATTTAGTTGTTTTTTTTTACAATAGTTACACACTGAATACAACATTTTATCTCTTTACCATTGTTTGATATAGATTTTAAACACAACGCTTGTTGTAGATCCTTTTACAACTTTCTCCAGGTACTCTTTTTCTTAAAAACTGGGGATGCCGCAATGGTTTTATAGACATTAAACCCTCATTCTCTTCTTTTTCATCATCATCATCTTCATCATTATAAATATTATCTTTATAATTATTATAGTCATTGTCACCATCATTATCATCATCATCATCATCATCATCCTCAACATCACTAGAAATATCCAATTCCTTTTTTTCCTTTTCAAAAGGGACCTCTTGAAGAGTCTGTGTTGCTTTTGATAGGGTTACGGTTTTATTGGGCGTTGACAACTGTCCTAACATGACATTTTGAGGAGATAAATGTTTTTTCACAAGGAAGTCACTATGTTGAGTAACACTATGTTTTTGTTGGACTTGCTTTTTCTTGTTCTTTTGATCATGTTTTGTTAACACTAACGGTGTTTCATTTGGTATACCACGTTGATGAGTACCCACACTTAAGACCTCACCATGTTTACTTTTAAGATGACCTAGACATTTTGTTGTTCTTTGTTTTGAGCACTGCCAAAATATGATGCCATTCGCATTTTATCGCTTATAGTTATAAGAGTACCCATGATACAGGGCACGTGGTTTACCTTTATTGGTTATAGTATATTCCATAGTAGCCACTGACTTGTATAGTCGATCCGCCTACTACAAAGGTCTGAACACTTGTGGTGAAAGAATGTTGTTGTGTTGACGTTTTATGCAGGATAATGTTGGTGGCATATGCGGGTGGCTTATGTGGGTGGCTTATGTTGATGACATGTATTGTTGGCTGATTTTGGTGGCTTATGTTGATGGTTTATGGTGGCGGCATATGTTGGTGGTTTATGTTGGTGGCTTATGTTGATGACATATGTTGGTGACTTATGTTGATAGCTTATGTTGGTGGCAAATGTTGATGACATATGTTGTTGGCTTATGGTGGTGGCTTATGTTGATGGTTTATGTTGCTGGTCTATGTTGATGGTTTATGTTAATGGCTTAGGTTAATGTCTTAGGTTGATGGCATAAGTTGATGGCTTATGTTGGTGGCTTATGCTGGTGGCTTATGCTGGTGGCTTATGCTGGTGGCTTATGGTGGTGGTTTATGGTGGTGGCTTATTTTGATGACTTATGTTGGTGGTTTATGTTGGTGGCTTATGGTGGTGGCTTATGATGGTGGCTTATGATGGTGGGTTATGGTGGTGGTTTATGGTGGCTTATGGTGGTGGCTTGTGGTGGCTTATGATGGTGGCTTGTGGTGATGGCTTATGGTGGCTTATGGTGGTGACTTAGAGTGGTGGCCTATGTCGGTGGCTTATTTTTGGTGGTTTACGTTAATACCTTATTTGTAATGGCTTATTTGACAAGTTATTGTTGTCAATGTATTTAGAGGATTTTTCTCTTGGTCTTGGAAAGTATCTCAACCCTTTTTTTTAAGGTAGCATAATGCTTACCGCCATGTGTGTAAGCAACAACAACACACTAAAATTCCAAGAATCCAAAGTACTCTAAGGTTAATGATTGTCTCTCAACTCCATTAAACGTCTAGTCAAAAACATTATATATTTTTCACATTTTCCAAAAAAGGTAAATTGGGAAAGTAGGCTATATGTTTAAACAAAAAATCATATCAAATCATATGCTAACTCCAACACCTACGTCTATCCCACTCTCAGTCAAAAAATATAATATTCTTCAAATTTTTCCAACACAGTATTTGGAAAGTAGGCCATATTTTGAAAACTAATCATCCTATAAAGTCATATATATAGACTCAAACCAATGGCTTTTATATCCTTAATCGTAAGAACAAAATATGGAATTTTTGACATTTTTTCCAAAAAATGTTCATTTTAAAACGGGGCTATATTTTGGAAACTAGGAATTTTACAAGAAAGTTTGTTTAACGTAAATGACAGGTATTTACCCCCCCCCCCCCCTACCCACAAACCAAGTCCCAGGTGTCTGGGACAAAATCCAAAAAAAGTTCAATTTGGAAAGTAGGCGATATTTTGAAAACTAAGCATCCTAAAAAGTCATATATAGACTCAAATCAATGGCTTTTATGTCCTTAATTGGTAGAACAAAACTTAACATTTTTTCAGTTTTTCCAAAAAAGTCCAATTTTCAAAATTGTCTATATTTTGGGAACTAAGAATTTTACAAAAAAGTTTGTTTAACGAAAATGAAAGGTCTTTACCCCCCTCTACCCAAAACATAAATTTCAGGTCCCTAGGACAAAAACTGTGCAGTAGGTTTTTTTTTGGCAGGGGGGTCTATATCCACTTAAACTCCCCACCTCACAAGATGGCGGCCATAGCTTCACTTAACATAGCCTAACCTAACAAAATGGCGGCCGTAGCTTAACTTAACCTAGCCTAACCTAACTAGATGGCGGCCGTAGCTTTACTTAACCTAACCTAACCTAACCTAACTTAACCTAAACCTACGAGGCAAGATCAAAAAATTTTCAAGATGGTGGTCATAGCTTAACTGAACCTAGTCTAACCTAACCTAAACCTACGAGGTGTGATCATAAAGTTCCAAGATGGTGGTCGTAGCTTAACTCAACCTAACCTAACCCTACGAGGTGTGATCAAAAGTTCCAAAATGGCTGCCGTAGCTTAACTTAACCTTTGATTGAAACCTGTTGATTGACCCCTTTTGATTGATCTCTGTTGATGTATCCCTTTGGACTGGTCCCTGTTGACTAGCCCCCTTTGGACGGGTCCTTTTTGAAGGCTCATTTTTTTAACGGGTCCCGGAGGACGGGTCCTTGTTGACGGGTCCCTGTGGGCGGGTCCTTTGGACTGATCCCTGCATTATATCCAAATTATGTCAAAGGGACCCGCCCACAGGGACCCGTCAACAAGGACCCGTCTTCCGGGACCCGTTAAAAAAATGACCCTTCAAAAAGGACCCGTCCAAAGGGGGCTAGTCAACAGGGACCAGTCCAAAGGGATACATCAACAGAGATCAATCAAAAGGGGTCAATCAACTGGATTCAATCAAAGGTTAAGTTAAGCTACGGCAGCCATTTTGGAACTTTTTGATCACACCTCGTAGGGTTAGGTTGGGTTGAGTTAAGCTACGACCACCATCTTGGAACTTTATGATCACACCTCGTAGGTTTAGGTTAGGTTAGACTAGGTTCAGTTAAGCTATGACCACCATCTTGAAAATTTTTTGATCTTGCCTCGTAGGTTTAGGTTAAGTTAGGTTAGGTTAGGTTAGGTTAAGTAAAGCTACGGCCGCCATCTAGTTAGGTTAGGCTAGGTTAAGTTAAGCTACGGCCGCCATTTTGTTAGGTTAGGCTATGTTAAGTTAAGCTATGGCCGCCATCTTGTGAGGTGGGGAGTTAAAGTGGATATAGACCCCCCCCCCAAAAAAAAACTACTGCACAGTTTTTGTCCTAGGGACCTGTAATTTATGTTTTGGGTAGAGGGGGGTAAAGACCTTTCATTTTCGTTAAACAAACTTTTTTGTAAAATTCTTAGTTCCCAAAATATAGACAATTTTGAAAATTGGACTTTTTTGGAAAAACTGAAAAAATGTTAAGTTTTGTTCTACCAATTAAGGACATAAAAGCCATTGATTTGAGTCTATATATGACTTTTTAGGATGCTTAGTTTTCAAAATATCGCCTACTTTCCAAATTGAACTTTTTTTGGATTTTGTCCCAGACACCTGGGACTTGGTTTGTGGGTAGGGGGGGGGTAAATACCTGTCATTTACGTTAAACAAACTTTCTTGTAAAATTCCTAGTTTCCAAAATATAGCCTCGTTTTAAAATGAACATTTTTTGGAAAAAATGTCAAAAATTCCATATTTTGTTCTTACGATTAAGGATATAAAAGCCATTGGTTTGAGTCTATATATATGACTTTATAGGATGATTAGTTTTCAAAATATGGCCTACTTTCCAAATACTGTGTTGGAAAAATTTGAAGAATATTATATTTTTGACTGAGAGTGGGATAGACGTAGGTGTTGGAGTTAGCATATGATTTGATATGATTTTTAGTTTAAACATATAGCCTACTTTCCCAATTTACCTTTTTTGGAAAATGTGAAAAATATATAATGTTTTTGACTAGACGTTGAATGGAGTTGAGAGACAATCATTAACCTTAGAGTACTTCGGATTCTTGGAATTTTAGTGTGTTGTTGTTGCTTACAAACATGGCGGTAAGCATTATGCTACCATAAAAAAAAGGGTTGAGATACTTTCCAAGACCAAGAGAAAAATCCTCTAAATACATTGACAACAATAACTTGTCAAATAAGCCATTACAAATAAGGTATTAACGTAAACCACCAAAAATAAGCCACCGACATAGGCCACCACTCTAAGTCACCACCATAAGCCACCATAAGCCATCACCACAAGCCACCATCATAAGCCACCACAAGCCACCACCATAAGCCACCATAAACCACCACCATAACCCACCATCATAAGCCACCACCATAAGCCACCATCATAAGCCACCACCATAAGCCACCAACATAAACCACCAACATAAGTCATCAACATAAGCCACCACCATAAACCACCACCATAAGCCACCAGCATAAGCCACCAGCATAAGCCACCAGCATAAGCCACCACCATAAGCCATAACATAAGCCATCAACTTATGCCATCAACCTAAGACATTAACCTAAGCCATTAACATAAACCATCAACATAGACCAGCAACATAAACCATCAACATAAGCCACCACCATAAGCCAACAACATATGTCATCAACATTAGCCACCAACATAAGCTATCAACATAAGTCACCAACATATGTCATCAACATAAGGCACCAACTTAAGCCACCAACATAAGCCGCCACCATAAACCATCAACATAAGCCACCAAAATCAGCCAAACAATACATGTCATCAACATAAGCCACCAACATTATCCTGCATAAAACGTCAACACAACATCATTCTTTCACCACAAGTGTTCAGACCTTTGTAGTAGGCGGATCGACTATACAAGTCAGTGGCTACTATGGAATGTACTATAACCAATAAAGGTAAACCACGTGCCCTGTATCATGGGTACTCTTATAACTATAAGCGAGAAAATGCGAATGGCATCATATTTTGGCAGTGCTGAAAACAAAGAACAACAAAATGTCTAGGTCATCTAAAAAGTAAACATGGTGAGGTCTTAAGTGTGGGTACTCATCAATGTGGTATACCAAATGAAACACCGTTAGTGTTAACAAAACATGATCAAAAGAACAAGAAAAAGCAAGTCCAACAAAAACATAGTGTTACTCAACATAGTGACTTCCTTGTGAAAAAACATTTATCTCCTCAAAAAGTCATGTTAGGACAGTTGTCAACGCCCAATAAAACCGTAACACTATCAAAAGCAACACAGACTCTTCAAGAGGTCCCCTTTGAAAAGGAAAAAAGGAATTGGATAGTTCTAGTGATGTTGAGAATGATGATGATGATGATGATGATGATGATAATGATGGTGACAATGACTAAAATAATTATAAAGATAATATTTATAATGATGATGATGATGATGATGAAAATGAAGAGAATGAGGGTTTAATGTCTATAAAACCATTGCGGCTTCCCCAGTTTTTAAGAACAAGAGTACCTGGAAAAAGTTGTAAAAGGATCTACAACAAGCGTTGTGTTTAAAATCTATATCAAACAATGGTAAAGAGATAAAATGTTGTATTCAGTGTGTAACTATTGTAAAAAAAAACAACTAAATGAATAAAAATATTGTATGGGTATTGGCTGTTTTTTCTTAATTGCTATCCCCATGTCCCACTATTAATACAATTGTTAACCGTCAACAGTCTCTGACTATGTTCAGAAAGAGAGTGGCCTTAAACAATACACTATATCTATGGTTTGTGTACCGAGTATCATAATAATACAGTGTGGCCAAGCCATGTTAAGGCAATAGTTATGTCAGGTAAGGGATTCGAACCCTTGCTTCCTTATTCAGAAATTTGATCTTAAGTCAAACACCTTAACCACTCGGCCAACCTGACAGTTACTAATTTAATTGGTCTTGAGGACTTGAGTGTTTACAAAACTTTTTCCAGTATACATTGACTAAACCACTTGCTTGTTTTGAAATATAGATTTTGTTTTGTTTTACCATAACATTGCAGTTATGAGTCTTGTGAACTGGGTGTTCAATATAGGGTTAAAGGCATTTTAAAATCATTTTAGAAAAGCTCTTAGGTATCGTGTCATGGGTTTTAGTAATGCATTACTGTCCGTTGACTGACATTTACCGTTACACAACATTATTTTGGTGAACGTACATGTTGTTGTTTGAGTCTTTAGTCCTTTGACTGGTTTGATGCAGATCTCAGTGCCTATCTGTCCCGAGCTAATCGTTTCATCTCTATATAGCTACCACATCCTACATTCAAGGCTATCTGTTTAACATATTCTAACCTTTGTCTCCCCCTACAAGCTCTTGGGTTCAATTCCTAGCTTTAACACAAAATTTTAAAAGTGGTATGAGGACTAAAACAAGTATACTCAGTCTCGGGTGGTCCAAAATAAGTAGGGTTTGATTCACACCGCAACCATACAGCACCATTTTTTTTTTAAATAATGATAGCCATTTGTTCATTTTCACATTTCACACATTACAATTTGTCAATTTTCCATTTGCATTTCTTTTAAATGGATTTTCCAATTTGTTGTTTACACATTTTATTTTTATTTTGTTTATGTCATAAGTCCATATTTGCGAAACATGATTTTTTCATTTTAAGATTTTGTAAATGGTGTTAAGGTGAGTGCTTGGCCATTGCAATCGTACAGTCTGTCTATGTGTATGCAAAACATAGAGGTCTACTATTACTACTGCAGGCAAGGCTGTTTCTACACTCTCTCTCTCTCTCTCTCTCTCTTTCTGTGTAGTCATACATCCACACAACCTTGCCTGTCTTTGAGAACAAACACACAACCACTCTATTTATCCCTAAAACATCATTGACATGCACACTCATCCCAAAGAACTTTAATTATACATTTAACATTTACCATTACAAAAATAAATGGTTTCCACTATTTAAAAAAATTAACTATTTACAATTACAAAAATAAATATTACAAAGTACTAAATCAATTAAATCTACTGGTTACAAAAGCCATGTCTCTAAACAATAAAATATAGAAATCACACCTCCTCCTCGTGGTTATAACCCCTTGCTAGGCTAATGCGTAGGTCATTCGTCTGCACATATTTGTTATCCATCAAGGCAAAAGTGCATTTTCTCTGTTCCACAAGATACGAATTATAGTTGCTGGATTGTATCCTGCACCGTTTATGCGACATAGCTATACCAGTTCATGAAATCGCTAGGTAGTTCTCTACATATAGCTCTACATATGGCTTCCTTACAGCTAGTGTGCGATAGGCAGCATTAACTGTATATCACAGCCAGTCCAGCTTTGTATTTGTAATCCAAGTAATAATTTGAAAAGAGAGGAGTGTAATCGGTTTAAAACATTATCTCTGCTTTTTATATGATTATGACATGCGTATTAACCTGAAATCAAACCCTAGTCCACTTTAGTGAAAGGCTAACAGCTTAACCACTGCGCCACCATGCCCTTTTTCTTAGATTGATTCGTTCTAGGACTTAGAGTTTGAAATCAAGTTAATATCTCTAGTGTAAGTGGCACATGTGCTCGCCACTGCAGCACAAAATGGTTAGCTGGTAACATTAGACAACCGGAAATGATTGTATTTCTGTTAGCCAAGCATTTCTGTCATCTGCCTACAGTGTGAGCACTGTCAGCAAGACAGTTTAGTTTAGAACAAGTGTGTGTTTGTGTGTGTGTGTGTGTGCGTGTGTGTGAGTGTGTGTGTAGATTATTAGCCTCAAGTATTTAACGCTTGTTGTGTGTAGCGACCATCTTGTCCCAGTAACCACTGAGCAAGTTTTAACAGTCAACCCATAAAAAAACAGTATAGGTTAGTTGTGTGTGTTTCATGTACTTGTGTGTGTGCATTAGCATCATGCACTAGCTTTACCTACCCTCTATAGGTAGAGCGTTATCCCTTTCCTTTCTGACATTACCAATGAATACATTCACCCACAAGTTTTACACTTAAACCATTGACTTGTTTTTGATTAAATTTGCTTCGGTTTAGTTGGGTTTGATTCAGCTTGGATCAGTTTAGTTCAATATAGTCACCATTTTGGATTTTAGCTATCCTCTTTAACCAATCAATTAAAGATTGTCTACTCTTATTTCTTGAATCGATAAATGAGATTTTGTATACACCATTTGTCATTTTATTATCCCATACCTACAACCTATACTCTCTCTGTACTGCAGTTTGATCTGAAAACAAGTTCCAATGGTGAAAGATTTGTCAGTCACCATACATGTAGCCTACAATAATTCTTTCACTACCTACCTATGTTTCATCACTCACTGTAAACATTTCACATGTCCATATCCGATTATTAGTTTATAAAATCTCAGGTCGATGACCTTGATGTATAGGGTATTTTTGGGTAAATTCATTTGCCATGGGAAAGGGTTGACCATTCTAAGTCCTATGACACCTCACATGTTGATATCCAATTATTAGTTTATAAAATCTCCGGTCAATGACCTTGCTGTTTTGGATTTTTGGGGTAAATTCATTGGTCATGGGAAAGGGTTAACCATTCGTAGTCCTATGACACCTCACTTGACCCTCTCTACTGATAAGTTTATAAAATCTTAGGTCAATGACCTTGCTGTTTTTGGGTATTTTGGGTAAATTCGTTGGTCATGGAAAAGGGTTGGCCATCCTGAGTCTTGTGACACCTTACTTGCCCCTCTCTGATTATTAGTTGATAAAATCTTAGGTTAATGACCTTGCTGTTTTATTTTGGGGTAAATTCATTGGTCATGGGGAGGGGTTGACCATTTTAAGTTCTATGACACCTCACTTGACCCTCTGTGATTATTAGTTAGCGAGATATTAACGAAAGTGCAGTTAGGCCCTTTTGACAAAAAATGAATAATACATTCAAAAACAGGGCGTCACCCCAAGTCCAACGACCCCTCATACAAGTCCCTAGCTTTCTTAGTTCATAAGATATTAAAAAGCCGATGACCTATTAGTTTTTGGATCTTTGGTTAATTTGTAAAAAAAAATGTATCTATAAATCATTATTCAAAAAGCCCGCCCTCTTACAAAAAAAAAACAATTGCGCATTCGTAAAACAAAAAAACAAAAATGATAAATCATAGCGGCATTCAGTTGTATGCATGCACTTTATGTGGAACGAGTTTAATTTCATATTGGCATACAAACTCCCACATGTTGCACATGGAAAGCGACTTTTACCTAAAAATTATTATTTCACCCTCTAGTAGGGGTAGATTTTATTATAGAGTGGAAATAAGTTATCCATAGGAAAGGGGTTGTCTGCCGGTGTAATTTGACTACTCGTACATGTCTCTAGCCTTATTCCCACCACTGTCAAAACAGGTTGTGACTTGTTAGCTCTTATCGTGCACGTGCACATGTGTACACTTGTGTGTTAGGTCATATTACACATGAACTTGCATTTTCTCACGTATGAACCAAAACAGGATGTGACTTGTTTCGCAAGGAGGACGGTAATAAGGTCATCTCACACGTGTTCACATGTATTTCGTCACTTTTCTTTCATATCGTTATCACATTATAGTAGTGGGGGACTGGTAAACAACGTCAGTTCAACACACTGCTTTACACACAAAATGTAGTTAGGCCCTTTGACATAATTTAAATAAATTCATGGGCTAGTCCGTAGGAACCAGTCCAAAGGGACCGGTCCAAAGGGATCAGTCCAAAGGGACAAGGACTCGTCCACAAGGACTTGTCCACAAGGACTCATCAACAAGGACCTGTCAACAAGGACTCGTCCACAAGGACTCGTCCACAAGGACTTGTCCACAAGGACCTGTCCACAAGGACTTGTCCACAAGGACTCGTCCACAATGACCCGGCAACAATGACCCGTCCACAGGGACCTGTCAACAAGGACCCGTCCACAGGGAACCGCTCCCCCACCCTCTTCAAAAGCCATGAGTGGGCATGCTAATTCATAGTGGCTTTCCACCGCACACATGTCTCTTGTGTAGAACAACTTTTCATTCCATATTAGCATTCAAACTCTCACATGTTGCAATTGGAAAGAGAGATTCTCAAAAAAAAAAAAAAAAAAACAATTTCACCTCCTAGTAGGGGTAGGTTTTATTTTTGGGGTGGAAATATGTTGTCCATTGGAAAGGGGGTGTCAGCCCGAGTACAATGACACCTCATTCGTCAAAATACGACCACAGGTTCGGGAGTTATCGGGCTGCCGCCATCTTGTGAGGTGGGGAGGTGGAGGTGGCACATGAACCGATTCATTTCCACTACTGTCGTTGATGGTAGCATTTGTTAGCAAATGTAGGAAATACTTGAAATTAATCGTCTGCAGTATATTACCTGAATTACAGATAGCATACACTGATACAGCCATCACAATAAACACTGGTTATCAGACAGATTCTACATACACCCAAAGTACACGGTGGTACATTATCGCGTTGTTGCAGCCCCTAAACTGAGAAACCATCCCTCTTTATAATTCGATTTTTCGATAATTCAAATATATTTTGGCATCCCCTAACGATTGGAGATATCGAGGTTCGACATTCGGCAACTCTGTTTGTAAGTCTACTACTGTATAGGAATCTTTAAAGGCAATTTTTAGTGTTGCCGTATTGACAACTTATATTGTAATTTTTAAATCGGTCAACATAATTTCATTCGCTGTGGTATGCGAAAACAACCTAACAAATTTCATGTGATTAGAAAATATTCGTTACGGATTACAGAAGAAACTCTAGGATGGCGAAGTTCAAATATACAAGACAAAATAGCTATACAAGACCCTACTAATTCCTAATAAATTACGTATATGTTTACCATTTTGGTTTGGTAAATGTTGATCTGTATCGACTACTGGTAAATAATCAGCCTTGTCAATACTAAAATATGTAGCGTTCAAATTAATAGCGTTAACATTAATAAAATCAAAATGGATATCCTAACAAATAATTTGAATTATAATTTAAGTTCCAAATACATAAATAGAATTGTTTCAAACATTAGAAAGTGTTGCTTCTTAACTGGAGTTGCGATAGATTGTGGTGATCTTGGAAATACTGACACAGGGAATTTAGACTACTAACATCGACATCCGCCAAAGTCATAACCTCACTTGCCGGCCCATTCTCGCTGCATTTCTTCGAATAGCTTATAACTAGGGACCGAATTGTTTTGAAAAAGCATATGCAAATGCATGTTTTGAGAGTTTATTGGATTTTTTTCTTATTCTGAGCATAACAGCATATTCTAGCATATTCAGTTGAAATTAAGTATAACTTAAAACATCCTGAACAAAATAAGTTTCGTCTGCGTTTTGGACATCCCTTGTAAGCAACTTTCTGAGCAACACATTAATAATTAATATTATACGCAAGCATGCTGCCTGGTTATTTCAAGAAAGGAATGGGGTGGGACATTCCTTTCACCATATGTAAGTAACCCTTGTAAGCAACTTTCTGAGAAAAAGATAACAAGATGACAGTACTCGAACTTTACGCAATGCTGCCGGGCTATTTGTAGAAGGGAATGGTGTGGGACATTCCGAAGGAAGACATACCGAGGGAATTTTAACGCTCTTAAAATATCTGAAGTCTTCGGCCGGATTTGAACCCGCGATCTTGGGCATAGAAGCTCAGCAATTTAAAGGTTGTTCGGGTATTTCGGCGCTTTCTGACCTGGAGGAACATATTATGTTTCCGATTGTCCAGTCATACCATATCAACCCTGTATTTGGTGCTAATGTATGGAGCACTGTTTTCATATCCTTCGCTCGAGAATTAACAAGGAGGTTGGGTTCAAGGTACATTGCATTCTGTGCGTGTTTTGAACCTGACCTCCTTGTTAATTCTCGACAGGTATACTCTTTGTATGTAGTTAGTTTTAGTTGTAAGTATGTAGTTAGTTAGTTTATTAGATATAGCTCATTGTTCCAATAGACTGTGGTGTGTGAATGTGTCTGGTGGCAGCTGCATTGTTGATTAGATAGAGTTCATTGTTTCATTAGACTGTGATGTGTGTGGATGCATATGAGTGTGCCTGGTGACAGACTGTTTTAGTGGTAGTATTTTGTTGTTGGTAGAACTTGAGTATTTTTTCGTTAGTAGAATTTTGGTATTTAATTGTTAGTAGAACGTAAGTATTTTTGTTAGTAGAAATGCTCTATTACTTATTCTGAAAGGGAGTAGCAGCCTTTCAGAATAAATCAATTCATTACTTGTCTTATAGATGGCTAAGATATTGATAATATAAGCCAACTAATGGCTACACTGCGATCTGCTGCACGGCTGAAAGCAACGGGAAACTACAGCCGTAACGCTATTCCCGAGGATATGCACCTCTTTATGCATAATTACATGTGATGATGGCCTCCTCCCTTGTAAAATTCCAATCCGGAGGTAAACTAGTCCCCCGTTCGGATCTCCGGGTGGGGAATACTCGAGAGGGGGTTAACATCACAGAAGTGACAAAGAGGAAATCTGATATTCTACGGATCGGAGCGTGGAATGTTAGAAGTCTGCTAGTAAGTGGAAGGTTAGAAAACTTGGAAAGGGAAATGGATAGGTTGAGGTTGGATTTGGTTGGGATTAGTGAAATGCGCTGGCAGGAAGAACATGAATTTTGGTCAGGAGACTATAGGGCCATTAGCACTAAATCAAACAATGGCCAAGCAGGGGTTGGTCTCATATTGAGTAGGAAACTTGGACAGCGGGTGGAATATTATGAGCAATATAGTGAACGGATTATTGTAGCAAAAATCAATACAAAACCAACGTGTTCCACAGTGGTACAAGTCTATATGCCTACCGGTCAAGCTGATGATGAAGATGTTGAAAAGGTCTACGAAGAAATAGATGAAATTCTGAGGTATATCAAGGGTGATGAAAATGTTATAGTAATGGGAGATTGGAATGCTGGGGTAGGAAAAGGAAGAGAAGGGAAGATAGTAGGAGATTTCGGATTAGATGAAAGGAATGATCGAGGAAGCAGGCTGATGGAATTCTGCACCGAGCAGGTGTTGGTCATAGCTAACACCTTATTCAATAACCGCAATAGAAGAATATACACATGGATGAGACCAGGAGATACAGGGCGTTACCAAATCGAGTTCATTATGGTCAAGCAGAGGTTTCGAAACCAGATTTTGGATTGTAAAACATATCCCGGTGCTGACATAAACTCTGACCACAATCTGGTTGTTATGAAATGCAGATTAAAGTAGAAGAAACTGAAGAAAAGTCAAAAGCCAAAAATGTGAGCAATAGAAAGGCTGAAAGAGGAGGATGTAAACGAAAGATTCAAGAAGTGTATGAAGAAAGGACTAATGAAAAACCCTAAAGAAACTTCAATTGCAGACGAATGGACATTTTTGAAGACTGAAATAACAAAATCCGCAGAAGAAAACATTGGAAGGAAAGAAAGAATAGGCAGAAAACCGTGGATCACTCAGGATATACTATAATTGATGGATGAAAGGCGGAAACACAAGAATGCAAGAGATGAAAAGGGGAAAGCAGAATACAGACGTCTGAGAAATGAGGTTAACAAGAAGTGCAAGGTAGCGAAAGAAGAATGGTTGAAAGAGAAATGTGCAGGTATGGAAAATTGTCTGAAAATAGAAAATGTAGACACAGCTTATCGAAGGATTAAGAATACATTTGGGGAAAAGAAGACTAAGTGCTGTAATATTAAAGACACAAATGGAAAGCCTCTAACACATAGGGAAGAAAAGGTTGAGAGATGGAAAGCTTACATAGAGTGTTTGTATAAGGGAAAGGAGATTGAGAATCATGTAATGGAAAGGGAGGAGGAAATTGATGATGATGCAAAAGGAGATTTAATATTGAGTTCAGAATTTGACAGATTATTGGAAGACTTAATCAGGAGCAAAGCACCAGGTATAGATGATACACCGATTGAGTTGCTACACTGCATAGGAGATGAAGGTCTGATCACGTTATTTCACTTGGTGTGTGGGTTTTGTGAGACAGGTGAGGTACCCTCTGATTTCAAGAAGAATGTTATCATCCCTATACCGAAGAAAGTAGGAGCTGACAGATGTGAGGATTACCGTACAATCAGCTTGATTAATCATGCTTCAAAGATCCTGTCTAGGATAATTTACAAGAGAATGGAAAGCCAGATAGAAGCGGAATTGGGTGAAGACCAGTTTGGTTTCAGGAGAAATGTAGGAACAAGGGAAGCTGTACTAAGTCTTTGGCTGATTTTGAAAGGTAGAATAAGAAAAGATAAGAGAACGCTCATGGCATTTATAGACTTGGAAAAGGCTTTTGATAACGTTGATTGGACTAAATTGATCGACATTTTGAAAATGATTGGAATAAAGTATAGTGATAGGAGGGTGATCTACAATCTATACAGAAAACCGACAGCAGTCTTTCGAGCTGATGGACATGAGAGAGAAGCTGGTATTCAGAAAGGTGTGAGGCAAGGCTGCAACGTATCACCCATACTCTTTTGATCTCTGGGGGTATGATGGATAGTTGGCGATGGGATTATCCCCAAACTAAATCTATCAATATATAAACTGAAACATCCAACCAATCACAGCGGATGTAACTACAAAAATATCTCCAGATATTTCTTATAAAAGCTACACCTGAAGTTGTTTATTCTAAAAGACACAAATATTGGAAATATACACTCCTAGTGAACAATGCTATTCCTACGCACGTTGGGCATCAATTTAATTTAATCTCTCCTTGTAGTATTCAAATCTAATGAAGTTCATGTTGGCAGACTAATAAAAATGAAAGAGCCAAACACATTGCCTGCGCTATTATCAAGGAGGTTCGAAAAGATAAAACACCCTCGAAATTAAAAACCATCGATAGTCCGTCACGGCACTTAAATTTGGTGACCTAAAACTGTTTCTATCTCACACCAAGATCATAATAATGTAAATAAACAGATGTGATTTACTTGTTACAATTCATATCATCTAACTTTATATTCGTTAACTATTACTTCAAGATCATCCATTACATTAAAATATTTGTATAACTTCGCATCTAGAATTATTTAAATCATCTGATCGCTTCAAACATCCATATTTACAGTGCTTCTACTCTCAAATATTTATTTACGTCACTCTCCTTAATTACAATATTTAAACTGTCCATTGAATTTTCCTCATAACAGCCGTAAGTGACATCTCAATCCTCTTTATCGTGCTCCAATATTGGCAAATGAAGTCATATTCAGAATGATTACAACACAGTGAAGATAATAAACACTTACTGAAGTCACTCCACAACTATCGATTCCTTTCTAATAATAGTAATAATTTTAATTCTTTCATTAAAATTTCGCCATAAGCAACATTATCTTTCGATCATTTCTTAGCAATGAATTACACTCGTTATAACATTGTTCAAGATCTCTGCTTCTATGATAGACTTTGCTTACCTTTTACAGTAGAACCCCGGTAATCCGAGTCCCGGCAGTCCGAGTTTACAATTCTGCCCGCTATCGCTCTTCCGCCAACTGGACCGTGTCTACTCAGACTGTACCTACTTTAAAGTAAATATGTACATATTTGCATTTCTCTTGTAGAATATTGTTTTTATTTCTGAAAGAAAGCCTAATTGCAACACATTATTCGATAACTGATGAAATAATGCCGTTTACTGTAAGAATATTTAAACACAAGGTTCTTGTGCATCTAATTTTAAATTAAAGGCCTTAAAATTTCGTAACTTTGTGTAATCCAAGATTTCCCAAATTCGAGCTCCTCTTGGTCCCAATTACTTCGGACTACCGAGGTTCTACTGTATATTGATAAATATAGATTTTTCTCTACCGTATAGCACAATATTGTTTCACCTCAACAACATAGTGTTCAACTACTGTATATTACCATCATTGAAATTTATCATAAAACAACAACCTTTGTGCAGTAATAATTTATTCATACATTCTTGTCTCATAATGCTAATGAACTTACAATATGTCACTTACAATATCCATAAACATTCCTCCGTAATTGTTGTTTCACAATGACAACATGTCATACCAATATTCTTAATATTCCTTATCCAACAATAATAACACGACCTTAGGACAATTTCTATACCTATGCTTTAACTTCAATATCTAAAAAAAATAAACCTGCAGAAATGCTATATCCTCTGCATAACTGTGCAACCTGACAATTCTAAAGTGAATGATTGTTTCACACATTCCTTCTACATCTGATCATAACAATACTATTTATGTTAATTAATTCAACCAGTAATCCCCCATTATCATTCTATTTTCCAGATAACAATTCCGACCACTATATTTTAGCCTATTTTCATTTTAATAATTGCTCACATAACCTCAAGATGGAGGCTGTGTGCAATTTTAAAATTAAGTCATTATTTCTTGTCTATTAATCATGCGATCGAAGTGACGTTTGAATAATGAACCTACGCAAATATCGTCATCTAATAGTACACAACTCTATGGCCTAGATATATAAAAAGCCAACATGGCGACCAACCGAAATATTTAGACGGTTCTCAATTTCTACTAATCTATGATAGCAATTAAACTGAGATTTTGTATGTTGATAGAGGCTATGAACATAAGTTCACCTATGGGACTTTCAATAACCTGGAGAGAACAAATCCAACATGGCGGCGACGCAAAACATAAATGTTGAAATGGACGTTTCTCGCGATTTAACCATTCGAGCGCAGTAAAACTTGGTATTGTAAATGCTTACACAAATTTTAATCAATTGGCATTACATTTATTTCGATTGATTTCATAACCGCAAGATGGCAGCTGTGCGAAAATTTAAAATCTGATTTTCATATCTTGTGCCCTAATTATGTGATTGAATTTTGAATACTACACCTACACAATAATATTCTTGTAATAGTACATGTAATAGTCCTACATAAAAATCCAACATGTCGACCATCCGAAATATTTAGACGGTTGTCAGTATCTACGAATTTATTACAGCAATCAAAGATACATTTTGTATGTTGATAGAGGCAATTAACATAAATAGGATATATGAAAATAGGATGTATAATTCTTCACGAAACTACCTGTTCAATTTAAGGTCATTGTTAGGTCTAATTCGAAAAATGAGATTAGACTGCATATTTTCTATTGAATTTTTTTTCAAAATGGTTATTCTTGTTTTACACAGCAGAATTTTTTGAACGTCAGCTCCTCAAAATATGCAGTTATTACTGCAGCAAGAGTTCCCACCTTAAGGAGAATGAGGAGAAGGGAATGTCCCATCTGAGCCATGAAAGTGTAATTGATCGCATTAATTTTATCATTGCGGCAAATGACCCATCTCTGGGTATACAAGTAAGCTTTATGTCTGTACATGTGAGTGTTGAATTTTAGTTCATTTGTCGGTTTGTCGCTAGTTATGGGTTATCATCAGAAATACTGGAGTGCATTGCATTAAATTTGTATTTAAATAGAGGGCATTCATACAGTAAAACAAAGCTATAAATTATGTTGTGTCCTAAAGTGTTAGAGGTCTTAGAATTAGCCCTTATTCACTTTCCAATATTTTTTTTTAAATTAGTGGTTTAGTTTTTAAAATTTGCATGGACAAAATCAGGGTTTATGTATCATTCTCGTTATAAAACGTACAAAATGGCTTCTATTGAAACCAGGCCTACATTTCCGACATGTTTCTCTAGTCAATTCTGAGAAACACATTTTCAAGTAAAAGCCTTAGAACACAAAGAAACATTTGATTACCTACTTCCGAACTTTCATTGGTATGCCCAATGTCATCATAAAATCATATGTGAGGCATTTTTTCTCGGGGAGATCAAAGTTAAAACGTGTTTTGTCTACAGTTATGCCATTGTTAATCAGCAGACAGAGAAAGTAATAGCTTGTTCGTCACACACCATTTTAGTTTATTTCTTAAAATCGTTTTTAAAGTGTGTTCAATAAAAAGAATTATGCAGATCAGTCGCTGTTCCACAGCGATAAGGCATAGGTAATTCAATAGCTTGATATTATTATTGTTCTGGTTACAAAAATGTCCATACTTTTACTGCATACTTATTCATTTTTCATGAATTGAATCATCTTAAGTCATGAAGTGTGCTACCACATGACGAGTGCCAGGTTGTTGTGGCGTCGTACTGATAGTCCATTTAGTTTTGTGATAATTCATTTTGTTTTTCCATATTACTGGAATCGACTATTCCGTTCAAATCAATTAAATTAAAGTAGCCTGGAAAATGTTAACAAGTAACAAAAAGGTATCGAACTGTTTCTTTGACAACTGCAACTGTAAATTCGCTACTATTTTTCGCAAGTAACTGTAACTACAACGTACCGAAACTTGTTTTCTTTGCCTGCTGTGTCAATGGTTGTAGGGTCCAAGTCAGACGATGTCAGTTGAGATTTGAGAGAACAAGCGAGATAGACCCGTGTCGAAACGTTTACTGGCACTGGCAGTAAATGAAAGGGACGTAATAACCCACAAGAGTACTACATAAGCGTCTTATTATTATTATTATTATTATTATTATTATTATTATTATTCATAATTCTCCTATTTACTTGAAATCTCAGCTGAGGCTGAGCACACCGCGTGGAGTTGGTCAGTATTTCCTTCCACGCGTTACGTGCACTTGATAGTTCAGACTGTAGGGTGGATGTTTGTGATGTGTGCATGGTACGTGTGACCCGTGAAAGTTCAGTTCAGTGTCAGGATGGAGGGTGGGAGGGGGATGCTCCTATTCTGCGCTTAGACTGCTCGCACGGGAGGCAGAGAAGTGCAATGGACCAAATAAGCTTAACTTCCCCATTACAAGCAAATGGCTCACAGTTCTTGTATTCTTGTCCAGTGTAGATATATTTGGATTTGGGCAGAAGGTTTGCATGCATACGTTGGTGAGATCAGTGGCAACAAACTGATATTGTACTACCTGTCCCTTTCAACAATATATTACTACGCTTTTGTGATTCATAAATGATATTTCACCCGTTTTACGTCCTAATCCAAGCACTGGGATAAAAAGAAAACATACCAGCACTCATTAATTTTAGTTGACCTTCTGTTGATAGTAGTTACATTCTTAAATACAATTATTCTATATAAGCCTGCCAAAGATTAGCATTATTTTCGGCCTCTTTTTGCTCCAGAATAATATTTTTAATGCTGCTTTTCAGGGTACCTTAAGAAGTTACAGCAATGTCTCAAGTGAGAATCTCTTGAGTACCAATCAATAATAATTTGAGCTCCATATCTACGGAGGACAAAGGCAATCTTATCAGAACCATTAACTAAGACAAGGGATCACTAAGCAAGCATACTGAGCTAGATTTTGCACACCGGTAGAATAGTTAATTCTGTTATATTCGGGTGGGCATCAATTCCACTCGAGTACCTTAGTCAGGTAGCCAACGTTACCTCAATTCCACTCGACACTCCAGGTAGTCGCCACAGGAGTCCCTCAACTCCACTCGGTCGCGGTCTCTTTATCGTTATGCATTCTTAGAACGACACAAGTCTTCCATGCTCACTTCTACCATTGATTATAATCAATACTTCTAATATAACCTCACCAAGGCGGTCCGGGTTCGATTCCCGGTCAAAGCATGTGAGATTTTCGAAGTGAAATGCCATGTCCTGTGGTTCGGATTCCACGTAAAAAAGGAGGTCCCGTGGCTCATGATCTCAAGATTAACGGTCACGTTAAACTACAAGCTTCCTTCCTTCCTAATATAACTAATATAACTTCCAATAATGATAACAAATTAAGTATAACTTCTCAAAATAACGTACCGTGGTCAGTTATATTTCAGCAGTACAATAACCACTGCTTCAGTGTTTACATTTTTAAGTTTACTAAAATAAGAGGAACAGCTAATTTCAAAACATAGAGTAGAATTGTTTAACTTTTTGTTGTTAGTTAGTCTACTCCTCATTTAACAATTTCTTATCACTTGTAAACTGATAAGAACAGACGAGATGATTGCATCGAAAAAGTGGTGTGCAGATGATATCTTAAATCCGAATAGCTGTTACGGTAAACAAGCCTAGCTCTATAAGAGTTAGAATTCATAACTAATTTGTTGTGTGGGAATGCAGCTGATTTTTCCATTCTAGGCTGGAAAACAGTATTTTCAGCATCCGCAGCTGATATCGAAAGTATTTTTAGGTACAAATCATACACCTATTATTATCTAAATTTAATTTTATAATGTCAGACTAGGTTAAGAAACATACAAATATTTAATTATGCACATGTTAGGAACAATGCAAAAAATTTGTAGAAAAAATAGAAAACTCGACAGAGTTATTTAAAACAATATTATGATAAATTTTAAATCACTTGTATTTTCTACCATATAAATTATAATGTCCCAAGCAATTTATACCTGATTTAACAAATGAGCGGACTTGACATCAGAGCGGTTGACCAATGGCACAATAATGTCTTGCGAACACCACCACGCCATCGGTCAAGCGCTCTGAACACAAGTCCGCTCATTCTTTAAATCAGATGTAAACATAATAAATAAAGAACTAGATATTAATCAATGTTGGTAAATAAAAAAAGGACAGGAAATTTAATAAAATAAGAAAAATCAGCATCTTAAAATCACATACATCATTACTTCATTTCAAACTATACAGAAACATTAGATGAAACTCTTTTCATCCCCTAAATATTTTGTGAGAAACACACTTCACAAGAACTAATCTACTTATTGTTTGGTTGGCGTACTGCATGGGTTTACGTCATTGGGGATAACCCCTTTGCCGACCCCTTGCCAAAGCCTGAGCGGAGTTGAGGAACTCATTTTTTGGTCCCTTGGAGGACCGAGTGGAATTAAAGAAAATTAAGGGGAATTGATGTTCGACCTTATATTCGTATTCCATATTCTGCCTTAGTATCTGACCGAAGATCATTTTGATTTAAGTAGAATGGAAATCCCGAAACCAATCCATACCAAGGCATTTAAATTCTTACAAGTGACGGGCACCCGAGGTCTCAAGTATACCAGCATTTAATGTTAGCCAATAGACCTCTAATGGGTGTAATGTTACGATTAATGTTTTATTTCATCCTCCTAGTTCTTTAATGTATCACAGAGTAGGGTATATTTATGTTTAATTTGTGCATTTGTTTCAGATATTGTAAAGGGTATATTCACTATAATATTTTCCTGCTAACCACTCAAGATAATAGGACCCTCGTCTACATGTTGACCGATATAAAGCAATATTTGCGCACTATCATGCACAGTTGATTTGCTTCACTACTTCTATGGGTGTTAATGAAATTAAATGACAATATTAACATTTTTTATAAAATGAAACATCCTCGGCACATTATATTTTGTCCCTTCATTGAATCCTTATTAAAATACTCGGATTCGTATTATACCCGGATCGTTCACACGTCCGTGACATTGTTGACATTCTTATTTTGGAAAGAGGAGTTGTTAGTTGAAGAGGTTGAAGGAATGGATGATTTGAATAACGCGCGGAGGAGACTCAAGAGTGCTGAGGGAAGCATACATCGCAGGGGCGAGTGACGCGAGATTATGACGTGGAGCCTGAATACGTTATGAGAAATATTTTAAAAAAAATAACTTAAGGAGAAGAGATGGACGCTAGGAAATTAGCACACTTTTCTGGCTATAACAAGAGGAGGATTTTGAGCTATCAAGCATTAAAATCGGTTCAGTAGAAGCCGAGAGACGAGATGGAATGTTCTCAAACATTGTCTCGCTGAATTATAAAAGGCCACGTTGCTGAGCAGAGAGTCATCATATCTTCAAAGCATTTGCTTATGTTCGGATCTACGCTACGTGAAAGTGACGGTATACACGCCGAGATTCTGACGGTCGTAGGACTTAGTCGCCGTACCAGTGGTCAGCACGACTTAGTTTTTGTTCAAGTGAACGAACTTAACTTTTGGCAGCGAATGGACTTAGAATATTCACTGACTTTCAGGTCACTTATTCTATAGTCTGGTGATGGTAGTGTCGAAACCATTCACAGAAGTTAGCCTACAGAACGATGTATTTCTTGTGGTGACTATACATCAGGCACTTCGAATTCATCAGGAGAAGTTTATTTCATTTTGTTCGTTTATGCAACTAATAGGTGTTCCTATCTTAGCGTGCAAACGAAACCGCATTATTGGAACATGAGATTTATTCTCGAATCTACAGGAGTACTGTACCAGTCTATGACTGAGCAACTTTTTGTCATGTTACACGGTACTAGTGATAACGGGAGTTATTTCGAACGGATGACTGCAAACATCATCATGCGCTGCTAAAACTACTCGTAGGACTGGAAGGACATGGAGACGAACGAGGTATTTGGATACGGCAGATGGCCATGGGAAGACACGGTGGGAATAGTGTACACCGCAGGACACGCCCGTCATCTACATCAAGAATGAAGTAAGACAACCATTTCATATACTATCCACTAACTAGTAGTATTAGAGAATTCCATATTATTGAACAGTCACGATCAGAAATCAACACATATGTTTTACCATAGCTAGATATTAGCTAGATCTTCGATTATATTTGTCTGGATGACAAATGGAACTGCTGTCTGACAATATATTTTTCGATCTAAGATTTTTGTTAGGACAGGCATTAGTTCATGTATCGACATGAAATATTTCGATTATTCCAAGGGATATAAATATTTTTCGTTAATTCTGATTATGAGAACAGAAGTAATTGAGGCTTGGATTATTTAAATAATTTGATTTATTTAATAATAATAATAATATAATAATAATAGAGTGTGAAGTGAAGACGTTAATAATATAATAATAATAAAGTGTGAAGTGAATGAGTTAATAATAATATAATAATAATTAATCAAGTGTGAAGTGAATAAGTTATTAATATTTATAAATAATAACAACGCTATTTAAAGTTATAAATAATTAGGGAGTGATAATACCGAACATTAGGAATTAAATTAAATTTTGTTAATTGTTTATTGTGATTAAATAATTAATGCATGAAATAAAAATTAATAGGGGACGTTGATAATAATAATTCACAAATGAGACTTAAATATTTATTTATTTATTTAAGAGAATAGGGGGATAATAATCATTTGACATTGATGATGCTTAAATATTTTTTGTGGTGATAATAATAATTTGTGGATGAATTTAATTAGTTGGAAGGAATTAAATTAAATAACTTTGTTTGGAAGTTTAAATAAATTTAAATGAGTTTATGGATGAAGAAAATGAAGTATTAGATTTTTGAGCTCAGTTTTTTTTTCAAAAACACTTAAAAAAAGAAAGAAAGAAAATATTCAGATACAAAAGAAGGGAACGGGAGGTATTTAATGTATCAAATAGGGAGAATGTATGTAAATGGGAGGCAAGGAGATATTGACCAGAATTTATTAAATTGGTAAATTACTACTGAAGAACCACAGTCTAGTAATTGACAGAATATTACAAGAAAAAAATATAATATGTAAAAAAATATAATAGTAATAATGATGCTGTGTGCAGAATATTCTGGTGATGATTTTAGTGTGCGTTTGGCGACACTTAAAGTTGTGGAGACCTAGGGGGACATCCAAAAATGGGTTTTATTCCCGTAGTTGAGGGCACAGAAGGATGTGCGGATGTTTGAAGGAGCCTGTGGGCTATATTTGTAAAAGAAGGGTTAGGCGATGTGGACCGCCCCATATTCTTGTCAGATTTCATTATTCTGTTAATCCAAATATTAAATAATTTTTTTTCTGGATCAACTCAAAATTCAAATGGAATGCCTAAATAAATAATTGAAGAACTTGAAGTTAGATTTGTTGAACCTGACCGAGGAGGAAAAAAATAATAAGATGAAAAGTGCAAATGAATTAAAATAAATAATTAATGATTTTTATTTTTGAATAACAATAATAATAACATTGGAAATGAGCAAATATAATATTCATCATGTGAGAGGTTGAGAAAACTTGTTATAAATAAAGTGAAGGGAAAGTTTGAAATTAATTAATTAATAATAATAATAATTTTTTTGATTAATAATTTTTGTGATATTATACGAAAAGTTTGGTGATAGAAAATTTTGTTAACATAAAAATTTGGTGAAGAGTTAGATGATTTAATCCGCTGTTGGTGGATAGAAATAACAACATTGTTTACAACAATTTTTGTGTAATGTTAATAACATATGAGAATAATTTAAAATCGTTTATGACATTTAAACAAATGAAAGTGATAAAAGAAGAAAGTTGAATTTTCAAAATATTATGAAAGTTCTTGAACAATTTTTTTTTAAATTTGAAAATCTTTATGAACAATTATTAACATTCGACTTTATGTCAGTCGAGTATTGATATTGTTATGAAACAACGAATCAGTGATATGATAATTTTCCAAATAAGTTTAATTTTGGAATAACACCGAATGAATCAAGTGACTATTTATTTTGAGAAATTTTTGCTACGAATATTTGATAAAATCAAATTGCAGTCTTTGCAATGTGAACTACGAACGTGTAAATAGTAGGGATCACTCAGAACACTTTATTGAACAGTGATTACCGAGTGTAAATATTCTTTTTGAATTTTTTTATGGTTATCAGAATGGACTAATTATTTTTTTCTGATTATCACATCTACGACAATTCTAATAATATTATAGGGACCGTTGATTTCTTATGTGTGATGTGTTTTTATCTTTGTTGTGGGTTTTTACCAGTTGAATCATATTTTTTATTTATAAATAAATTGAGAATTTTAAGGAATGTGCTAGTTCAAAAATAATTTCTCACCTTACCTTACTTGTGAATTACCGAGATCAGGGATGCCAGATTAGACCCAAGTATTCACCTAGATAGACCCTGAGATATATTTTCTCGTGCTGATCTGATTTCGGTATTTTACAAAATGTGGTCGTTGGATCTCGGTCCGAACGGGCACATAAGGTATGGTAGAAAAGTTTGGCGCCCGTACTAAGGGGATATCGAATGGGTCTTTCGGACTTGTTTTCGAAGAGGCATTCGAGTAGACTTGTGAATTTTGCCACTTGTTTCGACAATTGACAAAAATCTAGATAAATTTGAATTAAGGGTGATTGTTGAGTCCATGTTTGAGGAAAAAGTCAAATTTGCATTTTGAAATAAGTATTTTGATTTTGTTTTGTTGCAACGACTTTGATTCTTAAGGGAGTAGAGTAATACTTTAAAGGGAGTTTTATTAATTTTTTTTAAATAGATGTTAGAATTCGGAGTTGTTTTGGTTAGGTGAAATAGCACATTCATAGTATCCAGATTGAGGATTTTGTTTTTAGAATTTTGAAATTTTGCTGTTTTTGTTTGAAAGTCAATTTAAATGAGTAGATTTTTTCTTTTCCATTAGACTTCGACGTAGGGTATCTCAATTTATTCGGAATCCTCTAATGCTATAGGTTAGTATATGTTTAGTATTAAGGCTTCGTTCTATCCATGGAATACCAGTCCTGAATTTCTATTGGAAAATTATGGATCAGGTTTTGGAGGTGTTGGCTCGGCTGGAGTCAAATAATAAACAGAGTATCGAGAGAGCTACTCAATTAGATAATATGTTGTCAGAAAATTCCAAAAGGTTGGAAAAGCATATGCATGAAAATTCGCAATATTTAGACAGTAGGATAAATGAAAATTCTAAATCATTAGAATCTAAAATGAATTAAAATTTCCAGTCATTAGAATCTAAATTAAACCAGTCATTTGAATCTCAACTATCTGAAAAATTGTTAGAAAGTTCTAATTCACTTAGGTCAGATATTGACAGCAAACTATCCGAAAATTCTAAACTTTTTGAAGACAAATTAAGTGTTAGTGCAGAATTTTTGAGAGAAACTTTGGAAGAGAAGATTGCTGAACATTCTAAAGCTATTGATAGGTTGACTGAAAATTCCCGCATAATGGATTTAAAAATCCTTGGAAATTCAGAAACGCTAATGTTAGATTTTGCTGATAATTCTAAACAGTTAGAACATCGCTTATCAGAAAGTTTGGGGAACCAATTCGCGGAAAACGTCCAAAAATTTTGGGGAAAAACTTAGCGAATTATTTGAAAAATCCAAGAACGTAGAAACTAGGTTAGAAGAAAACAAAGTTTCACTGGAGACAAAAATTAATGATAGTATGAAAAACTTAGAGGACAAAATAGAAAAATCGCATGATAAATTGAAAGACATGAAAAAAGATTTTGATAAACGTTCTAGAAGAGTGGCTGAAGATTTGGTAAACTTGGAGATTAAAATTACGGAAGAGTGTAATGTTACTTCAAGGCAGGTGTTGCAGAAAGTGGCAACAGATTTCCAGGGGACTATTCTAGAGCAGCTGAAAGAGGACAAGTTAATCCAGGAACTTAGTATCAATTTAAAGGAGATAGCTCTTACTGAGTTCAGAATTTCAGTACTAGAGGAGGCTAAAGAAGATGTTCAGGAAGTAAGGAATTCTTTTTCTACGCATATCAAAGTAATATCGGAAGATGTAGGAAAAATTCAGAGAGATGTGTCTAAGGTGACTAATTTAGTGAAGACTCATGAAACTATAAATGAAAAACTAGTAAAAGATGTTCAGGACACGAATCAAGACTTGAGAAAGAAAGGAATCGATCCTGTAACTAAAGAATTTGTTGAGACAACCATAGAAAAGATCAGAGGAGAGATAGCAGAGAAGACAGATGATTCTGGATTAAAGAAGACATTGGAAACATTAGAAGAGAAAATGAATTTTTATGAATCTCAAAGACAGCAAAGAAATGTAGGAGAAATACCGATTTTTGAGCAGAACAAAAAGAGAGAAATTTCGGAAGAGATGGAGGATCAGAAAATTATGGCAAATTCTATTCTTATCGCTATATATAAGGATAAGGATGATAAACCAGGAAAATTTTCAGGAACAGGAAGTATCCCACAGGCCGAATTTTTGAGAGAAGTCAGGAATTACATCCGGGATTCAAAAATTTCAAAGGAGAGAGAGATAAGAGTGGTGAGCAGATTTTTAGATGGACCTGCACTGGTTGGGTTCAGGGCTTTTAGATCCAGTTCCACAATTTCGATGAATTTTCCAGGGGGCTGATGAGAAAATTTTGGTTGCCGGAAACTCAACAACAGATCAGGGCGGCCCGTGGCTCATGATCTACAGATTAACGGTCACGTTAAACTACAAGCTTCCTTCCTTCCTTTCAGATCAGGGCGGAATTGTATGCAAAGAGATATTCAACATCACAGCCAACAAAGTACTCGGCTTATTTCTCGCAACAAATATCAAAATTGCAATTTCTCGAACCACCAATGCCAGATTTTGAAATGATATCTGCGCTCATACGTCAATTTCCAATCGAGGTGCAAAGAACATTGATTGCAGCGAACATCGGAAACATGGAGGAGTTCGATGAGGTGCTACAAAGATTAGATCATGCCAATGCACAATTTTTTTCACTTAAGAGGAAATAATAAAAATGAAAACCATACGATAAACACTGTAGTGATTGATCGTAACTGCCAAACAAATCAACAGTGGAACAAACCTCAGAATCAGATTGAAAATAAGGAATGGAGCAACACGAGAGACACTCCATATCAGAATAGACCATATGTGAGGCCATATCAATACCAAAATAGATGGAATCAGTGGAGAAAACCAGGGTTTCAATCAAAACCATACAATAGGCCACAGCAACAGTATGGAAATCAACAACAAAATAGAAGAGAAGAACAACGAGGCAAGGAGGAAATTAAGCAACAGGCTAGGGAAGATCTTGAAAGAAGGCATCAGGATAGCAAGCAATACCTAGATGAGCATCACAACAAACCTAGTACTTCCGGATTGCAGAAGTCTACAGGTGATGAAAAAAAACGTCGAAAAATCAATAAGTAGTTACGTTTCAAAGACTGTTAAATGGCAAGCAGAAGATGAAGACTTGATAGATGAAAAGGAAGAGAGAATTGGACTTGAGAAAAGATCGAAATTACCAATTATAGATTGTGAAGTCTATGATACGAAGATTCATACACTTATAGATACCGGAGCTATGCGGTGTGTAATTAGTGAGAAGCTCTATGCTTTATGGAAGATCACAGAAAGTTTGGAGGAATTGCCTGTGTCATGCATTAAGATACAAGGAATTATACCTAACAAGGTGACTACATACATCTAAAGCTAAAGATGGTAGGATGCTATTTTGAGCACATTTTCGTGGTGATGAAGGACATTAACCATGATATGATCCTTGGAAATGATTTTATGACTAAGTACAAAGCTATAATCGATATGAAGTCAGAGACCATACGTTTTCATCATACTGAAGGAGAAGATTTGGAAGGTGACGAAAGAAATTCACCGAGGGAAACATCCAATGGTCACAGGTTATTCATAATATTGAAGGGGAAAAAGAAGAAGTAGTCAAAGTACAGGAAACATCTGACTTGAAAAAGATCTTATGTGAATTTGATGACATTTTTGATGCGAAACCAGTGGATATCAAGGATTTTGAATATCACATCCAAGTGAGCGATGAAGCACCATAACAATGTAAACTGTACCCTATTGCAGAGAAGTATAGAGAGCAGGTGAAAGGCATGATTGAAGAGTTGAAAAAAATGACATAATAGAGAAATATACCACAGCTTATGTGAATCCATTAGCAGTTGTGCCAAAACCAGATGGGAGTTTGCGAATTTGTTTAGACGTAAGTTCTCCAAATTCCAAAATTTTGCCTGAATATGACCGACCTCAGGTTATTAAAGAATTGTTGAGGAAATTTAAAGGCAAGAGATAGTTTTCCACTATCGATTTTACTTCATCTTACCATCATGTGAAGCTAAGCGAAGAGTCGAAGAAATTCACCGGATTCATGTTTTACCAGCAAACATATGTTTTCAAAAGATTACCATTTGGAATGAAAACATCCGGATCTGTTCTAATTAGGGCATTAGACAAGAATCTTAGCCCAGAAGTGAAGATCTCAGTTATATGTTACATTGATGACATACTGGTAGCGTCTGAAGATGAAGAGCAACATCTGTAACACTTAAGGAATTTATTCGATGACTTAAGGAAGTCAAATTTCAAGGTGAATCTGAAGAAATTCCAGTTTTTCAAAGAAGAGATCAAATTCTTATGGCATATCTTAGATGGACAGGGGTATCGTCCAAATGAGGCCAAGATACAAGCAATTGCCAACATTCAAAGACCCACGTGGATAAAGCATGTCCGTAGTTTTCTGGGGACTTGCCAATTTTTCGCTGGACATTGTCATAACTACACCAACATTGTTGCGCCTTTGCAGAATCTTTTGAAGAAAGGGAACAGATGGAAATGGAGTGAAGAGCACGAGGAATCTTTCAGACTAGCCAAGGAGTTATTGATGAATAGTGTAAAACTGGAATATCCTGATTTTCAGAATAATTTTATTATAGAATCAGATGCTTCAAATGTGGGTATAGGAGCTATCCTATTACAAGAAGACGAAGATCACACTAGGCATTATTTAACGTTTTTAAGCAGAAAGTTATGACCTTCAGAGCGAAATTATTACACGACTGAACTTGAAGCTTTAGCTATTTTTCATGCTCTAGAAACATGGAAGAAGATGCTTATAGGAAATTCTGTCATTGTGCGAACAGACCATCATGCACTTGAGTTTATTTTGAAGACGAATTTTGCAAGTGAAAGGATTGCACGTTGGGCTTTGTTTGCCCAAAAATTCAACATTATGATAGAGCACAAACCTGGGAAAGCGAATGTAGGAGCCGACTTGATGAGTCGTGTAGTTGAACCGACTTTTAAGGTGATGCCTATTACCTTGATACAAGAAGATGAAGAAACTTTAGAACGTTTGGAAAGGATATCTGTAACTCAGAAGAGGAACACAAGTTTTGATAACGGTAGTTATACATTAGTTGAAAGAAGAATCTGGTAACACCGTGGGAAAATTCAACGCGGCAAGTTTGAAGATTTATCATTCAAGAGCCAGACAACAATGAGGAAGAAAAATATATGATGTGTCACATATTTTTTATTGGCGTGAGGAGTGGATATATCCAGATCGTTAACACGTCCGTGACATTGTTGACATTCATATTTCGGAAAGAGGAGTTTTTAGTTGAAGAGGTTGAAGGAATGGATGATTTGAATAACGCGCGGAGGAGACTCAAGAGTGCTGAGGGAAGCATACATCGCAGGGGCGAGTGACGCGAGATTATGACGTGGAGCCTGAATACGTCATGAGAAATAATTTTTTAGAATTACCTTAAGGAGAAGAGATGGACGCTAGGAAATTAGCACACTTTTCTGGCTATAACAAGAGGAGGATTTTGAGCTATCAAGCTTTAAAATCGGTCCAGTAGAAGCCGAGGTACGAGATGGAATGTTCTCGAACAATGTCTCGCTGAACTATAAAAGGCCACGTTGCTGAGCAGAGAGTCATCATATCTTCAAAGCATTTGCTTATGTTCGGATTTACGCTACGTGAAAGTGACGGTATACACGCCGAGATTCTGACGGTCGTAGGACTTAGTCGCCGTACCAGTGGTCAGCACGACTTAGTTTTTGTTCAAGTGAACGAACTTAACTTTTGGCAGCGAATGGACTTAGAATATTCACTGACTTTCGGGTCACTTATTCTATAGTCAGGTGATGGTAGTGTCGAAACCATTCACAGAAGTTAGCCTACAGAACGATCTATTTCTTGTGGTGACCATACATCAGGCACTTCGAATTCATCAGGAGAAGTTTATTTCATTTTGTTCGTTTATTTAGCTAATAGGTGTTCCTATCTTAGCGTGCAAACGAAACCGCATTATTGGAACATGAGATTTATTCTCGAATCTACAGGGGTACTGTACCAGTCTATGACTGAGCAACTTTTTGTCATGTTACACGGTACTAGTGATAACGGGAGTTATTTCGAACGGATGACTGCAAACATCATCATGTGCCGCTAAAACTACTCGTAGGACTGTAAGGACATGGAGACGAACGGGGTATTTGGATACGGCAGATGGCCATGGGAAGACACTGTGGGAATAGTGTACACCGCAGGACACGCCCGTCATCTACATCAAGAATGAAGTAAGACAACCATTTCATGTAATCTCCACTAACCAGTAGTATTGGAGAATTCCATATTATTGAACCGTCACGATCAGAAATCAACACACATTTTTTACCATAGCTAGATATTAGCTAGATCTTCGATTGTATTTGTCTGGATGACAAATGGAACTGCTGTCTGATAATTTATTTTTCGATCTAAGATTTTTGTTAGGACAGGCATTAGTTCATGTATCGACATGAAATATTTCGATTATTCCAAGGGATATAAATATTTTTCGTTAATTCTGATTATGAGAAAAAGTAATTGAGGCTTCGATTATTTAAATAATTTGATTTATATAATAATAATAATATAATAATAATAATAGAGTGTGAAGTGAAGAAGTTAATAATAAAATAATAATCAAGTGTTAAGTGAATAAGTTAATAATATTTATAAATAATAACAACGCTATTTAAAGTTATAAATAATTAGGGAGTGATATTACCGAACATTAGGAATTAAATTAAATTTTGTTAATTGTTTATTGTGATTAAATAATTAATGCATTAAATAAAAATTAATAGGAGACGTTGATAATAATAATTCACAGATGAGACTTAAATATTTATTTATTTAAAAGAATAGGGCGATAATAATCATTTGACATTGATGATGCTTAAATATTTTTTGTGGTGATAATAATAATTTGTGGATGAATTTAATTAGTTGGAAGGAATTAAATTAAATAACTTTGTTTGGAAGTTTAAATAAATTTAAATGAGTTTATGGATGAAGAGAATGATGTATTAGATTTTTGAACTCATTTTTTTTCAAAAACACTTAAAAAAGAAAGAAAGAAAATATTCAGATAAAAAAGAAGGGAACGGGAGTTATTTAATGTATCAAATAGGGAGAATTTATGTAAATGTGAGGTAAAGAGATATTGACCAGAATTTATTTAATTGGTAAAATAATACTGAAGAACCATAGTCTAGTAATTGACAGAATATTACAAGAAAAAAATATAATATGTAAAAAAAATAATAATAATGATGTGTGTGCAGAATATTCTGGTGATGATTTTAGTGTGCATTTGGCGACACTTAAAGTTGTTGAGGCCTAGGGGGTCATCCAAAATTGGGTTTTATTCCCGTAGTTGAGGGCACAGAAGGATGTGCGGATGTTTGAAGGAGCCTGTGGGCTATATTTGTAAAAGAAGGGTTAGGCGATGTGGACCACCCCATATTCTTGTCAGATTTCACTATTCTGTTAATCCAAATATTAATTTTTTTTTCTGGATCAACTCAAAATTCAAATGGAATGCCTAAATAAATAATTGAAGAACTTGAATTTAGATTTGTTGAACCTGACCGAGGAGGAAAAAAATAATAAGATGAAAAGTGTAAATGAATTAAAATAAATAATTAATGATTTTTATTTTTGAATAACAATAATAATAACATTGGAAATGAGCAAATATAATATTCATCATGTGAGAGGTTGAGAAAACTTGTTATAAATAAAGTGAAGGGAAAGTTTGAAATTAATTAATTAATAATAATAATATTTTTTTTTGATTAAAAATTTTTGTGATATTATACGAAAAGTTTGGTGATAGAAAATTTTGTTAACATAAAAATTTGGTGAAGAGTTAGATGATTTAATCCGCTGTTGGTGGATAGAAATAACAACATTGTTTACAACAATTTTTGTGTAATGTTAATAACATATAAGAATAATTTAAAATCGTTTATGACATTTAAACAAATGAAAGTGATAAAAGAAGAAAGTTGAATTTTCAAAATATTATGAAAGTTCTTGAACAATTTTTTTTTTTTAATTTGAAAATCTTTATGAACAATTATTAACATTCGACTTTATGTCAGTCGAGTATTGATATTGTTATGAAACAACGAATCAGTGATATGATAATTTTCCAAATAAGTTTAATTTTGGAATAACACCGAATGAATCAAGTGACTATTTATTTTGAGAAATTTTTGCTACGAATATTTGATAAAATCAAATTTCAGTCTTTGTAAAGTGAACTACGAACGTGTAAATAGTAGGGATCACTCAGAACACTTTATTGAACAGTGATTACCGAGTGTAAATATTCTTTTTGAATTTTTATGGTTATCAGAATGGACTAATTATTTTTTTCTGATTATCACATCTACGACAATTCTAATAATATTATAGGGACCGTTGATTTCTTATGTGTGATGTGCTTTTATCTTTGTTGTGGGTTTTTACCAGTTGAATCATATTTTTTATTTATAAATAAATTGAGAATTTTAAGGAATGTGCTAGTTCAAAAATAATTTCTCACCTTACCTTACTTGTGAATTACCGAGATCAGGGATGCCAGATTAGACCCAAGTATTCACCTAGATAGACCCTGAGATATATTTTCTCGTGCTGATCTGATTTCGGTATTTTACAAAATGTGGTCGTTGGATCTCGGTCCAAACAGGCACAGTATGCAATGATAAAAAGTACTTACGTGAAGAACTAAGTAGCCTATTTTCATGTATCCTACTTATATTAATTGCCTCTAACAAGAGTTTAGTGCATTTCAGTCGGTAAACACGAATGTACCCAAAGAGCTGGGTTATGCCCTAGAATTAATTACATGAGATTTATAAATACACAAGGATGACCAGTTTCGATCGTCAAGCGATCATCATCAGATCCTTTACACTTAGACTATAAAATTTATGTTTGAAAATACAGGTGAAAATATTTACAAGCTCTTTTGGGTACATTCGTATTGACCGACTGAAAACCACTAAACTCCTGTTTACTAAGGCAACACTGAAAAAATGGCTTCAAACCCCACAATATTAATTGCCTCTATCAACGTAATAAATTTTCAGTTTGATTGCTGTAGTAGATTCGTAGATATTGAGAACAGTCTAAATATTTCGGATGATCACCACGTTGGATTTTCATATATTGGCCGTAGAGTAATGTACTATTACATAAAGATTATTGTGATGGGGATTTATTCAAACTTCAATTGCAAGATTAAGGCACAAGAAATAAAAACTTAATTTTAAAATTTTGCTCGGCCACCACCGTGTGGTTAGGGAAATAATTTAAATGAATTAGATGCCAGCGGATTAATATTTATATAAGCATATACCGAGCCAAGTTTCACTGCGCTCGGATGGTTAAATGACGAGAAACATCCATTTGAATTTTTAAATTTCACGTCGCTGCCATGTTGGATTTGTGCTCACCAGGTTATTGAACGTCTCATAGTGAACTTATGGTTATAGCCTCTATACACATACAAAATTTCAATTTGAATCCTGCCATAGATCAGTAGATATTGAGAACCGTCTAAATATTTCGGATGGTTGCCATGCTGGATTTTAATATATGTAGGCCATAGAGTTATATAATACCAGATGAGGATTATAGTGTACCTTCAATATTCAAACGTTGATTTCGATCCCATGATTAGAACACAACAAATAAAAACTTAATTTTAAAATTCTGCACAGCTGCCATCTTGAGGTTATGTAAACAATTGAACTTAATTAGGTCTTTAAATGAATTGCAATTTATATAGTCATTTGCTGCACCAGGTTTCACTACGTTCGGGTGGCTACATCGCGAGAAAAGTGTATATAAATAATTCAATTTCGTCTTACTTACTTACTTACTTACTTACTCACTTACTTACTTACTCCTTGACGCTACGATCCTTGCAGAACTTTGGTCTCCGCAATTATCTTCTTCCAAAGCTCTCTGTCGATTGCCTTGTTCCTCCATCTCCTGACTCCCATGGTTCGTAAATCGTCCTCCGATTCCCCGATCCACCACTTTCTTGGCCTACCTCTATGTCGTCTACCTCCTGGATGCCCCTCCAGCACTTTCTTAGTTTCCTTATTTCCTCCATTCGATGGATATGTCCAAGACAACGCTCTCTAGCGGTCTTCGCCACTGTCACTATATCCTGTTCATTGTACAGGTCTCTAAGCTCCTGATTTGGTCGATTATCGTTACTCTCAATGTGTAAACATTGTGCTCCTCTTGTGGGTCTAAATTCTTCTTCCTGTCCCAATTTTGAATTGAAGTCCCCGATTACTATTTTAATGTCATGTCTAGGTGCTTCATCATACTGTTTCTCAAGTTCTTCATAAAAATGCTCTTTTAATTCATCTTCTTTCTCCTCCGTGGGCATGTACACTTATAAATGTGTAATTGAAGAAACGGCCCCTAGTTCGCATGACACAAATTCTTTCATTTATTGCTGTACCGTGATTTTCACGTTAGAATGCCTCGTGTTTCTACAACTTGCCCCTATACATGTACTTAACCTAGAAATCCAACCGGCATCAATAAGATTCATCTCTCCATATATTTCCCACAAATCTTTCAAATATTATCAACTGTGGCCAATGAGATCGCGATCCTGTCGAAAGGTGATTGGCTATTGCTGTGGATCCAACCACAGGCCATTTGCAAGTGCCGACAACTGTTAAGCAATAATTTTTGTGACTTTCTGATAGTCAAGTTTTGGCCTAGTCAAAGGTTGTGTTTGCAGTTCCGAATCAACACACAATTAAGGTCAACAATTTAAACAATAAAGCATCGTCACTCCATCTTGGAAGAGTTTGTAAGATGTAAAAATTTTCTAACGATTTATCGACGGCGAGTTTTGCTCGTATCGGAACCCCGAAGAGTTCGTATTGTACTCATTACACTAAGCGAAATGTATTACTTAATATGAATTATAATCTGCAGCAAAGGTAATGTCTTATATGTTTACAGATGTACCGTGAGTGAGCAGTGGGTTGGCAGATTTGTCCGAGACCCAATATCTATTTCTTGGCATGTGATCAGCACTAAGTTCTTTGGTTACTCAACTTGTTTAATTGTAAATGGTACGGAACCTTGTATTTATTCTGTTGTACTTAATTTTGCCTTTCAATTTATTTGAATATCTTTTGCTTTGGTTTCAGTGTTGAATCATTAATTATTTGGTGTATGTGTTGTATTTCCTTTCTGTATTAATTATGTGTTTGCCTTGTGCTACGGCCCGAGAGCCGTTTTGTGTCATTTGATTGAGATCGGACAAAATCTGCCAAGCCCTTGTAGACCTTACGAAGTACCATACCTATGCCAAATCACATAACCTAAAATTTGTTCGATCCACAGTTCTTGTAATAGTTCTCATTATTATGTACTTAAATTTATTTTCCTTTTATTTCTTGGCCTTCTGATGATCGTAATTCACGTTTATAAAATTTTTGTTTCTCTATTTTTGTTCATTTCCTGACGACGGTCGCCATTACTGTTTTTTCGCAGTTTGTCATAAGATTGAGATGAAAGCAGTCAGTCGAGCTACTATTTGATCCGCTTCGTTCCGTATTTGATTTAATATTTCGAGAGGATGAACTTCAATTGGTCATTCGTGATTTAATTTCGACCTTCCTTGCGAGGTTTCCTATTTTTGAAACTTATCATCGGTATTTTCTGCGTAAACCTTTCCTTTGGGTAATCTAATTTTTGTCGAATCATGGGAACTCATTCGACCTATTAAGAGAGGTTTGGTTTTGCGAATTTCTTCCCCTGCCCTTTCTCCTTTTTAACTTGTTTAATGAATTATGATTGTTTTGGGGTTTGTAATAAGCCTTACCTGTTGTAATTGTTGTTATTACCTTTTATTTCGTTGATGTATTTGGTGTTGTTTGGATGTAATTACTAACCTAATTAACTTATTAACTCTTCCTTGATCTGTCCTTTATTTGTAATTTCATTTTGTTCTTACATTCTATTTTGTTTTGGAAAGACGTTGTTCTTTATTTCTTAGTTAAGATAAAGGTCACAATGGCTTCTAACATGGTTCTGGGATTAGGGTCCACTTTCATACTACGTTCTTCTTAGTAGCGGTATAGTAAATTTGGTAGCATTCGCGCGGTTATCTTTTTCTCAAATTATCTTTGGTTGTATCAATCGTGTAATTTAACGTTAGTTAGGTTAGGAGTGACTCGTGTATTTTATTCTAATCCTTGTATTGTCCTTCTGATTTCATGTAATGGCTCGTTCTGTACCTGTTATTAAATTCTTGACGAGTGAGGAAGTGAAGTATAAACTTTCTATTCGTAACTTTGAGAGACCCGGAGATGAGAATTTGGCCCGAGCAATTCTTTCGGAGAATGCCGAGTTGGATGTGGTTCACCAAATTCTTGATGATGAAGCATTTCAATCTAGTTAGTTCCAGATTGTATCAGATGTAGATGCAATTCTAAATGTAGTTAATTTTTGCTTTTTGGACGGTATTAGTGTTGCTCAATATGATAGGATGTGCTCTCGGATAAAATATCTGTTTACCCGTATTGATGATGTGCTAATTGTTTCTGGTCATCGTTCGAGTGATGATATTCAGATTTTAATTGATTGCAAAATGAAACTCGAGGAGTGTGATTCCTATATTTTTGATAATGCTCGAGATATTAATTTGGAGAACCAAGTAGTAACTTCGACTAGTTCTAGCCTTGTTGCTAATGTGAATACTGAGAATGTAGAATGTTCAAAAGTTGTAGAAAATATTATTCATAATGTTGATAGTGGCATTGTTAATGTGGCTGATATGAATAACGTAACAGTTGGAACATCCGATAATATACCTATTCGGAATTTTGTAACATCATTTGTTAATATACCTAATTCTGTCGTACAATCTTCTAGTTCTTTTGCTGTTTATAGTAGCCTTAGGATGAGCTGTAGAGTTAGTTCTAGTGAGAATGCTCGTTTTTAGCATAATGTAGACTCGCGTGTGAATTGTAGTGAATATGTTAGACATAATATGCGGTGCAGTAAAGCAAACTTTCCTCTACATGGGGAATATTCAAGAAATATATCTCTATCCTCTGAGCCTTGTATCGTCTCATGTGTCAGTCATGTTACCAGTCTGAATAATTATGTTGGTTTGTCTGCGCCGAGGGTGAATATACCTGTTGGTAGGCCAATTGCCTCAGTCGGTAACTCTATGCCTGTTTTGGCCATTAATAATTCTAACTCCATTGTTAACGGCACTTATGCTCGTGCTGTTTCTCGACCAGTAAGTGATTGTTCTTCTTCGATATCTAGAATGAACATTACCGTTGGTTGTAGACAACCTAGCATTCCTACGGAACGGTCACGTCGATATTCTTGTTCACCCAGTGGTATCTCGAAGCCTGGGGCAAGTAATAATTGTGTCTCGCCGCGTTTTCAACTTTCGCCTGGTAATGGTTCCGTATTATCGAATTCGAGTTTTGGGAATTTAAGTCATCCATTAACTGCTTGTGTCTCTAAGCTAAAGGATTTCACCACTGATACTACTGATGGAGTCATCAGGTTTTTGCGTGAACTGGTGGAAATTCATGAATATGCTAGTGTTTTCGGTGTTTCTGACGCACTAATTTTTCAACTGAGTTTTCCTCATATCTCTGGAGAGATGCGTAACATGGTTGTCGGTGCCATGTCCAGTGGCGTGTGTATCGAGGCATTTTTGGAAGAGGTCCTTTCTGTTTTCATTCCTGCTCGACTAATGTGTCCGATAGTGCAACAATATTTTTACAGAGTTCAGGAACTGGGGGAGTCCTTAAATTCGTATGCCCAAGATATTCTAAAGTATGCAAAGGTTTTCGGTTTGGATTTATGTGAGCGTGAGATTATAAGAAACATAATTGTGGGTGTTACCCCTGAGTAACGGTCGCTCCTCAGCGTAGGGGATCGTCCGAAAACTATTAAAGATCTTTATGCCGTTGCTAATGAAGCAGAATGCATTCGTCAAGCTGATGCTCAGAGGGTTTTTGCCAAGGTTCCGCCTCCGAACTTTAGACCTCCTGATATTAGGCCTGTGCGACCCAATGGAAAAATTAATGATACTGATGTTGGTAGACCATTTAAGTGCTCTGTATGTGGGCGCTCAGGACATACTGCAAAATTTTGTAGACTTAAGCGTAATTGACTATTCAGGGGAATCTGACCAAGATGTGATTCATTTAAAATTCGATCATGTGTAAATTTTATTGTTATTTTGTAACTGGGTTGTTTGTGTAACGTGATGTATGCTGTTTTGGAAATCTTCTGTTTGCGAAGAGATCGTTCTGGGATATTGTCGTGTGAAAACTATAAATCGGTGTGTACGACTGGTAACCTAGTTTTGTTGTGAATTATGTTGCGGGTGGTGTCAAGTGAGGTTATCTATTATTGTGTTACGGTTAGGCTGTATTTTTATTCTATACGATAGATTTAATCGTTTGAGACGAAGCCAAGGGTGCAAGTGTTTTTTCGCTGTGGTATCTGCTGGTTGGCTGGTGCCGAGGACAGAATGTGGCATCATACTTGGTTCGAAGTCTGGATAGGCTTACCCGATTTTAATTGATTGCAGGTATGGGGCTGTGAGATGTGACGATGAAAGGTAAGTTTATTATCTTGGGGGTTTGGTACAGTTCCATTAATGTTCTCCGGAGGATGAATTCGTTTTGTTTGGGCAAGGTAATTACTGGGGATTTTGTTTTTGCTCTGCTACTCCGTGTAGGTCTGGTGTCGTAAAACGTGTATGTTCCATGGAGTCCAAAGTGTGTTTGTAATTTGTAATGATATTTTGGCGATTCCTATTTGCATACATGAGCATTACCCTAATTTTATTTTAGTGGGTGGGGAAATTTTGAATTTGAATGTGCCTGTATGAATGAAGTGTGTCAGAGGTTCCAGTTCGTAACCTCACTGTGATATTGTGTTGTCTCTTGCTTTATTCTTATTTTGATTGATTTTGGAAATTTTGTTATTGTACTTCTGGATCTGGAGAGCGATGTATCTTGTCGTTCCTAAAAGTTGTTGGGTGGTCTATCCACGTTAACCTTCTGTCATTTATTGCTCAGACGGTGTTAAACAAATATGGAAAGAGGCATAACAGCCTATTAAAATATCTCATGAAAAACGTGCCGAGAGATACAATCTGGGACGTACTCCGTGTAAGTTTCTAATTGGTAATCGTGTTCACATTAAGAATTTTTTGCCTAAATCTCTGGGAAGCTCCAAGCACCGATATAGAGGTCCATATGAAATTTTGTCATTTTTAACTCCTGTAACAGTGTTGTTGAAAGACTCTTTAAACAAAAGAATCTTTCGGACTCATCTATCATACTGCAAATCTGCAGGCGAAAGGGAGACCAAACCTAATGAATAAATTTTTGATTTTCAAGTAATGTTAATTTTCCTGATTTTGATTGGTACTGATTTCTTCAAATTTAATCACGGGGCTGTGGATCTTTTATTTTTAAACGTGAATTGTAATAGTATTTTTTAAATTTTGGCTGCTGAAGATAAATGTAATGTAATAAGGGGAAGATATATTTATTGTTTAAATAAAATCAGATGCGAAAGTATGTACATCGACAACTTGGAAATGACAAAAGAACTATGGAAGTCAAACTCATACTACGTGATGGAGTATGGATCTTATTCTTCGCAGTTAATATGCGATCAGGTCATGAAACGGGATGATTGATGACCAGGAGCTCTACTTCTGGGGCCGTTTGCTGGGTTGGTTTATGTGTGGCAGAAGAGTCTGGTACCCAAGAGCTCTAAAGGTACTATTGCTGTCAGCGATGTCTAGCCAGGGTCGTCTGATGGCAGTTCAGGAGCATATCAACATCATGATGGGAGTCTCTCTGGATTTTCAGCTGTCGGACGTCTGGAGTGCCCCGACTGATACCAAATTGGAATTGCCGTGATGCCTCGATTGTAACCACATCCTTGCTCGTCTGTCCAAGAATTGGAAATTGGTGTCAACACATTTCCCAGGGCGAACGTTGGAGGGGAGAGAATTTTACCGTGATTTTCACGTTACAATGCCTTGTGTTTCTACAACTTGCCGCTATACATGTACTTAACCTAGAAATCCAACCGGCATCAATAAGATTCATTTCTCCGTGTATTTCCCACGAATCTTTCTAATATTTTCAGCCGTGGCCAATTAGATCGCGTTCCTATCGAAAGGTGATTTGCTATTGCTGTGGATCCAATCACAGGCCATTTGCAAGTGCCGAAAACTGTTAAGCAATAATTTTAGTGACTTTCTGATAGTCAAGTTTTGGCCTAGTCTGAGGTTGTGTTGGCAGTTCTGAATCAACACACAATTAAGGTCAACAATTTAAACAATAAAGCATCGTCACTCCATCTTGGAAGGGTTTGTAAGATAGATGTAAAAATTTATCTAACGATTTATCGGGGGCGAGTTTTGCTCGTATCGGAACCCCGAAGAGTTCGTATTGTACTCATTACACTAAGCGAAATGTATTACTTAATATGAATTATAATCTGCAGCGAAGGTAATGTCTTATATGTTTAAAGATGTACCGTGAGTGAGCAGTGGATTGGCAGATTTGTCCGAGACCCAATATCTATTTCTTGGCTTGTGATCAGCACTAAGTTTTTGGTTACTCAACTTGTTTAACTGTAAATGGTACGGAATCTTGTGTTTTATTCTGTTCTACTTCATTTTGCCTTTCAATTTATTTGAGTATCTTTTGCTTTGGTTTCAGTATTGGATCATTAATTATTTGGTTTATGTGTTGTATTTCCTTTCTGGATTAATTATGTGTTTGCCTTGTGCTTCGGCCCGAGAGCCATTTTGTGTCATTTGATTGAGATCCGACAAAACCTGCCAAGCCCTTGTAGACCTTACGAACCACCAAACCTATGCCAAATCACATAATCTAAAATGTGTTTGATCCACAGTTCTCGTAATGTTGTTTGTTGTTGTTTGAGTCTTCAGTCTTTTGACTGGTTTGATGCAGAGCTCCATGCCTCCCTGTCCTTAGTTAATCGTTTCATCTCTACATAGCTACCACACCCTACATCCGAGGCAATCTGTTTAGCATATTCTAACCTTGGTCTACCCCTACAGTTCTTGTCCTCGACCCTTCCTTCCATAACTAAACTTGCTATTCCTGGGTGTCTTAGTATGTGTCCTACTAACCTATCTCTTCTCTTCATTAGCAGTCGCCAGAAACATCTCTCCTCTCCCACTCGTCATAATACCTTTTCGTTTGTAACCCTATCTACCCATCCGATCTTCATCATTCTCCTGTAACACCACATTTCAAATGCTTCAATTCTCCTCTTTTCTGCTGCACCAATAGTCCAAGTTTCACTTCCATAGAGCGCCACGCTCCAGACAAAGGCTTTCAAAAATCACTTCCTAATACCTAAATCTATATTCGATATCAACAGATTCCTTTTTTGTAGAAATGCTTTCCTTGTCTGAGCCAACCTACGTTTTATATCCTCTTTGCTTCGTCCATCACTGGTTATTCTGCTTCCTAAGTAACAGAAGTCTCCTACTTCCTTCAGCTTTTCACCTGCCAATTTGATCTCCATAGAGGTTTCTGATTTAGTTCGGCGGCATTCCAGTATTTTTATTTTACATTTATTAATTTTCATCATGAATCTTTCCGTAAGACGGAGTCCATACCATTCAAAAACTCATTCAAATCCTCAGGCTTGTCGGCCAAGATGGCGATGTCATCAGCAAATCTCAGATTTGAAATTATTTCTCCTTGAATCTTCACTCCCACTTTAAATTTGTCTGCAATTTCCTTCATTGCTTGTTCAATGTAAAGATTGAAAATTATGGGTGGTAAGTTGCAGCCTTGCCTTACACCTATCTGAATACCAGCTTCTCTCTCATGTCCTTCAGCTCGAATGATTGCTCTCTGGTTTCTGTATAGATTGTACTGTATATCACCCTCCTATCCCTGTACTTTATTCCAATAGATTTTAAAATTTCAAACAATTTAGTCCAATCAACGTTATCAAAAGCCTTTTCTAAGTCTAAAAATGCCATGAACGTTCTCTTATCTTTCCTTATTCTACCTTCCAAAATCAGCCTAAGACTTAGTACAGCTTCCCTTGTTCCTACATTTCTCCTGAAACCAAACTGGTTTTCACCCAACTCCGTTTCTATCTGGCTTTCAATCCTCTGAAGTGGACAGATGTAATCGGCAGAAGAAGGAGACAACCAGCGCGATCACAAGCTCCCATAACTGGAACAGGAGCCGAAGACAAAAACCTACAAGCTGCAGAAAAGATGGCCTGGTTCTTCAGAGGGAGAGCACAACAGAGGACATAACGAAATTCCTTACCAACAAGGAAATTAAAGGAAACCTAATCTGCGAAGAATTATCAACGAAGTATAAAATGAAATGCTTCAAAGTGGGAGTCCCATTTAAATATCTTGAAACAGTAAATAATTCAGACTTCTGGCCATCAAACATCACCGTCAGTCGTTTTAAGTTTTTCGGAGGAACACAGGGATGCCACTCGAATAAAACACAGAACGGACTTTGGAGCAACACAAGCTATAGAGGAGAAGAGAATAGAGGAAACCTACAAATAATGTTATGGAACATTGAAGGCTTAAAAAACGCATTAAGCATGTCACCAACGGTCTGCCTAAAAGGATATGACATAATAATATTAACAGAAACGTTCCTCACAGGCCATTGGCAACATGCAGAATATTATTGCATACATCTACAAGCGAAACAAGGAGAAAAGGGAAGACCAATAGGAGGAATAACCGTTCTCTTAAAGCCTTGGCTGACCCCAACAAAAATGATAACACAACTGGATCACTCTCTACTAATAGAAACAAAACACATCACAATTATAGCCGCTTACTTTCAACCACACACAACGGCCTTGGAGATAATAGACGAATTAGGACAACTTATCACTCAGAGTAAACAGGACAGCCCCCTAATCGTAGCAGGGGACTTAAACTGTAGACTGGATGTACACAATTACAAAACAAAAGTAGTAATGGAAAAACTACAAGAAGATGGCCTTCTCCTATTAAATAACAGCAACATACCAACCTATATATCTCACAATGGAAAAAGCGTCATAGATGTGGCACTCATAAAAGGACAAATAAAAGGAGAAATAACCCCTATCTGGTCAGCAAATCACACACCAATAAGAAAACATATCCCCATGAAAATAAAAATTCATGGCGATTGGCGAGCACCCAAAAAACAAACAAAATGCCTATTATCAAGAAAAATTGACGTCGGAAAAATAGAAGGACGAGCCGACCAGATAAGAAAAATAGAAACGCTTACTGAAGAATCAAGACTAGAAGAAGCGGCACAAACACTTGAAGAACTGCTAATACAAGCCGCAACCCCAAGAAAGGAACGAAAGGCGAAGCAATGGTTCGATCAGGAATGCTACGTGCTAAGAAAATAAGTATTGAAGGCCCTGCATGAACTAAAAACAAACGAGAAGAACCTTACACTCTATCAGGTATACAACAGAAAAAGAAGTCTCTATAAAACGCTCACGCGGGAGAAGAAAAGGGTATACTGGGAGGAAGAAGGTAAAAGAATCGTAGAAGAGGCAAAGAAAGACCCATATATCGCTCTACGTCCTAGGAAGCAAGCGCAGACACATTATATAAACATGGAAAAATGGATGACACACTTTAACAATATACTCAACAAGGAAGGAATAACGAACACCCCAGAAAATAATCAAAGTACCTATACACTAGCGTCAACAGAATGGACTCCGCTGACAGCTAATGAAGTCCAAAACATCATCTCAAGCACAAAGAAAAACAAAGCCGCAGGACCAGACAACATTTACAGTGAGTACATAAAAGACACTGCTCACCTCCTACTACCTACATGGACCAAATTATACAATAAATGCATTGAGACGGCCTCAATACCGGAGAGATGGAGACATTCAACTATAAAAGTACTTTATAAAGGCAATGGCGATCCATATGATACAAACACATACAGAGGCATCGCTCTGGAGAATATTCCGTTCAAGATATTCACAAAAACAATCGTGGGGAGAGTCAGAGAAGAAATAGACGAGTATCTACCAGAAAATCAATTCGGATTCCGGAAAGGAAGATCAGCTGTAACCGCTATACACTTACTACTCAATGACATCAGGGAAGCCCTTGAAAGAAGAGAAAAGTTCTACGTAGTGTTTATAGACTTCACAAAAGCATTCGACCTCATAAACCGGGAACTTGTGGCACAGAAGCTGGAAGAAACCCTAAACAGGAACCATGTGTGGACTGAAACCATAAAAACGATACTACAATGGAACAAAATAAGAATCTCTGACAACATATCACTTTCAGAACCGATACTTCAAACGAACGGAGTATTACAGGGTGACCCAATGAGCCCATTACTTTTCATCCTGGCAGCAGAAGAAATAATGCGAATAACCAATAAGGATGACGTAGTATCGTACGCCTATGCTGATGATATAGTGATCGGATCAAAGGACATCAGAAAACTACAAAACGTGATAAAGGAAATGGAGGAATGGTGCTACAAACACACATTCGAAATTAATACATCAAAAACAAAAATGATGGTATTTAGGCAAGGAGGAAAGATCCCAGCAATGACAGAAATCTTCATAAAGAGGCAGAAAGTAGCCATAGTAAACGATTTCAAGTACCTTGGCATTACTCTGCAAACAAGTGCCAAATGCTTTACAAAGCATGTAATAGAAAAAACAACACAGGCAATACGGGCGATGCACGAAATCAACTACATTAGATCACTTAGCCTAGAGACGGCGATGGCACTATTTAGAGCAAAAATCATGCCTATTCTAACATATGGGATGGAAATCATTTGGCCGTACCTCACAGAGAAGAACCTATCCTCTCTAGAAAGAATAAAAGCTCTATACATAAAGAGAGCGATCGGAGTATCCAAGACAACAAGATCAAGACTCGTCTACCTTCTAGCACGAGAATCCTTCCTCATTGAAGACTTCAGAACACACCTGAACCTGCCCAACACCAGAGCATCAGAAAATCTCCTAGCAACACTCAACAAAAAGAGAGAAGACACCCCACCTGAATTCTTTGGAACTGGAGCTATGATAGACCGGACGTGGACAACATCCAGCTTCGAGATGAGGCACGTGTTCACAAGACTGGCAGTACATGGTTTCCACCATCTAATTTGTAACAACACCTCATACCATGAACCGACAGAGATATGTAAGTGCGAACTATGTGGATACATGTGTGAACGTTACCACCTAGAACTCTGCACCAAAAGAACAAAAACAATTAAAGAATATGCAAACCAAGGCCCAAGCGCGCGAGTACAGTGTATATAAATGTATTATTTCTTTTCTTTGTGTATGGCTATTTAGCTGCAATAAATATATTATTAATCCTCTTGTAAATGATTCTAGACAGGATCTTTGAAGCATAATAGTTCGCATTAATATTTACTTAAATTTATTTTCCTTTTATTTCTTGGCCTTCTGATGGCCGTAATTCTCGTTTATAAAATTGTTGTTTCTCTATTATTGTTCGTTTCCTGGCGACGGTCACCGTTACTGATTTTTTGCAGATTGTCATAAGATTGGAATGCAAGCAGTCAGTCGAGCTCTTATTTGATCCGCTTCTTTCCGTATTTGATTTAATATTTCGAGCGGATAAACTTCAATTTGTCATTCGTGATTTAATTTCGACCTCCCTTGAGAGGTTTCCTATTTTTGTTTTGAAACTTATGATCGGTATTTTCTGCTTACACCTTTCCTTTTGGTAATCTAACTTTTGTCGAATCATGGGAACTCATTCGACCTATTAAGAGAGGTTTGGTTTTGCGAATTTCTTCCCCTGTCCTTTCTATATTTTAACTTGATTAATGAATTATGATAATTTTTTAGGTTTGTAATAAGCCTTACCTGTTGTAATTGTTGTTATTACCTTGTCCTTTCTTTGCTGTATTTGGTGTTGTTTGGATGTAATTACTAACCTAATTAACTCATTAACTCTTCCTTGATCTGTCCTTTATTTGTAATTTCATTTTGTTCTTACATTATATTTTTTTGGAAAGACGCTGTCCTTTATTTCTTAGTTAAGATAAAGGTCACAATAGCTACTAACACGGTTCTGGGATTAGGGTCCACTTTCACACTGGGGTCTTCTTAGTGCCGGTATAATTGCCTTATAACACATTAAAGTGTGCTTCAATCGTTTGGATATCATAAAGCCTGTTCCATAGATGTTCTCACTATTTCCACTATTAATTAATGAATAATCCTGTATGTCGATCATCTCAATATCTCGCAATCTAATTTCTTAGACAGCAAAAATTTCGACATTATACTTTCTTAGTTCTTCTTGTAGTTATCTACTTTTTCCTGGCAGGAGTAGTCTTCTCACATTCCAAGTCACTAATACCAATCCATAACCAATTCCTCGCTTATGTCGTTTTTCCGTTTTATCCGTCAGGTTTATTTTCATTCTTTGCGGCTTCTCAACAAACTATTTTTTTACGGGATAGGGTAGTCATCCCTATGCCCAACCCCCAACCTGGAGGACCAGGGTATCCCTTTTAGTCTGGATCATCACCTTCGACCTGTCTGGCTTGGGAGGCCCTACCAGTAGCTAAGCTACCGCCGGCATCGCTCTCAGGATCTTCTGACCACGCAAGCCCCACCACCACGCCAAGGTAAAGATACCATCGATGGGGAGGCAAACGTCTAGTTGTGCTCTTTATCACCGTACAAAATTTCAGGGTGATATGAATAATAGTTTCGGGGATATAGAATGCCGGTGAAATATTTCGCACAGCCGCCATGTTGGATTGGTGAAACGTAATACAATTTTAAGGGCACGTTCGGGATCGTCCGTAATAGTTCTATGACCTAACTGAGTTTCATTGCAATCACTCAGGCCGTTTAGAAGTTATTAGGACACACACACACACACGGACGCACCCACACATATAAACACACATACTTCCACACAAACACACCCACACATACACAAACACGGACAAAGGTTATCTCATAAGCCTATTTTTCATAAATGAAAATAGGCTAAAACTATATAGCCAGTGTAGGTATTAATTACGATATTACAATAACAACCTTACTGATACGATGGAACATCCTTGGCTCATAGCTTTTGAACGGATCATTAAAGGTTTTCAAAATACCAGATTGAAATACGTTAATGATTTGTGTGACGACTCCATCATCACGCACGTTTTATCTTGCCCACCCGGAATATGAACCCTGGACATCGCCATGGCATTGCTATGTGGCTGCATACTAACGCCTCACACTGAGGCCGTACCAGTGACAGCCCTGGAGCGCAAGGTTTACACGTAACAATAACTGCATAATATAATTCTTCTGAAAGCTTCTTCTAAACCATACCTAGCAACAGTACTCAGTTTATCAACTACGCAATTTTTTTCCTTCTCGAAAGTTCTATGTCATAAATGGCAATCCCAAACAGTGAATGTTTCAACAAGAAACTTATATATTTAGTGACCCATTTCCTGCGGTTCCTTTATTTGGGTCAGGCTGGCTAACCTGTGTGTGCCTTGTCTGAGGCCTGTAAGGTGACTCTTGAAACTAATTCTGCTTGCTCGTTAGATAGTGAGTGGATATGTTGGTCTGTTCCCCTGGAACCACGTGTGTTTCTGGGCGAATAGGGATAATAGGTCCGTAACTGATCATGTTTAAATAATGGGGCATTGGACAAATCGAAAATGAACTTTGGAACTGTTTTTTCTCAAGAAGTATTTTTCTGTTTGAGCACCATTGAGATGCGTTTTGTTGCGCCACCGGACTCTAATTAAGGGGTGTTAGGGGGCCGAGAAGCTTGATGTATATTTGAAAGGGTAATTTATGATGGCTTGTTCTACTCGTTGAATTTGATTTTGATGTTAATTTTCTTCCTATTGTTTTAAATGTAAATGTATTTATAATTGTAGAAACGCCACGAAACATGAAGCCACGAGGCCTCTCTGACATCTGCTTTTCAAGACGCCATCCTAATTTAAATTGAATCAACAAATGTATTTAAACCTGAATGGTAGTGTAAAATTCTTTTATGTTGTATGTACTCAATAATCTCTTTTGGTTGGGAAAACATATATATTTTGCCCTTTAATATTTTGGGGAGTGGGGGTATGATTTGGATTTAACCTATCGCCCAGCGGCCATCATAAAGCTTGTCTTCCTGGCCTGTCGTCCGTGCTGGTCAGTCGCATGTAGCGGCTCTTGATATTTTCTTTCAATCTTATATTATTTCATGGCTGATTGCTTTTCAGTCTTTTCTGTTTTTGTGTTTCTCTCAATATTGTTGAGTTGTATTTGAGGGTTTATTTAAAACTTCATTGATAATTTGCCAAGTACGTTTTGAATTGTGTATGTTACTTTGAAATTTATTATCATAATATGTATTTTTTAGTGATCTTCTCAATGCTGTTATTCTATTACAGTAAACCCTGTACTCTTCTTTTATGGGGGAACCTTTTTAATTTGTTGTAACTATGTGATTTTTGCTTACACAATGCAACAAGTTCTGGTGTGCACCAGGGATTCAGGGGATAGTTAATATCCCTACGCTGGGCAGTTCTAACTGTACTTTCACAGACTAGACCATCTTGGATAAATGTAGTTAAGGCTGTGTATGATGCATTAACATCATCCTCTACTAAATCAAAAGTATGGCTTTCATAATAGTTAAGGACAATTGTATAATCAATATGTGAGTATTTGTAAGTTTTTGGTATATTTGGATTACTGGTTGCTGTTATTGAGGAGTCTAAAGAGAAAAGCAATGTATTATGATCACTGATATCATCAATAATATTATCTACTCTCCAATTACTTAATTTTATGCAGCAATGGAAATGATCAATCAGTGAGCTATTATGACTTATTCTGGTGGGATATACAGTGTTGCAGGAGATAAGACCATAGCTATGCATGAAACATTTATAATTATTAGTCAAGTCATCATGACGGAGAGTATTTATATTAAAGTCACCAGCAACAATTACATTCCTGTGTTTTATGTTATCAAGAATCATTTCTAAGTCTGCACTTGTATGATACCAGTTAGACACAAGAGGATTATAAACAGCCACAATGATGTAGCTCAGCTCTGACTTAGAAATCTCTAATGCTAGGATATTATGATCTTTCTGTATATTATATGAAAATGAAAATCCACAGCCTGCTTCCAGTCTCCGACCGGGTCAGGAATCGAATGAATGAAGCCCCTATCTAGCGGCGAGGATATGAAATGTGCCGGCTGCTGAAGCCTGTCGCACTCCTCTGGGGCAATGATTAAATGAATGACAGATGGAATGAAATGATAGTGGAGAGTGTTGCTGGAATGAAATTTTGACAGGGAAAACCGGAGTACCGGGAGAAAAACCTGTCTGCCTCCGTTTTGTCCAGCACAGATCTCACATGGAGTGACCGGGATTTGAACCACGGACCCAGCGGTGAGAGGCCGGCGTGCTGCCGCCTAAGCCACGGAGGCTCTCTGTATATTATATATCAGTTCGCATTGCCAACAGTTACTTTTTGCAAAGATGGCAATTCCACCACCTCCATCTATTGAGGTAGAATTTCTAAATGAATGAAAAGCCTCATAACCTAAAATATTATAGAAGATACATTCACCATTGTCTGCAGACAGCCACGTCTCAGAAATGACAACAAAATCTACATTCTGAATAGCATCCAGTCGATCAGCAATCATCTCTAATTTCCCATTTCGTAAGCTTCTAGCATTAAGGTACATTATCCTCAAAGATGGGATAGAACTTAGAGAGGAAATGAATTTACCACACTCGAAATATGATCTCCATTGTAGTTCACTCATAATTTACTGATAAGTCTGCTATATGGATTGTACATTATCATTCTATGATCGTGATCCAACGATCGCAAGTAGTTTGTCAATGTCCTGCTCCGTCTTAATAGTAAGCACCTCTGAGGAATTGGCTGAAATTTTTGCCAGAATTCTGCCTTGCCGGACAAATACCCTTTCTAGTCCCATATTTCTTGCTTCGCGAGCTTTCTTAAACAGGGTCTCGTTGTACGAGGTCAAATGTTCATTCAGGTAGATATTAACCTGAGGGCCACGAAATCCTAGCAGACAAGTGCTCAATTTCTTGAGGCGTCTAGCAGTTACTAGAAGAGCATCCTTCCTGGTTCTCTGAACAAAACGGACAACGATGGGCTTTGGAGAGTTTTTATTGTAGGAAGACACCCTATGAATGGTGTCAATGTTCTGTTCCTGAATAGGCACATCCAGAATATTGCCTATCTTCACCATGATATTCACAAGGTTTTCATCTTGCGTGAAAGGAACACCTGTAATCTTCAGATTGTTCGCTCTCGAGTACTGTTTCAATTCCTCAACATCAGTTTTGAGGCTTGATACATCTTCCCGGAGCTTTACACTAGATCCCTTAACACTCTGAACCTCTGCAGTAACGGCTTTAATTTCCGTTTGCATCCTGCCCATTTCGATAGAAAACTCGTCAAATTTATCACTGACGAATTGGACCGAGGTTTTCAATTCGGTGTATACCGTTTCTAAATCGTTAAGTTTACGAAGAATTAAATAAAATTTGGACGTAATAGAACTGTCAATTGATGATTCTACAGACGTGTGTTGGTTATGATCAACTGACGCCGATACACACGATGCACATACCCATGTCCGATCCTTCCTTGGGAGAGTCTCCAGATGCTCGATCTCATGTTTCTGCATTTTTAAACATTCTTCACTCATATGGCACCATTTACAACACTTCTTACACTTTAATTTCCTTTGATTCGCTTCAAATTTCTCAGAGCACACAATACATACGTCCGCCATGTTGCTGATTTGGGATTAGAATATGTAACCGTAGAAGTGACTAACAGGGCAGGCTGAACATGCCATATCGTTGTGGGTCCGTGCCGTTCCGTTGTCAAAATTACCGCTAGTTTTGCTCGAAAATCCATATATTTCCGTAACTGTGTAAGTTTGTATCCTTTTAGGAATGTACTGAATAAAATAATATATATTTAGTATCAAATAGGTTATAGAAACGCCAGAAAACCCTAATGAAATCGTCGATTTCAACACAAAATATGATACAATTGTCCTAATCCAGTTGTTCACCAAGTATTATCGCATCGCATCCGTGGCGTAATGGTAGCGACCTGGGCTCATAGACTGGAGGTTCGTGGATCAAATCCCTGCAGGTTCAATGTTTTAACTTCAGTTTTTTTGGTATTTATTGATTTATTTAATTCACACGTTATAATGTTAAGCACATATAGTGTGTATTTGCAATCGAAAATATTATATATATATATATATATACTAATATAATAAAGCTGAAGAGTTTGTGTGATTGTGTGTTTGTGTGTTTATGTGTGTAAACGCGCTAATCTCTGGAACTACCAGTCCGATTCGAAAACTTCTTTTTTTATATGATAGCCAGATTCAAGAGGAATAGTTTAGGCTATGTAGTGTTAGGCTACACCTCTCAGATAACCTAAAAGATAGATTTTTGTTCAGTAAGTCGGTAGAACAAGCGCTCCCAAACTACTCTATCCGCATGCGCTGGCGTTATGGTTAGTAATACGTACACTGTTTCACCGATCTGAACCAAAATTTGTATACATAGCCTTTGGAACCCTGCGAGTAACACTGCCTGTGTGAAATTTATGACAGACCAGTCCATTCTCTGCATTTAGTCCCTTTGGAACAAATCTACACCTTTTCATCGATCTGACCCAAAATTTGTATACTTACCATTTGGAACCCTGTGAGTAACACTGTTTACATGAAATTTCGGACAGACCCCTCCATTCCCTGCATTTAGGCCCTTTGGCACAAATCTACACCGTTTCACCGATCTGAACCAACATTTGTATACATACCCTTTGGAACCCTGCGAGTAACACAGTCTGCATGAAATTTCGGACAGACCACTCCATTCCCTTCATTTAGGCCCTTTGGCACAAATCTACACCATTTCACCGATCTGAACCAAAATTCTTATACTTACCCTTTGGAACCCTGCGAGTCTGCATGAAATTTTGGACAGACTACTCCATTCCCTGTATTTAGGCCCTTTGGCATAAATATACACCGTTTCACCGACCTGAACCACATTTTGTATGCTTACCCTTTGGAATCCTACGGGTGACCTTGTCCACTTTAAATTTAGGACAGACCACTCCATTCCCTGCATTTAGGCCCTTTATTACAAATCTACACCGTTTCTCCTAATTGAACCAAATTTTACATACACTTTGAAACCCTGCTGGTAACACTGTCCACTTGATATTTTGGACAACGCTCTCCATTCCATTCATTTAGAATAACAGACGAAATAAACCTGAAAACCTCGTATTAAGGCCCTAGAACCATTCATGTCCGTAGTAGTGTAATTGTAAGAGTATTTTAATAAGTCTATTGTTGACGGGCAGTTCGGGCTGCATCACGTCTCCCCTACCAGTGTCCTGGTGCAGAATTGCAAAAATAGTTGAATCTTGCGCTGTTTATAAATTGCAGTCACGGGGAGCGATTAGTGCAAAAAGATCTCTTAGGCACCTTAAAAGAGTTATCATCATGAAAATATTACGCCTCGGTATAAGTGCAATGGTTTTGGTGCAGTACATTGAGCGTACCAGCTGCAATAAGTGTTGGTGCTTTCAAATTTACCTTCAATTATTCCGAACCTTATCGTTGAACGCTACGTGGCGATAAGTGATACTATTGCTACCTCAGTATCTCGGAACAGCCGAAGTTTTCCAAAGTGTTCTGATTATTTTCCTACTTCGCTGTGCGACAAAAGACGACACTATTCGTCTCTACATATCTAACAGCCAATGAGATATAGGTCCTAGGCATTGTCTTTTATTTCACTTATTCTTCTTTCTAATCATTTTTTAATATGTTTGTAAATAAGATGTGTCAGTGCTATAGTTAGAAAATAGCCGTTTCTCTATTCATTATTATCATTATTATCATTGCGGGAAAATGACCTGAATGTTACGTCCATTATACTGTACTACTTATCACCCCCACTACAACCACCACTACCACCACCACCACCACCACCACCACAAAATGTTATATTTTTAAAATATTTTTTCTGTTAGTTTAAGTATCATGTGCGAGTTCTATAGTAGTATTAATTATCATCCATAAAACAAATAAATCCACCGGGCGAAGCCGGGCACTACTGCTAGTATACGTATAACACCACATATTTCAACACTCGAATTCAACGAGTAATATTCGTTGACCTTGATCTGTGGTAGTCTATTGTTATTGTAGTTTTTGTTGTTGATTTTTTTTGGGGTGGGTTGTGGCATCATGGTCTTGTAGCCCCGTTTACTTAGGTGTGTGTAGAAGTTTTCTGATAACCTGTGACACTGTGATGTCTGTAGGCTTACTATTGTGTGTACTATTATAGGAGGAAGAATTTTGGTAGGAAGCTGTTGTTGTTGTTTCATTTGAGATGCATGGACATCATGGTCATTTAGCCCCGAGTACTTGGGTGTGTGTTGAATTTCGCCTGATATCCGGTGTTATTGTGATGGCGGTATTTATGTGTATATATATACTGTAATTCATGTGAGGATTCAAAAAATCAATGATTAATATCCGTATAGTACGCTGTAATTCAACAAGGTACTACAGGCAGCATTCAATTTATACTCCTTGAAAACGACAAAGAGTTATAACTATAACAATGCATTTAGATGAAATTAGACTATATGTTCTTTACTGAATATCTTGTTATTACTTGGGAACCCTTGATTTCATTTGTTAAGTTAGTCGGCAGGTAATGACGGACTCTTTGTCTGTTCCGCCCTTCCACCCAACAGGTTCATTCCTGAAGTTCTCGCTTTACCTGAATTAAGTTAGGTAGCAGTGTTTTTTTATATCTTGGAAACGAAGCACTGTTCGACCGGCGCCCTTACAGTGAACGCTATGAGGCCTGGTTCGCTACAGTAAGTTTCATAGACAGATCTTGGGTTATTGTTTCGCCACTGCCGACTGATGTATTTTATTATGTTTTGTTAAATTCTAAGTTCCTCCATTTCTTCCTCTGTAGGTTGGCACATGTTTGGGATAATGTTTAATGGTGTTTTAAATCTTTTTCATGAACACCTTGTAACTACGGCTAATCGTAAGGTTTGGTCAAGTATTTGACGGACGAAGAGGTGACATACGAGATTTTGTTACGTAACCTGAATGTACTGGCGGATACGAAACTGGGCCGGGAAAGCCTGGAGTTTGCTGCTGGATTTCCTGTTTCTTCTCTGGGGCTGTCCAAAGCTGCTTTCAGATCTCGTTAGTTCCAAAAATGCAAGTTAGTCTGGGATATTGTAAATGTAGTAGATTTCTGTTTTTCGGAAGTAGAATGTAGCCATGCTCATTTCACGAAATTGCGTGCTCACATCTGTTATTTGTACATCCGTTGTACTGTTCTGTTAAATTCTTCTGTTGATCGACCAATTTCTGCGTTATATTGGTTATATTGGTAGACTGTGCTCAAAGGCTAGATAGTGTAAACCCTACGGTTGAAAGTGAAAGTTTATTAAACTCTCCCTCTAATTGTGAAAGTAACGTTGTGGATGCCTCAAGTGCTATTGATGATCTTCTTATTTCTTGTAGTTATGAAAATGGTCCGTATAATGTTGAGAGTCAGTCTCTTAAATCGCCCCGTCGTAATTGTCAAGTTCGCAGTACGTGCTGCTGTTCCCGTGCCTGCGAGTGAACCTACACGCTGTGCAAATATTGAGTCAAACCATGAGCAGCTTTTAGCCTATTCCCTTAGTAATTGTGACAGTGATACTCCCGTTTTTGATAACGTGGAGCAGTTATCTAGCTTAAATGCTGGTGTTCATCTGTAACTAATAATGCACGTAATATTTCGAGCGCTGGTGAAAATAATGCTGCGGTTTCTGTTTATCCTTTACCTAGCCGTAATGCTCGTGTGTCAGGCGGTGTGTCTGTGTCTGGTAATGAACCGAGTTCAAGTGATTCTACTGTTAATACTACAAGTATTTCTAATGTCATTGAGGGATTTGTTTCAACTCCTCTACCTTCTGCTATTAACGCGATTTCTTCTCCTTCTGTTTTTCCTACTTCTGTACTGAATCGAGAAATGTTAATCGGAGTATGCTTCAAAGTGGATTGAGGTCGTGTAATGGGCACGTTGTACCAGTATATAATGCTGCCGTAGGTACGATGCTAGGCAATTCTGTCACGTATTCTGTGCCTCCTTCTACTTCTTGTGTGCCTGCTTTGGTAATGCCTAGAGATGCAGTCACGACCAGCGAAACGTGTCCTGGTTCGAGGCTGGGCACGGGTGAGGTCATACATCCTGTGAGCGTTAATGCTGAGAGAATGCTAAATAATACGGTACTGATATGTATTCTGTACATTCTATTTCTGTGTGTAGGAATTTTTCCCTGCCTAATTCTATGACTGGTAGAGCCGGTTCGCTTCCGGATGTTGAACTTGAAATTAGGCCTCGTCCTGTTGTAAACGCCCCATTGCCAGGTGGTAGTTGTACTGGTGCAAATATTCGCGAAATGTATTCTACTTTTTTGTGTGTTGGTTGTATGTCCACTCGTTCTGTACCGCCATGTAATATTCCGGGTAACTATGGTCATCAGCATCCTTCTGCTGATGGGTTAAGTTCTAGTCCTACTTCTCAGGAGCGTAGAGGTGGGTCTTCATGTTTGGGACGTAATCCCATTTTTTCGCTAGACTCCAGAAATTGTAATTTGAATCAAAGTAGTCTAAATGTTGGTGTTCCGTTAAATGATGCATCTAATGATCGTGGTTCGAGTTGTTCGATTTTTTTCTAAGGCTAGTTTTGATAATGTGAGCCATCCTCTTGTTGAAGTTATTGGTAAATTAAAAGGAATAAAAATTGACACTGCTCGAGGTGTCGTTGAGATTTTGAGAATTCTTTTCGAAGCACACGAGACTGCGGTCTGTTTAAGGTTTGTGATAGGGACGTTTCGGAGCTGGTATATTCTTACACGTCTGATGGTATGCGCACTTACGCTATAGATGCTTTGGGAAAAGGCGAGAGTATGGAGCATTTTATGCCTGAGGAGTTAATGGTTTTAGTACCTTTACAGTTTTTGGATTCAATGAAGGGTTCTTATTTGTATCGAGGTCAGTGTATGAGTGAACCTTTGAATTCATATCTTGTGGACATTGCTAAATTTGTTAAGGTTTTGGTTTAAACTGGTCTGAAGAGAAAATTGTTTCCCTAATTTTGAATGGAATTACTCCTGAATTCTGTTCTTTCCTGAGTGTTGGGCTTCGCCCGGCTACTATATAGAATCTTCGTGAAGCTGCTATCCAGGCCGAGTCTGTACGCTTAACTGACTTTCAGAGGCACGTTGCTTGTGCTCCCCCTCCTATAGTTAATCCTGTAGCCCCGGTTAGACCACCGCCAGTAATAATAATGATAATCGATCTCTCAAATGTAATAACTGTGGACGTAATGATCATTTGCATCGCACGTGCTGGTAGAAGAAGAATTGACTCGTTGAGAACCGGCATCGTGGTGTACATCCTGCTAAGGATCAATTCTGTGCTTTAGTTAATGAAATGACGAGGTGTGATACCAAAGATGTCGGAAGTGATGGTGCCTGTTCTAAAGTTTATACTATGTTACCTTACCTTCTCCTCTTGTTCAGGTTTCTATTAATTATTCATGTGTAATTGCTTTGTTGGACTCCGGGAGCGCTGCTTCTTTGGTCAATGAAAGTTGGTATTTTTCAACGAAGAAAGTTTGATTGATGTCAGACTGGTGTCTGCTAATGGTTCCAAATTGGATGTTCTTGGCTCTGTAAAGTTTAAGGTGTGCATTCATATTTTCACGTGGAGATTCTCATTTTGTGTTGTTAAGGATTTGATTTGCCCTCTTATTTTGGGGGCAATTTGTTTTGCTCATACTGGGTTATTGTTGGATATGCAGCATTGGTCATTTTGGTTTAGATTTTGTTCAGGTTTGAAATTAAAGCATTCTTCTTCCAAATCTCCTGTTGTCGGTGCTCGTGTCATTGACATTGATGTTCAACCTACCTTGTCTGCTGGGGTCGAGACCTTAGACTTGATTAATGTGTCAGATGTTCAGGCGAATATTATTCGTGAGCTGTGTGGGAGCTATTCTCAGATTTTTACTGACGAATTAGGAGTTACCAAGGTTTTGCAATATAAGATTGAGGTTACAGATACTCATTCTGTGAGGCATCTTCCTTACCGTTTAAGCCCACCTAAGATGATGGAATCACAGAAGATCATCGATCAAATGTTGGCTATGTATTTGGTCCCCATACCTAATGGAGGTCCTCTTGTAGACTACCGAAGGTTGAACGAGAAGGTTGTTATGAGTCAAATCCCTGGCCTAAATTGCATTCTTGTTTTCTTGGTTCAAGAATGCTAAGTACTAAACTTTTTTTGATTGAAAGAAAAAGGTATATTACCAGATTCCTTAGTCTGAGGATTCTAAACCACTAACTGCGCTCGCCACTGACTGGAAACTTTTGGAATTCTACAGGCATCCTGCGGCCTTTCTACTGGCGGTCTGGTGTGAAATTTGAATGGGGTCCGTCACAGCAAGGGGCGTTTGATGACTTGATTATTATTATTAATTCATTTGAGGGGCTTGGGACAGTTGATGACTTGAAGGTGGCGCTGTTTAGTGCTCCTGTCCTTGCTGTACCTGACTTCAGTAAGAAGTAAGAAGCCTCCTAGAGATGTCAAGGGTGTAACCCGCTTCGTGGGGGTGGTGGGGCTTTCACCAAAAGGAAGATCCTGGTTTGAGTGAGTTGACTGGCAAGTTGAATTCAGGAGAGGATGTTAAACCTTATATTTTGAAATCAGAGGCTTCTTGATCATGTTTTTATCTGGCATTAAATTTGAATTCTTGTATCATCATTTTGACGACGTTGTTGTTTATATCAAAACGTTTGATGACCACGTGATCCATCTGTGCGAAGTATTTGAGAGACTAAAGTCTGGTCTTATTGTAAAATTGTCAAAGGTCTCGTTTGCTAAACCTGAATTGGCTTTTCTCGAGCACATAATCTCTGCTGCTGGTGTTTCGGTCAATGACTCCCACACCCAAGGGATTTGAAGCCTCCGAAAATATCAAGGGTGTAGCCCGCTTCGTGGGGGATGGTGGTTTTTTTCTTCGTTAGTTCATACCTGATTTTTCCAAACGCGCCTTGCCACTTAACTGTCTATATAGGTCTGGTGTGAAATTTGAATGGGGTGCGTCACAGCAGGCGGCTTATGATGACTTGAAGGAGGCACTGTGTAGTGCCTCTGTCCTTGCTGTACCTGACTTCAGTAAGAAGTTCATTATTCAGACTGATGCTTCTCTTGGTGCTGTAGCTGCTGTTTTGTTACAAGAAAGTTGGTTGGTCGACGTCCTATTTGCTTTGCTTCTCCTACTCTTTCGTCCGCGGAAGTAAATTATTCTGTATTCGAGTTGGAAGGGGTTTCAGTATTGTTTGGGCTAGAGAAATTCTGGATGTTTGTCGAGGGTGTGTTGTTTGAACTTGAGGCCGATAACCAGGCCCTACGCTGGGTCTAGGCTAAATCAAGGTCTACTGGGTGGATAGCCAGGTGGGCTACCAGAATTTCATCATTTCAGTTTTCCGTTTGACACATCAGGGGAATTGACAACATTATTGCGGACTCAACGAGTCGGATATATGAGGAATTCATAGTAAGTGTGAAATACCTACTTCAGAGGAAATTGCTGTATTTGGGGGAAAGTCTGTTCAACACATGCTTGCTATTTCAAAACTATTGTTTGAGGACATTGTAGTTCACCAAAAGGAAGATCCTGGTTTGAGTGAGTTGATTGGCAAGTTGAATTCTGGAGAGGATGTTAAACCTTATATTTTGAAATCTGGAGTGTTGTCCTGCATAGCTAGGCTCGATGAGATACCTAAGGTTGTCATACCTGATCAGCTTGTTGATGGCATGTTAAGATATTTCCATGAGTCACCTGTGGGAGGTCACCAATGAATTTTTAATACTAGGCAGAATATAAAGCAGTCATTTGTGTGGAAGGATCTTGATAAATATGTGTGAAGATTTGTAATGTTATGTCATAGGTGTAATGTAAGTAAGCCTGATGTTAATAGCAGTGTTGATAAATTGTCTTCTGAACCTGCGTCTCGTCCTATGAAGCGTTAATTTATAGATTTCGTGAGGCCATCCCGAGGTTCAAGCTGGGTAATAATTTTGCCTTGGATTGTGTGGATGGGTTCTGCCACTTCTCTTGGATTTTTCCCACTAGGATGTGTATCTCTGCTACTGTCATTAAGTTTATGAAAGCCATTTTTACTTCCTTTGGTCCATGTCATTATTTAGTTTCTGATAATGCTAAGGCGCTTACGTCCCATCAGTTAAGAAATTTTTGCGTCGACTATCCGACCTCCCATATCACTATCACCCTTGTTACCCCAAACACAGTTTGGCTGAGAGGGTTAACCCCAACTTAATAGAGGCGCTAATCGCTTGTCACCTTGATAATCACGCCAAGTGGGACTCTTCTTTCACTGGTTTGAGTAGATGGCGTACGATTTGCATTGTGATCGTACAAGTCTCTAGCCTTATTGCTTCATAATATATAACCATTTGCCGCATGGGTAGTTTTTAATCACGCCTCGTGGGAATGGTTTGCTTAAACTACAGCTACCATCTTGTTAGGTATCAATGGTCGGAGAGGGTCATGCGAGGACTTGTTATAAGGGTATTTTTCTGATTAGTGGACGGCTGCCGCGCGCAACCACACTCTTAACCCTGCGGAACTGTCTTGTGACATCAGTACTGGCGCCTCGTCCCACAGACCCAAAATATAAAATTGATTATTTTATTTTTTTAGTTTAAATACATAGCTGATAATATTTTCTATTAATTTGCTAACTTATCAATAGGTATTGATGAAAAAGAAAACTATTTTTTTATTTTTACATTTTTAATGAACAATTTAAAAAACCCTTACAAAAACGTTGTTTTAGAAAAAAATATATAAAATAATGAAAACAAAATTAAACTGAAAAATACCTTATAAAAGGTAGTTCAAAAAAGTCCATAGGGCCTAGTACAAACAACAAACCTCAAAATTAAACTTTCAATAAATGGACGATGAGCATTTCACTTCAAAAAAACAACATTAATTGTCATTTGCAATGAGGCATGTTGGGCATGAAAATGATGCGTGCTTGAGACAAATGAACTTGAAACAGTATTTACAGAAATATTTTGTCTTGCTTTCTTTCCTTCACAAATGGCACCGTTTTCTGATCCCTTCTGGTAGTTGATCAGCTCTCACAGCTTGGGGCGCCACACCGGCGGCTTCATGTCTTCTCATTCTCACTTCTGGAGGTAGGTTCGTCATAAGAGCTCTGCGTTGTTGGTGCTCCGATGTCAATGATTTTGATAGATCTCTTAAATATCTTCTGCGAACAATATTAGTGTCCATGTTGTTTGATGTGAAAATGATTTGAGAATTGACACGAGCCACATTCAAGAGTCCAAACAAAATGACCATAGGCCAACGTCGCGTATTTCTCGCGACATGATACAATGCACATAGTGAACCCATGTACCATTGGTTCAAGGGGTCGAATCCATGTTTTATTGGTGAAAGAAGGGGGGAAAGATACAGTCTTCAGTGGAACATAGAAAGATTTTATACAAGAGGACTGGTTTAATGTTGTGCAATAGTAAGAGCCCAGGTGGCTCCAGGAAATGATATCACGCGTGACGCACCGATAAGGAGCGATCATGGCTATAATTAGAACGAGAGGAACTTTCCGTTCGGAGTGAGCGAGAGAAGGTTTCGGAAATTGGTCTTACGCTGCAGTAAAATGGCATCCTCGCAGTTGTGCAAGAAGAAGAATAATTAGATTTAAGCCATTTGCGAACATAAAAGTAAGAAAAGAAATACATGATTGTGAGTCATTTCGGAATAGAAATTTTTGTGTGGAGAAAAAGGTTTTAATAATTGTCCAGGAAAGAAGTGCAAATGCGGCATTACGTAATTAAAAGTTCCCCGAGACCCATACAAATAAAACTCAACGCCCACGTATCTGAAGAACAAAAATTATTTAATATCTCAGAATTGTACGATCGATTTTCATGTGCAAAGAAGTCAGTTTACGTTTAGAAAACGAACTGTCCAGAGATATAATTTTCAATAGTGTGCGACTATTGCTTCAAAAGTTAGTTATGAAAAAGACGAGGATTATATCTTTTTTTAGCCAAAAAGTATAAAAGTTCTGGCAGAGCCAGACCAATCATGCAGTTTTCAGACGGCCCGAGGGGCGTCACTGTGTCACATCGTATATGCAGTTTAGAACAGACCTCGTGCAGTGGTGCTGCATCACATCGTATATGCAGTTATCAGTCAGCCCAGGGGACGTGACGTTGGAGCATCACAGCACATGCAGTTTCCGACAGCCCGAGGGCGTCGCTGTATCGACAACCAACCAGTTCCGAGACGCTGCACGAGGAAGCATCAAGTATCATCATAGTATCGCCGTGTGAAGACTTAGGAAAATCCTAGTACAGGATTTAGTCAGCAAGCGTCAGTCTTTATAGTGAAAAGTTCAGTATTACAGTCAAAGTAGGCTGCGAACTTAAAGAACCGGCGATAGGTCTTCAAATAACAGTTCAGTTAGACGACGGAAAGTATCGTAACGTTTTGAAGTACCAATAATAGTGAAACAAACATTTCTAGCAAAGTTAAGGAACCCGATCAGGGTCGGACGAAACAAGTAACGCCTAGTGTACTGAAAAGATAGGAGCTAGCGCGCCGAATAATAAGAAGTGAGGATTTAAAACCGAACGTTGTCTACAGGAGACCAGCGAACAGTAACAAGTAATAAGTTACGAAACTAAAGAATAGCAGTAAAGGCTAGGGAAGTAGGAAGGTCACCGATAAAGTATTCGAGAGGCCGTAAACAGGATAGACTTTACCTAGACAAACTAAATAGTGTCTAGAAAGAAACGACTTCGAGCTAGGAAAAATAGAAGCCGACAGTCAGAAAACCGGATCTGAAGAAATTACCGTTCCAGGGAGGGGAGATTGATTGAGACTTTCATCATCTTGCCAGATAGGGAGCCAACGTCTAAGAGTGTCAACCCTTGGAAACGGGAAAGAAGGAATCACGTGTGTAAGGCAAAAGCAAAGCCTTAGTGATTGAAAGCAGTGTAATATAGTAAAATTTGTGTTAGTGTAATAATTTTTAGTGAATTTATTTGTGTATGATAAAAGAATACAAAATTGTATTCAATATGTTACCAGTGTTTAAATTAAATAATGTGTATGTGTATCAAGAAGTGTCATTGTGTGAAATGGAATTAATCAAGATGGCTTAAACACATTGAGTGGGCGAAAATGAAACATCGCTGGAAATTTCGGTCGTTGACTGACATATCATGTGAGTAACCATTTCATTATGTTATGTGTTGGGGAATATTTGTGTACAATCCACCTGAGAATGAGAGAATAGGGATATTTTTGAATAACAAATAACAGGATAATAGAGCGATCTGAGCGATAAAAATTGAAAAGTATAAGATAATTCTGTGAAATGGATAAATCCCTTAGGGGAAATGTATGAAATAAAATATCAGTGTATTTGATAAATGATTTAATTATATGAAAGCAAGCGTAATAATAATAATAATAATAACAATGATATAAATGAAGATTATGAGGAATTATAGAAAAGTAGTAGCTTTTGAGCTCCTTCAAAAGAATAAGTACATGTTGTGAACAAATGTTCTTAAGATAAAGCGATTATTGCACGGGAGAGGATTAATATAAAATTGAGATGTATAATCAAATGGTGATTTTTGAATTTATCAGTTGTTTGGAAGGCAACTTGGCTAAATAATATGTAAGCGCGGGTAAGCGCATTAAAGAATTTTGTCACGCTAGGAATGCGTTAAATATACTTGGTAAATTAATTATGAGGGGCAGTTGGTCGTGGTAATTGAGCTATGGTAAGTCCTCTACATAGTGATGTGATCACGAGGCCGTTGTGTGAATGTTGTAAAAGGGTGCGAAATAGTTATTGTATTATGAGCGCAGGTTCAAGGCAGAGGCCACTATAAGTCGCTAATGTATAAGTCCTCCAGTATGGGATATGGTTCCCGAGGCAGTTGAAAGAGTCGAACCTAGATTCGTCTATTGTTGTAGCCCCTAAATATTTGTTGTTGTATTGAATTACTCTTACCCACCAATTAGGATACTTCATAATTAATAAATGCCAAGGTTACGAGAATGGTCTAATGAACCTAAATAAGTTGTTAAAATAAGTGAATGAAAAGCCTTGCTTCTTCAAAGAACTACATTTAAGAAACAGTTGTATGAAGCTAGGAGTCGCTTGTCCCGTGTGGGCGTAGACCGTGAAGTCTCCCTCCCCGCAATAAATCACGGTAAGTGGCCAGGCCAGACCCCTCGTCATTGATGTTGTGGTAGGTTTGAATAGCCGTCTGTTTTGAAGTTATAATACACAGAGTGTTCAGAGTTGGTTTTAACAACCCGGTCTTCCAACCGATGTTCTTGTAGATGAAAATTACCGCTTGCAAGTTCAGATCGTTGCTTTCTATTGATATGATGGTCTTCTAAGACAAATAATGATAAATCCCTAATGTAATGTTATATAATGGAGTGATTCACGAGTTCAGTGAAGACAATTAGATTCCGGGAGTGATCTTAATTTTTGACGTGTTCAAGTAGTCTTCAGTAGCTCGGGAGTACGCAAGTGTTTTCCCAATCACAGTAGTGAATTGTTGATTTGAGAGAGGTGGTAACATGAGAACATTGTGAAAGCCCAAAGTTTAAGTAAATGAGTAACAGTACTTTAATAAGAATTATATATTGTTTTAATTATAAAATACTCATATAATAGATAGTGATGTGTTGTAAAAAAGGATAACACAGTTTATATTGAAAAGTATCGAGCCTATTGGAGCTCTTGATTGTATTGAAGTTTAAAAGGACACTATATGGAAGTGAAAAGAAATATAAGTTTGTTGGTTTATGAAAACCATTTATTATGATTTAACCTTTGTTTTATTATGTATTCCTTGTTGACTCTGAACAAGTTAGAATTGGGTCAGTATTTTATTTGTTTAATTTGTTGTAACGCCATATATTTGGTTAATTAAATGTTTTATAGTAGGAGTTGATTTATTTATTTATTTTGGAAGTGTATCCTCTATTTAATCCAAAATGTGTAAGTCACAGAGTGGGAGAACATACCATAACCCCGAAAATCCCGATTTGAGCATTGCTGGCATACTGTGATTTGCATATTTCATGCTGAAAAGGGCACAAGGGGGCATAGAAGTAATGTGCTTGGATTAATAACTAGAGGAACACTTAAGACGGTCATATCACGTAAAAGTAAAGTAATGATAGAAGTAGCTACAAAGTATAATGTTAACTGACCGCATGGGACCCTGGAAACTCACACCGAGCAGCCCTAAATATAATTTAATAAACCCCCCAGTAAACATTCAAATGGCGCCCAGTACGTAGGGATGAGTTTTCCTAGGGAAAACCAGAGTTTTTCATGAAAAATCAAAATTATCATTTTTTGAAAAAAAAATGGCTTTTCGAAATTTTTGAATTTTTAAATCACTTCCATAAAGGTTTTGACATTGAATGAGTATATCTAAAGGGTACGTTTTAGTAAACACCCGTAATAAGGTAAATTTTGGAAATTGGGACACAATAGTTCGGAGTACCATCTCTCATGCATGAACCGGCGATGTGGCATGATAGCCCACTGTATTTTATAAGATGTCATTGAGTGAGGAGATGCAGCGGCTCTTGGAGGCCATAGACAATAAGTTGGACAGCCAACAGAGTGAAAATAAAAGGGATTTAGGATCCATAAATCAGAACTTAGAATCCCTTAAAATTAATAGTGATAGCATGGGGAATAAATTAGAAGCTATCGAAGCCGACTGTATAAGAATGAACAGTGAACTGAAGGTTGAGATAGATAAAATGAAAACGGAAAATGGGGATAACATTAAAGAACAGTTGAAATTTGTAAAAGTTGAGACGTTAGAGTCTATAAAAGCCGACAGTAAAGCAAATCATGAGGTACTGATGGCTGAAATTGAGAAAATAAAGAAAGAATCAAATGAAATCCAAGGGAGTATAACAGAGACAATGAATAACAAATTTCAAGGTTTTGACACTGAGTTTGGGAATAAGTTAAATGAGTTAAAAGGGGAAATCACCAGTAAAATTCAAGAGGAAACCGGGGTACTTAAGTCAGAATTGCAAGACAAAATAAAGACCTTAGAAGAAAGTACGGTAAATTCCCAAACTGAATGTCAAGAAAATTTTAAGAATTTAGGGAATAAATTGGGTTCTGTGGAAACCAAATTAAGTAATATGGAAGAGACTGTAGATGTATGTAAAAATGAACTTGTAACCCAGATCCAAGGTGTGCAGAAAGAGGTAACAGATACGTTAGAATTAAGTAGGGAAATGTATCAGACATCCCGGGATGATATTAAAAGTAGTATTGAGGCATTAGGAAATAGGTTTAGTCGATTCGTGGAAGATAAAGATAAGGGAGATATCTCAGTACAGAACCATCAGTCAAAACAAATAGTTATTCAAGCTGAAAATAAAACAGTAATTGTAAAAGAAAAAGAAGTCATGGTGCAAGAGCCCGAAACTCATATTGGAAAAGAAGAAGAACAAGAAGTAGAAATCGTGATGACTCCAGTGGAAACTGAGAAAAGCAATGAGATCCTTCTAGAGAAAACATTGGACACTCAAGAGGAAATGAGAATGCCAGGTCAGGAAGACAGCCGAAATGAAAATGAGCTGCAAAGTAAAGAAGACCATTTTTATGGAAAAGTTGAGCTTGAAGAGCAAGAGAAAAATCCAGAACAAGGGATAACAAAAGAAGTGAAAGTTGGGGAGACGGAAATAATAATTCCTGGAGAAACGGAGAAATTAAATGAAACTATAATAGAAAGTATCGTCGAGGCAAGGAAAGAAGTAGAGGTTCAAGATTTCACAGAAATTGAAAAAGAAAATCCAGAAGAAATTCATGAGAATAAGGAAGATAAGATACGATTAAAAGAAGAAAAAGAACAGTTGAAAGCACAGATTCTTGAGTTAATGAGGAAATATCAAGAATGTCAACGAAAGGAAAGAAAAATGGAAACAAATTCAAATGAGAGCAAAGAAAACCTCCAAGAAAAAGATGAGACTACTGGAGAAAAGAGAGGATATGTCGGTGAAGGAAATCAGGAAAGAGGAAGACCACCGCCAAGTGTAATAGGTTTACAAGAGAATAGAAACCTTATTAAAAATAGGAGAGGAGGAGAAATAATGCACATGACCTTGGAGAAAGAAGACACACAAGCGTATTTCAGTTGGAAAATTCGTAAGAAGAAAGCGAATAATAGAAAGAAAAGAACAAAAAAAGATCTAAAGGAACTATGGAATTGGAAGAGTAGGAAAAAGAAATTTTCTTTGGGAAATGCCATCTCGATGCGAGATGAAGGAAAAAGGTTACTCTAGAACATGTAACGGGTTAAGGCTATATGCACCCGTTAAAGAGTAAGGAAGAAAAAAGAGATTTTTCTCGAAAATACCATCTCGAGATGAGATGAGGGGAATGGAAGAAAACCAAGAAGAGTAGGGTAAGGATAGACCGTGCTCTTAAAGACAAATGGAATTCTGAAGACTTTGATTCCAGAAAACAAAAATAAAGAAGAAGTAACGGGTTAAGGCTATATGCACCCGTAAAGTCTTAAATGAATGTAAATAGGTTAATATTGAATAACCTGAGAAAAGAGACAGACCGGCAGAATGCCCGTCCCATGAAACAAGAAAGAAAAAAAAAACTGTCTGACCCAAGTTTGGAGTGCATGCCAGACTAAGAGGAGACTCAGAAACACCCTAACGAGACGAGTAATTTATAGCCTTAAGTGTGGAGAAGTCCGCTTAAGGGGAATGAATGAATGGGAACTTTGTGAGACCCAAAACAAGCCAGAACGAGAAAGGGCTTTGAAAGAAAGATCAGAAGATACTGAGAAATGTTATGATGGCTTCGACACTGGAAAAAAATAAATTTTTTTAGGAAAAAGTTTAAATAAATTTACTCAAAATTTCGAAAATTTCTTTATCTAAGTTGGGGAGAGATGAACCAATGTATCATTGGTTCAAGGGGTCGAATCCATGTTTTATTGGTGAAAGAAGGGAGGAAAGATACAGTCTTCAGTGGAACATAGAAAGATTTTATACATGAGGACTGGTTTAATGTTGTGCAATAGTAAGAGCCCGGGTGGCTCCAGGAAATGATATCACGCGTGACGCACCGATAAGGAGCGATCATGGCTATAATTAGAACGAGAGGAACTTTCCGTTCGGAGTGAGCGAGAGAAGGTTTCGGAAATTGGTCTTACGCTGCAGTAAAATGGCATCCTCGCAGTTGTGCAAGAAGAAGAATAATTAGATTTTAGCCATTTGCGAACATAAAAGTAAGAAAAGAAATACATCATTGTGAGTCATTTCGGAATAGAAATTTTTGTGTGGAGAAAAAGGTTTTAATAATTGCCCAGGAAAGAAGTGCAAATGCGGCATTACGTAATTAAAAGTTCCCCGAGACCCGAGGTGGTAGGGATTACAAATAAAACTCAACGCCCACGCATCTGAAGAACAAAAATTATTTAATATCTCAGAATTGTACGATCGATTTTCATGTGCAAAGAAGTCAGTTTACGTTTAGAAAACGAACTGTCCAGAGATATAATTTTCAATAGTGTGCGACTATTACTTCAAAAGTTAGTTATGAAAAAGGCGAGGATTATATCTTTTTAGCCAAAAAGTATAAAAGTTCTGGCAGAGCCAGACCAATCATGCAGTTTTCAGACGGCCCGAGGGGCGTCACAGTGTCACATCGTATATGCAGTTTAGAACAGACCTCGTGCAGAGGTGCTGCATCACATCGTATATGCAGTTATCAGTCAGCCCAGGGGACGTGACGTTGGAGCATCACAGCACATGCAGTTTCCGAGAGCCCGAGGGCGTCGCTGTATCGACAACCAACCAGTTCCGAGACGCTGCACGAGGAAGCATCAAGTATCATCATAGTATCGCCGTGTGAAGACTTAGGAAAATCCTAGTACAGGATTTAGTCAGCAAGCGTCAGTCTTTATAGTGAAAAGTTCAGTATTACAGTCAAAGTAGGCTGCGAACTTAAAGAACCGGCGATAGGTCTTCAAATAACAGTTCAGTTAGACGACGGAAAGTATCGTAACGTTTTGAAGTACCAATAATAGTGAAACAAACATTTCTAGCAAAGTTAAGGAACCCGATCAGGGTCGGACGAAACAAGTAACGCCTAGTGTACTGAAAAGATAGGAGCTAGCGTGCCGAATAATAAGAAGTGAGGATTTAAAACCGAACGTTGTCTACAGGAGACCAGCGAACAGTAACAAGTAATAAGTTACGAAACTAAAGAATAGCAGTAAAGGCTAGGGAAGTAGGAAGGTCACCGATAAAGTATTCGAGAGGCCGTACACAGGATAGACTTTAGCTAGACAAACTAAATAGTGTCTAGAAAGAAACGACTTCGAGCTAGGAAAAATAGAAGCCGACAGTCAGAAAACCTGATCTGAAGAAATTACCGTTCCAGGGAGGGGAGATTGATTGAGACTTTCATCATCTTGCCAGATAGGGAGCCAACGTCTAAGAGTGTCAACCCTTGGAAACGGGAAAGAAGGAATCACGTGTGTAAGGCAAAAGCAAAGCCTCAGTGATTGAAAGCAGCGTAATATAGTAAAATTTGTGTTAGTGTAATAATTTTTAGTGAATTTATTTGTGTATGATAAAAGAATACAAAATTGTATTCAATATGTTACCAGTGTTTAAATTAACTAATGTGTATGTGTATCAAGAAGTGTCATTGTGTGAAATGGAATTAATCAAGATGGCTTAAACACATTGAGTGGGCGAAAATGAAACATCGCTGGAAAATTCGGTCGGTGACCGACATACCATGTGAGTAACCATTTCATTATGTTATGTGTTGGGGAATATTTGTGTACAATCCACCTGAGAATGAGAGAATAGGGATATTTTTTAATAACAAATAACAGGATAATAGCGCGATCTGAACGATAAAAATTGAAAAGTAAAAGATAATTCTGTGAAATGGATAAATCCCTTAGGGGAAATGTATGAAATAAAATATCAGTGTATTTGATAAATGATTTAATTATATGAAAGCAAGCGTAATAATAATAATAATAATAACAATGGTATAAATGAAGATTATGAGGAATTATAGAAAAGTAGTAGCTTTTGAGCTCCTTCAAAAGAATAAATACATGTTGTGAACAAATGTTCTTAAGATAAAGCGATTATTGCACGGGAGAGGATTAATATAAAATTGAGATGTAAAATCAAATGGTGATTTTTGAATTTATCAGTTCTTTGGAAGGCAACTTGGCTAAATAATATGTAAGCGCGGGTAAGCGCATTAAAGAATTTTGTCACGCTAGGAATGCGTTAAATATACTTGGTAAATTAATTATGAGGGGCAGTTGGTCGTGGTAATTGAGCTATGGTAAGTCCTCTACATAGTGATGTGATCACGAGGCCGTTGTGTGAATATTGTAAAAGGGTGCGAAATAGTTATTGTATTATGAGCGCAGGTTCAAGGCAGAGGTCACTATAAGTCGCTAATGTATAAGTCCTCCAGTATGGGTTATGGTTCCCGAGGCAGTTGAAAGAGTCGAACCTAGATTCGTCTATTGTTGAAGCCCCTAAATATTTGTTGTTGTATTGAATTACTCTTACCCACCAATGAGGATACTTCATAATTAATAAATGCCAAGGTTACGAGAATGGTCTAATGAACCTAAATAAGTTGTTAAAATAAGTGAATGAAAAGCCTTGCTTCTTCAAAGAACTACGTTTAAGAAACAGTTGTATGAAGCTAGGAGTCGCTTGTCCCGTGTGGGCGTAGACCGTGAAGTCTCCCTCCCCGCAATAAATCACGGTAAGTGGCCAGGCCAGACCCCTCGTCATTGATGTTGTGGTAGGTTTGAATAGCCGTCTGTTTTGATGTTATAATACACAGAGTGTTTAGAGTTGGTTTTAACAGCCCGGTCTTCCAACCGAGGTTCTTGTAGATGAAAATTACCGCTTGCAAGTTCCGATCGTTGCTTTCTATTGATATGATGGTCTTTTAAGACAAATAATGATAAATCCCTAATGTAATGTTATATAATGGAGTGATTCACGAGTTCAGTGAAGACAATTAGATTCCGGGAGTGATCTTAATTTTTGACGTGTTCAAGTAGTCTTCAGTAGCTCGGGAGTACGCAAGTGTTTTCCCAATCACAGTAGTGAATTGTTGATTTGAGAGAGGTGGTAACATGAGAACATTGTGAAAGCCCAAAGTTTAAGTAAATGAGTAACAGTACTTTAATAAGAATTATATATTGTTTTAATTGTAAAATACTCATATAATAGATAGTGATGTGTTGTAAAAAAAGGATAAAACAGTTTATATTGAAAAGTATCGAGCCTATTGGAGCTCTTGATTGTATTGAAGTTTAAAAGGACACTATATGGAAGTGAAAAGAAATATAAGTTTGTTGGTTTATGAAAACCATTTATTATGATTTAACCTTTGTTTTATTATGTATTCCTTGTTGACTCTGAACAAGTTAGAATTGGGTCAGTATTTTATTTGTTTAATTTGTTGTAACGCCATATATTTGGTTAATTAAATGTTTTATAGTAGGAGTTGATTTGTTTATTTATTTTGGAAGTGTATCCTCTATTTAATCCAAAATGTGTACGTCACAGAGTGGGAGAACATACCATAACCCCGAAAATCCCGATTTGAGCATTGCTGGCATACTGTGATTTGCATATTTCATGCTGAAAAGGGCACAATAGTTCGCTCAGAGTATCAACCCCACCTTTAGTGGAATTGTAAAAGTGAATCATTTCTGGTTTGAACTGTTCTGTTGTTTCATCAATAGCATCATCATGGTGCATACTGGATGCTAAGATGACGTTTTTGCCCTTTTAGGCACATATGAGCATATAGTGACGTTTTCTTGAAATCCGAACATACTTGAGTTTACAGGGCGTTCTCTTGTGTTAACAAACAAAGGAGGTAGCTCTCTCTTATTTTTCCGAACTGTACCTTCAACTGTTAGTCTATTCCGGTCATTCAATTCATTAACCAATGGAAAAGAGGTGAAATAGTTGTCTAAAGTGATATTTCTACCAGTACCAGTTATTGGTCTTCTTACAACGTTGTGTGCATTTGTTTCTTGTTTTGTGGGGCCGATAACCTAAATGTTAGGCCCCTTAAAACAACAATTATCATCATCATCATCATCATGTTTCTTGTTTCAAAGGTCCGAGCGGTTGTTGACCAACATAAGGCTCGCAATACAACATGTATCGTGTTTTTGCATCAACTAGTAAGAACAATTTCAACCCGTACTTATTAGGTTTATTCGGCATATACTGCCGAAAAGAGCAACGACCCTAAATGTAAGAAGCATCTCATCGATGGTAGCATATTGACATATGGTATATTTTTTCTTGCAAGCCTCCGTGGCTTAGGCGGCAGCACGCCGGCCTCTCACCGCTGGGCCCGTGGTTCAAATCCCGGTCACTCCATGTGAGATCTGTGCTGGACAAAACGGAGGATGACAGGTTTTTCTCCGGGTACTCCGGTTTTCCCTGTCAAAATTTCATTCCAGCAACACTCTCCACTATCATTTCATTTCATCTGTCATTCATTTAATCATTGCCCCAGAGGAGTGCGTCAGGCCTCGGCAGCCGGCACAGTTCATATCCTCGCCGCTAGATGGGGGCTTCATTCATTCCATTCCTGACCCGGTCGGAGACTGGAAGCAGGCTGTGGATTTTTTTTTATAGTTTTTCTTGCATTTTTCAGTATTTTTTTTCAATCCTGCGTCTCTCTTCTCTTGTGTCAGTGTCATCGAAGCGAAGGTGTCTCAAAAGAAACAAAAATCGTTCACGTGACATTGCCAACCAAAATTTTTCAACTCCATTGCCTTCACGGTCCCACAATTCTTTCAAGTTTAGTCGGCTACTTTTCAAAATACCTGCTAAATAAAGCAAGCCAAAGACAGTTTCCAATTCAATCATGTCAGTAGGCTGGGCTGACCTTTCTCTAGAATAATTAGGCCTACATCTTTCAATATACAAACTAGTGTTCTCGAATATAGTTCTCACAATTTGATCATCAAAATGCAATCACCAGCAGTCAATACGAGTTTGGGCATTTCTAGCGTCTCCTTTGACTCCTGGTTAGTGAATGACAATATTGTTTTGCCGTGTTCTTACCGAACGTTCAGGAGGGCGATGTATTTTCCATTGTGTAGTCTAGTCTTTTCCTACGTAGACGGGCACTCTTCGTCCAGGGATTTCTGGTATGGGTACATCTTCTCCCATGTCTGCTTCATTATCGGTTCCTTCTTTCTCTGTGTCTGTATTTTCGGAAAATTCAGAGACATAATCTTCCTCCTCTCGATCAGACTGGTCAAATTCCTCTTCAGTATAATCATCACTGTCAACTTCGTCGAGAAGTCTTCTTATTTTTTCCCTTTCAGCTTCACTTGCCATTTTAATGTCAAAATTCACATTAAATAAAAGAAAAGAAAACGTTTTACACTCGTAATTATCTTGCACAGTCACTTTATTGCCACGTAAATCAAAAAGCACACACTCCCAACCGTGTGACGCGAGAACTGGCGCCTCGTCTGACAGACCCGATGGCTAAATAGCAACAAAACTAGTTGAGGTACGGCACGGTCGACTGCAAGTCGGTAACTGATATGAGGAGGGAAGCAGCTACCCGGGGTTTCGTGACCTTGGGCCGCTCCCCCTACCAATGGCAACCAAAACATATGTGGTCGGGTCTGTGAGGCGAGGCGCCAGTTCCGCGGTTAAAAGGCGGGCTTTACAAATGATTATTTATTGGTTATTGACTTTTAACCTAACAAGATGGTAGCTGAAGTTTAAGCTAACCTAACCTTACCCACGAGGCGTGATTAAAAATTACCCACGCGGCGAATGGTTATATATTATGAAGCAATAATGCTAGAGACTTGTACGAGAAGTCATAGGACTCGGGGTGACGTCCTCTTTCCTATGGAGAACTTGTTATATTAAAAAAAATGGTTTGGGAAAGTAGACTATATTTTTAAACTAATAATTATAGAACGTTGTGTAATGGCTTAAACGAAAGACCTTTATACCCTTTATCGTTCACACAAACAATATTTTTTTTTCAAAAAAAGTTCAACTTTGAAAGTAGCCTATATTTCCCAAACTAGGAGTTTTACTGAGTCGTGTTTTTGACTTAAATTAAAGGTCTTAGCCCCATCTACCCCTAAAATAAGTCCCAGGTCTCAAGGACAAAAACTAGCAGTAGTGGGAAGTTGACAGAGTTGCTGGGAGTCTCATGTGTGTCTTAGCCGTATAGGCTATATGGCTATATGGTTATATGATGATAACTCGGGAAGAAATGGTCGGAGAGGATCATGCGAGGACTTGTTTTATGGGTATTTTTTCTAATCTATCTTATGGCGCACTTATTTTTTTACATTACGAATTTTGAAAATGAGGGAACCTTTTTTTTGTTAAATCAAGTTTTTTCAGATTTTTGGTGAGATCTTGGGAAGAAATGATGGTAGGACGATGTGTGAGGTAGCCTTTTTTCAGTGCGTTGCTGTCTATTACATGGCGTATGAAGATGGGCAAAATTTTTGAATATAAGGGAAACGGAATTTTTTGGCAAAAAAAAAGAAATTGATTATTTGTTATATCTCGCGAACCAATTGTCGTACGACGGCATGCGAGGTATCAAATTACTCGGGGCGAGGCTCCCCTTTTGAATATATTATTTATTTTACAAATTTTGACAAAGGGCCTAACTACACAGTTTTAAAAATTTTGATTTTGTTGATTTTTTAATTTTATTTAATATTTGTCGCAGAGAGAGACGGTACCGGTTATGTTTAAACGAGCATGTCGCTGGCCACGGTGGCTATGGCCAATGGTTCAATCGATATCTCGCAAACCATTGAACGGAGAGGGTCATGCGACGACTCGTATTTTTTCAATCTTTCCTATGGCGCACTCATTTACTCAAATATTCCAAAACGACAAGGTCATCGACCTGAGATTTTATAAACTATAATCGGAGAGGGTGAAGTGAGGTGTTGTATGACTCAGTATGGTCAACTCTTTCCCATGGCCAATGGATTTACTCAAAATACCCAAAACGCAAGGTCATCGACCTGAGATTTTATAAACTAATAATCCGAGAGGGTAAAGTGAGAAGTTATAAGACTCAGGATGGCCAACTCTTTCCCATGGTCAATGAATTTACCCAAAGAAAACAAAACGGCAAGGTTATCGACCTGAGATATTGTAAACTAATGATCGGAGAGGGTGAAGTAAGGTGTCATAGCACTCAGGATGGTCAACCCTTTCCCATGGTCAATGAATTCACCCAAAAGACCCAAACCGGCAAGGTCATCGACCTGAGATTTTATTAGCCAGTAATCGGATTTGCATCTATGAGGTGCCGTAGGACTTGGGGTGACACTCCTTTTTGTTATGCTGGACTTATTTTGTCGATTTAGCTAAATTTTAACAAACAGCTAGTCATCCGCCCATCATATTTTGTGAACCAATAACGCTTAGACACTTTTCACAAATGGATTTACAAATTTAAACAACATGTAACTTATGGCCACGGCCGCTTCCTTCTCAATTCTCATGTGAATTCCAAAACCAACAGCGGTGCTACGCTCTCAAACGCGAAACGCTAGACTTACCATCGGCTATGGTGGAAGTATATTTTAGTTGTTTACCCATTATTAACTGTAGACAAATGCTGGGATGATACCTTACGAGAGGCCACGGCTGTTTCCTATTACATCCTTGCTTAGTTTTATTTATTTTCACTTATTTATTTTTTCTCTCACAATGACACGCAGGTCGCCTACGGGCATTTACTAATAACGACCTGGTCATAAGTTAGGAACCATCTCAACATTTGCCTGGTGTTAAAATAAAAAGCCATGGAAAAACATTTTTAGAACATCCGAGGTAAAAATATATCTCTAGAGTGCACATAAATAAGTCTCTCCCAGAGCCGACAATCTGACCTTGAGCCACAATGGCTTCTGTCTCTGGCATGTATCGCTTATCAAAAAAGCATTGGGTCTCAACTGACACAGCTTCCGCTGTTACCTCTCTGCCGGACTGCTTAGTGAGAGCCAGTCTGGTTCGTTGCGGGCTTGATAATGGAACATTAAAATTATTTCCCAGCGTGTATTTTAGTGTATCATTTTTCGACATATCAGGTTGCCAAGCTGTGACATTCGGTTGTAGTGACTGCTTTAACAGGTCAAGGCGTACGCTGTGCGGTAAATAACTCCTATATTAATTAATTGGTTTCAAAAAAGCAGCCAAAGTCTTATCTCCCAAAGCCACGTACACTCGCGTATAAATAAAAAGGGTCCCTCGTGTAGTTAAGCCCTTTGGCATAACATTTTTGCTAAATCAATAGTCCTCAACAAAGGGGACATAACAGCTTTCGTTTGAGCCCACACAAACGTGTCTGAGCGTTATTGGTTCACAAAATATAATGGGCGGATAATCTAGCTGTTTGTTAAAATTTGGCTAAATCTACAAAATAAGTGCGGCATAGCAAAATGAGTGTCACCCCAAGTCCTACGACACCTCATAGGTGCAAATCCGATTATTGGTTTATAAAATCTCAGGTCGATGACCTTGCCGTTTTGGGTCTTTTGGGTAAATTCATTGACTATGGGAAAGGGTTGACCATCTTGAGTGCTAAGACACCTTACTTCACCCTCTCCGATCATTAGTTTACAAAATATCAGGTCGATGACCTAGCCGTTTAGGGTCTTTTGGGTAAATTCATTGACCATGGGAAAGGGTTGGCCATCCTGAGTCCTACAACTTCGCACTTTACCCTCTCGGATTATTAGTTTATAAAATCTCAGATCGATGACCTTGCCGTTTTGGGTCTTTTGAGTAAGTCCATTGGCCATGGGAAAGTTGACCATTTTGATTCCTACAACACCTCACTTCACCCTCTCAGATTATTAGTTTATAAAACACAGGTCGATGAGCTTGTCGTTTTGGGATAATTGAGTAAATTATGGCGCACTGCTATAGGAAAGATAGGACAAAATACCCTTAAAACGAGTCATCGCATAACCCTCTCCGATCAATGTTTCGTGGGATATCGATTGATCGATTGGCCATAGCGACCGTGGCCGGCGACATGCTCGTTTAAACAAAACCGGTACTGTCTCTCTCTACTACAAATATTAAATCAAATTAAAAAGAAAAAATCATAATTTTCAAAATGTGTAGTTAGGCACTTTGTCAAAATTTGTAAAATAATTAATGAATTCAAAAGGGGGACCTCACCCAGAGTAATCTGATAGCTTGCATGCCATCCTACGACCATTGGTTCGCGAGATATAACAAAAAATCTAAATATCATATTAAGCCAAAATATCCGTTTCCCATATTTTCAACAATTTTTCCCATCTTCATACGCCATGCAAAAGACAGCAACGCGCTGTAAAAAAGGATACCCCACATATCGTCCTACCATCATTCCTTCCCATGATATCACCAAAAATCTGAAAAAACATGTTTTACCCACCCAAAAAAAAGTCTCTCTCATTTTCAAAATTCATCATGTTAAAAGAATTAGTGGGCCATAAGATAGATCAGAAAAAATACCCTTAAAAAGTCCTCGCATGACCCTTTCCGACCATTGCCTCCCGAGATATCACCATATAACCGTATTGCCTTATAGCCTACATGGCTAAGGCACACATGCGACTCTATGCAGCTCTGTCAACCTCCCACTACTGCTAGTTTTTTTTCCTAGAGACCTGGGACTTGTTTTAGGGGTAAAGATCTTTAATTTAAGTCAAACACACGACTTTGTGTAATTCCTAGATTGGGAAACATAGCCTACTTTCAAAATTGAACTTTTACGGGAAAATTTAAAAAAAAACAGTATATTGTTTTGTTTTAAAGATAAAGGGTATAACGACCTTTCGTTTACACCATTGCACAACGTTCTATAATTATTTGTTTTAAAATATAGCCTACTTTCCAAAACAAATATTTTCTATTTTTTATTTTAAGTATAACAAGTTCTCCATAGGAAAGGGGACGTCACTTCTCGTACAAGTCTCTAGTATTATTGCTCATAATATATAACCATTCGCCGCGTGGGTAGTTTTTAATCACGCCTCGTGGGTAAGGTTAGGTTAGGTTACACTACAGCTACCATCTTGTTAGTTTAATTGTCAATTGTACCCCCTGATTTCAAGAAGAATGTAATCATCCCTATACCAAAGAAAGTGGGAGCTGACAGATGTGAAGATTATCGTACAATCAGCTTGATTACTCATGCTTCAAAGATCCTGTCTAGAATAATTTACAAGAGGATTGAAAGCCAGATAGAAACGGAGTTGGGTGAAGACCAGTTTGGTTTCAGGAGAAATGTAGGAACAAGGGAAGCTGTACTAAGTCTTAGGCTGATTTTAGAAGGTAGAATAAGGAAAGATAAGAGAACGTTCATGGCTTTTGTAGACTTAGAAAAGGCTTTTGATAACGTTGATTGAACTAAATTGTTTGACATTTTGAAATCAATTGGAATAAAGTACAGGGATAGGAGGGTGATATACAATCTGTACAGAAACCAGACAGCAGTCATTCGAGTTGAAGGACATGAGAGAGAAGCTGATATTCAGAAAGGTGTAAGGCAAGGCTGCAACTTATCACCCATACTTTTCAATCTTTACATTGAACAAGCGATGAAGGAAATTACAGAAAAATTTAAAGTGGGAGTGAAGATTCAAGGAGAAATAATTTCAACTCTGAGATTTGCTGATGACATCGTCATCTTGGCCGACAAGCCTGAGGATTTGAATGAGTTTTTGAATGGTATGGACTCCGTCTTACGGAAAGAATTCATGATGAAAATAAATAAATGAAAAACAAAAATACTGGAGTGCAGCCGAAATAAATCAGAAACCTCTATGGAGATCAAATTGGCAGGTGAAAAGCTGAAGGAAGTAGGAGACTTCTGTTACTTAGGAAGCAGAATAACCAGTGATGGACGAAGCAAAGAGGATATTAAAAGTAGGTTGGCTCAGGCAAAGAAAGCATTTCTACAAAAAAGGAATCTGCTGACATCAAATATAGATTTAGGTATTAGGAAGTCATTTTTGAAAGCCTTTGTCTGGAGCGTGGCGCTCTATGGAAGTGAAACTTGGACTATTGGTGCAGCAGAAAAGAGGAGAATTGAAGCATTTGAAATGTGGTGTTACAGGAGAATGATGAAGATCAGATGGGTAGATAGGGTTACAAACAAAGAGGTATTAAGACGAGTGGGAGAGGAGAGATTTTTCTGGCGACTGCTAATGAAGAGAAGAGATAGGTTGGTAGGACACATACTAAGACACCCAGGGTTAGCAAGCTTAGTTATGGAAGGAAGGGTCGAGGACAAAAACTGTAGGGGTAGACCAAGATTAGAATATGTTAAACAGATTGCCTCCGATGTAGGGTGTCGGAGCTATGTAGAGATGAAACGATTAGCTCAGGACAGGGAGGCATGGAGAGCTGCATCAAACCAGTCAAAAGACTGAAGACTCAAACAACAACCAATAAATAATCATTTGAAACGCCCGCCTTTGAGAGTGTGGTTGCGTGAGGCTGCCGTCCAATCACGTGCGCACTGCGGGAGTGCAGGTGGGGCAGAACCATCGTACCCCATGTACTGGTTTGGTTATGTTTTTAACATCTCTGAACATGAGTCGCATGGGAAGACTCCTTTCTCTCTGCGTTAGTGCATAATTTCCCTCCAACTAATTTGTGCTCACTTCATGATCTTTTTCCTGACCAGCCCTGCCCCTATCGCGTCAGAGAAATTCGGCAGGAAACTAAGGCAGGTATCAAGATCTCGCGCGATAAGCTTGTCAAGAGATATAACTTGGGTCGTAAACAACGTGGATTCTCTACTGGTGACCTTGTTTGTGTGATAAACTTCTGGCGTAATATCCCAGGTCATCAGATGTCGGGTTAACTCCAGCCCAGGTATAGGGGATCTTATAAAATTTTGTCTTTCCGTTCTGAAGTGAATGTAAAATTGGAGGATCTTGTGAAATAGCGCATCTTTAGAACTCACTTAACGTATTGTAAACCTGCTGGTTAACGAGAGAGTGGAAATGTGTAAATTTCAAATGTATGGTTTTGAAAGTCTGTGTTGGTGCGATGTTGTTCGTGCTTCAGTCTGATAGGAGATCACTCATTTGTTCCACTGATATCAAATCTGATATTTTACCTTTTACAATCCTCAAGAGAAGCTGTTTGCCTGCTGCTGATAGTTGTGCTCTGACATGTCGTGTCATTAGGTGATATTGTTTCGAAATTTGAAATGTGTTATGTTGGTATTGCTTATGAAGTTGGCAAAATTTGAATGTTGTATATTTGAAAGGGTTATTTATGTTGGCTTGATTTGCTCGTTGAATTTTATTTTAAGCTAATTTTCTTCTTGTTGTTTTAAATGTATAATTCGTTGCATTGTGAGAACGCCACTTAACATGAAGCCGCCCTGATATCTGTATTTAAAACTGATTGGCAGTGCGAAATTCTATTATATATACTCAATAATTTCTTTAGCTTTGGAAAAGATATATATTATGCCCGTTAATATTTTAGGGTGTGGGGGTATGATTTGGGTTTAACCTATGGCCCGGCTGCCATTATTTCGCTTGTCTCCTTGGCCTGTCGTCCATGCTGGTCAGTCGCATGTAGCGGCTCTTGATATTTTATTTTAATCTTATCTTATTTCATGACTGGTTGCTTTTCAGTCTTCGTCTTTCTCTTAATATTGTTGACCGGTCAATCTTGAATTTTGAATATATTTTTGGTGTTATTTGATTTGTGTTGTGCAATTTGACCACGCTGGTGGTTGTACCTGAGTACTGGTAACTTGTCCCGTGGGAGTTTGTTTTGCTCGGTTTTCAGGGGAATTTCCTGGTATGTCTTCAGGCAAGTGATTTTATTTTGTGATTTATTTATTTTCCTCCTGGGATTTTCATGAACAGGAAGTCTGCGTTTTTTATTATGTATTAATGTTAACGTGTTTGTAGCTGTGTCATATTTTATTCAATTATATTTTGATTACTCTTGGGAACCCTTGTTTTCATTTGTTAAGATTGTCACCAGGTAATGACGGTCCTTTCGTTAGCTCCGGCCTTCCACCCAACAGGCTCAATCCTGAAGTCTTCGCATTCCCTGAATTATTTCTTGGAAACGAAGGACTGTTCGACCGGGGTCCTTATAGTGAGCGCTATGAGGCGTGGTACGCTACAATTTGTGTGTCGGATTCTCAAAGAATGAATCTCTGCGGATTATCACGTAATCCACTACATTAAACACACATTTAAAATATATATTGTGCCCGTTAGTCCGGAGACCAACGCCCACATATGCGTGAACCTGGAAATTGGTTGAGCACGACACTCGGAAAACACTCAGGGCAAAACTGGGTAGAAAAAGGCTCTACCCGAATTCGAGTTCCAGGCTTAAATATAGGAAAGGATGAACACACATTTCTTAAAAACACTCCACTTTTATTTTAATAAAATTATCACACACAAAATATAAATGCACTCCTGCCTAAATCAACAGGGTTGTTAAAATAGAGTATTTTACCCTGAGATTCCTACTAAAAATGAAATTGTGAAAATTACTTAAAATAAGAAAATGTCTTATTTACTCAATAAGTGTCCAAATCGTGCTCACACAATCTCATCCTTCACTATATTATTTACACGGGTCATTTCTTTGACACTCACACTTGGTTTTCTATCATTTTCCACTTATTAAATCCTTGCACACAAATCATAATAATAAACCTGCTTGAAATCAGATATTAATGCTAGCTGACACTCAACAATAACCTTCAAGTTGGTACTTTACATATTTGACAAATATTTTACACTCCCTCATAACATAACTGTACTGGAAAACTTCGCTCATTTAGAAAAACTCATTCATAATATTAAAATGACCACATTCTGAGTAGCTCGATTTCATTATGTCGTGACATCATTTATCTCAAACAGACCATATTCCTTCAAATAATAATAATTTGCACTACCTAGTTAACACAGTTCCATATTATTAAATAGCAACATCCATTTTTCATAATTTCAATTCCACAAGCCACTGTGCTTAAGATCTAGTATTCTCAATATAACGGTGCCATGTCCTCGACATGCTCGTTCAAATGAGGCTTCACCTGCCTCCAAATAATGCAACAATCAACATCTTAAATCACTGCCACAACTCATCCTAACATAATATAAAAAACACACAGAAACTCGTTATATAAGTATCTGGTTTACCACAGAATGAGAATTCAAACCTTTCTAGAATATGGAAAATCTTCTGTCGATCAGCCATTAGTCACTGATATCACCACTTATTTAATATGAATAACTTCAAGCCTTGATAATGATTATTATTATATCTCAATATTTTACATCTCAGATAAACGTTATAACAATTTCACTATATGCCATGAAAGATGGTAACTTCATTATCATTATCATTATTATTATTTTCACTTGGCCCTATTCGAAGTTAAGTGTATACTGATGCATCAAATGAAAACTAGAAATAGCACGAACACTACATTTCGACTTATCATATTCAATTTCAACTCAGGAATAGATCCAAAAATGTGTTTACACAAAACCAAATTTAATCTCGAGGTGTGTTTGAATGTCAATTTTAAGCGTGCGATGATTGTCGCAAAACCTCAGTAAATATATAAAATATGGAAAATCTGAATATAATTTTACACTTGAGCAAAACTTTTAAAGAAAATACTCGAATAAACACCTGGAATTTGCTCAGCTAGAATAAATAGAACTAAGTTTGGATACGGCTCAGCTCTAATAAATAGAACTAAGATTGGATACGCATGACTACGCTAGGCAAAACTACCAATACATGGTGACCGTCTTACCTTAGATTTTGCAGGATGTCGTGTAGGACTTCAGCCCGGCTACGATTGGTGAGTTCCGGTTCCTCCATATGCTAGTTTCTGCACCCCATAGCACACAAGAACGCTTCGATTTCTGGCTGGAATCGGCAACGGCTTCGGACAGCTTTCCATTTTATGGCCCATCATGGATTTTTATGGTCTCGTTATGGTCTGGAATCGACATGTTCTTCTTTCTTCTCTCTTCCTTCTTCTCTAGCCCTTCTCTGGTGTATATTGGATATTTATATCAACATTCATAGCGTGGAAAAACCTATAAAAACTGTTCTTCAGATTGCCGCAATTTTCCGCACACATAATGGAAATGTCAATGTATTGGAGTTCTCGAAAATTCTGCACTCGCTTGGATAATGGTTAAGTATATATGGTATGTCACATAAGCTGCAATATCCACTGCGAGTTCGTCACGTAAAATACTTCACTGTTTGATTCGTCTTCTGCACTTAGTTACTGGTTTCGAACAGGCGCACACTCCAACAGAAAGTTCTAGTGTTAATCGTGCCATGCGACGATCACTGCGGTATTCTTACGTGCAAACACGCTTCACTGTTAGTGAATCATAGTCTCAACTAGTAACCCACACAGCCCATGTTTCATCAATAACTTAATAACTTCAAAAAACCAAGCTCACTTCCACTGGAAAAGACTGAGTGACATAGTTTTCGATTATTCACACTCACCGGCACAAACTTATGTTTTCTTGCACTAAGTTAATACTGGCTGTCGGCGTGGCTTGCGTGGCGTATATTTCGTGCGCACTGGTAACACGGTGATGCGGACTTGAGCACTTCTCGTGGATTAGTAGCGAGGAACACTGAAGCAAAGAAAAGGTGTCTCAACGATCGCTGCTGTGACATTTATACTGCCCGGGGTTGTGGCTTACTGTCCAGGTGACGTAATGCTCCAAAGCTTCTTTCATGTATTTCTCATGAAGGCGTGCCGATAGAAATGTAATGCTTTTCGTAAATTCATCATACAAATCAGGTCTATTTTATAGCGTAGTTATCTCCTCTGATGGGCAACGGGATAAGCTTTAGTCAGTTATTCTCGCAACTTCAAGGGTTTGTCATTCGCTGCACACTCGCGCCTTTCAGCGGAATGGTTCTCCACTTACGCGGCGCTCGTTTGAAAACGCAGATTGGCGCTTTATTCAAACTCCTCAAACGACATGACCGCTCCCGGTCACGGATGCAATATAAACCCACAGAAAGTAAATAAACATTCAAAGGAATTCCATCGATTACTAATGTCATCAAATGTAGACTGTATCAAACGATTGAGAGAAATATGAAATACAACCAGAACGGGATATTCCTGGACGAGAATACATTTACGGAGATCAGATGTATGAATCTTGCTCATGCAGCATTCAACCTGTGTATGTATTTTCCCACGGTCATTCCACGTTTTTTTTTCAGGAATATAGCCTACATTACTTTATGTTCATAAGTGTTTATTCGAACGTAATAATACCTACGTCATGTAATATTGTCCGAATAACGTGATGTTCAACTTAGGAGCAACCTATGTAAATAATTACCATGACCTCACGTCTTGCAATGTAAATCTCGATCAAATTAAAATACTAGTTTTGTTTATATTCCTGCCTGGAATAGACAACAGTAATGGGATGCATCATTGCTCTACAATTTATCGTATTGTGACCGTTTGACCACAGTCCCACGACCACATGAGCATGAATTTCAACATCCGCCGAGCATAAGACTCAAAAACGTCTCGGGGTCTATCTGGGCAATACAAAGAAAATAAAGCAAAAGCTAGCCGAACGGATCTCGAAATTCACACTCCATAAAGGATGGAAGGTAATGCAAATAATTCGAGAATGACACCAATTTCTTAAAATACCTCAGTATAATTTAACTGTCCACTCGTCCTATACAAATACAATAATTCCCCAGGGAGAAATCTAAAATTCCATTCCTGAAAAACAAAACAAAAACATCCTACCCTCACCCTGGGATCCTCATCTAACTGTGATTCCCATATCACTCAAAATAAATAGATAACAGCCAATAATCAAAATTATTACACTACGCGCAAAAATATTCACATGATGCCTGAGAAATTGTCAGTCCATCCCAGCATCTTTTAAATTCATTATTCTAACTCTACAATTATCATCGATGTGCACAAAATTACTATTCCATTCTGACATAATGATTTTATTATTTACAAGTGTATCACTTTTGTATCATATTTCCGCATTTTTTCAATGATCTCAAAATTTGTAGAAATTTTTCACATGTTCAACATAAATATGGAATCTTCTATTCCCAAGATGTGAAATCAAAATCATTAACTCCTTAAACAACCATTCTTTATAATTTCAAAACCAGGTATGTACTCCAAACATTCTTGATCATGATTATAATAAATAATTTGTATCCAATTTTATTCATTCAATTTAATTCCTTTAATTTCTCGTGAGAAAATATGTTATAATTATCCAACTGGTATTTTACAAATATTATTGGATCCGAAATATAATCAGCTGTCGGCCTGATTCTTTTATTCACCATCCGACCTCTAGACAAAATGCCTCTCAAAATACAATTCATGTTGAATGGGACACGGTAAGGTCTTCAGAAAATCTGAAAACCAATTTAGGCTTGAAATACTAACTCATTCCTATTTAAGTGGCTACACCATGTGTGCGATTTTACTGCATTTCCAGAAAGTAGAATTTTTCTGACGATATGCATTACTGGATTTCTATGTGAGCGACTACATTGTCCTCATTCATCTCATACCTGAATATGGAGCAATTATTCGACCCTCAAAACTCGGATTCATTATTCCTTTTACCAATACAAATTTTTTATAACATTAGTCCATTATATTTTCACTTATATAACGACCCCTCAGCTACACAGGTTGGATTCAATCACCATGAGAAATCATGTCACACGCATGTAACCCCATCAAAATTTCCATGATTATAACTGCCAGGCCCATCACATAGATGTAATAAATATCAATGTCTTCTCTAACACACTCCTCTTTAAATCCAGCATTATCTCAAATACATAGGTCCCCTAAATTTATACAAATCTCGTATATGAAAAACCTTCCGTCCCCAAAATTAAACAATCATGCTTCCGACATGCCCTTACACTCAAAAGCTCGGATGTTCACAATTAGAATCCTTTTTTTTTAACGTATGGCTTTTAGTGCCGGGAGTGTCCGAGTACATGTTCGGCTCGCCAGTTTTTGTAGCTGCTTCGAGACGGACACTCAATGGATGAGCTACAAGTACCGTTGGGGAGGAAAGTTGGAATGTAAGGACAAGGAGTTGGAAGCTAGCGGCTGTGGCCTATAGTTAGGGACCAAGCCCGGCATTTGCCTGGAAGGAAGATGGGAAACCACAGAAGACCATCTTCAAGATTGCCGGCGGGGGGGATTCGAACCTCCTCGCCTCCCGGATGTGAGCGACTGCCAGCAGTCATGCCGTGACGACCACGGCTATCTCACCCGGTCAGAATCCATTAATATCCGTTATTATTATCATTAATTATCACCAGGAGTTATTATTACTATTGGAAAATGATCCAAACATATGATAATAATTTATAAGTAACATGACTCGACTATCAGTCATAATGCATTCGGGTTTCACATATCAAACCCATTTACAGCAATATCTTACAATATTTGTTCCAAATCCGATTATCAAAATTTATAAATCCACAGAAAATTGCGTTCCTGTTCAACTATCTTTCCACAAGAATATTATTTAAACATGACATGGATGTACGCTTTCATCCTTGACCAAATTGACTCAATAAGAAAATCTCCTAATAAAAAGATCGATAAAAATTAACAAAAATTAATTTTAATTCATACACAAATAATTTAAACAAACTTCATTAATATGCGAAGCTCTCTAGCACAAAATCTATATATAGAATGGTTCAAAACCATCCACATCGTTGCCTAACGTCATGGATGTGCTTATCCGGCTGAATTCCAAAAATGCTGATTTTTCATCAGAATGCTCCATAATATAAATAGGCTGATACATCCATGAACGTGACTGTGGCTTCTCAAAATATTTTAAATCATTAGAATCCTACTTGGTGGACAGAATAGTCGAAATTGCGAATACAGTACACCAGCTACTAATAATAAAGATGTGGCTTACATTCCGACGTTCTCTTATAAAGACTCCTTCTTATGTTGCATTTCAGCGATCACGTGTTGGCATGCGCATCGGCTTCTGACCAGATGTTCAGGCTGCGTTCCCCGCCTGGCATCCATTATCGTAGACAGCGTTTCCAGATAGCTCCTGACATCTCACCTCCTTTTGGTTTAACCACTCATGATGACGGTTCGATTCATCTTGTAGTTACAAATATGATGCGTATCTGGCACCATAATGTTAACCTTTCGAGTTCCAAGTCTTAATACTTGTAGCTTATGTTACGCCAAAGTCTTGACTAAGCACTTTTCGGCTCTCAATATCTGGAGCGATACACTTATAATCTTAAGAGCGGTTTTTAGAGTACATCAGTACCATTTCTAGTTACAAGGCTATTCATTCCATACGTGAGTAAAGAGTATGCCTCTCCACAGCTTTGCACACACAAAATACTGGGCTCAAAACAATGGCTAAGGTTATCCTACATGTGAGTACAGAGTATGCCTCTCCTTAGCTTTGCACTCATAAAAACTGGGCTCGCCTATGTCGCCTAGCATGGTAGATGAATTTTTCAGGTCCACTCCATATTCGTCGGCTATGTTTCCAGCTCTTTAGACAGGTATCATCAGATTCTATTTGCCAAGCTAATTTAGACCTTGCGCGTACGAGATCTCAAGTCGTTCTGCTCGCTCCTCTCACGCACCTGTTGAGTGCGGCTTGCCTCCCGGCCAGCCACGTGGAGAAAATAGTTCGTGCGCCAGCGGATTCCTTATCTTCAAATATCTTCCGATTCCGTTGATGGATTATCTTGAATCCTTCTTCATAATTCCTGTATATGCATTCAGTGTATTCCCTCGTCGATTCGGAGGTTCAACCTCTTCATATTTTTTCATTACCGTTTCGTATTTCTTTCTTCACGGCGATGCTCTCTCCCTCTGGTGTCAGCTAGATTAAACCACAAGCTTAGATCCGCGCGCTCTTCAAAACTCTTGGCTCAGCCAAGAAAAACAACCTGTTCCCTTCGTCAATATGGGTAAATCATCAATCAACATTTCTATGTCACCTGAATTTTTATTTGAACAATTCACACATTTTTCTGGCACTGGTCATAACATAAGATATAATGGTACTGCTTTGATTTAGTATAGTTAATGAAGTAGTCATATCGTGAATATATCTTTCTTTAAACAAACACTTCAATATTTGATAATTATGACGTAGTCTCGTGGGCATAGTCACATTGATGATATCCGGTGTACACTGTGGTTTAAATAGTATTCTGCCTTAGAAATATCAGTTGTATGAAATGCATGCATAACATGACAAGATGGAAATCAATCATGCTATTAATTGCAGTTGACCTGAATTATTCAGCACAGGGGAACCCATCTCTCTCGGTGAAGGTCACATGTAGTAGAGCTGCTGTCCTATTGGGAAATATATGAGGAGGAGAAATCCACTTCGAAAGTAGTAGCTGGCAAAATATCACAGTAAGAGGTATATATATAGCGTTTGAAATCAACAGTCGCCACATCTCTACTGATTTTATTGGAAGGAACAGTATATGCAACTAACACGTTGCTATTTTCAATAGTAAATTACTACCTCCGACACTACAATTAAACTCCTAGTACCAGCAAGCATGCTTATTTCAATCCTAACCCAAATAATTGTATTTACACTTTACATCAATGTAATATTCATGCAGAATGGCGTTTACGGAACTTTACGAAATAAGATAAAGTAATACGAAGGCTTTAAAAATTCTTCTTCTCACTTAAGTTCAACATTTTTCTATGTAAATTAATAAATAAATCTTCGTCCGTGCAAGAGGTTAGTTTGTAGTGTTTAAAAATTTACATCAAATTTTATATAACACCATGCAACTTCCCTTTCTTCACAATTACGTAGAAATAATAACAAATCAATGAGTTAGTACCTATTTGTCGTTGAATTTTAGTGCTGTAATGTAGAGAGGGGAACCATTATTGGGCGTCTTGAAGCTCAATGAGATATTCAGAAGTAATACTTGTTCACTGGAATCGGAATTTGTCCGTAACAGTTCTGAGTGCTTTCACTCGGTTTCAGGAAAGATAGTCGTTTCCATTCTACTAACTTCATGTTTATGAATGTAGGGTACTTAGGAATAAGACGATTTCACGTCCTCACAAAAATGGTCTTATTTATGGAAAATGTTACATCTAACAAAAAAGTGACTGTTATTCTCCAAATACTCTACATGGAGTAACATGTCTTTCGTAACGGATTATACACACAAACACAAGAATAGTGTACTAAAATAAAACTGGTTTGCTATCCTCCTTGAGAACTACACATTCTTACGTATATATTTAGAACCCCTAAGATATCAGTTAATTCAATGAAACATTAAAATCCAATCAGTAAGAAACTGAAAATTACTATTTAGATTGAATACCCATTTATTAGGTATAGAAGAAATAAGCAAGGAAACGATGTGTCTTCCAAGTGACGCTTATGTAACCACCTGACCTGACTCCTCCACCTAACGTATGTTCACCAGGTAACTTATTTTGGATTGGGTGCCGAATTAGCATGTGTCCTGGCAGTAACTGCGCTAACAGAATCTCTTTAATATTCCCTTATTTTATGCAACAATTATCAAATGGACGCATTATGAGTGACTATCAAGCATTGGAACTTAAAATACCAACCAACCAGCGAGTTTGTTGTCCTATGAGGTGTATTCAATACTTGTTACAACACATTTCACTTCGTCATTGGAACGGCGGATGGTACAACTTGCCTCTCCACCAGAACCTTCTTCCCTTTACTAGCTGCAAGTATAAAAGTGGTCATCATCATCTTCATTTCCCCTTTTCCAGCTGACACTGGGTGGGGGCAAATATGGTTCCTCTCCACTTTGTTCTGTCGTTCCAACATTCCTCTTCCGACACGTTGTTCCAATCCAGGTTCCGTTTACTAATGCTATTCTTCACCGAGTACATCCAACGCATTATTGGTCTTCCTCGTCCTCTCTTCCCTGTCATCCGTCGATCCAGTGCTCTTCTTGGTAGTCTTACTTCATTCATCCGTTTGACATGTCCAAACTATCTCAAAGTGTTTTGCTCCAGTTTGTCATTTAGTTTCTGTACTCCCAGTTCTCTCCGTATATCTTCATTTCTCACTCTGTCTCTCCTCGTTTTCTGGACCATACTTCTCAAGAATCTCATATCAGCTGCCTGTACTCTGCTCTCATTCCTGTTAGTCATTGTCCAAGTTTCTTCTGCATATGTCATTATAGGAACATAATACGCTTTGTACATAACTTTATTAGCCTTCATTTGTTCCATACCAGTCCCCGTACCTGTTGATAGAAAGCTCTCCCGAGTTGTATTCTTCTGCTAATTTTCAAATCTAGTCTAGTGGTCACACTAGAATATTGGTTATTTGCAACTCATACCTAAAGAATGAATATGTCACCACGAAAATATTCACTTGAACAGTTATTGTAGAACATAGCCATTGTATAGGTCTAATTATTACATTTTTGCAGGGCAATGACAGCTGTTAAATGTAGCCACGAAACCTACCAATTGATCAATGCAGCAACGTGTAATTCCTGATAACTTGTATTCTATTACTCGAGCATAATAACAGGTGATCTTATGTCCAAGAGGCGGTTCTGCCGTATGTCGACCACGACTGTCTTTTTGTGCTGTTCCAGTTTACCTCAAACTCCTCTGTATATTGTGGATTCGCTGAGCTGTAATGCCATGTAATGGTAACGTAGCTTTGTAGAAGATCTAAATGTCAACAATGGAACCTTCCTTCTTCACTTTCACTATATCAAATTCAGCTTCATGTTCATCTTTTCTGGAACAACGATTATGTACAGGGCGCAATGTGATTAATTCTTCCAAGTAAATGGTTTGCTCCTGATAAAATTTTTAACTCATTAGCCTAAAGGGCTTTCTAATTCCTTAATTTTCAACCTCATTTTCAAAGTACCTTAACTCCTGCAGTTGCAATTGTCTCCAATCCCGTGGGTTTGATGTAGAAGTTATTTGATGCCTCACTAATTCTGCTATGAGAAAGCCTTTAGTTATGAAGTTAATTAATTAATTGGTATTCTGCCCGAAGGCAGGTCCGAGCCTCCGAAGAGGCTACCCCACGCCGGAGTTTACGTACTGTAGGGTGGCTAGGGCATTTTCGCTCCTCCTTATGTTGGCCAACTGCGCACAGTACCTAGAACCGTTATACCATCCAAGTTCCAACCACGTCAGATTGAAAATAATTGAAAAATTTGCCCTAAATCAGGATTTGACGGCATAAGAAATGTAAAGATTGCTGTAAATGATGCAGTAATGACATTCAACGATGGCATGAAGGGAAGAACTTAAATGTTGAAGAGGCTCAGGTTTACATCTAGGACAAACTGCCACCAAGCAGCAGCAAACCTCGATGACCTTCGGCTTCCCTCAGCGACAAATAGACCCCGGCTTCTACCAAGAAGCTAGAAAATGTAGGAGGAGACTATGACTGGACTATATCACTGCAAAGCCCAATGAGAGAGGAGAAGTTAATGCGCCAGGGGAATTTAAGAAAATTCCAACCATGTGAAACTTTGATCGCTCATTTCCCGAAGTTAATTCTTTCATTCCGTTTCCCTAATAACTCATGAACTTAAAAAGATATTTCAGTGAATGTTTGTAGTCACATTCCTACAATGGTTATCAATTAAATGTACTAGAATGGTTGCCCTAACCATTATAGTTAATAAAAAATAAATAATTTAGAATGTAAATTTTAGAGACCATTAGACCCATTATTTAAAATATCTCGAAATAATATTTCTTCTTGAAATATTTCAATTATTCTAGTACATGTTGTTGCGATGACAACTAGGACCACATTAAAAACAACAATTAAAATGTAACAATATTTAGAAAAGTTACTAGGGGAACCCCATTCTTATGTGCAATATACAGTCGCCATTTTATGCCATATATATCCATGATGATGCAATGTACTAAACATTTAATAGATTTTCTGTGTTCCAATTTTATTGTATTTAGACTGTTTTAAGTGACAACCCCAAACAATTTCTCATTGCAGAGAAAATGAATCACTATTTTGCTGCTGTTGAGGTGTAGTCCCCCCTTAAAAAGTTAGCTCAATTTAATATACTGTTACGTGCCACCCCCCCCCCCCCTAGTGGCACTTTTGTTAACTGGATTACGGTTGTGTAGAAAGCACAACACCAATTACTGCTTAAAGAAATTATTAACTTTATTGTGGCCCGAAAATTACACTACTCATCAGCGAATACAAGCAATTAGGACCTTACTCCAGTTTCCTCAAGTCTCTTCCTTGAGCGCTCTTAGCCCCTTTCACTTGTCAACAGACCACATAAGTTAATCCGTCCTAATGAGTACGGTGGCCTTGACAGAAACTACCTGCTCCTCTCCCTTATGTTCACCGACCACAATTACTTACGATCACTTGCTGCAGGATATTTCGCTGTCCACAAGCTGGGGAAACAATGTCACTGGATTTCGTAACTCGCCCGGCACTTCGTCACCACACTTCTGTCGCACTCGCTCAAGAACACACACCCACAGAAAAACTCCGTCCCCTCACTGTTGAAGCCGCTTATATAGCAGTCCGGTGACTCAATAAATGCTTCTAGATCTATCCAGGGTTCACGGCTTCTCGAGGTTTCCATCGCTGGTCCAGTCACGAATATTCTGGACTATCCCTTTGTCCTAGTAGCCCTGTTGCATAAGGCGCGCGCAATACTGGAGGCAGGACACAGCCCAGCCCTGGGGCAGTTGTGACTCATGCGGCGAGCGATGACACAAACTCACAGCCGTAACACCACCCCCTTCCTAAAAGGGCTGATCGTCCCGATCAATCATTGGTCCGTCTGTGTCCCTCCGTAGGCTGCCAGGCGATCTCGATGCATGATCTTCATCTTCGCCCTCGGGCTCCGCTGGATCCTGTAGACGACATCGTTGATCCGTTTCACGACTCGGTACGGGCCCTCCCAGGACTTCTGAAGTTTGGGTGACAGACCTTTCTTCCGTAATGGGTTGAAGAGCCAGACCAGGTCGTCCTCGTGGAATCCTCCGGCATCCGTCTGCTGGTCGTATCGGGTCTTCATTCGGTCGGTCTCGATCCGCAGTTTCCTCCTCGCGAACGCGTGCACGTCCTCCAGTTGGTCGACCAGTTCTTGACAATACTGGCTTACCGGGATCGGATCATTCCCAGGTCGGCCGAAGGCAAGATCGACAGGTAGACGGAGCTCCCTCCCAAACATGGCCCGGGCTGGTGTGCACCCGGTGGCTTCATGCACGGCGGCGCGGTAGGCCAGGAGAAATAGTGGAAGATGCTTGTCCCAATCCCTCTGGTGCTCGCTGACAACTATTCGGAGATGGTTCTCGATGGTGCGATTGAATCGCTCTACCATCCCGTCGGACTGAGGGTGTAGCGGCGTTGTCCTTGTCTTCCGGATTCCCAGCAGCTGTCCTCTATCCTCTTCAGGTCCTCCGCTAACTTCTTCTGGCCGTCCTCCATCTTCTTCTGGCCGTCCTCCATCTTCTTCTGGCCGTCTTCTAGCTTCTTCTGGCCGTCTTCTAATTTGGCAGTTAGCTCCTTGGTTAAATTCTTCTGGCCGTCCTCCATCTTGGTTTCCATGCCATTTAACTTTTCTAGCAATGCTGCCAATTTCTCCTCCATTTTAGTTGTTTGTCTTGTAAAGGGCATGCACTCACAGGAAAATTCGAGAAAATGACCTGCTCGGGTTTTGAAACCATGACCGTCAGGTGTTGTGCTTGAGTTCGTAATCCCACTTCTGACACCAGTTGTTACGTGCCCCCCCCCCTAGTGACACTTTTGTTAACTGGATTACGGTTGGGTACAAAGCACAACACCAATTACTGCTTAAAGAAATTATTAACTTTATTGTGGCCAGAAAATTACACTACTCATCAGCGAATACAAGCAATTAGGACCTTACTCCAGTTTCCTCAAGTCTCTTCCTTGAGCGCTCTTAGCCCCTTTCACTTGTCAACAGACCACAGAAGTTAATCCGTCCTAATGAGTACGGTGGCCTTGACAGAAACTACCTGCTCCTCTCCCTTATGTTCACCGACCACAATTACTTACGATCACTTGCTGCAGGCTATTTCGCTGTCCACAAGCTGGGGAAACAATGTCACTGGATTTCGTAACTCGCACGGCACTTCGTCACCACACTTCTGTCGCACTCGCTCAAGAACACACACCCACAGAAAAACTCCGTCCCCTCACTGTTGAAGCCGCTTATATAGCAGTCCGGTGACTCAATAAATGCTTCTAGATCCATCCAGGGTTCACGGCTTCTCGAGGTTTCCATCGCTGGTCCAGTCACGAATATTCTGGACTATCCCTTTGTCCTAGTAGCCCTGTTGCATAAGGCGCACGCAATACATGAGGCAGGGCACAGGCCAGCCCTGGGCAGTTGTGACTCATGCGGCGAGCGATGACACAAACTCACAGCCGTAACAATACTAAAAGCACAAGAACTCGCTTTTCTTTTCAACATCTTAGTTCTGAGATAATGCTTTGGGTGCTTTATCAAAATTCAAGAAAGCTTCCTTTATTAAAAAGTTACATACAACATGATCTTAGGCAAACGAGAATTCTCACATACAAAGCATCGAAATCATACAGAAACTTGGATGCATTGTCTGAAGACGAGAATACGCTTTGAGAATCCATCTGTATTATAGTATGCGAGTTAAATGCCGTGGTTTATTTTAAGACATGCCTCATTGTTCTTTCTTCTACAGTATATAAGAAGCCTCTCTCGTTAAATAGCCAGTAAGAATTTTCTTAGCTTCTTGCTCTTCTTAAAGGAACGGTTGTCAAATATAAGCATTTAATGATTGGACGGATGAGGCTCATTTGAAGCTATTAAATCCCAGAGCTGTACGATAACTGAATCCACCCCTCCTTCTCTCTTTCTTTGGCCCTCAGGGCACAAGACAAAAAGTAAGTTTTAATTAAGACGAGCTGAACGCTCGTACTGTTTACATGTAGACAGGCAGGCAAGCCAACCGGCGTGCGCTTTTGTGATTTATAGCGTACCTCACCCTTCTCGGGTGGTAGTGGCTTCACTTACATTCATATTACTGGATGCAGACATCATAAGTCTTACTTACAGAATAAGCGTCAAGGAGAGAAAGGTCAAATGTTACTGCAAAGACACCACGGCTTGGGTATAAACAATATTGTACTGGACTTTATTTCTATTTCCCAGGGGCTCACGATTAGTGGGACATGGGTTAGTGACCAAGGGACTCCAGCTGAGTCCGGCTTTATTTCCATTTGTTGGCCTATTTTCATTTATGAAAAAATACACTTATGAGATCACCTTTTGTCCGTGTGTGTGTATGTGTGTGTGTGTGTGTGTGAGTATGTATGTGTCCCCCTAAGAAAATAAAAATGGCTGGAGCAATTTCAATGAATCTTAGTATGGTCATAGTACTATTTTGTCCGACCCCGACCGGGCCATTCAAAATTTATTACATCTCACAAATCCAACAGGATGGCTGTGCAAAAAACTTCACCGACATTCTATATCTCCGAAACAAATACTGATATCATCCTAAACATTTGTACGGTAATAAAGGCCCCTACTAGAAGTTCACCTATGTGATTTTCAAAAATCTGTTAAGTACAAAACGAGCGAAATTGAAACATTAAAATTGACTTTTCTCACTATTTAACCATCCGAGCGCAGTGAAACACGGTACAGCAAATGTTTATACACATTGTAATGCACTGAAATCTAATTTATGTCAATTGTTTTCATAACCTGAAGATCGCGGGTATGCGTATTTTTTTTTAATTAAAGTTTATTTTTTGTGTCATGATGGGATCTAAGTCAACGTTTGAATAATGAACCTACACAATAATCGTCATCTAATAGTACATAACTCTAAGGCCTACATATATAAAAATCGAACATGACGACCACCCGAAATATTTAGAGGGTTTTCAATTTCCACTGATCTATGACAGCAATCAAACTCAAATTTTATATGATGATAAAGGCTATAAACATAACGTCACCTATGAGACTTTCAATAACCTGGTTTACAAATCCAATATGTTGGCGACGCGAAATTTAAATATTTAAATAGATGTTTCTCGCGATTTAACCATCCGAGAGCAGTGAAACTTGTTACGGTAAATGCTACAGAGTTTAATCCACTGACATCCAATGTATTTGAATTGTTTTCTTAACCACAAGATGTCGAAATTTTAAAATAGCGTTTTTATTTCTTGTGTCTTAATCATTCGATTGAAGTTTGAATAATACACCTATGCTATAATTTTAATGCAATAGTAGTATACATAACTCGATGGCCTACATAATTATATACAAATCCAACATTTCGACCATCCGAAATGTGTAGACGGTTCTCAATATCTATAAATCTATTACAGCAATCAAACTGACATTTTGTATATTTATGGAGGCTATTAACATAAGTAGTATATGTGGAAATAGGCTATTTAGTTCTTCACGAAACTACTTGTTTGTACCGAGATCCTCTGTTTCATCTTCCTGCCCGCGTCGTTGTGTAGTGGCCAGCACTCCTGGCTATCACCGCGGAGGCCCAGGTTCGATTCTCGGCTTTGCAAAGGAGATTTTGGTCTGAGGGCTAGAACGGGGTACACTAAGCCTCGTGTGGCAAAAGTGGGAACAGGCGTGTTATATTCCCAACTCAGCCGTCCTGGATGTGGTTTTCCGTGATTTCCCACGTCTACTCCAGGCGAATGCCGGGATGCATGCTTAATTAAGGCGATGGCTGCCTGCTTCCCAATCCTCATCTGAATTTAAAAAAATACACACACTGCTTTGGAGCGATGTCAATGAAACTCGGTAAGTTCATAGTACTATTTCGTCTGCTCCCGACCGCGTACTTTATAATTCATTACGTTTGATCAATCCAACATGGCGGCTGGGCGAAATATTTAACCAGGATTCTTTATCTCTGAAACTATAACTGATTTCACCCTGGAATTTCGTGCGGTGATAATAGACGTTTATCTATGTGGATTTCAAAACCCTCTTAAGTACAACGCGATTGTGGCTGCCAAGTGAAGTTGAAGCATTTAAATGGATTTTTCTCGCGATTCAACCATCCGAACGCAGTGAAACTCAGTGCAGCAAATGCTTATACACATTGAAATGCATTTACAATTAATTGAGTTCAATTCTTTAGATAACCACAAGATGGCGGATGTGTGAAACTTTAAAATTAAGTTTGTATTTCATGTGTCCTAATCATGCGATCGGAGTCAACGTTTGAATAATGAACTTACGAAACGATCGTCATCTAATTGTACATAACTCTATGGATTACACATTTAAGAATCCCACATGGCGACCATCCGAAATATTAAGAAGGTTCTCAATATCTACTAATGTATGTCAGCCATCAAACTGAAGTTTCGTTTGTTGATAAATGCTATAAACATACGTTCACCTATGGGACTTTCAATAACCTGGTGAGCACAAATTCAATATGGCGGCGACGCGAAATTCAAATATTAAATGGACGTTTCTCGCGATTTATCCATCCGAGCGCAGTGAAACTTGGTACGGTAAATACGTATACACATTTTAATCCTCTCACATCTAATTTATTTCAATTGATTTTATAAACACAAGATGGCGACTGTGCGAAATTTTTTAATCGTGTTTTTATTTCTTGTGACCAAATCATGCGATTGAAGTTTGAATAATACACCTACGCAATAAGCTTCATGAAATAGTACATAACTCTATAGCCTTCACTTATTAAAATCCATCGTGGCGACGATCCGAAAAATTTAGACGGTTCTCAATATCTACGAATCTATTATAGCAATCAAACTGAAATTTTGTATGTTGATAGAGGTAATTTACATAAGTAGGATTAGGATTTTTAATTCCTCACGGGACTACTTGTTAATTTTGTTCTCACTATTCAATATCACTGTATTATTAGGGATAATTTTCCTAGATGCTTCGCCCCTTAAAACAACAATCACTACCATCACCTCATTTCGTCTGTTATATTCTACAAGATAAACAGAACACAAATTAAACCTTATTCCATGATATGATTCATATTGAACCCTGGCCTAGGTTTCTGGTTAATTATTACACTGTAAACCCAGTGTGTAATGCCATTTTATGTGGAATAGAGCATGCCAAACATTCACATAGCACAGGCTGCATGGCAAGGCCCTAACAGTTGAGAGATTTCTATAGGGCGTCCTGTAAATGGACAGTCAATATACCTTGTCAAATGCCAATAAAAGGAGAATACGTCTATTGATGGAAAGTGCACTCACCAGTGATCTAAAACCAATAATTACTACGACTGAGCAAAAGTGGAATTTATTTCCAAATTATTGTACTAATACCAGTTCAATTATTGCAATTTTTCTCAGTAATATTTAAAATTCATACAGCAGTCAGTCGTTAAAAGCCAAAGTCTTCGTAATGCAGTTTGGATCCAGCCGTTACCGGTTATAACTAAATTGCAGATGAAATGTAGGAAAGGTGTCTGGCTGACTCTTTGAGTAGCAGTGGGGTCTTAAACAATAGACTATGCCTTATAATGTGTATTACCCACTCTAAAAATATTTTATGGAGCTATCAGAACAAATCAGCTTTATCTGGGATTGGTAAAGGCAAGTACTCAATTTTGGATTATTGGCAAATGGGATATTTCGATGGTAAGGCTTCAAGTTTTCCTCGATCTTCAATACATAGGATAACATCTCCACTTGCCAAGAAGGCATCCACCGTTCTTTTAACAGAAGGCTGGGTTGACCAAGAGTCTCCTTATAGTTGGCTGATAGTACGGGGAATCGAAAACTGTCCCTCTAGTAAGAATGCTAACGCTGTATCCGCTGAGTCACGGTAGCTTGCTATATATATGTAAGTCTACCCTTTATTATTTCCGTTTGCCAACGGGGTCAGGGATGAGATGTCTTTGTTGCAGATTACTTTTACGGCCGGATGCCCTTCCTGACGCCAACCTCATGAGAGGAGTTATTGAGAGCTGAAATTAATGAAGATGAATTAAACTTGACAAGGATGTGGAAGGAAGTGGCCTTGGCCTGTTAGAAGGCACCGTCCCAGCATTTGCCAAGAGTTGAAAACGGGAAACCACGTGAAACCATTTCAAGGACGGCCGACGGTGGGACTGGAACCCACGTCTAGCGACTCCGCAGAGAGCTTGGCCCCATGGCCTTCTGTACTGCTGCGCTTTAACGAGCGCAGCTACTGGGACGTTGGTAGCTTGCTATATGAAGTGGTTATTGTAATACTGTATAGTAGCAGAGTTTTACACCTCCAGAATGTAGACCTATTGATTATAAGGCAACAATTGAAAAGGACTCATTTTATTGACACACGGTCCAGTCGACAGTAATCAGGATGAAAAATGTGTAAATGCAAATGCAGTTTCACGAGTGGTATAAACAACAAGAGGCAACTATCAAACACAATTTGCAAGTCTTACTTCAGTGGAGTGACTAAAGTTCTTCCTCTTTGCATGTGTTCTGGGTGTTGGGAGATTATTTCATCATTAGCGGGATCAGCGGAAGGCCCAGGGGAATATTTTAACTCAGGCTCAAGAGTTCTCCGTGAACAAACTTGGTTATACGGAGACTTGGGGAATTGTGACTTGATAGAATTTATCACGAGTGTTCGGATGTGTTTACTACTTGATGTGTGGCATAAAGTGGAACATCCGTTTTATCTAACCCCTACAATGAAGTACAATCAACAGCTTAGTGCATACCTCTTTTGAAGACGGAGATGAAGTTCGGTGAATAGAGAAAGATGAAGAGGAACAAAGAAACATTGAATATTGATGATAATTGTTGTTTATTATTGTGACACTAATTGAGGATGAGTAAGGGTAAAAGCCCGGTCCTGGCACAGGGGCTAATGCGCATGATGGCTGCCGCGCGAGTCCAACACCATGCTGGTCGTATGGAGGGATAGTCATAGCTGGCACAGGGACTTATGCGCAAGATGGCCGCCGCTCGAGTCTAAGCCTATGCTGGTCGTATCGATGGAGAGTCATAGCTGGGCCAGGGCAAGTGGACAAGATGGCTCCCGCGCGCAATTACCTACTTAGATGGCGCGCTTTTCAAATAAAGATGGTGCTCATATCTTAACCTAACCTAACCAAACCAACGAAACCTAACCTAAGCTAACCTAACTTAAGCTAACCTCCAAAGCTGAACCAGGGGCTAATGCACACACCCGAAGTACGTGAGACACACGCAACTATCTAATGCTAGTCTTATATAGGGTGAGGTAATGCTAGCGCCGTGGTTACTACGCAAGATGACAGCCACGCACAACGAGCTCAGGATTACAAACTCTAGTAAGTTAACTATAAATGCTATACATAAACTCTTATCGCAAGTGTATCAACATTTTTATAAACTTGGTTAACAAATCCATCTCCACGGTCTACTCTTCCTTCGTAAGGGCACCGTGCATTATAGTTAAGTTTTAATAAGTAAACGCTTTTGTGCCTCTCCTCCTTTACTTGGGCTTGAGACCGGCACTAGGGCGTAACCCTAGAGGCAGAGTTAACACACACAGGCTACGGAGAAATTAATCTCGCGTCAGAGGCCTTTTCATTCACACACAGGCGTATAGAGAAATTAATATCGCGCCAGAGGCGTTTTCATTCACACACAGACTTACGGACAAATGAATCTCACGCTAGACGCCTTTTCATTCACACACAGAATTACGGAGAAATTAATATCACGCCAGAGGTCCTTCAAATATAAGTAAAGGGCCAGAGTTTACGTGCAGTAGCGTGGCCACTTCATTTCCGCTCCTCATCCCACCTCAACATCAGGCAGGTCCAATTGAACACAACATAGTTGTGATACACCGTACCAGACCATTGCTTTCTAATGCTTGATAGCGCCGGGAATTAAGCGTGGAACCTCCGGGGCGACAGCAAAGAGTGCTAGCCGCTACACCATGAGGTGGTCTCGATGATAAGTAGTTTCTATGTATTACTTTGTTTTGATTTGTCCGTGCTGTTACTGCGTTCGTCACATTTTTAATTTGTGCAGTTGTTTCATCTTCTTTCCTTTTTCTGTTTTCTATCCTTATACATCCTTGAGTATTGATACCCTCTTTCCTTTTGTCGTTGCTTGGTCGGTGTGGTTTTCCTGAAGTTGTTTCGTTTTGTAACTTGGTTTGCTTGGTGCTCTCGTCATTTGTGTTAGTGCTGATCACTAAATCTCTCGGTGGACCAATTTTTTGAAGTGACGGATCTGTCGATCTATGACTGTCAATTCCCTTTTTTTTTTCCCTCTGTGTGTAATTTGATCCTGTATTTCTTCCGATTTATTTTGCATGTCCTCGTTTTAGTCTTTTCTTCTAGGTATCGCTTCTCTCCGTCTATGACTGGAATTTCCCTTTTCTCTTCCTTTCTGGATAACGTGATTTTGTACTTCTTCTGTGTTTCTTTGGTTTGATTTTCCTGGGTTTGTTTTGAAGATAGGATTTATCTCTTAATTAGTTATGGTCTATGTATTTGTTTGATGCAGGTGGAGTGATATCTTTCCTGTTTAATTTGAGGATCTTGATATACATAACTTAGCCATTTAAGTATGGCCAACGGTTGTGTAATGACCATAATCATGTGTAGCTATACCATCAGAATCAATTATTCTTTTATCATCAAGAGGGCACAAAACATTATTGTTTAGCTTTATAGATGATATGTTATGCTGTTTAGAAGCGTTAATATTTATTGGTGTCCTTTTTATCTCGTTCTTCATGAAACAATCCTGATCATCTTAAAACTTATACACTTTTTAACAAGGCCACTGCTAATACCTTTAATCTTTTTATTGCTCTTCCATCTGTGTCTAAAGAGTACATTTGGGCTCTAAGTCCAAAATATGTTTACATAATACGTCCACAAGCCTCGTCTTTAAATTTTCCCAAAGTTTACTTGTTTGATGTAAAGTAACATATGTGATTAGTAGGATAATCAGATGTGTCCATGTGTTCAAGATAATTCAACTTGTCTTGATAAACATCTTTTGTGTTTACCAAATAAATAAAGGAATAAATGTCCATGTACCTGAGTTTAAGATTTTCGATACCATAATGGTTGGGTAAGGTTAGGTTAAGCCAAGGTCACCATCTTTATTTGAAAAGCGCGCCATTCAAGTAGGTGATCGCGCGTGGGAGTCATCTTACCAACTTACCCTGGACCAGCTATGAAACTCCCTTGATACGACCTGCATGATGATAGACTCGCGCGGCGGCCATCTTGCGCATTAGCCTCTGTGCCAGGACCGGCCTTCTACCCCTACTTCGATGGCATGTACAACTTCTAAGCAACTGGTTAGTTGGATATTAGGAACCAACTTATGTGTAAGATGAGTTTTAGCTCTACTCTCTTGGTAAACACTTTATTGATATCGTCTTTGTGGCAGATTTTTTTAAAATACTGCACGAACTAAAGACGTGCTAGGTAATGTTTCATATTTCGATTTAATGCTGTATTTACTTCCATCATGTGCACCCCTACAAAATTCTGTTTGTTTATTTCCAAATTACCATAATTAAAATTACTTAAGTTATTGTAATACTGTATTTTTTGTTGCCACCGGGACTCGGTGTCCAATTTCAATGTGTAATGATAATAATGATGATGATAATAATAATAATAATAATAATAACAACTATTATAATACTATATAATATTAAATTATTTGCATCAAATATTAGTATCCATTTCCGTAAAATTAACTTGAGAATTCCCCGTTTAATTCCACACCAACATCAGTCATAGCGTACGATTTCTTCATATGAATTGTTAGGTGTCAGCGATTCAGAATACATAGGTTAAACTGCAAAATATCGAATCATACATAAACATTAACTAATCTCATTTATATTAAATCTTACGATTACAAAGTTGCACCAATTCGTGATTTAGAGCAGTGCGATACAGTAGGGATAAATATTTTCCCGTTAACAACATAAATATGCGTTGGGAGTCAATATAGTCAGAACAGTTTAAATGTGTTATGTATTGCTCTGTTTATCCAATAACAGATTTTGTGTTTCCGAAAGTTTACGAAAGTTGACTTAGCGCAGATTGAAATCCACCTCCTCAATAAGAAAACGAAATCTGTGTTATTTACCCACACGCCCAAAGTTTTGATTATACAAGGAGAAGCATCTATGAATATTTTCAAACCCTCTATGAGACATATCATTGTTAGGTCTTCTCTAAAATTGGATTTGGGGAAGAAAATATTACGTTGGGGTTCCACCCTTTAAAACACAAGTCAGTCATCATTATGAATCGCCTGGTGGATAAGGATAATAATGCTCATTCACATACTTTCCCTTATAAATTGACTTAATTTTTAGACAAAGATATCGTCGTATCAGCACTAGGAACTTAGTAAATATGTGTTGGTATGGGTCTGAGTAGACCTGTCTACCCATAAGACAAAACAGAATATTTAAAGTGCATCAGTAATTAAATTAAGACCTTTTCTAATATATCCCTGAAGTGAGTGCAGAAGAATGTAAGAGCACACCTTTAACTAAGTCATTCAGTCTTCATCCCGTAGGCTGAGACGATTCTTTCGAACTAGGAGTTTCCATGAGTATATTTAGCAATAGAAGCTTAACGTACTGACAATAAATAATGTTTGTAATCCCGTGATTCTACGGTCAACGAGGAACGACAAATAAACAGATTTATGTTTCCCGCCAAGGAATTTCTTTGGAAATGAATACTCTTTAGTTTAATTATATGATTTAATGCTGTCAAAGCCATCGTAAGTTCATCTTCAAACATAGCATATAATCAGTTTATCAAAATTTCCGATTTACCTCATTTTTAGCCTACTTTAATTTATGAAAAAATAGGCTTAAGAGATCACCTTTTGTCCGTGTGTGTGTGAGTAAGTGTGTGTCCCCCCGCCCTAATAAAATATAAACGGCTGGAGCAATTTCAATGAAACACGGAAAGATCAAAGAACTATTTCCTCCCACCCCGACCGTGCCCTTCAAATTTTATTACGTTATAGGCTACCAATCCAACATGGCGGCTGTGTGTAATATTTCACTGACATTCTATATCTCCGAAACAATTACGGATATCACCCTGAAATTTTGTACGGTGATAAATGGCACTACTAGAAGTTTAGCAATGTGACTTTCAAAAACATGTTAAGTACAATACGAACATGGCGACCAAGCGAATTTGAAACATTTAAATAGACTTTTCTCGCGATTTAACCAACTGAGCGCATGGTAACATGGTGGAAACATGGTACAGCAAATGTTTATACACATTGTAATGCACTGACGTTTAATTTAGTTCAATTTATTAGATGACCTCAAGATGGCCGCAGTGCGAAATTCTAATTTTAAGTTTTCATTTCTTGTGTCCTAATCGTGCAATCGAAGTGAACGTTTCAATAATGAACCTACGCAATAATTGTCATCTGACATATATAAGAATCCAGCATGGCGACCATCCTAAATATTTAGACGGTTCTCATGACGGCAATCAAACTGAAATATGTTAGTTGATAAAGTCTATGAATATAAGTTCACCTATGGGACTTCCAATGACCTGGTGAGAAAGAAATCAAACATGGCGGCGAGGCGAAATTTTAATATTTACATAGACATTTCTCGCGATTTAACCATCTGAGATCAGTGAAACTTAGTATGATAAATGCTTATGCAAATTGAAATCCACTGACATCTGAATTGTTTCAATTGGTTTCATAACCACATGATAGCGCTGTGCGTATATTCAAATCTTGTTTTTATTTCTTGTGTCCTAATGATGGGACTGAAGTTCGAATAATACACCTACGCAATAATCTTCATGTAATAGTACATAACTCTTATGGCCTACATATATAAAATCCAACATGACGACTATCTGAAATAGTTAGATGGTTTTCTTTATCTACGAATCTATAACAGCAATCAAACTGAAATTTCGTATGTTGATATAGGCATTTAACGTAAGTAGGATATATGAAAAGAGGCTATTTTGTTCTTCATGGGACTACTTGTTAGACAATCAATACATTGCTTCATACATGTCACTTAAATCTCATACATAACCTATCAAATTCAGTAACTTAGGAAATTCTACTTTGAGAAATGCAATTCAACCACGTCGATGTTTATAGTAGTTAGCAAACCTGCCGGTGATTGTCCTACTTTTGAAGAAAATACATCATGATATTTTACATGAAAGAATATCGCCGGTCCCTGAAACAGATATTATTAAATTAAATTACGTATTGCCTATTACGACTATTAATTTAATTCCAACAAGTAGTTCCGTGAAGAACTCTACTGGCTATTTTCACATATCCTACTTATGTTAGTTGTCTCTATCAACATACAAATTTCAGTTTGATTGCTGTAATAGATTCGTAGATATTGCGAACCGTCTCCATATTTCGGATGGTCACCATGTTGGAATTATATACATGTAGACCATAGAGTTATGTACTATAAGATGCCGATTTTTGCGTAAGTTCATTATTCAAAAGTTCACTTCGATCACATGATTAATACACTGGAAATCAAAACTTAATTTTAAAATCGCGCACAGTCGCCCTCTTGACGTTATGTGAACAATTGAACTAAATTAGACGCCAGTGCATTACAATGTGTATATACATTTACTGTACCATATGTCACTAGGCTCAGACGATTAAATCGCGAGAATAGTCTATTTAGAAGTTTCAAATTCGCTTGGCTGCCATGTTCGTTTTGTAGTTAACAGGTTTTTGAAAGTCTCATAGATGAACGTCTATTAGTGCCCTTTATGAGCGTACAAAACTTCAGGGTGATATCCATAATAGTTTCGGAGATTTAGAATTCCGGTGAAATATTTCGCACAGCCGCCATGTTGGATTCGTGAAACGTAATACAATTTGAAGGGCACGGTCGGGGTTGACCAAAATAGAACCATGACCTTACCGAGTTTCAATCAAATCTCTCCAGCCGTTTATATGTTATTAGGGGACGACACACACACGGACGCACACACACAAACACACACTCACACATGGCCAAAAGGTGATCTCATCAGCCTATTTTTTCATAAATGGAAATAAGCTAAAAAATCTTTGAGGATTGTGGCATCTTTGTCGCAATGTTACGCAGCAAAGTGGCACTGAGTTGTATACTACCCGAGCGGTGGTCCGGGCAGGGTCCGCCAAGAGCCCTCTGATGATCCTGACTTGCTGTACCTAGGAAATACCCCACAACAGACACATCAAGAATCTAAAGGACTTGCAGAAATATGGCGATATTAGATATGGTTACCGTTCATGAACATTATTACAGGTAACGTGAACCTTTCATAATTGCGTTTCTATCGAGCATGGTTGCTATTCACGTTAAGGTACAGGCCCGTGAGACCTGGTTTTCTTCGGACTGGGTGGTTGAGTGGGTTAGAAAACCGTCGGTCGTCTTTGAAATTGTTCTCCAGGGTTTCTCATTTCCATCTCCATGTCATTTCCCGAACGGTACCTTAAAATAATATGCTACGGCCTCTTCTCTACAACCTCTTGCTCAGTTTCCTTCATCTCCATTCATTTCATCTGTAATTCACTCCTCGCAAAAAGTTGCTGACAGACCGTAAGGATCCATTCCTGCGTCTCTTCCTTGATGCTGTGAAAACTGGAATCATAAGGAATAAGCTACTCATACATCATCCGCTTTTCTACTCCATTTGGAGAATTTCTTTTACGGTTAGAATAGCTATGAATGCGGCTAGACAAGAAAAGAATGGAATCGTACGCGGCTTAAAAGGACGTTCCGCCCCGATATATGCTGGGAGTTGAAAGTGAAAAACGACGGAAAACCTTTTCATGGATAAGTGATGGTGGAGTTTGGTACTTCTTATCTGGAGAGTCAGGAATAGCCTTGTGGGATAAGGCTCGTAGCTAATTAGGTCGGTATCATTAGGGATAATACATATTACTTAAATTTTAATTAATTTCTAAATGAAACGCGCTTACAAGGATAAGTCTAGATCGTCACGAGCGGTTATTTGTGTGTTTAGTTTAGATTTATAAGATTTCCTTCAACGTATTAATGAGTTTAAGAACTTGGTTGTAACTCACAGCTCGTCCTCGTGGTCCACGTAGCCCGCTACAGGTTTCTAATTCCGTTTAAATGTGGCTCATTACGGGACAGGTCTGAGATTACATGACTAGAGTCACTCCCTGTTTTGTATTTCACTAATTATAAACTTATCAATTTGCCAAACAGTCCTGCAATTATTCTAAGAGAAATCTGCTCGGCAAAAATACAAACTCGTAACCTTTAAAACTTATCATAGGAGGCGTACAGCTTCTGTAACAATCAGCCACATACATGTTAAAAAAATGGTTGTTCAGTTTTTTTTAGGAATGCCCTGTTAGATAATTATGTTATTGGCTTTACGTCCCTATTAACTACTGAGGCTTTTGGAGACGCCACTGCCGCTAAAACATAAAACTTCCCCGAAGGGGATCTTTAACGTTCCAGTAACTCTACGTTTGCATAATGAACTATCATGGTCATATTTATTTACTGGTATATTACTGTGTAGTTTACATTATAACCAATCCAACATGACGGCCACGCAATATATTTCACCAGTACTCTAAATCTCTGGACATATTACAGCAATCAAACTGAAATGTCTTATGGTAACAGACTATTAAGTAAGTACGGTACACATAAATGGCTTTCAGAAACTTGGTAAGTCCAAGAACAAACCTGGTGGCCACGCGAAGTTCAAAATAGCTTAGTCAATTTCCATTCAGAGTTAAATATTCAGGGTGATTCATAATTCCCATTACAAACTTCTGGGTGTTGTAGAGGGGACTAAGTAGATCATAATTTGATTAGGAACCCATATCCGGACACTTATTGTTTCGATACGAAATCAGTTTGAGTCGATTGCACATCTCCCACTTCACTACAGACGCGTATGCACTACAAGAGTTGTTCCACTTGGCGACCCTGCTGTTCATTACACAACGTGTACCTGCGCAGCATGTTGTCATACGCACGTCCCACGAGACCTGGTGTGTGTTCAATAATGTGTACTGCCACCAGAGCGCGCGCAACAAGATATTCTTCCGACTCGACATGAGTCTTATAAACAAGGTTCTATATGTGGCTCCACAGGAGAAAGTTCATGGTAGTAAAATCTGGCGATCATGGTGGCCACGAAATTGGACTACCTCGGCCTATCCATGTTTCCCTAAATGTTTGTTCGAGTTGTTCGCGGACTGCACGTGCAAAGTGTATGCCGCCATCCTGTACTGCTCAATGACTGGATCACAACTGCTGTCAAAGGGGACCCACTGTCACTACGGTTTGTAAACAGAAGGCATACCTACTGTATGACATCAGGGCACTGCAGAGGTTACCCTCAGCCAATGTTCTTTGCGTTCTGTGAAGTGGGCGATGTAAAATGAAAGTGATCTTCAAACCGATTTGGTATCGAATCGATAAATGTCCGGACAAGGGTTCCTATTCGAACTGTGATCTACTGACAAGGGAACGGATTGCGGTGTAAAATTCTAATCTGGTTGAAATTTTGTACACAATATTTCTACAAAGTTGTACAATGACGTAGCGGAAACCACACGGACCATTTTCAATGTTGAACGCCAATATTGCCGCCGAATACCTTCCAGGCGACGGCATGAGCAGGGGGTGGGAAGAGGTAAAGCTGACCTTGAATCCTAGCAGCACGCGATGGCTTCCGACCACCAGGCAGCGACCTGCCATGTTATGTTGCATTCCCCACCTTAAAAGTTCCCTCTTGCTCACTCTTTTACCCTCTGGATTAGAGTATTAAAGAAACTGTGATGTTTTGCGCTTGGCCATACTGTAAATATATAAAACGATCATTCATTTGTTTCCTCTTTTACTCTTTGTAATCCTTGCAATAATGGATACTTACAAAAAGTGGCCAGTGCAAATGGACTAATTGCACCACCCGTATCATGCAACACTTTCTTTTGTACACATATCGCAAGTGTTTATGATAGCACCCACCATCCTCGAGACAAAACTGAGCGGGGTTCTCAAAGCAAGCAGGTTTTGTTTCAACATAACCGGATTTGTACCAACTATACTTCCATATGTTACGAGACCGTAGAGAAGATAGTTGGTTGTGGGTCGTTGATTAGGTTTTTAAAATATTGTTGCACAAATGAATATTAATATCGAAATTGCAATAATACAATCAGGTCATAAAAAAACGAACAAATTGTTTCCATACCCGAAAACCAAGCACATCTAATGACTGAATGATTCCAGTAGTTACCTGGGGAATTGTTTTAACAATAATAGTTTTGTTGGCGGGTATTGACGCTAATATATTTGCTCGACTTTGTGCTGTCCACGAATACAATAGTAAAACACTCTCATCTGGTACAGTTTGAAAATAAACGCCTTGTAACCAGTTTTGAAGTAACTATTTAGTTAACTGACAAGTGAGTGACGGGATGAGGGGAAAGTGGAAGGTGGGGAAGGCAACGCAGCACGGCACGTCGTTGCCTGGTGGTCGGGAGCCATCGCGTGCTGCTAGGATTCAAGGTCAACTTTACCTCTTCCCACCTCTTAGCTCATGTCGTCTCCCGACAGGTTTTCGGCGTTCAATATTGGCGTTAAAAATTGAATGTGGCCCGTGCGGTTTTCATTTCGTCATTGTACAACTTTGTAGGAATACTGTGTACTAAATTTCAACCAGATTAGAACTTAACACCGCAATCCGTTCCCTGGTTAGTCCCCTCTTCAACCCCCTGAACTTTGTAATAGGAATTGTGAATCACCCTGTATAAGCTTTTACTTTTGTTTAATTGTTTTCAAAATCTCAAGATGGCAGGAGTTTGCAATTTTAAAACACCTATTTTTAATTCTTGTACCGTATTCAAACGATCGAAGTGAAGCATTGTACAATGAAACACCATAATAATATTCTATTTCTGGCGCTGAATTCTATAGCGAACATATCGTACATTCTGGCAGCTGTGCATACGAGTTTCCGTAAAATGATCTCCTGTGGCTCGTTACAGAAAGATGGTATCTGTACGGGAAAAATGAAAAGTAGCTTACCCTGAAACGTATACATTCTAGTAGGTAGATTTTACTGTAGATGTGGTAACTGTTTCAATGGGTGGTACCAGAGGGTCATCTTTCCCAAATTTTCTAGAGTAGTTTTCGTAAATTACAGAATACACGCATGTTAATTCCTGAAAAAAGTATCATACTAATGGTAGTGTTTCTCTAAAACACGGAGAGTTACTTATTATAAAAATATAAAATTTCAGGATGGCCACTATGAGTCTTTTTCAGTACGGTATGATTATGCAACAAGCCTATAATGGCAATAATTAAGACAAAAGTAAGTTTATAAGACAAGCAAAGCGAGTCTTATAATTTCCATACGAGTGGGTTACAGAGGCGTGCAAATTATTAGACTCAATGAAAGAGTTAAAATCAGACACAATTCTTTATTTAAATCATTTTATTTCATTTTTACCAACCTATTTATTAATGTTTTCTCCCCTGTGGACTTACAACGTTTTCCATTAGGAATTACAACTGGAAATTTTCGAAATTAGAGATTCCGAGGGACACCTAAACTGGATCCGTTTCTTCCTTTTGTTAACTTAGGAATTTATCCTCTAAATCGGGTGATTTCAATCCATTATCCACGAATCATTGACAAGTTCAAGAGTGGACAATCAGTAATAAAAGTCTTTCAATCTCTCTGGACTAAATTCTCATGAAAACTAGAACAAAGTAATCACAACAAAACGTGTGGCATTCTGCATTAACAAGGCACCTCATTTAGTGGAAACTGCAAAAAATTTGATTGCAGTCATCTTCTTTAGACAATGTTGTTAAGACTATTGATTAAACATTTGAAATAATTTCTGCGTCTTGAAAAACATTTCTACTGTATTTAGTCACAAAACGTACAAGGTAAATCTTGGAAACCTCTCATCGCGTCTAATAATTAGCAGACCTCTGTAATTACCATTATTGGCGAGTTCCATACGACTGTTTAGGTTCGACGATAATTATAACTTTATTTTATATTCGAACATAAATATTGATAAATATCTGTCGAGATCCCTGGTCACTGCATGTGAGATCTGTGCTGGACAAAGCGGAGGCAGACAGGTTTTTCTCCGGGTACTCCGGTTTTCCCTGTCAAAATTTCATTCCAGCAACACTCTCCACTATCATTTCAATTCTTATGTCATTCATTTAATCATTGCCCCAGAGGAGTGCGTCAGGCCTTGGCAGCCGGCACAGTTCATATCCTCGCCGCTAGACGGGGGCTTCATTCATTCCATTCCTGACCCGGTCGGAGACTGGAAGCAGGCTGTGGATTTTCATTTTCATCTGTCGAGATAGCGCCAGTTGCGTTTACTGAACAGAGTGCATACACTGGGTTATTGATTTTTCGTGGATCAAAGAACTTGACAATGTCATATGTTTCCAAAGCTTTGAAACAAAAACGTGGATAGAAAGTTATCATAACCTCAATGCTGTCACTTTTGTTCGACATGCTTGATTTTGGAAACAAGTGCGTTGAGCGCAGGTGCGATGCTCTCCTTACCTAATTGGTCAAACAGCTGTATCGTACTGACATTCTTCAGCTCTTATTGGTGGAGAACCTGTATCATATTTAAACATGAACTATATTGAGCCTATTGAGATACAGTTTTCTGTCATATAATATTCATTTTGGCATGGTCAAACATAAATGTATTAGTAACACTTCTGATCTTTCTTATATGACACCTGTACTTTCCTCCTTCTAAGTTAAGTATTAGTTTTGCAATTATTTTCCTTTTTATAAATGATATTAAAATAAATAAATCTCCATGTTTTAGAGAAATAATCACGAAAATCAGTGAGATGGTATACGAGGTGTAGTTGTTATACGTGAAGTCCGTTACACTGGCGATATAAGATGGTATTCTAAACAAATATCATTATGAAATTTAGTCGTATCTTAATTAGTGTAGGAGGAATTAGATCACCAAAATCGTCGTTCAATATCATCGAAAAGGGAAAAGACTGCGTTCCCCTCAGCAAAACAGATGATTTCTCCTCGCCAGCACCCTCTTCAACGCTGTGGAATGTTGACCAGAGTCTGAAGTTGAGTGTCCTCACTGTGTTATCCAATGGCACAAACCCAGACTTTCAACAGCTCATTCACACCTCCATGGGGAGGGGCCAATATGACTAGCAAGGTTCAAGTCCGCTGCAAAGTGCATTTTAGTGGTGCTACAAATGTCAGCTGACACCCTCTTCTCCTCTCAGGTAGTTCAATGCTCCGATTAAGCAACAACGTCTCGCCCCTCCCTCACCTGGCCTCACACTACCACGCGATTTCCCAAACCTTCCACTCTTGGATTGCACATTCTGCTTAAACAGATTCTGAAAACTCTACAAATATAGACTTTTTAACGTTTAATTTTCAATTTAGAGATAGGTGACATACTTTTTACATAGAAAGCTTAGAATTGTCTCTTCTATCACCAGTGTAACGGACTTCACGTACAATTACACCCTGTATATGGTATTGTATACCCAAAGAAAATAACAGCGACTCCATACTTTCAAGGTGGAAACCGGGTATACTATACAAACGTCATAATGAATCAATCAGAATGTAATAAATTGTACAATTGAAACAAAACAATGTGATAAATAAGTACTATATTAATCGATACAGGACCTTGACGAAATAAGCTATCAGAATAACACACTGAATAGCACGCGCTGCGGCCATCTTGAAAATATAGAACATAGTATTCAATAACCCAAAGTACTTTGAAGCGACAATAACGAAAATTAGTAGTTATCTTCTAAGTAATCTTGTATGGCCAAGTCCAAAGGAGAGCAACTCCGAACATTCACGACGGCGTCTGATCATGTTCTGAGAATTTGAACACCAATAACTCACGACATAAGAACACAAATAAGGTGAAACATTGTAAGTGAGGAGTACCACATAACATACCTCACTGTCATAGCACATAAGAATATCTTAGTGAATGTAACGCGTATTGGCCACCTTGAAATTGTAGAATTTTAAAATGAATAGTATATATTTCAGAGATTGTATCTACAATTAGATATACAGGCTTTGTATGGCCAAGATAAAATAATGGCCTCATCGATTATGGTGACTGAGCGTGCTATTATAATTTCAAAATTAATAACTCCTGATCAAAGTGCACACTTATCAGGAAACTTTGTAAGAGAAGATTTTCACATAAAACACCTCGGTAGTATTAATAATAAGACTATCATATTGCATCTGGTACGCAGCCACCAACTTCAAAATTTGAAAACATATTATCGACAATCCACTATTTATTACAGTTGCAACAAATGTGCAGTCTCATGCGGGAGGCTTTCGCTGTAGAAACCACAAGATCAACGATTCAATACATTCAAGTTGGTTGATGGAAGTATGTTCTAATGTTAGATTCAATTCTTCTGGATGCAAGAGCGAAATCAGAACGAAACTTAGTAAACAAGAGTCTTATTTACGGTAAAATTCTTATCATTCAACACAAGAACATTCAATCTTGCTGCTTGATAAGGACAAAGAGTACCCATATATTTTAGAGAAAGTAGGCTACATGTTCTTTCCTAAACATCTTGTTTCTTATATGCCACAAGTGAATTAATAATTGAATCATTTCGGACATTCTCCAAAGCAGCAGTTCTACGAACTACCTAATAACTCTCCCTGGGCGTTTGATTCCTAGATGCTCAGTAACTCAGAAACCTTGGAAAAAATAATGATAGTACCGTAAATTTGATTAATGCTTACCTTTTAAATAAGCATGGTTTATTAATTATTTATGGAGTGACAAGTAGACTATGTGAATTTTTGAGGTGCAGATTTTCAACCGTTTATAGCAATTGAATGGGAGCGATCCATAATTTCAGGCAGTGCTTGGTATTCAATACAAATCCAACTACACCATAATAGGGATGTAGCCTGAGAAAGTTCGCGCCAGATAGCGCCCGTGTAGTACTGGGTAAGCGCAAGGCGATCGTCCTATGTTTCCCCCAGTCAGCTGCGAGGAATGTATAGATTGTGACCGAGCTTTCTAAGCTAAAGTAAATTATATCTTCTCTAATATTACTCCAAGACTATATTAATTAATTTTATATGTATATCCTCTAATATATTATGGACGATTTTCAGCGTTTAAGCGTTAAACAGCTGCAAAATGAGCTACGGACTAGAGGTGCTAAAACTAGCGGGAGGAAGGAAGAATTAATAGGCTACAACGGTAATAACAAAATTCTAACACGCTTTATTATTCAAATAATGAATAGGAGTCAGAATTCTTGAGTATTGTAGGCCTACCCGTATATTGATAAATACATCCCCATAAGACTTAAATAATTAATAGAGATTTAAATATGCACTTGCTCCCCTTGCTTATAGACTAAGATTCGTGTCTTTTTTTGGTTGATAGCTTACATGAAACTGTTATGTTTTAAGGTGTAAACATTATCAAAGAAAGTTAATACCGGTATTGTATACCTCAAAATCCATCGCAACGTTTGGTTCTTATGTAATTTTGTCAATTTCTCAATACGAATCTTTCCCGTACCCCTTCGTAACGACTTAGGGGTTCAATATTTGAAAAGATTGAGAATCCCTGCTTTAGGGCCACGAACTGTTTCCATTCATCTGACTAACTTATGACTCAAGAATGTAGAAGTCAGTCACTACCGGTACCACATTCTCCGTCGGGCAGATGGAAGTTGCCGATTAATTCTGATTTCAAGAAACCAACCATAATACGTTTGTGACTGTTAATGTTGTGAAATGTATTCTGGAAGTATTTGTCCGAGTATTGATGCCTTTGAAAATGGGAGTTACAAAATATGTTACATTCACTTCTTCCTGTATATTGACGATTTCTTCCTGTGCCGTACTTCAATGGATATAATTTCTGCAAATTTCGATATTGTAGGCTTATCGTGGTAATCCGGCAATTTTCTTGTGTGTGGCCTCTTCCTTATTTTTGTTGTGTTTGTGGTCCACGGAAAAAGCGATGGAACAGCGCCCGGTTCTAATCTTGCTCTCTTACCTTCAAATACAAACGCATAAATTCAGTGGTTGTTATCGAAATGTCTAATCAGTTTATAGGTAGGAATTATTTCCCTTTGTAAATCACACTTGCCCAACACAGTTTTCGTAAAGTCATCGAGTTGAAAATGATGGGAACACACTTTAATATTTTCGGTCAGATTTTCTTCACCGAAATGTTTCCTTCTAATAGCATGTAACCATTACTTCCTCATTTCTTTATTTTGTTAAAATTGGTGAAACGATAACGGGCTTCCTTGATTTTTGCAAAGAGGAACACTGCAATAGCTCGGCATAGTCACGAAAATAGCAATTTAAGGGACACTGGGACTGAAATTTTAGTGAAATTTGTGGAAAATGTCGATTTTCGGTATTTTCCATATTAATACACCCCTATCCCCTGCGGATCATATAGCAGTGTTTTTATCCGAATTCCGCCATTTTTAAAGCCCTGGCGAAGCATTAAATGCACGGTGTGTCCTTTAAACGCCCCAGCACAGTAAGTGTCCTGAAGGTTCTGAGTCTTGGTGTTTCTACAATCGAAGTATCGCAACTGGTAAAACACCACAGAGTCATGACAAAATGGCTGTAGAACTTGAAGAACCCTTAGTTGTCAAGATTATGCCTGTTCATCAAAGGCTGGCATCAGATGAGCTACTATCCAGATACATCCGTGGTGCTACTGAAAATCAGAATGAGAAGTGGAAGTGCCCAAAGGAGATTTTTATTTCACGGAAGATACTTGAAATTGCTGTTAGTAGAATTCTGTAGCAGAATTCAACATGGGGTGTAGTGCAACAACAGAGTTGAAATCTGGAATAAGACTAACTTCAGTATCTCATGTCACAGCATAAACACTTGAAAGATGTGACAGTCGCAGGAAGAATGTAAGTCCGCGGTCATAATTGGAGAAGCGAAAGGCATGTCGACGGAAGGTGAAACTAACAGAAATTAAGGAGGAGGCTGCAAAACAGAAGAAGGAGGGTGTCACCTATGCTGTAGGACAATCCTAATGTCATTGGTAAGCTGAAACCTTGTAAATTGTGCATCATTTTAGAAAATTGCTGTTTTCTCGGATTCACTTTTTCAGGCATTCAAAATGTTACTCGCGTCATAAATCTTATGATATTGCTTTCAAAATGGGAATTTATTATCTTCATTGCAATGACTATAAACCTGCGGATCGTTTTTTAGATTGCACTTTTGGTATGGCTGCAAAAAAAATTCAAACTGGAAAAAATACGAATTTTTGTAGAAAAAAAACTTGGATATGAAAAAAAATTAATTTCTTGACACTCATTAATGTAATTCAAAATCGGAAACGTAAGTTTCTTCCAATTGTTATAGTGCAATACAATATTACCTAAAAGTTACACTATCTTGTTTTTTTTTAACGCGGCTGACCTTTATAAAACTTGAATAATTAGCACAATAAATGTACAAAATAATTAATATCTGGAGAACTAATCAACTTACAATGCTCACGTTTCCCACAGTGGTTTATAATATGGCTATTCATAACCATATACAATTTCAAAGCTGTACCTCAGTTTATATAGAATTTGAAAATTTCAGTCCCAGTGTCCCTTAAACGACTTGAATTCGTGGATATTAGCGGCATGAGAACACGGGAGACAAAGAAGTTTCTTAAAGTGGGCTGATATGGATCATGAAAAGTTATGTGTACAAATTTCGGATAAAGGAAGTAAATTCCCTCTTCAGGTGATAGGGGCGTATAGAGCACCGAAAGATAACTTTTCTCTCCTCGACACACTGTATGATAAAACTTGTACGGGTAATGCTATGAAAAAGAGCATAATAATTGCTGGAGATTTAACCCTCCCCAAAGTAGACTGGTCTGGTGAGTCAACTAGCTGTGGTCAAGCTCAGAGCGCTGCAAATAAATTCTTCAGGGAGGGGGGATTTTCCCAAGTAGTTTACTTCCCTACTAGAGACAATAATACCTTAGATGTTTATCTCGTAAGGCCTGTAGAGCTGTATATTAAATGTCTGAAAGTACCAGGAATTAGTGACCATTCTGGGGTTGAATTAAATATTAGATATAGTGACATTACAAAATTAGACTCTGATGTAGCAAAAAAGATCATACTCTAGTATCGCTGGGCGGATCAGGGCAAGTTTTCAGGGGTATTTGAATGAGCTATTTGTAGGATGGGCATAGGAAGGAAATCACATTAATATCCTGTGGACTAACTTTTAGAAAATTTTAAATAGCGCTGTTGATAAATTTGTCCCATTTAAATTGCTGTAACAAAACCCAGATCCTGAGTATTACACACGAGAAATTAGGAGTCTAAAACGGAAAATTAGGAAATTATACAATAAAAGACATGATAGTGAAAAGTATATGTTGAAATTTAAGTCCTTATCAAGAGAGATCGTCTTAAACAAGAGGGCTGCTCATGACAGTTATATGCAAGGTTTACTTGGTTCGGGAGGTGATGGGTGGAAAACTTTTTACAGTTATGTTAGGAGAAGAAAGGGAAATTCAAATAATTTGTCGATGTTAATGTCCGGTGACGGTAAATTAATTACTGAGAAACAGGCCATTGCTAATGAATTAAATGTCTTTTACGGTAGTGTGTTCAATAAATCCAATAGCTGTGTGTTGGACCTTAACGATGAATCAGGGGCTCCCCTGTTCCAAATACACCAGTCAGCAATTGTAAAGCTAATACAAAAACTACGTTTCAATGTATCGAAGGGTCCTGATAATATTGTTAGTGAAGTACTTAAACTAGGAGGTAGGGCCGAGGCACGATACTTGGAGGTGATGTTTAAAGTGTCCATTAAAAATGCGCAAATCCCAGATGACTGGAAAAGAGCTACGGTAGTCCCAATATTTAAGGGAGGGAGCAGACTTGAATTGGGCAACTACAGGCCGGTTAGCCTCACGTCCATCGTTTGTAAACAGATGGATCATCTCATTTGCGACTACTTGAGGGAACAGTGGGAAACATTATCATGGTTTAATGATTGGCAACATGGATTTCGGAAAGGTTACTCATGCGAGAGTCAGATGCTATCACTTTTTCAAGACATTAGCAAATCGTTAGACCATGGAGTTTCAGTCGACGCCGTGGTTATAGATTTTGCGAAGGCATTTGATGTCGTGCCGCATGACATTGTTTTAGATCCCTTATTTGGGGGGTTGTTTAGGGATAAAACATTAGTGTCACTGTGCTAATTTGGTAGGTTGTTTCTAAATGATAGCAGCTTCCCGTAGCTGGGAGAGCTTACCAGTGTAGCGTGTTGTTTGGTGTTCAAATGCTAGGGGGTGTTCCTGCAAAGATGCAAGAGTCTATTAGGGGATGAACCTCTGAATGCAGGCTACTATGCCGGCCTGCCAGCTGGACGGTGTGGGTAATACAATAGGCGTGCTTACGTCAGCGGCTCGACGTTACGTAGTCGAGACGCGTGCGGGAAGCACAATGGAGCCTGACCAAGCAATTACTGGCTACTATGGTCACGGTTAATCGTGACGGAGGTCAGGAAGGGTATGAGGATGTAAAGAGGCGTGTAATTGACAATACAAGTGTAGTTTACTGACCATGTGTTTTATTGGTCAGTGAGTGTGAATTGTAAGTCCCTTTTGGGGGAATGTAGGTAATTATACAAATAGAGTGTACAAAATTATGAGTGGGTGTTTCCGAAAGTAAAGGATTCTGAACACTTGCTGAGTCTCACCTGATGATGCAACCGGAGCAGATGTCGGCTAGGGCCTTCGGCGACGCACACTGTACAACAGATCATGGCTCCAATTAGGACTCCACTTCTTATAGTTCTCGGCGTCGCGTGGTCAGCATTCCTCCGACGTAGCTGCCCCAGTTAGTTGTTGTGTAGATGTTTATGTATGTGTCCCAAGTAGTTGGCTAACCTCCCGAGCTGGGTGGCCGCCTCTTGCTGTGTAAAGATAGTGTTCTGGTCTTATGATGTTGCCAGGTGGGGTGGTTTTTAGTAGAAGATGGGGGTGGCTTAGGGGTACTGCCCCCCCCCCCCCGGGGCTGTACAAGTCCCTTTCTTCGATTAGTTCGCGTCCCCGCGTACGGGAACGGAACGTAGGATGGGGGTGTCGATGTGGTGGATCGTTTTTGATTGCTCCTTGTACGTCTTCTTCTTTTCTTCCGTGTTGATGTAGATGTGTCGATGTCGTGGTGATGTGAGTTCAGCTTGTGCTCAGAGGGGTAGGTTTTGGGATATACATATTATAATTTAGAATAGTCCATTTAAAAAGTTGACATTTGAAATATTAAAAGTACAAAAAAAATATGTGATTTTGGCATTATATATATGTGTTGACATTGTTCAGGGAGGAAAAAACCCAAGGCTGGACGGGTGGTTGTGCCGTCCGGCGCTGTGTTGGGGAAAAATTGCTCCCTGCAATGTTTTAGTGTGAAAGATGGAAGAAAATAGAAAAAAATAGGTGTCCCAGGGTATAAGTTAAAGGAAATATTATAATGGTTTATTGTTCTTTGGATGAAACGGGACACCTTCACAAATTTGGGCGTTAGTAGAAAGAAAAATGAAAGAAACAAAAGTGTATACATAGTGTGGCAGGGTTAAATGGTGTGACCATAAGGTTATATGCATAGATGTGACAGAATTGTGTTCCTGATGTGTAGGTTATACTGCAATTCATTAGTTTCATATCACTTCTTGCATTTGTGAAGTGCGGTGACGCTGTGACGTCATGGCCTAATATGGTCTCTCATTTATAGTGTTAAGGTAGCAAGTGATCGTAGTGTAACTGGTCGTGTCCTGATCGTCTATGATGGTTTTAAGATTTAAAAAACAAGAAGAGAAGTAGTTATGGGGGGGGGGGGTGTTCCTTGAGGGAATCTGTCTGTATTCGCCCCTGATTAGTGGTCGGGCGTGGGCAGGAGGTGCCCATGGCTGTGGTTACTGAGGCTTGCGTGACAGTGGTTGCGTTCCGCTGCAGCGTGCTGGCGGGCGGTCTGATATCGGCTAAGTCCTATCGTGTGTCGCGTGGCTGAGTGTCAGGTGGTCATGTCTGCATTTCATTACCACTTCCGTTATAACAAGAGTGTCTGCCGACTGCAGTGTTGCAATACTCTAGAATTCGCAACTCAGTGTTTTGTCGTGTTTTGTTTTCATGTCCTTGTATACGGGAAGTCTTTGATGTTACGTATGGCGGCTGCCGGAACGTGACTTTTGCCAATGTTTGTGTATTGATATTGTTGTGCATTCCGGGAGGGCCAGTGTGCTAATCTGCCCGTTTTTGCTTACCGATGTTGTGTAGACATCTATCCTGCAAGACCTTTGTCTTGTGTAATTTTTATAACTTGTGTTTAGGAAGTCTATTTCCTATGTTTGGGGTAATCGAAATTTTGCATGGCTTTTTGCCGGAAGACATGTGGTGTTACCTGTATCTAGGTGTTGGGCGCTATGGTTCAGAGGAAAGTATCTTGTGGTCGCTAATGCCCTAAGTAGGCTGTGGTGGCGAGTATCTTGGAACGAATCTATGTTCCTGTATGTATGGTAAAGAACCTCCCTGTCACTAAAATCGTGTGGCTCAACCGCTTATGTACGTGTATACGGTCCGATTTCCGTCTGAGTGGGAGTGAATATTCCCCTGTAAATGGGTCTATTCGGTGTCTAGTCGTGCTGGCTGAGTTTTCTGGCCTGTCATGATGAAAAAACCCGTGTTTTGTATGTAAGTGATCTTTCGTTGGTCGACACTTTTTGTTTTCCACGGTGTCCGCCATTATTGGGTATTCGGACCCGGGATCCCGTGTAATACTCTGTGTTTCATGTCTGCGTTGTCTGTTGGGATTTGAGCGTCCCTAGTGTGGCCCCTGATTGTGTTTTCGCGCCAAAAAATACAATTGGTTAGTTTGTTTTTGGCACGATGTATGGTGTTTATCGTGTGTTCGTACCCGCCTTGTTTTAAGGTCCTGGTGTTACAATTTTTTGTACTGCATGTATCATGGCACGTGTATTGTGTGTTTGTGCCACACGTATGAAACTATGCTTTGGCGTGAAAAATTTGGGCCATTTGGGACGACCATCGTATTCTAAATTTGGGAGTTATGGGGTTTTGAAACTGCCGTAAATGATCGTGTCTACTACATTCAGAGCTGAGCGGTGTTAGTTGGTTTGCGCCTGGCGAAGGTCGCGTGATTATGTGTGCGTGTTATCGCTGACGCGCTAGTATCAAATTACCTGATGTGGGCATTATCTATTACTTGTCTGGCGATGTGCATATGTCCAGCACGTGTGTGTGTGGGCTTGGTTGCTCGCTCTCTTGTTGTGAGCATGGCTTTCCGTCATGGAAAAGAATCTTCTACTAAATACGTTCGTGTCCCCAAATCTTATGTTATTGTAGACGTGGGATGAATATATTCCTGTTAGTGGTACCAGATGTCGTTATGTATGTGTGTCACCGGGCCGCTAGTTGCGTGTTTGGTGACTAGGTGTCGGAGGTGATTTTATTATTTTGTGCATATGAATGTCTGTCAGTGTGACTGTCCCTTGTTGCCCTATGCTTCAACTGGATAGTTACCCGACCTTAGTAGGTGAGCAGGGAGGGTTCTGCTTCAAATACCGTTATTTATGCAAATGAGGGGGGCGTGTCAAGGTCAATGACCTTCAGGTTGGTCATGGTCAATGACCTTGAGGTAGGTCATTGACCCCAAGGTCGCTGGGACCCCGGAAGGTAAACAAACCTTGGAGGGTCCAGGAACCGGTTTGAGGGGGTGTGGGTGGAGGGGAGGGGTGGGGGAGGGGGAGGGGGGAGGGGAGGTAAGGGTGGGGGAGGGGGGAGGGAAGGGTGGGGTGGGGGACGAGGGGATGAGGGGAAGGATGGAAGAGGATCTGCACGAGACCCTCCTCGACCCAGTCTCTCTGTTGGACTGAGCGCCTCCTCTGTTATTGTCTTGTGCTATATAGCTTTGCTTTGTACTTGATGAGATCCGAGTGTTGCCGAAGGTTTCCGAATCTTTGTCGGTGAATGAATCGTCAGATTTGAACGGTCAACTGGCGTGTGTGTGACGTCATAGTATATTACGGGATGTGGGGTAGGTCATGGATGAGAGTGTTTTAATGGGAAACATGAATGGAGATGGATGGTGGTTGTTGAACCCTGACGTGCTAGGTTGGCGGGTAAACAAACGTGAATGAAGATGGAACTGTGAATGGAGGTTGTGACGTCACAGGCAGAATGTAGTGTAGGTCATGGATGGGATTGTTTTTTTCTAATACTTAACGGTAAACAAATTGTTAATGGGTGGGGGATACAAAACGCATGGCATGTCGGTTCAGCCAGCTCGACATGAAATAAAAACAAGATGGTGTAATGTCTATTGATGACATTGGAATATTCCATCTAGTTGTGAAGATATGAACTGTGCCGACTGTCGAAGCCTATCGCACTCCTCTGAGTCAGCGATTGCATAAATGACTGATAAAATTAAATGATGGTGGAGAGTGTTGGTGGAATGAAAGTTTGTCAGGAAAACTAGAGTACCCGGAGAAAAACCAGTCTGCTTCTGTTTTGTCCAGCACAGATTTTACATGGAGTAACTGGGATTTGAACCACAGACCCAGCGGTGAGAGGTTGGCATGCTTCTCCCTAAGCCATGGAGGCATAATCACAGAGACCTAGTGCAGCCGAAGGATTTTCATTTATGCTGACTTGGGAGATTTGAATTTATGTGTTATGGAGCTGAGGATATAGAATGTGTGCTAGATGGTTAATGGACATGGATGGGTGTTAGAATGAATAATCTGATTTGAACGGTCAACCGATGTGTGATGTCACAGGAGTGAATTTCTGAGATTGACACCTGACATGTTGGCTCGCTCAGCTTCATATAAAAAAATAAAAGTGGGAATGATAGACAAATAAATCAATCAAAACAAGAATATTTTTTATTATTATTGTTTTTTCTTTTTGTTACATTTACTTGTTTAAATTATTTTTTGGTAGCTGCTTCTTCCGCTTCCTCTTCAGTTTCGCTCTCACTTTCATTTTCAGCCTCCATCATCATCATCATCATGCGGACGAAAAACTCCGCCATGACACGGTCATTTGAGAAACTATAAAATAGAAAAAATGTCTATCAAAGTCATTAGAATACCCAATCTAGCGGGGAGGATATAAACTGTCTTGATGTTTGTGTCAGGGAAAACCAAAGTACACAGAAGAAAACCTCCTAAGTTATGGAGGCATACTCCTTGCACTTCTCTGCATCAATGATTAAATGACAGGCAGAAGGTAGGAAATAATGGGAAAAGAAGACTGGCCTCTTGCAGAAGGAGGGAATCAGAAAAGATGTGGCAAGGGCCTTGGATACTCTAATACTGTTGGAGTTGGAAGAGAACAAGAGTTGGCCAAGCGAGGTTGACAGGAAAGAAGACAGAGAGGAGCTTGACACAAGTAAGTGGAAGCAATGCCGAACTCGGCTGACACCTCTGTAGTTGTAAAACCCACGTTCTGCTATATGTAAGCTTTTCGAAGCTGAGTTTAAAAAATGTTTTGCAAGAAGAGAATAATACTGTTAATTTTGTTATCCTTAATTCAACCTTCTTGATTACTCATGCTTCAAAGATCCTGTCTAGAATGATTTACAAGAGGATTGAAAGCCAGATAGAAACGGAGTTGGGTGAAGACCAGTTTGGTTTCAGGAGAAATGTAGGAACAAGGGAAGCTGTACTAAATCTTAGGCTGATTTTAGAAGGTAGAATAAGGAAAGATAAGAGAACGTTTATGGCTTTTGTAGACTTAGAAAAGGCTTTTGATAAAGTTGATTGGACTAAATTGTTTGACATTTTGAAATCAATTGGAATAAAGTACAGGGATAGGAGGGTGATATACAATCTGCACAGAAACCAGACAGCAGTCATTCGAGTTGAAGGACATGAGAGAGAAGCTGGTATTCAGAAAGGTGTAAGGCAAGGCTGCAACTTATCACCCTTACTTTTCAATCTTTACATTGAACAAGCAATGAAGGAAATTAGAGAAAAATTTAAAGTGGGAGTGAAGATTCAAGGAGAAATAATTTCAACTCTGAGATTTGCTGATGACATTGTCATCTTGGCCGACAAGCCTGAGGATTTGAATGAGTTTTTGAATGGTATGGGCTCCGTCATACGGAAAGAATTCATGATGAAAATAAATAAATGTATAACAAAAATACTGGAATGCAGCCGAAATAAATCAGAAACCTCTATGGAGATCAAATTGGCAGGTGAAAAGCTGAAGGAAGTAGGAGACTTCTGTTACTTAGGAAGCAGAATAACCAGTGATGGACGAAGCAAAGAGGATATTAAAAGTAGGTTGGCTCAGGCAAAGAAAGCATTTCTACAAAAAAGGAATCTGCTGACATCGAATATAGATTTAGGTATTAGGAAGTCATTTTTGAAATCCTTTGTCTGGAGCGTGGCGCTCTATGGAAGTGAAACTTGGACTATTGGTACAGCAGAAAAGAGGAGAATTGAAGCATTTGAAATGTGGTGTTACAGGTGAATGATGAAGATCAGATGGGTAGATAGGGTTACAAACAAAGAGGTATTAAGACGAGTGGGAGAGGAGAGATGTTTCTGGCGACTGCTAATGAAGAGAAGAGATAGGTTGGTAGGACACATACTAAGACACCCAGGAATAGCAAGCTTAGTTATGGAAGGAAGGGTCGAGGACAAAAACTGTAGGGGTAGACCAAGGTTAGAATATGTTAAACAGATTGCCTCGGATGTAGGGTGTGGTAGCTATGTAGAGATGAAACGATTAGCTCAGGACAGGGAGGCATGGAGCGCTGCATCCTACCAGTCAAAAGACTGAAGACTCAAACAACAATTCAACCTTTGTGTTACCCTACACAGATCTCACATGGAGTGAGTGAGATTTGAACCGCGGACCAGCGGTGAGAAGCTGGCATACTACTGCTAATTTACATAACAGCGCAACACTATTGTAATGTATGAGTAATTATACTGTTACAACTCTAAGATATTGAAAGCCCTTTTGACAATAGACTGGTATCAAGATCGATGATGTAGGCTATTAACTTTTATTTTTGTTAAAGCAGTATGTTTTGTTAATACAATGGAAGCCATTATATTTGACAACGGCAATAAATTTAGCGTGTCTCCAACCGGTAATACAATGCGCATTAAATTACAATAAATTGGTCTTGTTTCTTAAGTCGGACAGAGAGAAAAAAAAGTTGTTTGTTCCAAACAATGTCTGAATACAAAGTAGGATGCAATACACTGTATTTTAAAATCGTCAACATGTGTGCTTATGTAACATAAAATGTAGGTATATATGATAGTATTACAAGGTTAAAGCACAGCATTATGTCATGGGACCAAGCTCTCTGCTGACTCGGTAGACGCGTGGGTTCGAACCCCACCGTCGGCCGTCCTTGAAATGGTTTTCTGTGGTTTCCCATTTTCAACACCAGGCAAATGCTGGGACGGTACCTTCTGATAGGCCACGGCCGATTCCTTCCACATCCTTGCCCAGTTTCATCTTCATCCATTCCATCCCGACGCGCAGGTCGCCCACGGGCGTCGAATAGAAAGACCTGCACTTGGCCTCTGAGGAGGCCACACGACAAAAAAAAACTAGCTATGAAATTAAATTCAAAGTTTGGCAGGAGGAGTTAATGAGTGATGAAACTAATGGTAGGTAATGAATAATGATTGTGCGACCTCTAGAGAGGCCAAGTGCATGTCTTTCTAGTTAACGCCCGTGGGCGAGTTGAGCGTTTTTATGAGGATGAAGTGATGATGAAGACAACACATACACCCAACTTCGGAGCCCCAGGAATTTACCTCAGGAGATTAAAATCCCTGATGGCTTGGTTGAGAATCGAACCCGGGGACATTTTGGGTCAATGCCTAGCACGCTAACCATTTAGCTACAGAGCTTGGCATGATGGGTAATCAACCTCATAAGAGATAAAACTAATGCTGAATGGAACTGGGTAAGAATGCAACCGCGGTTTGTTAGAAGTTATCATCACAGCATTTGCCTGGAGTTGAAAATGGGGAACCGCAGAAAGCCATTTCAAGGACAGTTGACGGTGGATACTCGAACCCACACGTTTACCAAGTCGGCAGAGAGCATAGTCCCCATGACCTAACGCTGCGCTTTAGCGAGTGGAGCTGCTGCTATTATAGTTAATTAATATATATGAACAAGTGTTGAAGAAAGTACTACTTGCATACAATTTGCATTCTCGACTAGTACAAGTTATTACACAAAGGCTACACCCGGCTAAGTTTATAAAACCTTAACACCTATCTAAGTGTTCAAAGCTACTTGACCACAATTTGACAAACGCTATTAACATTAACAGCAATAGTGCTAGCCACTTGCAGTCAGACTGCTCTGCTATAGTCAGTCTGCGAGTAAGCTTGACATTGCATTTAAACAATAGTGTAATAATTAACTTGACTGCTTATTGCGAGACAAGAAAAGACTTAATGTTTTGTTCCAATTACCAATCAAATCACGCAGTGATCTTATTCCAGATCACAACTTTTAGTTGCAATAAAACTTTTTTTCACAACAGCAGTGCCAACTCGCAAATTAATTGAACATGTTTGATGTTCACCAACGTTCCTTTGTACAACTATGTGTATAGCTGTGTGGCTCAACTATACTGTTCTTGGCTGCTGTTAGGCTTTGAACTGGAGGGTCCTGGGTTAGATTTTTGGGAAGTTTGTGGGGATTGTATTTTTTTTGGTGGTTAATTCCCCTGGCTTGGGGACTGGGTGTTTGTGTTGTCTTAATTAAAAATATATATTCCGGTCCCATGGTTAATTGGTTAGCGTTCTAGGCTTTGATTTAATTTTTTAGCCTAGTATCAATTTAAAAAAAATGAATATTACTTACATGAAAATGTCTAGAGACGAATCCCAATTGTTGTATTCTTCTTCATCAGCATGGATAAAACTCTCCTGATCAGACATAGCAGTGAATGACAATTCTTTGTAAAGTAGCAGGTTCATTTATTTTAATAATGAAGAGGTCATCCAGTTACTGACAAAGCGGACAAACCGGGGCGTTGCCTCTGATTGTAAGGGTATATAAGCCGTAACATTATTGTTGTTAGCCAGAGAAGTCCACGAGTTTGTAGTATACACATCGCTTTGCTGCAAAGATCTTCTATCAGGTAATATTGAACACAGTACTTTTAGTATCTCTAACTGTCGATGGTTACACAGTTGACCTTAAATATTTATCAAGTGGATAATAATATCAAATGGGTATATAAAACTATTATTGCAACTAACAGTCATTACCAGGTTTGACGTCAGTTATAAGAGGTATTACCTTATCTTGCTCTATCCAACTGATTATTGGAACTAAGCGCTGTTAGGAGACTCCTCGTCTTAGCAAATAAGTTTTGTATACACATTTGATGGTTTAGTCTATAGATCAGGGTTTGAGTTAATGTGCTAATAAATAAAGGTGGAGGGTACCTGAACCTTTTTAATAGTTTACCTAAAGACTTTATAATTAACTTTCAGAACCAATATGTCTGCTATAACAGTTGCGAATCTCATTGGCAGAGCAACCGGCCTGGAGACTAAACGTTTACAGGACCTGCCAGTTAACGAGTCCTATTTGGTGACAGCTGTTCGCAGGGTAAAAACGAAATATGGGGGAAGAATAGTTTGTGAACTAGAAGATTTCGCTGTCTTCTTACCTGCGAGGTTCATGGAACTCAACGACGAAGCTGTAAATGACCTCAACAAAGGAACCATCTACCTAAAATATTTTGGAATGGAAAATAAAAGATGTTTGGTAGAATTTATTGAAGAATCAAATAAAATTTAAAATTTGTTAATGTTAAAACAGAATTTGCAGAGACAATAAACTTTGTTTGTTTTCATTCTCTGCAAACTTTTCAGTGATTTGCTGTTTTTGTAGTAAATGTAATTACTGTAAGTGTCATGATGTCAGCACCAGAACTTAGTTGAGAGGACGTGGATAGTTGCTTTTATAATAAGTTATGTAGCTTTAAAATTAATAATGATGCTAAATTTTTAGACCCAAATGAATTTTTAAACGCTAGCTACAACATTTTTCAAAATAAAATGCAAGACTCTTTAAGAGAACATGTAGCGTTAAAGATTAACGCTGAGTTATTATGTGATTTTGTTATTTTAAAACAAGGTGTTGAAATAACAAAACCAATTTATTTACATACGAAAATGTGTGAATTGCACCGCACTGATAATATACACAGTTGGTATAGTAAAAACATTGTTGATAAGCTCATGACGCGCTTTGCCGAGTTTCAAGAATTGGAAAGTGGCAAATCACTGGAAGCTATCAACCAATTTAAAATTAATGTATGCACCTTTGATCCCATGAACAGTGGTTCAGCTCATGTTAATTTACCAAAACAGTTGGAAAAACATCACGCAGTTATCAATGTGGATAATAATGACGTTTTTTGCTTTGTTTGGTCCTTGGCTGCTGGGTTAAGTCCTGCAACTGAAAATGTTCACAAAATGGGAAAATATCACCAGAAATTTATGGAATTAATAATCAGTCTAAATTTAGCAGGCATAGAATTCCCAATGGACCTCAACGCCATTTCTCGTTTTGAATCTAAAAATCCGCTTTACTCCATTAATGTATACGGAGTTGAAGGGGACAAAGTTATTGGTCCATTGTATGTGACAAAGGGAAAAAAAGAAAAGCATTTTAATTTACTGTACATTGAAGGGGAATTGTGCAACCATTATTGTTATATCAAAGATCTTTCTAGACTAGTTCGTTCACAAGTTACAAAAAAAATAGGGTATATATATGTGATCGCTGTTTGCAATATTTTACTAGCAATCAAAAGTTGACAGCACATACTATTGATTGCATCACACAACCAGCGGTAAAAATTACATTTCCAGAAAACGATAAAGCCAGTATGAAATTTCAAAATGTGTCTCGTCAAGAACCGCTTCCATTTACAGTATATGCAGATTTTAAATGTTTAACCACACCCATTGACACATGTAAACCAGATCCGACACGTCCGTACACTCAACAAGTACAGCAACATGTGCCATTCAGTTGTGCCCTAAACGTGATTTGTTCATACGACCCTTCACTTTCATACTTCAAATCTTATCGCGATGCAGATGCTGCTGCTTGGTTTTTAAATGAATTGGACGCCTTGGCAGATCGGGTGTACAATATCCTGCAAAATCCAATTCCGCTTCAAATGTCGGACGCAGACGAGGCGGTTTTTGCAACAGCAACCACTTGTCACATTTGTCAAAAACCAATAGCACCTTGTGACACGCCAGTGAGAGACCATAATCGGTACACTGGAAAATTTAGAGGAGCGGCTCATAGTGTATATAATTTGGCGTATAAAAGAGCACGCTATATTTCTTGTTTCTTACACAACATGTCTCGGTATGACAGCCATTTAATTATTAAGGAATTTGCTAACCTTGAAAACCAAAAATTTAATTTAATTCCACAAAATCATGAAAATTTTATTTCATTTTCGAAATGGCGAAATGGAATCAGTATACGATTTTTAGATTCGTATAGATTCCTCGCATCATCATTGGATGCGCTTGTTCAAGGGCTTCACCCAAACAATTTGCATTTTGTACGTCAACACTTTACTGATGCCAAACAATTTGAATTATGCATTCGAAAAGGGGTGTTTCCCTATAATTATGTAAACAATTGGGCATGTTTACAGGAAACTGCACTCCCTTCAAAGGACAAATTTTACAATGACTTAACAAAAAGTCATATTTCTGAAGAAGACTATTTACACGCCCAAAAAGTATGGAACGTGTTCAAGATATCAACTTTGGGCGAGTATGCTGATTTATACCTCAAAATTGATACACTACTTTTGACAGACGTGTGTGAACACTTTCGCAAACTGTGTCTTGAAATCTACAATCTAGATCCAGCCCATTACTACACCCTTGCCGGATATAGTTGGGACTGTATGTTGAAGGTGACTGAAATAGAACTGGAACTATTAACAGACATCGACATGTTACTCTTTTTTGAACGTGGAATACGTGGTGGTCTTGTTTCGCTTGTGCAAAAGCACGCCAAAGCAAATAATCCATATATGGATACATACAAACCAAACCAACCTACAACATACCTCACCTACCTAGATTGTAACAATTTATACGGATATGCTATGGAAAAACCTCTTCCATATCAAAATATTCGATGGCTGAATCAGATGAAGTTTCAAATTTTAATTTAAAAGATGTGTTGAGCAATGACACGCGTGGCTACGTTCTAGAGGTCGACTTATTATATCCCTGTGAGATACACAATGATCATTCTGATCTACCATTTTGTGTTGAAAAATTACAACCTCCCAGTTCACGTTCCAACAATAAAAAGTTGCTGGCAACGTTAAATTCAAAAAATCGGTACGTCATACACATTGAAAATTTAATGCAATGTTTGAAACATGGTTTGAAACTGCAATCCATTCACCGCATTATTTGCTTTGACCAAAAACCATGGTTACAACCGTACATGCAATTGAATACTCATCATCGACAGCACGCCAAGACCACATTTGAATCAAATTTTTATAAATTAATGAACAATGCGTGCTACGGTAAATCAATGGAAAATATTCGAAAGCATAGAACTATTCATTTGGTAAACCACTGGGACGGTCGATATGGCGCACGAAAATATATAGCTATGCCTAATTTCCATTCTGTACGAGTTATTGAAACTGATTTAGTAACCATTGAATTGTCAAAGGCAGAAATCATGTATAACAAACCAATTTACTTGGGAATGGTAATACTTGACTTTTCAAAATTTGTAATGTATCAATTTCATTATGAGTTGCCAAACAAAAGTTTGGAGATGTAAAATTACTGTATATGGATACAGACAGTCTTATTTATCAAACCAATATGATAGATGTTTACTCAGTGATGAGAGAACATCCAAATTACTTTGATACCTCAAACTATGAGGTTAACAATATGTTTGGCATAATTCCCATGAATAAAAAAAAATAGGTCTATTTAAGGATGAGTGCGCCGGTGATGTTATGACAGAATTTCTGGCTTTGGAGCCGAAAATGTACTCATTTTCAACACAAAAGAATAAAGGTCAATGCAAAGCGAAGGGTGTTCTTCGTAGCGTCACACAATTCCTCAATGTTGAGGAATATCGATGTGTAATCTACGCAAACACCTCTCGCTTATACCAGCAAACACGCATTCTTTCAAAGAACCATAATATTTTTACAGTAAATAAAAAGAACATCGCTGACAACATATGACAATAAACGTCTGTGGGATGGTGTAAAGAGCTTGCCTTTTGGACATTTCCACACCTAGTAAAAAAGAACACACTTTCATTTTCAATTCTTTTTATTAAAATTGTATGTTTTTTTACAAGAAGAAAACTAAACCATATTTTGTGTATACTATGAACTGGTGGACTGACTCTCAAATAAATACTTAACAATATTTGATTCATGTTTATTACTTTGTCCTTTTCCTCACTAATCCACCACCAATCATTAGCTTTGACTTCATCGCTCCTGCTACAATCAAGGCTGCAATCTTCTCACCAATAGAAGAAGTAGATGACATCACACGCTGCATGGCCTTTCTTAGAAGAATGCGGTCTGCAACTCGACGTACTTTTATATTCTTGTTGTTGTAAGCAATGTCATGATCTCTACACGCTGCATCCAATATGTTGATTCCAGAATTCCCTTGTGCTAGACGTTGGCTTAGTTTAGTTCCAGGTCCACAAAATTGATAGCCAGGAATATGCAGTTCAATGGGAAGTAGATCAATGGCCTTGTTAACTAGACCATGACCAGCAAAGGTCTGGCATATCTTTTTCAAGCGTTGTCTTACTTTTTGGTGCTGGCGATACTGCCGCTGCTGTCTCTTCTTCCTCTTCTTCATCGCACCCATGAAATGACGAAGCAAAGTCTTTACAGGACGGTATATTTGTATGCCCGTGGTACAATTTGATGAGCTGACACGTTCCACACTGTTTAATGGAGGGCATTTTAGTGATAGACACTTGCTGGTGATGATTAAAGTCAGTGCATGGTTGTAGTTCGCGCAGACCAGGATCTCTGGTCCACTCACTAGGTACACTGTGCCAAATATTTTTCACCGCGTTTGAAGCAACATAAAAAAGCAACGCCTTGGGCAAAGCGTTCAATTCCTCATCTGTGAAACTGTCTAGCTTCTTTTTGCAGGCGAAAAACTTGACAATAGCTCGCTCTGTGGGGTTGGCGTCCAAACCTTCAATTGCAGCCATAATTCTACACATCCGCAATGATCGCTGGTATGTCTCACACTGTAGCCGACGTTACAGCGCTTTACACTCAACATGCAAGTTTTGACATGCTTTGCGAGCTAGCCAATCGAAAAGCTTCCAAACATTTTGAAGTGTTTTATTTTGTAGAGGTTCATCAGGCACGGACAGGTTGTACAGTGCAGGACATCCCATATCATGAAGGTCAACAAGTTGACAAGTTGAATTAACATACTGACGCAACCATTCCTTTTTTCGCTTCCCTTTACAAAGACAAGGTCAGCGCCAAACAAGTGAGCTTTCAGAACAAGTGATAGATGATGGTAAGGAATGTCACCTTCTTTCCAGACTAGTCCCAAATTGCGTTGCAACCACTCTGTTTGTCTTCTGTCCTCGTCTGACTGCAAATGCAATGGAAACGGTGGTTCAAAGATAAAACTGGTTACTCTTGGTGCCCACATGGCTGTGCAGTCAATAATTCCAACTTCTTTAAATACAAACTTGTTTCCGTTCACCTTGATACCCTGCACGTCGACAATCAATGTTTTCGGCATGGCGACGGATATCACACCTTCCACTACCGCTGCTTCTTAACAACTAACTGATTGGATAGGAGCGAGAAAATAATATACACACAAAAATCAATTACACAATTTTATTCATAAAGTTATCAGTACATCGCTTACAATTTTTATCATAGGATTTGGACCATCCCAATCACAATGAGAATCTTCTCGATGCATAAAGTGTCTACGACAGGGACGGCAGGCTGCAACATCCGCCGACATACGGAGGTGTAATGGTAGCTTATCCCAATTAAGATCAATGTCGTGTGCACCGTACGCGGTCAGAAATACAGCTGGTAAATAGGCAAACAGATGCTGCGGCATTTCACGAAGAAATTGCGCTTTATGGTAGGCGCGTATTGCTAAACTCACCAGGGTGCGATAAATCTCAAATGCTGCATCAGCGTCTCGACTTGTTGAGCAACGATCGCATTTGCAGTCCATGCAATCTACCCGCTCTCCAACATGACAAGATGAAGCTTTGACAACGCCATCGTCCACATTATTTGTTTGATTGGTGATGGGCTTGTTGTTGTACCCCCTGTCATGAATACCAAACGTAGACATGAATCCATCCGGTAAATAGTGAACCAGATGCGGCGGCATTCTAAGCACAGTATGATTCTTGTGATAGGCAGTTATAGCTTCACTCACTAGGGCGCGATAAATGGTAAACCTTGAATCTTCATCTGAACTTGGTGAATCACTTTCACATTCGCAGCCCCGCCTCGCAGAGGGGGTTGTGACTTCATCGTAGCTTTCCATGACTGTGAAGGGCAATGGAGGAAGACATGCAATTTATACTCTGGTCACCATGTTGGACAGCGGTTGATAAAACACTTGCGCGTCGTGAACAATAAGGCAATAGGCTGTTGTTTTTTCTGGAATAACTGTAGATGTTTCAAATTCTAGTCTGATATCAATAGTTGTTTCCTTCATCGACTCCTCCAAATACGAACAGTCCATCACCACCAGAGGCGCCTTGGACTTGAAGTCTTGTGGTGATAATAGCGAACATGCCTCTTTCTGATAATAGGATGACTGAAAGTTTACAAACATGTCATAAAGCTTACCATATTTGTTCTTGTTAAAGTTTAAATCCATTCCCTCATAGGGAAAGGTAACACCGTTCAAAAGGAGTCGTATATTTCGTAATTGGATGTGGTCAAATTTTGATGCATCTTTATTCTGTTGATATTTGCGATCTGTTTGAAATCCAACCAGGACATAGAGGGGACGCTCTGTATACCGTGAGGTTTTTATAGACCAAGTATGTGTATCGGAGAGTGGTAATACCGGGTATTCATGCAGCTCCCAGCTTCTAAATTGAATGGGTAAAGCTGTATCCTTCTCCACAATCATGAGCAGACTCAATTTTTTCTGATCTGATAGAGTAACGTGCGGTACTTTCCATAGAATTCGTTGCAGTAGAATTTTTGTATCTATTGGCGCTGTATCAGCTCCCTTTAGCGCATTATAATCACTCCTGTCTCGTACAAGAATCAGATCCTGTCTTGCGTTCACAACAATGCGCTTATGATCCTCTGCAAAGCCTAGTATTAATTTTAAAGGTAAATGTCCAGTAAATGTACCATCATCGTTAATCATCCAGTCGTTGGTTGAGTTGGGACACCAACCAGCCATACAAAAAGCTTTACTCTCTTCGCTTCCATACGAGGGATAAAGTTTCATGACACTTGTTATGCCAACATTTCGAGTAGTATCCACTTCAATACCGTTGATCACGTAGCGAACCTCAGAAAACAAAAAGGCCAAAGCATTGTTGGCCAACTTTGACGTTGTTGGAATGGTACCATCCAATTTGGTGAGTTGCCCTTCAATCTGGATGTAACTTTCATGTGGAAGCGTGTAGATATCTTGTTGGTTAATAGTAATGCGAATCTCATCATTATTATTTAGTCCCTGAGTATACGGTTGGTAGGAATGGTGTTCAATTCTTACAATACCCTCCTGTACTTCGACAGGGTTTGTCACGTCTAGAATCGAATTCATGACGTAAGGTGTAACCAAGTTGTTGTAGGATCTGCTTGTTGACACGTGTTAACCTGTACACGTGTTTAGCACAACTAACACCTGTTCTTGACAGCGTTGCCGCTTTATACACTTGTTTCATGCTGGCTTCAGATACAGTTTGTAGGTCACAGGTGTATGAGGGTCTAACCGAATTAGACGTTGGTTTCTATTCACCAGTCTTAAGGTAATATTCCTGATGTTGGTCACACTCACAGGATGATAGAGCACCACCGACGGGTTTTCGCGGATGATGTAACCACCAGGTGAAGTAACAATAAAATCATAAAGCGAATGCGAGGGATCTTGATTGGTGTAGACGTCTGTAATAATATTACACGTGACTGATACGTGATGATCTTCAATTATTTTCACCGGTTGGTCAGACTTGTGTATCACGTTCGGTACTAACACTTGTGGTGAATAGCCTAACAATGGCCCAATCGAATCTGGTTGAGATTTAAAATCAATCCTAAAAGAAGAAAGAATACTGCAGCGATGTGTCACGTTGTTGGCTATGAGTTCAAACTTGCGTGTCCCGTCAAGAAATGCTTTTAGACTAAATTCCTTGGTGAGAGTTGTGTAGATGTGAACGTGAATATCATCTACGGTGTAGCTGCCAGATGGTAGAGTTAACACATAGTCATCGTAGTAGAACTTATCATTGACGTCTTCAATTATGTTGCAGATTCTATTATAGCCTTCAAACGAAACAAGTCCCAGCACGTAGGGTCGTCGTCCCAATTCAATAGGAGGATAAAAGTCAACAGTTACTTCCGCACCTTGTCCGTGCACTGTAAACGTTCTACTTTCTGTTGTCATAATGACCACGTCACCCGCCATGCTCGGTCTTATATAGAAAAGTCAAACATAGACGACCGCACTGTTGCGTGTTAAAATTTTGCACTCGTTTCACATTATAGTGTATTGTTGCACTGCTTCCAAAATAGCGAACAAGCTCTGTCGGAGGAGGAAGGTTTCCAAAACTGTCAAAGTACCACACGGTTCGCCCATGCTTTATGTAGGCCACATAATGCGTTCCCGGTCCATGACTGTCATCCAAATTAACAACTGCACTTTCATGGCTCCGTGGTCGAGACGGTAGTTGGTTGCGCATAAACACACCTCGAAAGAGGGAGATCTTTAGCTGTTTTGCATATCTTATAACTTCCTCATGCGTCATGGCTCGTCGTGGCAGTGCATCGATTAACCGTTTTTTGGCGACATGTAAATGCCGAGTCCTTTCTTGTAGGGTGCTAGCTTCATGTTCACACCTTTACCGCGCAGTGCTATGGCCTCCATAGTTTTATTATGCCATTCACTTTCCTTCAACTGTTGCTTCGCCTCCTCAACAGCTTTCACCGTTCGTGCTACCGCACTTGCTCCTCCAAGAAGTGAACCCAGGGCTGCTAGTCCAGCAAACAGTGCAGGTAAAAATCCACCACGTTTCGGCACAGGAATAACTCGGGCACGTTTTCTAAAACGTAGTTTACTTTTGGGATTCGCATGCAATCGTGCTGCTCGGAGTGCATTCTTAATAGCCAACTCACTATTTGTTTCTCCGCGCGAAGCTTGACGTGCCGCATGAAGAATAGCTTTAAAGCCTCCCTTTCTTGACAACTTCTTCCTCTTCTTCACCACATATCTCTGTTTCACCATCGCGACCAAAGAACAAGACAACCTCACACCGCAAAGTATAGAACACAACTAACACTAATCAGGAAGGGAACCTATAATTATTTATTCAATGGTGGCTGTATATTCAAGTTCTATATACAGATGAAAAGCGTTCATCGTTTTCCCCGCCTCTTTTTCTTCAGACGAGAGTTTCAAGTGAAAGAATAATTTGTCTCCGGCTTTCACCGGTTGATCAATAAGTGGTTGAACACTACCGTTTAATCGTACCTCTAAATGTTTCAAATCTGGTGCATACTCAATTACACGAATGGCACCATCATACATTAAACGGTAATTGTCATACCCCGAACGTAGTATGTAGGCGAGGTTATTGGGATCTTTTACCGGTTGTTGGTTTACAATGTGAAGCAGAAATATAGAGGGTATTGATTTAATAAAAAGCGATAACCGTTGTTCCAAAAATCGTTTGGTCGTCACGTCGTGAGGTTGCACAGGATCAGCAACTTCGGCTATTCGTCTTCGCTTCATCTGTAGAGCGTTCTCCTTAATTTCCCACACCTTTTCCATTTCAGAGTTTAAAAACCGTTTTGTACAAACATCTTGATCATCTTCAGGATCGGCCACGTGCACAAGGCGTGCATTATTTGCTGTATAGCCCTTTCCAGTTAGGGTGGGCACAATACTGAGCACCTGTTTCACCTTGTTATCTACATAGTCCTTTCTAGCAGCGTCCGTGTTGTTTGTTGGAAGAGCCAGCTGAGTGATTCGACGTTGGTGTACGTCATAGTCCTTTGCTTCTGTTAACACCACAGCATTGGTTAACACATAGGCTTTGGTGCACACATCTTGATCGTTCACAGGATCTGCAACGCCCGTAATACGTTTATTCTGAGCCTCATAATCTCCTTTGATACGTCGTAAGCGGAAATAATCTACATACTTTTTTGAACATGCGTCTGAGGGTAATACGGGTTCTGTTATGTTGGTCAATCGCTTTCCATTAAAGTTGTAATTGCCATATGTTGTGCGTGGCAATACATTAGCATCAACATATCGTTTAGTTGCCGGATCTGTATCATGTTTTGGATCGTTTGTCAAAGCAAATCGTTCATTTGTTTTAAGAGTTCTTCCAAAGGCGTCCATGGTTACACTGGAACTGAAACACCCGCTTGCCTCATGTATATAGAGACCAGCTCTTCCCCTTTCACATTTAGTTGATATGCAGATTATTAAGCAACAACATTCACTTCCGGTGGGAGACTTGGTTTCACACCTCTTCTCAACATCGTCCGAACAACGTCATGGATCACTCTTCCCATCCTCCATTCGCTGTCTCATCGCCGGCCCGTCAGGATGTGGAAAAACCAATCTTCTGCTTACCCTCATCACCTCCTTAAACGGAGTGCGCTTTCAAAATATCTATATCTTTGCCAAATCGCTGTATCAACCACTGTATGTGTTCTTGGAACAGGTCATGTCAGGTCTGCGCAACATGGGCTACTTCACATTCGCAGCACACGAAGATGTCATTTCTCCAGACAATGTTCGCCCCCATTCGCTTATGATTTTTGACGATGTGGCCACAGAACGACAGGGCATTATTCAGGCTTACTTTAGCATGGGACGTCATAAATATATTGATTGTTTTTATCTCGCTCAAACCTATTCGCGAATACCAAAACAGTTAATTCGTGACAATGCCAACGTGATTGTTCTCTTCCGACAGGATGAGCGCAACATGCATCACGTCTACGATGATCACGTGAACCCATACATGACCTTTCAAGCCTTTACACAGTTGTGTGCCATGTGTTGGAACGCTCATCACCACAGTTGTCTTGTTATTGATAAGCAGAGCAACATCAACAATGGGCGCTACCGCATGGGATTTGATCATTTCATTCGTATTTAAGTAGCTGCATTGCTTTTCTGAACATCATTTGTTCAGATGTCATGACGACAACAGGGAGTCAATTAAAAAAGCACATAATCCGTGCACGAAATAGCATTCGACCAAAGTTTCGCTATCTAAAACGTGCACATGCCGACAGTGAACTGTTTGTCGAAAAACATTTAAAGTCACCTCTGGAAGCTGTGTTGAAAGGAACATCAAAGCCTAGTACACGCTCAAAAGAAACACAAACAATTGAAGAGGAGGAGGAGGAGGAAGAAAATGATGAAGAACCTGACGATGTTTTTTCTCCATTGCTTCCGTCTTCTAGCTCCAAAGAATCACCGCTGCCCCAGTTTTTGAAAACATCAATAATTGCTGAAACACCCACTAGACCCAAAGAAAAGCAGCCTACTCTTAAAGAAATATTAAATACGCCCGAACAATATGTGCGGTTAAAATCCATTTTACTACAAAATTATGGTGCGTTGGTTACCCCCTTCCTTGAAGATCTTTTTACTAAGAAAACTGATACTACCTATGGTGTTCGCTATGAAAACAATAGATTTCGAATTGGCGATTCACCAATCAAGATAAGTGACAATGTTTTGATTGTTAAAACAGAATTTTACAAATTGACGCCAGGTCTTTTAGAACTTTTATTTTCACGTACACCTTCTACCGAGGACTATGATAAAGAAGATCTTGAAAAGTATAAAAACATCTTGATGGCTACAAATGGTTTTAGACGTAATTATAAACATTCTGAAGCAGTAAATACTAATAAGGGCTTCAAATATAAAACCATCATATCAAAATTGTTTCCCACCTATGCAAGTGTTCGCCGTGCAAATTCAGCGTCCGGTATCACAATTAATACTTTGAAACCTTTCATCGATTTCGCCTATTGGAACAATCCAAATAAGTTGGTTAAACGTCTGCAACTGTTGCGTGCATCAGAACAGGCTGGTCATACCGGACACGAGGCGGAAGTTTTAGAAATAGAAGAGGAGCTTCGTCATGCTGGCATTATTGTCTAATGAGTCAACGTGTTCATACACCCTCGACTGTTAAGGCTGCCATTGCTCGCGAGTTGCATAGACCAGCTCGTCGTCTCTACCATCGTCGTCATGTCATCACACGGGGCGTTGACGATCTTTGGCAAGCTGATCTGGTTGAAATGATTCCCTATGCCAAAGCTAACAACGGGGTCAACTATCTGCTCACCGTCATCGACGTTTATTCCAAAATGGCCTTTGTTGAACCTGTTCGGAATAAATCTGCACAACTGGTCACCGCTGCATTCAAGACCATCATTCAGCGGTCAAGACGACAACCTCGTTTGCTTCAAACAGATCAAGGCAAAGAATTTTTCAACAAGACTTTTTCCGCTTATCTCAAATCACTTGACATCCATCACTATTCCACTTTTAGCAATCTAAAGGCAAGTGTTGTAGAACGTTTCAACCGCACACTCAAGACGCGCATGTGGGAACAATTTACAGCAAGAGGATCCTATCGCTGGCTTGAACTTGTACGCGACCTGGTGACACGTTACAACAACACTAAACATAGAACTATCAGAATGAAACCACGCCTTGTAACCAAGAACATTGCGCAATTGGATCGCATTCATCACAAAATCAAAACAGCAGATCCGCGACGTCATCGATTACGTATTGGTGATTATGTGCGCATCAGTAAACATAAAACAATCTTCGCCAAAGTATACACACCAAACTGGAGCACAGAAATATTTCGTATTCGCAAGGTAAAACTTTCTAATCCAGTTGTTTATTTACTTGATGACCTCAACAAGCAGCCAATCCAAGGAGGATTCTACATGGAGGAACTGCAAAGGACGCAATATCCCAAGCATTATCTTGTTGAAAAAATTGTACAAAAACGTGGCAATAAACTTTTTGTTAAGTGGCTAAGTTTTAATGCCACATATAATTCATGGATTAATAAATCAGATCTGGTGTACGCCTTCTTGTTTTTATTTCATGTCGAGCTGGCCGATCCAACATGCCATGCGTTTTGTATCCTCACCCACCCTACCATTTACAGGAAATACTACTCCAGATTCATTGATGTTTGTTTACCATTGAGCACATTCAACAACCAGTTCATTCCCCCTCTCTCTCAATCCCATTCACTACTCCAGATACCATTGATGTTTGTTTACCATTGAGCGCTTTCAACCCCATTTTGTTTGTCTCTCAGACCCATTCACACCTAACCAACCCACCACGTCTGGTTTCAACAACCACCACCATTCATCTCCATTCATGTTTTCCCATTAAGAACACTTCCAACCATGACCTACCCCACATCACATAATCTGCTATGACGTCACACACACACCAGTTTACCGTTCAAATCTGACGATTCATTCACCGACAAAGATTCGGAAACCTTCGGCAACACTCGGATCTCATCAAGTACAAAGCAAAGCTATATAGCACAAGACAATAACAGAGAAGGCGCTCAGTCCAACAGAGAGACTGGGTCGAGGAGGGTCTCGTGCAGATCCTCTTCCATTCTTCCCCTCATCCCCCACCCCACCCTTCCCTCCCCCCTCCCCCCAGCCTTACCTCCCCCCCTCCCCCACCCCTCCCCTCCACCCACACCCCCTCCAACCGGTTCCTGGACCCTCCAAGTTTTGTTTACCTTCCGGGGTCCCGGCGACCTTGGGGTCAATGACCTACCTCAAGGTCATTGACCATGACCAACCTCAAGGTCATTGACCTTGACACGCCCCCCCCCTCATTTGCATAAATAACGGTATTTGAAGCAGAACCCTCCCTGCTCACCTACTGACCTTGCATTCCTGGTATTCAGAAGGTTGCGGGTTCGAGACCGTCTTCGTCCAGGGTAATTATTCCTGGTGCCTTTTAGGCTTGTGTCTCTGGGACAGTTTTGCTAAGTATTACTGACTCTTTTGTATGGTAATTCGTTTAGTGTGTGACCTCCAAAAATAAATAGTGGTGTTTCCCCTTGAGCTGTGTGTGTTACCCCATGGCGTTTATGTTTAGTTTGAGCGCTGTTATGGGGAAAAAACTCATGCTATAGGCAGCGTAGTAGGTAGGGTACACCTATGGATCAAATATATACAGTTCAACTTGGATAATTCGCACTTCACGGGATTAGTGAAAGAGAAAAAAAATTGAGTTATCCAAAAATTCAAATTAAGAAGGTTCTTTGAAAAAAAAAGTAGAGAAAATATATTGTATGACCTTTACATAATGCTTTATGTTTACCAAAGCAGGTTGCCAGACGGCGGTACTTTGTCTTTGAGGACCTGAGCCGCGTGGCCCAACTGCTTGGCCTCCTGCTTGGCTTTGCACATTAAAAACTTTGAATTGTCCGAAATATATCCTGAATTAACCACAATTATAAACCATTGATGGCCTAAAAAAATGCTAGGGCCAAGAGAAAAAAAATACAATTTTGACTTATCCATGTTCCACTGTATATACATGCAAAATGTGCCGTTTTGTCCATGAGTCTCCGCGTGTCTACCGTTTACAGGGGAGGAACCTGCCCTTTGTGTATCAATTATCGTGTTTCTCACGTGTAAAAGAACCTGCCCGTATATATATTTGTGATTCAGGTGACATTAGTGTATGTTATATTCATGGTGAAAGTTGTTATCCACGTACGAGCGTCCTTGCTCGGGAAGGTGAATACTTTCGCCCTGTCACTAAGGCGTAGGCCCCTGAAACCCATTGAGGTGCTTCTTTACTATTTTCTGGCGGAGTTTGTAGCAAAGTAAGTCCGGGCCTACTTTCACCGTATTGCCTGGATATTTGTCTGAGTGTGTTTGTGTCTGAGGGGCTGATCGCGCTCCGCGTTACCCTAGCAGTGTTTATAGGGGTGTGTGTATTCCTGACTGTCCGGCCTCGTGGGGTAGGTAATAAGACCTTTCTTATACCCCGTGTACTGTGTGTCTGCGCCTGGACAGTGTTCACAGGCGTGCGTTTTGCACCCTGATGGCCTGAAGGCAACACCCGCTTATGCATTTGCACCTGGGGTACATATGCTGGTGCCCGCTTCCATTCTGGCAAACTTGCCCTTTGAACTAGCGGTAAAAGCCGAGTAATTGCCTGTGATCGCCCTGGCGATGTATTGGAGTGTAGTCTAACCGATTTCTGGCCTATAGCCACGGCAGACTCCTGCCCTTGTGTTTGCCTATGTGTGTAGGCTTGTGTGGGCTTAATGTGCTGTTGGGCGGGCGCTACGTCCTCAGCCCATGGCATATTTACCTCCCGTTTTCTCCCTGTGTTGTCATGTGTGCCCGAGAGTCCTGGCGTCAACTCCCTCTCGTTCGTCCGTTCCGAGGGGGTTGGCGTAAGTTCTGCCCTTCGTTTTGGCAAAATTGCCTTCCGAACCGGTGCTGAGGGGCGTGTATTGATGTGACTTTGGCCCTGCAGTGTGTTGGAGTCTAACCTGGCCATCTTCTGGACTGTGGCCACGGCGAACTCCTTCCCCCGGTGTTATGTAAGTGTCTGAGAGGGACATCCTCGCAAATTGCTGCGTTAGCGTATCTACGCTTATGTCCTCTCTAGGCTGGGTTTGTGGCCCTGCCATGAACTCAAAAATGGCCTTGTTAGCCTGGAGTTCCCTATACTCTTCCCAAATTTGGGCGTACTGCCTATTGAGGCATATGGCCAGTTCGGCAACTTTAGTGCCATTAGTCCCTATCCGTTGGTGTTCCCTGATGAGTGTTTCCCATTGCTGGAACATGAATTCGTGTCGGCAGTGTAGTTGCCAATGTGCCTTAATGATTTGTGTACGGAGGGTGGGGATTTTCGCCCGCATCTTGCGATTCTTAGCGCTGCGGAGTGGCCGGACAAGTGCCCTTATAATTCGCATATACTGGGCGTGCAGGAGCAGTTGAAACCTTGTGAGGTAGTCCTGTCTTGTCTCAAAGACCTTGTGCCAGGCAAATAACTCCTGATACTCCCCAATGCTCCTCAGCAGAGCTAAACGGTATAGAGGGGCCATGTTGAATCAAGTGTATGTATATATTTAAAAAAAACTGTGTATGCTTAGCAATGTATTATATCTCTGATTCTTTCGGGGGGGTGGGGGGTTGGTTTGAAAAAAAAATCCCTTGTGAAGGAAAAATAATGCTTTCTGTCAGAAAAAAAAATTCAACTTTTTCGCTTGGCTGCGTGCGGTAGGGGTCATTTCTACCACGAGGGCTCGTTGTATGAGTCCTACCCTTATTGTGCGTGGTAGCAGCAACTCCACCAATATGTTTTAGATCCCTTAGTTGGGGGGTTGTTTAGGGATAAAACATTAGTGTCACTGTGCTAATTTGGTAGGTTGTTTCTAAATGACAGCAGCTTCCCGTAGCTGGGAGAGCTTACCAGTGTAGCGTGTTGTTTGGTGTTCAAATGCTAGGGAGTATTCCTGCAAAGATGCAAGAGTCTATTAGGGGATGAACCTCTGAATGCAGGCTACTATGCCGGTCTGCCAGCTGGACGGTGTGGGTAATACAATAGGCGTGCTTACGTCAGCGGCTCGACGTTACGTAGTCGAGACGCGTGCGGGAAGCACAATGGAGCCTGACCAAGCAATTACTGGCTACTATGGTCACGGTCAATCGTGACGGAGGTCAGGAAGGGTATGAGGATGTAAAGAGGCGTGTAATTGACAATACAAGTGTAGTTTACTGACCATGTGTTTTATTGGTCAGTGAGTGTGAATTGTAAGTCCCTTTTGGGGGAATGTAGGTAATTATACAAATAGAGTGTACAAAATTATGAGTGGGCGTTTCCGAAAGTAAAGGATTCTGAACACTTGCTGAGTCTCACCTGATGATGCAACCGGAGCAGATGTCGGCTAGGGCCTTCGGCGACGCACACTGTACAACAGATCATGGCTCCAATTAGGACTCCACTTCTTATAGTTCTCGGCGTCGCGTGGTCAGCATTCCTCCGACGTAGCTGCCCCAGTTAGTTGTTGTGTAGATGTTTATATATGTGTCGCAAGTAGTTGGCTAACCTCCCGAGCTGGGTGGCCGCCTCTTGCTGTGTAAAGATAGTGTTCTGGTCTTATGATGTTGCCAGGTGGGGTGGTTTTTAGTAGAAGATGGGGGTGGCTTAGGGGTACTGCCCCCCCCCCCCCCGGGGCTGTACAACATGCTACTCCATAAATTAGCTTCGACGAATATTGATAGAAGAGTAATTTTATGGATCCAAGAATTTTTGACGGGTCGTTCACAGAAAGTGAAAGTCGAAGGCATAATCTCGGATGAAATTACCGTAACGTCGGGTATCCCTCAGGGCAGCGTATTCGGAACTTTGTTATTTTTGGCGTTTATAAATGACTTACCAAATGGGATTTGCAGTGACTGTCGATTGTTTGCGGATGATTGTGTAATATATCGAAAGATACATGACTCACAAGACAATGCAGTGCTTCAAGAGAACCTTAACCCGGTCTATAAGTGGTCGATTGAAAATAAAATGAAAATAAACACAAGAAAATGTAGTCTCTTAAAAATAGGGAAAGTGCGAAGGCAAGATCTTCAATATAACATTGGCTCGGAAATACTTGTAGAAGAAGATTCTTGTAAATATTTGGGCGTTCACGTAAGGAATGATATGAAATGGAGTAGTCATGTACGATGTGTAGTTTCAAAAGCTTACAAATCCCTGCACTTTGTAATGAGGGTATTAAAAGGAAGTAGTACCTCTGCTAAAGAATTAGGCTATTTGTCACTTGTAAGACCTATTCTGGAATATGCCTCGGCGGTTTGGGATCCATATCAAGTAGGGCTCATCAATGGGTTGGAAATGGTACAAAGAAAGGCCGCTAGATTTGTGCTCAGTGACTTTAATCCCAGGAGCAGTGTGAGCCGTATATTAAAGAAACTTGGGTGGGAATCACTGGAGGCTAGGAGGATGAAATCTAGACTCTGCGCTATGTACAACACGTATACAAATCAACCAGCATGGGGTGAGCTTAGCAAAGGATTGGGAAAGCCCACTTACATGGGTAGGAGCGATCATCCTTTCAAAGTTAAGGGCCGACCACAGCGAACAAATTATGGTAAATATTATTTTGTAAACCGTGCCATTGATAACTGGAACTCTCTACCTGCCGCAGTCTTAGAGCCTTTTCCCATACATATAGGTGTGTTTAAGAAAAGACTGACTATTTGTGTAAATACTCCAGTTTAATTGTTGTATAATTGTTATTGAATTGTTATGTATAATTATTTATTTGTTATGTATATCCAATTTGCCACCGGGGGACACACCCCCATTGCAAATAAATAAATGAATGAATGAATGAATGAATGAATGAATGAATGAATGAATGAATGAATGAATGAAGAGCGCCTTGCGCTTACCCAGTACAACAGCAGTGCGCTCTATCGGTGCTAGTTCAATACATCCCTATTAGAGAAATGTTTTACATCCCTCTTCCTCTCCTTGTGTGGTCGAGATTTGAATTCCGGTGACTGTACAGTGGATTGTGTACCTGAAACGTCCTATGATCAGAAAGCATCTGGTCCTTAACTACAGCTGAAACCCAACATGAGCCAGGTTAGTTCCAGTGGCCACAAATATTTGGGATAAACTGAAGGAATTTATTTTAGTATGCAAGATTATTCTATTTGTGAAATCTTAATTGTAACTCATCTCTTTTATTAAAGATAGTGTCCTGACTGACTGATTCACTCACTCATAATCGCCCAGCCAAGGCTATTGAGGTCTGAAACATGAGATTTTAGCGATATGTTAGTTGTATGTCTAAAACTTCCACAAAGGAGGGGTTTTTGGATATTCGGGTTCTAAAGGAATGTTAAGGGGGTTAAGACTGCATTTCACTGAATAACAATATCTCAAGAATGGTTTCATTTGGGGATGTTACTCAGCATATAATCTGATCATTAAAAATAAGCAGACACGTGCCTAAGTTTTTTTGATGTGGTGTATATTACAAGGTAAATGGGTTAAAAGTGGGGGTTGAAAGATTCTTAACGGAGCGTGTATCTCTTAAACTACATAGGTGAGAAGCTTGAAACTAAGGGGGGAAAAGAGCTTAAAAATAAGTAAGTATGTGTTCGACAGGTTTTTTCATAAATTCAATTTTAGGGGCCCATGGAGAGAGGTAAAATTCTGGAAAAGTGTCGTGACTAACTGACTCACTCATCAACGCCCAGCCAAAATTATTGAAGTTAGAAACATGAAGTTCTGGGGATATGTTCGTTGTTTGTCTAAAACGTCCACAAAAAGGAATTTCTGGATATTCAGGTTATAAAGGTGTGTTAAGGGTGTTAAACATGCAAGTCATTGAATAAAAAAATCTCACGAGTTATCTTACGTGTACTCATTACAACTACAATATTCGCGGGCGAGGCCGCAACGGGTAATGCCAGTCTTATAATAAACTGTGCAATTGACTGAAAATTCGAGCGCTATTGCCGTTATTACTTACGTATCTAAAGAGAGGTAACTGATACATGTGCAGAGTGATAAAAACAGATAATAAGTACATAATTTCCTCGCTACGGAGGATAGAGAGAAGGAGGAGAGAGTGGGAGGGGCAGCATCAGGGAAGGGATTGGGAGTGAGATGGATGGCTACGAAGAAGAATTTGAATAGTAATTGATGTGCCAGATTCATTTAGACAGTGAGAATTAGTGAATTAGAGCATCCTGCTACAGTTTGGTATTGTATAGGTTCGTACAGCGGTTATTCAATTCCGAATGCTAAGTGCTTTAGGAAGGAAGAGACAACTGGTAAGTATATTAATTGGACACAATTACGTTCATGAACTGCAGTTAACCACAAGTAGTGTATCGAAGAGAGTGGAAGGTGACATGTGGCTCTGTGTTTGGGCTCATTTCATTAAACAGGATGGTAATTGGTAATCTCACGCTTCGATGACATCATTCGCTGTGGCAGGAAGAGCTGAATGTATGAATGTAGACAATTAACGGTCAATTAATACGGCAAACGCCAGCGCTACCTGGAGCCTATTTTACTACATACTTCCTGTTGTTTCATGTCAGAGGCTTTAGGTATCATTGCTATCAGACCAAATTAGTCAAGTGTGTGTTGGTACGCCAATAACATGCAATTTTGTGGTAAATAGCGTAACAACTGGAAACGAGACAGCCATTGCCATAACTTTGTTAAAATCCTCGCATGTTACTGTTGAAGAATGATTTAACAACAGAAAAATAATTCTTGGATGGCTGAGGTGTGAAACAAACTATTCTTCTCATTTATCCACATTAGACGGGGTGTACCCGTCCTAACTCACAGACCGGGATTAAATTTCTTATTTAAACTTATGGCAAGACATTCAACCAGCGACACTCAGAGCACCAGCCTTATACGTGCCGAACCCGAATTTATTGAACCTCAGGTATGCATAATGGTCACTTTCGTGACATTAAACGCTTTGTGTGTATGTTTACTTCCTATATGAGACAGCCCTTTTATAATGTCCGTTTATTTTATCTCTTCCGAAAACGTCCAAACAAGTAAAAATTACTTCATTGTATTATAATTAATTTATATATATATATATATGCTTCTTTATACAGTTTTTCTAAGTTCTTACCTCGAGTGTTGCAACACTCTTTTCTCCCGGCACTCCATACAACTACTGATGTGTTTAGCGCCTCGTTGCTTGTCGGTGGCCAGTGATTTCACCGTGACCTTCATCCAGCCAATGCCAGAACTTTGTCAGGTCAGGCGATCTCCAGCTTCGAGAATGTGCCATGGCCACTATTTATGACGCTGCCTGCTGGTGTTCTGCATCACTTCTGATCTCACTTCTGATCACACATCTGATCATCGCTGCTGCATCTCATAGCACTATTCGCTGTCACTCTTCTCAGTGCTACACTCGCTAGCCACTACGCTACCTCGCAGTTACGTCACGAGACATTCACTATAATACATCGCTCCAGATGGCAGGAATAATTGCCAACTATCGCACTCAGCAAGCTACACTTTAGATGGTGTATTTTTGAATCATCCTTCGAGGCAGCAGCAGTTTTCTAGGCTGCCAATCAACTTCAAACGTATACTGATTTACCGCCTGGACACTACAGGTGTCATACCTTCGCAAGAGAAGAAAGAAGAATTGAACTTTTATATCTATGGTATACATATCTTGAGGCCATGAACGCCTCGTTCCGAAGAAACTGTAAAGACTTCTCAACCAACATTTATGCTAGCTGGAACTTCAAACTTTTGAGATGATAAGTCAAATTTTATGAAGATTTTAAATCTTACTATTTATCATACATCCCTCCATTCATTTTATGGTTCATTTTCTAAAGTGTATTTTATATGTAAAGCTCAACTTCTGTCAAATAAAAGCAAGCTTTTTTTCATTGGCATTTCCTTAATCAGCGTTTCTCTCATCAGGCACTCAAACTTTGTTACATTTACAACAATTATTCAATTCTGCGTCAAGCACTTATGTGCAATTTGTTAATTGGTTTATCACTGTATTATTAGAAATAAATATTGTTAATATATTGTTACCTAACTTATTGGTTTTCTGGTGATGTACTTCCATGCCCACTACCCCACACCGCTTAAGTCTAATTGTTTTGCCCCCAGTAGCCATTTAGACCAGGCTCTCACCTGATGCGTTCTGCCTTATGGGAAAGAAATAGGGCAGATCGTTTCTCCACAGGAGACGAGGATAGAACCTGCTTTTAAGTAACAATTATATGTTACCATTTAAAAGAGACGGGAATATTATACGAACTACATGCGTGCATTCAGATGCAGCCAAGGAGCTGGGGCCTCGCTGCATGGATTTATAAAAGCATAAAATAAAAAGAGAAATGCGTCGTTTTCTAATATGAATATTTGAACATGGGTTGAATGAGAATTGGTTGGTGCTGCGAGATGACATTTCCACGAGACCTTGACAAGTTTCGCTCACATGAACCAGTTTCAGTAATTGTGTGAGAGAGAGGGATAGTCTTCCGACAGACGACTCCTTTGCGCACGGCCTTCTATAAGCGGTCCGGCATCACTCCATGTCGCATGACCCCACTGTTGTCGCAAGTATACAAAGAAGTCATGTGATCACGAATTACCCAATCAGATAATTTATAGCCTATGACGAAGATATAATTATGATTTCTAATTTAAATGATTATAAAAAATTAGTGCATGGAAACGCGAAGGCACTTGGAAATAAAACATAATGGACTGAAGTATATTTAAAGTTGAAACCTCATTGGAGAAATATTTATTTACGAAGTGAATATCTATTGTTTGCGCGCTAAGACGCCATTTTTCTAAATTGTGGAGAGGAGACTTGCTTCGACACTCAGATCATTCCACTCCGAGCTATTGAAGCAGTAAGTCGTGCTAGTTTGAACTCCAATCCACATCGATATTTGAGTCAGCCAGGAAAGCTAAGTTGACGGAATTAGAGAGGCTTCGTTCGGTCAAACCATTCGAAGGAGCTTTGCTGAACAAATTCGACATCATAAAAGGACTTATAATTCGAAGCTACAGCAGGATATAACAATCTACGAAATAAATACAGCTTTTAGCCAGCAATAAGAAGGTCGACTACAATTGTTACTTGAAGAAGCATATCTACATTACTACGAGTTCACGATATAATTCGGCAGATATACTGAGAAATATATTCAATTTATACTTTGACATTTACAAAATTAGACTACATATCAATGAATTTGAGTCATCGAGGTCGTTCTAGTATGTATTCTACAGGAGGAGACATGTCTTACGAAGTTTATGATGGGGAAATATCTTGCTACTGATGATGTGGATATCAGAGGTGACCATAACCAGACGATAGAAGAACTATGAAGATGTGGCACTACAATTCCAACAGTAGTCCACCGATGTCACAGAAAGCAATTCAACTATTCGAAATTCCGATACCACCACGGAATATTTGCAATATCATCGTTATATTATAACAATTCATCGAAGAACGTCTAGAGAGCATCCGAATGAAGAGATTATCGACAGCATCATCAGATTCAGAAACGTAAAGAGATCCCAGGACGAGTTCCACTGTACGAGACCAGGAAGCAGCGATGGTTCAACTCCTATCTTACGAGAGTTCGAGAAGGAGCGGACCGTGCCAGCTGATCCGAGTTCCGGCCAGGCAGGCAGTCCCACTTTGATTGCAGGCATTCGGGGAATGTCTACAGAGGAATGAAGTTTTCAGCTGTTCACCTATAACTCAGGTTATCAAGAATTATTTGGGCTGAAGGTAATTGAGTGATTACGATATATTTAGTAGTTGTTGTCATGTAATGTATATCTAGATCTTACCAACGTTTTGTCGATATTGTGACCAGTTATTTTTCATGTTTTTTTTAGCTTTGTCTAGTCATTTTAATTGATATTTCAGTCATTTTAATTCTGTAATATTGCAACGTAATCGTGTATCAATTTTTAAGTTAAGTAAATTTTATTTGATTACTCGTCTGCTTTATTAATAGCAAATAATTTTCCGATATGCGTGAATAAGTTTCATAGATCTTGGAACGCTTCATAATGCTTGATAATACTTCATTATAGTCCTGTATATTTTATTATATTTCATCAAGTATTACCAACATATTTATTTAATGCTGCGGTAAAATGTTATAAAAATTTATGGAAAGCTGTACAATGCTTTGAAAGCATTTCGATATTTTAAGGGGGGATGTATTCGGAAATGCAAGCTTTTCCTTAAAAAATCATCACAACCATAGTTTTTGTGTTAAAGGCATGACATTTTGTGTGTAGATAGATAACTAACTGTAATAAATGAAAAAATATAAGTAGAGACCCAGATGTAGGGCATATACATTAATGTTATAAGAGTATTAACAGTTATGCCCTTTTTGCATGAAAGCCATAAGAGGAATTCTAATGATACAATCACCTTGAAATTTTTACTGTATGAAGCTATCACGACAATTTGAATACTGAACTAAAATAAATTATATATGCATATTAGTTCTTTACTTAAAAAATCTTGAACTTACTGTCACAGAAATAAGACGTTTGTTCATCACATAAAACCCTATAAATAAAAATTTAAATAAGTAATGATTACAATTGTAGTTCCATATATTCCACAATGTGTAATGAACAACTCCTGAAAAAATCATAGCTCTGCGATTTATAGTTTTTGAGAAAAGGCTTCAGATTCTACAAAAATGTATATTAGAGAAAAATGCATTTAAACATTTGGTTACCATATTCAAACATGAAAAATGCTTATTTGATTTTAAAATCCTCCATAGTTTAAATTTTAAATTTCAAAGCGTCATTATCTCATAAAATCCCATACTCTTTATCCTCCAACATTCCTTTCTGCCCTCTTATTTTCTGTCTGGCTTCCAGCTCAAAATCAGACTTCCCTTTCTCAGCTTTCATGAGTCAATTCTTGTCAATGGTGTTGAACGCCTTTATGGTGAACACTCCTAGATTCACACCAAGTATATGTGCAGAGTTTGACATTTAATGTTTTTAATGAACATCCATGCCTCCGATAACTATAAAATTTATACACAATGTAAATTACACTATGTAGATTACGAATAACATGTTTCCAAAAATTCGATTTTTGACACAAATTTCAATACATCCCCCCTTAAAATACTTCAAAGTATTTCGTCATTCAAATCTGAGGATTAGCAACAAACATTTGACTAGTTCAATGGTGAACGACAATGTATAATTCAAAGAAAGCGACAAGTTGTTGACATTGTAATAAGAAATGTAACGAAGGAGCAATGCTAGCTCATTGTATAACGAAAGATTTAATAATATATTATAATATATAAAATATAATTGTATTACGAGGTCTAATTGTTACTTCCACTTGTTATTAAGAGGAAAGTTAATTAGAATGTTATTACACAATTAATTCAGTAAATGTTAACTAGGAACGTGGGGATTTGATTTTGTATTTATTAACTCGAAGACATATTCAGACAAATATCTTCAGTGGATTTGGTTAAATTGTAACGTGGTTATTTATTGAAAGTTTACGACAACGAAGTTGATATCGCAATTGAATCGCTACAGTGTATGTATTGAAGTAAAGGTTGTATAAAAGAATATGCGTTGGATTATTGAACAAGATAAGGGTATGTTAAAGGCACGAGGAAGATTGTATAATCGGTAGTGAAGTATCCTGTAATTTGAAAGTTATCTCACAGTAGTGGATAACTAGTAGACATACTGAATTTCTCGCATCCCAGGCGGTGGGTTGAAATGGTTTATTATTATTATTATTATTATTATTATTATTATTATTATTGGGGAGCGTGATGGCGCAGTGGCTTAGCTGCTCGTCTTTCACCCGGACGGCCGGGGTTCGAATCCCGGTGACAGCGGGGTGGAATTTTCACCTGAAAAATCACGTGGCGTCAGGAAGGGCATCCGGCCTTAAATCCCTGGCCAAAACTAAAATGAGCCTGGTTGGCTCCGGCGACCCCAATTAATTGGGAAAAGCCGAAGATAAAGTAAGTATTATTATTATTATTATTATTATTATTATTATTATTATTATTATTATTATTATTATTATTATTATTATTATTATTATTATTATTATTATTATTATTATTATTATTGGAATTCCGTGCATAGTTGTGAGGTGGAGAAGGTTGACAGAAAATAATTGCGTATTATATAACGCAGTTTTGGAGGAACTTGTTCAACGAAGTGATATAAAATGTTTGAAATGTTTACGACGTGTAATAGCGATATGTAATATGTGATGTATAAAATATTAGTGTTGTCAGTGGAACAACACACGAATAATGCGATAGGTGCAATGTTATAACGAGTACTGCGAACCACAATATTAAGAGGGATATTTAACCACGAAGATAGTCTGGTATAATACTCATCTGTTATCGTTTTATTAATTATGGTAACTAACTTGAACAGCAATTAACTTAATTGATCGTTGCAATTGTTCACATGGACGTGACATATTAAACTAATGCAGACAGGAGAGTTGTGATTCCTTTAACAACAGAAGATAACGAAGATGTAAGTTGATCTAGTAAGATCAAGGAAGAGTAGACAGAAATATCATGCTGGACGTGATAAAATTGATAAATATTGTAAATATTAATTCCAATTAGGGATTTTTAATTATTTATTTAAGGCGACACTCCTGAGATAAACACATCTTTTTACCTAATGCATGGATTTTCACGAAACTTTGCGGGAATGTCACCCAAACAAAAGTAGAGATATCACAAACATTTGTTTCATATACAATTAATAGTTTTTCCAAAATATATTTTGATTACTTTTTTTGGAATTTTGAATTCCATTTTATTCATAAATTTCAAATGACATGCTAATGGAAATTTGGAATTAAGCTGATAATACTTCTTTAAAAATCACTACGTATCGATTTTTCTGTAAATAATTTATATAATGAGATATTATAGTACTAAATTTGTGTAATGTTTTTGTTCAAAAGTTTTGGACTTTTAAATCCCTACTACTGGGAAGAATTCTGCAATCAAGAATTCCATACGCAGGTTTACTAATATAGCTGTGATACATATACCATAGAAATTTTGTTACATTTGGCAGAATATTATGGGAGAAAAATGGGATTTAAATGTAAAATTTCAATTGGCGGGAAAATTAAAGCAAAGTTCAAGTGACGTTATCTTCCTACCTAATGCATGGATTTTCACGAAACTTTGTGGAAATGTCACCCAAATTAAAGTAGAGATATCACAAACATTTGTATCATATACAATTAATAGTTTTTCCATAATAATTTTTTTATTTTTTTTTATTTTTAATTCCATTTTTTCATAGATTTCAAATGACATGTTAATGGAAATTTGGAATTAGGTAGAAAATACTTCTTTAAAAAACACTACGTATCGATTTTTCTGAAAATAATTTATATAGTGAGATATTATAGTACAAAATTTGTGTATTTGTTTTGTTCAAAAATTTTGGACTTTTGAAACCCTACTACTGGGAAGAATTCTGCAATCAAGAATTCCATACGCAGGTTTCCTAATATAGCTGTGATACATAAACCATACAAATTTTAATACATTTGGCAGAATATTAGGGGAGAAAAATGGGATTTAAATGTAAAATTTCAATTGGCGGTAAAATTGAAGCAAAGTTCAAGTGACGTTATCTTCCTACCTAATGCATGGATTTTCACGAACCTTTGTGGGAATGTCACCCAAACAAAAGTAGAGATATCACAAACATTTGTTTCATATACAATTAATAGTTTTTTCAAAATATTTCTTTAAAATTAGTTTTTTGGAATTTTTTATTTCATTTTTTTCATAGATTTCAAATGACATGTTAATGGAAATTTGGAATTAGGTAGATAATACTTCTTTAAAAACACTACGTATCGATTTTTCTGTAAATAATTTATATAATGAGATATTATAGTACTAAATTTGTGTAATTTTTTTTCAAAAATTTTGGACTTTTAAATCCCTACTACTGGGAAGAATTCTGCAATCAAGAATTCCATACGCAGGTTTTCTAATATAGCTGTGATACATATACCATACAAATTTTGTTACATTTGGCAGAATATTAGGGGAGAAAAATGGGATTTTAATGTAAAATTACAATTAGCGGGAAAATTAAAGCAAAGTTCTAGTGACGTTATCTTCCTGGTCATTACCTAGAAGTCACCAGAACCGTATGTTTTTCCTTCCTTTTGTTTCTTAGCAGCTTCTGTAAGAATATTGGTAATTCTGGAAGCTTGTCTAGGATCTTGAATCACAACTACAAGAGGTTACTTGCCCACGAACTTCACAAAAGAAAACATACTGGCTACCGCCACAGAACTCGCAAGAAAGAAGAAACATACAAGATTAACAAAACTTCTAGTTGTCCGCATTATTGTAGTGACATCAGGAATACCAATACAAGCATACAATGTTGCTCAATGACAGTAGAGTCAAGTACTGAAATATTAGTCCTTTGTAGGCTTTATAAATTCATTCAGAAACATGGTAGATCTTACAGCTCGATTCTGTAGAAATAAATGAGGGGGGGGGGCTGGCTGCTGGCCATCCCCGGGATGGGTAATTGCAAAGAACAGGGATATTTTATTGATTTGATTGAATGAAACCATGACAATGACATCATAAATAATCTAACAAGCAGTTCACAGATGCCAAGCACATTTCTGCTGTGTGCAGACTGACAAACAAAGCATTATTAAGGTGATAAATTGTTTGAATTCAACGGAATAACTTTGTGACAAGAAAGAACAAACCCAATCCTTTCAATATCAGTCATAAAAAATCACCAAAATGAACAAAATATCGACTTTTATCTCCAGAGTGTCGCCTTAAGCTACAGAATATTTATGAACACGATGTTATGGAATGCTATGGATCATTTAGGATTTTTAGAATGTATATAGTAGCATTAATTGATTAGATGAATCGAATCTCAAGCTACAGTGTGATCCGTAAGTGATCAAATCATTTGAATATTTCACAGACATGATGTCTAGTAACAAGAATATAATTTTTTTGAAAGAGGACAGGGTGATGTCCTAGAAACGAAATTCACAGTTTATTTCATTTATTATAGGATACGGTATTACTTTATTTAAGTAAGGTGTGTAGTTTCAAGCGTGTGATTTTTTTATCATTGTTAATGTGTTTATTATCTTCGACATTTTTTAATAAATCGTGACAGGTACTATTTAGTCTGCCTGTTCCCTTTCATATAATTTCACGACCTCTTCATTGAACAATTAATTGCGGTGGTACTACTAGTTAGATACAGGCGCCAACATTTTAAACCGTTCACCCTCGAGATTCCGAGAATTTCGTCCTAACATACTTTATCGTAGAAGTTTTTGTATGTAGCTAGGTAGTAGTACTATCGTGTTTTAATAAATATAGATGCACCGAGAGGTTCCTAGCTAAGCATCTAGTGGGGATTTGTTGGTTTATTTAGCTGGGTATCAGCAGTCTTTGCGATCCTTTCCATCCTTCGGTTAATGGGTGGTGTCTATGTGAATTTCGCGTACATATGAGTATATTTAATTGTATTTTACCAACGTGGGGAAACCGATAGCAACGTGGGGAAACCGATAGCTACGTCAGGCGATGAAAGGCGACAAAAAGGTTTATTTGGTCACCTCAGTCGTTAGACAAATTGTAAGGTTATTAATTTCCGATCCCAATTATGGAATATGTTGGAATGAATAGACATAGCCATTTTGTGGAGTACTGTAAAGTTGCCAGGCATATTTTGTGTTGTTATACCAGCTAATGATGTATTTTGGTCATATTAACGTAAAAATTAGAATCATTATTAATATTGTTCCGATGTTCAGTAAAGTATTATTGTTAAACGAAGGAAAGATCAAACACTTAGATCACGATTATGTAGGATCGTCGATATTAAGCATAATTATTAGTTATGTATTTTGAAGTATTCCACTGGTCTATAAATATTTTAAGGTTGGTCACTCTGGATATTCAAAACATTGGTTGTTAGTGATTTTCCCCAGCATTCTCCAAGAAGAAAATAAGATGTCGTCCAGCGATTTGGATGCCATTAAGGCTATGTTTAAGAAGTTACAGGGAGGCCAGACCTATGTGACTGGTGATCTGGAATCATTGCATACGTTTGCCCGTGATAATGCTAAGAAATTAGAACAGTAGGTGAAACAGACCCCTGTTACCGTAAAATCTGATATGAAAGCAGAGTTATCCCTTGCAGAATCCCTCACTAAATCTAGTATTACCCATGTTCAGGAGGAATGTAAGAGAGCTCAGGAAGAGGCTAGGTTAGCGACAGAGAGAGAAAGAGAGAAAGGGATACCGAAAGAATCTAAGATAAAAAGAAAATAGGAATTCCCAAGATCAGGCAAATACCGATTTGGAGCATCCTCCCTTAACAAGTAAGAAAGGTAAGGACCAAGAATTGAGTTGGGAACGGAAGAGAACGCAAGTTTCGAGGACAAAGTAGAGAGGAGAGGAAGATCACCACTCTCCGAAGACAACCGTGCCATTTATGTACTGATAAGAGAAAAGAAGGAAGAAGGAGAAGGAGAGAAGAAAGATGACAAGATTCTTTTTCTGTAGAAGAACGACAAAATTTCTACCTTTCCGCAAGATGTTCAACCACCGGAGACGAGTATAGGATCAGCAAGAGAGCATTTAAACAAGCAAGCTGAGATAAGGCTTGAGAGAGTCCAAGGAAAAAGTGTATAGCCTACTACGAAAATTGGAGAGCTTGTGTTGATTAGCTCGAATGTGAAGGCCGATGTGTCCAGAAAGGTTTTTACAAAATTCGCGAGTTTATATAAGGGACTCTTCAAGGTAGACCATGTGTTTGGGATTTTTTTTTATCTTATAGTAAGAATGAATGACAATCATCTAATTGCAAACTTCGACCACTAAAATTAAAGAGATATTACCCAAAGGTACAGAATAATGATGAATAACTCCGGTTCAGATAACAAGAATAGTATAAGGTTAAAGAAAGTATTTGCTACACTTTCATTTAATGAGTCAGCGAGGAGCTGAACCCGAATTTTTTGAACCTAAGGTATGCAGGAGACGAGAATCGAACCTGCTTTTAAGTAAAAATTTTATGTTACCATTTAAAGGAGACGGGTATATTATAAACACTACATGCGTGCATTCAGATGCAGACTAGGAGCTGTGGACTCGCTGCATGGATTTGTGGAAGCATAAAATGAAGAGAGAAAAGCATCGTTTTCTAATATGAATATTTTGACATTGGTTAAATTTATTTAATTTTATTTATTTATTATTTATTTTATTTAATAATTATTAGATACAACCATGAAAAGGTCAATTTACACTAATATTTTAACAATTTCATATAATATTAACAAAAACAGCCTCCGTGGCTTAGGCGGCAGCACGCCGGCCTCTCACCGCTGGGTCCGTGGTTCAAATCCCGGTCACTCCATGTGAGATCTGTGCTGGACAAAACGGAGGCAGACAGGTTTTTCTCCGGGTACTCCGGTTTTCCCTGTCAAAATTTCATTCCAGCAACACTCTCCACTATCATTTCATTTCATCTGTCATTCATTTAATCATTGCCCCAGAGGAGTGCGTCAGGCCTCGGCTATACACTTTTTCCTTGGACTCTCTCAAGCCTTATCTCAGTTCATATCCTCGCCGCTAGTTGGGGGCTTCATTCATTCCATTCCTGACCCGGTCGGAGACTGGAAACAGGCTGAGGATTTTTTTCATTAACAAAAACAACAACAATAATAACAAGTAACAATTGGCAGTGATGGCAGAAGGGATAAATCTCGGGAAGGACGCAGGGAGTGATTTGGGTAATGAGTGATTAGGAGGGTGAGGGGTTAGGAATTGAGGGAGAAAGGGATCTTCTAATGTTATGTTTGAATGTTCGATAGGGAGAGAATATGTCAATATTTGGAAGGGTGTTGCTAAGGGTAGGTAGACGGTGGAAAATAGAGCGCTTCTGTACTTCAAGACGTGGGCGAGGTATGTGGTGTAAATGGTTCTGGCGTGTTGAACGGGAGGGAACATGGAGTGGGAAGTAGCTTAAGAGCATGTTACATTTTGAGTAACCATTCATAATTTTATGTAGGAAACACAGGTCAGTAAATTAAAGACGGCTTCTCAGGTCGAGTAAATTGAGCTGATTTAGAATGTCGGATTTGGCAAAGTTCCTTAGTGAAGGATTGCGAGCTTTGACAATTGATATGAAGAAATTAAAGACACTGTTCAATTTAGAAATATTGGTTATAGCCGAAGTAGACCAAATTGGAGAAGAGAAATCTAGGATAGGGAGAACATATGTGGTGAAGTATAATTTAAGTGCAGTGAGGTCTTTAATTTCTGTGAATCTGTATAGAATGCCGAGACTGCGCATTGCGCTAGATTTGATATGGTCAATGTGGGGAGAGAATGTCAGTTTATCATCGCGAATAATACCTAAATCTCTTACCTGAGAAACCGTATCCAATTTATTTCCCCATATTTTATAGTCCGCCTGATTTCCAGATTTCAGTAGTGAGAAAGACACATTGAAGCACTTTTTCGGATTTGGAGATAACTTCCATTTGTTGAACCAATCAGTACATGTATTCACTGCTTCCTGGAGGTCAGCGTGGTCGTCAGAACTGGAAATTTTTCTGAATATATTGAGGTCATCAGCGTATAGAAGAAGGGAACACAGAGAATTTTGCACACATGTGTTTATATCGTCCATATACAGCACGAAGAGAAGGGGTCCCAGGATACTGCCCTGAGTTACTCCTGATAAGACTGGGAGCCAGGACGACACAGACCCTGGAAGCACTACCCGTTGTCGCCTATTGGACAGGAAGCTTTGTATTAGGGATAGGAAGGATCCATGTACGTTGTATCGTGAAGCAAGCTTGTGGTAGAGTAGGAAATGGTTCACGGAATCAAATGCTTTGGCCAGGTCAACGTAGATTACATCTAGCTGAGATTTTTGATCTATTGCAGAAATTATGTGATGGTTCAGAACAGTCAGATTTGTTAAACATGATTTTCCAGGGACGAAGCCATGTTGTTCTTCTGAGAGGTGTGGTTTGGTGAAAGTGAGGAGACGGCAATGTATTATTCTTTCGAAGACTGAAGAGAGTATAGGGACGATAGATATAGGTCTGTATGAGGAAATTTCTTGCTTGCTGCCGGATTTAAAGACAGGTGTGACATCAGCTCTTTTCCATGAGTCAGGAAATGTGCCGGAAGTCATGCACCAGTTGAATATCATGGATAAGGGGATGCTGAGAGATGCAGAGGTGTTTTTCAGAAATATAGGGCTTGTGTCTGATGGTCCGGTTGATCTGTTTGCGGGCAGACTTTTTAAAATATTTTGGATTTCATCGGGGGTAAATGAGAATTGGTCGGTGCTGCGAGATGACATTTCCACGAGATGTTCACAAGTTTCGCTCGGAGGAACCAGTTTCAGTAATTGTGTGAGAGCGAGGGATATGGTCTTCCGTCAGACGACTCCTTTGCGCACGACCCTCTATAAGCGTGTCCGGCATCACTCCATGTCGCATGACCCCACTTTTGTCTCAAGTATTCAAAGAAGCCATGTGATCACAAATTACCCTATCAGATATTTTATAGTCCATGACCCAGATATAATTTCTAATTTAAACAATTATAAATAATTAGTCCATGGAAACACGAAGCCACTTGGAAATTAAACATAATGGACTGAAGTAAATTTAATGATGAAACCTCATTGGAGAGATATTTAACTACGAAGTGAATGTTAACTAGGAATGTGAGGATATGATATTTATATTTATTAACTAGATGGCATATTCAGACAAATATCTTCAGTGTATTTGGTTAAATTGTAACGTGGTTATTTATTGATAGTTTACGAAAACGAAGTTAATATCGCAATTGAATCGCTATAGTGTATGTATTGAAGTAACGGTTGTATAAAAGAATAAACGTTGGATTATAGAACAAGTTAAAGGTATTTTAATGGCACGAAGAAGATTGTATAACCGGTAGTGAAGTATCCTGTAATTTTAAAGTTATCTCACAGTAGTGGATAACTAGTAGACATACTGAATTTCTCGCATCCCAGGCGGTGTGTTGAATTGGTTCATTATTATTATTATTATTATTGGAATTCCGTCCATAGTTGTGAGGAGGAGAAAGTTGACAGAAGGTGCTTGCGTATTAGGTAAACGCAGTTTTGGAGCAACTTGTTCAACGAAGCAATATATAATATTTGAAATGATTGCGACGTGTATTAGCGATATGTATAATGTGATGTATAAAATGTTAGTGTGGTCAATGGAAAAACACATGAATAATGCGATGTGTGCAACGTTATAACGAGTACTGCGAACCACAATATTAAGGGGGATATTTAACCACGAAGATAGTCTGGTATAATACTCATCTGTTATCGTTTTATTAATTATGGTAACTAACTTGAACAGCAATTACCTTAATTGATCGTTGCACTTGTTAACATGGATGTAACATATTAAACTAATACAGACAGGATAGTTGTGATTCTTATAACAAGAGGAGTTAACGAAGAAGTAAGTTGATCTAGTAAGATCAAGGAAGAACAGATGCAAATACCATGCAGGACGAGATAAAATTGATAAATTTTGTAAATATTAATTATAATTAGGGATTTTTAATTATTTATTTAAGCTACAGAAAATTTAGGAACTTGATGTTATGGAATGCAATGTATCATTTAGGATTTTCAGAATGTATATAGTAGCATTAATTGATGAGATGAATCGAATCTCAAGCTACAGTGTGATCCGTATGTGATGAAATAATGTGAATATTTCACAGACATAATGCCTAGTAACAAGGTTTTTTTAAATAGGACATCTTAGTTTCAAGCGCGTGATTTTTATTTTTGTTAATGTGTTTATTATCTTCGATATTCTTGAATAAATCGTTACAGGCACTATTTAGTCGGCCTGTTCCCTTTTATAGAATTTCACAATCTCTCCGTTTAACAATTAATTGCGGTGGTACTACTAGTTATATACAGGCTCTACATTTTAAACCGTCCACCCTCGTGATTCCGTGAGTCTCGTCTTACCATACTTTATCGTAGTAGTTTTTGTATGTAGCTAGGTAGTATTACTATCGTGTTTTAATAAATATAGATGCACCGAGAGTTTCCTAGCTAACCATCTAGTGGGGATTTGTTGGTTTATCTAGCTGGTTGTCAGCAGTCTTTGCGATCCTTTCCATCCTTCGGTTAATGGGTGGTGGCTATGTGAATTTTGGGTACAGTACCTTTAAATCACAGAAAGCGGCAAATATTTCCAATTGAGGAAAATTTAGGAAAATTATCTGTGAAATTTTTCATAGATACTGTATGTTCTCAGTTCTCATAACCCATGTCTGAAGCACAGCCTCAAAGATTGACAGAGTGAGAAGCTTCACCGTTAGGACCTTCAGATTGTAGTCCCGGGGTTGATACCAGCCATTCTGTATCTAACATATTCATGGCTATCACCATATTCATTCTCAACAAGTATTGGTATCGTCCTCATTTCAAGTTCCGATAATAATATAGTAATTATGTCATCTCCCATAGGTATACACCAAATGAAAAAAGTGCGATTAAATAACTCATGAGGAATTCTCTCTCAGAGCGGAAAGTTGGTAATGTCTTTAATCCAATTTCTCCCTTCAGCAGTGCTGACATGCTCGGTTTACAGATGAGAGCAATGGGTACGGTATGAGTGGCGTGTCATCCATGACATTCGACCTACTACATGCTCACCACCATTCGCTCACACACCACTCCCTCTCTGTAAGTTAAAACAACAAGGGGTACTTGTCTATAGTAGCCCTGTCCTAAACTGTAAATGAGGTAACAGCCACACCTCAATTTCTCTGCGCATGCACGATAGTAGCATTGCATTCTCAAAATGGTTCCATGGACCTATAGCCTAGTTTTGATTTTTGCAAAAAATGAAAGTAGACTTAGGAGATCTACATGGCCCAAATGTTCGTTTGTCTGTTTGTGTGTGATTGTGGGTTTATGTGCGTATGTCTAGCTCCTCCTATCAATTCAAACATGAAAAAGCCAAATTGAACCGAATTTGTTTCGGAGGTTGCACTAACAAAGGATACTTTATTGTCATGTTTTATATCGTCGCTATCTTAACTAAAGTAAAATGGTGTCCATGCAAATGTTCAAAGCTTTAATCAAATTACCACTAAACTAACCAACCGATCTCTACAACATTTTGGGAAAATATAGTATACCCTCATATGGGAAGCGTCTGTTGCCGAAACTAGAGTGTCATCAGCCGATAATGTCAAAATGGCTGCCATGTGCGTACGTCGTTCCAGCTCTATCAATTCAAACGCGACGAAACCGAATTGAACCAACTTTGTTACAGAAGTGGCACCTCATTGTGGTGTTTTGTATCACCGCCATATTAAAGAAAATGAAATGGTGGCCACCCAAAAAGTTTAAATCTTAAATCAAATTACGACTAACCTAATCATCCGATCTCTACCAAATTTTGGAAAAGTATATCTTAGTGTGAGAGTCGTATGTTGCCCAAACTACAATGTCTTCAGCCCAATAATTTCAATATGACAGCCGTTTGAACTATACAAGCATATTGGATAATCTGTAAATTATGATCGACCAGGGCCCGGTTTCACCAGGTCCGCTTATCGAATAAAGGGTGGTATAAACTCTCCCCAAGTACGTTGTATATTATAATGATATATTAGAATATTATATAATTTTCACAAAAGAAAAATATGTATTGGCCGTTGAGCCATTATATATTTAAACACAAAATGTGATAAATGTTCCGGCATAACTCCACAAATTGCTTTGCAGTGCAGCTTTGACTCCCGTAGTGCACTGGCTTTGCTCGTGACGTGGGTACACATGTATCAAATACGTCTTGCAATGGCCTTCCCAGTGTGTGCTAGCCAGCATCTTGGTGAGGTCTACTTTTACCAACTGAAGACTTAGAACAAGCAGGATTTAGACCACAACGGAGTTGCACGGACCAAGTTCTCTCTTTAACCACCTATATTGAGGCAGGGTTCCAGAATCGCCAAAAAACATCAGTAGCATTTATAGACATTAAGGCAGCTTATGACACTGTTTGGAGAGAGAATGTAATTCATAAATTACTTCAAGTTATCACTTGTAAGACACTGGCTCGTCTTGTAAGCAACATGCTGAATGATAGAAGCTTTCAGGTCATCATGGGCAGTGAAATTAGCAAACCAAGTAAATTAAATAATGGACTTCCTCAAGGATCAGTGCTTAGATTTGCCCTCCACAAAATCGAGGAAGTTTGGATATGCTGACGACTGGGCAATTGCTACTAGAGATCCATGTTTCGAAAGTACAGAAGAGACGCTGACAAATGATCTTTCTGCAATGGGAGATTATTTTCGAAAATGGAGACTTCAGCCAAACACAACTAAGAGAGAAGTTGCTTGCTTCCATCTGAACAATAAAATGGCAACAAGGGAACTTACAGTTTTCTTCAATAACATCCTCCTTCGCCATAACAGACATCCCAAGTATTTGGGTATAACACTGGATAGAACATTGTCTTTCAAAGAACACCTACGAATGACTTCTGCCAAAATGAAGACAAGAAACAACATCTTGCGGAAATTATGTGGCACCACTTGGGGTGCCAATGCAACTACTCTCCGTTGCTCAGCTCTAGGTTTAGTTTATTCAGTTGCTGAGTATTGTGCTCCGGTGTGGATGAATAGTCCGCGTGTAAGGTTAATAGATGTGCAATTTAATAACAACATGCGCATGATAACAGGAACAAATATGTCAACTCCTACAAAATGGCTTCCTATTCTCAGCCACATCCCACCACCTCATTTGCAGCGATGCAACATTTTGATACGAGAATATATAAGGATCCAGACCAACAAACAACTACCTATCCATGGAGACATTACTGATCTACATGTGAAACGATTACGTTCAAGACATCCACCTATCTGCACAGTGGAGAATCTTGCAACCAACAAATTCAACCTGACTGAGAGACGGTCTTCTGATTGGAATTCGTTTGCTCCTCCAGAGAGATCAGTAAAGCCATGCATAACTCAGAAGGTGCCAGGGTACACTCAGCCAAGAAAGACCTGGTCAAAATTAAATAGATTCCGGACCAATCACGGTGTATGCGGGGATCTCCTGTACAAGTGGAGGAAAAAAATATTCATCATGTTGCGAGTCAGTGCTGAAAGACAGACTGTTCGGCACCTAGTTAAGAATGCCCACAAACATTTTACGGTGGTGAATTCAGCGACTTCTTCTTAGAGACACCACAGGCACTTCATTACGTATCTAAACTTGATGTCAAATTATAAATAATTTTCATGTATGCCATACGATAAATAAAAAATAAAACCAACTGAAGAGCCCAATGGCACACCGGGGCGAAACGCTGGTAATTTGTTGAGTTATGCCGGAACATTTTATCACATTTTGTGCTCACATATTAGAATATTATACTAAAACAATGACTTATAAACGCTCAGGATGAGCTGCCGTATCGTGCACTGATCACTTAATGCTCACGCGTCAAATAGCGGTTATTTGTTTGCTGGTTGGCCAAGATTTCAATATCTTGGAATCAGGGGTGTAAAACTCCTCGCAAACTTGGGGGGGGGGGGGGCAAATTAATAAACTCTGGTTGCCTAGCGTAGCACCAAATGTCAAACTTCCAACGCCATGCGCATCATTGCTTCTTGAATCTTATCGGTGCAACGTAGGGCGCAAGCGTAGGGTGTGGTTGGGAGTTCGCGCTGTATCACGACGAGAAATGAGCATCGCAATGCAACGTAGTCAATGCCGTTTTTAAGATCACGGTCATGAGAGAAGTAGCGAGAAGGTTTTGGGATGTTTCATGATGGGCGCCCAATCACCTTTGACGGGATTCCCGCAGTCCTCGTGGTCACAAGTTCATGATCGAGCACGGGTTTTATGATTTTAAGCAAACGGGCTTAGATCTATGTCCGTTTGACGAGATTCTTGCAGGAAAGTCGTGCGGTCAGCTGGTCGTCTTGATGTACGTTCGAAGTTGGTATCGAATATTACGAATTATTCTGAGAGGAACGCATGAACAATACCACAAGAGGGCACATTTTCTTCCGAATTCGAATCGCGAATTATATGTTTATACACGTTTTAGAGATACCCAGTTAGATTATAATATATCCAATGGAACGAAAGTTCGAAGGAAATACCGTCATATAACGGAATTTCGAATTAGCCATACTGGATGTCGCAAACCTACGGGACGGAGAGATTTTTAAAATATATGCACCGGTATTTCCATGTTATTTCATGATTTCCTTTAGAAATGGTATCATTTTGCGTGAATGCGACATTAATTCGCGTCATTTGGGACTTCAATTTGAGATAGTCTCGAAATTTAGAATGCAATAACAGAAATTTCTGTTGAGTTTTTGGAAGATTTCGCGAATAAAGGTCTCGCGAAAAGTCAGGGTCCCTGATGCCACTGTCCCGAAGCACTGTCACCTCCGAACTGGCTGTGCTTAAAGAAGAACTGAGCAAGCTGGAGTGGAGACTTGACCACCACGAGGAGCTGCTGGACGAAGGAGAGCAATACAGCCGGAGAAACTGGCTTCTCATCCACGGGATCTGTGAAGACCCCGAAGAAGATGTGTACGAGAAGTTGAGGGACACAATCAAGATGAAGTTGAACATGGACCTCCCTATGGAGAGCCTGGATAGATGTCACAGGATTGGGCGGCCGCGGCGAACAGCAGCTGAAGTGGTAGCTACGGGGAAACGCCCTATTATTATAAAATTCCTCCGCTACCACGAGCGAGATCGCATCTGGAAGTTCAAGCACATCCTAAAGGGAACCAAGATGCTTATTACTGAATCCCTCACAAAAAAAACGGAAAACGATCCTAAATGCAGCGAGAGACCACTTCGGACCCACCCGAGTCTGGACCCAGGATGGCTGCATTTTAATCCACCTCCGTGATGGAACTAAGAAGACCGTCACCACATTTAGGGAGATGGAAAACGTGCAGCTAATTCGGGATATCAGAGTGAAGTGAAATGAACATGTGCGTAATGTTTATATTAGACAAGCTTAGTAATAAGTGTGTGTGTGTATGTGTGTGTGCGTTGGTAGCGGTCGGCAGTGTCCAGCGGGAGGTCCAGGTAGGTTTCTTCTATTTTAAGATATATCTCCCGTTACCCAGCTGAGCTATTGTATGAATGAGCTAACTGACCTTGGCCAGCCTAGCCCACACCAACCCCTTCCCTCGCCTTACACCACTGGCTTTCTACTAAAACAGGCACTTTCATCATCCAAGGATTCATTACAATGTTGCCATATTAATGCTCTGTCACTGGTCGCGCATCACGACGAAATACAGACAATAATAAACGAAAACAATATCCATATCCTCTGTATAAGTGAAAGTTGCTTAAAACCTGATATCCCGTCTAGCATGGTAGAACTAAATCGGTACTCGCTGGAACGTCATGACAGAAATGACGGGAGGCGAGCAGGCGGGGTTGCCGTGTACTGTAGAAGCGACTTAAAAAGACGGGTAATATGTGTATAAACACTTAGCACACTACCAGGACCGGAATTGATGTTTGTTGAAGTAATTGTTGGCCAACAGAAGACTCTGGTAGCTGTTGTATATAAGCCGCCAAGAATAACAAAAATGAGTGAATTTGAAAACCGCTTGCTCGACTTTCTTCCAAGCTACCAACACGTAATAGCCGTAGGTGACTACAATACAAATTTACTGACACAGACGTACGAGACCAAGCAATTAAAACACCTGTTCTCTTCCTGCGACATGACAATTCTTCCCCTGGAACCTACAAACCACATTTACTCTGATAAATACGAATCACATACTCTCATTGACCATCTTGTGACAAGCAATCTCGACAGAGTTGAAACTTTCGGGCAAATACCAGTACCATCTATCTCCACCCATGACCTAATTTACCTATCGTACTCCCTACGTGTGCCTAAGTACACACCTAAATATATCATAACTAAAAACATGAAAAATATTAACATGGATGACTTAAAACATGACGCATACAACCTTCCCTGGAATGACATATTACTCTTAGATGACACTGACGCAAAAGTAAACAAGTTAAATTCTCTCATAATTAGTCTGTATGACAAACATGCCCCTAAACATTCGATCAAAGTTACTTGCCCAGCATGCCCATGGTTAAATGATAACATTAAAAGTATGATGGCACAGCGTGATGCACTGTTCCGGCGTTTTAAACGTACCCGTGACAAAACTGATTTTGAAAATTATCGTGTGCTCAGAAATCGTAATAAGCAGCTCGTAAGAAACGCTAAATTCTCCTACATACAAAACGTGACAAAGAAGATGAATACAAGGAATGCCTGGAATAATATGCGTTCTCTAGGTATGGGCAAACAGCAGCAACGGACACATGTACCAGACATACCACTTGATGAGATAAATGAATATTTCATTGAAGAGAGAGTACAAACTAATTCAACACCCCATGATCCTTTTCACCCACTACCTGACCACCCGCTCTTTACTTTCCATCCGGTTACGGCAGACAAAGTAAAAATGGTACCATATTACATAAAATAAAAAAGCGAGAGGAGTTGATGATATTCCCATATCCTTCATACATAATATCATCGGTGCCGTTCGACCAATTATTACTCACATATTCAACCATAGTTTTACAACTTACACCTTTCCCTCCCTATGGATACAAGCCAATGTCATTCCTATTCCTAAGAAAACCGAACCTTAATTTCCATCTGACTATCGGCCAATATCCATTCTACCTGCACTTTCAAAAGCCCTCGAGCGTCTGGTTCATGAGCAGGTACTTGAATATTTGAATAGCCGTAGGTTTCAAGAAGGGACATAGCACCGCAACAGCATTACTCAAAGTGACTCACGACATTAGACACGCAATGGACCAAAAACTGGTGACAATCCTCACCCTTCTTGACTTCAGCAGTGCTTTTGACACCATAAATACTCAGACACTGTTGAAAAAGATGGAATATTATTACTTCGACCAGCAGACAATTAAATTTTTCGCATCATACCTGAATAATCGCCAGCAACGTGTTGTAACCCAGGATAAAACTACTCAGTGGCTAACCAGAAAGTGAAGCGCCCCACAGGGTAGTGTACTAGGACCCTTGCTTTTTGCGCTATATATCAACGACATCTCATCTAATTTGAAACATTGCAAATATCACCTATGTATATGCAGATGATTTACAAATATACTCCCACTACAAGACAAATGACATTCCATTGACAATTGAAACTATCAACGCTGACCTTCAACGACTTGGAAAATATTCTCAGGAAAATTCCCTTCTTTTAAATCCCCCCAAAGCACAAGTTATCATAATTGGCTCTCAAAACCTATTGACGTCACTCCGAGATCAAATTATTCCCCCAATTGTACTGAACAACAATGAAATTCCATACTGTCCTACAGTGAAAAATCTAGGTGTGATAGTAAATCAGACTCTTAACTGGTCTGAACATGTACAGAGTGTATGCAAGAAGATTTTCGCAACGCTCCACTCCCTCAAATGAAAAAAAGATATTTTACCATTTAAAGTAAGAATCCTACTCATATAGACACTAATACTTCCTATTCTTGACTACTGTGACGTTATTCTTGTAGACGCAACCAAAACACTAACTTTGAAACTTCAACGAGCTCTCAACTCTTGTATACGATTTATCTACGATCTCATTGCATTGATATGATAAACATATCACTCCCTATTATTGCGCTCTTTCCTGGCTAAAACCTGAACTACGTCGATCATATCACATTCTTGTCCATATTTTCCAATTATTGTCTGACGATAGACCACTATACTTATCAAATAAACTCAACTACTTGTCTTCTTTCCATGGTAATAATACACGCTCTGGTTCTTCCCTCTCCATTCCTATTCATCGCTCCTCTATATACAACAACTCGTTTCATGTGGTGGGGTCTAGGCTGTGGAATACCCTTCCAGCCAGTGTCAGGGGCACCACCTCACTATCTAAATTCAAGACCACCTGCTGGTGCTGCCTGCTGAACACTGCTGACCGACAACAAGTGTGACTGGATGAGGGAATGAGAGTGTGAAAGTCATTATCTATGTCCATTACTGTTTAATTTTGTCAGTTATATAAATGTCATGAAATGTGTATTGTATTGCATTAATGTGGATAAGTGTAAGAGAGGACAAAGAGCCCTAACTGCGCCACCAATAAAGACAATAATAATAATAATAATAATAATAACACAGAAAAATATTTTACAATAAACTAAAAACTCTTCTTGATGCCGAAAATATACCTTGAACCATTGTATATCACTCAAAATATCCTTAGTACGCATTTCCGTAAGTCGGCTTTATTACGCAATCGGCGGCGAATTTTCATTACCTCTTACAATCCAGATTTAAAAATTAGCTATTTTATTACTTCCCTTACCTGTTTGTAAAATTAGTTACTTTTTCGTTACTTTCGTTATCGGTAGAATCACTGAGAATGCTTCAACCAGGCCCCCCTTCCCCGGCCCGTGTTTTACGCCCCTGCTTGAAATTATTTTATTGAATGTTATATAAGAAATATTATAAATTTAGCATGTAATTATTCTGAGACATTATATTGTTTTATCCCGGTGTTGGGGGATGGGATAAACAGGGTAGTGTAGATGCGGCAGCGCCACTCGGTGCCCCACGGTCACTTCGCGTAACCGGCGCCTGTTGTCATCACCTTATTAGTGTGACGGGAAATTGGTCAATATTTTGTGTGTGTGTGTGTGTCATAGTAGGGAGTGTGTACTAGTTGGTGTTGGAAATATATTTACAATAGACATGTGTATGGTGCTGATGATCTGAAAAAATGTCTTAAGAAGAGGGACAATAAGAAGAAGAAGAAGAAGAAGAATAACCACTACTCTGACACACCTACTCTATTTTCCGTTTGCGAGGCCGCGAACAAAGGCCGAGGAGGTCTTGTACAGCCCAGGGGCAGTACACCTAGGACCTAGGACCTAACCCACCCCTTCCGAAAAGGGGTAGTTTCCCGTAATTGGGGGAGACTACTAGTGTAATGTGTTGGTGAGAGGTTGTGATCTGTTGGGGTGCGTTCCTATAGGGTGCATCTACCTGTTAGGGGATGAATGTCTAAGACGGAGCTATTAGCTTACCAATTAAGTATGAGCGAGCGTTAGCCAGCTCATGTGCAGAGTCGACAACTCGGCACGCCGCAGTCTGGCTGCTTACTCGAATGCAATGAGATTCCTGACGGTGCAGTTCCCGGCCTTCACGGTCAGGGGCAATTAGGACTAAGGTCAGGTTGGGCGTAGGGATGTAAATCTAGGTGAAATGAGTAGTAGATGTATGTGTTTACTGACCAAGTATTTATTGGTCAGTGGCGATAATGTACTGTCCCTTTAGTTGGTGGACGAGTATGGAACAAAGTGTACAAATACAAATGTGTTCTGGGTGAGGTGTTACAAGTAATTAGGAGATATGAGGGTGGTTTATGGTGAAAGATGAAGGGGGGGGGGTTAGGTCCTAGGTCCTAGGGGTACTGCCCCTGGGCTGTACAAGACCACCTCGGCCTTTGTTCGCGGCCTCGCGAACGGAAAATAGAGTAGGTGTGTCGGAGTAGTGGTTCTTCTTCTTCTTCTTCTTCTTCTTCTTCTTGTCCCTCTTCTTCTTTTTGGTGTCGTGTAGATGTGTAGATGTCGTGTCGTCCTTCTGGCTGGTGATGTGAGTTTAGAGTGTGCTCAGAGAGGGTGGGTTTTGGGTGTATACATGTACATAGTTTATTGTTATTATTATTATGCTCTTGATGTTATTGCTGTTAATGAAAAGAGGAAGAAAAAAACATAGACATGTGCATATTGGTGCCATGCAGGAAGGAAAAAAAACATGGTTGGACGGGTGGCTGTGCCGTCCGTCCTTGTGTGGGAAAAAATTTCTCCCTGCATGTACCTAGTGTTTATAAAGTATAGTCAAAGTGTTTTATTGTATGAAAGATGGAAGAAAATAGAAAAACAGGTGCCCCAAGGTGTAAGTTAAAGGTATATATCAGAATGGTTTATTGTTGTCGGGATGAAACAGGGCACCTTCACAAATTTTAAGCTAGTAGGATAGAAAGGAAAAGACAAAAGCGTATTACGGTGTAGATGGTGTTAGGATGTATATTCTTCATATGTCTCGTGCTTTGACGGTTTTGCAATTTCTTACATTTTTTGATTACAGTGCTTACATGCTAGCCTTAATTATATTATTATTACTACTAAACGTTTTCTGTTCATGAGTCCCTTTCTCGTATGCATATGGCCATGGCGCTTTCCTTCTTGGCCACCTTTACCTTGTGCCATTCATCTGTGGCTTTTGACCTGCCTCTGTGGTTTAGTGGTTAAACCGCTCGAATGCTCTCGTGAATTTCCCTCCGTGGGAGGAAGAATTCACCATGATGGCTAGGATAGACGTTCACAAAGCTACGTCTTTCCTGGCCAACGCATCCGCTCGTTATTCAAGCGTCTGTCGTGTGTTGCGTCAGCACCGCTCGGTGCCCCACGGTCACCTCGCGTAACCTCCGCCTGTTGTCATCACCTTATTAATGTGACGGGAAATTGGTCAATATTTTGTGTGTGTGTGTGTGTCATAGTAGGGAGTGTGTACAAGTTGGTGTTGGAAATATATTTACAAAAGCATTCACGAGAGCATTCGAGCGGTTTAACCACTAAACCACAGAGGCAGGTCAAAAGCCACAGATGAATGGCACAAGGTAAAGGTGGCCAAGAAGGAAAGCGCCATGGCCATGATCTGAAAAAATAATGATTTATTAATTAGTTCCCCTTTCCGGTGGAACGTGCGTAGAGAGCGCCTCCTGGTGTGCCTGGAATAGAGTGTGATATAATATCCACATACATTCTGGTTATATCTCGTACTCATACTTATATCTATTGTGCACCTTTTTAATTCTAGCTTAATCTAAGCCTGCTACACCTTACTGTTATATTTATGAATGTACTCCTGTCTTCCTGTGTATTTGTCATGTCTCCTCCGTGTATACAAGTGTATGAGTGTATTTGTGTGTCGTGACGTCACCTTTACCTGGTAATGATCATGTTGTCAGCATTCCCACGATGCTGCAGTGAAGGAGCTCTTTACTGAAATACAGAGATATGTGGTAAATATGCCCTTGGCCAAATATTACTATTATGCGCCTATGTCGCGCAGCGCTGTTTAAGGGTCGGCTTGGATGGTGCCACCGCCCTTGAGACCTCTTCGGACGTCTCGTGTATTACTGCGGTTGGTCAGCCTCGGTTGCTGCCCCGTTTATCGATGACATGTTATCGGACTTACGCCCTGTGTTGCGTTCGCATAGCAATACCAATTAAACCTATGTGCTGTCGGTCTTATCCTATACGGTGCCGAACGCCCTATGTTGCGTTCGCATAGCATTTCCACTTAAACCTATGTGGTGTCGGTCTTACCCTATACGGTGCCGAGCTATTATCGATATGTGAAGTGTGCTTAATCTAGATTATACAAATGTATGCTATGAGAAAAAAATATTTGTATATACATGCCGAAATAGTCCTTAACCTAATGCCGAAATATGCTGTAGCTACTGTTTTACAACAGTGCTTGTTAAATTTGCTTAAGTCTAATTTGCCTTCCAAATGCAACTGCCTTACATACTAGAATTTTGATCGAAGCGATCGCCTGAGGCATGTCGCCACCCTCAGGGCACCACACTTGCGTATTTTGGTAACACCGGTTGCTTTCAAAACCGCCAGGCCAAAGCCCTTTTGCATTCCGCTTCCTTAAGTCTAATTGTAGACTTCCCCCCTATGTGGGCCTATGTGCTTGCGTTGCTGGGTAGCAAACGCTGCGAGCGGATATCCATTTCGTTTGTAATTGTTATAATGCTGATAGTCATTTTATTCGCCATTTATTATTCATTTATATTTATTACTGGGTTGCCCACAAACCCCTCTAGGAGCCCGCTGCATTCCCATTTAAAATCTCTGGCCGCTCGTTGCGTTACTATTTAAGCTCTGGGGACTTGGTGTCATCCATTTATGTGGGCACGGAACCGAATGATCGCATTCATTCCATACGCATTATTTATCATTCATTATTTATTATGTATCATTTATTAAATCACCTTCACCCCACTTTCCGGAATGAGGACTTGGCGTGCTCAAGGGTTGGTCCCGTTGAACCCTGAGGCACTTCTTCACTTCACACGAATGGAAGACCATCCTCTACGCCTCCAAGGATGGACCTAGCTTACATCTAGCTATGGGTCTAGTCCTAAATATGGTCGTCTCTAGGTTTGTCTCCTGAGTCCAATACTGAGCTGGCTAATTCTCCTACTAGACGTCAAAAGTCTCCCCTGCAGGTCTGGCTTCGACGACCGCAGTGCATAATGGGTGTAACGTTTCTTTGTCCCGGGGACAGGCTAGGTACACCCAGGATTCGGAAGTTTGCCCGCACTGAGTCATCGGCGCTTCGACCTTACGTCAATTTGTCATTAAGCTGGGTCAGGATCCATCGCCGCCTTTTCTGGCTCTGCCCTCGTGTGGCGATCCTGCTCCCATCAATATACCTGTTTGTCACCACCTAGTGTGACCTCAGATTCCTTTGAATTATTAATAAATAAGTGTGATACTGTACGCTGTAGTGTTTAGTGTAATTTTTAGGTATATTTTCATGTACTGTGTAATTAGGTAAAATTCCTAGTGTTTTGGGGTTGTAGAATCTTCGAAATGCAGTGACTACTTTAGGCCTCTTATTGCCGTATCGGATCTCCAGCGCTGATGCCTTGTTACGTTTCTGGAGATATTAGTAGGTTTATGGCGTGCCTGGTCCCTTATTATTAGGATCCGAGAGGGTGTTATTTGCTGAGTAGGGTTAAAGCGTGGTGGGAGAGGGTTATGCATCGTTGGACTCCATGTTTATGGTGGCCAGGAGCCGGTGATGCCACTAGGATGTATTTACTATGAGTGGATGAGGTGGGTTTTTCCCAGGTGTCCAAAATTGAAAATATCCTGCAGGAGTGATAGTAATACAACCCCTGGTGTGTGGGCGGGATATCTCATGCAGTGAGATGGATATGAGGCGTGTCTGCTCTCATTTAAGGAGAAGGCATGTGTTCAGGTATAATACGTCTATGTTTTCTGCATGTGGGATAATTTTACTGAAATAACGGTTAGTAGGTAATATGGCCTCATCTCTCTATATAGAGATGTGCATCGCCGCTTAGCATTTGGGTCCGATTCACCTCTAATATTCAGGTGTAGGTATTCGGGTCCAAGGTGTAGTAGACCTTAATTTGTGAAGAGCATGAAGTCTACCGACCCCTATGTATAATTTTCAATGTAGTGTAGGTGTTTTTATGTGTCTGTATGTCCGTGCTGGATAGTGCTGTAGGTATTGGGGTGTATAGGGGGAGGGTATGGGGATTTTAGCCCGTAGCTTGTACTATGGCCATGCTGATGGCATTATCCACCTCTACTCCGGTTATGGTGTGTCAGCCTCTCTTGGCTGCTATGTGCTTTCCTCCCCTCTTTGGGGATTTACGCTCGCCGAGTTGAGATGCCATATAGCACCTAGTGTCTACCAAAATACTAATCCGTGTAATGCCCGTGGGCCTATCATCCCTACGTCATGTAAAATATCTATGTCTCTGGGCACCGCCCTCTGGCTGTCCCTATGATCTCTAAGTGTGGTGACACTGTGTCGTTCACGGTCTTATCTTGTCCCCTGTTTATAATGTGGGTGGGGGTAGTTATGCCTTAGGCCTGTATGTCTGGTTTTAAATGTAGCCGTACCTTTATGTGACTACTGTGTACGATCCTCTATGTCTGTGTTCACATGGAAAGTGTTTGCCCTATGGCGGGATTTCGCTTGTCCGTCTGCGCGTGGGCTGAGTAGTTCTACAATGCCTGTTGTATGTTAGGCCATTTAATAAAAATTGGGGTGTGTTTTATCTGTATGTGCCTCTGTGTCGCGATAATAACCATATGGCTTGCGAATATAAACCGGTATAGCATAATTGCCTGTAGTAGTTTTAGGAAAAAGAACAACCAAAAAAAGAACTTATTAGGGGGGGGGGGGTTGTTCCTCCATGGAATCTGTCTGTACCCGCCCTTAGTTTGTTTGTTCGCGTGTAATTGCCAGGCTGCCCCTAAGTGCTGGGCACGTGTAGGAGGGAAGCGGCCGTGGCTTTAATTGGCAGCGCGCTTGTATGTACGAAGCCGCCTGCCGGCTTGCTCTCTCCCCGGCACGTGTTCTGTTATCGTAGCGGGCTTATCAATGTCGCGTGCTATCGGCACGCGCCTTCTAGTGTTACTTTATCGCAGCGGTACACATGTTCCCGTTGTATTAATGGCCGGTCAGAAATAGTGTAGTCTACCGGAATGAAAACTGTTCTACAAAGTATGTGAAATGTTTTGACTGTTCTCATTTCCTGTGCCAACATCCGTGTTGTCACTGTATGACTTCCTACTATTCTTAGTGCTCATGTCATCATGTTTGTGTATTGTTGTGCCAGTTTGTTGTTGCAGAAATTTCTTCCGCAAACAGTGTGTGGCGTCATGTTGGAATTTGCTGTGTTTGCAATGCGCTCAGTTCCTATGTTTCTTGTTTACCGCCCTCTGTTTAACGAATGTCTTCAGCGACATGCCGGAAGACTTGTAACATTTCCGTTACGGAGCTTGTTTGGGAACTTGTTTCCGTGATTACTTCACTTTGTGCACTTATCTATTATTTTATGTGTCCGGGGAAATCTACCTGCCCCTTATATTGAATATACACGATTTTCGGCCGTAGGGATGTGGTGTTATCTTATTTTGTGTGAGCGTTTGCCTGTGCCCCTGATATTCCCCGTGTTCATGGAATATGTCTGCCCTGGTGTATTTTTGTGTGCCAGAGTGCGATTTTTGCTCTAGGACGTCTATTCTCGGGCTGCTCTGTCCTTCCTAATTTGCTTACTCTCTATCATTGTGCCTATTGTCTCCCTTTTTGGAGCGTATCTTGGCCTATTTCTGGGGCATTTCTAAGTGTCCCGCACTGATTTGTCATACTGTTCAGTGTTCAAATGTGGTCTTCCCGTCTTTGTGTGTTGATGTCAGTTGGGTTCGTTTATAGCGTCCCAGTGTTTCCAAAATGTATTCTGTGTATGTCTACCTTCGTGTCATTGTTTGTCTGCGTGTGTGCTATCACTGTTCTGTGATCCGTGCACCAGAATGAGTTGCTCATTAGTCGGTCAACTCCTTCTTCCCTTACTATTCGTTGGGCCGCCCGTCCTTTTCTAAATTGCGGACCCTAGATTGTGTATCGCTATCGTGTGTCACTGTATGGCCTCTGGTATCGTAATACGAAACTAAGTGTCATTGGGTAACTGGTATTAGTCCCGTGCACTCTACCAGAGCCTGTAGATTGTCCATTGTGTCTGCGTTCACCCAGTGTGAGCGTTCCGTTTACACTTGGACGTCCCTCGTATTCAGATTTCGGGCGCTATGGTCCGAAAGAGAATTTTGTGGTCTCCGTAGAGGCCTGGTGTTCCCGGTACGTCCCCTATTGGTAGTCCCGGGGTCGCTAATGCCCTAAGTAGGTTGTTATAGCGAATACCATGGAACGGGCCTACGCACATGTAAGTATGACCCGTGTATGTCGTCTGTATGAATTTTGGTTGGCCCTGGTCTTAATTTGTGGGCGTAGTGTGGTTTGAATCCAGAGTGAATGATTCTTTGCCGACCGTAATTCTACTAAGGCTGTAGAGTGGCTCTGGCCACCCAGTGCGTCACGTATTCGCGCTGAGTGTGCAAAGTATGAGGTTACCTCATGCGATAAAGCCTGCTGTTGCTACCGTGTTTCCTGTCCGCCTGTTGACATTTAAAGTGCACAGCACTCATGTCGTAACTTTGCCGCAAATGGTGTGCGCGTTTTAAAATATGTTTCCTAAAAGGCCCTCCGTTTCTCTATAATTACCGTGCCTTATCTTTTGGCCTTCCTATTATGATGACGCTACATATGTCAGATTTGTGTAGTGTAGCCTTTATGTCATCTGTGCCCGCTGTCTGTCCGTGTGGCATCTGGTGTTATGTCTCGCAGTTACGTGTCAGTGTCTCTGCCTGTGTAATTTATGTGTTTGTGTCCTCGTAGTTTTGTGTTTCAGGCCTTTCCTTTCTCTCTCTCTCTCTGTGCGTTCTCGTGTTAGTACATGTATTCCCTGTATGTAAAAGAAACTCCCCGTGTTCATGTTTGTGTGCCTCAATGACATTCGTGTAATCCATATGTCATCCCTGGTGTATATTTAAGATGTGTACACAATAATAATATGCGAGACATATACATACAATATAAACGCTCTTATGCATACATTAATTCTTAACCATAACTTTATGGGACACAGTGTCTATATGGGATTCTATGGTTTTTTTTCTCTATATGTGACTGTGTCTTTATGTTGCTTGTGGTATGTCGTCCGTGTAATTGTCTGTCCCCGTGTCTATGTTCATGGCTTTAATTCTACTTTGCCTTGTGAGGTGCCTTATTTCTGGCTAGATTTTCCCTCCATCTTGGGAGTGGATTTTCCCCTGTGATTGTGTTTATCCTCTCCCGAGCGCTGTTGCTCGACGGGGTGACTGTGCTCGTCCTGAAATGATGGCATACGCTTCCGCGCTCCATTGGGGTGGGTCCCCACTGTTTTCCTGCGGGTTTTTCAGTAGGGTGAACCTGGGCTTACGTTTACTGTATTGCCCGCTTGTAGGCCTAGGTGTGCCTGTGCTTGAGGGTCTGTATCGCCCTTGCACTACCCTATCCGCATCTGTGGGGGTGTATGTTTTCCTGTCCCTTCGGCCTCTTGGGGTGGGCGGTAAAACCACCCTTATGCCCCGTGTAGACTGTGTTGGAGGGATAATGTTACGCACGTGCGTGTCTGTTACAGCCTGGTGAATTGTAAGCAACCCCCCTGTATTTCTTTTCACTGGGGGTGCATTTGTCCGTGTCCGCCCCCATTATGGCGAAATCGCCCTTTTAACTGGCGGTAGGGGTCGTGTAGTTATCTGTGAGCGTCCCTCTAATGTATTGGAGGGTAACCTGGTCGTTTTCTGGACTATGGCCACGGCAGACTCCTTCCTTTGTGTATGTCTATGTGTGTGGGTCTGTATGGGCTTACTGTGCTGTGGCACGTTCTCTGTATCATCTGCCCATGATATAGGTTCCTCCAGGTTCCTCTTTGTGTAATCGTGTGTGTCTGAGAGCCCTGCCGTCAACTCCCTCTCGTTCATCTGTTCTGAGGGGGTTGGTGTTGGTTTTGTCCCTCGGTCTGGCAAAATTGCCTCCTGGACCGGAGTTGCGGGACGCGAGCTTGTGTGTGGGTGTAACTGCAGTGTGTTGGAGGCTATCCTGACCGTTTTGTGGACTATGGCCACGGCAGACTCCTTCCCTTGTGTTGTGGTGTGTGTAGTGATGGACATGTTCGCAAATCGCTGCGTTAACGAGTTTATGTCTACGTCCTGTCTCTGTTTCGCTGGCGGCCCTGCCGTGAACTCGAAGATGGCATTATTGGCCTGTAGTTCTCGATAATCTTCCCAAATTTGGACTACTGCCGATTAAGGCATATGGCCTGTTCGGCGACTTTGGTACCGCTAGTCCCTACGTGTTTATGTTGTATGTTCAGTGCCTCATATTGTTGGAACATTACGTCATGTAGACAGTGTAGTCTCCAATGGGAGCGATTCAACTGTCTAGGCAGATTGGGCACTTTGCCTCTCATTTTTCTGTTTTGCGCCATGCTCCTTGGTCGGAATAGCGACTTAATCAGGCGTATATATTGTGCGTGGAGGTGCTGTCGATACTTTTGGAGGTAATCCTGCCTGGTCGCAAAGACCTTATGCCAGGCAATTAAATCTTGGTATTCCCCAATATGCTTTAGCATGGCTAAACGATATAGGGAAGCCATCTTGAACTTTGTGTGTGTGTTAAGAAAATGTGTGTGCCTATGGGCGTGAGAAGCGTGATGGTATTTCCTTAGGGAGGGTGGGTGGGCTAAAAATTCCCCCTTATATTCGCAGAGAGAAAAAAATAATGCTTTCTCATAAAAAAAAAATCAAATTTCGCTTGGCTGCTTTTGTACCTTGTGCTCTACCACGAGGGCTCGTTGTTTGAGTCCCTACCCTTAATTTGCGTGGTAGCGGCGCCTCCACCCATCTGTTTTATCCCGGTGTTGGGGGATGGGATAAACAGGGTAGTGTTGATGTATTAATTTAGGGGTAGTTACCGAAAAGGGGTAGTTTCCCGTAATTGGGGAAGACTACTAGTGTAATGTGTTGGTGAGAGGATGTGATCTGTTGGGGTGCGTTCCTACAGGGTGCGTCTACCTGTTAGGGGATGAATGTCTAAGACGGAGCTATTAACTTAGCTTACCAATTAAGTATGAGCGAGCGTTCGCGAGCCCATGTGCAGAGTCGACAACTCGGCACGCCGCAGTCTGGCTGCTTACTCGAATACAATGAGATTCCTGACGGTGCAGTTCCCGGCCTTCACGGTCAGGGGCAATTAGGACTAAGGTCAGGTTGGGCGTAGGGATGTAAAACTAGGTGAAATGAGTAGTAGATGTATGTGTTTACTGACCAAGTATTTATTGGTCAGTGGCGATAATGTACTGTCCCTTTAGTTGGTGGACGAGTATGGAAAAAAGTGTACAAATACAAATGTGTTCTGGGTGAGGTGTCACAAGTAATTAGGAGATCTGAGCACACTGCTAATTCTCACCTGGTGACGTCGTGATGGGCTGGAACGGATCTGGAGAAGCAGAGCCGCTGGCCGCGAATAGATAATTGGGCTCTTCTGGGTCTAACTTTTAAGGCTTCCCCCAGCTGCTTACTCGGCGTTTCATCACTATTGCTGTTCCAGTTACTGTGTTTGTTTGTAAGTTGTGTAAGCGTGGCTGCCAGCAATACCGCTGTGCCTGCTCGTGTCAAAGAAGTGTGTAAGGCTTATGGCATTCCTGTGAGGTTGGTTTATGGTGAATGATGAAGGGGTGGGTTAGCTCCTAGGTCCTAGGGGTCCATGGGCTGTACAACATGGTAGGCAATTGTTAGCGTGACACACTGTCACCACTAGGAATGGGGTTCAAATTGACGTGTTTCCTTTTTACATGATTTAATATATTTATTGTTTTATAAATAATCAGAAATTACAATAATAAGCATTTTGTAATGGAAAATATTATATATAAGTAGGGGAGCAGTCATCATCATCATCTTGTACAGTTTCCAGCCCCAGGCTGGGTCTGTTTGGAACATAAGCCTCGCCACTTAGTCCTTTCTTCCCACCACCTCTCCGCTGTCACTCTGGTCCAGTCCTCGCCTCTCTTCTTGACACATTCCTCCACTCCTTTCAGCCATCTATCTCTTGGTCTTCCCCTTGGTCGTTTCTTCTGCATCTGCATCTCATGTATCCTCTTGGGAATCCTCTTCTCATCCATTCACTTTAAGTGTCCATACCACCTCAGTCTTGACGTCTCAATCCTACCTTGCAAGGGCTCCTCTTTCACCATTTCCCTGACCTTTTCATTCCTCAACCTGTATCTTCTTGTTACTCCGATCCTACTTCGCAGGAACTTCATTTCACCTGCCTGTATTCTGCTTATGTCTCTTTTCTTCATTGTCCACGTTTCTGAAGCATAGGTCAGTATCGGGATATAGTAGCTTCTGTATAACACTTCCTTGCTTTTTTGTGGGACATCCTTATTCCACACTAAGCTCCTAATGCTTCTCAGAAATGCTTCTGCCTGTCTGCCACGTTCCGTAATCTCTTTGTCATTTCTCCCATTTTCCTCCACTAGACTTCCCAAGTACTTAAGACTCTCCACCTTCTTCAGCTGTCCACCTCCAAGTGTTATCCCACTCATTGGTCTGTCCTTTTTCCTGGTCGTTAACAGGATCTCACATATACTGATGTTGAACTTCCATCCGTACTCTCCCACTGTTTCTTCCCAAGCTTTCAGTTGCTCCTGAATTTCCTCCTCCTTGTTTCCCCAGACCATGAGATCATCTGCAAACACCATTGCTTTCATCTTATCTTCTCCAATCTTTCCTGCTATCCGTGTCATTACCTCGTCCATAACCACAATAAAGAGAAGGGGTGACAGCGCACTACCCTGTTTCAGGCCACTCATTTGTCTGAACCAGCCTGTTCTTTCCCCTCCAACTTTCACACAACTCACACTTCCACAATACATCTCCTTCACTCTGCCTACAGTCCCTTTTTCCACTCCCATGTTTTCCATTGCTTCCCAAACCTTCTCCCTACACACACTATCATAGGCCTTTTCGATGTCCAGGAAGGCCATCAACAGATCCTCTCCAAATTCATAGTGGTGTTCCTGGAGCTGTCTCACTGAAAATATGAGATCCACTGTTGATCTCCCAGGTCTGAATCCATACTGCTCCTCTCTCAATTTTCTTTCCACTTTGGCTCGTATTCTACTTTCTAATATCTTTTCATATATCTTGGCACAGTGAGATATGAGTGTGACTCCCCTGTAATTTCTGCACTCCTTTCTGCTTCCTTTCTTAAATATTGGGACAATTAATCCTTTCTTCCAATCTTCTGGGGTCTTTTTCTCCTTCCATATCACCCTCATCACACGGTACAGCCACTGTTTCCCAACCTCCCCTGCTGCCTTCACCATTTCAACACTCACTTCATCCACACCCGGTGCCCTTCCTCCTTTCATCTTGTCTATAGCCATCTCCAGTTCTCTCCAAGTCAGGTCCTTTTCCATTCCTGTGTTGTCTTCTCCATCTTCTAATGCATTGTCTTCCTCCCTATGACCATTTGGATTCAGCAAATCCTCAAAGTACTCTTTCCACACTGTCTTGAGTGTCTCTTTGTTGTGTACCTCATTTCCGTTTTTGTCCATCATTACCACATCCTCTCGCAGACCTCTTCTCTTACTTTTGACCATCCCATAAAGTACTTTCTTACTTCATCTACTGTCTTCCTCCATCATCTCTGTCCACTTTACCATCCACTTCTTCCTCTCCTCTGCGACAATCTTGTTTGCTTCTTTCTTCTTTATCTTATAATCTTCCCTTGCCAGATCATTTCTTTCCTGGAACCACACTCTGAAAGCCTTGTTCTTCCTTCCCACAGCTTCTTTTACTCTCTCATTCCACCATGGTGTCTCTTTACACCGCTTTCTGTTGTTTGTTCTTCCACACACTGCCACTGCAGCTTCCACCATTGTGTTTTTGAATTGCTTCCATTCCTCTTGTCCTGTTTTAGGATTGTCTGTTGGCATCCTTTCCCTTATTATCTTCTGGAATTCTTCCTTGACTTCCTTTTCCTTGAGTTTCCATACTTTGATTCTCCTTTCCTTGTACTCTGTCCTCTTGCTATCCTTAACAACTCCCAGGTTCATTACAAGTATTCTGTGGTCGCTATCTAAGGCCTCTGATGGTATTACCTTTATATCTCTGACACTTCTCTTCATTTCCCAGTCGTACAGCATGTAATCTACCAAAGATTTCTTTGTTAAATCACTGCTGTACCACGTTACCTTGTGGCTTTCTTTCTTCCGGAACCAGGAGTTGCCTACCACTAAACCGTTTCTCTTGCAAAAATCCAGCAACTTTCTCCCTTCTTCATTCCTGCTACCCCATCCTTCTGCTCCCAATACATTTCCATATCCTTGCCTTTCACTTCCTACATGTGCATTCAAATCTCCCATGACAATGATGCTCTGACCATTCAACTGCTGTTGTAGCTCCTCCTCAAAGTCTTCCTTCTCTTGAGCTGTACATCCAACTTGAGGGGCTTATACTGGGCTATCTCCAGGCTTCTTCCCTTTACAGTTACTCTGATCTTCATGATCCTGTCACTTATTCCCTTTACCTCTTCCTTCATTACATCTCTCACAACTACTCCTACTCCGCTGCTCCTTCCTTCACTGTTCCCACTCCAGTACAACCGGTACCCTTTCCTCAGTTCTCTGCGACCTTCTCCTTTCCATCTTATTTCTGCCAAGCCCAGTACATCCAGTTTTCTTCTCTCCATCACATCTACAATCTCCTCCACCTTTCCTGTCAGTGTCTGTATGTTTAATGTCCCAACTCGTAGTCCATTAGCATATCCGGGTCGTCGTCGTTTGCATCCTTCCTTTCCGAGGCCTGTTCCTGTTTTGAAAGCAAATATGATATCCACTACTGGCTTGCTAGGCCTATCGTAGCTTCACCAGAGCCCCGTCAGCCGTCACTTTTCAGGGTTCCCATAGAGCCTTCACAGCTACCGCAGCGGTCCCGGGGCACACGAAATCCCCACTGTACTTCACCCCTACAGGCAATCCCCTACTTCATGCCGTTGCCCGTCTCCCACCACGTGGAGGAGGGGTTGGACTTGTGGGCTCTTCTGGGTCTGGGTCTGGGGAGCAGTGATGGTTCTAAATAGTGACACGAGCCGCTCGGCCTACGCTGAACTTTTATGTATATTTCGCGAAACCATGGGCATGCGACATATCGTTGGACTCGGGTTGACGTCCTCTTTCCTATGGACCACGTATTATTAAATTTTTCAAAAAAAAAATGAAAATTTTTGTTTTAGAAAGTAGGCGATAGTTTTAAAACCAAACATGATAGAACATTGTGTCATGGTTCAAACGAATGGTCTTTATGTCCTTTATTGTTTATAATAAAACTTTTTTATTTTTTATGTTTTTTTAAAACAGTCCAATTCTGAAATTCCTATATTTTGGAAACTAGGAACTTTACAAAAAAAATGTTTGACATAAATGAATGGCCCTCTCCCCCTCTACCCGCAAAATGAATTTCAAGCCTCTAGGAATAAAACTGTGCAGTAGTGGGATTGAGACAGTTCTACTACACCCCCTACTTTCATATAAACTTTGAGCGATATCTCTCGAACGCGTGGTCTGATTTTAACGAACGAGGTGTTGTTGGCGTTGGGATGACGTTCTCTTGGCTAAGCATATGTGTTGGTATTTAAAAAAAAATGTTTGTTTTTTGGATTGGCGCTATTTTGGAAAAGGTGAATTGGAAAAAAGTTTGTTTGACGTTAATGAAAGGTGGGTATGCCCCCTAGGGGGACAGCAAGTTTCAAGGGTGTAGCAGGAAAAATAAAGGATTGCCTACTTTCTCGCGAACATTGGTGATCATTGGCGAACGGATGGTCGGATTTTAACAAATGAGATGTCGATGGACTCGAGCTGACGACCTCTTTCCTATAGACCACTCGTTATACTTTTCAAAAAAAATTTGAAAAATTTTGTTTTCGAAAGTAGGCGATAGTTTGAAAACCAAACAAGATAGCATGTTGTGCCATAGTTCAAACCAATGGTCTCAAAGTCCTTTATTTTTTATAATAATACTTTTTATTTTTGAGTCTTTATGAAAACACTGAAAGTTTGAATTTTTACTATTATGGAAACTAACACGTTGACATAAGTTTTCTTGACATAAATGAAATGTCCCTACCCCCTCTACCAAGAAAATGAATGTCAAGTCTCTAGGACAAGAACTACGCATTAATTTTTTTTATATAAAAGAGTGTTTGTAGACAGAGAGCCGGTAGCGCTTGACGTATGTTACAACGAGGCTATGATTGGCCATGGTGGATACGGGAAATGGCTATTTCGACGGGGCGATGTATGGCAAAACGAGGGGTCGCTTTTCGATATTTTTCCTATGACGAATGAATGAAGGCGAATATTTTGAAATGTGAAAAGTATGCTAAGATTTTTCAGCCCTGAAGGGGATCTTTAACGTTTTAGTTAACGATGATGAGCGAGATCGCTCTCTGACACAACAGACGGTTGTAGGATATGACCAAGTGATTCTTAGACGTTGGCGATCTCGGTGACCGTGCCCGGAAGGAATGAATTGCTATTTAGGTGGGATGGGGGGGGGGGCAGCTTATGACGGTTGGTTTTGTGATATTTCCTATGACGGATAGAGGCGAATATTTGAAAATGTGTTAAGTGTGCTAGGCATTTTTTACCCCTGAAGCGGATCTTTAACATGCCAGTAAACGGTAATAAGCGAGACTGCTGTCTGGCACAGTAAATGGTTTTAGAATATGGAAACCTATAACATTTGCTCGACCAAGTCATGTGCATGTACGCAAAGAGCCAAAACGGCAAGGTCATTGCCCTGAAATGTTATAAACTAAATATTGAACTGGGTAAAGTCATGTGTTTTTAGGGTGAAAGTATGTGGTTAACATGATCATGTAATGAGGATGGCCGCTTGGTAGTAATTATTATTATAACAGTAAAATGTTTAATAATAATAATAATAATAATAATAATAATAATAATAATAATAATAATAAGACACACACGTTTTGAATGCTACAGAACTGTGTTGCTTTCTTGCACTCAATCCACGACCTGGCCAGGCCTTGTCAAAGAGACTGCTGATAACAGAAGAATTTCTACGTGGGCAGGAAGTAAAGGGTCATGTTACTTGGCTGGTAGAGGCTAGCAGGTATGTCGTTTAAACAGAACTGGTAGAGGCTAGGAGGTCTGGCGTTTAAACGGAGAGACCGCCATTTCGGTTCCTAGACAGCCGTACTACCGATGTATAAGAGGCAGCCATTTTGGTTCCTTATTAAAAACATGGAATTAGTATAAGGTACAGGAATTTTATTCAGTTTGAGGAATGTGAAGAGGCGTGGGAACACGTGTGAGAGAGACAACATTTCAAGGTCAAAACGCTGAGAAAATGCAACTCTTTCTGTTGCTAGGCTAACTGATAACGATTGCGTTGGTCATGCACTTGCCATTTTAGCACGCGGACGTATACAGAAGAGCTCTGAACTGAACTTTGGAAGAAAAATACTTTTTTTTGGTAAGTACCTATGAATGATTATTTTAATAAAGTCATGCTAATGAACCTTAAATTTGTAGTTATTGATCAGGTAATTAATGATTTTTATTTATTTATTTATTTATTAGTTTGCAGATAACCGGTATACCTTAAATGTCAGAGATACAAGAAACCATTGCGCTTTTGGGCCCACTAGAAGGAAAGAGTAACAAGCCAGTGCAAGTGAAGGTGAGATTATTTATTTAAACTAACTTGTTTCATTTTTTGTTTGATATTATTTTATTTTATTTTATGAAATGTATGTATTAACTTGAATTTAGGTATTTATAGCGGTTTATTTTATTTATTTTTAGAAACTTGGAAAGAAAAGCCTTACCGCCGTAACAGTAGCTGAAAACCCAAGACGCAGTAGAGTGCAACCGTTGTTTCCAGGCAGTGAACTATTGAAAACTCAGGTAAGTCTAACTTAAAAATGCTATTCCATTTTACCATTACTGAAAACTCGTAGACAAAAAATTCATTACCTGTACATGACTAGGACGATGATTGCTTCCTTGAATAATGGCCATGTATTGTCAAACGGTACAAGACTATATTGGTTGTTGACAGGGAAAAGTACAAGTCTATGTCGGATTTTCTAAAAACAAAACAAAAAATATTAATTTATGGGTGGTTCCTTACGGACGCAATAAATATTCACAGGTTTAAACAAGATAATCTGAACAAAATGATCTGATATTTATTTTTGTTTATATATTGGTTAAAGGGAAATGTAAATGACTGCAGCTTTATAAAAAAAAGTACATGGGTTACTGTTAGTGCAGACATACAATTTATTTTTCTAAATATTTTTGATGGTGTTTTTTATTTAATGCCAATTAACGTTAAAGTTTAATTACAAGTATTGATTGATTGATTGACTGAGTGATGAGTAATTTTGTTTGTTTTTTAGGTGTGGTCATACGCCATTAACATTGTGAACATACAGTGAAAGAAAGCATACATTGTGGTTTAAAGTGATGTGTGCAACGTTAATCTCTTACAATAAGAAAAAGTTTTATTATAACACATGGCGTTAGTATCAAATACAACAAGTGAACAAGTTGGTTTACCACGTGGGTTAAATTTAAAATCAGAACATGATCGTTGGTTAACATTTGAATCCTGGCCTGTAGGCTTTTTTTCAACACACAAACTTGCAAAAGCCTTTTTTTTTCTTGAACCGGGAAGGTGTGGTGCGCTGTGTGTGTTGTCGTATTGAACTTTCATACTGGGAAGAAGGGGATGATCCCTTTAGAGAACATTTGCGATGGTCTCTTTGTTGTCCTTACATGCTTGGAAAACAAGTGGGTAACATACCCGTGTATCCATTTTACCGAACCACAAGGCCATTGGCCGCTACTTACGTTGCTGAATCACAAATAAATAATAATAATAATGATGTATTACCAGCCAACAACGGTAGTGTCGATATATATGGTCCATATGCCATAGACAGTGTTGAATTGGCATGTGCTTTTGAAAAATCGGGAGTTTGCAAGACTAAAGCACTAGCACACCCAGAGTACAGCTCTGTTGAAAAACGTTCAGAATCTTATAAAAATGTTTGGCCATTAATATTAAAACACCTTACCAAACAGCTAAGTGAAGCTGGATTTTTTTATACTGGTGAAGGGGATAAAACAATATCTTTTATTGTGGATTTGCTTTAAAGGATTGGCAAATGACTGATGACCCATTTGTGCAACACGCTCGTAGGTTACCTAACTGTAGATACATGGTGTTGCTTAAAGGTCAGGAATTTGTGAACACAATTCGTAAAGAAAACTTGATTGCAGCACAAGACATAAATGTGCCTTTAGAGTTAGAACATGCGGAGCAAATACATGAGGCTGAAAGAAAAGACTTGTCTCACGAACAGATACAAAAGTGTGACCATTAATTATGTAAAATGTGTTATCAAGATGAACTAGGTGTTGTATTTTTGCCTTGTGGACACATGATAGCATGTGTCAATTGTGCATGAGAACTTAACACTTGTGCTATATGCAGGAAAGTAGTATTTGCTACACTTAGGGCATTTCTTGCATAACTAGTATAATTTATTAGCCATGCGTAGTGCAAAATACCTAATTGCACAATATTATTAAAGCAGTCTTAGAGTGTAATAGATATGATTTTCTTTTGTTTATAGACTACTACAAAGAATGTTTTGAATGCTGTTGGGCAAGCATGTGGCTTAGAGACAAAGAAGCTCAGCGAATTGCCAACACATATTCCATTCCGGATTATTAAGATTCGGAAATTGAATACAGCATATGATGATCGTGTACTTTGTGTATGTGAAAACTTTGAGACATTTCTGCCTACACGGTTTAATGATATGTCGGAGAGAGTTTTTGATGAAGTGAATAATGCTGTGCAACCTGTACACTTAATTTATGAAGGTTTTAAAAACAATAGGTGCATGGTCCGTTTTAATTAAATAAAAAAACAAATGTGGCATAATAATGGAAAAATATAAGTGATGACAATAGACTGAAAGAAAAAAATATGTGTATAGAATAATAATGTTTTAGTTTTTAGTATTGTCTTTAAAAATATTACTATGAAACCAAAAAAAAAGTATATAAAGTTTGTAAATAATGGTACAATGTTGTTTTATTTTCTACAGAAGTCAGAATATTTAACATTGCAGAGTATACATGATGATGACAATAAAATGCACACTTAATACAAGTCTTTGCCTTTACGATAGTGTGTTAAAATTTTAAAAACAAAGCTTGTTGTAGATCTTCATTCTTCCACGGTGAACAATAGGCATGAAAACGTTATTGTCTTGTTTCGTATCATTATCACTATCATAATCATAAGCAGCATAATCTATATCACTATTATTATAATCACTATAATTATACCCAACATTATCCTCAACATTACTGAAACCAGTCAAATCTTCCTGTTCCTCTTCCTGTTCCTCTTCCTCTTCCTCTTCCTCTACAGTGTCCTCATGAAGAGTTTGCGTGGCTTTTGATTATGTTAAGGGTTTTTTGAACGTTGAACTATTGTGACCAGCAATATTGTTTTCATGCACTCGCTTTTTAGCATTTTTATGATTTTCTGTTGACAGCAACAATGTTTCATGTAGTGCACTACATTGATGGTCACTGACACTTAAAACCTCACTATTTTCACATTTTAGCTCACTGCGACATTGTTTTGAACGTTGTTTAGAACAACGCCAAATTACAGTTCCATTTTTATTGGTTCGTTTCACAATATATGAATATATTTTATAGAATGCATGAGGCTTACCATACCTAGTCACTGATACTTCCATATCAACTGTCAAGCATAGACTAAGCTCTAGTAAAGACAACTTGGTAATAAGAACAATAGTTTAATGTGCGAGCATATATAGATGCAAATGTGGGAGCAAAAAAGTTGGGAGCAAAATGTGGGAGCAAAAAGTGTATGCAAAAGTGGGAGCAAATATGAGAGTAAAAAAATGTAGGAGCAAGTATGGGAGCAAAAAAGTGGGAGCAAATGTGAAAGCAAAAGAGGGAGCAAATATGAGAGCAAAAAAAGTAGGAGGAAGTATGGGAGCAAAAAAGTGGGAGCAAATGTGAAAGCAAAAGTGGGAGCAAATATGAGAGCAAAAAAAGTAGGAGGAAGTATGGGAGCAAAAAGTGGGAGCAAATGTAAAAGCAAAAGTGGGAGCAAAAAGTGAGAGAAAAAAGAGGGAGCAAAAAGTGTAAGCAAAAGTGGGAGCAAATATGAGAGCAAAAAAAAGTGGGAGCAAATATGGGGCAAAAAGTGGGAGCAAAAGTGGGAGCAAAATAGTGGGAGCAAAAAAGTGAGAGCAAAAAAAGTGTAAACAAAAGTGGGAGCAAACAAGTTTGAGCAAATATGAGAGCAGTAATTGGGAGCAAATGTGAAAGCAAACGTGGGAGCAAAAAGTGAGGGCAAAAAAAGAGCGAGCAAAAGTGGTTGGACAAAGTGGGAGCAAAATGTGTGAGTAAAAAGTGAAGGCAAATGTAGTGTTTTACTAAAACAATCTCACCTAACCTAACCTAACATAACCTAACTTTTCCTAACCTAACTTTATCCAACCTAACCTAACCTAACTTCACCTAACCTAACCCAACTTCACCTAACCTAACTTGACCTAACTTCACCTAACCTAACTTCACCTAACCTTCCAACTCGAAGATCAAGAATTAAATTCTGGGCATAGTCGAGTTGGAACCCAAAACCTCTGGGATAACATCCAAGTATACTAGACACTACACCGCGAAATGGGCAAATTATCATGCAACACAACACAAAAATGAAAGTTTTCTGTAGTATAACTCATTGGCTGACAACCATAGTTGAGAATTCAAACCCATGACCTCAGGACTTTTGTTTTGAACATTATCAGAAATATTATTCCATTTGCATTTTGCTGCTGCATATAGTTATAAGAGTTGGCATTAATATGTGAGTAAAAGTGAGAGAGAAAAAAGTGTGAGAAAAAGTGAGAGCAAATGTGAAAGCAAAACGTGGGAGCAAATATGAGAGCAAAAAGTAGGAGCAACCATGGCTAGTTGTTGAGAATTTCAAATCAACTAATACACATGAATTAAATTTTAGTAAAGAGACTTGGGTAATAATATTAATAATAATAATAATAATAATAATAATAATAACAGTTAAAATAATATTCAAGTCGATTCACTTTTTTTTTTTGAAGGTGGAATTTCCAAAGTACCGTCAACAATAATAATTACATGAACAGTGGGAAATCAATCCCAACACCTCAGGACTTTTGTTTTCAACATTATCAGAAATATTATTCCATTTACATTTTGCAGCTGCTCATAGTTATAAGAGTTGGCATTAATATGAGAGCATAAGTGGGAGCAAAAGTGAAAGCAAAAAAAAGTGGGAGCAAGCATGGCTGGTTGTTGAGACTTTCATATCAACTAATACACATAAATTAAATTTATGTAAAGTGACTTGGCTAATAATAATAATAAGAAGAAGAAGAAGCCTCCGTGGCTAAGGCGGCAGCACGCCGGCCTCTCACCGCTGAGTCCGTGGTTCAAATCCCGGTCACTCCATGTGAGAACTGTGCTGGACAAAACGGAGGCCGACAGGTTTTTCTCCGGGTGCTCCGGTTTTCCCTGTCAACATTTCATTCCAGCGACACTCTCCACTGTCATTTCATTTCATCTGTCATTCATTTAATCATAACCCCAGAGGAGTGCGTCAGGCCTCGGCAGCCGGCACAGTTCATACCCTCGCCGCTAGATGGGGGCTTCATTCATTCCATTCCTGACCCGGTCGGAGACTGGAAGCAGGCTGTGGATTTTCATTTTTTCAATAATAATAATAATAATAACAGTTTAAAAAAAATCAAGGGGATTGATAATTTTCAAGGTGTAATTTCCAAAGTACTGTCAAGAATAATAATTACATGAACAGATTCCAAGAACTCTAGAGTGTTTTTAAGGTTAATGATTGGCTAGGAGTGAGATAGAGCTAGCTAACCTAAGTTAACCTCAGCTCAGTTAACCTAACCTTGTCACATGACATGTTCTACAAGTTAAGACTTGCTTTGAGACTGGCTATGACGTCACAGATGAATGGCGGTGGGAGGCTGGACATGACTTTTTATTACACAAAAACATTTTCCTTTTTGCCAGCCTCCCACCGCCATTCATCTGTGACGTCATAGCCAGTCTCAAAGCAAGTCTAAACTTGTAGAACATGTCATGTGATAAGGTTAGGTAAAGTGAGCTGAGGTTAACTTAGGTTAGCTAGCTCTATCTCACTCCTAGCCAATCATTAACCTTAAAAGCACTCTAGAGTTCTTGGAATCTGTTCATGTAATTATTATTCTTGACAGTACTATGGAAATTACACCTTGAAAATTATCAATCCCCATGAATTCTTTTAAACGGTTATTATTATTATTATTATTATTATTATTATTATTATTATTATTATTATTATTATTATTATTAGCCAAGTCACTTTATTAAAATTTAATTTATGTGTATTAGTTGATATGAAAGTCTCAGCAACCAGCCATGCTTGCTCCCACTTTTTTTGCTTTCACTTTGGTTCCCACATTTGCTCTCATATTAATGCCAACTCTTATAACTATGAGCAGCAGCAAAATGTAAATGGAATAATATTTCTGATAATGTTGAAAACAAAAGTCCTGAGGTGTTGGGATTGATTTCCCACTGTTCATGTAATTATTATTGTTGACGGTACTTTGGAAATTCCACCTTAAAAAAAAGTGAATCGACTTGAATATTCTTTTAACTGTTATTATTATTATTATTATTATTATTATTATTATTATTATTATTATTATTACCCAAGTCTCTTTACTAAAATTTAATTCATGTGTATTAGTTGATTTGAAATTCTCAACAACCAGCCATGGTTGCTCCTACTTTTTGCTCTCATATTTGCTCCCACGTTTTGCTTTCACATTTGCTCTCACTTTTTCTCACACTTTTTTCTCTCTCACTTTTACTCGCATATTAATGCCAACTCTTATAACTATCAGCAGCAGCAAAATGTAAATGGAATAATATTTCTGATAATGTTCAAAACAAAAGTCCTGAGGTCTTGGGTTCGAATTCTCAACTATGGTTGTCAGCCAATGAGTTATACTACAGAAAACTTTTATTTTTGTGTTGTGTTGCATGATAATTTGCCCATTTCGCGGTATAGTGGCTAGTATACTTGGATGTTATCCCAGAGGATTTGGGTTCCAACTCGACTATGCCCAGAATTTAATTCTTGATCTTCGAGTTGGAAGGTTAGGTGAAGTTAGGTTAGGTGAAGTTAGGTCAAGTTAGGTTAGGTGAAGTTAGGTCAAGTTAGGTTAGGTAAAGTTGGGTTAGGTTAGGTGAAGTCAGGTTAGGTTAGGTTGGATAAAGTTAGGTTAGGAAAAGTTAGCTTAGGTTAGGTTAGGTGAGATTGTTATAGTAAAGCACTACATTTACCTCCACTTTATACTCACACATTTTGCTCCCACTTTGTCCGCCCACTTTTCCTCGCTCTTTTTTTGCTCTCACTTTTTGCTCCCACTTTTGCTTTCACATTTGCTCCCAATTTCTGCTCTCATATTTGCTCACACTTATTTGCTCCCACTTTTGTTTACACTTTTTTTGCTCCCACTTTTTTGCTCCCACTATTTTGCTCCCACTTTTGCTCCCACTTTTTGCTCCCATATTTGTTCCCACTTTTTTTGCTCTCATATTTGCTCCCACTTTTGCTTACACTTTTTGCTCCCACTTTTTTCTCTCACTTTTTGCTCCCACTTTTGCTTTCACATTTGCTCCCACTTTTTGCTCCCATACTTGCTCCTACTTTTTTTTACTCTCTTATTTGCTCCCACTTTTGCTTTCACATTTGCTCCCACTTTTTTGCTCCCTTACTTGCTCCTACATTTTTTTTGCTCTCATATTTGCTCCCACTTTTGCTTACACTTTTTGCTCCCACTTTTTGCTCCCAACATTTTTGCTCCCACATTTGCATCTATATATGCTCGCACATTAAACTATTGTTCTTATTACCAAGTTGTCTTTACTAGAGCTTAGTCTATGCTTGACAGTTGATATGGAAGTATCAGTGACTAGGTATGGTAAGCCTCATGCATTCTATAAAGGATATTCATATATTGTGAAACGAACCAATAAAAATTGAACTGTTATTTGGCGTTCAAAACAATGTCGCAGTGAGCTAGAAAGTGAAAATAGTGAGGTTTTAAGTGTCAGTGATCTTCAATGTAGTGTACTACTTGAAACATTGTTGCTGTCAACAGAAAATCATAAAAATGCTAAAAAAGCGAGTGCAAGAAAACAATATTGCTGCTCACAATAGTTCAAAGTTCAAAAAACCCTTAACATTATCAAAAGCCACGCAAACTCTACATGAGGACACTGTAGAGGAAGAGGAAGATTTGACTGGTTTTAGTAATGTTGAGGATAATATTGTTACGGCTGTGAGTTTGTGTCATCACTCGCCGCATGAGTCACAACTGCCCCAGGGCTGGGCTGTGCCCTGCCTCCTGTATTGCGCGCGCCTTATGCTACAGGGCTACTAGGACAAAGGGTTAGTCCAGAATCTTCGTGACTGGACCAGCGCTGGAAACCTCGAGAAGCCGTGGACCCTGGATGGATCTAGAAGCATTTATTGAGTCACCGGCCTGCTATATAAGAGTGACCCGTGAAGCAGTTGTTGTTGTTGTGTTTTACGAGCTAGTGCGAGCGATTATCTTGTGCGACAGAAGTGTGGTGACGAAGTGCTGTGCGAGTTACGAAATCCTGTGACATTGTTTCTCCCAGCTTGTGAACAGCGTACATCAAGTGCTCGTAAGTAACTGTATTTGTTGTACCTGAGGAAGAGGGGCAGGTAGCTTCTGCCAAGGCCACCTGACTCATTAGGACGGATTAACCTCTGTGGTCTGTTGAAAGTGAAAGGGGCCAAGAGCGCATAAGGAAGAGACTTGAGGAAACTGGAGAAGGCTCCTAATTGCTTGTATTTGCTGATTAGTGTAATTTTCTGGCCACAATAAAGTTAATTATTTCTTTAAGCAGTAATTGGTGTTGTGCTTTGTACCCCCACCGTAATCCAGTTAACAAAAGTGCCACTAGGGGGTGGCACGTAACAACTGGTGTCAGAAGTGGGATTACGAACTCAAGCACAACACCTGACGGTCCTGGTTTCAAAACCCGAGCAGGTCATTTTCTCTAATTTTGCTGTGAGTGCTTGCCCTTTACAAGACAAACAACTAAAATGGAGGAGAAATTCGCAGCATTGCTAGAAAAGTAAAGTGGCATGGAAACCAAGATGGAAGACGGCCAGAAGAATTTAACCAAGGACCTAACTGCCAAATTAGAAGACGGCCAGAAGAAGATGGAGGACGGCCAGAAGAAGTTGGCCGAGGACCTAACGTCCAAATTAGAAGAAGGCCAAAATAAGTTAGCGGAGGACCTGAAGCAGATGGAAGACAGCCAGAATAAGTTAGCAGAGGACCTAACCGCCAAATTTCTGGATGGCCAGAAAAATCTAGAAGAGTGTCTGCTGACGAAATTAGAGGAGAGCCAAAGGAAATTAGAACAGGGCCTACGTGAGGAAGTCGCGGCAGTGGAGGAGAAGTTCAACACCTTGCAAGTGGAAGTTGCCGAGCTGCGCCAACGCCCGCTGATGGGGGTGGAGGAGAAATTCAACGCCTTGCAAGTGGAAGTTGCCGAGCTGTGCCAACGACCGCTGATGGGGGTGGAAGAGAGATTCAACGTTCTACAAAAGGAATTTGCTGAGCTGCGCCGACTCCCGCCGACAGGGATGGAAGATAGATTCAAAGCCCTACAAGAGGAAGTCGCCGAGCTGCGCCGACGCCCGCCGACCGGGGTGGATGAGAGAGTCAAAGCCCTAAAAGAGGAAGTTGCCGAGCTGCGCCAACGCCCGCCCTCCGTTACACCGGGAATATCAGGAACGGGACATAGCAGAGTGACGCCCCCAACCTTCGACGGAAAGGTCCCGTGGAGCACCTACTTACGTCAGTTCGAGGCGGCCTGTTCCATAAATAACTGGAACAACACAGAAAAGGCTACAGCTCTCATTGTAGCGCTGAGAGGTGACGCCCTTAACGTCCTTCAGGCCATCCCGACTGGATCCCAGGACTACGCTGCACTGATCGCCCATATGGAGTCCCGATATGGAGATAGCCATCTTCAGCAGGCCTACCAGATGCAGCTCCGGACCCGGGTACAGAAGAACGCGGAAACCCTGCAGGAGTTCGAGATGGACATCGCACGCCTCGTAAGGCTCGCCTACCCAACAGCGCCGGCCGACTTTCTGGAGCAGATAGCGACGCAGACTTTCACCGACGGGCTACGGGACTCGGACACTCAACAGGCGCTGCGACTCGCGCGCAATAAGACCCTGGCAGATGCGCTGAGCCACGCACTTGAGTTCGAGACGGCAAAGCAGGTATCTAGAATGCGCGCGCGGGTGCGTCAAGTGGACGTCGACGAACCAGTAAAAACCAACGAGACCAAGCCCCTGGCCGACGAGTTCATGGAGGCGCTAAGCCGTTTCTTCAAGAATCGCAGTACCACCAACAAAAACGTAGCCGAAGGACATCCGGAGAGGCGGCCTGGAAGAGGACTACCGACCTGCTGGACCTGCCGTAAGAGAGGCCACCTGAGCAAGGACTGCGGTGATCGCCGCCGCCAAGGGTTTCCGTCGGGACAGTCAGTCGTAGAGAAACCGCGCGGCCCAGGAAAGCAAGTATCAGCCATCCTAGGGGGGCAAAGGTTGGCTTGTGACAGTCGTCAAGCCCCGGCAATCCAAGTTCGTGTGACGAAGTTACGGAGGGACAATAGCAGCCTGATGGTCGACGGAGTCGTCAACGGAGAGAGCTGGCCCCTGCTGATCGACACGGGAGCGTCGAGGACCATCGTCAATCCCACCGTGATCCCGAAGTGGAGAGTGCAACCCACACAAAGGAAACTCCAGCTAATAACCGCGACCGGAGAGACCGCACCAGTACATGGCGAAGCATCACGGGAGTTCGTCATTGGTCGACGGGCGATAAAGCATCCAGTGCTTGTGGCTGACGTATCAAATGAAGTGATCATCGGACTGGACTTCCTGGACCAGAACAACATCATCTTGGATCTGAGTACCAACACTCTGCACTTCGGAGGTGAGGAACTTGCTTTGCAACCTGCGCACGAGTCCATCACCGCACGACGAGTAAGGCTGAGAGACGACGTCATCGTTCCCGCCAGGACGGAAGTCAGCGCTGCCATAATTGTCGACGGAACTGCTGAGGGAGTGGCGGCTGTCATCGAGCCAAAATATGAGGACATCCAGACGAAAGGGTTGCTAGTTGCCAAGACCCTCATCAACACGACGTCTCGGCCGTACGTCCGCCTGTCCAACCTGAACGACTACGACATTACGGTTCACCGGGATACCAACCTAGGAGTCTGCGAGCCCGTTACCTGGATTGCCCGCATCACCGACACGACGGACGGACACCTGCAGACGGACAACCGAATAAGACGCACACTGCCAGAAGAACTACAGAAACTGTACCAAGGATCCCAGGACCATTTAGACGAGGAACAATCACGCCAACTTCAGGACCTGCTACGCGAATTCCAGGATGTCTTCTCCGTGGGGAGCAACGACTTCGGCAGGACAAGCTTGGTCCAGCACAGAATCGACGTTGGGGACAGCGCACCGATTAGGGCCCCATTCCGTCGTGTCCCGCTCGCCAAGCAAGCCGAAGTCGACCGGATGGTAGAAGAGATGAAGGAGCAAGGGGTGATCGAGCCATCACATAGTCCTTGGAGTTCTCCGGTCGTGCTTGTGAAGAAGAAGGACGGTTCCACCAGGTTCTGCGTGGACTACAGGCGGGTGAACGACGTCACGAAGGACAGCTACCCTCTACCCCGGATTGACGACACGCTGGACACCATATCAGGGTCAAGATGGTTCTCCACCTTGGATTTGAAGAGTGGCTACTGGCAGGTGGAGGTCCACCCTAAGGACCGCGAGAAAACGGCGTTCTCTGTGGGCAGCGGGCTCTGGCAGTTCACCGTCATGCCATTCGGTCTGTGCAACGCCCCTGCGACCTTCGAAAGGCTAATGGAGTCCATTCTGTGGGGACTACACTGGAAGACCTGCCTGGTCTACCTAGACGACGTCATCGTTCTGGGGAGAAGCTTCGAGGAGCACTACAGCAACCTGAAGGAGATCTTGTTGAAGCTACGGGCTGCCCAGCTGAAGTTGAGCCCCAAGAAGTGTCAGCTCTTCCAGAAGCGGGTCCAGTACCTTGGGCATATCGTCTCCGAGGAAGGGGTGCGCACCGACCCAGAGAAGACCGCAGCTGTGAGGGGGTGGCCAGTTCCGAAGGACAAGTCCCAACTACGAAGCTTCCTGGGACTCTGCACTTATTACCGTCGCTTCGTGAGGGGATTCGCCGACATCGCCAAACCTTTACATCGCCTGACTGAGAAGGACCAACTCTTCACGTGGACAGCAGAATGCCACAGTGCCTTCGAACAACTCAAGCAGGCTATGTGCACCGCGCCTATTCTGGCCTACCCCAGACCTGGAACAAGGTTCATCGTTGATACCGATTCCAGCGACTTTGGCATAGGGGGAATCCTGTCGCAGCTAGTGGACGGCAAGGAGAGAGTAGTGGCCTACTTCAGCAAGGCCTTGTCAAAGCCAGAAAGGAACTACTGCGTCACCAGGAAGGAGCTGCTCGCCATCGTGAAGACCATTGAACACTTCCACAAGTACCTGTACGGGCAAGACTTTCTCATCAGGACCGACCATGCATCCCTGCGGTGGCTCCTGAACTTCAAGCAGCCCGAGGGTCAACTCGCGCGGTGGTTAGAGAGACTTCAACAGTATAACTTTGAGATTCAGCACAGGAAAGGCCAACTGCATTCTAAAGCCGACGCCCTCTCACGAAGACCGTGCCCCGAAGACTGCACCTTCTGTGCCCGAAGGGAGGAGAACACCGGGATACAGTGCCGAAGGACTACCGTGGAACTTCAAGGGAGCTGGAGCCGCGAATCTTTCACGCGGGCGCAAGCGGAAGATGATGACCTGGGACTGATAGCCGAATGGAAGAGGGCCTGTGTCCCCAGACCCGGGTGAAACATTGTGAGTGACTGCAGCCCAAAGTTTAAGTCCTACTGGGCACAGTGGGACTCGCTGATTGTAAGGGATGGCCTCATCTGCCGTACCTGGGAGAGCACCGTCGGGAAGACATCTCGGGAACAAGTCGTCTTTCCAAAGGCTATGACGGAGGAAGTCCTGAAGGAAGTTCATGGAGGATCATCTGGTGGACACCTAGGGATAAAGAAGACCCTGGAGAAGCTGAGAGAGCGGTTCTACTGGATCGGATGCCGAACAGACGTGGAGAACCACTGCGCGAGGTGCCACGATTGCGCAGCCAGCAAGGGCCCAGGACGAAGACGACGGGGTCCACTGAAGACCTACAACGTGGGCGGCCCCATGGAGAGAGTGGCCATCGATGTTGCTGGGCCATTCCCGTTAAGCGAGGCAGGGAACCGCTACATATTAGTCGTCAGCGACTAATTTACCAAATGGCCGGAGGCGTATGCGCTCCCTATCCAAGAAGCCGCGACGATCGCAGAGACCCTGGTGAAGGAATTCGTCAGCCGGTACGGAGTACCCCTGGAGCTGCACTCCGACCAAGGGAGGAACTTCGAGTCGCAGGTGTTCCAGAACCTATGCCAGCTGCTGGGGATCCGGAAGACAAGGACAACGCCGCTACAACCTCAGTCCGACGGGATGGTAGAGCGATTCAATCGCACCGTCGAGAACCATCTCCGAATAGTCGTCAGCGAGCACCAGAGGGATTGGGACAATCATCTTCCACTATTTCTCCTGGCCTACCGCGCCGCCGTGCATGAAGCCACCGGGTGCACACCAGCCCGGGCCATGTTTGGGAGGGAGCTCCGTCTACCTGTCGTTCTTGCCTTCGGCCGACCTGGGAATGATCCGATCCCGATAAGCCAGTATTGTCAAGAACTGGTCGACCAACTGGAGGACGTACACGCGTTCGCAAGGAGGAAAGTGCGGATCGAGACCGACCGAATGAAGACCCGATACGACCAGCAGACGGATGCCGGCGGATTCCACGAGGACGACCTGGTCTGGCTCTTCAACCCATTACGGAAGAAAGGCCTGTCATCCAAACTGCAGAAGTCCTGGGAGGGCCCGTACCGAGTCTTGAAACGGATCAACGATGTCGTCTACAGGATCCAGCAGAGCCCGAGGGCGAAGATGAAGATCGTGCACCGAGATCGCCTGGCAGCCTACGGAGGGACACAGACGGACCAATGATTGATCGGGACGATCAGCCTTTTTAGGAAGGGGGTGGTGTTACGGCTGTGAGTTTGTGTCATCACTCGCCGCATGAGTCACAACTGCCCCAGGGCTGGGCTGTGCCCTGCCTCCTGTATTGCGCGCGCCTTATGCAACAGGGCTACTAGGACAAAGGGATAGTCCAGAATCTTCGTGACTGGACCAGCGCTGGAAACCTCGAGAAGCCGTGGACCCTGGATGGATCTAGAAGCATTTATTGAGTCACCGGCCTGCTATATAAGAGTGACCCGTGAAGCAGTTGTTGTTGTTGTGTTTTACGAGCTAGTGCGAGCGATTATCTTGTGCGACAGAAGTGTGGTGACGAAGTGCTGTGCGAGTTACGAAATCCTGTGACATTGTTTCTCCCAGCTTGTGAACAGCGTACATCAAGTGGTCGTAAGTAACTGTATTTGTTGTACCTGAGGAAGAGGGGCAGGTAGCTTCTGCCAAGGCCACCGGACTCATTAGGACGGATTAACTTCTGTGGTCTGTTGCAAGTGAAAGGGGCCAAGAGCGCATAAGGAAGAGACTTGAGGAAACTGGTGAAGGCTCCTAATTGCTTGTATTTGCTGATTAGTGTAATTTTCTGGCCACAATAAAGTTAATTATTTCTTTAAGCAGTAATTGGTATTGTGCTTTGTACCCCCACCGTAATCCAGTTAACCAAAGTGCCACTAGGGGGTGGCACGTAACAATATTGTGGATAATTATAGTAATTATAATAATAGTGAATGCTGCTTACGATTATGATAGTGATAATGATACGAAACAAGACAATAACGTTTTCATGCCTATTGTTCACCGTGGAAGAAAAAAGATCTACAGCAAGCTTTGTTTTTAAAACTATAACACACTATCGTAAAGGCAAAGACTTGTATTAAGTGTGCATTTTATTTTCATAATCATGTATAATCTGCAATGTTAAATATTCTGACTTCTGTAGAAAATAAAACAACATTGTACCAATATTTTCATTTATTTACAAAATGTATATACATTTTTTGTTTCATCATAATATTTTTAAAGACAATACTAAAAACTAAAACATTATTATTCTATACACATATTTTTTTCTTTCAGTCTATTGTCATCACTTATATTTTTCCATTATTATATCACATTTGTTTTTTTATTTAATTAAAACGGACCATGCATCTATTGTTTTTAAAACCTTCATAAATTAAGTGTACAGGTTGCACAGCATTATTCACTTCATCAAAAACACTCTCCGACATATCATTAAACCGTGTAGGCAGAAATGTCTCAAAGTTTTCACATACACAAAGTACACGATCACCATATGCTGTATTCAATTTCCGAATCTTAATAATTCGGAATGGAATATGTGTTGGCAATTCGCTGAGCTTCTTTGTCTCTAAGCCACATGCTTGCCCAACTGCATTCAAAACATTCATTATAGTAGTCTATAAACAAAAGAAAATCATATCTATTACACTCTAAAACAGCTTTAATAATATTGTGCAATAAGGTACTTTGCACTATGCATGGCTAATAAATTATACTAGTTATGCAAGATATGTCCTAACTGTAGCAGATACTACTTTTCTGCATATAGCACAAGTGTTAAGTTCTAATGCACACTTGACACATGCTATCATGTGTCCACAAGGCAAAAATACAGCACCTAGTACATCTTGATAACAAAGTTTTCATAATTGTTGGTCACACTTTTGTATCTGTTCGTGAGACAAATCTATTTTTTCAGCCTCATGTATTTGCTCCGCGTGTTCTAACTCTAAAGGCACTTTTATGTCTTGTGCTGCAATCAAGTTTTCTTTACGAATTGTGTTCACAAATTCCTGACAATTAAGCAACACCATGTATCTACAGTTAGGTAACCAACGAGCGTGTTGCACAAAAGGGTCATCAGTCATTTGCCAATCCTTTAAAGCAAATCCACAATAAAACATATTGCTTTATCCCCTTCACCAGTATAAAAAAATCCAGCTTCACTTAGCTGTTTGGTAAGGTGTTTTAATATTAATGGCCAATCATTTTTATAAGATTCTAAACGTTTTTCAACAGAGCTGTACTCTGGGTGTGCTAGTGCTTTGTCTTGCAAACTCCCAATTTTTCAAAAGCACATGCCAATTCAACACTGTCTATGGCATATGGACCACAGATATCGACACTACCGTTGTTGGCTGGTAATACATCATTATTATTATTATTTATTTGTGATTCAGCAACGTAAGTAGCGGCCAATGGCCTTGTGGTTCGGTAAAATGGATACACGGGTATGTTACCCACTTGTTTTCCAAGCATGTAAGGACAACAAAGAGACCATCGCAAATGTTCTCTAAAGGGATCATCCCCTTCTTCCCAGTGTGAAAGTTCAATACGACAAAACACACAGCGCACCACATCTTCTCGGTTCAAGTAAAAAAAATGCTTTTGCAAGTTTGTGTGTTGACAAAAAGCCTACAGCCCAGGATTCAAATGTTAACCAACGATCATTTTCTGATTTTAAATTTAACCCACGTGGTAAACCAACTTGTTCACTTGTTGTATTTGGTACTAACGCCATGTGTTATAATAAAACTTTTTCTTATTGTAAGTTATTAACATAGCACACATCACTTTAAACCACAATGTATACTTTCTTTCACTGTATGTTCACTATGTTAATGGCGTATGACCACACCTAAAAAACAAACAAAATAACTCGTCACTCAATCAATCAATCAATCAATCAATACTTGTAATTAAACTTTAACGTTAATTGGCATTAAATAAAAACACCATCAAAAATATTTAAAAAAATAAATTGTATGTCTGCACTAACAGTAACCCATGTACTTTTTTTTTTATAAAGCTGCAGTCATTTACATTTCCCTTTAACCAATATATAAACAAAAATAAATATCATATCATTTTGTTCAGATTATCTTGTTCAAACCTGTGGATATTTATTGAGTCCATAGGGAACCACTCATAAATTATTTTGTTTTTGTTTTTTTTTGTTTTTAGAAAATCCGACATAGCCTTGTACTTTTCCCAGTCAACAACCAATATAGTCTTGTACCGTTTGTCAATACATGGCCATTATTCAAGGAAGCAATCATCGTCCTAGTCATTTACAGGTAATGAATTTTTTGTCTACGAGTTTTCAGTAATGGTAAAATGGAATAGCATTTTTAAGTTAGACTTACCTGAGTTTTCAATAGTTCACTGCCTGGATACAATGGTTGCACTCTACTGCGTCTTGGGTTTTCTTCTACTGCTACGGCGGTAAGGCTTTTCTTTCCAAGTTTCTAAAAATAAATAAAATAAACCGCTATAAATACCTAAATTCAAGTTAATACATACATTTCATAAAATAAAATAAAATAATATCAAACAAAAAAAGAAACAAGTTAGTTTAAAAAAATAATCTCACCTTCACTTGCACTGGCTTGTTACTCTTTCCATCTAGTGGGCCCAAAAGCGCAATGGCTTCTTTTATCTCTGACATGTAAGGTATACCGGTTATCTGCAAACAAATAAATAAATAAATAAAAATCCTTAATTACCTGATCAATAACTACAAATTTAAGGTTCATTAGCATGACATTATTAAAATAATCATTCATAGGTACTTACCAAAAAAATAAAAAGGATTTTTCTTCCAAAGTTCAGTTCAGAGCTCTACTGTATACGTCCGCGTGCTAAAATGGCGAGTGAATGACTAACGCAATCGTTATCAGTTAGCCTTGCAACAGAAAGAGTTGCATTTTCTCAGCGTTTTGACCTTGAAATGTTGTCTCTCTCACACGTGTTGCCACGCCTCTTCACATTCCTCAACCTGAATAAAATTCGTGTACCTTATACTAATTCCATGTTTTTAATAAGGAACCAAAATGGCTGCCTCTTATACATCGGTAGTACGGCTGTCTAGAAACCAAAATGGCGGTCTCTCTGTTTAAACGCCAGACCTCCTAGCCTCTACCAGGTATGTTTAAACGACAGACCTGCTAGCCTCTACCAGCCAAGTAACATGATCCTTTACTTCCTGCCCACGTAGAAATTCTTCTGTTATCAGCAGTCTCTTTGACAAGGCCTGGCCAGGTCGTGGATTTAGTGCAAGCAAGCAACACAGTTCTGTAGCATTCAAAACGTGTGTGTCTTATTATTAGTATTATTAAACATTTTACTGTAATAATAATAATTACTACCAAGCGGCCATCCTCAATACATGATCATGTTAATCACATACTTTCACCCTAAACCCATGACTTTACCCAGTTCAATATTTAGTTTATAACATTTCAGGGCAATGACCTTGCCGTTATGGCTCTTTGCGTACATGCACATGACTTGGTCGAGCAAATGTTATAGGTTTCCATATTCTAAAACCATTTACTGTGCCAGACAGCAGTCTCGCTTATTACCGTTTACTAGCATGTTAAAGATCCCCTTTCAGGGGTAAAAAAATTCCTAGCACACTTAACACATTTTCAAATATTCGCCTCTATCCGTCAAAGGAAATATCACAAAACCAACCGTCATAAGCTGCCCCGCCATCCCAACAAAATAGCAATTCATTTCTTCCGGGCACGGTCACCGAGATCGCCAACGTCTAAGAATCACTGGGTCATATCCTACAACCGTCTGTTGTGTCAGAGAGCGATCTCGCTCATCACCGTTAACTAAAACCTTAAAGATCCCCTTCAGGAGTAAAAATCTTAGCATACTTGTCACATTTCAAAATATTCGCCTTCATTCTTTCGTCATAGGGAAAAATATCGAAAAGCGACCCCTCGTTTTGCCATACATCGCCCCGTCGAAATAGCCATTTCCCGTATCCACCATGGCCAATCATAGCCTCGTTGTAACATACGTCAAGCGCTACAGGCTCTCTGTCTACAAACACTCTTTTATTAAAAAATAAATTTAAATAATAATAATGCATAGTTCTTGTTCTAGAGACATTTATTTTCATGGTAGAGGGGATAGGGACATTTCATTTATGTCAAGCAAACTTATTTGTCAACGTGTTAGTTTCCAAAATAGTAAAAATTCAAAATTTCAGTGTTTTCAAAAAGACTCAAAAATAAAAAAGTATTAATATAAAAAATAAAAGACTTAGAGACCATTGGTTTGAACTATGGCACAACATTCTATCATGTTTGGTTTTCAAACTATCGCCTACTTTCGAAAACAAAATTTTTCATTTTTTTTTTTGAAAAATATAACGAGTGATCTATAGGAAAGAGGACGTCAGCTCGAGTCCAACGACACCTCATTTGTTAAAATCCGACCATCCGTTCGCCAATGATAACCAATGTTCGCGAGAAAGTAGGCTATCATTTTTCCTGCTACACCCTTGAAACTTGCTGTCCGCCTAGAGGGCATACCCACGTTTCATTAACGTCAAACAAACTTTTTTCCAATTCACCATTTCCAAAATAGCGCCAATCCAAAAAACAAACATTTTCAAAATTTAAAAAAATATATACCAACACACATGCTTAGCCAAGAGAACGTCATCCCAACGCCAACAATACCTCGTTTGTTTAAATCCGACCACGCGTTCGAGAGATATCGCCCAAAGTTTATATGAAAGTAGGGGGTGTAGTAGAACTGTCTCAATCCCACTACTGGACAGTTTTAGTCCTAGTGGCTTGAAATTTATTTTGCGGATAGAGGGTGTCAGGGCCATTCATTTATGTCAAACAATTTTTTTTTTGTTAAGTTCCTAGTTTCCAAAATATAGGTATTTCAAAATTGGACTGTTTTCAAAAAAACATAAAAAATAAAAAAGTTTTATTATAAAAAATAAACGACATGAAGACCATTCCTTTGAACCATGGCACAACGTTCTATCCTGTTTGGTTTTCAAACTATCGCCTATTTTCAAAAACAAAAAATTTCAATTTTTTTTTTGAAAAATATAATAATACGTGGTCTATAGGAACGAGGACGTCAGCCCGAGTCCAACGATATGTCGCATGCCCATGGTTTCGCGAAATGTACATAAAAGATCAGCGTAGCCGTGTGGCTCGTGTCACTATTTAGAACCATCACTGCTCCCCTACTTATATAGTTACACCACCTCATATTTCAACACGCTACCACAGCGATTTCCATTCGTTATCGATGATCCGCGAAAGAGTCTACTGGAGTCAACATATATTGTGACACGTAAACCAAATAGTACTATTTATATAACTAGAGGTAAGGTATTTTTTTGGTGTAGGAATCCTCAGGCAATGAACTAGTCTCTTTGTCGTGGAAGCTTGCAATAAAACGTACAATGCAATTCGTATTTATTTCCCATTAGAAAATACGGACTATATGTAATTATATAACAACACATATATAATAAAACACAAACAAAACAAGTAGTTCCGTAAAGAACTAAACAATCTTTTTTTATATATCCTACTTTTGTAAATTGCCTCAGACAACATACAAAATAGGGTACATGAAATCGTAGTTCTGCCTAAATTTATATCAATGATTTTTATTATCACATAAAACAATCAGTTTGATTGCTGTAATACATTCGCAGATATTGAAAACCGTCGAAATATTTCTGATGGTCGCCATGGTGGATTTTTTATATGTAGGCCATAGAGTTATGTATCGGTACTATTACATGAATATTATTGCGTAGGAGTAGTATTCAAACATCAATCGCATGATTAGGACACAAGAAATAAATACAAGGTTTATAAAATTCCCACAGTACTATGACCTTATCGAGTTTCATTGAAATCGCTCCAGCCGTTTAGATTTTATTAGGGAGGGGTGGGGGGTAGACACACACAGACACACACACCGACAAAAGGTAACCTCATAAACCTATTTTTTTCCTAAATGAGAATAGGCTAGAAACAAGTTTTACATACTTGTACTCCGGCTACACGGGTGAGAGCCAAGCATCTAGAGCAATCGACCAAAGTACTACAATGAGTTAAGAAATCGATATTAGGTTCAGAAAGAATGATTGGATATAATTAACATCTTAAGCATAGTAAATAGGCTATTTTATTAGTTTTAGCAACTATTCATTGATAAATAACATACCTACATGGCTCCAAGTTACATAAGCTCTGGATGTAGTCTCCAGCGTTGCGTACAACGCGTTCCCAGCGACGCGGAAGCTGTTGGATTCCGTTCGCACTTCCCAATCTATTGACGGTTTGAAGAGAAAGGTCTGGAAGTTTAGGATATCGGTTGTCGCGTATTGACTCCTTCATCTTAGGGGATGAGATCAATATCACAGGGACTTAAATTCGGAGAGTATAGGTTGATAGAGCACCTTCCAGCCCCTACGATTAAACAATGCAGACACAACTCCTTGTGTGTGTGCCCCAGCATTGCCATGCAGAACGATGGGCGGAGTATCCCTGTTGTGTCACCATGTCCTTCTCAGAACTGTTAGTAGATGGTCTTGCAGGAACAAGCAATAGTACGCCACATTAACGGTTTGCCCTGGGGGAACAATCATAGGCGGGGGTTTGGTAGAACTGTTTGTTTTCGTGGTGATCTGTAGTGCTGCAACTCGTTCGTTAGGCGTTTCAACTGTGGTTCGAACGATTTGGCACACAAATAGTATATGGTTGTGATACGCTGTAAGAAGTCCTCTCCTTCGCGCTCACAACTCTGGAAGTGCCTACGAGAAGCGTAATATCGCAGCCATTTCTGCTTGTCAGTTAAGTCATGCGGAACCCATTTTGACGCAATTTTCGCGTTTTCAGGCATTCCTTCAGGATGTGGAGGACAGTCGAATTCGCCAGTCCTGTATCTTGCGCTAATTCACGAAGATTTACGTTCCCATCCGCCTCCACTAACGCGGACACCATCTGTACATTTTAATCACTTACTGGTGGGTGACCAGATCGACGCATGTCCTCCACACGTTCACGCCCTTCTCAAAAGGCTGCAACACATCTTGCTACCGTTCTGTTAGGTAATGCAGCTGCACCGCACGCCATGTGCAGTCCTTGGTGACCCTGTGGCAGTAGCGGCTATTCAGGTGAAGAGAGTGAAGAGCCTCTTCACATGCCATCTCTTAAATTAAATAAACATTATTTTTTCTTATTTAAATAAAAATGTTGTCATTGTCTTGGGCTACTTTTTCACTTAGTGTACTGTTATTTCTACACTCCGTCGCTAGATGGTGCGCAAGCAAGGCAGCATGACGTCCTTGTAGCAGTTGTACTCCCTGTCGCTAGATTGTACTGCCGTAACTTGGAAGGAAGCAGGAGACGAAGTGTCTTGTTTATGTCAGCTACATCGTCTCGTTGCCATGGTAACCTGACGTCAGTTGTGACGTCATTACCTGCCGTTAGACAGACGAGTGAAGATGTTCCTGTGTCGGCAAGGCAATATCGTCTAGTTCAGTTGATGAAAGTTTACATTGCAACAGGCTTCTTTTTCTTTTATATTGAGGCTTTTATTTACTTTCCCAATGAATAGTATGTATTTATAACGTTATCTACCCTGTTGTTGATGAAGGTTGATGGCTTTTAGTGTATAATGTTTGCAGTGAAAGACACTTTACTAATTTTATTAGAAATTCCCTTCAGTAGGTGGAAAGATGAAGACAAAAAGGGATTTATTAATTAATTTATTAATTTGTGGGCGGCCAAAGAAATTAATAGAACTGTGCACTAAAGAAATAAAACCGGAAAGTCCTATAGCCTTCATCGCAAGGGATCTTGGTTCGAACAGTTCACATAGTTGTGCAGTAGTTATAGAACTGTTCTGTTGGCCTTGCTTACTATACAGTAACAGTAACAAATTTCCAAAACATTACGCGCGGGTTGGACAAACACAAAGACAGTGAGCAACATTTAAAGAACCAGTTACCACTTAGAACACGCACACAAGCACGATAGCCGACACTTTACGGGAAAATGCAAGACTAAGTGCACTTAAATGTAATGTGAATGTGACTTTAAATAGGCAGATCCTGGGACTTGTGATTAGAGTTGTTACAGGAACTCTCTTCTAGAGAGGAGGGCCGATAACCTAGATGTTAGGCCTCTTAAAGCAACAATTATCATCATCATCATCATCGTCTTCTAGAGGACATGACAAGACCTCTTTAAACCGTGTGCGCTTTAAGGAATTATTGAAGATACTGATATCTAAAAAGTCCTTAGAACCTCAAAATTATTAAAATAAAATTCAAAGTGTGTTCTCTGGAAATAACTGATGCAACATCAGAGTACATCAGAGATCATATTAAGGACTGACTTAATAATGTTAGAGCCTCCGTGGCTTAGGCGGCAGCACGCCGGCCTCTCACCACTGGGTCCGTGGTTCAAATCCCGGTCACTCCATGTGAGATCTGTGCTGGACAAAACGGAGGCAGACAGGTTTTTCTCCGGGTACTCCGGTTTTCCCTGTCAAAAATTTAATTCCAGCAACACTCTCCACTATCATTTCATTTGTCATTCATTTCATCATTGCCCCAGAGGAGTGCGTCAGGCCTCGGCAGCCGGCACAGTTCATATCCTCGCTGCTAGATGGGGGGGGGGGCTTCATTCATTCCATTCCTGACCCGATCGGAGACTAGAAGCAGGCTGTGAATTTTCATTTTTTTCTTAATAATGTTCCGCTTTTTTCTATGCTAACGCATGGCTGTGATAAATTACAATTCTTAAATAAGTCTTATAGATTCCGACAAATTTGAGCTGTATAACAAACATAATCAACAATAGGCCTACCCCACAGTTAAGAAATTAACTGTCACTCTTTTATGCTCATGAATCCTACATCGTAAAAATAGTCGGGAGAAATACATCAAGAACTCCGTGAATAGAAGAGACTTACAAACTTTTGCTTAAGGACACCACGTACTCTTGCATGATGAAAATATCGATTTTTTGATTTTGGCGCCATAAAATTCTTCATTCTTTTCTGAATCCAAATATATATAGTTTGTGTTTTTTTTTATGTCTACAACTACCTTAAATTCGTTTTTTTTTTTTAAATTAGCGTCCCATGCTCTGAATAATTCACTTTTAACTTTGCCAGCTTTTTCCGTTAATACTCATTTTCCATGTTTAGGTACCAATAAATCTGAAACCATTTAAGATAGAGGGCTAATTTTTTTATATTAACTTGCCTAATGGAGTACTTGAATATTAACCTATTTGCACTTCCAAAACGTAGTAGGCATGGATTGGGAAGAGAAAAATTAATACATATTTTTGAATAAATTTAAAAAGAAAGAGTTCGGATTCTTTTTTCTTGCATTCTGTCCCAATAATAATGAAACAAAGTGGTTACCGGTACTCATCTGCCATAATCCATTCCAAGTGTGTGAACAGAATTTGAGAATATTTGATTGAAGAACAACTGAGAAATGTGTACCTGAAGCAAATTATACAACATTTTTTTGAAAATGTATCTGTCCAAATTTGTATTCATTTCACACATCCTATAAAAGCAAAGTAGCACTACATGGTCATAAACAGCTCAGAATATACCGCTTCTTATATGTGACAAGAATCATAGCTGTACCTTTAGCATAAATCCAGAAAATACTTAATAAAGTGATGCCACAAAAATAGACTTTTTCATCGTGTAAGAGTACGTGGCGACCTTAATTGGGTACTGGCAATACCTTCTACAAGTGCATCAGTACAACGCAGTTTCTCTTGTTTGAAAAGATTCAATACTTTTGCATGTAACACAATATCTGACTCCAGAATTACATCATTGGCTATCTCCATAAATCGTGAATTGTAGTTGAAATTGATTGAAGACCTTCTATGAGGACATCATAGATAAGATTGCCAACCTTAGAGAACGGAGGATTCATTTAAGCTATACAAATAAGCGAGTTTGACTTTTTAGTGCGATAACTTATGTTTGGTTTGGTTTTAAGTGTTAGGCTTTTAGTAGATATTTTAGCATTAAAATAGGAAAAGGATGTCAATATTCACAAACGCAAACATCATGCACTGATGAAATTAGGAGTTTGGCTCTTCACCTAATATTTGATCTACGAGCCGCCACTGCCCTGTGGAGCCGTGCGACCTCTAGCATACTGCATATTTATCCACGTTCTCTGCCCCTGCTTGGAAAACATTGCGACCGTCTTTCGCTAGCGTCTGCTCACAACCACTCATCTACACGTGACCACTGCAAACGAAAGGGGGGACGGGCGAGTGCATGTGCTCTGTGGGAGAGAATGCAGGTTAGCAAACTTTGGTAACAATGGCAGAGCCCACATCATGGCTACATAGAGCAGCAGCATGGTTACCAAAACTAAAACACCAACCCTTGTATAACGTATAATACAGGGGCAGATGACCTCACTGTTCCACCCATTCAAACGACAATCAATAAACGTATGATGTACCACGTTTTATATCAACAAGCTACTACTTCCAACATTCAATTGTAACCCTGATAAGGATAAAGAGTTGTAACAATACCCATATATTTAAGAGAAGGTAGACTACATGTTCTTTACTGAACATCTTGTTTTAATTCGAGTTTGAAGATGGAAAAGTTACTTTTGAAGTTAGGACGATGAATAATAATAAAAAAGATACGAGCCTTACAGTAGTCGCATATGATGTGTAACATCTGACATGTTATCCTACTCGTACACTACACAGCTTGGACATTCTTAAAATGTTAATTTACACTCCATTTTCATACTGGTACTATGGTGAATGTAAACAATTGAATTGGAGATATGCTACTGTTACATTTGTGGCGCAGCGGTCAAGCTGTTAGTCTCTCACCAAGGTAGACCGGGTTTGATTCCCGGTCAATACATGTGAGATTTTCGAATTGAAATGCCATGTCCTGTGGTTCGCATTCCACGTAAAAGGGAGGTACCGTGGATCATGATCGTGAGATTAACGGACACGCAAAACTACAAGCCTCCTTCCTTTTACATTAATAATTCATAATAACAAAGTAACACACAACGTCGACAGTACTCTCAAATACTGTGAGCACATTCCTCAGTAACTATAACATTCATTATTCTCAAGGCTCTCATACAGTTCGTCGTAAACAATCTAAACATGGCTTCCTACAATCATGAAATGACCTAGTCTCACATATGATGAAAATACAGCTTTTATTCCACTCATATAACAACATTCTGTTATGCATTTAATATTTGACTACTCACCCTCAGCTTGACAATAATGCCGCTTACTTAAATGTCATTTGTCGTCTTTGTCCTACCCCATGTGATATTCAATCTTGAACGTGAAGCTTCATAAACTGCTCAATGACAAATGAACGTCGGTGAAACATTTGCCACTGTGCTCGTCAAACCAGTGCCTGCTAAATGCACTGCCTACTGTATTGCCATAACATTCTCGCGCTACAGAGCACACACTGCCTTGTTTCCAATACACCCATTTTCAATTGTACATCCAGCTGGCAGTGCGTCTTCACTTCCGTCCGATCCACTTCCGTTCGATCCACTTCCGCCCGATTCACTTCCGTCCCATTTTTCTGGCAGTGAGTCTTCACTTCCGTCCTATCCACTTCCGTTCGATCCACTTCCGCCCGATTCACTCCCCAATTTTCAAAATCACTCCCACAAAACTATCCAGCAACCGAGCGGAAAGATGTTACACATCAATAATAATAATAGTAATAATAATAATAAATACAATAATATAAGTGCCAAAGGTCGATTTTTCCGACGTTGTGTGCCTGTCTGTAGTGCCAGCGTCGAAAAATTCGACCTTCATAAAAGTCGCGATAAAGATACCTTAGTTGCCATACAAGTCCCTAGCATTATTGGTTCACGAGATATTAAAAGCGGATGACCCTTTAGTTTTCGGTCCATTAATTAATTTTTTAAAATAACTCATCCATATATAATCATTTAAAAAGTCCGTCATCTTACAAAAGCCCCAAGTGCACATACATACAAACAATCACTATTTCACCCCACTGTAAGGGTAGTTTTTATTTTGAGGTGGAAATAGGTCATCCTTACGGAAGAGGGGTTTATGTCGAGTCCTAGGATACCCCATACAATTTCCTATCATTATTGGTTCGCGAGATATTAAAATCGGAGACCTTTTAGTTTTGGATCCTTTAATTAAATAATATTTTTCAATTTGTTTGTATATTACATTTGTCAGTGCTGTAGTTAGCAAATAGCCGGTTCCCTCTTCTATTCATTATTATCAATATTACAAGAAATTGACCTGAATATTACGTCCATTATACAATTTCAGCCTCAGGCAAATAATGCGATGCTACCGAACTTAACAATATGATCATCTCTTTCTACACACTAGTCCCCCAGACCCCGAAACCACCGTCGGTTCAAAAGTTTATATGTAATTTATACATAATATATAAATTACGTTTTGTAAGTATTTTCTTCTATCTAAATTGCATTTTGTAAATATTGTAAATTCAGATTACAGAGCAGTATGTATGTAGTTAGTTTTAGTTGTAAGTATGTAGTTAGTTTGTTTATTAGATATATGCCATTGTTCTATTAGACTGTGGTATGTGAGTGTGTCTGATGGCAGTTGCATTGTTTATTAGTTATATAGTTCATTGTTTCATTAGACTGTGATGTGCGAGGGTGCATGTGAGTGGACCTGGTGACAGAATGTTTTAGTAGTAGTATTTGTTGTTGGTGGAACTTTAGTATTTTTTTCGTTAGTAGAATTTTGGTATTTAATTGTTAGTAGAAGGTTAGTATCTTTGTTAGTAGAATTGCTCTTTACTTATTCTGAAAGGGAGTAGCAGCCTTTCAGAATAAATCAATTCTTTACTAGTCTTATTGACGGTTAAGATATTGATAATATAAGCCAACTAATGGCTACACTGCGTTCTGCTGCACGGCTGAAAGCAACGGGAAACTACAGCCGTAATGCTATTCCCGAGGATATGCACCTCTCTATGCATAATTACATGTGATGATGGCCTCCTCCCTTGTAAAATTCCAATCCGTAGGTAAACTAGTCGCCCGTTCGGATCTCCGGGTGGGGACTACTCGAGAGGGGGTTAACATCACAGAAGTGACAAGGAGGAAATCTGACATTCTACGGATCGGAGCGTGGAATGTTAGAAGTCTGCTAGGAAGTGGAAGGTTAGAAAACTTAGAAAGGGATATGGATAGGTTGAGGTTGGATTTGGTTGGGATTAGTGAAATGCGCTGGCAGGAAGAACAGGACTTTTGGTCAGGAGACTATAGGGTCATTAGCACTAAATCAAACAATGGCCAAGCAGGGGTTGGTCTCATATTGAGTAGGAAACTTGGAGAGCGGGTGGAATATAATGAGCAATATAGTGAACGGATTATTGTAGAAAAAATCAATACTAAACCTACGTGCACCACAGTGGTACAAGTCTATATGTCTACCATTCAAGCTGATGATGAGGATGTTGAAAAGGTCTACGAAGAAATAGATGAAATTCTGAGGTATATCAAGGGGGATGAAAATGTTATAGTAATGGGAGATTGGAACGCTGTGGTAGGAAAAGGGAGAGAAGAGAAGATAGTAGGAGATTTCGGATTAGGTGAAAGGAATGATCGAGGAAGCAGGCTGATGGAATTCTGCACCGAGCACGAGTTGGTCATAGCTAACACCTTATTCAATAACCACAATAGAAGAATATACACATGGATGAGACCAGGAGATACAGGGCGTTAACAAATCGACTTCATTATGGTCAAGCAGAGGTTTCGAAACCAGATTTTGGATTGTAAAACATATCCTGGAGCTGACATAAACTCTGACCACAATCTGGTTGTAATGAAATGCAGATTAAAGTCGAAGAAACTGAAGAAAAGTCAAAAGCCAAAAAGGTGGGCAATAGACAGACTGAAAGTAAAGGATGTAAACGAAAGATTCAAGAAGAGTATAAAGGAAGGACTAATGAAAAACCCTAAACAAACTTCAATTGCAGACGAATGGGCACTTTTGAAGAATGAAATAACAAAATCCGCAGAAGAAAACATTGGTAGGAAAGAAAGACTAGGTAGAAAACCGTGGATCACTCAGGATATACTAGAATTGATGGATGAAAGGCGGAAACACAAGAATGTAAGGGATGAAAAGGGGAAAGCAGAATACAGACGTCTGAGAAATGAGGTTAACAAGAAGTGCAAGGAAGCGAAAGAAGAATGGTTGAAAGAGAAATGTGCAGGTATAGAAAATTGTCTGAAATTAGGAAAAGTAGACACAGCTTATCGAAGGATTAAGAATACTTTTGGGGAAAAGAAGACTAAGTGCTGTAATATTAAGGACACAAATGGAAAGCCTGAAACAGATAGGGAAGAAAAGGTTGAGAGATGGAAAGCTTACATAGAGTGTGTGTATAAGGGAAAGGAGATTGAGAATCGTGTAATGGAAAGGGAGGAGGAAATTGATGAGGATGCAAAAGGAGATTTAATAGTTAGATCAGAATTTGACAGAGCATTGGAAGACTTATGCAGGAACAAAGCACCAGGCATAGATGATATACCGATTGAGTTGCTACGCTGCATAGGAGATGAAGGTCTGATCAGGTTATTTCACTTGGTGTGTAGGATTTATGAGACAGGTGAGGTACCCCCTGATTTCAAGAAGAATGTTATCATCCCTATACCAAAGAAAGTGGGAGCTGACAGATGTGAAGATTACCGTACAATCAGCTTGATTACTCTTGCTTCAAAGATCCTGTCTAGAATAATTTACAAGAGGATTGAAAGCCAGATAGAAACGGAGTTGGGTGAAGACCAGTTTGGTTTCAGGAGAAATGTAGGAACAAGGGAAGCTGTACTAAGTCTTAGGCTGATTTTGGAAGGTAGAATAAGGAAAGATAAGAGAACATTCATGGCTTTTTTAGACTTAGAAAAGGCTTTTGATAACGTTGATTGGACTAAATTGTTTGACATTTTGAAATCGATTGGAATAAAGTACAGGGATAGGAGGGTGATATACAATCTGTACAGAAACCAGACAGCAGTCATTCGAGTTGAAGGACATGAGAGAGAAGCTGGTATTCAGAAAGGTGTAAGGCAAGGCTGCAACTTATCACCCATACTTTTCAATCTTTATATTGAGCAAGCAATGAAGGAAATTAGAGAAAAGTTTAAAGTGGGAGCGAAGATTCAAGGAGAAATAATTTCAACTCTGAGATTTGTCGTCATCTTGGCCGACAAGCCTGAGGATTTAAATGAGTTTTTGAATGGTATGGACTCCGTCTTACGGAAAGAATTCATGATGAAAATTAATAAATGTAAAACAAAAATACTGGAATACAGCCGAAATAAATGAGAAACCTCTATGGAGATCAAATTGGCAGGTGAAAATCTGAAGGAAGTAGGAGACTTCTGTTACTTAGGAAGCAGAATAACCAGTGATGGATGAAGCAAAGAGGACATAAAAATTAGGTTGGCTCAGGCAAGGAAAGCATTTCTACAAAAGAGGAATCTGTTGACATCGAATATAGATTTAGGTGTTAGGAAGTCATTTTTGAAAGCCTTTGTGTGGAGCGTGGCGCTATATGGAAGTGAAACTTGGACTATTGGTGTAGCAGAAAAGAGGAGAATTGAACCTTTTGAAATGTGGTGTTACAGGAGAATGATGAAGATCAGATGGGTAGATAGGGTTACAAACGAAGAGGTATTAAGACTAGTGGGAGAGGAGAGATGTTTCTGGCGTCTGCTAATGAAGAGAAGAGATAGGTTAGTAGGACACATACTAAGACACCCAGGAATAGCAAGCTTTGTTATGGAAGGAAGGGTCGAGGACAAGAACTGTAGGGGTAGACCAAGGTTAGAATATGTTAAACAGATTGCCTCGGATGTAGGGTGTGGTAGCTATGTAGAGATGAAGCGATTAGCTCAGGACAGGGAGGCATGGAAGGCTGCATCAAACCAGTCAAAAGACTGAAGACTCAATCATCATCAAGTAATGATAATAATAATAATAATAATAAACTGTCTCCATTAACGCTAATGGTTATAAAAACAAAATGTTCAGTTTTGAACATGTAGTCTTCATCCTCCTAAATGTATAGGTACAGGTAGAACTCATTGTCCTCATCAAGATGAATGTTATTGTGATCAGCGTTAACAATTATTGTACCCCGTATAAAACTACCTGTTTATTGACTTTCATTTCAACTCCGCTCGTCCATCGAGAGGAATTGTTTCTATAATTAAGAACGTCCATCCTCCATCCTAAATGTGTGGAATCGTTGATCTTGTGCCTTAAGCAGTGAAAACCTCTTATGTGACACCACAAACTTGCTCCGTTTCGTCTTTGAAACTGTATTGGATTATTGTTTATCGATATTTATATCATATGTATTAAAAAATGCGGATGCGTTTTATATGCACCATGATAGTCTTGTGACTAACGATAGCGAGGTTCCTTATATAATACTTCTCTCCTACAAAGATTCGTATACTGTAATGTATTATTGGGTCTTAACGTTCATCACGTAAGTATTCAATTAAACAGTTTAAGGACAAAGTGACAATTGTATCCAAACATTTAAGAAATGTAGACCATATGTTCTTAACTGGACATCATTACTTTATTTTAGTTTTCATGATTTATTTTTACTGTTTACGCTCCAATCATCTACCTCCATGCCAGGGAATTAAGTATAGGAAATTAAAAGTCCCACGGTCCGGCCTCCACGGGGCCGGACATGGCCAGAGTCGGTTTAGTGTTGGCGTTCAAAACCCAAGATAAGATTTCTATACTGGCTCAGTCTGATAGTATTTGAAGGTGTTTCCATATACCAACCCCAGGTGATTATGTTTACTGGCAGCGGGAGAAAACCTACATGATCAATATTTTAATACAATAATCACCACCACTTTTGTATTTATTGGCTCTTGAATAATTCACTCCAAATTCAAAATGAAGTCATTGCTTTGTACCTGAGACACTGACAGGATTTCTAAAAATGCCGAATGTAAATTCATGTAAATCATTGGGATTCCAAAACCTCACTGCCGAAAGCCCTTTAATCCATTATGAGATATTATATCATTTGAAGTTCTGAGTCACCTCATCGAATCCTAGCTCTACATAAATGAGGTTAATCAAACCGCATAAGAAACAAATATATTACAGGTCTGCAGACAGGTTCAAGTAATCTGATGTTGAGGTCACCGGAATGCGCCACGGTCGGTGATAGCGGACTATCTAATATTGTAGTACTATTCCAAGAATACTGCCGTCTCTCCATATTGCTTGGCCCCACTGAGGGATGAAATGCGCAGCGTGTGCTTTGTTTGGGTAATACACGTAAGGGAGTAAATTGGTAGAATTCAACTGAGTTAGGTGATTCACGTCTGCAGCCAGGCTTATGGTGGCGACATTAACAAAATGGAGTGGATTAAAATTTGCGGTGATCATACACGGTTAAAACCTGTTCCTGGGCCAAATTACCTGTAAGTCGTTCAATAATGGGATCAACTCAGTTCTCTGGTAGCAAAAGCTGGGTTTGTTCTGGTTATCTGAAATGTAACATTGGTAATGTAACAGAAATGCATACTAAAATTACTCGTACGGATTGGAGCCTAAACAGTAGAGTTACAAAGCACCAAAAATAAAGAAATAAGCATTAGGGAATAAATCGCCTTCATATGTAAAAAAAAAACAACAACAAACAAACAAGATGCACAGTAAAGAACATAGAGACTACTTTCTCCTAAATGTATGGGTATAAATATATCTCTTATCAGGAAGTATAATTGAATGTTATGATGATGTCCGTTGAGTGTTTACCTTATAGGATATAAGACTCCCCCCGTTCACTAAGTTTCATCATAATTCCGCTTTTGCATCAGGAAGAATTGATTGCAACATAAGAGAAATACGACCATCACTATCATGAATGTATGGAATCGTTTATCCTGCGCCTTCTGTAGTGAACGCCTTTTATGTGAGACTACATATTTGCTGCGTTTCGTCAATGTAACAGTAATAAATAGTATATTGCCGTTATGAATGACGTTAATATTCGAGATGGCGGCTGCGGCCTATAGGCTATGCAGTGTGATTGACTTATGGCTAATGAAGGTTATCTTAACTGTTCCTTCCTCGTAAAAAGTATCGTGTTAATTGCGCAATTGGATCATTACTTGATTTCGAAGCTTTTATAGTTTATGCGCAGCCACCATCGAAAAGAGTTTTCTAGTGGGAGCGTTATATTGCCTCTGGCATACAAGCCCATATACTGTTTTATATTAATGCTAATTTGATATATTGAACCTCTAAAATATATAATAAATTTACTTGTTTTTATATTTCTTAATTTCAAGATTGCCACTTTACGCTGTGTTCAGTGTGATATTACTATGAACAATGATAGTGATATCTTTTGTATAGTACTCCTCTCTCACTAAATGTTGCTTTACGTATGCTATTATATATTGAGTTAATTATATTGAAGTCTTATAATTACGCCCAGCTGGCACCATGAAAGTATGGAGTTACTGTTCTTTTGACTAGGTCTCAGGAAGACACTTACAAGGTTTAACATTGCTACTAATCTTCTTTGTTGTATCTTATAACTACTGTACATTGAGTTATTCAACAACACACTACATATTTTCAAAATGGCCGCAGCGCATTGTGTTCAGTGTGATTTTCTTATGGCTTATGCACTGTCCTGCATATGGTACTTCATTCTCACTATGTTTCGTGTTAATTTCGCAATTACATTCTGAATGGTAAAAAAAAATACGTTTTAATGTATTAACAGTCGCTACTGTTTTGCTTTGGACATGCGATACTCCAAGTAGCTTTTTACTTACCAATAATTTTCGGTATGGTAGTTCAAAAGCAAAGAAAGTTATTTGTATTTCATTATGATTGTATGATGGCCGCTGCGCGCTGAACTGGGTTTGACAAATTTAACACTAACACTACTAACACTTCTTATATGGTACTCCCATTCTACCACGTTTCATCTTAATTGTTCAAAAACATCCTGAGTTACTAATTTGTATAATTTGCTACTTTGTTTAGCTGCCATCTTGAATCTATGCAGTCGCTGTTTTTTTGCATTGGGCAAACGTAGCGACTTATTAGGTTCTATTGTATTACTGAACTTCGTCATTGTAGCTCTTCGATACCGAATGTAGTTGGGGGGCGTGGAGGTGCAACGGTCAAGCTGTTGGCCTCTCACCACGGCAGACCGCGTTCGGTTCCCAGTCATTGTATGTGAGATATTTAAAGTGAAATGCCATGTCCTTCTGTTTGGATTCCGCATAGAAAGGAGGTCCCGAGGCTTAGGATCGCGAGATTAACGGTCACGTAAAACTACAAACGTACTCTCTTCCTTCCTTCCTTCCTTCCTTCCTTCCTTCCTTCCTTCCTTCCTTCTGAATGCTATTAATTTGTTTTGGAATTCCAAGATGCCCACTGTGTGCTATATTCAGTGTAATAATCTTTTGACTAACACCAGTGAGAGAACTTATATGCTGCTCACCTCTTTGCAAGATTCGTGATTAATACTCAATTTCATTCGGAGTTATTTATTTTAATGTTCATTCGCACAGTCGTCATTTTAAATGCATGCAGCGCCTGTTCTTTTGCCTAGGCCATACAAAGCCACATATATGGTCCTACCTAGTCACTAGGTTTTCTTATTCTAGCTCTTAAGTTTTGTGAGATATTTTTTCCCAAACGTTATAAATGCAAGATGGCGGCTGTGCGTTACGTACCGTGTCATGCAGTTCTCGCGTTGACCACAAAGCGCCCATTTATAAAACTTTGAACGTTGATTCATTGAATCATGTGTGTTGGATTTTAATGCTTACAAATTTGCATGACGCAATCTATAAATTGATTTCCTGATGACCTTGTTGTTTAGGCGGCAGACGCGTCCCACATGACGGTATATTATATTTGTAAAAAGTGATAGAGATCCGCTGTTTATATTAGTCCTAATTTGTTCTCAGCTATGGACATTGGGGTGGCTGCAATTTCCCATTTGTGTTCGATTCCCTATTCTCACCCCTCTTACCCATTGCCTTCTAATACCCCCTCAGTTCTATTTCTTATCCCAGCGTTGAAATCCCCTATCAGCATTACACTATCCACATTGTTAACACTCACTACCACATCACTCAGTGCCTCATCAAATCTGTCTACTTCCCCCTGATCCACCTCCTCAGATGAACGTACACTAAATGATTCCTGACCCAAATTCTTGATAGTTCTAAATCTATCCACATTAATCGTTCATTTAGTACTGTAGTATGTACTTACCAAGTTTCATTGAAATCGCTTTGGACGTTTAGATTTTAATACGGGCACACACATGGACGAAAGGTGATCTCATAAGCCTATTTTTCATAAATGAGAATAGGCTAAAAGTAATAATAAGCCATGCTATGTTGGTACCATTTCAAACATTGACATTTATATTTGATATTCTAGCTAACTTCTAACATGAGCTAATATTTAAAAACGGTGAACAATCTAGCCAATTCTAGAGCACAATTGCATTTGTATCCCTTATTATTCTCGTTTTTCACTGGATTAGGGATGACATACGATTGAAGTTTATGTGGGTGGTGGATTTTACGACCGGATGCCCTTTCTCATGGTAGGAGTGAATGATACATGGAATGCATGAAGATGAATGAAACTGTGGAATGATGTACAATGAAGCGGCCGTGGCCTGTCACAAGGTACCGTCCCAGCATTTGCCTGGAGTTGAAAATGGGAAACCATGTAAAACCATTTCAAGGACGGCCGACGGTGGGGCTCGAACCCACGTCTACCTAGTTAGCTTGGCTCCATGGACTTGCGCCGCGCGTTAGCGGGCGTATCTACCGCTGTCGGTATAGAACACAATACGCTAAAATAGTTAAAATAAATATTTACACATACAGTACATAAATCAATGACAATAATATTTAATTAATACGCACACTTTGTTCAACCCTGCCAAACAACCTGGTCTTCAACTGAATTTCGTGTATACTTTGTGTACCGTAACATATATGACAATATGTAGGCCCATACTATAGAGTACTATAGAGGGCTGCAAACTGTTGATAAATGATAAATGTTGATACTTTTTATCCCAAACGCAATACATCAAAGTATGCAGACCTACAGTTTTAGACTTTGCATACGTATAGAACGCGAAATGGTATATTAGTTTTAAATAACAGGTGTGCGATAGTGCAGCCAACATGATTCTACGCGTGTTAATATGTTCTATGTTTAACTGCATGTACCTTCCATACTAATTTTTTCCAAAACTGGCTCATATATAGAGTACCATATTTAGGTTAATTTTGAGCATACCATACATGTCAGTGTTTCCAACATGATTAGGTTACGCACGCTGATAGTTTTAATGTTTAACAGCATGTGTCATCCACACAATCTATTGGACTTTTAACTAAAATTTGTATGTTTATTGGACTTCTGTTCCCGCATTGGGGTTATCTGTAGCGACATCATTCCCGAAGCATAAGGAGATTCACAAATACACATGGGAAGGTAGAGGAACAAGACCAATAATAAGATATACCATTATTGACTTCGAATTTAGTAAATCGAAAAAGAATAATTAAGCCTCCTGAAAAATAATATGCATCCTACTTTTACGTCCTAATATCCCCTCAAGAAGCCCTATCAATCAAATACGTGATGAAAAACAAACTAGAATTGTGGTACCGGTACGTAAATAATTATTCCCTAAGCAATTACGAATTCCAAACAAAATTATAATCAGTCACATCGCTCCTACTTCAGTAGCCTTTGGCTGTCATCTTGTCGTTGAACAAGATTTCAACGCTAGGATAAGAAATAGAACTGAAGGGTCTGAGAAGGTAACGGGTAAGGGGGGGGGGGTGAAAATAATGAAACGAAAACCAATGCGAAATGTCTATTGGACTTCTGTGCTATTATTGGGGTTGTCTGTAGAGCTAGTTGAGTCAGCAAGTCTGTCAAGAGATTGTACTGTATATTTCTGGAATTAGTGAAATTCAGATAAAGGGAGACAGAGAAGAGAAAGTAGGAAAATACAAGGTTTACCTGTCGGGTGTAAAATGATGCAGGGCAAAGTGGAGAGTAGGGCTCTATGTCATGGAAATCTTTATTTGTATGTATAATGTGTACCTTAAGAGATAGAACGAAGAATAATTTCTGAGTCGCCGGGGCTGCCAACTGTTGATGAATACACACTATAATTTTGAACCCGATTCTCAGTACATTCAAAATTATGCAGGCCGAGAGATGTAAATTTTGCAAACTTACAGAACATAAAATTCCAGATTAAATTTGAGTAATCCAGATATAGCAATATTGCCAACATGATTCTACGCTTGCTGATTGGTTCAACGTTTAACCGTATGAAACTTAGATACTGGTACTAAGACTGGATTTCTTCCTCATTTTGTACGTCCAATGTGTGATTTAGGAAATATATTTGTGCTTAATGTAAGAGACAGCAGGGCTACGAAATGTGTATTGTGCCCAAATCCACTGGTGCATTTTGGAGAGCACAGGCACATAATCTAAGTCCCAGGCGGAAGATTTGAGTAGCGCGCGCCAATTGGTCTTAGAACAAATTGGAAGGAATATGCAGGCTACAGAACGGTTAGTGACGTGGCACACGTCACAGTCAAGGCTATATTTTTGATTAAATATTTCCCGATTGATTGGAAACTTGGGCCTTATATCATTTTACTGGCAAGGGTAAAAGAAGAAGAATGAGCCATATTAGAAGATAATCAGATCAGCGGAAGCCGAGATATGAGAAGTTTAATGATAGAGGACATACCCCGCTATGACGTCAGAGGAGTGCTCTGTACAGTATGCATTGAGAGTCGAACTGGACTCAATATTCACTTCTTCACAGCGCAGGGGCGCTACAACTTCGTGATTCACTTCTTCACAGCGCATGGTCGCTAGCTAGTCGAATCACTTATTTACAAGCGCATGGTCGCTAGGCTACGACTTCGTAATCTACAGCGCATGGTCGCTAGTTCTTCATGTGAATCTTCAAAACAGTACATGGTTACTGGAACATTGAAAGTGTTAGTAATTTTCCAAGTGGAACACAGAATATTTTTCGACATTTATATTTAAAGTGATAAACTTTTTCGGCAGTCAACACTGGTAAATATCAAACTGCAAAACGGACATATGGTAGACTTCGTCTACAACAATCCACAGTCCATTAATATTGGAATACTTTGTTTCCAATTGCCAGAAGGAAGCTTCGTCTTGGTGACTGAAGGACCAACCAAGATAACATATCAGTACTTTCGAAATACCTTTCTTGCTTGGTAAAGATCAATTTGCCGACATTTGGGACCATCTGTGCAGAGCGCTGTCTGGGGAATGCATAACTCCCCCAGGGACAACTAGAACATCAGATATTTTACCATAGCTGAATAAGATTGTGAGCGTTTTAAAACTGTACTGATTGTGTCACTGTTGAATCTGTGTTACATCTGGTATTTTTGCCATGGATCTTACAGATCTAGTCCCTTTCAAGAAAATCATTACAGCTATTAGAGCTGCCATCATGAACAGTTTACTTCAAGATTATTACAAGGCAACGAATACCCTAGCCGCTATGTCTTGCTGGACAGATTGCCGGTAGAAAATGGAGGCCGATACCAGGATTTAGGTACGAGTCCAAATGGGGCCGAAGAATTGGAATAGTCTGGTTTTAACCAGATTATCATCTTCAAGAACATCTACAATAATGTAAGCTACAATTTTGAATTATTCTCATGCCTAGTTAGCCGGAATTCCTTTGCCACAGTTTTATCAACACAATTTTTCTTTTGCAATTTGTTGTTGCAAATTGTACTGCGAGGCATTGGAAGCCTAGTTCTGAACATTTTCCTACGTTCAGACATGTGGATTCAATGACTTGAATCAAATGGACAAGCATCATGAGCATTTTAGTTGATTTTGTAATTTTTCTAATCACGGTCATCAGCAGTCGTATCTGTAAATATTAAAATAAATTCAAGTGGAGGAATGGATATTTTTCCATGTTTAAGAAGTCGAGTTTGATCTTATCTCGAATAGTTTAATGAAGCTAACTCCAGTTCTGGAAATAATAATAATAATAATGATGATTTAATAATAATAATAATTATTTTCATTTTCTGAGATATTAATAATAACAGTTGATCACTCCTAATAATCATGTTATGTTGTGTGAATTTATAAATTGGATATTCGAAACAGTTCATTAAATCGGATACTTGTTTTTCCGAAGGTTAGTGGTTAGACGCACGCCCACATTCTAATAACAGAATAATATGTTGGAAGCATTTAATAATTGCGTTATACTGTCAAATCATGTAGAGACACGGTAGGAGATAAAATGGGAAACAAAATTAATGTATAATTTAGGGTTTGCTAGAGTTTATATAAATAATTAAATTATTTGGGTAACGTCATTTGATGAAAAGTTTGACCATGAATAGACACGATGTAAAATATTCAGATTTAATGTGATGGAAAAATGTATAGTAATCTCATTGGAGGAGCTTACTAGCTTCTTAGTCTTCCAGTTAGATAACAAGCAAGGGCTTGATTATCATAATACTATATAATTTGGGAAGTTATATTGTGTGTGGAAATAGTAGAATTTTGTCATTCTGAGTGTGCAATTAAGTCGCAGGAATGAAATCGTCGTTACAGGAAGCATCAACTATTGTGAAGGTAAGATGACTTTTATAAATATGTTGGAGAAATTTTGAAGTTGAAACTTTAATTACGAACCACACTTTCGTCGAGTTTGATAACCAAGGGTTATTTTATGCAACCATCACAGTTGTTTCACATTTAGATTCTCGTGTTCTATAGATATTTTCCCAATACTTGTCAACCCGAATTTGTTATAAATAAACCTTTCATCGATACCTTACCGTTTGTCGAATGTTAAATATGATCAGGTGATTTTTGACTCACTAATAGAAAGGGTCGTTGCTAAAAGATAATACTGTTATTTCATGAAGAGCCACTACCATTTAAATGATATTTGTGATCCATTTTGACGTTATAAATATTATAAAATGTAAACTGATGTAAAGATTAATATTTTTCATAATCTGTCAAAGAGTTACAATTTGTGATAATAGTATTTGTTACTATTTTGATAACAATTTTCTGAATGATATCTTCAAATAATATTTTTAAGTTTAATGGTTGAATGGTTTAGTTAACATTTAAAGAATTGATGTTTTGGTTAATAATATTTTTTGAACCATGAATTTAGAGTCGAGTCATGCACTCAGAATTATTATTTTGGATCGAGAACAGATGCTATAATAAATTTTCTGATAAACATCGAGGCTCTTCGAATCCATGCTTATATTGTTTAAACATTGCTATTAAAAGATGTTCATATGTCCTACAATTCAATATTTTGTGTTAAACCCATTGCTACGATCTATAATGTACCTATTTTTGGAACGATGATTCCTGAAAAGTGATAGTTTTTCTTTCAATGAAATGAACCCTGAAATGAAGTGATTTTTTACAACGAGTAAAACAATTAAACAATTAAATTTTTCTTTCAACAAGTGAATGCTAATAATGTAGCAATCAGGCTGGACAATTTAATTTCCCTGAAGAACCTACGGCTGTACATAAATATGAATTGAACAAAGTCAACAGGACTGACATTCTGTCTTTTAAATATATGATTTCTCATGCATTCTCAATGCTGTTTTGGCATTGCCTTAGAGTAAATTCTTAAATTTTTATTAAAATAAGGTTGTTTTTAGGAATTGTGATATTTTCAAAGTCACCTTTTATCCTTATTGTTGCATCGAGCCGAAAATCAGTAATGCATTTTTTGATCTTGTTATTGTTGTTAACTTTAACCCATATGGCGCCCTGAGATGTTTAGATTCTCGTGCTGACTGATTTTTGGTGAAATGCATATGTGGTCGTTGGACTTCGGTCTAAACGGGCACAGTATATTAATCGTAAGTCATTGTTATCTCTAGATTAAATATCTCGGAATATGTGTATTGAACACACTTCAATTTGAGCAAACATTACGCACAAAATGTTTTAGATATACCTGATATAGAGTTAGTTGTCAAAGTAAGTGCTACGGTACCAACAAAATTCTATGCTAGCGTATTGGATCATAGATCAACTGCATGTAACTTCCATACTAACAAAAGCATTTCAACAGAAATTCTTTTGTGTAATGTATGTCTCAAGAGATATAACTCGGCATATATTTGGAGTCATCAGGGCTACCAACCATTGATAAATGCTCTCCATTATTTTGAACCCCAGTCTCAATGTATGCAAGCAATCAGTTCAAAATTCGGCACATGTGCATAGATGAATATTTCTCAGACTTGTTTCAAGCAACCCATACGTTGGATACAATACGTGACAGTGTTGCTAACATAATTCTACACGTGATGATAAGGTCAATGTTTAACTAGATTTAACTTCCATAACATGTAGTGGATAACTCACAAATTGTATATATTGTGTACATGCCGTAAGAGATATACAGTATTTGTGTGCATTTTCAGGGGCAGCTGTCTTCCCAAACTAACTAATAACTCGCTTGGAGCTTTTGAGCTTCAGACATTCAATGGGCTATATCATAATCCACGGAAGGAAACTTTCTTAAGCAAACAGTAGTGCTCTATTAGACTAAAATATTTCAGATTTATTTCGAACAAATCATTAATGCTCTCCCCATCATTTTAAATATTATTAACTTATTATCAACTCAATTTCGTCAATATTCTAGATAGGTCAATCATTGGTATGAATCCTAGATTTTAAGAAAATTTTGGCTCTTTAGTTCGACACGAAACTGCTTGGGTTACGAGTGTGGACTAGTACTGCACTTAAACGTGCTAATTGTTACCAGAAGGTATGACGGACAAGAACCATGATTCATTGAGACTGTGTATTCCCTTGCTATACGTGCAACAGCAGCAGCGTGAGAAGCAAAACTGAATATTAGGGTGACAGTTTTTCATGATGATGGGAGTTTCCCCAGTTACGGGAGACAGTATGGAGGCTGCGTGGCGCAGTCGGTAGAGGCGCTGAGCTTCTAACTGAAATAGAATGGGTTCGATCCGCACCCAGGTAGTGGATTTTAGAAACAAAACTACCACTTTCGGAAACGCAAATAGCCCTGGGGTTCACTCATCCTAACCAGAAATGAGTACCAGGGTAATTCCTGGGAGCAAAGGCCGCCGGCCGTGGAGCTGACAACTCCATCCCCTATAGTGCCGATGTCACAAAAAGTGGAAGCCTCTACCTTCCACTACTCCCAGGGCCTTCATGGCCTGTACGGAGTTGACTTTGCTTTGCTTTACGGGAGACAGTATATGATGGAAAATGTTAACGTGGTTAACATATATTGCTAAATAATGATATAAGGGGCGACTACAAAGAGATAGATAACTTCATCTACAGGAACAACCTACATCGTGGATACTGGAGGATCGATGTGCATTCCAACCTAATGGGTCACTTCAGAGCTCGGGTGACATTGACCTTTTAAATTGAAGATATCACAACACCGAAGGTGGATAATGCGAAATATTGTTGTTGGAGAAACGTCGAATGAAGAACACCCGACCTGGATAATTCAACGCAAATTAGCTGAAATAGTTTACAATCTATTTAACTTGCACATCCCTCATATAAAACACATGGATTTGGATAAGACCTTAGAGCGAGCATATGTGTGTAAAATGAATATTAGGAACTTATTGGGAACAATTTAATTTAAAGAATTAAGTCACCGATAATAACTTGAATGTTGATTCAGAGTATTTGAAAAAAAAAACTCATTACAATAATGATTATGAGTATAATTGAATATTTTGGATATCATAGTTCAATATTTTGAAGTTTTAAGGAACGTTATGAAATGTACAGTAAAATGAGTGTGATAGAAATTACTCAATTCTTCAGAGAATTTATAAGAAGTTGATTGCATTTGTGGTATTTCAGAAGGTTAAATGAACCCTATATCGATGACTGACAAATCCAAGCATTTGAAGCTTTCGACTATCGGGAAATATCGAAACATGAGTATGTTGAATCGGAACATTGGTTGGATGATTTTTATAATTTATAGTGTTGTTAAGCGTACGTCTAAATAAGAAGGTTTCTGTTAATTAAATATGTGAAATTAAATCAGATATCAGAATATATAAGGCAATAAAATATAGATCCCATGCAGTTGAGGACAAATATTGATTTTATTAATAGCCATCATAATATATTTGTATAGACAAGATGCACTTAAATATGCAGCTCAATAGATTTTAATAAAGAAACGTGGCATAGGCAGACGTATAGTGACAATTATATTAAGGAGACTCGATGGGCAACATGTGCTTTAACGGTGTAATGATGATGTTTAATTTTGCTTTAAGGAGATGAATTATGATGTGTGCTATGTATGCTGCTGGCCCCGTGGTGTTGGGTGAGCGCGCCTGCCACTCACCCGGAGGCCCCAGGTTCGATTCCCCGCTCCGCCAGGGATTTTAGAAATTAACGTGAAGGCTGGAATAGGGTGCACTCAGCCTCGTGAGGACAATTGAGTAGCTGTCTGACAGGGAGGTAGCGCCCCAGTAACTAGAACTAAGATTAATTGCTAAGGGGACCTGATGCGCTGACCACGTATCACCCCAATATCTGCAGGCCAAGTTGATGGACAGCGGTCGGTTAATAGGCCTAGGCCCTTCATGGGCTGTAGAGCCAGGGGTTATTATTTGCTATTTATGCCACATGCATTAGGAATTGCGCTAAGGATGCCACATGCCATTTTTAAGTGAATCCTCAGATATAGATAAGAGCAATTACCAACGTAGACGGGTAAGTTAATTTACAATATTCAATGAAAGAGAAACTTGATATATATAGCCATAAAATGATAAAAGAGTTTAGAAGCCAACAGATCATGTTTCCTATGGTATTAATCAGTGTTTCCTACGTGTTCAGAATTTATAATTTAATTGGAATTTACCCAAATGTGAGTTCAAATTAATAATAAAAAATATTTGAGATAAATGTATTATTTTTCAAGTGGAAAAAATGGTTGTAATATTTAGTGAACTGAAACAGTGATTCTCGTATGATAGGAAGAGATTACATGTAAATAGTGTTTAATATTTCTGTGCAAGAAATTCACTTACCTTTTCGCTTGCCGAAGGAAAAGGGAAAGAAGACACTAAAAGAGCACACATAAAATAATAACACCGGGAATACCCACAAGTGTTAAAATATATTGGGACCCAGAAAACAAACACATGTAGGGGGCTCAGGCCATACATGCTTTAAAATATCAAAGAGACACGCCACTCGCCCTAACCGAAAAGCCCAGAAAACACAAACATTTCAATAGATCAAATGTGCACCCAGAATGTTGCATGAATCACGCCACAGGGCATGAAAGCAATAGCTTGTCTCAGAGGCAGATAGATAATGCGACGGTGCTGTCAATAATGCACAGAAACTGGAACAATGGCGCTGGTAATGAAGGATCTGTTTCCCAGGTGTATGAAAGCATAAATAAACGAACCAATTGAGCCCTCGTAACATAATCGTATAACGCATCTTCTTCATTCACATGTAACACCATATTTAAAATGCTTCTTTTCTCTTCTCTCCTGCGGCGCCAACAGTCCAAGTTTCACTCCCATAGAGTACCACGCTGCAGACAAAGACTTTCAAAAATGACTTTCTAATGGGCTACATAAATCTATATCCGATGTCAACAGATTCCCTTTCTGCAGAAATGCTATCCTTTCCTGAGCGAAACTATTTTAAATATCACCTTTGCTTCGTCCATCACTGGTTATTTTGCCTCGTAAGTAACAGACGTGATGGTAAGGAGAATATATACATCTAAGTTATGTCCCACCGTTTACAAAATTATTGTTGTAATTTCTCTAATACAACCTGCATTTACTATTTTTATGTTTTAATAGCATGCATGCCCGCCATCTTGAATGTATAAAGTCGATGGACTAAAGCGTACAAAAAAGCGAATTATTAAATATAAGAAGCCATTTCAAAATGATGCCTAAATAATAATTATTAGAAGCTATTCAGTCAGTCAACACAAATGCGCACAATTAGATTGGGCGGGAAGTAACTATTAATCTCCTAGTGCTTGAAATGACTTGAATGTATTATTTATATTCTTAATTAAGCACCCCTCGCTCAAAACATGGGGGTAATTTGATGACTAGTTACGTTTGTCAAGCGAGCATCATCAGATACAGCTTATTTAATTTTGATTTAAGTTAAGTGGATATAGGCTATACTGTATATTGTACGCATGTGCAAAAGTATTAACAATAAGCTACAAATGTTTTCATACTAACACACGTAAAAAGTACTTACAAAGAACGCACACTTTAGAAATGTAATAGACTAAAGAAATAAAAAAAATATCATTGGCTAATAAATCCGACTCGTTACAAAGTTTAAATAAATCCTTTTGTAGCTTTATAATTGTAAATACTGTTGTACCTGAGTGTTCTATAGATGTCCGCTGAACCAAAATCAATCCTAGTGGTCAGGATGTGACGATGTTCTATTGACGAACGAACGAAACTAGTCATCCCAATCACCCACTCCTCCTTCCATATGTGTAAAAATTGTTTTATTAAGTGTATAAATAATTAATGAAATTTATTTCAGCCACTAGGAGGTTCATTGTAATTTCCCGCCCCAAATAATTAAGCGAATTCGTGTTGTCCGACTAAAACGCTTGTACAGTACTTGTAAGGAGTGAATCTCTCGCACGGTATTAACGTCTTGCCAACATTCAAAATTGTAAATTTAATTGACTGAGAATTATCAATTTTAATATTTATTTGTTCAAGATGGTGATTGTGCGTAATATTCAGTCTGACATTTTCGAGACTAAGGCAAGTAAAGTCGTTTATATATAACTCCCCTTTCATAAGCGTGTGCTGTAATTATTCTATTATATTGCACATTGCTTTACTTATATTTATGTGTAATTGTATGTATGGCATCAATGCACTTGATGCACGTGTGCCTTCAGCAGCACAAAGCTCTTGCACGATAATAATTTCCAACCATGTTTCACAGTTGCAAGGTCATTAGGTGGTGAATTATATCAATTAAGGTTAGCCGTTGTGCTTCACATACAGTCTAATAATCTTGTAATTGTACAAGTGCGTCTTTTATACAAGACTTCTCTTTCACAGAGTATTTGGCCATTGCCGAATTTCTCCAGTTTATCCATTTCTATATTCGATTACTACGCATGGCCAAGACGATGAACCTACGCCTTCTGACAAGTTAAGGGATTTAGTGCTATCTTCTTGCCAAGTCTTACTACTTCAAGTTTATAAAATGATGAGTCTTCAAATTTTTAAATTAATATTGAATATGGCTGTTGAACGTAGAGGTTATAGCGATAGTCTTGTGACTCGTGTACGATAATTCTCTGATATATAACTCCTCATTCACAAAATGTTGAGTTCATTACTCAATCATATCCCGCTGAAGTTTTGATGTGTAACATCTTTCCGCTCGGTTGCTGGATAGTTTTGTGGGAGTGATTTTGAAAATTGGGGACGGAAGTGAATCGGGCGGAAGTGGATCGAACGGAAGTGGTTCGGACGGAAGTGAAGACTCACTGCCAGAAAAATGGGACGGAAGTGAATCGGGCGGAAGTGGATCGAACGGAAGTGGATCGGACGGAAGTGAAGACGCACTGCCAGCTGGATGTACAATTGAAAATGTGTGTATTGGAAACAAGGCAGTGTGTGCTCTGTAGCACGAGAATGTTATGGCAATACAATAGGCAGTGCATTTAGCAGGCACTGGTTTGACGAGCACAGTGGCAAATGTTTCACCGGCTTTCATTTGTCATTGAGCAGTTTATGAAGCTTCACGTTCAAGGTTGAATATCACATGGGGTAGGACAAAGACGACAAATGACATTTAAGTAAGCGGCATTATTGTCAAGCTGTGGGTGAGTAGTCAAATATTAAATGCATAACATAATGTTGTTATATGAGTGGAATAAAAGCTGTATTTTCATCATATGTGAGACTAGGTCATTTCATGATTGTAGGAAGCCATGTTTTGATTGTTTACGACGAACTGTATGAGAGCCTTGAGAATAATGAATGTTATAGTTACTGAGGAATGTGCTCACGGTATTTGAGAGTACTGTCGACGTTGTGTGTCACTTTGTTATTATGAATTATTAATGTAAAAGGAAGGAAGGTAGCTTGTAGTTTTGCGTGTCCGTTAATCTCACGATCATGATCCACGGTACCTCCCTTTTGCGTGGAATGCGAACCACAGGACATGGCATGTGAATTCGAAAATCTCACATGTATTGACCAGGAATCAAACCCGGTCTACCTTGGTGAGAGACTAACAGCTTGACCGCTGCGCCACAAATGTGACAGTAGCATATCTCCAATTCAATCTATACATTCATCATAGTACCAGTATGAATATGGAGTGTAAATTAACATTTTAAGAATATCCGAGCTGTGTAGTATACGAGTAGGATAACATGTCAGATGTTACACATCATATGCGACTACTGTAAGGCTCGTATCTTTTTTGTTTATGTTTTAATGTTTACAAGATTAAATTTTTGAAATGTGATTGCCGACAAAAAATTAGGAGCCAGGCCTTGTCGACAGCTGGTGAAAAGCCTGCAATGGCGCAGAGGTCCCCTCTTTTCTCTGCTAGCTTATAAACGATACAAAACACGCCGCAGCGCAGCCTTTCTCAGCGGCAGTCGCATCTGAAATTAGCAACAAGCATGGCCATGGTTTTGAAGAACGTGTAAAGCTGCGGGACTTGTGCCTATATGATATTACTGTCTTACCAAATTTCGAGAATGCAAAATTATTAGATTTGCAGATTACTTTAGGTTGCGTGTTGGGAAATTTTGTATTCATATGGTGATTGCTTTCTGAGCTACAGTATCCAGTGTCAAATTTCAGACTGGGATCATCATTGCAGTTGGCAGCAACGGAATAATTGATAAAACTCGTATGACAAGTCAAATAATTTAAAAGAGGATTTGAAGCATGCCATTTTTTGGAATTCTGTGCAGAATTTCAACATTATAGGTTGTTGTTGTTAATTAATTGTAGGTGCTGGGGCACCGTGTAGTTTGGTGTGTGTCGATCTTGCCCGATAACCTGTATTTATGTGTGAAGCTGAACTAGGGACAGGGACGGGATAGGTGCCCCTGGACTTGAAGTATGGTGCTATTCCAGTATTTGCCTGGAGAAAGTGTTAAAACACTCGTCTAAACACACTCAGTATAGCCACTATCAACTCCGGGACTCAAACCTGCAACCTCCAGAGTTGCTTCAACTGCCCTCGCGGTCTTGGTGCATGATTTAATGACCACGGTTACACCGTAAGACAAAACATTATAGGAGGGTTGGGGCACATACTGACAGACTGACACACACTGACACTGACAGACTGACAAACCCCTAATTGATCTCATAATCCTACTTTTACATAGTCCATATATTTTCCAAATGTTTAAAGGAGGCTAAAAATTGTGATGGAGCAGAGAAGCATGGGAAATTCCAGTGATGGACCCACATGGTCACATAAATACAGAGCCAGTCAATATGTATGAGCGCCCGCGATTATGCGTTTCATTGAGTTTCCCCCTGTCTGCTGAAAGCCTTTCTCTCTCCATCGCCCGCTCGAGTACACCGCTGTATGTGTCACTGCCAACAATTGAACGCAGGGTGTGAGTTCTGTTTACAAATTTTATAAATTCAAGCCGTCCAGCGATGGCACGGAATTCGTGTGTGTATGTATGCATGATCACGTAAACGATTATTCCAATGAAGCCAAACATCTCTATAAACAAGTCTTATAAACAGGCTGAGTGAAGAGGGAAATAAACGGGAATTGACTAATAGAGCAGGGAAATTAAGCTACCAGCCACCAGTGGATATTATGTCTGTAAAGGAGTGTTGATTGAAACCTCAGCTTACTGTAGTAGTGCTTTAAACACGTATTTTAGGGTACGCCTCGTTGAGTACTGGTTAACATGCATGACTGTCACTAAGGAGGTCTGGGTTCATTTCCCGGCGCTGCCAAGATATTAAATTTTGGTCTAAGGGCTGGAACGGAGTACACTCAGCCTCGTGAGGTAACACTGAGAAGGGAATAGGCTGGTTTGATTCCTACCTAAGCCTTCCTGGAAGTGGCTTTCGATAGTTTACCACTTCTATTGTTCCTAACTTAAGGCCATGACCGCCTCGTTCCCAATCCTCATCTGAAATAGAAATACAGTCATCACAATAACTCAGGTTTTCTGATTTATTCCACACACACTCAAGTACATGGGGCTACATGACCACGATGTCGCAAAGTCCCTAAATAAATCAACAACAACAACAATGTATTTTAAGCAATTAAAAGTAAGTGTATTCTACCACTGTTTCTAAAAGGGTGATTTCTAAATTAACTGTCACAAAGCAATAATTTTGAATAAATGGTGTCTTATATTTCAGAAAATGCCGTAGTTTTTGGACATTCATCTGTTCTAGTGCAGGTTATTTGGTTTAGTTTTGGTCCAGGCAATTAAAGTTACCCATGCAGGTCAGGAACAGTGAAGATTGCACAGCTAGTGACGTCAGCTATTAGCATCAGTAGATACTGCAGAGAAGGTCGCACGGACTTGCTTCTCGAATGGTATGTAGGCTACGTTTGAACCGACATATGCATTAATGTGGTTAATAGTCAGACAATGACTTAATACGTAGTCATAGATAGAATTTGTCTGTACTGGAACTTAGAATTGTTCAAGAAACTAGACGGTGAATTTGCCTTTCTGGTGTGGATCACCAATAGCCTGGATATGAATCCAATTGAACATTTTTTGGTTTGGCATGGAAATGGGAGTTTGTGCTACATCACCACCGCTCTATAGTGTAAGCCAACTAGAGGAACTGCTGGTACACTTTGTGTGATTTAATTATGTTTTCTATTTTTTAATTTATTTATTTATTTGCTTTCTTCTGAGTATGTTTACACCATAGTTATATTAACCGTCCAAACTAATGGGGATCTTATAATGTGTCGACCGTCTGAAAAACCAACTGTTGTAATTAGCTACTTAGGTAGCACACGCTTCAATACATTCAACGGTGGAATGTAGAATTGATGGTATAATCAAAGTTCACCCTCCAATATACATGCCGGTTTTAGGTGTAATATGTTACTTTCTGAACCGTAAATAATCTGTTTGAAAATATATTTCTTCCTTGGAATTTAGGATACTTTCCTCTTGATAGGAATGAAGAGTATCTTACGATTTCCTCAATCATACTAAGTTTCTTGCATTATGAAATAGCACGCATTGCGTGGGTTTAGTTTGCACAAAGTTAAGTACTTCTCCAAAGCGAAACAAATAACCCACTCGGTTGATATATACCGTAATCTCTCCTTAGGCCGGCTCTTTCCTTCCTCGCTCACTTCCTTCCTTCCTTTCTCCCTTAAAATTCCACTGTTTCTTTTACTTACTCAGTTGTCCCTCCGTTTTATTACTTGTATTCCTCCTTCTTTTGTTTCCGTGTTCCTTGGAAGCTTGTGTTCCACTCCCCGCCCCGTCGAGTTGTCCAATCCGATGATGCATGGGGTGGTGATACATTAACTTGTGGCGGTCCTACCAACCTTGCACCGTGAGTGGGCAACGTGAGCCCTGGTTGCCATAGGGACGTGATGCTGTGTTCCACGCCATCATGGTTTATGACCATACGGCTCGTAGATCAAACAACACCCTGTCTGGCAGACAGCATACGAGCCACCTTGCTGCTTCTGTAGCCAAGGGGAGTTCAAACATTACACATGGCCTCATCAGACTCTCACCATGTTTATGGGTGTTCAGAGTACAGACCTCGGGAAAGTCCAAACATTACACATGGTCACATCAGACCCTCGCCATGTTTATTGGTGTTCAGAGTATAGACCTCGGGAAAGTCCAAACATTACACATGGTCACATCAGATCCTCACCATGTTTATGGGTGTTCAGAGTACAGACCTCGGGAAAGTCCAAACATTACACATGGTCACTTCAGACCCTCACCATGTTTAGGGATGTTCAGAGTACAGACCTCGGGAAAGACCAATCATTACACATGGTCACATCAGACCCTCACCATGTTTATGGGTGTTCAGAGTATAGATCTCGGGAAAGTCCAAACATTACACATGGTCACATCAGATGCTCACCATGTTAATGGGTGTTCAGAGTATAGACCACGGGAAAGTCCAAACATTACACATGGTCACTTCAGACCCTCACCATGTTTATGGGTGTTCAGAGTAAAGACCTCTGGAAAGTCCAAACATTACACATGGTTACATTTATACGCAGTGTAAAACATTAATAAACTGTGAATGCAATTTTTTCGTTTTGCCTTGAGGTTGCTTTACTCCCTGTGCAATTATAATCTAGTCTTTTTGAACACATGATAATTACTAGTGAAGCACATATAGGCACTTCCTGCATCATGATGAAAATCAAACTACTAATTTACTATTCTACACCAAAGCGATTATTGAGTTTTTCTCAGAAACACGGAGCGTGGTTAAATTTATGATTTAATTTACATTTCAGGAAAGCTTAATATTACTCGGGAAATTTCTACGAAAGTACTTACATATATTGTGTTCAAAGGCATAAGAGATTAACGATAAGAAACAAGAAGTTCCGTGATGAACTTAAGGCTGTGCGGTCAAAAATTGAAATTTTATTTTTATTTTTATTTCTACTCTTAATCTCTAATGTAGGTCTTTGTGAGATATTATATGCGTTTTGAAGAAAATAACGACGGCTCGTTTGCTGAGGACATGGCTTCAAAGTTGCTATTTTGAGCGTTAAAGGTACAATCTCCACGACGAAACTAATAATCGGAAGACACCGAAATTTATGTACAACAACCCCTGTAGTAGTACCTGCAATAGGAACAATTCTTATTACGAAATTCAAATTTTGTATTAACCTCTTCAGATTTGAATACCATTTTTAGTGAGAAAAAATTGTTATATTAACTTCAAAGTTTTATTAATTTGATGTGGCTCTTATTCTGAGCAGTAGAAAAGTTCGATAAAGAAAATTGGTTCAGCGATATACCCGTGGTGATTGTACCTTTCAGACTCTACAAAACGCAGGTTGAATCAGTCACACACACATACACACACGCGTGCACACACACAGCGGTAAGACAAGGTCTTGGGCAAGAGCGCGCTCGGGCACCTGCCTTACGCTCTCCTTCAACACCTTTGCTATCGCAGCTTCCGCCTCCCTCCCGCCCTGACTCATCATGCCAGTCCACACGACCACAGACTAGAGCAGAGTTTACCAACCTTTTGAAGTTCACGGCACCCTTGGGAATAACATTAAACACTAGGGGCATCCTTCCTTGATTAAAAAAAAATATGTTTCATATGTAAATTTATTGAAATATTTTATAATAAGTAACGTACACCATAACATAATACAGTCAACTTTACTACAGTCAGTGAGTAAAAATACATCAAAATTTTGTTCGATAAATCGTTAATGAGAAACTTGTGATTCATGTTTAGAGCACAGATACGTGATATCGGGCCTTGCAGTTGACAATGAAACACGCAAATCATCCTCAAGGTTATTCAGTCTATTTCTTGCTTTGGATTTTATTGTCACCAGAGCAGAGAAGGCTTGCTCGCATAGATAGGATTTTGGAAGGGGCGAAAGTGTGTTAATTGCTTTCTTCATTAGGTTAGGATACTACTCTCTCCGATGAAGCCCAAAAGTAGCCACCGACGCCTCACTCTTGGTGGACTTACCTTTGAGTGTGGAATCGGCACAAAGATCAATAAATTCATCTCGTTCGCAACCAGTGAAATCTATTTCCTCGCACTATCTATGAAATCAAATGGTGAGACAACCCAGTTGACATTCATAGTGGAAATAGATGGAAAGTATGTATCTATTGCTTCTTGCAATCTTGATAAGTGATCACAAATGCGGTCTTTCAGCTTACCCAGATCGTTATCTACTGCCAGATGAAGAAAGTTTGAAAGATCTCCTTTCTGAACTGCAGACGTCCAAGAACTAAGTTTTCTTTTAAAATCTTTCATTTTATTGGTTGAGGAAATTATTGTTTCCTGTCTACCCTGCATTGAAACATTCAGTTAATTCAGTTTATGAAAAATATCTGCCAGATACGACAGTTCCAAGCACCAAGAATCAGTTAGTAACAGCTCATAAAATGTATCTTGATTTTCATCCTTAAAAAGAGTTTTCACCTGTTCTCTAAGTTCAAGAAACTGCTTCAATACACGACCCCGCGACAACTACCTTACTCTGTATGAAGTAACAAAGAGGTATGAGGTGCATCCGTTGCGAGACATAACTGTTTAAAAATCCTGCACATTAAAGGTCGAGACTTGATGTAGTTCACCATTTTCACAACTTCGATAAACACTGCAGCAAAATCTTGAGCTCTTGCAGTAAAAACCTTCAAATTTCCCAGACATAGATTGTTCACCATCTGTACATATACCACAACAGTCTTTCCATGCCGGCCGAAGTCGTCGGATTTTTTAAGAGAGTTAAAAATCCCTCAGTATGCCTTCCTTCGGAGGGGAAGTAAATCCGGCGGTCCCATGTCATAGATTTATGGCATGTTAAAGAACCTTCCACTAATTACACCTGTGTGAAGCTAAATTATATATAGGTTAAACATTTGACTAACGTTCTTAGGTTCCTACGTTCGTCGTCAAGAGCCGACTGCGGTGGCGTCTGGTAGCTACGTTCTGAACTAGTAGTCATTGACGGTGGCGTTTGGCAGCAAAAGTCGGAACTATTTGAAAAATTCAAAAGACTGCAGTCCTTACTTGAATTAAAAAAATCCTCTCGGCACGCCGGAAGGCGGAGGTAGATTTCACCGGACAAACTAGGGGATTGGCTATAATAGGCAAAATATGCAGGTTTTCGTAGGAGGATCAGACCTCATTGATTGCAAGAAAGTATTTTACATTTGGAGGTTAAAAATCAACTTTTTTTCGTTTTTGTATGCATATTTTTATCATTTTATTGTCTTATGGGGATGGTAACCTTCTTGTCATTCGGGGTTCATTTTTATACTTCTGATCACACTGTCCTTATGCAAGGTTTGGAACTGATGTGTAACTATCAGACAGTCTGTTACTTCTTCTCGCAAAATTTTATCTCCCGCAGAGATTTTTGTTGGTTCCTCAGTTTAGGGGCTGCGACAACGTGGTCATGTAACCCCGGGTGTGTAGAATCTGATAAACGGTGTTAATTGTGATGACTGTTTTAGTCTGTAATTCAGGTAAGGTCTGCAGACGGTCAATTTTAAGTAGTAGTTCCTAATTTTGTACCATATCCTAACGTGAACGACACCTAGCTGTGAACTTGGCTACTAGATGCCACTGCAACCAGCAACTTGCAACGAACGTTGGAACTTCTCCTCCAAAGGAAAGTATGCTGAGGGTTTTTTAGCGCTCTTAGAAAATCCGACGACTTTGGCCGGTTTTGAACCAGCGACCTTGGTCATATAAGTTCAGCATGCTACCAGTTAGCCGCTTCCCACAGTCAGATGGAAAAATGAATGTGATCTCGTGCAATGGCGTTGTCTTGGCAACCTCTGATAGCTCATCCCTCATCAATTTAGAAGCGTTGTCACGGTAACCTCTGATGGCACTTGGCATGTTCTTTAATTCCGAAATCATTTTTCTCTTCCCTTGGCGTAATGGTAGGTCAGATCAAAAATTCTTTCAGACAAAGTTTTAGGTAATTATTAGGGGAATATTTTCCATTATGTACGGGTTTGATATTGTGCCTATTAAGAGAGATATGATTAATGTTTCCCGAAAAAAACACTTTTTTCCACCCCTTTGGTCAATGGTTGGTGCTATCAAAAAACCTATTTGACATAAATTTTTGGCACTTATCCGACAAATATTATGAACTTTGAATTGATTCGATATTTCACGTATTAAGAGAGTTATAGCGACATTTCACTTTTTCGAAGAAAAAAAAAGCCCCCCCCCCCCCATTCCCCCCCCCCCCCTAACCGATTTTGCCCATTAACGAACTCAACCGATTTTTTAAGGGGTTACATATTATGTAAAACATTAAAGTGATTGGTGCAAAATTACGGCAGTTATCGTGTCCACAAGAAACTGATATATATATGCATATATATATATATATATATACACACATATATATAAACTTTTGAACTGACGGTGGTTTGGGGTCTGGGGGATGTGAAACGCGAAGATATGTCAAAATTTTCCGGAAGTCGAAACATGGCACCCATTGCAATAGTTAGCTTTCTGATGAAATCTACCTAAAATAGGCTACATAATTTAAAATACTACCATCAACGACACCTAGCTGTGAACTTGGCCACTAGATGCCACCGGAACCATCAACTCGCAACGAACGTTGGAACTTCCCCTCCGAAGGAAAGCATACTCAGGGTTTTTTGGCGCTCTTAGTAAATCCGACGACTTCAGCCGGGTTTGAACCCGCGACCTTGGGCATAGAAGTTCAGTATGCTACCAGTTCCGATACCGAAGTCGCTTCCCACAGACATATGAAAACAGAATGTGATCTCGTGCAGTGGCGTTGTCATAGCAACTGCTGATGGCTCAACCCGTATCAATTAAAAGTAAAGTTGTCATGGCAACCACTCTTGGCACTTGGAATTTTCTTATAATTTAAATCATTTTGCTCACTCCGTGGCGTAATGGTGGGTCATATCGAAAATTCTTTCAGACAAAAGTTTTAGGTAATTATTGGAGGAATATTGTCCATTTTGTACGGTTTTGATATTGTGCCTATTAACAGAGATATGATTAATGTTTCCCGAAAAACCCACTTTTTTCCACCCCTTTGGTCAATGGTTGGTGCTATCAAAAACTTATTTGACATAAATTTTTGGCACTTATCCGACACATATTATGAACTTTGAATGGATTCGATATTTCACGTATTACGAGAGTTATAGCGAAATTTCACTTTTTCGAAAAAAGCCCCCCATTTTCACCCCCTTCGACCGATTTTGCCCATTAACGAACTCGACCGAGATTTTATAGGGATACATGTTATGTAAAAAAATCAAAGTGATTGGTGCAAAATTACGGCAGTTATCGTGTCCACAAGAAACTGATATATATATATATATATATATATATATATATAGATACATATATACATAAATTATATATAAACTTTTGAACTGACGGTGGTTTTGGGGTCTGGGGGATGTGAAACGCGAAGATATGTCGAAATTTTCCGGAAGTCGAAACATGGTACCCATTGCAATAGTTAGCTTTCTAATGAAATCTACCTAAAACAGATAACACGCACTAATACAGTCATCACAATTAACACCGGTTATCAGACAGATTCTACACACACCAAAGTACACGGGGCTACATGACCGCGTTGTCGCAGCCCCTAAACTTAAGAACCAACCAACCAGTCTTTCCATGAAAGATCTTGGACATTGAGAAAGGAATTAATAGAAACAAAAATATCATGGCCTGAGGTTGTAGTCTCCAGCGGTCTACAGAACAGAAACGGCTCATTAATATCTTTATCATCAATATATCTGGTAAAACCAAGGAGTTGCAGTTTGTCACCACTATCGATACTCTCATCTACTTGCAAAGCAAATGCTCTATCAGTTTTTATTTTATTGTTTGTTTTCTTACTGTCAATACTTTATATTGTTATACAGTCAGTATAAAATGGTGTACTTCGTACCTGTATCAGATTATTACTAAAAAAAGATGTTTCAATATAGAACAATATGATATGTAAATGATTTTTCAAAATCTGAAATAATAAAATTTGTTTTCATGAGAATATTTGCTCATAATAAAATATGTGTGTGTTTCGTTTACAGAATGTTAAAAATTATTTATGAGTAACTTTATAAAATTCTGTAAGTTATATTCGCAGAATAAATCATGTTTAAGATCAATAGAACTTTATAGGCCAGGCGACAGGTCGAAAAACAAAAGCCTCAATAAGGAAATAATTAGTGGAAAGCTGGAAATTGCTTTAATTGCTTTATTTTGACCCAGATATTACTCTCCCAAGTTTTTTCCCTCAAGCGAAGTCGGCGTTGGCCCTTCTGGCCCTAAAAAGGTACCATTTTTCCTTTTCTTTTTCTTTTTTGCTAATATCTCCCAAACCATCAACTTTATCAACAAAATGCCTAGTATAAAAATAATCTAGAGTACATTTTCTACAAAAATGCTCTCTACCTTTTGTCTCTAATGTGAACTGTTACGATGCTACGACCATTCAAATTGGAGCCCTTTTAGATTCTTGCGGAAAAGCTATGGAGATGATATGCCATATCAAAGTTTCTACATATTATAAAATATTTGTCAGCATTCCAGGTGCACAAGCTGTTAACTTCTTACAAGTATAACAGATTTTCAATGTAAACAGTTGTGGCCTCAATTTCTCCGTCATCGCTTACATCGTCTGTATCGGTACATTTCGCCGACGTCACAGGGCGCTCAAGATTAACATCGATGTCTCCGTCACAATCATCCATATCATCTTCCTCGGCAGCATTTGTACATGACCGTCCCATACAATTCATGCAGATTCTGGAGCATCGGAGGCCCGTTTTCCTGCAACCACAAGCTCCGTTACATCCTTCCGAACATTTGCTGGACACTGTGTTTAGAAGCGTTTGTGGCACCGGATCCCTCGTAGGTATGGGAGCCAAACCACATTGAGAATTTTTCCAGCCCCAATCCAGTGGATTTGTATCATTTCCATACCATGTTTGGATTTGATGATATGTTCTTAAAGAGTGCTCACGTGCCGCTGATTCGGTGGGAGGTAAGCTTGCGAGATTAAATCGATGTTTGCTTAGAGATTTTTCAAACAGGTATTTCCCGTGGTTTTGTTGTCATAAAGCCCAGCCAAAACCAACTGGCCCACTTTGTCAATTTCATCGGGGTTTGCGTTCACGTCTCGGAAAACCCTAACAGCTGTCTGCAGTTCCTCATTACTCTTCAGCAGTGTTACGAATTTCATTTTGCACTGCCTGTGAAACGAAGACGTTATATCGCACCCACTAAACGCATGCAAAAAGAGGAAGTTTTCTTGCACACATGTTGGGAGATTGAAACTTGTTGTGCAAAATAGTTGTTGTTTGGTTGAACCTTGGCCGGGTTTCATAAAATACATTTTCGTGGAGGGTGGCACACAAGCCGCCAAGATGACCAGGATATCTATATCTTCAGCCACTATAATGACTGAATTGTCGGGCCGAGATAACTCGAGTGGGGTGGTAACGATGAGCACATCGGTATCTTCTGGAGCTTGTCTGGTTTCGATTCCTTCGCTTTCGAATTTGACGCGCAACAAGTCGATCAATCTTCGTTTGTTTGTGACATTAGACAAAAAGTTTGTTTGTGGCATAGGTGCCGTCATGGACTCATAAAAAAAAAAAAACATTAGCAGCTTCATGCTTGTGCGATCGTCGAAGACGTTCAACGGACTTGGTACTGCGAGCTGCTGGGTCGTCAGGATGAAAAATCCACAGCCAGCTTCCAGTCTCCGACCGGGTCAGGAATGGAATGAATGAAGCCCCCATCTAGCGGCGAGGATATGAACTGTGCCGGCTGCCGAGGCCTGACGCACTCCTCTGGGGCAATGATTAAATGAATGACAGATGAAATGAAATGATAGTGGAGAGTGTTGCTGGAATTAAATTTTTGACAGGGAAAACCGGAGTACCCGGAGAAAAACCTGCCTGCCTCCGTTTTGTCCAGCACAGATCTCACATGGAGTGACCGGGATTTGATGATGATAATAATGATGATAATTGTTGTTTTAAGGGGCCTAACATCGAGGTTATCGGCCCACCGGGATTTGAACCACGGACCCAGTGGTGAGAGGCCGGCGTGCTGCCGCCTAAGCTACGGAGGCTTCGGGTCGTCAGGATACCCATCGAAAATAATGACACTGTTTTTAAAGTATCTTTTAACGTAACTCGCATATTTGAAACTAATGTCGACAAAAGTATCGGTTTGGTGCCAAATTACACGGTGCAGAAGATATCCTCCGTCGAGAACATGATGTAGCTCCTCAAATATGGGCTCATCGGTAACAGGATCGAATAATTTATAGAACACAGACTTTTGCGTCTACGCATTCCCGCTTTATCAAAGATCGCAACCGGATACGGAGCTAGTTCAAACAGGAAATATTGTTTCAATTCTGCATCGGATTTCTTTGCAAGGCAAATGCATTGGAAAAGCACAAGAGGATCAACAGGAATATCCGTGTTGCGGATTTTTAGCCTATTTTCAATTTTGAAAAAATAGGCTTATGAAATCACCTTTTGTCCGTGTGTGTGTGCGTGTGTGTGTGTGTGTGTGAGGTGTGTGTGTGTGTGTCCCTAATAAAATCTAAACGGCTGGAGCGATTTCAATGAAACTTGGTAAGTTCATGACGCTATTCCCGGCGACCTCGACCGTGCCCTTCAAATTTTGTTACGTCTCACCAATCCAACATGGCGGCTGTGCGAAATATTTCACTAGCATTCGATATCTCCGAAACTATTACCGATATCGCCCTGAAATTGTGTACGGTGATAAAGGGCACTACTAGAAGTTCGCCTATGAGACTTTCAAAAACCTGGTGACTACAAAACCAACATGGCGGCCAAGCGAAGTTGAGACTTTTAAATAGACTTTTCTCGCGATTTAACTACCCAAACGTAATGAAACTGGGTACAGCAATTGTTTATACACATTGTAAAGCACTGGAGTCTAATTTAGTTCAATTGTTTACATAACCTCAAAATGGCGGCTGTGCGAAATATTTCACTGACATTCTATATCTCCGAAACTATTACAGATTTCACCCTGCAATCTTGTACGGTGATAAAGGGTACTGATACAAGTTTACCTATGTATATTTCATAAACCTGTAAAGTACAAAACGAACATGGCGAACAAGCGAATTTGAAATATTTTAATAGACTTTTCTCGTGATTTAACTCTCTGAGCGCAGTGAAATGTGGTACAGTAAATGATTTTGCAGATTGTAATGCACTGCCATCTAATTTAATTCAATTGTTTACATAACCTCAAGATGGCGGCTGTGCGAAATTTTAAAATTATGTTTTTATTTCTTGTGTCGTTATCATGCGATTGAAGTGAAAGTTTGAATAATGAACCTAGGCAATAATTGTCCTTGAATGGTACATAACTCTATGGCCTATACATATAACAATCCTAAACGGCGAGCTTCCGAAATATTTAGACGGTTCTCAATATCTATGAATCTTTTACAGCAAACAAACAGATTTTTTTTATGTTCATAGAGACTATGAACATATGTTTACCTATAGGACTTTGAGTAACCTGGTGAGCACAAATCCAACATGGCGGTGACGCGAAGTATAAATATTTAAATGGACGTTTCTCGCGAATTAACTATCCGAGTGCCGTGAAACGTTTCACGTTAAATGCTTATTCAAATGTAGATCCACTGTCATCTAATTTATTTCAATTGTTTGCATAATCACAAGATGGCTGCTGTGCGTAATTTTAAAATCTCGTTTTTACTTCTTGTGTTCTAATCATGCGATTGAAGTTTGAATACCACACGACCACAATAATCTTAATGTAATAGCATGACGAATGAAAGGGAAAGTGAGCAGACTCATCAAGTTCAAGCGCGCCCCGCCAGGCAGCGTTGGAGGGGGCTAGTTCCACGCTGCCGGTGTTAGCTCAGCTGGTCTTAGGGATGCTGCTAAGGGAATCGAATGACTTTGTAACTAATACTCTTTTAAAAAGTAATTAGCGATTACAATTAAAATAGCACGGCAAGGCACAATGGAAAATATAATTCACGGAAATAAGAACTACGGTATTCATTACATGTTACGATAAGCACAGATTCCTGGAGTATACAGACACAGATAAAAAAAAAACATAATCCCCAGCATATTAAAACAAGCACTCAGAAACTATTTAAAGTAACACCCTACTTACCAATTCATTTTGTCGGCTACTGGACTTTCGAAAGCTTGCGTGAAGACTTGGCGGATGTTCGACATTGCAAATCTCGGCGGATTTCCTTCGTTCTGAAGAAAAATCGGCACTTTATACAATGATAAACAAGTCTGGGGATAACATTCATGACATGCTGAAGACAACAGCCAGCTCCTGAAGGATCAACTGAAATTGTTTCTATGGAATCGATGCAATCAAAAAATATTTCGCTCCACATCGATTTTGAGTTTAATTTTCCGGTAATTACTTTCTCGGCCTGGAAAAGGATGTCACATACACTTCTCGAAGGACGTGTTAGAAACACTTCATTGTTCATTGAGCCGTAGTCCTTTATTTCGGTAAGAACTGAAAATTTATTTAGATTATTGTCACGTAGAGAATGAGCACAAGGCGAACACTTAATAAATTTAGAAGAGTGCTTAACAACATAGCCAGCCAAATGGTACACTAAACACTTATCAATCGAAGAGTTCGAACTGCGCTGTCAAATTCAGGTACAGAGCTTTCCCAGTCTTCGATATTTACTGCATCTCGAACCACAATTTTTTCCTTAATGGAAGTTTCCACTGATTCCTTCACTGTCTTGTTATGCACTTCCGCATTCCGGGCTAATATACGCATCTGATTAACATACGAGGTCAAGATCTGCTCCCGTTTAGGTTCACAATTTCCACCAACATTTAAAGCCTGTTTTATAGGGACGTATATACATTGAAGTAGATGCAAATGAAGGAAATCTATTGTCGATGGATGATCATCTGAACTGAAAGACCGCATAATTCCGAAGTGCCGTTCCAAGGGATCTTGGGTGAGCTTTCCTGTCAACACATACTTATAACCTTTCTCCCAAAGCCATTCACACATCTCCAAAGTACTCTGTAGGGTTACTACTAGTGATTCCAAGGTTCTATTGGAGGCAAAGGTATTATTGGTAGATCTCACGGTCTGAAGAAAATTAACAATAGCTGTATGAGAAGGTGAACCTTTACGAAGAGCCTGAGACGGAATGAATGCATTGAGTGCATCAGCAACAACATTTATATCACTGGTAAATGTCTCAGTGTCCTCACTACCTTGTAATCCTGCCAGTCCCATTTCTCGATAAAATTTAATACCTTTGGCAACACTGTCACTGAAAAGTTGGAATGCAAGCCTAGCGTTCATTCTCTGGAAAGATGATGGGTCTAAATTAGCAACTGTCAGCTTGGGGCATGCTCTAAGCCCAGCATACCCTGAGAGATCTTCTTTGAACAGTTCCCTATAAAAATTGAAATTAATAATTTTGTCATTATAGAGAAGTTCTACTTTATCATGAAAGTGGTTTCTTATGCATTTCAATACATGAACGAAGTCTGAGAAAGCCCAGATCTTTCTCGTAACATCTGCAGGATTAAGGATGTGAGGTTGTAGAGAGCTTGTCTTGCCACTAACTCCTAACGATCTCCAGGCCTTTTTATTTGTCTGACTACCATCACAAGTAAAGCCAACCACCCTCGCCCCAGCCTCTTCTAACTGCAAAATCACCTGTATTAAAATTTTTGCGAGAATGTCCCCTGGAGTAGCATTTCTGCTTGCATAAACAGCAACTGGCTGCACCCAATTATGCATGAATGGTACGAACATAAACACTAGAGCGTGATTTGCAAGTACGTTCTTCTGGAGGTCAGGTGTGTGTTCACCTAAATCAACTAATCCATCTACTTTATGAGAAAAACTATTAAACTGGATTTCTTCTCTTAGCTTCACTTCATCGAAAATTACAACACCGTAACGTGAATTATCATTCTTTTCTTCCTTAAAATAGTCTGAAATAGCATTTATACTATGCGTATTAACTCCATAAGGGCACTTAAGTCCTTTACAAAGTTTTCTCAAGTGACTTTCTGAGGGCAGAGGCAAGAGATTATGTCGCCGACAATGACGAAATCCTTTCGGTGATTTTATTCTCAACAATAAACTCTCTAAAATGAATTCATTGCTGTACCTCATACCATTGGGAGATTTTACCTGGCATTTCTTGAGCATAGTGTCTATTATCATCTTTTCCTTCTTGCTAAGGTGTTTGTTATCTTTGTAATTAAATGCCTGTGAATGTCGAACCTGCTTCTCCAGCAAATTAATTCTCGATTTTGCTGAGTTGAGGCAGGATCTAACGCGAATTAAATTACGGTTAGCATTCTTTAGGCGCCTTTTGAGCAATATTATAGTCTTTTCAGCATCGGTAAGTACACTAGAATGACCCAAATTCTTATCAACATTAGACTGACCTTTTAATGCCTCATTCGTTGCTTCACTCCCATCTTCAATCTTCTTTCTTCTCTTCCTGGTGGTATCGAGATTCTTTTTCCTGTTAGGAGCTTTACGGGACTTATTCTCACTTGACAGGTACTTCGGTAAATTAGGGAAAATATGAGGCACTGCTCCAGGACGTAACTTCCACCTCATACGAGAGATTTTCACTTCTTCACCATTCACTATAAAATTATCAGATTTTACAATCAAATCACCAGAGAAATGAATTTGACAAATTCTACTACTACGCGTTAACTTCGTATCCTTTCGTGGAATAGCTCTGGCCCATTTTTCAAATTGATTTGTATCCTTCGGTGGTGAAAAAAATCGTATATCGTCAACTACTCGACCATACCCTGACTTACAGCCAGGTACAAAACAATAAGGCATGTTGAACTATTAAATGAACCAAGCCACATAAGAAATATGTTTGAAGTACACAAAACACAAAACGCTGATGTACACAAGACACAATGAACTGAATTTAAGAACTGAAAGCAAAGAAAATTCAATTTAATTCACACAAATATCTCACACAGTAACTTCTCGCGCACTTTCTATGAACCGGCTCGACGGAAACACAGCACGTGTTGGACATACTCGCTTGCAGTGCTTGTAGCGGCGGGACCAGAAACTACCGTGCTAAAATGACGGAGTCCTCACACTAGGTCCTTCTATTCGTCATGGTAATAGTACAAAAATAAAAATCCAACCTGGCGACCATCTGAAATATTTAGACGGTTCTCAATATCTACGAATCTGTTACAGCAATTAAACTGAAAATTTGTATGTTGATAGAGGCAATTAACATGAGCAGGATATATGAAAATAGGCTGTATAGTTCTTCACGGAACTACTTGTTATTTTCGAATTTACCGCGCGGAGAGGCATCACGCCATTTTTTCTAAGGAACTTCACATCGTGAAAATTGTTGCCGGTTATGCCTTTTTGTGCTGCTATTCCAATTTCATAGGCCATATGACAAGTGATTTGTCCATCCCCGACAACTCCTGTGCTTAACGAAACAACGTGTTGTCCACGAGGAAAGGGCTCTTGAGTTGATAACCATCCAACAAATTTTTTCAAGTCCGCATCATCCTGCGAGATCCGCGCACACCGTGCATCCACATGCTGTTCTGTAGTCGAAAACTCAATATTGCAAAATGATACTAAAGGTAGGTATTTTGCCACAGCTGTTTACATTGAAAATCTGTTATACTTGTAACAAGTTAACAGCTTGTGCATCTGGAATGCTGACAAATATTAAAACATGTAGAAACGTTGATATGGCATATCATTTCCATAGCTTTTCCGCATGAATCAAAAAGGGCTCCACTTTGAATGGTCGTAGCATCGTAACGGTTCACATTAGAGACAAAAGGTAGGGAAAATTGTTGTAGGAAATTTACTCTAGATTATTTTTTATAATAGGTATTTTGTTGATAAAGTTGAAGATTTGGGAGATATTTGCAAAGAAATTGAAAAATGGTACCTTCTTAGGGCCAGAAGGGCCAACACCGACTTCGCTCGAGGAAGAAACTTGGGAGAGTAATATCTGGGTCCAAATAAAGCGATTAAAGCAATTTCCAGCTTTCCACTAATTATTTCCTTATTGAACTACCTGTCGCCTGGCCTATTATGCGAGTTGTAATCTTCAATATATATCAAAATAATGTACATATTACAATTTGCCTTACGTCGCACCGACACAGATACTGTAGGTCTTATGGCGACGATGGGATAGGAAAGACTAGCAGTGGGAAGGAAGCGGCTTTGGCCTTTATTAACATTGAGGTGTTTGAAGCCATATTTTCAGTGTTGCCTTAGTAAACAAGAGTTTAGTGCTTTTCAGTCGGTCAACACGAATGTACCCATTAATCTCGTGTAATTTATTTCAGGATTAGGGCATAACCCATCTCTTTTGGGTACATTCGTGTTGACCGACTGAAAAGCACTAAACTCTTGGCCTTTACTAAGGTACAGCGCCCATTTGCCTGGTGTGAAAATGAGAAACCAGGGACAACCATCACCCGGGCTACCGACAGGGGGGTTCGAACCCTCTATTTCCGGAATGAAAGCTCACAGCTGCACAACCCTAACCACAACCTCACTCCGTGAATCATATCATACTATATCAAAATATAATCATAATAGGCCTATATCATAATATATTCTTTTTTATTGGGCTGGACGGAGGGAGAATACCTACACACAACGCACAAAACCTCCCATTAATATTACTCTTCATAAATTCGTCATCACACTGTACGTTTACAGTGGTCGTAGTTTCCGATAATCACGAATGAGAGCTTCAAAATGAGACCAAGTTTCCTGCTGTACGTTTATCCTGGGCTGAGAAAACGTTACGTCAGAAAAAGTATAAGAACTTTTTATCGGGTAGTTGAAAAAAATTGAAACTTGAGATTTGCACTACCAATACTTGTGCCTATCACATATAAAAATTGCATTACCCTCAGCAAGCTTGCCACGGTGGGTGAGTGGTTATAGTGTCGGACTACCAACCCCAAGATTGCAGGTTCTCCCCTGGCCATGGTAAGTGATTTTTGAAGGCGACAAAAATCACGATACTCATGTCATACGATGTTGGCATGTTAAAGAACCCATTTGAATTCAGTAGGCCGTGTTCAATGGCAAAATTAATCTCGGGATTTTCCGCCAACACAAAGTTCCTCCATTCTCTACTTGAAAGCGCTGTAGTGTCAAGGAGATTAGATATCTAACCTCCTTGACTTTCATAGCGTTCAAAGGAACGACGAAATTCGACATGCAAGCTACCCTCTGGGTGTCAATTAACAAAGCTTGCACCAGGCACCCGAGGCCATACGATATTATTATTATTATTATTATTACCCTCAGCCAAGTAGTTTTCCATGTATATAGTTTTAAGTGAGCGGTTCCTAGAAAAGACGTCAAAAACACGGACAATTTTTCATACAACCACAAATAAATAAATAATTAATAAACTTGAAAATAATTGGCTTATATAGTCTAACGCAGAATTAAACAAGGAAAATATTGGTATAACTCGTTTTTCAATAGGTCTGTTGGTTTGGTTGTAATTAAGGCCTAAACTCGAGTATCCATAATAAAAATCCAATTGTAGTCCACAAATTGGCAATACGGCTCGGAAAGCAAGTCTGGTTTGTTTTTCAGATGCAAAACAACGCTATCAGTGAGAGAGAGAGAGAAGACATTGAGTGACGAGGAGAAGCGGTGGGAGTAGGGGCGGAAGGAGGTGATAATTGAAGGGTGACACGTCACTAACACAAATGCAGCGGCTGCTATCGGTAATACAGTAGTGCTGCCATCTCTTGCCATGCGATTGACGGCGGTGGCGATCGCACAGCCTTAAGAGCCTACTTTTCTTAAAATTTAAGATTCATGCCAATCTATAGAGACCTATCTAGAATAATGACGACATTAAGTTGGTAATATCGAAATTTCTAATTAGTTCGAAATACACCTGGTATAATGTAGCCTAATAGAGCACTACAGTTGGCAGCCCTGGTGACTGAATATATTGTTAGTTCCATCTCTTAAGGTACAGAATACAAAATTTGGTTGAAGTCCAATGGATAGCATGGACGTTACATGCAGTTAGACATTGGATCTATCAGCGGGAGTAAAATCATGTTGGCAACAATGTCATGCATTTGTTGGTCAGAAATAATCTAAAATATTATGATCTCTTGTTGTGCCAATTTTGGATGAAATCCATTTGTTAGTATAGAAGTTACATGTATTTTAAAATTGGACCTATCAGCAGGCTTAGAGTCATGTTGGCAGCACTGACGTATATTAGTTTCTCCAAATTGATCTAGAATGTCATGTACTATACGTGTGCAAATTTTAAAGCTGTTGGCTTACACACTTTCTGATATATTAATCTATTAGGGTAAAATAGAGACAGCATTTATTAACAGTTGTCAGCCCTGGTTGCTCTTAAGGATAAGCATAGTCATATCAGTTATCTTACACATAGCACATACGAAATTTGCTTGAAATCCAATTGATAGTATAGAAGTTACATGTATTTAAAAATTGATCCTATCAGCAGGCTTAGAATCATGTTTGTAGCACTGACGTATACAAGTTACTCCAAATTAATCTAGAATGTCAGGTACTACAGGTGTGCATAGTTTAAAGCATTATGCTTTCATTCTTTCTCATACATTGGTACTTGGATAAGAAAATAAAGAGAGAACATTTATTAACAGTTGGCAGCCCTGGTTGCTTTTAAGAATACGCTCAGTCATATCTCTTTATGAACACATAGTAAATACGAAATTTGGTAGAAATCCAATTGATAGTGTAGAAGTTATATGCATTTAATAATTGGACCTATCAGGAGGCTTAGAATCATTTTGGCACCACTGCCATGCATGGCCTCCTGGAAATTAAACTGAAATATTATTATCTATATGTGTGCCAATTTTGGAATAGCTCCCATGCATACCTTTCAAGATATCCAACATGGAGCTCAAATTTCAATACCGGCTTTTCAGCAGTTGGTAGCAATGATATAATTTTCAAATATGGGCTTGAGATATTCAGGTATATGTCTTTACTCCTACCAAATTTTGTTTCGATAGCTGCAGCCATTTAGGAGTTGATAGGGGACACACACACACACACAGCCAGACAGACAGACAAAAGGACAGACAGACACACATTTGCCCGGATCGAACTCATGTCTACTTTTTCCTCATTTTTGCAAAACGTGAAAAGTAGGCTAAAAATGGAAAAGATAAAGATAAAGATAAAGATAAAGATGAAGATGAAGATGAAGATGAAGATGAAGATAAAGATAAAGATAAAGATAAAGATAAAGATAAAGATAAAGATAAAGATAAAGATAAAGATAAAGATAAAGATAAAGATAAAGATAAAGATAAAGATAAAGATAAAGATAAAGATAAAGATAAAGATAAAGATAAAGATAAAGATAAAGATAAAGATAAAGATAAAGATGAAGATGAAGATGAAGATGAAGATGAAGATGAAGATAAGGCTCCTAGACCAGTTTCTTTTGGCAGAGACGGGAATCAAACCCGGGCATCTGTGGTGACAGCCAAGAATGCTAACCACTACACACTGTATACAAACTAAAACAAGAAGAAATTAATCTAATTTTAATAAACTGGTCCCTTCCGAATTCGTAGCCAAATTACATTGGCTCATATTCCGTATTGTGGCGGTACCTTGATGACGGACGGGCTGCAGATTGTTATGAGGTGAGACTTGTCATTGGAAGTGTTGGTTAGTGTCCGCCGGAGAAAACTAGTATACAGTATTATTAGATGTTCTCCTTATTGTAACCAGTTGTGAAATTTCTATTACCGTACTTGAAATTTTGTTTTGTGCAATCCTTGTGAGCCAGAAAATCGTTTACTATCCCATTGTTTTGTGAACAAATCACACTATTGTTAAGCAGGTGTCACCCATCTGCCAGTGTAAGGAGAATACATAAAATGCAAGTATTTCTCTAATACATTACTTGCAACACGTAGGCCAATTGTTCACACATATGTATAATTGGATGACATCAATAATTCAGAGGCATTACTAGTGTAAACAACGAATTTCCTAATTCAATTTTCTACCTCGTTGCGCATTAGCTGTCATGCTTGGCTGTGACCGTGGAGACCCGGGTTCGATTTTTGGCCCTGCCAATAAATTGAATCAGGTCTGAAGGCTGGAAGGGGTATATTCAGCCTCGTGAGGTAAAACTGAGAAGACGTGGGTTCGAATGCTACTTCAGCCATCCTGGAATTGATTCATCGTGGTTTACCACTTCTACTGCAGGCAAATGCCGGGATGTTGCCTGACTTAATGCCACGGCTGCTTCCCACCCAAATCTTTCCTTTATTAGAGGTGCATACGCTAGTACAGATATCACAGTGGCACAGGTTATCAGACAACATCTACACATATCAACGTAAATGGGGCTACATGACCATGATGCCGCAAAGCTCCTAAACAACAACAACAACAAGCAATATAATCAAAAATATTTGAATTATTGCCAAACTTGCGTAATGGACCCCAAATATACTGTTCCAAACTTAATATGGACTGTATTGCATGTGCAGGTAAGAAGAAATCATTGTCAGACCACTTTGGGGCGTTGACACACCTGGAGTGCCTCGAAGCCAGTATGAGTCTTTCTAATAACTTGATCACGTTCATGACACTAGCTTATGACACTGGTCTTCTGTATTGATTATTATTTGACTTTTCGGTTCAAGTGTTCTCATTATGACCACTCATATGAAATATTATACTTAATTTTGGACATACAGTAATACATTTTATTAATGGCAACATACTGGAACGTGGGGCTTAAGGGGCTGATCCATGCACCCACGGAGATTGTCGATCCTTGCGTTCAGCTCAGTCCTAGAGAGTTGTCTGTGAAGCAGCGTGCCTCATTCGGTGGACTTCAAATGGGAATCTGGCGATCCCAAGCGAAGGGCTGTCGCTTGTTGTGAAGTGACGCTTGTCATGGGAAGTGTAGGTTGGTGTCCATCAGAGAAGGCTTTGAAATCCAGCACGTGCCATGAGCTCCGAACAGCAGTTTGTTACAGATGAACTTAATAGCACGTAGTGTATAAAGGTAATCCAATGAATATTTAACCTCCAACACACATATATAAGTCTTTAACCAGGCTTAGGCTAAAAGGAAAGTGAATTTAAGAAATGTTTACTTAACGTTGGGAACTTGCATTGCAAGGATGCCTTTCTTGTTACCGGTACCTACTTTCTCCTTAGCTCTGCGATTGGTGTGCTCTCAAATAGGGCGCGTGCCATAGAGTAACAGTAGGTTTAACGTCACGTTTACCTAGAGTGAGTGTCCACCTCCTGGTGTAGCGACTGCATTCCTCGCTCTCCTCCCAATGGCCCTGGTTCAATTCCCAGCTCGGCCAAGAAATATAATTCTAGTCCGAGGAATGGGAAGGGACTCAGCCTCGTGAGGCAAAAGTGAGATGAGATAAATTCGATTCTTACCTATACTATCCAGGTAGTGGTTCTCCGTGGTTTACCGATTCTACTCGATGCAAATGCCGGAATGGTTCCTAATTTAAGGCCACGGCCGCCTAATTCTCAATCACCTGAATTACAATTAGGCCTACACACACTAATACGTCCATAACAATAACACAGGTTATAAGGCGAACTATACCCAAGTACATGGAACTACAAGATCCCGATGTCACAATGTCCCTAAATTAAACAACAACAACATGGCTGGAGACATTTTATGTACATTTTAAATTTACGGCTAGGATAACCATGTCTCTGACTATTTCTAGCTTAGTGGATCAATGAAAGGGTTACGCTGCCTCATGATCCCTCGCCCATGGACAACATTTCAGACAAGGGAATGTGGATATCTGAACGATGGAAAGATCCGTTGTTCTTCAAGTTGCACGATCTCATGTGGCAAGACGAACTCTTGTGCCACAAAGGCAAATACACGAGAGATTTACATTTAACTCACAAATCACTTATATAGGCTAGAGTTCCGATTCCCTGGTAGAGGTCCCCCTAGTTGAGTAGTGACTTGCATTATAGACTATCATCGTGGAGGTTCGGGGTCGATGCCCATATCTGCCATGAAATTTTATTCCGATCTGAGACTGGAACGAGGTTCACTCAGCCTGGTGAGGCAAAACTCTGAAGAGTCCTGCCTCAGTCAGTAGAAGTCGTTTTCCTTGGTTTACCCGCTTCTACTACACGCAAATGCCGGGATAGTAACATCCTAATAAAACACTCCCCCCACCACACACTAGTACAAACATAGAAATCATACAGTTTATCTCACAGATCCTACACACCAACAAGTACACGAGGCTATGACCCCTAAAAGTATCAACAAAAACAAAATCATTCTTCGGTAGATTGCAAAGGGAAGAAGTTGTGCGTCTCATAGATGGCATCATTTCAGAACGTCTACATTAGTGTGCTCTGGCTATATAAGATGTATCACAAGCCTAGGCGACACTATTCTAAGCTACTTATCTTATATAATTTTGTTGTTGCTTAGATGAGGAGTTAGGGATATCTTAAGTCAGAGGTAGAAGGCCTCGTAATTTGGCTCCTTAAATCAACAATAGTAGTATGAGAATGACAGTTCTACCTATAATCGCGTGCTTGAATACGGATGGCTATGTTGGAAAAGGGATAGGTTGGTAAGGACTAGGGTCGAGTGATGGGTCGTTTGAATGGTATTTTTCCGCTCTATCTGATGGTGAGGTTATTTTTTTAATCGGTGGATTATTGGAAACGTATTTTGGGGTAAATACGTTTTATTTACATTTTGCTGATATGTGGTGAACCCCTAAGGCTAGAACGATGTGGTTGGAATTTTTTTGGTGGCGTGATCCTCTTGCCGAGGATGTGTGGTGACTAGATGGTATACGGTTTTTGGGCTAAAATGCATTTTCACGTTTTTCCTGATATTTGGTAAACCCGTAAGGCTACAACGACGTTTCAAGTGTCCTTGTGTTTGTTGTGTGATTGTCTTGACGAGGATGTGTTTGTCGAGTAGGTGAGATAGGAATTTTGGGGCGAGAACGTGTTTTTCGTCATTTTTGTGGATATTTCGGGAAGGGGTTGATGGATGGGGGTGCGGGTGGTGGGCATGTTTAGAGCTTGTTGTTCTGATGGTGATGGTGTTGGAAGATTTGACATTTTTTGTAAACTAAGGAAAATGGAACGATTTTTGGGTAAAAAATTGGTGTTTTTGAAGTTTTTATTTGGAGGATCGAATCCCTTCAGGGTCTTGACGATGACGGCCAAGCTGGCTACCTACATGAAGGACTGGTGAGCCTTGTGCCTGCGATGTTGTGAAAGCCATTGGACTTGGGGGACCGCAATCACGAAATCATTTCAGAGCCAGCTCACTAGCACTGCTGGGCGCTTATGAACAGTGTGTGGGAAGTGAGTGAGTGACGAGTTATCTATATATCCGTATCGCTCTCTCTGTGCAAGCTGATTGGTTATGGTATACATGTTAAGGTGTGGCCTTTGAGAGCCTGGTTGTCATCCCACACATGGATCATAAAGGGAGTGTTGATATCATAGAGGTGGGGTCACAGTACCTCTGTCACAGTCAGCAGCCATCATGTATTTGATAGAGAGCGCTAACTTTGAAATGCCGGGGGGTATCAACTCTATCATAAAGGCTTGATTGGGGCGGAACGAGGAAGTCATTTGACGTCTCCAAAAGGGGATTAGCCTAAGGGGAGGTCACACGTCTTTTGGAAAAGGAATTAGCCTAAAGAAAGAATAAATAAATATGATGAAAATATTTGTATTCACCCACGACTTACAGGTGGGGGGAAAGCCCAACCATTTTACAAAATATTGGTTGCCTCTGACTTCATCTATTTTCTCGATAAAAAAATCATGTGGATATAATGATTTTTGTAGTTCTTCAAAATAAAAGGTGCCTTGGATGTGCTGTCCAGTTTGGTCTTCTAGAAGATATGTCACTGGTTGTCCAAGCTTGACTTGACGAATTTTAAAAATTTCCGTTGTCCAACGTGGTGAATAGGATTTAGTAAAGACAGTTCTATGTCTACTAATGCGAACAAAATCTCCAATTTTAAGGCGATGTCGTCTAGGGTCAACCATTTTCATGGGATTAAACAGTTTATTAAGTCTGGAAATATTATTGGTTACAAGACGAGGTATCATGTGACTGGTTGTATGTTTGGTATTGTTGTAACGTGAGACTAGTTAAGGTAACAAGTCTAGCTAGCGGTAAGAGCCACGTACAGTTAACTCCTTCCACATCATGGATTTCAATGTTCTATTGAAGCGTTCAACGATACTCGCTTTCAAATTACTAAATGTTGAATAGTGATGGATATTGGAAAATTTTTAGAAGCTTGAGAAATCTTTGTTGGAAAATTCTTTGACCTGGTCGGTTTGAAAAAATGTTGGTTGACGATTGGAGTGAGCCATAATAGGTATAAAGCCTTGGACACCAAGACTCCAGTTTTATTTTTCACCGGTTCCTCAAAGGCCATTTTGGAATACACATCAATGGCAGTCAATATATAGCGTACACCATCGTTAACGCTAGCATAATGAGCATTTCTACCAGGTCTCCTTGCCACAAATCATCCACCCCCTTGGAAATGACACGACGGCGTTGATAAAAGTGCCGAGCTGGTGTATGCAGTTCATGAGCGATGCCCACTTTTATTGGGGATGGATTATAAGATCATTTGTGCATCCCCGAGTTGTTCGTCAATGTATCGGATTTCTGCATCATGTCGCGTGTGGACCGCTTGTTGTTAAGCGCTGTACTAACTCATTGGGTAGTTTTAATTTTTTTAAATTAACGCCAGAGGCCGAGGCGTGTTTACGCTTACCAAACATGTTTTCAATGATGGCTTTATAATTTTGAGATGTATTGGCATTCAGTTGCTGAGAGGATTTATATTTTCTTTTGTGAGCATGAGTGTCTAATAAAATGGATTTATATTTGTCACGGTCCTCTGGCGTAAAATCTTGTAATGATGGGGTACGAGAGAATAGCAGCTTAAAGAGACCTGGTGTTAATTTATAGTTTATATTTTTAATAACGGCACTACTACCACTAAATTTAATAGATGAATCTCCAATTTTAAAACCACACTGTCCATATCGAACCCATACGTTGTGTCTGTGTCTCCAATAAATAGATTTGTGAGATACGGTTGCAGTGTTGATCCATAATATGTTATTAAAATGTTTTTTAGCTGAGATTTATTTTGAGGGGTGGCCAAGAGTTGTGAAAACAGTGACGATCTGGTAGAAGAAGGTGTTTCGGCCATGGTCGATTTTTGTTTGTTTTTTGAAACTGCTGAAGGGGTGAGGATTTTTTTCTTTCAGGACTAAATACGATATCGCTTTCACTTTCTCTTTGACCATATTGATGTTCTTCTTCGTCTTCATCATCTTGTTGACTATCATCAGATGATGATTTTACCAGCTGTAGTGAAAGGGGTCGAGTAGATTTTGAACTTGTTGAGGGTCTCCTCTGAGAGGCCGCAAAAGCGTTTTGTTTGATAGTCATTTGATGAACAGATGATGGAGCATGTTTTAACATAGGCATTGGATTCAAGTTTTTTCAACGTTGTAATTCATGAAATTTACGTCGAATATTATTTCGTGCCTCAATGATACGCTGCATGATTTGAACGTGTTTCTTGTACCATATGGGCATCCCCATGGTGGTGGTAAACTAACTAACAGGAAATGTCAAAACACCAGTCTTTTTAAAGAGAAATACCATGATCAAATCCCAGGCGGTAAATCCCTTCACATTGTTCACTGTGTTTATTAATCACCAAAAAGGCATGCGGATGACTGTTCCAACATGAGGCACACAATTGTGTGAATGCTGTAAAGGATATATCGGGATTCACATGATGTTGAAATATATGATAGAGATTTTTGGAATCCTGATGAAAGAGGATAACAAGCTTGGGATTGTCGCGAATCAACTGTTTGGGAATTTTGGAATACGTCTGAGCAAGAAAAAAAACAATAAACTTATTTATAGCGCCCCGTACTAAAATACTCTTGAATAATGGCCTGCCGTTGAATGGCAATATCATCAAAAGTTAGTATAGAATCAGATCGTATTCGGTCTGGTTGAATGATGTCATTCGGTGAGGTAAATGTAAAATAGCCAATGGATTCTTTATTTCACGAAGACATAATTTGTTACAGATAACTTGTTCGGCAAAAAATAAATATTTTGAAATCTTAGGCCAGGAGGTGCTGTAATGATGTTTGGCAAAACATTGGTCTTTCCACAGTCAGAAGGTCCCACGATAATACATCGAATCTTGGATGGATATAGTGTCCCATGCCGTTTTGATTCGCACACGGCCAGCGATAGCTCTGAAACCAAATCGGTGAGAGGCAAAGCATTGGGTTGTTTCATTAATTCCATAGTAAGTACAACTGTGCTTGTTTTATGCGTGCATGAGGTTTATATATCTACAGAACCAACCACTTGGATAGACTAGTTGATGTCTATGACCATGGATGTGTTTGGGCGGGCTAGAGTGACTATGGCCACGGCCGCTTCCTCCCAAAACAGCCCCGAAAAGTGGCTACAAAAACCTATGTAGATCGCAAAGTGCAAAGTTTATACCACATGGTTCGGAGGCTAACAGTCAATGGTTATTCGTCCAATCATCATCGTATTATTGATGTGGAAGAGCCTGAAGACGAAAATGATGTTTGTAGCAAACGTTACGTGACCTACGAAATGAAAACGCTTTATAAATTTGTCCCATCCATATTTTGTGTACCTGACGAATGAAAAACCTGTCCATGAGAGGAACTATTCCCCAACACCACCGGTGAGTGACCACCACCTTACCTATGTGCTTTGTTCGGGTTTAAGACAATATCGTTTGCACTATGATGGTGTTTTTATATCAAATACACGATGCCTCATGAGAAACGTTTAAACATAGAAATAAAATGTCATAGGCTGTTGGTACACAACCATCAAACTGTGAACGCCGGTGATGAATTATCATTTCATCTCATTCTTACGCTAGGGGCCTATAACCTCGATGTTAGGCCTCTTAAAACAACAATTATCATCATCCTCAATCATTCTTACGTTAGAAGAAAAGCAAGCTGAAAAAAAACGTGAATTATTTTCCGCTTTATATAGAACTGGAATATACTGCCTTGAAATAATGCACTACACGTTAGTTGTTATCGAATCTTTGTTGTGAAAGGTTCATTATTATTACCATGGTGAAAAAATATACGCTGTGAAAATGAAAAATACGAGACAAAAGAAAAAACAACCCGGAAATGAAGTTGGTCTGTCTCACACCCTGCGTTAAAACCGAAAAATTAAAAGAAAGGATGGCTATTGTCTACTGACCCGAAATCCCTCCATGATGTGGGGATAAAGAAAAATGTGTGGGCGAGTGATTCCCTCCCCTACGCGTGGGGGGCTTTTACCATCCCTATTTGCGGGTCTGGCCGCTCTGGGTACACTTTTGGGGGGTACAAATGCGGTGGCAAAAACCATTAAAGCAGTACCACAAGTCAAACAACAATTGAAAGAAAGTCAGCGACACAATCAATTGATGTATACCATTGCCCTGGGGGTTAAAACGTCCATCTTTTAATGCCAGTCTTTTATCAACAAGGACTTGGCTAAAGCATGTCGGCAAAGAAAAAAAGGCATTTATTAATAAACGTCTAAGGCAACTGCCTCGGCATGCGATGTCCCATCAACAAGTGGAAAGCAATGCCAAACAACTAAAGATTTCTCATTTTCGAGGTGGGTTTATGCGGAACCAATTACCGCCACGACCATGGACACAGGAATGTGCTGTTCTAAATCTCGATGATTACCGAGGACCAGAAACGCATTTTGTTGCCTGTGTGAAACAAGGTTCCACGGTATGGCACTTTAACAGTAATGGAAGTTTATCGCCCCCTATGGAGTTGATGTGTTATTTGAGAAAACAGGTTACCCTATATTATAATGTACATCGTCAACAAACGTTTCATAGTCAAGAGTGTGGGCGTTTATGGTTACTTTTTATATAAGATGTCACGTTAAACCAACAGTCTCATCATTATGAGTGTGAACGCCAAGACCATTACCATGCACGGGAACGACCCTCAAGGTCCCTGGATTTCTTTCCCCCCATTGAATTACACCCCCAACAATCCTATGTGCTGGGATTAATCTCTTTGGAAAGTTTCAACAGAATTTACAAAATACAACAATATTTAATAACAAGTTTTATTATGATAAGTATATGTTGACGCTACCACCTGGAGGTTATACCATAGACGATGTTCATAAGGCCATTAGTGTAGGGATGATAAAACAATTTGGTGTCAAGCCATTTGCGGATGGGACACACACATTTTAACTTACAGGAAATACCATTACCCATCAGTGTCGAATTTTCTCCACGTTTAAAATTGACTTTCAAACACAACCCGATTCTATTGGTCCTTTACTAGGATTTAAACCACGAGTGTTGGAACCTAACCGACCCCATGATTCAGATCATGAAGTGAAATTCATTGATGATCATCACATCTTTTTCACATGTAATATTATTACAGACGTGTTTATGAATGAAGAACAAAGCCATTCCCTATATGATTTATCGTATCCTCCCCTTGTGGCTATATTATTCGTGAACCCCTTCAGGGGTACTTTATCACCCTGTGTGTGTCAGTGATATTAGTAATATTACCTTATGATTAGTGAATAATAAGCAACAACTGATTGCTCTGGATGCCAGCACGCCCGTGACCTACAAGTTGGTTTTAAAGACGATATGAAATTTATCCATAAAGCAATATCACCGTCTACGAAGAGGTTAGTTGCCCACCGTGTAAGAAGAGGTTGACACGAGTAAACCAACAACGCTTACAACACCTTGGTTATACGTTAAACAATAATCATTAGCAAGGACCTGTTACAAGTGTTAAATCGCATACAAGTGGAAGATGGTGTAGTACGCATTGACATGCATTCCTATCAACCCCAAGCTCCAGGACTAGATAACAATGATGAAATTCGATTTGTTATCAACAATCAAGATATTTTTACCCTACCTCATGAAAGTGTCATTCAAATTGAGGGTAAATTTATGAAAACCGATGGCAGCACACCCACCACTTCCACGTTGGCTAATCATGGTCTGGATTTTCTGTTTTCTGAAGTGCGATATGTGATTAATGATATTGTGATAGACATGTGTCGAAATGTGGGTATCACCAGTCTTATGAAATTATATCCTTCCTATAGGGAGGAAGAATGCAAAACGCTTTTATGGCAGGATGGTGCCCCAACAGTAGCAATGACTGGTTAGTTCATACGGATGGCACTTTTACAGGGTTTCTACCCCTAAAATTACTACTTGGCTTTGCGGATGATCATAAGCGTATTATTTTAAATGCAAGACAATGTTTGTATCTCGTGAGAGATAGAAGTGATTAAATTGCACTCAAGGGAGCCCCTGATGGTGTGGTAGTCTCAAAAATTCAACTGCTTCGGTTAATATAGAAAGTTCCCCACGTCACTCTATCTGATCGTAAAAAGCTAACCATGTTAAATTTGGTGCAAAAAGATAAAGCGTTGCCTATAGCAATTCTAAGTTGGTGCCTACACGAGTACCTACCACTGACACCCACAGTGGAGTGTTAAATCTGCTCGCTCTACCGAGTGACCCCTATATATTATTATTGATTATCAAACCAATCGAAGATATCAACAAAGCAACGATATCACCATGTTTGAACACATTAACATGAGGAATATACGTCAATTTTTAAATAATGTTTTCTTTCCCTATGAGGGGTTGGAACTCAAATTTTCAAAAAATATGTTTTGCACTCTCTATGACATGTTTGCTAAATTTCAATCGTATTATTATGAAGAACAGGATTGTCCCATGTTCACGCCGCAAGCGCTTAAAGCAAGCAAAGACACAACTCGTTGTTTTTGACTGTTCCTATTTAGAAGAATCTAAGAAAATCACAACCATTGTTTTTAGAGTAGATTTTGATACACAAGAAAATGTACCACCCAACAGAACCACCTACTGTTTGATTATTCATGCCAGACAAGTGAAGTATCATCCTTTATCAAACTATGTCAAGAGCGTGTAATCCACCTGTGACCTCCTGCTTAGCAGAACCTGTGGTGAGATGAAAAAGAACATGTCTTAACATGATATTATTATTCATCGTCATCAGTGTCTGTGACCTCAGTGTCTGTGACGACAGTGGTTGTTGCGCTTCGGCACTGTGCACACACACCTACGACAAACGTCATGTGTCCCTCATTAAGCAACAACAACAACATGAGCGAAAAACCATGGAATTTAAAATGTGAATGTAATAGACTAAAACAACCCAAACTTGGCCAGTTCCCTTTATGGATTCTAGAGTAATGGCTGCAGCAGGGTTTTATTATTTAAACCGAAGCGATGTGGTCAAGTGTATTTTTTGCAATATTGAAATTGGAAACTGGGATATGGGTGATCGACCGTTTAGCAACCTTCAACGATGGAGTCCATCCTGTCCTTACCTGAATCGCCATGATGTGGGCAATATTTCGTGGAGTTTGAATTACCCTATCATTGTACCAGATCCCACAAAAACACGAGAAACAGCGGACCATATGTGCAAACGGTTCATTTGAATGTTGTTCCAGATTTAAAAAAATAAAAAACTTTGTTCATGTATGTGTGAGTTTTATGATCATGAATAAAACCCGTGTGCTGATGTAAGAAAAGAAATTACTGTTGTTGTTCAAGTCATTGTTCCTATTTCTACTCCTTTACTAGTTTAGTTAAACCATGGATGAGCCTATGGTTGGATAAACATCACATGGGTTAGTTGTTGGTTGGTCGTGGACAAGTTAACAAGTAAAAGAAATAAAACGAAAACAAATAAGGATACCATGTTGCGTACACTCATTGTCGATTGCCAAGGCCTTAAAATTGCTGATAACTAATTTATATTTCAACATATATTTATATATATATATATTGTTCAACATTTTGGGTGTCGCAACCGATCCATCTGGTGTTTAAGCCACCCTATGCATTGGAGTTGCTGTGTGAGAAAGATAAGAAACAAAGTGAATGGATTGAAAATCATTTGCAACTACTATGGAAAGAGGGTGTTATTTCTTATAAGTACCTTGACATAGTGATGAAAGCGCATTTGTCCTCTGCCAATGTGGTATTTGTAAAAGGGAAAAAACGGCAATGGCTGCAACAGTATTTGCCTCCTTACTGTCAATGTATTGATCTTATGATCTTGGGATGTCCCTCACTGCAAGCATTGATGGATACCTGTCCTTGTGGCAATATTAACAATAAAGCCTTGGCGCATGCGTGGTAATTATATCACTGGTTAACGACAAATGACTGTTGAGAGTTGTTGAATAAAATTAAAATCAAGGTATACTGACCTATGGCACCAGTGAGATTTCTACACTTGAGTTGAAAATATCAACGTTATAAGATGGACGCCAATGCAGCGGATAAAGCGATTGAAAAATTCTTTGTATGCAAGAAAAAACTGACCAATTTTAATCAACATGAATTATTGGCGCTCCTCAAGTCGCTTAAATTTTATATGGCAGCCAAAGCCGTCAAAGACATTTGGTACAAGGCTACTTGCGAGTGGACAAGAGACCCTGTATTGAGTGAATTTCAACCATGCAGCCATATTTCGCATCAAAAGCAATTGATTAATTGCAAAAATACATCATTCGTCAGAGTGCAACGTGTCAACTCATGAAATATTATCATGGTAATAAAAGTCAGTGTAAAGACTTTGTTTCATAATTCCATGGTTGTCATGAGGAAAACACCCTACAACCGCAAGAAAAGTGTTTTTTACCAAGTGAAAAACCCATCTCGTAGCTGTATTGGCCATGGAATTATTGATAACATCATTACATACTTACCCCCTTGAAGTACACTTATCTGGTTTCAGCTTTGGTGGTCCCGGAACTCGCCTTGAAGAACGTTTGAGGAGAGGGGATATGGGGATTAACCCTTTGGATCAAGCATGCCGTAATCATGATATGGCTTATCATAACAGTGATCCAACATTAAGACGTGCAGCCGACAAAGCATTGTTAAGCATTGCCAAGCAACGAATAACAGCTTGTGATGCAAGTGTATCAGAACGGATGGCTGCATTTATGGTTAGTGGTGCAATGAAGAGCAAATTACTTTTATTCAAACATGGACTTTAACATTTACAATTAATTTTAAAAAACAGAAAATGTATAGTATCACTCTTATGATTTGAAAAATAAAAAGACAAGAGTCAATGTTTTTTAAAATTATTATTATTATTATTCATAAAATGATTATTATAATTATAAATGCTATAAATGTTTTAAATGCTATTAAAGCTATATATGCTAATAATATTAATACAAGATAATAGTACATTATGCAACGAGCCTATATTGGCAATAATTAAGACGCGAGTATGTTTATAAAACGAGCGTTCGCGAGTATTATAATTTCCATACGAGTGTCTTATTTACCAATATGGGCGAGTTGAATACGACTGTTTATGTTCGATGATAATTATTATACCTATTTTATGTTCGAACATAAATATTCATATATATCTGTCGAGATTTCGCCAGTTTTATGTACTGCACAGAGCCCAAGGGACGCAGATAATACCTTGTATTTGACCATGGCCTCCTCGATTACCCCACTATGACACTAGACCACGCAGTGAAATTTAAGTTAGAAGGCCTTGGAACTCAGCGCAGGTGCGATGCTATCCTTTCCTAATTGGTCAAACAACTGTTTCTTGAGCTCTGATTGGTGGGAGAAACTGTCTCATAATGAAAACTTGTACCATAATGAGCCTCATTGTAGTACAGTTTTCTGACATATAATATTTACATTTCGACAACGTCGAACATAAACATATCTAATGAAAGAGAGCAATAAATTAAAATTATGTTGTATAAACAGTATAACATAACATTAGGGTTATACAAAACATCATGGCACACCCCTCATGTAAAACAGCCACAAGTCAAAAAACAACTTTTTAAGGGCACTTGGCAGGTAATTTCGGTCAAGAAATGCATTCTTTGTGTTATGTCTTAAATGATTCGTCATGCTTTTCTCTACAAGGCTACATAGATTTTTAATTATATTTTTTTCGTTTAAATGGCAAAAATAGGCTTTTACCGGGTGAGTTAGCCGTGGTCGTTACAGCATGACTGCTGGCAGTCGCTCACATCCGGGAGGTGAGGAGGTTCAAATCCCCCCGCCGGCAACCTTGAAGATGGTCTTCTGTGGGTTCCCATCTTCCTTCCAGGCAAATGCCGGGGTTGGTCCATAACTATAGGCCACAGCCGCTACCTTCCAACTCCTCGTCCTTACATTCCAACTTCCCTCCCCAACTGTACTTGTAGCTCACCCATTGGGTGTCCGTCTCGAAGCAGCTACAAAACTGGCGAGCCGAACATGTCCTCGGGCACTCCCGGCACGAAAAGCCATACGCTAAAAAAAAAGGCTTTTTAAAAATGACTGACACCAGATGACACGCCCTCTTCCTCATTCAAGTTCCTTGGTTCTCGCTATATTTTCTCTCTAGACATTTCATTTCTCATATAATAGGTGCATGGGAAATTTACATTTCCTAAGTTAGTACTGGCTATCTGGACGGCTGCAATTGTTTATTTTACATGTGGTTATTGTTTGTTTCAAATCCATGGAAACGTGTGGTGTATGCTAGATAGATCTTCATTTATGAGAAATATATTCCCTTATCCGTTTTCTGTGTTTGCTATTTTGTGATGGGTAGGGTAAAAAAGTTTGGGAAGCGACGATTTTACGGCAATAGGTTTACTAAACCAGGCAATGCACTGATACTGATGTGAATAATAGTTCTAACCAACCAGGCAGTTCTAACCTCACTCCACTAAGTTGTTTATCTGCAACAGTGAATAGATCTAGTTCATCTAAGAGAAAACTTTCTTATTTACAAGCTGAGAATAAGGAAGATACTTTTGAAAGTGTAGCTGGCAAAGGATATGTTATTGTTGACATTGATTTGTTATCTGAACTTATGAAACAGTTTGTAGAGTGTAAATATTGGGACAGTGTTGAATGTATAAATTTATTTGAAGACACAACAAGTAGAAAGGGACTAGCTAATCAGTGCATCTGGGAAAGGGTACCCAAAACTGTATTTGTTGGACTCAAAACTATAAAAGTGGCAGTACTTGATGCAGTTATTTGCTTCAACGACGGAACTGCAGCTAGGAAAAATGTGTTGAGGAAGTTGGGGATAAATCCTGGGGAAAACTTGTCGACAGCTCTTCATGCCATTGAAAAACAACGACTTGTAGAGGGGGATAAAGATGCTCAGGCCCTGACTAAGGAATCAAGGATCAAGAAGAGGATGGAGAAAAAAGAAGAAAGGAGATCAAGAAAGCCAAACTGAAGCTGAATATATGGCAGGAATGTTTTAGATACTTGTAAGTGATATTTTGTTTTTATTTCTTCATTTTCTGAAACATTGTGTTTTTAGACATTCAGGTGCATTTTTCTCAGCAACTATAGAAGATAGAAAGGTGATTTTTTCTATGATGTTCCTTACAACCTCCCTTAAAGTGGTGAACTAAAACTTATACTGTTGAAATTGAAAATATTTCAATTATTCAAAGAAAATTTGAAACTTTTTGTGGAAAAATAAATTATGAATTTCCAAAAACGTTTTTTGGTAGATTATTGGCCACTTTAAAAATAACTTTTAGTTTAATAGATCACATTTCTTGTACTGTATCCTGTAAAAAATTTGGGTCATGTAGGAGTTTTATTTTTTTGCGAAAAGTGTACCTAAAGATAAGCATGCGTAAAACAAAATTAATTGTACACATTTTCAAAATTTGTAGCGGTTCTGTGACCTCCACCTCCACACCCTCCACACAAGATGGCGGCGGTGCGATATCCCTCGAACGCATGGTTGGATTTTAACAAATGAGGTGTTGTTGAACTCGGGCTGACACCCCCTTTCCAATGGACAGCATATTTTCACCCCAAAAATAAAACCTACCCTACTAGGGGGTGAAATTGAATTTTTTAGAGAATCTCTCTTTCCAATTGCAACATGTGAGAGTTTGAATGCCGATATGGAATGTAACGTTGTTCTGCAAACCAATAATCAAAGAGGGGCATGTTAGGCCTTGAGGTGAGAGCCCCTGTTATTGTTGACGAGCCCCCTGCTGTCGGGCCCCTGTTGATGGGTTATTGTTGACAGGTCCTTGTGGACAAGTCCTTGTGGACAGGTCATTGTTGACATGTCATTGTTGACGAGTCCTTGTGGACGAGTCCTTGTGGACAAGTCCTTGTGGACGAGTCCTTGTCCCTTTGGACTGAACCCTTTGGACGGGTCCCTTTGGCCTGGTTCCTACGGACTAGCCCATGAATTTATTTAAATTATGTCAAAGGGCCTAACTACATTTGTGGGTGTTGAATTGACGTTGTTCACTAATCCCCCACTACTATAATGGGATAACGATATGAAAGGAAAGTGACGAAATACATGTGATCATACAAGGGATCTAACTTGGTGGATGGATGTGTTCTAACGAGTCATTTGTAGTTGAAAGAGAATAACACATGTTCTTAAGATGTTAAAACTGAGGAGATGGCACGTGCAGTAAGACTTCTTGTTACTTCCTGTGTCATATTACAGACATGACAGAGAGCGCGCAGATCTGTTGCTATGACTAACACTGCAGTAATTTGAAACCGCAAGTATTCATTAAGACAATGGATGATGATCATGCAAAGTTAGCAGTTATTGGATATTACACAGGTGTTCCTTCCGGTGTCATGTTGCTGACATACCAGAGAGCGCACACTGCTGTTGCTATGATTGACGCTGCAGTAATTTGAAACCCCATATGTTGTTTAAGACAATGGGTGATGATCATGCAAAGTCAGCAGTCATTGAATACCACACAGGTGTTCCTAGTGTACTTTGGACTCTCAACTGTATTGGGAAAGGAATTGCAATGATCTGCAAAAAACTGCTGACACGAGCGATGAGAGTTTATATAAGAGGGGTGTCATATATCTCCGTCTGTCAGTCTTTATTACTCGCTTTGAGTGAACAGTGCTCTATTACTGCTCAAGAGTTGTAAAAAAAGCCGTTTTGGTAGAAAATCATTAAATTATTTTGCAAGGTAAGTACTTATTATTAATGGATTGTAGTCTTTTATTACTAATTGATGTTGAAGTTATTGATTGGGATGTATTTATTGATTGATTGATTGATTGATTGATTTGTTTGAAGATAATTAGGTACCTGTAGGTTACCAGATTCCTACAATCTGTTCATTCAGTGATAGCAGTTGATAAATTATAAAAAGGTAAGTGCCCCCTCTAATAACTTTTAAACAGTTAGAGTGATATTTTCCAATGTTCACCACAACATGTCAGTGAAAATGATATATTTGGCAGTCAAAAGTTGGAACTACTTGACCATGGTGTGTAAAGCTAATTTTGTAGGTTAGATTTTGATTACCGCTCTATAAAGTCTGAATGTTCATTGCTAGGTGTCAGTGTCAGAGGGAATATTTAAAGACTTAACCTCAATTCACCTAACATAACCTAACTTTACCTAACTTAACCTTATCATGTGACATGTTTTACAATTTTAAACTTGTTTTAAGACTGGCTATGACGTCACACTTAGCTCACTTAACTGGCGATCACTGGTTTCTATCACGTGTCATGTTCTATAAGTTTAGACTTGTTTTAAGACTGGCTATGGCGTCACACTTAGCTCACTTAACTAGCGATCGCTGGTTTCTATCACGTGACATGTTCTACAAATTTAGACTTGTTTTAAGACTGGCTATGATGCCACACTTAGCTCACTTTACTGGCGACCGCTGGTTTCTACCACTCTATCAAGTTCTAATGTTCACTGCTAGGTGTCAGTAACAGTGGTAAATAGTAACCCCCAGTTAGAACTACATTAAGTTAGACTTGCTAGGAGTTCACAGATGATTGATTTAAATACCCTGCTATAACCATTGACTGGAATATAATTAAACTATTTATATTGTACTTTTTGTTTTATCTTTTATTAACATTGATGATTTCTATCTTTTATAGGTAATTTCGAAAGTGATCATAATGTTCAAGTGTGGTGACTGTAAGAAACAGTTCTCAAGACCTGACAACCTTCAACGTCATGCAAGTACAAAACATAATCAGAAAATGTTTGTGTGCAGTCATTGTGCTACAACATTTAACAGACAAGATAGTCTTACACGACATGTAAATTTAATGCATGTCAGTTCAGCACCATTTTCGTGTTCAGTTTGTGAACTTGGTTTTTCTGCTGTAAAGCGATATCAATTCCACATGGTTGAAGTGCATGGAGAACAACAGGAATTGAAATCTGTAAAACCATCAACTAGCACGGAACCTTTAAATGAATGTGATGCTCAAAAGCGTAAACGTTCTCAAGATTGTGAAAATAGTTGTGCAACGAAAAGAAAAAGAATGGTGAACCTTCAATAACACATTGTGATGTATGTAATATTGATATACCTTCTTCAATCATTCATGGACATTTACGCAGTATTCAACATAAAAATAACGCTTGCCATGAAAGAAATTCTGGAAATATTCAACAAAATGGTAGTGCATTTAAAAGTCGAATTGCTTGTTATAGACTTTATAGTAAAGAAAAAACTCAAAGTATTGAATCATTTTTAAAAAATGTTCAACCTACTGTGTTTGGCTTAGTAGAAAATGTTTTATTAGAGCATAAAACAATTAAAATGAATTTTGAACTTTTTGGCCTCTATGTAAAAACTGGGAGTGAAGGTGAAATTACGGATATCAAATCCTTTAATACAAAAAACATAATTGTTAGCGAATCAACTAATATTAGTGATATATATATCAAAATATTTCAAGTGCTATCATTGTGAAGAGTGAAGAGTTCCAGGAAAGGGAGTCAGGCTGAGCGTTGGTTGAAGTACTTTATTTAGAAACCAACATGAATAAATACAACCCCCTTCGAGCATCATCATATATTGATTTGCCAGGATGGATCAAACGAAAGAAAGCTGTTGTGAACGTTTGGAATAGTGATCAAGCATGTTTTGCGTGGGCTGTAACCTCAGCTCTCTATTCAGCAGTGGGGCATATGGATAGAACATCATCATATCCTCTCTATTCTTCAGTGTTAGATTTAAAAGAAATAGAATTTCCTATGGCGATAAAAGACATTCAACGTTTTGAAGAGCTGAACAATGTAAGTATTAATGTTTATGGAATTGAAAATAAGAGTGTAGTTGGTCCTCTATATTATACTCAGGAAAAAAAGGATGCTCATGTAAATTTACTATACATAACCGAAGGTGAAAATGCTCAATATTGTTGGATAAAACATTTTTGTAGACTTGTTGGTAGTCAACCATCAAAATACGAAGGTAATAAGTGGTTGTGTGAAGGCTGTTTGCTCTATTTTACAAAAGAGGATCAACTAACTCAACATCAAAAATGGGGGTGTAATCATGTTCGTACGGTATTACCGACTCCTAAAAATAACATTCTAAAATTTAAGGATTATGAGAAACAGCTTCGAGTACCATTTGTTATATATGCTGACTTCGAGGCTTTGCTAAAACCATTTAATACATGTTCATCGAATCCAGCCCAACCTTTCACCAACACTACTCACATTCATGAACCTTTTAGCTTTGCATATTATATTAAATGTAGTTATGATGACTCTTTAAATAAGTTTGAGCTGTATAGAGGACCTGATGCACCTAAAGTTTTTATGGAAAGGCTTGAGAAAGATGCCGTCCGTATATCCTCTATTTTAAATACGATCATTCCAATGGAGCCACTAACTTCATTAGAGCAAATGAATTTTGAAACTGAAACTAATTGTTTTATATGTGGTGAATGTTTATATACAGACAGGGTTCGCGATCATGACCATTTAACAGGAAAATATCGTGGTGCGGCTCACCAAGAATGTAATTTAAATTATAGAGTAAGTAAATTCATTCCGGTCATTCTACACAATGGTAGCAAATACGATAACCACTTTATCGTTAAAGAATTTGGAGCTTCAGATGTGAAAATTGATGTTATTGCAAATAATAAGGAACAATACATATCGTTCACAAAATACATCAAAACTAGCAATAAAAAAACATTAAACTGCGATTTTTAGATTCATTCCGCTTTATGTCGAGTAGTCTTGATAAGCTGGCTAGTAATTTAAAATCAGATCAGTTTCATGAAATTCAACGTGTCTTTCCTAAAGAAGATGATTTTAATTTGATTCGTCAAAAGGGTATATTCCCTTATGAATATATTAACTTTGTGGAACGTCTTGAGGAGTGTTGTATACCACCGAAAAATGCATTTTACAGTTCCTTAAACACAAGTCATATCAGTGATCAGGAATATTTACATGCACAACGTGTATGGGCACAGTTCCACGTTCAAACTTTAGGAGAATTTTCAGACATATATTTGAAGACAGATGTGCTGTTATTAGCAGATGTTTTTGAAAATTTTCGGAATGTTTGTATGAAAACTTATGACCTTGATCCTTGTCAGTATTTCACAGCTCCTGGGTTAAGTTTCAGTTCAATGTTGAAAAAAACGAAAGTAAATTTAGAATTAATGACTGATATATACATGATCAATTTTATAAAATCATCAATTCGAGGTGGATTAAGTCAATGTAGTGGACGGTACTCTAAAGCGAATAATAAATACATGCCTAGCTACAACCCTTGTGAAGAGTCAAAGTATATTGTCTACCTCGATGCAAATAACCAATATGGTTGGGCTATGAGTCAATATCTACCACTGAAAGATTTTCGCTGGCTGACACAACCTGAAATTGATGTCTTACATGTTGACACTCTTAATGATAACGATGATAAAGGATATATTTTAGAGGTAAATCTTGAGTACCCTAAAGAGTTACATGATGATCATAATGATTTACCATTTTGTCCTGAGAATATGAAATCTCCATACATCACATCACGAACAAAAATGTTAATTGCTAATGTAAATGATAAATGTAAATATGTAATACATTATCAAAACTTGAAACAGTGTCTACAGCATGGATTGAAATTAACTAAAATTCATCGCGTATTGCAATTTCATCAGTCAGCATGGCTCAAACCGTAAATTGATCTAAACAATAATTTAAGAACGCAGTCAACAAACACGTTTGAAAAAGATTTTTTAAACTCATGAATAATAGTGTTTTTGGAAAGACTATGGAGAATGTTGATAAACGAGTTGATGTAAAGCTGATAACAAAGTGGGAGAATGATGGTAAAAGGTATGGTGCGAGCAACTTAATAAGCAAGCCTAACTTTCATAGCTGTTCAATTATTCATGAGGATTTAGTTGTAATACAAATGAATCGTCTTAAAGTAACTTACAACAAACCCATATATGTGGGTTACACCATTCTGGAATTATCAAAAACACTTATGTATGAATTTCACTATGATTATGTAAAGAAAAACTATCTCGATAATGCTAAATTACTCTACACAGACACAGATTCTTTTATTTATGAGTTTAAAACTGATGATTTTTACGAGGATATCAAAACTGAGCTAAATAGGTTTGATACAAGTGACTACCCCAAGGATAATATTTACCATTTACCTCTCGTAAACAAAAAGGTTCTTGGGAAATTTAAGGATGAATGTGCTGGTGTTATTATAGACACATTTGTAGGCACAAAATCAAAATCATACAGCTATATGACAATTGATGATGTAGTAGTAAAAAAATTAAAAGGAGCGAAAAAGAATGTTGTTAGTAAAGAGTTAGATATAAGTGATTATTAAAACTGTATAGTTAGTAACCCACCTGTATTATATAAGAAAATGTGTGTATTTAGAAGTAAAAATCATCAGCTACATACTGTAACCGATACCTATTGGATGCTATCGGCTACGCCAGCAGACATTAGGCCGTAGTTGAGGTTTTTGGGAAGAGTTAAGGAAAGATAGCGCTCAGATCGAGTCAAGAGGAATGTCAGGATGACGTAGTAGGTCTAGGATCAAGAAGGCGCTGACCGCAGTCAAACGGATGGAATTATGGATGGATTTATGAAGCTTTATTAAGATCTATATGGAACATGGTATTTAAACATAAGAGGAGATATAACATGCATTATATGTGGTAATAATTTGAAGGAAGTCAGATAACCCTTAAGTTATTTTATAACTTAATAGTCGAGATGATGGGGGTTCGAGATTATATCTGTGACGCAAGACCACGGTGGTGGGGAGGACGCCACGTGACCGCACCAAGCAGGTAAGGGTCGAGACAGTGCAGGAACTGTCAGTCTAGCTCTGTGAGCCAAGCAAGGAAGTCAAGCTGAGTAACACACGCCAGGCGCATGGTATAGATCGTGCAGCGAACAGAAACTGTCACGGAAAGTGCAGGCGACAGTTTCAGCTTCACCGAGCAGCGAACAGAAAGTAGGTCAGTGGGCCAGGCGGACTTGCGGAGCAAGCAAGCATAGACGGCCGGGATATTTTAAAACAGCATTGCGAGTAGTTGGAGAACTTTATTCCAAGCTGCATTTCAACGTAGAACGACATGGCGAGGCTAGCTTTATGCGGAGATTATTATGGCATAGCAGTAGGGCCGTGCGGGTTAATTCCCATTATTATACGCAAGCTTTATAACAGAAGCTGAATTTCATTACTACGTTGAGTTGGAACGTTTATTCAGCACTTGAATTATAAAGACAAATAGTTACGTGATACTGCAACTGAACTTCGAATGAACATAGTTTTTCTCAATGACATTACGACTATGCATTTCATAGCGCATTCCAAGTAACATTACCAATTTCTAAGCAAACGGAATGTTGTAAGCAAATGCATTTAGGAACATTAGCTCGTGCATTAATGCAAGTCAGTCTTAAGAAGTGTTATGAATTACCGAGTACGAACACAGATACAGGGTGTTTCATAAACTTAGACACTCTGATAAAACAATTTTATTTTCTACAAGTAAAACTAAACTGCTGTGGAAATTGAACTTTCAACACTCAAACTGAACATTGTATAGAACAGTGGCGTAACGTAGAAGAGGAATAGGGGGTCCGCTGTTTCTATGAACTTTTTCGTGAGGATTTGGACAATATCCGCTATGGATAACCAGAAGTTTATCATGTCGGAGTAAACGCAGACAGAGACGCGATGGCACCACGGAGCGATGGATTCGATTCCTGACGAGGAGGAGGTCCACCAGCTGATTCGCTTGGGATTCGAAGGCAATCGTCATTGCATGGATGGAATGATATTCACGCCGATCTTTCGAGAAATTCATTACATAGGGAAAATCGACGATCTTTGAAATTTAATAACAGCTGATTATGAGAAGGTACTGTAAGAGTTATAACTACCTGATACGATTATTTTCATGAATACTGGGCACACATGTATATTTTTCTAATAGGAGTGATACGATTGTTTAAGACATGGCTTTGACTTTATATGCTTCGAATTTTGCTAGAATATGGCGTGACCATATGATATGGCAGGCATCATTATACGAAATTCTCACCATTGGTTGGCTTTATTAAGCAGATGTTTGGTCTTTTAGACATTTTTCCAGTAAGGATATTTTTTCATGAATAGTTTTTTTTGTGTGACGAGTATTTCGAACTCGTGATCTGCAATTGATTATCTAAAATTACTTCGTCAGTTCATTGCATACTAGCGAGTGTGTATTATTCATCAGTAGGGATTTTTTCCATTGGATTGTTTGGAGATATTAAGATGTTATTCACTTTAGTGAATGAATATCGCTTTTATATGACAACTAGAAACTTGTTGATTCCTATCTGGTACATTCACTCATTTAGTCGTCGAGATGGGGTCTTTCGTATTTATACGATTGTATGGTGGTTACTCATCTTACCCATCGCTTAGGGCACTATCATGATTAGACGACGGGGCGAGGTCTTTCGTATTTATACGATTGTACGGTGGTTACTCATCTTACTTGCCATTGAGGGACTCATTTTTATCATCCGAGTGTACATGAGATTGTAAGTGATTCAAACAAGGAACTACTAGTCACATATCAGTCGAACTTTTGTTAAATAAAGTAACGATAAATGTCAACAGGGTTACATTTGTAATTCTTGTTTGCCAATCCAATATTTTGTTGCTATACTCTTTTGAGAGTAATTTCAGTTTAACAGCTGGTACAGCTGATGCTTTTGATGATTTTTTATAATTGTGTTTGATACCTTTGAGAAGGATTTAAAGTAATTGAATCTTGTAAGATGAATCATTAATGGTCAGATTTATTTTAAGGCAGATCAGTATTGCAGATTTTGATATGAGAGATTATAGCACATTGGTGTTTTTCTGTGATGTGAATTATGAGAATTGTAAGAGCATTTATGCTACTTGAAAGCAAATCGTGAATTACTAAGGTAATATTTTTCCAATTGATTAAGAAGTTGTCTAGATGTGATCAGATTAATTACAGTTATTGGAGATTGTGTGCGTTGATAATTTGAAGCCAGTTATATATTTTTTGTAGATCATGCAACATGGTTAAGTGAAGTTTGTGATAGGCATTTTGGGGAAGTTGCCAAGTGATAGTTGCAATGTTGCTAATGCATTTTGAAGCAGACATGAGGTTGTTGAACCCAGTCTAGCGTAATTGTTGAGATTCATGCTGTATGTGCTGAATATTTATGGAGTTTTTGTGGAATAATTGTGGTATTCAAATGTGATATTTGAAGAATTGAGGATATATAATGTCGTTGTGGATAGTCAGATCCAACGTGATGTCGTGAAGGCAATAATATTTTTTGGCATGAAAATTTAATACGAGATATAACTTGGAAGTGATAAAACTGTAAGACAACGTTCTATAAACCATATTAAACAATTTGTTAGAAAATTAAACAAATAAATATAGTTGATAATACAAGATTTTCTGAGAATAATAATTAAAGAAATAATAATCTGAAATTTAAGCATATTAATGATCTGACCTAATGAAATAAAAATCAGAATGACTAGATGAAATAATAAGAATCTAATTAACCAGAAGAATAAAATTTAAATAAGTTGATAAATTAAATTTTGGAATAAATCAATGAATTAAATAAATAGATGAATTAAAGATTGGATGAATAAACTGATTTAAATAAATTAATAGATGATTGGATAGGTGATGAATAACTGAATTAGAAGGTGATAATTAATTAAAGAAGCTGATGATTAATGAATTTATATGGAATTAAAATAAATTTAATTGAGATATAATTTGAGGAATTGCAACTTGAGTTGAGGAATTAAACAATTTGTATTGATGATTTAAGATGATTTAATCTGAAGTAGATGATAAAATAAGAGTGTGTGAATAATTAGAAAGCATAATGAAGTGATGATAATAATTTTCATTTAAATGATTTAATGGTGATGAATTAATGATTCTGACAGGAATATGTAGAATTTTGAGATGAGAATTAATGTGAGAAATATTTAATTTTGATGATGATGATAATGTTGACCAATGAGAAGTGAATTTTCTATAATTCACAAACAAGTAATTATGAATGACAATGTAAATAGTGAAAAATAAATTATTCGATGTTTAGGAGCATTTGACTAACATGTTCAACATTTAAATTATGCCATGCAAGCCATAAATACGTGATATTTAAAATATGTGATTATAATATATGTATGTTTAGACAGATTAATAACTTTTTCAAATCCACATTCATGATGTTAAATTAAAGAGAAATTAGGTCTCAGGTTTCACAAATGTCAGTGACGAAAGACATAGTGCTACAGTGATCCTGAGAAACCAAGAGAACTTTAGAGATTTTTCTGTTTTATGTGGATGAAATATTTTTGATTAGAAAAGAGATGGTTCGATTTTTGGACAATGACAATTTAACGTTGGCATTCGACCATACTCTCAGGTAGGATGTATATTTAAAATGTCTGTCTGACTATCAAAGTGAAATAAATTTGTTTTTATCTAAGTTGTGATCTGATGATGGTGTGATTTTCCTTTTTCTTTCCTTGTCTTGAGTAAGGCTTAACCAGGAAAGGAGGTGGTTTGCTAGGAATTCAGTTGATGGCGCCCATTTATATTTGCATTTAATTTTTTATTAAACTTAAGCCCGTAACGACCCTAGAGATACTTTGTCTCGTGTTACCCAACTGCTTTTTCGATAACTCAGCTGAATTTCCGACACATTCCTTATTTGACTAGAGGTTCATTTAACTCCGCTCTGTCCTGGAACTCCAGGAATGCGATGTTACAGCAGATGGGTCATCGCATCCCCAGGACGAACGGGTACAGAGAGAGAGGGAGAATTGGCTTAACCCACCTGTGGGGCTTCAATTTTGTTTATTCTACGGAATCACATCAGATTTAGGTTACTGAGAGATTGATCTCAAGTTCATTTAATTGTGTTATAAAATTTATTAAACTTAGTCAGACAATATACTTGTGTGCCCATTCCAGTGTTCATGTTAATCGTATTAGTATTATATCATGTTAGTTATAAGTCATTTTTCCTATACCCAAGTGAATGCAGGAATTGAGACATTGTGATGTGTTGTTGTCTAACGTCTCTGAATAAAACGTCTATTGAAAATATAATTATGTTGCCGGAAGATTTAGCTAAGTTGTTAGGAGAGTTGCAGAGTGGTATGTCTGGTATTGCAGAAACTATTTCTAAAATGGAAACGGAAGTTAAAGAACAGATAAGTAGTTCAGAAGCTAGGTTAGAAGCTAGATGTAAAGAAAATGTGCAAGCATTACAGGCTAGTAACGAAGGCAATCTGAACGACAGTTTAAAGTCATTAGAGACCAGATTACAGTCCAGTAGTAGGGATGAGTTGAAATCATTACAGATTAGTAACGAAGCTAATATAAAATTATTACAGTCAACTAGTGAAGATAATTTAAAGTCATTGGAGACTAGATTACAGACTAGTACTGAAGGTCATTTGAAAGCTAGTGAAGCTAACTTGAAGGATAGTTTTAAAACATTGGAAGAGAAATTACAGTCTCGTAGTGAAGAAACTAACACAGAGTTAGAAAACAAGTTAACTAGATTAGAGAATAGTTTAACTTTAAAGAATAATGAAATGCTTAAGACTTTACAATTATATATAATTGCAGTAAATATGAAAGGAGAGGAAAATGTTCAAATATTAAGAAAGAATATTATTGAATTAGAAAGTAGAGGAGAAGAAAACATTCTTACTTTAAGAACAGACGTTATGTCTATACAGAAAGACATTAAATCGGATGTATCGAAGTTGAGATTCGACATCGATGGTTTAGTGGCAGATGTAGGCAAAATTCAAGAGTGGTCTACCGAAGTATCTTTCGAGACTAAAATCAAAGGTCTAGAGATGAATCTAGGTAATGAGATTAAGGATTTAAAGTCAGTAATTGGGACCATTAAAGAGGATGTCTTAGGAGAGGTTAATTCTAATTTAAAATCATTAGAGAATCAATTGCAGAAAGATATTAGGAAGATGGATGATGATATAGAGCAAAAGGTTAATGAAAACTTAGCTTTATTCAAAAATAGAGTCGGTGCAATCGTGGAAGAACGGTATAGTGAGGTCGATGCCGAAGCAAAAGAAAAACGTGCAGGATTAGACGAGAAATTAATCGCAGGTATGGCGAACTTAGAAGCGAGGTTTACGGAGAACAAGGAGGCGATGAAGATAGATTCAACTCTATTTAGGACAGATGTTGATCTGTTAAAGGAACAAGTCGCGTCAGTAAAGAATACATGCGAAGACAAGATTAACAAGTTGAAAAACGATTTAGACGAGAGTAACAAAACGCAGAATGTTACGTCGTTAGATGAGTTGAAGACTCAGGTCAAGACCGTAGAGAAACTGGCAGAAGATAGGATAACTAAACTAGAATCTATGATTAACAGTTTCACCAGTCAAAATACTACATCAGGGGAAATATCGATGAATCAGACACCGATAGACCGCAGTATGGGTAATCAAGAAGTTAGCATGGGAGAAGACCGTCAAACGCAACCGAATGTGACATTCGAAAGGGCAAGTTCAACTCCTCAGAATAATCCGAGTTTGAATAGGAGTACGTTGGGTACAAGCGAACGATACTCAGGTCCAGTTACCATTATCAGAAATCTGGATGACAAGCCGAGGAAGTTTTCTGGAAACACAGGGGTCACACTAGTCGAATTTCTGCGAGATATTCGATACTACATGGCGGAACATAGAGTAGCCAAAGAAAGAGAGCTAAGGATAGTCGAACGCGCCTTAGACGGGTCTGCGCTTACTTGGTTTAGAGCATTCAGAAGCAATTTTGCGAATATGGAGCAATTTGCAATAGCATTCCTAAGGAGATTTTGGAGTGCAGAGGATCAACTGAACGTGAGAGCAGAAATGTACTCGAAGCGTTATTCTACGTCACATCCGACGCATTATGCCAATTATTTTACGTCACAGCTGGCTAAATTGCAGTTTATGATTCCTCCATTGCCAGAAGAAGAGCTTTTGCAAGCTATAGCAAGACAGTTACCGATTGAGGTACAACGATCACTCATAGCGTCGGGAGCAAACACACTTGAGCACTATGACGACATTTTACGGCGATTGGACTATACAAGCGCTCAAGTTACGCCTAGAAATACAAGAAACGACAATAGAAACACGCAAGAGGTGAATGTGGTAGTCGTTGATAACGCAGCTCAAACGGACAGAAGAGATTCCTGGGAAAACAGAAGGAACGAAGGAAATCGAGGAAACATCCGTAACGTTCGTGGAAATGATCGGTATAGAGGACCATATGAGAGGCCATACGATCAGGAAGCAAGAGATAGCCGATATAGAAATTATAACCAGAATTCCAGATATCAAGATAGGAATCGATACAACAATATATATCGTGATAGAAAGAACTGGAGCCAAGGTCAACAGTATAATAGGAACGACAGGCAGGATGGCCGAAGAAACGATCCTAATGAAGGACGAGATAATCGTGAATACGAGAGATCGAGGCAAGAAAATAGACAGCCTAGTGCACCACTCGAGGAGACAGTCAGAGATGTCAATCGAGCAAGCACGAGTGGCGAAGAAAAAAAAACGTCAAATTAACTTTAGAGAAAGATGTTAATCATTGGGAATCGATCATCATTGTCGAAACGTATCAGGTCAAGGACGAGGATTTAATCGAGGAGGAAGACATAGTACATCGAGGAAATAGACATGAATTGCCAGTTATCAGTGTGGAAGTCATGGGAAAAGAAATAAAGACACTTGTAGACACGGGGGCTATGGTGAGCTTGATATCCATAGGTTGCCTGGATGAGTTGAAATTGTCAGGAGAAATTACAATGTTGCCAACTGTTGTTAGCAAGATTCAAGGGGTGATCCCAGACAGGAGTATGAAATGTAAAAGTCAGGTACTTTTAGATGTTGGGATTGGAACCAGAAGTTTTGAACAGATGTTCCTAGTAGTGGGCCAACTACATTTTGACATGATCCTAGGAGTAGATTTCTTAACCTCCTCAGTGGCAAATAAAAATTTTGTTTTGCAACAATTGAGTGAAAATATACAGTATACTGTACAACCCTTTTCTATGTGTATATTCCTTTTAAGATACTTTCAATTGTCTATTTTAATGCTTTAGTACAGCATAATGTACATTTGACTGTGATTCTGGTCAGTGCTGCATTCTTTGGGATGAACTGCAAAACATTACAGTCAACAAGAAATAAGCATTCCGTGACACTGTTCTACCATGCGGTTAAGTGTTATGTTTGAAAGTCAGTTTAACTGTTTTATAATTTGAATTTATCAGTGGAAAGCTATTGTTTAGTATCATTAAAGACTACGATTGACACTTATGCACAGCAGATACTAGATAATGTGGAGTTTTATGTGAGAAAAAAGGGTGTTGTAATGTTATGTACACTATACTGTACATTTGACTTGAATTACACTGAAAAAAAAAGTTTGCCCGAGAGGTTATGTTTGCAAGCTTCTGCTATTGATAGGTGTACTGGATGTGTAATCTAGTGTTATTTTCATATATCAGATATTCACGATGAGTTTCTTACGTGCTGCAGATATTTTACACTTGATTGAAAATGGAGATATATCAGATCTTGAAAATCTAAGTGACACCGAGGACGAACCTAATATTGATGTACAGTGTAACAATCATTTAGGAGTGAATTTTGGTGATGAGGTTGAAAGAACTGTTGAAGAGGAAGCCCAAGAATTAGGCCTACCTGGTGTGGAAGAGGAAACTACAAACATTTTAGCACCAGGTGGGTCTAACATCACCAACATAACAACTTCAAAGAAAGACCTTCATTGGAAAAAGGAAGTGTTCACGAGCAGGGAGCCTCCAGAAAGGACTAAAAGCTCTTCAAATGATTACTGTAGCCTTTCACCACCATTGCATTTCTTTCAAGGCTATGTGCCAACCAGTGTATTGGTCAAGGCATGTGATTTTACTATCATGTATGCACTGAAGAACAACAATACACATTTCAAGGAATGTTCTGTTACTGAAATTGCGTTACACATTGCCATGGGATCACTGAAGTTGCCCCACGTTTAACTATATTGGATTCCGTCTGTAAATATAGGGTTATTTACGGATTCAAAAATGTCGAGGAAGCGTTTCTTTCAGATCAGAAACAATCTGCATTTTGTTAATAACTTACAGAAGCCCGGTGATATGAAGGATGTGTTTTTCAAAGTTCGTCCTTTGTATAATTCAATACTGAGCAGATGTAGGGAGTTGGATGTTGAACAATATGTTTCTGTCGATGAGCAAATGATCCTATTTACTGGAAAGTTATCAGTAAAACAGTATGTAAAAGGCAAGCCCTGCTCTTGGGGTGTTAAAAACTTTGTATTATGTGGCAAAAGTGGAATGGCATACGATTTCCTTCTATATCAAGGGAAGTCAACTGAGCTGAATGAAGCTCATTTGAAGGAATTTGGGTTGGGAGCAGCCGTTGTCCTAAAACTAAGTGAACGCCTAGGTCAGGGTCATTGTTTGTTTTTTGACAACTATTTCTCATCGTATCCACTACTTCAGATTTTGAAAAATAAGATAATCTTCACAGCATGTACTGCAAGAATAAACAGGTTTTCAAACCTCCCTGTTACTGATGATAAAAAAAATCACAAAGTCAAAGAATAGAGGATATAATGAGGAGGTGGTTAGCGAAGATGGTGATGTTGTTATAACTAAATGGCTGGACAATAGGACAGTAACATTTGCCTCAAACTATGTTGTTATTGGGGATAAGGACACTGTAACAAGATGGGATGGAAAGAGCAAGACTTATGGGAATATTGAGAGACCACAATTTACTAGACTTTATAATTCAGCAATGGGTGGGGTGGACTTGTTTGATCGCTTTATAGCTTTATACAGAATAACTGTTCGCTCAAGGAAATGGACCCTTAGGCTTATATTTCATGGGATAGATATAGCCGTATTCTTCTTGAATACAAAAGAATTGGTGAGATTCTCAAGGTACCTAAGAAAGATCAGCTGGATCTGTTGTCTTTCCGCCTTCAACTTTCTGAAGAGATGATAAAAGTGGGCAAAACTACTGCATGGAGAAAACGAGGTAGACCTTCATTGGAGAGCTCCCAAGAACTTCCTAGTCCTCCACCCAGAAAGAAGACAGAGCAGCGACCTTTGGAAACTGTACAATTGGACACCGTTGACCATATAGCTATTCATGATGGACGCCCTGAGCCAACTCGCTGCAAAAATGAAAAATGTGGCAAGTTCAGATCACACATCTATTGCAAGAAGTGCAAGGTACATTTGTGTATCAACCAAAAGAGGAACTGCTTTGCCGAGTTCCATGAGAAAAAAAACCTGTTGGGTTTGTAAGTCTATGGTTAGATGAACAATAGCTTCAAGATAAAGTGTTTTCTCTGTGGACCTTTGAAAAACTATGACTATAATAAGATCACAATCATAGCATGCATGATAAGCCAAACAGTGATGTAATTTTGTGAAATAATAACCCATTTTATAAAGTACTGAGAGAATTACTTAACATTTGTAGATTTGAGGGAAAATGTACACTATAATGTACATCTTGAAAACTATATTCATATTCTTCCTATACAGATATATTCATAATGGTACTATAAAAGAGTGCCGATAGAGAGGATATAACCCACAATTTTATTTTTTTCCTACTAAATGTGACATATGCCGTGAAGCATAATGAGATCGAATGTACACTATAGTGTACAAATCCACTGAAGAGGTTAAGTGAAAGTGGCCTGATCATAGATATGCAGAGTAGGCGCATGTACTTTCCAGAAGGGATCATGGAAAATCAGGAATCCGAGATGACATTCTTTAGAGAGAATATATCGGATGAGATTGTATGCAGCGTTGAAAGGTCTATAGAAGATAAAACTGGCATGAAAAGTAAAATAAATCCAGAAATTAAGGAGCAGTTCGATCAAGTAATTTCAGAATATGAGGACATATTCAATGACAAACCAGGTCTAATAGAAAATTTTACCTACAGCATCAAGTTGATGGATGACAAACCATACCATAAAAATTTATATCCCATTCCGGATAAATGGAAGGAGGAAGTTAGTATAATGATAAGCGATATGGAGAAAGATGGGATAATTAAGAAGATGCCAACTGCTTATTTGAATCCTTTAGCTGTTGTCAAGAAACCTAATGGTAAGCTGAGGATATGCCTAGATGCTAGAGCCCTTATTGATAGAGTTCTTCCTGAACACGACAGGCCACCTGTTATTCGTGAATTGTTACGCAGATTCAGAGGAAAAAGTTTCTTTTCGACTATCGATCTGACTAGTTCTTATTATCATGTAGAGCTAGCAGAAGACTGCAAACAATACACAGGGTTCTTGTTTGACCATAAAACATATGTATTCAATAGGTTACCTTTTGGAGTGAAAAATAGTGGTCCGGTGATGATCCGAGCACTAGATGAAAATTTGTCAGATGCAGTTAAGGAGCATGTGGTGAGCTATATTGATGACCTGATTATAGCGTCTGAGACAGCGGAAGAACATATCAGGCACCTTCGAATGCTTTTTGAAGATCTTAGGAGGACGAACTTCAAGGTGAATTTCAATAAATGTCAGTTCTTTCTGAAGAAATTGAATTTCTTGGACATAGAATCGATGGAGATGGTTATAGGCCCAATCCAAAGAAGATCATGGCAATTTCAGAGTTTCCAACCCCACGAAAGATTAAAGAGGTACGGCAGTTTTTAGGCATGTGTCAGTTCTTTTCAATACATTGTCCTGAATATACTGAAACGATGGCACCTCTGCAGGATTTACTAAGAGAGGGAAATCGATGGAAATGGGACGATAAATTCAATCATGCGTTTTTAGCGGCTAAGAAAATGTTGATCCAAAATATCAAGCTTGAGTACCCAGATTTTACAAGAAGATTTTTTGTGGAGACAGACGCATCCAAAATAGGTATCAGTGGGATCCTATATCAGTTGGATGATGAAAAGAAACATAGGTATTTGGCTTTCACCAGTCGCAAGCTCAGGAATTGTGAGAAGAATTACTATGCAACTGAGTTAGAGGCATTAGCAGTGGTTCATGCTCTTAAGACGTGGAAGAAGGTGTTGTTTGGACATGACATAACAGTGATCACAGATCATAAAGCCCTCCAATTTATTATGAAGACAGATTTAGCGAGTGACCGCATCACCAGATGGGCTCTATTCTTACAACAATTTAACCCAACTGTTGTACATAGACCTGGGAAATTAAATCTGTTAGCAGATGTGTTGAGCAGAAACCCTTGTGAGGAAGTAATTGTCAACCATATAAATTTGATTCAAGAGGATAATGGTACTCTAGAAAAGTTGAAGATGTTAGCGCAAACTCAGAAGAGATATGCACCTTTGCGAAGAATTTACCGTTTTTTGACACGCAGGATGGACAACGCTGATCCAGATTTTCAAAGAACTGAGATAGAGGCTAGAAAATACCATATTATGGGAGGTGTTATATGCCAATATATCGACCAGGATCATACTAAACTTAGAGTAGTGATCACACCCAAGCTTGTCAAACCAGTTATTTGGATGATACACAGAACTGCAGCTCATGTAGGTGTAGACAAGACTTTGGCTCTCGCTCAAGAAACCTTCGTTTGGAGACAAATGGGACAAAGGATTCGCGACGTCATAAACACCTGTGACAGTTGTCAGCGAAGTAAATACTGATCTAAGTTAATGAAAGAGGTTCCTAGATCAATATTACCTAGCAAGCCAAGATAACTTTTCGCTACGGACATTTTCGGTCCGATTCCTCGTTCGACGAAAGGAAATCAGTTCGTTTTGGTAACAGTAGACGTATTTTCTAAATACGTATCTCTATGCCCTATACAGAAAGCTACATCCAAGTACGTGATCAACAGATTAGAGAAAACTGTTATTCCGAGCATGGGGAAACCTGAAGTTTTGTTGAGTGACCATGGATCACAATTTACCAGTATGGAATTTTCTACTGCTATGGATCGTTTAGGAATAAGGCATGTGTTTAATTCTGTACGGTATCCAGAGGGAAATCCAGCCGAAAGAATTATGCCGGAAATCAGTAAGATGTGTCGCTTATATGTGTCAAGGCAGCACCATAGATGGATGGAAGTGATACCCATCATTAGTCAATGCTAGAATTCCACAGTACATGAAAGCACAGGACAGATTCCGTCCATGCTTCATCATGGATTGAAACCGGATAGACCATGGGACCGAGTCGTGAGGGCACCAGCAGATCCTCAACCCACACAAGAAAGACGAGTCGAGATGGCAGGAGAGAGACTCAGAAGACAGGCGGAGAAGAGAGCCAGGAGACAGGCAGGAAGGAGGTTCCACGAGCCGTTTCAAGAAAATGATGAGGTGCTGATCAGGAAGCCAGTCACTTCGAACCTTCAACTGAAGATCTACCATAAATTTGCGCCATTGTACGCTGGTCCATTCCGTATTGAAGAAACGTACCGAAATAATAGCTACAAGATTGTCAGAATGGATACTGATGAAGTTGTAGGAACTTTTAATGCAGCTAGCATTAGAAAATACCATCATGCTGATTAAGAGAATTGTAGAGCTATCGTGTACATGTGTTATATATATAGAATGCCTGAGAGTGTATTTTTTTCTCAATCCTGATAAAAAAAAGGAGATGTACGGGAGAGATGTACCCGATACCTATTGGATGCTATCGGCTACGCCAGCAGACATTAAGCCGTAGTTGAGGTTTTTGGGAAGAGTTAAGGAAAGATAGCGCTCAGATCGAGTCGAGAGGAATGTCAGGATGACGTAGTAGGTCTAGGATCAAGAAGGCGCTGACCGCAGTCAAACGGATGGAATTATGGATGGATTTATGAAGCTTTATTAAGATCTATATGGAACATGGTATTTAAACATAAGAGGAGATATAACATGCATTATATGTGGTAATAATTTGAAGGAAGTCAGATAACCCTTAAGTTATTTTATAACTTAATAGTCGAGATGATGGGGGTTCGAGATTATATCTGTGACGCAAGACCACGGTGGTGGGGAGGACGCCACGTGACCGCACCAAGCAGGTAAGGGTCGAGACAGTGCAGGAACTGTCAGTCTAGCTCTGTGAGCCAAGCAAGGAAGTCAAGCTGAGTAACACACGCCAGGCGCATGGTATAGATCGTGCAGCGAACAGAAACTGTCACGGAAAGTGCAGGCGACAGTTTCAGCTTCACCGAGCAGCGAACAGAAAGTAGGTCAGTGGGCCAGGCGGACTTGCGGAGCAAGCAAGCATAGACGGCCGGGATATTTTAAAACAGCATTACGAGTAGTTGGAGAACTTTATTCCAAGCTGCATTTCAACGTAGAACGACATGGCGAGGCTAGCTTTATGCGGAGATTATTATGGCATAGCAGTAGGGCCGTGCGGGTTAATTCCCATTATTATACGCAAGCTTTATAACAGAAGCTGAATTTCATTACTACGTTGAGTTGGAACGTTTATTCAGCACTTGAATTATAAAGACAAATAGTTACGTGATACTGCAACTGAACTTCGAATGAACATAGTTTTTCTCAATGACATTACGACTATGCATTTCATAGCGCATTCCAAGTAACATTACCAATTTCTAAGCAAACGGAATGTTGTAAGCAAATGCATTTAGGAACATTAGCTCGTGCATTAATGCAAGTCAGTCTTAAGAAGTGTTATGAATTACCGAGTACGAACACAGATACAGGGTGTTTCATAAACTTAGACACTCTGATAAAACAATTTTATTTTCTACAAGTAAAACTAAACCGCTGTGGAAATTGAACTTTCAACACTCAAACTGAACATTGTATAGAACAGTGGCGTAACGTAGAAGAGGAATAGGGGGTCCGCTGTTTCTATGAACTTTTTCGTGAGGATTTGGACAGTATCCGCTATGGATAACCAGACGTTTATCATGTCGGAGTAAACGCAGACAGAGACGCGATGGCACCACGGAGCGATGGATTCGATTCCTGACGAGGAGGAGGTCCACCAGCTGATTCGCTTGGGATTCGAAGGCAAACGTCATTGCATGGATGGAATGATATTCACGCCGATCTTTCGAGAAATTCATTACATAGGGAAAATCGACGATCTTTGAAATTTAATAACAGCTGATTATGAGAAGGTACTGTAAGAGTTATAACTACCTGATACGATTATTTTCATGAATACTGGGCACACATGTATATTTTTCTAATAGGAGTGATACGATTGTTTAAGACATTGCTTTGACTTTATATGCTTCGAATTTTGCTAGAATATGGCGTGACCATATGATATGGCAGGCATCATTATACGAAATTCTCACCATTGGTTGGCTTTATTAAGCAGATGTTTGGTCTTTTAGACATTTTTCCAGTAAGGATATTTTTTCATGAATAGTTTTTTTGTGTGACGAGTATTTCGAACTCGTGATCTGCAATTGATTATCTAAAATTACTTCGTCAGTTCATTGCATACTAGCGAGTGTGTATTATTCATCAGTAGGGATTTTTTCCATTGGATTGTTTGGAGATATTAAGATGTTATTCACTTTAGTGAATGAATATCGCTTTTATATGACAACTAGAAACTTGTTGATTCCTATCTGGTACATTCACTCATTTAGTCGTCGAGATGGGGTCTTTCGTATTTATACGATTGTATGGTGGTTACTCATCTTACCCATCGCTTAGGGCACTATCATGATTAGACGACGGGGCGAGGTCTTTCGTATTTATACGATTGTACGGTGGTTACTCATCTTACTTGCCATTGAGGGACTCATTTTTATCATCCGAGTGTACATGAGATTGTAAGTGATTCAAACAAGGAACTACTAGTCACATATCAGTCGAACTTTTGTTAAATAAAGTAACGATAAATGTCAACAGGGTTACATTTGTAATTCTTGTTTGCCAATCCAATATTTTGTTGCTATACTCTTTTGAGAGTAATTTCAGTTTAACAGCTGGTACAGCTGATGCTTTTGATGATTTTTTATAATTGTGTTTGATACCTTTGAGAAGGATTTAAAGTAATTGAATCTTGTAAGATGAATCATTAATGGTCAGATTTATTTTAAGGCAGATCAGTATTGCAGATTTTGATATGAGAGATTATAGCACATTGGTGTTTTTCTGTGATGTGAATTATGAGAATTGTAAGAGCATTTATGCTATTTGAAAGCAAATCTTGAATTACTAAGGTAATATTTTTCCAATTGATTAAGAAGTTGTCTAGATGTGATCAGATTAATTACAGTTATTGGAGATTGTGTGCGTTGATAATTTGAAGCCAGTTATATATTTTTTGTAGATCATGCAACATGGTTAAGTGAAGTTTGTGATAGGCATTTTGGGGAAGTTGCCAAGTGATAGTTGCAATGTTGCTAATGCATTTTGAAGCAGACATGAGGTTGTTGAACCCAGTCTAGCGTAATTGTTGAGATTCATGCTGTATGTGCTGAATATTTATGGAGTTTTTGTGGAATAATTGTGGTATTCAAATGTGATATTTGAAGAATTGAGGATATATAATGTCGTTGTGGGTAGTCAGATCCAACGTGATGTCGTGAAGGCAATAATATTTTTGGCATGAAAATTTAATACGAGATATAACTTGGAAGTGATAAAACTGTAAGACAACGTTCTATAAACCATATTAAACAATTTGTTAGGAAATTAAACAAATAAATAAAGTTGATAGTACAAGATTTTCTGAGAATAATAATTAATGAAATAATAATCTGAAATTTAGGCATATTAATGATCTGACCTAATGAAATAAACATCAGAATGACTAGATGAAATAATAAGAATCTAATTAACCAGAAGAATAAAATTTAAATACGTTGATAAATTAAATTTTGGAATAAATCAATGCATTAAATAAATAGATGAATTAAAGATTGGATGAATAAACTGATTTAAATAAATTAATAGATGATTGGATAGGTGATGAATAACTGAATTAGAAGGTGATAATTAATTAAAGAAGCTGATGATTAATGAATTTATATGGAATTAAAATAAATTTAATTGAGATATAATTTGAGGAATTGCAACTTGAGTTGAGGAATTAAACAATTTGTATTGATGATTTAAGATGATTTAATCTGAAGTAGATGATAAAATAAGAGTGTGTGAATAATTAGAAAGCATAATGAAGTGATGATAATAATTTTCATTTAAATGATTTAATGGTGATGAATTAATGATTCTGACAGGAATATGTAGAATTTTGAGATGAGAATTAATGTGAGAAATATTTAATTTTGATGATGATGATAATGATGACCAATGAGAAGTGAATTTTCTATAATTCACAAACAAGCAATTATGAATGACAATGTAAATAGTGTAAATTAATTATTCGATGTTTAGGAGCATTTGACTAACATGTTCAACATTTAAATTAAGCCATGCAAGCCATAAATACGTGATATTTAAAATATGTGATTATAATATGTGTATGTTTAGACAGATTAATAACTTTTTCAAATCCACATTCATGATGTTAAATTAAAGAGAAATTAGGTCTCAGGTTTCACAAATGTCAGTGACGAAAGACATAGTGCTACAGTGATCCTGAGAAACCAAGAGAACTTTAGAGATTTTTCTGTTTTATGTGGATGAAATATTTTTGATTAGAAAAGAGATGGTTCGATTTTTGGACAATGACAATTTAACGTTGGCATTCGACCATACTCTCAGGTAGGAGGTATATTTAAAATGTCTGTCTGACTATCAAAGTGAAATAAATTTGTTTTTATCTTAGTTGTGATCTGATGATGGTGTGATTTTCCTTTTTCTTTCCTTGTCTTGAGTAAGGCTTAACTAGGAAAGGAGGTGGTTTGCTAGGAATTCAGTTGATGGCGCCCATTTATATTTGCATTTATTTTTGTATTAAACTTAAGCCCGTAACGACCCTAGAGATACTTTGTCTCGTGTTACCCAACTGCTTTTTCGATAACTCAGCTGAATTTCCGACACATTCCTTATTTGACTAGAGGTTCATTTAACTCCGCTCTGTCCTGGAACTCCAGGAATGCGATGTTATAGCAGATGGGTCATCGCATCCCCAGGACGAACGGGTACAATACCAATTGGTTGAACGAAGTTGCTTTAAGTAATGAAGACAACAAACGATTCATTATACCCAACACATTTAATACTCTTGCTTGGGGAAACAGTCGTATTGACGACTATTACTTTACTTAAGTCTAATGATCACTATATTGTAATATTTGTAGTGTGTTTTATATTGTAATATTTTTTGTAAAAACTGTAAGTAGAATGTATAATGTTAGGCTACAGTAGTTTAGTAAAAATAAGATAAGTAATACATTTTAGTGTAAATTGTATGCTTTTGTATATTACGAAAAAGATTTTAAAAAATTTACTGAATGTGTGAACTAAACAAGGGGAATGTAAAAAATGTAAAGTGGAAATTGTAAATATCCATGTGTGAAAAAGTGAAATGGCTATCACCATTTTAAAATTAAAAAGGCATTGTAATCTGGTAAACCTCGTTTTTTTTCACAACAAAAATGTACAGAATGTGTAAACTAAACAAGGGAATGTAAAAAATGAAACGTGGAAATTGTAAATATTCATGTGTGAAAAAATGAAATGGCTATCAGCATTTTTAAAATATAAAAGATATAGTGATTTAGTGAACCTTATTTATATTTCACAAAAAAATGTACAGAATGTGTGAACTAAACAAGGGGAATGTAAAAAATGTAAAGTGGAAATTGTAAATATTCATGTGTGAAAAAATGAAAATGAAGAAATGACTATCACCATTTTTAGAATTAAAAGACATTGTGATCTGGTAAACCTTGTTTTTATTTCACAACAACAAAAATGTACAGAATGTTTAAACTAAACAAGGGGAATGTAAAAAAATGTAAGGTGGAAATTGTAAATATTCATGTGTGAAAAAAATGAAATGGCTATCACCATTTTTTAAAATAAAAGACATTGTGATCTTGTAAACCTTGTTTTTATTTCACAACAAATAGAGCTTTACAAAAATAGAATACAAAGAAATACCAATTCCTCAACCCTTTTCAATGTCCATGTCCACTCATTATTAACTTTCCTTTTATAACACTAATCACAATGACGACTGCCAACCTCTCTCCCAGTGAGACATCACAGAATGTCAAAAGTTGCTTAGCTTTTCAACGATACTTTATCCGCTACACGTCTTAATGCAGAATGACTGTGGTGATAAGAAAGGTGCATGCTTGATCCAAAGGATTAATAGGTATATCACTATGCTGCAAAGGTTCTTCAACACAAGTTCCAGGACTACACAAATAATAACCAGGTAGGTAGATTTCGAAAGTCAAGTATTGAATTACTTTGTTAATGACGCCATTGCCAGTACAGGTCTGGCATATCCTTTCCCATCGATGGTAAAAAGGTTTGATCTTCCTCCTCCTCTGTGGATGATGTTTGTTGTTGTTGCTTTTCTTCTTCATTACTACCGTGGTATGAGGAAACAAAGTCTTTACACTGACTTTTATGACCATGATACAGTTTGACTAGCTGACAAGTAGCACACTGTCGCATAGAGGGTATTTTTGCCATAGCCACTTGCTTATGGTGATCATAATCCGTACATGGTAGCAATTCACTTAACACAGGGTCTTGAGTCCATGATTTTGGTACATGTTGCCAGATTTCTTTCACTGCATTTGCTGCGACATAATAAATGAATGATTTTGGAAGAGCCAATAATTCTTCTTTAGTAAAACTGTCTAGTTTCTTTTTACACACAAAGAACTTTCCAATCGCTTTATCGGTAGCATCCCCTTTCTCCATGGTATCACGTTGATGTTTAGACGTCACTTGTAGAAATCTCACTGGTGTCATCCACAGGTAAACTTTTAGTTTTAATTTATTTAACAACTCCCAGCAGGCATTGGTGGATAGCCAATGAAACAATTGCCACACCTGTGCCAAGGCTTTATGGGTAATATTGTCACAGGGGCAGCGATCCATGAGTGTTTGCAGCGATGGACAGCCCATGTCCATTAAATCGATACATTGACAGTAAGACGCTAAAAATGGTTGTAGCCACTGACGTTTTTCACTACCTTTCACAAATATTTCATGGGCAGAAGACAAGTGGGCTTTCATGACCATGTCCAGGTGCTTATATGAAATGGTTCCTTGCTTCCAGTCTAGTTGCATATGAGTTTCAATCCACTGGGTTTGTTTACGGTCTTTATAACACAACAAATCAAACGCATAAGGTGGTTTAAACACCAAATGAGTAGCTTGTGATATCCAAAAAGTGGAACAATCGATGATGGCCACTTCTTTAAATATAAATTTGTTATCTCCAATTTTAAACCCTTGACAGTCGACAATCAGTGTACGCAACATGTTCACTCTTGTCTGGATCAAGTCCAACTGACCACAGACTGACAATTGTTCAGTAAGGTGTACCCATGTCATTTACTTACATTCCATTCTAGTAAAAGAAAAGAAAAACATCGAGTAGTCACTATAGAGGTTAGGATATGACAGGGGGGCATAAGAAATAATAATATAACAACAACAACCAATTTTGTTTATTTCATTATTTTATTAGCATAACAAGTTTTACATTCTTTTTTCATTCTAGGATAGAGGCGGTACCATCTCATACAACAAAAAAGTCTTTTGTGTTTATAGTGTCCATAACACCGATGATATCCCAATGTCTCTAAACTGGATGTTTTTAACTGTGAGCTGCTCACTGAAGCACTGCCGGCACCATAAAGTCCTCACGTATCATAACTTTTTTCATCACTCAGAGGCATGAGTGAGGGGTAACTTGAATGACAGGGTATATTACCCTCGTCCATTCTGCACAGGTAGGGGCAGGTAGGTGACCAGCGCTGATGTTCCTGCATGGGTTCATCGCTCTCTTGCCATTGGTCTAAGATGATGGGACAAAACACACATTTCACTTCATCTCTTCTTTTTAAATAGTAGAATCCAGCGGCTGCTAAGGCTTGAGGGTTTATAAAAGGCACCGACCACATCGCAAAGGTCTTGAAACGTTGTTCCTCAGATTTTAAATTCATGGATGTAACTTCTCTTGAGGCTTGAAAGCAAGACATGACTGAGTGGTTTGATTTGTGTTGACCTGCTATTTATACACTTGTCACTTGGTTGGACAGTGGATAATAGTTGACTTGTTTGTGATGAATAATCAAACAGTAGGCCGTGGTATTGGCTGGAACATTGTCACGCGTTTCAAAATCTAGTCGAATGTCAATATTGGATGGTTTGACAGACTCTTCCAAGTAGGAACAGTCAAAGACAATCAGTGGCGCCCTTGTCTTAAAAGATTGGGGTGACAACATTGCACAATTCTCTTTTTGATAATACGACCATCTAAATTTAGAAAACAAGTCGTACAGGGGGGCAAACTCATTTTTTGAAAAATCTAAATCCAGCCCTTCATAGGGAAACACAGCACCGTTGAGGAAAAGACGTGCATTTCTCAATTGCAGGTGATCAAATTGCGTGACATCTTTGGTTTGTTGATACTTGCGATTCGTTTGAAAACCCACAATCATGTAGAGAGGTCTCTCTGTATAGCGGGCTGTTTTTATAGACCAACTGTGTGTGTTGGTGGTGGGCAATAACGGGTACTCATGGAGGGCCCAGCTTCTAAATTCCATGGGTAGAGGTATATCTCTCTTTACCATTTTGAGTATGTCCAGTTTTTTTGCTATCGTTTAGGGTCACATGAGGCACTTTCCATAGCAAGCGTTGTAGTTGAATTTTTGAATCAATGGGGGCATTGTCGACTCCCTTGAGTGCATTATTATCACTCCTGTCTCTCACCAGATAAAGCACTTGCCTTGCGTTGACCACAATGCTCTGGTGATCTTCAGCAAAGCCTAAAATCAGTTTAAGAGGTAAATATCCAGTGAAGGTGCCATCGGTGTGTACCATCCAGTCATTGATCGAGTCAGGGCACCAACCCGCCATGCAAAGTGTTTTAGCTTCTTCCTCACTATAAGAGGGATATAGTTTCATGACACTGGAAATACCCACATTTCGAGTGCTACCCACCACGATATCGTTAATGACATAACGTACTTCAGAAAACAGGAAGGCGAAAGCATGGTTGGCTAACTTGGATGTAGTGGGTGTAGAACCATCGGCTTTGGTTAGCCGACCTTCAATCTGATTAACACTTTCATGTGGTTGAGTGTAAATATCTTGGTTGTTGATAACAAATTGAATTTCATCATTGTTATTGAGTCCAGGTGTTTGAGCTTGATAAGAATGCAGATCAATTCTTACCACTCCTGGTTGCTCCTCGATGTGGTTCGCTACCTCTAGAATAGAATTCATCGCGGGGGTTAATGTGGTAACCCAAATGCTGTAAAATCTGCTTGTTCTGAGATGTTAACGTGTATTCACGTGGTAAACAACTAACACCATTCCTAGACGGTGCTGTTGCTTTATATACAAACTTAATAGTGGTTTTAGCACCAACTTGTAAGTCACTGGTGTGGTAGAATCTAGATCAATGAGTTGTTGCTCTCTATTGATCAGTCTTAATGTTATATTACTAATAACATCGACAGCCACAGAATGAAAAAGCACCACTGGAGGGTTTTCACGAATAATATAGCCATTGGGCGATGTTACAATAAAGTCATAAAGTGAATGCGACGGTTCTTGATTGGTGTACACTTGACTAATAATATTACATGTCACCGACACATGATGGTCCTCAATGAATTTCACTTCATGGTCTGATTCATGTTTTTTGTTGGGCTCTAACACACGTGGTTTAAATCCTAGTAATGGATCAATGGAATCGGGGTGAGTTTTAAAGTCAATTTTGAATGTAGAAAAAATACTGCAGCGATGAGTGTTGGTATTTCATACAAGTTCAAATTTGCGCGTTCCATCGAGAAATGACTTTAAACCATATTCATTGATCAACACCACATAAATGTGTTCACAAATGTCATCTATCGTGTATCCACCAGAGTTCAGGGTGAGCACAGAATCATCATAGTAAAACTTGTTGTTCACATTTTCACGTATGTTGTATATTCGATTGTACGTTTCAAGAGAAACAAGTCCTAAACCATAAGGTTTTTCACTCAATGCGATAGGTGGGTAAAAGTCTAGACTCACTTCAGGTCCACGTCCATGCAGTGTAAACGTCTTACTTTCCACCGACATACTGTTGACGTTTTTGCTTATGTTGCGTCTTATATACAAAAATTAAACACAAACGTCCACACTGTTGGCTGTTAAACGTTTGCTCACGTTTCACATTATAATATATCTTGATCCTGTTTCTAAAATAGGCCACTAGTTCCATGGGTGGGGGCAAATTCCCAAAACTGTCAAAGTACCATACAGTAGATCCCTCTTTGACATAAGCTACATAATGTGTTCCAGGTCCTCGGTGATCATCCAAATTGACAACAGCACATTCATGTTTCCCGGGTTGTGAGGGTAATTGGTTTCGCATAAACACACCTCGAAAATGAGAAAGCTTTAGTTGTTTAGCATAGCTTTCCACTTGCTGATGCGTCAGGGCATGTCTTGCTATGGCTGAGGTTAAAGATGTTTTTTTCTTATTTCGAAAAGGTGAAATTCCAAATCCTTGTTGATAAAAGGCTGGCTTCAAATTGACATTTCTAGCCCCCATAACAATGGCCTCCATTGTTTCATTGTGTCGCTGACTTTCATTGAGTTGTTGCTTGCCCTGTTGCACGGCTTTAATGGTTTTTGCCACTGCACTGGCGCCGCCTAAAAGTGAACCTAGAGCAGCCAGACCAGCGAATAATGCAGGTAAAAATCCCGCTCGTTTGGGGACGGGGATCACTCGCCCTTGTTTTGAACCCTGTCGCTGACGTTTTGGAATAACATGTCTCTGTGCTACTCGAAGAGCTTTCCTTATGGTCAACACATTATTTTTTCTTTTTTTCTTTCGTAAGGGCTTGTCCACGAATGTCATAAGCCCAGGCTTTGCCAAGGACAGGCTCATATTTTTGGCCTTTCTCACTACATATCTTTGTTTCACCATGATGATGATGACCAACAACCTTTCACAAGAAAGTTTAAGTCACAACTAACATTAGACTGTTATTTCATGGCTGTATATTCCAATTCTACATAAAGTGGGAAATCATTTATGGTTTTTCCAGCTTGCTTTTCATTCCATGTCAACAGGAAATGAAAGGATAATTCGTCTCCTGCATTGACCATTTCATGGTTATGGACCAACATCCTATGACCATTTATCTCTATTTGTAAATGGTTCTCATCAGATATGGCATATTTGATGTGAATGGTTCCATTATAGTGTAGTCGATAGTGGCTTAAACCTGAAGCAAGCACATAGGTCAAGTGCTGGTCATGAACTAGCGGTATATGGTTTCTCTCATTCACAGGTTTTACATTTGTCAGATCCATTAAAAATACAGATGGGATAAATTTATAAAGCCTTTTCATTTCATAGGTCACGTATCGCTTGGTACAGACATCATTATCTTCTTGTGGGCCTTCCACGTGAATAATGCAGTGATGATTAGCGCTATAGCCATCCACCGTAAGCTGAGGCACTTTATCATAAAACTCATACACCTTGTTATCCACATACTTTTTTGTAGTAACGTCTGTAGGCACTTGAGGATGTTTTACATGAGTTAACCGCTTTCCTTTAAAGTCATAATCTCCTTGTTTTGTGCGTGGCACTACTGACCTATCCACATAGTGTTTATTAGCAGGATCTGTTTCTTGTTTAGGATCATGTATGGGAACAGACCTAGCTTTGACCATCAACGCACGTCCAAAGACATCCATCGTCATCCTGTAGTACGAGTCTACTGTTTCTGTGACAAGGCTCTGTGCGATGTATATAGACAGCCTGCTAGCCTCTCTAAGCCTTAGTTGAAATGAAGCTAATTAAGCAGTAAGAGTCATTCCCCGTGAGGGACATGGTTTCCCATCTCTGCCCCACATCACGTGAACAACGCCATGGTTCACTGTTTCCATCTTCCATTCGCTGCATCATTGTGGGACCTTCCGGCTGTGGAAAGACCAATCTTTTGCTGACACTTATTACAGCGCCCAATGGTCTGTGTTTTCAAAATATTTATATTTTCGCAAAATCTCTCTACCAACCCCTCTACGTGTTTCTGGATCAAGTCATGTCTGGATTAAAAAATGAGAATATGGGGTATTTTACATTTTCCACGCAAGAAAATGTTATTTCACCGGATGAGGTAAAGCCTGATTCACTCATGATTTTTGATGATGTATCCACTGAACGACAAGGTATCAATCAAAGCTATTTCAGCATGGGTCGACACAAACATATCGATTGCTTCTATCTTGGACAAACGTATTCTAAAATGTCCAAACAGTTGATTCGTGACAATGCCAATGTCATTGTTTTATTTCGCCAGGACGAGAGGAACAGTCGTCACATTTATAATGAACATGTGAATCCGTATATGACCTTTCAAATGTTTACAGAATTGTGTGGCAAGTGCTGGAACACACAACGTCATGCCTGTATAGTGATTGATAAACAAAGTGAACTCAACCAAGGGCGGTATCGCTTAGGGTTTGATCATTTTATTGCTATTTAAGGCACTGTATCATTCCCTCCCAAGTCATTTGTCACGACACCATGGCGTTAGAAGAGAGTCAATTGAAAAAGCATATCATTAGAGCAAAAAATACTATTCGTCAAAAGTTTCGTCAATTGAAACGATCGCGTGCGGATCATGCTTTGTTTATTCAACAACATTTAGCACCTCCGCTAAAAGCCATGTTGAAACCCTCTTTCAAGCCATCTGAAACGCTACCTACCGTTTCACAAGCCACTCAGACGCACCACGAGGACCCTGAGGAAGGGGAAGAGGAAGATTTAACTAGTGTTAGCGAAGTTGAGGATAATGAGGAACAAGTGTTTACGCCTCAAAAAAAGGCATCACCCCTTGCAGAGTTTTTAAGAAAAAGGAAATCCTTGGCCATGGTCGAAACCCCTTGCCCTTCCAGATCGTCTCCATTTTCACAACTCTTGGCCACCCCTCAACATAAAGCTCAACTGAAAAACATTTTAATAAAATATTATGGATCAACACTGGAACCCTATTTCACCAATCTATTTGTTGGAAACACAGATACCACATATGGCGTTCGCTATGAGGATGATAGTTTTAAAATTGGTGATTCATCGATTAAATTTAGTCGTACTAAAGTTGTCATTAAAAAGATCAACTATAAATTAACACCAGGACTGTTAAAGCTACTATTCTCCCGGACTCCCTCATCTCAAGATTATACGTCGGAGGACCTTAGTAAATATAAATTCATTTTATTGGATACCCATGCTCACAAAAGACAGTATGATCCCACTCAACACGTGAATGCTAATATATCCCAAAAATATAAAACCATCATTGCAAATATGTTCCCCACTATTCAAAGTGGTCGTCGTAAAGTGTCCGCTTCAGGGGTGACATTTAAACCATTAAAACCCCTTGTGGATGTTACCTACTGGCACAATCCAAATAAACTCGTCCAGCGACTACAGCTGTTGCATGCTTCACGTCAAGCCGGCCATACTGGTCACGATTGAGAAATTCAAGAAATTGAGGAAGAACTTCGAAATGCCAAAATTATTGTTTAAGCCCTCACCCATTAAAATGGGTATTGTTCACGAGTTGCATCGTCCAGCTAGACGTCACTATCAGCGACTCAAGGTGATTTCACAGGGTGTGGATGAACTTTGGGAAGCAGACTTGGTTGAAATGATTCCCTATGCTAACGTTAACGATGGTGTACGCTATATGTTGACGGTCATTGATGTTTATTCCAAAATGGCGTTTGTTGAATCTGTGCGTCGCAAGTCTAGCCCACTAGTCAGCAAAGCCTTTCAACATATTATTCAACAATCTAAACGTCAACCTCAGCTGCTACAAACCGACCAGGGAAAAGAATTTTTCAACAAGGATTTCTCCAGTTTTCTCAAATCTAAGGATATTCACCATTACACCACGTACAGCAATCTCAAAGCCAGCGTGGTCGAGCGGTTCAACCGAACATTGAAAACCCAAATGTGGAAAGCGTTTACCGCTCAGGGCACTTATCGCTGGTTGGACTTGTTACCTGAGTTAGTGTCACGTTACAACGACACCAAACACAGAACCATTGGGACCAAGCCACGACTTGTAACTAAAAATATTCCACAACTGGATAAACTGTTTAACCCCATAAAAACAGCAGACCCTAAACGTCATCGCCTTAACATTGGGGACCATGTTCGTGTGAGCAAATTCAAGTCCGTCTTCGACAAGGACTACACACCAAATTGGGGGACTGAACTATTTCGAATTCGTCAAGTCAACCTGAACAGTCCAGTCACCTATTTACTCGAGGACCACAACCATCAACCCATAAAAGGCAGGTTTTATCTTCAAGAACTTCAAAAACAGCGTTTCCTAAACATTACCTTGTGGAAAAAGTATTGAAACAAAAAGGAGATAAACTATATGTAAAATGGTTGGGATTTAGCTCAGCCTTTAATTCTTGGATTAATAAATTACATGTTGCGTGAACCTGTGTGTCTTGTATTTATTTATTTACTCATGTTGTACTTAACCTACAGTCCTATGTACAGTCCTCAGCTATACATGTATTATGAGCAATACATATTTCTTTCTCTCTTCACCTGTGTTCTCTCTTACACTAACCCCCCCCCCCCCCCTTCATCTCCCACCACTGTCAAAACAGGTTGTGACTTGTTAGCTCTTATCGTGCGCGTGTACAGGTGAACACCTGTGTGTTAGATCATATTACACATGAACTCACATTTTCTCACGTATGAAGCAAAACAGGATGTGACTTGTCTCACAAGGAGGACGGTAATAAGGTCATTTCACACGTGTTCACATGTATTTCGTCACTTTCCTTTCATATCGTTATCCCATTACAGTAGTGAGGGATTAGTGAACAACGTCAATTCAACACACACAAATGTAGTTAGGCCCTTTGACATAATTTAAATAAATTCATGGGCTAGTCCGTAGGAACCAGGCCAAAGGGACCCGTCCAAAGGGATCAGTCCAAAGGGACAAGGACTCGTCCACAAGGACTTGTCCACAAGGACTCGTCCACAAGGACTCGTCAACAATGACCTGTCAACAATGACCTGTCCACAAGGACTTGTCCACAAGGACTCGTCCACAAGGACCTGTCAACAATAACCAATCAACAGGGGCCCGACAGCAGGGGGCTCGTCAACAATAACAGGGGCTCTCACCTCAAGGCCTAACATGCCCCTCTTTGATTATTGGTTTGCAGAACAACGTTACATTCCATATCGGCATTCAAACTCTCACATGTTGCAATTGGAAAGAGAGATTCTCTAAAAAATTCAATTTCACCCCCTAGTAGGGTAGGTTTTATTTTTGGGGTGGAAATATATTGTCCATTGGAAAGGGGGTGTCAGCCCGAGTTCAACAACACCTCATTTGTTAAAATCCAACCATGCGTTCGAGAGATATCGCACCGCCGCCATCTTGTGTGGAGGGTGTGGAGGTGGAGGTCACAGAACCGCTACAAAACCACTACTATAATGAAGGACCAAATTATTACAGGACTTTGAAAATGTACTAAAACAGATAGAAATACACTACAAATATGTGGTATAAATTTCATTTGTATATCATGGCTAGGAGCCTGGTTATAAATTTTATCTAAAATAGCTGCAAAATGAAAGTGATTACGTGCCATGTGCCCAATGTAGGTGATACTTGTGTGTAATGATTATCAAGACTATATACATATTTTAGTGAAATGGTTATTATTGTTATAACAAAAATAATCATAATAATAATAATAATAATTATTATTATTATTATCATTAACATTATTATTATTTAATAAAAACATGTAATGATGATTTGCACAACAAGTTTACGTTTTGTTTTCGTTATGACTATTGCTTAGTAATGAACTCGAAGTTTAAGATACTGAGAATGACGAGAATGACATTTTGGTTTGATTTGGTAAATTTTGGCCAAGTATAAATATTTTTGAGTAATGGGCATCATCATAATTTCATTAAAGAAACGTACAGTAAGTTTAAGATTGCAGTTAAGAGAGGAAAAATCGCTACCCCAAGCCAAGATTTGACCTTCTCACGTGTCGTATTTTTGCTAGGAACAGCCATAGCAACACGGAGTGACGAGCAGAAACGACTGTGATTGGCTAATCAAGTTTCACAAAGTGCGAAGAGGGTTGAGATTTACCGCCCCTAATGAGAAGCTTGAGCTGAGTTTTAAGCTGATATTTTGGTCAAGAAGAGAGAAAATGTATTCTTAGAACTATAGAAATGTGTCTAAATTAATTAGAAGAATAATAGTCAAATTTAAAAGGAAGTTTGGAGACCATGTATTACAATAATAGAGAAGATTCAGTCCAGCGAATTGGCGGGGACACCCATGAGGCACCATGTCATTAGTTTCGATGTGGGAAGTGACGCGAACGATTTGATTGTCCTTGTGCGGAGAGCGAGCAAGAAGGCTGGACCTGTGAAGTGCGAGGTCTTGAAAGAAAGTCGTAATTAGCCGTCAGGAACATTGTGTATCGCCCTACCGCAGAGAAGCGCGTCCCATGGACAAAGCTCGTATGCCGAGTCCGGAGATTGGAACTTGACATTACAAACGTGCTCAGATATCAGGTTTTGTTCGAATTAACGACAAGAAAATTCACTAATATAATAGAGGATCATAATATACATATTCTGTGTGAATATAGTGGAAAAATTTTGAAGGTTTCTAGTCGTTTTCCTAGTGAATGTCTGTGAGAAGAGGAGTGCTCAACTCGCGTGGGAAGAGAGACATTGTGCGCGTTGTTTAAAGCAAGCTAGCAAAGGTCTGGCCAGGAAAGGAGGCTGACGCACTTGATTGTGTATGCGCATTCAGATAAAATTGACGGTGGACATTGACATTTATCATATCTGATATAAACGTATTTTCGAGATGTTATATATTCGAATGTTGAGGGGAATGCCTGACTACGTATATGAAGTGATCGTGATGCAGTTTTAAATCACGATGCGTAAGGAATATGACGTCCATTGACGGACTAGAATTTCAAGCAACCGATACTAAAATTTAATCGTCAGATTGGAGAACAGTTATTGCAATGGTACTGTTCATGTCTACATTACTGAAACATACCGTCACGTCTTTTTAACATTCTACCAGATCCGAAGAGAAACAGGCGATCTTGTTTCAAAACGTGAAGGTTGGTACAACCAAGCTGAGGAAGTATATGTTACGATTCGGAACCAGACGATGTTGTTCGAGCCACGACGATGCAGTTTTCAGGAGGATGAAGATGAGTTACTCTGAGTGTGGGATTACTGTTCCATACGGTAATTTTCACCACAAGTTCTGCCAGATTCATCATGAAAGGTAGAGAGTGATCTTCGTTCGTAGAAGTTGGTTGTAGTTGGCAGTAGTTAGAATATTATAGAGCATTTGGACCATTTCGCAATTTTTATTAATTCATTCTTCAGTGTAATTAATTTTGGAACTTCAGTATATTTTTCCATCATGAATAATTATATTTAAATTACATCGTTTGTGGATTCCTATCCACGAGATGGATATTGTGGAATTTTTGAACTTCGAATTTATACTTTAACGAATTTCAGTATATTTTTAAATATTCTTGGATTTATTTCGGATTGTAAAAATAATTGGGAATTTTATTGTAAGAAAAACATAGATTAGGGGAAGATTATGCGTTCATGAAACATTTTGTTGACGTTACATTCTACTTTATCGTCGATCTTTGAAGATTATTTTTGTATTATAGGAGTATAATTATACTTCGTATAATACATTCCAAGTTTGAAGTTACCTTAAATATATCAATGATTCGAACTATTTAACATTGTCCAGTGATATCATATCAGACGTTTGGAAAATTTACTACAATTATTTATAATTATATATCGGTGGATGAAGAACTGAACTTGGAGGAATTATTTCTACATAGCATTATTGAGGATTTTATAAAACCCCTTTGCAACATTTTATAATACAGTTCTGACTTAAGATTGCATTATAGCATTAAATTGATAACGACAGAGAGGTGTGATGTATGTTTATTTTTATGAAATATTTACGACCATTATTATAAATCGGATTAACAAGTTAAGTAAACTAATATTGTCATCAGTATTAAAAAAGTCGAGGATTGTGAATTATTTTAATATCTTGAGAAATGATACACTGCGTAAAACAATTTAAATTTGTATAACGAAAAGAACGATATGTAACAATTTGCAATAAGTAATAGCAACGGAAAACACAGTATTATATCATGAAGTAAAGGATTATTGAAGCTATAGGTCTATTATAGCAAGTTTATGGAATCATAATACCCATTTTACACGTATTATTAAGAGAATAGTTGTACGAGATGTTTAAAGAGGATGTTTATAGAACATCAATATTAAGAGAAAGTTATTATACGTATTGTGAACGTATACTTGGAAGGTATTATAATGTTACAACGGTGTGGATTTAAGAAAGAATATTTAGTGTAAATTATTATTAGTAAACCGACATATAGTTGAATTGACAAAAGTCAATTGGCGGAAAATATTTGTGAAAGGATAAGAAGGTGATGGATTTGATGATCTCTATTGAAATTTCTATCAAATATTATAACATTATCGCATGATCTGAACTTAATTGCTTGGCCATATTATCATGATTCTGAAATGAAACTCTATTAATGTGATAGTGGTAATTGTTTAATAACAAGTTATAGTTGACGCTAAGTAATAAGAGAAAGCATTGTAGTAGCATTGATGTAAGAGAAAGCAATGTAATGGATAATATTGTAGTGATGATGTAGGGTTCGGTGATGTTGTAAATAATTATAAATAACACTCAAACTAAATGTAAACAATATTTAGGAGTAATTAAGATGACAAAGTTAGTTAAACAAATAAACAGCTGATCAAAATAAATAATTATAACATTATTTTATTCTGGAATAACACGTTTAAATAAATATTTCTAATAATGGAATTACTTGAATTAATAAATAATTCCTGATTTAATTAATAATTGGTGATATTAATATTCATTATTATTTGAACTTTATTTATAATAATTCTAGAGATTTTTAATCATAATTAAATATTTCTTTAATTATTTGAAAGGCAATTAAACAATTTTAAGAACATGTGAGGAGAGATGTTCGAAAAACATGTTGATGTTTTGTTTACATCGTGGATGTTAACACTATGTGGTCTTATGCTAGATCAACCTTTAATTATTTGCATTAGTATTGGAAATTGGTGATAGTTGAGTAACGAGAAGGAATTGGAGGATTTATGCTAAATTAACAGTATCAGTATTTGTTTAAAACTTGTAGTTTCGGAAAGAGAGAGAAGTTAAGTGTGGTTTTAGAAACAGCGGATTTGTATTTACACTTAAGGAGTTGTGAACTTCTAACGTCAGGTGGACGTTCATAAACAATTCATTGTATACGGTATGTAATAGGCGAGTTCAGTCATTGTTTATGGAACTTATATGGTCTATTTGGGATCATTTCGTTGATTTTATTGGTTTGTTTATTTATTTAAATAAATTTAATTTCGTTCGTTTTGTAAAGACGTCTTGAATGATTTATGTAAATTATGGAGAGAGGTTGTGGTTTGGATCATCGTAGATTTAGTTATGCCCCTTGCTTTTCCCCATTTTCCCGAGAATGGTAAGTTTCTCGTACTCTCCTCTTATTTAGTTGGACCAGCCATGCTTATTTGTCCAAAACACAACCGAAGAACTGATATCCCCCATGTAGCTCTTTTTGGTAGAATTTTCAGGTTTATTTAGCCGGGAACCTCAAGATTCTCCAATCCAGCTGATCTTCGGTTTCGACAAGCGGCTTCAATGGTTTAAACGGGTAGAGTACGAAACCATGTGACCAGTGAATGCGTTGTAATATTAACTTTTATTTAGTAAATAGTTTTGAATAGTTTTCTTTTTAAAAGTGTCACTCTTTTTTTACTTGTGGTTGTAGTCATGAGGGGTTGTCAACTTGTGTTTAAAAACTATATATTGTACCCTTTCGAACATAGGACCTTCAGGACAGGATTCTATTCTCTGGGGTGGTGCGTTCCCATTTGAAGCTAACAACTGTCCTGGTATACATCATTTGGAAAATCAATAGGGCTGATTAATAAATGATCACACACAGAATTCAAAATCAAAGGGGAACAAATTTATTAACACTGGAAAAATAAAAATAAACGGAAAGAGAGAACAAAAAACAAAAATATTAACTCAGGAAAATCAATATTTAGAATAAGAAAATATTCAAAATTTAACTAATCTCAAAACAACCTAATGAATCACTAAAGTTTGGAATAAATCCAAAAGAAATAAAAAATATCGAAAAAAATGTTAAAATCAATCCAAATAATGCAAAAGATTTGAAAATAAATTAAATATTGACAAAAACTCAAAAATGAATAATTAAATCCCAATTAAATTAATTACACTCCAATTAAATTAATTAAACTTCAATTAATCAAAGATCAGTCCAAATAACTCAATGAATCAAATGATATCCAAATTAATTTATTAAACACTGATTGAAAAGTGAATCCCATCAATTATCAACAATCGATTATCAATCAATTAATTCAATTTCTTAATTAAACAAATAACTAATCACTTATCATATGCTCAAAATGACAATCGATCTGATCTGACTGTAATTAGTATTCACTGAAATACATTCCACATCTGTGAGCTCAATATTCAAATATCATGGCAACTTGCCGCAGTCTACCATTAAATTAATACAACAACAATTAAGCCGTTCGCGTATCCATCATTAATATAGGGCTTCCATAATTATAATATTCATGAGGTAATTATTTATAACATGATCTGGCAACATGGCCTATATGATTCCTTATGGTGGATTAAGATACTCTCACCAAATCACAATACTCAAGTATCCATATTCACAAATACAAGCTCTGCCCTTCAAGTGGGTATGAAATTTGGTACACTATCACCTTTGAGCTCTTAAGCATACATCAATGCGTACTTGTTACTACCAATTGGCAATTTCACACTTATAAGACCTCAATGGGATTTGAGTATTAGATGTTCTACACTGATACTTAAAATAAACACAACTACATCAGAAACATGATCATTCAAGGATTGAACTCAGGACTCTTAACAATGAACCGGGTCCTGAACTCAACACCGTCTGTCAAACGCTTATGGGCGTGTGTATAACTATACTACTATAATACACCCGAGATGCTTGCGAATATCATAACAAAAAAGTACGAGCTTACCGTAAGGTAAGAACTAAAAAAAAAAGTGAATACCAACATGTATGCAGAAAACTGCATATTCCAATGCTTAAAGCATCCTTTGTTCACATTCCGCACCTTAGCAACTGTATTTAAAACAACGGTGTGTGTATCTGTCAACGATGTCTCCGACCCTGCAAGAAAACGACATGACACAAAATGTATTTACAGGAGAAAGCGTTAACAGGAAAATATATACACTCGTAGGCCTCAAAACAAGGACTCTCACCTACCCTTTTTCAGAGCACGGCACGTTCGCAAACGCTTGCTAATATCTGAGAGAGCAACTGTCCTCACGAAACAGAAAAATAATCCTCAATTTAAGTTCCACTATAATAATTGCGACATCAGTATTGTTATTATTATTATTATTATTTCCTCACTCATGGGAACACTAAATCTAGGTTTTTCATTAACGAAAGTCTAACGTCATTTTACAGGGAGCTACTATGGAAAACTAAAAATCAGGCCAGAGAAAATAACTGGAAATTCATTTGGGTTAAAAACGGCAAAACACTAGCGCGAAAAAACGACGAATCTGGTATATTAAGAATCTCCCGTGAGGAAGACATTAACAAAATTAGGTAACCCCCCTGCCAAAAAGAAAGAATTATTATTGAATTATTATATTAATTGATATTATGAACAGTTGGGACAGCAATATAAATGTTTCTGGAATACAAAATGAACTCACATTTCACAATATACCCGATTTCATCGAAAATGGTAATAAGACTAGAAATAATGCTGAAATCAATATCCTCTCTCTAAATATTCAATCTATATCAAAAAACTGGGATTATTTAACCATAACCTTAGGCAAGAAAATTAATGATCTGGATATTATTTGCTTAACAGAAATTAACATACTTGAATCTAATAATTACCTATTTACTTTGGATAATTTTAATGTTGTATTTTGTAATAGAACAAATTGTAAAGGAGGAGGCATAGCCATATATGTAAAGAACAACATGGCTATTAGAACACACAATTCATACATTTCCAATACTCATGAATCAATGGTAATAGAAATACTTCACATGAACAAAAAGATTGGATTAACATGCATTTACAGACCACCTAGCACTAACATAAATGACTTTCTTGATGAACTGGAGACACATATAACACAACACACTAGTAAGTACAGCGAATACGCCATTTTAGGAGATATCAACATTGATACTTTATCTAATGACATCAGTCTATCAGCTATCAAATATACAAATATTATGGCAACTCATGGTTTCCTACCACTTATCACTCAATGTACTCGTTATGATCCAAATTTAGACTCGAGATCATGTATTGATCACATATACTATCGTAGCAGACTAGATCAATATACTTCTGCAGTCATACAATCAGATATCTCTGACCACTACATAACATATGCAGGTATTTGGCCAAAAAATGATAAGACACAATTACAAGATAATGAATCGTACATTACGCTAATGAACGATACTATAATACACACAAGCCTTAACAACACAGACTGGACAGATTGCCTTGAATTAAAAAATCCTAATGACATATATAACAATATAACAACCAAATTTAAGGAAATCTACCAAAAAGCATCTTACATAACAACTCGTAAACACAGAAAAAGCAAACAATGGTTCACTTATGACCTAAAAATACAATGTAAGGAAAGAGACAGACTTTACAAAACAATGCTCAGAAACAAGGATAATATTACAATAGAAAATGAATACAAAGCTTTCAGAAACAAATTAAATAAGCTAATAAACAAAACAAAACATCAATATTATAAAAATAAGAGAAATAGTTCCAAAAACGATAATAAAGGAATGTGGAAAGTCATTAATGATATAACAGGTCGGAAAACACAAACTGTCAATGAAGTCATAAACAAACATTTAATATTACATTATACTAACGAAGTGATAGTCAATAAATTCATCAATACCTTTAGTGAAAAAATAAACAGCCTAGCTCATAACTGTAGTATCAGCATATGGCAATCAAATAGAAACACATTAATGAATTCCTTTACATTACTTGAAACTGATGAATATGAAATAGAAAACATAATTAAGGAATTAAAAACAGGCAAATCGCCTGGGGTAGACAATATACGCTTGAAAGACATAAAGGCAACATCCAAAAAAACTATACCAATCATAACACATCTCATAAAGAAGATATTCGAATCAGGCATAATACCAAAATATCTGAAATACACAATTATTAAACCAATATATAAGAATGGCGATCACTTAGACTTCGGCAACTACAGACCAATATGCATTTTATCAATCCTCCACAAAATTATGGAAAAATGCTTGGATATGAGATTGAAGAATTTCCTAAATAAATATGATATTTTAAAGGGACACCTGTACGGTTTTAGGAAGGGGAAAAGTACTGAACTACTCCTGGCTGAATTTGCCAATGTAATAAATAATGCCTTAAATAAGAACAATCACATAATGGTACTTTTTCTTGACTTTTCTAAAGCATTTGACAAAATAAATCACAATAAACTACTTGCAAAATTACACGATATTGGAATAAGAGGCACGACTTACAAACTATTTGAAAGCTATCTGAAAAACAGGGAAATGGCAGTTATGGTCAATAACACTATCAGTGACGCAGTAGAAGGAACACAAGGTATCCCTCAAGGCAGCATTATCTCACCTACACTATATAACCTGTTCGTAAACGACATGAATGAAGCCATTAAACACAGTAAAATATTTATTTATGCTGATGACACCACTATATATACCATACATAAAGACTCTAAAACAGCTTTTGATAGACTTCAAGAAGACTTCAATAACATCACAAGATGGTGTCATGACAATAATTTGTATATAAATACAACCAAATCTAAAATAATGCACATCAGAGTTGATCACTTCACACAAGAAAAATACAAACTAACGCACCACAGCTTATCATGCATACACCAAAACATCCTGGCAGGTTGCAAATGTAACACCTTCATAAATAGTACTTCGATACAAAAATACCTAGGAATTACCCTTGATGAACACTTTAAAATGAACACACACACACAGTAAACATAATAAAAAACCTAAGAGCAAACCTCTACACCTTCTACAATCTCCGTTTTTATGTAGATAGGAAAACTTACAAAACAATTTACAGTGCTCTGATTGAAAGCAAATTAAGATATGCTATAGCAGCTTGGGGAAATCAAAACACAACTTTAATTAATAATCTTCAAGATAGCCAAAACAGGTTCTTTAAATATTTCACTGATATCCCTTATTTTAATATTAAAGAGTTGTTTCAAATTACTATACTGAATCTCTACTACCATGATCCAAGATTCAGGCATAAGGTCTCTCACAACATACAAACAAGAGCCATAACAATTACTAAACATGTTAAACCTTTATGTATAAATAGCTATGGTTTCAAGAGACTAGATTATATTATACCATCACTACTTAATGAACTACCACCTGGACTGACAAACATTAACAGCAAACAACTAGCTTTAAGTCGCATTAAAAAATATTACTTAACCAAACATTAACTCATAAGATAAATTTATTAATATAACTACCATAGTGTAATTTTTTGTATCTTTAATTATTTACATTATTATTTTATCATTAACATTACAAAAAAAATGCATGCACTCTTGTATTGAAATATAATCTATATATATGTTGTAAATAATAATTAATATGTCTCACAGATAATCTGTACTGTCATCAGATTCGTGAGACATATCACAATAATGTAACATAAATAGTATTTAATAAATAAATTAAATTAAATTAATTAAATTATTATTATTGCTATCACTGCTGTAATTATTATTATCACTATTAATTACTACCGCCGTGATAGAATTTACTATCCAAAGTTTACTGGATAACTATACCCTAAAATAAATTCAGTCTCGAAATCAATGAATAATTACCATTATTATTATTATCATCAAGATTCATCTGATTATTAATCCATCCCCAAACAAAATCTTCACAACAGAGTTGGGATGCGAAAGGTTTGTGGATTATAGTACCCTCACATAAACCAATCCTCGACTTGACATCAAATTATTATTATAATTACTATTATTATTATTATAATCATAAACATAATTATTATTATAAAGAATGCCTTTATCATAGACTTGGATCACAAGGTTTGTGTATTACATAACCCTTAGGTAAATCTGATCATGAATTAGTACTATTAAATGAATCTAAATATTACACATGATTCCTTCTGACCCGACAGTCAGCTCTCTACATCGGGACATGACTGTGAAACTCAGCCTCATTAAGACACGAAAGATCCCGTTATGGGAAGGGGAAAGGCAGTGTACGACCTTGGTACACACCACCGTACCTCAAACACCAAGTGGTAGGGGCTATTAACTTGCACTCTCCACAAAATAACAGGCGAAGTGAAATGCAGGGAGAAAACAATCTCACCATCTAGGTAGTTATTGGTACGAACTGAGTGGGAACTTACCTTAGAGCAATCTCATTATCGTGGTCACATTCATCATACGAAATAACTGTAGGTGCACCTTTGCCATACCTGATCCTTTGGGCATGCTTAATATACATTTCTCACCTCTTTTGCTTTACAGTTGGCAATCGAGTCACATATGGTGGTGTCACCTGCAACTTCTTTTACCTTTTTCAATACCACAATACCATTTTATTTATTCATTGTAGAACCTCCGGGGCCTCACGGAACCTCCCGGCATAATATTGACATACCACTTACCTATTTTCCCATTAACATACCTCGATTTCTCCGATGTTCCCATTGCTCCCAATACACTTAAACAAATACTCTAATAACTTCTCCCACTCAATACCATACTTACCTGTGTTATCTCAAGAGAGACGCATAAAAATCATCCCTGACACAGTTCAGGGTGCAACCAGATGAATAATTACCACCATGTGTGTCGAAATAACAGCAATAACATAAAAATCCTCCCCTTCTATCCATACTCAATATTATTAGTATTATTCTTCCCGATATTATTATTATTATTATTATCCCTACTTAATGTCATATTTATTATTCCCGATATTATTATTAACAACCTATGTTATTATCGTGTCTATAAATTGTACATTTTTAAATCTCTCTCTCTCTTTCCAAATCTACGTGCTCTGCTCTTTCTGCCGTCTCCGTTCCTGGGCTGAAATACACACATCATAATGGGAAAGACACATGTATTCCTATCAGTATGTACAATTCGGCGCGGTTCATGAACAAATATCATCGCTAAGCATCTTCAGAACTAAACAAACAGCCTTCCGTCGTCACGGATGCAACTAACTTAACACAAATGATACATAAACTCAAACTCTAATATTACTCTAAGATAATACCTATTCAAGTATCAAACTATAAAAAAACACGACCCATAAAACTATGATTTATAGATAATTAATGAAAATCAATACTCATCATGTTTCCACCGCTGGCCGTCGTCCTCTCCAGCATAGACGTCGGCAACCCTACTCATGTGCCTTTTACATCATACTGGCACCACACATGACCACATACAATACACTATTCCAATGAGTGATTAATAATCAAAGTTATCACCAAATTTCACTTGCTCTTACACTAAAAAATATTACACTATCACTCTTGTACGGTAGCTATACTCTAGTATCCTATCCAACACACGAACGTTGTGACACAATACACTGTTCATATACAATCGGGCTAGGATTACGCAACACTCGTTAGACCATGTGCTTATTCTTCTGTCATTTCTCTATTCACACGCGTCGGACTAGCAATCTCGATGCGCTCCTTCTACCAACTGTTCTTTCACAGAGCTGTCCCTATTCCAATAGCTAGGGTTCGAGTCTCGAGTGATCAACTGCACACATTCCAACTTCTGCGACTGACAACACTGTTTTTACAGCTATACAGCCTGTGTTAGTTTGCAACACTGCAGGCTCTTCCTGGTTACTAATGTTTCTCTGAAATATTCAACCTACAGCCCTGAGTTGAACTAGCCATTTACATACAACTGAGTGGCATTGTCTGTAGCGTGAAAACTGCATGACGACTGACTGTAATCTGACTTATTGTGAGAACGTGAAACTGTTTATCAAAACTGTGTCGAACTGCACTGTGGCGCACTGCGAACACCATAACAGTCTCTGGCGTATTCGCAAAACTATAAACCCGCTGACTGGCAAGAGTGTCGACTGTTAATTCACGCACTGAAGACAAACTGCACTGGGGCTGACCGCCCACTGTCGCCTTCTCGCATAGAATCTCGTGAACTCCCACGTGCGTAAAAACTGTCTCCTACAGAACTGCGCACTGACAACTAACAACTCACAACTAACTAACTGGACTGCGCGGGGGTGAAATATATGAGTATCATTAACATGGCGGCTAAGCGCCTGAAGATTAATCCACAAGCAAGAGCTCCGTATTCCAAGACTTCCGTCCTAATACACTGTGTACACATTATTCGCGATAGTAAGGCCCATTCAATCTCTGGATTATCATCGATAATCGATCGTAAATTTAGGAGATATCAATACTGCGTCCTCCGAACTACTTATGGTGAAATGGACGCAATCTCCACTCCCACAACAAAACTCTCCAACCTAGACTGCTCGCGGAAGGAACTCATTTCTGGATCATTGATTTATTAATTCCTTGATGACTTAATTATTCTGTTCATTGGCAAAAATTCTCTGATTATTTGTGGATTATTGAAGTCAATTGTTCGGTCCTGGGTGCTGCCGTATCGTAGAAATAATTAATTTAGCAACTTAGGGGTGTGGTGTAACCAAATACTACGTACAACAGAACTTTCTGGAACAAAATCTGATGCAAGCCCCTTGGAAGTCCTGGAGCGTACACTTGCGCTGGTAAATGCGTGTTATGGAAGCATGTTCTCGACTCGCCTTTGTCTGTGGATTCCGTTCGACGTATCTCTGGTTTGTCAAGTGGCCTGTTGCATGACTTGCCCTAATAATATTGCAGCAGAGTTTAATATGATTAAAATGACGTAAGATCAGGTTTCCTTTCCCCCTGCAATTCGATGCTCATTTAAACGCTGTTTTTTTAGCACCACTGAAAAACATGCGAACTTAGCCTATGGCCGTGGGATAGGGGCACAATATGCATATGAAAAAAGTAAAGAAGGTAAATTATTCATTAACCTACAAGCGTCATAAGCATGATTCTATTGACCTAACTTAAGGCTAACAAAAACTTCTCCAATCAAGGTGAACTTAACAATATTACCTTTAACCTACGTGCGTCAAAGCATGGCTTCCTATAAGCAGGCCTTGTCCATAGCGGAGCGTCAACGCCGCACTCTCGTCTATGTGTGGCGAGCAGTAGCATGTTGATGAATGTTGCTGAACTTGCTAGTCCACATAAAATTGGATATATTCTTTTATCGCTCGCAGTTCTTTCAATTATGTTCAAGGTAGACCCGAGAGCGAAGGCTAATCATCTGGGAAAAGTAAGTACAGCTCCTAACACAACGTCGTTATTCTATAATATTAAATGATAGTGTTACGTACTACCCTCCTTCAGCACGTTCGTTCGTTGGATCAAAGAAGGTAAAGCACAACACAAATGGTCCTTTAAAGAAATAAAAGCTGTATTGCTGGTCTAGAAAGATACACCACACAATAAGCAAATAGAAACAATTGGCAGTCTTACTCAAGTTTGCTCCTTGCGGAGGACAATCACCCCTTTCACTTCTCAAGCAGCTAATCCTCCACTAATTAGACCCGTCCTCGGCTAAAAATAACCACAATTCTTCCTCAAGTTCACAAGCCACAGCCTGTTACTCTCTGTTCTTGAATATTAAACACTGTTTCGCAATTCACACGTCCCCGTAATACCACTATCGCACAGGCATGAACACACTCCTCAGAACTCAGTCCGTCCCTCGCTGGCCAGGTCGTTTTATATAGCGGGGCTGGTGACTCAATGGATGCTTCCAGAGCAGACCAGGATTCGCGGTTACTCGAGAATTCCATTACCGGGTGGGCCGCGAAGTTTCGAGACGGTCTCTTTGTTACTGCCTGTCATCTTGTTGCGCAAACCGCTGGTTAACACAGGAGCGGGGGGGGGGGGAGGTAGCCCGGGGCGGCCTGTGAATAACCCGGCGAGGTGATGAAGCAACCGCGCAGTCGTAACTATATCCCCTTCCTAAAAAGCTGATCGCCCCGATCAGTCATTGGTCGTCTGTGTTCCTCCGTAGGCTGCCAGGCGATCTTGTTGCACGATCTTCATATTCCCACTCAGGCTCCGCTGGATCCTGTAGACGACATCGTTGATCCGTTTCATGACTCGGTACGGGCCCTCCCAGGACTTCTGCAGTTTGGGTGCCAAGCATTTCTTCCGTAATGGGTTGAAGAGCCAGACCTGGTCGTCCTCAAGGAATCCGCCGGCATCCGTCTGCTGGTCGTATCGGGTCTTCATTCGGTCGGTCTCGATCCACAGTCTCCTCCTTCCAAACGCGTGCACGTCATCCACGTCGACCAGTTCTTGACAATACTGGCTTACCGGGACCCGATCATCTCCAGGTCAGCCGTAGGCAATTTCGACAGGAAGACGGAGTCCCGTCCCAAACATGGCCCGGGCATGTGTGCACCCGGTGACTTCATGCACGGCGGCGCGGTAGGCCAGGAGAAATAGTGGAAGATGTTTGTCCCAATCCCTCTGGTGCTCTCTGACTACTATCCGGAGATGGTTCTGGATGGTGCGATTAAATCGCTCTACCATCCCGTTGGATTGAGAGTGTAGCGGCGTCGTCCTGGTCTTCCGGATTCCCAGCAGCTGTCATAGGTTCTGGAACACCCGCGACTCGAAATTCCTCCCTTGGTCGGAGTGCAGCACCAGGGGTACTCCGTACCGGCTGATGAATTCCTTCACCAGGGTGTCTGCGATCGTCGCTGCCTCTTGGTTAGGAAGTGAATACGCCTCTGACCATTTGGTGAAGTAGTCACTGACAACCAACATGTAACGGTTCCGTGCCTCGCTCAACGGGAATGGCCCAGCAACATCGATGGCCACTTTCTCCATGGGGCCGCCCACTTTATAGGTCTTCAGTGGGCCCCGTCGTCTTCGTTATGGCTGCTCAATCGTGGCACCTCGCGTAGTGGTTCTCCACGTCTGCTCGGCTTCCAATCCAGTAGAACCGCTCTCTCAGCTTCTCCACGGTCTTCTTTATTCACAGGTGTCCACCAGATGATCCTCCATGGTCATCCTTCAGGACTTCCTCCGTCATAGCCTTTGGAACGACGACTTTTTCCCGAGATGTCTTCCCGTCGGTGCTCTCCCAGGCACGGCAGATGAGGCCATCCCTGACAACCAGCGAGTCCCACTGCGTCCAGTAGGACTTAAACTTTGGGCTGAAGTCGTTCACAATGTTCCACCCGGGTCTGGGAACACAGGCCTTCTTCCATTCGGCTATCAGTCCCAGGTCATCATCTTCCGCTTATGCCCGCGTGAAAGATTCGCGGCTCCAGCTCTCTTGAAGTTCCACGGTAGTCCTTCGGCACTGTATCCCGGTGTTCTGTTCCTTTCTGGCACAGAAGGTGCAGTCTTCGGGGCACGGTCTTCGTGACAGGGCGTCGGCGTTAGAATGCAGTTGGCCTTTCCTGTATTGGATCTCAAAGTTGTACTGTTGGAGCCTCTCTAACCACCGCGCGAGTTGACCCTCGGGCTGCTTGAAGTTCAGGAGCAACCGCAGGGATGCATGGTCGGTCGTGATGAGAAATTCTTGCCCGTACAGGTACTTGTGGAAGTGTTCAATGCTCTTCACGATGGCGAGCAATTCCTTCCAGGTAACGCAGTAGTTCCTCTTTGGCTTCGACAAGGCCTTGCTGAAATATGCCACTATTCTCTAATCGCCTTCCACTACTTGCGACAGGACTTCCCCTATACCAAACTTGCTGGCATCGGTATCGACTATGAACCTTGTTCCAGGTCTGGGATAGGCCAGAATAAGTGCGGTGCACAGAGCCTGCTTGAGTTGATCGAAGGCATTGTGGCATTCTGATGTCCACGTGAAGAGTTTGTCCTTCTCGGTCAGCCGATGCAGTGGTTTGGCGATGTCGGCGAATCCTCTCACGAAGCGACGGTAATATGTGCAGAGTCCCAGGAAGCTTCGTAGTTGGGACTTGTCCTTCGGAACTGGCTGTCCCTCCGTTACTTCGTCACACGGACTTGGACTGCCGGGGCTTGACAACTGTCACAAGCCAACCTTTGCCTCTCAATGTTGGCTAATACTCGTCTCCCTGGGCCGCGCGGTTTTCAGGCGGCTGATTTCCCTACGGAGACCCTCGGCAGCGGCGATCACCGTAGTCTTTGTTCAGGTGGCCTTTCTTACCGCAGGTCCAGCAGGTCGGTAGTCCTCTTCCGGGCTGCCTCTCCGTGTGTCTTTTGACGGCGTCGTTGTTAGTGGTGCCGCGACTATTGAAGATCCAGCCTAGCGCCTCCATCATTTCGTCGGCCAGGGGCTTGGTCTCGTTGGTTTTGGCTGCTTCGTCGGCGTCCACTTGACGTACCCGCGCGTGCATTCTAGATGCCTGCTTTGCCGTCTCGAACTCAAGTGCGTGGCTCAGCGCATCTGCCAGGGTCTTATTGCGCGCGAGTTGCAGTGCCTGTTGAGTGTCCGAGTCCCGTAGCCCGTCGGTGAAGGTCTGCGTCGCAATTTGCTCCAGACGTTTGGCCGGCGTTGTAGGGTAGGAGAGACTTACGTCTCGAACTCCTGCAGGGTTTCCGTGTTCTTTTGTACCTGAGTCCGGAGCTGCATCTGGTAGGCCTGCTGATGATGGCTATTTCCATATTGGGACTCCATATGCGCGATTAGTGAAGCGTAGTCCTGAGACTCGGTCAGGATGGCCTGAAGGACATTATGGGCGTCCCCTCTCAGTGCTACAATGAGAGCTGTAGCCTTTTCCGTGTTTTTCCAGTTGTTTACGGAACAGGCCGCCTCGAACTGACGTATGTAAGTGCTTCACGGGAGCTTTCCGTCGAAGGATGGATGCGTCACTCAGCTCTCTCCCGTTCCTGACATTCCAGGTGTAACTGTGGGCGGCCGTCGGCGCAGCTCGGCAACTTCCTCTTGTAGAGCGTTGAATCTCTTTGCCATCCCCTTCCGCAGGCGTTGGCGCAGCTCAGCAAATTTCTTTTGTAGAGCGTTGAATTTCTCCTCCACCCCCGTCGGCGGGCGTCGGCGCAGCTCGGCAACTTCCTCTTGTAAAGCGTCAAACTTCTTTTCCACTGCCGTGACTTCCTCACCTAGACCCTGTTCTAATTTCTTTTGAATTTCCTCTAATTTCGTCAGCAGACACTCTTCCAAATTTTTCTGGCCATCCAGAAATTTTGGTAGTCAGGTTCTTGGCTAAATTCTTCTGGCCGTCTTCCATCTTCTTCAGGTCCTCCGCAAGATTCTTCTGGCCATCATCCACCTTCTTCAGGTCCTCCGCTAACTTTTTGGACCATCTTCCATCTTCTTCTGGCCGTCCTCTAATTTGGAGGTTAGGTCCTCGGCTAAATACTTCTGGCCGTCTTCCATCTCCTACAGGTCCTCCGCTAACTTATTTTGACCGTCAACCATCTTCTTCTGGCCTTCTAATTTGGCACTTAAGTCTTCGGCTAAATTCTTCTGGCAGGCCTCCATCTTGGTTTCCATGCAATTTAACTTGTCTGGTAGTAGTTGTATTTGCGCATGCATTTTAGTTGATTGTCTTTTGATGGGTATGCACTCACATGAGAATTAGAGAACTGTGGTAAACTGACCTGCTCCAGTTTTGAACCAGGACCTTCGGGTGTTGTGTTTGTGCTTGGGTTCGTAATCCGGCTGCTGACACCAGTTGTTACGTGCTACCCCCATGTAGCACGTTCGTTAGTTGAATCAATGTAGGAAAAGCATAACACAGATGGTCCTTTAAATAAATATTAGCTTTAATGCAGGTTTCACAATTCACACGTCCCCGTAATACCACTATCGCACATGTATGAACACACTCTTCAAAAATCAGTCCGTCACTCGCCGGCCAGGTCGCTTTATATAGCTTCCAGAGCAGACCAGGATTCGCGGTTACTCGAGAATTCCATTACAAGGGTGGGCCGCGAATGTTCGAGACGGTCTCTTTGTTACTGCCTGTTTTCTTGTTGCGCGAACTGCTGGTTAACACAGGGCCAGGGGATAGCCCGGGGCAATGTGAATCATGCGGCGAGGTGATGAAGCAACCGCGCAGCCGTAACAATAGTAAGCTCTCGAATTTTATCGCACGTGGTTGCTCTTCTGAATTGTTCCGAAGCTTCATGCATTTTGATTTTTAAGCTTCATACACTTGTTAAAATTTACATGTGTAGAAACAACATTCGTACGTTGATACTAGCAGAGCCTTTATTCTCGTCAATAATAAGTAGGCCTACTTTCGATCGACCATGACCTACGATAGCTATTTTTCTCATGTTTGCGTTGGCATTTAAGCAGTGTAAGTTAAACAGATACACATAAATCCATGATATGGGCGTACGTATTAGTTACTATAACAGAGATAGCGATTTTTGCATGAGGAAGTCACCTTCGTCTATTTCTTTTTCGTATGATGTCAGAATAAGAAAGCCTGCTGGAAATGACAGACATGAATGACGGAGAGGCAGTCTATCGAACTACTTACGGTACTGTAATTTATTAGCAGAGGCAAGAGAAATCTCAGAAGTCTAATGGTGCTTTATCATCATCATGATCATTTTATTATTATTATTATTATTATTATTATTTCGAACCCATATTATTGCCGTTTCTACGGGGCTGGTGTTGAACCAAGTTTTTTTTTGTGGCGAATGGTTTTTACGGCCGGGTGCCCTTCCTGATGGCGGTCTCACCAGGATAGTTAATGAGAGATACTATGACTGAAACTGGGACAAGATTTCGATGGAGGCGTCAGTGGCTGGCATTTGCCTGGAGCTAAAAATTTGAAATCACGGAAAACCATTTCAAGAACGGTTGACGATGGGATTCGAACCCACTGCTCTTTCAATTCCAGGGATAGTCAGGTCCCAGAGCCTTGCGGCATTACGTGAGTAGCTACCCTGGTCGATAGGCCTATTATTATTATAATTATTATTACTATAATTATTATTATTAATATTATTATTATTAATATAGACAGAGTATACTTATTTCGATTTTCTCAATTTCCACTGTGGCTTTTTAGGATAATTTGTTTTCATGCAACGTACCGGTATCAATATAACAATTCTGCCTTTCCTGTTACCTTTAGATGCCGGACAGATATGTAGCTCCAGGGTGTATGTCCAATTATGACAGCACTAAGAGTGAAGGGTATGTGCAATGTTTCATGTTCCCAAAAGACGAGGAAACACGAAAATTGTGGCTTTGAGCTATTCCCCGAGAAAACTGGGAACCATCTGAAAGGTCAGTTGTGTGTATTAAGTACTTTCATCAAGGTGATTTAGAATTCACAGAAGTGTATCTGGACGAAAATGGAAACAGAAAGGAATTCAAACGAAGCAGAGAAAATGAGGATACTGTTAAGCTAATAATTGCAATTGCATCGAACATTCTTCTGAACATTTACTCCAAAATTATGACAGGCGCATCGAGTAGGCCTACTTCAAGTGAAAGTAGAAAATTGTTGCCACTAATGTGAAGTATTTATTTGATTCTTGACATGTTTCAATATAAGTTAAATGTATATGAAGTAATTTTATCATTTTTATCGTTTTATTGGCTAATTATAAAATAACTTACATCAGAACCTACAGTACATCTACAGTATACGTACCTTCCCCGTCCATACCTATTAGTGAATTTCTTTCCAATAACCCGATTTCAAATTAATATATTGACAGACAGCGATGTCCCCTCTTCCCTAGGCACACTGCCGGACCCGGACGTATGACGTCAGCGAAGCGGTGTTGCAATTCGGTGTGGCCAAGGCCTTCTTAAAGGAAGCCATGGTCATAGGCATGATTCTATTCACATTGCTTAAGGCTAAAAAAAATCTCTAATCAAGGTGAACTTAACAAAATTACCATTAACCTACATGGACCTTTGTCATAATGATAGTTAAGCAACAGTCAATAAACGTCTAACCGTGCAGCACCAAAAAATTTATTTTTTATTATAGTTATTAAAAAGTATTCAATGAATAAAGAACGCCATGGCTAGCGTACAGTGATCATTCGTTTTCAATTTTTACAAAACGTATGATGCATCGATTACTTTTCCCCCTCATAGATACAATACACGGGGTGAATACTTGTATTGACATCTTCCATGACATTGTCAGGTATGTTATTAAAACGTGTAGGAAGAAATGTTTCAAAGTCTTGGCAAATGCAAAGAGCTCATTTACCAAATTTGGTTTTTAATTTTTCTATTTTTTGTATGCGGAAGGGAGTTTGCATAGGCAATTCACTGATATCCTTGCGTACAAGGCCGCTGGCTTGGCCAATGGCATTGAGTGCATTATGGCTGTCTATAAGTAAAAAATGAGCGTTACTATAACACTCTAGTCTCTATGTTACTACAACAACAACAACTTTGACTTTGTGTCTTTTTTTTTTCTTTCAAAGCCTCAGCCTTTTGATGCCTGATGATGTAGATGGTATTGGATAAATTGATAAAGATATAATAACGTTTGTAGTAGGTACGCGATAAATGTTGAACCAACATTAACAGCCAATTTCTCTGTGTTTGATGGTCCACGCGACGTAAATATGTCTACTGTTTTAAATGGCACTGATCATCAATAAGAAAATTTTGACTTTTGATGCTTATGACGTCCATCAATAGCGCTTGGTGTATTTAGTTCCATGATCCAGACATATAAAAAGAATTATTTTTTAACACTGGAAGAAGCAACAACTCTTTTTTGTACATAAACTATGGTGTCTCCAATATGAGACTAATGGTACATATTCATGTTTTCTAAAAGAAAAAAGAAACAATGCCAAAGATTTTTTTGTCTAGTTATTTAAACTATTTTTAAAGCTATAAATAAACCAAGGCATTGTTTTAAATTGTATCTTGTATCGTAGACTCATACGGTTACTCAAAAAAGTTTAAAAGAATAAACATTTAGTTGATTCATACCAGAGGGTGGGTCGTTGGATCAGATCAAGAAAGTGGTGGGGTTTCATTAGACAAATGAATTAAAACGTATTTATAGGGACATGGTTTAATGACTGGCGCATCCACTAACGAAGTAGCACAAAACACTAACAATTCCCACTGGCGGTGCGTAATTGGAAAATCGGGTAAATACTTAAATGGGACCAAACCTCCATCATTTTTAATTTAAAATAGTAGCGCTCTGACATCAATAAAATCTAAAATAAGACCTTGGTTTAAAGGTTTATTAACAGCTAACAATGTTTTTTTGTATGGGTACAACCAGCAGTTGATTATGTTGTATCATGAGTAACTCATCTTGGACTTTTGAGCAAAGGGCTTGATTTTTTTTATTATAAAACATAAAGTCATTATTATGATGATGATTAGTGTTACCTATTTAAACATGTTATCATCATTATTTTTATTGTGAGAGCCGGATGAGGATCATGACGGCCGAGTATGGGATCTAGGTGGCGCAGGAGTAAGCTCATCGCCATTGTCTGAGAATAAAAAGAAGAGAAGCAATATTCCGAGTTCCGATGAGCCGCGAAACACATTCCCTTAATTCTATATATTGTATTCTAATAAGTCTCTTTGTTTATATAAATAATTCAGTTCTATATTCGATGCTTGTGAGTGTCATGACCTGGAAACCGTTTCCCACAAATGGAGGCTCGTCCGGGATGAACTGAATCAACGAGTTACGACGCAATCCACGACACGAAGTATGACGCAAAATACGACGCTATTTTCGACGAAGTGGATGGCTAATCATATTTTTTGCTGTTGCCTACGACGCTGACGACGAGACGACGTGTAGTTTTGTGATCCCACGACGTGCGTATCTACGACGAGGATTCACAGGCTAGCAAAATTTGTTCTTACGTTTCAGTGACAATTAGTGGTGCCGTGACGACGACGACGAAGGTCGGAATCTAAACGACGACAGAGGGTTGTGGATGTGGTAAGAGGATAACGACTCGTCAGAGTGAAACGACGGGAAGCGGTATTCAACGATATCACCTAAAAATATCACCGGTTTGGTGAATGAGGTTAAACAGGTTTGATTGCGAGGTTATAAGGAAGCGATATTGACGGAAAACTACTTGACAGACGTGAGTAAACAAATAAGATGACTACACTCGGTGCAATAGAGAAAATAAATAAGAACCTAAGTGATGCTCCGGTCAATGCAATCAATGTTTTACATAACCTCATTTTCGAGCATATACCAGACGACAGGAAGAATCGAAAGTGACTGCGAGAGTTTCCTGGATTCGATTTTGACGAAAATTCCGTTGAAGAGGAAGCTAAGAAGAAATTTATCGAAGAACCATTTTCCAAGGCTGATCTGATGCGTGTTTCTGAGATTCTTAGTACTGTGACCGATCCAGTCAGGGTCAATTACCGGCCCCGGATGACAGGAGATCGGAAGGAACTCGGAGAGTCAGTATGACGTCATGGCATGACGCGGCGAGGTAACCGCGAGAGCAGGGGAATGCTCCAGAAGGTTCCAACCCCTCCCACTTTCTTTTTCTCGGAGAAGGACGCAGTTCCAGAATGTTCAGTATGTGAGTCAGCAGTATGTGAGTCAGTAGTGCGTGGACGAGAATGTCATACAGCGGAGCACGGAAGATTAGCCCATGTCATGTAGACAGTGATTTTACATCGGGAACTTGAATGGTTTTCGTGAGTGACCAGCAGGCCATGAAGCCTGAAACTAGCGTGCATGTATTGCCAGTGAGTTTTTTTTACAGTGAAGTATGTCAGTTTGTTTGTCGAACAATGTGAATTTCAAGACGATTTCGGACTCGCTAGTATGTGAGGAAACAGTTAGAACTGATAAAGGAAGTCCGTTTATGCCGACAATTTATGTTCATTAAAGATTGATACCAGGAGGTGTTTAAAATTACGAGTATCAGGGGAAGAACTATATAACGATAGTCGAGGCGAAGCATTATCGCGAGGCCCTATTGTAACAGACATCCATTCGGAAATAGCATAGCAGTACGGCGTTTTAAGAAACGCAGTGAGAACGCAGTAAGGAAGGCCACATCTACTTTAAGCTTGTGTTGGAAGACGGTAGGCCGTAGGCAACTTGATATGTCGGTCAAGGCCGGCTCGAAATAGCTCCTCGTGGAAGGAAGTGTGTCACCGGGTTAAAGGAAGTGAAAACATATAACTCAAGTGAACCAGGAACTAGACGCCATAGTGTGCGAGCGTTAATGTTCTCTGATATAGTGAGATGTAATATTGCCACACGGCAGCATGAACTTAATAACCATGGACTCATATATTCTGGGCATCAACATGCATATTAACACGCGAATTATGCTGCACTGAACTTCTAAAGGGGCCATAATGGGGTGAACGGTCGCAACGAGATGGACGAGTGGACCATGGTTGGGACGTCCGGAGACGCCGCTGATGAAGGTGACCGGGGACAACCTGTGGGCAGACATGGGCGTCGCCAGGAGATCGAGAGGTGCCATGGGCGGATACCTCTACCAGTACGCTGGGAGACCACATCGCGGAGACACTGGAGGGACGCCGCCGCCCTGATGCCGCAGACGATGATGACACCGACGCCATGGATTTCCGAGGACACCGGATATAAAGTAAGACGTTTCCTTTCCATCCTTGTTCATCAGAAAGAAGAGAACTTCTACCTCGGATAGCCATGCCATGAGATAACCTGAGATCGTGTAACTTAACGCCCTTTATAATCATTTATTCCAGGTTGAATAAGAGCATCATTTTTTTTTCATAGGGTCGTGCAGATGTTTTTTGTCTTTCTTTTCGGGTCATTTGACCTACATAAATTTACAGCATCAATGGTAGGAGTAAGACATGTATTTATTCTCTGAGATATAATAATAATAATAATAATAATAATTTGAAATTGGGTAACGATAATAGGAGTTGCCCATTTTGCTGGGAGATTCTAGCATGACGATTTCAGAGGTCATTATTCGAATTTAATTCTGAAAGGTTTGTCACGGAATGAATAGATTTTTATAGCAATGAATATGGTTGGAGATTGTCGAATAAGGTTCCTTGGATAGGATGCCATATTATCATACGACCTCGTGGTCCCGATAAAGTTGATACGCTCTGTTAGTGTGGGTTCTTGAGACATGCTAATAATGCATGATTTATTTTGTAATGATGTTGTGTAAAGTTTATGTGATAATTATATGGTAATTAGATATGGTATTATTCCGTCAATTATGACGAGGTTATTCACGGGGCGACGGATGCCCGTTGAATTGTATTTGTAAGGACAGGGTCCTCTTGACGAACGTGCCACGTTCATTGATGAGTGGTATTGAATAGCGCAGGGGTGTAATTGATGGTGCGCTCGACAGTCAGGTTGTTTGGATCTTCACACAGAGTGTTCGGCGGAAGGGTTACGATTAAATGTTTGTTGTGAGTATGAAATACGCTAGGGCGCCTTATTGCGAGGTTCTTAACCTTTCATAAACATTTGACAATGCTATAATTTAATTACAAGGACAAATATGACCGTGTGGATCAAGGTTGTTGGAAAGGCGGAGATAAATCATTAATAATAATAAGAATTAGTTGTGTAAATATGTAAGCACAATCTGGGTGTGTTAATAATTTATGATAGGTTATAATTAAGTGTTGAAATGTCATATTATGTGAAGCTGAGTCGATGTTTGAGTGCTATTTGATGTAACATGATGCTCTTTAATTATTAATTTGCAGTTCGATGGAGGAGATCCGTCCATTACTGTATAAGGGTAGACAGTTGTAATTTACATAGATATTCGATATATTCTTAAGAGTTTTTTTGCCGCAGGTGAACTTTGTGTTGAGTGGCTAGTGATGTTTATATGCGTGTGCACCGATAAATTATGGTTAATTTAGCTTTTTGAAAGGCGATCTCCTTGTCGGAACTTTAAGAGAGGACACCCACGAGTTTGAATAAGTATAATTTTTTTTGTTTGTTTAGGGACTATGAACTTTATTTTTTTTCTCGGACTTTGTCCCACCATAACATTATACTCGTGCGTGATAGGCAGGTTGCATATTTATTTATCCTTTGGCCAATAAAGGAGCAGATGTGATTTTACGAGGGCTTTTACTTTCTTTTCTGTTTGTCAATTCAAGTTAGGGTTTTGCTTGTGAATCCTGGTTCAGTCTATTTACCATCCCAACCCGTAAACGACCCGAGACCCTTTGTCTCTAGCTCGCTGGAGCTTTCCTTTTAGTCTTGTCTGTATGAACCAAGATTCATGCCCTAATTTTTTTTGTACCCACTCCCTTGGCTGTTTCTTCTGATGGGGCCGGGATGCTAGCCGGGTGATCGCCTGTCCCATTGGAGAAGCGGGCACAGGGGGGGGGGGAAGTGTCGCCGCCAACGTGTTGGGCTCGACGACGATGGGGTGTTTCGTTTCCGTCATGGGCATGTTTTTTGTACTCAATCATTTGTTGTGGTGATGGGAGTATACTGTGTGGTCAGATTCGTGCCTTTGATGGGAGCGCGATACTTGCCATGTGTAATTCTTGTGTAAAATTAACCTCGTATCACACTGAGCCTTTAGTGAACCATTTGACAGGGTTGGTACACGATCTCAGGTTATGGCTATACTCGACGACCTACATTCCCATGTAGGCCCCTATATTTAAGTTGTATTGTAAGATGTCACAAGTAGTAACCGCAGAAAATATTGCTGATATACTAAAACAAATCCAAGTTGGATTAACTGGTCTAACCACTGAAATGAATAATGTTAAGGATAGTGTTGGGTCAATTAAAACAAACATGAAGAGCGATATGGATCGCTTAAGGACGGCACAAGAGGGTGTCGGCATTCAGGTAGCAGAGGTACAGAGGACACAAGAGGGTGTCGGTATTCAGGTAGCAGGAATAAAAAAAGATGTTAGTGATAAAGTTGATGGTCTCAGAACCGACTTATTAGAAGTCATGGGATCTAATCTTAAGAGTTTAGAATCTCATTTGCAGAAAAACATTGATGCTGTAGAACGTAATCTTAGGCTATCAGGAAAGGCTATAGATAATAAGATTAATCTACTCGATAAAAAGGTAGAAACTACATTCCAAGTGCTCACCGCGGAGCTCAAAGATTCTATGGCACGGCAAATCAGGGATACTCAGAGTTCGCTTCGGGGGAATATTGAAGGACTTGAGGAGAAGTTGAACAGTAATATTAAAGGCATGGGACAAGATTTGACGGCAAAAATTGAGCAAATTGGTCAGTCTAGCGAGGAAACCCTGGATAAGTTGAAACAGGACGTGTCAGGTTGGAAAGAAGAGGTTGCGAAGGACGTGAAAAACATGCAGATACAGGTTGAATCATTCCAGGACACGTATGACAGGAAAATCACTCATTCACAAACGACATTACTCGAACATGTGAGAGAATCTATCGACACTTCCATTGTTGAGTTGGAGGAGAAGATCATTATTCAACAGGGAAGGCAACTCACTCGATTAGGCAACTTAGAGGAGGAAATGACGCAGATAAAAGACAAATCGGAGTCAGGAAGGGTTAGATGGTCCGAAATTGAAAACACGCCACCTCTTAACGGGACGGAAAGTGAAAACGCCCCATCTTCTAGAGAGGCGGGTGAGGTAGATGCAACTCCGAGAATACGGAGTACAAATCCCGCGGGACACCTAACTATCATTAGAAGTATAGACCACCAGCCGAGGAAATTCTCGGGGAACAATGGGACTAATAACGTCACACCTATCGAATTTATGAGGGAGGTCCGTGAATACATGGCGGAGAATAAGATACCACGTGAGAGGGAACTAAGAGTTATTGAGAGGTCCCTGGAATCGACGGCATTAACTTGGTTTCGCGCATTTCGATACACGTTCACGAGCACGGATGAGTTCGAACGATTATTAATCAAACGTTTTTGGAGCCCTGAAGAACAATTGAACATACGGGCGGAACTATACGCTAAACGGTATGCGACGTCCAATCCGACTAGGTATGCGGGGTACTTCGCATCGCAACTCGCCAGGCTGCAGTATTTGACTCCACCAGTGCCGGAGGACGAATTGGTCCAAGCCATTATACGACAGTTACCTGTAGAGGTCCAGAAGAGTGTAATAGCGTCAGGAGCCGAGACTTTAGAGGGATGTGAAGAGATTCTTCGAAAACTTGACCACACTAGCGCACAGTTACAGGCGAGGTCCGGACGACCGGAAAATAGAGATGTGAACACGGTCGTGATTGACAAAATTGCGCAGACGGAAGAGCGAACGCCGCGGGAGACGGACAGGCCAAGAGACACGGGGTACTATCGGAGCCGAGATAGGAGCTACGGTGGAACAGACGAGCGACCCAGATGGAGGAATAAACCGTACGAAGAACGTAGGAGATCCCGATTCAACAATACGAAGGGACGATATGGTGAATATCAGCGAAGGCAGTCAAATCAATATTATCAGAGACAGAATGCCTATAGGGATTCTCGTTCGCAGGGGTCGCGGCCGAGCTATACGGAAAGACATCGAGAGAGCCAGGAATATTTACAACAATTACGGAGTAATCCATCCGCACCACCGGGGGAAGCTGACCGACCACCTGACACAAGTCGGTCAGATCAACAAAAAAAACTTCAAATTAAGAAATTCCTCCAACCTTGGTCCTCCCGAACTGATTGAAATTCAAGAGATATTTCAGGCTACCGATGAAGACTTGATTCATGAGGAAGACGTTATCCGCCGCGGGAAAGTGTATCCTTTGCCAATCATAACAGTAGAGGTGCTCGGTAAACAAATAAAAACCCTGGTTGACACCGGAGCGATGATTAGTGTGGTGTCTCAGTCATGTTTGGACGAGATAATGGAGGCAGGACCCGTACATACTCTACCTGTAGCGAATGTAAAGGTTAGAGGTGTAATTCCCGATCGTTCAGTGAGATGCAAGCTGCAGGCCCTGTTGACGATCAAGATTGCGGGGAGGTTTTATGAGCACGTGTTCGTGGCCATCTCCAACATCAATTTTCAAATAATTCTGGGTGTTGACTTCATTTCGGAGTACGGCTGGATTATAAATATGCAAGCGGGTGTTATGTATGTCGGAAACGAATCGCCGAGCAGAGGATCGAAAGGTTATATCAATGCCAGCTCGAGCACGCCCTTCTTGGAGAACACACTTGAGAATATCGAGGAACGTGAGGAAGAGACGATCACCCACATGCCCGTTGGTGTAAAGGAAATTTTGGATCCAACCGTCCAGGAAAAGTTTGATGACCTAATACAGGAGTTTCGGGAGGTATTTAGCGACAAACCTGGAGTTATCAAGAACTTTCAGTACGATATCAAGTTGAGTGATGACTCACCATACAGGAAACACATATATCCAGTCCCAGAGAAATGGAAGGAGGAGGTAAAGGCCATGATAAACGCCATGGAGAAGGATGGCATAATAAAGAAGGCTCCGACTTCTTTCCTAAACCCTTTAGCGGTTGTAAGGAAGCCAAATGGTCGCCTAAGGATTTGTCTAGATGCACGTGGAATAAATGCACGCATTTTGCCAGAATACGACCGCCCACCGCAAATTAGAAAGCTGCTGAGGCGCTTTAAAGGAAAGAAATATTTCTCAACCGTACATCTCACAAATTCCTATTATCATGTCGAATTAACCGAGAACAGCAAGCAATACACTGGCTTCCTGCATGAACAGAAGACCCACGTCTTTAACCGCCTTCCCTTCGGTTTGAAAAACAGTGGCCCTGTGCTGATTCGAGCGCTGGACAGAAACTTGAGTGAAGAGGTCAAGAAACACGTACTATGTTATGTGGACGATTTGATCTTGGCATCCACGTCAGTAGAGGAGCACCTGAAACACTTGAGATTGTTGTTTGAGAACTTGCTTACGGCCGGATTGAAGGCAAACCTGGAGATATGCAATTTCTTTCATCGAGAAATTCGATTTTTGGGACATCTCATTGACGAACATGGATATCGGCCGAACCCGGAGAAAATTGAAGCGATAGTTGAGTTTCCCAGACCAGAAAGGGTGAAACAAGTGAGGCAGTTCCTGGGAATGACTTTATTATTTTCTAGTCATTGTCCCCGTTACACGGATGTAGTCGCCCCTCTGCAGAGCATGCTCAGGAAAAACAATCGTTGGAAGTGGGATCAGGCGTGTGAAGAGGCCTTCACGGAAGCTAAACACATGCTCCTTAACAACGTTAAACTGGAGTACCCAGACTTCTCCAAAACATTTTATATTGACACCGATGCTTCAAAGGTAGGAGTGAGCGCTGTGTTGTACCAGGTGGATGACGAGAGGAAACAACATTATCTGGCATTTACCAGTAGGAAATTGCGACAGCCTGAGCTTAATTACTTTGCCACGGAATTGGAGGCGCTGGCTATAATTTATGCTCTAAAGATGTGGAAGAAGATTCTTCTAGGGCATAAGGTCGTGATTGTGACGGACCATCGCGCGTTACAGTTTATGTTAAAGTCTGACATTTCTAGCGAAAGAGTCACGCGCTGGACCCTGTTCCTGCAGCAATTCGATGCAGAAGTTATTCATAGGCCCGGAAAGCAAAACTTTCTAGCGGATGTTTTGAGCAGAAAACCACGTGAGGAGGCTGTTTTGCACCAGGTAGAGCTAATACCGGACGATCAGGAAACGGTGGAACGTTTGAAACGCCTGAGCCAGGCGCAACGGCGATATACTCCGTTAAGACGGATATACCGGTATTTGAAGAATCGCATGGGTGCAGATGATCCTGATTATGCTGGAACGGCGAAGATTGCTCACTTTTATCACATTGTTGGTGACGTGATTCACAAGTTTGTCGATAAAGACCACACAAGGCTACGTATTGTAATACCGCCGAAGTTGATTTCAGCAGTGGTTTGGTTGGCTCACCGATCTATTGGGCACGGAGGATGTGATAAAACCTTACATGCCATACGAGAAACATTTACCTGGGAGTATATGGGATAAACCATACGAGCGGTAATCAGGACATGCGACATCTGTCAGAGGTGCAAATTCCCATCGGACGTATCTAAGGAGAAGCCTAGGGCTATTATACCGACTCGTCCGAATGAATTAATGGCTACGGACCTGTATGGTCCCCTTCCGAGGTCCACCAGGGGTAACCAATACATCTTGGTGACGATGGATGTGTTTACCAAATTAGTCATGTTGCACCCTATCCAGAAGGCAACATCCCGATACGTGATTCGCAGGATCGAAACCGGCGTGATTCCAACTGCAGGGAAGCCAGAGTTCCTTCTGAGCGATCACGGAACGCAGTTCACGAGCGCGGAATTTCAAGAATCTATGGCACGACTCGGCATAAGGCATATCTTGAGCTCCAAAAGATACCCAGAAGGAAATCCTGTTGAAAGAGTAAATGCGGAGATTGGAAAATACTGCCGGATTTACTGTCATGAACAGCATCATCGATGGATGGAAGTGGTACCCATAATTGAACGTTGCTTGAATTCTACAACACATGAGAGTACCAGACAAATTCCTTGTCTTCTGCACCATGGACGGAAACCGAGTAGACCTTGGCATGCTGTTATACAGGCACCCCCAGAGATTGAGCCGTCGGTGCAAAGGAGAAACGAACTGGCTCGGGAGAGGATGCAGCTACAGGCGCAGAAACGGGAGAGAAGGAAGGCTGGCCGCCGTTTTCGCGAGCCACTTCGAGTCAATGACCTGGTGCTGATTCGGAAACCTACGTCATCAAACTTACCACTCAGAGTGTATGGGAAATTTGCGTGCCCATTTTCGGGACCCCATAGGATTGCCAGAGTGATGGACAACAATTGCTATAGGGTGGTTGACAACGTCACGAATGCACTTGTTGGGAATTTCAATGCTGCGAATCTGCGGAAGTATCACCGGCAAGCCCGTTAGTCAGCATTGAGGAGATGACTGAAAAGATCGTTCACATGCATCACTTGAGAAAAAAACATAAGCTATGTTCCAACCGCTTATATTTTGAAGGCCGCGGGAGAGATGTGACCTATCCAGTCAGGGTCAATTACCGGCCCCGGATGACAGGAGATCGGAAGGAACTCGGAGAGTCAGTATGACGTCATGGCATGACGCGGCGAGGTAACCGCGAGAGCAGGGGAATGCTCCAGAAGGTTCCAACCCCTCCCACTTTCTTTTTCTCGGAGAAGGACGCAGTTCCAGAATGTTCAGTATGTGAGTCAGCAGTATGTGAGTCAGTAGTGCGTGGACGAGAATGTCATACAGCGGAGCACGGAAGATTAGCCCATGTCATGTAGACAGTGATTTTACATCGGGAACTTGAATGGTTTTCGTGAGTGACCAGCAGGCCATGAAGCCTGAAACTAGCGTGCATGTATTGCCAGTGAGTTTCTTTTACAGTGAAGTATGTCAGTTTGTTTGTCGAACAGTGTGAATTTCAAGACGATTTCGGACTCGCTAGTATGTGAGGAAACAGTTAGAACTGATAAAGGAAGTCCGTTTATGCCGACAATTTATGTTCATTAAAGATTGATACCAGGAGGTGTTTAAAATTACGAGTATCAGGGGAAGAACTATATAACGATAGTCGAGGCGAAGCATTATCGCGAGGCCCTATTGTAACAGACATCCATTCGGAAATAGCATAGCAGTACGGCGTTTTAAGAAACGCAGTGAGAACGCAGTAAGGAAGGCCACATCTACTTTAAGCTTGTGTTGGAAGACGGTAGGCCGTAGGCAACTTGATATGTCGGTCAAGGCCGGCTCGAAATAGCTCCTCGTGGAAGGAAGTGTGTCACCGGGTTAAAGGAAGTGAAAACATATAACTCAAGTGAACCAGGAACTAGACGCCATAGTGTGCGAGCGTTAATGTGCTCTGATATAGTGAGATGTAATATTGCCACACGGCAGCATGAACTTAATAACCATGGACTCATATATTCTGGGCATCAACATGCATATTAACACGCGAATTATGCTGCACTGAACTTCTAAAGGGGCCATAATGGGGTGAACGGTCGCAACGAGATGGACGAGTGGACCATGGTTGGGACGTCCGGAGACGCCGCTGATGAAGGTGACCGGGGACAACCTGTGGGCAGACATGGGCGTCGCCAGGAGATCGAGAGGTGCCATGGGCGGATACCTCTACCAGTACGCTGGGAGACCACATCGCGGAGACACTGGAGGGACGCCGCCGCCCTGATGCCGCAGACGATGATGACACCGACGCCATGGATTTCCGAGGACACCGGATATAAAGTAAGACGTTTCCTTTCCATCCTTGTTCATCAGAAAGAAGAGAACTTCTACCTCGGATAGCCATGCCATGAGATAACCTGAGATCGTGTAACTTAACGCCCTTTATAATCATTTATTCCAGGTTGAATAAGAGCATCATTTTTTTTTCATAGGGTCGTGCAGATGTTTTTTGTCTTTCTTTTCGGGTCATTTGACCTACATAAATTTACAGCATCAATGGTAGGAGTAAGACATGTATTTATTCTCTGAGATATAATAATAATAATAATAATAATAATTTGAAATTGGGTAACGATAATAGGAGTTGCCCATTTTGCTGGGAGATTCTAGCATGACGATTTCAGAGGTCATTATTCGAATTTAATTCTGAAAGGTTTGTCACGGAATGAATAGATTTTTATAGCAATGAATATGGTTGGAGATTGTCGAATAAGGTTCCTTGGATAGGATGCCATATTATCATACGACCTCGTGGTCCCGATAAAGTTGATACGCTCTGTTAGTGTGGGTTCTTGAGACATGCTAATAATGCATGATTTATTTTGTAATGATGTTGTGTAAAGTTTATGTGATAATTATATGGTAATTAGATATGGTATTATTCCGTCAATTATGACGAGGTTATTCACGGGGCGACGGATGCCCGTTGAATTGTATTTGTAAGGACAGGGTCCTCTTGACGAACGTGCCACGTTCATTGATGAGTGGTATTGAATAGCGCAGGGGTGTAATTGATGGTGCGCTCGACAGTCAGGTTGTTTGGATCTTCACACAGAGTGTTCGGCGGAAGGGTTACGATTAAATGTTTGTTGTGAGTATGAAATACGCTAGGGCGCCTTATTGCGAGGTTCTTAACCTTTCATAAACATTTGACAATGCTATAATTTAATTACAAGGACAAATATGACCGTGTGGATCAAGGTTGTTGGAAAGGCGGAGATAAATCATTAATAATAATAAGAATTAGTTGTGTAAATATGTAAGCACAATCTGGGTGTGTTAATAATTTATGATAGGTTATAATTAAGTGTTGAAATGTCATATTATGTGAAGCTGAGTCGATGTTTGAGTGCTATTTGATGTAACATGATGCTCTTTAATTATTAATTTGCAGTTCGATGGAGGAGATCCGTCCATTACTGTATAAGGGTAGACAGTTGTAATTTACATAGATATTCGATATATTCTTAAGAGTTTTTTTGCCGCAGGTGAACTTTGTGTTGAGTGGCTAGTGATGTTTATATGCGTGTGCACCGATAAATTATGGTTAATTTAGCTTTTTGAAAGGCGATCTCCTTGTCGGAACTTTAAGAGAGGACACCCACGAGTTTGAATAAGTATAATTTTTTTTGTTTGTTTAGGGACTATGAACTTTATTTTTTTTCTCGGACTTTGTCCCACCATAACATTATACTCGTGCGTGATAGGCAGGTTGCATATTTATTTATCCTTTGGCCAATAAAGGAGCAGATGTGATTTTACGAGGGCTTTTACTTTCTTTTCTGTTTGTCAATTCAAGTTAGGGTTTTGCTTGTGAATCCTGGTTCAGTCTATTTACCATCCCAACCCGTAAACGACCCGAGACCCTTTGTCTCTAGCTCGCTGGAGCTTTCCTTTTAGTCTTGTCTGTATGAACCAAGATTCATGCCCTAATTTTTTTTTGTACCCACTCCCTTGGCTGTTTCTTCTGATGGGGCCGGGATGCTAGCCGGGTGATCGCCTGTCCCATTGGAGAAGCGGGCACAGGGGGGGGGGAAAGTGGCGCCGCCAACGTGTTGGGCTCGACGACGATGGGGTGTTTCGTTTCCGTCATGGGCATGTTTTTTGTACTCAATCATTTGTTGTGGTGATGGGAGTATACTGTGTGGTCAGATTCGTGCCTTTGATGGGAGCGCGATACTTGCCATGTGTAATTCTTGTGTAAAATTAACCTCGTATCACACTGAGCCTTTAGTGAACCATTTGACAGGGTTGGTACACGATCTCAGGTTATGGCTATACTCGACGACCTACATTCCCATGTAGGCCCCTATATTTAAGTTGTATTGTAAGATGTCACAAGTAGTAACCGCAGAAAATATTGCTGATATACTAAAACTAGTCCAAGTTGGATTAACTGGTCTAACCACTGAAATGAATAATGTTAAGGATAGTGTTGGGTCAATTAAAACAAACATGAAGAGCGATATGGATCGCTTAAGGACGGCACAAGAGGGTGTCGGCATTCAGGTAGCAGAGGTACAGAGGACACAAGAGGGTGTCGGTATTCAGGTAGCAGGAATAAAAAAAGATGTTAGTGATAAAGTTGATGGTCTCAGAACCGACTTATTAGAAGTCATGGGATCTAATCTTAAGAGTTTAGAATCTCATTTGCAGAAAAACATTGATGCTGTAGAACGTAATCTTAGGCTATCAGGAAAGGCTATAGATAATAAGATTAATCTACTCGATAAAAAGGTAGAAACTACATTCCAAGTGCTCACCGCGGAGCTCAAAGATTCTATGGCACGGCAAATCAGGGATACTCAGAGTTCGCTTCGGGGGAATATTGAAGGACTTGAGGAGAAGTTGAACAGTAATATTAAAGGCATGGGACAAGATTTGACGGCAAAAATTGAGCAAATTGGTCAGTCTAGCGAGGAAACCCTGGATAAGTTGAAACAGGACGTGTCAGGTTGGAAAGAAGAGGTTGCGAAGGACGTGAAAATCATGCAGATACAGGTTGAATCATTCCAGGACACGTATGACAGGAAAATCACTCATTCACAAACGACATTACTCGAACATGTGAGAGAATCTATCCACACTTCCATTGTTGAGTTGGAGGAGAAGATCATTATTCAACAGGGAAGGCAACTCACTCGATTAGGCAACTTAGAGGAGGAAATGACGCAGATAAAAGACAAATCGGAGTCAGAAAGGGTTAGATGGTCCGAAATTGAAAACACGCCACCTCTTAACGGGACGGAAAGTGAAAACGCCCCATCTTCTAGAGAGGCGGGTGAGGTAGATGCAACTCCGAGAATACGGAGTACAAATCCCGCGGGACACCTAACTATCATTAGAAGTATAGACCACCAGCCGAGGAAATTCTCGGGGAACAATGGGACTAATAACGTCACACCTATCGAATTTATGAGGGAGGTCCGTGAATACATGGCGGAGAATAAGATACCACGTGAGAGGGAACTAAGAGTTATTGAGAGGTCCCTGGAATCGACGGCATTAACTTGGTTTCGCGCATTTCGATACACGTTCACGAGCACGGATGAGTTCGAACGATTATTAATCAAACGTTTTTGGAGCCCTGAAGAACAATTGAACATACGGGCGGAACTATACGCTAAACGGTATGCGACGTCCAATCCGACTAGGTATGCGGGGTACTTCGCATCGCAACTCGCCAGGCTGCAGTATTTGACTCCACCAGTGCCGGAGGACGAATTGGTCCAAGCCATTATACAACAGTTACCTGTAGAGGTCCAGAAGAGTGTAATAGCGTCAGGAGCCGAGACTTTAGAGGGATGTGAAGAGATTCTTCGAAAACTTGACCACACTAGCGCACAGTTACAGGCGAGGTCCGGACGACCGGAAAATAGAGATGTGAACACGGTCGTGATTGACAAAATTGCGCAGACGGAAGAGCGAACGCCGCGGGAGACGGACAGGCCAAGAGACACGGGGTACTATCGGAGCCGAGATAGGAGCTACGGTGGAACAGACGAGCGACCCAGATGGAGGAATAAACCGTACGAAGAACGTAGGAGATCCCGATTCAACAATACGAAGGGACGATATGGTGAATATCAGCGAAGGCAGTCAAATCAATATTATCAGAGACAGAATGCCTATAGGGATTCTCGTTCGCAGGGGTCGCGGCCGAGCTATACGGAAAGACATCGAGAGAGCCAGGAATATTTACAACAATTACGGAGTAATCCATCCGCACCACCGGGGGAAGCTGACCGACCACCTGACACAAGTCGGTCAGATCAACAAAAAAAACTTCAAATTAAGAAATTCCTCCAACCTTGGTCCTCCCGAACTGATTGAAATTCAAGAGATATTTCAGGCTACCGATGAAGACTTGATTCATGAGGAAGACGTTATCCGCCGCGGGAAAGTGTATCCTTTGCCAATCATAACAGTAGAGGTGCTCGGTAAACAAATAAAAACCCTGGTTGACACCGGAGCGATGATTAGTGTGGTGTCTCAGTCATGTTTGGACGAGATAATGGAGGCAGGACCCGTACATACTCTACCTGTAGCGAATGTAAAGGTTAGAGGTGTAATTCCCGATCGTTCAGTGAGATGCAAGCTGCAGGCCCTGTTGACGATCAAGATTGCGGGGAGGTTTTATGAGCACGTGTTCGTGGCCATCTCCAACATCAATTTTCAAATAATTCTGGGTGTTGACTTCATTTCGGAGTACGGCTGGATTATAAATATGCAAGCGGGTGTTATGTATGTCGGAAACGAATCGCCGAGCAGAGGATCGAAAGGTTATATCAATGCCAGCTCGAGCACGCCCTTCTTGGAGAACACACTTGAGAATATCGAGGAACGTGAGGAAGAGACGATCACCCACATGCCCGTTGGTGTAAAGGAAATTTTGGATCCAACCGTCCAGGAAAAGTTTGATGACCTAATACAGGAGTTTCGGGAGGTATTTAGCGACAAACCTGGAGTTATCAAGAACTTTCAGTACGATATCAAGTTGAGTGATGACTCACCATACAGGAAACACATATATCCAGTCCCAGAGAAATGGAAGGAGGAGGTAAAGGCCATGATAAACGCCATGGGGAAGGATGGCATAATAAAGAAGGCTCCGACTTCTTTCCTAAACCCTTTAGCGGTTGTAAGGAAGCCAAATGGTCGCCTAAGGATTTGTCTAGATGCACGTGGAATAAATGCACGCATTTTGCCAGAATACGACCGCCCACCGCAAATTAGAGAGCTGCTGAGGCGCTTTAAAGGAAAGAAATATTTCTCAACCGTAGATCTCACAAATTCCTATTATCATGTCGAATTAACCGAGAACAGCAAGCAATACACTGACTTCCTGCATGAACAGAAGACCCACGTCTTTAACCGCCTTCCCTTCGGTTTGAAAAACAGTGGCCCTGTGCTGATTCGAGCGCTGGACAGAAACTTGAGTGAAGAGGTCAAGAAACACGTACTATGTTATGTGGACGATTTGATCTTGGCATCCACGTCAGTAGAGGAGCACCTGAAACACTTGAGATTGTTGTTTGAGAACTTGCTTACGGCCGGATTGAAGGCAAACCTGGAGATATGCAATTTCTTTCATCGAGAAATTCGATTTTTGGGACATCTCATTGACGAACATGGATATCGGCCGAACCCGGAGAAAATTGAAGCGATAGTTGAGTTTCCCAGACCAGAAAGGGTGAAACAAGTGAGGCAGTTCCTGGGAATGACTTTATTCTTTTCTAGTCATTGTCCCCGTTACACGGATGTAGTCGCCCCTCTGCAGAGCATGCTCAGGAAAAACAATCGTTGGAAGTGGGATCAGGCGTGTGAAGAGGCCTTCACGGAAGCTAAACACATGCTCCTTAACAACGTTAAACTGGAGTACCCAGACTTCTCCAAAACATTCTATATTGACACCGATGCTTCAAAGGTAGGAGTGAGCGCTGTGTTGTACCAGGTGGATGACGAGAGGAAACAACATTATCTGGCATTTACCAGTAGGAAATTGCGACAGCCTGAGCTTAATTACTTTGCCACGGAATTTGAGGCGCTGGCTATAATTTATGCTCTAAAGATGTGGAAGAAGATTCTTCTAGGGCATAAGGCCGTGATTGTGACGGACCATCGCGCGTTACAGTTTATGTTAAAGTCTGACATTTCTAGCGAAAGAGTCACGCGCTGGACCCTGTTCCTGCAGCAATTCGATGCAGAAGTTATTCATAGGCCCGGAAAGCAAAACTTTCTAGCGGATGTTTTGAGCAGAAACCCACGTGAGGAGGCTGTTTTGCACCAGGTAGAGCTAATACCGGACGATCAGGAAACGGTGGAACGTTTGAAACGCCTGAGCCAGGCGCAACGGCGATATACTCCGTTAAGACGGATATACCGGTATTTGAAGAATCGCATGGGTGCAGATGATCCTGATTATGCTGGAACGGCGAAGATTGCTCACTTTTATCACATTGTTGGTGACGTGATTCACAAGTTTGTCGATAAAGACCACACAAGGCTACGTATTGTAATACCGCCGAAGTTGATTTCAGCAGTGGTTTGGTTGGCTCACCGATCTATTGGGCACGGAGGATGTGATAAAACCTTACATGCCATACGAGAAACATTTACCTGGGAGTATATGGGATAAACCATACGAGCGGTAATCAGGACATGCGACATCTGTCAGAGGTGCAAATTCCCATCGGACGTATCTAAGGAGAAGCCTAGGGCTATTATACCGACTCGTCCGAATGAATTAATGGCTACGGACCTGTATGGTCCCCTTCCGAGGTCCACCAGGGGTAACCAATACATCTTGGTGACGATGGATGTGTTTACCAAATTAGTCATGTTGCACCCTATCCAGAAGGCAACATCCCGATACGTGATTCGCAGGATCGAAACCGGCGTGATTCCAACTGCAGGGAAGCCAGAGTTCCTTCTGAGCGATCACGGAACGCAGTTCACGAGCGCGGAATTTCAAGAATCTATGGCACGACTCGGCATAAGGCATATCTTGAGCTCCAAAAGATACCCAGAAGGAAATCCTGTTGAAAGAGTAAATGCGGAGATTGGAAAATACTGCCGGATTTACTGTCATGAACAGCATCATCGATGGATGGAAGTGGTACCCATAATTGAACGTTGCTTGAATTCTACAACACATGAGAGTACCAAACAAATTCCTTGTCTTCTGCACCATGGACGAAAACCGAGTAGACCTTGGCATGCTGTTATACAGGCACCCCCAGAGATTGAGCCGTCGGTGCAAAGGAGAAACGAACTGGCTCGGGAGAGGATGCAGCTACAGGCGCAGAAACGGGAGAGAAGGAAGGCTGGCCGCCGTTTTCGCGAGCCACTTCGAGTCAATGACCTGGTGCTGATTCGGAAACCTACGTCATCAAACTTACCACTCAGAGTGTATGGGAAATTTGCGCGCCCATTTTCGGGACCCCATAGGATTGCCAGAGTGATGGACAACAATTGCTATAGGGTGGTTGACAACGTCACGAATGCACTTGTTGGGAATTTCAATGCTGCGAATCTGCGGAAGTATCACCGGCAAGCCCGTTAGTCAGCATTGAGGAGATGACTGAAAAGATCGTTCACATGCATCACTTGAGAAAAAAACATAAGCTATGTTCCAACCGCTTATATTTTGAAGGCCGCGGGAGAGATGTGACCGATCCAGTAAGGGTCAATTACCGGCCCCGGATGACAGGAGATCGGAAGGAACTCGGAGAGTCAGTATGACGTCATGGCATGACGCGGCGAGGTAACCGCGAGAGCAGGGGAATGCTCCAGAAGGTTCCAACCCCTCCCACTTTCTTTTTCTCGGAGAAGGACGCAGTTCCAGAATGTTCAGTATGTGAGTCAGCAGTATGTGAGTCAGTAGTGCGTGGACGAGAATGTCATACAGCGGAGCACGGAAGATTAGCCCATGTCATGTAGACAGTGATTTTACATCGGGAACTTGAATGGTTTTCGTGAGTGACCAGCAGGCCATGAAGCCTGAAACTAGCGTGCATGTATTGCCAGTGAGTTTTTTTTACAGTGAAGTATGTCAGTTTGTTTGTCGAACAGTGTGAATTTCAAGACGATTTCGGACTCGCTAGTATGTGAGGAAACAGTTAGAACTGATAAAGGAAGTCCGTTTATGCCGACAATTTATGTTCATTAAAGATTGATACCAGGAGGTGTTTAAAATTACGAGTATCAGGGGAAGAACTATATAACGATAGTCGAGGCGAAGCATTATCGCGAGGCCCTATTGTAACAGACATCCATTCGGAAATAGCATAGCAGTACGGCGTTTTAAGAAACGCAGTGAGAACGCAGTAAGGAAGGCCACATCTACTTTAAGCTTGTGTTGGAAGACGGTAGGCCGTAGGCAACTTGATATGTCGGTCAAGGCCGGCTCGAAATAGCTCCTCGTGGAAGGAAGTGTGTCACCGGGTTAAAGGAAGTGAAAACATATAACTCAAGTGAACCAGGAACTAGACGCCATAGTGTGCGAGCGTTAATGTGCTCTGATATAGTGAGATGTAATATTGCCACACGGCAGCATGAACTTAATAACCATGGACTCATATATTCTGGGCATCAACATGCATATTAACACGCGAATTATGCTGCACTGAACTTCTAAAGGGGCCATAATGGGGTGAACGGTCGCAACGAGATGGACGAGTGGACCATGGTTGGGACGTCCGGAGACGCCGCTGATGAAGGTGACCGGGGACAACCTGTGGGCAGACATGGGCGTCGCCAGGAGATCGAGAGGTGCCATGGGCGGATACCTCTACCAGTACGCTGGGAGACCACAACGCGGAGACACTGGAGGGACGCCGCCGCCCTGATGCCGCAGACGATGATGACACCGACGCCATGGATTTCCGAGGACACCGGATATAAAGTAAGACGTTTCCCTTCCATCCTTGTTCATCAGAAATAAGAGAACTTCTACCTCGGATAGCCATGCCATGAGATAACCTGAGATCGTGTAACTTAACGCCCTTTATAATCATTTATTCCAGGTCGAATAAGAGCATCATTTTTTTTCATAGGGTCGTGCAGATGTTTTTTGTCTTTCATTTCGGGTCATTTGACCTACATAAATTTACAGCATCAATGGTAGGAGTAAGACATGTATTTATTCTCTGAGATATAATAATAATAATGATAATAATAATTTGAAATTGGGTAACGATAATAGGAGTTGCCCATTTTGCTGGGAGATTCTAGCATGACGATTTCAGAGGCCATTATTCGAATTTAATTCTGAAAGGTTTGTCACGGAATGAATAGATTTTTATAGCAATGAATATGGTTGGAGATTGTCGAATAAGGTTCCTTGGATAGGATGCCATATTATCATACGACCTCGTGGTCCCGATAAAGTTGATACGCTCTGTTAGTGTGGGTTCTTGAGACATGCTAATAATGCATGATTTATTTTGTAATGATGTTGTGTAAAGTTTATGTGATAATTATATGGTAATTAGATATGGTATTATTCCGTCAATTATGACGAGGTTATTCACGGGGCGACAGATGCCCGTGGAATTGTATTTGTAAGGACAGGGTCCTCTTGACGAACGTGCCACGTTCATTGATGAGTGGTATTGAATAGCGCAGGGGTGTAATTGATGGTGCGCTCGACAGTCAGGTTGTTTGGATCTTCACACAGAGTGTTCGGCGGAAGGGTTACGATTAAATGTTTGTTGTGAGCATGAAATACGCTAGGGCGCCTTATTGCGAGGTTCTTAACCTTTCATAAACATTTGACAATGCTATAATTTAATTACAAGGACAAATATGACCGTGTGGATCAAGGTTGTTGGAAAGGCGGAGATAAATCATTAATAATAATAAGAATTAGTAGTGTAAATATGTAAGCACAATCTGGGTGTGTTAATAATTTATGATAGGTTATAATTAATTGTTGAAATGTCATCTTATGTGAAGCTGAGTCGATGTTTGAGTGCTATTTGATGTAACATGATGCTCTTTAATTATTAATTTGCAGTTCGATGGAGGAGATCCGTCCATTACTGTATAAGGGTAGACAGTTGTAATTTACATAGATATTCGATATTTTCTTAAGAGTTTTTTTGCCGCAGGTGAACTTTTTGTTGAGTGGCTAGTGATGTTTATATGCGTGTGCACCGATAAATTATGGTTAATTTAGCTTTTTGAAAGGCGATCTCCTTGTCGGAACTTTAAGAGAGGACACCCACGAGTTTGAATAAGTATAATTTTTTTTGTTTGTTTAGGGACTATGAACTTTATTTTTTTTCTCGGACTTTTTCCCACCATAACATTATACTCGTGCGTGATAGGCAGGTTGCATATTTATTTATCCTTTGGCCAATGAAGGAGCAGATGTGATTTTACGAGGGCTTTTACTTTCTTTTCTGTTTGTCAATTCAAGTTAGGGTTTTGCTTGTGAATCCTGGTTCAGTCTATTTACCATCCCAACCCGTAAACGACCCGAGACCCTTTGTCTCTAGCTCGCTGGAGCTTTCCTTTTAGTCTTGTCTGTATGAACCAAGATTCATGCCCTATTTATTTTGTACCCACTCCCTTGGCTGTTTCTTCTGATGGGGCCGGGATGCTAGCCGGGTGATCGCCTGTACCATTGGAGAAGCGGGCACAGTACCGAGATCGGGACAAAGGAGGTAATGATTACCACCATTTGTTATTACTTGAGAAAATTGGACGAACTCGCAACTAATATAGACGATGGTGACGAAGATGACGAAGAGAGCGAAGAGGAAGACCAGGACAGAATGTATAGAGAACAACGTAAGTTTTCATTGTCGTTCGGCGACGTAGAGGGCGCTATGAAAGCATTTAACGGTAGGGATGGTTACCCAGTGAGGAAATGGATCGCAGATTTTTAGGAGACGTCAATCTTGATGGGTTGGAGTGAGTTGCAAAAGTATATTTTTCCTAAGAAATCACTCGATGGTTTAGGTAAGATTTTTATTCAAGGTGAGAAAGGACTGACGTCCTGGACTGCACTGAAGAAGGCCTTGAAAGAGGAGTTTGACGTGGCGGCAAGCAGTGCAGAAATCCACAAGTTGGTAACCCAGCGACGAAAAAAGCGCGTCGAATCGGTACAGGAGTACTTTCCTGTGATGAAGGAAATCTCCAGTAGAGGTGAAGTTGAGCAAGTTTCTCTGTGTCTGTACGTGATTGATGGGATCTAAGACGATTCAGGATCAAAACTTCTTCTCTATGGAGCAAAAAATTCCAAGGATTTCAAGGAGAAAATGAGAAGTTATGAGATAGTGGTGAAGTCTTTGCCAAAGAAAATCACAAAGTATAAAAACAGTAATTTTAAAGGAAGTGCCAAGAGTGCCAACGAGAAGGACGGAAAGTGCTGGGGCCGTACAAAGAAGAAAGATGCGAGTAGTGGAGATGGATGTTATAATTGCGGTGGATCTGGTCATAGTTCAACGGAATGTGAGCACGAGGATAAAGGCAAGAGATGTTTCAACAGCAACGAGTTTGGACAAATTTCATCCCAGTGCAAAAAAAAGAGAGGGAGTATGATAAGAGGAATAATCAAGGTATCAATCTTATTGATGAAAATAAAAGCTGCCTCAAGTTCAAAGAGGTTAGTTTGGGTCAGCAGAAACTTCATGCACTTATCGACTATGGCAGTCCTTATAACCTACTCCGACAAAACATCTATAAGACCATGGGCTCCCCAGGATTGAAGAGCACGGATCTTGTTTCGAAAGTATTCGGTAATGGTTTTGTGCTCCTCAAGGTTACTTCACAACAGTCGTTGAGGTAGACGAGCTGGAGTTCCAAACCAACGTCTATGTTGTTACTGATAATACTATGGAGTGGGACATGGTTATTGGTAACTATCTAGTGGATCAGGGTGAGATCATCCTGAGCAAGCAAGGAGTTACCATCAAGAAACTAGAGGTCCCAATGATGTTGATCAGGGTAGCCGACGAACAGGAATTGGATATCGAGAATTGCGTTGATGAGGAAAAAAGGGAACAGATCCAGGATTTGGTAGCGAAATACATACCAAAGAAGACGAATTCTACTGATGTCAAGATGAAGATCACTTTGATAGAAGAAAAACCGAAATTTAGCAGGCCCAGACGAATGGCACCGCTTGAGAACAAGTTTGTCGGTGAGCAAGTCGAGGCGTGGCTGGAGGAAGATATCATAGAACCGAGTCAATCAGAATATACATGCCAAGTGGTGGTAGTCAAAAAGAAATATGGAGAAAAGCTACTTTGTACTGATTTTCGTCCAGTGAACTCAATCGTGGTTAGAGATCTATTTCACATGCCAGTTATAGAGAATCTTCTGGACAAGTTACAGGATGCTACGGTGTTCTGCACCTTGGATCCACTTTAGAGTGGAAGTCGAAGAAGGAAGTCGACGATATTTGTCATTCGTAACGCATTCTGGACAGTACCAGTACAAAAAAGTCCCATTTGGATTTACCAATTCACTTGCAGTCTTCCAACGCTTTATTAAAGCTGTGTTCTGGGCGTTAATCCGAGAGAACATAGTGTTTACCTATATGGATGACTTAATCATCCCAGCGAAGGATGACGACGAGACACTCCGACGATTGAGACGAGTGTTGGAATTAGCTGCAGAGTACGGGCTGGAAATCAACTTCGAGAAATGCCAGTTTCTGAAGAGGAGGGTACAGAGGATACACTATTCAACGTGGACAGATTCAACCCGCCACTGAGAAGGTCCTTGCTGTTCAAAACTTCCCGGAGCCAAAGAAGATCGCTGCGCTGCAGAGCTTCCTCGGATTGGATGGCTATTTTAAAAAATTTATCCCAAATTTCTCGATTGTAGCCAAACCACTGAGCGATCTGTTGAGAGGTAAGCCGGAGTTCAAGTTTGACGAGGAACAACGATGTGCATTTGTTGAGCTCAAATATCTTCTCGCTTCAGAACCTGTGTTGAAGATATACAATCCGAAATACGAGACGGAGCTGCACACTGACGCCAGCAAGAGTGGGTATGGCGCTGTGTTGTTGCCAAAGTACCCAGAGGACAACAAACTACATCCAGTCTCATACATTAGTAAAAAGACGACGATACAGGAAGAAAAATACAGCAGATACGAGCTCGAGATCTTAGCTGTGGTGAATGCATTAAAAAGTTTAGGGTGTACTTGCTTGGAATTCCGTTCAAGATCGTGACTGACTGTATGGCATTCCAAAAGATAATGCACAAAAGGGACCTGGTCCCACGAGTAGCTAGATGGGCTATGGCCTTGGAGGAGTTTGACTATACCATCGAACACCGAACTGCAACCAGGATGAAATATGTCAACGCCCTGAGCCGATGTCCAGCAGTGATGTTTGGATTCCCTGATGGCCTTGCAGCGAGGATCAAAATCGCCTAGAGGAAAGACGAAGGATTGACGGTGATAAAAGCGACACTGGAGAAAGGGCCTTACGAAAATTTCATCGTCAGAGATGCACTGCTGTTTAAATTTGTTGATGGGCGAGAGAGGTTGGTGGTCCCGCGGGCAATGCACCATGTAAACATCAGAGCTGCACATGAGAAGGGACACTACGCTGTTAAAAGGACTGCAGAAGACGTGAAGCAGGAATATTATATTCCAAACTTGGCCAACAAGGTGAAACGAGTCATATCCAACTGTGTGAAGTGTCTGCTGGTTAACAGGAAGGCAGGCAAGAAAGAAGGTTGGTTATATCCGCTCTTCAAGGAAAGAGTGCCCTTGCACACCTACCACATGGATCACATTGGACCACTTAAGTCTACACACAAGGGATATGAACATATCTTCTGTGTGATAGATGCCTTCACGAAGTTCACCTGGCTGTATCCTGTGAAAACTACCAAATTGGCCGAGACGATTGAAAAGATGGAGTTTCAGAGGACGAACATCGGAAACCCAGTACAAGTGTTCCCCGACAGGGGGCCTTCGTTCACCTCCCATGAGTTCCAGGACTACTGCAAATCGCAGGGTATCAAGCACGTCTTGATCACAGCTGGACTGCCAAGAGCCAATGGTCAAATCAAGAGAGTCAACTCAACTGTGACCAAGATCATCGCTAAACTTAGCATTGACGATCCGACAAAACGGTACAAGTTTGTACCCTCCGTCAAACGAGCTATCAACTCTACGTTTCAGAGGAGCATCGGAATGTCACCTTTCGAGCTGCTGACAGGAGTCAGAATGCACCACCAAAATGATCTACGTATAGTGCAACTCATCGAAGAGGAACTGATCGATTCGTTCAACGAAGAACGTGATCAGATGAGAGAAGATGCAAAAAAGCAGATAGAAAAGGTACAATCTGAAAATCGTGCTGAATTCAACCGACGACGTAAGGAGCCTAAGAACTATCAGGTCGATGACCTGGTTGCCATCAAACGCACTCAGATCGGTCCACATCTGAAACTAAAAACCAAAAGTCTAGGACCTTATCGAGTGACTCGAGTTAAACTCAACGACACATATGACGTCAGCAGAGGAGGAGACCATGCTGGACCAAGAATCACATCGTCCGGTGCGGAGTTCATGAGGCCCCGGCCGGGCGGATCTTCTTCATCCGGGTCGGATGAGGATCAGGACGGCTGAATGTGGGAGCCGGATGAGGATCAAGGCGGCTGAGTATGGGATCTAGGGGGCGCCAGAGTAAGCTCAGCGCCATTGCCTGAGAATATAAATAAGAGAAGCTATATTCCGAGTTCCGATGAGCCGCGACACACATTCCCTTAATTCTATATATTGTACTCTAATAAGTCTCTTTGTTTAAATAAATAATTCAGTTCTATATTCGATGATTGTGAGTGTCATGAACTGGAAACCGTTTCCCACATTATTATTATTATTATTATTATTATTATTATTATTATTATTATTTTGTTACATGGGAGGTTCAATAATTTGCGGTAACAGCTTAACCATAATGTTGACGAAAACGTAAGCGTATGGGCAATGCTGACATGACCACTGCATGACCTTTCGGTAAAACATATGTAAAGCAACCAAACTTTAGTTCCACTGCGTGTAGCCTACTGCTAAGAGTTGACATTCATTTTGTTCGTTTCCTGCCAAAACATGAATTTGAAAATTATTTAACAGTAAATGTTTTATCAAGATTAAGTGTCGATCATCTTCAAGATGGGTTGGAGGTAAATGCATGCATCTGTTCTGAATGGGAATTAGCATATAATCCCCCTGTCGGAAAAGTTGTATATGATCGCCCTGTTGACGGGCCAAGGCGCACTGCATACTGTTAAATATAAAAAGTAGTATCAATCAGATACTATAATCAATGTCTGCATTCTGTTGGAAGCCCATTATGGAAAAGTTAACACGATGCATTTAATAACCATGTCTATATCAAAGAAAGAAAAAAACACAAATTTTAACAATGTGTGTCCATAAACATTAGTATACTGTAAACTAAAAGAAACAAAAGACAGAAACAAAAAATTAATCAAGTGTTATTTTTTTCAAAGTCGAGTACGCGAATAAAAACATGACATGTTGTTAGTTTGTAACAGATCTCATTCTATGAGGTGAATATTGATTGTTAGGTAAGGTCCGAGAGAGTTGACGAAACGCTTGTTGCCGATAAGAGCTAGTTCGTTCCTCAGCAGGAAATTTTCAAAAGTGAAAACTAAACATGTGAGATGTTATCGCGAAATAAACATTGAACAGGGGTTTTGTACTTAGCGTACACCGAAAGTCCCCCAAATAATCCTCACCTGCTAATTTAACAATTACTTTTTTCATCGTCAATCCATACCACGCTTTGTAAATAACTTGCGTGGATAAATTATTTTGAAAACTAAAATTTAGCATACAGGATTTGCAATAATGATGCCCTGGCTCATTGATCATTTCATCATCATGTTGAATAATGCTGTCTTAAAAACTGGTATCAATGCGTACTTTGATGTTACTGTATTCCGAAGGATAAACGACTCTTTTTGAATTATGGTACTGTGCCCAAATCCAGTTGCCCAGATTTGAGAGCACATGCCACAATGCTAAGTCCAGAATTGAAAGAATGAATAGAGCGCGCCGAACCTTCTAAGAAGAAAATGGACGCATTGTGCAGTCTAGAAATGGTTAAGTGACGTAGGCGAGAGCATCATAGTCGAGGGTAAATTGACATTTAATATATCCCGATGGAGTAGAATCTTGAGACTAACAGCAGAATACTGGCACGGACAAGGGAGGAAGAATGCACTTTACTTCGAGGAAATTGATTGAGCGGAAGCTGAGATATGAGATGTTTTAGTTTCAGCATATTTCACGCATTGACCTCGAGGAGTTCGCTTGCGGGGTATATAAAGGCTGCGTGCCAGAGCTAAGTACAGTCACTTCTTCGCAAGAGATCTGTCTGTAAACACTTTACGTTCCTCCGAACTCTGTTATACTGTATAAATAATCTTCGTGCACATGGTTGCAAAATCTACGTTATTACTAGCACACAGTTGCTGGGACTTAGTGATTTCGACAATAGTACATGGTTACTGGCCTCATAAAAGTGTTTAACATTATAGTGATCTTCGAACTTTTCAAAAGTTATCACCGAGGTGATAGAAATTTGGCATTGGTAATAATTTACTGCTACAATGGACATATGAATAGACTTAGTCTATATTTTGCTTTCCACTGTTCACTTTAAATTTAACTTGGATTATTTCATCCAACCAACCAGAATAAGTCTTAGACTTAATAACTTTCGATCAACCAAAATAAGTCAGTACTGTTCACCTACCAGTCTTGCACAGTTCAGTTCACTAACCGACATAGGGAAAACAGCATGCATAGCATTGTCTGGAGAGAGAGAAACTCTGCCCAGGAAACAGATCTTCAGAACTCGAACATGTGTTGCATAAGATTGTAAGAGTAGTGGCGGTATTGAACGCATTACATTTGGGTCGAGTTAAAACTGGTAATTTTTCATCATGGATCTCTTCGATCTAACCCCAGTCAAGATTACTTCAGCTGTTGAAGCAGCACATTTTACGAACTATTTTCATCAAGATATTCAGGCTAGAAGTATGAATACCGCAAGGTCTGATTAAGACCATTGCGGGTATAAAATGTAGGCCGATACAAGATTATAAATACGTGTCCTAATGGGGACAAGAAGACTGAAATAATCTGGTTCAGACTAGATTACCAGCATCAAGATCTACAGGAATGTAAGCTACAATTTGCATTATTTTTATGGGTAGTTAACTGGAATTTCTCAATTTTTCTACAGTCTTACCAACACATATTTTCTTTTCATCGATGTTTTTGCAGTTGCAAATATTTTTTTGCTATAGAAGCTTTGATCTGAGCAGATTTTACACTCAGAAGTCAATGACTCGAAATTTATGGACGAGCAGAACGAGCATTTTTTTTCTAACCACGGTCATAAGCCGTCGTAACTGAAAATTTAATTATAAATTCAAGTTGAGGAATGGATATTTATCCATTATTAAGAAATCGAGGATGATATTCCCCGAACAATTTAACAACATTAAATCCATTTGTTGAGGAAATAATAATAATGTTGATTTAATAATAATAATTATTTACAATTTTCTGATATAATAATAATAGTTGTGATTTCTAATAATCATTATCATGTAGTGTGATTTATACATTTGACATTTAAAACAATTTTCCTAAGATCGGATACTTGTTGATTCCGAAGGTTAGTGGTTAACGCATGCCTACAAACAAATATCATATTAATTCAGTGGAAGTATTTTTCGCTTGCATTATGCATTTAAATCTTTGAGAAGACACGGAAAATAATGATACGGGAAGCCAAAAGCATGTATAAAACAGGGTTTTTGCTAGAGATTGTATAAATATAAAATCATTAGTGGGCAACGTCTTTTGATAAAACGTTTGGCTAAAATTAGACACGGTGTGGAGTTATTCATGTTTTAAACTGATGGTAAAATTATTATTGTAAACTAATTGGGGGAGTTTACTAACTTATAAAACTTCCAGTTGTCGTAACAAGCAATGGCCTGATTATTCTGTATAACTTGGGAAGAAATAATTGTTGTGTGTGCAAAGAGTTAAATATGCCATTCTGATTGTGCAATTTAGTCGCAGGAATGAGGGTGTTGAAATGAAGCATCAACCATATTGTAGGTTGGATGTCTTTGAAATTAGTGGAGGAGTTAAATTTAGCCACACTTTCGTCGAGATATAACCAATGGTTATTTTGTTGAGCCATCATTGTCAATTCTCATTTTACCCAAGTGTTCTAGAAAAATTCCTAGTAATTGCCAGCCCGATAATTTTATTTTTTAAATTGTATCTATCATTATGAAAAGACCTTACCTTTGTCTAGATGCTAATTATGATTATGTGATTTTTGACCAATTTAATTCGAATGGGCTGACGCTGTAAATTGTTTAAAACTGTCACTTCTTAACAACCACTACAAACTGAGAGGATTTTTGTGATCCTATAAAATATAAACATTTTGCAAATAAATTGAATGATCAACATATTTGCCATTTTGTCAAATAATTGTAATTTTGATAATAAAAAATGATATTGTTTTATGATAAATTTTCTAAATACTATTTCCAAGTGATAGTTAATTGATTGAATGGTTGAATCCAAATTTAATTGAATTTATATTTTGTGGATAATAATATTTTGACTATTATATTGATAATTGAGTCAAGAGCTCTGAATAGATTTTGGATCGAGATCAGATGATTCAATAAATATTTTCTGTTTATCGAAGTTCTTCAAATCCAAATGCTCGTATGTCCATGTAAATGATATTGTGTTGTATTCCATGTTAATAACTTTGTATTTGAACAAATCTTGAGATAACTGAATCCTGAAGTGTGAGTTAATTTGATACTATAATTTTGGAAAACTGAAACAGTGATATATTTTTCATCGAGTGATAAATTCTTTTTCATTTCAATATGTGAATACTCAAGTAAGATAGGAATCAGGAAGGACAATTAAATTTGCACTGACAAAACCCTACTACTGTAATTAATTCATTTGAGCGAAGTCAACAGGACTACTAATTTGACCTTCGTCGCAATTGCCAAGTGTTCATGTGTTGGTGGAATTGTTAATCTTGTATATAACGTATGATTCGTCATGCATCTATTATGCTATTTTTGGCAAGCCTTCAGTAAATTTTAACGCTTTAAATAAACTGAGATAATTTTACAGGTTGTGTTATTTTCATAAAATCTCCTTCTATCCTTATTGTTGCATCGAGTCGAAAATCATTAAAGCAATTTTTTTGTTGAGTTATTGTAGTCACTTTAACCTATCTGGCGCCCTGGGATATTTTGATTCTCATGCTGACTGATTTTTGGTGAAATGCATATGTGGTCGTCCGGACTTCGGTCTAAATGGCACATAAAATAAGATAGAAGAGAGAAAAGGCTTCGAACGTGGGGATCGATTTCTATACGGTCGTTTGCATGCTTATTTAATTGTGATTTTTCAAATAGATATTTTGCGGAATTGGTAGATGTCTGGTATGGATAAATAAATTCATAGGAAACCCAGTTAGTGGGAAACTTAATTCAAATTAAATTTTAAATATTTAGTGTGGTTTTGATTGTTGTATAATGGCTTATCCATTAGGGTGTCAAGTAAAAATTTGCAGTATACGTTCGACAGTCTGGAAATACTCAATTTATTAGAATCAAGGTAGAGGGTATTGACCTTGCAGATTTTTTGATATTGTTGTTTAAATCTAATTGACAGTAGAGAATGTTTTTCCATCACGTCGACATTAGGGCATATCTCATTTTATTCCAAGTAGCTACGTATAATTCATGTTCAACTTTTAAGTCTTTGTGTCCGCCTACATGTATACCCCTAACTTTAAATTACAGTGTGAAAGTATGGAGGAGGTCATGAGGATCTTAACTCGCATGGAGGAGGGCACCAAATGTGCAGAACTGCAAATGGCAGAAATTATAGAGAAAACTAACAAAATGGAGGTCAAACTTAAGGAAAAATCTAATTCTTTGGAGACTAAATTAGCTTCTACTTTAGAAAACAATTAAAGGAAAACTCCTATTCATTAGAAAACAGACTAAAGGAAATTCTAATTCTTTGGAGGCTAGATTAACCGAATCTTTTGAAACTAAATTAGAGGAAAATTCAGTAAACTTAAAAGCTATGATGAGAGAGAATTCAGATTCATTAGGAGTTTCGTTAGAAAATAAAATCAAAGAAAATTCAACTTCCTTAGAAAATTAATTCAAAGAAAAATCTACTTCGTTAGAAAATAAAATCAAAGAAAATTCTACTTCTTTAGAAAATAAATTCAAAGAAAAGTCTACTTCGTTAGAACGTAAAATCAAAGAACATTCCACTTCTTTACAAATAAAATGTCTAAACTGTTTGAGAAAACTCATGAACTCGAAACTTCATTAGCTATGAACACGAGTAAAATGGAGGATAGATTTCGCGATGCCGACCAAAAATCTCAGTCATTAGCCGATAGGATCGAGCAAGGTATCAGAAATGTAGGAGAGGATATGATAAATCTAGAAATTTGTGTCCAAAAAGAGAATAGTGATATGGCAAATAACGTCATACAACGTTTGACCGAGCAATTCCAGGAACTTGTTGTTGGAGAAATTCAGGAAGGTGTAGTCAAAAAGTTGACAACTGAGATAAAGACGACAGTCATCAGTGAAGTAAAAGATGCACTTAAACTGGAGACTCAAGACGGAATCAAAGAGATCAGAGAAACTTTGACGTCACATGTTCAAGTTATTACCAAGGGTATCCAGACAGCTCAGAAATACATTGTGGATATGACAAGTTCGTTAAAGAATAACGAAGAGATTATGAACAAAATATCTACAGATGTAAAAGAGAATTGTAAGGAAACAGAAGGGATCAAGAGAGATACTGAAGAAATCAAGAAAAGATCTGAAGAGAACCAGAGGGAAATTGAGGATATCAAGAGTCAGTTTAAAGACAAAAAACCAGGGTGATTACTTGCATAATAAAAGCAGTACCGAAGAGTTAAAAAAAATTAGTAGGTGAAGAAGATGCTGAACTAAATGAAACCATCAAGAAGCTTAGTGACAGATTTTTTGATTACCAGCAGGAAGCAAAGAATGTTGCCAAAACTCCAAGCAAACCTACCATTACTAGTATGAATATTGAGGGAGTAAGCAAAGTAGATAATCCCCATAAACAGGAAGAGGTTAGAACGTTTATGCAATCCACTCCTAAAACCTTTTACAAGAACGTTGAAGATAAACCTTCAAAATTCTCAGGAACTGGGATTATTACATCCGTAGAATTCCTGAGGGAAGTGGGAGATTACCTCAAGGATTCCAAAATTGGCAAAGAAAGGGAGATAAGAGTGATAGGGAAATTTTTGGATGGTCCCGATCTTACTTGATTTAGGGCCTAAGGATCTACTCTAAACAAATTTGAGGAATTCGCTAGAGAATTATTGAAGAAATTCTGGTCCCCTGAAACTCAACAACAAGTGAGAGAGGAGCTATACTCCAGAAGATACTCCACTTCTCAACCCACACGTTTTTTGACTTATTTCGCAGGGCAACTATCTAAACTTCAACATTTAGATCCGCCTATGCCAGACAATGAATTAATTACTGCATTATCAGGCAATTTCCCGCGGATGTCCAAAGAACGCTTATAGCAGCGGACATTTACAACATAGAACAATTTGATGAAGTTCTACAGAAGTTGGATCACATGAACATTCAATTCTTTCATCAGAAAGCTGGAAAGAATGACAACGCGGTATTTGCAGTGATGGCTGATAGATATTCTCAGACACCTCGAGACGGTAGAGAAGAGAAAACGCCGAGGGATGATCCAGGACAAAGAAGATGGAACCAAAACAACTATCGGTCATATGAAACTAAACCATATACGAGACCTGAGGGTACGAACAATTATAGAGTTCGATGGGGAAGACCAAGAGGAAACCAAGGACGATACCAAGGGAGAAGGTATATTCGGAGGAATAATGGCTATTACGCAAGAAACGAAAATCCAAGACAATCCAATGAAGAATTCAAACAGGAGACGAGGAAAAACTTGGAGGAACGACACCAAGAGAACAAACAGTTCATGGAACAGCTGAAACAGGGTGAACCTGGTACATCAGGGACACTGCAATCCAAGAACAAAGATGAAAAAACTTCAAATATTCAATAGCGGATAGCCTAATTAAGACTTTCACTTCCAGGATTATTAAGTGGCAAGTAGAGGATGATGACCTGATACAAAATAATCATGAACGTAAAGAAATGGGAACGAGGATTAATTTGCCAATTATATTGTGCGAAGTATTCGGCAAACCTGTCGATACTTTAATCGATACTGGTGCAATGTTATGTCTTGTAAGTGAGAAATTATATGCTCTATGGAAACTCACTGAGGATCTCGAAGAAATTCCTGTGTCCGGAATTAAGATTCAAGGAATTATTCCAAACAAGAAATCCCTATGTAAGACTCAGCTATACTTATGCATTACAATAGGAGGACATCATTTTCGGCATGTGTTTGTGGTAATGACGGACATGATATTTGATGTGATCCTAGGAGCGGATTTCATCCAGAAGTATCAATCTGTAATTGATATGAGCACTGAGACGGTAAGATTTCAGCATACCGAAGAAATAAACTTTGAGGGAAACGACGAAGAAGACATTGAGGGAGATGCTCAATGGTCTTTGATATTTCACGAGTCTGCTGAACAGGAAGATAGCAAATCAAAGAGATCACCAGAGTTAGAAAATATTCTTGAGGAGTTCAAGGACATATTTGATATTTGACCTGGGGAAATTAAAGATTTCCAGTACCAAATTCGAGTTACTGATGATGCACCTTCCACGCAAAATTATATCCTGTAGCTGAAAAACATAGAGACAAGGTGAAGAATCTTATCAAAGATATGGAAAATAACAATGTCATTGAGAGATTGACAACCTCTTATGTAAATCCTTTGACAGTTGCATCTAAACCAGATGGCAGTCTAAGGTTATATCTAGACGCCCGAAATTTGAATTCAAGATTGTTACCAGAATATGATAGACCACCCATTATTAGGGAATTACTTAGGAAATTCCAAGGCAAGATTTGGTTCCCAAATATTGATCTCACTTCGTGCTACCACCATATTAGGCTTAGTAAAGATTCAAAGAAATTTACGGGGTTTATGTTTGACCAACAAACCTTCGTATTTCGACGTCTACCATTTGGAGTCAAGACATCTGGATCTGTTTTGACTAGAGCACTTGAACAGAAATTGAGTCCTGAAGTAAAAGAAATAGCGATCCGATATATAGATGATATTCTCATCACATCCCAGAGCAAAGAAGAACATCTAATGCATCTCTGAATGTTGTTCGAAGATTTAAGGAAGGCAAATTTTAAGGTTAACCTTCGAAAGTGTCAGTTCTTTCAAAATTAAATTAAATTTTAGGACACATATTGGATGGCGAGAGCTACCGTCCAAATGAGACGAAAATTCAAGCGATTGCAAATTTTCCCAGACCAACTAGAGTAAAACATGTTCGAAGTTTTCTAGGTACATGCCAATTCTTCGCAGGGCATTGTCCTAGTTATACGGAGACAGTTGCGCCTCTGCAGGAATTACTGAGAAAAGATAACAAATGGAAATGGAATGAAATTTGTGAACAGTCGTTGCAAGATGCCAAGAGACTGTAGGTTAACAGCATAAAATTAGAATATCCTGACTTCACTAAGAATTTTATAATAGAATCCGATGCGTCCACCGTAGGGATTGGAGCTATTCATTTTCAAGAAGATGACGATCACAGGAGACATTACCTGGCTTTTATAAGCAGGAAACTTCGTCCATCGGAGAGGAACTATTACACTACCGAGCAAGAAGCACTTGCGGTTATATTTGCTCTGGAAACATGGAAAACGCTTCTAATAGGACATGCGGTTATAGTAAGAACCGATCACCATGCCCTAGAATTCATTCTTAGAACGAACTTTGCTAGCGAAAGAATAACGAGATGATCGCTTCTCATACTGGAATTCAACTTGATCATTGAACACACTCCAGAGAAGTTGAACATTGGTGCAGATTTAATAAGTAGAGCAGTGGAATCTACACCTAAGGTTTTGCAAATAACATTAACTCTTGAAGATGAAGAAACCTTAAGGAAGTTAAGAATTCTACCATTATCACAGAGAAGAGATGACGACTCAGGAACATTTATCGTTTTCCTCAAGGTGACATGGATCCGGCAGATGTTGAATTCGCTGAAACGGATAGCATTTCAAGGGATTTTTTTAATGCAGGATGGCCTGATCTACTAGTTTATCGATGTAGACCGTACCTAGCTAAGAGTAGTTGTACCTCCAAGGATCCAAGTCCCCATTATTTGGATGGCGCATCGCATGTCAGGTCATGCTGGAGTAGACAAAACCATTAAAGTAATTCAAGAGAAATTTTCGCGGGAGCTGATGAGACATACTGTCAGGAATACCATCCGAGAATGCGATTTATGCCAGAGGAGTAAGCATAATTCCAAATTATTAAAGGAAGCCCCAAGGCCTATTATTCCAACAAAGCCTTGTGAAATCTTTGCTACCGATATTTAAGGTCCTATTCCAAAATCTATGACAGGAAACCGGTACATCCCTGTACCGATTGATGTTTTCAGCAAGTACACCATGTTGCATCCTATCCAGAAGGCGAATGCAAAACATTGTGCAAATAGAATCAGGAATCGTGTAATCCCGGAAGCAGGCAAACCGGAATTCCTTTTGTCAGACCATGGATCCCAATTTACATCTTTGGAATTCAGGATCGCAATGGATAATTTGGGCATAAAACAGCTACTCCTTTCGATAAGGCATCCAGAGAGCAATCCTGCTGAACGTGTAATGGCTGAAATTTCCAAATTTTGTCGCTTGAATTGTCCAAACAAGCATTGGAAATGGATGGATGTAATTCCTTTAGCAGCCGAATCCATAAATTCTAGAGTCTATGAGAGTACTGGACAGATTCCCATGTTGCTTTACCATGGAATCAAGCCGACGAGTCTATGGGATCGGATAACCTCAATTCCGCCTGAGATAGAACCCAGTCGTCAAAGGAGGGAGATTCTAGCCTTGGACAGATTGAGAAGCTGAGCTTTGAAGGGAGAGCGCAGAATCAGAGGGAAACGCTTTCGCAGACCCTTGCGCGTAGGAACCCTCGTGTTGGTGAGAAGACCCAATACCCTCTGATGTTCAAAACCGCATATATTCCAAATTTGCGAGTTTATATTCTGGACCCTTCCGAATTGAAGAATGTAATAATAACATTGGTTATAAGATAGCCGACACACGAACTGGTAACAACGTGGGAACTTTCAATTCTTCGAGTTTGAAGATTTATTATTCAAGAACCAGGTTGCTTGAAGTGTGAATAGGAAAAAGTAAAAATCTTTCGATTTTTATTTTTGGCTATATGAGGGGTGGATGTGCCCAAATCCAGTTGCCCAGATTTGAGAGCACATGCCTCAATGATAAGACCAGAATTGAAAGTTTGATTAGAGCGCGCCGAACCTTCTTAGAAAGAAATGGAAGCTTTGTGCAGCCAAGAAATGGGTAAGTGGCGTAGGCGAGAGCGTCATAGTCGAGGCTAAATTGACATTAAACATTTCCCGATGGAATAGAATCTTGAGATTAACATCAGATTACTGGCACGGACAAGGGAGGAAGAATGTGCTTTATTTCGAGGAAATTGATTGAGCGGAAGCTGAGATATGAGATGTTTTATTTTCAGCATATTTCACGCATTGACTTCGAAGAGTCTGCTTGCGGGGTATATAAAGCCTGCGTGCCAGAGCTAAGTACAGTCACTTCTTCGCAAGAGCTCTGTCTCTAAACACTTTACGTTCCTCCGAACACTGTTATACTGTATAAATAATCTTCGTGCACATGGTTGCAAAATCTACGTTATTACTAGCACACAGTTGCTGGGACTTAGTGATTTCGACGACAGTACATGCTTACTGGTCTTATAAAAGTGTTTAACATTATAGTGATCTTCGAACTTTTCAAAAGTTATCACCGAGGTGATAGACTTTGATGCACTGGTAATAATTTACTGCTACAATGGACATATGAATAGACTTAGTCTATATATTGCTTTCCACTGTCCACTAAAATTTAACTTGGATTATTTCATCCAAACAACCAGTATAAGTCTTGGACTTAATAACTTTCGATCAACCAAAATAAGTCAGTACTGTTCACCTACCAGTCTTGCACAGTTCAGTTCACTAGCCGACATAGGGAAACCAGCATGCATAGCATTGTCTGGAGATTGATAAACTCTGCCCAGGGAACAGATCTTCAGAACTCGAACATGTGTTGCATAAGATTGTAAGAGTAGTGACGGTATTTAAGGCATTACAGTTGGGTCGAGTTAAAACTGGTAATTTTTCATCATGGATCTCTTCGATCTAACCCCAGTCAATATTACTTCAGCTGTTGAAGTAGCACATTTTACTATTTTCATCAAGATATTCAGGCTAGAATTATGAATACCGCTAGTCTGACTATGACCATTGCGGGTATAAAATGGAGGCCGATACAAGATTATAAATACGTGTCCTAATGGGGACAAGAAGACTGAAATAATCTGGTTCAGACCAGATTACCAACTTCAAGATCTACAGGAATGTAAGATACAATTTGCATTATTTTTATGGGTAGTTAACTGGAATTTCTCAATTTTTCTACAGTCTTACCAGCACATATTGTCTTTTCATCGATGTTTTTGCTGTTGCAAATACTTTTTTGCAATAGAAGCTTTGATCTGAGCAGTTTTTACACTCTGAAGTCAATGATTCGAAATTTATGGACGAGCAGTACGAGCATTTATTAATTTTTTTTATTTTTCTAACCACGGTCATCAGCCGTCATAACTGAAAATTTAATAATAAATTTATGTTGAGGAATGGATATTTATCCATTATTAAGAAGTCGAGGATGATATTCCCCGAACAGCTTAACCACTTTAAATCCATTTGTTGAGGAAATAATAATAATAATGTTGATTTAATAATAATAATTATTTTCAATTTTCTGAGATAATAATAATATTTGTGATTTCTAATAATCATTAGCATGTAGTGTGATTTATACATTTGACATTTAAACAATTGTTCTAAGATCGGATATTTGTTGATTCCGAAGGTTTGTGGTCAACGCATGCCCACAAACAAATAACATATTAATTCAGTTTTGCAGTGTTTTACGCTTGCATTATGCATTTAAATCTTTGAGAAGACACGGAAAATAATGATACGGGAAGCCAAAAGCCTGTATAAAACAGGGTTTTTGCTAGAGTTGGTATAAATATGAAATCATTATTGGGCAACGTCTTTTGATAAAACGTTTGGCTAAAAATAGACACGGTGTGGAGTTATTCATGTTTTAAACTGATGGTAAAATTATTATTGTAAACTAATTGGGGGAGTTTACTAACTTATAAATCTTCCAGTTGTATTACAAACAAAAGCTTTATTATTCTGTATAATTTGGGAAGAAATAATTATTGTGTGTGCCATGCTGATTGTGCAATTAAGTCGCAGGAATGAGGGTGTTGAAATGAAGCATCAACAATATTGTAGGTTGGATGTCTTCGAAATTAGTTGAGGAGTTGAATTTAGCCACACTTTCGTCGAGATATAACCAATGGTTATTTTGTTGAGCCATCATTGTCAATTCTCATTTTACCCACGTGTTCTAGAAATATTCCTAGTAATTGCCAGCCCGATAATTTTATTTTTTAAATTGTACCTTTCATTATGAAAATACCTTACCGTTTTCTAGATGCTAATTATGATTATGTGATTTTTGACGCATTTATATCAAATGGGCCGATGCTGTAAATTATTTAAACCTGTTACTTCTTAACAACCTCTACAAACTGAGAGGATTTTTGTGATCCTATAAAATATAAACATTTTGCAAATAAATTGAATGATGAACATATTTGCCATTTTGTCAAATAATTGTAATTTTGATAATATCAAATGATATTGTTTTATGATAAATTTTCTAAATAATATTTCCAAGTGATAGTTAATTGATTGAATGGTTGAATCCAAATTGAATTGAATTTATATTTTGTGGATAATAATATTTTGGCTATTATATTGATAATTGAGTCAAGAGCTCGGAATAGATTTTGGATCGAGATCAGATGATTCAATAAATATTATCTGTTTATCGAAGTTCTTCAAATCCAAATGCTCGAATGTCCATGTAAATGATATTGTGTTGTATTACTTGTTAATAACTTTGTATTTGAAAAAATCTTGAGATATCTGAATCCTGAAGTGTTAGTTAATTTGCTACTATAATTTTGGAAAACTGAAACAGTGATATATTTTTCATCGAGTGATAAATTCTTTTTCATTTCAATATGTGAATACTCAAGTAAGATAGGAATCAGGAAGGACAATTAAATTTGCACTGACAAAACCCTACTACTGTAAATAATTCTTTTGAGCGAAGTCAACAGGACTACTAATTTGACCTTCGTCGCAATTGCCAAGTGTTCATGTGTTGGTGGAATTGTAAATCTAGTATATAACGTATGATTCGTCATGCATCTATTATGCTATTTTTGGCATGCCTTCAGTAATTTTTAACGTTTTAAATAAAATGAGGTAATTTTACAGGTTGTGTTATTTTCAGAAAATCTCCTTCTATCCTTATTGTTGCATCTAGTCGAAAATCAGTAAAGGATTTTTTTTGTTGAGTTATTGTAGTCACATTAACCGCTCTGGCGCCCCGGGATATTTTGATTCTCGTGCTGACTGATTTTTGGTGAAATGCATATGTGGTCGTCGGGACTTCGGTCTAAACGGGCACAGTACACCATCGTGGAATATTCATTAAACGTAGTATGTTTCGTAACCATTAAAGCATCTTCATCATTGGCCATCATTGAATCTGTAAAATAGTAGTTTTCGTTTACTAGGTGAATAAAAAAACGATATATAGTTTATATACATACACTGTCAGTCCCCTAATTTAATGGCAAAAAGAAAATAACAAATAAGCGAAAGAAACACACAGTAGCACTAGTAAATAAAATGGCATTTTCTCTGTCGGATTTGCGTGTAGGCAAACATCATAAATTGAATCAAGTTAAAAAATCACATGTGATACTCGAGTCGTGTTGTTCTCAAGTATGGCTGAACACGACTCAAGTACAGCGCCACTCGTGACAAAAAATAGGAATGTTGCAAGCCTCTTAAGTTGTGACAACAGTAAGGGCAGCTGATTTTTTCATGCATGAGGCCTATTAAGCTGCATCCATAGTGAGGGCGGTTGGTCACTTGCTCTAACATGAGGCCTATTAAGCCACAAAAATAGTGAAGGCAGGAGGTGGATTGCCCTAACATGAGGCCTATTAAGCCACAAAAGTAGTGAGGGCAGGTGGTCGCTTGCCCAAACATGAGGGCTATTAAGCTGTATGAATAGGAGGGTGGATGGTTTCCTCTGTTTTTACATGGTGGATACTTGCTTTCCCTAACCTAAAAGCCAACATTTAAATCTAGCCTGTGCCCAGTGAGCAATGCAAAAGGTAATGCTTTCCTCTCTATCAGTCAACAGGCAAACATCATTTGACAAAGAAACAGTTTTTTTTTACATTTATTTAGACCGATTTACACATCCATGCAAACACAAACACATGCATGCACACACATGCATACATGTTAAAAAACAAAATTATATGATACGCTACAATTTTCTTTTTAATCAACAATCCGAGGTGGCATCACACGCTTTATACCAACAAAACCAAACGCTCGATCTGTTGCACAATAACAAAGCTAGCGTTTGCCTTCGCTGTTTCAATAAAAATAAATAATGATTTTTCGAAAGAATTCGAAATTGGCTATGTGACATAGGTGCGTGCGTCTGAAGGACTTGAAAATAATCGTCCACGCACAGACGTTTAACCACATGTTGGCTAATCCCTTTAGCTCGCTTGGATTAAGTTTCATCGTCAACATCAACTTGAGCAGTTTGCAACCGCAGGTTGAGTCTGCTTGGAGCACAAGCCTCTCCATCGTTTTCTGTCCATCCACCACTTCTCCTGTCACTGTTGTCCAATTAACTCCTTTTCTCTGGACACTTTTCTTCACCCCTCATTATCAACCTATCCCTTGGTCTTCCTCTAGGTCTCTTTTTCTTCCACTCCATTTCCAATATTTGCCGTGGTATTCTCTCTTTTCCCATTCTTTTCACGTGTCCATACCACTGTAGCCTAGTTTTTTCAATCCTATCTTGTAGGGGTTCTTCCTTTAATATTTATCTGACTCTATCAATTCTGACTCTGTCCATTCTAGTTACACCTATACGACTCCTCTGAAACGTCATTCCCACTGCTTGTGTTGTTCTTTTCTCTCTATCTCCTTCATCACTCAAGTTTCTGATCCATACGTTAGTATCGGCACATAGTAAGTCTTGTACATGATCCCTTTACATTTCTGTGGCACATTCTTGCTCCATATCAGGCCTCCAACACTCTTGAAGAATCCATTAGCACACCTTCCTTGTTCATCTAATTCCAAGGCATTTCCCCCATTTTCTTCAATGACACTTCCCAGATACTTGAAGCTCTTTACTCTCTTCAACTGCTCTCCGCCTTACTTTATCCCAGAATATACTCTGTCCTTCTAACGTTTTGTTATCACAACTTCACTCTTTTGCGTCGGAAACTTGATTTCATAGGATCACACTACTTCCTCCCATGCAATGAGTTGCTCCTGTACATCCCTCTCCTTGTTTCCCCAGATCATCAAGTCATCTGCAAACACCATTGCCTTCTTTTCTTCCTCCCCAATATGCTGTGCTACCTTTTGCATCAGGGGGCGTGGTGGCTCAGCGGTCAACCTGTATGCCTGTCACCAAGGCGGACTGCGTTCGATTCCTGGTCAATGCATGTGAGATTTTCGAATTGAAATGCCATGTCCTGTGGTGCGGATTCCACGTAAAAAGGAGGTCCCGAGGCTAATGATCTAGAGATTGACGGTCACGTTAAACTACAAGCTTCCTTCCTTCCTTCCTTTTGCATAATTTTATCCATCACCATTACAAAGAACATGGACGACCATTCAGTTCTTTCCATGCCGAATTTCACACGGCGTCTGCTTCCTTCATACATATCTTTCACTTTCATCACTTTTTCTTCCGTTATTGGCTCTCATCGCTTCCCATAATCTGTGTCTTACGACACAGTCGTATGCCTTCTAAATGTCCATAAAGGCCAATACCAAATCTTCCCCACACTCGTGGTGACGCTCCTGTAACTGTCTCACTCCAAATATGAGGTCAGTAGTGGACCTCCCCTGCCTGAATGCATATTGTTCCTCCCTTAGTTGCTGTTCCGTTACCTTACGTATCCGTTTCTCCAATACCTTTTCATAAATCTGAGCACAGTGGCACATCAGTGTAATTTCCCGGTAGTTTTGGCATTTCTTCCTGTCTCCCTTCTTGAAGATGGGCACTATCACCCCCTTTTTCCAATCTTCTGGGACTTTTATCTCCCTCCATATAGCTCGTATCACCCTCTACAACCACTGTGTTCCCGATTCCCGTGCAGCTATCATCATCTCCACGCTTACCTCATCTATACCTGGTGCCTTTCCCATTTCCATCCTCTATATTGCTTCTTCTACTTATGCCCAGGTTAGGTCTTCCAATTGCAATTGGTTACTGACATCAACCCTTCCAGTATACTCTTCGTCCTAACATGGTGCTGTCACATTCAAGAGGTCCTCAAAGTATCCTTTCCAAAGTTATTCAAGCTCTTCTTTTCTCTCAATAATATTGCCATTTTTGTCTTCCATTCTCTCTGTAGTAATCTTTTCATTTATCCTTTTATTCTTCACCATCGCATGCAGCCGTTTTCTATTACCTTTACTGTCCTCTTCCATCATCCTTGTCTTTTTCTCCATCCACTTCCTCCTTTCCTCTGTTATCACCGTTTTGGCTTCCTTCTTTCTGGCTATATATTCCTCCCTTGCATCTGCTGTTCTAAGTTGGAACCAGATGCGAAAAGCTTTGTTTTTTGTTTCCCACTACTTCCTTCACTCTGTTGTTCCACCATGGTGTCTCCTTTTATCATTTCTTATCACTGGTCATCACGCATACCATTTCTGCTGCTTCCACTAGTGTTGTTTTCAGCCTTTCCCATTCCTCTTCCTCAGTTCCTATTTCCTCTCTGGGAAGCCTGCGCTTTACTATTTCCTGATATTACGTTTTAGTATCTTCCTCTTTGAGTTTCCATACTTTTATTTTCCTGTCTTGCCTTTCAATCACTCTGCTTTCTGACTTCATTCTGTAGCTCATAACCACCATCCAGTGATCACTATCCAAGGCCTCTGATAGAATAACTTTAATGGCCTTAATATTTCTCTTCATTTGCGCATCAAAAATTCATAGTCGACTACCGATCTCCTATTCCAGTCACAGCTATAAGAGGTTATCTTATGGCTTTCTCGCTTTTGTACCATGAATTCCCAAAGAGGAGCCTGTTCCTATTGCAAAATTCCAGTAGCCGCTTTCCCTCCTAATTTCTACTTCCCCATTCTTCTGCTCCCAGCACACTTTCATTATCCTGTATTTCTGTACCTACGTGGGCATTTAGGTCTCCCATAATTATAACCTCTTGCCCATTTAGTTGTCTTTGCACTTAGTCCTCAAATTCTTCTTTCTCCTGTGTGAAGGACAGCCTACCTGTGGGGCGTACACTTGCAGAATCCCCATTCTTGTTCCCTTGACATATACTTTAATCTTGATCATTCGATCATTAATTCCTACTACTTCTTCTTTCTAACCTATCTCTCACAACTACTCCTACGCCTTTTCCCTTCCCCTCATCGTTCCCAATTCAGTACAATCGGAATCCATTTCTCAATTCTCTTTTACCCTGTCCTCTCCATCTTGTCTCTCCGAATCCCAAGATATCCAGGTTCCTTCTTAGCATCAAGTCGACAATTTCCTCTTATTTCCCTGTGAGTGTCCTTATATTCAAGGTTCCAAGTCGTAGTCCATGTTCATAGTCAGGTCGTTGTCCTTTAGATCTGTCATTTCTGAGGCTCCCTTTTGTTTGGAAAGCAGGTGATTTATCCACTACTGGCTTGCTAAGCCTATCATAGCTTCACCTGCGCCCCGTTAGCCATCATATTTCCGGGTAACTGCAGGGCCTTCACAACTACAGTAGCGGCCCCGGGTTCCAAAAAGCCCCCCCCCCTCCCTGTACATCTCCACTACAGGCAATCCCCTACTTCATACCGTTGCCAATCTCTCACCGCATGGAGGGGGGTTGGACTTCTGTGAGACTGAGTTTCATCAAACTATCAAAAACTGTACATCTTGGTAGCTAGGTCAACAATCTCTGTCATTATGGTGTCTGAATATTCATCTTTCATTAACCCAATTTCTTTTTTGTTCAGAATGGGAATATTAAAGACATTCTCCTTGCTGAAGGAAGAAGTGTCAAACCATTTTGCATTTTGTTTTATGGCGACATGCGTGTTACAGTCACGGATATTGTAAATTAAGGTATCCGTGTCTGAATATTGCAAAGACATGTTGCCAAATCGCTGCTATGTAAAGCCATAGTGAAATTGATATATATGTAATTTAGAAAAATCTAAAAACACTTGACCTAAATAAATTGGTTTATTCATCACCACTTCGGTTTTCGATGATTCAATGGTCACTAAATCATTATGAATAGTTCTCAAAGATTTGAAATTAGGCTTTGCAATTTATTTTAGAGCGCCCCAACCCCTATGCCAAGGGTTAATCAATCCTATATCCCGATATTGCCCTACATTTTCTAGACTCGTGCGTAGATGCAATTGTTCATCAGTTTTTAAAAAATAATTTCAAACGGCTGAGTCGCCCTTTGCCTGTAATTGGTATTCAAATCCATGTACCGTTTCAACCACGGTTTCTGTGAAAAAGATATACTTCTATGGATTTTTGTCAGAGTTAAGCCCTGTGCCAAACATTCTACCAGCGTGCTAATATGCAAGACATAGTGATTCTTATCATACAAGGTCCCCATCAGTTTTCATGATTCAACTTACTGTTAGCAGGTACCATTTTCTCTAAGCAAAAAGGAAAATCACCTTGTTGCTGTCTGAGGTGGGCGGAATAGGTTAAATCTACTTCTAGGATAAATCCTACGTCCTGCTGTTGGGCGGCGGTATGAACATTGAAATTTTCCATTTTGGTTCTCAGACAGCCAGACAAAGTTGTTGTAAGGCAATGATTGATTCATCGCATGGCCATATAAATTATTGACATCAAAATACATCAAATAAGATAGTGGTTCTTCTGGACAATAACAAGGCATGTAGAAATTATTTGCTTTGGCGTATCGCTGATTTAGCGTCATAAATCCCCACGGATACCTTTCTCTATCATCAAAACCATATCGGAATCCGTTAATAATTCAACCTTAATAACAGTATATTTTAAGGTGGCGTCCCAGGAATGTCCTGGACTTGTAAAGTAGTGAGCAAGATCCAGGCCGTAAATGGTGTGACATAACTGACGATGCTTTTCAAATACATCTGTCAGCAGCAATACATCTAATTTTAAATAATGCATCGCATACTCGCCCAAAGTCTTTATGTTATACGATCGCCAAACGTGGCATGCATGAGCGTATTCCTGTTCAGATATGGTGCTTTGTGTCGACTGAGAAAAGAACTACTCTTTCTGAGGCAAACATTTTTCCTCAACCACCTCCCAGCTTTGCATGTAATCGTATGGGAAAGTCCCTTTACGAAAACACAATTTAAATTGTTGTGCATTGCTTAAGTGGGATTGAGTATACTTCAACACGTCTTAACTTAAGCCTTTCACTAAACTAGAAAAGGACATGAACTTAAGCGAGTCTAGGAAGCGAATACACATTTTCCCGATCCACCATAAAAGCGAGGTAAAACTGTCATGATTTTTAGCTAAAATACTGAATTTTCCTTTATCCACATTTGCAAGCTATTTAACGATAAAATGTGAATCGTATCCGCTCCAGTTGTGAAAGAACACCGGGTCGAAACGGGGTGAAGAGTACTTCAAATTGCATTCGCTATGCGCCGCCCCACGAAATTGTCCCGTCATGTGACAGTGGTCTCTCACTTTCAACTCTCCGCCTAAAAAGTCTTTTTGATATTCTATAGACTGTAATTCATTCATCTGAATAGGTACAGGGTTGTCCGATAACTTTTCTACCTCTCCCGCTTACGCCGCCATCTGATCAACAAACCACCGTGCGCAATCTGAGCCTTTATAACTAAAATACTGGCATTTTGACTTCTCATAATTGCACACATAATGATATCCTGCGGCAAAAGGTTCATGTTTTTTTTTACTTCATAACTTGAGCTTGTATGAGGGGATGGCTCGCACCCTTGTATGGGGACCGTTAGTGATTCAAAATCAGCATAAACAATAAACGGCACCATCTGTTGCTTCTGAGTGGATTTAAATTGTATGACTGCGTCATTCCCGTTCGGCAAGACTAGGTTTACCGCTGCCCACCTTTCGCAGTCTTCGGTATGTCGTTGCAAAAGTTCAGGGGTTGCAGCTCAGCAGCAGTCAGCCACGAGGAGGCTGAAAATCAGGCCAATAAAACCCTTCATTAGTCATGTATATGTATACAGTAAACACGCGCATTCATTCATTCATTCATTCAAATCACTTTATAAAAAAGGGATTATAACATAAAACCTTTGGGGGTAGAGCAAGGTTAAACACATACTCGGACATTGTTTTGGAAACACACACACATACACATACATTCACATGGGTTGGTAACACACTCACTCAGGAATAGCAAAGTAGAAAAAATATATTTATAGCTTACCTTTTAATATCACAACCGTAGCTTAGTGGTTACGCTGCTACTGCTGCTGCTGCCGCTGCTACTGCTGCTACTACTGCTACTGCTACTGCCGCTTAACACACCTTAATTCTGCAACAACAATAAATAAATTCCATAAGTTCATTGATTACCATTAAATAAATAGCATTCATTTAGCATAAGTATTAAAGGACATGTACGCACCTTACAAATAATAATACTATTCAAACTGACCGCTGCCACTGTTTAAATGTATCTCTCTCTTTCTCTCTCTCTCTTTATCTCTCTCTATGTAATTATACACATAATCTTTATGTCTTTCCTTCTTTCTCTTACATTAGACCTCACTCCTTTAAAATCTGGAACAAAATACATAAAAACAATAAGTCGCTGAATCACCCTCCAATAAAACACTAAATGGCAATAATCCATTCCATAACATAGGTATAAATCAGTAACTTACCTGCTCACTTGTTGATGTTGTTCACGTATTCTTTTAAATTAATTACTGACACACTTGATGTCTGTCACCATCAAAGGTTAACACGCGAGTAATGGCTGTCTTTCACTGGCCCACTGGGTATATGCAACGAAAAATTTCAACGATGACACTTCCCACCATCAAAGTAAGATTTGTGGAGGTATGTGCCACAGTGAAAGCTGCAACTTAAAATGATTCACACCAGCACAGCAGAGTCCACGTGAGAAGCAAACATCAGCATTGGAAGACCAAGCTGTTGGAATGAATGTCCTTCAACATTGACTCATGTTACTACTGTCTGTCTGATAAAACAGTCTGTCTGCGAGCAACTCTTATCTAAGTGAAGACTGCACCTGCACATCCAGACCAGCGTTCTCAGACAGTCAGACAAAAGAATATCGTCTGGCAATTGTTTTATTTGTCGAGATAAGCGCCAGCAGTGTGAGTGAGCAGTCACTGAAACACTTGAAGAAAAATTCTAAAACCACATTTTCTCACACAAAAATCGTTCCATTTTCCATAGTTTACAAGAAATGTCAAATCTTCCAACACCATCACCATCAGAACAACAAGTTCTAAACATGCCCACCACCCGCACACCCATCCGTCAACCGCTTCCCGAAATATCCACAAAAATGACGAAAAACATAATTTCACCTAGAAATTTCTATCTCACCTACTCGACACACACATCCTCGTCAACACAATCACACAACAAACGCAAGGACACTTGAAACGTCGTTGTAGTCTTACGGGTTTACCAAATATCAGGAAAAATGTGACAAACGCACTTTTAGCCCAAACACCGTATCCCATCTAGTCACCACATACATCCTCGGCAAGAGGATCACGCCACACAAGAAAATCCAACCACATCGTTCTAGCCTTAGGGGTTCACCACATATTAGCAAAATGTAATTGAGAAACGATTTTACCCCAAAATACGTTTCCAATAATCCACCGATTAAACAAATAACGTCACCATCAGATAGAACGGAAAAATACCATTCAAACGACCCATCACTCGACCCTAGTCCTTCCCCCCCTAACCCTTTACCAACATAGCCATCCGTATTAAAGCACGCACGCTATTATAGGTAGAACTGTCATTCTCACACTTCTAACAATTGCCACAATAATCTATGGTCAACCGCCCCGGGTATTCAAATATATAAGGAATTGGTCTGAGACGCAGTAGATTGTGTCACTATGACCATTTGCAACATGGGTTAATTTAGGTTCAAGGAAACCTGAAATAAAGTTTCGTCCAAGAATTTTTTCGGAGAGGGTGTGGAATATAACGGGCAGATGCGATAGACAGGAATGATGCAGTCAGGTATCTGAATTGTGCTTCTCCAAACAAACAATTTCTCTTTTCAGCTGTTGAGCATGACATGACGCACAGACTGCGCTTTTGGTTGCAACGATTAACGTCTATTAGCTCAGTGTTGCTCAAATAAGTATGTAGCGTTTATCTGGTGATGGAAGACAATTATGCCGGTAGCATTGTCACTTATCTTTCAAAAAAATTAGTCTATTTTCTTTTTATGAAAAAAAAAAAGGTTTCTGAGATCACCTTTTATCCATGTGTGAGTATGTGCGTATGTGTGTCTGTGTGCTGTGTGTGTGATGTGTGTGTAACTTCTAAACGGATGGAGCGATTTCAATGAAACTCGGTAAGGTGTTAGCACCATTTTGGCCGACCACGACCGTGCACTTAAAATTCTACTACGCCGCACTAATCCAATATGGCGGCTGTGCGAGGTATTTTACCAGCATTCAATATCTCTGAAACTGTTACAGGTATCACACTGAAATTTTGCACATTGATAAACGGCACTACCGCACGGTTATTTATGTAACATTCAAAAACCTATAATGTACAAAACGATCATGGTGGCCTAGCGAATTTGAAACGTTTTAATAGATTTTCTCGCGATTTAACCATCTGAGTGCAGTGAAATATGGTACATCATATGATTGTACATATTGTAATGCACTGGCATTTATTTTAGTTCAATTGTTTACATAAACTGAAGATGGCGGCTGTACGAAATTTTAAAATTAAGTCTTTATTTCTTGTGTCGTAATCGTGCGATCGAAGTGAAAGTTTGCGTAATGAAGCTACGCAATAATTTTCCTTTAATGGTACTGCGCAAGAAATTTGGATGAATTATGATGAAAATGATGTTTTATCCGAGCCCATTTAACATTAGAATATAAATCATGGAAGTTGGCTCAAGGTGAGATTTGCTACCAAACGCAAGCAATGGGAGAAACTCATCAAGTGATCATAGACGCCCAGAATATTCTCGATCTTTGGAAAGTGCATAGCAACAAGGAAATTGCGCGAAATATTACCAATTAATTGTTATAAAATATATCATTGGATATATGCTTACAGCCATTCAGAAGAGGATTTATGGAGCAGACATGGATTTTTACCTGGTTAATGTGATTAACTATGCCATTTAAGCCCTATGTAAAAATTTTACAGCATTGAAAACATTAAGATAAATAAAAGAAGATATTACTACTACTTTGAATGACGTTAAACGGAAGCATTTCACTGTAATACGGATTATTACAAGTGCGCGCCATTATCTGCGCAGCACTAACAATGGCGCGTAATTCAGACAAGTTGAAGGAGAGACGACAGCCAAGAGCGGTCTTCTCTCGACTGACTTAATAGCAACAAGGCGTATCGTCCGGAGGTTTTCATTCCCGTAGAGATGATACAGTGCGAGGTCCTACGAGACACAATAGACGGCGGTGTTACCGACCGAGATATTCGAGAGCCCCGTTTCAAATCTAGGCGAAGTTGAGCGGTGTACATTTAGGTGAATAGCAGACAAGCGTCTTACTTTGTCGGAGATATAAAGTAATAGCTATACTTATCCAATGATAAGGCTTCACCACACGAGAATTCCCTCAAATCCTTTGAATATTTTACGAGGTAATAGACACTTTGTGTGTTCGAGCAAAGTTACTCAACTCCGAAGGGAGATTATCATTTTTTGCAGCGAGATTTTAACACAGGCAAGTCTACGCTCCAGCACGAAGTAAGTACAGTGATCTTGTATAAACATTGTGACTTTATTGTGTATGACTTTATGATGGCTACAGACAATTATGAAGAGGAATTAGTAAATGACTTTTTAAATATGTGTAAGATGTCGTATGAAACTATAACGCGTGTGGAATATATCAAGGCATAGCTGTGGTAACAACGATGGAGCAACGTTAGAAGCAATGAGAATTACTATGACAACTAGATAAACAGAATGTCAAGACAAAATAATGCATTTAGTACACTTCCATCCTGTACATTTAATGCATTGTCGTGTTTATTCATTCTCGACTATGAGCAGATATAATCTATCATTGACCAACCAAATGAACTTTGCCATCTACGATAGTGAATCGACATTCGACTTACGAATTCATTTTGTAAAGACGATGCTATCCAGAATATATTGCTCAATGATGATGGAGGAACTTCTAGATATGTCGGCGATGGAAGAAGCATCAACGGAAGACAGAAGATAAGAGCACGATGATGGTTCGACATGGAACATGAGTCCGAGGAACGATGTTCGATACCAGGAGGAGGCGAATCTGCCGAGAAGGAATCCTTTCCATTCTCGAAGTCGCAGTTCGTATCCGATGGAGGGGACCGGGTTTGATTTCAGTAAATCATAGCTGCATGAATATCCAGCCGGGTATTTTCTGATACCCGCCAATGAACTTCAATTGTCTACAAGATCAAGGTAGTTGTTTTCCATCATCATTCTTGTTTGAGTGTGTTTGACGGCATTTCGGAATAACAATTCCCCATATTTGTGTGATGTATTATCACTTCGATGTTAAGTAATATTTTATTCTTCAAGATTGTATGAGATGAAAGTCAGTTTATCATCCATACTTGTTAAAATATTCTTGATTCAGTTTTTGAACTGAAGTCAACTGCTTGAGAAATTTATTTTCCATTGGGAAAATGTTTAAGGAAGTCATTATTCAACGATTTCAATTTTTATTCTAGACTTCAGACTTTTATTCTTAGAAATCCAATAAATTCATTTTATTTAGAATGAACTTGGGTGTTCTTTTTGTAAGAAGACACTTATCATTATGAGAGGGAATCTACGAGTGATATATGTGTAATAACACGATTATTAGAGACATTTCGGCGATCTAGGAAGCTACTTTCGTTATAAATACAACGTGAAAGTGAATAGCTACGAACATTCTTTGTGTAGAATGCAGATACATTCAGCGAATGATTAATATTGAATTGAAGGACGACTTTGATCTTCATAAAATATAAATTGTTTGAGCCATATCTATTGGAAGATAATTCATCCAACCAATGGAAAGTTTAGTTAAACCTTTTCTGGTTGTGATTGATCCTTATTGAGCGATAAAATAACATGACGTGTTATCAAAGGACAAACTGTAACACTACGTAGTGTGTTAACGTAGTTTTGCAACCGTGCACTTTTAGTAATGACCAGTCAGAGGAAACATGTATATTTCTATTAAATATTTGGAGACATGTTGTTGTATGTCTGAGTAATCTTGATTAGTAAACCAGGAGAGAAACCATTAAGAACATCATTTAAGAACGAATAATGTAATTGAAGAACAGATATCGCTGTTCATTGATAAGTTGTGGAGTTGCAACAACAATAAGATCTGAGCATAGAAGAAAGCTATACCAGTACAGTAGAACCATTGTTGAGAACATGTGAGTTAATGACATTTGTATAGTGGAGTTTTATAAAGGTTTTTGCCATACATTAAATGTTGAAATACGAAGGAGATTACCGTATTTATTTTCAGGGAGTACTGAGGAATGTATAAAAATAGTTGCATTGTTGTATTTTGAGGAGAGTAAATGAACACTTCCCATGTATTTAGATCTTTGGCATGAATGTCGTTCGTTGGCGGAAAGTCATTAGGAAAAGATTTATTGTCACTATTATATGAATTATTATTAACCATATTAAACCAGAGTTGTAACCGCAATGAACTCATCTTAAATGATCGGTCATTGGTCAACCGATAATGTCTATTAACAGGAGTTGACAAAGGTGGTTTTAGCATTGTGAAAATATGAGCCGTAGTAAATGATACTATGAGGAAAGAGCGTTGTTAACTTAACTAACGCGGTCGTATTGCTCAAGAACATGTCTTAGGAGCGATAAGACACTTGTATATGGTGTGTAAATATTTTCATTTATTATTAAGGGTATTGCATTTTTAATAATAATAATAATATTAATAATTTTAAATGTTTTAGCTTAGATTATAGTTAGAGGGAACGAATGGTTTTGGATTGAGTGCTTTATTCGTATTGTAAATAAGGCGTGTATGTTAGTGACGCTTGTCTAGAACTGCGATCGCGGATTGTAAGAATGTATGTTTCAAGTATGAATGAGATTAGAGCAGATTTGGCTAACAAGTAACATACAGCTCTCAGAATGTACATTTTTAGACTAATACGTTTACTTAGATAATAATCAAAAATAGACTAAAGTTATGATATGATGAAGATTGTACATGTTTAATATAACGGGACTCCAGTGATCAAAAGAACAAGTGAATTATACACTGATGTAGTGCAAAGGACAATGTGTATATAGCACACGCGATTTCTTGAACAATGTACGGACGTATGTGTGTATATATTTTCTTGTATTGCTGGATGTAATATGGATTATTCTTAATAATAATAATAATAATAATAATAATAATAACAATCATTCTTGTAAAGCAGTTTTGTTTAAAATGAGTGCAGTTAGTTTAGCGTGTACTTGGCAATCATTGTGTAGCCAATGTCAAGCTCTCCAGCTGCGAAATGAGATTCCCGTTTCTGACAAGGCCACGCTTGCTCGATGAATGAGATTCTCACACCTGTGTGGAGAACGGCGAGAGGGCTATGACATAACCAGTCCAGTTGCTCTCCGGCAAGCGAGGAAAATATGCCAGCGATTTATTTGGAATGTTCGCTCCAAGGAGCAGCAGTTTAAAAAGTTTGATATTTTGTATTAATACTTGCAGACGGCAAGAGCGTCTTTAAATTTCAACAGTTAATGCATGTATAAATGTAGGGAGTTTATTTGTATGACAGTGGCGTAAATGAATATTAATTTTAGGGTGTTATGTAGATTTGTGTTGTTAACCAATTATATTAATAAATTGATATTTTTCTAACGTTTTGTTCGGCGTTCCTTTATTTAATCTATAAGTGGAGATATGATATGGAACAGCCTAAAATAGACAGGATGTGTTTTTATCCAAACAAATTCCCGAGTAAGCAGGTAAGTTTGTACACTTACGTATAAAAGCTAATTTGTTATATCCATAATATGTCGTAGAATTACTGAGTATAATCTCGTAGAACTCGCTGGCGGGAATGTTATTTGTACTTAAGCCGGGAATTTCACTTTTCAAAAATACAGCTACGCTTCGGATGCTCAGCGAGCACCTCCTTGATTTTTACGGGAACAGTTCATAACTCTATGGCCAATACATATAACAATCCAAATGGCGACAGTCCGAAATATTTAGACGGTTCTCAATATCCACGAATTTTTTACAGAAATCAAACTGAAAGTCTTTATGTTCATAGAGGCTATGGACATACGTTCACCTATAGGACTTTCAATATCCTGATGGGCTTAAATCCAACATGGAGGTGATGGAAATTATATATATTTAAATGGACCTTTCTCGCGATTTAATTATCCGAGTACAGTGAAACTTGGTACGCTAAATGCTTATACAAATGTTAATCCACTGATATCTAATTTATTTCAATTGTTTTCATAACCACAAGATGGCAGCTGTGCGAAATGTAAAACTCTCGTTTTTACGTCTTGTGTCCTAACTATGCGATTGAAATTTGAATACTACACGTTTACAATAATCTGCATGTAGTAACACAGAACTCTAAAAATATCCAACATGGCGACCATCTGTAATATTTGATGGTTCTCAATACCTACGAATCTATTACAGCAATCAAACTGAAATTTTGTATGTTGATAGAGACAATTAACATATGGAAATAGGTTTTATTTCTTCACGGAACTACTTGTTTTTATTTTGCATTTTCTAATTGGCACAGTCTAGAGCAAAACGTGACTTTACACTGATGTCTCAGGCTAATTTATGGCAGTGATCATATGAAAGCTGCTAAGGTATGGGCGATGCCAAGTAATCGCAATCTTATAAGAGTTATTGCCTGTGGATGCTGAGAACGGTTCTGTTCATAGGGTTACTGTTGGTGCACTGGCTTGGTGAGGAATGTAATAGCAAACTACTTCCTTTCTTAGGACCTCGTTGTTCCGCGCTTCACCTAGCGTTCCTAATTATAGCACAGCCTTGGGTATTTGGGGATTTCTACACCACATAACGTTTGGAGGTGTTTTTTGGGAACTGATAACTTTACAGACAGTGTAACTTGTACAGCGGACGTGATCACATTCACGAGAAGAAAGGGAGCGAAATGTACTGAGTGGTTTGGAAAATAAATGTGATCCTGTGGAATGTCAATTTACAGGAAATTAAAGTCATTTTAGAGCCAACGAACATGAGAGGAGACAAAGCATTTTTATGGATGCATTAAGCTAAAACCATACCTTCATTGGTGTTCGGTAAATCAAATAAAGAACAATAAGTGTTTGACGTTCACATTTTCTGCATACGCCCTTGTATTGATATTACGAAGAGTGCTTCCAAGTTTAATTGTGTATTCTCAAATACATTGTCGTGTTTTGATATCTAGTTGTCATGAACTGAATATCGAAAGTTACATTTCTAAATTGCTTCTTAATATTTGAACAAATAGCCACGTCTCGAACTTACTGTAGTGCCATGTTCATTATATGAAGTGACTACAACTTACGGATATGGAGTTTTGAGTTTGAAATACTCCATCACAACATAGACCATGTACCAAAAGCTATACATTAAATGAAAAACCCTATTAATAGATGGGAGGATTTATAATGGAAATGAGCTTTAGAATATATGAAAATAGGCTGTTTAATTGTTCACGGAACTACTTGTTAAAAATCATGAAACTTAGCCGTAAAAGGTCATATATTGGCATCTGATTAAATAGTTACAAAGGAGGAGCTTTGGCTTTCCTGACACTGAGAAACTCAGCTGCTGGTTCAACAGAAGTTCCACCTCTCAATGATCAGATGAGTAGTGTGCAAGTGTGACAAGGAAGGAGCGATGCCTTCCCAGTGTCTAAGAAACTGAGTAGCTAATTCAAAAATACTCCACTTCCACCTGATTGTATTTTGTAGAAAATACCATTCACACCTATGCGTTCTTCTTCGTCAATTTGCTCTATTTTCTGCAATATTCTACTACATTTACTCCAAAGCATGAGAATTATGCATTGCTTAGTGTTCCCCACAAATGGAACGCATACACAATGAAATCGGGTGAACGAAGGGTCATAATACTATATATAACTTATAACCTTGTCACCAAAAATACTTTGTGTCGTCTGAGGAATCACATGTATTTAAAACTATAAGAATAATTTTCGTACATTGGAGGAGCTACAGACTAATAGGCTAATTGGAAAATTTAATTACTCCCCACTCAGCATTGGAGCATTGCACATGGTGTTGCATTGGTACCAGGTGATTATGGAACTCTCCACCTATAAGTTATGACATCTGCACGACTTCAATTTACCAATCAATGCTGAGAATGGAGAGTAGTTCACTGGAGGAGTGTAGTGTGGTCTGACGAGCATCCTTCTTAAAGGCATCGAGTGAGCGGATTAGGCGATTAACCAAACGTGGATTTAGGATGCAGTTTAGGCCGGAGCGGGGAATTTCCCTTCAAATGACTTGTACCTCACTCATTAATGCCATTGTGAACATGAACCAAGAAGCTTATTTAAAAATTCTCGTTGTTCATCAACAACTTCTTGATGAAAATGCTGTTTCCAATATGACCACAGCCATTTTCACAGGTCTTTACGCATGTGTGACTGTTTTGACGAACACACAGACATCCCGTTCAACCTCAGTTGGCCCACAAAATGTCCCGATCTTAATCCCATCAGAAATGTATAAGACTATTTGGAGCAGAGGGTGAAACGCAGGTTTTGACATCTCAACAATTGGTAACTTTACGGGATCTAATCATAAGCGAGTGGCTTTTAATAGATGTGACACACCTATAGACTATTTTGGACTTCCCTCCTGGCCGAATAAAGCCGTCATCACACATTAGAACAATGTTTGCAGGGGATGAATATCTCTTCATCCGGTGAGCTTATTGCAGCAGAGATGAGGATTATTACCGAAGAAGAACTTATGCGTTGGAATGGTAATTTCATCAAAACTAGTGAGGATTGTGAGATTGCCGATGGACTTCATTCTCAACTTTGTCTATAGACCTAGTAAGGTTAGTATTTAGGTACCGAACATTGTGAAGGATAACAGTAGATTTAGAGGTTACAGATCGAATATCTCCGATAGTGACACAATGTCACACGGGCAGTGCCCAATGCATTTTTCCAGCCCATGGTGAAGCTAACCACTTCGTGCAAAGCACTGGCAGCTTGTGTGTCTACCAGTGCTAAGGCGGCTGCATACGTGGCTATGATAGCGTTCCTGGATCTACAAATACAATTACGTGTCAAGTATCTTGTCCCAAAGGTCCTTGGTTTGATTGTCTGATACCCAACTCAATCATGAATATACATTCTGGTATAAGAGATGAAGCTGGATGCTAATGTAAATTTATATGAGAGGCTAGGAAAATCTTATACATCAACCTAATTTACTTGAATATGTGTTGGATTTGTCTGATACTCGTGATAGTATTGTTTATGACTCTAATTATCAGTGTAAGGGAATTAGGTACTGTGCTCGAAATTTGGATGGTTCATGATGAAAATGATGTTATTTTTTTTGAGCCCATGCTACACTTTAACATTGCAATATCAATCTTGGAATTTGGCTCAAGGCGAGCTTTGTTAGCGAACCCAGGCCATGGGAGAAACCCATCACGTGATCAGAGTCACCCCAGAATATTCTCGATCATTGAAAAGTGCCTAGCAACAAGGATAGAGCGCGAAATAATACCAGTAAATTGTTATACAATATATCATAGGATATATGCTTTTAGCCAATGAGAGGAGGGTTCAAGGAAGCAGATATGGATTTTTACCTAGTTAATGTGATTAACTATGCCATTTAAGCCCTATGTAACAATTTTACTCCATGGAAAACTTCAAGAAAATTAAAATAAGATAATACTACTACTTTGAATGACGCAAAAGGGAAGAATTTCACTATGATAAGCATTATTACAAGTGCGCGCCACTAAATGCGCGGTACCAACAATGGCGCGGAATTTCCAACGAGCTGAAGGGGGGACGACTTCTAGAAGTGTTCTTCTCTCGACTGACTTCGCAGCGACAAGACGTGTTACGGAGGGTAGTTCATTCCCGTGGGCACAATACTGAGCGCGGTCCTACGCGATACAAGAGACGGCGGTGATACCGGCCAATAGTTTCGAGAGCCCCGCATGAAACAAAGTGAAGTTGAGCGGTGGACAGTTAGTTTAATATCGAACAAGTGATTGACTTCGTGAATATTTAAGAGTATACATTGTACTTATCAAGTGATAAGGCTTCACCACGAAAAGATTTAGGACAATCTGCGAGAATGTTGAAAGATAGAAGTCATTTTGCATTTCCAGCAAAAGTGTTTATCTCAGAGCAGAGGAAGTCCTTTAGTGCAGCGCGACTTTAACACAGGCAAGTCCACGTTGCAGCAACAAGTGAGTAGAGTGATCTCGTATGAACATTGTGACTTTTTGGTTTATGAACATTATGATGGCTACAGAAAAATATAATATGGAATTGGTTCATGGCATTTTTAATATGTGTGGGATGACAGATTAAGCTATTACGCGACGGGGATATGTTGAGACAGAGTTATGAATAACACCATGGAACAGCGTTAAGGAACATTGAGAATATCAATAACATCTTGAATGATATAATGCCGTGACAACATGATACAAATTGTACACTTCCATCCAGTACATTTAATGTATCCTCATGTACATCTATTCTCAAGGTTGAGCAGATATAATCTTTCATTGACCAACCAAATGAACATTAATATCTACGATAGTGAATCGACATTCAACCTACAAATTTCTTTGTAACGATGATGCTATCAAGAATATATTGCTCAACGATGTTGGAAGACTTTCGAGTGATGTCGACTATTGGAGATTCATCAACGGGAAGACGGAATATAGAAGATACTAGGCCCGATGACTGTTCGAGGTGGAATCCACGTTCGACGAACGATGTTCGATACCCGGAGGAGACGAATATGCCGAGAAGGAAACCTTTCCGTTCCCGAGGTCGCTGTCTTTATCCGATGGTGTGGACTGGGTTTGATTTCAACAAATCATACCTGGATGACGATCCAGCTGGGTATTCTCTAATACCCGACAATAAACTTCAATTTTCCACGAGACCAAGGTAGAAATGTCTTTCATTATCCTATAGTCTGAGTATGTTTAACGGCATTTGTGGACAAAAATTCTCCATATTTTTTATCTTTTAGTGTCACCCAATATAATGTGAGTTTCTATTCTTCAGGATTGTATAGGATGATAGTCATTCATCATCTATACTTCCAAAGTTTCATGATTCAGTTTTTGAACTGAAGTCAGCTGTTTGAGAAATTTATTTTCCATTGGGAAAATTTTTAATGAAGTTATTATTCGACGATTTCGATTTTATTCAAGACTTTAGTCATTTTGTCTTTGATATTTTTGGTAAATTCATTTAGTATAAATAGTATAAATGAATTTGGGCATTATTTCTGTAAAATAATATATAGTTAGGAGAAGAAAACTACGTGTGATATAATGTGAGACATCACCTAATATTATAAACAATTCGACGATCTAGCAAGTACTTTCGTTATGAATACGACGTGCAGTTAAACATCTATGAATATTATTTGTGTAAAATGATAATAAATTCAGTGGATGACAAGCCAATATTTATTTGAAGGAAGGCTTGGCTCTTCAGTAAATGTAAAGTATTTGAGACATATCTATTCAAAGATAATTTATCCGACCATAGGAAAGTTAGGCAAAACCTTATCCGGTCGTGAGCGATCCTTATTGAGCGATTTAATAACACGAGATGTTATTAAGGCACAAGTGTAACACTACGTTATTTGTCAACGTAGTATTGCAACCGTGCATATGTTTAGAAAGGACCAGTATGAGAGGAACTTGTGTATTTTTATTAAATGTCTAGAGACATTGTGTTTTATGTCCTAGTAACTTGGTTTAGTAATCCTTTAAAGATGTATCAAAATATTCGTTTGATGATGATGATGATGATAATTGTTGTTTTAAGGGGCCTAACATCTAGGTTATCGGCCCCATATTCGTTTGAGAACGACCAATGAAATGTAGAACAGATATTGCTGTTCATTTATCAGCTGTGTACTGTAACGACACTAAGATCAATGCTAGTAAGAAGGTATGCCAGTACAGTGGAACAATTGTTGAGAACAATTGAATTTATATAATGTGCGTTTTGCAGTATAAATATACGGAGGTTTTTGTCTTATATAGTTGCTTGGATTACGAAGGAGTTTCCGTATTCGTTGTTATGAAGTAATGTGGTTTTAAATAATAGAAGCATTGTTGTATTATAGTTGAGTCAGGGAATACTCCTTTATTTGTGATCAGATCTACGGCACGAGAGTCGTTTATTGGCAGAACAACGATGGGAAAAGATATAAGATCTCTGTTCTCTAAACCATTATTTATTTTATTAAACTGGATATGTAATTAACAATGTTCTTATCTTAAATGATCGGTCATTTGCACACCGATAAAGACTTTTAACCCGATATGTCATGGAAGTGGTTGTAGCATCTGCATTAAAAAAGATATAGTAGATGAAGGCTATATGGAAGGAGCGCTAATAATAACGCGGTCTTATCGCTCAAGAGTGCGTCTTTAAAGCGATAGACGATGGTATATAAAGTAAAAAGATTTTCATTTGCTAATATTGAGGGTTTAGAACTTTAGTAAGTGATAATATTTTTTAATGTTTTTGGATTAGATAATAGTTTGAGAGAGTTAATGTTTTCTATATGAGTGTTTGTGTTTTTTGTTGATATTGTGTGAAAGAAAGCTTCGTTGGTCTAGAACAACGGTAGCGAATGTAAGTATGATTGTTTATGAGTATGAATGCGTTGAAAAAAGAACTTGTTTAAATAGAGCCTTTTATGTAAATTTGTTTTCGTTTGAAAAACGAGTCGCCTCTGCGAGGTTCATGTCTCGCATTTGTGTGTGCTCGAGGCCAAGTCCAGGCAAGTGGGAGACAAGCAGATCCCGTTTCACTGTGAGGCCGAGTGTAAATAGTGGAATCGCGGTACCCACAGCTGTATGGAGAGCTGACGAGCAGGCCATTGATAATATAACCTGTTACAACACTGTAGGCAGGCACGCGATAGGAGTATGTCAGGAATTTTAAACGATTTGCCTGTCTTAATAGAGCACGAGTAATATGTTTAGATTTGTTTTAAAAAGGTTATAGACGGCAGAATCATTTTATTTTTCTTTACCTTTATGTTAGTATGAATGCAAGGAGTTTTAATGAGGGTCAGTGGCGTAAATGTATATTTATTTAGGGTGTTATTTTGTGTGAGATTGTTAACTAGATTTAATTAATAAATTTATAGTTTTTACGTCCTGTTTCGCTGTTCCTTTATTATTCTATTAATGGAGGCGTGTTATGGAACAGCCTAAAATAGATAGGATGTCCTTTCTATCCCCAACATAGCCCCGAGAAAAACAGGTAAGTTGTACACTACCGCATAAAAGATAGTTTGTTACATTCATAACACGTCGTAAGACTACTGTGTATACTCTTGGAGAACATGCTGGCGGGAGTTAGATACGATCTTTAGCCGGGACTAACATCATTCTAAAATCCAGCCATGCTTTGGATGTCCGGCGAGTACCTCCTTGATTTTTACGGGAACAGTACTGAACCCGTGAAAATCAAGGAGGTGCTCGCTGAGCATCCGAAGCGTGGCTGGATTTTCGGAAAGTGAAAGTCCAGGATGAAGATCAAATCACATTCCCGCCAGCGAGTTCTCCAAGATTATACACAGTAATTTCTACGACATGTTATGGATATAATAAATTAGGTTTTATACGCAAGTGTACAAACTTACCTGCTTACTCGGAGCTTTGTTTGGATAAAACAGACATCCTATCTATTTTAGGCTGTTCCATAACATATCTCCACATATAGATTAAAATAAAGGAACGACGAACAAAACGTTAGAAAAATATAAATTTATTAATATAATTTGTTAACAACTCAAATCTACACAACACCCTAAAATTCATATTCATTTACGCCACTGTCACACAAATAAACTCCCTACATTTATACATGCATAAACTGTGGAAATTTAAAGACGATCTTGCCGTCTACAAGTGTTAAAATAAAATATCAAAACATTTTAAACTGCTGCTCCTTGGAGCGAACATTCCAAATAAATTGCTGGCATATTTCCGTCGCGTGTCTGAACGCACAACTGGACTGGTTATGGCATAGCCTTATAGCCGTTCTCCACACAGGTGTGAGAATCTCATTCATCGAGCAAGCGTGGCCTTGTCAGAAACGGGAATCTCGTTTCCCAGCTGGAGAGCTTGACATTGGCTACACAATGCTTGCCGAGGACACGCTAAAACGACTACACTCATTTTAAACAAAACTGCTTTACAAAAATTGTTATATCTTAGCCAAAACTGCTCTAATCTCATTCATACTTGAAACACTCATTCTTACAATTCGCGACGGCTGTTCTAGACCAGCGTCACTAACATACACGTCTTATTTACAATACAAATCCAACACTCATTCCAAAAACATTCGTTCGCTCTGACTATAGCCTAAACTAAAAATATTTTAACATTATTATTATTATTAAAAATGCAATACCCTCAATATAAATTAATGAAACTATTTACACACTATATACAAGTGTCTCATCGCTTCTAAGATATGTTCTTGAGCGATACGACCGCGTTAGTTAAGTAAACGACGCTCCTTCCTCATAGTATCATTTACTATGGCTATTATTTACACAATACTAAAACCACCTTTGTAAACTCCTGTTAATAGACATTATCGGTTTACCAATGACCGATCATTCAAGATGAGTTCATTGCGGTTACAACTCTGGTTTAATATGGTTAGTAATTATCTAGATAATAGTGACAATATATGCTTTCCTAATGACTTTCCGCCAATAAACGACATTCATGCCGAAGATCTAAATACATGGGAAGTCTTCACTCACTCTCCTCAAAATGCAACAATGCAACTACTTTTATACATTCCTCAGTACTCCCTGACAATAAATACCGTAATCTCCTTCGAATTCCAACAATTAATTTATGGCAAAAACCGCCATATAACTCCACTATAAAAATTTCATTAACTCACTTGTTCTCAACAATGGTTCTATTGTACTGGTATAGCTTTCTTCTATGCTCAGATCTTATTGTTGTTGCAACTCCACAACTTATCAATGAACAGCGATATCTGTTCTACAATAACATTGATCTTTCTTAAACTATGTTATTAATATATCTCTCCTGGTTTACTAATCAAGGTTAGTCAGACATACAACAACATGTCTCCAAATATTTAATAGAAATATACATGTTTCTTCTAACTGGACATTACTAATTGTGCACGGTTGCAAAACTACGTTAACACACAACGTAGTGTTACAGTTTGTGCTTTGATAACACTTCATGTTATCTTATCGTTCAATAAGGATCAATCACAACCAGAAAAGGTTTTAACTAAACTTTCCTAGGGTTGGATGAATTATCTTTCAATAGATATGTCTCAAACAATTTATATTTAATGAAGATCAAAGTCTTCCTTCAATTCAATATAGTTAATCATTAGCTGAATGTATCTGCATTCTGCACAAAGAATGTTCCTAACTATTCACTATCACGTTGTATTCATTACGGATGTAGCTTTCTAGATCGTCGAAATGTTTATTACATTTAGTGATATTACACATGTATCACTCGTAGATTTCTTCTCATAAAGATAAATTCTTCTTACAAAAAGAACACACAAGTTCATTCTAAATAAAATGAATTTATTGGAAGTCTAAGACTAAAATGTCTGAAGTCTAGAATAAAGATCGAAATCGTAGAATAATGACTTCCTTAAACATTTTCCGAATGGAAAATGAATTTCTCAAACATATGACTTCAATTCAGAAACTGAATCAAAATATTTTTAACAAGTATTGATGATACACTGACTTTCATCTCATTCAGTCTTGAAGAATAATATTTACTAAACATCGAAGTGAAAATACATCAAACAAATATGGAGAATTGTTGTTCAGAAATGCCGTCAAACACACTCAAACAAGAAGTATAATGGAAAACATCTACCTTGATCTTGTAGATAATTAAAGTTCATTGTCGGGTATTAGAAAATACCCAGCTGGATATTCATGCAGGTATGATTTATTGAAATCAAACCCGGTCCCCTCCATCGGATACGAACTGCGACTTCGAGAATGGAAATGATTCCTTCTCGGCATATTCGCCTCCTCCAGGTATCGAACATCCTTCTTCGGACTAATGTTCCATCTCGAATCATCATCGTGCAGATATATTCTGCCTTCCGTTGATGCTTCTTCCATCGCCGACATCTCTAGAAGTTCTTCCATCATCATTGAGCAATATATTCTGGATAGCATCGTCTTTACAAAATGAATTCGTAAGTCGAATGTCGATTCACTATCGTAGATGTTAAGGTTCATTTGGTTGGTCAATGAAAGATTATATCCACGCATAGTCGAGATTGAATGTACATGACAATGCATTAAATGTAATGGAAGGAAGTGTACTTAATGCGTCATGTGGTCTTGGCATTCTATCTATCTAGTTGTCATAGATATTCTCATTGCTTCTAACTTTGTTCCATCGCTGCTACCACAGCTATGCCTTGATATATCCCATACGCGTAGTAGTTTAATACGACATCCCACACATATATAAAAAGTCATTTACTAATTCCTCTTCATAATTGTGTGTGGCTAACATTATGTTCATACACAATAAAGTCACAATGTTTATACAAGATCACTGTAATTACTTCGTGCTGAAGCGTAGAATTGCCTGTGTTAAAATCTCGCTTAACAAAAATGATAATCTCCCTTCGGAGTTGAGTAACTTTGCTCGAACACACAAAGTGTCTATTATCTCGTAAAATATTCAAAGGATTTGATGGAATTCTCGTGTGGTGAAGCCTTATCACTGGATAAGTATAACTATTGCTTTATATCTCCGACAAAGAAAAACACTTGTCTGCAATTCATCTAAATGTCCACCGCTCAACTTCGCCTAGATTTGAAACGGGGCTCTCGAATATCTTGGCCTGTAACACCGCCGTCTATAGTGACTCGTAGGACCTCGCAATGTATCCCGTCTACGGAAATGACCAACCTCCGGACGATACGTCTTGTCGCTATGAAGCCAGTCGAGAGAAGAACGCTCTGAGCTGTCGTCTCTCCTTCAACTTGTCTGAATTACGCGCCGTTGTTAGTGCTGCGCAGATAATGGCGCGCACTCTTAATAATCCTTATTCCAGTGAAATTCTTCCGTTTAACGTCATTCAAAGTAGTAGTAATATCTTCTTATAATTATATTTATGTTTTCAATGGAGTAAAATTGTTACATATGTCTTAAATGGCATAGTTAATCACATTAACTAGGTAAAAATCCATGTCTCCTTCATTAACCCTCCTCTCATTGGCTGTAAGCATATATGCAATGATATATTTTATAACAATTAACTGGTAATATTTCGCGCAATTTCCTTGTTGCTATGCACTTTCCAATGTTCGAGAATATTCTGGACGTCTCTGATCACGTGATGGGTTTCTCCCATTGCTTGCGTTCGCTAACAAATCTCGCCTTGAGCCAACTTCCAAGATTTATATTCTAATGTTAAATTTTATCATGGGCTCGGATAATAACATCATTTTCATCATAAATCATCCAAATTTCGGGTGCAGTACGTGCCCATAGATTTCACAGAAGATATCATCTGAGCATTTCCTTGCAATATGTGTAAAGAAAACTGCAAGAAACAGACGTTAAAATGGTCACTGTCAGTGCCGGATTTAGAGCCACCGAGCAAGCGCTCAGCCCCAGTAAGAATGACATATATGAGGTTGGGATTGACTTCCACGAGAGGGTTTCTGTTATTTCTAAAATTTACGCCAGGCGAATTCCGTGATTGTACCCAACCAAAGATCACCACTACCCGTTTCGAAATCCCAGCCCCAATTCCAAATAATCACACTATAGAATAAATCAGGTTATGAGATAGAGTCACACCTAAGAACACAATACTGATAGGTCACGATATTCTAGGCCCTTAAATGAAACAATGGCAGAACAAGTTCAATCTAGATTTTAATAAACTACTCGACTCAAGTAAGCGTACGTACAGTACACTATTTTATACCGATATCTGTCAATGAGAGGTTTCTCGTCAATAGGAAGAATGTTTAAGTTTCTCATTTACATATTCATATAGGGTATAATCAAGAAACGTGTTATAACAGGTCACATGTCTGATAAATAAGGTATAGGATTTTTAACTCAGTATAATGCAAGCTTGCCAGCCGTGTGGTGTTAGGGTAGCGCTCCTGCCACGCACCGAGAGGCCCCGGGTTCGATTCCCGGCTTCATCAGGGATTAAAAAACTGACTTGAAGGCTGGAACTGGGAGCACTCATCCTTGTGAGGACAATTGAGTAGCTGCCTGAGAGTAACGCAGCGCCCCATTCAAGGAGACCAAGAAAAACGGCCGAGGGGACCCGACGCGCTGACCACGCGTCACTCCACAATCTGCTTGCCAAATGGCTGGGCAGCGGTCACTTGGTAGGCCTAGGCCCTTCATGGGCTGTAGCACCACGGGTTTTTCTTTATAATGAAAGCCTGCCAAGTAGTTCCGGGGATAACTAATTAGCCTGGTTTGAAAACCCCCTACTGGTCTTTTACATTGAGAATTCGCTCGCCATTTAAAAGGGGTTTCTATGTGATGAACTAAATAGCTTTTGGTGTACGACCCATGCTGTGATAAGGTTTAGGGTGACAATTTCAAACTTAACACTTAATCCATCAGTTGTATTCATATTAGACTGTCTGTTAGGTAATCAGCCCGGAGGCTGGTTGGATCCTGAAAAAGTGTCACTATCGGTTATGTAGGCTGAAACCCACACAAACCAAAGGCAGCACGATAATGAGGCGTACTAAGCAAGGTGAGGAGTGAAGTAGTGTGCCATTGCTTTCCTCACTGAGTCGGTACAGCAGTACCCTACGAGTAGAACCTTTCACATTATCCACATACACTAGTTGTGCCCTGAAGGTCATTACTCAGCACCACTCATACCTCACATAATCACAGCCATGAATGAGACTGAGGTATCGGTGAAAAGCTACATTTTACTCTGGCCTGTGCCAACATACAAATGCAAAAATACTGCATCAATCAAGAGGTGGTAAACAGGCGTTCATATTAGTCAAGAAGCCTAACAATAATATACCACCTACACATCAAAAGAAGATTTGCGTAACCCTTGTTTTCCATGATGCAGAGCGTATGAGGGATTGTGGGCGAGTTTATTGAAAAATAGACGGCATTCTGACAAATATCCCGCAGGCTTTACTCGTGTTTGAAAAGAAAATTACAAACTGGAAGACATTTGGCCTCTTAGGAAGGAACTGATATGTGTTGTAATCTTGCAATCCTGTGACGTTTCAATAAGGAACATGGCCACCACGAGCCTCTAGCAGGGCTCGTACTAGCACTAACACACTTCCAGCACTCAAAAATATGTTACACGATGAGGCTTATCCACAATACTCGAATACAGCACTAATGAATTGTTTACGACTTTGTCAACTTGCCGAGAGACAGGTTCAACAGAAAAATGTAAAGTATATATTTAGATAAGAACATGAGTATAATCTCTACTTAGTGTAAAACAAAGTCCCCGATTCTTGGATGTCACGGGTAATCTCGAGAACCTCTGGATGGATATTGATGCGGTTTTCACCATTCTGTAAAGAATATCTCGGGGATGATTTCTGTAGAATATAATTTATTTAGGATCAAGGGACTACGTGCAGTAACGATTTCAGTGAAAAAGTCGGAAAAAAATCCTGGCGTCCGAGCGCTTCGTAAGCTTACGCTGGGAAAACCGTTAAAATATCTAAATACTATGAGTGTAAGAATTGTTCAGAATGAAAATTTCTACAAAAAAGTCAACGAGAGGATACCTCTATCTTCAATGCCTCGCCCACTATAAGTGTTTTTAAGTTTTCATTTCTTCCAACCATGTCCATTCAAATACTGAGGCGACAGCTAGCTAAGGGCGAGTCTATCACCGCTGTTATAGCCTAACTAGCGGGCGAACCTATTACCCCAGATACAGCCAGCAGAAAACCGCCGAGTCGTGTTGAGTTAAGACTTCAGAGAAGGGTGGTTTTGTTTGGAGTTTCCTAGGAGGTACAACTCGGCTTTTCTTCATTTCGCCTGTGAACTTTCCGTTCCACAAAATACACAGTCAAGTTAAGATTGGACGGAAGGGGGATTTGTATTTCATGCACCTCGCCATTCCCTGGAAGTGCAACTCGGCTTTTCTTCATTTCGTCTGTGAACTTTTCGTTCCGCAAAATACACAGTCAAGTAAAGATTGGACTGAAGGGAGATTTGTGTTTCATGCTCCTCGCCATTCCCTGGAAGTGCAACTCTTCATTTTGCCTATGAACTATCCGTTCCGCAAAATACACAGTCAATTTTAGATTGGCCGGAAAGGGGATTTGTGTTCCATGCACCTCGCCATTCTTAAATTACGTCTGACAAGAATTCGTTATAATTAATAGTCCAGTCAGTGATTTTATGCCATAATGCCGAGATGCAACACGGATATAGGTCATAGTTCATTTACATCGAAAAAATAAGCGCTTATCACGTAACAATGAAACAGAGCAACAAATAATTTGTCGATTGTCACACGAAAAAGAAAGACTACGTCCTCGGTCCTTCAAACCGTTGCTCAAGAAGAACACCGTCTGAACCACGATCAGGAACAAGCTGTTGACACTATCATATCTATCATCACTAAGGAGGAAGGTAAGAAATTTTTTGATGCCCCTGGAGGCACAGGCAAAACTTTCTTGATTAATTTGATGCTCTCCAAAGTGAGGTCTGGTGGTAATATTGCTCTTGCCGTCGCATCATCTTTTGGAAGGGGGAAGAACAGCGCATGTAACAATTAAACATCCTTTGAAAGTCAGCAGTAATGATGGAAGTGAATGTAATATTTCAAAACAAAGTAACATTGCCAGTTTAATCCAAAATTGTTCTTTAGTTATATGGGTTGAGGCTACAATGTCGCCCAAAACTTCCGTTGAGGCTGTAGGCAGGACCTTGCGTGATCTAAGGAATCGCAACACACCTATGGGTGGCTGCACAGTTTTGTTCACCGGATATTTTCGTCAAATCTTACCAGTTGTTTCCAGTGGAACGAGAGCCGACGAAGTCAACGCTTCATTAACAAGAAGTTCCGTGAAGAACTATACAGCCTACTTTTCATGCCAATGATTATCCTACAGTATATGAACCTATCTAGAATAATGACAAAATTAAGTTGGTAATATCGAAATGTCAAATTAGTTCAAAATATACCCGGTATAATTTAGCCTAATAGAGCACTACAGTTGGCAGCCCTGGTGACTGAATATATTCCTAGTTCCATCTCTTAAGGTACAGAATACAAAATTAGGTTGAAGTTCAATGGACGTTACATGCAGTTAGACACTGGATCTATCAGCACGCGTAAAAGCATGTTGCCAACAATACCTTGCGTGTGCTGGTCAGAAATAATCTGATATATTATGATATCTTGTTGTGCCAATTTTGGATGAAATCCATTTGTTAGTATAGGAGTTACATGTATTTTAAAATTGGACATATCAGCAGGCATAGAATCATGTTGGCAGCACTGCCTTGTATTAATTACTCCAAATTAATCTAGAATGTCAGGTGCTTTACGTGTGCAAAGTATAGAAATGTTGGCTTGCATACTTTCTGATATATTGATTTTAGGGCAAAAAAAATATAGACAGCATTTATTAACAGTTGGCAGCCCTGATTGCTCTTAACAATACTTATAGTCATATCTGTTATAGTACACATAGCACATACGAAATTTGGTTGTAATCCAACTGATAGTATAGAAATTACATGTATTTAAAAATTGGTACTATCAGCAGGCTTATAATCATGTTGGTAGAACTGACGTATTTAAGTTACTAAAAATTAATCTAAAATGTCAGAATATACGTGTGCATAGTTTAAAGCTGTTGGCTTGCATACTTTCTGATATATTGGTATTTGGATAAAAAATAGAGAGAGCAATTATTAACAGTTGGCAGCCCTGGTGGCTCTTAAGAATACGCTCAATCATATCTGTTTATGTACAGATATTACATACAAAATTTGGTTGAAATACAATTGATAGTGTAGAAGTTATATGCATTTAAACATTGGACTTATCAGAAGGCTTAAAATTATTTTGGCAACACTGTCATTATTGGCCTCCTGAAAATTAAACTGAAATAGTATTATCTGCATGTGTACCAATTTTGGAATAGCTCCCATGCATATCTTGCGAGATATCCAACATGGAGCTCAAATTTCTAGTGCGTTTTTTCAGCAGTTGGTAGCACTGACATCATTTTCAAATATGGACGTGAGATATTCCGGTGCACATCTTTACTCATACTAAATTTGGTTTTGATTGCTGCAGCCGTTTAGGAGTTGATAGGGGGTGACACACACACACACACACACAGCCAGACAGACCGACAGACAGAAGGACAGACAGACAGACACACATTTTCCCGGATCGATCTCATAAGTCTACTTTTTCCTCATTTTTGCAAAATGTGAAAAGTAGGCTAAAAATATCTCACATGTGGCCGGATGTAACAAAATTGGCACTCAAAACTAACATGAGATTACTCTTATCTTCAGAAGATAATCGCCTGTTTGCTAATTTGTTACTTAGAGTCGGAAATGGAGATTTAACGGTCATTGACGGGAAAATTACCCTCAGTCACGATTTCTGTGTTTTAGTAAGCAGCATTCAAGAATTGATTGATAGCGTTTATCCTCAAATCCATGACCTATCTAACAAGTCTCATTCATGGTTTAAAGACAGAGCAATATTATCGCCGAAAAACGAACAAGTTGTGAAAATTAATGACTTGGTGTTCTCCAAATTCACTGCCCAGGCTGAATTCGGCTATATGACTCAGTAGACGCAGTAGTCGATAGTGAAGAAGCTGTTCATTACCCGACATAATTCCTAAATTCTCTACTTCCTTCTGGCTTGCCACCACACAAGCTTATTTTAAAAGTGGGAGTGCCTATTATATTGCTACGTAATTTACACCCAATTGGCAATTGGACGCGATTGGTATTGAAAACTTTGAAAAACTTTCATTAAAGCAACTATCTAAACTAGCTGTGGTACAGAAGAAACAGTCTTAGTACCCAAAATCCCTATGATTTCTTCAGATTTGCCTTATCATTTCAAACGAGTACAATTCCCAGTAAGAGTCTGGTTTGGTATGACTATAAACAAAGCACAGGATTTGGAGTTGATCTCAGTGGAGAATGTTTTTCTCATGGACAGTTTTACGTGGCTCTATCGCGTGTTACATCAAACCGAAATCTATTCGTGTTCACTGCTGGAGGGAAAACGACTAATGTCATATACAAGGAAATCTTATAAGACCTCGGTTAAAAGTAGCCTATCACCTTGCATTCATAACTGTTCCCGGGCGAAGCCGGGTGGGTTGCTAGTTCATAATAAGCGATGTCTGCAATACAAAATTGGGGTTGATGACCTTGGTGTTTAACCCCTTAAATCAATCTCCATCAACACCATAAAATTGGGAAATTACAGTATATAGAATGCATAACTTTCAGTATCAGTGATTAGGCTGATCCCGCAAGATGGTACCTTTCTGTAACGAACCATGGGTGTTTCCCTTAAGAAAATTCAAATACATGGCTTCTAAGATATAAGAAAAGTAAGCTATAGAATTAAGTGCCATTCGATAAGGATTATTATAATAGTCTACCATAAGAACCATATCATCAAACGCTCGAATTGGATACGAGATATTATAAAAAATAAAGTTTTTAAATTTCGTACTGATGCCATCCTAAATTTTGGCCGCCATGTTGTTCTTTTGTTTCCCAGAATTCTGAAAGCCACATATATGTACTAACATAACTCGCGGTTACTCGCTAGGTGACTGTCACGCTAACTTCTGTTAACTTATTCTTATTGTTGCAATGTTACAAGATCTCTTCCCTTGAAACTTCCTATATCTTTCAATAAGACTGTTAGGAAGGGGAGGAGTCCGACATTTCTGTTAAGTTTGTAAACAAAGACCCTCAGTCCAATATTAAACGTGACGGTTTACGCTTCGGTGAGTGGGGCGCTCAGTAGCGAATAACAGTGTTAGTGATATTCCACGCATTGTTTTTATCTAATGCTTGTGTTCAGTGTGAAACGATTAATAGTTTAAAAGGTGATCAAATAGTTTCCGTTTGAGGGCGTTGCTGTAGCCATACCCCGGGCGTTGAATGCCGATCAAAACGCACACTGGATGGCTGTCTGCGTGCTGCACCTGATGCGTTTCAATGATGAAGGCAACACGTTCCTGGAGTGCATTATTGCAGGCGACGAAAGCTGGTGCTACCACTGAGAACCGGAATCAAAACCTCTCGGCCAGTCTTGTAGGATTCTTTATTTACTTTATTGCAAACTACCGTAATATTACACTCCATCCCAGTGTCAATGGAATTATTAGAGAATGTATTATTATAAATGTTTTATCATATAAAAATGGGCTTATAATATCACCTTTTGTCCGTGAGTATGTGTGTGTGCGCGGATGTGTGCGTATGATCTCTGTGTAAGTCCCTTGTAAAAACTAAACAGCTGGAGCAATTCAAATGAATTTCCGTAAGGACATGCTACTACCTCGGTTGAGAAAGGTCGTGCCTTTCAAAATTTTATACGTTTTACAAATCCAACATTGCGGCCAACATCGACCATACCTCACAAATTTTTATGCGTTTTACCGATTGCGCGAAATATTTCATCGGCAATTTATATTTCCAAAACTGTTACTGATTCACCAATAATTGAAGCGTATGCGGGAACAAACGTCTATGTTACATTTCTTACTTATTGAGTTAAACAGCAATAAAGGTGACTGTTGTCCGTTGAGCAGGGCTACGTGGTAAGACGTAACATAGACTTTTGTTCCTTAAACCAACACACTACAGTTCAAACGGGAAGCGATGTAACATAGACTTTGTTCGTAATTTTTAAGTGCATTTCGCTTCAAAAAGTAACTATAAAGCTACCTTTTGAAATATTCTCGAAGTACTTGCAAATACGTATTCAGAAAACATCGTAGATGTTCATTCCGTGAATATTTCAAATTACACAAAATGTAACATAGACGTTTGTTCCCGCATACGCTTCAGTTATGTACGGTGATAGAGATTACTACGATAATTTCACCTTTGTAACTTCTAACCTGAGAAGTAAAACCTAACATAGCGGCCAGGCGAAATTTAAATATTTTAATGAACTTTTCTCGCGATATATCATCCAAGAACTCGTTCGTTTCGTTCGGCATTCAACGCCCGGGGTGCCGTTGGAGCAACGCCATCAAACGGAAATTATTTGGTCACCCTTTATACTTATAATCGTTTCACACTAAACACAAGCATAAGATAAAACAATGCGTGAAATATTACTAACACTGTTACTCGCTACTGAGCACTCTGCTCACCGAAAGGTTCACTGTCGCGTTTAATGTTGGACTGAGAGTTTTTGTTTACAAACATAACAGATATTACAGTCTCCTCCCTCTTCCTAACAGTCTTGTTGAAAGGTATAGGAAACGTCAAAGGAAGAGATCTTATAACATTGCAACAATCAGAATAATTTTACAGTATGGCCTTCTGATTCCAATATAGTTCTGAAATAGGATGACCATTATCGAATGGCCTGGTGGAGTGAGGACAACATGGGAGATTTGGATTCTCTACCATAACTGATTCCACTACCCTAGCTTAGTGACAGAAAATACACGTAGTGTCCGTGTGCAAGTCATGTTTATAAGACTAATAGCACCCATTCATAAACGACAGATTGTACTGTTCGTTTTAATCAATTATTCATATGAATTATTCATTTATAAATGTATTGTATTCAAGACCATTTCAATAATATAATGTCTTACAATGCATCATTTCAATAAGGGAGACACTGAGAAACGTATCAGAAAATGGATTATATATATGTAGTAGTTGATGAACAAGCGTATAAAGACAAGTTTGAAAAATTACCTTCAATATCACAATTAACAAACGTAGCAATACAATTTGAAGAAGAAAAACGGAACTAATCTTTTATTGAATATTTCTAGCGACACGATTAAGCGCTTAAGGATATCTTCAATATCATATCAAGCCGTGAGGCATATTATACAGTACTTAGGCCTACTTTGACTTGTGACGTGTTCTCAGTAGTGGAGCCTCAGATTTAATTTACAGTATCTCTTTCCTAGAAGGTAGCCATACTTGAAGCTCAAGAGTTGAGAATGAATTTACGCTAAGTATTCAAACCCCGTTTACAGTCATTACTTCTCAAAGTGCTTCATAACTTAGTCACTAAGAGCTGAGAGTAAACTTGTCATGAGGTTAAGCCACTGTGGTATAATTAGGTAGTGTACCTTCTCGGTTTCCAGCCCCGAGGACGGTTTCATACTTACCAGTGAAGTTTCTTGTATCACAATAAACTGAACTCGAATTTTAAGATGCTTAGGATGGAGAGAAAGACATTTTGAATATTTTGTTAAAATTTGGAGAAGATTGCAGTATTTTTAAGAGTTGTGCAACATGAAGTATTTATTGCAGTAATGAAGGATTAAGATCGTAGACGACGAAGGAAAAATGGCTAACAAAGCCATGATTTAACCTTGTCACGTGTCGTATTTGGCTAGTTCCAACATAGCAACACTCAATTTTGGAGAAAAAATGCATTGATTGGCTAATTGAATTTCTGAGAGCGCGATGGAAGGAGAAATTTGCCGCGCGTAATGAGAAGCTCAAGTGGATATTAATACTGCTATTTCGGACGAGAAGAGGGAAAACCTATAACAAAAACATTGGATATGTATCTAAATTAATGAGGATCATGATAAGCACACATGTAAGAAAGTCTGAAGACTCTGTGTTAAAATATAAGCGAAGATGCAATCCCTTGGTTTCCCACCAATATTTATGAGGCACCATGCCACAAGTTTTGATTTGCGAGGTGACGCGGCAGTTATCGAGGTCTTTTGTCGCGAGGAGTCCACGAGTGAAGAACTGCGTCAGTCCGGGTCCTGAAACAAGCGCGCAATTAGTAGCGGGGGACTTTACAGAATCGCTTGACCGCCGGTGAGCGAGGAACGCAGGCTGAGCATATAAGGAAGTGTCCGTGGAGTGAACTAGATTACAAAGTTGCTGATATATCAGTTTTCGTTCAAGTTAAACATGCGAAAGTTCGATAATATAACAGAGAAACATTCTTTACATATTCAACATAATTATCACGACGAAATTATGAAAATTTCTAGCCGTTTTCGCAGTGGAAGCTACCTACAAGAAAAGTAATTATCTCAGGCGAGAGAGAGAGACATTTGGCGTTGTGCTAGCCAAGGCAGAGTGCTTGTTCGCAGCGAGGGTTACGAGCCGAACCACGCGTGTGCATTCTAACAACATTGACGGCGAACTATGAACAGTTATCATTCTTGATATTTACTCGTTGTCAAGATGTTATACACGCAAATTTTAAGAGGAATTTGTGACTACGTGTTTGAAGGGATTGCTATGGCAGCTTAAAACACTATGCGTAAGGGATATGATGTATAAGGTACGTTCAAAAAGTAACGAGCCGGAGGCATAATTACAGAAACCAGTACCTATATGTTAGAAATATTGGCCCTGGCTGTTGAGGAACTTGTCCCACTGTGACACGAGGCGGTGAATGGCTGTCTCATAAAATTCCCTGGGCTGCGATGTGAACCAGTTCCGCACGTACAGCTGGACGTCGGCGTCCGAGGTGAATCGTTAGCCCCGCAGAGCCCTTTTCAGGGGACCAAACATGGCGTAATCACAGGGAGAGGTATGGACTGTATGGAGGGTGGCCGAGAACCTCCCATTTGAATTTGTGCAGGAGTGCCGCGACTGTGTTGGCCGTATGAGGTCGTGCATTGTCGTGGAGCGACTACGATGGCTATGGCGTTCACTGTCACTCGGCGGTCCTGGGTAATGAGTGCATCAACCAGCTGGACGTTGTCAACGGTAATGTAGGGGGGTGCCCCAGAACGGGCATCATCGGCTAACGACACCCGTCTTTCCCTGAAGCGCTTGTGCCACGCCTTGATCCTTGCAAGGGACATGCAGTGTTCGCCGTACACTTGTGTCATTCGGCGATGGATGTTCGTTCCCCCTACTCCTTCCGCTGTCAGAAACCAAACAACACCTCTTTGCTCTTCGGTTGACGCCTCGATGTCACTGTTTGCAATGCGACTGGCAGCGTTGGGCGATTGATGCATGCTGCTGCTCGCTTTGTATCGTCACGTGACGTGCACGCGTGCCCTCTAGCGACGGGCTGCGACCTACCAGGCTCTGGTCGGAACCACACCTCCGATTAGCCGATGTAGTCACCGATTTGCGCATTCCAGCCTCCAGCTCGTTACTTTTTGAACGCACATTATATATTGACAGGCTAGATTATCGAGCAACCGATACCGTCAGTATGATGTACAATTATTGCACAGCTATTACTTACATCTACATTTCGGAAACAGACTGTTACATCATGAGAACTATCTACCAAGTTCGAAGCATAGTAGAGACTACTTCTTCGAAGTTACAACATTCGTTCGGCAGCGGAGTGGCAGACGATGTGTTAGTTCGTGACCAGGCGAGGTACTTTGAAACTGGAGGTCCAGGTTCGAGGTGTAACAATGCATTTTTCCGGAGGAAGAAGAAGAGGTACTGGTGTCGACAGTAATTACCACTACACTTATTCTACGAGATATTAACACCAGGTAGAGAGTGATCTTCGTTCGTAGAAGTTGGTTTTGTAGTTTGCAGTAGTTAGAATATTGTAGAGTGGCACCATTTCAAAATTTTGAATAATTTTTACTTCAGTGAATTTTTATTCGGAACTTCAGAATATTTTCAATTTCGGAATGATTTAAACTGTAATTTCGAGGATTTAAGCCTAGAGTTAGATAATATTTATTTGGAACTACGATTTTCAGTATTTTTGGAATTTAAGACCGTTTATTAAATATTTTGAATTTTATTTCGAATTTATTTCGAATTTATATGGAATTTATTTTGGATTGTTAATATTTTGGGAATTTTAGCGTAAGAAGTAACGTAGATTAGGAAGAAGAATTTTTTATCAATAATGAAACTTTTAAGCGACGTTTCATATTATATGTCGACGATCTTGGAAGAATTATTACGACACATTAGAGTATAGTTATACTTGTTATAACTGATACTAAGCTTGAAGCTATTTCAAATATTATTCAATTGAACTATTTAATTTTATTAATGATTGAGATTTTATTTGAGTCGTTCTGATATTGACTACATTTAATTACAATAATTTATCGATGGATTATCATGATTATTGAGAATTCTAATAAACCCTTTTACAACATTTAAACATATTGTTGTTGACTTAAAATTGCTACAATGCAATAATCTGGTAAAGGCAAGAGAGGAGTGATGAAAGTTTATATTTATTAAATATTAACAACGATTATTGTAAATTCAAGTAACAAGTTTTAGTAAACCATGACATCATCGCTGTTAAAGAATGTCGATCATTATAAAATAGTTTAACAAATAAATCCTGTTTACACTGTAAACATCAAGTAAAGCTTTTATTAAGAAGGATAAGTCATGTGATAAATTTTAAATAAGAGATAATGAAGAATGTTGTTTACATTTATGAAGTGGAGCATTATTGAAGCTATAATTGTTTCATAGCAAGTTCATGAAGTCATAATACGCATTTGCACGTATTGTTGAGAGAAGTTATTGTTCGAAGAGGATAAAGTGGATGTTAATATAGCATTGATGTTAAGAGAAGGCTATAATACGTATTGTAAACGTATATTCAGAAACGTATTAGATATTTTATTGCAGTATGGATCTAGGAGAGATCATTGGTGTATATCATTATTGTAAAATCGACTTACAGTTGAACTGATAAAGTCAATTGGCGGAAAATTCTTGGGAATAGAATTGAAGATAATAAAATTGTTAATCGTTATTAAAACTATTATCCAGGAATATAACGAAATCATATGAGCTTAACTTAATCGGTCGGCCATATAAGCCAGATTGTGGATGAAACGATGATGGCCATATGACGGATAAAAGTTGACGCTATGTAAGGAGAGAAAGAAACGGAACAGGTTGAAATTAAAAAGAAACAATGTATTAGATAATTGCTATAAACATTATAAATATTGTATATATTGTTGTAAATAATATTTAAACTTAAACTTAACAATGTTTAGGAGAAACTAAACATAATGAAATTAATTAAGTAATTTACCCAATAAACAGTTCATCATAATAAATAATAATAATAATAATATTTATATTTCGAAATAATATGTTAAATCAATATTTTAACCATTATTATTTATTTGAATAATAAATAATCCGGGGATTTAATTAACATTTCGATGATATTAATATTTAATTAATATTTGAAGTGAAATGATAATTTTATTTTTATTTAAAACAATTTGAGGGACTTTTCAATTAAACTTTTTGTTATAATTTTTAATTATACTTAAACAATATTGAACCAGCTGAGCTAAGGTTCATGTGATATTTTTCACGACAGCACATTTATGATGGGATGTAGTACCTTTGAACACACCCAGAAAGCTACGAGAAGCCGAGAGCTTATACAATTCTCTTTGAAGTAGCAGAGAATTGCACTTTTGACTTTGGTGAAGTCCGCTAATTATTTATCTGAGGTCTTATTAATCAATTTTATCTTTCTACGAGACTCAGAATATTCCATTTCGTCATTCAGTATTATCGAAACAGTTTGGAGAATGTTTTTTCACTTTAAGGTAAGGTAATATCATTGCAGATACGCAAATAGGAATGTAAGTAGTCGCTCAACGACTTAGTTTGACGATTTGCTTCCACGAGGAACGCAGTTCCTTGCACTACGTCTGGAGAATCCGCCCTGTGTAGGCGTGTTATTATATCCGTCGCATTAGACGTGGCAAACAGTCCGCTTTTCAGCGAGGAATCATTATCAGGTGCCATCGAGCACAATTGAACTACGAATCACTTTTGTTGATGTGCAGTGATCAACACGAATTGTACAGTGAATTATATGGCAAGTATTGTGAAATTTACGACATTTCTGTAGCACCACATTTTTTCACCCACGTGTTTGTGGAGGGCCGAGAGCCTGGTGCGAAAATATGCAGGCAAATGTGAAATTATAAGTTTGAACAAGTGTGATTATAAATGTACATTATACACTGATTGCTACGGTGAATGTATCGATAATAAAACGACGTCCATTTCACGGATGACACGTGATAGAAAAGGTAGCGTCTGTACACGTGTGGAACCGCAGAACAGTGCATAGCCATTTATCATTTACATCTACAAAGTGTAGAGGCTGTGTTACCAGTTATATTTAAAGCCTGTGATATCTACGACGAATACTGTAATTTTCAAGTGATAATAATGAACTACTACAAGTCTTATTCTAACGCCCACGTGGTCAACTTTTTCAACACAATGTTCGAGGCCGAGACCATGGGCTAATACCATTATGGTATGAGGGAGATGTCTCGGATGGGACGAGCTTGATTGTGGAACTTCTAGAACATCGAACGAGAAGGAAGGAACCAAGGATGCCTTTCCTAGGCATGTCCAGTCCATTCACGAGGTCAACTACAAGGACAGACCGAACCCTGGTCTTTGGGAGAGCCCAGATGGAAATTCTGATGAGGACGATGCCAATCCTGAAAGCCAGAGGTGCTTTTGTTCAACCCTTGTTGTTGGACAGAGAGCTAAGTGTGGGCTCCTTCATATCGTGAGTTTTGTACAACCCTTCCTTGTTCTAGTTTCTGGTGGTATAGTTAGATTAGTGTAGTTTGTGAACCAACCGAACTTAGTGACAGCCATTTCATAGGTAGGGAATGTAATTAGTCTAATTAGATGTCATTTATTTGCAGCGATTGTGAGTCACCCTTGGGTCTGACATTTTGGTCAACCCTGGTGCAGCTTGATGGACGTCGTAGGACGCCAATTTCTGCCTATTGCTAAACGTGACTGTAGTCATTTTAGGCTACTTTGTTTAATCCTATCTGGGGTGATTTTTCAAGTCTTTGCAGACTCTAGTTATGGCAATCTGATGCCATGGTTATGTTTCTTTAACTGCACTTTTTGCAGCCAGTCTATGTTACACCCCTGACTTTGTTAGAGTAGTCGTATCATTTGGGTAATCGACTGTAATTACCAGTTTTGTAACTGCATTATATTTCATTTGAGATGAGCTCAGAAGCCATGCAGGTCAAGTGTAGACCTCATAAGTAAAAGGGATGTTTCGTTGTTGTCCAGCATCGAACTCAGTTCCCAGAGTATCATTAAGCAGATCCAGCAGAGAGTGGAGTTTGCGTATTATTATTTTGTTAGTGTCATGTGTTATGACACGTTTTTATTTGATGTTTGATACAAGTCAGAAATGAAGAGTATTTTATCTTTGAGAGCAGAGAGCTCCAGCAATGAGTGACATTGCTACCTTTTAAACGTCTTTGATGTGAAAGACAGAGTTATATGATTGTATTCATATTTATAGCGTGCTTTTTATGCACATATTCTTCGAGGTTTATAACCAATGATAAAGGTATTATTATGAGGCCAGTTTTACAGTTATTATCTTGCTTCAATTGCCGGCCTAGTTAGTGTGTTGTGTCATACAGCGCAGGAATCTTGTAGCCTGCGGCGGCACGAACAGGTTTTGTGTATACTTCTCAGCGCCCGTGTGAGAGCGCATGCTTCTAAGTGAGACAGACTCATGTTAACATAGGACAGAATGCTTTTAGCATTCACTTTCCCTTTCATTGCAGTTATAACTTATGGAAACCAGTGTCCATTCTTGTATCTGATCATATGTTCTGTAGATTGTCATTTGTTAGTTAAACGCTGTTGCGTGTACCGTTGTTTTGATGAGTACAGTTATGTCAGGTTTCTATAGTACGTTGTAGGCTAGCCCCGCTAGGGAGGTTTTTCATGTATGATGGTATTGTTTGTACCATGTCCGGGATTGTTCCCGTTGACCAGATATTTAGGGAGGGTAACTGATTGTGTCCAGGCCCGTCCCAGAGTTATTGAACGCGAGCTGTGCGCCGCTGGTAACTTGTGTTATTGTGTGTCCGAGTTGTTATTGCTCGTTGATTGTATTCCGACTTTTGAGTCGAGGCTTTTTGGTAGAGATGATCTCAGGGGAGACGCTCCGTGCCCAGGCTTGTCAGTATTATTCGCCATAAACCAACGATAACCTAAACAGACATCTTAATAATAAAACGCATAATTTTGGTAAACAAAAGCTAACTAACGAATCCTTTCTGCTTAACCTTGTTCATTTGCATTTGGAACCTGCTGACATAGCCGTGCTAATGAAGGTATTTCCTGGAGGAAATGACTTGAGGACAGCTGACACTTTTTGTTGCGACTGAAGCTTGCTCGAACCTTGAGTTCGTAGCTGGTGGAGCGCAGGCCATACGATGTCAGACGTAGTCTTCACTACGCAGTTGTCACCGCAACTACACACATTAGATGACTATGGCTTACAAACAGTAAACCAAGGTGTAGGCAGGCATTTGAATAAAACTGTGGTCTCTTATTTATTTATTGATGATGTAAAAGTGTATGAATCCCCTATGTTACCCTTTTGTGTGCTGATTAGCACTTAGTTCCTAAGAATGACTTAGATTTTTTTTATGGCTGATCACTTAGCTTTGAATGTAATTGTTTGATGTTACGGACGTCACCGCCGTAAATTTTGTTATTAATTGATAGGACTTAACAAGATGAATTAACGTTAAATGTAAATGTGGAGATGGTATCATCCTAACTTAGATTTGTTTTGCTACCCTGTTAAATGTAAATTCCGATATTAGCTTGATCTTGTAACATGACCTAGGATTTTTGTCGTACCATTTTCCTAGTGTTGCTGTTGTTGCTTTATTATTGTGAGACAGATCTTTCGCGAGGGTTTACTGTAACTTCTCAGATAGGGACCTGCTCTTTATTTTTGATTATTTATTAGCTTGCGTATTAGCCGATAGAAACCCTCCGAACTAGGCTAGGGGTTTGTAAAATTTACAATAAATTTTCACGGTGTTTTACATAAGTCTGGATGTTTCTTTTCTCAGTCTAGCTTTTAAGGTGAACCTTTCCTTAGGCAGTCTATGACCTTTGTCACCATGTACCACGATCCCCGTGGACTACAGTTTCTCGTGCCGCTTTGGCCTATTTGGAAGTTCACCTGATCCTCACGGCAGTTAGGTCCGACGGATGAGATGTTTGGGAAGTCATTGCGGTTGTTGGCTATCCTGGCAGCTCCTCTGACGGGCTCAATATGGAGATTAAAGAAGGATTGATTTTTCTAGGAACATGACGATGTTCTAGGTTTACATCGAAGATGTTAAACATTATAGAGAGGTGATCTTATGATGGATCAACATTTAATAATTTACATTACTATTGAAAATGAATTATTGTGGAAGCGTAAGAAGGAATTTCAATGGAAAACATTTGTACACTTAGCAATGGTAATTGTTTACGATTTTTATTTTAGAAGAGAAGAGAAGTGTAATTGCAGGCACAGCTGATCTGTGTTTACATTTGAGAGGTTGTATTTTTTTAACGTTGGATGGACGTGATTTAACATTTTTTTGTTTATTTTATTAAGTAGTACAGAAACTATTTTACGGATCATATGTGCAATTAAAATAACTTTTGTTGGATTTAATTAATTTGTTTCATTCTTTAAATAAATTGAATTCGTTCCATTTATAAACACGTCTGGAATGATTTATTTAAACTATTAAGAGAGGTTGTGTTTTGCTGCGTTTAAGGTTTAATTTAGCCCCAGGCTATACCCAGTAATCCTAGAATGGTAAGTTTATCGTACTCTCCTCTTATTTAGTTTGACCACTCAGGTTTATTTGTCCAAAACACAATCGTAGGATTTGTGTATCCCCCATTTAGTTCTTCTTGGTAGGATTTTCAGGTTTATTTAGCCGGTAACCTCAAGATTCTGCAATCCACCTGATCTTCGGATACGACAAGCGGCTTTCATGGTTTAAATAGGTACCGTACCATTTCGTAACTATCGTGTTTCCTAACATTTATTTCTTGGAATGAACCACTGAGAAGCACTGCTGAAGAAATTAATTATTATTTATACGATTTGAATGAAGTTTGCATTTTACCCCTTAATTTATGTATAATTGCTTTTACCTTATTAAGGAATGAACATTTTTTTAAAACCTGCAGTAGCTGTAGTGGTACAAGTAAACAACTATTAATTTCATGTCTAGACAAGACAGTATCATGGTTACTGAAGTTTGTCAAGATAATGCCTCATCTCTTAATTTCCCTCTGCGTCCGACCTCAGGGCCATTGAATTCTATTAGTAGACAGGACCGACCTTAAATTCTGCACAAGACGAAAAGTTTCTTTGTGCTGTTAATTCATTTAAGGACCTAGGGACATCGTTGTCATTAGCAACGTTTAGTTAGGTGAGTGTTGAGCTTGTAAAATAATCTGTATTTCTGTGATGGCTGTAGTAGTGCGTGTATCTGTAGTACGGAAATGGATAGGGTAGGTGCCCGGGAAAGTGAAGTATGTTAAAATACCGGCATTAGCTTGGAGGCAGTATGGGTAAATCCGAGGAAAACCCACATTCAGGATAGCTGCTGTCACTAACGGAATTCGAACCTCCAATCTCCGGACTTGCTACATCTGTCCACGAGGCCGTAGTACATATTTTCATCTAGTCAGTAAAAGCAAGCGAACTACAATTAGGGGCAGATTGAATTGAAACTTATGGTGGCTACAATTATCCAAATCTAGCCCGTTTTTTGGGGTAACTTATTCATATATATAGATTTTAGTAAATCAAAAATCAATTTCTAATGGAAGACACTACAGTATTAAGAGAAACCTTCAAATAAGACCGTTAACATTCCAACTATTCATAAGTACAGGAAGGCAGAGTGTAATGTTAGTAAAAATGGCATTCATCCTAATATTCTTCGTAACAATTCACCGTCCTGTTGGTAGGGTTTATGTAATTACTGACTACGTCAGCTTGTTGCAATCAGATGAATTAACTGATACTCACCATCGCTTATTAACGTGTCGTAATTAGACTATTCAATGCTGACATCCAATTACAAAACCTGAGCTACTTTGGCACACACTATTAACTCCGCAGGCTTGCTGAGTCAATCACGTCATGTACAACGGCGGAAAGCTAGTGATCATCCATAATTCAAATAATACATTATGATAAATACTCTATTGTGTTGCTGGGAAGACAAATCACTTGAAGTCTCCAGCGTTTCGGTTAAAAGCCATACTTACCAAAATTTTTGTTATAAGTCCTTACTATTTCCATACCTCATGGCATTAAACATTGTTATATAGGCAATTAATTTATTAAGGCAGGTGAAAACTGGTATGCTAATAAATGCAAACCAGCGAACAAGAAATATTTGGAGTGTCAAATGAATCTCATGACTCTCTTAGGCGAGGAGCTGTGCTGGTGCAGCGGTTAAGCTGCTTGCCTCTCGTCAAAGTGGACCGGGTCCGATTCCCGGTTAGTTCCATAAATGTTTAGAGGTGATATGTCACACCAAGTGATTCAGATTCCTCGTAAAAACAAGGTGATGTTGTTTGTGATTACGAGACTAACGGTCATGTACTTTTAAAAACGTTCTTCTTACCTTCCTCTCTGAAGTCCTATAAGCGAAAGAGTTCAAAATGAGACTATATTTCAGTAACATATAGTTTATATACACCTTTCAATCCAAAATGCTACTTTTAGAAAATTGCCCCTTGAGTGTGCGATAAACGTGGGGAAAAGGCACAGAGCTTTGGTCGCTTCAAAAATAGCACTCCTCAGGTTTATCTTAATCTGTATGGAAGAAAATAACTTTTCCATTTTATCCGAAAAAGAATTAACTGTGTATTAGTGTTATCGTGCTAGAAGCTATCTGTCAGTGTTCCCATAGTAAATGGAATTTCAGTGGATTAACACGTTTGTACCCAAATTGTAGTGGGTGGCATTCCCTAAACCTGCAAAAAACACATCAGTTAATTAATACACTCGGATGACTAGTTTCGATGTTCAAGCGACAAAGAGCAGTAAAAATGGTTGCTTGCTCGTCACAACGTATAACACAAACTGTGTTTATAGCATTAAGCCGAAGTGGAGGAACTTCCAGGATCCAACTTGAGGTTTAATTTACACAGAAGGTATTTGGGTCATATTTTGTAAACATTTAATCTACCATGAAAATATTTTCGTGGTATATACAGCGATTCAAAGTTATGATCTATGCGAGATAAACATATACATTCCTTAATTATCACACCGAAATAAGAAGGAATACATTAGTATACATGAAATGTAAATGCTTTTTAGTCAGTCAATACGATTACACCAAAAATGTATTTGGTGCTATTTCCTAGACCTGAAAACAATTAGAAGAGATAAATGAATACACTTGGATGACTTGTTTCGATCGTCTGCGCTCATCATCGTTAAAAATTAAGAGGTTTGAAGACATCGAGATAATAGTATTGCGAGTACTGTACCGAGAACTGACAGCTCTAATGCCTGCTGATGGATTGTGCATATTTCCGACATGTGGTCATTTTGTGCTTGTACTTGGTACTATTTTCTTTTTCTTCTTTGTCTACAGTGTGTTACAACAGAGAGGACAGGGAAAGAACAAAGCTCCGCATTTATTGTGTACAGTGTACATATTATTACTTTACAGTGCTACCAGAGAGTTTTTTGTTGAACTTTAGCGTTGCGCTTAAGGCCAGTATGGTATCATCCATATTGTTGGTCCTCAGGGCCTGGATACAATCAAGTTATAAGGTCACTACAACACGTGTTTTTCAATCAAACAAAGTATATTCTCACAATTGGTTGAAGTGCGAAGGCATCATTGATTGTCTTATGCAATGACTTCAAGTTATATTTACAGCTCAGAAAGGTATGCAGGAAATCAAGTTCACGTCGTGAACATTTGTAAGGAATATTTGGAACTCATTGAGCTTAGCAGCCTTTCTTATGCTTCTCGTATGCGCGAGAATTACTTCGGTGCACAATGGGTGTTCTCGGCCAGTGTCGGACAGTTTGTAAACAAGAGTGACTACCGTGAAGCGGATTGTTCCCTTGCAGTCAATGTTTTCATTTCAAAACTTCTTGTTTGAAGTATTTGGGACTGTATTAAAACAAATATCAGTTAATAATCACAAACAGTGAGTGTCATCAGACAGAGTTTTTGAATGTCATCCGAGACAGTGCATTCTACTCGTACAACTTCTTCGATGTACAGTATGCAGCAACATTGTGTAGCGGTCCAGGCGTCATCCAGTCATCAGCCCATGAGGGCATTCTGCAAACGAGGAGCTTCTATTAAGATAAGTGCTCATAAGGTTTAACCTATACATCCTATTTCTTTGCCTACCCCTTCCTCGGGTGCCCTGGGGGTTCCAACTAAGTGCTTCTTTTTCAATGGCGTCCTGCTATCTCAGACAATGGCCTATCCAACTCCATTTTCTACGTTTTATTTCGAGATGTATTGGCCTTTCGTTTGTTCTCTTCAGAAGCTCCTCATTTGAAATGGTTTCTGGCCAATAGATGCGTAGGATCCTTCTGAGGCAACGGTTAGTGACGACTTGGAGACTGCTGCTGATCTGGGTTGTAATTTTCCAAGTTTCACTTCCATACAGGAGAACTGCTTTGACATTACTACGCAAGATTCGTAATTTCGTCCTGGTCGAGATGTCGCGAGCTTTCCAAACCGGATATAATTGAACAAATGCAAAGTTTGCTTTTTTGATGCGGCTCTTAGCATCTGCGCTAGCACCATCGTCCTCTGCAATGATGCTACCAAGATATGGAAACTCTCTCACAGTTTCAATTTCTTCTCCATTTATTTTGCACTTGCGGTTTGTATTTATTAAACTGTTTACTCGCATTTCTGTGGTCTTGTTGCAATTTATCTTCATTCCTGCTCTTGCTGCCTCTTCTGTGATGCGCCTTAACTTCATTTCCATATCCGTAAAGTTCTGAGAGATTGCACAAACATCGTCAGCAAAATCTAAGTCTTCTAGCTGTTGCATCAATTTCCATTGCAATCCAGTTCTTGTTCCAAACATTACCTTTCTCATAACCAGGTCCATAACAATACAGAAGATGGTAGGAGATAGGATACATCCCTGTTAACTCCTGAATTGACATGTATTGGTTCAGTAAGCTTCCCTTCATGGACCACCTTGCATCGATAATTGCTATAAAAGCTCTTTACAAGGCTGATGATCTTCTCAGGTATTCCGTATCTGGCCAACGCCTTCCACATGGATTCTCTCCTCAAGGAATCAAAAGCTTTGCAGGAATCCACAAACATAAGGTAAAGTGTAGTATTCCATTCCACACACTGTTCCACTATAATCCTCAACGTGTTTATCTGGTCAATGCTAGATCTGTTTTTCCTGAATCCAGCTTGTTTTCTTCTCAGTTTCTGATCCACAATATGTATAATTCGATCTAACAGAATCCTTGTGAACACCTTACTTCCTATTGAATGTAAGGTGATACCTCGCCAGTTGTCACAGTGTGTCCTATCCCCTTTCTTCGGCAATTTCACCAGTAAACCTCTTTCCCAGTCTTCTGGAATCTTCTCCTGTTCCCATATCTTTATAAATAGGTGATGGAGTAGTTCAGCTGATAGTTCTATGTTTTCTTTCAGGATTTCAGGATGGATATTATCACCCCCAGGTGCTTTTCCACTTTTTGTCTTTTTGATAGCTGTAATAATTTCTTCCTTAGTTGGTGTAACAATGTTTATTCTTTGATCTGGCATTATTTCTTCCTGCATTTCCACTTCTGTCCCATCATGTTCCATATTTAACACCTCTGAAAAATGCTCCTTCCTTCGTTCCAGTTGTTCCTTTTCACCAGTAATCACCTCACAAGTTTTGCTTTTCACAGGTCCTCCTCTCTGAGTCTTCTTTTTAGATAGAATTTTCGTTACCTCGTATCGGGTTTAAAGGTCTCCAGTTCCTGCAACTTTTTCCGCTTTTAATGCTTGTTCTTCTATCCACTGTCGCTCGTCCTTCTTTGCATTCCTTTTTACCTCCCTGTCTTTTTCATTATACTTTTTCTGCGCAGTGAGCTTTTGTTATCGTGTTCTGCTTCTGATGATTTCCTGTTTGATGTTCTTCCTATCTTCATTCTTCTGACATCCATTCTTTTACCCCTTCCTTTCTGAAGCCAAGCACCACGTCACTGGTTTCCACAAAGACATCCTTAACTTTTTTCCATTCCTCATCGATTGTGTCTCCATCAGTCCTACCTAGGACTTCAAAACGTTTTCTCAACTTTATCCTGAACTGATATTTATGCTGTTCATTAATTTATAAGTTCTGTACATCATATCTTTCCCATTGGAATTCTACAGTTGGTTTATTTACTTTGATCTTAATTCGTAAGTGAGCTATCACAAGATGGTGATCGCTTCCTGCATCATCCCCTCTCTTGTTTCTCACATCAAGTACTGATCTTCTCCACTTCCGGGAGATGGCCACGTGATCAATCTGGTTTTCTGTCGAGCCGTTGGGAGATATCCATGTTACTTTGTGGCAGCTTTTGTGTGGAAAGATGGTTCCTCCTATTACCATATCTCGTTTTGCGCAAAAGTCCACAAATCGTTCTCCGTTATTGTTTTGCTCTCCCAATCCGTGCGTTCCCATGATGTGTTCAACTCCCTCATTTTCATCACCAACCTTTGCGTTTAGGTCACCAATTAGGATTAATATATCTCTTTTTTTATTTCCTTCATGGTTGCATTTATCTCTGAGTAAAAGTTGTCCTTTTCTTCGTTTGTCGCCGATTCAGTTGGAGCATAGCATTGCACTATGCTGACATTTCTAACATTTGTCGTAAATCTTACCAACATAATTCTTCCTGAAATGGGTTTCCATGCGATAAGGCTTTTCTTTGCAATTTTACTTAGTAGCATTCCCACACCATCTATATGGCCTCTTCCCTCTTCATTTCCAGAGTAGAGAAGGGTAAATCCTTCAGTTGTTCGTTGTTCTCCAAAGTCCTACCAACGTACTTCACTCAATCCTAGAATGTCTAACTGGTAGTTTCTCATTTCTGCGCAGACCTGCATTAGCCTGCCTGTTTGGCGTAAAGTTCTTATATTCCAGCATCCAATTTTCGTAATCATTTTCATGCCAAAAATAGTCATAATTTTATCAGTCGGGTTATTTTCTGTTGCAGTTTCAGTGATCGAATAAGTTCAGATGTGTGAGTGATTGGCCCACAGCACCCTATCATGGTGGAGGGGCTGGCTCCTCTCTGTGTCCATGTTCACAGATATGGAGTTAGATGTTCAACTCTTCTCTAGTTTGGTTTTCCAGAGTGGGACGAGATATCCACTCCAACCCTCCTCCTTTTTCAGACGGGCTTGGGACCGTCCTTGGCGGAGTTACTGTACGGTATTACAGTAGTTGAAATTCTGTAGTGGCAATACCATCTCTCATCCGACGCGCTGGTCGCCCACGGACGTCGACTAGAAAGACCTTCACTCGGCCTCTCAGGAGGCCACACGACAAATAAAAAGACCGGTATGTAAAACAAACGGAAATATATCTAAACGTCTATGGGTTAATCCATGGGTCGCCCACGTGACAAGAAAGATATTTATACGAGTGGAATCTTGGTGAACGAGCTGCAGTACGAGGACTTGAAAAATTACAATAATATTTATTAATTAAAAATTATGATGAAATGAATGATGGTAACGTTCGAAACAAACACTGCCCGAGCAAAGGAAACTGAAACATACGAAGTAAAAAAAGTACGCATTAGTTCGGATTCGATCCTTGGTACTCTCGTAATGGAGTCGAGCGATCTACCCACTTCGCTAACAAGACTCTTGTTTGTCACAGTTGGTTACATGTATTAACTACCGGTAAAGAGAGCCTATAGTACCTATTTACATACTCCTGTAATACCATTAGTAAAATTGATCAATTATAATACAAATACATTATTATAACCTATCGCCTCCATAGCGTAGCGGTCAGCGTGGTTAGCTGCCGCCCCGGAGGTTCTGGGTTCGATTCCCGGCTTTGCCACGAAATTTGAAAAGTGGTATGAGGACTGGAACGGGATCTACTCAGCCTCGGGTGGTCCAAATGAGTAGAGGGGGTTCGATTCCCACCTCAGCCATCCTCGAAGTGGTTTTCCGTGGTTTCCCAGTACGTCTTCGGGTAAATGCTGGGATGGTACAGTACCCGTAAAATCAAGGAGGTGCTCGCTGGTCATCCGAAGCGTAGCTGGATTTTTGAAAAGTGAACATCCCGGCTAAAGACTGTCTCACAATTCCGCCAGAGAGTTCTCCAAGGTTATACATAGCAAGCTGAAAACATGTCATGGATATAATTATTATTTATACGCAAGTGTGCAAACCTACCTGCTATTCTCTCGGGGCTATGTCGGATGAAAGAAAAAGACATCCTATCTATTTTAGGCTGTTCCATAACATGTCTCATTATAGAAATAAAGAAACATCGAACCAACATGTAGAAAATTATAAATTTATTAATAAAAACTAAATAACAATACCAAAACTACATATATAACACCCTAAATTTAAAACAACATATACGCCACTGACACACACACACACACACATACTCCCTACATTTATACATGTTAAACTGTTGAATTTACGAGACGCTCCGCTGTCTCCAAGTGTTTAAAAATGAATCAAAACAGTTTATACTACTGTAGCTTGGAAGCGTGCATTCCAATTAAATAACAAACATATTTATGGCTCGTGCCTGCGAATAACTGGACTTGTTATGTCATCACCTTCAAAACTGGCCTACACAACACAGGTGTGGGAATGTCATTCATTCATCTCCCCACACGATCCTCGCACTAGAGCTGGTCTGCTTGGTCTACAGCTGTGGTAGGCAACACTGGGCTCTCAATGCTTGCAAATGAACTCGAAAACGCAGCTCTAGCGGTTGGCAAAATACACTCATACAAAAACGGTCATACCTTGACTAATACTATCTGAAACTCATGCATACTTTAAACAATCATTCTTACAATTGCGATCAATGTTCATGACCACCGACGCTAACATTCACTCTATATTAACAATAAAAAGAATCAACCACTCGTTCGAAAAACATTCGCTCCTTCTAACTATAACCTAAACTAAAAACATTTAACTATTATAATTATTATTAAATATCAAAAACCCTTTATAATAACGAAATAAAATATTTATACATTTTATACAGACGTCTACCGCTCCTAAGATTCTTGGGCGATTAGACCGCGTTATCTTCACTTTCAACGCTATTGCTCATAGTATAATTACTATGGCCTTCTCTTTAAAATGCTTGACCACATTTGTCATATCAAGTTTAAAAGTCAAAGTCGGTTTCTCAACGACCGATCAATTAAGATGAGTACATTGTTGCTTCTAATTCAGTTTAATAAAATTAATGATTAATTTAGAGAACAGGCACATTATATCTTTTCTTAATGGAGTTCCACCAATAAAACGACATCTATGCCGCAGATCTAATTATATGAACAGTCTTCACTGACTTTCTTCAAAATACAACAACGTGACCTTTATACAATCCTTCAGTACATTATGACAATAAATACGGCAATTCCCTTCGTATAATAAACAATTAATTATGGCAAAAATATCCATAAATCCACTATAAAACTCACAAGTCATTAACACTCTTGTTTCAACAATGGTTCTACTGTACTGGTATATAGCTCTCTTACCTTTAGGTCTTATTGTTGCCTCAACAATACAACATATCAATGAACAGCGATATCTGTTCTACAATTATATTGGTTGTCTTCAAATGATGGTATTAATAGATCTTTCAAGGAATACTAAACAAAATTATTCAGACATAAGACACCATGTCTCCAAATATTTAATAAAAATGTACATGTTCTTTCTCACTGGTCATAAGTAAATGTGCACGGTTGTAAAACTACATTGACAAATAACGTAGCGTTACACGTGTGTCTAGATAACATTTCATGTTATCTTATCGCTCAATAAGGATCGATCATGACTGGAAAAAGTCTTAACTATATTTTACTAAGATCGAATAATTTATCTATCAAAAGATATGTCTCTAATCATTTATATTTAATGAAGAGCAAAGTTTTTCTTGAATTTAATTTATGTTTCTCGTTAACTGAGTGTAGCCTCATTCTACAAAAAGAATGTTCATGTCTATTCACTTTCACATTGAATTCACGACGAGTATAGCTTGCTTAGATCGTCGTATTATTTCTAATAATAGTGAGACTTCTTCTCCTAAATATATATTTCTTCTTACAGAAAGAACACCCAGGCTCATTTTAAATAAAATGAATTTAATGAATGTTCTAGACTCAAGTCTGAAGTCTTGAATAAGAATCGAAATCGTAGAATAATGACTTCCTTAAACATTTTCCCAATTGAAAATAAGTTTCACAAACAACTGACTTCAGTTCACAAACTGAATCTTGAAATATTTAAAAAGTATATATAATAAACTGACTTTCATCTTAGACAGATTCGAAGAATAAAATTTTCTAAACATCGAAGTGAAAATGCATAACAAAAGTATGGAGAATTAGTGTTCCGAAATACCCTTGACACACTCAAACAAGAATAATTATGGAAAACATCTACATTCATCTTGTAGCAAATGAAGTTCATTGTCCGGTATCAGAAAATACCCAACTGGATCGTCATCATCCAGGTATGATTTGTTCCAAACAAATATAGTCCCCTCCATCGGATTCGAACTGCTTCCTCGAGAATGGAAAGGATTACTTCTCGGCATATTCGTCTCCTCCTGGAATCGAACAGTGTTCTTCGGACTTGAGTTCCGTCTCGAACTATCATCGGGCTGATATCTTCTGTCTTCCGTCACTACTTCTTCAATCGCCGACCTCTCTAGAAGTTCTTCCACAATCATTGAGCAATATAATCTGGATAGCCTCATCGTTACAAAACAAACTCGAAAGTTGAATGTCGGTTCACTATCGTAGGTGGTAAAGTTCATTTGGTTGGTCAATGAAAGATTATATATGCTCATGGTCGAGAATGAATGCACATGGAAATACATTAAATGTACTGGATGGAAATGTACTCAATGCATCCTGTTGTATCGGCATTCTGTTTATCTAGATGTTATAGATCTTAAAATTGTTCCTCTAACGTTGTTCCATTGTTGCTCTAAAGTTGTTCCAATGTTGCAATCACAACTCTGTCTTGATATATCCCTGACACGAAATAGGTTAATACATCATCACTAACATACTTAAAAAGTCATGAACTATTTCTTCTTCATAATTGTTCGTAGCCATTATAGTGTTCATACACAATACAGTCACAATGTTTATGCAATATCACTTTACTTACTTTGAGCTGCTATGTGGACTTGCTTGGGTTGAAGTCACACCGCACTGAAATGATTTTCCTTCTCTGAGTTGAGAAACTTTGTCTAACACCACAATGTCTCAGATATCTCGGATAATTCTCGCTCGATTTTACTGAATCTTTCTATGGTTATACTTTATCACTGGATAAGTAAACTGGAAACACTTCTATCTCGACTAAGTAAAACACTTCTGCATTATTAAATCTATTGTCCGCCGCTCAACTTCACAGAAATCTTAAGTGGGTCTCTCACTAAATGTTGGCCGGTAACACCGCTGTCTATGGTCTCGAAGGACCTCGCACTGTAGCGTGTCTACGGGAATGAATTTCCTCCGGACGATACGTCTTATCGCTATCAAGTCTGTCGAGAGAAGAACGCTCTTGACCGTCGTCCCCCCTGCAACTCGCCTGGATATTGCGCCATAGTTCATGCCGCGCAAATAATGGCGCTCATTTGTAATAATCCTTATTACGGTGAAAATATTCCGATTGGCATCATTCAAAGTCGTAGTAATATCTGCTTTTAATTTTCTTTATGTTTTAAATCAAGTGAAATTGTTACATAGGGCTTAAATGGCATAGTTAATCACATTAACTAGGTAAAAATCCATGTCTGCTTCATAAAGCCTCCTTTCATTGGCTGAAAGCTTATATCCAATGATATATTTTATAACAATTAATTGGTAATATTTCGCGCAAATTCCTTGTTGCTAGGCACTTTTCAATGACCTAGAATATTCTAGACGTCCCTGGTCACGTGATGGGTTTCTCCCATTGCTTGCGTTCACCAACAAAACTCGCTTTGAGCCAAATTCCAAGATTTATATTCTAATGGTAAATTGTATCATGGGCTCGGATAATAACATCATTTTCATCCTAAATCATCCAAATTTTGGGTGCAGTACCTACTGTAAGGCCACGGCCACCTCCTTCCCTCTTCCTTGCCTATCCATCTTAGCATTCCATTCCCTTCCCTCATGAGGCCCCTGTTCGCTGTGCAGGTGAGGCCGCCTGGGCGAAATGCTAATCCCATCTCACCAGTTGTATCCACTCTGATTAGATGTTCCCAGCTCCAGGACATTGCCTGAAATATGGCGGTATGGGGTGAGTTCCCTCGCTGAGTGAGTGGGAGCCACCACCCTGGAGGGTAAACTCTATTTTAAAAAAATATTATAACATAAAATGCACTACTATTCACGGCTTATTTCAGCCTATTTAACTATTTAATTCCTCTTTATATCCCGAAATGCGCGTCCTTTATTTGCAGTGCTTATAGCCTCGGCTATTTTACCTACACTTTCTATCTGTTATTTATGTTTTACATTGGATACCATTCATTATGTAACATATTAAGTATCATTTCGTGCATTTCACACTCTAATATGAGCATCATTGTTGTGGTAATATTCCAGCTGTTATGGTCCGCCATTTAGGTTTGAATCTTTTATCAAATATAGCATGATGCTCATACACCCTCCAGGACACTGCCCTCAGTAGCGGAAAAGGTGGGATCCCTCGCCTAGTCCGTGGGAACAGCCAACCCTGGAGGGTAAAACGATAGCGAAAAAATAGCGAATTTTATAAAACCACCTTTTTTTTAAGATTCCCCCATTACACTGTCATATCTTTTATAAAAGATCTTTTATCAAAGATCTTTGCCAAATTTCTTTGAGAGTGTAATACCGGTCTTAGACATGATACACTCAAAATGGTAGCGTAGTGGGATAGCCGAGCAGGCACAGTTCAAGTCACGCCGTGAATATTATTTTTGTGAAGTAACACACCATGATGATGTCATACTACGAAAACAACCGCGTTTGGCCGAGCTAACGTTGATGATAATGCGTCATTACATTCTGCCATGGCTCACTATACACACGCATCCAGAGAGCACTTTCTGGCTCTCGTCGAACACGGCAATTATATTGTGCGTGAGACAGCAATCCGATGTGGTGTTCCATCGAGATGTGCTCAAAGATGGATACAGCAGTGGCGGGTGTCAGGGAGGATTGGTCGTCTACCGGGCACTGGTTTACAGCGGGTTCTTACAACTGTAGAAGAAGACCGCCATTTAGTTACAACTTCGCAGGAAAATCCGTTCTTAAACTCGGTAGAGCTCATGCAGACGACCAATTTTCCTGGATGTCCATACACGGCCGGTAAACGATTACGAGAAGCAGGAATTGCTTGCCGAAAACCTGCAACCAAAGAATGTCTTTATGTTGGAAGCATGGGAGGAGATTTCCCTTTATTAACAGTACTTCAGAAATCTAGCTCAGTTAATGCCATGTCGGCTACAGCAAATTGTCGAAGCTGGTGGATACTGGACGAGATATTGAAGAAGTGCCTACAACAGTCCTTTTCACGACTAATAATAAGCAAATTCAATTAAGCGAGATTTCCCTTTGTATAGAATCACACACGTGTGTAGTTCATGAAACATTTGACATGTTTAAAAAAATAAACACCGCGAGTACGATTCGAACCCCGGTTCTTTGTCGTTTCACGCAACGCCTCCTTCCCCTGAGTTAGTTCTAAAACTTAAAAGGAGTTCAGTATCTTGCGGTTCCACGATGGTATAACAGAGGCCATCAAAACAAAAAGAATTGCCGAGACCAATATTTGAACCACGGTTTATCGAGTTACCAACTTCACACCTTTCCTCTACGCTAACACAGCTACTCTATTGAGCGCTTCTTATCCATTGTCACTTGGCACGTGTCCCTCACTTCACACATTTACATAGGTTGGTTTTTTAGTTTTGGCACCTTAGTTATAACTGGATTAATAACTCACTTAGATGGTTCCAAGTTTCTCAGGCCCTCGATGTAGTCCCCACCGTTGCGTACAACGTGTTCCCAGCGATGCGGAAGTCGTTGGATCGCGTTGGCACTGCCCAACCTATTGATGGTACGAAGTGAGCGCTCGGCAGCCTGCTTAACATCATTGTCATCATCATCTTCGGGATGAGATCATAGTCGCAGGGACTGATGTAGGGAGAATATGGGGGGTGATAGAGGACCTCCCAGCCCCAGCGATCCAACAATGCCGACACAACGCCTGCTGTGTGTGCTCTAGCATTGTCATGCAGAACGATGGGCGGTGTAACCATGTGGTGGCGCCGTTTCCTTCTCAGAGCTCCTCGGAGATGGTCTTGCAGAAACGAACAATAGTACGCCGCATTAACGGTTTGCCCTCTCGGAACAGTATGGCAGCGCTTCCGTACCATTGAAGACGTTAAGCAGGCTGCCGAGCGCTCTCTTGGCACCATCAATAGATTGGGCAGTGCCAACGGGATCCAACGACTTCCGCATCGCTGGGAACACGTTGTACGCAACGGTGGGGACTACATCGAGGGCCTGTGAAACTTGGAACCATCTAAGGAGGGAACCGTACGAAGTAGGACGGAGAATTTTGATTTTATTTTTACATAGTCGTGAAGGTCCTTTTACGTTGAAACAGGTAGTGGAGGTCTAATTTTTCGCTGGTCCATTTTAAGGGGGTATTTGGGAGCTCCAATTTGGCGGAGCGCACTCTGAAATGTACAGTACATACCGGCACACGTCAGCGCGCACAGCCAGCGGCTGTCTTGTCTCGTCTACTCTCTCCCCTCGTTCAGTTCTCCACTATCGTCCAGCACATACGGCTGTCTACAGTTGTGTATTTTTTTCTTTCTTTTACATAGGATGGGGGTTAAAACTGACGTTAGTTGGGATATTTTATTTACAAAGATGAATTCATTGTGGAGTATAAAATCAAAAACAATGGTTTACAAATCATATAATACATAATCACATATCATCTTGATCATCATGCCGTTCAAACTTTTCAAGAAATGCCTTTATTCAAACACAGTCTGGCATGGGTGCATTGTTCATGGCATGATAGTGAAAATCTAACACAAAATATGAATAACAAAACATAAGAAAACAATATGCGCACCTTAAAAAGAAAAATTGGTGCAATCATTTCCAGCACACTTTTTATCAGTCAAATTACGAAAATTTGATTGCGAGACAGTATGAAATTGTAGTATATTGTCAGCAATAGAATAACTACTCGCTTTCCAAGCATATTTAAGCATTGGTACAAAATAATCAGCTTGTAATTGGTTATGCGCTAGCATTTGACTAGTTATAATGAAAATTCTGTTCTTGGGTTTTAATTTTGACTGGCTGTATAAATTCCTTACTAGGCACATGTTTTCCATTCGATGGACTGAACATTTTAGTTGTAGGAAGAGTCCAAGATCACACGGCTGGCAAAGATACGCAGTTCCTATCGGTATGTATTCAATGTGTACATGTTTGTTAGTCAGAGATTCAAGTTGTGCATTTTTGCCGTGGCCACTGAATGAATCTTGGAGAAGAAGATTTCGTGCGTCGTCCTGTAATTGTGGATGGGAAACGCTTCGGATCCAGGCACGTCAGTTTTAACCCCCATCCTATGTAAAAGAAAACAAATACACAACCGTAGGCAGCCGTATGTGCTGGACGATAGTGGAGAACAGAACGAGGGGAGAGAGTAGACGAGACAAGACAGCCGCTGGCTGTGCGCGCTGACGTGTGCCGGCATGTACTGTACAATTCAGAGTGCGCTCCGCCAATTTGGAGCTCCCAAACACCCCCTTAAAAAGGACCAGCGAGAAATTAGACCTCCACTACCTGTTTCAGCGTAAAAAGACCTTCACGACTATGTAAAAATAAAATCAAACTTCGCCGTCCGACTTCGTACCGTTCCCTCGTGAGTTATTAATCCAGTTATAACTAAGGTGCCAAAACTAAAAAACCAACCCATGTATTTACGCATTTGGGCAGGTTCTCATTTATTGCATATCATTCTTCTCTGTTATTATGATATCTGCACAGTGGCACTGGTTACTGATAGTTGCATTTTGTCACGAACATGTTGTTGAACAAAGATGGAAGTGCATCAATTTTGTTTCAACTGTACAGCCACGTCCAAGCACGATGATACCCGAACAGGACTTTGATATTTTCCATGCGACAATTTATGATTGTATATCTGTACATGCGGTTGTATTATGCAGAGATAAAGCAAACCACGCAGTGTGACTTGAACATACGGGGGATGAACTCTTCTGGCAAAACAATTTCACCCTTCTAAATAATTGCAATGAGACCCACCCATCTCCGAGTCCGTAACTAGGCTCTTCCGCCCCTGATGACCCTAACGCTAGATGAACACTTTTGTGCAGGCTTGCCCAAATTGAAGCAACAACAACTACCCCCTATTAATGGAAAGATCGTGCTTAATGCTACAGTAACGTGACTTTGCATCATCTATCGTCAGTAAATTTGCATTCCCAAACTGGTATTTCCTGATTAAATATAAACATTATGTTGGTAATTAATTCTACGTAGTAGTGTTCCCAGCCGCCTCCATTACATATGCACGGTCTGCAACTTAGGAACTATAATTTGAGTTCGTCGTTGATGGGTTTTAATTAACTTCCAATTGCCCGATAACAATAGGCCAATCATCGCAGCTGGCAGAGAATTATCCTCGAAACTACAGTATCTAAGGCACGAGAAGTGATTAACGCTGATTTATAGCCTTAAACGAATGTATTAATACTCTACCACTAAGGCGAGGCTCGGAACTTTCTCAAATAGACATGACAGCAATTAATTTTCTGTAATATATGCTAGATTTAATGATAAATGACACACACGCACAGCTCACCAATGAGGGGAAACGGTTGAAACGCAGACCATTTCCACAAACCCTGTAACACAAATGAATAATGATTACCTTATGGTGTAATGACTAGGATTCTTAGCTGTCACCCCTAAGATGTGGATTCGATCCCGGCTCTACCAAGATATTAATTCTGGCGTGAGGGCTCGAACGGGGTACACTCAGCCTTATGAGGCAAAGTCTAAAATAATAAAGGTGGGTTTGATCACCACCTCAGCCATTCTAAAAGTGGATTTCGGTTGCTTCCCATTTCTACTCCTGGCAAATGCCGCGATTGTTTCTAACATAAGGCCACGGCCAGCTCTATTCCAGTCCTCACCTTAACTACAAATATACACACTAATACAGTCACTACAACAACACAGGTTAATATACAAATTCTATACACATCCAACTACCGCGGAATTAAATGCACACGATGTCCAAGACCATAAACAGAACAACAACAAAAGAGCAGTAGAGTTTCAACAGTGGCGAAGGAAATGAATGCAAGAAGTCTTATTTTCACAAGCCACGGTACCTTCTTCTTACGTAAAATCCAAACCACTGGATGTGACATTTTGCCTCGAAAATCCCGGATGAATTAATCGAGAATTGAACTTGGCCTGCCTTGGTGAAAGGCAAGCATCTCCACTACTACGCCATCATGCCTCTCTGAGGAGAAGGAATCATTTCTGCGATCAACCAACGATGTTGCCAAATAATGGAAGGAAATAGTGTTTGAAGAAAGAAGACAAATCTATTTCAACGTATAACTAATAAAATATGCTTCCTCGGGGAAGAATTTAGTACTTGCCACAAGATCTTAAGATCGTGGGTTCAATTCCTGGGGAAGAAAAGCATATTTTTGAAGGCGAGGGGAATCAATGGTCTTCAGAATGGTACGATGTCGGCTCGTAAAAGATGTCTGATATTAGGTTTGGTGATTGCAAGACACAATATCAGTCAGAGGTAACCTAGGTGGCAGCATTATCTAGAGGTCCATTTGAGAGGGTGGCTCCAATTTAAAAGACCTCCAAGTGATTGTTGTTGTCATAGGATTTTCCTTCTTTTTCTTGATCTTCTTCTTCTTCTTCTTCTTCTTATTATTATTATTATTATTATTATTATTATTATTTACTTTACCATATGAATTGACCAATTTGTATCATGCAACAACTTCATTTCTTTTCCTTAAGATCGGAGTTGACTCTGTGTCCAATACTCCATGCATTCGCTGTCGTGCTTACGTTGCTCTTCTGTCCAGACTCTTCCGGTCTTCTTAATCCTTACAGCACCTTCCCCCTTCCAAATATTTCATTATGTTCCTAAATGTATATCTGTCAAACAATTGAACCTCTGAGATTTTGAACCCTTTTATATGCTTCTTCGTTTCCTTAATCCATGCTGTCTTTTTCCTCCAGAAGTAGCCAAATAACACTTTGTTGAGTCTGTTGTAGTTCATTCGGTTCATGTGTCCCAGAAACGCCAGTCTCTTCTTCACAGTCCCAAAAATTATTTCCATCTCCTGGTAACCTTATTTGTTGCTCCGTAGTTTCCATCCGACTCCAGTGTGAAGAGCGACCATAATATTTCTGATGATTATCCTTTTGAAGACTTTCAGCTTCTCCAGCTTGTAGTTCATGGACAGGCATTCAATGGCATAGAGACATTGTTATCACCACGGAGTTGTAGTGTTCTATATTGACATTCCAGGATAAGCACTTATTATTGTAGATGACTTTTGTCAAGCCATATGCTCTTTCCATTTCTGAGATACGATCTCCCAATGCGGTTTTCTACAGTCCATTCACCTGTATGGTCTTAACAAGATACGTCACGCAGATCGCCCACGGGCGTCAACTAGAAAGACCTGCACTCGGCCTCTCGGAGGCCACACGATCATCATTACCAAGGTGCTTGAAATAATTATTATGATTAATATTACTGATAATATCAATGTTATTATCATTTTAATGATATGGGTGTTGACGTTTTCTTTTAAAACAATTCATTTCGAAATACATTTCAAACATACCCCACATATGAGCCATGTATATCAGTGAGAAGGTGCAGGTCCTAAATCATAGTGATGTAACTTCTGATACACACTGGCAATGAATTAATTGAACAGGACACGGAAGAAGCTATTGTAACAAGTCATCGCCCAGGTTAGGTAATGTAGTTCATGGCACACCCGAACCCAATGTAATATTTGCACAACCTACTGACCATGGTTATCGCATTCATACAGACTTCTTATACTTACTGGAAAGGATTATTATTATTATTAATAATAATAATATTATTATTGTTGTATTTATTATCATCATTGAAATATCAATTTCCGAACTAGTCATCTTATAGGCCTAAAACAATTTCAGGCACCACAAAGAAAATAAATGAATAAGTAAATAAATAAATATGGTATTTAAGTAGATATTTTAATAAATATTTAAATAAATAAATAAATAACGCATGTACAAAGCCATACACGGAACACATGCTTTCCTGTTCGTGCAGGAGAATAACCGGGCTCATTTATAATGACGATTTGCTGTTTCGTACTAAGCCGCCTCAGTGAGTACTCACATTGCCAGATGTGAGCCGAGTTCGTGTGCCCGAAGCCGCCAAGCACGATGAAAAATCTCTCGTTATAAAACATAAAAACACTTATTTTGCGTTGTTCCCATTCTCCGATTGAGGGGTTTGAGTGAACGTGGATTTGGTTTCAAGTGCCCAGATTAAATTAGTCATTTTAAACACATATAACAGGATGAGAGTGTCGAGGTTCTTCTGTAAAAAACAGTCATGCTGAATTATCTTCCAAACCCCTTGCTCCTAACCACTACACTGGCAGAGGTATACTTAGAATGTTTACTACACAACGCACTTCCACTCTTATCTACTGAATTACCGAATCAGAATGCTTGACGAGATTTAAGTGCCATCTGTTCTTCTACTCACATATACATTGCATTTACCTCCTTGTGATTCCCAGTTTTGTACCTTCGTCTTCGCCTTCATCCGCAAACACCGTTAATGAGCTCTTCTGTGCTCTAATTCCGCCTGGTGGAACCACAATCCAAACCATTCTCTCGGGTTGGTGCTTTCTCGCAACCACCAACAGTCTATAACACAACATTGTGCTGGCAGTGCAGCATAGAAATACTCCATCGTACGAGTTCTCCAACTATAGCGAACAACTTATTTTTGCTACAGTCTCTGAACCTTCAGTGTCATTAACCACTGTCATGGTCCTGTGTTAAATAATTCATATTTCCAAAAATGGGACCTTGACTTAACTCCAGACCCTGCCATTCTGGATTATAATATTTTAACGAGTGTTCTAAGGAACCAACCATGTTTTTCGGCACTTTTGCATTTTCAATTCCAAGTTAATGCTGGGATGGTACTTTCTAACAAAACACGGCAAATTCCTTCAAACTCCTCGCCCAGTTCCATTCATCTTCATTGAATTCAACTCCCTAGTGATGTTGGTATCAGGAAGGACATCCGACGATAAAAGCCATCCACTACACATTAATTCATCACCTCCTATCCTCGACACTATAGAAACGGGAATAACAATCAGTAGTACAAGAGTGAATGTTCTCAGCGTTCTCAGACTTTCTCAGCCACTTGACGACAAATAAGGAGAGGTATTCGAACACTACATTTGATCATTCCACACAAATGTAAGACTTAAGACATGGCTACCTCCTTCCCATGTCAAACTGGATGCCCCCGTTGGTTTAGAGATGGCCGTAAAACACAATAGGCTATTACGGACTCGAACTTGGTTCAGCTAGATTGCATTTAAGAGTGTTTAATTGTAACAATCTCAAGTCAATAGATTTACTGGCATGTTAAGGATCCCCTCCTGGGCAAATGGACGTCCCAAATGGACGTTAACCCGAAACAATTTTACTCTCTCTTTACCAATCTTAACCACACAAAATTATACAGTAATTAATTTTATATTATAAGTCACGGCCTATTGCGGGAAATATAAAAGCCTGAACACATCAGAACGTAATGACAAGTATAACTCAATATCCAAATTCCCTATCATTTTTATAAGAGCATTAAAGTGGTATCAGTCTCACATATCCCCGATAACCTAATATATCGGAGGATAAAATCTTGCCAGCCCTTGTCTCAAGGAGTTGATATGTCATCCATGAAAATTTCATTACGATCGGTAGGGACATTTAGGAGCCAATCATGAATAAAATAATAGACAGACAGGAATACAGAAGCAACACCTTTATAATATATAAAGAAACTTTCTCTTTTGTCTAGTAATATCAGATAGGCAAATCGTATTGTTATTGACATCATTCACTTCGCACTGACAAGGGGACCACGCATACTCAGCATCACCGATTTCGTCGAAATATTGATGGTATATGCAGGGCTTGGCTAGGAATGAACGTGACAGAAGTGGGAGGTCGAGATGACCAATCATTTAGAAAAATAATATTATTTTTAGCGTGGGTCGGGCGAGGCATGAGTCATTTATGTTAGCCTACATTTATGTGAGACTATATAATTGCTGGGTTTCGTCATTGTAACTTCAATACATAGTAGAATATCGACCTTAATTTCTTATATATTCAAGATGGCGGCTGTGTGCTATGTGCGGCGTGATAGACTTATGACTAATGCCAGTGAGATCTCTTATGTAATACTCCTCAACTGCAATGAAAATTTTGTAATTGGATACTAGTTAGTCTATTGATTTTGAAACTTTATTAGTACAGTATGCTCAGCCACCATCCTGAATATATGGCGAGGTTGGTTTTTTGTATTGGGCGGACAAAACCCACGCAAGGTTCTACCCTATAACTAATTTTCATTATTGTATCCCTAAAATATATCGGGTGAATCAGCTGTCCCTAATAATGTTCCTTTATAAAGCCCAACTCACGCGTGTTGTCAGCAAGGTCGATATTTCTCTGCTTGCATCCCGTATGGTATTAATGCACTGCAAGCATATCCCGCAAACGATACTGAACACTATTATTTTTCCCTCGATCAATATTATTCTAACGGTCTGTAGGCACGTTGAGGTAAAATAATATTCAGTATCGTTTGTGGGATATGATTGCTGTGCATTAGTATCATATGGGATGTAAGCAGAGAAATATTGACCTTCCTGATAGCACACGTTAGTTACACATCATAAAACAAAGTCATTAAGAGCAGCTGTTTCATCTGGTATAGGGTTAAATTATTTATTTTTATTTTATTTTCATAAATTAGAAGTGGACGCTCCAGGCAATATTCAGTGTTTTCATCGTAAGAGTATTGCTAGAGAAATAGTTTATATAATACTCCTCTGTCACCTAATTTCTCGTTAATTTTACTAGTATATCGTCAGCTGATGACATCTGAGTTTTAAGAATACCTTCAGCCTCTATCTTGAATGTGAGGAGCCGTTGTTCCTTTTGGCTTGGTCATAGGAAGCCCCTAAAATTAAAAGCTAGGATGCTGATGATGATGATGTTGTTTTAAGGGGCCTAACATCTAGGTTATCGGCCCCGAAAAAAGGTAGGAGCACACTGCATCCGTTGTGTTCCGTTCAGTTGACCTAGGGTGACTTGCTGGCAATAATAATCAATATGTAATGCAGCCAAGTGGCCATAATGAACGGTTACAAAGTGTAGTTACAAATTATTATTGCAGGTAGACTAATCTTTACTGTATTCAACTATGCTCTCTATCCGTTTGCTGCATGATGTTAGGTGGTATTTGTCGCAGAGGTTATTACACAGAGAACATAAGCGTTCTTCATTCGGTACATGGTATTTAACATTTCTACAAATCTTGTGGGGGAAACCGTGGATGGCGAGTCTTGTTATCACATGTCACATCTCCTGGTTCTCGTTTGTCTATCTTCTGTGCACCATTGTTTCTGTTGAGTAGAATTCATGCGGATTTCGTTCTGTTTCTGATGTCTTATCTCCAGGAGTTTCTACTGTACATATGCTTGGTAGATGGCAGTTGAAGTCTTAAGCTGAGATCTTCGATGTAGTATGTACCTTGTGTTAGGACATATACCAGCCTGGACGGGGACGTTCTTGCAATTCTTAGCACCCTGTTCAGGAAAGAAGCCTTTACTTATTTTTATTGTGATTAGGTCTGTCATGGTTAGCCTTTCCCATCAGTTCTAGGCCATATTTAATGATGGGGGTTAATTTGGCTTGGAAGAACTGCAATGATGACTTACTGACAATGCACCCTAATGTCCAGCCGCACTCTGCATCAGTTCCGCACCCCTCAGCCCATTCCCCCCACCATTCGTTAAGTCAAGCTTGCCCTCACAAGCAGAGTTCACGTAAGGTAGACGGAAGATTGCGATTGCACTGTACTGCTTTGTTACATTTGTTCAGTGCAATGATTGCGATCAATGAAGAACTGCTGATTAAAGTTGAAGAAACACATCCTATTCTTTAGGATATGGGTGATAAAAAAAATATCACGATCTGACAAGGACAAGGAATGCTCAGTTTGGGGGATGGTCGTGAACTGTTTGTTATTTACTTTACTTTATTTGTTGTTGCTTATTTTAGGGGCTGGGAAATCGCAGTCATATATCCCCGAGTATTTTTGATGTTGGTGGAATTTGTGTGATAACGTGTGTTATTTTAATGGTTGTAGTAGTGTGTGTATTTGTAAATTTAGGATAGGATTGGGAAGGAGGCGGCCGAGGCCTAGTGTTAGGAGCCATCCCAGCATTTTCTGGAATAGAAGTGGGGGGGGGGGGCACGGAAAACCTTTTCGAGGATGGTTGAGGTGGGAATCAAACACTCCTCACTTTTGCCTCACGAGGATGAATGTGCTGAACTCGAATGCAGCCAAGCATAAGGCATTGACAGAGCCGAGGATCGAACCGGCCTGCGAACCTAATGATGCAAGAAATGGAATTTAGGAATGGAACAATATTTTATTCACACAACTATTTTAGGAGGTGAATAAATTTTACTGATGAGTATTGGAAAATTTTGGAGCATTTTGAAAGAATTAAATTTGGGAATATTTCAGTGAATATTATTTTAACCAAGGGAGAGTCCAATCTACAGACACTGGAATATGACCAAGGCTCCAAGTTAGCAAGCCTAGGACCGGGTTTGGTTGGCCGAGTCGACAATAACAAAATTGTGCACATGACACTTTGATAAGAGGCTAGAACAATGAGTTTTTCTTGATAACTCAGGAGGCAATCAGAATGAACCACAAAATTACTGAGGGACTCGCTATTATATTAAACTTTAACATATAAAGCGATATTAGCACTGCTACAGTTGCAGAAGACGAAATGAAATTTTATTATCAAAACAGAATTAAATATTAATGGACAGAAGAGACGATATGAGCGAATTACAATAATTAGGACCGTGTTTGAGGCTAGACCGCCATTTCAGTCAAGCGTGCAGAAGTCATTCCTTCTTAGCGACGTTTACGGAGAGGACCTGTGTCACTGAGCGTCCCAGTGGAGCTCACTTGATAATCGAGGCACGACAAGGAGATTAGGACTTGACCGAGAGGAGACACCGCTCATGCCGAGGAAGAACAGTAGATGCTGGCACTAAACGAAAAGTATTAATTTGCAACTAGAGGCAACACTTTATAATTCAGCGCATAACAGAAGAAGTCTTCAATATTTAAGCATTAAACTTCTACAACATTACTAGTAGCACAGTATTCACCGACTGCTACAGAGACGCATTAATTCTACAGCATATTCATCACGCATTTACGATGATAAAGTCTACAAGTCAGGGGGGATGTTCCCAGCTTACAATTGTTAAGAAGATTATAATGAAGCACTAAGCAATGGAGGGAGGTTAATATATATTCACGGAGTGGAAATTCAGAGAGGACCAGACAACCATGAGTCGATGATTCTACGACTGCAATTCCATCATGCAGTAACCTGAATATACCTACAATAATTCTACACAGACGTCCACTACCAACTTGAGACATGTCAACCAAAGACTTTCAACCTACAATAATGACGAGATACTACAAGAGGCCAGCCGACAGAGGAGTTCGTTTGTCCCGGGAACGAGTTGCCAGACTTTATATCGAGAAGCTAGATGACCCGTTAGCGAGATGCGAGGCCACACGCCCAGGTGTTCAAACAGCACTGGAGGGAGCCGCACAGCTGATTCGCAGGCAGCAAGCAGGGACGCGTTTCCTGGCGTACGACGAACGCGTGCCTACGCAGGAGAGGAACATCTGGAATATCAGGCCAGGTATCACGACAGCAACTCGTCACGAAGGTAGACGAATGATTGTTCTAATATCTCAGTAGTTTGTTGTATTTTTGAGGGTATTTCAGATGTGACCAACTTATATGTAGATTTTCTTTACTCATAACACATGTTATTATGTTGTCGATTTTAGAAATGTAATTGTACATTTTATGTTACGTCAGCGTGTGTTGTTTTTGACGTATTTTCATTTGTATTTGGATTTTTAATATTCCGTATTTGAATTTTTAAGGAAACGTTTTAATAATACTCACTTTGAAACGAAACTGTTTTATAATTGTAATGCTTCGATAAAAGTGCGTAACAACCCACAGAATGCGTCAAAATTGTTAGATCGCATCGTTATAAAGAAAAAGCATTATTGTAATATGCTAAAACATTTGTAATAAACATTTTAATGTGTTAGATTATAAATGCAATGTTTATAAAAATATTTTTGGAGAATAACAATTCCAATATGGGAATGTTATTGTAATATGACATTATTATAGTCTCTGGTAAACAATTATAACGGAGTTATACATGAAATAGGACCATAATGTTGACAGACAGAGTCAAAATGACGCCTAGAATTAGCAACAAATGTATTGAAATAATTGGTAATTACGAAACTACAGACCAGGTGATTTGCAGATCAACCTGAGGTCTTATTTGAAACAAAACACGTTGGTAAATGAATAATTGATTCATAAAGGTATACCGGAAAGGGAGGAAATGTATTATTATTAAACGCGAAGACGAACGGACTATAGTCTATTAATACTAATATTTTTATTGTGACGTGGAAAACATTATGTTGTGAAAGTATATTAACGAATTGCGTTAATTTAAGTCAAGTGGAATATTGTACAAGTATGTATTGAAGTGAAAAAATATTATTGATATTTAAGGAGCACGAAGATAATTAGTTTGGAGAGGAGTTTGTTGAGAGTGCACCACAGACAGTATTTCACCGGTTCGTGTTTACTTAGTAGGGTCACAAATTCTTATACATGTTTGGAATGTATTAAGATGGGTTTTAAAGAATACCCTGCATTATTATTATTGTTGAACGGAAAGGAATGTGTTGAGAAATGTAAGCGTGTAGCTAACGCTCTTTTAAAAAGATTGTTCACCTTATAGGAAGGTTGATAAGTGTATTGCCGATTGGAGAAAAGTGTTTGATACAGTATGTCAAAGACTTTAACTGACATTAGAGTTCTTTATTTGTGTTGTACATATCAGAAAAGTGTAATTCCGAAATCCACGACGTTTATTTTAGGTAACAGAGTAGTCCCGCATCGTTCTTCAGGTATATCGTAATTTATTAATTGATATGACATTACAGAGCCGTAATTAAATTAATTGTTCTTTACAAAGGTTCTATTGATCGTGGCAGAAACGAGTAAATACCAGTAAAGACACATTGTTTGTGAACAAGTATTATGAAAATGTTTAAGAAACAAAAACGCAGTAAGATTGTCAGATCACGAAGGATCTTGTATATATGTTAATAGAATACCATGCTGGGCATGGAAATTCAACTTTGTAATTTTTTTTATAATTTAATAATTCTTATTCTTATAACGCTAATATTTTAAGACGATAAGTGTATCATATAGGGTAGTGTTTGTTATAAATTACATTCTTTTTGAAAACAGCTGATTCCATCAGACGGTTCACTGCAACCGAGTCACAGGGTGACTATTAAGCGAAACTTTAATAATTTTTATTCACGAATTATATATTGTGTAACGAGAACTTTCATGGAAAGCTGGACCATAGATAGAAGGACTATCTACTGATGTTAATATTTTATTTCTGATCTTAAATTATTTTATTTGGTGATAGGGAATTTTTATGTCATGTAATTATTTTATTTAATAAATTCACAGGCACTATTTGGTTTGCCTGCCCATTTTAATAGAAACTGATCATCTTTTCATTTCGCAATCGACGTGCGATAATTCTGCTAGTTAGTTACTAGAACTCACTTAGTCTCGACTTCACCGTTCACGCTCGAGATGCGAGATTCTCGTCCTACCATCTTCTTATGGATGTTTATTTGCTAGTAAATGTGTAACTAATTGGTAACGTTATTGCATCGCCGGTATGCGCCGAGGGTTTTCTAGTCATACACCTTGTAGGGAAGTGCTGGTTTATCTAGCTGGGTATCGACGTCCTTACAATCCTTTCCATCTCAGCGGATATAGGTGGTAGCTATGCGAGATGCAGGCACATATAGGTAGTATTTTATTTTGCGCCCAATGTGTTCGTCATCGTTTGTGTCGAGACACCAATGTGTTCGTCATCGTTTGTGTCGAGACACCAATGTGTTCGGCATCGATTGTGTTGGGACACTAGAGTGTTCAACAGCAACTTTGCGAAGATACTTGAGGAATATAGAAATTTATTAGAAATGTCGATCCCAAATTTTGGAAGGTTGTTTAATTGAATAAACATGACGAATTTGTGCAGTACGATATGGTTAAGGGGCATATTTGTTGAACCAGCTGATGGTATTTTGGTCATTTAACAGTAAATAGATAGGTAAATTCTCGTTGATGTAAATTAATTTAAGTAGGGATTGTCGAATGAGAGAGGATCAGTTTTAGATTACGGTTAGGACGGATCTTAGACTTCAGTCTATTATTTTAAATTAAGGTTATCTGAGTACGCCATTATTATGAAAGGTATGAGTTGGTTACTCTGAAATTTCCACAATATAGTGTAGATGATACTTCCCATTTTCTCAAGTGTATTTAAATGTGTCGTCGGGAGATTTTACTCAGATCAAATCCATCTTTGAGTTGATGCAGGAAAACCAGAAGCAGTTGACAGGGGATTTGGATGCCCTCCACAAACTTACACACGATAATACTAAAAAGACAGAGGGAGAGAGATCAAGCAGTCAACTGCCACAGTTAAATCAGAAATGAAGGCAGAACTTGCAGTAGCTCAATCAGTAACTAAAGCTAGTATTACGTTAGTGCAGGAGGAATGTAAAAGAGTACAGGAAGAAGATAGAAAAGCTCAGGAGAAAGCAAAAGAAGAAAAGCACAGGAGAAAGTACAAGAATAAATTAGAAAGGCACGAGAGGAGGACAAGAAAGTTCAAGAAGAAAATAGTAAGGCACGAGAGGAGGATAGGTTAGTCCGAGAAGAAGCTTGAAAAGCACAAGAAGAGGCCAGGAAAGTGTAAGAAGAGATTATAAAAGCACACGAAGATGCAAAGAAAGTACATGAAGCGGCTAAACAAATACAAGAAGAAGCTAGAAAAACACAAGAAGATATTAAGAAAGCTTTAGAGAAAGCCCAAGAAGAAGGAAGACTAGCCCAAGAACAAAGCAAATTAGCACAGACAGAAAGTAGATTTTCGGTAGAAGAGAGTAGGAAAGCTCTGGAAGAGACCAAATTATCTTCCAATCAGGTGAAAGAGGATATGGCCTCTACCAAGACAGAAATGAGCACACTTAGAAGAGAAGTCACTAGAAAGGTAGTTGAAACTAAGATACAGTGTAGCGAAAACATTATAGATCTAGAGGAAAAGATACAGAAAAGCATTAGTAGTGCCACCACAGGACAGAGAGAACACAATGAACACGTTACAGGTTCCCAGAAGAAACTCACCGATCAGCTCAACAATTTAAATTGTATTGTTGGCAATTTGCAAGGTAAGCTGGAAGACCAACAAGAACTTATAAGTGAGGGTATAAATGTTGATATTGCATCTTGTATATCCAAATCTGTAAAAGAGTTGAAAGAGGAAGTAATAATTTCTAATAGTGATCATATGCGTGAATTAGACGGTAAGGTACTAAAAGATGTTAAGGAAACTGAAACGAATGCTAGAGTAGATAGGGATATTCTTAAGCAGGAGTTAATTAAGCGTATTGACGAAATAAGAGATTCGAGCATTACCGAAATAAAGGGATATGTAAATAAAGCAGATTCGGAAAAAAGTGAGGAATTAAACGTTATTAGTACTACCGTTAATGAAATGAACATAGAGCTCGCGAAAATTTAATTAGGTCAGGAGAATGAATTACTAGATATTAGCAACAAAATCAAGTCACTTTCTATTGGAGAACCATGTGATCATGAAGGTCTTAAGGAAGAAGTTCGACTAGGAATGAGGCGAGACTTGGCGGAGTTTTTCCACAATCGAGATGAAAGCTAAGAATAGAGCTAGGGAAATTCGAAGTTAAAGAAGATAGAGTCGAAGATGACAGAGAAAGCATCTATAGTCGCATCCATGATAGACAGAACATAACGCAAGACACGGTATGTATTCACAGGGAATATGGAGGCCTAGGAGGATTAAATGATCAGGGAGGCCAAAGAAGTAAACAAAACGTCATCATACTGAATAATATTGACGACAAGCCGTCATGTTTCAGTGGAGTAGGAAACATAACAGCAGTTGAATTCTTACGCGATATGAGATGTTATCTGGACGACAATCGGTTACCTAGAGAGAGATGAGAGTTGTAGAGAAATTTCTTGAATCTGAAGCACTAGTTTGGCATCGAGCTTTCATATATACTTACACCAATTTCGAGGAATTCGCAGACGCGTTGCAAAGGAGATTTTGGAGTAAAGAAGTGCAACAGGATATAAGGGCAGAAATATGCTCGACGAAGTATGCACACTCATCAACTACACGTTATGCAACCTTCTTTACGTCACAGCTCGCCCGCCTTCAATTTTTACAGCCCCCATTATCTGAAACGGAATTAATTTACGCTATTTCGCGACAGCTCCCAGATGACGAGAGAAGGCATCTTATTTCAGCAGAAGTAAGAATGTTAGAGGGGATGGCTGAAATCCTTCGTAGACTGGACCACACAAGTTCTACGCCTAACGTAATTCCAAATAGACATACCAGACAGAGACAAGAGCATAGAGACATTCATACAGTCTTAGTTGACCAAACTCAACAGACAGAAGATAAACGCAGTAGGTCAGGTCTAACTCGAACGAACGAGTATGGCAGAAACCGTTACGAACCTGCGTACCAACGTTTCAGGGAAGGAAGGCCATATCAATCCAGATATTGGAATACTGGTCAACGCAGAAGAGGCTATCATAGAAACAACGAACTGAAGAGAAACGATTACTATGAATGGGAAAATAGAAGCAATGGAGGAGGTTATCGCCGTTACAAGAATTGGAACGACGATAATTTCGCTCGAAGGCAACAAGAGCAACAACAGCAACAACAGCAACAACAACAAGAACAATCTAGACAGCAACAACAACAACAACAGCAATCACAGAATCGAGGTAGGAGGAATAATGACAACGTCAGAAGATACTATCAGGATCGAGATATAGAAAGTCAAGAATACATAAACGAGCTAATAGAAAATGAAATCCCCCAGAGGGATGAAGAGATAGAATCTCAACCCTCAACATCAAGGCAAGATCAAGAACCGAACCTAAGTAGAGGACAAAATAAAACTTCATTTGGAAAGAGAAAGTAGAAGAGGAATACTGTTCACAACAAAGAGGCATGAGAACGCCAAAGATAAGAACCTGGAAATAAGAAAAGGAAATCACGGAATAGACAAGAAAGAAAGGAACTGACAGGAAGTCACATTGGAAAATACAACCATTCAAAATTAAGGAGATTTTATCCTAGGATACATTAAAAGGATGAATTCGGTTCCAGTTATGATGAAGTCGAATGTTAAATAAAGTCTATGTTATAGTTTAATTAACAAGTGAGGAGGAAATCGGAACTCGTATTGAGCCTAGCTTAAGGCATTGACAGAGCCCAGGATCGAACCGACTTGCGAACCTAATGATGCAAGAAAGGGAATTTAGGAATGGAACAATATTTTATTCACCCAACTATTTTAGGAGCTGAATGAAATATACTGAGGAGTTTTTGGAAAAATTTGGAGCATTTTGAAAGAATTAAATTTGGGAATATTTCAGTGAATATTATTTTAACCAAGGGAGAGTCCAATCTTCAGACACTGGAATATGACCAAGGCTTCAAGTTAGCAAGCCTAGGACCAGTTTTGGTTGGCTGAGTCGACAATAACAACATTGTGCACACGACACTTTGATAAGAGGCTAGAACAATGAGTTTTTCTTGATAACTCAGAAGCCAATCAGAATGAACAACAAAATTATTGAGGGAATCGCTATTACATTAAACTCTAATATATAAAGCGATATTAGCACTTCTACAGCTGCAGAAGACGGAATTTTATTTTATTATCAAAACAGAATTAAATATTAATGGACAGAAGAGAAGATATGAGCGAATTACAATAATAAGGACTGTGTTTGAGGCTAGACCGCCATTTCAGTCAGGCACGAGCGCGGTGGTCAAGCGTGCAGGAGTCATTCCTTCTTAGCGTCGTTTACGGAGAGGACCTGTGTCACTGAGCGTCCCAGTGGAGCTCACATGATAATCGAGGCATGACAAGGAGATTCAGACTTGACCGACACAGCACTTGCCGAGTAAGAACAGGAGATGCCGGCAGTAAACGAAAAGTATTAATTTGCAACTAGAAGCAACACTTTATAATTCAGCGCATAACAGAAGAAGACTTCAATATTTAAGCATTACACTTCTACAACAATACTAGTAGCATAGTATACACCGACTGCTAGAGAGAAGCATTAATTCTACAGCATATTCATCACGCATTTATGATGATAAAGTCTACAAGTCAGGGGGGATGTTCCCAGCTTAAAATTGTTAAGAAGATTATAATAAAGCACTAAGCAATGGAGGGAGGTTAATCTACATTCACGGAGTGGAAATTTAGATGGACCAGACAACCATGAGTCGATGATCCTACGACTGCAATTCCATCATGCAGTAACCTGAATTTACCTACAATAATTCTACACAGACGTCCACTACCAACTTGGGAGATGTCAACCAAAGACTTTCAACCTACAATGATGACGAGATACTACAAGAGGCCAGCCGACAGAGGAGTTCGTTTTTTCCGGGAACGAGTTGCCAGATTTTATATCGAGAAGCTTGAAGACCCGTTAGCGAGATGCGAGGCCACACGCCCAGGAGTTCCCACAGCAGTGGAGGGAGCCGCACAGCTGATTCACAGGCAGAAAGCAGGGATCCGTTTCCTGGTGAACGACGAACGCGTGCCAACGCAGGAGAGGAACATCTTGAATATCAGGCCAGGTATCACGACAGCAACTCGTCACGAAGGTAGACGAATGATTGTTCTAATATCTCAGTAGTTTGTTGTATTTTTGAGGGTATTTCAGATGTGACCAACTTATATGTAGATTTTTCTTTACTCATAACACATGTTATTATGTTGTCGATTTTAGAAATGTAATTGTAAATTTTGTGTTACGTCAGCGTGTGTCGTTTTTGACGTATTTTAATTTGTATTCGAATTTTTAATATTCTGTATTTGAATTTTTAAGGAAACGTTTTAATAATACTCATTTTGAAACGAAACTCTTTAATAATTGGAATGCTCCGATAAAAATGCGTAACAACCCACAGAATGCGTCAAAACTGTTAGATCGCATCGTTATAGAGAGAAAGCATTAGTGTAATATGCTAAAACATTTGTAATATACATTTTAATGTGTCAGAATATAAATGCAATGTTTATAAAAATATTTTTGGAGTTTAACAATTCAAATATCGGAAAGTTTTTGTAATATGACATTATTATAGTCATTGGTAAACAATTATAACGGAGTTATAAATGAAATAGGATCATAATGATGACAGACAGAATCAAAATGATGCCTAGAATTAGCAACAATTGTATTGAAATTGTGACAATCGTATTTAACTGATTACGGATATATATATTATCCGTCCTTAAAGTAACTACTGATGTGTGTTCGAAATAAGTTAGACTCCGCCCCATCTATGAGACAAGTTAGGAACTTAACGGGTTCTGTCACTATTTGGGACTCGCACTACTCCTAACGGATTTTCTGGGAACTGTCTCACGAGCTTTCCTGGCAGTCCGCTAGATGGCTCGGGCTCTATTGTGAATGTAGTCAACGATCTTCGTCTGGGTCCGAGACTATGAATTTGTCGTCTTGACAACCTACATCTGCTTTGTTGAAAATAATAATGACATTACCTATTCTGACATCGAAGGAGCCAGATGTAACATATATCGTGGAGACCTATTTGGGATAGGCCAGTATTTAAGACTACGCCCTGAACTTCCCATAACTAACTTCAAAAAACCTAAGAAGTACTAATCTGGAAAAGTCAACAAAAGTCACGTTTTAAGCATGTTATTTAATACTTTATTAAGTTACTGTTACCGACAGAAGGTACGTAATCATGTAATGGTTGACAAATTGGTTATTTGGCTATGATCAGTATGGATGATAAGTTGCATAAAAGGTTTGGTTATGTGTTTGGCGTGTCGTGAGCATGCTTGGTAATATATTGGATTCTTCTCTTTACTATTTTATAGTTAATTGACGTGTTCATTGAGTCGAGATCCACTGTATTACGTGTCTTGTGTTTGGTTGGTCGTATGAGTGAGTGTGTTTGGGACCTGACATTTTATACTTCTAGTAAGTTGGCACTTCTTGTTGCCTAGTTCGTTTTAGGTCCAAGCACATGGTCGATCTGTTGTTTTGGAAGGTCGTATGTATCATGTGAGTGTTTTATCTTCTATATGCTGATCTTAGGAATAACTATTTGTCTTCCAAAAGTGTAATTGTGTTTGTTTCAGTGGTTCCTTTATTTTACTAAGCCGTGCCAGGTTTTCATATGTTGATTAACGGTGAACATTTTGTTTTACTTTCGAAGCAGTTTTTGTAACCTTAAATTAATATTTGATCTTAATCGTTTTCCCCTGCTTCGATTCATTAGTATGCTTCCTTTAAACCTGTGTCAACATCCACGATGATGTATTTTCTATTTTATCCTTGGTCCTTTCGTTGGCCTGGTAACTTAACCTCATTGTTTACTTAGGGATTTTTGGGACTGATTTTGTTTTAAAACATTTGTTTTTAGGACTCCATATTAGAATTTGATGCTGATAAGACGTGTTCACTAATTGATGGTCTGCGTTTGGACATATTTAAGTATTTCTTCGTGTTTGAGTGTTGGTTACTGATGACCATATGATCTGAAAATAGTCCAGTTACGTCAGACGTACATTTAATTTATTTCGGCGATTCTGTAATCATCTTAGCTCAGTTGATCCGTTTGATGTTTCGGACACGATACTTCGTCGAAAAGGTGTAATTATTTTTGTAGATTGGTTTCCTCATTTCTAAAACTAATTTGTTGTTTTCTAGTTGATAAGATTTCTGTTATTTGTATGTTTAAAATATTGTTAAAATTTATTATATACGTCATTAGAATCTGGTGTCTTCCATTACTTACATTTTACGTCTGGTGTAGTCTCTCAAAACAAACCACTAGGAACCTAAATGGGTAGCACTCTTTCCACACGTAACCTATTCTTATATACATTCGTTAAGATAGCAGAAATAATTGGTAATTACCAAACTACAGACCAGGTGTTTTGCAGATCAACCTGAGGTCTTATTTGAAACAAAACACGTTGGTAAATGAATAATTGATTCATTAAGGAATACCGGAAAGGGTGGAAATGTTTTATTATTATTAAACGCGAAGACGAGCGGACTATAGTCTATTAATACTAATATTTTTATTGTGACTTGGAAAACATTATGTTGTGAAAGTATATTAACGCATTGCGTTATTTAATGTCAAGTGGAATATTGTACAAGTATGTATTGAAGTGAAAAAAATGTTATTGATGCTTAAGGAGCACGAAGATAATTAGTTTGGAGAGAAGTTTGTTGAGAGTACACCATGAACAGTATTTCACAGGTTCGTGTTTACTTAGTAGGGTCACTAATTCTTATACATGTTTGGAATGTATTAAGATGGGTTTTAAAGAATACCGTGCATTGTTAGTATTGTTGAAAGGAAAGGAATGTGTTGAGAAATGTAAGCGTGTAGCTAACGCTCTTTTAAAAAGATTGTTCACCGTATAGGAAGGTTGATAAGTGTATTGCCGATTGGAGCAAAGTCTTTGATACAGTATGTTAAGGAAGTTAACAGACATTAGATTATTTTATTTGTGTTGTACATGTCAGAAAAGTGCAATTCCGAAATCCACGACGATTATTTAAGGTGACAGAGTAGTCCCGCATCGTTCTCCATGTATATCGTAATTTATTAATTGATATGACATTACAGAGCCGTAATTAATTTAATTGTTCGTTACAAAGGTTCTATTGATTGTGACAGAAACCAGTAAATACCAGTAAAGACAACTAAGAAAATGTTTAAGAAACGAATACGCAGTAAGATTGTCAGATCACGAAGGATCTTGTATATATGTTAATGGAATCCGTGCTGGACATGGAAATTCAACTTGTGAAAATATTTAAATAATTTAATAATTTAATAATTCTTATTTTTATAACGTTAATATATTTAAGACGATAAGGGTATCATATAGGGTAGTGTTTGTTATAAATTACATTATTTTTGAAAACAACTGATTCCATCAGACTGCTCACTGTAACCGAGTCACAGGGTGACTATTAAGCGAAACTTTAATAATTTTTATTCACGAATTATATTTTGTGTAACGAGAACTTTCATGGAAAGTTGAACCATAGATAGAAGGACTATCTACTGATGTTAATATTTTATTTCGTGATAGTGAATTTTTAGGTCATGTAATTATTTTATTTAATTAATTCTCAGGCACTATTTGGTTTGCCTGCCCATTTTTATAGAAACTGATCATCTTTTCATTTCGCAATCGAAATATTACTGATGTTAATATTTTATTTCGTGATAGTGAATTTTTAGGTCATGTAATTATTTTATTTAATTAATTCTCAGGCACTATTTGGTTTGCCTGCCCATTTTTATAGAAACTGATCATCTTTTCATTTCGCAATCGACGTGCGATAATACTGCTAGTTAGTTACTAGAACTCACTTAGTCTCAACTTCACCGTTCACGCTCGAGATCCGAGATTCTCGTCCTACCATCTTGTTATGGATGTTTATTTGCTAGTAAATGTGTAACTAATTGGTAGCGTTATTGCATCGCCAGTATGCGCCGAGGGTTTCCTAATCATGCACCTAGTAGGGAAGTGTTGGTTTATCTAGCTGGGTATCTACGTCCTTACAATCCATTCCTTCTCAGCGGAGATAGGTGGTGGCTATGCGAGATCGGGCACAGTACCCCGTTCCAGCCCTCACACCGGGAATCGAACCCGGACTTCCGACAGCCGAGAAGGCTAGTCGCTACACCACGAGGTGGTCTACTTTACTTTAATCTCTACTTCGTATAAAACAAAGTCCCCGATTCTTGGATGTTACGGGTAAACTCGAGATCTACTGGATGGATTTTGATGCGGTTTTCATCATTCTGTAAAGGATACCTCGAGGATGATTTCTGTTGTAAATCATTTATTTATGATCATAGGAAGCCAAGCAGTAAAGATTTCAGTGGAAACGTCGAAAAAAAACAGGCATCCGAGTACTTGGTAAGCTTACGCTGGGCAATCCGTTAAAAGTATCTAAATACCATGAGTGAAAGAATTGTTCAGCATGAAAAGTTCTACAAAAAGTCCGGGAGAGCATATGTCTATCTTCAATACTTCGCCCACTATAAGTGTTTTTACGTTTTAATTTCTTCCAACCATGTCCATTCAACTACTGAGGCGACAGTTCACGATCTAGCTAAGGGCGAGTCTATCATCCCTGTTATAGCCTAGCTAGCGGGCTAACCTATTTCCCCAGATACACCCAGCAGCAAACCATTGAGTCGTGTTGATAATAAATGTTAATGGCTTTACGTCCCTTTTAACTACTGTGGCTTTTATTGTTGCCGGGGTGCAGGAATTTTGCCCCCGAAGGGGATCTATAACTTGCCCGTAAATCTACTGACACGGCTCCCTCGCATTTGTGCACCCTCAAATGCCAGCTAAATGCGCCAGGATACGAACCTGCAACCTTGGACCCAACAAGCGAGAACGTTACCGCTGAGCCACGCAGCCAGCCGAGTCGTGTTGAGCTAAGACTTCTGAGAAGGGTGGTTAAGTTTGGAGTTTCCCTGGAAGTGCAACTCGGGTTTTCTTCATTCCGCCTGTGAAACACAGTCAAGTTAGGATTGGACGGAAGGGGGATTTGTGTTTCATTCACCTCATCATTCCCTGGAAGTGCAACTCTCATTTCGCCTGTGAACTTTTCGTTCCGCAAAATTCACAGTCAATTTAAGATTGGACGGAAGGGGGATTATATTATATTAAATTATACTGATTGGCGTATAATCAATACTTAGTATAAAACAAAGTCCCCGATTCTTGGATGTCTCGGGTAACCTCGAGAATCAATGAATGGATGTTGATGCGGTTTTCACCATTCCTTAAAGGATATCTCGAGGAAGGTTTCTGTTGAAAATGATTTATTTATGTCCAAAGGAAATCAAGCACTAACGATCTCAGTGAAAAGGTCGAAAAACAACTGGCGTCCGTGCACTTTTTAAGTTTACGCTGGGCAAACTGTTAAATATATCTATATAATATGAGTGTAAGAATAGTTCAGCATGAAACGTTCTACAAAAAGCCCGGGAGAGCATATCTCTATCTTCAATACATCGCCTACTATAAGTGTTTTTACGTTTCCATTTCTTCCAACAATCGCCATTCTGTTACTGAAGCGACACTTTACGAGCTAGCTAGGGGCGAGTCTATCAACCCGGCTACAGCTTAAGATTGGACGGAATGGGGATTTGTGTTTCAAGCACCTCGCCATTCTTAAATTACGTCTGACAAGAATTTGTTACACATGCATCTCCATGATAATATTATTAATATTCCAAACAGTGATTTTAACCCATCATGCCGAGAAGTAAAACGGATATTGTTCATTGACATTGGATTAAAAAATGCGCTTATCACGTAATGCATTCATAATTTTTCCCGGGCGAAGCCGGGTCGGGTTGCTAGTGATAAATAAATATTACGGATGACAACAGCTTTTATTAACTTAGAGAAACAACTCATAAACACATTAATCCTATCCTAAATTTACAAATACACCCTCTAGTACAGTCATCGCTATAACACCGGTTATCACACAAAATAACACAATCAGGCACCCAAATACACGCGGCTATATGACCACGATGTCGCAGCACATAAATGACCAGCAACAACATAAAACAAAATAAACATACATTCGTCTTCATTTATGGGAATCTAACGACTTTAGCTATGATGTATACCTGAGATATCAATTAGAAAGTCTGGAAAGAGAAAGTAATATTCACCGCACAGTTCCCTTCTTAAATGTACGTCATGAATCCAAAATATAATTTAATTTTTCTCGACTACTTCACAGCCTAAAGCTATAGCTATAATTCCCCCCCCCCCCCCCTCCATTATCGGATGAATATGAACTCGACATAACTCGCACCCCCGGTGGAAGACTGCCACAAGTCAAAAAACATAAATTTTGAACTATGTGGTACTTATAAATGACTATGATCAAGTCAGTATCCTGTAAAACTGCCACAACTCAGTTCCTATAAATATAATTTCTACGGCACTGAATAGAAAACTGCCATAACTCAGAATTGTTAATATTTTTTATTAAAACACATAATTATAATCCATGAAATAACTTTGTACGTTATTCTATAGTACTAGACAATGTTAGAAGTTAGTAATACGTTACTTTCACTTTAGTTATGCAAATATTTATATTTTTCCTATTAGCTCAAAATCTTTAAATGCTTTTCCTGAAAAAGTGTCCTTTTTGACTTGTGGCAGTCTTCCACCGGAGGTGCGAACTATTCTCACAGTGGTGTTCCCAGACTGGATTGACGGAGACTGAGGCAATGTGCGGCTGGCGAACTGATGCGAACGGATAGGTGAGAAACGAAACCGAAGCAAACTGAACGGGACGAAGGCAGTGTGCTACGTGCTTTTACAAGGCGCTATATAACTATTAACTTATGTTATTGAAGCTTCATTTTACCTTATGTAATTCATTACTATTTCCTGTATTTTCAAGATGGCCGCTGCGCGTTGCACTTAGTGTCTTATTCTTTCGGCTTGTTTCAAGAAAGTCCGTTTACTTCTTTATTACTAAGTTTCGTTTTGATTGCGCAATTACATTAAGAGGATTCATAACTTCATCAGTAATTTTCGTTATTGTAGTTCTAAAACATAGGCAGGTAATTAATTTTAATTATGAAATTTCGGGATGGCTTCTAAACGCTGTATTCCGTGTGATAAATTTATTACTAACTCCTTTGATATCTCTCTTATATAATAGTCCTCTTCTATCAACTTTCATCTTAATTGTTCAATTACTTCATCTGTTACTAACTTGAACATTTTAACATTTGAATGAATGATGTCACAGTACATTTGCTTTGGGAATATCAAGCGACTGATAAGTTTCTACTTCATTATAAAATATCATTATTACTTAGGTCTACTTCTAAGATCCTAAGAGTTATTAATTTATATTTTTACTTCTCAACATGGTCACTGTGCGCGTAATTCGGCGTGAAAATCTTTTGACCAAAGCAAGTGAGAATCCCTGTATATTACTCTTCCCTGGCCAAGATCTGAATAAGTTGCGCAATTAAATTCTGAGTTGTCGATTTAATGCTCTAATGGTTCACCCAGCTATCATCTTGAATATGTGGACAGGCTATTGCCCTAGCCATACAAGGCTATAAATGCGGTACATTTGAACTAATGTTCATGAATTTTCTTTTGTGTTGAAGGTTATTAAACTATTTTCATTTATGCAAAAATAGGCTTATGAGATCACCTTTTGTCCATGTGTGTTTGTGTGTATGTGTGTGTGTCCCTCCTTATAAAATCTAAATGGCTGGAGCGATTTCAATTAAACTCGGTAAGATCATATTATTAATTTGTCCGACCCCGACCATGCCCTTCAAATTTTATTAACTTACGTCTCACCACACCAACATAGTGGCTGTGCGAAATATTTCACCGGCATTCCATATCTCCGAAACTCTTACAGATATCACCCTGAAATTTTGTACGGTGATAAAGGGCACTACTAGAACTTCACTCATGTGACATTCAAAAACATTCAAAACGAACATGGTGGCTAAGCGAATTTGAAACATTCAAATAAACGTTTCTCGCGATTTAACCATCCGAGCGCATTAATACAGGGTACAGCAAACATTTATTCACAATGTAATGTACTGACATCTAAGTTAGTTCAATTGTTTACATAACCTCAAGATTGCGGCCGTGCAAAATTGTAAAATTGAGTTTTTATTTCTTGTGTCCAAAAAATGCGATTGAAATCAACGTTTGAATAATGAAAATACTCAGTAATCGACGTCACATGGTACATAACTCTAAGGCCTACATATACTAAATCCAACATCATGGCGACTTTCCGAAATATTTTGACAGTTCTCAATATCTACGAATCTGTGACAGCAATCAAACTGAAATTGTGTATGTTGATAAAGGCCATGAACGTAAGTTCACTTATGGGACCTTCAAAAACCTGACGAGCACAAATTTAACATGGCGGCAACTTGAAATTGAAATATTTTAATACACGTTTCCCACGAATTAACCATCCGAGCACAGTGAAATTTGGTACGGTAAATTCTTATACAAATTTTAATCCCCTGATACCTAATTTATTTCAATTGTTTATATAATCACGAGATGGCCGCAGTGCAAAATTTTAAAATCTCGTTTTTATTTCTTGTGTCTAATCATGCGATTGTAGTTTGAATAATACACCTACACAATAATATTCATAACTCTATGGCCTACAAATATAAAAATCCAACATGGCGACCATCCGAAATATTTAGATGGTTCTCAATATCTACGAATTTGTTACAGCAATCGAACTGAAATTTTGTATGTTGATAGAGGCAGTTAACATATGTAGGATATATGGAAAATAGGCTATTTAAATCTTCACGGAACTACATGTTTTAAATTGTGGTTTAATTGTAGATGTTAGGAAAGGGTCATAAGTTAGAAACCATCCCACATATGCCGGGAATAAAGGAGGGAAACCACGGAAAGCCACGTCTACGATGGCTAAGGTGAGAATCGAGCCCACCCCTTATCAGTGATGCCTCATAAAACTGAGTGTACCCCGATCCATTTCTCACACCAGAAACATATCTTGACAGTGCCACAGCCATGGAAAATAGCCAATATATCACGAGGTGGTCTTATAGGAAGCATTTTTACATAGTTTTTTTTTTGTATTTCGTACTACCCTGTCTTGAAAATGGATAACATGGATGAGTCGGTGATCAAGTATGGAAATAAATGAAATAATGTTTAAATATGAACACAATTTCATCATTTTCCACAAATATGTACTGTAGATCACAAACAATAGAGGAGAAGGTCCAAATATAGGCTACCACTTCCTTTCTGTGATATTACTGGAAAACCATTGTGGACACAAATGAATAAATTACTGCAAATTTTAACTGGATCTATTAGCCATAGCATACAAACATGATCATTTGAAATGCAACAATGATCTTAGTACAGATCAAGATTTAATCAAATGTGTCACTTTATTAGTTTTTCTTTCAGTGGTCTAAATATGGGCTATCTTTAAAATTATTTAAAAAATCAAGAAATCAAGGCATTAAGCACACGAAAATGAAAAATCACAGTAATGATACTGAACATAAATAACAAATACACACAAAACATACAAGTATTACTCCGTACACTATTTACAAAAGTCACAAAAGTACTGTTCCTTTTCTGCACCCACACAGTCACTGCAGCACATCAAATACATTATCCACAATTCACCGGTAGAGTCTTCGGAAAAGTTTCCCTTCCAAAACATACATAATCCATGATTATCTGCTGGCCTTGCATCTCCCAGAGGATAATCCATATCACTATCTCCATCATCATCCAGTTTCATCGATTGGTCTATGTCTGCAGACTTTTCGGAATCAGAATCTGAACTCCGTTTTCTAAGTTTCCGTTTTACTTTTCCTTGGAATGTATCTCCGCCTTTTCCAGGTATAATTTTCCCTCCCTTCTTTCTTGTTGTCGTTTTGACCCTTGATTTTCTTCCTTCACCTTCTGTTCCTAGATCAAAATCTAGCGTCCTGCTGCTCTTGTTTCGCTGAGGTTTGGCGGTCAGCTTCCTAACTGACTCTGACAGTCGAGACTTGTAAGGAGTTCCAGATATTAGCGAATAACCAGTCGCTTTAGGCCCTCGGTTACTAGTTTTCTTCGATAATGAAGGAAGTTGTGCAATGTCAAAAGGACTCACTACACCATCTCCTACGTTTTCAAGAGGGAATTGACTAGCCCATATTCGGACCACGCACGGTAGCCCATATTTAGACCTTGACGTCATTGATGTTTGAACAGTTGTGGCGGTGTACAGTTATTAAAAATAAACTCATGTATTTCCCCGACTGAAAGCTCTGATATTTAAGAGCACGTATCACATACCTCGATACCTCTTATTACGATGAATGACAAGTAAAGGGATGTTTCACTCTTACCTGTAAAACTTTTAGCAGTGCTTGGGGTGACTCTATGCACTGTAACACGAGATATACGAAACACTTCCTCCTACAGACTGACGCCCCTTGCATTACTGCCTTGTGGTCTTGAGCCTCATAAGCTCCAACACTCCCTGCCAGGCTGCAGCATCGTACAACCCCAATAACAACACTAGCCCATATTTGGACCCTAGCCTATATTTGGACCTCCTCCTTTAAGAGTATGTTATTTTGTATGACTTGAAGTTAACTGTAGAGTGGAAGTGCTAATAAATTGATCTAAGTGCCTTTTTTCTTCTCGTGAAGTGATCTTTGAGGTAGCGCCAATGCCATGCTATATGATCTAAGTTCCAATTATTTTACTGGTATTAGTAATACGCGTCAACAGATGGCCGAACCTGTATGTCCTGAGCTCCTGCTGTGCTACTTATCCAAACACCAGTAGTGGCATGACAGTAGCGAGTAGGGCTGTTACTTTTAATCGATTAATTTCAAATTTCGGTTAATCGATTAATCGAAACCGAATAATCGATTAACTATCGTAAATAACGATTAATCGATTAATCAATTAGTCGATTAATCGGTTATTCGAATTATCGATTAATCGATTAATCGGTTATTCGAATAATCGATTAATCGATTAATCGGTTTTTGATTTGTTTTGCCGATTAATCAATGTATTTCGCATTTTTAACTACGCTCTCACAGAATCAACTAACTATGACACAACTTGGTTTCTTAATGCAATCACTCGACATGGTTAGCCGGAGCAGTCCCAAGTTGGATGATGTTTTTGATTCTTTTAGGGGCTTTGCAACATCGTGGTCACGTATCCCCGCGTACTGGGGTGTGTTTAAGACATGTCTGATAACATGTGTCACTGCGATGTCTGTACCAGTGTGTGTATTTGTAATTCAGGTAGAATATGGGTAGGAACCGACCGTGGCCTTGAATTAGGTACCATCCCGGCATTTGCCTGGAGTAGTAATGAGAAACCATGGAAAATCATTTCCAGGATGACTGAGGTAAGAATCAAACCCTCCTCTATCAGTTTTGCTTCACGAGGCTGAGTGTACACGTTCCAGCCCCCACACCAGAATTAAATTTCTTGGCAGAGCCGGGAATCGAACCCAAACCTCTGTGATGACAGCTAAGAATGCTAGCCACTGCTCAACGCCTGCTTTGAGGTTTCATTTAACTTCACTCCAAGGATTACCGTGTTGGAAGCCCTTTTTCAGGCTTGCCTTAGAAATCAAAATTTGTTCGCTAATCCTGAAAAAATACTACATGATGTTAATAAATACTCTTGGATGACTAGTTTCAATCGTCAAGTGATCATCATCAGATCATTTACACGTAGGCTATTAAATCTACTGTATATGGAGAAGTATGGAATGATAATTACAATATATACACTTATTTATTTGCAGTAGCAATTAAACTACCAAACTAAAGATATGTGCTATTTGTTGAGATACTGATAGTTATTAAATGGTGCACTTCGCAGTTTGAGCGATGTGTGGTCCGTTTAGGTGCACAGCGTGAGGACGATTATGCTGACATAATAACCTGACCATTTAATAACAATCACATAATGGCACTAAGCAAGCAAACTTGAGGATCAATCACAACTATCAGTATCTCAACAAAAAATAACATATCTTTACTATTTGTGCTAGATTAATTACTACTGCAACTAAAAAAGTGTATGTATTGTAAATATCATAACCCAAACTTGTCGACACAGATTAATAGCTGAAGTGTAAAGATCTGATGATCGCTTGACGATCGAAACTGGACATCTAATTGTATTTATTAATCTCATGTAAAAAGTCTTTGACCGTCCGAAAAACATTAAATTTCGACTCCAAAGATACAAATAAGACGTCTTACGAACGAAGGTATGTCTAAAGTCAACACTTAGGCAAGTTCGATAAAAACTCAATGATCTCATGGTAGGGCAGTTATAAAAAGCGCGGTAAAAATAGGAAATCTTGTAGATGTAGCGTAAATATTGCAATCATTGCAAAATACGAACTGGACGTCTATCTTGGGAATTCACGGCCTGACTTGCATACTCACCCTTTTTCACAGGTTGAAAATGAATAAACAATATATCAAAGGCCCGCTAAACTAGCGACAAAATACTTGATATTCCCCGCTGGGAACATTGTGACTGCAAAGCGGAGCTGCCTCGTCCCAGAAAATGAGTACTTGCTTGTATTTTTTCACCAAAACAGACCGTCTGTTGAAATATATTGTCACATTTATTTTTAAATAATGCATCTTGTTTGTGAACTGTTGAAGCCATTGTTTCAGTGTCGCCTATACAAAAACTGTCAGTTGTAACTCTTCAGTCGGTCAACATGAGTTTGTCCATTTACTGTGCGGGGTGCAATGTAAAAATAATATGAGTAATAAGTAAATAAACTCCTTGTAAAATTACACGTACTAGTTATGATCACAATGAGCCCGGCAGGAGTAGGCAGGCTAAAGCGTATCAACTGTACGACCAAGGCTCCGCTGAGATATGTAAACTTATGCATAATAGAATTCAATTGCATGCACTAAGTTTATTTTATTTATTATATTGTGTTATTCTTATTTGTATACACGATCATAATACTCATAAATAATTCACAAACCCTTATTAAACAAACTAAACGTATACAATGCTCAAAAAAGGCCTCGCATATTGTGATTCAGTAACTTGTTTATTTTGCTATGTGTATGTTATCATATTATACACAATATAGGGTACATACGAAGAAAAACCACGCACAATCTGCGTTGCAAAAGAGACAGAAACACACGACGAATAACAAAAGTGATAATGTGGGACAGAGCACACAACCGTCTTATTCATGTTGGGGCATATCAATACCATGTATGGCCACCACGAGCTCTAATCCATGCTTGCAGATGACGAGGCATACTGAGCACCAACGGATACAACGTGGTTTGGGGCAGATTCCCCCACTCTTGGAAAGCAGCTTCAATCAGTTGCTCTTTGTTTATTGGAGGATTGGGACGGTGCGAAATTGCCCTCTTGAGCTCTTTCCATGCATGTTCATTACAGTTCATGTCCGCAGAATAGGCAGGCCGCTCCATTCTCTGTATGACATGCATCTGAAGGAACTGATTGACCACCCTAGCTCGATGGGCACGAGCATTATGGTCCTCTAGTGTAAAGCCCTCACCCATTGTGGCAGCAAATCCTGTAACGACAGGTTCAAGGATGTTGTCTCTATACACCAGACTAGTCATGTTACCGTGGATAGGAATTAGTGGCGTACGTCGACCGAACATGATTCCACCCCAAAACATGACTGAACCTCCTTGCTGTTGGTGGCTTTCCTGGATGAAGGGCTCGTGAAATCTCTTACCTACTTGGAGCATTCCAGTGTGGCGACGTAAAAGTGATAGTGATTGTAATAGCGATCATAACTAACACGTGCAATGTTCCCAGGAGTGTTATTTACTTATAATTCATATAGTTTATACATTGGACTCCGCCCAGTCTCTGGGCAAATTCAAGTTGACCGCCTGAAGAGTTACAACCTACAGGTCTTTGTGGAAATTAGGCTAAACCAGAATAAAACAAAAATGTTCCTGTCCTAAATTGTAAACAGCCTTTCCAACAAGAATTGAACAAAATTCAAAAGCATTGCTGAAAACTCCTCGTTTTCTTTTCCTGAAACCCTTCCCAATTTTATTGATGTTTGTCTTTCCACGGTCACTGACTGTTATTTGGTTATTGTTAACATAAACAAGGAAGGACACATATCTTTACGCAAAATTTAACTTTTATAGAGTCTATACATCATTCCGAAAATAAGCCTAACTCAACTTAAGCGATGACTTCTCATTTAAACCATTTTCAAAACGTATTTTCTTATCTCGTGTCTACTATCAGTTAATCGATTTTTCGGTTAATCGATTATTCGATTAATCGATTATTCGGTTAATCGGTTAATCGATTAATCGGTTTTAAGGAGCTTCGATTAATCGATTAATCGTTTCCGATTAATTTCAAATTAATCGATTAATCGATTATTAATCGATTAATTGAAAATCGATTATCACCAGCTCTAGTAGCGAGTTACACTGCCGCCACAGTAACATGGCGTGTTGTTGTTTTGCCGTTTGCAATGGATGGATATGTTAATTCAAGTGTTTTAATGATGAGAGAAGAAAGTCCAAATCGCATAGAACTGTACAGCATGAGCTAGGCTTAGTGGGGAACCCTACATTTGCAGCGAGTGACCAAGGATAATCCTGGTTTAGTTAAGTAGGCCTACAAGAAGAATACCTTCAATGACATAATGGATAAGGAGAAATGTTGTGTGTTAAAAGGAGGAATGACTGTACATGATTGTCACGGTCCAAATTTGACAGGGGACCACACCCTACATGTCAGTACATGTGACTTTGCATAATAGCGCATATATTTTTATTTGATGACTTGAGCGGGAGTGTAATTATTTATTGAAATGTTTATTCAGATGTAATTTATTATTGTTTTAATTAATTAGATTTAAGAATATAATTATATAAATAATTCATGCTTTTGGGCTAATGCCGTGTATATTTTTAATTTGAACCATACGTTTCGGAGAAACCTTGCCTCCTTTTTCAATGGAAATAAACAATGTGGCCATAGAAAGTAAATCAATGAGATTACAAAAAATATAGATAAATTCCTCTGTTCGTCACCAGAGAGCAGCTGCCAGAAATTACTGTATGGACCATGGTGGAACGGCGGACAGATTAGTAAGTAACGAGAAGGTAAAGGGGGCGGTGTGGAAATATAGAAACTCCTCGAAGAATCCCTCCCCCCTCATCATTCTTCGAGGAGTTTCTATATTTCCACACCGCCCCCTTTACCTTCTCGTTACTTACTAATCTGTCCGCCGTTCCACCATGGTCCATACAGTAATTTCTGGCAGCTGCTCTCTGGTGACGAACAGAGGAATTTATCTATATTTTTTGTAATCTCATTGATTTACTTTCTATGGCCACATTGTTTATTTCCATTGAAAAAGGAGGCAAGGTTTCTCCGAAACGTATGGTTCAAATTTAAAATACACACGGCATTAGCCCAAAAGCATGAATTATTTATATAATAATCCAGGCCGTGAAAGCCTTAATATGCAAAATATAATTATATATTGCAGAATCATAGTCAGGATTTAACATTTAGTATGGTAATTATTTAGCTTGCTGGAAACGTGCAATTATGTGAGACAACTTTGAGTAGGTGGTGTTTGTCCAAAATACATTTCCTGGAAACAGTCTATTCAGAGCGGCAGGGTAATACCTTGGTTTATCCCGGTGAGTCATAGGTAGTCCAGTGTCTGGACTTGTCAATTAAGTCTGGTAACGTATTAGGATGGGAGGAAACAATTGACAAGGGCACTAATTTGTAATTGTCTAAGACCAAAGTTGTATTGTATTCTATGTCATGACAGTCATTGGAAGTGAGGAGGAGGTGATCATATTATAACCCGTGCTGGCGATCACATGCGCATTCGATTTGGGAATTCTGTGTAGTTAAGTACTATTTTTCTACACGGTGGAGTCTAGTTCTATTTGTTAACTTTGAGAAGTTAAGTTCATATATGGAACTACTCTGTGGAGTTGAGATTGGACTTAGAGATTTTGTGGGAACTTGTAATATGGAAGCTAGATGCTTGGTCCTCAACGCTCATGGGGAACTTGTGTTATAAGGACTTATGATATAATATCGTATCAGACTCGGGCTGTACAGTCTTGACAAGTAGAATTTCTTTACCATGAATTGTATTCCTAGTCAACGGGACACAATGTTTGTCTTCCGCATTCAAATTGCTATTATGCAGTATCGCGAGTCCTTGTCTGTACACAAGTTCATGGGAATCAGATATTTTTCTATTGCAAGCACGAGCTAGTCCATGCTTCAACGAGCAGTAAATTTAAAATGCGAAGTTGAGATGGGAACAGACAAGCTGTTATCTAGACACAGCGTAAAAATCCACGAAATAATGAATAATTCGTGCGATAAGCAAATCAGGCTACAGTTAGCCAAGCGAATTTAAGTTCACACCAGACGGTGAGCGAAATAGATTATATCAACAAACAAGTATAATAGGCCTAATTCCATGGGCAAATATACCACAGAATTAGTAGGAAATAAACATCAGCCACCAGAGATCATGAACCGTGAGTTCCAAATATCCTCAGCTTCACCAAGGGTCGAGAAGTGCCATAACATTGTTGCCATTTACAGTACATATGTCAGGGAAATTGATAATGTAGTCTGTACTCAACAAAAGATCCTTCCGAGTGTATTATATGTGTTCCAAAAATATATATTCATGTTTTACCAAGTATCAGGTACTGCTGTAGTGGGGTGTGAATGCTTAATTGCTTCTATTATAAACGTTACGGTGTCTAACCCCCACTAACCCCGAATATTTTATCAATCTATGTATGTAAATAGGAGTAGGGATACTTTATTATGTTATAGCTGCCAATGTGGGTCTGTACAGTTATTATTATCCACCAACTGTGGGAAGTCATTTGAGAGTGAGGTGAACAGTCACAATAATTTTGACCAACAATTGGTCATTTGACAGTGAGATGTACAGTTAAAATTGGCACCCGACAGTGGAAAGAATTGTAATTGAATAATCGACAAGTTACATGATGTTGTGTCAGCTTAATTTGACAGCTTACTTAAAGTTGCCTGAAAATGAAAAGAAAGACATTTGCACTATGCTTGAGTTTGTCGATAAGGAAAATAGACGTTTTTACAATGATATTTTAGTGTTTAATGTGCAGCGTCCTCTGCACTTAGTTCAATTACTCAATCAGGAAATAACATGCTGGACTTAGATCATTTCCGTTTTTTCGTTTTGATATTATTTAGTGTCCTCTTTTATTTATTGAATTGAAACTATGATGTGCTGGATAATATTGAAGCACATGTTTTGCAATGCTATCACTGCTGAATAAATTTAAACTTGTATTTCTCTCCAATATTTTAGTGTTTACATCTTTTATGCAAAAACTAACTTTTGACGCATAGATCATTTCTCACTTCCACTCTACAACTATTTAATTTGTTTTACAAATGGAGCAACTTACTGAATTCAAGATCTAGCGTATGAATAAAGCAGAGCAGAATCTCACTGAAAGCAGTGTTTTCAGACTAGAAGGAATACAGATTACCAGTAGCCATTTATAAGTTTCGTTTAATTCATTTGCATAGTATTCTGGTTGTGGTTGCAATGCATCGACCGTTATTTGATTGCAGTGTTCTCATCAGGACTGTTGTGGTCCAATTCCAATGGACTATTGTGGGAATTCTGCTATGGACTATACTACGCTGCGGTTATGCTTCAGTTACGACTAAATTATCTTTCCGTGGTGATGAAGCTTCAAATAGAGTTGATATCAAGACTGATACTGTACATCAATTACCATATTCTGATTTCCGGTGGAAGGAATATAATTTGATAATTACAACCTATTCTGATCATAAATAGAGATACGTGAAGGTCACGGTTGTAAACACATGTCCATACGTACAGTATGGGTCACAATTTCTTAATCCGAATTGGAGGACTCTGTGTCCGTTTGAAATACACTAACACAGAATGAACATATATGTAAGCCCGTCACCTGTTAAATGCTTTCCCCCTGCGGCAACATCCGATGACCACCTTGTATACGCTAGAGTACACAGAGGAATATTAAGTCAATGTACAAGTCATTGAATCGCCAATTTTCACCGGCCAAGGCGGCCGGTTCTATCCTTAATTTTTAAAATTATTAATGCAACCAATGGGCATTTATTTTATTGACCAAAATCAATTAAACTGATATAATGAACCAGGCCTGTAAGTTACATATTTCGGTTAATAATATTATTGAATATAGATTTGCGTATGTAAGAATGGCTCTGATTACCCGTCAGTGACGTGTTCATAGAGAAAAAGGAAGAGAGCATATAACGATAACATCTTGTTCATAGCCCAGTCACCGAACAAATAACGTTCCATGAATGTAAAGTGCTGGACAGATTTCTCCTGTTAATCACTAATATAATAAAATAAATAACCCCTGGCACTACGGCCCGTGAAGGGCCTACGCCTACCAAGCGACCGCTGCCCAGCCATTTGGCCTGCAGATATTGGTTTAATCACTAATAGTGGAGTAAATTACACTGACTCAAAGTTAGCACATTCTTTGTACTTTGTTGGGAACAAATCAATGGAATTTGGGTGAAACAGCAATAAACATAACTTAATTTGAAGAGAATTCGATAGTATTCCCCCAATTTCAACTAAATTTTGCATGCAAATATTCTAGACTCCAGAATATATCAAGAACTTCGTGGATTTCTTAAAAAGTTTCCATTCTTCTTACTTCAGCCCTTTGGTACACGAGCATGGGCAACATATCGAAGTTGTACTAATACTGGTTAATGCTAATTTTGCACCCCTCGATGCGATGAGAGAAATAACATTCGGCAGGTCCCAAACGGACAACTTGCATATTTTGCCTGAATTGGCCTATGGTGGGGTGCCAAACAGCCGTAAGTAACTTTATCCAAGGAGGGCATAGCCCAGAAAGAGACAATCAAATAAGAATCACAATCATCAGAAAACATGAAGATAAACCTCACAAACTCTGGGAAAAGCCAGCATGGAACTCCTACGGCATTTGAAAGATTCTTTGAAGGAGACGAAGTTGACTGAAGAGAGGAAGTCCGTGTAGTGGAAAAAGAATTGGTCGCACAAGAATTAGTTTCATTTTGAGTGATCAAGTACGCATTCCATGACTTCGAAGGATTTTATCACACATTTATGAATAGGTTTTGATTCACGGAAGTTCATCAAAGCGTTAAAAAGACCTTTATCCAAAACGGTATTCAGTTTCATTGTTAGTCACAGGACGAACTACAGTATATTATTGCTCAATTGGCACATTTGCATTTATCGCAACCTCACTTCCAGAAGTGTGAGTTCACACTAAGATTCGCCAGTTTCCTTCATAGTTGGAGAAGCTTCTAGATTGTAATTCCGATAAGGAATGGGAACAAGTGCCGCGTTAACTCGACCACACAAACAAGCAGTTCCAAAGGTCACGTAACACCTGCAAGTTTACACTATCATGGTTAATCAGAATGTGCAGGAAAATAGCAGGGATCACAGAGGAGACGAAAATAACAAATACAAAAATCAAAAGTAGTTCTGTGAAACACTAAATCGTCTATATCCTTACAATACACCAATCTTAGCCATTTAAAATCTCTCCCGCCTATTAAATGCATTTTTCTTACGATGGACTAAATAGCTATGGGTTAATGACCTACATTGTGATAAAGTATAGAGCAACAATCTCAAAACTCAATGTTCAAACTTTGTAGTCAATTCAGGCAAGAAACCTAAATATACTTTAAAACAGCGAAATGTTCTTCCTACGGTACTAGTGCTTGCCCTGTCTTATATGAAACCATTCACCTCTACACAAGATCCGTCACTCCGTCATCACTGGAAAATATTATGTTTTCAAAGACACAAGATGAGTCTTATCTACATTAAATGAATACAACACTGAATAATTGTGTACCAGTTCATGGCACTGGCTTATCAACTTACCTTCTCAGAAATGAATATACGTATAATCTATTGTTTACGATGCCCACATCAGAAAATCGGTGCAGATAACCTAGGTTCTTCGCCCTTTTGCAACAATTACAACCACCAACACCACAACGAAAATGTATACGCTAGTACATGTAACTGTCAATATCGGTTAATTATGATCCCTTCCGTTAGATGGCAACTTTCTGTAACGAGATAGAGCTGTTAATTTTAAGAAAAGTCCGATGTCCGGCTAGCTTATTTACGAAAGACAAGTTACATATTTCAATGACATTACATAAATATTATCATTAATAATAATATCATTATTGTTATTATTGTATTTTATCGATACTATTATTAATGCTATTGTTGTTATTACTATGAATACTATTATAATTGTAATTATTATTATTATTAATATTGTAATGGTTCATTATACGAAGGTTCCCTTCGATCGCTTAAATATGACACCACAAAAAGAAACTAATTTAAAAATTTTGCATATCGCATGGCTGCCATGTTGTTCTTGTGTTTATGAGGTTTTTGAAAGTTGCATATGTGTACTTTTTTAAAAGCTCTCTATCACCGTACAAAATTTCAGTTTGATTGCTGTAGGCTGGTAGTTTCGGAGATATTCGGAAACGGTAAAATATTTCTCATCGCTTGCAAGATCAATGTAGGCCATATGATTATATACCAGCAGATGAAGATTATTATGGTAGTTCATTATAGAAACTCGCAATTGAATCGCTGAATTAGGAAACAAGAAATTAAATCATAATTTAAAATTTTTTCATGGCCGTCATGTTGAATTTACATCAGTATATCAAAATTGCAATAAAGGTGTTCTGCGCTAGGTTTCATTGCGATTGGATGAAAAAGTTGCGAGAAATGCCCATTTAGTTATTTGAAATTCACGTGGCCACCATGTTGGTTTTGTACACATCAGGTTATTGAAATCAGCAAAGATGGTCGCCATACAATGTGCCGGTTTGATTACTGAAATATTTCCGTAGAGTAGGTAATATAAAGCGGTTCTGGCACAGGGGCTACTGGGCAAGATGGCGGCCGCGTGAGTCCAACCCTATGTTATTCTTATGGAGGGGTCAGTCATAGCTGGTACAGGGGCTAGTGGGCAAGATGGCCGCCACGCGCAACTGCACCCTTAAAAGGCGGACTAGTCAAATTATATTTTATTTGTTATAAACTATAAATTATTTACTTTTTATTACTTATTTTTTATTTATTATAAATTTCCTTTTAATTTTTTTATATTTAATTTATTATTATAATTTTTATTTTTTTTATTTATTGAGTCAAGCACTAAACCCACATAAACCTTATTTAAATATTTAAATTAATGTATACCACATTTTTTTTTAATTTTTTACATTTTACATTTCCCAAAAACTGTAAACTACAAGGTCACATTCCTAACCTAACCTAACCTAACCTAACTTTACCTAACCTAACCCAATCTAACCTAACCTAACCTAACTTTACCTAACCTAACTTAACTTAACTTAACCTAACCTAACCGAACCGAACATTACCTAACCTAACTTAACTTAACTTAACATAACCCAACCTAACCTACCCTAACCTAACTTGAAAGTGAGAGCAAATATATGAGCAAAAAGTGCTAGCAAAAAGTGAGAGCAATAAAAAAGTGAGAACAAAAAGTGTAAGTAAAAGTGCGAGCAAAAAGTAAGAGCAAATATGAGAGCACAAATAATAAATTTAGTTATAACCTAACCTAACCTAACTTCACCTAACCTAACCTAACCTAACTTTACATAACTTAACCTAACTTGAAAGCGAGAGCAAATATGTGAGCAAAAATCGATAGCAAAATGCAGACAAATAAAACAGTGAGAACAAAAAGTGTAAGTAAAAGTGCAAGCAAAAAGTGAAAGCAAAAAGTAACAGCAAAAAAAGTAAGAGAAAAAAGTCAGAGCAAATGTCAGAGCACAAATAATAAACTTAGTTATAACCTAACCTAACCTAACTTTACCTAACCTAACCTAACCTAACCTAACTTTACTTACCCTAACCTAACCTAACCTACAGAAACCTCATTTAAGGATTTAATTAAAGCATGTAAGATTTTTTTATTTGTACATTTTCCATTTTTGATTATGTTCTGATTTTACATTTTAACATTTTAGATTTTAGATTTTTATCTTCTAGATTTTACATATTAAATTTTACATTTTCCAAAAAAACAGTACACTACAAGGTCACATACCTAACGTCAGTTCACCTAACCTCAACTAACATAACCTTAGTTCACCTAACCAAACATGTCCTTACCTAACTTTATCTAACCTATCTTAAGCCAATCCAAAGGCTAATGCACATACACAGAGTTTTGTTGTTCACACATTTGTCAATTCCTCAATTTCCACTTATCATTATTTAATTTTTTTAAATTTCAGTTTAAAGTTTTTGCAGTTTAGTCAATATGGAAGCATGGATTTTTCAATTTGTTGTTTACCCATTGTCAAATTCACAATTTCCCATTTACAGTGTTTGAAATGTCAGGTTAAAGTTTTTCAATTTCATTATATGGAAACATGGATTTTGCAGTTTGTTGTTTACCCATTTATCAATTTCACAATTTCCCATTTACAGTTTTTAAAATGTCAGTTTAAAATTTTTCAATTTCATGATAAAGAAACGTGGATTTTCCAATTTGTTGTTTACACATTTGTCAATTTTACAATTTCACATTTACAGTTTTTAAAATTTCAGTTCAATGTTTTTCTATTTTGTCAATATGGAAACATGGATTTTCCAATTTGTGTTTTACATGTTTTTCATTTAGTCCATGGACAAAGTTCATTTTGCATTAAGAGTGGGGAGAGGTGGGTAGTAATTAAAATGTACAAACTGTGTGCATACAATATTTTTATTTTAAATACATGTACACTATTTATACATATTACATTTTTATATATATTTTTGATATAAATTGTACAGTTGTTTTATTTGTTTTCTATTTTTATTTATTTTTCAGTATGAATACCATTTTTTTATTTGTTATTTATGTAGTGCTATTGTTTTTTTCCTAAATTGTTTTGTTTTATGTATTTGCTACATACAGGCGGAGGATTTTGATATTGTTGGGGATGTGAATGGTGCCGAACCACCATTTGAAAGGGGTGTTGATTAGACGGCATCCTTAGCATTTTCGGAGATTTACTAGGATGTATGATCATGGTGATTTGAGAAGAGCTGCGGAGACATCTGGGGAGCAACTAATGAGAAAGAGGGACTCCAGGAAGGCGGGCGGGAGATATACTCACCGTGCTTACCTTGGGAAGCCTTAGCAAGCCAAGCGCTGTACAGCGGCTACTGCTAGCATTTATAAGGTAAATATGAGGTGTCAGTCTACTCAGCGGAATCGTAGAGTGTAATGCCCGCGGTGACCTCTTTAGCATGCTAGCTGGCAGCCTTGGGTCTATGCCCTGCTGCTCATGTTGCAGCTGTGTTGGCATGTCGGTACTCCTGTAGTCTCTTCTATTAGCTTTTAATTACTTGTATGTAGGAATAGGCCCAACCCTTGTATAAGTGTTGGGATCCTAACAATATTCATAACTTAACTTTTGAGCATGGTCAATGATTGATACCATTCGAATCACTCTTTTATCATCACTAGGACACAAAGCAATTTTGTTTAGTCTTATAGATGATATATCATGTTGCTTAGAAGCAATAATGTTCATTGGTATTCGTTTTACCTCGTTATTCATAATACAATCCTTATAATCTTGGAAGCGTGTACAATTTTTGACAACTCCTCTGACAATACCTTTAATCTTTTTGATTTGTTTTACCATTTATGTCTAAAGCATACAAAGTCCAACAAATGCTTTAATAATTCGTTCACAGGCCTCGTCTTTAAATTTCCCCACCGTTTTCTTGTTTGATAAATAGTAACATATGTGATTACTAGGATAATCAGGTGTGTCCAGGTGTTCTAGGAATTCCAACTTGTCTTGATAAACATCTTGGTTGTTAAGCAAAAAAATGAACGAGTCGTTATCCATATACATGAGTTTAAAATTTTCCATGCCATAATAGGGAAGCATGACATCATATTGTTGGGAAAACATGAGAGTTTTTGAAATATCCAGTACACACATTCCAATATATATATATTGAACCCTTATTAATCTTCGATAAATAAGTATTCATGATTTATTATTATTATTACTGCAGCCCAGGCAGTACTTGTGGAAGTTGATGAGGATAAAGGCAAGTTAGCGTGTCGCAATGATTGTCACAGAAGTAGCTCATGGTAGCTATTCTTGAAAACTGCCGGGTAATCTGAGTTCAAGGCCAAATTGTGTAACAACTTGCACCAGAATTGGAATCATAAAGGGATGGTCACGAGTTTCTTGCAACCGACCTACGATTGAATCACCCAATCAGGAGAGACCAAGCCAAGACCACGCGGTGGATGGCGTCAGTGGTAAAAAGCGCACGGAATTGATTATCTAAAGAACCGCCGATCAGAATTATCTCCGCACGAGCAAGCTGAGACGTTTGAATTAATTGATGAAGATTGACACTAGTCCCGTGTGTGTGAGATGAAAACTCTGGAAAATTTTTCTTAATTCACCCCACTCTTCATCCCCCTGTCAGTTTCTAATAAATTGATTGACGAGACGCTGTTCGAAGTCTTTCTGTTTGGAGCTCTGATGAGCTAACTTCACGCCAGTTTGCGTAGTGATTTTAACGCTCTAATATTAGTTGAAGTCATTCGTTTTGGAGCTCTGATGAGCTAACTTCACGTCAGTTTGTGTAGCGATTTTTTTAAAGCTCTAATATTTATTTGAAGTCTAATACTTTGTGAGCTCTGCGAGCTAATTTCACGCCAGTTTGCGTGATGATTTGAAACTTGAATATTATCTTAGAGACAACTATTTTCAGCTCTTAGGGGCAAGACGTGAGTAACATTCTAATTAGCGCTCACCCGAGCGAAGGTCAAGCAGAGCAGTAGAGATTACCGAGCAAGATAGCGACTGTGACACAGTCAGACGTTAAAACTTGTATTGTCGAGCCAGTGACGAGGGACTCGAAGTATATATTTCATGTAAATTTTTATTGTATCTTTCATGTGTGTATCGTGCGTGTGTGAGCGAGATTAGGGAAAGTTTTCGTGATTAATCGCATAGGACTATTTGTGGGCGAACTTAGTAACTCACAAGCGATTATAGCCAGGTCAAATTATAATAACATTGAACTTTTCTTCCAGAGACTACACCAAGATGTCCGACGTGTGGTCAGGAGCCGGAGTGATGTCCGACGCTTCTACGAAGACGACTATGGAGTGCTAACTTTCCCATAGGGAAATGGGCTGAGATGGAGGTCATATGTTCTACAAGCTGAGACGGTGATGTACAACAATTGATTATTCAATTATGTAGTTAGATTGGCGGGGGAACTTTGTAAATAGTTCATTTTCTCTTTCTTGTCTTTAGAGTGTTTTTCTTGTACGGACACTAAATGTTTTAAATGTACGTTGGCACGTGGCCAAAGTTGTTTGTTGTGTATTTATTTTTCTTTGGAGTCATATTTAATGTACACGGCGCGTGTACGTGATTTTTATCCATGCAAATGCGAAACCCGTTACATTCGATAAGTGGTGCTTTATTAAAGTTCATATTTTTGATAGGAAAGGGAGGTAATTACTGTAAGATGTTTTGCTGAATAGGTTATTATTCATATTAGGGTTGCCGAGCGCAACAATTTAAGATGTAATTGTAGAACACCTTAGTTCTAATTTGATAGATTTTTTGAGTCCTTTTCAGGTTTATTAGTCACTGGCGTAGAACGGAGGCGCCAGCAAGTGGAAAATATTTGTCATTTATTTCAGGGTCTGTCAAACCCATACGTGTGATTATGTGTGTGTTATTGTGTCAGGTGTGTGTTGATTCTACGTGAAGAGGGGTAGAGGTCCTACCGCCCTCATTTTTGTTGTTGTTGTTGTATTCTTTGATGTAAAGGCAGGGTGCTCTAGGGAGACCGCTGTTCCTTGTCCATATGCTGATTCTTGGATTTCCTAGGGGAAATGCCGGGATATTTTGTCCTGACACACACACACGTATTATTGTGCACGTATTATTATGGGGCACGCTTCTTCGAGATTCGATCCCGTGCCTTGGGAGGTCAAGGTTATTTTGACACGTGGGTTGACAGATATGCAGATTTCCACGAATCGCCCGTCTTGCCTGGTGACTTATTTTGTTAGGCAGTCCTCTGTTCCGACTGGCCCCTTTAAGCTTTCATGTAGCAAACCTGTTCTTTGTGATGGTTATTTTGAACCATAATTAATTGGGGAGTTCGCCATGTTTGTGACGGATTATTGCATGTCGTATGGATAGAATGTTGTGTTAATAATGTAAATGTTGGCTTTGAGCCTAGTGAATTGTTTATGACTAAATTCCTGTAATTTAGTATGTGACGCCTGTGTGGCGTAGTGGTAGTGTACTTGTAAAAATGACGGCGGTCATATGTGTATTTCTTTTATTGGTCACGTGTTAACTTACTAATGTTGATTTGTGTGAGAAGTCCTAATTTTAGGCAGTAATGTTTTTTTTTTTTTTTGCTACGGCAGTTTTGATTCCAATTTCACGCGGAAATTATTGTGTTGTTTATTTTAAGTATAGGAAGTGTCGGTTTAGTTTTAAGTGTTGTATAGTTGTTCCCCGCGTCTGTCTAGTTCTAAGCAATGTGGATTCGTCGTCTGAATGTTTATTCTGGATGATGACGAATCATGCATTCGATTGTACTCATCGTGAAGCATGTAGAACAGCACGCGCGCATACATTTGTCACTTTTGTTGATTTTCTTTGGGACATTTGGTCCAAGTATAATCTTTCCTGAGATTTGGCCTAGTTTTGGCAAACTTTATTTTATTCAGTGGGAGTCATAAGGGAGTTTGTTTTGTTAATTCTTGTTGTAAATAGCTGATTTGTTATTAAATTCATTTGTTTTAACCCTGGCTTCACTTTTTCCTGCATGTTATTTTGTTATATGTTACCCTGCATGTTAATGAAGCGCTTTGACAACAACTTACGATATGGACTGTTACACCCCCCGAAACTGAGTCTCATAAGCTTCTTTGCAAGGGTCCAATATATATATATATATGCTTATTGAATACAATATTACGTTTAGCCATGTGGAAGCAGCAAGGTTAGGACAATACATTTTTCTGTCAATAAATGTAGGCTTTGCTATTAGCTTTTCTGCCTTTTTACTGTCACTCACAAGACGTATGCCTATTCTTTAACGAAAATTTTCCATTGTTTTTCCAAAAATGGCATTGTTGAATAAATTGTACAGATTTTTTTCAAAATCATTTTTGGCTTGTTTTCGAAGTTTGTTATTAAAATCAACGAATGCCTTTAGCCATGGCCTTGGTTTAAACCTGAACGCAAGATGAATTTTTACCAATTTTAGACCATGATCTAGAGCCTGTTAAAGTGCCATGTAATGAACAACGTACCGCCTTCGATTTGCAAGATGGCGAATTAGTTTTTTCAGAGGTGAATCCTTAGGTTGTGTACACTCTGATAGGAAAGAAAATCGTTGTGTAGATCATGAAGATCAGATGGGTAATCCACATCAACGTCTAGAATGTATCCAACAGGATCACTTTCTTTAGTTTTTCTAGATCAACAGTATCTGGAGAATCCCACTGAAATCCACCATAAGGAAGAGAGTGACACATAGTCCATATTGGTTGTTGGCATCATCATAGGTAATAAACTGCGATGGTTTCTCAGAATCATAGGTTTCCATGTATTTATTGTTAGCTTCAGCATACCGATGAGACGCCTGGCTTATGCCTCCACGTATTCCAGACTCGATTAAAAGTATCTGATCGTAATCCTGTAGCAATTCCAGTTCAATTCCAGTGTAAAGGAGCATTGCCTCAAAACTTAAACCAGGCGAAGTAAAAAATGAGCAGCATCCACTCGGTATGTTTCTAATGTTTTGTTTTGACAAGTTCCAAAGCTGTCTGCAAGAAGGAGTACATCTGAAGTTAGGTAGAGCTCACTATACTCCCCTAGAGTTTTAATGTTAAATTGATTCCAGACATTTTTGGCATGTTCATAGTCTTCTTGACTAACATCTTCTTGACCTAATTTGTTAAAGAATGCCTCGTTTGGAGGTAAACACGTTTCACTTAACTTTTCCCATGAATCAATATAGTCATAACAAAATACCCCTTTAAAAGTCATGAGCGTTGTATTTCTTTTCCAAAATACTTGTCTGTTTCAGGGTATGATGTTAAGATCGAAACTAAGTTTTCCAAAGTACTCGGCAATAATCGAAACGTGTCCACACATTGAAGCTTAACATTTCCTACATATTTGGTAAAGGAAATGTACTTTTCTTTAGAGTTAGCGATAACGTCAACTCTCTCAGTAGTACATCCCAAATGCTTTACAATGAAATTTTCATCCTAGCCCCTCATATTATGTAGAAATACAGGAACGGGGGGGGGGGGGTTTACGTGTTTTACACCTCAAATTACAGTTATTATGATCACTTCCACGGTATTCCCCTGTAATATGGCAATGGTCTCGAACTTTCCAGTCCTGATGGGTAAATGGTTTTTGACACAAATAACAGGTTTCGGAACATTGGAACTCTGCTTCTTGATCCTGAGTTAAGGCCTTTGGAACATTTAAGCTGTAAGGGCGATCGATTTATTTAGCTATTGAGATCAAACTGTCCATAAACTTTTCTGCAGCGTCAGGTCCACGATAAATAACAGGTTGGCTTGGAAGGGTTGTCTTTGTGTTCCACAGCTGGTGAGGGTTTAACGTATATACCAAAGCTCAGAGGAACATGACTCTGGTATGGGACTGCATAACTTGCTTCAGGATTGGGTAGACATTTTCGATAGGGTAAGAGTATACTTTCGAAATCTGCATATATAACGTAAGGTATTCTCAGCATTTATTCCACATTTAAGAATTAGACAATTGGGTTTTTATAGGCATTTCAACCCTAGCAATGTCATGCTGGACACACAAAGCTCTATGTTCTTTAAATTTTTCCATTCCTTGTTGCCCATATTGATTATAAAAGTGAATAAAACACCGTTTACACGTATATATCTTATGTTAATAGCGGGTAATCTGATGTCTTACTAGTTTATCAAAATCTTTGATAAAGACATAGTGGATCTGTCCGGATGATGAACTTAGCAGAAGAAGGTCGCGACGGTCTTGCAGTTCTTGATCCACAACCTTTGGAGGGAATAATTTGTTGCCTTGTTCCAATCTAAATACATTTAAGGATATATCGTTGGCTTTTTCTAATTTGGGAATGTCAGCTAGCGATGTAGGAAAGGATATTACTGAAAAATCATACTTGTTTCTCAGCTCCTTGTATTTACTAATGCGTTGAGCATTCTTTTTAACCAGGTTTGCTAAAATGGCATACATAAAACACTTTTCATCTTTCAAGTTTTCAGGATTAATGCAGGCTTTGCTTGCGTTTATAGCTGCTGGTAATGGAATATATCGTTGGATTTTTCAAACTTGGGAATGTCAGCTAGTGATGTGGGAAACGATATTACTGAAAAATCATACTTTGTAAATTGTGTTTCCAAGAAACTACTTAAATCTGTTTCCAAAAATAGGGCCTGATTTCGTGTTTTAAAAGCCCGATCTGTAATTTCTTTGGTGGACCTATGAATTAATCTACATTCAGCCACAAGATTAACTTTTATCGTTTTGTGTTTAGCTAGTTCTTTCTGCATAGCTTGTATTATTTGCTGTTTGGACTCTTTAAGGTATGAATTTAAATCCCTACACGTATCACGACGTATGAAATAGGATTTAAGTCGAACTTCAAAATATGTCTCATATTCAATACGTCCTTTTTTGTCTGGGACCTATGAAAGTAGGTAATGTTTTGTAGGCTCCGCTTTTTGTCTTCTAGCTGCCGACACAACATTACAACATTCTTCATGCCGACGTCCGTTGTACACATTGTTGAATGTGCTACCACAGGTCTTGCACTCATGGAATTCACCACACGATACTTCATGTCGCTTCCTATGATATTCTCGAAGAAAAGTCTTTCCACACTCTTTACACATATAGCTAGGAATGGGTTCTTCCATCATGAATGTTTATTTCTGCAAACAGCCGCTTACTACGTATCACAGGGCTAGAGGTTGGTCTGTGAGACGGTCTTTCACGATGCGAACACCGTGAGAGGTGGTAGTCAACTGGTAATATTCTTGCTAAGGGTCCTCTAATATACCAAAGTCTAGACCAACAGCTCCTTACAGCCTATGACAAGGCAGTAGACTGGACAGTCAGACGGTCTTTCACGATGTGAACACTGTAACAAGAAATAATAAACTGATTGTATTCTTGCTAAGGGTTCTCAAATATACCATAGTCAAGACCAACAGCTATTTACCGTGTAGTACAAGGCTGTACATTGGTTGTTTTGTCAGTCTTTCACTATGTGTTCACTGTGAATGGTAGTAGTCAACTGATGATATTCTCGCTAAGGGTCCTTTAATATACCCCTAGTTAAGGGTAACAGCTGCTTACTGCTTATGACAAGGCTGTACTCTTGTCGGTGAGACGGTCTTTCACAATGTGAACACTGTAAAAGGTCGTAGTCAACTGAAAATATTCTTACACCCTACTCAAGGTTATCAGGTACTTACAGCATATCAAAAGGCTGTACACACGTGGTTAGACACTCTTTTCTTGCCAAGGGCCCCTATATTCCCTACACAAGACTATACATGTTAGTTCTAAACACTTAGTGGTTAATTGTATATTCAATTTATAAACAAAGCTTATACAAGCACATTTTTCACGCGGTAAAACTTTGTTAAATAGCCGCATGCAACACGCAGATTATGTTTCCGCTATCTACCGGTGACTATGAGAACTACCTGAACGACCGGCAGACTACCTAGCGCTCTATATCAACACTCACTCACTGAACGAGCAGCATGCTATCTAGCGGTCGATACCAATACTCATTCAACTACCAGCATGCTACCTATCGGTTAATATGACAACTCACTTTACTCCCAGCATGCTACATGGCTTTTTGTCGGCATTTTGTTGGCTTTTTTGTTGGCTTTTGTTGGCTTTTGTTGGATTTTTGTTGGCTTTTGTATTAGCTATCACATATTTGCTCTTGATTGTTGGCTTATTTGGTCTTGGAAAGTTTCTCAACTCATTTTTATGGCAGCATAATGCTTACCGCCTTGTTCGTAAGCAACAACAACAAACTTAAATTCCCAAAAAATCCAAAGTACTCTAAGGTTTATCATTGACTCTCATTTCTTACTCTTACCTCTATCCCATGCCTAGTCAAAAATAGAGTATTTTTCATATTTTCAAAAAAAAATTCGAAAGTAGGCTATATGTTTCAACTAAAAATCCAAAAAGTCATATGTTAACTCATACACCTACCTTCATACCGCTCTCAGTCCAAAAATAGTGTATTTTTCATATTTTTCCAAAAGATATTTCGAAAATGGGTTATATTTCCAAAATTAGGAACGTTACAAAAATGTTTGTTTGACATAAATGAATGGCCTTTACCCCCATCTACCCCGATTCCAAATTTCAAGTCTCTAGGACAATACATTTTTTTTTGAAAATGGGCTATATTTCCAAAATTATCAATTCTACAAAAACGTTTGTTATACATAAATGAATGGTCTTTACCCCTTCTACTTCCGTACAGAATTTCAAGTATTTAGGACAAAACAAAATTATTTTTTGAAAATGGCCTATAGTTCCAAACTTTTGTTAACTACTGAAATGGTAGAAACTGAGCTGAAAGGCAGTAATTGGGCTTTGTTAGCAGTGGAAGGAGTACGATTGAAAATAAATAAGTGCAATCCCTTGCGTGGTAGCACATATATTTCATTACCAGCAGCTATAAAAGCAAGAAAGCCTGGATTAATCCTGAAAACTTGAAAGATAAAAAACGCGCATTAGTAAATACAAGGACCTGGAAAACAAGTATGATTTTTCAGTAATATCCTTTTCTACATCGCTAGATTACATTCCCAATTTTGAAAAAGCCAACGATTTATCCATTAATGTATTTGGATTGGAACAAGACAACAAATTGTTCGCTCTAAAGGTTGTAGATCAAGACCAACGCGTCTTCCTTCTGCTAAGTTCATCATCCGGACAGAACCACTACGTCTTTATCAAAGATTTTGATAAACTAGTAAGATATCAGATTACCCGCTTTGAACATAAGATATATACGTGTAAACGGTGTTTTATTCACTTTGATAATCAATATGGGCAACAAGGAATGGAAAAATTAAAAGAACATAGAACTTTGTGTGTCCAGCATGACATTGCTAGGGTTGAAATGCCTATTAAAAACCCAATTGTCAAATTCTTAAATGTGGAATAAATGCTGAGAATAATTTACGTTATCCATGCAGATTTCGAAAGGATACTCTTACACTATCGAACATGTCTACCCAATCCTGAAGCAAGTTATACAGTCCCATACCAGAGTCATGTTCCTATGAGCTTTGGTATATACGTTAAACCCTCACCAGCTGTGGAACACATAAAGACAACCCTTCCAAGCCAACCTGTTATTTATCGTGGACCTGACGCTGCAGAAAATTTATGGACAGTTTGAGCTCAATAGCTAATGAAATCGATCGCCTTTACAGCTTAAATGTTCCAAAGGCCTTAACTCAGGATCAAGAAGCAGAGTTCCAATGTTCCGAAACCTGTTCTTTGTGTCAAAAACCATTTACCCATCAGGACTGGAAAGTTCGAGACCATTGCCACATTACAGGGGAATACCGTGGAAGTGATCATAATAACTGTAATTTGAGGTGTAAAACACGTAACCCCCCCCCCCCCCGTTCCTGTATTTCTACATAATATGTGTGGCTAGGATGAAAATTTCATTGTAAAGCAATTGGGATGTACTACTGAGAGAGTTGACATTATCGCTAACTCCAAAGAAAAGTACATTTCCTTTACCAAATATGTAGGAAATGTTAAGCTTCGATTTGTGGACACATTTCGATTAATGCCGAGTAGTTTGGAAAACTTAGTTTCGAACTCAACATCATACCCTGAAACAGACAAGTAGTTTGGAAAGGAAAATGCAACGCTCATGATTCGTAAAGGGGTTTTTAGTTATAACTATATATGACTATATTGATTCATGGGAAAAGTTAAGTGAAACGTGTTTACCTTCAAAAGAGGCATTCCTTAACAAATTATGTCAAGAAGATGTTAGTCAAGAAGACTATGAACATGCCAAAGTGACCTCTACCTAACTTCAGATGTACTCCTTCTTGCAGACAGCTTTGGAACTTTTCGAAACAAAACATTATAAACACACCGAATGGATGTTGCTCACTTTTTTACTTCACCTGGTTTAAGGGTTGAGGCAATGCTCCTTTACACTGGAATTGAACTGGAATTGATACAGGATTACGATCAGATTATTTTAATCGAGTCTGGAATATGTGGAGGCATAAGTCAGGTTGCTCATCGGTGTGCTGAAGCTAACAATAAATACATGGAAACCTATGATTCTGAGAAACCATCGCAGTTTATTACCTATGATGATGCCAACAACCAATATGCGTGGGCTATGGTGGATTTCTGTGAGTTCCTCAAGATACTGTTGATCTAGAAAAACTAAAGAAAGACGATCCTGTTGGATAGATTCTAGACTCTGATGTGGATTACCCATCTGACCTTCATGATCTACACAACGATTTACCTTTCCTACCAGATTGTACACAACCTAAGGATTCACCTCTGAAAAAACTAATTCGTCATCTTGCAAATCGAAGGCGGTACGTTGTTCATTACATGGCACTTAAACAGGCTCTAGATCATGGATTAAAATTGGTAAAAAATCATCGTGTGTTAGAATTTTAAACAAAGGCCTTGGCTAAAGGAATACGTTGATTTTAATAACAAACTTCGAAAACAAGCCAAAAACTATTTTGAGAAAAATATTCAACAATGCCATTTTTGGAAAAACAATGGAAAATTTTCGTAAAAGAATAGACATGCGTGACTGACAGCAAAAAGGCAAATAAGCTAATAGCAAAGCCTACATTTATTGACAGAACAATTTATAGTCCTAACCTAGCTGCTTTCCACATGGCTAAACGTTACAATGTATTCAATAAGCCTATATATATTGGAATGTGTGTACTGGATATTTCAAAAACTCTCATGTATTCCCACCTCTTAGATGTCATGCTTCCCTATTATGGCATGGACAATCTTAAACTCATGTATATGGATACCGCCTCGTTCATTTATTTGGTTAACACCCAAGATGTTTATCAAGACAAGTTGGAATTCCTAGAACACCTGGACACACCTGATTATCCTAGTAATCACATATGTTACTATTTATCAAACAAGAAAACGGTGGGAAAAATTAAAGACTAGGCCTGTGGACAAATTATTAAAGCATTTGTTGGACTTAGAGCTAAAATGTATGCTTTAGACATAAATGGTAAAGAAATCAAAAAGATTAAAGGTATTGTCAGAGGAGTTGTCAAAAATTGTACAAGCTTCCAAGATTATAAGGATTGTATTATGAAAAACGAGGTAAAACGAAAACCAAGGAACATTATTGCTTCTAAACAACATGACATATCATCTAAAAGACTAAACAAAATTGCTTTGAGTCCTATGGATGATAAAAGAGTAATTGATTCGAATGGTATAGGTTCACATGCCTATGGTCATTACTCAATCATGCATAAAGAGTTAAGTTATGAATATCAAAATCCTCTGTCTGCATGTAGCAAATACATAAAACAAAACAATATATGAAATAAAATAATAGCACTACAAAAATAAAAAATAAAAATGGTATTCATACAGAAAAATAAATCAAATAGAAACAAATAAAAACAACTGTACAATTTATAACAAAAAATATATAAGAAATGCATTATGGGTAAATAGTGTACACGTATTTAAAAAAATATATTGTATGGACACTGATTGTACATTTGTAATTACTACCCACCTCTCCCCACTCCTAATGAAAAATGAACTTTGTACATGGACTAAATGAAAAACATGTAAAACACAAATTGAAAAATCCATGTTTCCATATTGACAAAATAGAAAAACATTGAACTGAAATTTTAAAAACTGTAAATGTGATATTGTAAAATTGACAAATGTGTAAACAACAAATTGGAAAATCCATGTTTCTATATCATGAAATTGAAAAACCTTAAACTGACATTTTAAAAACTGTAAATGGGAAATTGTGAAATCGAAAAATGTGTAAACAACAAAATGCAAAATCCATGTATCCATATTATGAAATTGAAAAACTTAACATGACATTTTAAACACTGTAAATGGATAATTGTGAAATTGACAATGTGTAAACAACAAGTTGAAAAATCCACGCTTCCATATTGACTAAAATTCAAAAACTTTAAACTGAAATTTAAAAAAATAAAATAATGCAAAGTGGAAATTGAGGAACTGACAATTGTGTGAACAAAACTCTGTGTATGTGCATTAGCTTTTGTATTAGCTTAAGTTAGGTTAGGTAAAGTTAGGTGAGGACATGTTTGGTTAGGTGAACTAAGGTTATGTTAGCTGAGGTTAGGTGAACTGACGTTAAGTATGTGAGCTTGTAGTTAACTGTTTTTTGGAAAATATAAAATTTTAAATATAAAATCTGAAATGTACAAACTAAAATCTAAAATGTTAAAATCTAAAATAAAATAAAATAATCAAAAATGCTAAATGTAAAAATAAAAAAATACATGCATTAATTTAAATCTTTAAACGAGGTTTCTGTAGGTTAGGTTAGGTTAGGTTAGGTAAAGTTAAGTTAGGTTAGTTGAAGTTAGGTTATGTTAGGTTATAACTAAGTTTATTATTTGTTCTCTGACATTTGCTCTCACTTTCATTGCTCTTAATTTCTTGCTGTTACTTTTTGCTTTCACTTTTTGCTCGCACTTTTACTTACACTTTTTGTTCTCACTTTTTTTTGCTCTGACTGTTTGCTATCACTTTTTGCTCACATATTTGCTCTCACTTTCAAGTTAGGTTAGGTTAGGTTAGGGTAGGTTAGGTTAGGTAAAGTTATGTTAGGTTAGGTTAGGTTAGGTTAGGTGAAGTTAGGTTAGGTTAGGTTACAACTAAGTTTATTATTTGTGCTCTCATATTTGCTCTCACTTTTTGCTCGCACTTTTACTTACACTTTTTGTTCTCACTTTTTTATTGCTCCCACTTTTTGCTAGCACTTTTTGCGCACATATTTGCTCTCACTTTCAAGTTATGTTTGTTTAGGTTAGGTTAGGTTAAGTTAAGTTAAGTTAGGTTAGGTAAAGTTACGTTCGGTTAGGTTAGGTTAGGTTAAGTTAAGTTAAGTTATGTTAGGTTAGGTTAGGTTGGTTTAGGTTAAGTTGAGTTAGGTTAAGTAAAGTTAGGTTAGGTTAGGTTAAGTATGTGACTTAGTAGTTTACTATTTTTGGAAAATTTAAAATTTAAAAAAATTAAAATTAATAAAAATTTGGCATGCGTTAATGTAAATATTTAAATAAGGTTTTTGTGGGTTGATAATGACCTTGCAGTTCAGTGCTTTGACACAATAAATAAAAAAATAAAAATTATAATAAAATAAATAATAAATTAAATATTAAAAATTTAAAGGAAATTTATAATAAAAATAAATAAATAATATAAAGCAAATAATTTATGGTTAGCAACAAATAAAACATAATTTGAATTGCCAGCCTTTTAAGGGTGCAGTTGCGCGAGGCGGCCATCTTGCCCACTAGCCCCTGTACCAGCTATGACTGACCCCTCCATAAGAATAACATAGGGTTGGAACCACGTGGCCGCCATCTTGCCCATTAGCCCCTGTGCCAGAACCGCTTTATATTACCTACTCCGTAGATAGGCCTATGGAGGATATGGAAATATATCCCATGGACGCCATGTTGGATTGTTTTTGATGCAGGTCATACATTTAAGTCCCAGTATATGAAGATAAGTAGGGTTGTTCATTGTGCGACCTTTCACTTCGATCACTTAAGTAAAACCCAAGACAAAGAAACGTACCTTAACAATGCCCCATGGCTGCCAAGTTGAATGTCTCAAATAAATCGAAAAAAATAGATGCCCGTATATTAAGCCTTGTAAAAAGATTTATGTCATAAGGTTTCATTGCGTTTAGGTGAATATATTGCGTGAAAAATCCATTTTTATATTTGAAACTCGCAAAACTGCCATGTTGGTTTTGTACTGATCAGCTTTTTGAAAGTAATATAGGTGAATACACTGTAATATCCTAGATTACCGTACAAAACTTGAGGTGGATTGTGGTAATAGGTTCGGAGATACTGAATGCGGGTAAAATATTTTGCGCGGCAACCACGTTGGCTTGGTGAAACTCATTATAATTTGAAAGGTACGGACTAGGTTGGACAGGGTAATAGCAAGACCTTACAAATTTTGTTGAAATCGCTCCAGTTGTATAGGTTGGACAAGGGAGTAGAAAGACCTTACAACAATTTAATGAAATCGCTCCAGCGTCATGGAGTGCCATAGAAAACTAACTATTACAGGACAGGACTGTACAGCTACGATGGAATAATAATAATAATAAAGGTAACATTTATAATAATAACAATTATTATTATTAGAATAATTATAATAATAATTGTAATGTTATTGATTTTACGTTCCTTTTAACTACTGTGCGCTTTTGTAACTCCCGGGTGCCGGAATTTTTCCCAGAAGTGGATCTTTAACGTGCCAATAAATCTGCTGACACGGCCCCCTCAGATTTGCGCACCCTCAATTGCCGACTGACTGCGACAGGGTTCAATCCATCAACCTTGGGTACAGCAGGCGAGAACGTTACCGCTGCGCCACGCAGCCAGTCGGACGATGGAAAGGGCAAAACCGAGGGGGATATGGTACCGATATAATTGAAAACCTGAGTATGGAAAAAGACGTTTAAATGAGAAGCAAGACAATGCTAATAACTCACGGAAAGAACTCCAAGCGAGATACCCCAAAATTCAGGATTGTAATGAGGATTTACGAGAGGAGGAAACGCGCAATAAATCTGGTCCAGGGAAAACAAAGGATAAGGAATTTTTTGAATTTGAATTTGAATTTATTGTTTCTCTTATACAGGCCACTGAGGCTACAAAGCCTCTTTATGCAGCTCTCTTCATTCAGAGGGCGGATAAATACTATAGAATAAATGAAGAAAGAAAAAACTTAACCTATACATACCCCGTGGTGTTGGGGTAGCGTGCCTGCCTCTCGCACGGAGGCCCCGGGTTCGATCCCCGGCTCCGTCAGGAATTTTAAAACTGACGTGAGGGTTGGAACGGGGTGCACTCAGCCTCGTGAGGACAATTGAGTAGCTGTCTGACAGTGAGACAGCGCCCCGATCACGAATACCAAGATTAACGGCCGAGGGGATCCGACGCGCTGATCACGCGTCACCCCAATATCTGCAGGCCAAATGGCTGGGCAGCGGTCGCTTGGTCGGCCTTAGCCCGTCATGGGCTGGATAGTGCCAGGGATTGACTTTTTTTTATACATACAGTTGACAATAGAAGTTCTTGTTATTACATCCGTTCACCTTGAACATGATAATTGTATAGCTGATAGATTACAATGAAGGGAGTGTTTTATCGCTCTGATAGGAAGTCCTGAATACTGGTGCAATTTATATTTATTCCAGAGAATACTAGCTGAAATACGGAATGAACCTTTGCATTTTTCGGTTCTGTGATGAGGTAGGGAGACTCTGAAAATAATCCACTAGAAATGAGAAAGCTGAGAGCGTGAGGCAACATTTCTTTAAAGAAACAGGAAGGAAGATTCCGACAGTATGAACACATATGAATGCATTCTTGGAACCGATATGAATGAATGGTTGATTCAGTTGAGAGACAGAGGAAAAATGTGAGAAAGAGAGAGAGAGGGAGGAATAAACCCAAGAACAGGAAGGAAAACTCCATAAGTATATGTCCTATAAATGCAACTGGAGTCTGATCACGAATGTAACAAGTACTTCCGTGAAGATAAATAGCCTTTTTCACTATATCCTACAGGTCTTACTTATGGAAAGGCGCGAGAAAACTCCATTTTGATATTTAAAATTTGCGTCGCCGCCATGTTCGTACTTTGCTCACCTGGAAATTCAATGATCCGTAGGTGAACTTACGTTAATAGGCCATCAACATAAAAGAATTCAATTTGATTGCAGTAATAGATACGTTGATATTGAGAACCGTTTTAATATTTCGGATGGTCGCCGTGTTGGATTGTTATATATGTAGGCCATAGAGTTATGTACTATTAGTTGAAGATTATTACGTGGGATCATTATTCAAACGCTCACTTCAATCGCATGATTAGGACACACAAAAACAAAGCCAACTCAATACAGGCCATGGTGGCCCTGGGAGTAGTGGAAGGTAGAGGCTTCCACCTTTTGTGACATCGGCACTAGATGGGATGGAGTTGATAGCTCCATGCCCGACCATCCTTGCTCCCAGGAATTACCCTTGTAGGCCTACTCATTTCCGGTGTAGGCTGAGTGAACCCCAGGGCTACTTGCGTTTCCGAAAGTGGTAGGTTTGTTTCTAAAATCCACTACCGGGGTGGGGATCTAACCCACTCCCTTTCAGTTAGAAGCTCAGCGCCTCTACCGACTGCGCCATGCATCCCCCTGATTAGGACACAAGAAATAAAAAAATAATATCAAGTTTTCACACGGGCGCCATCTTAGGGTGACCAAAATAATTCAGTTTAATCGGATGTCTGTAGATAGAATTTTATATGAATATTTACCGTACCAAGTTTCACTGCGCTCGGATGATTACATTGCGAGAAAATTCCATTTAAATGTTAAAAGTTCGCTTGGCCGCCATGTTCGTTTAGTGATCACCAAATAATTAACAGTTCCATAGGTGAACTTACGTTTATACCTTCTATCAACATACGAAATTCCAGTTTGTGTGCTGTAATAGATTCGTATATATTGAGATTCATCTAGATATTTGGGATGGTCGCCATGTTAAATGTTATACATGTAGTCCATAGAGTTATGTTCCATTAGATTGAGATTATTGCGTGGGTTCATTATTCAAACTTTCTCCTCGATCGCATGATTATTACACAAGAACGCGAATTTAATTTTGAAAATTTCGCGTAGCCGCCATCTTGAGGTTATGTAAACAATTTTGCAAAATTAGATATCATTGCGATATTATGTGTATTATCATTTGCTGTACCAAGTTTCACTGCGCTAGGGTGGTTAAATCGAGAGAAAAGTCTATTTAAATGTTTCAACTTCGCTTCGCCATCATGTTAGTTTTGTACTTAACAGGTGATGAAGCTCACATAGATACATTTTTAGTAGTACACTTTATCAATGCACAATATTTCAGAGTGATATCTGTTACTGTTGCGGAGATATACATAGAAAGCCAGTGAAATATTTCGCGAAGCCACCATGTTGGATTGGTGAAACGTATTAAAATTTAAAAGGCACGGTTGAGGTTGTTGTATGCACCTACTGAGTTTCATTGAAATCGCTTCGGCCGTTTAGTTTGTATTAGGGGACAAACACACACGGACAAAAGTGATCTCTTAAGCCTATATTTTCATAAATGAAAATAGGCTAAAAATGTAACTGAGAAGAAACCAACGAACACGGTCTACTTATGTAAATGATGTTCACAGAAAGGGAAAAGCCTGAAGGAACACTCCAGTACTGATATCGCGCCAGGAGATGGCAGTCGGATTTGAACTGCAGAGGTCTTCCCGCTCACTGCGTATCGCGCTTTCCAAAAAAATTCAGTTGGTCACTACTTGCTTCACTCACTCAGCACATTCCTTCTTTCACTGACTGAGTGTCGCCTGCTGCAATGACAACCATTGGCATGCGGGAAGCTGATATATTTAAGTTAGGAATAGGCGGACCGCGCATGCGTACTGCAAGACCCCTCGCACCCCGTCGCAGCGTGCTCAACTGCCATCTCCTGCCGCGATGACAGTAGATACGCTAGGAGCTACGGAAAAGTGATACGTGCAAGTCGACGGATTCGCTGACAAAAAAGGTACCGGTAAATATTTTTGTGGCAAAACTAGGTTCATTTTAGGCTTGAGGAACTATTTGCCCATGATGACACATGGTGGATTAGCGAGTTGCCAGGTGTTTAAAATGTTAGCAGCAACGAACATCATGTAACCGGGGGCTATTTGTCCGGCGGGCTAGTAAATATGATGTAGCAGGTTGTGAAGCTGACGTCGCAGCAAAAGCTGGTGTGTAACGTGAAATTTGTCACAGCAGCTGATTAGCTCGTGATGGTATTTCAATTAATATTAATACAATTATAACCACAGAATAGAAGCAATATACTAAATACTGTATTACTCTCACATATTTTGCATATTTATAATTTTTCAGGAAATATAAAATATACTGAATACATGGCAGAAGACAGATTTTGTTAATTTAGAATAGAGGGCAAACGACACACGTCTTCACGGGACGTTGATCTTGCAAGACCTGCGCAAGTCTGTAGAATTTGATAGTGTTCAACAAATTTGCGATTTAATGCAGATACCTCTACAATCATGATTTGTACGGCAGAACGAATCCTGTTTCAAGTGATTTACAGATTTTTCTTTCGTTTATACAGTATGGCATAGTGTGCGACAATACGGACAGTGTCAGTTAAGCTTTTGGATACCTAACATGTTACTAACTAGACTACCATTACTTATAGCATAATGGGATAGTCGGCTAGAACAACAAGGTAGTTTTCCACAGTGGACGGAAGGATAACGGTGGAGGCTGAATTCCGATATGGCGTGATGGAAAAGGTGAACGAGAACAGGAAGGAGGAGCTTGATGGAAGTGACGACGATATATCCGAATTGGTGCTGAATGGTTTTGGTAGCAGCAGAAGGGTTTGGTGCACAGGCGTATTTTGGAGATAAGATGGAGTCTACTGGAGTCCACAAGCCACGAGACCACATGTTTGATGATTTGCAACCAAGGAGCAGGAAAATGATTCGTCTTTTCACGTTAACATCGTTTGCTGTAGCTTATATCTGTCCTGTATTCCCCGTCAGATTTGTAAAAGTGACAATGTATTTTTCTTTGAGTAATATTAATCAGGCATTAACATTGAGCGCTGTATATTGCAACGTTGTATAATTGTTTCTGTATCATCATTGTATAAGTGACGGTTCATAAGACATTCATGCAGTTGAGGCACGAGTTCACTGCAATAATTTGCGATCAATGTGGCATCTTCTTGGAGCATTATATTTTTGTTGTCATGCGTGAGGCGGGGAAGAAAGCTTGATATTTAACTTCAGCAATGTTCTAAAGAAGTCAGAGAGGAGTTACTACGTGACTAGAAGGGAATTGCTCGCCGTAGCGAAGTGGAGCGCATCCACAAGTACAGTCCCGGTACCTCTATGGGAGGAAATTCCTTCTACGGACTGATCATGCAGCACTCAAGTGGTTACGAGTTTCCAGCCCCTGGACGGACAGGTAGTCTGGCAGATCGAAGGGCTCAAGGATTACGACTTTGACTCTGAACACAGGGCTGGCCATAAACACCGAAATGCTTGATGCTCTGTCAAGGAGACCGTTTCCGCAAGACTGCAAGTTCAACAATCGGATTGAAGAAAAGGTGCAGCTGTGGGAAGTAGCACTGTGAGCGACAACCACTGGCATGATGAGGAAATCCGGAAGAATGAAGTGAACGACCTCGACTTAAAACACCTACTGCGATGGGAGAAGTCTGATCGATGGCCGACATGGGAAGAGGTAATTCCCTTCTTGCGCACTGTAAAAGCCTACTGGGGTCAGTGAAATTCCGTGACCTTGGAAAATTGGGTGCTAAAGAGGGTTCTGGCGACTGAGGATGGGGCTCAGGAGAGGCTACAGGTAATATTACGAAATCAGGGTCGTGGACTAATTCACCCGCCGCTCCTGCGGGGATGCCTTCTAAGCAAGAAATATCTCTATTCGCAGTCCGGGAATCTAAGTGCAGGGTAGCCTACTCTTATCTCTGTAAAATGCGAAAAAGGCTTCGGTTAAAATCTTCCCTTTCAATTTCTCATCATTCTTTGAAGATGGCGCTTTCGTGCTCCTGCGCGCTACATCCAGTTCGATAAATTTATCACTAACGCGACTGACGCCTCTAATATAACACATCTCTTCTACCAAGTTTCACCTGAATTGTGCAATAACATACTGAGTTTCTCCATACAGCCACTACAACCAATATATAATGAACCAATGTAATAAGTCTACATTGTAGGGCTGGTACCATTACATGCAACTTATAATGGACCAATGGAATCATAACAATTATAAGAATAGTAACAATAACAATGTAAAGAGAAGAAGAAAACGGCGGATAAGACATGCTAGGTAGAAAGTCGGAGAGCAAATAATTACAATATGGGTCACTGTTTTTATGGGGCCAGTCTCACTTTCTGAACTTGAACCCACATTTTGCCTGTATTGTTGACTTACGTGTAGGTAACGCAAAAGTCTCCTTCTTTCCCATTTGCTACCACATTCCATAGCTTCTTCGCACAGCTACTGACATCTTTGTTCTACCCCAGTCAAATCTCCATCCTTTAATAATATTTGAATTTTGTCCATTGTTGAGATACGTGCGCATAGTCTTTTCCAGCCGAGCATCGGTCTAGTAGGCTACGCATCACAGCACATGTGTTCAGCATTAGGCTTGTATTTTAGCCGATTCTTAGCTTTGATAAGATATTTCATAGTAGTTGTGTTTGGAAGTAAACGGACGTGGCATAACACCGCATAGCATTCCATTTTATGTATTCCAATGTTCTAATCTACAACAAATACAGTTCTTAATTGAACAGATTAGTCAGTGTAAATTTTGTATCGTTTTGGACCTATTGATACTCGATATTACTTTGAAAACTTCCTGAATGTAAACAATACTTCATAATCAGATATTAAACAGCGCACTTTGTTTTACAGGCTCAGTGCGAGTATTTGAAACTTGTTTATGTGATTGTGTATTTGTTCACAATTCGTCGTTATGCTCTATTTTTTACCCCGTAGGTGAAGATCGATGCGTGTGTTGATGCATTGCAGATATAATTGATGATATTCGTCAGCCTGCCCCCACCACTGTTTGTTCTCACTGAGTACGCTCGCTGTCACGTGGCACATTGTGACGCAGGTGGCGCATGTAAAGGGGTTGGCGCATGTAAAGGGCTTGGCTCTTTCAAATGAGTATCGTCCACAATATTCTGCAGCGCTATTTACCATATTCTTGTAATTGTATCGTTACGACCACAAAAAATGTGAATTGGCTCTCTTCCCCCTACTTCAATGAGCACCCACTTTCAGTGAATATTTCAACTGTTGTTTTCATGTCCTTTCAAAGGAAAAGCCACCAGCAATGTCAAAGTATTTAGAATTATAAAAGAATCTAGAATATTATACAGATAAAGGAAGGTAATGTGAGATAAGTACCTGACAACTATCTGCTGAATGCGAAGTATGGGATGATATCTTGTCGAAATGCGTTTTGGATTTTAACGCCTGTACCTAAGAATTAATTCATCATGCAATATTTTGATTAATTAAATAATTTATTTATTTAACTGTTTTATTCATTTATTTATTTATTTATTTATTTATTTATTGCCTCCATGGCTTAGGCGGCAGCACGTCGGCCTCTCACCGCTGGGTCCGTGGTTCAAATACCGGTCACTCCATGTGAGATCTGTGCTGGACAGAACGGAGGCAGACAGGTTATTCTCCTGGCACTGCGGTTTTCCCTGTCAAAATTTAATTCCAGCAACACTCTCCACTATCATTTCATTTCATCTGTCGTTCATTTAATAATTGCCCCAGAGGAGTTCGACAGGCTTCGGCAGCCGGCACAGTTCATATCCTCGCCGCTAGATGGGGGCTTCATTCATTCCATTCCTGACCCGGTCGGAGACTGGAGGCAGGCTGTGCATTTTTCATTTATTTATTTATTTATTTATTTATTTATTTATTTATTTATTTATTTATTTATTTATTTATTTATTTATTTATTTATTTATTTATTTATTTATTTATTTATTTATTTATTTATTTATTTATTTATTTATTGAATCAGTAACTGATTCATTATGAAAGTTTGAGTAGAATGTTGACACATTTTACCATGAGTATGAATGGTTCCATATCCAAGATATAAAACATACTCATATTCTATAATTGAAATAGCTGTAGTCACAGATACTCGTATTTATAACTAGTCCGAGCAGCTTATTTTCTAGTGTCCTGTGACCTATCGGACCTACATCACGGAGCGCATGTGATGGTAATAGGTTTGCTGTCACTATTACACTATTATCGCCTCATGAGCTCAGTGAAGTAGGCAGGATAGGTTACAGGATACGCGGGAAGAATTTGCTCGTACTTGGTATAAACAGCCGTATACATTCTATCAATGGGCTGCGTATGATTTAATGATCAAAGTTGAAAATGTTCATCGCGTACGCTCATTTAAATTCAATTATTGGTCCGAAGTTCCTTTGTATTACATTCCTATAATACAGTAGCCTATAAAATGGCCATCGCTAACGGGCATGTGCTGTACGATAACAAAATATATTGCGTACTCATCTGACCTCAACGCTCTCGGTAATAGCAAGGGGGGGGGGGGGGGAGGGGGTGGGGAAGCCGTCGCATATTTGTTGTACGTGATAGGCCTTGTTTACTGTGGAGGATTGTGCAATGAAATTCAGGTGCATTACATACACCTACATTATTAAAAGATGGCAAGTTTTCATCTGTCATGGAATGTACCATACTATGTTATGGAGATTGTCAAAGAGCCGAGTGACCACGTGTTTTCATTTGTTGTTTTTGTGGCTTATTTTAGGGGCTTCGACATCGAGGTCTTATAGCCCATGTATTTGGGAGTGTGTGTAATTTGTGAGATAGCCTGTGTTATTGTGATGGTTGCAATAGTGTGTTTATTTGTAAACTGTGTGATATGATTGGGAAGGAGGTGGCCATGGCCTTACGTTAGTAGCCCCCCCCCCCCCCCAGCATTTGTTTGAAGTAGAAGTGGCGAAACCATGGAAAACCACTTCCAGGTTTGGCGAGGAGGGAATCCAAGCCACCCACTCTCAGTTTGGCTTCACGAGTCTGAGTGTACATCTTTCCAGTCCTCATACCGGAATTGAAATTTCTTGGCAGAACCGGGAATGGAACCCGGACCACCGGTTCGAATGCCAAGAACGCTAGCAGCTACTCCACGAGGTGCTCCCAAGTGTTTTCATACGTTCATTTAGTGCGTAGATTCTGTGCACCGGTTTATACAGCTGCATGAATTCATAACTTTGAACTGTTTTGAGAGCTTTAGTTGGGCGTTAGTTGGCATGCGTGGCCAGACATCTTCTTTCGTAGCTATTACCCTTGCAGGTGATAGGAGATCAGAAGATCGAACCTCGGCTCTGACAATGGCCATTCTAGGTGTAGTTTACCTTGGGTTTCGTTCACGTAATTCCTGACAAAGTATACGGGGTGGAACTGCGAGATCATCTGCCCATGATTCCTGGCAAAACCAAGGTTAGTAGAATAGCATATTTCAAGTCCTGGGATACCGGTACCTCTTCCAAACTATAGAGCAACAATTACAGTTAAATATAATGCCGTGATCATTAAAATAACTAACGTTAACAGACAAGTTCCACGAAAATCTAAATGCACGAGGTTGATGACTGCGATTCTCCTATTTCATCATTAAAACAACAACAACAACAACAACAACAACGACGATGATTTTGCCAATTACGAGAGTGTTTTAAACATGATAGAACATGTTGCTTCTTCTACGAAAAAGATTGCCTCGACTTAAAGGATGCAATCAAGATACACTTAGCTAAAACAACCATCACATTCAAGGAGAATTCACCCCTCTTTACCCTGCTAGAAATAATACCCCGTAGAAAACAAGATACAACATAACAGTGTAGCCAGGCTAGATAAGGGGGAAAAGGGAAACATTTTACTGGATTATGATGTGCACTGTACATTGTACCCTATCGTCAATAAACCAAGACTGGCATTTACGGCAGTGGAAGACTAAAAGATCAATAACATTTAACAATATCTTAACAGAAAATTACATATAACTAACAAATCCTGACAAGTTGCGCAAATTTATAATAATTGATGTAACTAAATAACTGTATAGGCCTACCAGGTGCATCAGCTGCCCCTAATAATAATGTTTTACGCAGCCCAACGAGCGTTGTTATCAGTAAGGCCGATATTTCTGTGCATGATGATGGTGATAATTCTTGTTTTAAGGGCCCCGATATCTGGTACTAATGCACTGCAAGCATATCTTGCAAACAACATTGAACTTTATTATTTTTCGCTCGATGTGGTAACAGACTACTACAGGGGGAAATAATAGAGTTCAGTATCGTTTGCGGGATGCAAGCAGAGAAATATCGACCATCCTGACAACACCCGTTAGTTGGACTGCATTAAACAATATTAGGGGCGGCTGATTCACCTGGTATATTGTAAATACCACCACCCACCTATTTTTTACATAGATTTAACGGCCTACGTGTAAATGATTTGATGAAGATCGCTTGACGATCGAATCTGATCATCCAAGTTAATTTATTATTCTCACGTATTTTTTCTTCAGGTTTTGGAGAAACACCCATTACAATTAAGTAAAATCGTGTTGACCAACTGAAATCCATTAAATATCGATAGTAAGGCAACACTGAAAAATAGCTTCCAACACGATGAATATGTCTCGTTGATAGAGACGGCCCTCTGCATTTATCTCTTACTTCTTTTATTAGGTTGTTGTATAATAATATTAATATCGTATGGCCTCGGGTGCCGGGTGCAAACTTTGTTAATTAACACCCAGAGGGTAGCTTGCATGTCGAATTTCGTTGTTCCTTTGAACGCTATGAAAGTCAAGGAGGTTAGATATCGAAGTTCTGGACACTACAGCGCTTTCTAGTAGAGAATGGAGGAACTTTGTGTTGGCGGAAAATCCCGAGATTAATTTTGCCATTGAACACGGCCTACTGAATTCAAATGGGTTCTTTATCATGCCAACAACGTATGACATCCATGTTGTGATTTTCGTCGCCTTTCAAAAATCACCTACCACGGCCAGGGGCGAACCTGCATGCTTGGGGTTGATAATCCGACACGTTAACCACTCACCCACCGTGGCAAGCAGGTTATTGTCAGAAAGCGTATTTGAATTCAAGAACCGTTTGCCATAGATACTCATATCACCCTATCCCTGTGTAATGACTTATTCTATTTTCATTTTTTACAGTACAAACAGTGGAGTGAAATGATCGTGTGGCCTCCGGAGAGGCCGAGTGCAGGTCTTTCGAGTTGACGCCCGTGGGCGACCTGCGCGTCGTAATGAGGATGAAGTGATGATGAAGACGTCACTTACACCTAGTCCCCGAGCTACGGGAATTAGCCCAAGGAGATTAAAATCCCTGAATGTGCGACCGGGAATCGAACCCGGTGCACATCGGGCCAAAGCCTAGCACGCTGACCATTTAGTCACGCAGCGAGACAACAGGGGAGTGGTCTTAATATATGAAGTTCTGGATTTCATATCATATGTATATGCCGTATTTTCATTACTGTACGTCTCTGAACCTTCCGTTCGTGTCATGCAAGAACCTGTACATCATGGGATGCATGACCATTAATGTAATCAGTACAGGTCGATGATGGGCATCTCACCACCTTCGTGCTGTCACAGAAGATAACGTAGGTTCTTCAAATTTAAACCACAATATTATTTATAAATTTAGTACCATTCAATTACCTATTTTATGGTCTAGGACAATTTAAAATCCACCTAAAAATATTAATTTGTACAGTACCATAGATTTTTAGCCTATTTTAATTTATGAAAAATATTATTCTATTTTCATTAATGAAAAATAGGCTTATGAAACAGGCGCGGATTTTAAGGGGGGGGGGGGTGACGGAGGTCATGACCCCCCCCCCCCCCAAACGGAGACCAAATGTTTTTGCAAACTCAAAAAACGAAAACACAATAATCGACCAAATAAAACTTAACGAATTTTAACTGAAAAACAGTTTTTTTTCCTTTTATTCAATACTGAAAATATCTTAATTGCAATTATTATTTTCTGTTACAACTGTATTTATTTACAACTTCATATCTGTTATACGAGGCACGTCCAGAAAGTAAGTTCTGTTTGGTAATAAAATTAAATTGTGTACAGATACAGAAAAATCATTTATTGCACAACATTCTACACCTCTTAAACTACTTTTCCACATAACTGCCGAACTTTTGCAGGCATTTGTCATAGCGTGGCACAAGTTTTTGGATACCTTCTTCATAGAAGTTTGCCGCCGACCGTAAACGACAGTGAAGATTCCCCTGTAAGATATCCTGCCGTTTGGCCACCACTGTTAGGCAAATTGCGTGCTTACCAGGAGAACTGCGTATGTTTAGGAGTTCTCCTGACCACATACGCAATTTGCCTAACAGTGGTGGCCAAACGGTAGGATATCTTACAGGGGAGTCTTCACTCTCGTTTACGGTCGGCGGCAAACTTCTATGAAGAACGTATCCAAAAACTTGTGCCACGCTATGACAAATGCCTGCAAAAGTTCGGTAGTTATGTGGAAAAGTAGTTTAAGAGGTGTAGAATGTTGTGCAATAAATATTTTTTCTGTATCTGTACACAATTTCATTTTATTACCAAACGGAACTTACTTTCTGGACGTGCCTCGTATAAAAACGATTATTTATATAACAAAATCAAATCGTCTATTTTGTTTAGCAAACCTTGTGATTACCGAATCGATGTCTATAGTGATGTCACGATGAATGTCCAGCAATGCCCGGACAGGAATTTGGGGCTTTTTACGCACCAAAAAATTTTGCCGACGTCCAAACTGCATGCTTGGTTGGCAATTTAAGCTGTGACTTTCTCCCTTTGTCAGTACCAACTCGACTTGCTGAAACTGTACCGTACCTTGATACTTTTCTCAAAGCTCGATGTAAAAGTCGCAAAACACGTCGTTGCAATTTGTACGAATATTTTTGGTGCGCTAAACGCATCAAATTTCTATCCATGTAGCTTGCAAAAAAATTGGTCTGGTTTTGTACGTTTGGTTATTTTGTGATTGCCTTGTTAGTGATACCATTTTTCTTAACATTTTCGATTCTGTGACCCCCCCCCCCCCCCCCCCAAAGCCAAAGTCTAGATCCGCACCTCTTATGAGACCACCTGTTGTCCCTGTGTGTGTGCGTATGTGTGTGCGTGTGTCCTTAATAAAATCTAAACGGTTAGAGCGATTTCAATGAAACTTGGTAAGATCATTGTTATATCTTATGCGACCCGACTGTGCCCAACTAATTGTATTACCTCTCACCAATTCAGCATGGCGGCTGTGAGAAATATTTCATCGGCGTTCTATATCTCCAAACCTATTACCGACATTACCTTGAAAGTTTGTACGGCGGTAAAGAGCACTACTAGATAATCACCCTTGTAATTTTCAAAACCCTGTTAACTTGAAAACGAACATGGCGGCCAAGCGAAGTTGAAACAATTAAATAGTTATTTCCTCTCGTGAAGTAACGATGCGAGCGCAGTAAAACATGGTACAGCAAATCTTTATACACATTGTAATGCTCTGACATCTAATTTAGTTCAATTGTTTACATAACTTCAAGATGGTGGCTGTGCGAAATTTTTTAATATTTTTATTTATTTATTGTGTCTTAATCATAATCCCAATAATCTTCATCTAATGGTACATAACTCTATGGCGTACATACAGGTAGGAAAAAAATGCCGCACTTGGAGGTCGGCTTGCGATTCCTCATCCAATTGCAAGACTAAAGTTTCTATAGCAAAATCGGATCGGGTGCTGTTTAAAAACACAAGTATGAAAACGAGAAGCTGGCAACACTGTCACATCCTGCAACGCATCGGAATGTACAGAGAAATGTGGATCATCCCGCTCTACCGTGTCAGCCGTCGCAGCTCACTGAGTGGACTGCTTGGTTATCCAACCCACATACACCATGGAGCTACGGTTCGAATCTACGTTTGGTCTTCTCTTTTTTGTGTGTGTGTGAAGTCAGTTCCCGTCGTTTAACTGCGTTTGTAAGCATGGCATCATTTTGTCACATGACGGTGTGAGTTGCCTCCGTTGCGTAGTGGTCAGCGTGATTAGCTGCCACCCCAGAGGTCTGCGGTTTGATTCCCGGCTCTGCCACGAAATTTGAAAAGTGGTATGAGGACTAGTACGGGGTCTACTCTGCCTAGGGTAGTTCAAATGAGTAGAGGGGGTTCGATTTCCACAGAGGTCGTCCAAGGACTAGACGTACTCCACAAACAGAGGACGCAATTCTTGAAACCGTTCACCAATCGCTTCGGCGAAGTACCCGTGATATTGCAAGGCAGTTCCAGGTATCTCAAACACTGTTTGATGACGCGTTGCCCGACGAAGAACTGCATTCATATCATTACACGTTAACTCAACACTAGCGGCCAGAAGACCGCATTCAACGAGTACAGCTCTGTGCATGGCTTTTGCAACAAGTTGAAGATAACGAATATTTTATCAAAAATGTGATAGTGAGTGACGAATGTAGCTTCACTCGGGAAGGTATTTTCAACCATCACAACAGTCATTATTGGTCTGACCACAACCCATATGTCACCCGTGAATGTGGCTTTCAGGAACGCTTTGGCATAAACCTGTGGGCTTGAATCGTGGGAGGAGTGCTTTTAGGCCCTTACCTATTGCCGGACAAGTTGAATGCCCCCCTCTATCGTACGTTTCTTGGCAATACTTTGCCTGACGCTTTAGGAAACGTTCCACTTGGTGTTCGGCGACAGCTATGGTTTCAGCACGATGTTGCATTGCCACACCTAGGAATGACTGTGCGCAACTGTTTAAACGAAGCGTTCCAAGGGAAATGGATTGGTCGTGGAGGTCTAATGTTCTGGCCTCCACGTTCCACGGTCCTTAATCCAATAGACTTTTATTTGTGGGGACACTTAAAGGAACACGTTTATAGTACACCACCCATGGATGTACAGGCCTAATAGCTCGCGTGCATGCTGCATCGGCAATGGTGGATGCAGGTGTGTTGCATAGGGTCCGGCAAAGTATGCTCCAACGAGTGGCTGTTTGCAAATGCAAGGTGATCGCTTCGAACATCTGCTGTGAAGTGAACGCGTTGCTCGTACGTGTACGTACCGGCTCTGTGAAGATAAGACTGGACGTCAAACGTACACTACGGAATTATGGTCCGTAGAAAAATGGGCAATCTAGTGTAGCCTACCTACAGTATTGTGCTTCTTTATACCGCATAGGCTAGTGACGATGTTACTGGTTGGTTGGTTCCTCACTTTAGGGGCTGCGACAACGCGGTCATGTAGCCCCGTGTACTTTGGGTGTGTGTAGAATCTGTCTGATAACCAGTGTTAATTGTGATGACTATATTAGTGTGTGTTTCTGTTTCTTAATTCAAGTAAGGACTACATACTTAGAATTTTTCAAGTAGTTCCTTCTTTTGCCGCCAAACGCCACCGTCAAGAACTACTAGTTCAGAACTTGGCTAGTAGACGCCACCGCTGTCGGCTCCTGGCTACGAACGTAGGAACCTAAGCGCTGATTTCATTTTTAACCTAATTTAGCTTCACACAGGTGTAATTAGTGGAAGGTTCTTTAAGATGCCATAAATCTATGGCATGGGACCGCCGCACAGTGGGCCAGAATTAATACAATTTAAATTATAATCGATGCCTATTAGCATTGTAAACAATATAATAAGTAGAAAAAGGACGGAAACACCGCTCGACGTTTCTTTGAAAACACTCCAACATCAGCGTTGATAACTGGAGTTTCCGAAGAACTAATCCCCCGTTTTCACATTATTTTACAGACGATTTCGAGCGGTCGTCAAATCGACGTTGAAGTGTTTCTAGCTTACGTCATAGCAACTGCCAGACACTACGTCAAAGAACACCCTTGGTACAACATGCCTACAGCAGTCCATAGATTGTCGATCCACGGACCAGATTATATTTCTTCGGCCATTTTACCCCTCGGTCAACTGTCTGAGAATGCTCAAGAATCAACCAATAAGGCAATATCGCCTGAGTTTTTCTCGAACTTTTTCCGCAATTAAGACTATGAAGACGTGTTCAGGAGATTGTTGGCAACCACAGATCCCTATATTTCTTCTCTACGCAAATCATCACCAAAGAAACAGAAGAGTTTGTCACCAGAAATCGTTGCCCTCTTAGTTCCTGTGGCGGAAGATTATGAAGATTCCGATGTAGATGATGAGGAAACAGTCTTTGAAGATGATGATGATGATGAAGATTCAGTTGTAGAAGCAGAGGAAGAAAAAGAAGATGATGAAAGATGAAAAATAAGAAGAAAACGACAACTTCTAATTATACTTACAAACAATTTACCAAATGAATAATTGTAATTGATTTAAATTGTTTTCTTCTATCCACTATTTGGTCCATGTTTTGAGCTTTTCATTTTTGAGCTTATATTTTTTTATATTTTAACCATTAACTACAACAACCCCTAAATATTGAATTTTATATAAATAAAAAGACTTTTATCAATTTTGTCCGCCATCTTGGATCCACCATTTTGTTTTTTTACATTTTTGAAATCAATCTTCATTAGCAACCTCGATAATTCCCAAAAAAATACTTTTATAAGAATAAAATGACATCAATATCTGCCTGCCATCCTGGATCCGCCATTTTGACTTTTATTTACATATTCTTAATCAGCAACTTCGATAACCTTTACATACTAACTTTCGTACAAATTGAACTACTCTTTATATTTTGGCCACGTTTTCAAGATTCTGGCCCACTGTGCGCCGGCTTTACTTCCCCTCCGAAGGAATGCATACTGCGGGGGTTATAGGATATAACGTAACACGGACATAACGTATCACCGGACATAACGTACCACTTAGCCGGCTGATTACATGCGAAGGGTCAGCTAATGACCTTAAAATATTTAGGAGAGGTCATAACGTACCACTTGAAATAGTGGGAAGTATTTAGGGTGCATGAAACCCTAACCGCACGGCCACTTGGTCGGTATTGCTCAATTAATCCTGGTAATAAATACTTGCGCAATAACATAACATAAACTAAAATAAAATATGATTGTTTTTGGATTCCCATCACATTTTATGCAGGCTTTGGACTGGCAAAATGTTTATAAACATTTTGGAGTGTTTAAAATCACCTGTGGTTAAGCTGTGACCATTTTCATTTTTTTTTACTTTTTTTACATTTTTAAATTGTTTTTTGTGGGTTTTATATCCTAGCGAATAGCAAGTTCGTCATGGGATCTTTCATTCCAAGTAAATAGCAACTTCGCCATGTAAAGTTTCATTCCAAGTTCTGCGAATATGAGAGAGCTCTGTAGCAAGATTTCAAGTTTCTACTCTCTTTATTATTATGTCAAGCCAGTAGGGGAGTAGTGGGTGTTCTGCCCCCACCACCACTATTCCCAATGCGAGCCGATAACTCCCGAACCCGTGGTCGGAGATTCACGAATGAGGTGTTGTTGGACTCGAGCTGACGGGGGCTTTGCTATGGTCTACTCCGTATATTTTTCAAAAACTTTTTGAAAAATTTTGTTTTTGAAAATAGGCAATAGTTTAGAAACCAAACATAATAGAACATTGTGCCATGGTTGAAACGAATGGGCTTTATGTCCTTTATATTTTATAATATAACTTTTTTATTTTTGATGTTTTGATGTTTTTTTGAAAACAGTCCATTTTGAAATTCCTATATTTTGGAAACTAGGAAGTTTACAAAAAAGTTTGTTTGACGTAAATGAATGGTCCCTACCCCCTTTACCCCCAAAATAAATTTTAAGTCTCTAGGATAAAAACTTGACAGTAGTGGGATGGGGAGAGGTCTCCTACCAGTCGCGTGCGAGCTTGAATACGTATGGCTATGTTGGAGAAGGGTTAGGTGGTGGGGGAGGATTAGGGTCGAGTGAGGGGTCGTTTAGATGGTATTTATTCCGCTCTATTTGATGGTGAGGTTATTTTTTAAAATGGGTGAAATTTAGAAACGCAATTTGAGGTAAACGTACGTTATTGACATTTTGGTGATATTTAATGAGCTTGTAAGGCTAGAACGATGTGTTGTTTAGGAACGGGGTGACGTCCTGTTTGCTAAGAATGTGTGTTGGTATTTTTTTTTTTTTTTTTTTAATTCTTGATTTTGAAATTGGCGCTATTTTGGAAACGGTGAAGATGAGAAAAAAGTTTGTTTGACGTTAACGAAAGGTGGCTATGCCCTCTAGGTGGATAGCAACTTTCAAGTATGTACGAGGAGATAAATATGATAGCCTACTTTCTCGCGAACATTGGCGATAAATAGCGAACGGATGGTCGGATTTTAACAAATGTGATGTCGTTGGACTCGAGCTGGACAACGTATTATATTTTCTTTGAAAATTTTTGTTTTTAATAGTAGACTATAGATTAAAAACCAAACATGATAGAACGTTGTACAATAGTCCAAACGAATGGTCTCTATGACATTTATTTTTTATAATAAAACTTTTTATTTTTTGAGATTTTTTTAAACACTTAAATTTTGAATTTTTTCTATTTTGGAAACTAGGAATTTTACAAAAGAGTTTGATTGACATAAATTAAAGGTCCCTACCTCCTCTTCCAAGAAAATAAATGTCACGTCTCTAGGACAAAAACTATGTATTTTGAAACTTTTTTACCGTTTTTTTTATAAAGAGCGTTTGTAGGCGGAGATCCGGTAGCGCTTGGCGTGTGTTCCAACGAGGCTATGACTGGTCATGGTGGATACGGGAAATGGCTATTTCGAGGGGGCGTCAAAACGATAGAACGAGGGGTCGCTTTTCGATATTTTCCTATGAGAGGTGAATGAAGGCGAATATTTCGAAAAACCATTATGACAATCTTTAAACATGTTAGTAAACACTTGACCAGTAACCTGACAAATTCATAATAGTATCAGCCGAATAAAAGCAAGTTGACAACAAGAGATCTTGCTTTTGTATGTCTGGCTGGCAGCCAAAACGGAAAACGGAATATTTGCTCGAGAGGCCTGCTTGGAACCAGGCTGGCTGGGTGACAGGATGTGACATGTTATCGCCATTCAGGAATGTGAGCGGACGGGGTAACAGGCCAATGGAAAATGACAGTGACGTAGAGGTGACTTGAAGGTCGAACAATTGTGCCCAAATGGATTTTGGCACAGGCTTTGAAACCACGACCAATCAGAAAAACGAGGAAATAGGTCGTTTTTACAAAATGTTAAAGCATCAAAAGGGTTAATGACTAAGAACACATATGAATGACGCACATAGCTGATAAGGGAGTATGGAGTAACATAGCAGCTGCAAAGATGATGTCACTGCACAGTCAGCTAGGAAATGGTAACACATAGTTAAAAATAGACCCAGAGGAAGAACCGACTGTAAGAGAGAGATGCAAGATATCAAGGAGAAAGTGCCAATTCATCAAGAAATTGACAACGTCGCGCGAAGGCGGAGCTAAGAAATCGGCAGAAATCATTGATATTAGCCAAAATAACCAAAATTTTTAAGAAAACCCTCCGTCAAAGTCATTCATTTTGGAAAGGGAAATTTTTAGAACAATAAAAGTTTTTAAACAACGCGCGGGATACGAAAGCAAAGTCAGCAGATTACGAAAGGGAATTCACCCAGCCCAAAAGGGAGAGAAGGGGAATAAAAAATATACTCCAACACAAAAGAGGAGATAATTTAATTTAAATTAATACATCCCCATGATCGAATCTGGAAAAACTTTACAGAATTGGGACATTTGGAACACAAGTTTCAAGATGGATAATTTTTAGGAGGATACCACAAATAGTTTAGAAGTTAATTTTTGCAACATAAGCAAAGTAGTTTATTTTCTTAAAATCGTATATAAAGGAAGCCATTGCAAGCAGTGGTCATGTAGTCTTCAGTTTTTAGCAGGCCCGTGGAGGTGCTGCACGAGTGAGTGAGTCTTCAATCTTGGCAGGCCCGTGGAGGTGCTGCACGTTGGTTCGAGTATATGACAGTCTGCAATTGGACTTCAGTCAACAGCCAAAAGACACAGTTCTCAATAAGCCTCGGGGAGACGCAACGTTATACGGTAGTTCGTCAAGCCTCAGGAAGGCGCAACGACACATAGAAAATCACAGTTTGATCCAGACACCAGCGTAAGTCATGCAACATGACAGTTCGATAGAGACTCCTAAAGGGAGATTGTACTTTATTAAATAGTTCATTCAGATCTCGGTGAGACGTGTTACGCTGTAGGACAGTTATAATCAGGGACTCCTGATGGAGGCAGCTTTATAAGACATTTATCTAGACCTCAGTGTAGGCTAGCCACAATACAAGTTGAACCATGAATACTGTAGGCCAGGTGCGCAACACATCACCAGTTATAATAGATTAACAGTGGGGACTTAAATAAGTTAGAGGATTCGATAACGAACAGTTGCAGGAGAGAGTATACAAAAATACGTGAAGAAAGAGCGATACTTAAGGAACTTGGAGTTTTGAAGGGACGTTGGTTCAAAACTAGAAATCGTTGTCTTAGGTACCCGAAATACAGATAACAGTGCGTCAAATAAAGACAGTATAAAGCAGCGAATCCTAGAAAGGAATAGCAGAAACAAGTATTGATCACGAAGTACAAACTAAACGAGTGGTAACCTAGGAGATTGCGGGTTCGAGACTCAAGATATAAAGTGTCAGGAATACGAGCTAGACAAGTTAAGGTTCTCGAATTGGAGACCAAGCTAGGAACTAGATCATTTATGCGAAGCAAAAGTACGGAACGAGTGAAGGCGAGTACGAGGAACATTTATAACCAGGATCGAGTGGGAACGAGTGAGCAGGGACGTGGAGTTAGAGACTTTCACGGAGAACAGGAAACCAGGAGTTTCGAGGAACGAGGAAAGAGCGAATTAGCACGTTCAAAGCAGAAAACGTAAGGGATCGTCTGAGATCAGCCAGTACGGAAAATCATTGCCGAAGCTCTGAGATAAGGTTGTGTGTTGAGAAGAGAAAGTGTTATAGTGTTAAAGTGTTATAATATGTTTTTGTGTCAGTGTAATAATGTATAAGTGCAATACAGAAATGTTAGGGAAAAGTGTTGTGATGGAGTGCTAGAAATGCAACTTGATTGGTGAGCCTATCTAGGAATGGAATCATCTCACGGGTGAGTTAATGAAATTTCATTTATATCTTTGCTGTTGTACTGTGTACTGATATCAATAGAACCATTCGTCGACTAAGGGGTTTGACAAGTGATTCATTGATGAAATGAGTGTGCAAATAATTGAAATGTTGGAAAAAATGATAATTGTTAATCACGAGGACCGCCTCGGTAAAAATAAAGCATTGTTGGGATCAGTAAAGATAAAGGAATGGAAGCCCGATAATGAAATATATGATAAATAAATGAATTTGAAAGAAGGAATAAAAATAATAACTTAAATGGCTTAATTGTTGCCTAGTTATGAAGTAAATGCGCACCGTAATAAAATTATAAACATTAAAGGGATAAAATAAATAATAATGGTTAAAATGTATACCAAATAACAAATAATGAAAGAATGAAGCGTCATAATGAAATGTGTTAAAATATGAAATAATAAGAACGCGAATAATGATGATCTAGTTAAAGTTATATTTAATGATCCGTGTCTAGGAACTCAAAATGAAAATAGAGCGAGAAATAAGATGCTAATAAAGTAATGAAGTTATGAATATCCAAATAAATGGTGGAACAAAACACCCAAGAACGAATATATTACCTTATAGGCTATTAGGCCAAGGTCGTGAAATAAATATTAGGAATGCCGAAGTCAGGCAAATGTCGTAAATTTATCCAAGCAAGTTGTATTACCGTAAGGGTTAGTAATAATAATAAAATTATAGTTTCAAGCTGAATATAATAACGCGTTAAAACAGGATATATTGATTCGTGAGATGGAAAATTTAGTAAAAAAAAATCGTCGAAATGCGTGGAGGTAAATTTCCACCGAATGTATTGTTGAAATGAAGAAGCCTCGTATTGTATATTGTGGATGAATAAATTCCCACCAAGTTATTGCGAAATGAAGCGTTATATTGTGGTATATTGTGGATGTGCAAATTCCCACTGAAAATGCAGTTGAATGAAACGTCGTATAAGTCCCGCTGTAGGATGGATATACCAGCTTGGCATTGTTGTAGTAAGGTATTGTTGTGAAAAGGCATTGTTGTAATAAGGCATTGTTGTAATAAAATATCGTTGTAAAGAGGCATTGTAAGCGTCGTAAGAAGTTGTAATAACGAACTACCGTACAGCCTCTCCGAATTAAATACTAATATAAAAGACGGACAAAAATATCCGTGGTGAAATTAAATTTTAAGTCTTGGAAATCATATGGTTGAAAAGTTACACTAGCGTGAAAGCAAGAAGGGCTAGCGAGCCATCATAAATCTCGTTTTAAAGTACCACAGAAAGAGGGAGGCGGCCTGGTGGGCGCGACCTTGCCTCTTGTGAGGGAGAAAGAGTGACATCTTAATGAGTTCGGTAGTTAAGTGAGGTCTAGCAGAGACTGGTGGAAAGAGAAACTGTTACACGGAAATAATTAAGTTCGAAATAAAAGGTGCAAGCTTAGACTGAATATAAAATCATTAGGCGGGAATTAAAGAAATATTCCCGAACCTATTTCTGAAATGTTATATAAAATTTGACGGATTTTGTCAAAAGGTGAATTGTTGGTAAAAGAGATTCCTTCTTTCATAAATTATGATATAACGGGTTAAGGAATAATAAAGTTTTGTTATAAATAAAGATTCCATTTTTATAAACAAATGGTGCACAGTACGGCACAATAGCAAATCGCCTAGATGTATGGATGGTAACTGGATGATTGGGGGTGTGATCGATAGACATGGCACATTTTGAATGGTATTTTATTGCATTTTAAAAACCGAAGTCTTTGTAAAGAGTTGTGTTAAGGTCCATAGAATTTAAAAAATAAGGATCATATAAATATAATGAATAAAGGAAGCCCTGAAGGGTAAATAAAGAAAATGTAAATATCCAAAGCCTTGGACGAATGATATGACTAAAATGATAGGCGCGCTCGACGCCTGAGTAGAGTAAAACTTAAATAATGATATAATGTGTGTAAATGATAAATTAAGCAAGACAGAGTATTCCAAACTTCACGAAACAATGAAAAGACATTGTGGTGAAATTTGATGATATTTAGTGATTTTTATGAGTGACATTTGAAGAGACAATACCAAATGGTCTTCATTTTTTATATGTTTTTGAGTGATTAATTTCTTTTTATATGAATAAAATAATATATTAACTGTAATGTTGAGATTTTCCTAAATCTTGTTAACCTGATTGTGTTTACATAACGGATGTGAGGTCAGTGGTGGAGGGAACGTAACGCGCCCCGATGCCGAAGTAAGCTAAGCCGAGTACTGACTAAACATCCTCCGCTAAAGCGGGTACACGGGTCTCATATATTGAGGTACTGATATGTGCCCAAGGTTACAAGAAAAGTCGGTCCAAAGTAAAATACATTAAGGATAGGTACATGACAGCAATAACCCGCATAACCCTATATATAAATTCAAGGAGATATGCCCCCTGCATATACTTCCAAATGTGTCAGTCCCAACGAGGGGCTTGGCTAGGAAACAACTTCCAAATGGCGCCCATCTTTAGGGGCGGGTTTTCCAAGGAAAAACAGGAAAACTCGAGTTTTTCCTTTTTTTTGAAAATTTCGAGATTTTTAAAATTTCAATTTTTTTAAGGTGTCTTGCTTAATGTATGCAATGGTTTTGAAAGAGGAACATGCGAACGGGTTCGTATACGAACGCACCCGTTGGACACTTCACCTCGAAATGAAAAGAAAACAATGCAGGCATGTCGGATCAAGCCCAGAATTACCTAGTGTGCATGGTTCATTCTTGGATGGTAGGAACCCATCTATTCTCAAATACCGTAAAACAAATGGAGAGTGAAGATATGGAAAAGAGGCATTGGATTAAGAGTAAGGAGGAAATGCTTGAGCAATTTAAGGAAACAGATAAGATGTTGAAATACATAGATAAAAGGGAAAAACAGGTGAAGGAAGTAGGAGGCTGGAATAAAGCATTTGAAGAAGTGTTCAAGCGAGCGAGGGACGGCTATCATGAGAAAATGAATATTAATTGAAGCATGGCAGCTGAGATATCCCAATGCAAGCTAGAGTATAATGGAATTTTAATTTTTGACCCAACAATAAACGTTGAGGATGTTAAGGGAAATAATGAAATAATGGCACCTGCTCAGGATCAGGGAATTGAAGAAAATATGTAAGTGGTTGAAATAACAACAAGTAAAGACAGTGAAGTTGTTAAACAAGACGCCGTGGATATCACAGAGCTGAAGGAAAATAATGAAAATGCACAGCCTGTTATTGATGAGAAGACAAAGGAGCTCCTGGAGAGATATGAGGAAAAGTTCAAAAAAGTACGCCAAGAATACGAGGAAACATTAATGAAATTTTGAAATCTGCATTTAGAACTAGAATCTAAAAAACAGGGGGAAATTAATGAGCAAATCTCAAATATTCATAAAGGAATTGATAATATCAATAAAATTCTTAGCGAATTCAGAGAAGAATGGAGTAAGTTAACTAAAAAAGAGTAACATGAATTATACATTCAAGTTGCAGTGGATATGGAAGGGACAAGAAGAAGTCTCGCAGAACGTCTGAATAAAGAGGAATTAATAAAATTAAGTTCTTGGACAGAACGGAAAGAAGCTATAGACGAAATGACGGGAGTCAGAATGAAAATGAATGAAATAAGAAAGAAATGGGATAGTATCGACTCAGGAATTAATTACAAAGAAAAAGATAGGAAGGAGTACGTCCACGAACAACGGGCTCAAGTAGGAAATGAATGCAGAAAAGTAACAAGGTTCATACGAGAAATACTTGATAAAACCAACACAATAACGGTTCAGGAATTAGCCGAATTTCGGAAGGACAAACTCCAGGAATCCAGTGAAATGCTAGAGGCCGTAGAAAGTATGTATAATAAATATATGCAGGTACAGGAAGATGTAGAAACAGAAACTCAAATGGAGTTTATGCACGAAAATGAAAAGGTCAAAAACGAAACTATAGAAATAATGGAAATTGATAATGAAATAAATATAACCCAAGGAAATGTAATTATAGATGTAGAGACCCAAACAGAGTTTTTGCATGACCATGATAATTCATATAGAAGAATGTCTGTGAGCGAAGACTCATTAGAATTCGTGGAAATGGTAGATGTGGGGTTCCCAATATTGTACAAAAATTAAAAATAGTCATAGTGAAGAGCTAAGTGGAAAAATGGACATCCCAAAGCAAATCGAAAAGGAAAAGGAGGAAGAAACTGTCGTACTAGTAGAAAATAAAGAAACTAATGTTATAGAAATACGTTTAGAAAATAAGAGTGCATTCATTAATGAAAATGAAAATTGTGTTGACAATGAAATGCAAGTTAACAAGGGTCAAAATGAAAATATCTATGTGTGTAATATTAAGGATAAAGAAAATTTTAAGGAATGTAAAATGCAGGTTGAAAATGGCCCAGATTGTTGTGTCTAGTTTTAAGAAAGATGAAATTTCAAATAGTGTTAACGAATGTGAAATGCATGCCACAAAGGGTCCATATGTAAACCTATATTTGTTAAACAGTAAGGAAAATGAACATATAAACACTATTGATGAAGATGAAATGAATGTTGAAAATGTTAATGTGTCTTATATAAAGGGAAATGAATCTAGAGATAAGAGAAATGAGCATGAAAATTTGTTAGTAAATATAAAGGAACATGAATTGGTAAAAACAGACACTATAAGTGAATGTAAACTTGAAAAGGTAAATAAGAGAAATGATTGTGAATTAAAAGGAAATCAAAATACGAACCATATCTCAGAGATTATTTGTGATAATAACCTAAATTTGAGTACTGACATGGTAGTAGAGAAACCCGAATATAGCGACGAAATAAGAGCTAAAATCAGCTTCTTAAACGGAGAAGCACAGTCAGAATTCAATCCAATTATTATTGATGGAATTTTGGGGATAAGTGATATTTTTGCACCCAAGCGACAGAAGTTAATTTAGAAATAGAAATGACCGAAGTTAGGGATTGGATAGCAGAAATCGAAAAGGAAGAAAGGGAACAGGAAAAGATAGCACAAAGAGACGAACGTAGGTATGTAGAATCAGGAGAAAGGGAACGATCGGGTAAGCTTTATCCAAAACCAGTAAAGAAGAAAGAGATCAAAAAAGAGGTAGAAAGAAAACAAGAATCGTCAAAAGAAAAACACGACATTGGAAGAGAGTGGAAAAGAAACTAAATTTGAGATTAACAAGGAGTGAGTTAGAAAAGTGGGGAAGAAAGATTCCTAGAGGACGAATTAAGAGACCGAAGGGAGAAAGAGAAATACAGGAAGAAGTAAATTATGACAGTTCAGGAGTAGAGAACACGATTATTTACTACCAGAGAGCGTTAGAGAGATGTAGAAATGCAGAAGGCACGATGCTGTACTGCCTAAATATTTTGAGTCATTTGCCAATAAATGTTGATTATTTAGAAGCAACATTGGTGGGAAAGACAGTTAACGAACTTAGACACTAAGGAGGAAAAGTAGAAATAAAAGCCCGAGAATTAGTGATGAAATGAAAAGAAATTGCAAATCGAGAGTTAGACGCAGAAGAATAAAATAAGAGAAGTGATGAAAATCGGAAAGATGATCCCGGAGGTCAAATAGAAGGAAACATAGAGGAGGAAATGGAAGAAGAATGGGAAGAAGAGGAAGAAGAAGGAGAAGATGAAAACTATTTTGAGGAAGGAAACATGGAAGAAGAATGGGAACAAGAAGAAATATTTAATGTACTAAGATTAAGGAGAAGATGTGGGTAATCATCCTAGAATAAGGAAAGGAAAAAGGCATTAAGTTGGTAGCACCTAAAAATGTATATATCATCTGGAATTAGATTGTTGTTAAGAAAATAGGATTAAAATAGTCAATAACTTAGAGTAGAATAGCACAAAAACACTGAGAAGGAAAGAAGATGACTAAGGGATTAAAAAGACCAATGGATGGATTATAGACCCATGAGAACTAAAGGGAAACCACGAGTAAAAAAAAAAAGAAAGCCTAGAAATGTTTGAAAGCAGAAAGGTCTCAGTCAACATTTTCTGGAGTCGCACGGCCCAGAGTTATAAATAGAACCTTGAAGTAGTGGCAGACCAGTGAACACGAAATTGACACACATAGCGAGGTCGTAAAATTAAATAGCCACAAGGGGAGACCTTGTGAGAAGAGCCAATGAGCTAGACTACCAGGAACCCCTGTAAGGAAGGAACACGTACAAAGACGGGCTGAATAATTAAAGAGTAAATACTATAGAGGGTGTCCCAAAATAAAATTTCGAATTTTTAATTTATTCTTGAACGGGTTAAGACGCATACGTACCCATATAACAATACATATTGAGAAGAAATATAAAGTACAGGGTGTGACAGAATTTTAAGAAAAGTCAGTTTTTTTTGAAAATAAATGTTTTTCTAAATTTTTCAAAAATGTTTTTCCTTTGAAAGAGGGATCTGTGCCCAAATGGATTTTGGCACAGGCTTTGAACCCACGACCAATCAGAAAAACGAGGAAATAGGTCGTTTTTACAAAATTTTAAAGCATCAAAAGAGTTAATATCTAAGAACACATGAATGACACACATAGCTGATAAGGGAGTATGGAGTAACATAGCAGGTGCAAAGATGATGTCACTGCACAGTCAGCTAGGAAAGTGTTACACATAGTTAAAATAGACCCAGGGGAAGAACCGACTGTAAGAGAGAGATGCAAGATATCAAGGAGAAAGTGCAAACTCATCAAGAAATTGACAACGTCGCGCGAAGGCGGAGCTAAGAAATCAGCAGAAATCATTGATATTAGCCGAAATAACCGAAATTTTTTAGAAAACCCTCCGTCAAAGTCATTCATTTTGGAAAGGGAAAATTTTAGAACCATAAAAGTTATTAAACAAAGCGCGGGATAAGTAAGCAAAGTCAGCAGATCACGAAAAGGAATTCACCCAGCCCAAAAGGGAAAGAAGAGGAATAAAAAATATACTCCCACACAGAAGAGGAGCTAATTTAATTTAAATTAATACATCCCCATTATCGAATCTGGAAAAACTTTACAGAATTGGGACATTTGGAACACAAGTTTCAAGATGGATAATTTTTAGAAGGATACCACAAATGGTTTAGAAGTTAATTTTTGCAACATAAGAAAAGTAGTTTATTTTCTAAAAATCGTATATAAAGGAAGCCATTGCAAGCAGTGGTCATGTAGTCTTCAGTTATAGCAGGCCCGTGGAGGTGCTGCACGAGTCATGTAGTCTTCAGTTTTTAGCAGGCCCGTGGAGGTGCTGCACGAGTGAGTGAGTCTTCAATCTTGGCAGGCCCGTGGAGGTGCTGCACGATGGTTTGAGTATATGACAGTCTACAGTTCGACTTCAGTCAACAGTCAAAAGGCACAGTTCTCAATAAGCCTCGGAGAGACGCAACGTTATACGATAGTTCGTCAAGCCTCAGGAAGGCGCAACGACACATAGAAAATCACAGTTTGATCCAGACAACAGCGTAAGTCATGCAACGTGACAGTTCGATAGAGACTCCTGAATGGAGATTGTGCTTTATAAAATAGTGCATTCAGATCTCGGTGAGACGTGTTACGCTGTAGGACAGTTATCATCAGGGACTCCTGATGGAGGCAGCGTTATAAGACATTTATCTAGACCTCAGTGTAGGCTAGCCACAATACAAGTTGAACCATGAATACTGTAGGCCAGGTGCGCTACACATCACCAGTTATAATAGATTAACAGTGGAGACTTAAATAAGTTAGAGGATTCGATAACGAACAGTTGCAGGAGAGAGTATACAAAAATACGTGAAGCAAGAGCGATAATTAAGGAACTTGGAGTTTTGAAGGGACGTTGGTTCAAAACTAGAAATCGGTGTCTTAGGAACCCGAAATACAGATAACAGTGCGTCAAATAAAGACAGTATAAAGCAGCGAATCCTAGAAAGGAATAATAGAAACAAGTAATGATCACGAAGTACAAACTAAACGAGTAGGAACATAGGAGATTGCGGGTTCGAGGCTCAAGATATAAAGTGTCAGGAATACGAGCTAGACAAGTTAAGGTTCTCGAATTGGAGACCAAGCTAAAAACTAGATCATTTATGCGAAGCAAAATTACGGAACGAGTGAAGTCGATTACGAGGAACATTTATAACCAAGATCGAGTTGGAACGAGTGAGCAGGGACGTGGAGTTAGAGACTTTCACTGAGAACAGGAAGCCAGGAGTTTCGAGTAACGAGGAAGGAGCGAATTAGCACGTTCAAAACAGAAAACGTAAGGGATCGTCAGGGATCAGCCAGTACGGAAAATCATTGCCGAAGCTCTGAGATAAGGTTGTGTGTTGAGAAGAGAAAGTGTTATAGTGTTAAAGTGTTATAATATGTTTTTGTGTCAGTGTAATAATGTATAAGTGCAATACAGAAATGTTAGGGAAAAGTGTTGTAATGGAATGCTAGAAATGCAACTTGATGGGTGAGCCTATCTAGGAATGGAATCATCTCACGGGTGAGTTAATGAAATTTCATTAATACATTTGCTGTTGTACTGTGTACTGATATCAATAGAACCATTCGTCGACTGGGGAGTTTGACGAGTGATTCATAGATGAAATGAGTGTGCAAATAATTGAAATGTTGGAAAAAATGATAATTCTTAATCACGAGGACCACCTCGGTGAAAGAAAAGCATTGTTGGGATCAGTAAAGATAAAGGAATGGAAGCCCGATAATGAAATATATGATAAATAAATGAATTTGAAAGAAGGAATAAAAATAATAACTTAAATGGCGTAAATTGTTGCCTAGTTATGAAGTAAATGCGCACCGTAATAAAATTATAAACATTGAATGGATAAGTTAAATAATAATGGTTAAAATGTATACCAAATAACAAATAATGAAAGAAGGAAGCGTCATAATGAAATGAGTTAACATATGAAATAATAAGAACGCGAATAATGATGACCTAGTTAAAGTTATATTTAATGATCCGTGTCTAGGAACTCAAAATGAAAATAGAGCGAGAAATAATATGCTAATAAAGTAATGAAGTTATGAATATCCAAATAAATGGTGGAACCAAAAGACCCAAGAACGAATATATTACCTTATAGGCTATTAGGCCAAGGTCGTGAAATAAATATTAGGAATTCCGAAGTCAGGCAAATGTCGTAAATGTATCCAAGCAAGTTGTATTACCGTAAGGGTTAGTAATAATAATAAAATTATAGTTTCAAGCTGAAAATAATTACGCGTTAAAACAGGATATATTGATTCGTGAGATGGAAAATGTAGTAAAAAAATCGTCGAAATGCGTGGAGGTAAATTCCCACCGAATGTATTGTTGAAATGAAGAAGCCTCGTATTGTATATTGTGGATGAATAAATTCCCACCGAGTTATTGCGAAATGAAGCGTTTTATTGTGGTATATTGTGGATGTGCAAATTCTCACTGAAAATGTAGTTGAAGGAAACGTTGTATAAGTCCCGCTGTAGGATGGATATCCCAGCTTAGCATTGTTGTAGTAAGGTATTGTTGTGAAAAGGCATTGCTGTAATAAGGCATTGTTGTAATAAAGTATCGTTGTAAAGAGGCATTATAAGCGTAGTAGGAAGTTGTAATATGGAACTACCGTACAGCCTCTCCGAATTAAATACCAATATCCTGGGAACGAAAGATAAATAATGATAATAAATAAAAGACGGAACAAATATCCGAGGTGAAATTAAATTTTAAGTCTTGGAAATCATATGGTTGAAAAGTTACACTAGCGTGAAAGCAAGAAGGGCTAGCAAGCCATCATAAATCTCGTTTTAAAGTACCACAGAAAGAGGGAGGCGGCCTGGTGGGCGCGACCTTGCCTCTTGTGAGGGAGAAAGAGTGACATCTTAATGAGTTCGGTAGTTAAGTGAGGTCTAGCAGAGACTGGTGGAAAGAGAAACTGTTACACGGAAATAATTAAGTTCGAAATAAAAGGTGCAAGCTTAGACTGAATATAAAATCATTAGGCGGGAATTAAAGAAATATTCCCGAACCTATTTCTGAAATGTTATATACAATTTGACGGATTTTGTCAAATGGTGAATTGTTGGTAAAAGAGATTCCTTCTTTCATAAATTATGATATAACGGGTTAAGGAATAATAAAGTTTTGTTATAAATAAAGATCCCATTTTTATAAACAAATGGTGCACAGTACGGCACAATAGCAAATCGCCTAGATGCATGGATGGTAACTGGATGATTGGGGGTGTGATCGATAGACATGGCACATTTTGAATAGTATTTTATTGCATTTTAAAAACCGAAGTCTTTGTAAAGAGTTGTGTTAAGGTCCATAGAATTTAAAAAATAAGGATCATATAAATATAATGAATAAAGGAAGCCCTGAAGGGTAAATAAAGAAAATGTAAATATCCAAAGCCTTGGACGAATGATATGACTAAAATGATAGGCGCGCTCGACGCCTGAGTAGAGTAAAACTTAAATAATGATATAATGTGTGTAAATGATAAATTAAGCAAGACAGAGTATTCCAAACTTCACGAAACAATGAAAAGACATTGTGGTGAAATTTGATGATATTTAGTGATTTTTATGAGTGACATTTGAAGAGACAATACCAAATGGTCTTCATTTTTTATATGTTTTTGAGTGATTAATTTCTTTTTATATGAATAAAATAATATATTAACTGTAATGTTGAGATTTTCCTAAATCTTGTTAACCTGATTGTGTTTACATAACGGATGTGAGGTCAGTGGTGGAGGGAACGTAACGCGCCCCGATGCCGAAGTAAGCTAAGCCGAGTACTGACTAAACATCCTCCGCTAAAGCGGGTACACGGGTCTCATATATTGAGGTACTGATATGTGCCCAAGGTTACAAGAAAAGTCGGTCCAAAGTAAAATACATTAAGGATAGGTACATGACAGCAATAACCCGCATAACCCTATATATAAATTCAAGGAGATATGCCCCCTGCATATACTTCCAAATGTGTCAGTCCCAACGAGGGGCTTGGCTAGGAAACAACTTCCAAATGGCGCCCATCTTTAGGGGCGGGTTTTCCAAGGAAAAACAGGAAAACTCGAGTTTTTCCTTTTTTTTTGAAAATTTCGAGATTTTTAAAATTTCAATTTTTTAAGGTGTCTTGCTTAATGTATGCAATGGTTTTGAAAGAGGAACATGCGAACGGGTTCGTATACGAACGCACCCGTTGGACACTTCACCTCGAAATGAAAAGAAAACAATGCAGGCATGTCGGATCAAGCCCAGAATTACCTAGTGTGCATGGTTCATTCTTGGATGGTAGGAACCCATCTATTCTCAAATACCGTAAAACAAATGGAGAGTGAAGAGAAGGAAAAGAGGCCTTGGATTAAGAGTAAGGAGGAAATGCTTGAGCAATTTAAGGAAACTGATAAGATGTTGAAATATATAGATAAAAGGAAAAATCAGGTGAAGGAAGTAGGAGGCTGGAATAAAGCATTTGAAGAAGTGTTCAAGCGAGCGAGGGACGGCTATCATGAGAAAATGAATATTAATTGAAGCATGGCAGCTGAGATATCCCAATGCAAGCTAGAGTATAATGGAATTGTAATTTTTGACCCAACAATAAACGTTGAGGATGTTAAGGGAAATAATGAAATAATGGCACCTCCTCAGGTTCAGGGAATTGAAGAAAATATGTAAGTGGTTGAAATAACAACAAGTAAATACAGTGAAGTTGTTAAACAAGAAGCCGTGGATATCACAGAGCTGAAGGAAAATAATGAAAATGCACAGCCTGTTATTGATGAGAAGACAAAGGAGCTCCTGAAGAGATATGAGGAAAAGTTCAAAAAAGTACGCCAAGAATACGAGGAAACATTAATGAAATTTTGAAATCTGCATTTAGAACTAGAATCTAAAGAACAGAGGGAAATTAATGAGCAAATCTCAAATATTCATAAAGGAATTGATAATATCAATGAAATTCTTAGCGAATTCAGAGAAGAATGGAGTAAGTTAACTAAAAAAGAGTAACATGAATTATACATTCAAGTTGCAGTGGTTATGGAAGGGACAAGAAGAAGTCTCGCAGAACGTCTGAATAAAGAGGAATTAATAAATTAAGTTCTTGGACAGAACGGAAAGAAGCTATAGACGAAATGACGGGAGTCAGAATGAAAATGAATGAAATAAGAAAGAAATGGGATAGTATCGACTCAGGAATTAATTACAAAGAAAAGATAGGAAGGAGTACGTCCACGAACAACGGGCTCAAGTAGGAAATGAATGCAGAAAAGTAACAAGGTTCATACGAGAAATACTTGATAAAACCAACACAATAACGGTTCGGGAATTAGCCGAATTTCGGAAGGACAAACTCCAGGAATCCAGTGAAATGCTAGAGGCCGTAGAAAGTATGTATAATAAATATATGCAGGTGCAGGAAAATGTAGAAACAGAAACTCAAATGGAGTTTATGGACGAAAATGAAAAGGTCAAAAACGAAACTATAGAAATAATGGAAATTGATAATGAAATAAATATAACCCAAGGAAATGTAATTATAGATGTAGAGACCCAAACAGAGTTTTTGCATGACCATGATAATTCAGATAGAAGAATGTCTATGAGCGAAGACTCATTAGAATTCGTGGAAATGGTAGATGTGGGGTTCCCAATATTGTACAAAAATTAAAAATAGTGATAGTGAAGAGCTAAGTGGAAAAATGGACATCCCAAAGCAAATCGAAAAGGAAAAGGAGGAAGAAACTGTCGTACTAGTAGAAAATAAAGAAACTAATGTTATAGAAATACGTTTATTAAATAAGAGTGCATTCATTAATGAAAATGAAAATTGTGTTGACAATGAAATGCAAGTTAACAAGGGTCAAAATTAAAATATCTATGTGTGTAATATTACGGATAAAGAAAATTTTAAGGAATGTAAAATGCAGGTTGAAAATGGCCCAGATTGTTGTGTCTAGTTTTAAGAAAGATGAAATTTCAAATAGTGTTAACGAATGTGAAATGCATGCCACAAAGGGTCCATATGTAAACCTATATTTGTTAAACAGTAAGGAAAATGAACATATAAACACTATTGATGAAGATGAAATGCATGTTGAAAATGTTAATGTGTCTTATATAAAGGGAAATGAATCTAGAGTTAAGAGAAATGAGCATAAAAATTTGTTAGTAAATATAAAGGAACTTGAATTGGTAAAAACAGACACTATAAGTGAATGTAAACCTGAAAAGGTAAATAAGAGAAATGATTGTGAATTAAAAGGAAATCAAAATACGAACCATATCTCAGAGATTATTTGTGATAATAACCTAAATTTGAGTACTGACATGGTAGTAGAGAAACCCGAATATAGCGACGAAATAAGAGCTAAAATCAGCTTCTTAAACGGAGAAGCACAGTCAGAATTCAATCCAATTATTATTGATGGAATTTTAGGGATAAGTGATATTTTTGCACCCAAGCGACAGAAGTTAATTTAGAAATAGAAATGACCGAAGTTAGGGATTGGATAGCAGAAATCGAAAAGGAAGAAAGGGAACAGGAAAAGATATCACAAAGAGACGAACGTAGGTATGTAGAATCAGGAGAAAGGGAACGATCGGATAAGCTTTATCAAAAACCAGTAAAGAAGAAAGAGATCAAAAAAAGAGGTAGAAAGAAAACAAGAATCGTCAAAAGAAAAACACGACATTGGAAGAGAGTGGAAAAGAAACTAAATTTGAGATTAACAAGGAGTGAGTTAGAAAAGTGGGGAAGAAAGATTCCTAGAGGACGAATTAAGAGACCGAAGGGAGAAAGAGAAATACAGGAAGAAGTAAATTATGACAGTTCAGGAGTAGAGAACACGATTATTTACTACCAGAGAGCGTTAGAGAGATGTAGAAATGCAGAAGGCACGATGCTGTACTGCCTAAATATTTTGAGTCATTTGCCAATAAATGTTGATTATATAGAAGCAACATTTGTGGGAAAGACAGTTAACGAACTTAGACACTAAGGAGGAAAAGTAGAAATAAAAGCCCGAGAATTAGTGATGAAATGGAAAGAAATTGCAAATCGAGAGTTAGACGCAGAAAAATAAAATAGGAGAAGGGATGAAAATCGGAAAGATGATCCCGGAGGTCAAATAGAAGGAAACATAGAGGAGGAAATGGAAGAAGAATGGGAAGAGGAGGAAGAAGAAGAAGGAGAAGATGAAAACTATTTTGAGGAAGGAAACATGGAAGAAGAATGGGAACAAGAAGAAATATTTAATGTACTAAGATTAAGGAGAAGATGTGGGTAATCATCCTAGAATAAGGAAAGGAAAAAGGCATTAAGTTGGTAGCACCTAAAAATGTATATATCATCTGGAATTAGATTGTTGTTAAGAAAATAGGATTAAAATAGTCAATAACTTAGAGTAGAATAGCACAAAAACACTGAGAAGGAAAGAAGATGAAGAGAGGACTAAGGGATTAAAAAGACCAATGGATGGATTATAGACCCATGAGAACTAAAGGGAAACCACGAGTAAAAAAAAGAAAGCCTAGAAATGATTGAAAGCAGAAAGGTCTCAGTCAACATTTTCTGGAGTCGCACGGCCCAGAGTTATAAATAGAACCTTGAAGTAGTGGCAGACTAGTGAACACGAAATTGACACACTTAGCGAGGTCGTAAAATTAAATAGCCACAATGGGAGACCTTGTGAGAAGAGCCAATGAGCTAGACTACCAGGAACCCCTGTAAGGAAGGAACACGTACAAAGACGGGCTGAATAATTAAAGAGTAAATACTATAGAGGGTGTCCCAAAATAAAATTTCGAATTTTTAATTTATTCTTGAACGGGTTAAGACGCATACGTACCCATATAACAATACATATTGAGAAGAAATATAAAGTACAGGGTGTGACAGAATTTTAAGAAAAGTCAGATTTTTTTTGAAAATAAATGTTTTTCTAAATTTTTCAAATTTATTTCCTTTGAAAGAGGGATCTGTGCCCAAATGGATTTTGGCACAGGCTTTGAACCCACGACCAATCAGAAAAACGAGGAAATAGGTCGTTTTTACAAAATTTTAAAGCATCAAAAGAGTTAATATCTAAGATCACATGAATGACACACATAGCTGATAAGGGAGTATGGAGTAACATAGCAGGTGCAAAGATGATGTCACTGCACAGTCAGCTAGGAAAGGGTTACACATAGTTAAAATAGACCCAGGGGAAGAACCGACTGTAAGAGAGAGATGCAAGATATCAAGGAGAAAGTGCCAACTCATCAAGAAATTGACAACGTCGCGCGAAGGCGGAGCTAAGAAATCAGCAGAAAATGGGAAAGATGATCCCGGAGGTCAAATAGAAGGAAACATAGAGGAGGAAATGGAAGAAGAATGGGAAGAAGAGGAAGAAGAAGAAGAAGGAGAAGATGAAAACTATTTTGAGGAAGGAAACATGGAAGAAGAATGGGAACAAGAAGAAATATTTAATGTACTAAGATTAAGGAGAAGATGTGGGTAATCATCCTAGAATAAGGAAAGGAAAAAGGCATTAAGTTGGTAGCACCTAAAAAATGTATATATCATCTGGAATTAGATTGTTGTTAAGAAAATAGGATTAAAATAGTCAATAACTTAGAGTAGAATAGCACAAAAACACTGAGAAGGAAAGAAGATGAAGAGAGGACTAAGGGATTAAAAAGACCACTGGATGGATTATAGACCCATGAGAACTAAAGGGAAACCACGAGTAAAAAAAGAAAGCCTAGAAATGATTGAAAGCAGAAAGGTCTCAGTCAACATTTTCTGGAGTCGCACGGCCCAGAGTTATAAATAGAACCTTGAAGAAGTGGCAGACCAGTGAACACGAAATTGACACACTTAGCGAGGTCGTAAAATTAAATAGCCACAAAGACGGGCTGAATAATTAAAGAGTAAATACTATAGAGGGTGTCCCAAAATAAAATTTCGAATTTTTAATTTATTCTTGAACGGGTTAAGACGCATACGTACCCATATAACAATACATATTGAGAAGAAAAATAAAGTACAGAGTGTGACAGAATTTTAAGAAAAGTCAGATTTTTTTTGAAAATATTTTTTTTTTCTAAATTTTTCAAAAATGTATTTCCTTTGAAAGAGGCATCTGTTCCCAAATGGATTTTGGCACAGGCTTTGAACCCACGACCAATCAGAAAAACGAGGAAATAGGTCGTTTTTACAAAATTTTAAAGCATCATAAGAGTTAATATCTAAGAACACATGAATGACACACATAGCTGATAAGGGAGTATGGAGTAACATAGCAGGTGCAAAGATAATGTCACTGCACAGTCAGCTAGGAAAGTGTTACACATAGTTAAAATAGACCCAGGGGAAGAACCGACTGTAAGAGAGAGATGCAAGATATCAAGGAGAAAGTGCCAACTCATCAAGAAATTGACAACGTCGCGCGAAGGCGGAGCTAAGAAATCGGCAGAAATCATTGATATTAGCCGAAATAACCGAAATTTTTAAGAAAACCCTCCGTCAAAGTCATTCATTTTGGAAAGGGAAATTTTTAGAACCATAAAAGTTATTAAACAAAGCGCGGGATAAGTAAGCAAAGTCAGCAGATCACGAAAAGGAATTCACCCAGCCCAAAAGGGAAAGAAGAGGAATAAAAAATATACTCCCACACAGAAGAGGAGCTAATTTAATTTAAATTAATACATCCCCATTATCGAATCTGGAAAAACTTTACAGAATTGGGACATTTGGAACACAAGTTTCAAGATGGATAATTTTTAGAAGGATACCACAAATGGTTTAGAAGTTAATTTTTGCAACATAAGAAAAGTAGTTTATTTTCTAAAAATCGTATATAAAGGAAGCCATTGCAAGCAGTGGTCATGTAGTCTTCAGTTATAGCAGGCCCGTGGAGGTGCTGCACGAGTCATGTAGTCTTCAGTTTTTAGCAGGCCCGTGGAGGTGCTGCACGAGTGAGTGAGTCTTCAATCTTGGCAGGCCCGTGGAGGTGCTGCACGATGGTTTGAGTATATGACAGTCTACAGTTCGACTTCAGTCAACAGTCAAAAGGCACAGTTCTCAATAAGCCTCGGAGAGACGCAACGTTATACGATAGTTCGTCAAGCCTCAGGAAGGCGCAACGACACATAGAAAATCACAGTTTGATCCAGACAACAGCGTAAGTCATGCAACGTGACAGTTCGATAGAGACTCCTGAATGGAGATTGTGCTTTATAAAATAGTGCATTCAGATCTCGGTGAGACGTGTTACGCTGTAGGACAGTTATCATCAGGGACTCCTGATGGAGGCAGCGTTATAAGACATTTATCTAGACCTCAGTGTAGGCTAGCCACAATACAAGTTGAACCATGAATACTGTAGGCCAGGTGCGCTACACATCACCAGTTATAATAGATTAACAGTGGAGACTTAAATAAGTTAGAGGATTCGATAACGAACAGTTGCAGGAGAGAGTATACAAAAATACGTGAAGCAAGAGCGATAATTAAGGAACTTGGAGTTTTGAAGGGACGTTGGTTCAAAACTAGAAATCGGTGTCTTAGGAACCCGAAATACAGATAACAGTGCGTCAAATGAAGACAGTATAAAGCAGCGAATCCTAGAAAGGAATAATAGAAACAAGTATTGATCACGAAGTACAAACTAAACGAGTAGGAACCTAGGAGATTGCGGGTTCGAGACTCAAGATATAAAGTGTCAGGAATACGAGCTAGACAAGTTAAGGTTCTCGAATTGGAGACCAAGCTAAAAACTAGATCATTTATGCGAAGCAAAATTACGGAACGAGTGAAGTCGATTACGAGGAACATTTATAACCAAGATCGAGTTGGAACGAGTGAGCAGGGACGTGGAGTTAGAGACTTTCGCTGAGAACAGGAAGCCAGGAGTTTCGAGGAACGAGGAAGGAGCGAATTAGCACGTTCAAAACAGAAAACGTAAGGGATCGTCAGGGATCAGCCAGTACGGAAAATCATTGCCGAAGCTCTGAGATAAGGTCGTGTGTTGAGAAGAGAAAGTGTTATAGTGTTAAAGTGTTATAATATGTTTTTGTGGCAGTGTAATAATGTATAAGTGCAATACAGAAATGTTAGGGAAAAGTGTTGTAATGGAATGCTAGAAATGCAACTTGATGGGTGAGCCTATCTAGGAATGGAATCATCTCACGGGTGAGTTAATGAAATTTCATTAATACATTTGCTGTTGTACTGTGTACTGATATCAATAGAACGTTTCGTCGACTGGGGAGTTTGACGAGTGATTCATAGATGAAATGAGTGTGCAAATAATTGAAATGTTGGAAAAAATGATAATTCTTAATCACGAGGACCACCTCGGTGAAAGAAAAGCATTGTTGGGATCAGTAAAGATAAAGGAATGGAAGCCCGATAATGAAATATATGATAAATAAATGAATTTGAAAGAAGGAATAAAAATAATAACTTAAATGGCGTAAATTGTTGCCTAGTTATGAAGTAAATGCGCACCGTAATAAAATTATAAACATTGAATGGATAAGTTAAATAATAATGGTTAAAATTTATACCAAATAACAAATAATGAAAGAAGGAAGCGTCATAATGAAATGAGTTAACATATGAAATAATAAGAACGCGAATAATGATGACCTAGTTAAAGTTATATTTAATGATCCGTGTCTAGGAACTCAAAATGAAAATAGAGCGAGAAATAATATGCTAATAAAGTAATGAAGTTATGAATATCCAAATAAATGGTGGAACAAAAGACCCAAGAACGAATATATTACCTTATAGGCTATTAGGCCAAGGTCGTGAAATAAATATTAGGAATGCCGAAGTCAGGCAAATGTCGTAAATTTATCCAAGCAAGTTGTATTACCGTAAGGGTTAGTAATAATAATAAAATTATAGTTTCAAGCTGAAAATAATTACGCGTTAAAACAGGATATATTGATTCGTGAGATGGAAAATGTAGTAAAAAAATCGTCGAAATGCGTGGAGGTAAATTCCCACCGAATGTATTGTTGAAATGAAGAAGCCTCGTATTGTATATTGCGGATGAATAAATTCCCACCGAGTTATTGCGAAATGAAGCGTTTTATTGTGGTATATTGTGGATGTGCAAATTCTCACTGAAAATGTAGTTGAAGGAAACGTTGTATAAGTCCCGCTGTAGGATGGATATCCCAGCTTAGCATTGTTGTATTAAGGTATTGTTGTGAAAAGGCATTGCTGTAATAGGGCATTGTTGTAATAAAGTATCGTTGTAAAGAGGCATTATAAGCGTCGTAGGAAGTTGTAATATGGAACTACCGTACAGCCTCTCCGAATTAAATACCAATATCCTGGGAACGAAAGATAAATAATGATAATAAATAAAAGACGGAACAAATATCCGTGGTGAAATGAAATCATATTCTTGAAAAGTTACACTAGCGTGAAAGAAAGATGGGCTAGCGAGCCATCATAAATCTCGTTTTAATGTACCACAGAAAGAGGGAGATGGCCTGGTGGGCGCAACCTTCCCTCTTGTGAGGGAGAAAGAGTGACATCTTAATGAGTTCGGTAGTTAAGTGAGGTCTAGCAGAGACTGGTGGAAAGGGAAACTGTTACACGGAAATAATAAGGTTCAAAATAAAAGGTGCAAGCTTAGACTGAATATAAAATCATTAGGCGGGAATTAAAAAAAACGTCCCGAGCCTATTTCTGAAATGTTATATAAAATTTGACTGATTTTGTCAAATGGTTAATTTTTGGTACATGAAATTCCTTTCTTCATAAATAATGATATAACGGGTTAAGGAATAATAATGATTTGTTATAAATAAAGATCCCATTTTATAAACAAATGGTGCGCAGTACGGCACAAAAGCAAATCGCCTAGATGCATGGATGGTAACTGGATGATTGGGGGTTCGATCGATAGGCATGGCACATTTTGTGTAGCATTGTATTGCATTTTAAAAACCTAAGTCTTTGTAAAGAGTTGTGTTAAGGTCCAAAGAATTTAATAAAATAAGGATCATTTAAATATAATGAATAAAGGAAGCCCTGAAGGGTAAATAAAGAAAGTGTAAATATCCAAAGCCTTCGACGACTGATATGACTAAAATGATAGGGGCGCTCGACGCCTGAGTAGAGTAAAACTTAAATAATGATATAATGTGTGGAAATGATAAATTAAGCAAGACAGAGTATTCAAAATTTCACGAAACAATGAAAAGACCTTATGGTGAAATTTGATGATTTTAGTGATTTTTATGAGTGACATTTGAAGAGACAATACCAAATGGTCTTGATTTTTATATGTTTTTGAGTGATTAATTTCTTTTTATATGAATAAAATAATATATTAACTGTAATGTTGAGATTTTCCTAAACCTTGTTAACCTGATTGTGTTTACATAACGGATGTGAGGTCAGTGGTGGAGGGAACGTAACGCGCCCCGATGCCGAAGTAAGCTAAGCCGAGTACAGACTAAACATCCTCCGCTAAAGCGGGTACACAATATCACAACTACATCAGTGAAATAATGCAGTAACCGAGTATAACTCCTCCCCGAACCATTGCCATAGCCAATTGCAGGGCAAGAGCGATGTTAACAGCTGTGGTAAGAGGGACACAGGGCGAGGGGCTGGGAGAAGAGGACAGGGATAATAAAGTGATGATCATGTTACGACACACAGTCAGTCGTTACTGATTTAAACTTTGCTGTGTAAACATAGGCTGTGTCTTATCTGTGCAAAAGTAATTGCATTCGTGTGCTTAACCCCAGTTGGTTACTAAATTGGATACATTATATATTTATAGGTAAGTGTAACATTAACATTGTTTAGTTTATTTTTATGCTAATGAATGTTTGAATTATTAGTGGTTTACCATTTAATTGATGAATTGTTTTTTATTTTGTTTGTTTTATATAATCTGCATACCTGTTGGGGGAGACAGAAACCCCATTCCTCTTGAACCTATAAAAAGGCAAACGCAGGGCTCTTTACAAAGCAAGGTTTGATTATTATTTTTATTATATATATATATAAACTGTTTAATGTTATTTTTTTGAGTTGCACAAAGGTGTTATTTGGAATTGATATACTCATCGTGGTTTATTTTATTTCTTTTTTAGAGTGTGAGCCTGACAACTGCTGTTGATAACGTGTGTGTTTGGGATCATTGTTTACCGAGCAGTCTACGGCTGAAAACTTGGGTGAGATTTTTCTTTTATAAAAATTATCTCTTTTGCCACTGCTACCGATATATTAACTTGGGAACCCCTTGAGTCCTGTTTTAAGAAGCGTGTCTGCTCTGGCCGCGTGGTGAATGTTAGTGAGAGTTTAATCCCAAAAGACTTTATTGACTTAAGTTTCGAAATTTTTAAAGAACAAATTTGTAGAGCGCAAAGGTTGCATACGGCTTTAAAGGTCAATACTCAACTGTTGTGCGATTTTATTTATAAAAACAAGGACGGTGAGCATAAAAAGGCTTTTTATATTGGCAGTAAAATGCAAGAGCTTTTGATAGCCGATAATCTGAAAGAGTGGTATCAATGCCATGTGGTAAATGCCTTGCTATCAAAATATGATAAACTGCAACAAGGACTGAGTGGTCTAGCATTTGATAAAATTCATCATCTATAAATCAACATTTGATATTTCAACCCGTTAAATGATGGGTAAAGCTATATTAAAACACCGCCAGCAATAGCTTCCAAAAGGACTGTATTGAATATTGAAAATTTTGATGATGAAAGTTTTCTTTGGGCTGTGGCTGCGTACTTGCAGCCAGCTCATGACCGTCATGTTAACAGACCAGCAAAGTACAAGGCCAAGTTTGATGAATTGAAACAAACTTTAAATTTAACTCGAGTGTTTTTCCCTATGGACTTAACTGAAATCCATAGGTTTGAACAAGACAACCAGGACTTTTCCTTCATGGTGTATGGCCTTGATGGTAATGAGATTGTGGGTCCTCTTTATGCCACAAAAGAACCGAAACGACACCACATTCATCTTTTATATCTATCTGTAAGAGAGGTGAAACACTATTGCCTCATTAAAAGCTTGAGTAGATTGCTAAGAAGTCAAATGTCTAAACATAAACCTAAGAAACATACTTGTGACCGTTGCTTGCAATATTTTACAACTCCTATACTTTTGGAACGTCATAGAGTAGATTGTGTTAGTCAGGAAGCGGTGACATTGATATTGCCACAAGGGGACAAGGCTGTGTTAAAGTTTAGGACATTCATAAGCGAGACACTGTTCCCTATGTGGTATATGCAGAATTCGAAGCCCTCACCACACCTATGGCGGGATGTGAACCCGATCCGACCATCAGCTCAACCACACCCATTCAAATACATGAACCGTTTGCCATAGGATTTAATATGGTGTGTGCCTATGGCCCCACACAATCCGTTTACAAATCCCGTGAGGGGCCAGAATGTGCCAGATGGTTTTTGGATGAACTTGTTAAGTTGTCTCATGATGTACAGGAATTACTGGACCACCCAGTACCCATGAGCCTATCTCCAGAACAGCAGCAGCAGTATGAGCATGCCACGACATGCCATATTTGCGGAAAGCCACTGATCAGTGCTCAAGACACCGTTCGTGATCACTTGCACTTTGCGGGGGAGTTTCGTGGAGCTGCCCATAGTAAATGCAATTTGAACTTTCCAGCTCCTCGTTTCATCCGTGTATTTTTCCACAATCTGGCGAATTATGACATTCAGTTTTTGATTCGTGAGTTAGGTCATGTCAACAAGGGCTCGTTTACCATTATTCCCCAAAACCATGAGCGTTTTACTGCCCTGATATGGATGTTGGGCGACTTAAGCATTCGATTTTTGGATTCCTTTAAGTTTATGGCATCCTCACTAGATAGTCTTGTCAATGGCTTGGATGGAGAGGAATAAAAAAATACTAGAAAACATTTTAATGATCCTGAACAATTTCAATTGTGCATTCGGAAAGTCCCGTATGAGTTTTGCAAACATTGGGACGTGTTAAAGCAAAAAATATCCCACCACAAGAGAAATGTTACTCAAAACTAACACATAGTACCGTTTCCGATGAAGACTATGCACATGCATGTAAAGTTTGGCGAGTGTTTGGTACCAAGACGCTAGGTGAATATGCTATGCATTACCTAAACCTGGATGTATTGCTGCTCACCGTTGTGTTTGAAAAATTCCGTGAGTTGTGTCAGCACATTTATGGTCTTGATCCGGCTCACTATTATACGAGTCCTGGGCACTCGTTTGATGCCGCTTTGAAATACACTCAAGTGGAATTGGATTTACTCACTATTGTAGACATGGTTCTATTCTTTGAAAATGGCATTCGCGGTGGCTTTGTGTCACTTTAACCAGCGCCATGCCAATGCGAACAATGTCTACATGCCTGATTATTCACCAGACAAACCAGAATCGTACTTAATGTACTATGACGTGAATAATTTGTATGGCTACGCCATGAGTCAGCCTTTTCCCTATGGGAAGTTTGCTTGGCTGACAGAGAAACAAGGGTCAGAATTTGATGTGAACATGGCTAGTCAAGAAACAGGCCGTGGATATGTGCTAGAAGTGGATATTGAATACACCTCATCCTTGTATGATGATCATGCCGATTTCCCATGCTGCCTTTAGCAAATGTTGCCCCCTGACAGTAAAGTGAAAATTGAAAAACTCATGGGCACACTTTATAACAAAAATCGGTATTTGCTACATATCCAAATGTTGGTGCAATGCCTAGCCCGAGGCTTGTTGTTGAAGAAAGTACATAGGGGTATTTCTTTTGCTCAAAAAGCATGGTTCGAGCCATACATGCGACTCAACACAGAGTACCGACAAATGGCAACACAGCAGTTTGAAATTATTTTTTTAAATTAATGAACAACTGCATCTATGGCAAGTCCATGGAAAATGTCCGCAAATACCGTGACATCAAATTGGTGAATGTCTGGGACGGCCGGTGGGGTGCCCGGCGGTACACTGCCAAGCCAAATTTGAAGTCGATCATCATTATCGATGAGGATTTGGCTACTATTGAAATGAGTAAGACCTGCGTGACCATGGATAAGCCCATTTACTTGGGCCAAGTCATTTTAGACTTTTCTAAATCGGTCATGTATCGATTCCACTATGAGTTTGCTAAACGCCATTTTGAGGACGTCTCTCTTTTGTATATGGATACGGACTCATTCATTTACCACATTCGCCACTGCAACCCCTATGATGTCATGAGGCAGCATAGTGACTGGTTCGACACCTCTTCCTATAACGCTGACAATGTCTTTCAGCTGCTCATAAAAAGCAAGAAGGAAATGGGTGTTTTAAAAGATGAATGCGGTGATTCCATTATGACGGAATTGGTAGGTTTGGCCTCAAAAAATGTATGCTTATCGCACACTAGACTGTAAGGAAGCCAAAAGAGCGAAAGGTGTAGGTAGGGCAGTGGTAAAATCGCGACGTGTAGATGGCTACCTGACGGTTTTTCGCACTGGCAAAGCTATGTCCCATACACAGTACAGGATACAATCCAGCAACCATCATTTGTATCTTGTGGAACAGAGAAAACGCACCCTCGCATCCATGGATAACAAACGTGTGTGGGCTGATGACCTGCCTACCAGCCTGTCCAGAGGTTATGATCGCAAGGAGGAGAAGGTGTGATTTGTCTGTTTGTTCGTTTGGGGACATGGCTTTTTGTAACTCGTTGATTTAGTATTTTGTAAATAGTATTTTTGTGTGTGTGTGTAAATAGTGGCAACCTACTTAGGCCTTTTGCTCTTTAAAAGCCCATTGCAACCCTAATTTATTTTTAATTTAATTTTAAATTTTACAGAGTTGGGAATTGGAAAATGGTATATAGTTTAATTCTTTAAAGCTGTACAAAGTTGTTGTTTTTGTAAATATGAAATGAGTTATAGTATTTTTAGTTACTTTAATTTTTTGTAATGTACAAGGTAAATTAAAAAATTATTTTGGGATAAGTATGCATGTCAAAATGTGCTTTTGCGAATAAATAAAGTGGTTTTGTTTGTTCCCAAAGACAGGTGTGAATGTATGAGTATAGAGAGAAAGCTGGTGTGTATGTACGACCAGAGCAAACACGGTGAGGTTGGGTGGGTGGGAATGGGGAAATTGTAACTTATATAATCATTTTGTTTTGTCAAAAGTTTTGTTTTCTTTGAAATGTAGCGGTCAATAGACATTATTTATGTAAAAACAGTCTTACCTGCAGTAGTCGTAGACCTGCACGTTTCCTCAAACCCCATAAACGCACTGCATCATCATCATCATAATCATCATCATCACGGTCAAGCACTGGCATTAACATCGTTGACAAATCACATTTTTCGACATACATCAAATGGAAAAATGAGAGCACAGCAAAATGGAAATCCGTGTTTCGATTTGAGTAAAATTCATAAACGTAAAACGGACATTTTTAAAAACTGGAAATGGCCATGTGTGAAATATAAAAATTGAAAAAACTTCAAACGGACATTTTTTTAAGTGTGATCAGCAAAATGGAAAAATCCATTACATGAAAAACACAAAACTTGAAACAGGCATTTTTAAAAACTGTAAATTGCAAATGGGCAAATGGCAATGTCTCATTTGGTTATGTGTGAAATGCGAAAATAAAAAACAGCCCATCTACAACATGATTTTTTTTTAATAAAAAAAACATCGTGCTCTGATAAACTTTTGTTTTTATTTCATAGCCATAGTGGATTGACAAAAAAATATAGAATACAAACACATCTCAATTCCTCACTCCTCAATTCCTCAATGTTCATGTCCTTGCATCATCAACTTTCCTTTGATAGCACTCATCACAATCAGGGCTGCCATCTTCTCACCCACCGAGGCATCACAGGATGTGAAGCGTTGCTTAGCTTTTTCAATAACAATTTATCTGCCACATGTCTTAAACCAGGATGACTATGGCGATAAGAAAGGTCATGTTCTTTGCATGCTTGATCCAAATGATTGATGGGTAAATCACCACGCTGCAAACGATTTTCAAGATGACTTCCAGGGCCACAAAAACGATAAACTGGAAGATGGATTTCGAAAGGTAAGTATTGAATCACTTTGTCAATGACGCCATTGCCAGTACAGGTCTGGCATATCCTTTTCCATCGATGGTGAAAAGGTGTGGTCTTCCTCCTCCTCCTCTGTGGGCGATGTTTGTGTTTGTTGTTGTTGTTGTTGCTTTTTCTCGCCATGACATTCGTGGAATGATTCAACAAAGTCTTTACGTGGACTTTTATGACCGTGATACAGTTTCACTAGCTGACAAGTTGCCCACTGACGCATAGATGGTATTTTTGCCATGGCCACTTGCTTATGAAGATCGTAATCCGCACAGGGTTACAATTCACTCAACACAGGGTCTTGAGTCCATGATTTTGGTACATGTTGCCAGATTTCTTTCACTCCGTTGGCGGCCACATAATAAATGAACGACTTGGGCAGCGCTAAGAGTTCCACTTTGGTAAAATTGTCTAGTTTTTTTTTTGCACACAAAGAACTTGCAGATGGATTTGTCTGTAGCATTGCCTTTCTCCATGGTATCACGTGCTGTAGATGTTTACACCTCGCTTGTAGAAATCTCACTGGCGTCATTCTCAGGTAAATCTTGATTTTTTGTTTTGTTCAACAACTCCCAGCAGGCATTGGTGGTTAACCAATGAAAGAGATGCCACACATGTGCTAGGGCTGTATGGGTAATGCTGGCACAGGAACAAGTATCCATGAGCGTTTGCAGGGATGGGCAGCCCAAGTCCATGAGGTCGATACATCGACAGTATGGCGCCAAAAATGGTTGCAACCATTCACGTTTTTCATTACCTTTCACAAATACCACATTGGCCGATGACAAGTGCGCTTTCATGACCACTTCCAAATATTTATAGGAAATGGTTCCTTGATTCCAGTCTAGTTGCCTATGATTTTCAATCCACTCGGTTTGATTACGGTCTTTTTGACACAACAAATCAAAAGCATGGGGCGATTTAAATACCAAATGCGTAGCTTGTGATATCCAAAAGGTGGTACAATCGATTATGGCCACTTGTTTAAATGTAAATTTGTTGTCACCAATTTTAAACCCTTGGCAATCCACAATGAGTATGCACAACATGTTAACGCTTGCCTGGACCAATTTCAACTGACGACTGACTGACGATCGACCACTAAGTTGTGACCATGGCATATACTTACCTGCCATGCTAGTTTAAAAAATGAGGTTAGGGTAGGACAGTGGGGACATGAGAAATAATATTAACAACCACATCATTTTTTATTACATCATTTTATTATCACAACACGTCTTACAGATTTTAGTCATTTTGGGACAGAGACGATACCAACTCATACAACAATATAGTCTCTTGTGTTTGTAACGTCCATAACACTGATGATGTTCCTATGTCTCTAAACTAGGCCTTTTTGATGGTGAGCTTATCGCCCAAGCACCATGGACACCATACAGTCCACACGTATCGTAACTTGTTTTTTCATCACTCAGAGGCACGAGTGAGGGATAGCTTGAATGACAGCGTATATTTCCCACCTCCATTCTGCACAGGTAGGGGCAGTCGGGTGACCAGCGCTGATGTTCCTGCATGGGTTCATTGCTCTCCTGCCATTGGTCTATGGTGATGGGACAAAAGGCACATTTCACTTCATCTCTTGTATTTAAATAATAGAAGCCAGCGGCCGCCAAGGCTTGAGGGTTTATGAAAGGCACCGGCCACGTTGCAAAAGTTTTGAAACGTTGTTCCTCAGAGATTAAATTCATGGATGTGACGTCTGACATGACATGACTGAGCGGCTTGTCGTGGGTTGACTTGTTATTTATACACTCGTCACTCGGTTGGGCAGTGGATAGTAGTTAACTTGTTTGAGAAGAATAATCAAACAGTAGGCCGTCGTATTGGCTGGTGCATTGTCATGCGTATCAAAATCTAGTCGAATGTCAATATTGGATGGCTTGACAGACTCTTCCAGGTAAGAACAGTCAAAGAAAATCAGTGGCGCTCTTGCCTTAAACGCTTGGGGTAGCAGCATGGGACCGTTCTCTTTTTGATAATACGACCATCGAAAATTAGTAAACTAGTCATACAGGGGCCCAAACTTATTTTTTGAAAAATCCTAATCCAGTCCTTCATAGGGAAACACAGCTCCGTTGAGAAAAAGACGTGCATTTCTCAATTGCAGATGATCAAATTGCGTGGCATTTTTGGTTTGTTGATACTTCCGATTCGTTTGAAAACCCACGATTATGTACAGAGGTCTCTCTGTATAGCGAGCTGTGTTTACAGACCAACTGTATGTGTTGGTGGTGGGCAATAGCGGATACTCATGGAGTGCCCAGCTTCTAAATTCCATGGGTAGAGGCATATCTCTCTTTACCATCTTGAGTATGTCCAGTGTCTTGCTATCGTCAAGGGTTACATGTGGCACTTTTCAAAGCAAGCGTTGTAGTTGAATTTTTGAATCTATGGGGGCATTGTCGGCTCCCTTGAGTGCATTATTATCACTCCTGTCTCTCACCAGATAAAGCACTTGCCTTGCGTTGACCACAATGCGCTGGTGATCTTCGGCAAAGCTTAAATCAGTTTAAGAGGTAAATATCCAGTAAAGGTCCCATCGGTGTGTACCATCCAGTCATTGGTCGAGTCAGGGCATGCAAAGTGTTTTACCTTCTTCCTCACTATAAGAGGGATATAGTTTCATGACACTGGAAATACCCACATTTCGAGTGCTATCCACCACGATATCGTTAATCACGTAACGCACTTCAGAACACAGAAAGGCAAAAGCATGGTTGGCTAACTTGGATGTGGTGGGTGTAGAGCCATCGGCTTTGGTGAGCCTACCTTCAATCTGAATGACACTTTCATGTGGTAGGGTGTAAATATCTTGGTTGTTGATAACAAATTGAATTTCATCATTGTTATCGAGTCAAGGTGTTTGAGCTTGATAGGAATGGAGATCAATTCTTACCACTCTTGGTTGCTCCTCGATGCGGTTCGCTACCTCTAGGATAGAATTCATCATGGGGCTTGACGTGGTAACCCAAATGCTGTAAAATCTGCTTGTCTTGAGATGTTAACGTGTATTCACGTGGTAAACAACTAACACCTTTCCTAGAAGGTGTTGTTGCTTTATACACCAACTTCATAGTGGCTTTAGCACCAACTTGTTAGTCACTGGTGTGGTAGAATCTAGTTGAATGAGTTGTTGCTCTCTATTGATCAGTCTTAAAGTTATATTACTAATACCATTAACAGCCACAGACTGAAAAAGGACCACTAGAGGGTTTTCACGAATAATATAGCCATTGGGCGATGTCACAATAAAGTCATAAAGTGAATGCGATGGTTCTTGATTGGTGTACACTTGTCTAAAAATATTACACGTAACTGACACATGATGATCCTCAATGAATTTCACTTCATGGTCTGATTCGTGTTTTTGTTGGGCTCCTACACACGTGGTTTAAATCCTAGTAATGGACCAATGGAATCGGAGCGTGTTTCAAATTCAATTTTTAATGTAGAGAAAATACTGCAGTGATGAGTGTTGGTATTTCCTAAAAGTTCAAACTTGCGCGTTCCATCGAGAAATGACATTAAACCATATTCATTTATCAACACCACATAAAGGTGTTCATAAATATCGTCTATCGTATATCCACCAGAGTTCAGGGTTAGCACAGAATCATCATAGTAAAACTTGTTGTTCACATTTTCACGTATGTTGTATATTCGATTGTACGTTTCAAGTGAAACAAGTCCTAAACCATAAGGTCTTTCACTCAATTCGATAGGTGGGTAAAAGTCTAGGCTGACTTCAGGTCCACGTCCATGCAGTGTAAACGTTTTACTTTCTGTCGACATAGTGTTGACCTTATTGCTTAAGCTGCGTCTTATATAAAAAAAGTTAACACAAACGTCAACACTGTTGACTGTTAAACGTTTGCTCACATTTCACATTATAATATATCTTGATCCTGTTTCCAAAATAGGTAACTAGTTCCATGGGCGGAGGCAAATTTCCAAAACTGTCGAAGTACCATACGATGGATCCCTCTTTGACATAAGCCACATAATGCGTTCCTGGTCCTCGTTGATCATCCAAATTTACAACAGCACATTCCTGTTTCCAGGGTCGTGGGGGTAATGATATTCGCATAAACACACCACGAAAATGAGAGGCCTTTAGTTGTTTAGCATAGCTTTCCACTTGTTCATGCGTCAGGGCATGTCTTGCTATGGCTGAGGTTAATTTTTTTTAAATATTTCGAAATGGTGAAATCCCAAATCCTTGTTGATAAAAGGCTGGCTTTAAATTGGCATTTCTAGCCCCCATAGCAATGGCTTCCATCGTTGCATTGTGTCGCTGACTTCCTTTGAGTTGTTGCTTGCCCTGCTGTGTGGCTTTAATGGTTTTCGCCACCGCACTGGCACCGCCCAAAGTGAACCCAGAGCAGCCAAACCGGCAAATAATGCAGTTAAAAACCCAGCTCATTTGGGGGCGGGAATCACTCGCCCTTATTTTAAACCCTGTCGCCGACGTTTTGGAATAACATTTCTCTGTTCTGCTCGAAGGGCTTTTCTTATGGTCAACACATTATTTTTTCTTTCACAAGGGTCTGTCCACGAATGCCATAAGCCCATGCTTTGCCAAGGACAGGGTCTTATTTTTAGTCTTTTTAGTCTTTCTCACCACATACCTTTATTTCACCATGATGATGATGACCAACAACCTTTCACAAGAAAGTTTAAGTCACGACTAACGTCAGATTGTTATTTCATGGCTGAATATTCCAATTCCACTTAAAGTGGGAAATCGTTTATGGTTTTTCCCTCTTGCTTTTCATCCCATGTCAACATGGGATGAAAGGATAATTCGTCTCCTGCATTGACCATTTCATGGTTATGGACCAACATCCAATGACCATTTATCTCTATTTGTAAATGGTTCTCATCAGGCATCGCGTATTTTATGTGAATGGTTCCATCATAGTGCAATCGATAGTGGTTTAAACCCGAAGCAAGCATATAGGTCAAGTGCTGGTCATGGACTAGCGGTAAATGGTTTCTGTTATTCACAGGTTTTTCATTTGTCAGATACACTAAAAATACAGATGGGATAAATTTATAAAGCCTTTTCATTTCCTAGGTCACGTAACGTTTGGTACAGACATCGTCTTCGTCTTGTGGGTCTTCCACGTGAATAATCCGATGGTGATTAGCGCTATAGCCATTCACTGTAAGCTGAGGCACTTGAACATAAAATTCATACACTTTGTTATCGACATACTTTTTTGTACTAACGTCTGTAGACACTTGAGGATATATCACATGGGTTAACCGCTTTCCCTTAAAGTCATAATCTCCATATTTTGTGCGTGGCACTACTGACCTATCCACATAGTGTTTATTAGCAGGTTCTGTTTCTTGTTTAGGATCATGTATGGGGACAGACCTAGCTTTGGCCATCAACGCACGTCCAAAGACATCCACCGTCAACCTGTAGTACAAGTCTACTGTTTCTATGACAAGGCTCGGTGCCATGTATATAGACAGTCTGCTAGCCTCTCTAAGCCTTAGTTGAAATGAAGATTATTAAGCAGCAAGAGTCATTCCCCGTGGGGGACATGGTTTCCCATCTCTGTCCCAAATCACGTGAACAACGCCATGGTTCACTGTTCCCATCTTCCATTCGCTGCATCACTGTGGGACCTTCCGGCTATGGAGAGACCAATCTTTTGCTGATGCTCATCACAGCACCCAATGGTCTGCGTTTTCAAAATATTTATATTTTTGCAAAATCTCTCTACCAACCCCTCTACGTGTTTCTGGATCAAGTCTTGTCTGGATTACAAAATAGGAATTGTGGTTTATTTCACATTTTCCACGCAAGAAAATGTTATTTCACCGGTTGAGGTAAAGCCTGATTCACTCATGATTTTCGATGATGTATCCACTGAACGTCAAGGCATCATTCAAAGCTATTTCAGCATGGGTCGTCAGAAACATATCGATTGCTTCGATCTTGGACAAACGTATTCTAAAGTGCCCAAACAGATGATTCGTGACAATGCCAATGCCATTGTTTTATTTCGCCAGGACGAGAGGAACAGTCGTCACATTTATAAGGAACATGTCAATCCGGATATGACCTTTCAAATGTTTACTGAATTGTGTGCCAAGTGTTGGAACACTCAACGTCATGCCTGTTTGGTCATTGACAAACAAAGTGAACTCAACCAAGGACGGTATCGCTTAAGGTTTGATCATGTTATTGCTATTTAAGGCACTGTCTCATTCCCTCTCAAGTCATTTGTCAAGACACCATGGCGTTTGCAGAGAGTCAATTGAAAAAGCATATTATTAGAGCAAAAAATACTATTCACCAAAAGTTTCGTCAATTGAAACGATCACGTGCAGATCATGCTTTGTTTATTCAACAACATTTAGCACCTCCGCTAAAAGCCATGTTGAAACCCTCTTTCACGCAATCTGAATCGTTACCCACCGATTCACAAGCCACTCAGACGCACCACGAGGACCCTGAGGAAGAGGAACAGGAACAGGAAGATTTGACTAGTGTTAGCGAGGTTGAGGATGACGAGGAACAAGTGTTTACGCTTCAAAAAAATAGTCCTCACCACTTGCAGAGTTTTTAAGAAAAAAAGAAATCCTTGGTCATGGTCGAAACACATTGCGCTTCCAGATCGTCTCCCTTTTCACAACTTTTGTCCACCCCTCAACATAAAGCTCAACTGAAAAATATTGTAATAAAATATTATGGATCAACAATGGAACCCTATTTCACTGATCTATTTTTTTGAAACACAGATACCACGTATGGTGTTCGCTATGAGGATGATAGTTTTGAAAGTGGGCTTTCATCCATTAAATTTGCTCGTACTAAAGCTGTCATTAAAAACATAACTATAAATTAACGCCAGGACTGTTAAAGCTGCTATTCTCTCGGACCCCCTCTTTTCATGATTATACGTCAGAGGACCTTGGCAAATATAAATCCATTTTATTGGACACCCATGCCCACAAAAGACAGTATGATCCCGCTCAACAAGTGAATCCCAATATATCTCAAAAATATAAAACCATCATTGCAAAAATGTTTCCCACCAGTCAAAGTACTCGTCGTAAAGCATCCGCTTCGGGAGTGACATTTAAACCATTAAAACCCCTTGTGGATGTTACCTACTGGCACAATCCCAATAAGCTCTTCCAGCGACTACAGCTGTTGCATGCTTCACATCAAGCTGGCCATACCGGTCACGATTGGGAAATTCAAGAAATTTAACAAGAACTTCGAAATGCCAAAATTATTGTTTAAGCCCTCACCCACTGAAATGGGTATTGCCCACGAGTTGCATCGCCCAGCTAGGCGTCACTATCCGCGACTCAAGGTGATTTCACGAGGTGTGGATGAACTTTGGCAGGCTGACTTGGTTGAAATGATACCTTATGCTGGCGTTAACGACGGTGTATGCTATATGTTGACCGTCATTTATGTGTATTCCAGAATGGCCTTTGTTGAACCTGTGCGTCGCAAGTCACCAAGGCCTTTCAACATATTATTCAACAATCCAAACGCCAACCTCAGTTGCTATAAAACGACCAGGGAAAAGAATTTTTCAACATGATTTCTCCAGTTTTCTCAAATCTAAGGATATTCACCATTATACCACATACAGCCGTCTCAAAGCCAGCGTGGTCGAGCGGTTTAACCGAACATTGAAAAACTCATACGTGGAAAGCATTTACAGCTCAGGGCACTTATCGCTGGTTGGACATGTTACCTGAGTTAGTGTCACGTTACAATAACACCAAACATAGAACGATTGGGACCAAACCACGCCTCGTGACCAAAAATATTCTTCGACTGGATAAACTGTTTAACCCCATAAAAACAGCTGACCCATAACGTCACCGACTGAAAATTGGGGATTTTGTTCGTGTGAGAAAATTTTAGTCTGCCTTCAACAAGGGCTACACACCTCTGTGGGGGACTGAACTATTTCGAATTCGTCAAGTCAACTTGGACAGTCCAGTCACCTATTTACTCGAGGACCTCAACCATCAACCCATAAAAGGTAGATTTTATCTCCATGAACTTCAGAAAACAGTGTTTCCTAAACATTACCTTGTGGAAAAAGTGTTGAAACAAAAAGGAAATAAAATATATGTAAATTGGTTAGGATTTAACTCTATCTTTAATCTTGGATCAATAAATTACATGTTGTGAGAACCTGTGTACTTTTAATTTATTTATTTATTTATGTATTTATTTATTGAATTATGTTGTACAAGAGCCCTGTGTACGGCGCTCGTGCATGTCCATACATGTTTCTCTTTCTCTCTCCACACCTGCGTCTCTCTCCTTCACTCCATGTTGACATACAACTCGGTCAGCTATTGGCTGTCATGGGTTCTCCAATTGTCCCCTCACCTCTCCCCGGCCCTCTGGCCCCGCCCCCTCGTCCCTCACCGCTTTGCAGTGGTCACGTGATTTCCTGTAGTTTCCTCTTACCCACTTCTGCTCAGAGCCTGGCTGACAGGATGTAAAATATTCTCCCTGTTACAGAGTTGTCAGAGGGTTGCAACCTGTTATCGCTACCCAACAGTGTTGTCAGCTTGACTGACATCATATTCCCTTAGCTAGCCAGACCCCAAGCGGATTTTTCTTTTTTGGCTGGTCATTCTAACATACAAAGCATGTTCTTCTAGTCGTTGACAACTTCGCCTCATAGAAAAAATCAAGTTTCAGTTGTTGTCGACTATAAAAGCTTTGTTTTATTCGGCTGATACTATTATGAATTTGTCAGGTTACTGGTCAAGTGTTTACTAACATGTTTAAAGATTGTCATAATGGTTTTTCGAATTATTCGCCTTCATTCATCTGTCATAGGAAAATAACGAAAAGCGACCCCTCGTTCTATCGTTTTGTCGCCCCCTCGAAATAGCCATTTCCTGTATCCACTATGGCCAGTCGTAGCCTCGCTGGAACACACGCCAAGCGCTACTGACTCTCTGTCTACAAACACCCTTTATTTAAAAAAAATAAAAATACAGGTAAATAAGTTTCAAAATGCATAGTTTTTGTCCTAGTGACTTTACATTTATTTTCCTGGTAGAGGGGTTAGGGACCTTTCATTTATGTCCAACAAATTCTTTTGTAAAATCCCTAGTTTCCAAAATATAAAAAATCAAAATTTAAGTGTTTTTAAAAAAATCTCAAAAAATTAAAAGTTTTTTATTAAAAAAAATAAAGGTCATTGAGACCATCCGTTTGAACTATTGGACAACGTTATATCAAGTTTGGTTTTTAAACTATAGTCTACTTTTAAAAACAAAAATTTTCAAAAAAATAAAATTAAAATATTATACGTGGTCCTGAACAAAGCGCCCGTCAGCTCGAGTCCAACGACATCTCATTTGTTAAAATCCGACCATTCGTTTGCCAATTATTGCCAATGTTCGCGAGAAAGTAGGCTATCATTTTTTTTCCTCCTACACACTTGAAACTTGCTATCCGCCTCGAGGGCATAGCCACCTTTCATTAACGTCAAACAAACTTTTTTCTCATCTTCACCGATTCCAAAATAGCGCCAATTTCAAAATCAAGAATTATCAAAATAAAAATTTTAAAATACCAACACACATTCTTAGCAAACAGGACGTCACCCCGTTCCTAAACAACACATCGTTCTAGCCTTACAAGCTCATTAAATATCACCAAAATGTCAAAAACGCACGTTTACCTCAAATTGCGTTTCCAAATTTCACCCATTTTAAAAAATAACCTCACCATCAAATAGAGCGGAAAAAATACCATCTAAACGACCTCTCACTCGACCCTAATCCTCCCCCACCACCTAACCCTTCTCCAACATAGCCATACGTATGCAAGCACGCACGCGACTGGTAGGAGACCTCTCCCCATCCCACAACTGTCAAGTTTTTATCCTAGAGACTTGAAATTTATTTTGGGGGTAAAGGGGGTAGGGACCATTCATTTACGTCAAACAAACTTTTTTGTAAACTTCCTAGTTTCCAAAATATAGGAATTTCAAAATTGGACTGTTTTTAAAAAGACATCAAAAATAAAAAAGTTTTATTATAAAATATAAAGGACATAAAGCCCATTCGATTCAACCATGACATAACGTTCTATTATGTTTGGTTTTTAAACTATTGCCTATTTTCAAAAACAAAGTTTTTCAAAACATTTTTGAAAAATATAAGGAGGTGCCCATAGCAAAGCCCCCGTCAGTTCGAGTCCAACAACACCTCATTCGTGAATCTCCGACCACGGGTTCGGGAGTTATTGGCTCGCATTGGGAGTAGTGGTGGTGGGGGTGGGGGGGCAGAACACCCACTACTCCCCTACTCAAGCCGTTCATCATACTTGACATATTTCTTCTTTCTCTTTGAACTTTCAATGTACAATTCGTACTTCATCCGTCGAAGTGCGCACATAAACCGCCATTAGGCTATTCGTTGTACACGACTCCAAGTTACAATACCAAAATGTTTAAAGTCGCACCGTGTGATCGCCTCTGATGTTTATGTTGTACCATGAACCTGTAACTGGAATGCCCGTCTGACATCAAGTGGTACGTTATGTCCTAGCGTAAATATTTGGGGATTACGGGAAAACCATTCTTAGGTAGATAACGACCTAGGTGGTATGTTATGTCCTCGAAAATCAAGTAGTACGTTTTGTCCGTGGTACGTTATGTCCGGACACCTACTGAGGGATTTTAACGCTCTTAAAAATTCGACGACTTCAGCCGGGTTTGAACTCGCGATCTTGGGCACAGAAGCTCAGCATGCTACGAACTACGCAACCGAAGCCGCAATGTTTCTGTATCCACTATTATGTTCTATTGTTTTTATTTGTGCCATGGGCGAATCAAAGGGGTCGTTTACCTCAGTAAGAAGTTCATGTTATGTTTGAATGTTTAAATAAAGGTACCTGTAACGGTAAGACATAGTGTATTGCATAGTGGAGGTGTACATTGGATGCGATTTGATACATTAACTGAAAGAGAAAAAAACATTGGCGCGAACGCGACTCGAACATCGGCGCGTCCATACAACTGGCATTAATGGAATTACCTGGTTTCAATGAGCTAATGAGACAGCTCCGGCAGACCGCCGAGTCCCTTCGACCTGTCTTTGACTGCATGCTGTTACAGCGTTGCCAGACTCTCGTTTCTTAACACGCATTTCTGTTAAACCTATTGGCGCGACTAGGTTTTGCAAGATAAACTTTTGTCGTGAATTTCGACGAGGAACCGCATGCCGCCCTTCAAGTGCGGCATTTTCTGTTCACCCTGTATATAACAATACAACATGGCGACAATCCGATATATATAGACGGTTCTCAATATCTACTAATCTGTGGCAGCAATCAAACTGAAAGTTTGTATGCTGATAAAGGATATTAACGTAAGCTCACCTATGAGACTTTCAATAACCTGGTGAGCACAAGTCCCACGTAGCGGCGGCGCGAAATTTATATATTGAAATGGGCATTTCTCGCGATTTCACTATCCGAGCGCAGTGAAACTTGGTAGAGTAAATGCATACACAAATTTTTATTCACTGATATCTAATTTATTTTAATTGTTTTAATGACTACCAGATGGCAGCTGTGCGAAATTTGAAAATCTTGATTTTATTTCTTGAGTCCTAATCATGCGATTGAAGTTTGAATAACAAATCTACGCAATAATATTCATGTAATAGTACATAACTCTCTTTCCTACATATATAAGAATCTAACATGGCGACCATGCGATATATTTAGTTCGTTGTCAATATCTACGAATAGATTACATCAATCAAACAGAAATTTTGAATGTTGATAGAGGCAATTAACATAAGTAGGATATAGATACTAGGCTATTTAGTTCTTCACGTAACTACTTGTTTGTACTCTGTTCATCCGTACTTAACTTTTAATATATTTCATATATCACGCAGGGATGAGAAGGTTTCATTCATTAAACCAACTTGAATTTACAGCCAATGTCCCAAGCAATATGGGCAGGCATGCAAAGCAACCCAAACCTCTCGTAGCATATTAAAAACAACATTATATGACGTCTTTCGTCTCATTTTATTCTTCGATTATAACACTCCGCCTTTGATCTCAGTCTTCACGATCTACAGTTTTGATGGATTTTTGATTCATCTTCACCTAGTCTGACCCAATCCTTATCATGATTACTGTATTCATTTACGGCGAGGACGAGACTATCGTTGCATATATAACATACTACCGGTAGTGCCCGGCTTCGCCCGGTGGATTTAATTGTTTTATGGATGATAATGAATACTACTACAGAACTGGCACATGATACTGAAACTCCCAGAAAAAAAGTATAAATTTTGTAGTGGTGGTGGTGGTGGTGGTTGTAGTGAGCGTGATAGGCAGTACAGTATAATGGACGTAACATTTAGATCATTTTCCCCTAATGATAATAATGATAATAATGAATAGGGAAACGGCTATTTACTAACTACAGCACTGACACATGTAATTTACAAACAAATTAGTAAAAATGATTAGAAAGAGGAGTAAGTGAAATAAAAGACACTGCCTAGGGCCTACAAAATATCTCATTGTCTGTTAGAAATGTAGAGACCAATAGTGTCGTCTTACGTCACAGAGCGCCGTAGGAAAATAATCAGAACACGTTGGAAAACTTCGGCTGTCCCGGGCTCCTGAAGAAGCAATAGTACCATTTATGGCCACATAGAGCTCAACGATAAGTTTCGGAATACATTGCGGTAAATTTGAAAGCACCAACGCTTATTGCAGCTGATAACCTCAATGTATTGCACCAACACCATTGCACTTATACAGATGCATAATATTTTCATAATGATAACTGTTTTAAGGGGCAAAAGATATCATTTTTGCACTAATAACTCTCCGTGACTGCAGTTTATAAGCAGCGCAAGATTTAACTATTTTCGCAATTCTGCACCAGAATACTCGTAGGGGCGACGTGATGCAGCCCGAATTGCCAGTCAACAAAAGACTTATTAAAATACTCTTACAGTTACATTACTACGGACATGAATGATTCTAGGGCTTTAATACATTGTTTTCAAGTTCAGTTTGTTTGTTATTCTAAATGTAGGGAATGGAGAGCGTTGTCCAAAATATCAAGTGGACAGTGAACCAGCAGGGTTTCAACGTGTATGTATAATTTGGTGCAATTAGGAGGAACGGTGTAGATTTGTGATAAAGGGTCTAAATGCAGTAAATGGAGTGGTCTGTCCGAAATTTAAAGTGGTCAGTGTCACCCGCAGGTTTACAATGGGTACGTGTACAAAATGTGATTCAGATTGGTGAAACGGTGTAGATTTGTGCCAATGAACCTAAATGCAGGGAATTAAGTGGTCAGTCCGAAATTTCAAGCAGAAAGTGTTACTCGTCGGGTTCCAAAGTGTAAGTATGTGAAATTTGGTTTAGATCGGTGAAACGGTGTAGATTTGTACTGTCCCCGTTTACCTGGATAGTAGGCTGTCAGATATCCGCCCCCTCAATCGGATTGCCAATTATAAATTGCACCGGCATAGCTACATCAATGAAAATGGCACTGACAGATACTATCGAGATAAGAGCACAGAAGTTCACAGGAAATCATTGTGGAACACACCAAAATAGACGGGGGTTCATACTTACCGTTACTTACCTCTTAATTATCTCGGGGTTTGAGTTGACAACAGGATCACTAAAAGTCTGTTCACACAATAACCTCCACCATGACATTTAAAAATGAGCCAAGACGAAGACGAGAACTTTGAACTGTACAAAAGCTTTATTTCTAATAAAGGGTATGATTTTACTAACACAACAAAATCAACGTGGCTATCAGAAGCCCAAGTCAATCTGACTACGTCCTCAGTAGGACATGCAAAAATTATCATACAACATGATATAAAACATTTTAGCTCCCAAGAGCTCCAAATAACGTAATATTCATAACACTATTGGATTGGAAAAGGACATTAGGGTGTGACATATATAGAGCATTTGGTTTCCTTTTAATAAACATGAGAATGGTATTTATAGTCGCAAGGCCGGAGTGTGTACGACCTCACTCTGATAACCAGGTGTTGGCCCAGCTGCGAGCTACCTTCCAACCTGTTGCATCCTGGTCAAATGCACTCCCTTCTCACGTGCTAAGTTACGTAACATACAGCTTGCTCTCTCAAGCTTTTAAATGTCTACAAGACGACTCACATTAATATTTACGCAAATCTTTCAAGTACTTTGCTCACATCCTATTGGATCATTATGTTAATTCCCTAAATTTGTTAACTTCAATCCAAATGTTTAATTGGCTCTTAAATGTTTATAACAAAATCACATAAATTATTTATAACAATTAGAAATTGTTTATAATGTTTGTCAAAGACAATAAAAATATTATATACACGCCTTTAACATCACTCTCGTTCCATATTATTTTCAAAAATATTCACAGCAATTATTTACAATATTAACATTTAAATTGTTTAAATTATTAATTTAATAAATACATTGACCACATGTCCATTCGGTTGGTAATTTTCATAATCGTGATTTATATAATCGACCAATGAAGGTTAGTTATACATGTTAATGTCACAATCTGGTTTAATAAAGGTTTTAATAATGATTTGTGACGGCAACCTTCATTCAAAATCTTATCTCAAATTCTTTCAAAACTCGTGTTAATTATAACAGTAAATCACTTGATTTATTTTCAACGAACTATGACAATCTTACTCCAGCGGAAAATCCTTCGCTAACAAGTTAATGCACAATCTGCATTAAAAATATGCCCAAAATCATCATATATTAATCTATATGGCATTCAACTTTCACATAACTTCCACAAATAATTCTTTAACATTTATTCCTGTGGGAACTTCCTTCATATTCAAGGGCATTATATCTCAGCGACTTTCAACACGCGCTGCACTAGCGATTATACATTCATAGTTCCACTTAAAAAAAATTATAATCATTAATTGTTTCAAAACTGTTTTTCTATTTAACCTTCGTGGATTTCATTCATGAACCGAAATGAAGTCAAAACTTGCCAATCACAAACAAATTTAATAGTGAATACGCTTATATACGCCTGTCTGGTCTATCAAAATTTAAGATTAACATCTTAAAAGAAATTGTAGTATGAAAATACTATCTTCAAATAAAGTGCGACTAAAATGCAAAGTAGTCGAATAGAATCCAATTAGACTGGGGAATGCAAACATCGTTATATAAATCTCTAATTGAGAAAAAACTCCTAACAAAAGTACTTGACTTTAATGCAATCAATAATTCAATATTAAAGTTACTCTTTCACAAAAGTGTCTATAATGCAATATTCATTCATAACTGACGATAAATGTCTGTGTTGCAATCAATACAAATAACGACTAGTATTTCCAAGATCGTCGACAACGTAAGAGATTTTAACGCTCTAAAATCATTTAAATGTTCTTCCTTCTTGATGATGACAGAAAATTGGTCAAAGTAATTAAACTGGGGTAGAATTACTTTAATAAAATGACTCGCTGTCTGAATTTAAATCTGCCATTAAAAATCATTAACTTACAGTCAAATCGTGACTACAAAAATATTAATTACTGAAAAATTCTAAATATCAGTCTCAACTGATTCAAAATCGTTAACTATGCCCATGACATAACAATGTCTTAATAAATCGTCGAAAAATGCAAAACTCATCAAGGTGTACTGAGAATAAGAATCTCAACAAGAAAATAGGGCAAAAATAACATGAGGATAAAAATATGGGAAAAATGGTTGCTCAAACATCATTAGTAAACTCAAATACAATAAACGTTCACGACTACCTTATCTGCCGATTGACGTTCCAGAGGAAAATTCCCCAAAGAAGACTGCTGATGGATCCATTTCACCACGTTAAAGTTGAGCTCCATCCTCGAAATAGGAAATAGCACCCTCGGAGAATCGAACTGCTTCCTTCTCCGTGAATCGCTCTGCTCCTCGAAGACGAATAGACATCCTTCCGGCAATAATCTTCTTTTTGAGTCGGGATATCCCTGACCTCTCTTGAAAAATTCCCTGAAGTTCCAGTAGACAATCGCCATGAAGTTTTGTAGAAATTTCCGAAGAAATTATTCATATTCAGAGTATGAACTTGTTTCTATGGCTGTTCGATGGTATTCAGCCGTTAATTACGAAACATGGGTGTAGATGGTATTCACCGCATGTTCGCTTGTGTGGAATAGCAATTAGCGAAGTTCCATGTCGCTATCTTACTCCGTTGAAGTATGTCCCAATTGCAATAAGCCTTTTAGCCTTCCATCTGTTCTTCGGTTGTAGTGTCAGAAGAACAAACTGCCGTATTCAATTGCTCCATTATACTGTATCGTTGTGTAACCAAGCAATCTGAAGTCTTTCTATTCCACTCGCAGCGTCAGCCGTTGCGTTGATTCTGGCTATACGAAAGTGCTTCTCTTGTGGCGAGATAATCACTTTTCTCAGTCGTATAAAACTGCTAATATCTTTCGAACTAATCGGTTGAAATTGTTCTGCTTTTCTCTATTCCTTTATGAAGCACAGCACAATACAATTAGCTTATCGGTGACCGCTAACTGTTCGAAGCTAAACTTGTAGAAGCTTTCTAAGGTCCGTTTCAACTTCACCTAGTTTGACTTGGATCTCGTTAATATAGTGGCCTCGCCACGCGTTATAAAGACGATTCTTTTCACTGCTGTTCACTTCGACGTCTCACTATAATGAATGTATAAGAAAAGAACTTTCACAAATATACTTCGATGCTCTGAGAATGAGATCTCAGAATGATCAGAGAACGAAAGAGGCTCCTCTCTTCTGCGCAAGCCCTTTTATTAACTTCACGAGGGGCGTTACCATCCCTTCCAAAGCGTGATACTACGTCATCGCTAGAAGTTCTAACTTCGTTAATACATGACGGATTTTCAAAATTCAAAAACTGAAAATAAACTTCACCAAAATTCCAAATCAATGCTTCTACTGCACATGGATTTCCACAATTCTGCATTCCAAAAGTAATAAAAATACCATAGATTTAGCAATCTCCGTCTTCCTTTAAACTATCGTTGATTGGTTCATGCCTCTCCTCCAATAGCATAGTTTCTTCCTCAGCCGAATTCCTCGTTTCCTGCGACTGCGTCGTAAATCTTGGAACATTCTCGACTAAATGCTGACGTCACTGAGAATCTCAGCTCAAGTAGCTTGCTGGCATAACATTTACGTCATCCGTGCTTACGTCATGACTACCCACGTCATAACTATGACAGCCATAACTCTCCTTATAATTTCAAATATAGCCACCATGGTCTCTACATAATTCAATTACGGGGGCATTCTCCTCCCACCACGTTTTAAAAACAGTTGCAAATTGTTTTTAAACTCAATGTTACAAGTATCTCAACTCTCTTGAACACGAAATTGAATTATTACTGGCTTACTCTAGGATAGTATCTTTTTAAATATCCAGCATTGAACTTGCCGTAAACGACATTATTCTCATCATCGTAGAGTTCATAACAGTTGTTTCCATACGCGTTCGTAATCCTAAACGGCCCCAGGAACACTAATCCAAATTTGGGGTAGATTTTCTTGGACATATCAGACTTGACAGGTCTGCGTAATAATACAAGATTTCCAACTTGAAAGGGTGTACCAAAACGTTTTCCAGCTACTCTCTTCAATCGTTTCTCTGCTGCTTTCTGGAGTTGTTCCTTTGCCTTGTCAATCCTCTGCTGTCTTCCTATGTCGGGATCTCTTGGTATGTGGTTGAAAAGATTATCCCACGGCCTTTCTGGGTTTCTTCCTAGATGAAGTCGCATTGGCACTTCTCCTGTGCTCTCCTGCACTGTAGAGTTCAGACATTCCTCAATAAGGGGTACAAATCTCACCCAACCAGAATGATCATTTGGACAGAAAATTCGACAGAATTTCGAAAATTCAGCCATATATCTTTCTGAGGAATTCGATTCAGGGTAACGCACGCTTGAAAATAAGTGCTTAATGCCAAGCCTTTCCATATCCGCTGCAAATTCCACGGACGTAAACTGCGTTCCATGATCTCACAGTAGATATTCCGGTATACCAGCTTTAGGAAATAGAGCATTTTCCAGTCTGCTTACTACGTTCCTCGTGTTAGCTTTCTGCATGGGACTCATTGTAACAAATTTTGAGAAAACATCCACGGTCACCAACAGGTACTGGTTACCCTGGTATCCCTTCGGACAGGGGCCAAATATATCCGTCGCCATAAGTTCGTTTGGCTTAGAAGGAATCATCGCCTTCGGTTTTCCCTTTAGTAAAGCAGAAGCATACTTTGCTCTTTGACATTTGTCACAGGATCTAATGACCTTGGCAATGCTGGAACGCATGTTAGTCCAGATAAATCTCTCTTTAAGTGTATTAAGAGTCTTATCTAAACCGGCATGTCCAGTTGCGTGATGAGCTACCCACACTAAATTGACAACAAGTTTAGGTGGCACGACTATTCGGAGTTTTGTATGCGCAGGGTCAGCATACTTGCATACGATGTCTCCACTCAAGACAAAGTGTCGTGAATTTCTCCGTGTAGCTTCATAGTCAACATCTGTATTTTCCATGTAACCCTTGAGGAACCTGTACATTTTCCTTATTGGAGCGTGTCTCTTCTGTGACACACCGATTCGGGCTAACCTCCTAACGGTTTCTTCATCTTCTTGCTCCAATTGTACATGGTGTATCTGCACATTTTTAATAGGGTTACGTGATAGAGCATCAGCCAGTAAGTTATCTTTCCCAGGCTGGTGGACGATAGTAGCGTTAAACTGTTGGGTGAACAAAGCCCAACGTGTCAATCTATCACTAGACATGTCAGTTTGCAACATAAACTGTAGTGCTTTATGGTCAGTAATAATGATGACCTTATGTCCCAGCAGGATTTTCTTCCAGGCTTGTAAAGCTGTCACAAAAGCTAACGCTTCAAGCTCTGTCGTGAAGTAGTTTTCCTCGTGCTTTTTCAACTTCCGACTAGTGAACGCAATGTAGTGCTTGTTGCCTGCCTCGTCTTTCTGGTATAAGACTGCACTAATGCCTATTCTTGATGCATCAGACTCAATATAGAACACCTTCTCAAAGTCTGGGTACTCCAGTTTCACATTATTTCTGAGCATTTCTTTTGCTTTCTCAAAAGCCTCGTCTGCAGCGGTACTCCATTTCCATCTGTTGTTCTTCTTGAGTAAGTCATAGAGAGGAGCCATAATTTCCGAGTATCTTGGACAGTGGCTGCTAATAAATTGGCATGCACCTACAAATTCTCTGACTTGTTTCACCTTAGTTGGCTTTGGAAATCTCGTGATCGCATCTACTTTTTTTCATGTTTGGATGATATCCATCTTTATCAATAGTATGCCCCAAATAATTTATCTCCTTCTTCAAAAATTGACATTTTCCAAAGTTCACCTTGATGTTGGCCTCCCTTAAATTCTCGAACAACTTTCTCAAGTGCACTAAATGTTCTGTGGCGCTGGGTGAAGATACGATTAAGTCGTCAATGTAGCAGATTACATTTTCTTTCACTTCGTCAGTGAGCTTACTATCAAGTGCTCGAATAAGTGCTGGTCCACTGTTAACCATTCCAAAAGGCATTCTGGCAAAGACCCATGACGTCTGGTCAAATAGGAATCCAGTGTACTGCATACTATCCTCTTCTAATTGAACTTGATAAAAAGAAGACGTCAAGTCGAGAACGCTGAAACATGCTCTCCCTTTGAATTTCCGAAGCAGATCTCTAATCTTGGGTGGTCTGTCATTTTCTGGAAGAATCTTCAAGTTGATGGTCCTGGCATCGAGACAAAGACGTATCTGACCATTACTTTTCTTTACTACTGTGATGGGGTTTATATAAGACGACGCCTGTTTTCTAATAATTCCGTCTACCTCCATTTTTCTGATTAACCCTCGTACTTCTTGATAGTATTTCTCAGGAATGGGGTATATTCTCTTCTGGTAAGGGGTTTCATCTGTCAGCCTTATCTTGTACTTATAATCCTTAATCAATCCAGGCTTTTCATCGAAAATATCTTGGAATTCCTTTATCAGATCCTCAAATTCCCCCTGAATTTCTTCAAATCCTTCAGTTTTTCTACTGGGTATTTCTTCTAAATTTTCCACTTCATTAATTATTGTATTCAAAATTTCTTCCCTAAGGTCTATTTCCAGACTGTTTTTCACGTCCTGTTCTTCTATCTCTTCTGTGATTATGTACCCATCATTAAAGCTAATACTTCTGTTCTTCATGTCAATAATAGCTCCGACCTTCGATATAAAATCGATTCCAAGCACCATATCAAAATTGATCTTGCTCACCACAATGAAGATCTGTTCATAATTCCTTCCATTGATCTCAAAGTTCAATAACACTTGAATCTTGCATTTCACTGCCTTATCTTGGAATATCCCTCTCACTTTGACGGTAGAAACAGGTAGAACTGTCATGTTCTCTCCTCTTAGCAGACTTTGATAACATTCCTCTGAAATGATGGAAATAATAGCACCAGTGTCCATCAGGGCTTTGTACTGCTGTCCATCTATCCGTACAGCAATAATAGGTAAGGCACATGGTCTTTCCTCTTTAACAATACCCCTCTCTTCTAGTAAATCTTCATCGGTAACTTCGTATATCTCATTAATCGTAATCAGGTGTGGTGTGGCAATGTATTTACAGGTTCTCACTGACGTTGAGAAATCGGCGTTTTTTTTTTGTGTTACCGACCTCAAAATTCTGCTGGCTCGTAGAAGGCCCAGGATCGATTACAACATCCTGCCTTTTCTTTTGATTGTCAGCTTCTTTATCCCTTAATTCTTTTAAGTATTGCTGGCTTTCCTTCTCTCTTTGCTGATACTGATCAGGTGTCATAACCTGACTTTGAGTATTCTGGTTTCTATTTTGGTTTTGGTTATTCCTATTATAGTTACGGTTATACCCATTATTGTTGTAATATCTGCCTCTTCCATTGTAGTTTCCTCGGTTGTAGTTCCAACCTCTTCTCTGTTGATACGGTCGGTAACCTTGTGATCTGTAATTTCTAAACTGATTATTCCTGTGAGGACCTACATTGTCATTTTTCTCCTCCTCTGGTTTGTCAGTTTGTTGGACTTGGTCCATGTATACCGTATTGATTTCTTTAAATTCCTGCCTTTGACCTTTCTGGACTACGTTAGGCATTGGACTTGTGTAGTCTAACCTTCTTAGTAATTCATCCATGCTGGATAAATCCCTGATGTTGGACGAAATTATAAGTCTCCTCACCTCAACTGGCAGCATACGAGAAATCGCATCTATTAGTTGCTCCGTGGACAATGGGGGTTGCAAAAATCTCAAGCGGGACAACTGACTCGTAAAGAAATCAGCGTACCTCGTTGGAAGAGTACCTGAGTATTTTCTTGAATACACCTCGGCTCTTAACGAATTCTGCGCTTCTATAGACCAAAATCGTTTGATTAAGGCCTCTGCAAACTCGTCAAAGTTACTGAATGTGTATCTAAATGCGCGAAACCATTCAAGGGGTCCTCCAATCAGATATCTCTCTACTATCTTCATCTCTCTCTCTCTCTGGGAATGTGAGCTTCGATGAAATAATCTTTAAGATTCCTTACATACTCTATAGGTGTCAAACTATCAGTGTTACTGAATTTTTGTGGTTTGTCTTCGAAATTCCTAATGACCGTCACGTTCCTCGGATATGAATCCGGATAGTTTTTCCCACTATCTCGATAATTCCACTCAGGTTCCATGTTCCTTTCGTCATCCTCCTCTCTGAATCTGGATACGCGTTCTTCAGGAGTCACGTCTCTTTCTTCTGGCTCTAGGTTATGTCTTCTAGCATAATTCCTATTCAATTCGCAAGCTAAGCCTTCTGTATCCTTGTCGGTGATTTCTGTTAAGACTTTCTTGATAATCTCTTCTTTGTAGTCCTGCATTAAACTAGCCTCTCCTAACTTCAAATTTTTCAGTTTACTCGTCGTTTCATTTACATCCGAGACAACTTTATGAATTTGATCCTCTAATGTAGATTTTAAAGTTTGCATATCCTGATCTAGTTGTGTTCTATCGTCAACTTGTTTTTCGGATAACGAATTTATCCTGACGCTTAAATCTTTCCTAATCTGTACTACTTCATTGTTAATTTCTATCTGCGTACTGGCAAGTTTTCTTTCAATCCTTTCCTGAATTTGGGTTACATGTTCCCCACTTGACTTATTCCACTCGTCTTTCCATACCGCTACGTTTGCTGTTAACATTTCGGCTATGTCTACTTCGATATCCTCTTTTAATACTCTATTGTGGTCTAATACCTGTGTTCTCATGACCTCTACATCATACTTCAACTCTGCTAAAGACGTTGTTGTTCTAACTGATTCATCGACTAACCTAGTCGCTAATGCAGTTATATTACGCGTACAAAGAGTTTTTGAGTTTTCGATTTCTTCCCTGACTTTATTTACGTCAGTTTGGACTTTAGTAATATCTACGAAAACTGTGTTGACCTCTACCTGAATCTTAGTTACGTCACTTTGCACCTCAGTTATATCCGCATGAATGTTATTAATGTCTACCTGAACATTGGATACATCAGTTCTAGCTTTTTGAATTTCTTTTTGGACTTCCTCGACCTTGTCTTGGACAGTCGCTACATCGTTTTTGACAACAACTACTTCGGCTCTAGCACAAGAAATATCCCCTCGGACATTAGCTACATCTAGATTTAACATTGTAAGGTCTCTCTGTACCTTAGACACATCCTTTTTAACATCATCAACACTTTTATGTACATTAGATACATCTGTGCGGATGTCACTTACAGTACTCTCAATTCCTTGGGTATTAATCTGTAAACGCGACATATTATCCTCCAAATTAGCAGCACTAGTTAGAATACCCTTCAAACTTTCATCCATACTAGCTTTCAAATTACTAGCATTCTCCTCCATTCTTGCATTCAAATTAGCAGACAAATTACTAGTATTCTCCTCCATTCTACTAGTATTCCTAGCTTCCATCTCCTTCATACTACTATTCAAATTACTAGCATTCTCCTCCATCATCTGCTTCATGTTAGCAGACATCTCCTCTAACATTTTCTTCAAACTTTCATCTGCCATTACAATATTATTCAAAATGGATTGCTGTAGGGACACACATCAAAAGAGCAAAATAACAACATTTGAGCAACACTTTTCACCATATATAATTTTGATCAATTTTCTGTCTTAAATCTAACTTATAACTACCTTATAATTAACCTTCGACGATACTTCATGTTGAAACAAACTCAAGCACATGTTCAAATTTCCCTGGCTCATTTTAAAATATCCTAACACCAATAATTTACATTTACAATCCAAATAATTTAATTTTATCTTTAACATGACTAAAATGTCATAAGCCGGTCAAATAAAATAAGATTCCAGATTATAGGCGATTTTTCTAAGTTTCCTGCCCATTTAACCTTTCTCAAGTTGTATAAGATCTGATCTTTTCTGAGTGTAATTTTCCTAATACAATACAACATTTAATTCCTATATAATCACACTCTTAAATACTACAATTGGCCTAGACATCTAACAAAGAATCAACCTCTTTATTTGAGTCTAATCGAACCTCACGTTTTAGGTTTGCCACTCTTTCTGGCGTTCAACCTGGTAATCCAGTTTTGTTGAATCGAGCCCCAACGTTTTAGGTGCGCCAATCTTTCTGTTGACTCAGCCCCACGCTCTTGGGTCGCCAATCATTCTATTGTTCAACCTGGTAATCCATTGTTGTTGAACAAGCCCCACACGTTGACGGCGCCAATCTTTCTGTCCCCGTTTACCTGGATAGTAGGCTGTCAGATATCCGCCCCCTCAATCGGATTGCCAATTATAAATTGCACCGGCATAGCTACATCAATGAAAATGGCACTGACAGATACTATCGAGATAAGAGCACAGAAGTTCACAGGAAATCATTGTGGAACACACCAAAATAGACGGGGGTTCATACTTACCGTTACTTACCTCTTAATTATCTCGGGGTTTGAGTTGACAACAGGATCACTAAAAGTCTGTTCACACAATAACCTCCACCATGACATTTAAAAATGAGCCAAGACGAAGACGAGAACTTTGAACTGTACAAAAGCTTTATTTCTAATAAAGGGTATGATTTTACTAACACAACAAAATCAACGTGGCTATCAGAAGCCCAAGTCAATCTGACTACGTCCTCAGTAGGACATGCAAAAATTATCATACAACATGATATAAAACATTTTAGCTCCCAAGAGCTCCAAATAACGTAATATTCATAACACTATTGGATTGGAAAAGGACATTAGGGTGTGACATATATAGAGCATTTGGTTTCCTTTTAATAAACATGAGAATGGTATTTATAGTCGCAAGGCCGGAGTGTGTACGACCTCACTCTGATAACCAGGTGTTGGCCCAGCTGCGAGCTACCTTCCAACCTGTTGCATCCTGGTCAAATGCACTCCCTTCTCACGTGCTAAGTTACGTAACATACAGCTTGCTCTCTCAAGCTTTTAAATGTCTACAAGACGACTCACATTAATATTTACGCAAATCTTTCAAGTACTTTGCTCACATCCTATTGGATCATTATGTTAATTCCCTAAATTTGTTAACTTCAATCCAAATGTTTAATTGGCTCTTAAATGTTTATAACAAAATCACATAAATTATTTATAACAATTAGAAATTGTTTATAATGTTTGTCAAAGACAATAAAAATATTATATACACGCCTTTAACATCACTCTCGTTCCATATTATTTTCAAAAATATTCACAGCAATTATTTACAATATTAACATTTAAATTGTTTAAATTATTAATTTAATAAATACATTGACCACATGTCCATTCGGTTGGTAATTTTCATAATCGTGATTTATATAATCGACCAATGAAGGTTAGTTATACATGTTAATGTCACAATCTGGTTTAATAAAGGTTTTAATAATGATTTGTGACGGCAACCTTCATTCAAAATCTTATCTCAAATTCTTTCAAAACTCGTGTTAATTATAACAGTAAATCACTTGATTTATTTTCAACGAACTATGACAATCTTACTCCAGCGGAAAATCCTTCGCTAACAAGTTAATGCACAATCTGCATTAAAAATATGCCCAAAATCATCATATATTAATCTATATGGCATTCAACTTTCACATAACTTCCACAAATAATTCTTTAACATTTATTCCTGTGGGAACTTCCTTCATATTCAAGGGCATTATATCTCAGCGACTTTCAACACGCGCTGCACTAGCGATTATACATTCATAGTTCCACTTAAAAAAAATTATAATCATTAATTGTTTCAAAACTGTTTTTCTATTTAACCTTCGTGGATTTCATTCATGAACCGAAATGAAGTCAAAACTTGCCAATCACAAACAAATTTAATAGTGAATACGCTTATATACGCCTGTCTGGTCTATCAAAATTTAAGATTAACATCTTAAAAGAAATTGTAGTATGAAAATACTATCTTCAAATAAAGTGCGACTAAAATGCAAAGTAGTCGAATAGAATCCAATTAGACTGGGGAATGCAAACATCGTTATATAAATCTCTAATTGAGAAAAAACTCCTAACAAAAGTACTTGACTTTAATGCAATCAATAATTCAATATTAAAGTTACTCTTTCACAAAAGTGTCTATAATGCAATATTCATTCATAACTGACGATAAATGTCTGTGTTGCAATCAATACAAATAACGACTAGTATTTCCAAGATCGTCGACAACGTAAGAGATTTTAACGCTCTAAAATCATTTAAATGTTCTTCCTTCTTGATGATGACAGAAAATTGGTCAAAGTAATTAAACTGGGGTAGAATTACTTTAATAAAATGACTCGCTGTCTGAATTTAAATCTGCCATTAAAAATCATTAACTTACAGTCAAATCGTGACTACAAAAATATTAATTACTGAAAAATTCTAAATATCAGTCTCAACTGATTCAAAATCGTTAACTATGCCCATGACATAACAATGTCTTAATAAATCGTCGAAAAATGCAAAACTCATCAAGGTGTACTGAGAATAAGAATCTCAACAAGAAAATAGGGCAAAAATAACATGAGGATAAAAATATGGGAAAAATGGTTGCTCAAACATCATTAGTAAACTCAAATACAATAAACGTTCACGACTACCTTATCTGCCGATTGACGTTCCAGAGGAAAATTCCCCAAAGAAGACTGCTGATGGATCCATTTCACCACGTTAAAGTTGAGCTCCATCCTCGAAATAGGAAATAGCACCCTCGGAGAATCGAACTGCTTCCTTCTCCGTGAATCGCTCTGCTCCTCGAAGACGAATAGACATCCTTCCGGCAATAATCTTCTTTTTGAGTCGGGATATCCCTGACCTCTCTTGAAAAATTCCCTGAAGTTCCAGTAGACAATCGCCATGAAGTTTTGTAGAAATTTCCGAAGAAATTATTCATATTCAGAGTATGAACTTGTTTCTATGGCTGTTCGATGGTATTCAGCCGTTAATTACGAAACATGGGTGTAGATGGTATTCACCGCATGTTCGCTTGTGTGGAATAGCAATTAGCGAAGTTCCATGTCGCTATCTTACTCCGTTGAAGTATGTCCCAATTGCAATAAGCCTTTTAGCCTTCCATCTGTTCTTCGGTTGTAGTGTCAGAAGAACAAACTGCCGTATTCAATTGCTCCATTATACTGTATCGTTGTGTAACCAAGCAATCTGAAGTCTTTCTATTCCACTCGCAGCGTCAGCCGTTGCGTTGATTCTGGCTATACGAAAGTGCTTCTCTTGTGGCGAGATAATCACTGTTCTCAGTCGTATAAAACTGCTAATATCTTTCGAACTAATCGGTTGAAATTGTTCTGCTTTTCTCTATTCCTTTATGAAGCACAGCACAATACAATTAGCTTATCGGTGACCGCTAACTGTTCGAAGCTAAACTTGTAGAAGCTTTCTAAGGTCCGTTTCAACTTCACCTAGTTTGACTTGGATCTCGTTAATATAGTGGCCTCGCCACGCGTTATAAAGACGATTCTTTTCACTGCTGTTCACTTCGACGTCTCACTATAATGAATGTATAAGAAAAGAACTTTCACAAATATACTTCGATGCTCTGAGAATGAGATCTCAGAATGATCAGAGAACGAAAGAGGCTCCTCTCTTCTGCGCAAGCCCTTTTATTAACTTCACGAGGGGCGTTACCATCCCTTCCAAAGCGTGATACTACGTCATCGCTAGAAGTTCTAACTTCGTTAATACATGACGGATTTTCAAAATTCAAAAACTGAAAATAAATTTCACCAAAATTCCAAATCAATGCTTCTACTGCACATGGATTTCCACAATTCTGCATTCCAAAAGTAATAAAAATACCATAGATTTAGCAATCTCCGTCTTCCTTTAAACTATCGTTGATTGGTTCATGCCTCTCCTCCAATAGCATAGTTTCTTCCTCAGCCGAATTCCTCGTTTCCTGCGACTGCGTCGTAAATCTTGGAACATTCTCGACTAAATGCTGACGTCACTGAGAATCTCAGCTCAAGTAGCTTGCTGGCATAACATTTACGTCATCCGTGCTTACGTCATGACTACCCACGTCATAACTATGACAGCCATAACTCTCCTTATAATTTCAAATATAGCCACCATGGTCTCTACATAATTCAATTACGGGGGCAGTAACAAAGGGCCTAAATGCAGGGAATGGAGTGGACTGTCCGAAATGTGATGCTGACAGTGTTACTCGCAGGGTTCCAAAGGGTAAGTATACAAATTTTGGTCCAGATCGGTGAAACGGTGTAGATTTGTGAATAAAAGCAGGGAATGGAGTGGTCTGTCCGAAATTTCATGCAGACAATGTACCTCGTAGGGTTCTAAAGGGTAAGTATACACATTCTGGTTAGATTGGTGAAACGGTAATGATTTGAGCCGAAGGGCCTAAATGCAGGGAATGGAGTGGTCTGTCCGGAATTTCATGTAAACAGTGTTACTCGCAGGGTTCCAAAGGGTAAGTATACACATTTTGGTTCAGATCGGTGAAACGGTGTAGATTTATGTCAAAGGGCCTAAATGCAGGGAATTGAGTGGTCTGTCCGAAATTTAAAGTGGACAGTGTTACCCGCAGTGTTCCAAAGGGTGTGTATTCAAATTTTGGTTCAGATCTGTGAAACGGTGTAGATTTATGCCAAAGGGCCTAAATGCAGGGAATGGAGTGGTCTGTCCGAAATTTCATGTAGACTGTGTTACTAGCAGGGTTCCAAAGGGTAAGTATACAAATTTTGGTTCAGATCGGTGAAACGGTGTAGATTTGTGCCAAAGGGCCTAAATGCAGGGAATGGACCGGTCTGTCATAAATTTCATGCAGACAGTGTTACTCGCAGGGTTCCAAAGTGTATGTATACACATTTTGGTTCTGATCGGTGAAACGGTGTAGATTTGTGCCAAAGGGCCTAAATGCAGGGAATTGAGTGGTCTGTCCGAAATTTAACATAGCCTAAACTATTCCTTTTGAATCTGGCTATCACATAAAAAAGAATTTTTCGAATCCGACTGGTAGTTCCAGAGATTAGCGCGTTTAAACACAAAAACACACAAACACTCAAACTCTTCAGCTTTATTATATTAGTATAGATATATGTGACAGGTGGTCATATACACCAGAATTTATTTTCAAAATTAATGTATAGCAATGTTAAATTTTCCTGTTGTATTATCATGATCATACTAACAGATTTTTAAGCTCATTTTGCGTTAATTCAATATGAATTGTTTATAAGAATTTAATTGTTATTATTTACTTAGAATCATCTATTTCCCAAATTTGTTGAATAAATTTCATGAATCTACTAAAGAAACAATCTACATTGTATGGAGAATGTTCTCTAACTCTTTTTTGTTAGATTGGTCACAAGTTAGGGGTTTAAAACCATATGAACATGTAAGTTTCTTCAAATATTTTTTAACAAAGACATTTTCATTTTAGCCTACCCTTTTCTTAGTGTTCGGAGACATAGACACATGTGTTGGCTTTAATTAAAAATAACAATCATGTAAATACCTTTTCTGTGATAAAAGGTAAAGCCCTTTCAATGACTTCAAATGTTTGAAAATGATTTAATGAGTAAATCGCATTTAATGTTTACTTAGAATATTTAGAAGCCCAACCCAGTTGCATTGATTCAGCATGCACTATATGAACACCATTAGAATTACAACACTCAGAACAGGCTGGCATAGCCAATAACGTTTGTAGAGATTGTAAATGAAATAATATTAAATAACTGTTGTAATCCCTGCAAATTTCGTCGCTAAATTTGTCAGCCTATAATTTTCTGTATGAAGCACTTAGGTTATGTTGTTGTTGGTAACTTGTAGTTTCACTGCTGGCACTCATCTTTTCATAGTTCTGATTATTTACTTCAGTGGAATATTGATTACAACGGAATTTCCTTCTCCTTTCACTCCGTTTCTTGATATGGAGCCCATTATAGCAACAAATACCCACCATTATCCTTCACTGACACGCAAAAAGTTTCGAATGTTTTTATTTCACAAAACACAGGCAGGTGTCACATTCTGGTGGGATGCTCATGTTCTAATATGAAACAAGTGAAGATCAAAACGCTACATGCTGGGAACCAGCTGGAATTAAAACGTAGGTCTGGATCGGCTGGATAGGAATGACAGCTGTCAGTCAGAACAGTTACGCTCTCGCGATGTAACTTATTTATTTAGGCATGAAATATTAATGGTTATATTTATAAACCAGACATTTTCTAAAACTAGGAGAAATTTCCTACAAACTGGAATACAAATTTAGAAATTATGAAATTTGTATATAACCTTGCAAATGTCAAAAACATGTTGGTAACACCCTCAAAATAACAGACAACTCTGAACTAATTTGATTATCCACTGCAATCAGCTATTACTACTACTACTAAAAATAAAAATAAAAATAAAAATAAAAATAAAAATAAAAATAAAAATAAAAATAAAAATAAAAATAAAAATAAAAATAAAAATAAAAATAAAAATAAAAATAAAAATAAAAATAAAAATAAAAATAAAAATAAAAATAAAAATAAAAATAAAAATAAAAATAAAAATAAAAATAAAAATAAAAATAAAAATAAAAATAAAAATAAAAATAAAAATAAAAATAAAAATAAAAATAAAAATAAAAATAAAAATAAAAATAAAAATAAAAATAAAAATAAAAATAAAAATAAAAATAAAAATAAAAATAAAAATAAAAATAAAAATAAAAATAAAAATAAAAATAAAAATAAAAATAAAAATAAAAATAAAAATAACAAGAAGTTCCGTGAAGAACTATACAGCCTACTTTTCATGCCAATGATTACTCTACAGTATATGAACCTATCTAGAATAATGTCGAAATTAAGTTGGTAATATCGAAATATCAAATTAGTTCAAAATATACCTGGTATAATGTAGCCTAATAGCCTACAGTTGGCAGCCCTGGTGACTGAATATATTCTTAGTTCCACCTCTTAAGGTACAGAATACAAAATTGGGTTGAAGTCCAATGGACGTTACATGCAGTTAGACACTGGATCTCTCAGCACGCGTAAAAGCATGTTGCCAACAATATCATGCGTGTGCTGGTCAGAAATAATCTGAATTATTATGGTATCTTGTTGTGCCAATTTTGGATGAAATCCATTTGTTATTATAGAAGTTACATGTATTTTAAAATTGGACATATCAGCAGGCATAGAATCATGTTGGCAGCACTGCCTTGTATTAATTACTCCAAATTAATCTAGAATGTCAGGTGCTATACGTGTGCAAAGTATAGAGCTGTTGGTTGCATACCTTCTGATATATTGATATTAGGGTAAAAAGAATATAGACAGCATTTATTAACAGTTGGCAGCCGTGATTGCTCTTAACAATACTTATAGTCATATCTGTTATGGTACACATAGCACATACGAAATTTGGTTGAAATCGAACTGATAGTATAGAAGTTACATGTATTTAAAAATTGTACTATCAGCAGGCTAATAATCATGTTGGTAGAACTGACGTATATAAGTTACTCCAAATTAATCTAAAATGTCAGAATATACGAGTGCATAGTTTAAAGCTGTTGGCTTGCATACTTTCTGATATATTGGTATTTGGATTTTAAAAAAATAGAGAGATCAATTATTAACAGTTGGCAGCCCTGGTGGCTCTTAAGAATACGCTCAGTCATATCTGTTTATGTACAGATATTACATACAAAATTTGGTTGAAATCCAATTGATAGTGTAGAAGTTATATGCATTTAAACATTGGACCTATCAGAAGGCTTAAAATTATTTTGGCAACACTGTCATGGTTGGCCTCCTGGAAATTAAACTGAAATAGTATTATCTACATGTGTGCCAATTTTGGAATAGCTCCCATGCATACCTTGCAAGATATCCAACATGGAGCTCAAATTTCTAGTGCGTTTTTTCAGCAGTTGGTAGCACTGACATCATTTTCAAATATGGACGTGATTTATTCCGGTGCACATATTTACTCATACTAAATTTGGTTTTGATTGCTGCAGCCGTTTAGGAGTTGATAGGGGGGGGGACACACACAGCCAGACAGACAGACAGACAGACACACATTTTCCCGGATCGATCTCATAAGTCTACTTTTTCCTCATTTTTGCAAAATGTGAAAAGTAGGCTAAAAATAACAAATATTTATAATGTGAAACTGGAAGCCACACTCTGCAGTGTTACGTGCTGCAGCAAAATTTTAACCACGGTCTGTGGCTTATGGGTACGTATTGAAACACCTGTCTGCAAGATCCTGGGTTCACATCACGACCCTGGCAAGTTATTTAATTTTGATCCGAGGACTGAAAAGTGGTACACTCAACCCCATTGAAATAAATAAGAACTTGTGGGTTGGATTCCCTCTCCAGACATCCTAGCAGTAGTTTTAGAGTTTTCCCACTTCTACTCCTGGCAAACTCTGGTACATTACGTAACTTATGTCTGCGGTCATACTAACATATGTTGTCTGACTTATTCCATGCACAACTAAGTATATGGTACGGATAACGAACATTTGTCAATGTACTAAATGAAACAACTACAGCAACAGCAAAATTTAAACGCAGGTTATATCTTAGTCAAGCAATAACAATAGCCAAGCTAGATTCGCCATGATATCGAGCACTAGCAAATAAAGATGTTCCATTCATAAACAAATAATTGATTCTAGAAAGGAGTGTAATTGGTTAGAGACCCAGGGGAGCCAATTAGTGGCAACTGAGAGAGAAATGAAAGGAGGGAATCATTCATCTTTTATTGAACTTCTAGCACTCAAGGTGGGATTGCATGACCAGTGTCAGTTACTGATGAGAGATCCATCTGGAGAGTGCTTACTCCCAAGGTAATAAATTGGAGCCCAAGATGAAAAGAACTGAGAGGTGGATTATTGAATTACAGCAAGCCAAGTGGGCATGCTAAATTTAGAAGAATCTCTTCTTCTCCAAGCCGGAGTCTCTTGATAGACATAAATTCCTGCTAACAAGAAATTTATGTCGTTGACACGATATAATACTTGTTGTTGCTGAGTCATCCTTCCCGCGTACTTAAGTGCATGATATTTGTCTGATAACCTGTCTAATTGCAGTGAATGTAGTAGTAGGCTTAATTGTAATTATTAGAGTCTAGAATTGGAATAGGTGCCACAGGATTTGAAATATTGCACCATACTGGTATTCATTTGCAGTGACAATTGAAAAGTACCTGGAGAAAAAACACACTCAGGATGGCCACTGTCAGATGGCTCAATATGTATTTAGAGCACTTTACAACTTATTTTACGTACATGAAATTTATTTAGAATGTGCTGAGAGAGAGAAATATGTCCCCAAAATACAAATTTAGGGATTTATGAAGTAATTAATTTCCAGTGAAGAAATTTCCTTTACATGCCGTGATGGCAATTATCGTATCTGGCATATTGAACGCAACGTTTATTCCACTTATGGCAACATATCAATGAAGTGCTTCAGAAGTGATGACGTTCCAACAGCTAGCCAGTTGATGTTTAAGGTGACAGGAAGAATGTCAAGTAATTTTATTAACCTCAGTGAAGACCATTTATTAGTTTCATAAAATGTACCAGCTGCTCAAAGTTATAGGTGACTCTAAACTATTATTTAAAAATAAATTAATACATTTGATTTTTTCGTGAGCAGCAAATCTTTCCTAACCTTCTATGATTCCTGTTCCATCTGAAAATATTGATTTATAATCGGTAGTTGTGCTCTTGCTAGCCTTCAGACATCAACTGCAATGATAACAAATAAGGGTTGCAAGTTGAAAACAGGTAATACCAATGCTCTTCATGATGAACCATTGCTCAACGTAACAAGACCATATACCTTGTATTAATTGTATTATTGACATTTGCCTATTGCACGTTAAAGAAACACATAGGCCTAACCAAAATATTATTTTCCCCTGTAACTTGAAAGTACGGTACCGTAGTCTTAAATGTTACGTATATGGACTAAATTTACATGTACCTGGCCCAAAATAAATCATGCTTCTATAGAAAACCAGCAACAAATGACTTTATCCAAAGATAGAAAAATCCCTCGTTTTCAAAAAGGAAGAGATGTAAACCAGCAAAATTTTCTAATGATTCTGTTAAAAATGAAGTTCCTAAAAGACAATTTTTACTTTCAGTTTTTTGTTTAGTTTTGTGCAGCACAGAATGTACCCTAAGGCAATACAATGACTTATTGATGAGCATTCACCCACCCAAACCATAACGATCCAAGGAAAAATATGTCAACTCCAAAAATATTAACACAAAGTAATACTAGCCATTAAGGGACAGTCTGACTGACGAAAGATGCTGGCTTGAATTCAACATCGTTTCCTTGAAGGGGGACTGCTCCTTTTTGTCTTTCGGTGCTTGATTATTGGGACATTTGCATACCACTCAGTAGTATCACATACATATGTTAAATCGTGCAACACGGCCACGAGGGCACCTGCAGCAAGTCCGGATATCATAGGTTAAAATCCCGGCGCAGACAGCTGATATCCTTAGTGTGTTTTTTTCCACGGATTTTTCCTCACTCCCTCCAGGTATATGTCGGGATAATACCCTTCTTCAATTCCCGGGGCACCTACCTCATCCCTGTCCCTGATACAGTTACACCCGCTACTACAGTCATCATAGCAAGACCGGTTATCAGACAAGTTCCACAAATAGCCAACTACACGGGGTGCATGATCAATATATCCCAAGCCCCTGAAATATATGAACAACCACAATAATACTTTTACATTTTTACCCCTGGCACTACAGCCTACCAAGTGACCGCTGCCCAGCCATTTGGCCTGCAGATATTGGGGTGACGCGTGGTCAGCGCATCGGGTCCCCTCGGCCGTTCATCTTGGTTTACGTGACCGGAGTGCTTCCTCACTGTCCGACAGCTACTCAATTGTCCTCACGAGGCTGAGTGCACCCCGTTCCAGCCCTCACATCAGTTTCTTAAATCCCTGACGGAGCCGGGAATCAAACCCGGGGCCTTCGGGTGAGAGGCAGGCAAGCTACCCCAATACCACGGGGCCGGCAACCACAACAATAACAACAACAAAAACGATCTGAGTTAAAATAATTAACATTGAATTCCATACGGGGTTAATGTGAAGGGAAAGTTGCTTCCTTACCTCGCATTGATTTCACTCCATATGATTAATTTTCTTATTTTATGTACAACGAAGGCCATCAAAATGCCAGAAAAAAAAATCTTGAAGAAAGTAGGGCAATTGGAGAACACGGACTGGTTGCTTTATCGCAGTATTCACATATTTAAGACATAGAAGAACAAAGCCACCAGGAATAAAAACGTCAGAGATTGTAGGATGATTTGACCTGGACAAAACAATGTTTTGAGAATTTTCCCAATTCGCCTTATTAAATGCCCTGCGATTCTTATCGTTCCAATCTGCATCATTATGGGGAATGATAACGTGCAAATAACAACTTAGCTCTGTCAAATTTTAATGAGGATGAAAGCTCAGTTAGCAATGACCTACTTTCTTGCCAGTGCTCCTCTTTGTCAGAACCATTAATAACCTCTTTTGCTTGCACCCATTTATTAAGCTACAGTAAATGTGGGAGGATCATTTACAGCGGCAAATTGGGGCATTTCGAACACAAAGGACTATGTAGTGTTAATTGGCGGTCATATAATGTGGGACATAGAAAGCAGAAACCTACAAAAATAATTGAACAATATTAATATTTCAACAAGCCTCCGTGGCTTAGGCGGCAGCACGCCGGCCTCTCACCGCTGGGTCCGTGGTTCAAATCCCGGTCACTCCATGTGAGATCTGTGCTGGACAAAACGGAGGCTGACAGGTTTTTCTCCGGGTACTCCGGTTTTCCCTGTCAAAATTTCATTCCAGCAACACTCTCCACTATCATTTCATTTCATCTGTCATTCATTTAATCATTGCCCCAGAGGAGTGCGTCAGGCCTCGGCAGCCGGCACAGTCCATATCCTCGCCGCTAGATGGGGGCTTCATTCATTCCATTCCTGACCCGGTCGGAGACTGGAAGCAGGCTGTGGATTTTCATTTTCATTAATATTTCAAAATGACTTAACTGAGGCCGATGACATTGAAGAATAAATATCTCTTGAATGAAAATCTTTGCACCTATAATACCGCGTCAGGCTGACCAGTAGAATGAGAATATAACACTGGTCAACAGTGATTTTGGTCCGGGGCTTTTTAAGCTGATTCTGTATGAATTTCAAGCCCTGAATTCAAATATGCCATTAGTTTTTGCCTAGCAGCTCTAGTTTCTGAGATATGACATTTTTGTGAAATATACATTACACTATCGCATCGTAATAAGAAACTAAACACGGAATTTTCATTATTATATTATACAAAAACTTCGGAAGCTTCTTTTCCGTGACATTCTTGAATGTATTTTGGAACAGTCCCTTTTTAGGCTCCAGCAGTAATCTGCCATCATGTGTATGTCCCATCTTTCTAGATAGCGGTCCTGTACAGTTTTAATATCCTGGTGAAATCGTTCACCTTGTTCCTTGTTCCTCACTTTTTTCTGCTAAATTTTCAGGAAAACGGTCTAAGTGTCTGTGTAAATAGTGCACCTTAATACTCATGTTGGACCCAAGAGATTTGAAACTGTTAAGCATCTCGTTTACCAGTTCAACATAAATTTCAGCTTTGCGTTTGCCTAGAAAATGTTTTACAACTGACACAAATGAAGTCCAGCTTTTAGCTCAGATTCATTCATCGAATTTACGAAGTCAGGATCTTATTAGTGGGTCATCAAATATCCCTGCTTTAAGTTTTTCCATACTCAAGTGAGGCATTTTATTTCCTATAAATGCAAAGCATGATCCGTTCTTATCAAGGGCCTTCACAAACTGCTTCATAAGGCCCAGCTTGATATGCAGTGGAGGACGGATGTTTTTCTCTCGTTCAACATTTTTTTCCCCAACATCCATGCTTTCTCTCTTAGGCCACTCTTTTCTAAGCCAGTGCTGTGGTTTTTCCTCTGCTATCCCATAGGCACAGGAAGCAAGGATATCAGACTGTCGTTACGACACAATATACATGACCAAATCCTTGTATATTATGATTGAAATTTGCACAAAATGGAGTTAGAACTGCACATTTCGTGTAAAACTGCACACAAAAACAACACAGATCTAAAGAAATAGAGGTGATAGAGGAAAATTGATATCTAAAAAATAGAGCTGTTAGAGAAAAATTGATTTCATATTTAGATTCAGCGACCCAAGTATACCTAAAATCAGTTACACACTCCCCAGCACCAAAATTTTTTTGTAGGCCTGTGTAATAGTTCAAATGTACGATTCACTTAGGGCTATTTATTTTCGCACATTAAATTTACATTTAGGAACTGTTCATTGAGAAACTATATTGACGAGCTGCTGAGACGAATGGACAGCCTTAACCAAGAGACAAATTCAAGAGATTGACAAGGATCATTTTGAAAACAGGTGGGTTCAGCAATAAAACGAGATTTTCTTTTAAATACAGTATATTTCATATGAAGCCCTCATATTGGATTTTGATAATCTATACTAATATAATAAAGCTGAAGAGTTTGTGTGTTTGTGTGTTTGTGAGTTTAAACGCGCTAATGTCTGGAATACCGGTCCGATTCGAAAAATTCTTTTTTTATATGATAGCCAGATTCAAGAGGAATAGTTCAGGCTATGTAGCATTAGGCTACATCTCAGGTAACCTTAAAGATTGATTTTTGTTCAGTAAGTCGCTAGAACAAGCGCTCCCGAACTGCTCTATCCGCATGCGCTCGCATTATGGTTAGTGATACGTACACCGTTTCACCGATCTAAACCAAATTTTACATACTTACCCTTTGGTACCCGACGAGTAACACTGTGTGCTTGAAATTTCGGACCGACCACTCTATTCCCTGCATTAAGGCCCGTTATCACAAATTTACACCGTTTCACCGATCTCATCCAAAATTTGTATACTCATCCTTTGGAACCCTGCGAGAACAACAGTCTGCTTGAAATTTTGTACATACCACTCCATTTCCTGTATTTAGGCCCTTTGGCACAAATCTACACCGTTTGACCGATCTGAAACACATTTTGTATACTTACCCTTTGGAACCATGCGGTTGACACTGTCCACTTTAAATTAGGCCCTTTATCACAAATCTACACCGTTTCTCCTAATTGCACCAAGTTTTACATACACTTTGAAACCCTGCTGGTAACACTGTCCACTTGATATTTTGGACAACGCTCTCCATCCCCTTCATTAAAATAACAGACTAAATGAACTTGAAAACCACGTATTAAGGCCCTAGAAGCATTCATGCCCGTAGTGGTGTAACTATAAGAATATTTTAATAAGTCTATTGATGGCTGGCAATTCGGGCAGCATCACGTCGCCCCTACAAGTATTCTGGTGCAGAATTGTGAAAGTAGTTGCATCTTGCGCTGTTTATTAATTGCAGTCACGGGGATTAATTAGAGCGAAAAGATGTCTTAGGCCCCTTAAAACAGCTATCATTATGAACATATTATGCCTCTGTATAAGTGCAATGGCGTTTGTGCAGTACATTGAAGTTACCAGCTGCAATAAGCATTGGTGCTTTCAAATTTACCTTCATTTATTACGAACCTTATCATTGAGCGCTATGTGGCGATGACACTATTGCTACCTCAGTAGCTCGGGACAGCCGAAGTTTTCCAAAGTGTTCTGATTGTTTTCCTACGGAGCTATTGACACTATTGATCTCTACATTCCTAACAGCCATTGAGATATAGGCCCAAGGCAGTGTCTTTTAATTCACATACTCTTCTTTCTAATATATTTTTTTAAAATTGTTTGTAAATTACACGTGTCAGTGCTGTAGTTAGTAAATAGCCGTTTCCCTATTCATAATTATCATTATTATCATTACGGGAAAATTACCTGAATGTTACGTCCATTATACTGTACTACTTTTAACCACACTACAACAACCACCACCACCACTACCATCACAAAAAGTTATATTTTTAGCCTACTTTTCACATTTTGCAAAAATGAGGAAAAGTAGACTTATGAGATCGGGCAAATGTGTGTCTGTCTGTCTGTCCTTCTGTCTGTCTGTCTGTCTGTCTGGCTGTGTGTGTCCCCCCCCTATCAACTCCTAAACGGCTGCAGCAATCAAAACAAAATATGGTAGGAGTAAAGATCTATACCTGAATATCTCACGGCCATATTTGAAAATGATGTCAGTGCTACCAACTGCTGAAAAATCGCAATTGAAATTTGAGCTCCATGTTGGATATCTTGGTAGGTATAAAAGGGAGCTATTTCAAAATTGGCACACGTATGGATAATAATATTGTAGTTTAATTTCCAGGAGGCCATACATGGCAGTGTTGCCAAAATGATTATAAGCCCGCTGATAGGTCCAAATTTTCAATGCATATAACTTCTACACTATCAATTGGATATCAACCAAATTTCGTATGTGCTATGTGTACATAAACAGATATAACTGAGCGTATTCTTAAGAGCCAACAGGGCTGCCAACTGTTAATAAATGCTCTCAATGTTTTTTATCCAAATACCCATATATCAGAAAGTATGCCAGCTGACAGCTTTAAACTTTGCACACGTATAGTACCTGACATTCTGTATTAATTTGGAGTAACTTATATACGTCAGTGCTACCAACATGATTCTAAGCCTTCTGAGAAATCCAACTTTAAATACATGTAACTTCTATACTATTGTTACGGCTGTGAGTTTGTGTCATCGCTCGCCGCATGAGTCACAACTGCCCCAGGGCTGGGCTGTGCCCTGCCTCATGTATTGCGTGCGCCTTATGCAACAGGGCTACTAGGACAAAGGGATGATCCAGAATATTCGTGACTGAAACAGTGAGGAAATGTCGAGAAGCCGTGTGCCCTGGACGATTCTAGAATCCATTGAGTCGCCAGCCTGCTATATAAGCGGCTTCAACAGTGAGGGGACCGAGTTTTCTGTGGGTGTGTGTTCTTGAGCGAGTGCGACAGAAGTGTGGTGACGAAGTGCCGTGCGAGTTGCGAAATCCAGTGACAATGTTTCCCCAGCTTGTGGACAGCGAAATAGCCTGCAGCAAGTGATCGTAAGTAACTGGAGTCGGAATACATACGGGAGAGGGGCAGGTAGTTTCTGTCAAGGCCACCGTACTCATTAGGACGGATTAACTTCTGTGGTCTGTTGACAAGTGAAAAGGGCCAAGAGCGCTCAAGGAAGAGACTTGAGGAAACTGGAGTAAGGTTCTAATTGTTTGTGTTTGCTGATGAGTGGTGTATGTTCTGGCCGCAATAAAGTTAATTATTTCATTTAAAGGAACAACTTGTGTTGTGCTTCAACCCACCGTAATCCAGTTAACAAAAAGTGTCACTAGGGGGGTGGCACGCAACACTATCATTTGGATTTCAAGCAAATTTCGTGTGTGCTATGTGTACCATAACAGGTATGACTAAGCGTATTCTTAAAAGCAACCAGTGCTGCCAACTGTTATTAAATGCTGTCTCTATTTTTGTTACCCTAATATCAATATATCAGAATGTATGCTAGCCAATAGCTCTAAACTGTGCACATGTATATTACCTGGTATTCTTGATTAATTTGGAGTAACTAATAAACGTCAGTGCTGCCAACATGATTCTAAGGCTGCTGATAGGTCCAATATTAAAATACATGTAACTTCTATACTAACTAATGGATTTCATTCAAAATTGGCACAGAAATAGATCGTATTATTTCAGATTATTTCTGACCAATACATGGATGACATTATTGCCAACATGATTTTACGCGCGCTGTTAGATCCAATGTTTAACTACATGTAACGTCCACGCTATCCATTGGACTTACCCAATTTTTGTATTCTGGCCTGTTCGCCATCTCTTGATGAATACAGTACTTTTGCATTTGTCAGTTGGCACAGGCTAGAGTAAAAGGTGGCTTTTCACCGATGTCTCAGTCTTACTCATGGCTGTGATTATATGGAAGCTACTGAGGTATGGGAGGTGCTTAGTAATGACATTCAGGGCACAGTCAGTGCCTGTGGATGCTGTGAAAGGTTCTACTCATAGGGTTAGGACTACTGTTCTGACTTAGTGAGGAAAGCAATGGCAAACTACCTCACTCCTCTTCTTGCCTAGAACGCCTCAAAATAGCGCTGCCTTGGGTTTTTGTGGGTATCTACTCACATAACGTAACGGCGGTGCTTTTGAGGATCCGACCAGCCTTCGGGCTGACTACCTAACAGACAGTACCTTAAGAGATGGAACTAAGAATATATTCAGTCACCAGGGCTGCCAACTGTAGTTCTCTATTAGGCTACATTATGCCAGGTATACAGTATTTTGAACTAATTAGAAATTTAGATATTACCAACTTAATTTCGTCATTATTCTAGATAGATCCAAATAGATTAATCATTGGCATGAATCTGAGATTTTAAGAAAAGTAGGCTCTTTAGTTCGTCACGGAACTTCTTGTTAGAATATATTTCTCTGTTAGTTTAAGTATCATATGCCAGTTCTCTAGTAGTATTCATTATTATCCACAAAACAAATAAATCCACCGGGCGAAGCTGGGCACCACTGCTAGTACTAGATAAGACTTGTTTCATTGAAGCGTATTGAAAAATAAAAAAATGAAACACCAACAGGTTGTCACTACAGGTAGGGCCGATAAGATGTTAGCCCCGTAAAACAACAATTGTCATCATCTTCGCTACAGGAATGACTCGGGTAGAACTTAATTTCCCTGTTTATCCTCTATTTCCTCCATAGCTAAGTTTTATCTGCACAGTCAATTTAACGGACTTTATAACCGGTTCTCATAAACATATGGTTCCTGATATGTGCATGTCATGCTGTGGATCTTTTGAGTTAGTTTCCAGTAGCAGGGAAGACACAGCGTGCGTCTCTACCGTTACCATCGTTACAATATTATCTTTGATGAGAAAATATTCAACAAAGATGTATTTTTTTTAACCATAAAATTAATACAAATATGAGATTTTTGAGCTAAAAGGTTATGTTCTGTACTTGAAGTGCAAATCAAATTGAGTTAATTAGGCAGATACGTGGTTTGGCGTCAACAAGACACGAATATGAATGTTTTGATTTTCCAGGCCAAAGCTCTGACCTTTGCGCAATTGTGATCAAACCCTTTCTCTTAACAGTTCCTGATTGTGTACTTGAATGTAAAGCCCTTGCATCACACTCCTAGTGAAACCCAGAACATGTGTGTGTCCTGGCATTATTGAGCTTGATAATGAACTAAGGAATCACACCAAATCAGCAGGTTCTATATAGTGGATCTGCATCTGTTCGATGTATATTTCACAGTTATGGTGTCCATGTACGTCGACTGTTGACACTGTTGCAACCCATGCCACAAGAAGACATTTCAAACAGATCTTCTTCTCATAAAATAGCATATTGGGTGAGTTTCCCTTAGCATTGTCTGTCAATAGACGTAAACGGTGAATTCGAGGAAATAAGAGCTCATCTGTTATATCACAATTCTCAAATCCCAAAACTGTCATGTGATTGGCAAATGGCCAGGCAAAAGTGACATTCATTGAGTGGCCACGTTAAACTTGAGCCTAGAGTCACTTATCAATCTCATCGATTCATTTATTTTAAACCAATTAAATGTAGTTTTATTGGTTACCATCACTTCTATTGCTCTTCTGAGGTCCCCTTGCAGCGCTGTAGTGGTTGAAATACGACTAGGCAAAGCTGCCTCATGGATTTAATGTTTATGATTTAACGTTGTTATACATCGATGCGCTTGCCTGACCTGCCTGGTGATTTTGCTAGTCTCGTCCTAGCAACTTTATAGTCAGTGAAACTTGAGTGTAAAACGTGTTTGTAAATAAATCGTTGTTTGTTATTTTGTAGATTTTAACGGGAGACCAGGTTTACCCATCACAATTGTCCAGAAAGGGTGGAGTTCAAGGTATATACATCCGTAGCTGTAAGCAATGCTAGCGAGCTGTGTGGGACCCATTGACCAGGATAAAAATCACCCCGTGCTTATGATATTTCCTGTTGATTGTGCAACGCCGTGACATAAGAAGAAAGAGAGCGCGTAGTGAAATACTGTATACGGTACTTGCATGAAAATCAAAACAAACCATTTTTAAGATGAACAATTTACCAACCAGTAGGCCTACGTGTGAAATTGCTGCTTACCTTACAATGCACCTTAAATGACAGATATTTTTAGCCTACTTTTCACATTTTGCAAAAATGAGGAAAACGTAGACTTATGAGATCGGGCAAATGTGTGTCTGTCTGTCTGTCTGTCTGTCTGTCTGTCTGTCTGTCCTTCTGTCCTTCTGTCTGTCTGTCTGGCTGTGTGTGTTCCCCCCCCCCCTATCAACTCCTAAATGGCTGGAGCAATCGAAACAAAATTTGGTAGGAGTAAAGATCTATTCCTGAATATCTCACGGCCATATTTGAAAATGATGTCAGTGCTACCAACTGCTGAAAAATCGCAATTGAAATTTGAGCTCCATGTTGGATATCTTGGAAGGTATGAATGGGAGCTATTTCCAAATTGGCACACGTATAGATAATAATATTGCAGTTTAATTTCCAGGAGGCCATACATGGCAGTGTTGTCAAAATGATTATAAGCCTGCTGATAGGTCCAATTTTTAAATGCATATAACTTCTACACTATCAATTGGAATTCAACCAAATTTCGTATGTGCTATGTGTACATAAACAGGTATGACTGAGCGTATTCTTAAGAGCCTCCAGGGCTGCCAACTGTAAATAAATGCTCTCATTTTTTTAATCCAAATACCCATATATAAGAAAGTATGCCAGCCGACAGCTTTAAACTATGCACACGTATAGTACCTGACATTCTATATTAATTTGGAGTAACTTATATACGTCAGTGCTACCAACATGATTCTAAGCCAGCTGAGAAGTCCAAATTTAAATCCATGTAACTTCTATACTATCATTTGGATTTCAACCAAATTTCTTGTGTGCTATGTCTACCATAACAGATATGACTATGCCGATTCTAAAGAGTAACCAGGTGCCACCTGTTAATAAATGCTGTCTGTATTTTTGTTACCCTAATATCAATATATAAGAAAGTATGCAAGCCAATAGCTCAAAACTTTGCACACGTATAGTACCTGACATTCTAGATTAATTTGGAGTAACTAATATAGGCCTACGCCAGTGCTGCCAACATGATTCTAAGCCTGCAGATAGGTCCAATTTTTAAATGCGTGTAACTTCTATACTAACTGATGGATTTCATTCAAAATTGACACAACAATAGATCATATTATTTCAGATTATTTCTCACCAATACATGTATGTCGTTGTTGCCAACATCATTTTACGCGCGCTGTTAGATCCAATGTTTAACTGCAAGTAACGTCCATGCTATCCATTGGACTTCAACCAAATTTTGTATACTGTACCTTAAGAGATGGAACTAACAATATATTCAGTCACCAGGGCTGCCAACTGTAGTTCTCTATTAGGCTACATGATGCCAGGTATACAGTATTTCGAACTAATTAGAAATTTCGATATTACGAACTTAATTTCGTCATTATTCTTGATCCATATAGATTAATCATTGGCTTGAATCTTAAATTTTAAGAAAAGTAGGCTCTTTAGTTCGTCACGGAACTTCTTGTTAATACCTTATAATGCAGCATATTTATCTATTCCATACCATTTAAATTTCGGACATTCCTGGACATTCCCGGACATTCCTGCCTAAATTCTGATTCTTACTTCATTATTACAAGTTGATTCAGACAAATACGCTATTAGTACCCGACAAGTAAAATTGTCAATTCTCACAGCCAAGTGGATAGGTCTTAAATGTAATTTTTATCGTTCCTGAAATTCTGAATTACTGCCCTAAAAGAAGGCCAACTCATATTTAATTTAGCTATCACACTTCTAGGCTGAGAGGAATATGACTCGCATTTGCGTGAAATGTTACATTTTCGTGTTCTAATGTTAAAGCATATACAGTATCTTCCAGTCGCAGCAAAGTTCAAAAATGCGTGGAATATAACTTCAATGACGTCCTAAAATATCAGTCAAAATATATCTCTGATATACCTTCAAATGTATACATTGCACATAAGAAGATTCGTTTCAAATCCATAAGCTAATATTGACGTTTTGCAGCTAAATATTGAACCTATCAGCACTTGTATAATCATGTTGCCTACTCATGTCATGTACAGTTTCAAAATGTCGGCTATGCGTTATAATCATTTTGATAGTTTTAGGTCCAGTGCTAACAAGGTGCTGTATGCTTTATAATACTTCTATCGATTGAATTTTTGAAGTGTCGTCTGGTCTCAAGCAACGCTGGCCTGTAAGGTGGATGAAATCCGTGCAGTTTAAAACGTTCTTCATGGAATTTAATCTGACGTATTACACAGAAAATTGGAGTAAGTCCATCGTCTGTTCGCAGAGCCATATATTACACGCGAATCGAACACAGTTTCGTTTGAACTTTTATATGGCAGATTAATTACGAATAAAATGCGGCCAGCTGGTTCTAAATACGAACTATGTCGTGTGAATGGCAACTCAATCCATAGCTGTAAGCAATGCTTGCTAGCTGAGGAACTGCACTTTCAACATCTTTTGTAATTGCAAGTACCGTATATTTAACAATGCACTTTCTTTCCCTCATTCTTTCTTTCTTTCTCTCTCTGTTTCCTTCTTTCTTTTTCGTCCTATGCCACTGAAAGACCTCAGATCATGTCACGTAGCGCGGGCGTCGAGTGATCAAGTTTCAACCATTGGGCTGAGTGAGGCCCATCGACAATGATAAAAATCACCGTACAGTTTACGATGTGTCGTGTTGATTGTGCTACACAGTCCAGAGAAATTGATTGTATTGTCTTATTAGAACGCCTGTCCGCCTTCCTTAATTCATAAATTGCTGACCTTGTTCCTTGCACTGAATAATTCTCTTGCACGAGACTACATTCTACCCTGAGGCGAAGCCGTGCTGTTTAAATCGTGCACCATGGCCTCGACGCCACCTGCGGCAAGTAACGAGATTGCAGGTTCAAATCGTGGCGCTGAAAGCTGCTATCCTGAGTGTGATATTTCCTCGGGATTTTCCACATTCCGTCCAGGGAAATGACGACATAGTACCTTACTGTGCTTCAAGTCCCGGGGCACCTACTCAATCCCTGCCCCTGATACAATTACACACACTACTACAGCCATTAGAGGAATACAGGTTATGATACAAGTTCAGCACGCACCCAGCTACATGGGTTGGATGACCAAGATGTCAAAAAAGCCTTAAATGAATTACCGATAACAAGTGCACTTTCTTTTCAACTTTCATAATGGAATACTTACGAATCGTAGGCTATCGTGAAAAATGAAAATCCACAGCCTGCTTCCAGTCTCCGAGCGGGTCAGGAATGGAATGAATGAAGCCCCCATCTAGCGGCGAGGATATGAACTGTGCCGGCTGCCGAGGCCTGACGCACTCTCCTGGGACAATGATTAAATGAATGACAGATGAAATGAAATGATAGTGGAGAGTGTTGCTGGAATGAAATGTTGACAGGGAAAACCGGAGTACCCGGAGAAAAACCTGTCTGCCTCCGTTTTGTCCAGCACAGATCTCACATGGAGTGACCGGGATTTGAACCACGGACCCAGCGGTGAGAGGCCGGCGTGCTGCCGCCTAAGCCACGGAGGCTCCGTAGGCTATCGTAATAAATTAATTTCGTTTTCAAGATGGCAATTACGCGTTATATGATGAGGTCTCTGTTAAGAGAGTCTCTTATAAAATGTTACGACACTTGTAACATAGGTAATCACATTTTAATTTTAATTTTAATGGAATGCATCGAGTCCCTGTTACCTTCCTTGGGCATGCAAATCAACACATCTGGTTCTACCTTTATGCTACCTACCTTACGTTTCATTATTGTTGCCCTCCAATGTGGGGATTGGGCAGGAGGCGGCCGTGACCTTACGTTTGGAACTATCCTGGCATTTGCCTGGTTAAGATGTGGGAAATCACTGAAAACCACTTTCAGAATGCCTCAGGTGGGAATTTAACTCACTTCTTCTCAGTTTTACATCACAAGGATGAGTGAAACCCATTCCATCCCTCAGCCTAGAATAAGATTTATTGGCAGAGGTGGGTTTGAACCCGGACCTCCGGGGTGACAGCAAAGATATACTGTAGTAGCCGCTCAACCTCAAGGTGGTTTTCCTATGGCCAAGTACAGGGGATATTGGACGTTAGGTTTAAAGTGTGATGGGAGGGAATATCCACTTAAGACTAGGGATTGTACACAAGACATAATGATAAGAATGTAAAGGATCAGAATTATGGCTTATGAGGCCTTGCATTCTCAGCGTCACTACATAGCCTATTCTTCCTTTGAATATAATTTCGTCATTAAGTATTGAATGTTAAGGGAAAATTGTGTATTCTCCAGGAGAAACACAAAGACAATATTAATAACATTATTTGTGAACTATATTAATGAGCCATTTAATTTCTATGCTGAAACATTTGGTGTCCAAGAATGAGCAGAATCAAGAGATAGCCACATGGTTATGCATAAGGTCAATACTCTGCTGATTATGTTGCAGACGACAGGTGGGTGTATGACGTTCAAACGTAACCCTAACCCTCGCAGCATATTCAGGGAACTTTTTATGCTAGGTACTGTCAACCAAAATATTATGTGCACTCGCGTATGATGGTTGTTTGTGCAGTAACTAATAGGTCTACATAACATCCAATAACATTATCATTTTTGTCGTTCTATTTTACATTAGGTCATGTAGGTTTGGAATTGTAAATGTATATTTTAATATTTTTTATCATTGTTGGAACAAAAAAGGAGCCCGTTTTTGAGCGTGTTTCAACCATGCGTCACTTTAAGGATCAGTTTCTCAAAAACCCGTCATCAGTTCAAATTCAAATATTAACACAGTATAGAATAGAATGCTTTATAACTAGGTTATTAATTTCAAAATTTTACGTGTCCAAGAAACAAAGTTGATATCAGTTTTGTAAGGTAACTTTTTCTCGGCTCGGGGTGGTTGGAAAATTGCGTTCTTAGTCGCGTTGTGATCCTTATATAACAAAGGGTTATGCTGTAGGATCGTGAAATACACAAATGAACTCACTAATTTTATATCGGTTTGTATTTGTACGTGATAAAATGACATGGCTCAGCAGCTATCCGATACGGGGAAAGCTGTACAGCGTTGCCGAGACGTCTCACATCAGCGCGGCATGCCATGCCTCGCTTGGAATTGCATGGGCAGTTTCATTCGCTGTGATTAACTTCATTAATTCAAGCAAATGGTATTAAGAGGTCAGGAAAAATATTTCCTATCAGCTTTTCTCATGAGGGCTTTGGACCTCCAATAGCAGCTCTAAGTTGATTTTTAACTTTTAGATTATTTTAAAGTTTCTTAATATTTTCTTTATATGCGTTTGTCTTCTTACAATATGCAAATTGGTTCAAGTCATTTTACAATTCACCACCAGAAATCGTCATCAATTTTTAATGAATCGGAATTTTCAAGATTAATTACAACTTGTACTTCAATAACATCCGGAAGGCCTTTTCCCCAATATATTTTTTCAATTTGTATGGCATACTTTACACAGTTGTTTCATATCGCAGGCGCTACGGAACGTAAGGTTTCTTGTCATAGGTCTCTGCCACATTTATACGTTCTGCCTTGTCTTCTGTGTTTGCGAGATTAATTATTCCTATAGTAAATTTTACAGATATTCCTGGCGGCTGGCTATATGAAGCAGTCGAGTTCTGTTCTGAATATTTATTTTAATCATACCGCTCAGTTAACGCATCTGTAAGTTATGCTGTGACAAATGTTTACGACCATTTAAATCCATAACATGGCTTTAAGTGTATTAAGTTGAGATGTATAAAGCATCGACGTGTTTCGGGACAACTGCATGTTACTGTCGACCAATATATTATGAGAACTTGAAATTAGAGGTTGTTTTACGAAATAGTCAATAGGCGTACAGAAATTCCAATAACGCTATCATTTTGCTTGTTCTTTTTAACGCTCGGTCAATAAAATAATAATAATAATAATCCCGCAGAATTGGAAGTGTGCATTAATACACCCATTGCACAAGAAAGGTGACAAGGCGGATCCAAATCACTACAAAATTCTTTCCAAAGCTCTCTTAAACAGGTTAGAAAAACAGACAGATCATCTGATTGGTGAGTACCAAGCGGGTTTCAGGAAAGGTCGATCATGTGCAAAACAAATATGGAACTTGAAGACGATATTAAGGATTCGCCGAAGTGCTAGCACGTTCGTCACTTTTGTGGACTTTCAGAAGGCGTATGACTCTGTGGACAGACAGTTTTTGATACTCTAGGAGAATTCAGAGTGGACAAGAAGACCAGAGCACTTATCCGGCAGACTCTCACGAATACGACCTCTAAAGTGAAATTCCTTGGAGAAATCCCTGTTCACTACCAATGTGCACTATTATGACCCGCTGTCCAGCTTCGTTGGAAAGAAATGAACATGTGATAACCACCAAGAAATGAATTCACTCCATTTTGAACAATGGTTCAGGAAGGTATAAATCCTGCTACCTCCAAAATCTGCTGTAGTGATGGATCAGGCATCTTATCACACAATGCTAGACCCGGAATCTAAGAACCTCACCAACTCATTGTTAAAAGCAGGCATTATTGCATGGATTCAGAAAAGAAACATCCCACTGCCACCTGATGTTATCGATTTCAAATCATCAACAAAAGCGGAACTACTTCACCATGCCCAACCCTACTTCAGCACTCCTCAGAAGAAAATTGTATTAATTACTAAAGAATGAAGACAAGATAATGAGCTTATCTGGCTGTCAGTTGCTCACTGTGAAATGAACGCTATAGAACTGATTTGGGCCTTTGTAAAAAATACAATTGCAAAACTTAACTGAGCAAACCCAGAAGACAAAGGAAAAGTATAAATGTGACAAGAGACTTATGCCAAGAAACCTTACCTTCCGTAACGCCTGAGCTCTGGAAAAAATGTGAAAAACATGCCAAACAAATTGGAAAAAAATGGGAAAAAGACCACCTTCCGGATGATATTGAAGTACAACCTGTTGTAATCAGTCTTGGAAGTTCAGATTCTGAATGCGATTGGGATCAATTAGAAATTGATGACAATATTAATGGTGATGAATTGTCAAATTACTTGGACAAACGCAAATAAAAAACATTAAAAAACGTTAAAATAATCTAAACAAAAAAAACATTTTTAAAGCTGCCATTGGAGGTCCAAAGCCCTCATGAGAAAAGTTGATGGGAAATATTTGTTACGACCTCTTAACCCCATTTGCTTCTATTAATGAAGTTTATCACAGGTTAATTGTAAATAGTGAAGGAATCTGCCCTTGAAATTTCGAGCGAGGCGCGGCATACCGCGCAGATTTGAGCCATCTCGGCAACGCTGTACAGCTTTCCCCGTATCGCATAGCGGCTGGGACATGTTATTTTATCACGTACAAATACAAACCGATATAAAATTAGTGAATTCATTTGCGTATTTCACGATCCTACAGCATAACCCTTTGTTATATAAGGATTACAACACGACTAAGAACGCAATTTTCCAACCACCCCCAGCCAATAAAAGGTAACCTTACAAAACTGATAACAAATTTGGATTCATTTCGATGACGGGTTTTTGAGAAAATGTTATTTAAACTTGATGCCTGGTTTAATCACGCTAATAATGGGCTCTTTTTGTGTTCCAAATGCTATAAAAACATTACAATATAAATTAAAAATGCCAAACCTACATGAACTAACGTAAACTAGAACGACGAAAATGATGAAGTTATTGGATTTTATTTAGGCCTATTAGTTACTTCACGAAGAACCTTCAAACTCGAGTCCTCATAATATATTGGTCGACAGTAGGGCTATTATGAATTTCAGTCACTCAAGAACCGAGAAGAATTACTGCTCCTGCATTAACAAAAAAAAAAATCGATCACTCCTTAGTAGTTTAATGTGTATGTGTACTCAAGAGCAGGCGTGCAAGCGTGCGTGTGTGCTCGAGTGCTTCAGTGAGTAGATCAAACAGCAATAATCGGAGATGAGCATACTAGTTAGCGAGATGAATATCGCTGTTGTGCTTCACAAGAATTTTAGCTCATGGTTCCCTTCACTTACTGAGCACCAATCACCAAAATAGCACATTAGGTGGGGAGGAGTTGGAAAAAAATCCATCTGCAGTAGTACGTCCACATATTTTTGTTGAATGTATTTTTGAGACTGGTAAATGTAAGAATTCAATATCCCCGGCTATGTCATGAAGGTTCTACAATGGCTGGAACAGGATGCACTCTGGTGTTAAATGACAACTGAACGTGACAAAACTACTTTCTGAGTTTTTGCTATTTACCTTGAGGCAAATTCTCCCCCTTTCCCAATTCTTTTCTCAAACATAGCCTGCGTGCAATAATTAGTACAAACATCTCAATAATACGTTGGATACACATAATCTAATATATAGAAATAGGTAATGTAGGCCGATCCTGGAGCAGGGGCTAATGGGTAAGATGGCCGCCGCGCGCAGCTCCCCTATATTATTCTCATGGAGGGAGAGTTATTGCTGGTACAGGGACTAATGGGCAAGATGGCTGCCTCGCGCAACCGCACTTTTAAATAGCGGGCTTTTCAAACCATTATTTATTTGTTAATAACTGCACATTATGTATTACCTTTTTATTTAATTTAATTTTATTTAATTTTTAATATTTTTTTATTTATTATTTTTTATTCCGTTAAATCACTAAACTGCAAGGTCATTAACCCAAGAATTTTCTAACCTACAATTACAGAAACATAATTTAATGATTTAAATTAATGCATATGATAATTTTTTATTTTTACATTTTAGATTTTAGTTTTTAGATTTTAGATTTATGAATTTTAGATTTTTTGATTTTAGATTTTTTATTTTGAATTTTAGATTTTATATTTTATATTTGTAGATTTTTAATTTTTAGATTTCAGATGTTACATTTTATATTTTATATTGTAGCTTTTGTGGAAAAAAAAACTATAAGGTCACTGACCTAAAAATTGTTTTTCAATTTTTTTAGTGTATAAATTTTTATTATTTTTATTTAATAATTAATTTATCATTTTTACCACAGGGCTTATGCGTAAAATGGTTACTGCATGCTATCACTTACATTAATGACATGCTAACCTAACTTCACCTAACCTAACCTAACCTCAGTTCACGTAACCAAAACATGTCCTCATCTCACTTCACCTAACCTAACCTAACTTCACCTAACCTCTGTTCACTTGACCAAAACATTCCTTCACCTAACTTCACCTAACCTAACTTCACCTAACCAAAACATGTCCTCACCTAACTTAAACTAACCTCAGTTCACCTAGCCATACATGTCCTCACTTAACCTAACCTAACCTAAGCTAACCTAACCTAGGCTAACTTAAGAAACCTCACCTAACCTAACCTGACCTAACCTAACTTAAGCTAAGCCAGAGGCTAATGCACACACTCAAAGTATATAAGGGCACACGCAACTATCTCTATGCTAGTCTTATAGAGAGTAAGGTAAAGCAAAAACCTGCACTGTAGCTACTGTGCAAGATGTTCACTACGCACAACGAGCTTAGGATTACAAACTCAGTTAAGTTTTAAAAAGTAAAACGCTATTGGTCATTTTTCCCTTTCCCTAGGCTTAACACCAGCACTATGGCATAACCCTATAGGCAGAGTTAACACACACACACGCTTACAAATAAATTATTCTCACACCAAAGGTTTTTCAATTGTTAGTACAAGGCCAGAGTTTACATGTGGTAGGTGGCAACTTTCTTTACACTGTTTAACCTAAAACAGCCTTTTACAGGTTTCCGTTACATATAACAAGGTTGAATGCCTTATCCCAAAGCAAATAGATAATGAATGGGTTATACTATACTTTTGACTACCTAGTTTTAGCTACCTAACGGCAATTTCTTAAGATTACTAGATGTTAACAGTTTGGATTAGGAGTGAGGGAGGTGGGTACTAATTAAAAAAGTACAAGCAGTGTCCATACGACATTTTTTATTTATTTAAATACATTTACAATATTTACACATAATACATTTTTTTAAATATTTTGTTATAAATTCTACAGTAGGGTTTATTTGTTTTGTATTTTTGAGTATGAATACCATTCTTTTTATTTTCTTGTTGCCTGATTGGAGCTGTTTTATTTTTTGTAGTGCTATTGTTTTAATTCTTAAATTGTTTTGGTTTATGTATATGCTACATGCAGCTACAGTAATATATTTTTGTTTCATATTAGGATGTTGATATCGATAACTTAACCCTTTAAGTATGATCAACAGTTGAGCAATGACCATAGACACGTGTAGCTATACGATCAGAATCAATTAATATTTTATCATCACCAGAACACAAAGCAGTTTTGTTCAGTTTTATAGATGATATGTTATGTTGTTTAGAAGCGATAATGTTCATTGCTATTCTTTTTACCACGTTTTTCATGATACAATCATTATAATCCTGAAAACGTATACAATTTTTGATAAAGCCTTTGCTAATACCTTTAATCTTTTTTATTTCTATGCCATTTATGTCAAAAGCATACATATTAGCTGTTAGAAATGTTGAGACCAATAGAGTCGTCTTTAATCGCATAGCTCCGTAGGAAAATAATCAGAACACTTTGGAAAACTTCGGCTGTCCCAAGCTAATGAGGTAGCAGTAGTATCATTTATCGCCACATAGCACTCAACGAAAAGGTTCGGAATAAATGAAGGTAAATTTGAAAGCACCAACGCTTATTGCAGCTGGTAACCTCAGTGTACTGCACCAACACCATTGCACTTATACAGAGGCATAATATTTTCATGATGATAACTGTTTTAAGGGGCCTAAGAGAGCCTTTTGCACTAATTACTCCCCGTGACTGCAATTTATAAACAGCGAGAGAAGCAACTACTGTATTTTCGCAATTCTGCACCATACCACTGGTAGGGGTGACATGATGCAGCCCGAACTGCCCGTCAAAAATTGACTTATTAAAATACTCTTACAGTTACACTACTACGGACAAGAATGGTTTTAGGGCCTTAATACGTGGTTTTCAAGATAATTTTTTCTGTTATTCTAAATGTAGAGAATGGAGAGAGTTGTTCAAAATATCAAGTGGACAGTGTTACCTGCAGGGTTTCAAAGTGTATGTAAAATTTGGTGCAATTAGCAGAAAAGGTGTAGATTTATGATAAAGGACCTAAATGCAGGGAATGGAGTGGTCTGTCCAAAATTTAAAGTGGACTGTGTCACCCGCAGGGTTCCAAAGGGTAAGTATACAAAATGTTGTTCAGATCGGTGAAACGGTGTAGATTTGTGCCAAAGGACTTTAATGATGGTAATGGAGTGGTCAGTCCAAAATTTCAAGCAGACAGTGTTACTCGTCGGGTTCCAAAGGGTAACTATGTAAAATTTGGTTCAGATCGGTGAAACGGTGTAGATTTGTGCCAAAGGGCCTAAATGCAGGGGATGGAGAGGTCTGTCCAAAATTTCAAGCAGACAGTGTTTCTCTCAGGGTTCCAAAACGTAAGTATACAAATTTTGGTTCAGATCGGTGAAACGGAGTAGATTTGCGCCAAAGGGCCTAAATGCGAGGAATGGAGTGGTCTGTCATAATTTTCATGCAGGCAGTGTTACTCGCAGGGTTCCAAAGGGCAAGTATACACATTTTGGTTCAGATCGGTGAATCGGTGTAGATTTGTGCCAAAGGGCATAAATTCAGGGAATGGAGTGGTGTGCCCAAAATTGCATGCAGACTGTCTTACCCGCAGGGCTCCAAAGGGTAAGTATACAAATATGATTCTGATCGATGAAACGGTGTTGATTTGTGCCGAAGGGCGTAAAAGCTGAGAATGGACTGGTCTGTCATAAGTTTCACGTAGACAGTGTTACCCGCAGGGTTCCAAAGGGTATGTATACACATTTTTGTTCAGATCGGTGAATCGGTGTACGTATCACTTACCATAACGCCAGCGCATGCGGATAGAACAGTTCGGGAGCGCTTGTTCTACCGACTTACTGAACAAAAATCAATCTTTAAGGTTACCTGAGAGGTGTAGCCTAATACTGCATAGACTAAACTATTCCTCTTGAATCTGGCTATCATATTAAAAACAAAATCGAATCGGACTGGTAGTTCCAGAGATTAGCGCGTTTAAAGACACAAACACACAGACAAACTCTTCAGCTTTATTATAATAGTATAGATAACACAGTAAGACATACACTAAAACTAACTAAATATGTACAGTTACAACGTGTATCAGGTGTTATATTCAAATTTCAATCGCATGATGAGGACACAAGAAACAAAAACGAGATTTAAAAATTTCGCTCAGCCGCCATCTTGTGGCCATGAAAATAATTTAAATAAATTAGATGCCAGTGGATTAAAGTGCATATAAACATATACCGTACCAAGTTTCACTGTGCTCTGATGGTTAAATCGCGAGAAACGTACAATTGAATATTTAAATTGTGCGTCGCCGCCATATTGGATTTGTGCTCACCAGGTTATTGAACGTCCCATAGGTCAACTCATGATTATAGCCTCTATAGGCTACACAGACAAAATTGCAGTTTGATTGCTGTCGTAGATTAATAGATATTCCGATGGTCGCCATGTTGGATTTTAATATATGTAGGCCATAGAGTTATGTACTATAACTCGTAGATGAGGGTTATTGTGTACTTGCATTATTCAAACGTTGATTTCGATCGCATGATTAGAACACAAGAAATAAGAACTTAATTTTAAAATTTCGCACAGCGCCTTCTTGAGGTTATGTAAACAACTGAACTAAATTAGATTTTTGTGCATTGCAATTTGTATAGTCATTTGCTGTACCACGTTTCACTGCGTTCGGATGGTTAAATCGCGAGAAAATTCTTTTTAAATGATTCAAATTTGCTTAGCCGCCATGTTCGTTTTGCAGTTAACAGATTTGAAAATGTCACATAGGTCTAGTAGTTCCCTTTATCACCGTATAAAGATCCAGGGTGATATGAGTAGTAGGTTCGGAGATATAAAAGCCAGTGAAATATTTCCCACAGCCGCCCAGTTGGATTGGTGAAACGTAATAAAATTTGAAGCACCCTGTCGGGGTCGGTCAAAATAGTACTATAAATTTACCAAGTTTCATTGAAATCGTTCCAGCCGTTTAGAAGTTATATGGGGGGACACAGAAATGGACGCTCACACACACGGACTAAAGGTGATCTCATAAGCCTTTTTTTTTTTCAATAATGAAAATAGGCCGAAAATAATCTAATGTGATCACCTTTTGTCCGTGTGTGTGCTTGTTTGGGTGTGTCACTAATAGAATCTAAACGGCTGGAGTGATTTAAATGAAACTCAGTAAAACCATAGTACAGTTCTTTCTGACCCGACGGTGTGCTTCAAATTTAAATGCTGTAAGTTTCACCATTATAACATGGCAGCCGCGCACAAATTTCACTGGTGTTCTATATCTCCGAAGCTCTTACTGATATCACCCTGACATTTTGAATGGGGCTAGAGAATACTATGATACGGTCAGCTATGTGACGCTTAAAACATGTTATGTTCAAAACTAACATGCCGACAAGCGAATTTAAAATATTTAATTGGCATTTTCTCGAGATTTAATCAACCGTGAAACTGTACTCCCTATGTATCTATGCAAAATTTAGTCTACTGGCATCTAAGTCAGATCACTCATTAAAGCAAGATGGCAGCTGTGCGAAATTTTGAAATTAAGCTTTTATTTCTTGTTATTCCCATTTGATACGCAGGAGGGTTTTAATGAAAGAGACAGGTGGGATGTATGAAAATAGGCTATTTAGTTCTTCACGGAACTACTTGTTATATTATTTACTTGTATCTTATTCAAGATATGTTTGACTAATCATTAGATTTCCTCAGCACTTGTTGAAGTAGCGTCGTATTTCTTAAAACCTGAAGGAATTAGAAAATATCTGCCTTTCTGAAACACTTATTGTTAGGGGATCCTTCCGTACATGTCCTGGGATCTTAAGGGGTCTTCCCATTTTAGTTAATGATCATATTCTATCCATATACACTATTTTGCCTAATTCTCATGAACTCCCCTTCCTCAAATTTCAAACACAAAATTCAATATCCAAACATTGTAGTTGTTAAAGATAATAAACCAAAAAGTAATATTTTAAGATGCAAAATCCTCTTGCTATGGTACTAGTTCTTGTTGCCATGTCTTAAACCAAACGTTTATCGTTGCTCTGGATAACTCACATCAACACGCCTCTATGACTGGAACAACTACGTCCAAAGTCACATCACGATGCGCTATCAACAAAAAATGAATAAATATTCAAGGTACTGGTTCATTTGATGAATGTTCTCAAAGTCCAATTATGAGTATGAAATGTACGATTTTGGAAGTAAGCATGCGTATAATATATATATTACGACACCTATATTAAAAAATTGGGGAAGGTAGCCTTAATGCTTAACCGCTTTAAACAATCACTTATTGAAACCCGTCAAACTTGACGGTCATTGGGAAAATATTTACTGAAGGATTTTCTTACAGTATATGCATTCTTTGTACGATTACTTTTTGACACCTTTGCAACTTAAAGGGTGTCGAAAGATCGGCAACATATAACCGGCCATGACTGAAAACTTGATGAGGCACGTTCTAGAGTTTCCTCTTGAGCGTTATTGATTGTGATAAAGTATGCCAAGCGAATTGGAAATTGGTACCTCTTAAAAGAAAAGGAAAGTGCTTTATCGGATAGTGTTAAATCAAGTCAAAGAATTAGAGCTCTCTGCCCAATAATATTTGCACTTATTATTTCCAAATCCAAGCAATTTTTTACATATTTCTTACAATTAATCTGGTTCCATTTAGGAGCCCTTGGCAAACATTCAGATTTCTAAGGAGCGTAACTATAGCTCAAACTTTTAGAGTAAGAATATGTGGATGCAAATCCCTTAATTCCAAGGAATTCAACAATTCTGTAGGAATTTCTTTAGTTGTGAATAACTGGAGAGTGTCGTATGTTCTGATCAGCATTCTGAATGTATCACTGTTCAATATGTTACGTGCCACCCCCTAGTGGCACTTTTGTTAACTGGATTACGGTGGGGGTACAAAGCACAACACCAATTACTGCTTAAAGAAATAATTAACTTTATTGTGGCCAGAAAATTACACTAATCAGCAAATACAAGCAATTAGGAACCTTACTCCAGTTTCCTCAAGTCTCTTCCTTGAGCGCTCTTGGCCCTTCCACTTGTCAACAGATCACAGAAGTTAATCCGTCCTAATGAGTACGGTGGCCTTGACAGAAACTACCTGCTCCTCTCCTTTATGTTCACCGACCACAATTACTTACGATCACTTGCTGCAGGCTATTTCGCTGTCCACAAGCTGGAGAAACAATGTCACTGCATTTCGTAACTCGCACAGCACTTCGTCACCACACTTCTGTCGCACAAGATAATCGCTCGCACTAGCTCGTAAAACACAACAACAACTGCTAGACAGGTCGCACTTATATAGCAGGCCGGTGACTCAATAAATGCTTCTAGATCCATCCAGGGTTCACGGCTTCTCGAGGTTTCCATCGCTGGTCCGGTCACGAATATTCTGGACTATCCCTTTGTCTTAGTAGCCCAGTTGCATAAGGCGCGCGCAATACAGGAGGCAGGACACAGCCCAGCCCTGGGACAGTTGTGACTCATGCGGCGAGTGATGACACAAACTCACAGCCGTAACACCACCCCCTTCCTAAAAAGGCTGATCGTCCCGATCAATCATTGGTCCGTCTGTGTCCCTCCGTAGGCTGCCAGGCGATCTCGATGCACGATCTTCATCTTCGCCCTCGGGCTCCGCTGGATCCTGTAGACGACATCGTTGATCCGTTCCACGACTCGGTACGGGCCCTCCCAGGACTTCTGCAGTTTGGGTGACAGGCCTTTCTTCCGTAATGGGTTGAAGAGCCAGACCAGGTCGTCCTCGTGGAATCCGCCGGCATCCGTCTGCTGGTCGTATCGGGTCTTCATTCGGTCGGTCTTGATCCGTAGTTTCCTCCTCGTGAACGCGTGTACGTCCTCCAGTTGGTCGACCAGTTCTTGACAATACTGGCTTACCGGGATCGGATCATTCCCAGGTCGGCCGAAGGCAAGACCGACAGGTAGACGGAACTCCCTCCCAAACATGGCCCTGGCTGGTGTGAACCCGGTGGCTTCATGCACGGCGGCGCGGTAGGCCAGGAGAAATAGTGGAAGATGTTTGCCCCAATCCCTCTGGTGCTCGCTGACGACTATTCGGAGATGGTTCTCGATGATGCGATTGAATCGCTCTACCATCCCGTCGGACTGAGGGTGTAGTGGCGTTGTCCTTGTCTTCCGGATTCCCAGCAGCTGGCATAGGTTCTGGAACACCTGCGACTCGAAGTTCCTCCCTTGGTCGGAGTGCAGCTCCAGGGGTACTCCGTACCGGCTGACGAATTCCTTCACCAGGGTCTCTGCAATCGTCGCGGCTTCTTGGTTAGGGAGCGCATACGCCTCCGGCCATTTGGTAAAGTAGTCGCTGACGACTAATATGTAGCGGTTCCCTGCCTCGCTTAACGGGAATGGCCCAGCAACATCGATGGCCACTCTCTCCATGGGGCCGCCCACGTTGTAGGTCTTCAGTGGACCCCGTCGTCTTCGTCCTGGGCCCTTGCTGGCTGCGCAATCGTGGCACCTCGCGCAGTGGTTCTCCATGTCTGTTCGGCATCCGATCCAGTAGAACCGCTCTCTCAGCTTCTCCAGGGTCTTCTTTATCCCTAGGTGTCCACCAGATGATCCTCCATGAACTTCCTTCAGGACTTCCTCCGTCATAGCCTTTGCAACGACGACTTGTTCCCGAGATGTCTTCCCGTCGGTGCTCTCCCAGGCGTGGCAGATGAGGCCATCCCTTACAATCAGCGAGTCCCACTGTGCCCAGTAGGACTTAAACTTTGGGCTGCAGTCACTCACAATGTTCCACCCGGGTCTGAGGACACAGGCCCTCTTCCATTCGGCTATCAGTCCCAGGTCATCACCTTCTGCTTGTGCCCGCGTGAAAGATTCGCGGCTCCAGTTCCCCTGAAGTTCCACAGTAGTCCGTCGGCACTGTATCCCGGTGTTCTCCTCCCTTCGGGCACAGAAGGTGCAGTCTTCGGGGCACGGTCTTCGTGACAGGGCGTCGGCGTTAGAATGCAGTTGGCCTTTCCTGTGCTGAATCTCAAAGTTGTACTGTTGAAGCCTCTCTAACCACCGCGCGAGTTGACCCTCGGGCTGCTTGAAGTTCAGGAGCCCTCCGCAGGGATGCATGGTCGGTCCTGATGAGAAATTCTTGCCCGTACAGGTTCTTGTGGAAGTGTTCAATGGTCTTCACGATGGCGAGCAGCTCCTTCCTGGTGACGCAGTAGTTCCTTTCTGGCTTTGACAGGGCCTTGCTGAAGTAGGCCACTACTCTCTCCTCGCCGTCCACTACTTGCGACAGGATTCCCCCCATGCCAAAGTCGCTGGCATCGGTATCGACGATGAACCTTGTTCCAGGTCTGGGGTAGGCCAGAATAGGTGCGGTGCACAGAGCCTGCTTGAGTTGTTCGAAGGCACTGTGGCATTCTGCTGTCCACGTGAAGAGTTGGTGCTTCTCAGTCAGTCGATGTAAAGGTTTGGCGATGTCGGCGAATCCTCTCACGAAGCGACGGTAATAAGTGCAGAGTCCCAGGAAGCTTCGTAGTTGGGACTTGTCCTTCGGAACTGGCCACTCCCTCACAGCTGCGGTCTTCTCTGGGTCGGTGCGCACCCCTTCCTCGGAGACGATATGCCCAAGGTACTGGACCCGCTTCTGGAAGAGCTGACACTTCTTGGGGCTCAACTTCAGCTGGGCAGCCCGTAGCTTCAACAAGATCTCCTTCAGGTTGCTGTAGTGCTCCTCGAAGCTCCTCCCCAGAACGATGACGTCGTCTAGGTATACCAGGCAGGTCTTCCAGTGTAGTCCCCTCAGAATGGACTTTATTAGCCTTTCGAAAGTTGCAGGGGCGTTGCACAGACCGAATGGCATGACGGTGAACTGCCAGAGCCCGCTGCCCACAGAGAACGCCGTTTTCTCGCGGTCCTTAGGGTGGACCTCCACCTGCCAGTAGCCACTCTTCAAATCCAAGGTGGAGAACCATCTTGATCCTGATATGGTGTCCAGCGTGTCGTCGATCCGGGGTAGAGGGTAGCTGTCCTTCTTCGTGCCGTCGTTCACCCGCCTGTAGTCCACGCAGAACCTGGTGGAACCGTCCTTCTTCTTCACTAGCACGACCGGAGAACTCCAAGGACTATGTGATGGCTCGATCACCCCTTGCTCCTTCATCTCTTCTACCATCCGGTCGACTTCGGCTTGCTTGGCGAGCGGGACACGTCGGAATGGGGCCCTAATCGGTGTGCTGTCCCCAACGTCGATTCTGTGCTGGACCAAGCTTGTACTACCGAAGTCTTTGCTCCCCACGGAGAAGACATCCTGGAATTCGCGTAGCAGGTTCTGAAGTTGGCGTGATTGCTCCTCGTCTAAATGGTCCTGGGATCCTTGGTACAGCTTCTGTAGTTTTTCTGGCAGTGTGCGTCTTCTTCGGTTGTCCGTCTGCAGGTGTCTGTCTGTCGTATCTGTGATGCGGGCAATCCAGGTAACGGGCTCGCAGACTCCTAGGTTGGTGTCCCGGTGAACCGTAATGTCGTAGTCGTTCAGGTTGGACAGGCGGACGTACGGCCGAGACGTCGTGTTGATGAGAGTCTTGGCAACTAGCAATCCTTTTGTCTGGATGTCCTCATATTTTGGTTCGATGACAGCCGCCACTCCCTCAGCAGTTCCGTCGATAATTACGGCAGCGCTGACCTCCGTCCTGGCGGGAACGATGACGTCTTCTCTCAGCCTTACTCGTCGTGCGATGATGGACTCGTGCGCAGGTTGCAAAGCAAGTTCCTCACCTCGGAAGTGCAGAGTGTTGGTACTCAGATCCAAGATGATGTTGTTCTGGTTTCCGGAAGTCCAGTCCGATGATCACTTCATTTGATACGTCAGCCACAAGCACTGGATGCTTTATCGCCCGTCGACCAATGACGAACTCCAGTGATGCTTCGCCATGTACCGGTGCGGTCTCTCCGGTCGCGGTTATTAGCTGGAGGTTCCTTTGTATGGGTTGAACTCTCCACTTCGGGATCACGGTGGGACTGACGATGGTCCTCGACGCTCCCGTGTCGATCAGCATGGGCCAGCTCACTCCGTTGACGACTCCGTCGACCATCAGGCTGCTATTGTCCCTCCGTAACTTCGTCACACGCACTTGGACTGCTGGGGCTTGACGACTGTCACAAGCCAACCTTTGCCCCCCTAGGCTGGCTGATACTTGTTTTCCTGGGCCGCGCGGTTTCCCTACGACTGACTGTCCCGACGGAAACCCTTGGCGGCGGCGATCACCGCAGTCCTTGCTCAGGTGGCCTCTCTTACGGCAGGTCCAGCAGGTCGGTAGTCCTCTTCCGGGCCGCCTCTCCGGATGTTCTTCGGCTACGTTTTTGTTGGTGGTACTGCGACTCTTGAAGAACCGGCCTAGCGCCTCCATCAGTTCATCGGCCAGGGGCTTGGTCTTGTTGGTTTTTGCTGGTTCGTCGACGTCCACTTGACGCACCCGCGCGTGCATTCTAGATGCCTGTTTTGCCGTCTCGAACTCAAGTGCGTGGCTCAGCGCATCTGCCAGGGTCTTATTGCGCGCGAGACGCAGCGCCTGTTGAGTGTCCGAGTCCCGTAGCCCGTCGGTGAAAGTCTGCGTCGCTATCTGCTCCAGAACGTCGGCCGGCGCTGTTGGGTAGGCGAGCCTTACGAGGCGTGCGATGTCCATCTCGAACTCCTGCAGGGTTTCCGCGTTCTTCTGTACCCGGGTCCGGAGCTGCATCTGATAGGCCTGCTGAAGATGGCTATCTCCATATCGGGACTCCATATGTGCGATCAGGGAAGCGTAGTCCTGGGATCCAGTCGGGATGGCCTGAAGGACGTTAAGGGCGTCACCTCTCAGCGCTACAATGAGAGCTGTAGCCTTTTCTGTGTTGTTCCAGTTATTTATGGAACAGGCCGCCTCGAACTGACGTAAGTAGGTGCTCCACGGGACCTTTCCGTCGAAGGTTGGGGGCGTCACTCTGCTATGTCCCGTTCCTGATATTCCCGGTGTAACTGTGGGCGGGCGTTGGCGCAGCTCGGCAACTTCCTCTCGTAGAGCGTTGAATTTCTCCTCCACCCCCGTCAGTGGGCGTTGGCGCAGCTCGGCAATTTCTTTTGTAAGGCGTTGAATTTCTCCTCCACCCCCATCAGCGGGCGTTGGCACAGCTCGGCAACTTCCACTTGTAAGGTGTTGAATTTCTCCTCCACCCCCATCAGCTGTCGTTGGCACAGCTCGGCAACTTCCACTTGCAAGGCGTTGAATTTCTCCTCCACCCCCGTCAGTGGGCGTTGGCGCAGCTCGGCAACTTCCTTTTGTAAGACGTTGAATTTCTCCTCCACCCCCATCAGCGGGCGTTGGCGCAGCTCGGCAACTTCCACTTGTAAGGCGCCGAACTTCTTTTCCACTGCCGTGAATTCCTCACGCAGACCCAGTTCTAATTTCTTCAGGTCCTGTGTCAACTTATTCTGACCGTCTTCCATCTTCTTCTGGCCGTCCTCTATCCTCTTCAGATCCTCCGCTAGCTTATTTTGGCCGTCTTCCATCTTCTTCTGGCCGTCTTCTAGTTTGGCAGTTAGGTCCTCGGCTAACTTCTTCTGGCCGTCCTCCATCTTCTTCTGGCCGTCCCCCATCTTGGTTTCCATGCCATTTAACTTTTCAAGCAATGCTGCCTATTTCTCCTCCATTTTAGTTGTTTGTCTTGTAAAGGACATGCACTCACAGGAAAATTAGAGAAAATGACCTGCTCGGGATTTGAAACCAGGACCGTCAGGTGTTGTGCTTGAGTTCGTAATCCCACTTCTGACACCAGTTGTTACGTGCCACCCCCTAGTGGCACTTTTGTTAACTGGATTACGGTGGGGGTACAAAGCACAACATCAATTACTGCTTAAAGAAATAATTAACTTTATTGTGGCCAGAAAATTACACTAATCAGCAAATACAAGCAATTAGGAGCCTTACTCCAGTTTCCTCAAGTCTCTTCCTTGAGCGCTCTTGGCCCTTCCACTTGTCAACAGATCACAGAAGTTAATCCGTCCTAATGAGTACGGTGGCCTTGACAGAAACTACCTGCTCCTCTCCTTTATGTTCACCGACCACAATTACTTACGATCACTTGCTGCAGGCTATTTCGCTGTCCACAAGCTGGAGAAACAATGTCACTGCATTTCGTAACTCGCACAGCACTTCGTCACCACACTTCTGTCGCACAAGATAATCGCTCGCACTAGCTCGTAAAACACAACAACAACTACTAGACAGGTCGCACTTATATAGCAGGCCGGTGACTCAATAAATGCTTCTAGATCCATCCAGGGTTCACGGCTTCTCGAGGTTTCCATCGCTGGTCCAGTCACGAATATTCTGGACTATCCCTTTGTCTTAGTAGCCCTGTTGCATAAGGCGCGCGCAATACAGGAGGCAGGACACAGCCCAGCCCTGGGGCAGTTGTGACTCATGCGGCGAGTGATGACACAAACTCACAGCCGTAACAAATATATCCATGGGATCAATTTCCAAAAATTCGAGATCTTTTAGAACAAGTCTCGTCCATTTGTTCTAAAAGATCTCGAATTTTTTGGAAATTGATCCCATGGATATATTTGTTACGGCTGTGAGTTTGTGTCATCACTCGCCGCATGAGTCACAACTGCCCCAGGGCTGGGCTGTGTCCTGCCTCCTGTATTGCGCGCGCCTTATGCAACAGGGCTACTAAGACAAAGGGATAGTCCATTTGAGAGCCTCCGTGGCTTAGGCGGCAGCACGCCGGCCTCTCACCGCTGGGTCCGTGGTTCAAATCCCGGTCACTCCATGTGAGATCTGTGCTGGACAATACGGAGGCAGACAGGTTTTTCTCCGGGTACTCCGGTTTTCCCTGTCAAAATTTCATTCCAGCAACACTCTCCACTATCATTTCATTTCATCTGTCATTCATTTAATCATTGCCCCAGAGGAGTGCGTCAGGCCTCGGCAGCCGGCACAGTTCATATCCTCGCCGCTAGATGGGGGCTTCATTCATTCCATTCCTGACCCGGTCGGAGACTGGAAGCAGGCTGTGGATTTTCATTTTTTTCCTCTTGAAATGATGTTGAAGATTCTTGAGGTCAGACTCTTGTTGTCCATTTTATGTGACCGTAGAAGATGGGGGGGGGGTGTTCATTATACAAAGTTTCAATTCGAACACTTGTCATCCCTAAGTTTTGTAAGTAGCTGAAACAACATTGGGTGCCAATAAATAAATATTACTCTGCCATGTTTCACTTGGCTTGCTATAATAGATTGCCAGAAAAATAATTTTATCATTTTAAATTGCTGTGGCCACGATCGTGTTTTCATTATTGCTAGGTCATTGAGAAATTCTTACTTTGTAGTCCTGTACCAAAATACAATATATCAGTTTCATCGCTGTGATAGATTCAGAGATCTGAGTTCGGATGAAATAATTTATGCGGTCTCTATGGCAATTCGGAATTTTGGTAGGGGCCTGGCTAGATGTTATAACGGGACCCACACACAGATCCACATCTACAAAAGTTAATTTCGTAAATCTATATTTCTTGAGATAATATGGACAAAAATATGCTTCTCTTAATGACAATTCTTTTTTGATTAAGCAGATTGTCTACTATAGGGATAGTAAAATATTTGAAGTGTGCATTGCTTTAGACGACTGATTCAAATCTTCAATCATCAGAATAATTATTCGAAAATATAAAATGGCTGTTGTTTTTATGGTACTTTTTACTTTATTTCTTTAAATTTTCTCGCGTTATTGAAATTTACTTAATTCCAATTTTAGTGCAATCCAAATTATCCATTATGTGCTACTCAATAGTACATTATACAACGATCCTATGATGACAATAATTAAGACACGAGTATGTTTATAAAACGAGCGTAGCGAGTTTTTACATTTCCATACGAGTGTCTTAATTACCATTACAGGAGAGTTGCATACGACTGTTAATGTTCGACGATAATTATAACTATTTTATGTTCGAACATAAATATTCATAAATATCTGTCCAGATTTCACCAGTTTTATGTACTGAACAGAGCGCATGGGACGCAGAGAATACCTTGTATTTGACCATGGCTTCCTGTATTACCTCACTATGACACTCGCCACGCAGTGAAATTTAAAATAGGGGGCCCGGGATGTGAGCACAGGTGCGATGCTATCCTCACCTAATTGGTCACACAACTGTTTCTTAAGCTCTGATTGGTGGGAGAAACTGTATCATAATGAAAACTTGCACTATAATGAGCCTCATTATAGTACAGTTTTCTGACATATAATATTTACATTTCGCCAGGGTTGAACATAAAAGTCCTATTTAACATATCAATTGAAAACAGTTCCGTACCTGATGAGTGGATAAAACAGTATTGTAGTGCCTATTTATAAGATTGGAGATATGTGCTCTGTTTCTAGTTACTGGCCAGTCTGCTTGATACCAGAGGTGAGTCACTGTTATAGTATTTACTGTAATATCTGATTACATGCGACGAACTTGGGATGATAATGGTGAAGGCTATTCGTGTGAGACTCATGTATTAGTATTACCACGGTACCAGCACCTCGCAGAATCACATGATGTGGGTTGTGAAATAGATGCCATTGGCATTTACTTCTCAAGGACATTTGGCGCTTTACCTCATTATATCCTCATTCATAAATTGGCTCTTAAAGGAATTGACTCTCTCGTTTTGCAGTGAATTAAGAAATTGCTTAGAGGCAGAGCAAAGCAAGTGAAGGTTGGGAGGGAATATTATGAGGACATCAACGTAACGTCAGTAGTCGCACAGGGTAGCGTAATAGGCCTATTTCTATTTATCTGTTTAATATATGACCTACCAAACGGAACAAAATTCATCGGAATGTAATTTGCCGATGACCGTATACTATGCAGAAAAAAATGTATTGACGGTGACAAACAAGCATTGCAAGGTGATTTAAATAGTTTAACAGAATGGACTATAGAAAAGATAATTACAATTAATACAGTATTTTAAAAGTAAAATGTTTAAATTTGTGAAAAATGATTCGGTAGACGAACATCCTTATATGATAAGTGATGCCATTATTCCGCAGTCTGACCACTGCAGGTACCTTGGAATAACTCTGACAAAGATCTGAACTGGGATAAACAAGTTGTCAATGTTGAAGTTAGGACATTTAAAACCTGTATTAAATGAGGAAATCTCTCAGGTTGCAGCAGACGTGCAAAAGAAATGGCATATATGTCTTTACTACGACCAGTTTTAAAGCATGGTGCCTCAGTGTGGGATTCCTTCCACAAAGGAATGATAGAAGACATAAAGAGACAATCCAAAGAAAGGTACGTCACGAGCCAACTTCAACATCTGACCTGGGGAACATTGCAATCGTCAATAATACCAATACGTGTATGCGCCATTTACAGAGCATACTAAGAGGAACCGTTCTGAATGGAACTCACGGGAAGACTAGAAAAAAAAAACAAATTTTAGGGCAACAATGACCACTTACACAAGATTAAGACTATGAAAAAACAAGATGTTCAGTATAGCATAAAGAAAAAATGTGTGATGATGGTGAAAAACAAGCATTGCAAGATGATTAAAATAGCATAGCACAGTCGACAATGAAAAATAGAATGAAATTTAATGACGAGATAGGTAAATTCAATATATATGGGAAGAAAGATTAGGTAAACAAACATTATGGCATTTGAGTAAACCCTACTTTATCTTAAATATATGGGTATAATTATAATCCTTTGTCGTTATAGAGATGTATGATTGAATGTTGAAGGAAGCTTTTAAAGAGTTGCACTTCAAATCTATTCAAATATGACGTACAGGTAAACGAGTAAGATACTGTACTGTTACAAAAGTTCATGATCCCCAAAATTCTAGCCATGTTCTTGGTGTTAATCTCCAGGGAACCAAGTAAAATTTCATGATAATTCTCAGAGGTATTCGCCATACATTACTTTGGAGGAAACACGAATGAAACGAAAATTACAGATCATGGGATGAACCATTTATAAATCTGAAATTTAGCATGTTGAGTGTTAAATTCAGTGCTTCGTAGAATTTAAGCTTGTGTGATTTAGCATTTTTTTAGCATATTGGTGAAAAAATATGATTGTTTGTACAGGATGTGCAGGTTCCTTCTTATCGGTGTAGCAACATAGCAGCACAGCAATATATCTTTCGGCAATGTATCACCTGGCTACACATGTAAATTGCTAGACTGATAAAATATGACCCTGTATTATCCTCTTTAAGTGTGGAGTGACGGCAACCGTCTGCTCTGCGCAAGTGGAGTGTTTTCCATCAAACTATGGCAGTGCGCAGATTATTTATTTCAGCATGGAAACAGGAGATTGCAGTTCATTTCAACACCAGATTACAAGTTGATACTTTTTGTTTCCAACTTTCTTCACTTTTTTCATCTAGAAGATTTTATAAAATATTCCAAGACTTCATAATAGCTGCAGGAAGAAGTCCTTAAAAGTTTACCAGTATGTTTTCACTCTTTAATGGGAACTGTAAATTTCATTCTAAGATTTGCAACGACATATAAAGTATAAATAACAGAACATAGCGTGCAGAATGTATCTTAACAGAAGCTCATAATACCAGACGGGAAGGGCATGAGTCTGCAGCTCGTTGCTTCAAGCACATTTTTACGCTGGAATTAAAGCTGGAGTTGATACTGGCTAGTATCAGCGTACGGCTAGAAGAAAGAGAGGATATTAGTAAGCTACAATGTACAGTTGAAACGTTAATAATGTTCCTTATTTAGAAAGGACCTCGCAAAATGAAACCCCTTAAACCATTGCCTTGTGAACATTGTAGGCCTATAGCAGAATATTAATATCTTGAATTCGAGCAGCACGAAAGGGAAACAGAAAAAAAAACGGGTTAAGCAATACAAAAGAATAGTTAATAGCTTTGCAGCCTCTACTAGCATGAAGCTTAGAGTAATGCCGTTAGTGGTGTGCAGCAGAAAAGAATTTTATATCAAATTACTAATCGTTCCCTAGCTTAGAATTCCTACACAGTACATGGCTACTTGAACTGACATTATACGGCAAAGAGGTGCGGATTATTTGGTTACCATGCATCGAAGCTTCAGTTTTGAAATTTGATTTACACAATTCGCAGGTTGAGACAGCACAACAATTATGGATTTTCATTTGAAAGAAATGCTGAGATGGTACCTTATTTCAGGTCAACTGCCTTCTATCCATTCTAATGGAGGCAAATAGAATGGAACATAAAACTAGAATACAAGTTACTATCTTTGTGACTTCCTACCTGCGTCTTGCATAATTGACTAAGTATAGCATAAACGCGATGCAATATGTCAAAAGCAGCTCTGATTTAAATATGCGTAAAGAAGCCAACAGTAGATATGAATCAACATGAATAATACAAGTAGCGTAGCAAATTCAAAACTATCCGCAGAAATTATTCCGTACAATTCTCAGATAGACCCTTAAAGCCAATATAGGTATGTCCGAAATCATTGTGTTTTCTTATTTAATAGTTCTAAACAATATATATAAATCTTAATCACATTTAATTTATTTCAGTTCTTTTTCGCATATTCCAGTAATTGGAATGATTTTCGTGTTGACCGACTGAAAGTTAGAATATTAATTTTAAACATTGTGTTTTAAATACAAGTTGGCGTTAGGAGGTAAAAGGAATCCACTTCTTTATTATACGGCATTGGGACAAATACAGTCATTTTTAATGTTCAAGAGGGTGACACAAAATGTTTGATCGTTAAGACCCATGCCCATGTTATCAGTAACGAGGCATGCGAAAAGTGGATGATAACGCTTCACTTGATTCTCTTGGGACACGATGCTGCAATACACCAGTATGCATGCCAGCCATAGGGTCACAGGAGTTAGGTTAAGAAAAGTCGTTTTCTATAATTAACACCTTGGGCAGTCTCGAAGACTCTTATATAGGGTACAATTCTTAACGACCACCACAATAGCATCCAATTATACTCCTTGATAACGACAAAGAGATAACTATACCCATACAATAAAGAGAACGTAGGCTACACGTTTCTTACTTAACCTCTTGTTTTGAGTTTGAAATTATTACTCAATTCGCTTTTTTTACAATGTAGTTCGTGTACCAAAAGCTATTTAGTACTGTACCCTTCTGATCATAGGACCTTCAGGACAGGATTCTATTCTCGGGCGTGGTGCGTTCCTACTTGAAGCTAACAACTGTCCTGGAATACATTATTTGGAAGATCAATAGGGCTGATTAAATAAATCATCATACACAGAATTCAAAACAGAGAAAAATACTCTACTAACACTGGACAATACATTAAATAAATAGAAAATAAATCGAAAAATATTAAATCAATAAAATCAAAATTTAGAAAAAGAAAAATATTCAAAATTTAACCAACACCAAATAATTTATGGATCACAAAATCTTGGAATAAATCCAAAATAAATCAAAAATCCGTTTCAAAATCAAAATAATCCAAAAGATCAGGATAATAAATTAAAAATTGACAAAATCACAAAAAATGAATAATTAAATTTCAATTAAATTAATTGCACCTCAATTAAATTTATTACAGCTCAATTAATTTCATTACATCTCAATTTAATTAATTACATCTCAATGAATGTCTTAATCAAATTAATTAAACTTTGATTGAATAATTAATCCCATTAATTATCATCAATCGATTATCCAATCAACTATCATCAATCAATCATCGATCAGATGCCTAAATGACAATCGATCTGATCCGACCGGAATTAATATTCACTGAAATATTTCATATCTTTGAGCTTAATATCCCAAATATCATGGCACTTGCCATAGTGTATCATTTAATTAGTGTAGTAATCATTAAATCATTTGTGTGTGCAAATTTAAATAGGGCTTCCTTAATTATAACATTTATAAGACAAATTACATTACAACATGATCTGGCAACATTGCCTATGTGATTGCTTTAAATGAGTTATGATGCTTTCATCAGAATTACAACACTTGTGCATCCTTAGTTTCGAACACAAACTTTGCCCTTTTAGTGTATATGAACATTGGCACACTTCAACTCTGAGCTCTTACGCACTTGTCGATGCGTACTTGTTACCATTAACATGCAAATTCACATTCAAGTGACCACAATAGAATTTGAGTTTGAGATGCGTTACACTGATACTTATTACACACTAATACATCAGAAACATGATTATTCAAGTGTTGAACCCTGGAGTCGAGATACTAATTCGGGTCCTGAACTCAAGACCGTCTGTCAAAGTCTTATGGGTGTGCGTAACTATACAGCAATAATACACTTGAAATGCTTGCGAAAAAAATTATGATCAAAACACAGGCTTACCATAAGGTAAAATAAAGAAACCAAGGCGACTACAAACTTGCGTGCAGAAATCTGCATATTTCAATATTTAAAGCATCCTTCGTTCGCATTCTGTACCTTAGCAAAATATATTTAAGACAACGGTGTGTGTATCTGTCAACGATGTCTCCGACGCTGCAAAAAATAACACGACACAAAATGTATTTACACGAACAAAATGCTAACAAGAGAATATATACACTCGCAGGTTCCGAAGCCTGGACTCAAACTTACCTGCTTAGAGCATGGTACGTCCACAATCGCAACTAATATCTGAGAGAGCATTCATCTTCACAAAAGGAGAAGAAAATACAATGATCACCAAATTAAATTACTCAATAATAATAGTGTCCGTCATTATTATTATTATTATTATTATTATTATTATTGCTATCACTGTTATTATTATCATCACTTTCAACTACTACTACCACTATGATAGAATCTATTATCCAAAAGGTTAGTGAATACCTGTACCCTAAAATAAAATTTAGTTTCCGAAATCAGTGAATTTATTATTATTATTATTATGAGCCTTCTTATTCTTCTATAAAAAACTCCATAATAGGGCTAGGATACAAAAGGGTTGTGTATAACTGTACCCTTACAAAAAAATTACCCCGCTTTGTCACCAAATTATTATTATTATTAGTGTTATTATTATTATAATTATAATGATTATTATTATGACGATAAGTGTCGTCATAAAGGCATTGGATCACATAAGGTTTGTGTATTACAGTACCCTACTGTAAATTCATCATTAATTAACATTGCAAATTGGTTCACATATTACACATGTTTTCTTGTGACAGCGAAACCAGCTGTCTACCTCGGGACACGGCTATAAGCTCCAGCCCCATTGTGACACAAAGATCCCATTAGTGAAAAGGAAGGGGGTGGATGGCCTTGGCACAAGCCACTGTAGTATAGACACGTAGTGGTAAAGCCCGTCCCAGGAATGTCTGCCGCGACTCAGTTACGCACGTTAATTCGTTCCCACCTCCTCTGGCACACGTGACACGTCCTGACACCCCGAGTCCCGATGTAGCAACATCGTTCATTCTCTGCTTTGACTTGGCCGTGATAACATAATGCTACGCAATGTAGGCGAGAGCTCCGCTCACCCGCTCGTCATTGTGCAACAACTTGGCAACATTACATTGGCTCTCCAGCTCAGCAGCGGCTAGTATCGAAGCAGTTTGCTCTTTACCTTGGTTTTGTCGGATGCTCTTTCTAGCCTAGTTGAAATCGCAGGTTTTGTGTGTGTTTAAATCCTTTGCTCTCGACTGAATACGTGCGTAATATTGATACACCTGTAAATTTCTTGTTGTGTTCATATAGTAGGCCACGGGTTTGAAAGACACTGACGATCCACGGTCGCAATGCCTCCGGTGTTGTCCAAGTTAAAAACAAAAACATTACATAGTCAGGCGAGAGAAATAATATCTAATGTGCACCATTTCATGAAACAAGAAGCGGAAAGGGGTGTTGACATACCTATAAATAAATTCGGCAAACGGGCAGCGGCGGCCTCTGGAGTTCCTGAGCGTACAATTAGGGCGATAGTAAGTGAAAAAAAAAGGTTTTAGAGTAGATAGAAGGCCTGTCTACATTTTTATCCACACCCGGCAAAGCAAGACCGCGAGCAGCCACAAATCTTCAGCGAATAATTTCAATCAAGAAGTAATACGGCTATGTATATATGATTTTGCTTTGCACAAAATGAAAATTCCCACTCTTCGACTGTTACTTTCTAAGTTACAACAGGACATTAATTTTTGAGGCAGTAGAGAGAGATTACGACGTCTTTTACGTTAAATGGATTCAAGTGGAGGAAGACATTGAATAACAGAACAGTTTTGACGGAGAGGCAGGACATTCGTCCTCAAAGAACGAAATGTATTATTGAGCACAAAATAAATAAATTCCCAGTTTCCTATTCTTTGGGTTTGTCTATTTTCATGTACCGTACTTTTCTTTATATTTTATTTTATTTTATTTCGTGTGATGTGCTAACTGATTAGTTTTCTTTAAGGCTTGTTTCTATTATGACAAGACATATTAAAAAACATTGCACACTGAAAGTGTTTTGCAACAACAATATTGATATAAATCCACGCTTACATTGCAGAAGGTTTTACGGGCAGTAATTGATGAGTGAGTGATTAATGATAGATGGGTAGTGTCCTCATTCAAATAATTTTAAAATATTATTGTTATTTGTTCTTCGTCCCTTTTAACTACTGCGGCTTTTAGAGAAGCCAGGGTGCCAGAATTTTGCCCCGAAGGGCAGCTTTAACGTGCCAGTAAATCTACCGACATGGCTCCCTCGCATTTGCGCACCCTCAAATGCCAGCTGACTGCGCCAGGATTTGATCCTGCAACCTTGGGCAGAGCAAGCGAGAACGTTGCTGCTGAGCCACGCAGCCAGCCAATTTTAAAATAACATAGAAAATAAACTACTGGACGTAGAATTGTGATTCATGTTTCTATATATTCAGAAAAATGCTGCCTTTCATCCTATTCATATTTAGAAACCGTATCCTGCCAAACTATACCCAGCGGTGCGCGTGACAATTCGTATCACGTTCAAAAGTGACGCGAGCGACGAGTCGAGTTAGAACAGTCCCACTCCTCCCACTGTTCAGTAGCCACGCCTCTCCGGTCATGCCGCGGCAGAGATCGCTGTGTCGGGCTATATGAGCTACGAGGCACGTCATGAAAGTAAGTTCCGTTTGGTAATAAAACAAAATTGTGTACAGACACAGAAAAATGATTTATTGCACAACATTTTACACCTCTTGAACTACTTTTCTACATAACTGCCGAACTTTTGCAGGCATTTGTCATAGCGGTGCACAAGTTTTTGGATACCTTCTTCATAGAAGTTTGCCGCCTGTGTCTTCAACCAGTTGGAAACATCTTCTTTCAGCTCATCGTCATTGTTGAAGTGTTGACCGCCAAGGAAATACTTGAGATGTGAGAACAGATGAAAGTCGCTAGAAGCGAGGTCAGGGTTGTACGAAGGATGGTCAAACACGTCCCAGCCAAATCCCTGTAGGAGGTTTTTCGTCACATTTGCAGTGTGTGGTCGTGCGTTGTCGTGAAGAAAAACAACACCTTTTGACAGCAACCCTCGGCGCTTATTCTGTATTGCGCGGCGCAATTTCCTAAGTGTCTCGCAGTAAGCATCTGCGTTGATTGTTTGACCACGCGGTAAGAAATCAATGAGTAAGATGCCTTTCCAGTCCCAGAACACTGTGCACATCATTTTCCGAGGTGTCAAGATTTGTTTCGGCTTAACCTTTGCTGGGGATGAAGTGTGCCTCCATTGCATTGATTGCCGCTTACTTTCAGGGGAGTCGTAAGAAACCCAAGTTTCATCTCCTGTGATTATCTGTGTCAGAAATTCTTCGCCGCCTTCATTGTAACGGGTCAAAAACTGAAGTGCACTACCCATCCGTTTTGTTTTGTGTTGCTCCGTAAGAATCTTTGGTACCCAACGTCGGCAAAGTTTACGTAAGTTCAGTTTTTCGGTAACAATTTCATGAATTAGTGATCGTGAGATTTGGGGAAATTTCATAGCGAGAGCACTAATTGTAAACCTGCGGTTTTCCCGGATCTTGTCATCAATCGCGTGAACCAGTTCTTCTGTAACCAAAGATGGACGCCCACTTCGTTCTTCATCGTGCACTTCACTACGTCCTTCATTGAACTGTCGGTCCATCTTCTCACCATTGAATCACTCATCGCATTTTGTCCATACACTTCGCAAATTTGCCGATAAATTTCAATTGGTTTCACTTTCCTAGCATTCAGAAAACGAATCACAGATCTGATTTCACAAGCGGCGGGATTTTCAATCAACACCGACATTGTACGAGTAAACATGCACAACAACGCGTACGTGGCTGACAGCGCTCTCCAAATGGCGCACGTTTCTTCTCCTTGATACAGAGCGTCTACCGCGCATATGCGGAACTGCGCTGCAGCGGAACGTACAACTACTGTAGTTGAAGACACAGGCGGCACAAGTCTATGAAGAAGGTATACAAAACCTCGTGCCACGCTACGACAAATGCCTGCAACATTTCGGCAGTTATGTGGAAAAGTAGTTTAAGGGTTGTAGAATTTTGTGCAATAAATATTTTTTCTGTATCTGTACACAATTTAATGTTATTACCAAACGGAACTTACTTTCTGGACGTACTTCGTATCATCCTGCACTCTCCACAAAAATTCACAGACGAAATGAAATGCAAAGATAGACGACCTCGCGCTTTAGATGGTCTCTGGTTCGAACTGAGTGGGACATCACCTTGGAGTAATATCATTATCGTGGTCACACTTGTTATACAAATACCTGTAAGCACTCTTTGTCTTACCTGTCACTGGGCATGCTTAGTACACATTTCTTACCTCTTTTCCTTTTCAGTTGGCAACCGGATGGCATATGACGATGTCACCATGCAACTTTTATAAGTTTTTCAATACTATTTTATCATAATACTCTTTTACCATTTTCTTCATTCATCGTAGAACACTCGGGATCTCAAGCAGCCTCCCGACATAATAGTATCATACCACTTACCTGAATCTTATCACCCACTTACCACGATCAATCCGATGTTCGCGCATTGCTCCCAAAACATCCAAATAGATATTCAAATCAATTCTTCCATTCATACCATCCTTACCCTAGTTTACCCATAAGAGACGCATAAAATAAAATCGTCCCTGGCGTAATTCCTGAGTACAATTAGATGAATGATTACCACAACGTGTGTCGAAATAACAGTATTAACATTAAAGTCCTCCCTTTTAAATGCATACTTGTTATTATTATTGTTATTCCCGATATTATTATTAACAACCTGTGTTATTATCGTGTCCAATATTTATATTATTTCAATCTCTCTCTCTTTTTTTTTCTAAATCTGCGTACTTTGCTCTCTCTGCTCCCTCCATTGCTGGGCTGAAATACACACATCATAATGGAAAAACACATATAATCCTATCAGTGTGTTCAATTTGGTACGGTACGTGAACAATTATCATCGCCAAGCATCGTCAGAACTAAACAAAATAGCATCTCGTTGTCACGAGTGCAATTAATCTGACACAATAATACCTAAATTCAAAATCTACCTTTTCCCTACTATAATATCTATTCAATATCATAATTGTAACAGACACGACCCATAAATCAATGACTTATTGTTAATTAAGAAAATTCAATACTTATCATGTTTCCATCGCTGGCTGCCATCCTTCTCCAACATAGACGTCGGCAGCCCCCTAACCATGTGCCTTTACATCATACTGACACACCACATGATCACCATAATACATTACTCCATTGAGTGATTAATAACCATGGTTATCACTAAATTTCACTTGCCTTTACACTTAGAAAAATAACACAATCACTCGGGTATGGTTGCTGTATACTAGTACCCTACTCAACACACGCACCCATACACTATCCATATACAATCGGACTATGATGGCGCAGCACTTGTCTGACGACGTGCGTATCCTCCCGTAGATTCTCTCTCCACACGTACTACTGGCAGTTCCAATGCGGCCCTCTCTTCTAACTGCGCGCTCACTAAGCTGTTCCTACTTCAGTATCTAGGGTTCGGGTCTCGATTGTTCCGCCGCGCGCTTTCCAACTTCAGTGACTATTTAACACTGTCATTACAATTATATTGACCGCGTTACTTTAGATAATGCAGTCTCTTCCTGCATAGAACACTGTTTACTGCGATTACCAGTGTTTCTCTAAGATACTTAATTCGCAGCCTTGAATAATAACTGTGGTGCAATGTCACCGGGCACGGTGTGCCTCGCCTTGCTACTAACTATCTGCCTTCGACTGACTGTCACTGTATCGTGTCGCACTGCTCGAAGACTACTGCAAGCTAAATGCGTGAAGACTGATTGAGAACTCACTGCGTGACCATGCGGGGCTAATATATATCTTGAATATGGCGGCGCAGCACCTCAAAACTACTACCCACACGAGATCTCTGCTTTCCAAAATCTCTCTGCTAATACACCATGTACACATCATTGGTGATAGTAAGGCCTGATCAATCACGGGATTATAACCGATAATCGATCGTAAATTTAGAAGATGTCAATCCTGCGTCCTCCAAACTACTTATGGTGACATGGACACTATCCCTTCCTTCCTAGCAAAACTCTCCAACCCAGACAGCTTGCGGAAGGAACTAATTTTTATGATCTTGATTTATCAATCTCTTGACGATTTATTTATCCTGTTTATCGGCAAAATTATTAGGAATATTTCCTGCTTAGTGAAGTTAATGGTTCGATCCTTGGTACCGTCGTATCGCCAAAATAAATTAATTCAGCAATTTAGGTGCGTGGTTTAGCCAAAATACAACGTACCACCGAACATTCTGGAACAAATCTGATGCAAGCCCCTCGGAAGTCCTTGAAGGCCCACCTGCTCTTGCTACTGCGTGTTATAGAAGCATGTTCTGGACTCGCCTTTGTCTGCAAATTTCTTGCGACGTATCCCAGGTGCGTCAAGTGGCCGTCTGCCTGGCTTGATCCAGTAATATTGCAGCATGAATTTAGCATGACTAAATAATATGAAATTAGGCTTCCTTTTCCCCTGTAATTCGAGGCACATTTAAACGCTGTTCATCTGCATGATTGTATTCCATGCGAACTTAGCCTATGGACCGTAGGGTAGGGCGCAGTACAGCACATGGTAATTCCTTTTAATAGGAGCAAGAGTTTTTGAAAGAAAAGACCAGTAGAATACCTCAAAGTAGACTGTTTAGTTTTTTATGGAACTACTCGTTGTAACTTTCATGTTGTTGTTGTTGTTTGAGTCTTCAATCTTTCGACTGTTTTGATGCAGCACTCCATGCTGCCCTGTCCTGAGCTAATCGTTTCATCTCTACATAGCTACCACACCCTATATCCGAGGTAATCTGTTTAACATATTCTAACCTTGGTCTAACCCTACAGTTCTTATCCTCGACCCTTCCTTCTATAACTTAGTTTGCTATTCCTGGGTGTCTTAGTGTGTGTCCTACTAATCTATCTCTTCTCTTCATTAGCTGTCACCAGAAGCATCTCTCCTCTCCCACTCGTCTTAATACCGCTTCATTCGGAACCTTATCTACCCTTCTGATCTTCATCATTCTCTTGCAACACCACGTTTCAAACGCTTCAATTCTCCTCTTTTCTGCTGCTCCAACAGTCCAAGTTGCACTTCCATAGAGTGTCACACTCCAGACAAAGGCCTTCATAAATGACTTCCAAATACCTTAATCTATATACTGTACCCGATTTGGAGTATGACCACTAAGCTACGGTGCTGCCTGAATGGCCGGGGGCCGCAAATATTACGTCACGGTGATTTGTTCTTGCCCGAATGACCGGTGGAGGTCAGTGCACTTGTGTGATGATGTCACGGCCGGGAGTAAGGAGAGGTATATGCGAGCTACCCCCAACTCTTACGGCGGGGAGGATAGCAAGACCGCATGGCAGGTGATCGCGAGACGAGCTGGCTCATTCTGATGTTTGATTCTGTTAGTGCGGACTGGTATCGCTGTGTGTGCTGTATTCTGACGGTCGTAAGGGCGAGCTATTAGATGCAAGTTTGTCACTTGCAAATCGCCAGCAAATGGCAGTGTGAAAGTGATGGTTCATATTCGTAAGTATTGGGACTTGCACTGACATACAAAGGAAGTTGGAGCCACGTAAGTTGAAAAATCATATAAACATTACCAGCATAAAGCAGCAGTGATACACAGTCTGAGGGCTGGATATTTCTCATCCTGTGCTACAAGCTTACACACTATTCAATGGAAATCAGTTGGGACATTTTTGCGACAGAACATTGCACATTTAATCAAAGCCGTGATGGCAAGTGAACATGGCTTTAGGCATCAATGGAACTCTGTAATAGTTCATATAGTTCATTGAACATTGCTTCACGCCGGACATCTGGAACAGTCTTTGCCAATTACACTGAACACAATCTCACTTCTGAACATTCTAGATCGAATTGGAACAGTGGCGGCGTGTTACTCTAAAATAATGGGGCAACATATTAATGAAGTAAATGTCTTCGTGAGAAAGGAGAGACATACAGTGTCGAATATTTCTAATTACAACATGGCACATTAAAACACGCAGAAGGCGTGATGGAGGGATGGAACTTTGATCCAGGAGGCGTCGCGACGATCTTCGCAAACAGACGACTGCTGCCAACACGACACCAGGGAACACTTATCAGGGATCTTTACACTCTATTAAATTTGCAGAAGAAGTGTGTCTCTGCCTAACGAAAATGCCAGGAGGTAAAAATGTGTCGCCAGCCCACATGAATTGAATCTTCCCATAATGAGTTGCACTCCAGAGCACATGATCATATTTTGAGTTTGCATAATTCCACGGTATGGCAAGAGCATTATCTGATTGTACACATCGGAGTCTAATGAATTTTGTTGGGATTAATGATGATAATGATTGTTTTTTACGATTGTTATTATTATTATTATTATTATTATTTTCTCTTGCATAATTGCGATGGCAATTATTTAAATGTTTTTTTCTTCTGCGTTTCTTTCATGATGCATTCTTTTTCGATTTATGGTTTTATCCAAGGATTTTAAGATAGTGTGCATCAGATGCACAAGTTTTTTTTGGTCCACATTTTCTTTGGGGATTTGATGTTGAAGCCTTAGGATGACTTTGCCGTCTGTGCGATGTTTTTTTTTTTTTGAACTCCAGATCTTTTCTAGGACGATCTTTAGGGGTCTCATTTGAGGACTTTGTGAGTTTTGCCTTGAGCCGTTCACATTTCGATTGAATTATTAGTATTTTGGATGCATATCTGTTCAGATCCGACTGTTCAATTTAAGCATTCTGGTTGCCACATTTTGAGTGTGAAGATAGCCAATATTAAATATTAGATTTGCCATTTGGATATTATATTTGTGATAGGAATTATTGAAGTTATGTACAGAAATGCTCAGATGATGATCTGATTTCTGGTTTTGAATGATAGTTTGATGGGCCATGATCTTTTGTGACATGTTGCTCGAGTTATTTAGAGGGCTATTGCCTTAGTGCAACGATTTGTTGGCAAATGATAACATGTTTTATCGTGAATTATTATAATACTATCATGATGTTTAAATGTTTTGATCCAATTATATGGTCTCTCTTAGAGAATTTATGGCTCATTTTGACAAAGGCTCATTGCTTTGGTGAGGCAAAATTTAATCTTTCTTTCTCTGTCGTCTTTACTAATTATTTTGATCAGCAATTGCCTGAGCAATTTAACGAAATCACCGAGTATGGTTGCACTGATACTTCAATGATCATTTGATGGAGTTTGATTCTGGGTTATTCTTGAATCTAGTTGTGGATTCGAGACCATATAAGGATTATTATAATAATTGCGGGCATTAGGGATGATTATTGAATTGACAAAAGATTATCGAATTTTGAACAAGATTATTAGTTTAGGATTCACTAAAAGATTTTGCATTGAGCATTAGATATTGAATTAAGGATTTCGATTTGATTTATTTTTGAACTGATCCTGATAATCAGTGGACTGATGTGGACAATTTTTGATTTTAGGAACTGAGTTAGAGGAGTTCATATTATATTATTGTCAGTTATAATTGTAAATAAGTTTGGACAATTGGATGGACAGTATTGTGTGCAATCAAGGTAGTACAATGCCGATATCTATTCATTAGCAAGCAGTTTCACATCACAGGGCGCATTAGCTTGATTATTTGATGGTGTATTTTTTTTCTTTCATATAATTGAAGTTAGGTCGCGCGGGGATGAGTGTTAATAATTTTTCGTGTCGTGTGCGACGAATAATCCCTGCAGCGACAGAAGAGACTTTTAGTTAGCGTTCGTGTCAGTCCTGTGATGTATTTTTTTTATTGATCCGATTTGGCAAGATTCAGAAAGACATTACACCATATCTTAGGGATTCTCTAGCCGTCGAGATCATAGGTAGGGTGTGGAATTTTAATGCAAGCTGAATCCATGAATAAATAAGGATCATTTTCCTTTATCTTCTTAAATTTCTTTTGTCGGTGTCATTTCTACTTTCCTTCTTTTAACTCTGGCCTCTCCTGGAATGTGTCCTTGCGAACTCTAATTTGATGGCGCCCTCTTTCCCATCCCGTAACGACCCGGAGATACTCTGTCTCGTGCCACCCGAGCCGTTTTTCTTATATTATCAAACTAGAATTCAGGCACATTCGTTTATTTTTTCCTGCTTTTTTTATTGCACTCCCCTGTTCTTTCTCGGAAATTGTGTGGTGTAATTTTTGGCCGGGTCATCGCACATATTTCCGGGACGAGCACAGGAGGAGAGATGGCGACCCATTCACGTGGGGCTCAATTTAATTTGTTGGTACTCCATTTAACTTACTAGCATTTGATGCAATTCGTATTCTTTTGAAGGACACAGATGATGTTATTTGGATCTATTAAATTGGACTTATAGTTAACGTTGGATGTCATGCTTTAATGTTTTGAATCGTATTTATTCCAATGGAAGATAATGTGGTCATGTGCTCTGCAACTCTGGCTGGGGTCAAGGTGAAGTGTCCCTATCATGTCTTTGTTTGTGTTATATGTATCATCTTTGCAGGATTAGAACGATGGAAGATATGAGGAATACGTTTTCCAAATTGGAGGACAATTTTAAAACAATACATTCAAAAATGACTCAATTGGAAAATAATTTACGAACAGACACTACTAGTTTAGAAACTAATTTAAAGTCTAGTATGGCTACTTCAGAGGGTAAATTGCAGTCAAACATAAGTAATTTAGAAAATAAATTTCAGTCTAACATGAGTGAATTTGAAACCAACTTGAAGGCGAGTATGGCCATTTCAGAGGACAAAATGCAGTTAAACATAACTGATTTAGGAAGGAAGTTACGGTCGGATACCGTTAGTTTAGAAGCTAATTTTCAGTCGAATATAAATAACTTGGAAACTAAATTGCAGTCAAACATAACTGAGTTCGAAACCAACTTGAAATCAAGTATGGCAAGTTCAGAAAGTAAATTATGGGAAAGTGTCAGTTCCATGGAGACAAAAAATGAAAAAAATGTAGACAGTTTGAGAGGAGATATGAATAAAATGCAAAAAGATATTAAATCAGATATCGCTGCTGTTAGGTCAAAGGTATCCAAAGTAGAGGCGAATATGAATGATTTAGAAGTAAATTTTAAGGAAAGGATAGCAGCCATAGGAACGAATGTAGCTACTGTGGAATGTAATATGAAACAGAATATGACTTCCTTAGAAAATAAAATGTTGGCAAACAAAAATTCTTTCGAAAGTAGTTTGAGTAATCTTGAGTCGAATCTGAACGATAGTATAGCGGGACATGAATCGAAATTAGAGGGGATGAAAATCGTGGTTTTAGATTCTGTCAAATCAGACTTAAAATCCTTTGAAGTTGGGATACAAGGTAACATTGATACATTGGACTCAGGTGTGGACGATAGGATGAATCAAGTGGATGACAGAGTTGAGAAAACCTTGAAATTATTTAAGCAGAATATGGAAGACGCAGTGGTTAGACGATTAGACACAGCCAGAGTGAGTATAGATGGAAACATGGGAACGATAAAAGGCGAACTCGTAGAAAACATGGGAACGATAAAAAGCGAGCTCTTGGAAAACATAGGAACGATGGAGACCAAACTTAAAGAAAACATGGATGTTTCATGCAAAGGAGTTGAAACTAAGGTTGAAACAGTGCGGGTTCAATATGAGGAAAGGTTTGAAAAATTAAAATCGGACATAGAAGCTAGTGCCAGAACCAATACGGTAGCATCGATAGAGGATATGGAAACAAATTTTAGGATTCAACAAGAACGACAACAGAACCGTATAGCGTTTTGGGAGTCAGAATTAAGTAGTTTACGTATTGAAGGGACTCCGGGAGATAGTGGAAGAATGCAAGTAAGGTACAATCAAGAAAATTCAGTTCGGACCTTAGGAACGCCTACAATTGGTGAGCATCAAAGGGAATATGTCACAATAAATCGAAATGTCCAGGAAAATTCGAATCAGATCTTGGGAACACCCGCGGATAGCGAACGTCAAAGGGGACACGTCACGATCATCAGAAATTTCGATGATAAGCCTAGGAAATTTGCAGGAAATACCGGGTTGACACCAGTTGAATTTATTCGTGATATCCGAGAATATATCGCTGAAAACCGGATATCCAGAGACCGCGAACTCAGAGTAATTGAGCGTGCCTTAGAAGGTCCCGCGTTAACTTGTTTCGCGCGTTTAGGGGAAATTTCAGGAACCTGGAGGAATTTGCAGTTGCCCTATTACAAAGATTTTTGAGTTCGGAGGACCAACTCAACATAAGAGCCGAAATGTACTCTAAGAGGTACTCTACATCGAACCCAACACATTACGCCAATTATTTCACGTCACAACTCACGAAATTGCAGTTCCTTACCCCTCCATTACCCGAAGAAGAACTGATACGGGCAATAGCACGTCAGCTTCCTATAGAGGTACAGCGTACTTTGATAGCATCAGGCGCCGAGTCGCTAGAACACTGCGACGATGTTTTGAGAAGATTGGATTATACCAGTGCGCAAATGATTTCGTGACATCCGAGGAATGATCAAAGAGATACTCGGGAAATTAACGCAGTAGTGATAGATAATGCGGTGCAAACAGAACGAAATCCATTGTTGGAGCCAAGAAGTTTTGGGAATAAAACCGATAACTTTTCGAAGAACCAGGATAACCAAAGACAGTATGATAGGCAGTTTTTCAATGACCGGAGAAGGGGTGGATATCCTTATTATAATAATAGGAATTCGAGATACCAGTGAGGAAGCAGATATAGCAATTACAATCGAGAACGGTATAATCGTGAGAATAACCAGGGAGTTCTTGATACAGAAGGATAGGAAGCAATTCAGTAATCATCTCGAGAGGACAACATAGTCAAGAGTAATTCATCGTGGGAAAGTTCAATGCAGCCAACATCAAGAAATATCATGCCGCTCTAGAATAGACAGGAAGCTGTTGAAGAGATGCTTATTTGGGAAATCGTGTAAATGATCATGTGAATTTTTGGATCTTAAAAAAATAATGTTGAAAATAAACTCATCAATCTCCTCTTCCTTGGCTTGACAACTTTATTTTCCTGAGGAAGGAGAGAGATGTACCCGATTTGAAGTATGACCACTAAGCTACGGTGCTGCGTGAACGGCCGGGGGCCGCAAATATTACGTCACGGTGGTTTGTTCTTGCCCGAATGACCGGTGGAGGTCAGTGCACTTGTGTGATGATGTCACGGCCGGGAGTAAGGAGAGGTATATGCGAGCTACCCCCACCCCTTACGGCGGAGAGGATAGCAAGACTGCTTGGCAGGTGATTGCGAGACGAGCTGGCTCATTCTGATGTTTGATTCTGTTAGTGCGGACTGGTATCGCTGTGTGTGCTGTATTCTGACGGTCGTAAGGGCGAGCTATTAGATGCAAGTTTGTCACTTGCAAATCGCCAGCAAACGGCAGTGTGAAAGTGATGGTTCATATTCGTAAGTATTGAGACTTGCACTGATATATAAAGGAAGTTGGAGCCACGTAAGTTGAAAAATCATATAAACATTACCAGCATAAAGCAGCAGTGATACACAGTCTGAGGGCTGGATATTTCTCATCCTGTGCTACAAGCTTACACACTATTCAATGGAAATCAGTTGGGACATTTTTGCGACAGAACATTGCACATTTAATCAAAGCCGTGATGGCAAGTGAACATGGCTTTAGGCATCAATGGAACTCTGTAATAGTTCACATAGTTCATTGAACATTGCTTCACGCCGGACTTCTGGAACAGTCCTTGCCAATTACTCTGAACAAAATCTCCCTTCTGAACATTCTAGATCGAATTGGAACAGTGGCGGCGTGTTACTCTAAAATAATGGGGCAACATAGTAATGAAGTAAATGTCTTCGTGAGGAAGGAGAGACATACAGTGTCGAATATTTCTAATTACACCATGGCACATTAAAACACGCAGAAGGCGTGATGGAGGGATGGAACTTTGATCCAGGAGGCGTCGCGACGATCTTCGCAAGCAGACGACTGCCGCCAACACGACACCAGGGAACACTTATCAGGGATCTTTACACTCTATTAAATTTTCAGAAGAGGTGTGTCTCTGCCTAACGAAAATGCCAGGAGGTAAAAATGTGTCGCCAGCCCACATGAATTGAATCTTCCCATAATGAGTTGCACTCCAGAGCACATGATCATATTTAGACTTTGCATAATTCCACGGTATGGCAAGAGCACTATCTGATTGTACACATCGGAGTCTAATGAATTTTGTTGGGATTAATGATGATAATGATTGTTTTTTTACGATTGTTATTATTATTATTATTATTATTATTTTCTCTTGCATAAATGCGATGGCAATTATTTCAATGTTTTTTTTTCTTCTGCGTTTCTTTCATGATGCATTATTTTTCGATTTATGGTTTTATCCAAGGATTTTAAGATAGTGTGCGTCAGATGCACAAGTTTTTTTTTTTGGTCCACATTTTCTTTGGGGAATTGATGTTGAAGCCTTAGGATGACTTTGCCGTCTGTGCGATGTTTTTTTTGAACTACAGATCTTTTCTAGGACGATCTTTAGGGGTCTCATTTGAGGACTTTGTGAGTTTTGCCTTGAGCCGTTCACATTTCGATTGAATTATTAGTATTTTGGATGCATATCTGTTCAGATCCGACTGTTCAATTTATGCATTCTGGTTGCCACATTTTGATTGTGAAGATAGCCAATATTAAATATTAGATTTGCCATTTGGATATTATATTTGTGATAGGAATTATTGAAGTTATGTACAGAAATGCTCAGATGATGATCTGATTTCTGGTTTTGAATGATAGTTTGATGGGCCATGATCTTTTGTGACATGTTGCTCGAGTTATTTAGAGGGCAATTGCCTTAGTGCAACGATTTGTTGGCAAATGATAACATGTTTTATCGTGAATTATTATAATCCTATCATGATGTTTAAATGTTTTGATCCAATTATTTGGTCTCTCTTATAGAATTTATGGCTCATTTTGACAAAGGCCCATTGCTTTGGTGAGGCAAAATTTAATCTTTCTTTCTCTGTCCTCTTTACTAATTATTTTGATCAGCAATTGCCTGAGAAATTTAACGAAATCATCGAGTATGGTTGCACTGATACATCAATGATCATTTGATGGAGTTTGATTCTGGATTATTCTTGAATCTAGTTGTGGATTCGAGACCATATAAAGATTATTATAATAATTGCGGGCATTAGGGATGATTATTGAATTGACAAAAGATTATCGAATTTTGAACAAGATTATTAGTTTAGGATTCACTAAAAGATTTTGAATTGAGCATGAGATATTAAATTAAGGATTTCGATTTGATTTATTTTTGAACTGATCCTGATAATCAGTGGACTGATGTGGACAATTTTTGATTTTATGAACTGAGTTCGAGGAGTTCATATTATATTATTGTCAGTTATAATTGTAAATAAGTTTGGACAATTGGATAGACTGTTTTGTGTGCAATCACGGTAGTACAATGCCGATATCTATTCATTAGCAAGCAGTTTCACATCACAGGGCGCATTAGCTTGATTATTTGATGGTGTATTTTTTTTCTTTCGTATAATTGAAGTTAGGTCGCGCGGGGATGAGTGTTAATAATTTTTCGTGTCGTGTGCGACGAATAATCCCTGCAGCGACAGAAGAGACTTTTAGTTAGCTTTCGTGTCAGTCCTGTGATGTATTTTTTTTATTGATCCGATTTGGCAAGATTCAGAAAGACATTACACCATATCTTAAGGATTCTCTAGCCGTGGAGATCATAGGTAGGGTGTGGAATTTTAATGCAAGCTGAATACATGAATAAATAAGGATCATTTTCCTTTACCTTCTTAAATTTCTTTTAACTGTGTCATTTCTACTTTCCTTCTTTTAACTCTGGCCTCTCCAGGAATGTGTCCCTGCGAACTCTAGTTTGATGGCGCCCTCTTTCCCATCCCGTAACGACCCGGAGATACACTGTCCTCGTACCACCCGAGCCGTTTTTCTTATATTATCAAACTAGAATTCAGGCACATTCGTTTATTTTTTCCTGCTTTTTTATTACACTCCCCTGTTCTTTCTCGGAAATTGTGTGGTGTAATTTTTGGCCGGGTCATCGCACATATTTCCGGGACGGGCACAATACGATGTCAACAGATTCCTTTTCTAAAGATATGCTTTCCATTCCTGTGCTAACCTTCTTTATATATCCTCTTTGCTTCGTCCCCCACTGATTATTTTGCTTCCTAAGTAACAGAAGTCTCCTACTTTCTTTAGTTTTTCACCTGCCAATTCGATATCCATAGGGGTTTCTGATTTCTTTCGACTGCATTCCAATATTCTTGTTTTACATTAATTAATTTTCATCATGAATTATTTCCTCAAGACAGAATCCATACCATTTAAAAACTCATTCAAATCCTCTGGTGTGTCTGCTAAGATGACGACGTCATTAGCAAATCTCAGAGTTGAATTTATTTCTCCTGGAATCTTTAATCCTACTTTGAATTTTTCTCCAATTTTCTCCATTACTTGTTCAATGTATAGATAGAAAAGTATGGGTGATAAGTTGCAGACTTGCCTTACACCTTCCTGAATACCAGATTATCTCTAATGAGAGGGGCGTGGTGGCTCAGCGGTCTAGCTGTATGCCTCTCACCAAGGCGGTCCGGGTTCGATTCCTGGTCAATGCATGTGAGATTTTCGAAGTGAAATGCCATGTCCTGTGGTTCGGATTCCACGTAAAAAGGAGGTCCCGTGGCTCATGATCTCAAGATTAACGGTCACGTTAAAACTACAAGCTTATCTCTAATGACCTTCCGCTCGAATAACTGCTGTCTGGTTTCGGTATAGATTTTAGAGTACCCCCCTATCCCTGTATTTTATTCCAATAGTTTTCAAAATGTTCAACAACTCACTCCAATCAACGTTATCAAAATTATTTTTAAGTCTACAAATGCCATGAACGTTCTCTTATCCTTCCTTATTCTAGCTTCCAAAATCAGCCTAAGATTTAATACTGCTTCACTTGTTCCTACGTTTCTCCTGAAGCGAAACTGGTCTTCACCCAACTCTCTTTCTATCTGTCTTTCCATCCTCTTGTAAACTATTCTAGTCAGCATCTTTGAAGCTTGAGTGATCAAGTTGATTTTATGGTAATCTTCACATCTGTCAGCTCCTGTTTTCTTTGGTAAAGGGATGATAACATTCTTCTTCTCATAAATCCTACACACCAAGTGAAATAACCTGATCAGACCTTCATCACCTACGCAGCTTAGCTACTCAATCGGTATACCATCTATGCCTGGTGCTTTGTTGCATATTGAGTCTTCCATCCTCTGTCAAATTCGGATCTCAATATTAAATCTCCTTTCTCATCCTCACCAATGTCCTCATCCTTTTAATACAATACGATAATTAAAAGTACAGTGCATTATTTTTTCCTCACACATAAATCTCACATAAAATTATTTTCGTTCCTATTAGCAACCGATGAGGCATATTCTATGTATTTCACTCCAAAATGTAAATATTAGGTTCTTATTTTGAAATAACTTTTTAAATTACCTAAAAGTACCGTATCCTCACATCATGAATATCTCCTGTATATGTGTTGACTGAATTAAAAAAACAGTTTACTAATTCTACTACTTCTACTGATAATACTCACAGTAATAATAAAACAGTCGTTAGAACTGCATTCTTATGTAATTATCCACACTAAATGCTAAATGTTTGACTGTCTTGGATAATGGAGCATAATGACGGTGAACCTCTGAATCAACAATGAAAGGTAGCCATCTACGTAACTTGAGATGAAAGCGACGTCCCCATTTTATCAGTCACGAAGCATGTGAAACGTGATTGATAACGCTGTGCATGAATCTCTTGGGACATGGTGCTGCTGTAGGTCAGTGTGCATGCCAACCATAGAGTGACTGGAGTTAATTTTAAGGAATGTAGCTTCTATAATTTACGAAATGTAAGCTACAGAATTCAGTGCCATTAGAAAATGATTATTATGATAGTTCATTTTACGAAGTTTGTCTTCCATCGCTTGAATGGGATACGAGAAATAGTATTATTTTAATACTTACGAACTGACACAATCTTGAATTTTTGAAAACAATCCATCAACTTTTTTTTAGCGTATGGCTTTTAGTGCCGGGAGTGTCCAAGGACATGTTCGGCTCGCCAGTTTTGTAGCTGCTTCGAGACGGACACCCAATGGGTGAGCTACAAGTACCGTCAACTTAGGATGTTTGTATACTATGCTCGAAATAGATATTCACGGTACCACGTTTCACTGCTTTCGAATAAATGGTTCGCCAGAAAATTCATTTTAAATATTTGAAATCGCGTGTCCATAATGTAGTTTTGGGATTTATCAGGTGTAAGAAAGTCACACATATTATACTATGTTAATATTCTATAAACATACAGATTTTCAGTTTGATTTCTGTAAATGTTTCGAGATAATGAACCAGTGAAATATATCGCATGGCTGCCATGTTGGATTATTTTCTATGTAGGTTATTGAGCTATATGCTAGCAGGTTAAGGTTATAATGGTGGTTCATTGTACAAACATTCATTTGTATCACTTAATGAGAACACTAAAAAACGTGATTTTAACATTTCGTACAGTCTCCACTTCGAAGGTATCATAGAAATTGAATTAAATTAGATGCCAGTATATTACGCCTTGTTGACTACAGTGATTTGATCTGCCAAGTTTCACTGCATTCGAAGGATAAATTTCTGGTATTAACCCTGTTATGTTACTAAATATTACGTAGGCGAACTTATTTGAATAGCCTCTATAAACAAACTAAATTTCTGTCCGATTTGCTGAAATAGGTTCGTATATATTCAAAACCAGTGTAACAAAAGGAAGGAAGGAAGCTTGTAGTTTAACGTGACCGTTAATCTTGAGATCATGAGCCACGGGACCTCCTTTTTACGTGGAATCCGAACCACAGGACATGGCATTTCACATTGAAAATCTCACATGCATTGACCGGGAATCGAACCCGGACCGCCTTGGTGAGAGGCATACAGCTAGACCGCTCAGCCACCACGCCCCCCTCCCCCCCACCAGTGTAACATAATAAAGGCCACCATGTTGGATTATTTCACATGTAGACAATAGGTTAATGTGCCAATAAATGTAGATATTTGTGTTGATCCATTATACTCGTACAAAACTCTCATTCTGATCGCTTGAATGATAGAGAAGGAACAAAAACATAAATTTGAACTTTCACTCCGCCGCCATCTTGTATTAGTCAAAACATTTAAAATTAATCAGATACCAGTATATCAGACCTTGTATAACGAAAAGAGAAGAGTTCGATTCCTATCTCAGCCAACCTGGAAATGGTTTTACGTTGTTTCCCACTTCTAATACAGGCTAATTCCGGCATGCCTCCTAACTTAAGGCCAGAGCCATCTCCTTCCTAATCCTCACAAGCTATCAGATAAATTATACACACTCCCAAGTACCACGATGTCCAAACCCCTCAAATGAAACAACAGCTTTGAAGCAAGATTTTATGTAATTAGAATATTAAGACGAAAGTGAGATTATTGTGTAATATTCCATTTATTTAGTGTCTGAGGAGATATTTGGTTATAATTTCTGTGATATTATATTGCGCACTATCTTAATAATAGCCTGTGTTATTGTGGCGTCTCCTGCAATGTGTGTAACACTAATTGGGGTTAGAATAAGGATTGTAGGAAATTGAAATTAGCACAATTTAGCCGCATTGGCGTGGGAATCGCTAGATTAAGCGCCCTGTTTACCAGGCTTCTAACCTTAGATTTCTAAGCGTACAACTACCCCAATACTTAATGTGGAATGTGTTTTGACACATTTACAGATGTGGATAAATTACATTTAAAATACTATCTCCATTGGTCAACCTATTACTTCAAAATCCTCTCTAGTACAGATCTCTCAAGTATAGTTCCTTTTTATCAGAAATGTATTAAGAGTCGCCATTTAGGCCTGCTAAATTTTATTGATTGGAAAATGCTTGTGAGCCTCTGAATGAATATAGTTGAACGAAACATCACCAACAAACTACAATGGGTGGCTACGTCACCAGATTGCAGGACATAGGAATGCTGATGTTATTTACATTATGCACGCTATATTATCTGTAGAATACACAACCTAATAATCAACCACCTCCTGTTGTAGCATCTAGCGTTCTTGGCTGTCACCCTGGAGTTCCGCGTTTCATTTCTGGCTCTGCCAAGATATTTTAACTGTATTATGAGTGCTGGAACGGGGTACACTCAGTCTCGTGAGGCAAAACTAAGAAGAGGAGGGTTCGATTCTCACCTCAGCCATCCTGCAAATGACTTTCCATCGTTTCTCACTTCTACTCCAGGCAAATACCGGAATGGTTCCTGACTTAGGGCCAGGGCCGCCTCCTTCCCAATCCTATCCCCAATTTACAAATACACACACTAGCACAGCCATCAGAATAACACGGTTTGTCACACAAAGTATACACTCACACAAATACATGGGGCTGTATGATCACGATGTCACAGCCCCTAAAATAAGCAACAGCAACAACCTATTAGCTCTAATTTCTATTTGCCATCTAATAGGTTCTGGAATCCAATGCCCTCAATGTGTAAGTGCCAAGTAAATAACGTAGCTTTGGCACATTAAATAAAACATTTGCTTCATTATCTCAGTGATCATATTCTGTCTGTTAGGTAGTCAGCCCGGAGGTTGGTTGGATACTCCAAAAGCGCCATCATAGGTTATGTGGAAGAATCCCACAACACCCAAGGCAACAGTATAATGAGGCGTACTAGGCAAGGTGGGGAGTGAGGTAGTTTGTCATTGCTTTCCTCACTGAGTCAGAACAACAGCACTGACCCTATAAGTAGAACCTTTCGCAGCATCCATAGACACTAGTAAAGCCCTGAATGCCATTACAGTGATCATATTAATGGTACAATATTCAGGAGGTCACGGTTCAAATAGGCTACTTTAATTCTCTAACTTCAATCTAAATACCTTGTAAGTTACATTCTGTAAAACACACGCACTAATGATTATAAGCTTTTAGTTGTTTAGTTTGTTTACGAACAGAGAGGAAACGCCATGCATATAAGGCCTCGCTCACTGTGAAGCCTCGTCTTGAGAGCTATTATTGCATCCTGCAATATTTTTGAACTCTCTACATCCTTTCCTTATTCGTAAAACAAAATATGCCCAGAAGAAGAACGTTAAATGATTATGAAAGAAAAGAAAGAGCCAGACAAAGAAAAGGTCGATTAGCAGCTGACAAGGGAAGCCCCCCACCGAGGTAAATGATGGAGAGACAAGACGGTCGAGCAGTGGGGAGCTATTAGAAAACTTGCGGGGCTTTTCAAGTAGTAACCCGCTCGATTTGTTCAGCGGGTTCATAAAGAAACTTGTACGGTAGGGAAGATATTTACTGCTAGCACTTATTAGATAAAAAGTACAGTCCTTGGATTACAAATATACTTAGTTAAATTTGAGGTAGGAGTGTTTATTAACCTTCATGTAGGCAAAGATAAGTTTATAGTGCCAATATAATATTCTGACAGAATTCTTGTTTTACCTGCAACGATGTGACAAGCCTGCAAACATTGTTGGTGATATCCCTCAAAATACCATTCTCCCTGTGTTATCAAACAGTACAGATATTAAGTACATGCCAGTTGGTTTTGTTGCTAAAAGGCACAATTAAATGTGTTCCATGGCAATGATCGCATCTCAAGAAAAGAAATTAAAATATATAGGCTACATGAATATACCTGTAAATGTGTGTACATATGTATGTATAAGTATATAATTGATGTTATTAAGTTGTGGTCCCTTGTAAATAATTCTGTGTTTGAATATAGAAAATTGAATTCATGTAGATGTGGCCATTTCTAAATAACCGATACAAATATACTTCAAACTTCTATGATCTAGTCTAACGTTTAACATGTGATATGTTAATTTTTGCATTGAGCCATGAATACTACAAACATTGCATTTGAATCGTTATCAAAGACTCAAATTGGTGAACGTTCTCCGAATCTTAAATGTAAGTAGCTCCAAGAAACACTAGCACACCCCATATTCATGTATTCTACTGCTCCTCTTCATGTAAAATCTCTGCCATTAGTTAAGTAAATTTTCAATGGTAAGTACAAAATAACTCTCGGTACATGACCTACATTGTGATAAAGTATTGAGAAACATTTTTAAACTCAAAAGTCAATATCGGATTTTGGAAAACAAACATCATAACAGTGCTTTGAGACAGCAAAGTACTCTTTCTCTGGTACTAGTACTTACTTTGTCTTAAAACAAATCTTTAATTACTGCTCAAGATTATTCATATCAAATCACTTCCAGCACTGGAAAACATGATGTCCAACGTCACTTAATAAGTCGCATCCACAATACACGAATGCAACACTAAAGACTTATGTATTAGAATATTTACTCCATGGTACTTGTTTAACAATTTTTCCAAAGTCCGGATAAATAGAAAATCGTAAGAGTAGTTTCATTTAAAAAATTGGCGTGCATACTATCTATAACTTGCGATACCTACAATAGAAAATTGTACCAGATGGCATCAAAGGTTTAGTAATTAAATCTATCACCACTATAACTACAACAACACACTAGGAACTAGAACATGTAACTTTTCTTCAGATAAGTAATATGGACGACTCTTACGATGTTTAAAAAGTAAGCTAGAGAACTCAGTGTCAGTAGAAATAGATTATTATGGTTGTCTTATATACGAAATGCACATTGATTGGTTGAACATCATAGGCTATAAGGATTAAAAGTAATTAATAAAGAAATCACAGAGCCGTAATCTTCAATGTTTGTAAACCATTAAACAACAAATCATTGTCTACCAATATATTTAGCTATATTCGCTGCGCTCGAATGATTAGATAGCCAGGAAAGTCATTATAAATATTTGAATTTCAGGTGGCCACCTTCTAGATTTCGTGTTTATTGACTTTATAATGGTCAAATAAGTGTACATAATAAGTCTCTATTGCGATTCGAAACTTCAGGTTGATTGTTGTAATAGTTTCGGCGTATTGAACACTCGTGAAATGTATCACGCAGGAGCCAATATTTCATATAATGATTATAGGCTTGTTGTTCTAGATTTCATACACTCATATTGGCCCTTTGCGACAATATAGTCATCTATCCCGTGCACATTAGCGTGTGTGGGAACCACCTGATAACCTGTATCATTGCGATGGCTGAGGTAGTGTGTGTATTTATTACTGAGGTTAGGACATAGAAGGAGGCAGCGGCGGCATTTAATTTGGAGTCATTAACTTATTTCACATTACTTTCTCTGCTCATTATATTATCAGACTGAATATTGCGCACAATCGCCAACTTGAATATAAATTCGATGTTCAGCAAAGAACAAAGCCTACTTTCTCCTTAATGTATGGGTACGGTAACTCTTTGTCATTATGAAGGAGTATAATAAAAAGTTCGTGATGAACGTTGAATGTTGTACCGAATATAAGACTCGCCGTATACTAAGTTCCGTTGTTATTTCGCATTAGCATCCAGAGGAATTAATTGAAATATTTGAAAAGTACGCCCCTTTCAACATCACAAATTTATTGAACCGTTTATCTTGCCCCTTCTGCAGAGAAAGTCTTCTATGTGAGATTTCATATTTGCTACGTTTCGTCTTGTAATTGTAATAGTGGACTTTCGGAATTAATGCCTTGTATTTTAATGATGGAGGCTACGTGTCATATCCAGTGTGATAATCTAATGACTAATGCAAGAGAATGTCCTCCTCTTCTACAAAGTTTCATGTTAATTGCGCAGAGTCCACCTCGTTGCGTAGTGGCTAGCATTATTGGCTGTCACTGTGGAGGCTGGGTTTGATTCCCGGCTTTGCCAAGAAATTTAATTCCGGTCTGAGGACTGGAACTGGATTCACTCAGCCTCGTGAGGCAAGGCTGAGAACAGGGGGATTCGATTCCGACATCAGCCATCCTAAAAGTGGTTTTCCAAGGTTTCCCACTTCTACTTCAGGCAAATGCCGGGATGGTTCCTAACGTAAGGCCACGGCTGCTTCCTACCCAAATCCTATCCTCAATTACAAATCCACACACTAGTACAGACATCACAGTGATACAGGTTATCAGACAAATTATGCACATGCCCATGTACAAGGGGTCACATAACCTCGATGTCGCAATGCCCCCTAAATAAGTCAACAACAGAATATTGCGCAGTTGGATCCTGCCTTATTGACATTGCAGTTCTAATAGTAAGCTCAGGCACCATCTTGAACATCTGACGGGAGTGTTATCTTCCATTATTGTACAAAACCCATATACGGTTCTACAATGATGCTAATTATAGATGTTGTAATCCAAAAATAGAGTCATTTGTGTGTGTATTATATATAGATAATTTCTAGAAGGCCTCTGCGCGGTATATTCTATGTTTCAATTAATTCCTCTGGATACATGGTAGCGATGTTTTTTGTGCGGTACTCCTCAATCACTAAATTTTGCGTTAATTGTGCTATTATATCGTGAGGTATTGATAGTTAAGTCTTAGGAATACCTGCAGCCACCACCGTTAACATATAAAGTTGCTGTTCTTTTGACTATGTCATAGAAAGCTACTAGCAAGGTTCTACATTACTTCTGATTTTCGTTGTTGTACTCGTATCTTGCAAATACTTTGAATTAGTCTGTAAGTTATAATATTCTATATTCTCCTTATGGCCGCCACAAGTTGTAATTAGTGTGTTATTCTTGTGGCTTATTACCGCAAGGTCCCTCATATGGTATTTCTTTCTTAATAAATTGCGTTTTAATTACGCAATTACATTCTGAATGAATCACAATTACGTTTCATTACTACGCCTGGCCACCATCCTGAAAAATAAAAAATAAGTATTATTAAATTTAAACTCTATCTTAATCGCAAATTATTCTTTATCGTAGTTCTAAAACAAAGGAAGTTTTCTTATATTAATTTATGAGCGGTCAGGATGGCCCCTGCACTCTATATTCAGTATTATAAATTTATCACTATCGTTACTGACGCCATTATCATAAAACACCTCTTCTACCAAGTCTCGCCTTAATTTTTTAGCAACATCCTGAATTGTTATTTGTATACTTTATTAGCACGCGTAGACGCCATCTAGAATGTATGGAGTCAATTACCATTTTCTTTGGGCATATGAAGCGACTTGAAAGGTTCCATTTTGTTACTAAATTTCGGTATTATTGCCTCAGGATACCGAATATTAATATTTAGATTTGAAATATCAAGATAGCCGCTGAGCGATTTATTCAGATGGATAATATTTTGACTAAAGCAAGTGAGAACTCTTATGTGATACTCATCAATTGGCAAGATGCGACTTACTTAACCACTTTAAATCATAGTTGTTGATTTTAATGATTTAATAGTTTGCACAGCTGCCATCTTGAATATGGTAGAGAGACTTTTCTTTTGCCATGGCCATTAAATGCCACATATATTGCACTCGATAGCGCATGTTCGATTCGACGATCGACTGTCTGGATGATCGACAATATGTTAGATGTACTGGAACAGCGCTGCACTTACTGGAAATGGACTATAAATTCTTTGGATCTTGTCGGAAAATGATATTTATGAACATAATAGTCTATGACTAGTCTACGACTATTATGAATGAGTTTGGAAATTTTGGATATTATTTGGTGGACTTCTGGGATTTTGACAGTATTTGGAACATACATGTATATAACAACGCAGAGAGGCGAATATGAATGTTTAATTGAATGATTGATGCACGTCGTGACGATATGAGTTCCTATCGCTACCCATAATCACTCTAGTACTTGTATGCCTCGTGGAGACAGGTCATTTTATGACTTGAGTGCTCAAAACGTGTTGAGTCGAATATTGAAGAAGTATCCAACATTTGTTGGAGTGGATAAATACATCCCTGCGTGTTATTTAGCAGGAGAGGTTAAATGAACGTTATAGAGGAACAGTGAGACAATATTTGCCATTTATGCATTTGTTTGTGCACAATGTTTTGGTTGAACTCAGGACTGTTGGCTGACCACATGGTTGCAGGTCCCCTGTTATGAAAGTGAATTTGAAGACACGCATCTACGAGTAAATTGTGTTGAAATAACTCTACATCAAGTGTAATATTAAAATTGTGAAATTCTAATTAATAATAATAATATGTTTATTGCAGTAATATTGCCATATAAGTTAACATAACACAATTTACAACAAAACTCGATCAATGATACATATCTATTGTTTGGTATATTCACTTATTGATTTCGTTCTTTTGCTGCAGTCCAAGATATGATATCTGTCGTATTGTTTATTGCACCACTCGCATACTCAGTCAATCCTGGCTTCTTGATAAGATTTCTTTTTACATAGATTGTTATGGTATCCATGCACTGCTGAACTTGTGATGATGTGGTGAAGATGCTGGTTTGGTCCCATCCATGCTCTATTTATCAACGCGTCCGACGTGTAATACTCTGGCCATATTTCTCTCCTCTTTTGCTGCCTTTCTCTGTGGAGGTTCGTCCAATTGGCTGTAGGCGGTAGTTTGAGCCTTAGTCCTTCCATTAAATGTTACATTGCCGGGCGCGTGGTGAATTTCGTTCACCATTCATTTTTCTTAGTCTTAGCAACTGGTTAACAAGTGCTTACTCATACACGATTGATATTGTTACTCCTTATGTGCTTTATAAACCATAAATATAATAATTACAACACTAATTACAAGTGACAGTACATACATATAATAATAAAGGGTCAAAATGTTCATGGGTTGAAGACTGAAAATACAATTGAAACCGATGAATACTTCACTCATGAGAACTTAAAATGAAACACTTCTAACAATCTTCATTAAACATTATCATTATTCTCACAGCTTACACATCTCATGCATCTTCTGGAGTGTGTTTTTTTTACACAAAGTTATGACACTCATTACACTTCATTTTGGTGACCTGATTTTGTTTCCGCTCACAATGCATCGTCCTCTCTTCTTTGTCACTTTTATATCTTCTGATGTTTCTTCCTGATGGTATGGGAATAACACTGCTCGGATATCTGGAGGCAGTGTTCCTATCTTAGCTCGTTCAACCAACCACTTATTCGTGAGTTGAAATGAAAGATTCTTCAAAAACACGGGTCTCTTTACTGGTTGGTTCTTCGGATTCCCTTTGTAAAGTACGGTACCTGACTATTTATTCCAGCAATGTTGAGTAGAGCAAAAAAGACACACATTGTCCACCGTGGGGTTTTCCGGGCTACCGAGTACTTGCCTTCCATTTGATCGGAAGTATCGAATCCGCCTTTAGTTAGATTATAATCCAGTATAGCATGGGGCATTGAACTGTTGGGATCCACGGATGGTTCGTCATGCATAGACGAAAGTAAGGTAACTGCTTTATTCCTTTTAGGAACATGCGAAATGATCATGATTTCATACTGAAACCCAAACGTTGTTGAACCAACTGGCCTATCTTTATGAGGAAGAAACTGCTGTGGAATTTCTCTTTTATTGTTCCTGTCAGTGCCTATACATGTTAATTTATCTTCTAAAAGATCAAGGACTAGGTCATTGCTGGTATACCAGTTGTCGATTGTTAGATTACGATTTTTTCCCTTCACGTGGTCTATTAGACGTTTCACTATATCATATGGTTTATTAGAGAGTTCATAGGGGCCATGAGGTTGCCTGCCACAGTATAACTCCAGGGATGAAGTATGAAAAGTTTTAGCATCATTCAGGTCGTAGAATTTTAACCCATACTTTGCCGGCTTACTTGGCATAAACTGTATAAATGCACATGCTTCTCATCTATTGTTACAAACTCACTTGGTGTGTAACTCCTTTTACAGTTCACTACAAAGGAATCCAACAATGTGCGAACTGCTGCTAGTTTATCTATTCGCAGGTGATCGTTACGTGTAGTTTTGTCGTCAAAACGAAGACTCCGTAACAAAAATAGAAAACTCTTTGAAGACATGCAGGCTCTTGCTATTCCCATTCCAGTTCCATCTTTCGCCCAGATTTCTTCCACAGATGTGTACTGTTCACCTTTCAAACCAGTGAGGAACAATAAACCAATCAAAGCAATTATTTCTTCATGGCAAGTAGATTTAGCACCGCGCTCACGACTGTAAGTCACTTCTTCGCAATGCCTTGCAATATAAATGTTAGTATAAGAAACTATTTCATCATTCATTTCAGAATCAATTATCTGTAAGAAAGCATCCATTTCACACGACACTGTTTTCGCATCTCCTTTTGGACAAGGAAATAGTTTTATTATATTTTTTGATTTAATCCTAGAGGCAGCCCTTGAAAAGCTATTGGTGCACCACATTGTTTCGTCTTTCCCGAAGAAAAAAACCCTCTCTAGTTCATCGTGTTCACAGCTATCAACTAGGCCTACATCACCTTCTTGTTCACTCTCACTTGTCATGATTAATGTCTGAAAAATTTACCACTTCATCTTCACCATCAGAAAAATCACAAACTTCAGCTCCCTCAGATCCTTTCTCCTAATTCCTGTAACAGCGTTTGTATGTCTTCATCCTTCACAAACTTCGCCCTACAATAAAAATAGATAGTTACTTCTGTATCCCCTATAGTCTGTATTTTAAAATAATGAAACTCCAAGAACGTTTAAGGTACAATTTTACTTACATTTCCGGGCGCGTGGTGAAGAAAGTTCACCAAATGACGGCACTTACGAGTCAAGGTCGAATAGCGTGACACGTACAACTTCCTGAACAGATACCGCTACACTGAGAGTATCGATAAGACTTCGCCGGAAGGTACTAACAGTGCCACGGCTGTAGCTCTTTGGAACTAACAACTACAGATGAAATACGCGGGTTGGTGAACGAAATTCACCAGCGCGCCCGGTTTAGGGTTAAGATTGGCTCTCTCGCAATTTCATACACTAGCCTTTTTGGAGCATACCTTGATAGTCCGATTGCAACTTCAAGAAAACGTGCCTTTACGTATTCTCTTGTCTTCAGGTCGTTGTAGCTTAGATTTTCCCAACACATTTCTATGCCATAGCAAAGGATGGGTATGATTTTTGCTCCCAAGACTTTTAAGGCGGTATCTAGACTTAATTGTTTGATATTTTTGATTTCAAAAATCCGTTTGGTTGCTGCAGTGGCTCTTTCCTTGATGTGTACTCTGTACGATTTGAGAGTTGTCTGGAGTGTGACTCTCAGGTATCGGAAGGCGTTCACTATTGTCAAAGGTTCTTCCTTGTATAGAATGGTGTCCTTTGGAGTTATTCTACCTCCCTTCTAAAACCATCTGAACAGTCTTCTTGGTATTGATTTTGATATCATTTTTATCTGCCCAAATTATTAATCGGTTGAACGTTTCCTGTAGATCCTGTGTATTTGTAGAGCCGAGAGTCATATCATCTGCATAGACAAGGAGAGACGTTACCGTTGAGCATATTTCTGCGACATCTGCTGTTGGAATGTTAAAGAGTAAGGGACTCATGGGACCCCCTGCAATACTCTCCTGGTTTGGATTATTGGTACTGAGATTCTTATTGAGTCATCAATTCTAATAATATTGTAGGAAAGTATGTTCCTGACAATGGTTGTGGTGTTTTCATTTAGACTTATGTTTCCTAGCTTTGCAAGTATCATTTCTCTGTTGAGATTATTGAAGGCCTTTGCATAATCTATGAAAATATCATAGTATTTCTGCTTTGGTGTTTGCAGGACTTCGTTGCTATCACTGATGAGGTCTTCTACTGCTTGTAGACAGGATCTCTATTTTCTAAAACCGTATTGTTCTTTGGGGATGTGTGGGGATGTGTTATGGCGTCTTTGATTTCTTTCGCACTTATTGGTTTGTATGTTTGTATTGCGGAAGGTGTTATCATTGAGGAGGCTTGATTATCATTGTTTGGGTTGAGGATACTCGTGAAGTGTGTAATCCATGTACGCATTTCCGTGCAGGGGGGGGGGGGTATCGTTTTTGTTCTTTGTTTCAGATCCGAGTGAGGGTTTGCGAAGGCTGCTTCTGCTTGTTTTTGCGCTTCTTCCTCCATATGTTTGTTTCTTTCCTCTTTTAATAAAATTTTGTATTTTTTTCCCATGTGATGCGTATATTAGTTTGTCTTGTTGGAGCCCTGATTCTTTTGCTTGGTGTAGATATGCCAGGGCACGGAAGTGCCCTTTGCTAGTGCTACCTCAGTACCAAAAGTTTCGCATTCCTTACCAGGGATGGTATCGCTGCTGTCATTAGGATGTCCTGCGTCCTGAGGTTTGCTTCCGTTATGTCGAAGTGTGCTAGTTGTTAGATGACGGAGTTCTCTTCTTTTTTCTCATCCAGGACTTGAAGGTTTAGCTTTCTTGAAAGTGTCGGAGGCCTATTCTCTAGACTGGAAACTCGCGTGACTTTTGTATTGAAATTGGTGATCACTGGGATGTGTTTTCTGAGCAGTACCAGTGGCGATCTGTAATCTACTTATGGGGGGATTTAAAATGTGTTGTGTACTGAATAGAAGATTAGATCAATTGTACTACTCCCGTTAGGAGCGAAGTATGTTTTCTGGTCCGCTCTGTTGGCGAGGCTGAAGCCTTTCTCCTCTATAGCCTCTATTAGCATTCAGGTCCTCTGGGTTGCATTGTCTATTCGACAGTTAAAGTCCCCAGCTATAATGGTTGATTCTGATACTGTCGTATGAGATAGAGCGTTCATTATGGTTGCTATGATCTCTTCTATGTCGGCGTGTGGTTTGAAATAGATCTCTACCAGTGTTACAAGTTTTTTTAATAACACGTAGTCTTCTTCAATGTGTCTATAGTGTACTGTATGCTTCTCGTCTTCGAGCCCAAAAAGCATGAAATTCCCCCGTATAGTCTTCCTGGGTCTCTTTGATTTGCTGGTGAGTGTGCCGAATACCTTGTTTGTAGCTCTATTGGGGTAGTTGTCAGCGTTTCAGTCAATAATATGACATTGTATTCCTGAAGGGTTTGCTCTGTAATTTGAGCCTTTGTGGTTTTCAGGCCTTCCACATTCCATTTCTATTTGCTTGCGTGGAGAGATTCTTTTATTTTACATTGAAACGACAACTTAGACTGAAGCTATTAAATGTACTCGGAAGCGAGATACCGATAGTTCGATGAGGATCTTTTCTTGAAAGCTTATGAAAGCCTATAATTAAAACAAGCATTGAGATTGTGTATTTGACACACTATTTTTGAAAGCAGTCATTGATTTATCGAATTTAACTTCACATTCATTAGGGAACAGCTGATTGCCAGAGCATCAGAATATTTGAGTCCATGAATGAGACTGAGTGTATAAATTAGGGAACCATACTATTGTGTTGTCTTGTAGCCGACACTAAAACGGAAATGTATATTTATTGCTCGTGTTTTTGGAGTTGATATTTTTTTTTCAGCGACATGGTCTTGTCGACTGATTATGAAGACTGACGAGTCATTGAGTTATTGAGGTAACATATAATTAAGGTGACATGCATTTGTGGTGACTGTGTATTTTACTGATGTTCTACGATTTTGAAATGGTTCTTTCCCTGCACATAGATACACTTAACGAAATTCATGGTGAATTAAATTTACAATTACGCCTTTAGGAATATAATTGATTAAATCAGAAGTTAATAATCAAGTGACAGGAATTTTGGAATTAAACATATTGCTTAAAATAATTTTTTGAGTCTATGTACGAGTTGAATGCTTAAGTTTACATTTTCTTCTCTTGACCAACACATTAGAACTTGCTATTCTTCGTTTTGTTTTATATATTCTAACATTATCCCAATTTTGAGAAGACGATCAATTGATGTTTTTATAATGTGAAAGCACGCATTACATTGATAACGCAACGTGAGTCGTGGCAGCCCGCCATAGCAGTTGCCAACATATTGTTTCCTTTTTTACACTTATGACCATTGATCGCTAAGAGCGTGGAATGTGAGTAGGCAGGGGCACCAATGCGCAAACTTTAGGAGGGTCATTGAATATTGTGAATTATTTGTGTTGTAATGGATTAATTAGCTTACTTTAGATGTTAAAAAAATAGAAGTACACTTATGTGATTTACACAGGGCCAAAAAATGGTGTGTCTGCAATTGTGGGATTTGGTGTGTCTGCTCCCACGCCGCCCCCCATATGAATTCAAACACGGTGAAACCGATTTAAACGAAATTTGGTTCAGAGGTAGCACTAGAAAAGGGCACCTCTATGTCATGTTTTATATCGCCACCATCTTGACGGAAACGTAATGGTGGTCACCCAAATGTTCAAAGCTTGAGTCATATTATGACTTACCTAATTATTTGATCTCTACCAAATTTTGCAACAATATGCCTTAATGTTGGAAGCGTCTTTTGACCAAACTATATGGTCATGAGCCCTATAGTTTGAATATGGCGGCCGTGTATGTGTGCAAATCGATGCCCCCTATCAATTGAAACATAACAAAACCAAATCGAGCCACCTTTGGTACAGAGGTAGCACTAGCAAGGGACAACTCAATATCACATTGCATATCGCCGCCATCATAAAAAAAGAAATGGCGCACACCCAAACGTCCTGAGCTTAAATCAAATTACAACTAACCTAATCATCTGATCTCTACCAAGTTTTGCAAAAATATACCTTTATGTAAAAAGCGTCTTTTGCCCAAACTACAAGGCCATAAGCCAAATAGGTTGAAGATGGCGGATGTATGAATCATGAAAATATTATAGCCTTACCGTAAATTACGATTCAACACCGCCTGACCTACCAAATACGCTCATCGTAAAGAGGGAGGTTTAAACTGTCCTTAAGTAGGTGACCGGTAGGATATTAGCACTTGAAAATAGAATAACACACCGCAGTATTGACTAACAGTTCAGGCTGACGGTGCCATATCGTGCTTGTCTGTGCCGTCCGGTTGGGTCAAATTGGCCTATATTTTTCGGTCGTAGATCCATATTTTTTCTTAACTCCATAAGTTTATATCCTTTTAGGAATGTATTGAACAAAATCATAGATATTTAGTATCAAATGGTATATAAAAACGGCAGAAAACGCTAATGGAATCATTCATCGCAAGACATAATATTCTAGGCAGTCATACTAAAGCTGTTATTAACACAATGTTAGTATTGCGCGTGTATAGCGTAATGGTAGCGTTTCTGACTCATAGTTTGGAGGTTAGTGGTATTTTTTGTATTTATTGATTTATAACTACTCACACGTTATAATGATAAGCATATATAGTGTGTATTTGCAATCGAAAATATTATATATATATTTATTTCACCACATATTTTATCACTCGACTACAGCGATCAAAATTCGTCCTTGGTCCGTGGTAGAGTCTATTGTTGTAGTTGTATTTGTTGTTGATTCATTAGGGTGTTTGCGGCATCATGTTCTTGTAGCCCCGTGTACTTGGATGTGTGTAGCAGTTGTCTGATTACCTGTGTCAATGTGATGTCAGTAGGCTTACTGTTGTGTGTTCTTTTATACGAGGGAGGATTGGGGTAGGAAGCTGGTTTTGATCTTGTTTCTTTAGAGATGCATGGACATCATGGTCATTTAGTCCCATGTACTTGGGTGAGTGGTGCATTTTGTATGATAACCTGTGTTATTGTGATGGCTGTATTAGTGTGTGTGTATATATATAATTCAGGTGAGGATTTAATCAATCATCGTATAATATCCGTATAGCACGTTGTATTTCAACAATCTACTACAACCAACATTCAATTATACTCCTTGAAAAGGACAAAGAGTTATAACTATACCCATGCATTTAGGAGAAAGTAGGCTATATGTTCTTTACTGAACATCTTGTTTTTATGATATGATCAGATTGTTTGTACTTTTTATTTTTATTTTGAAATAAACACTTATTATTTTTAACGTCAATAAGGGTTCACCTAGATGAGCAACGTAAATTAAAGTTGGAGTTGATATCATCATAACGTAGCTATTGATATTGTGCTGGTAAATGTAAATGAACTTAGCCTTGTGAACAAGATACATGTTTACTGTAGTTTTGCCGTAAATTCAGTGATATTTTTCTTCTTATTATTATTATTGTTTTCGAATTTATTGCGGAGGGGTGATTTATGTGTCACTCTCTTAATGAGTTTGCTATCGATTTTTGTGGATAGGACTTTGAGAGGCTTAACTTAGATTTTTAGCTAGGATTTTAATTTCTTTTCAGGACAGATTAGTTCGGACTAGCCAAGTTCTACCTCTCAGAAGTAGGCTAAGGATCTGTTCTTTTTAGCAATAAATTTGAAGGATTTTGTCATAAGCCTTGCCTCTATCTTGAATAGGATTATATTTTGTGTTAATGCATTCCTCCGGGGTGGATTAAAATAGATCCTCACCTATTCCCGACACCCCCCTGAGTGAGGCTTTTCGTGCTGAACAAGTCTAAGAAAGTATTGATCCACCTTAGTTGTGTTAGGTTGGAAGAGGGTCTTGAAAGGGCCGTTTGAAACCGATGGCTCCCCTAAATCCTCGACTAACGGGTACAATATGATCCTATCTTGTCTCTAACTTCCATTACTGTTGATCCTAAGTGTTGAGAGTTATTTAAATTCTGCCTACTTTTCACATTTTTCGCAAAACTGATGAAAATGTAGATTTACGAGATCACCCGGGCAGATGTGTGGTTGTCTGTCTATTCTTCTGTATGTCTATCTATGTGTATGTCCGCATATTGATGCCTAAACGGCTACAGCTATTCTAATCGAACTTGGTGTTAGTGATGATATGTACCAGGACATCCCAGCGCTTTATTTAAATTGACGTTAATGCTACCAACTGGTGAAAATAACAAATTGAACATTTGAAATCTAAGTTGGATGTCTTCGAAGGTATGCAGGGGAATCATTCCAAAATTGGCACACATATTGTGACCTTTATGCATCTCTGATTGCATAAAGTCTACATATTTATTCCAACAAGATTTTATTCATGTCTCAAAGCCGGTGTGAGAATAGAAGTTGCTTGTGGAACAGGCATGACAAAAGAGAGGTTCGTACGTGACTTGAAGTAGCTTTCACCCAGCGCAGACAAAGACGGTAGGCGAGAAAACTCAACATCTGGATACCAAATGCGCTCAGACTACGCGCGAAGGTCGTTCAACTAAGCGGGTAAATGCGAAGATTTCAACGATCACCCACCAAATAAACCCCGCCCATTTGAGAGGAATTGGAGCAGTAATTAAAATACAGAAACAGGAATTATACCATCGTATAGGTGTCCATCCCAGCCTCTCAGAAGTGTCGTCAAAATTTAAATTGGATCATTCTGTGATTTTTGCCAGAATTAAAATGAAATCAGGGGGTGGATTTGAAACGACCAATGGCAGCGAGAGACGCGAGACGCGACCAAATCCCGCCGAAATTAAGGAACATTGAAGGAAATTACGGAGCTCATTATATAAGGATCCAGCGATCGGATTTTGGATAAAAAGGAGTCATTGAGACATTGGAAATGAGGACGTTCTAAGGAGCTAGTTTGCATATTCATGTGAGTGTTATTTTGGAAATAAATTCTAAAAGCCCCCTACTCCAAGTCCCCCTAAGAGAAATCGTATAAATATTGGTCGGAAACGCAGCGAAGTCAGTCTACTTTGGGGTATTGCTGGAGGCGGAAGCCTTTGCCCCGGACGATCAGAAAGTACCGTGATTTTTACAAGTTCTATAAGTCTACTTTGGGGTATTGCTGGAGGCGGAGGCCTTTGCCCCGGACGATCAGAAAGTACCGTAATTTTTACAAGTTTTTATAAGTCTACTTTGGGGCATTGCTGGAGGCGGAAGCCTTTGCCCCGGCCGGTCAGAAAGTACCGTGATTTTTATAAGTTTTTACTCCGGGTGCTGTGAAGGTGGGAGCCCGTGCTTGAGATCATACGGACAGTGGTGATTTTACAAGTTTTTATAAGTTCTTACTCCGCGCTGTAGAGGCGGAAGCCGAACCCAGTAGCCGTCAGAAAAGTAACATTCTTTACAAGTTTTATAAGTAGGAGCAAATATACCTCTGAAATTTGAATATCGCTAAGTATTCGCGAGTGCGAATTAGAACAGTGCATATCATAACAGTACGACGCAGTTATAATGATAGGTATAGCCGCCCGAGCTATTAGTAGCTAAACCAGTCATCTAGGGAGCTATTGAACTGTCAGCTGAACTAAGTAGGTTGATAATAGCTATAGGAGATAGGAGCTTCATATGCGAGAACCGTGCATAGTAATAATAATAATTCACAGTGGACCTTTGCTTTGGTGAATTTTTGGAAATCGTGTGTAAATTATCCTGCTAGCAAGATGAACCAACTAATCAAGAAGACTGATATCAAGGACCAGAGCAGCATCAGGATGTATGAGAGATAAGTAAATATTGTATGGGGCATGTTTGCCATAGCGTTTCCCATCAAGGGAATCGGATAAGTTTATCTCGATCATAAACAATTATGATAAAAATAGCTATTTTAGGCATAGCGGGCATGTTTTGTGTAGATTTGTGTATTTATCAGTAATGATTATTTTTGTGTGTTTTATAACGTAATAAGTATATGAGCATCAAAATTCTATTTAAATATGTTTTGTTTTGGGAGTGTCAGTAATCTTGCTGAATGCACAGTTAAGGGAATAATTGGTTTGATAGTGCTTATGCACGATATGAACGTGAAAGCTAATATGGGAAAGACAGCTCTATATTGTGACAAGACCAGTAAGTGACACTGAAATTATGTGAAAAATAAGTATGGTAAGTGATGATCACATTAAGGTAAAGAGAGGTAAGACGAAATGGCTGGATGGTAATGTGATATATTCAGAAAAGGTTGAGAGTCGATCCTGGGTTGAGCAGAATTAATAGCGGAGGTGATATTCCCGCGTTCTACGATGATATAAATGGTAAGTGAAATTAATAACGGAGGTGATATTCCCGTGTTCTACGACGATATAAATGGTAAGTGAAATGATTGATTTCATGGTCTGATGAGAGTCCACTTAAGCTCCGTCGGAAAAGTAATGGTACAGCTCGAACCCCAGGTAGTCAAAAGGGAGTCTTAAGAAGCAGGTAGAAATGTGGTCAGCCGTCTGAATTCTAAAAGTGGCAATGAAGGTTATTGCCGGCCCAGCTGGTTAGGGTGGAGAGAGTGTCTGTCACAAGGTCGAGGTTGTTATTGTATTCTATTGAGGGAAGGTAGTCCGACTTCCCAGGGTTTATTCTTTTGTGCCGCTTTAGGAAGCGACGTCTTGTATTGTCATTATTTTTGAGTGCATTCATTATAATTGTTTGTTTATTAATAATCACGGGGCACCGGCCGCCGAAGTATTTATTTGTGCTTCATGTATGTTGACTTGTTCATTTTACCATAAGTAACGGAGTCATGGCTCTGAGAGAAGTATTTTTTTCTAAGTTAGAAGTACACACATGCCTGTGACCTAGAATAAATCTATTGCCTTCATTTTCTGACTCTTGTGAGGAAAGATGATGATTGTACGAGAAAACATGTCCGAGTTCCCAAAAACCAATTTTGCAAGTTATAAACATGAGTGCGCATATTTGTTGTGATAGAATGGCTGGGTTATTTAGGCCATAATTATTTGAACTAAGTCTGTTGACGTTAATTCTTGAACTTGAAGCAGTGGACTGCAGTAAACTAGATTATTTTTCTTTCCTGGTTTCAGCCAGTGTGATAACTTTATTTTTGCATTTTTTGATGTTGTTGATTAGAGTAATTTAAGGGAGCTTATTTTGTTTTTATTTGTCTATGGATGGGAAAAAGGGAGATGATGTTTTTGTGAATAAAATTATTTTATATTAGGAGTTCTCTGACATACTGATTTTAAGTTAAGCCTCCTGTGATCCTGTGACGATATTCCTAGGATGTTTAGAATAAGTTAGAGCCACACCGAACAGACCACTACCCGAGCAAGAGTCGGCATCCTAGAAGAACACTGAAGGGTATATATGGATTGGGTGATAACGTTGTAATTATTCATGCCCATATTAGTTTTCTTTTATTAATTAGTGGATCACAGTGATGGAGATTGTCAGAGAGTAGCTAGCCGGAGCCTACTGAAGTATACGTGCCGCCTTGAGGCCATGTAAACAGATGTAGAGCATCCCATACATCATGGCGAGGCCCAAGTTTGGCATCCGACAGTACAACCGAGTCCTTGGATGGTTACTGACCCCATGTTATGTTACCCAACGGAGTGGTATACATTAACAATGGCGCCCTGTAGTGTGGCCTAATTAACAAGTAATTCAGGGGAAAGTAAAGCCAGGAGTTTGTTTAAAATAAATAGTCGAAAATGCTGAGTTTATTTTGCATAGTTAGGTAGAAGCAGCGTTTTCGTGGCGCCCTTATATTTGAATAATTAGTAGCAAACTCCAAATGTATGTTGTAGGACGGCGTGAACCGTAAGAGTAATGTCAGTACTTTATTGACAGGACTGGAAAGTTAAAATTAACGCAGAAGGGTAAACTGAAAATTTATTCATAAAAGCAGACATCAAATAGGCAGCTCTTCAAGCAAATAAAAGTAATTAATGGGAATAACGTAGATTGGGATTAAGCGACTCATTTTATGATTGCAGAATGTGGGTACGTGAGGCTTCATGCCCCAGTCTTCTCAAATAAGTGTTATATAGTGTGATATGGCTTCACTGGAGGAAATCCGATCTATTATTGAGAGTTCAGTAGCTAGAACAATGGAGCAGTTCGAACACTTTAAGATGGAATGTAGTGAACAGAGTGAATTAAACAATACACGTATCTCAGAGCAGATAGCGGAACAGAGCGAAATCAACAATGCACGTATAGCGGAACAGATAGCGGAACAGAACGAAATAAACAATACACAGTTAACGGAACGAATTGCAGAACAGGGTAGGCGGAATAATGAAGTATTAAAAGAGGAATTAACGGAACAAATTGCAGAACAGGGTAGGCTGAATAAGGAAGCATTCAAAGAGGAATTGACGGATAAATTAGCAGAGCAGATAGCTAAAATTACGCTTGAGACTACCACACAGTTAGGACAGATGGAGACGAACTTAAGGCAATCAATAGCGTTCAGTGAAGAAAAGACGGCAGCGAAACTCATACAACTGGAAGAAATATGTAACGCTAATACAGAAGGGATAAAGTTAGAACAGTTAGCGATCCAGGTTTCAATAAAAGGAGTAGACAACGAGGTTAAGTCTGCGGCAAAGCAATTGCACAGCTTAGAAGGGGAGATGATAGAGATTAGAACGGAAATAGACAAGGCAGCTTTGACTTCAGCAGAACGATGGAGTATGCAAGAGAACGAGAATGATGCACTTAAAGAGAGTATCCGTGAAAGTAATGAACTGATAGGAGGCAGGCTCGATCAGCTGGAAAGCGATAAGAAGGAGGGAAAGAGAAAGGAGGAAAATAGATATGAGACAATAAGAGTAGAAATAAACAAGACATGCCAACAAATTGGAATGGACGGGAAAGAGGATAGAAAGAAACTCATAGAACAAATGGAAGAAAACCAGAAGAGGATAAAGGAGGTCGAACTGCAGTTACTAGGAAAAATGGAGGTACAAGAACGGAAGATTCTTAAGACAGAGATACAGTCTTTACAACAGCAAGACATGCTTCTCGAACTAAAAGCTCGTAATAGCATTAAGGGGACAAGCAGTGTGACTAATCATTTCAACACAAGCCAGACTCAGGTAGAAGGAATGAATGAACTTACTCCGGGCCGTGCGACCACAGGTAGCGAGAATCATGAGGGGTTCCAAACATTTAGAGGACATGCCTCGACACCTCAACAGCCGACTGGCAATAATAATAATAATAACCCAACTACACAGTATGTCCAAATAATTAGAATGCAGGAGGATCGCCCACGCAAATTCAATAATGATGGTTCACAAACGCCGAAAGCTTTTTTAAAAGATTTAGAACACTACCTTACAGACAGTAACATTCCTGAGAATAAGAAACTCAGAGTAACAGAGAAATTACTTGCGGATAGCGTCTTGACTTGGTTCAGAAGTTTTCGCTACATAATTATTCCAACAAGATTTTATTCATGTCTCAAAGCCGGTGTGAGAATAGAAGTTGCTTGTGGAACAGGCATGACAAAAGAGAGGTTCGTACGTGACTTGAAGTAGCTTTCACCCAGCGCAGACAAAGACGGTAGGAGAGAAAACTCAACATCTGGATACCAAATGCGCTCAGACTACGCGCGAAGGTCGTTCAACTAAGCGGGTAAATGCGAAAATTTCAACGATCACCCACCAAATAAACCCCGCCCATTTGAGAGGAATTGGAGCAGTAATTAAAATACAGAAACAGGAATTATACCATCGTATAGGGGACCATCCCAGCCTCTCAGAAGTATCGTCAAAATTTAAATTGGATCATTCTGTGATTTTTGCCAGAATTAAAATGAAATCAGGGGGTGGATTTGAAACGACCAATGGCAGCGAGAGACGCGAGACGCGACCAAATCCCGCCGAAATTAAGGAACAATGAAGGAAATTACGGAGCTCATTATATAAGGATCCAGCGATCGGATTTTGGATAAAAAGGAGTCATTGAGACATTGGAAATGAGGACGTTCTAAGGAGCTAGTTTGCATATTCATGTGAGTGTTATTTTGGAAATAAATTCTAAAAGCCCCCTACTCCAAGTCCCCCTAAGAGAAATCGTATAAATATTGGTCGGAGACGCAGCGAAGTCAGTCTACTTTGGGGTATTGCTGGAGGCGGAAGCCTTTGCCCCGGACGATCAGAAAGTACCGTGATTTTTATAAGTTCTTATCCGGGCGCGGTAGAGGCGATAGCCCGTGCTTGAGATCATACGGACAGTGATAATTTTACAAGTTTTTATAAGTTCTTACTCCACGCTGTAGAGGCGGAAGCCGAACCCAGTAGCCGTCAGAAAAGTAACATTCTTTACAAGTTTTATAAGTAGGAATACCTCTGAAATTTGAATATCGCTAAGCATTCGCGAGTGCGAATTAGAACAGTGCATATCATAACAGTACGACGCAGTTATAATGATAGGTATAGCCGCCCGAGCTATTAGTAGCTAAACCAGTGATCTAGGAAGCTATTGAACTGTCAGCTGAACTAAGTAGGTTGATGATAGCTATAGGAGATAGGAGCTTCATATGCGAGAACCGTGCATTGTGATAATAAAAATAATTCACAGTGGGCCTTAACTTTGGTGAATTTTTGGAAATCATGTGTAAATTATCTCGATCATAAGCAATTATGATAAAAATAGCTATTTTAGGCATAGCGGGCATGTTTTGTGTAGATTTGTGTATTTATCAGTAATGATTATTTTTGTTTGTTTTATAACGTAATAAGTATATGAGCATCAAAATTCTATTTAAATATGTTTTGTTTGGGAGTGTCAGTAATCTTGCTGAATGCACAGTTAAGGGAATAATTGTTTTGATAGTGCTTATGCACGATTTGAACGTAAAAGCTAATATGGGAAAGACAGCTCTATATTGTGACAAGACCAGTAAGTGTCACTGAAATTATGTGAATAATAAGTATGGTAAGTGATGATCACATTAAGGTAAAGAGAGGTAAGACAAAAATGGCTGGATGGTAAAGTGATATATTCAGAAAAGGTTGAGAGTCGATCCTGGGTCGAGCAGAATTAATAGCGGAGGTGATATTCCCGCGTTCTACGACGATATAAATGGTAAGTGAAATCAATAGCGGAGGTGATATTCCCGTGTTCTACGACGATATAAATGGTAAGTGAAATGATTGAGTTCATTGTCTGATGAGAGTCCACTTTAGCACCGTCGGAAAAGTAATGGTACAGCTCGAACCCCAGGTAGTCAAAAGGGAGTCTTAAGAAGCAGGTAGAAATGTGGTCAGCCGTCTGAATTCTAAAAGTAGCTATGAAGGTTATTGCCGGCCCAGCTGTTTAGGGTGGAGAGAGTGTCTGTCACAAGGTCGAGGTTGTTATTGTATTCTTGAGGGAAGGTAGTGCGACTTCCCAGGGATTCTTCTTTTGTGCCGCTTTAGGAAGCGACGTCTTTTATTGTCATTATTTTTGAGTGCATTCATTATAATTGTTTGTTTATTAATAATCACGGGGCACCGGCCGCCGAAGTATTTATTTGTGCTTCATGTATGTTGACTTGTTCATTTTACCATAATTAACAGAGTCATGGCTCTGAGAGAAGTAATTGTTTTTAAGTTAGAAGTACACACATGCCTGTGACCTAGAATAAATCTATTGCCTTCATTATCTGACTCTTGTGAGGAAAGATGATCATTTTACGAGAAAACATGTCCGAGTTCCCAAAAACCAATTTTGCAAGTTATAAACATGAGTGCGCATATTTGTTGTGATAGAATGGCTGGGTTATTTAGGCCATAATTATTTGAACTAAGTCTGTTGACGTTAATTCTTGAACTTGAAGCAGTGGACTGCAGTAAACTAGATTATTTTTCTTTCCTGGTTTCAGCCAGTGTGATAACTTTATTTTTGCATTTTTTGATGTTGTTGATTAGAGTAATTTAAGGGAGCTTATTTTGTTTTTATTTGTCTATGGATGGGAAAAAGGGAGATGATGTTTTTGTGAATAAAATTATTTTATATTAGGAGTTCTCTGACATACTGATTTTAAGTTAAGCCTCCTGTGATCCTGTGACGATATTCCTAGGATGTTTAGAATAAGTTAGAGCCACACCGAACAGACCACTACCCGAGCAAGAGTCGGCATCCTAGAAGAACACTGAAGGGTATAATATAGATTATATTATTTCAAATTGTTTTCGGGAACCCGTACACGACAGTGCTATCAACTTGATTCTACGCGCTGTGGTATTTGCAATATTTAATTGCCCACAACTTCCATACAATAAAATGGCTTTCTTCCTAAATTGGCACATATTTACATCATAATATTTCAAATTTATATTTAGTGACCCATATATGGCAGCATTGCCGACACGAACCTGCGCTTTCTGATACGTTCAATATTTAACTATATGTAGCGCTTATATAAACAATTAGATGTCAATCAATGTTCGTAAGTGCTCTGTTTACCGTAACATATATGACTAGGCGTATTCTTTCGAGTTACCAGAGCTGCATACTGTTGACAAATGCTGTCTATAATTTTAACCCCAGTCTCAATAAATCAGAACATATACAACAGTTGTAAACATTGCACACGTATATGACATGAATTGTAGAATAATTATTAGCAAGCTATATAAGACAATGCTGCCAACGTGATTCTCCGCGTACTGATATGTTCCCTGTTTAACTAGATATAACGTCCATATTATCTATGGACTTGAATCACACATTTTATGTGCATTGTGTACCTTAAGAGATTAAACAACGCATAATTCGGTGTCAACAGGGCTGCCAATTGTTTAAACTGCTGTCTATAGATTATTGATCCTAGTCTCAATATATCAGAAGGTATGAAGGCCAACATTAATACAATTTGCACACGCATAGAACATACAATTGCAGATTGATTTTGAGTACCATTTACATGACAGTGTCCAACACTATTCTGAGAGCACTGGTACATTCAATGTAAAACAGCATGTAACATCCATACTAACGAATGGATTACATCCAAATGTTTTGTGTGGAATGTATGACTTATAATTAAGGTTCGGATGTTAAGGAAAATCCATATTTTTTTCCGAGCTAATTTTACCCGAAATCTGAAAAATACGTTTGAATGACGGGTCCCTGACCACGTTTAAAGCAATTTGATGTTGCCTATAACTGCATATTTCGGCCATTTTTATGGTTTTGGTCATATTTGGTCATATTTTAGTGGTATAAGGTCATATTTGGTTATAATTTCAGCATTGTATAAATTCAGGCGTCGTTAACAAGGTACGTGTTATCTGCGTTGAGTTTCAAACACAGGATTTCCGAATAGTGTAGTGGATATATTTTTCTTTATTTTGCCTGAACAGGCAGATAGCAGGTTTAGAAGACCTGATTCCAAGAAAGCGCTCCTCTATGGACGTCATTTAGCATTTACTGTATGTTAGTGATACTCTACCTATCCCAAAAATTCACGTCATATTTCATAGTTTTTTAGGTCATATTTTATAGTTTTTAGGTCATATTTAGTTTTTAGGGCATATTTGCTTGCATATTTTGTATTTCTTAAGGTCTTAAACTTCCGAACCCTACTTATAATTTTATTATTTTATTAATGCAGCGAATGACAATTTATTTTATTTTCAGGATGGGTCAGGGAAGGGGTTTTGAAAGTAAAACGGTCTTGGACCTATTGAAATGATCCGTACTGGCATTTGCATGGTGGTGAAAATGGGAAAGCATGAAAGTCATTCTTAGGACAGCCAGAATGGGATTCGAACCCACCCTCTCCCGATGTCAGCGAGGGACGAAGTAACGCGTTAACGCTCTTTGCCACGGCGGCCGGTAATGTACGATTTATAACAAATATCTTTGCTTATTATAACAGTCCAGACCTATCAACTGTGTATTAACGATCTCAAGATTTCAGTACACTGGATTATTTACTTAGTATTTTTGAAAGGGCGTCAGTCCTCTACACTGATCTACACATCCGTATGCGCTGCCATCCGGATATTTTTGAAGAGGCATAAGCCCGGATTTATCGCAGTTTTCATGAGGTTATATGAAGCTCAACAGTAAGGTGACTGAAGCACTCTAAATTTCAATCAGGTGCACCTATATCTGGAGGTGTCAAAACAATAAGAAAGAGAAAATGGCCGAAATTGTGAGTGATGCCCTTTCAAACAAGAAGTTCCGTAAAGAACTATACAGCCTACTTTTCATGCCAATGATTATTCTACAGTATATGAACCTATCTAGAATAATGACGAAATTAAGTTGGTAATATCGAAATATCTAATTAGCTCAAAATATACCTGGTATAATGTAGCCTAATAGAGCACTACAGTTGGCAGCCCTGGCGACTGAATATATTCTTAGTTCAATCTCTTAAGGTACATAATACAAAATTTGGTTGAAGTCCAATGGACGTTACATGCAGTTAGACACTGGATCTATCAGCACGCGTAAAAGCATGTTGCCAACAATACCATGTGTGTGCTGGTCAGAAATAATCTGAAATATTATATCTTGTTGTGCCAATTTTGGATGAAATCCATTCGTTAGTATTGTACCCAATCGTCATCATATGGAACATGTGTTCGTATCCCAGCTAACTCACGGTCTTTCGAGGTATGGGACATTCATGCCCACCATACGATCACATGCTCAGGATTTGGGTCTGTCAGGTGACTACTCTACTTGAAAGAAACAACATATTCCTAAATATAACATTTAATGATAGAAAATCATGGCTATACAACATAAAACACAAACAAAAGATAGTTTACATTTACTTCCCACAACGAAAATCAAAGTTATCTGTGAGTCTCTCCTTAAAATTAGTGCTTCACCGCACTCAAGTCTATTCCTAACATCTTATCATTGATACTCTCTGACATTTGCGAGTGTCCATAGTGTTCTTCAGGTGGCACAATTTAACACAAACTGGAATATCACAACACAATAAACACAAATTATCTTTAAATGACATTAAATCTGCAATTATTAAACATTTATCCGTTTTTCACGGGGCATTTACTTTCAGTAACATTAATTCATTATCTTATGCCTTAATTAATAAGTGTTGTGTCGCGCAACTCGTATTCTTTTTCCCATCAATTTGAAACGCTGAAGTGGTACGTTTTCCCTTCCAAAATACACATGGATAGAAATGTTTTATAGCTTCACCATACAACGATTTTCTGGGTCTGGTCAAAACATTATCGTTACAAACATGTCATGTCATTGAAATTACTCTACCCGTATGAATAAATTAGTGTTAACTGGGCAAAATACACTTTACAAAGATGCCAATATTTATTTGGTGCAGTATTCCTCCTTAGAGAATAACTGGGCCAAATATTATCCGATCACAGCGATCCAACATGGTATGTGTGTGGAAATAAAGCATTTAATTCAATTGGCATCATCACAACAATCATATCTTAATTACTTTTCGAAATATCGAGATTCTTCAGTGTCCCACAACGCTTTTAAAATAAAAGGATCAGGTCAACAGACCTCCTTTCCAAGCGGACAATAAATTAGTTTCGGCTGCCTGAGAAAGATGGCCGCCGGTCTAGTGGCCTTCCTACCACCCCATCTGGCTCCGTGCAAGGTCAAGTTTGTTTACTGGTGCAGTTATACTGGAGGTACCCTGAGTGATGTGTCCCTAGTAATTGAGACATTCTAATTATTTAACACCTACATTTAGAATATAATGAGCTCAACTCGGCTCCTAATTAATATTCATGGCAGGGGATGGATCACGGATAGCTTTGCCGTTCTGTGGCGGCATTAGTGGCTTCTGGCGCGCATCTCGAGTGAGTATCAAAGTTCTCTCACTGGTGCAGCTGCCTATAACAATAGGAAATCGGCGTTTCCTATACGACGAACCATTAGTCTTACCTCTAAGGGCAGATCAATTAATACATGGGCTCACACAGGGTCTCTAATAGTTATCCCTAGTGGCACAATTCTGCAAATGGTGGATACAGACAGTCTCTGTCCCACTTCGCTGCGAATAATACAAGTATGCTCCAAGGCGATACTATCTCGTAGATATCGAAGATTTAGCCGACTAGATTCGCCTAACGCGCAAGCTATTTTTGGATGATCCCCGCAACTTATTGACGTAAATCTCTTGATTCTACGTTACTTGCTCGCTGTACGCGGCTCAAACAATACTTCTTATAGATGACTCAATTATTAAAGCACTCACGTCCTCTCTGCAATTACTCTTAAGCCAATGCTTTATGTAGCTCCCAAACAAGCATAAATTTACAGGCTTACATTAACTTTATGGCTCTCAAATACAACCCTTTATAATTTACCATAATAAACATTCATTCAACAAATAAATGGCACTGAAAAACTCTCATTATCTCGATATTTTACGTTTCTTACTTACTGTTTACAATAATACAGTATTCTTACGTTAGACATGACACACTTTGCACGTACTATAGGCCTGACATGCCCATTTATTTATTCATTATTGTCACCGACCCCAGATTATTATAATTATTATTATTTAACGTTACCGTTACTTTCATCAATATCTTAGGCCTAAATGGCCGTAAACAAATCACCCTCCAAGCCATATTTTACCAAAATACGAGGGGTGTAATCTCGTACATAAATTACTGTCAATTCTTAGTCTTAGAGTGATGCTTCGTTGTATGGTGAACTATTTAATCATATCAACATATTAAATTTGTACTCACTTTCATTTATACTGGGTTAGTCCAGCACGCCAGCCACGAGCCTACCATGATGCTTGGCTTAAGCCATCATGATATCTATCACACGACACATTGTATACACTTTACACATGGTAATCATATTTTTCATCACTGGCTTTTCTCACTTTGACACAATACATATTATTTTACCATATACACATAAACACTTTTAAAATCACTGTAATTTAACTTTACACACAATTCTCGCACAACTTCACACGTGGATCCTTGATTGGACTCCAACTATCGCCTGACCTCAGAGATGCGATGCAGCTAACTTCTGACAACCGCTGGTCTCCATGAAAGTCTATCTTGCGTGTGTGTGTGTGTTCGACTCCTATCACCTACAGTTATATCTCCTCTACTGCAAATCTGTTCAATCCTTTGTCACGACTATTTGTGACGCCTTCCAGGCTCCCATAACTGTAGTGATCCTGACAATAATGTGTCATTTTTAACTATGACAACACCTCCTGGTATGTTCACTGTCTATAAACATCCTAAATTATCCCTACGCTGTACTGAATTTATACTTGCGTATGTTATTGGTTAAACGTCTGCTGTAGACTAAATCTTACACGATGCGTAATTACTGTTGTGAAGCTGCATGGTGCGCTTCCATTGTTCTCCAAATACATTTGAGCGTCGATACTTTATAAATTCGCGCACTTTCTTGCGTGATCTGGCAGCGTGTTAGTTCACGTGTTGAGTCAAGACGAACTGAAGACGAACTAACTTCCCTGCGAAGCTGCTCCTATATAAGGCTTTCTTGTGAAACATAGTCCACTGGACACCCAGGACCGACTCCCTTCCTGAAATAATACATTTCCAGACAAAGTGAAGTATAACTCTCGTTTGTCTAGGTGTGGAGGTCCAAAATCACTCGCGTGCAAGCGATCGCTTCGGCCAATTAATTACAATTAATTGCCTTCTACCATGGCGGCATGACGCTATCCTGGTAATTCCCCCTCTGCTGATCTCCAAAACCTTCCTCCCGAGCGGAAGCAGTCTGTTCAGAGGCTCGTTTAAAGATGTAGGCTTTAATTTAGGCGTGAAAACACTCCTAAATTATCTTTCCTAGGATATATTCACCTGGGTGTAAGTTTTATTTCATTTCAATGCTCCAATTGGCTGTAATCAATTAATTTCTGTGGGCGACTGCCCCCTCTCTACTCTTATGCCTTGTGAACCGGTGGATCCCAGAGTCATTAATCTTGAGCTGTTCCTGCGGTCCAGACGAAATGTAGTTCCTTGGCGTCACCTAAATACGCCCCTTCGCTAACTCCGATTTGTCAACTGTCAAGCTGGTTTGCTTTCTAGCATTCAGGCTTCTAAAACGAACATAGGCCTGCATTTTCTTGCAATTATCCACCTTAAAAAGCTATGATATTCCTGTTCTAGCCGTGAAATCCTGCTATTATGATTATATGCCAATATAACTCATTGCTCTTCGGGCTCCCTGTAGCTGTTCCCCCTCAGAGATCAATGATTCGATTCTGGGCAGAATCATGGGCCTGGTCTTCTTTGATAAGACCCGAGTTCGATGCCAGTCTGCCGTGTCTAATTGGGCACAGTATAGAAGTTACATGTATTTTAAAATTGGATATATCAGCAGGCATAGAATCATGTTGGCAGCACTGCCTTGTATTAATTACTCCAAATTAATCTAGAATGTCAGGTGCTATACGTGTGCAAAGTATAGAGCTGTTGGCTTGCATACTTTCTGGTATATTGATATTAGTGTAAAATAAATATAGACAGCATTTATTAACAGTTGGCAGCCCTGATTGCTCTTAACTATAAACATATCTGTTATGGTACATATAGCACATACGAAATTTGGTTGAAATCCAACTGATAGTATAGAAGTCACATGTATTTAAAAATTGGTCGTATCAGCAGGCTTATAATCATGTTGGTAGAACTGACGTATATAAGTTACTCGAAATTAATCTAAAATGTCATAATATACTGTACCCATGTGAGTAATCTCGATGGAAAATATGCATCCGCCTCCAGCTAGCGTCAGGACTCGGGCGTGTACCGTCTCCCCATTGAGCAGTCGCATATTTTGGATTTGAGGCTAAAAGGTATCAACTCTACAATGATAAGGCACAACTCTATTCTAAAACTTTAATTCAGTAATAAAATTCATGGCTTCAAACAAACAAAACAATCCCCACAAACATAAAACAAAATCAAACAAAATTTACTTCCACAATCCACTAATATCAACATAATATTATCACAATAAAATCATATCATAACTCAAACCTTTACCCTTATATCAACTTTACAATGATACTTTAGTGCGCTGATGCACATACAACTTCAGAAACAAACTGTACTTTAATTCTTCTGTCATCCAATGTGATTTCATTAATTCTACAAAATTATTTATTCCTTAAACCTTGTCTTAATTTGACAATAATGTGTATCGTGTGTGTGTTTTTTGATCATTCTCTTCCCACCAAATGCTTTACATGCATTAGCCTATTCTGGTGTTGCACAGCAGTCTACATGCAACCCCATAATTATGTAAGCTACCCCTACACTTCCTCTATTTATATAGTTCCACTGCATGCCGTCTGTGATTTCATCTTAAAAACGTTAATTATTGCTGTGTTGGATGGTACAATTAAACTACCCTTGCGCGCGTAGCCGGTGGCATCCAGTAGTCAACTTCTGAAACAGATGTCAGTGACAGTACAAATGCAATGTCCAACCCTTCGTTAGATTGCTAAAATTATGAACCATCAGGATGATCTATAATTATCAATGTGTTCTCAAACCACATGACTTCATTACTCAATATAACAATATCTCATCTTATGTCATTAACAGGGTCTAAAATCTGTTCTTTTCAAACTTTCTTTCACGGTTCGCTTGACCGTCCCGACCCTCTTCCAAGCGGCCTGTACACAATATCAGTGGAGTGAGGTCCTACAGTGCCTCGACCCTCGTTTCATGCCATATGTCTTACCTCCCCTAAGCAGTATAAGATTTTAACAGACAAATACCGTGGTCCTAGTGACACACATATCCCAATGGATTTAAACTGAATATTATGCAAACAGGTACTGGATGAGCTTAACATTTACTCCTACCCTGAGGATAACAATAATTTCACCAAATAGGCCCATTTCAACATGAAGGCACGAGATTCATAAAACATTGGTCTAGTAGGTAACCGGTATCTTTAATAAATGCTGCGGTCAGTCATAACATGCTGCCGTAATACGATTCGCTTCAACGAGCCGAATCACTCAATAATAAGTTCTCGGGCGATCAGATAGAGTGCAGAGATGTCCATCGTTTTCCTCTCACTTATCACGGGATTCAAACCCGGAACATTCCATATCCATCATCAGAGTTAGGGTCCATTCACTAAATACACTCTGGTACAAAGCACATCTCCAATTATGCCCACGGCATACGATATTTCATACGAAGAATAGATTACCTGGTCCCTTACCTAATGCTATGATCTTCGTCCTATAATTACCAAGAGAAATCTATCAATTACTCTATGAGCTTTTACATAAGCTGCAAATTCAATTCACTAAAAAGCTCTTCCATTTCCTGGCATAATTATATTCCCATTAATACAATATATTCTGATATAAAACTCTTTTCTTAATCCCGTAACGTAATCTTACTGTATAATCTTACTGCTTAGATCGATAAGTCTTGCCCTTTAGCGTAAATATGTCTTGCTTACAACATTTGTCCTGATGCATTCATTCATACCTTTTATATATTCATTATTATTATTATTCTCACTGACATAAATTACCAAAATCCAACACAACTAATCATCTTAAAATCGAACAACCGTGTTCGTTTCATTTACATAACTGATTTGCCATTTTAATTAATAGTGGTAACGATTAATCCACTCACTGATGCAAAAACATCTCAACTCTATTAAAATCAACACAATAATGATTAAACCTGGAGAGTCTATCTCCTAATCTGATTCTTACTGGCATCTTTATAACTCTGAAATCACATTACATGCAGTGGCCTATACCTCTACTTCAACATAATTTGTGGGGTACTCACATATATCAAGGCTCATCATGGTGGCTCCAACCACTCATATCCTTCCGGGTCGCCTGCCATATGCAGATTTAGTGCGACATTTGCATCTTGAATACACACATTATATGATACATATCTTCCGTTAACCACACGACACTTTGCATTTCTATAAAGAAGCTATTGCTTCCAAAACACATGACACTTTACAACACTTATTAAACCGTTAATTTAAAAGATATTTCACATATGATTTATACATAACACACGTCACTCTGTACACTTTTCATTGGTTGAAATTCCCTAGCAAAGATATCAAAATTGCAGGTGTCAACGGCATCTCCCGTGATCCTACCAACTCCTGATTGAAAGTCTGGTTCAATTGCCCTCGGAATTCACCAACAGTTTATCCATACTCCTACGGTAAGCTTCCTGATTTGCATAAATATGCTAACTTCCGTGCTGAGCGTTACTATTTGGTATTCTTAAGACATTACCAAATGCTTCGTAAAGTTTCTCCCAGCGCATTCCAGCGTAATTAGGCATGTATGATCAGTCAATATTTTATACATTGCGCTTAACACTGTACATAACTTTACACAGATTATTATTTACAATAGTTCTGCAACTTATCTCACACGTTGCTTCCTAAGTGAACACACCATTGTTCGTACTGCTGACTACACATGCAGCACGACTATTATTAATAAAAGCTTACTAAATGTTTCACTCAAATGTACAAGTCTTTGTTTGAGCGTCCTTCCTGGGGCCGGACCGCCATACGTTCCGCCTCAACAACTGCTTGACAACTGTGTTCTGACTGTCTGACAAAAACTGTGTAGCGACGACTGTCTGCGACTCTCTGACAAACTGGGTCCAACTGGGTAAACTGCGTAAGACTGGCGTGCTCTGCCAAGAGTCGACCCCCTTATATTTGATTCACACAAAAAGTAGAGCTAAATTTTCCCGCGTTATCTCGACTCCTCTCCCAGCATGATTCTGGTCTCGAAACCATGCTCATCGGGTTCCTTTTTCTTCACTGATCCCAGAACTATCTGCGTGCTGAAGGATCGCTCGGCCAATTAATTAATATTAATTCCTTTCTCCATAGCGTGGGGACGCTGTTTCACTGGGAATCCCTGGCGACCTCGTCAAACCCAGCCGCGAACAACCATAGTCTATGTTCTTCCTCACTTCATTAAATATGCGTCAATTTCGCAGATTAAAGGCTCTAAAATTAGCCTCCTGGCTAAAGATTCACCTGTGTGCCACTCTCATGTCATTGCGTTACTCCAATCACGAGTAATCAATGATTTTTCTTGGGATCTCTCCCCACTCTTCTTCGTCCTATTCTCAGTCGGGGAAAAACTGGGTCATTATTCAAGCCCCCAACCTCCTCCAGACGACATAACGAGGTCAGCAAGATTGACGTGGCTCCATGGGGCACCTCCCACAATTCTGGGCCAATTAGTAAAACGTCAAACTCTGCACTTTCTGTGCTCCAAGTCCAGCATAGCCTACTCCAAGTAGTCTAATAATGCTGTATTCCGCTCAATTTCCCTGCATTATTTTAATAAATAATGTCATTATCAACTGAAATCACACCAGTGATTATATACAATTTTCTCTAGGGGTTTTTTACAATGAAACTCCCTCAACCGACCTCGGGTTCGTTCCCTGGTGGAACCTTTATACTGAGATCACATTCTCTGAGATCCACGTTCGATATCAGTCAGCATGACCCCCTCGGGTTCATATTCCCCTTGCAAAACTTATAGAAGTCAATTGCAAATGACTCTCTGTAAGTAACCAGCTGACTGTCTATCACTGTCTGTGTTTACATCTGGGGTCCTTCACCTCGTCTGGCTGCGAGTAGGTTAGTCCCGCTCCCCCTTCCACACTGCGCTTAGCTCTAAGCTGTTCATTCTCTTGACGGAGGGCTTCATTTATGGCCTCGACTTGCCTTGCCGCTTCGACCATTTCTTTGTAGAATTCTCGCAGGCACTGGCATTCTTGCTGTTTGTCCCTTCCACTGGGCAAGCTGTCTGCCTCTCGTTCCGTCTCGCCGCGTGAACTTTCAGGTCTGGCTACCTGATTGACTTCGCTATCCACGTTCAGATGTGTGTGTGCTGTTAATACTTCTTCTTGTTCGTCGAATTATTCTGGCGAATAATAAACTTTTAAATTGGCTGCATTCGTAATGACCTCGTTTCCAGTTTCTAAATGCTTTATCCTGTATGCATTGTTTTGTAGGTCTCTAATCACCTCGAACGGGCCGTGATATGCAAAAATGAACTTCTTATACTTCCGTGCCTCTGGATCTGAACTGGCGGGTTTCTGTACTAATAATTTCTCTCCGACGAGAAGCGGTCTGTGATACCTCTTCGCACGGTTTCTTCGCTGACGTCTCTCCGCCTGTGCTTTGAGATATTCGAAGGTTCGTTGGATCCTCAATTCCCGTCCTGGCTGTGCGTCTACTGGTAATGGAATGACACCAGTCCACGGTCTCTCTGGTCTCTGATCCAGATGTAGAGTCACGGGAACCTGACCTGTCGCCTCATGTACGGTATTATTTACACAGTATTCAATTACTTATAGGAATTCAATCCAACGCCAATTCTCTTCAGAGCAATAGATCTTCATGTATTTCTGGATCTCTCTCATTACTCTCTCAACTGGACTTGCCTCAGGATGGCGAATGGTAGATAAAATCTGCCTAATTCATAGATTCTCCAGTTCTCGACGAAATTCTGCACTTGTGAAGCAACTTCCGTGGTCTGAGAGGATGTTATCCGGCTTCCCAAGAATCGAAATAACTCTCTCTTTCAGGCGCTTCAATACCTGTCTTGAACTTGTCTTCTGTATGGGGCATAATACCACCATTTTTGAAAATACATCCATGGCTACAAAAATGTGTCTATTGCCTCTACGTGCTCTAGGCAGTGGTCCAAATTTATCTATGCTCAATAGCTGCCTTGGCTTCTCCGCTAACAACGGGATAGGTCGTTGTCTCATTAAAAAGGGATTTGGCTTTACCCTTTGGCACAGATCACATGTCCTAATAGCATTTCTCACCGTTTCTCTTAACTTTGGCCAAGTAAATGCTTCTTTCAACAGAGCACAAATGTTGTCTATTCCGGGATGTCCAAATGCTCTGTGTACTAGCCACACCAATCTCCTCTGCAAAGATGCAGGAATCACAATCCTTTGACGTGTATGATCTACATCATCCCACATGTGCAGTACCTGATTATACCATACATACTCTATTGCCAATGCCTCTGCCTCTCTGTATATTGCAGTTCCCCTTGCTAAACGTCCCTCGAAGTAATCGATCATCATCTTCAACCACGAGTCTTCGCGTTGTAGGTTGGTAAGATTCCTCAAGTCATCCAACGTCTTCTGATCTCGATTCTCAATCTGGACAGCTAGCGCTTCCTCTTCTCTAGGGTAACGGCTTAATATGTCCGGTATTACATTCTCTTTCCCTGGACAGTATTCTATTTCCACGTTGAATTGCTGAATACACAGGGACCATCTTGTCAATCGCTGGCTAGACAAGTCTGTCTTTAACAAAAATGTTAAAGCTTTATGGTCTGTTCTGAGGACTATTTGAAAGTCATACACGAGTTTATGCCATGATTGCAACGCGTACAAAATTGCGAGCAACTCTATCTCTGTAATCGTGTAGTTTTTCTCATGGGCTTTCAGCCTCCTACTTATAAAGGCAATAAAAACTTTCTTTTCAGGCTGGTCAACATTTTCCTGGAATAGCATCGCTCCAATCCCAATAAGTGATGCATCCGTCTGTATGATGAACTTCTGGGTATAATCCGGGTATCCCAGTTTCACATATTCCAAAAGCATTTGTTTTTACCTCACGAATGCTTCCTGACATTGCTCCGTCCAATTCTATCTGCCGCCTTTTTCAATAGGTCCTGCAGGGGTGCTACTGTCGTAGTATAGTTTGGGCAGTGGTTCGAAAAGAATCCAATTACTCCCAAATACTGTCGGACGTGCTTCACTTTCGTGGGTCGAGGGAAATTTCGAATTACCTCCAATTTATCTGGATTAGGCTTGACTCCATTTGCATCAATCACATGCCCTAGGAATTTGACTTCCCTCTGACAGAAGTGCGATTTCTTGATATTAACCTTAAAGTTAGCTTCACGAAGGTCATCTAGCAACTTCTTCAGGTCTCTCATGTGCTCCTCCAGAGATTCTGACGTGAGTAGAATGTCGTCTACATATCTGATGGTACTCTCTTTCACATCATCTGATAGATTGTGATCTAACGCTCTTATCAGTGCTGAACCAGCTGTTTTCAAACCAAAAGGTAGCCTTAAAAATGTGTATGTGTGTTGATCAAACATGAATCCTCTCAACAGACTAGTTTTCTTCTCTAATTCAAGATGGTGGAAACTGGAAGTGATATCCAAGTTTGTGAATACGGTCTTCCCTTTTAACTTCCTGAGGATCTCTTTAATAGGTGGCACTTGGTCAAACTCCGAAATAACCTTCAAATTTAAATGTCTCAGGTCCAGACATACTCTGACAGTCCCGTCTGTCTTCGGTACAATTACCAATGGACTTACATAAGGCGTAGGTGTCTTCTCAATAACACCGGCCTCCATCATCTCCTGAATTACCTCTTTCACTTTAGCATAATGCTTTTCGGCTATAGGGTAGGGTTTCTGCCTAAATGGTGTCCAATCACTGACTTGAAAAGCATAAGTGAAGTTCTTTATACGACCAGGTCTCGAATCAAAGACTTCCTTCTGTTCCAGTAATAATTGCTTTAATTTTTCCTTCTCTTTTAGCCCAATTTTCGCTTCTTCTAGCTTTTCCGAAATATATTCTTCCAGTTCGGGTTCCAGATCTTTCTCCAAGTCTGTGGCTAGTGTTTTCAGTTCTTCTTCTAGCTGCTCCATAGCTAACACTTCTTTCTCCGCCACGTCTCTGTATGTATGCCATACTTGGTCACTTGACCCTGGTTCAATCTCATTGAGTGCGACCTCCAAGCCTTCGGCTTCCTCATTCACATGGAACATAACCCTGTCCTGTGCTAGGTCTATTATCACTCTGTATTCCCTTATAAATTCTGCCCCAATAAGTAGGTTATAAGGCAGTTTGTTTACTAATAGAAAACTCTGTGAGAATATAGAGCCTCCTATCTGTAAATCTAGGAATACCTGATATTTACATATCATTGTTCTGTCTGGAATTACCCCTTTTATTTTGACACTACAGATCGGTATTTTCAAAACGTTCTCTCTCTGGGCTATTTCATTATATAAAGCTTGTGTCATAAGGCACACTGTTGAACCCGTGTCTAACAGACTTCTTATTTTCAATCCTGCCACTCTTACTATTATAATAGGCAATTCTCTCTTGACCATGACCTGTGATCCTCCTGTATCCTCGATTAGCTCTTCTGGTTTGGCTATCCAATTGATGATGTTAACAGACTTCCATCCATCAGTCTCGAACTCTTCTAATTTTGGCGTTTTTTTTTCAGCGCCCGTCCCCTTGGAGTTTCTTCTCTCCTGTTCGCTGCGCTGTAGCTCCAAACTCTTAGCTCCATCTCCATATCTGTCTGGCGATGTCCTGTTCTGCATAACTTCTTGCCAGCGGACTTGTTGTTTCTGGGGCTCATCTCTCCTTTCCTCGAGGTATCGCAATGAAGCGTGATATCGTTCCTCTACCTCGTCATCGAAGTTACTTCTTCTTTCTTGGGGTCTCCAATTTCTATTGTTGCCTTCTTGGCCATTGTTACCTCCATTGTTTTGGTACGGTCTACCTCTGGTATTATGCTTATTCCACGAATTTCGGCCTCTTCCTCCTCTACTAGCATTCCCTTTGTACTTTGGCTGCTATCTTCTGGGTTCCTGTTCCCATTGCCGTCCGTAGGAATCTAATGTTTCAGTGCTCGTAGCTTTGTTGTTCCTTGGAGCTTGATGTTGGTCAGTCTGCGTGTTGGTCACGTGTACCTGTTCCACGGTTCGACTCTGACGCATCGTATTGGCTGTTGTGAGGTCCAGTTGTCTAAGAACTGTCTCCATTTCTATAGCAGTTTTCGCAATAGCCGAGATTAACAGTCTTTGGATCTCGTATGGAAGCTGCTTGGCGATAGCAATACATAATTCCAGCTCGCTCGGTTTTTGATCCAGTTCTTTGAACCGACACATCTGCGATATGAAGAATTCTGCGTACTTCGTTGGGTTGTTGGTGGTGTATTTTTTTGAATACAAATCCAACCGTAAATTCTGTTGGGTCGCTGGATCCTAGTATCTCTTCAAAAATGCCTCTCGAAACTCCTCAACAGTATCGAAAGTATACCGGAAACTGCGAAACCATAATGCACATTCTCCCTCTGTTAGTTTCTCAATGGCTCGTAGCCTGCGCTCTGGCGGTATCCGTGCATCATTCAGATATTCAGACACTTCCTTCAACCAATATTTTGGTGTTATATTACAGTGGCTACCTGAGAATTTCCTTGGTTTTTCTTCGCTTGCCCTGATTACGTTTATCACCTGGGTGTGCATAGCATTTTCATGTGGCGTTGATGCTGCAACTGGTGCACCTGGCGTCATATAAGGTCTTTCGCCTGGGCCTGTAGCATTCCTAATTATAGGTTGGGTTTCTAAGTCTGCCCACCTTGTTTTCCTCATATCTTCCATGCTGCCTTCGCTTGACTTAGGATCTTTCATAAGGGTTTCCTCCTGTGCGATTATCCTAGTCTCCATTTGATTGTGGTGCATCTCCGCTCTTTCCAGTCGAGTAATTACCTCCTTCTCGATTCTGGTAAGCCTATCTCGATTTTCCTCGGCCACTTGAAATATTTTCTTCTTGTCTTCTTTCAGGCTTTGTTTGATATGGGAGATTTCATCCTCTACATCTTCCTTAATTTGAGCAAGGGTCTTGTCGCTTGCCTCTGTCTTTTGGCCTTCTCTCACTTCGAGTTCTTCTCTCAGCTCTTTAATTTCCTCTTGAATGTGTCCATTGACTTAAGACAATTCATTCCGGACCTTGATGATCTCACCTCTATTCTCCTCTTGCCTTTTGTTAACTACAACAATGTCACTTTGAACTTGGTCCAGTTCTTGATGAACTTTGCCCATCTGACCTTTCACGTTGTTTACCAGCTCTTTACTTTCATTAGCGATAGCCTTAATCTCGCTTATTTCCTGACATTGATCTAATATGTTCTGATCCTGTTTCTTGAGATCACCGTTAATTGCTCTAGCATAGCTTTTCAATTTTTGGTCCCATTTAGAGTCGTTCTCTTCTAACCTCTGATCTACCGTTCTCGTAAATTCTGAAAACTGTTTCGCTTGGCGTTCGAGATTCGCCTCATTTTGGATTTGAATATCCTTAATGTCGTTAGACAGCGCATCTAGCCTACTGTTGGTTTCATCCTGAGCATGTTTACACGCTTGTAAATTACTTTCGAGCTTGGCTTCTATAGCCTCGAAACGTTTATCTGTTTTAACCTGCATTTCTGATACAATGCTTACAACAGTTTCTGTTACTTCGGTCTTAATTACCTCTTGCATTTGACCTAACTTATTGTTTATTTCAACCTTATTTGCATCCAATCGGTTGTTTATTTCAACCTGATTGGCATCTAACCGGTTACCCAATTCAACCTGATTAGCATCCAAACGGTTACTTAATTCATTCTGGTTGTGATTCATTGCAACCTGATTTGCATTAATTGCCTCCTGATTGGCATCTAAACGAGTGTTTATTTCATTCTGGAAAGCCTTAGCTTCCAGCTTATTTTGCTCGTTAACAGCATCAAAATGCTGTTTCAACCCTGCAATTACCTGCAGGATCTCCTCTGTACCAGACATTTTTACAATAATACACTTTGATATGCAGGCAGGCTTCCTGGAAACATGTATGGATATGTTTTGAAGAGAAACATCAAACACTGTACACATATTGTAAAATCGTACAAAACCTGTCAATTTTATGATAAATTGTGGATTGGGTGTGTAGCGCTCGTACCCTTGGGTAATCCTCTTTTCAATAGAGAGATTCTGCGTTACATCAAAAGCCTACTGAACACAACAATCACTCAAACACAGTTTGAGGCAAAAAAAACAATTACTATGGTTTTCCGCATGAAATACCATAAAAATCTATGGGTTTTCCCTAAATCCCATAAGCTCCACGAACCTGGGCGCCATGATAATGATATGCCATGGGAGGTGGTCCACGTTAAGACATCGCAGCAACCCTCCAAGGTATCGGTTGTACTGTCGAATGCCCCACTTGGGTCCCGCCATGATAATGAAATACACCTCTGCGCCTATGGTGACCTGTATTTAAAACCGGCCCACATACCAGCGCCATGATAAATTAATATCATCGTACGAGTGTCCAGATAAATAATGATCAGGTCTTGATATGCCAAAACATACATATTGCACTACTGAGGCGAATCCATGATAGAATACTACCGCCCCAAGTTACCTGGAACATGTTAATTAAGGTGTTTATCAAAAATTTATATTGTTCGTATCGGAGCATAGCTTAAGATTAGGTGCGGTCCTCCCCCAATTCACGTTATTCATTACTTTAATAGAGTTGTGTGCACTCGATCTAGACCGACTTTAGTTGTACCTATAGCTCAAATCACTGTACAGGACATCAATTTCCATGTACCCGAGTAATCTCGATGGAAAATATGCATCCGCCTCCAGCTAGCGTCAGGACTCGGGCGTGTACCGTCTCCCCATTGAGCAGTCGCATATTTTGGATTTGAGGCTAAAAGGTATCAACTCTACAATGATAAGGCACAACTATATTCTAAAACTTTAATTCAGTAATAAAATTCATGGCTTCAAACAAACAAAACAATCCCCACAAACATAAGACAAAATCAAACAAAATTTACTTCCACAATCCACTAATATCAACATAATATTATCACAATAAATTCATATCATAACTCAAACCTTTGCCCTTATATCAACTTTACAATGATACTTTAGTGCGCTGATGCACATACAACTTCAGAAACAAACTGTACTTTAATTCTTCTGTCATCCAATGTGACTTCATTAATTCTACAAAATTATTTATTCCTTAAACCTTGTCTTAATTTGACAATAATGTGTATCGTGTGTGTGTTTTTTGATCTTTCTCTTCCCACCAAATGCTTTACATGCATTAGCCTATTCTGGTGTTGCACAGCAGTCTACATGCAACCCCATAATTATGTAAGCTACCCCTACACTTCCTCTATTTATATAGTTCCACTGCATGCCGTCTGTGATTTCATCTTAAAACGTTAATTATTGCTGTGTCGGATGGTACAATTAAACTACCCTTGCGCGCGTAGCCTGTGGCATCCAGTAGTCAACTTCTGAAACAGATGTCAGTGACAGTACAAATGCAACGTCCAACCCTTCGTTAGATTGCTAAAATTATGAACCATCAGGATGATCTATAATTATCAATGTGTTCTCAAACCACATGACTTCATTACTCAATATAACAATATCTCATCTTTATGTCATTAACAGGGTCTAAAATCTGTTCTTTTCAAACTTTCTTTCACGGTTCGCTTGACCGTCCCGACCCTCTTCCAAGCGGCCTGTACACAATAGCAGTGGAGTGAGGTCCTAAAGTGCCTCGACCCTCGTTTCATGCCATATGTCTTACCTCCCCTAAGCAGTATAAGATTTTAACAGACAAATACCGTGGTCCTAGTGACACACATATCCCAATGGATTTAAACTGAATATTATGCAAACAGGTACTGGATGAGCTTAACATATACTCCTACCCTGAGGATAACAATAATTGGCACCAAATAGGCCCATTTCAACATGAAGGCACGAGATTCATAAAACATTGGTCTAGTAGGTAACCGGTATCTTTAATAAATGCTGCGGTCAGTCATAACATGCTGCCGTAATACGATTCGCTTCAACGAGCCGAATCACTCAATAATAAGTTCTCGGGCGATCAGATAGAGTGCAGAGATGTCCATCGTTTTCCTCTCACTTATCACGGGATTCAAACCCGGAACATTCCATATCCATCATCAGAGTTAGGGTCCATTCACTAAATACACTCTGGTACAAAGCACATCTCCAATTATGCCCACGGCATACGAGATTTCATACGAAGAATAGATTACCTGGTCCCTTACCTAATTCTATGATCTTCGTCCTATAATTACCAAGAGAAATCTATCAATTACTCTATGAGCTTTTACATAAGCTGCAAATTCAATTCACTAAAAAGCTCTTCCATTTCCTGGCATAATTATATTCCCATTAATACAATATATTCTGATATAAAACTCTTTTCTTAATCCCGTAACGTAATCTTACTGTATAATCTTACTGCTTAGATCGATAAGTCTTGCCCTTTAGCGTAAATATTTCTTGCTTACAAAATTTTTCCTGATGCATTCATTCATACCTTTTATATATTCATTATTATTATTATTCTCACTGACATAAATTACCAAAATCCGACACAACTAATCATCTTAAAATCGAACAACCGTGTTCGTTTCATTTACATAACTGATTTGCCATTTTTAATTAATAGTGGTAACGATTAATCCACTCACTGATGCAAAAACATCTCAACTCTATTAAAATCAACACAATAATGATTAAACCTGGAGAGTCTATCTCCTAATCTGATTCTTACTGGCATCTTTATAACTCTGAAATCACATTACATGCAGTGGCCTATACCTCTACTTCAACATAATTTGTGGGGTACTCACATATATCAAGGCTCATCATGGTGGCTCCAACCACTCATATCCTTCCGGGTCGCCTGCCATATGCAGATTTAGTGCGACATTTGCATCTTGAATACACACATTTTATGATACATATCTTCCGTTAACCACACGACACTTTGCATTTCTATAAAGAAGCTATTGCTTCCAAAACACATGACACTTTACAACACTTATTAAACCGTTAATTTAAAAGATATTTCACATATGATTTATACATAACACACGTCACTCTGTACACTTTTCATTGGTTGAAATTCCCTAGCAAAGATATCAAAATTGCAGGTGTCGACGGCATCTCCCGTGATCCTACAAACTCCTGATTGAAAGTCTGGTTCAATTGCCCTCGGAATTCACCAACAGTTTATCCATACTCCTACGGTAAGCTTCCTGATTTGCATAAATATGCTAACTTCCGTGCTGAGCGTTACTATTTGGTATTCTTAAGACATTACCAAATGCTTCGTAAAGTTTCTCCCAGCGCATTCCAGCGTAATTAGACATGAATGATCAGTCAATATTTTATACATTGCGCTTAACACTGTACATAACTTTACACAGATTATTATTTACAATAGTTCTGCAACTTATCTCACACGTTGCTTCCTAAGTGAACACACCATTGTTCGTACTGCTGACTACACACGCAGCACGACTATTATTAATAAAAGCTTACTAAATGTTTCACTCAAATGTACAAGTCTTTGTTTGAGCGTCCTTCCTGGGGCCGGACCGCCATACGTTCCGCCTCAACAACTGCTTGACAACTGTGTTCTGACTGTCTGACAAAAACTGTGTAGCGACGACTGTCTGCGACACTCTGAAAAACTGGGTCCAACTGGGTAAACTGCGTAAGACTGGCGTGCTCTGCCAAGGGTCGACCCCCTTACATTGGATTCACACAAAAAGTAGAGCTAAATTTTCCCGCGTTATCTCGACTCCTCTCCCAGCATGATTCTGGTCTCGAAACCATGCTCATCGGGTTCCTTTTTCTTCACTGATCCCAGAACTATCTGCGTGCTGAAGGATCGCTCGGCCAATTAATTAATATTAATTCCTTTCTCCATAGCGTGGGGACGCTGTTTCACTGGGAATCCCTGGCGACCTCGTCAAACCCAGCCGCGAACAACCATAGTCTATGTTCTTCCGCACTTCATTAAATATGCGTCAATTTCGCAGATTAAAGGCTCTAAAATTAGCCTCCTGGCTAAAGATTCACCTGTGTGCCACTCTCATGTCATTGCGTTACTCCAATCACGAGTAATCAATGATTTTTCTTGGGATCTCTCCCCACTCTTCTTCGTCCTATTCTCAGTCGGGGAAAAACTGGGTCATTATTCAAGCCCCCAACCTCTTCCAGACGACATAACGAGGTCAGCAAGATTGACGTGGCTCCAAGGGGCACCTCCCACAATTCTGGGCCAATTAGTAAAACGTCAAACTCTGCACTTTCTGTGCTCCAAGTCCAGCATAGCCTACTCCAAGTAGTCTAATAATGCTGTATTCCGCTCAATTTCCCTGCATTATTTTAATAAATAATGTCATTATCAACTGAAATCACACCAGTGATTATATGCAATTTTCTCTAGGGTTTTTTTTACAATGAAACTCCCTCAACCGACCTCTGGTTCGTTCCCTGGTGGAACCTTTATACTGAGATCACAGTCTCTGAGATCCACGTTCGATATCAGTCAGCATGACCCCCTCGGGTTCAATACGTGTGCATAGTTTAAAGTTGTTAGCTTGCATACTTTCTGATATATTGGTATTTGGAAAAAAATAAAGAGAGCAATTATTAACAGTTGGCAGCCCTGGTGGCTCTTAAGAATACGCTCAGTCATATCTCTTTATGTACAGATATTACATACAAAATTTGGTTGAAATCCAATTGATAGTGTAGAAGTTATATACATTTAAACATTGGACCTATCAGAAGGCTTAAAATTATTTTGGCAACAGTGTCATGGTTGGTCTCCTGGAAATTAAGTAGAAATAGTATTATCTACAAGTGTGTCAATTTTGGAATAGCTTCCATGCATACCTTGCAAGATATCCAATATCGAGCTCAAATTTCTAGTGCGTTTTTTCAGCAGTTGGTAGCACTGACATCATTTTCAAATATGGACGTGAGATATTCCGGTGCACATCTTTACTCATACTAAATTTGGTTTCGATTGCTGCAGCCGTTTAGGAGTTGATAGGGGGCACACACACACAGCCAGACAGACCGACAGACAGAAGGACAGACAGACAGACACACACACACTTTCCCGGATCGATCTCATAAGTCTACTTTTTCCTCATTTTTGCAAAATGTGAAAAGTAGGCTAAAAATACCGATTCAAATATCCTGGAATATGTGTATGGAAAAATACAACCTTAAATTTAACACCGTGTAAGTCCAGGCTGAGTCAGAAAGAAGGGAGTAATAAGGGGTAGAAATAATTAACAGGGGATTAATTCCATCTGTGTTCAAGTTTACATTAGTACTGAATGTAGGCACTAGTTTAACAATACACGCTGTTATTTTACCTAGGTAATGCACACCAGAAACGACGTGTACAATTAACTTAAGAATGGCATCCCCTATAACGTTAATATTAATTAAAACTTCTTACTTTAACAACGTTTCTGAAGAGTTCCATGCTTATCAAAGCAGAGCCATTCTCTGAATATTCCTCCCGACTTTCACTAAAGGTACTTCCCATAACAAGCGTGGTTGGAATAGTTACTACTGCAACAATTTATCACATGAAGTTCACGGCAAGAATCTTCCTCCCAGTTGCTATCGAACTGAACAGAGAAGACGAAGTCTTGCACTAACAATCAGCCAACTTGTGAATACGTGTCGCGGGGTGGGGCAGCTAAATGTCTATAGCTCAATTATGTGATGGAATGTGTGGCTCTCAAAGACAGCGTCGTCTACCCTTTGTAAGCCGTTTATAATTCTATAAACTAAGCAAGACATTAATGCAAAAAATCAACACGAATAACAGTGCCTATACAGGCTGTATCGCCTAAGAGTTATCAGGTGTCTTTTTCCGGTATTTAATTGAGTTTTATGATGTGAGCCTTCGTGGCTTAGGCGGCAGGACGCCGGCCTCTCACCGCTGAGTCCATGGTTCAAATCCCGGTCACTCCATGTGAGATCTGTGCCTGACAAAACGGAGGCAGACAGGTTTTTCTCCGGGTACTCCGGTTTTCCCTGTCAAAATTTCATTCCAGCAACACTCTCCACTATCATTTCATTTCATCTGTCATTCATTTAATCATTGCCCCAGAGGAGTGCGTCCGGTCTCGGCAGCCGGCACAGTTCATATCCTCGCCGCTAGATAGGGGCTTCATTCATTCCATTCCTGACCCGGTCGGAGACTGGAAGCAGGCTGTGGATTTTCATTCAATTGAGTTTTATGATGTGTAGCTACTGCCAGCGCTAATAAAGGCTGCATGGAGATACATAAATCTCAAGCAAAAAACTTGTTTGTGCTTGTCATTAAAGAAACAAAATTCCATTAAAATTTTATTTTTAGCCTACTTTTCACATTTTGCAAAAATGAGGAAGAAGTAGACTTATGAGATCGGGCAAATGTGTGTCTGTCTGTCTGTCCTTCTGTCTGGCTGTGTGTGTGTCCCCCCACCCCTATCAACTCCTAAACGGCCGGAGCAATCGAAACAAATTTTGGTAGGAGTAAAGATCTATACCTGTATATCTCACGGCCATATTTGAAAATGATGTCAGTGCTACCAACTGCTGAAAAATCGCAATTGAAATTTGAGCTCCGTGTTGGATACCTTGGAACATATGAATGGCAGCTATTTCAAAATTGGCACACGTATAGATAATCATATTGCAGTTTAATTTCCAGGAGGCCATACATGGCAGTGTTGCCAAAATGATTATAAGCCTGCCGATAGGTCCAATTTTTAAATGCATATAACTTCTACACTATCAATTGGAATTCAACCAAATTTCGTTTGTCGTATGTGTACTGTACCCATGTGAGTAATCTCGGTGGATAATATGCATCTGCCTCCAACTAGCATCAGCTCTCAGGCGTGTACGGAAACCCCAATTTAGCAGTGCATATTTTTGGATTTGAGGCTAAAAGGTATCAACTCTACAATGATAAGGCACAACTCTATTCTAAAACTTTAATTCAGTAAAATAAATCATGGCTTCAAACACAAAACAATACCCAAAAAGCATAAAATAAAGCAAACAAAATTTTTACTTCCACAATCCATAAGTAAACAAATATAAAATCACAACAAAGTCATACCTAGCCATAAGGCTTTACCCTTCTGTGAACTTCACAAGGATATACTAGTGCGCTGATGCACCTATGACTTCAAAACAAACTGTACATTAACATAACAGTCATACAATGTGACTTCTTTAATATTACAACAAGGATTATTCCTTAAACCTCTTTATGTTAAACAATTATGTGTGCCGTGCGTGTTTTAATATTTTTCTTCTCACCAATGAAATGCTTTGCATGCATTTACCTATTTGGACGTTGCACCAAAATCAACGTGCAACTCCATAATTATGTAAGCTACCCCCTACACATCCTCCAATTATATGGTTTCACCGCATGCTGTCTGTGATTCCTAGATAAAACGTTACGTTATAGCTTATGTCGGATTGTACGATAGACTACCTCGCGCTCATGGCGATTGGCATCTAGTAACCAACTACATGACTTGGCTCCAGTGACAGTACAAATATATCATGTAACTATTCGTCAGATAGCTAAAATAATGAACCATCAGGATGAACTATAATTATCCATGTGTTCACAAACCACATGGCTATAATATTCAACATAACAATCTTGCATTATATGTCATTTTAACAAGGTCTAGAATCTTCCCTCTATAACTTGCCTGAGCGGTCCGGGTGGCTAGCACCGACCCTCGGCTAAGGAAGTCGCTACACAATAGAAAGTGGAATGGGTCGTTTCACCAATTATCTCGACCTTTCTAAAAGTTTGAAAGCTTCCCTCTCTCTAAGCAGTGAAGATTTACAAGACAAAAACTGTGTCCTGACCGACACACATGTTCCCAAAGGATCTTAATTGACTATTATGCCAACAGGTATTGAATGAGCTTTTGTAATTATTCCTACGTCGAGGATAACGATTAATTAATGGCCTCACATGGGTCCATTCAACATGAAGGTTCGGGGTTCGCAATGCATGAGCCTGGCGGTTTGACCGATGTCTCAAGTATAATATAGGCGCACAAAACCACTGTCGCCATGAGTTTTCGCTGCCAACGAGCGTAAATAACTCATCAATAAGTTCTCGGGAAATCATAGAGCTGCGAGGTGTCCTTGTTTCCTCGACCCTATCAAGATTCCAGTCCGGAACACATTTCAATCCTTTCTTCAGAGTTAGGGTCCATCACTAAAACTCTGGAATAAATAATATCTCCAACAATGTCCACGACATAGGAGAATTCATACGTAGAATAGACTATCTGGCCCCTAATGCTCCATGCTACGACACTCCGACCTATAATATTAAGAGAAATCTAACATTTACTCTATAAGCTTCTCAATTAAGCTGCAAATTCAATTCACTAAAAGCTCTTTCATTACTGGTATCATTACTGAATATATGCAATATTCTGATATAAAACTTCTTTCCATAGTTACTGTAATGTAATCTCACTATAACATCTTCCTGCTTAGATTGATAAGTCTTGCAATTAGCGTTAATAATTCTCGCTTACAACATTTATTTGTTTCCTGATGTGTTCATTCATACTCTTAATAACCATTATTATTATATCATCATTTCTCACTGACATAAATGATCAAAATCATCCTTTGTTATTATTATTACATAAATTACCAAAATTTCCGACATAGCTATACGTTTTAAACTCGAACAATCGCGTTCGTTGCATTTACATAACTGATTGCCATTCTTAATTCATAGTGGGAATAATTACTCCACTTAATGATGCAAATTAACATCTCAACTCTATAAAAATCAACTCAATACTGATTAAACATGGAGGATCAGCCTCCTAACTGATTTTTACTGGCATCTATAAGGAATTCACAATATCTTTACGGAATCACAGACATGCAGCGGTCCCTACTTCTACATAATCATAACCATAATTTGTGGGGTACTTACATCTCTATAGGCATCTAAGGTGGCTCCGACCAATCATATTCTTCCATGTCGCCCGCCATAATGGGTTTAACGCGACATATTTCTCTTGTTTACACACATTTGATTACACATAATTTCTATCACCAACACGACACGTTGCATACCTTTCAGGAAGTTATCACTCCCCAAACATGTGAAACACTTCATCAAACACTACTTTAAATGATATTTTTACATATGCATTACACTGAACACTCGTCACTTTATACACACTTCAATGCTGAAATTCCCTAGCAGAGATCGAAATTGCAGGTGTCGACGGCATCTTACGTTACCAACTCCTGATTGAAAGTCTGGTTATCTGCTCTCGGAACTCTCCAACAGTTTTTATGAATATCATTCCTACAGTAAGCGTCCTGCGTTACATCAATACGCTGGCTCCCAAACATGAGCGTTAACATCTGGTACTCTCATGGCAATACCAAACACTTAGTAGAGTTTCTTTCGCGCATTCTATCGTAGTTACACATATACGATTAGTTAATACTATACACACTGCGCTTAATAAAGTTCAACACTTTCACAAATAATTATATACAATAGTTCTACCGTTAGTCTATACGGTGCTTCGTAACTGAACACGTCATAGTTCGTGCTGCATTATTATGCCTGTATCACGACTATTATTCATACAAGCATGTTTACTGTTTCTTTTGCACATACCCGTCTTTGTTCGGCGTCTTGATGAATAGAATCGTCATGCGTTTTGCCTTGACGAACTTGCTTCAACCTGGCTGTAGCTGACTGAAGTTTCACTCGAAGACTGCACGTAACTTATTTGAAGACTTCTGTATGCGGCTTACACGCTGTCTCGTACTGCTGCATATTTGCTGCATACTGATTGCAACTTATTGCCATTGTGCTACAATTGACAATTGAGTAAGACTGTAACTGGCTGTAACTGCGCTTGGCGGCATGTAGACTGCGTGACAACTGAGTTTCAACTGAGCATAGCTGAGAGCTCCTCCTGGGGTCTACTCCCTTATATCGGATTTCCACAGAAAGTAGAGCAACATCTTCCCGCGTAAACTTGGCTCCTCTCACAGCATGATTCAGGTCTTCAAACCATGATCATTGCGTTCCTCTCTCTTCACAGGTCCCAAAACTATCTGTGTGCAAAGGAATCGCTCGTCCAATTAATTAATATTAATTCCTTTCTCCATGGCGTGGGACGCTACCTAACGGGAAACCCCCGGCAACATCTTCACATCCATCCGCAAACAATGGTCGTTTTACAGTCCTTACGCACATCACTAAATATGCACCAATTTCGCAGGTAAAAGACTCTAAAATTATCTTCTTGCCAAAATATTCACCTGTGTGCAACTCTCATCTCGATTCGTTACTCCAATCACGAGTAATCAATGATTTTTCTGGGCATTTCTCCGCCCCTACTCCAAATCCATTCTCCGTCGGGGAATAACTATGTCATTATTCAGGCCTCACCCCTGCTCCAGACGACATAATGGGGTCTCTGAGATGGACGTGGCTCCACTGGGACCAACCCACAATTCTGGGCCAATTAGTAAATGTCAGCTCTGCCCTTCTCCGTGCTTCAAGCCTCCAATAGCTTACACCAAATCGTCTTATAATGATATAATCTGCTCATTATTTCCTACATTATTTTAATAAATAATGCCATTTCATCAAAATCACACCAGTGATTAATTATACATCTCTTTCGAGGGGTTTTTACCAAGGAAATCCCTGTACAGATCTCTGGTTCGCTTCCTGGTGGAACCTTTATACTGAGATCACAGTCTCTGAGAACCATGTTCGATTCCAGTCAGCATAACCCCATCGGGTTCAGTACATAACCAGATATGACTGAGCGTATTCTTAAGAACCACCAGGGCTGCCAACTGTTAATAAAAGCTCTTAATTTCTTTTATCCAAATACCGATATATCAGAAAGTATACAAGCCGACAGCTTTAAACTATGCACACGTATAATACCTGACATTCTATATTAATTTGGAGTAGCATATATACGTCAGTGCTACCAGCATGATTCTAAGCCTGCTGAGAGGTCCAACTTTAAATACATGTAACTTCCATACTATCATTTGGATTTCAACCAAATTTCGTATGTGCTATGTGTACCATAACAGATATGACTAAGCATATTCTTAGGAGCAACCAGGGCTGCCAACTGTTAATATGTGTTGTCTCTATTTTTGTTACCCCAATATCAATATATCAGAAAGTGTGCAAGCCAATAGCTCTAAACTTTGCACACGTATAGCACCTGGCATTCTAGATGAATTTGGAGTAACTAATATACGTCAGTGCTGCCAACATGATTCTAAGCCTGCTGATAGGTCCAAATTTAAAATGCAAGTAACTTCTATACTAACTAATGGATTTCATTCTAAATTGGCACAACAATAGATCATATTATTTCAGAATAATTCTGACCAATACTTGCATGACATTGTTGCCAACATGATTTTACGCGCGCTGTTAGATCCAATATTTAACTGCATGTAACCTCCATGCTATTCATTGGACTCCAACCATATTTTGCATTCTGTACCTTAAGAGATGGAACTAAGAATATATTCAGTCACCAGGGCTGCCAACTGTAGTGCGCTATTAGGCTACATTATGCCAGGTGTACAGTAATTCGAACTAATTAGAAATTTCGATATTACCAATTTAATTTCGTCATTATTCTAGATAGATCCATATAGATTAATCATTGGCATGAATCGTAAATTTTAAGAAAAGTAGGCTCTTTAGTTCGTCACGGAACTTCATGTTATTTCATAAATTGATAAATCAGACTCTAATAGTCTATTGTGATATCGATTGAAAGATATTCGTTTACGGTGAAACTGCGACAGAAGTAATAAACTTCACTTTCAATAGCGGTTGAGGTCAGCTCGTCTCGTGGCTAGGAAAGTCAGGCGATTAGCCTCTCTGAGATATTACTTGTAGTATAACTAGACTATATTTTCATGTTTGGCGTCTTTGCTGTCACAAGTGAGTAATCTGAGCCCTTTCTTTAGTGCGATCAAATAACAATAAACTAAATACGCGAGTTCTTTGTAATGTCAAACACGAAGACACCTCTCGATCACACTGGGCGTTATTAGCGCAACCATTAAACCGTCTCCATTAAAACAGACTCCAACTACGCACTAGAAATCTCAATTGAAACATATTCAGAAACACCCGAGGAAATGAGCCTGACGACTCTTTGGGCATGCACCCGATATATTCAACATCATTAGAAAGAGTGTAGTGTGCATTTACCACATTGAGATTATCAACTACAAAGAAATCCCATTGCAATGATGGTCAAATTGCCGAGTGAACAATAATTCTTGGATTGCTTTATTTGCTCACGCTTTCAGGACTTCATAATCTTCATCAATCAATAATAGAAATTTCTAAAGGCTGTAGCGTATGAAGCCATATTCTTGTTACGACTCTCCTGACCCATTGGGGTTGAATTCTATTTACCAAACCATGATGGCGTCACAGGAACTGGCAAAGAAATGATCGGTATAATACATGAAAATGGGCAGATTACTTCTTCATGAAACTAGCCTACTTGTTAAAATGGCACGCTCTTGAGGAAACCATACCTTATGTCATTTGTAAAAACTTAATACTACAAAGGGAAATATCGATTTTTTGGATTTGAGCGTTGAGTTAGGCTGATTAATTGACTACTGGGTGTGTTGTCCCAGATTGATTGTAAAATTTACAACATTATTATGTTCTCAATTCCTCTTCATCTTCTTCTTCTAATTATGATGATTGCTTCTATTTTTGAATTATTGTGTCTGATTCCTGCGTGTACAATGTCTGTGTGTAGCCTATATGAGTTCCGCAAGACCAGAACTTCTCTTTTTTTATATATCCTTAAAAATTTAATTGGTGTACAGTGAATAAAGCTGCTAAATATTTGTAAGAATTATTTTAATACTGAATGCTGATATTACTTTATCTAGTTAAGCAGTAAGATTTACATAAGTCTATAATATACTGTATTATCACTATGATGTTCCCCTAATCTTGACCGTCATATTCTGGACGGAATGGATCGTACATAGGTCTATGTAATGAACCCGACTAAAGATCATTGCACACCGCTGATAATTCAAATGCAAATACAAAATGTATTCGTGCTATAAAAAAAACTCGACAATAAGCTCCAGTAAGGTAGAGCGTCACATTGTAACAAGTAATTCCATGAAGAACTAATCCGCCCATTTTCATGTGTTCAACGGATCATTTCTATTCCTTATCCTGTGACGCCATCGTTGTTTTGTGGAAAGAATTCTAAAATGTGTATAATCATCGAGATTATTGTTAATATTATTAATAATTTCTTTCAATATTATAATGCTTGCTTTTTACTATGTGCTGTTTTACTCTTGATGAGAAATATGATAGTAGACTTATGAGAACTACATTGGCCAAAAGTTCAAGTGGCTGTCTGTGTGTGTATGTCTGTATGTCTGCCCCCTCCCCCCCCCCCTATCAATTCAAACATGACGAAACCGAATTGATCCAACTTTGGTACAGGGGTAACAATAGTTACTGACACCTCAGTGTCATGTTTTATATCAGAGGCATCTTAACAAAAACAAAATGGTAGCTATCCAAACGTTTAAAGCTTAAATCAAATTACGCCGAAAATAACCATATGATTTCTACAAAATTTTGGGAGGCGACAGTGGCTTTAACTACAAGGTCATCAGGGAGAGAGTAAAACTCAATAACTTTTATATAAGAATTAGCAAACAGGCAAGTTTAATTTTGAGCAACATTTTAGACCATAAATGAGTATCGTAGAAATATAACGCAACTCCATAGAATAAAATTTCAAGTTTTGAAAAGAACATCCAAGATAAGCCATTCATAAACTACTAACATTTAACTATTAAAATACACAATGGTGCAATGTCTACCTTGATGAACTCCAACGTCGGCTTGCCTGGTAATAATTCCTCCACGTATCCATTTGGAATTCCTCCTCTCTGTCCCATGATCTAGATGCGGTCGTGGCTCCGATGTTGACTATCCCCATGGATTGAAATAATTCCAACACATCTCTTGTAGACATGTGTCTATCATCTTCTGCAGGACCTTGCATCAAGTACTAATGCAGTCCTCGGGTTTGGTTATCCTCCTTTTATAGAGGTAGTTTAGAGTTCACATCATGCCATTCGTCTGCATCCTTGATATTGTAATATTGTCAAAGATGTGTTATTATTATTATTAATCGATAGGCATAACGTTGGGGAACAACATAGCCACCCACATAATTGTTTTATCTTATAATTGTAGTTATCTAATTCATATCAGACTAATATGGAAGGAGAAGATTGTTTCACTACATATATTTAATTTAATTGGTTATGATTTAATGTAAGATTTTCATTTGAATATTCAATAATTTAACGTGAGGGTTGAAGCAAGCGATTACGAAGTCTTTTCAGTGAGTTAGGATGAAGACGGTATATGTTGCAATATGAGGTTTAACTTGGCCGAGCTGCACTGCAGGGGGGCTTCTTATAATGAACTACGACTGACGCTACAGAGTTCGCTTTTCTTAGGAGACGGTTCACAAGAGGTCATATCCACATTGACAATGGAAGTTAGCCTCTTGCTAGGACCAGGATAACTTAATTTGGTTACACGCACCTTGGTTCTCAGAATTTCACATCACGCCATGGCTCACCGAATCAGAGCTCGACGCCTACATATGCTGAGGTGTAAAAGTTTGCTACGATGAAACACAAGATACGATTGGTTGGCGGTCACGGGAAGAAGACTACAGGAGGAGGGATGAAGAAAATTTATAAAAGACATTACTCGAGGGTCCAGGGCCCATTTTCCATTATCAATTTCCATTCTTCAGAGAAGACTACAGAGGAGCACGTCTGAGCTTCAATACAGTTTAACGTTGGAAATATGTTGGGACACATACCGTCCACACATATAAATGTTGATAGTTGTGTCTTAAGCTATCTTAATAAATGTGATTATTGAAGCTAGTACTTCGTCACAGTCAACTTAGAAATTTTACATACAACATCGCATACTGCAGGAAGGATGACGACGATATTCAACAGAAGGCTGCAAATTTGCTCTGGTACGAGCAAATCCAATCACGAGATGGCAGCAATGGTGAGCTCGCTAACAGCATTACTTACGTCTCTGATTTTCTTTTAGTAAGTATTTTCTTTGGGCACAGTAAATTTAAATTAATTTAGCTTCTGGAATAAATTAATTTAACTTCTTGACTTCGTACCCGTTTGATCTAAGCCGCCACGTTAACTGTAAATTCAATATTTCTTCCAACGTAATGTCTTGAAGAGTTGTTCTTTTTAATATAATTAAAATTCATTCTTTAAATTTATCCTCCATGTTTCCTCTTTGTAGTTATAAATAGCTTTAAGACGAACCTATCCTGTCATTGCAAATATTACGCTGGTTGGAAACCTAGTTTCCCTGCGGGCTAAGATAAGGAGAGACTACATAGCCGAGGTAGAATGGTAAGTGATCATGTGCTTATTTCGGTGTTCAGATGGCATTGAACCCGATGGCGCCCACCCAATATGAAGTGTTATTTTGGTTTGTCCACATTGTTCCAGGTAATCGTATTAAATTTGTACGTCCAAGTGGGACACGTACTAGTCCAAAACATGACAATGTTTGATCACGCCTGATCTATCCATGATCATACCTAAAATGTCCCACTTTGTACATTTACTCACTCATCTTGATCGTCCTAGCCTTTGTAGATATTAACATCCTCCTCAACTGAAATGTATATTCCATTGTTGATGTATAAATAATGTTCCGGGAATAATCAAGCCGTCTACTTGTAATTCAATAAGATTCCAATATATTTGCAAATCGTCGGAGTTTACTTTCTGATATTTCTTAATTTCCACTTATTTTCCTAAAAACACTTGTAGTTGTATCGTGATATACCAATGGATTGGATTTAAGAAACTCGTTATATAACTGTTTAAAAAATGTTCGAAGAAAATGTCTTTAAAATATGTAAGTGACTTCACTTCATAAGTCCGTCAGTCAACACGATTGTACCAAATTTTAATGGGTATTTCCCTAAACCTGAATCTGTTATTTGTTTTGCATGAGATTAATAAATACACTTGGATGACCAGTTTCAATCGTCAAGTGATCATCATCAGATCATTTACACTTAGGCTATTAAATCTATGCCCATTAGTATGGCTGATGATATTAACAATAATACATACAGTACACTCCTTTAATTGCAGTAATTATTAAACTAACGCAACTAGTCAATATTTTTTAGTTATATGTGATTGTTAAGATATTGATAGTGGTGATTGTTCTTCATGTTTGCCTTCTTAGTGTGATCTCTGTGATTGTTATTAATTGGTCATGTTGGAGTGAACTTAGTTGATTGAAAGGTGTGTGGTCAGGTTCCGAGCAGCTCCTCACATCGCTGCCTGCACTAAACTGGAATGAAGTTCTTGTGTCGTATCGTTATCTCTTATCCGCCTTGGCCTTTCCGCCGCATTCCTAACTGTCTATGTTCATCCCGCATTATAACATGTGTGTGCTAATAATGATCGTGTGGCCTCCGGAAAGGCCGAGTACCGGTCTTCTTAGTTGACACCCATGGGCGACCTGCGCGTCGTAATGAGGATGAAGTGATGACGAAGACGTGGATCCAATATTATGTTTCTCCTGTAGCTCCCTTATCTGTCCTGGCTGCAACGTTAAGTTGTTTCTCGTTTCTAGCGAAGGATGTTTTCTAGTAGTGTAAAGAGGGGTGAATTCTCCGTGAATATGTATTCCTTTAAATTATTAGGGTTGATTATTTTAGCCAAGTGTATCTCGATTGCTCCCTTAAAGTCGAGGGCTCTTCCTTTCGGTTCGTGATGTATGATTCTTAAGTCAGTTTCAATAATAGTGAGTCTGTGTCCCGCGTCTTAGATATGTCCGCATACGGCCGAGTGTGTCCCGTATTTTATCGCATTTCTGTGATCATTATATCCCATGTCCATTCTTCTTCCACTTTGGTGAATGTAATTTGGTTGACAGCCTGTGTCTTGGCACTTAATCGAATATACCGTTGACTTTGACTACGGGCTTTGCTTATTTAAATTAAAGTTGTGCAGATGCTTTCCAGTTGTGTTGTTTGTTGTGAATGCTATTTCAATGCATTGTTTCTTTAATAAATTGGAGATTTTGTATTTATTCGCGTTCACGTAATTAAACAGTGTTGTCTAGCTTTTGAGTTGGTAATAACTACTTCAACTAAATAAATGTATTTAATGTACATACCACCACCCATGCTTATGGACATATATTTAATAGCCTAAGTGTAAAGGATCTGATGGTGATCACTTGATGATCTAAACAGTTCATCCAAGTGGATTTATCAATCTCGTGTAATTTTCGTTTCATGATTGGTAAAACACCTATTACAATTGGGTACGATCGTGTTGAGTGACTGAATTTAGATTACCAAGGCAAGACTGAATAAGTTGTTCCGTGAAGAACTCTATAGTCTAACTTGAAAAATGAAAATCCACAGCCTGCTTCCAGTCTCCGACCGGGTCAGGAATGGAATGAATGAAGCCCCCATCTAGCGGCGAGGATATGAACTGTGCCGGCTGCCGAGGCCTGACGCACTCCTCTGGGGCAATGATTTAATGCATGACAGATGAAATGAAATGATGGTGGAGAGTGTTGCTGGAATGAAATTTTTGACAGGGAAAACCGGAGTACCCGGAGAAAAACCTGTCTGCCTCCGTTTTGTCCAGCACAGATCTCACATGGAGTGACCGGGATTTGAACCACGGACCCAGCGGTGAGAGGCCGGCGTGCTGCCGCCTAAGCCACGGAGGCTATAGTCTAACTTCATATATCCTATTGGTCTTCTCTATTAAAACTTCTCCCGCCTAAGAAAAGGACCACACTGTTGGATTGTTCTGTATGTAGGCCATAGAGTTATGCACCATTAGATGATGATTATTGCATAGGATCATTATTCAAACTTTCACGTCGATCGCATAATTAAGACACTAAAATAAAAACATAATTTTGAAAATTCGCACTGCCGCCATCTTAAGGATATAAAAATAATTGAATTAAATTAGATGCTAGTACATTAAAATACATATATTTACTGTACCAAGCTTTACTGCGTTCGGATGGTAAAATAGCGTGAAAAATCCATTAAAATGCTTCAAATTTGCATGGCCGCCACGTTCGATTTGTACTGTGCCCGTTAGACGAGCATTTTGGGGAGCCATCGGTTTCAAATGGCCCTTCCAAGACCCTCTCCCAACCAACAAACAACTTGGGGGGAAGGGGGGGGGACGCATTCATTGGCTGGTTCAGCACGAAAAACTGCACTCGGGGGTGTCGGTATTAGGATAGGTACTATTTTAAAGAACAACAAAATCATAACAATGAAGGAAAGAGGCCAGGCTTACGTTAAAATCTTTCCAAATTTATTGATAAAAAGCAGATTTCTAGCCAACTTCAGAGAGGTAATAATCTGCTATTCCGAACTGATCTGCCCTGAAAAGAAATGGAAATCTTAGCTAAATATCTACATTAAGCCTCTTGAAGTCCTATCCACAACAATTGATAGCAAACTCACTAAGAGAGTGGCACGTAAATATTCCCTACGGAATACATCGGAACTTAGTAATAATAATAATAACATCCATCAATTTACGGCAAAGCAAAACATTTAACTAGTTCACAAGGCTAGGATCATTTACATTTACGTGCACAATATCAATAGCTACGCTATGATGATGTCACCTCCGACATTTAATTTTACGTTATCCATCTAAGCAGACCATGATTGAAGTTAAATACAACTAAACGATAAGCGTCTATTGCAAAATAAAAATCAAAACTAAGCACAATCTGATCTTATCATAAAAATAATCTAGTACAACACAAATAATAACAATAGGCATTGACTCTCCTAATGTTTGCGCAATAGACTCCCCTGCCAGCACACATTTCACGATCTTTGCAGTAATTGGTCATAAGTGTAGAAAGAGGAAAATTACGTTGGCAGCTACTATGGTGGGCCGCCACGACTAACGTTGCCTTATCAATGTAATGCGTGCTTTCACTTTATCACAATATAAATTAATCGTCGTTTCAAAATAGGGAACAGGTCAGAATGTATCAAACAAGTCGAAGATAGCAAATTCTAATGTGTTGGTTAAGAAGAAAATAAAATTTAGCATTCAACTCGTATTTAGATTCCAAAATTTATTTAAGCAATATATTATTTCCAAAAATCCTATCACTTGATTATTAAATTCAGGTTTAATTCAATTTTATACTTAATGTATGACTGTTAGTTTTATTGACCATGAACTTCGTTTGGTGTAACTATGTGTAGGGAAAGAACCATCTAAAATCGTAGAATACCAGTGAAAACACTGTCACCTTAAATGCATGCTACCTTAAGTGCATGTCACCTCAATTCATTGACTGGTTCAGCACGAAAAACTGCACTCGGGGGTGTCAGTATTCGGATAGGTAGGCTACTATTTTAAAGAACAACAAAATCATAACAATGAAGGAAAGAGGCCAGGCTTATGTTAAAATCTTTCCATCATCCGTCGACAAGACAAAAACGTACAATGTCGCTGGTGAAAATATCAGCTCCAAAAATATGAAGAATAACCAAAAACTCCAATCTTAGTGTCTGCTACAAAACAACACAATAGCGCTGGTTCCCTATTTTATACACTTAGTCTCATTCAAGGACTCAAATTTGCTTAAACGCTGATAATTAGCTGTTCTCCCATAAACTTGAAGTTAAGTTCAATAACCAACAAATGCTTTTGATAATAGCGTGTCTAAAACACGATTTAAATGCTTTACTTTAGAATCATAGTCTTGCTTAAGCTTTCAAGAAAAGACCTTCATCGAACTGGTGATATCTCGCTTCCTAATACAATCATTTAATTCAGTCGAAGTCGTCGTTTCAATTTCAACATAAAAATAAAGGAATCCTTCTACACAAGCACCGGATTATGCGTGCTATAAAGCAGGTTACATTTAGTTTCGTCTGCTGCAATTAGACGCAGTACCACTGGCTTGACGATTACACAAATGAAGAATACTATAAGATACAAAGCGCAGTGCAGTATTCTAAAATCACTCAACACACAAGGCCACTGTCGCTAACCTTGACAACCACATGTCAACTAGCCTTCTACGTCACGAAGTTTAAACTGTACTAAACACAAGACAACTACCTGCCGGATTGCTAAAATGATACGATGTCCCTTGAAAAATGTGCTTGCTCTTGGCATGTATAACTGATATGTAAAACTATAATCACATTGCTACCTACCAACCTACCTACAGATTGTGAATGTGAAACCATTTATTCTATTCTATGATTCTACCCACTTACAAACATGTGTTTAATGCATGTCGTCTCAGGTACATTTCTGCTTCCAGTGCATGATTCAAGCCTCGCTAGGGGCGTATGAGCGAGCTCTGGCTTAGATTCCAGCCATCTCCTGCTCGGCCTGCACGCAATCTTACATCCTCCACTCTCCCAATGCATTTTGGCTTTGTCCATCTCAACTTCTGGTACAATTAGGCAGCAAAGTTTGAGGTGGACGCGATATCCATGCTTAGTTTAGTATTACACACATTCTAATTTTACTGGTTTGGATTCAAATTCGATGTCACTGAAGTTACACAGTGCGGATATATAAAATTGCCCTTATCTCTCCGCCACTGGCTTTAAATATCAGTTGTTCGACATTATCACATTCAAAATTTGGGTTTTATAACGTCCAACCTCGTGATCGTAAGTTATCACGGTAATCATAGTTCTACTTAATAGAAATATTTCAGTTCCAAATTTTACACTTTATTAACAATTAATTAGACTGTCTCAATTTACTCTTAGATGCGTTGTTGTAATTTACTTTCACGATATTGGACCTGCGGCCATGTGCTTGACAATCAGTCTCGGTTCAACCACGATATTGCACATAAAACGCAATAATATGACAAATAATATATACAGACCCGTTTCGACTCTCAATAAACGTCCTCTTAAATAATTAATACAGGGATGCAACATTTTCCACCAACAAAAGTTGGATACTGGTACGGTATTAAATGTAGCACGTTTTCTTCACTAGATCACAAAAGCAACCTCTCTCCACGAGACACGAAAGTACCAGTAGTATTGTGGGTAATGGGAGGTACTCATGCCGTCACTACTTGCTTTAAGCGCTCAACTAAAAATTCCTACTTGCCTTTCTGCGATATTATAAATATTCCAAATGCTGTCAAAAATCCCAAAATTTCACAAAATAATTCCCAAAATTTTCCAAACACTTTCACAATAGTCATAGATTAGAAACTTCTTAAATAACCATTTCCAGCACGATCCAAAGGAATTGTAGTCCATTTCTATGAAAATCAGCGCTGTTCCAATGCATCTAACATCTTGTCGATCATCCAGGCAGTAGATCGTCGAATCGATCATGCGCTATCGAGCGTAGTTCTTAATAGGGTTTTCAAAGTCACATAGGTATGCCTGTAGTAGTACCCAGTATTACTGTACACAATTTCAGGGTGATACCCATTACCTTTGCGGAGATATAGAATGCCAGTGAAATATATCGTGTGGCTGCCATGTTGAATTGGTGAAACGCATCAATATTTGAAAGGCACGGTTGAAGTGAAGAGCATTAAAATTTGAAAGGCACAGTCGAAGTTGGACGAGGTAGTCGTATATGATTACATAGTTTCAAAGAAGTCGCTTCGGCCGTTTAGATTTTATTGGGGGACACACACACGGGCAAAAGTTGATTTCATAAGTCTATTTTTTTTTTCATAAATGAAAATGGGCTAAAATGGATACCAACGCGATATTCATCATATCGCAATTCAACATAAATGTAAGTGGGCTGCACGTAAACTAATATCAATTGTCAATCAAAATATTCGAAGTTCAATCACCGACAAAGTGCAATAATACTTGACGAACACAACCCACTTGGTTTCCGTATTGACAAATTCAAATAGCTGCACTCTGTTTTTGTCGAAGGAATATTCCTTACATGTGCAGTCTGGATCATAAAAAATATTCTACGTTCGTTTTTTGCACTACAGACACTTAGCCGAATGTTCGTTTCGTGGTGAATACTGCTTTGCCTCCCTCCACACTTTTACATAGCGCTACTAATGACGTACTATTCTGATCTCATGTGACTGAAAATAACTCGCATGAGTTCCCAAACAAGGGATATGATTTGCCTACCTTATATGTTCACGAAACTGGTCACATATTTACTTACCATCAAATTATAAAATAAGGCAAAAATGAGATTTTCCGACTTTAGGTGTGGTTTTCTGGAGATCGTCACAAAATATTCTTTTAAGAAAAAAATAGTTATTTCTTATTGTTTCTGAATCTTTTATTCCTCGATCGCCAGAATTACTCAATGAGGTTTGCCAATTTTAGATACAGGAACATAATCACAAAATATACTGGGAAGCATTTTAATCTAATTGCCCATCACTGTGCAAAGTAGTCTACGTATTGTGGAGTTAATTCCTTGAATAACTTGTGCTAATTAGTAAATAAGCCCGATAAAAACACCGAAAATTCTACAATTAAGCAGTTGTATTACTCCTTAAACCTATCCCAATATTCTTTTCCATAATTAGAGTTCTCGGTAATCGGGATGCATACCGTTAATAAGATGCACGGGTAACAGCTAAATAAATGCTGCGCCTAACACATGAATAGTAACATTCTTTCAGAATTCAGCAATTTATGGTCATTAAAGTAACAAATAACTTATCATGGTGAACTTATTTTGGTCGTTCAATAATGATTGGCACTCCCTCTACAACTCCTACAAAATAGCAGTTTGATATGTGTGTCGATGTATGCATGAAGATCGACTATAGTACTATCAAATGCCGCCAGATGCTGTTGCTGCTTCCCATAGGTAACGCACTGGAGCGGCAAATGTTCCAGCGTGTGAGTACGCTAATGGACATCGATGAAACAACATAGAAGCCGACAAACATGGGCAAAGGTGGACAGTGTGGTTTGTCCGGAGGGAAGGTATGACTGCATCAGACATCCACACGAAGTTAGCAGTCATATGTGGAGAGGCAGCACCAAATTGCCAGACCATTGCCACCATTCGTGAACTAGGGTTTACTGTGCTGCCACATATCCTCCATATTCGCCGGACCTGGCTCCTAGTGACTATGCCCAATTCGACGCAATGAAACAGGGCATGCGGGGTAAGAAGTTCACCACCAATGACGACCTCCATGCAGTTGTCCAAAAGTGGCACCAGGATACCCCGCAAAAAATGGTTTGCTACGCAAATACGGAAGCTACCAGAACGATGGACAAAGTGCATAGACAATGGCGGAGAATATCTGTAATGTAATCTGAATGAGCTTGTTCAATAAATGGTTTCCTGTGAACGATACAAATTGTAGTGCCAATCATTTTTGAACGCACCAAGTATTTAATAAATGAGACACAAATGATGCCAATTTCTCGCAACTTTCTAAATTTCGCTCGAGATAAATATGTAAGGGATAAAAAGATCACTTCCTTTTACAATGTGTTATACATAAATTGCAACTACATTTCCATCAGATACTGGCATTCACAGTTGAACCCCGCAGCGTAGCTGTGCTCGTTAATTCGTGCATCACGTCAACGCGGGAAGCTATAGCAAGTCCGAAGAATGTTTTTCCCGTTTTTTTCCAACTCCCTTTAGGCAAATGCCAGGATAGTACCTAATTTCAAGTCCCGGGGCGTCAACCCCATCCCTGCCCTAATACAGCTACACACTACTACAGTCAGCACATAAATACAGGCTACGAGACAAATTCAACACACACCTTACTACACGGGGCTGATGACCAAGATATCCAAAGCCCCTAAAATGAATTAACAACAAAGTTGAAATACCTTCGAATCGACCTTTACATTTAAAATCAAATCCACAGCATTTTGTAATCTTGAATGCTTCTTTACTTGGACAAATATTTTTGCTTTTATTTTCCCATAAAATTTGCCATTAATTTTGAAGCTACGATTCTAAAGAAAGTAACCGACGATATGAAAAAATCACTATCCCAGGATTTGTTTGAGATTCAAACGGGAAACTATGGAAAACCTATTTAGCGATTGACATAAATGAGGTTCGAATCCACCTGGTACCATTTAAATAGAGTATGGCCGCCCTGTACAGCCATCAAACACTTTAATCTATCCTGGTCGGTTGTTAAATTTCAATTTCCCACATCACGAGAGGGAGGTATGGGAGTATTTCACACCAGCTATACTGATATCAAACGCCTACTTATACGAAGGAGATAAATGGTTCCATCGCGTGCCTAAGCTTTCAACCACCCCAGCATACACCCGGTGGGGATTGGAAACAATTTTGCCCCTCTCAAACGGGAGGACCCCTTGTAAAGGTGGTTATTTTAACGCGATGATGAGATCTGTGCTGCTTTTAAAAATAGGTGTATATAAAGTTAACGATAAGTGATTTATGTAAAGTTCGCGTGAGGCACATTTTCACATCGACGCGTCGCCCTCAGTTCGAGTTTTCAGCTGCATTATTTCTCCATTCACCTCACCTCACCTTATTTACACCTTCATTTTTTTTGAAGACGAAATATCTTGCTAGAATATATTCTGCCACATCAGTTGGTGAACTTCCCACCGTTTCTTACAGCTGCTGTCACCCAGCATTCCACAATCAATCAAGCGCGCGACTAGGGTAAATATATCCCGCATAAATCACAGCAAACAGAGCAGGTAGCAACTTAGTTTTAGTATAATATTTGGAGACGCAGTTCATTTTGCGGTGCAGGGTTTGGTAATGTTTAACCAGCTAGACGTCCCTGGGAGTGATTCATTCTTAATTGCGATCGGACGCCTTCACGCTGTTCGGGATTGGATCACCGATCACGCCACAGTGGCCTCAACGGTATTTCATTGCTACCATTTTCCCTCACACTAAGATGTCTTTCTCCGTTATTGTGCTACTATTGGACTAGTACACTGTACTGTACATTTAATGTTGATTCCTGCAGAGGCTTGTATATGCTACTTCCCATCCATGTGGACTTGGATTTCTTTAAAATTTGCCTGATAACCAACGATATAGTTGTGTCTTTAGTAACGTGTGTGGGATTGGGAAGGAGTCAGCCATGGCCGTAGCATAGGAACTATCCTGGCGCATGCCCTCAGTAGAAGTGGTGATCAACGGAAAACCATTTCTAAGATATCTGCGGTTGGAATCAAACCAACTTTTTAGTTTTGTCTTATTACGCTGAGTAAATCTTCCAACCTTCAGGCCTGAATTGATATTCTGCGCTGAATTTGGAAATGAACCTAATACAATTGGGAACTGACTGCCAATAATATGTAGACGAAGTTAAATTTTTTCAGTCGGTCAACACGATTTTACCCAATTTTGATGGTTTATTCCCTACTTCTGAAAAAATGTGCATGATATTAATAAATACATGCAATTTTTTACGATTAGGGAATAACCCAGCATAATTGGTTACAATCGTGTTGGCCGACTGAAAACCATCAAACTTCGTTTACTAAGGCAACACGGAAAATGGCTTTTAACACCTAATAATATGTAGGCTACTACTAGACCACAGATAGTGGCAATTGTGATTTTGAGTTTAAAATCAAGGATTTCTTGCAAAAATTACCCAAAGAGATGAAATATCTTCTTTCCAGGGTAGGTCGTCGTAACTGCAACTCACTATTTTGTGATCGTGGGTTCGATTCTCAGCCAAACGAAAGGCAGGAAAGGTGTATGGAATGTCAAATCGTATGATATTGGCTTTCTGGTGTTATTCTATGTCACCTTTCATGACGATAAAGAACTTTCAGTCGCAGCACATCCATACAAATTTTCAGTTCCTTCGCTATATGGCAGCAAAATCAGAACACAAAAATTTGTGCAAGGATCACTTGGGTCATCTACCTCAAAAGATCTATTCTATGTAACGGAGATAACAAGTTACTCATTTTAATATTTCTTATATACACAGAATAGCATGGTGTAGATGAAGCATCCCTGCCTCTAAACTAGGAGGTCCCTGGTTCGATATCCGGCTTTATCATCGATTTTAGAACTGACCATTGGGTTGGAACGCCTTTCTCTCACTCAGCCTCGTGAGTACAATTGAGTAGCTGTCTGAGCAAAAAGGAAGCGACCCTGATGGAAAAGGCCAATATTAACGGCCAAGGTAAAACATCACCCACGTTTCCTTATCATCTGAAAACCCTCAATGTACTGTAGAACCACACGTTTTTAGCCTACTTTCATAAAAATCAAATTCTCATAATATGAGAGGGTGTCTGTGTGTGTCAGTGTGTGTGTGTTCTGAGTGTGTATGTACCCGATCAATGCATTTGTAAACGGCTGAACTCAATTGAATAGTACGTCTTAAGAAAGCAGCTACTTTCCCGTACACTTAAGCCACTTCCTTGTATTTAGGCCATCTTATCGAAAACAAAATGGCTAAATCACTCAACCAATTTCTCATAAACTCGAATCTCATGTACCATAGCATAAAGGGAGTCGGACGCCCAAGGGACAGCTTTTTCGGCTTTATAATTTCAATACGGTGACCATACGTAATTTCCAAGTATTACAAGGTATAATCCATAACTTAAGTAACAGTACATAAATACTCACAGGAATGGACATTTGGGAACCTGATAATGACAGACATACATTTCTAGCGTAAAGACTATTTCATATTATATATTATGCGCATACTCCATCTTAAATATTGACATTCCCAGATGGCTGCTATGCACTACATTCAGTTTGATAATCTTCTAACTAACCCATGTGAGAACTCTAATTTAAAATAATATATTAAAAATGTATAACTCTCGACACTTAAGAGCTACTCTAACGAGAACTCTAATATAAAATTATAAAATTTACAAACACATAACTCAGTACACACAAGAGCTACTCTGACGGAAGTTGATAACACGTTAGAACCGTATATGTGTCCGTGTATTGCCAAGAAAAAATAAGGGATTCTCCATACACACAAGATAGCGGTTGCGCGTAAAATACAATCTGATATAATTATCACTTTGACAGCAGAGCGTCCGTATATAAAACTATCTGAATGCCAAATACTGTGAATATTCATCATTGGATAATGAGTTATTGATAATAATAATTACATGAATCACACGACCGCTATCTTGAAATTATTTGACTGATGCCCTTGTAGTTTGGCGCCAACATTTAGTAGAGATCCATGATTATTTTGGTCGTAATTTGATTTTAGCTTTGTACATTTGGGTGGCAACCGTTTAGGTGAAGATGGCTGCAATAAACAACAAGACACTGAGGTGTAATTTGCTAGTGCTACCTCTGCACCAATTCGATTGAATTCGATTTCGCCGTGTTTGAATGGATATGGGTTAGAGACCGACATACACACACACAGAGGGACACATGGACATTTGGCCCGTATAGATCTCATAAGTCTATTTTCATTTCTTGTGATAATCCAAAGTAGGCTGATTGACTTATAACATAACTGTGGAGCTTCTTGCTTAAAAGGTACTCATCCCCATTAGAATGTTAATTTTAATATATATATGTGTGTGTATATAAAATGACAAGTCTTTCAAACATTTTTAGCTGACCTATTTTAAGGAATCTTAAGGGGACCGAATCCATTCCTTGCGGACTCTTGCAAATAATTCCTGAAGTGGCGCTTTTCATCGTCATTTTTCTGTATCTATATAATTAAAACACTAAGGGGATTTTTCTTACCGTGAGATTGAGAGAACGGCTGAACTGATTGACTTCGTAGAGCACTCTAACGAAAGCTCTTGGCCTGTAGATTTTCAGAGTGTCTTAAAAACAAATAGGCCTATGAACAGTATATTTTTAAATTAATAAAGAAAAATGCAGAATTCTTGCCACTCACGCATGCACATGATCGCCTTGGCTCATGACAGTCATGGTGGTGAGAAGTCCACCACGTTTTAATGTGATAATTATTTCTGAGAACTATAAAGGAGGGGAATATTGTTAATTATGTTTCCACGATATAAACTGGAATAGAATTATAAAATTTTGGAAATTTAGAATAACTTAAAATGGCAGTTGTGGGTGTATGCTGTTTAGGTACCTTAATATAGCGTATTCTTTCCATTGCCTGTGTGGCTCAGGGGCAAACGTTCCAGACTACGGATTCTGTCATGAATCGTCGAAGGTGTTTGAATCCCACTCGAGATTTTTAAAATTTCCGTATTCTTCTTTCTTACTATTGGTATTCCGTTGTCAAAATATGTTTTACTTTTATCATTTCCGTAAAGTAACGGATTCTCCGCGCATTTACGTTGCCATCTACCTATATATTTAAAAGACTAAGGTGATTTTCGTTACCGCGAGTTGAGAGAACGGCTGAACTGATTGACTTCGTAAAGCACTCTAATGAAAGTTCTTGGCCTGTAGAATTGCAGAGTGTCCTTAAAATAAACAAATTTGTTACAATATATTTTAAATTAATAAAGAAATATGCAGAATTATTGCAACTCACGCATGCGAGCAATCGCCTTGACTCATGACAGACATGGCGGTGAGAAGTCCACCACGTTTTAATGTGATAATTATTTCTGAGAACCATAAAGGAGGGGAATATTGTTTATGATGTTTCCACGATATAAACTGGAATAGAATAACATATTGGAAATATTGAATAACTTAAGCTGGCAGTTGAGTGTGAATGCTGTTTAGGTACCTCAATATAGCGCTTTTTTGCATTGTCTGTGTGGCTGAGGGGCTAAAGTTCCAGACTACGGATTCTGTCATGAATCGTCAAAGGTGTTCGAATGACCCCTCAGATTTTTTTTAAATTTCCGTATTCTTCTTTCTTGCTATTGGTATTCCATTGTCAAAACATGGTTTACTTTAATCATTCCCGTAAAGTAACGAATTCTCCGTGCAATTACGTTGCCATCTACCTATATATTTAAAACACTAAGGTGATTTTTGTTACCGCGAGATTGAGAGAATGGCTAAACTGATTGACTTCGTAGAGCACTCTAACGAAAGCTCTTGGCCTGTAGATTTGCAGAGTGTCTGTAAAATTAACAAATATGTTACCATATATTTTAAATAAATAAATAACTATAAAGGCAGAATTCTTGCCACCCACGCATGCGGACAATCGCCTTGACTCATGACAGACATGGCGGTGAGAAGTCCACCACGTTTTAATGTGATAATTATTTCTGAGAATCATAAAGGAGGGAAATATTGTTTATGATGTTTCCACGATATAAACTGGAATAGAATAACATAATGGAAATATTGAACAATTTAAACTGGCAGTTGAGTGTGTATGATGTTTAGATACCTTAATATAGCGCTTTCCTTCCATTGTCTGCGTGACTCAGGGGCTAACGTTCCAGACTACGGATTTTGTCATGGATAGTTGAAGGTGTTCAAATCCCACCTCAGATATGTTTATTTTATTTCCGTATTCTTCTTTCTTGCTGTTGGTATTCCATTGTCAAAACATGTTTTACTTTTATAATTCCCGTAAAGAAACGAATTCTCCGCGATTTACGTTGCCATGTACTTTTAAATTATTAAGGAAGAATGTAGTATTCCAGTCACTCACACGTGCGCACAATCGCATTCGCCATGAGAGACAATTTGTGAACATAATTCATTTTGGTGTGCGTGTAATATTCTCTCTTATATCCTGTGTTATTGTGATGGCCATATTAATGTGTGTATCTGTAATTAAAGTGGGGATTGGGAAGGAGAAAGCCGAGGCTTAAAAAAGGAACCATCCCGGTATTTGCCTGAAGTAGAAGTGGAAAACCGAAGAAAAACATATCCAAGATGGTTGAAGTTGGAATCGATCCTACCTCCCCTCAGTTTTACCTCTCGAGGTTGAGTGCGGCCCGTTCCAGCTCTCAGGCCTGAATTAAATTTCTTGGTAGAGCAGGGAATTGAATCCTGATCTCCGGGGCGATAGCCAAGAATGTAGCCTTAAGGATGGGCTTCCCTGTGTTAATACGTTTCTTGACATGCACGGGACATAATTTTCAAACTGCCTCCATTTCGGTGGCTGGCGAAGTGAGTATACAGTATGCTCATCCAGTAGATGGCGAAGTGATTCTATGGTCCCCTGCATACTTTGCTGTCATAGAAACCCAAAGGATTGTACCAATAACAGGTGATGGAAATTGCTTATTTAGAGTAGTTTCGTACTGTTAATATCAAAATGAAGAATATCACCCTGAGCTGTATATGCAAACTATTGCAAAAAAAATGCTGGCAAGGATAATTATAAGTATTTTATTATTGGCGATCAATCTCATCGCATTCTCCACAGCAACAAACTTGAGTATGATAGTCTCTGTACGGTGAATAAACTGGTCATGTTGAACTTCATTGCATAAGCCAATTGTTTATTGATTATTTGTTCATAGTACATGACAATGAGCCTAACCACACTGTTGGTTTCGCAGTGGAAGTATTATTTGCCATTTAATATTTAGTGGCACCGTTGATGCCGGGCAGTATTGTGTTATCGAATACGACGTTAATTTTGGGAGAAATCCTACTATAAAAGCCCCGTTCAAAGAAAAGGGACATTGGCCGGTCGTATGTTAACTACAAATAGACGCAAAAATGTGAGAAATTGGACAAAATACGAAGCCACTTTTAAAATCCAATATAAATAAGCCATTTCTGGAACAAATCCAGATATTATGCCGTACAGTGTAGGGTCCTTGACGAACAAATGTAAACATTGTTCCTTATATACCAAAACTATAAGCGGCGGTTTTACGGCCAGTTGTAGACTATATATTAGAGTCCTCAGAAGCTAATCAAGTCAGGTGTGTAAATCAGGTGAATTCTTGCATCAAGGAGGGCACATTTCATAATTTAAACTATATTTTGCAAGAGCATAAGCCCTTCATTCAACATTCAATACCGTACCTCTCAATTTAAATGAGTGTTCAGTGTCTAGATAAATTGAAATCCAGCAGACGATATTCGATTAACATGGCGCATAATATGGGATGAAGCCCTAATGGCAAATGTTCATCCATTAATAAGTGTTAATCGACTGCTAATAGATTCTTTCTTGTGGGAAAGTCATTGCTGTCCTGGTGGAAGTTTTCAGGAAGGCTTCGCCTGTTTTGCCGTACGCTTCTCGCCAAACAGTTATTCACAGTAAGTTATTGTAAATACTCATCTGGCCCTTCGCTAAAATGCGTCGCTTACATAAAACACTCAATGTATACAAGATGAAATGGAATCTTATGATTTTTTGCTACCAATTAACGACGACTACCCCTCTGTGGGTGGTTAAGGAATCAAATGTTATTGAATTACCAGCCAGACTTCCAACTCATGATGATATCGTTACTGAGATTTACGGCGAAACATTCACTTCTGCGAAGGAGATAATATATTTATCGAACGTTTGCATTCTTACACGAAAAAATGAACACTATAATTAAATTAAGAAAGTCATTGAACTTATAACTAATAGTTCAAAAATATACATCAGCGTTAACAGACTAAATAATGAAGATCAAAGCCAGCTACTTAAGTTTCCTACATAATTATTTAATTCCTTGGATTTAAGGGAGTTGCCTCCACATACTCTTACTCTAAAATTTCGAGCCACAGTTATGCTCCTTAGAAATCTGAACGTTTCCCAAAGGCTCCTAAATTGAGCCAGATTATTTGTAAGAAATATGAATGAAAATTGCTTGGATTTGGAAATAATAAGTACAGATAATATTGGGCAGAGAGCTCTATTCTTTCGACTTGATTTAACACCATCCAATAAAACACTCCCATTTTCTTTTAAGAGGCACCAATTTCCAATTCTCTTGGCATACCGTACTTGATGACAATGCATAAAGCTCAAGGGGGAACTCTGGAACGTGTAGGACTCTATTTTTCCTCATTAAGTTTTCAATCATGGCCAGTTATATGCTGCAATGTCGATCTTTCTTTGTAATCGTACAAAGGGTGCATAGAAGAGAATCCTTCAGTAAATATTTTCCCAATGACCGTCATGTTTTGACGGGTTTCAACTAGTTAAAATTAAGTCCTTTTATGAAATGATTATTTCTGATTATCTAACTGGCAGAATGTTATGAATTTCGCGCCGATTCAATCCATTTTTGTATCCATTGACAAATAATTTATAATGTGATGGTTTACCTGCCAATTCTTTTATTCCCACCAAGAAGTTTTGCATATTAACCTCAAGGGCAGTGCGCTCTCTCTCTCCTTTCTCAACATACTTGTGCGCACGCCATACTGCACATAGCACTGCGCTTTGAATGGAATATGCATTTAGTGTAAAACACTCCTCTATTAGTGATGATGAGTCCAAAACTGTCCTCCATTTTTCTTTCCTCTCTTCTGTGATGGACAGATGACCTAGAAGTTGCCCTCATCCGCTGCCTACCTTTACTCTACGAGCCCATCAATTATGTTAAAACAAAGTTAGTTTATTATTATGTTACATGATGATCACTGAAAGTTTTATGAACAGTAGTTCAAGTAACTTCCCTGCTTCAATGCCAGAATGTTACAGTCGGTCTTTCTCATTGAGTGGCTTGTAAAAGTAAGACAACCGTATTTCCTCCAATAACAATCGTTACTAAAAGTGCCAATCTTTTTCTAGCCACAACGCCTCTTCAGAAATCATATCCCTGCACAATAAGGCGCAAGCATCAAACTATAATTAGATTATCTGTATTAGATTCAAGTAGTGGAAGTGAGTATTGACCATTGGCATTGTTATAACTGCTGTTATGATGGTGTTTTATGAGCCTCTGATGTGCGCTGTTAGTAAGGGTTATGATGCAGTACGTTTCTTGTGAATACTGGCTCGTTAAATAAGTTATAAGCATTAGGTTCACGTCATTTCCACTAACAGCAGCAGGGCTATCAATTCGTGTAATGATTGTGAGTAATGGAAATGTCGGCCTTCCACATCCGACAGGAGATTTGCAGATACCTAGCAGCCATGCATTACCAACAATGCTGTATGACAGCAGAAAGCAAAACTATATTGACGTTGCACTTAAATTCTCAAAACAATTCTGTTCATTACTGACCAACAGCCACTGAGGATGGAGGAACCGCATTCATGAATTTGGTTCGCCATTAACCAAATATCGGGAAGCAAAAGTTTATAATAAACAAGTTGTTCAGTAAAGAACATATAGGCTACTTTCTCCTAATTATATGGGTATATATATAACTCTTTTTCCTTAACAAGGATTATAATTGAATGTTCTTGTGATAAACGTTAAGAGTTGTAACCTACAGAAGACTCTCCGTTTACCAAGTTTCGTTGTAATTTCACTTTTGCATCCAGAGGAAATAATTGTAACTTCAGAAAATTACGCCCAACCATCATCTTGAATGTATGGTATCGCGTATCTTCCACATTCTGCTGAACAAACGTTTTATGGCAGACTACATAATTCTCTGCGTTTCGTTATTGTAACTGTTACAAATGGTGGATTATCGATATTATTGTTTCATATAATCAATATGGCAGCTACGCGCTATATGAGTGTGATAATCTTATGATTAATGCAACCAAAGTATCGTATCTCTTTCTCCCTTCTCACAATGATTCGTGTCAATTGCGTATTTGGATCCTGGGTTATTGATTTTGAAGTTTTAATAGCATGCTCAGCCACCGTAATGATTATATTGAAACCAATCAGGCGTTACCTTTGACATGCAAATCCCATATATGGTTCTACCATAATGCTAATTCGAGAAATTGTATATCTAATATATAGAACTATTTTATTGTATATTTTATTATTTCTAAATGAAAATGCTAGTGCGATTTATTGTACGGTACTCCTCTCTCACAAAATGTCGCGGTTTTTGTGCTAATACAGCCTATCGAGCGTTAATGATTTTTAGCCTACTTTTCACATTTTGAAAAAATGAGGAAAAAGTAGACTTATGAGATCGGGCAAATGTGTGTCTGTCTGTCTGTCTGTCTGTCTGTCTGTCTGTCCTTCTGTCTGGCTGGCTGGCTGGCTGTGTGTGTGTCCCCCCTATCAACTCCTAAACGGCTGCAGCAATCGAAACAAAATTTGGTATGAGTAAAGATCTATACCTGAATATCTCACGGCCATATTTGAAAATTATGTCAGTGCTACCTACTGCTGAAAAATCGCAATTGAAATATGAGCTCCATGTTGGATATCTTGGAAGGTATGAATGGGAGCTATTTCAAAATTGGCACACGTATAGATAATAATATTGCAGTTTAATTTCCAGGAGGCCATACATGGCAGTGTTGCCAAAATAATTATAAGCCTGCTGACGGGTCCAAATGTTAAATGCATATAACTTCTACACTATCAATTGGATTTCAACCAAATTTTGTATGTGCTATGTGTACATAAGCAGACATGACTGATCGTATTCTTAAGAGCCACCAGGGCTGCCAACTGTTAATAAATGCACTCATTTTTTAATCCAAATACCCATATATCAGAAAGTATGCGAGCCGACAGCTTTAAACTATGCACACGTATAGTACCCGACATTCTATATTAATTTGGAGTAACTTATATACGTCAGTGCTGCCAACATGATTCTAAGCCTGCTGATAGGTCCAATTTTAAAATGCATGTAACTTCTATACTAACTAATGGATTTCATTCCAAATTGACACAACAATAGATCATATTATTTCAGATTATTTCTGGCCAATACATGTATGTCATTGTTGCCAATATGATTTTACGCGCGCTTTTAAATTCAATGTTTAACTGCATGTAACGTCCATGCTATCCATTGGACTTTTGTATTCTGTACCTTAAGAGATGGAACTAAGAATATATTCAGTCACCAGGGCTGCCAACTGTAGTTCTCTATTAGGCTGCATTATGCCAGGTATACAGTATTTCGAACTAATTAGAAATGTCGATATTACCAACTTAATTTCGTCATTATTCTAGATAGATCCATATAGATTAATCATTGCATGAATCTTAAATTTTAAGAAAAGTAGGCTCTTTAGTTCTACACGGAACTTCTTGTTAAATGTTAAGACCTGCTATCATGGACGTACAGAGTCACTATGCTTTTGATTTGCTCATAGGAAGGCACTTACAAGGTTCTACATTAATGCTAAATTTCGTTGTTGTGTCCTAAAATTCATTCAAATTATTCATTTCCATATTCTATATTTTCGAGATGACCACCTTGCGTGGTATTCAGTGTGTTTTTTTATGGCGTAGTTCACATAGATCCTTTATATGTTGCTAAGTGTTATTTATTTTGATGTTGTAGAATTTCAAGATGGCGGCTGTGCGTAACGTATAGACTTATATTATCAAAGTTACTGTATAAAAGACGCACACGCCGAAACAAATCTGGGTACTGGAGGTTTCATCTAGTCTATCTCCATATATGGATGCGGATAATATTTTCCTTAGAGCAGATAGGCAGGAAATGTTTCAACAGGATGGTAAGGAATGGAATTAAAAACTCAAGATCAAATACATGACCACCAATACGGAAAAGTGTAAAGAGATGATGTCGAAAAGTGATAAGAGTGTGGAAGGCCTGGTGATAACATGAAAAGGAAAGGTGTTTGAGAGAATGGAGACTCTTAAGCACTTGGTAATTACAGTAATATAATCTGTGACGGGATGATGGACCAGAAATAGTAGGCCCACTTCCTACTTTTAAATATACAATGCTGTTGCAGGGCAGTGGCTGTATTATGTTTTTACAAATGTGCCACCTAACAAAGGTACCCTCATATGATTATTCAGTTTTGTGTATTTTTTCCTAAGGAAGCAGCAAAGTGTAAAAGGGTATTTCATTGCATTTATTCTGGCTTGTACAACATTACATTTCACATCAGTCGTTTACTAAGTGATCACCTAAGAGCTCTCATCAAATACGATTGTCAGTTCGCTAACCCGACCTTAAGAATTGGAGGTGGAATTAGACAGCACAGGAGAAGAGTGGGGAACACCTCTTGAGACGCTCTCCACTACATGGCACATTAATCATTTGAGTGCTTCTTGGGGGCGGGTCCCTATCCCCCGGGTTACACGGTATTCAGGGCGCACGACGTCAGATAGCCCCGTCTTAAATGCTAGTCTATTATTAGCACGATATTTTTGTTAGTAGGTGTCTATACGCAATCATTGCCACAATTAACAATATTTGAAATTTCATCTTCGGAGAAATGCAGACCTGTCTGGCTCGGGCAATGAAAGAGTTATCTATGTAGATCTACGATCTTGGTTCTGTTCTGGATCAGATCGATGAGACGGCGTCCATTTAGTCAATCTACTGCTGTAGCGAAATTCAGGCACGTCTTTGGAGCGTCTCTGAATACCAAGGGAATTTCTTGGAAAGTTGAATCATTGTTATTATTATCAATGTATGTCTACCCCTTATTATTCCCGTTTTCCAACGGGTTCGGGGATGAGATGCGACGGGAGTCTTTGTGGCGATGATTTTACGGCTGGATGCCCTTCCTGACGCCAACCTAATGAGAGGAGTTAATGAGAAATGAAATGAATGATGGTGAATGAAACTGGGCAAGGAAGTGGAAGGAAGCGGCCGTGGCCTGTCAGAAGGTACCATCCCAGCATTTGCCTGGTGTTGAAAATGGGGAAACCACGGAAAACCATTTCAAGGACGGCCGACTGTGGGGCTCGAACCCACGCGTCTACCGAGTCAGCAGAGAGCTTGGCCCCATGACCTAATGCTGCGCTTTAGCCAGCGTAGCCAGTACTGTCGGTTGTTATTATTATCAATATTATTATTATTATTGCCAGCCTGATGGTGTAGGGTAGCACACTTGTCTGCTTCCTTTGATGATCCAAGTTCGATTCCCGGCACCACAAGAATTTTGAAATCTGACGGAGGGCAAGAAAGAAGTTAAATTAACCTCGTGAGAACAATTAAATAGCTGCTTGATATGAGAACAAGTGCCTTATGGCCTACTAGTAAGGTAGTACGGCTGAGCCTGTACGGTGACCCTCATTCTGCAATTTATGAGCTAGGCGGCAGTGATACCCTTGGCAGAGGTCCGCATCCTATGTGTCTAGTCGGATAATATGATGACACAGTCGGTTCATTGGGGCCGGGTCTCACTCGACCGGTGTTCACCCATGGCCGGCTATACGGAAGGCGGCGGCGAGCGGAAATTGGCAACCTTGCCGTGAATGGCCAGTTTGCTCTGCGTAGCCCACTGAGTTGCATGGAAATGTGTCACGCGCTCGAGTTTTCTTCAAAATGATCTATGTAAATTAAATGATACCATTGATTAATACTGCATAGTGGCTAGCTACAATGCCAAAGACTTGTGTTGTGCGGAATTGTAAGTCTAATTATCGTTCATCGTTATAAACTGAGGATTTGTGACAGTGTTTGGGTTTCCTAAAAATCCACAATTGAAAGCCATACGGGAACGTGCTATTTCTCGAGCCAATTGGGTACCTACGAAATATTCCTTCGTATTCATTATACACTTTCTTCCTGAAGACGTAAGTTAAGTTGAAAAATACAAGGATGGTGATGGAAATAATAAGGAATTCACACGGAAGAAGCCTGTATTGTTACCTCGAGCGGTTCCAAAGGTATTCCCAAACTTACCATCGTATTTGAGTAAGTGCTCTTCCAAGATAAGGAAATCTCCAGAAGAAAGAAGAGAAGAAGAAAAAGAACGGGTAGACCCTTGCTGAGGAAGCCAACAACATTACAATGAAAATGATGATGTTATTGGATTTTATGTATGTCTATTGGTTACTTCACAAACAACCTTCAAACTCGAGTGCACATAATATTTTGGTCGACAGTAGGCGTATGAACCTCGTTGTGTAAAGGAGACGTGATCTGTCCCCTGACATGACCCGATACGAACGTAGCACAGGCGATCTGACCAGACACACGGGGAGCTGTTTCGCCACTTGATATGGTCCGATCCAACTGAAGCATATACGAGGCACGTCCAGAAAGTAAGCTCCGATTGGTAATTAAATTAAATTGTGTACAGATACAGAAAAAATATTTATTGCACAACATTCTACACCTCTTAAACTACCTTTTCACATAACTGCCGAACTTTTGCAGGCATTTGTCATAGCGTGGCACAAGTTTTTGGATACCTCTTCATAGAAGTTTGCCGCCGACCCGTAAACGAGAGTGAAGACTCCCCTTAAGATATCCTACTGTTTGGTCACTACTGTTAGGCAAATTGCGTGCTTACCAGGAGAACTGCGTATGTTTAGGAGTTCTCCTGACCACATACGCAATTTGCCTAACAGTGATGGCCAAACAGTAGGATATCTTAAGGGGAGTCTTCACTCTCGTTTACGGGTCGGCGGCAAACTTCTATGAAGAGGTATCCAAAAACTTGTGCCACGCTATGACAAATGCCTGCAAAAGTTCGGCAGTTATGTGAAAAGGTAGTTTAAGAGGTGTAGAATGTTGTGCAATAAATATTTTTTCTGTATCTGTACACAATTTAATTTAATTACCAAACGGAGCTTACTTTCTGGACGTGCCTCGTATTATCCGGCCTATCCGGCATGACAATTTATAGTATCCTAGTTCAAACTAAGTGTTACTTAATTAATAAGTAATCGTTATTGTTATTGTTATTGTTATTGTTATTTTCTCACGATGGGTTATTTCAGTGCGTATGTGCAAGATGCGATGTGGTGACCCTAACTACGGACCCAGGAGATGAGCGGGTTGGAACTTGGAACCCAACTAATGGCCGGCCTTAAGATAGTTTTTCGTTCCTTACCACTTTCTCGTAGTCGCAGAATTCACTTCATTGAATAATAATAATAATAACAAAAGTAATAATTACAATAATTATTATAATAATGATAAAAATAATAATAGTAATAAACGATGAATAAACCATTTTAGTTTGTTTAGATCCCGGTCACTCCATGTGAGATCTGTGCTGGACAAAACGGAGGCAGACAGGTTTTTCTCCGGGTAATCCGGTTTTCCCTGTCAAAATTTCATTCCAGCAACACTCTCCACTATCATTTCATTTCATCTGTCATTCATTTAATCATTGCCCCAGAGGAGTGCGTCAGGCCTCGGCAGCCGGCACAGTTCATATCCTCGCCGCTAGATGGGGGCTTCATTCATTCCATTCCTGACCCGGTCGGAGACTGGAAGCAGGCTGTGGATTTTCATTTTCATTCAGTTTGTTTAGAGCATCATTTAGGTTAAATTTCCAGCTCTTACGGTTGAAACAGGACACTCTTGACGAATTTTTAGCCTATTTTCATTTTATGAAAAAAAAAAGGCTTTTGAGATCACCTTTTGTCCGTGTGTGTGTATGTGTGTGCGTATGTGTGAGAGTCTGTGTGTCTGTGTGTGTAACCCCCTAATAACTTCTAAACACCTGGAGCGATTTCAATGAAACTCGGGAAGATCATAATATTTTGGTCAACCCCGACCGTACCCTTCACATTTTATTACGTCTCACCAATCCAACATGACGGTTGTGCGAAATATTTCACCGGCATTCTATATCTCCGAAACTATTACTCATATCAGCCTGAAAGTTTGTGTGTACAGTGATAAAGGGCACTACTGACAAGACACTTATGAGACTTTCAAAAACCAGTAACGACAAAACGAACATGGTGGCCAATTGAAATTTATACCTTTAAACAGAATTCTCGCGATTTAACCATCCAAACGCAATGAAACTACAGTAAGTACTGGTAAAGCCCGACTCAGGAATGTCTGCCGCAACGCAGTTACGCACTTTAATTCGTTCACACCTCCTCTGGCACACGTGACACGTCCTGACACCCCGAGTCCCGATGTAGCAACATCGTTCATTATCTGCTTGGACCTGGCCGTGATAACATAATGCTACGCAATGTAGACGAGAGCTTCGCTCACCCGCTCGTCATTGTGCAACAACTTGGCAACATTACATTGGCTCCCCAACTCAGCAGCGGCTCGTATCGAAGCATGTTTTAAAATAACATAAAGAGTAAACTACTGGACGTAGAATTGTGATTCATGTTTCTATATACTCAGTAAAATTCTGCATTTCATCCTACTTTTATGTAGAAACCGTATCCTGTCAAACTTGACCCCTCGGTGCGCGTGATATTTCGTTTCAGTGACGCGTGACGCGAGCCGTCAGTCGTGCTAGACAGTCCTACTCCCCTCCCACTGTTCTGAAGCCACGCCTGTCCTGTCATATCGCGGCAGAAACCGCTGGGTCGGGCTATACAGCAAATGTCTATACACATTGTAATGCAGTGGCATCTAATTTAGTTCAATTATCTACATAACCTCAAGATGGCGGCTGTGCGAAATAGTTCACCGAAATTATTACTGATAATACTATTAGGTCTACTGATATCACCCTGAAATTTTGTACAGTGATAGAGAGAACTACTAGAAGTTCATCTATGAGACTTCGAAAAACCAGTAAAATACAAAACGAACATGGTGTCCAAGCGAAGGTGAAATACAGTATTTTAATAGAATTTTCTCGAGATTTATCCATCTGAACGCAGTGAAATATGGTACAGGAAATATTTATACACATTGTAATGCACTGGCATCTAATTTAGTTCAATTGTTCACATAACAGTGATGGTGGCTGTGCGCAATTTTCAAATTGATTTTTTATTTCTTGTGTATTAATCATGCGATCGAAGTGAACGTTTGAATAATGAACCTAGGCGAAAATCGTCATCTAATAGTGCATAACTCTATGGCCTTCATATTATATAAAAATCCAACATGGCGACTAACCGAAATATTTAGATGGTTCTCAATATCTACGATCTATTACAGCAATCAAACTGAAATGTTATTTGTTGATAGATGCAATTAACATAAATAGGATATATGGAAATACGCTGTATAGTTCTTTACGGAACTACTTGTTCTAACTAAGATAATGCTGAAAATTCTTAGATCGGTGGTCGATGATTGTCTTGTAAAATTCTTGAGGACAACATTAAAAGATATTTCAAATATGGAGCATTTCTGAGATATTGTGTGGCCCACGATGCTCCGCGGTGCTCTTTAAATAAAGTTTGGTGGCTCCCCTGAGATCTATTCATCAATTAAAATGTATTGCACGAACCGGAATAATAGTGATTTCATTACAAGCTTCACAGTTAGAAATTTTACCATCTTGTTTAATAGTGGTTTTTAATTTTGAGTAAAATAATTGGACATCCCTGTTGCATGAGTTACACTAAAGATGCTGATTTGACTCGACTGTCCCCAAGCAAATGTATCTTATCAGCAGGAGTCATGCAAGCAGTTGCAGCATGCCTGGTGAGCAGTGAATTCCCTAGCTATATCAGCACTTACATGGGAAGGAGAGATACGAAAAGAAAAGAGAATCGTATGGTTGTTGCATCATTATTATTATTACTATAATTTTCTTTTGTTATTTTCTTTCTTTCTTTCTTTCTTTCTTTCTTTCTTCGATATGCCCATTCATGGAGCGCGTTGGAACTTGTTAGTTGGCTTGATAACTTCTGTTTCTCCCTCTCTCAGAATCTCATCATGAACTCATTGGGTTGCTTCTTGCGTTCTTCTGTCAATCTTGCACCAGTCCTGCTGCTAGTTTCACCTTAAATGTGTGATTATTTACAGAGATTCTGAAGATTTCTCGGTGTTTCATTATGTTCTCTACGATGTTCATCTCATTCAGGTCCCTTCTTGTTTCCTCCAGCCAATGTATCCTCGAAGATTTTGTATTAATTATATTGAATAAACTTTTTTTAGTCTATTGTTGTCCATTCAAAATATGTGCCCAAAAAATTTCAACCGTCTCTTGCGTACAGTGTTTGTGTAACTGCCTGTGAGACTATAGAGATATGCAGGTCGTCTCGTGACCCAAATTTCATTTTCTTGTGTAGTGCCGTAAATTATTTTAAGAATTTTGCCTTATTGCTTTTCAATGTCTGCATTTTTTGAATGGCCTGATGTTATGGTTTCAGATGCATATATAGCTTCTGGGAGGACAACGGTTTTGTTATGCTTTAGTTTTGAATTATTATTTTTATAATATTATTATTATTCCAATTACATTCGATTTAATAGCGCATGGGTACTTAGTATAGCATGAAGGAGGTGCTCACAGTTGTAGATTTCTAGAACGTGGAGAACGCCTGGTGTAGCCCAAACCCTTGGCCTCAACTAAAATGTTCTTATGTGTAGCACCGGGAAGCATACGTACTTTGATAATGACTAGCTGTCAGCCAGTGAATGGTGTGAGGTGGGGATACCCTGGGGTGACTGAGCTGTAGCGTCAGGTATATCGCGGTTGAGTAGAAGGGGAAAGGAGCGCTCAAACAGCACAAAGAAGGGATAAGGAGAGGAGGGAGGAGGCGCAAAAGAAAGATGGCAAAGAGCGTCCTGGAGGGGAGAGTTTCGAGATCTCATTATAACTGAACTTAACTTTCCAACCCAAGCGTTCCTTTGTGTCGAGAGTTGACAACAGGGCAATGAGGGCGCTACACCATGCTCTACCTTGTTTTAAACGAGACATCGTGATCAAACATATTTTACGGAGTTACACTGTGGTATCATATTGCCAACGAATTGTCTACCTTCTTGAACTGAAACCTTGCATTGCTTTATTTTATTTAATTCAATGAGATATCCCTCCACCCTCAACGACTGAAGTGCGCCCTTTGAAATATCGTCTCTCCTCTAAACAGAAAGTAACATAAACTCAATTGAGTGGAATCTCACTTCAGTGGGCATGGACAACATTTCAAAGACAGTTTTGTTTGAAGTTCTGCGTACCCAACGTTCATAAATTCACGAATAAATAAATGAATAAAATAACATGTTGCTTCCAGATCAGGTAAAATGAAAAGTGACGTGACTTAAGTCATTTGTCAATAAACTAATCTCCAACCATCTTGTCACCACCCCGTTGTGTAGCCATGCTCGTTGAATCATCCACCACGACCACAAATGAGAGCTGCAAGAAACCAAAAAATTGAAGGCATGAATCCCGGAGCTGACAGCAGCTATCAAGTGTGGTATTTCGTGGGATTTCCACATTCCCTCCGGGCAAATGTCGGGATAGAACTTCATATTATATTCACAAGTCAAGTGCGATCTTCCTCATTACCGATCGTAATAATTACAGTTACTCACACTACTACAGTAGCCACTGAAACATAGGTTATCCGGCATTTTCTAACAACTAAATTTATGAGGACGATGACTAAAATGACGCAAGTCTATAGATCGAATTAACATCAAGATTCTTGCCATCTTCTCTTATTAGTCTATTTTCATTTATGAAACAAGATGTTCAGTAAAGAACATATAGCCTACTTTCTCCTAAATGCATGGGTATAGTTATAACTCTTTGTCCTTTTCAAGGAGTATGATTGAATGTTGGTTGTAGTAGCTTCTTGAAATACAACGTGCTATAGGGATATTAAACATGAATATGAGGTGTCCTTTGCTAGTGCTACCTCTGTACCAAATTTCGTTCAATTCGGTTTCACCGTGTTTGAATTGATAGGGGGAATCGATTTGCGCACATACTTGGCCACCATCTGCAAACTATTGGGCTGATGTTCATGCAGTTTGGTCAGAATATGTTTCCCACATAAAGATATGGTGTTGCAAAATTTGGTAGAGACTAGATTATTAGGTTGGTCGTAATTACATTTTAGCTTTTAACATTTGGGTGGCCGCGATTACGTTTCCGTCAAGATAGCGGTGATATAAAACATGACACTGAGGTGCCCTTTGCTAGTGCTACCTCTGTACCAAATTTCGTTCATTCGGTTCCACCGTGTTCGAATTAATAGGGGGAATCAATTTTGACATAAAGATGGCCGCCATCCGCAAACTATTAGGCTAATGACCTATTAGATTGGTCAAAGGATGCTCCCTCCATAAAGGTATGTTGTTGCAAAGTTTGGTAGATATCGGATGGTTATGTTAGTCGTAATTTGATTTAAGCTTTAAACATTTGTGTGGCCGCCATTACGTTTCTGTCAATATGGCGGCGATATTAATCATGACACTGAGATGCCCTTTGCTAGTGCTGTCTCTGTACCAAATTTCGTTCCATTCGGTTTCACCGTGTTTGAATTAATAGGGGGAATCGATTCTGACACAAAGATGGCCGCCATCCGCAAACTATTAGGCGAATGACCTATTAGATTGGTGAAAGGATGCTCCCTCCATAAAGGTATGTAGTTACAAAATTTGGTAGAGATCGGATGATTAAGTTAATCGTAATTTGATTTAAGCTTTGAACATTCGTGTGGCCGCCATTACGTTTCAGTCAAGATGGCGGCGATATAAAACATGACACTGAGGTGCCCTTAGCTAGTGCTACCTCTGTACCAAATTTCGTTCCATTCGGTTCCACCGTGTTCGAAATAATAGGGAGAATCAATTTTGACATAAAGATGGCCGCCATCCGCAAACTATTAGGCTAATAACCTATTAGATGGGTCAAAGGATGCTGCCTCCATAAAGGTATGTTGTTGCAAAGTTTGGTAGAGATCGGATGGTTATGTTAGTCGTAATTTAACTTAAGCTTTGAACATTTGTGTGGCCGCCATTACGTTTCTGTCAATATGGCTGCGATATAAAACATGACACTGAGATGCCCTTTGCTAGTGCTACCTCTGTACCAAATTTCGTTCCATTCGGTTTCACCGTGTTTGAATTAATAGGGGGAATTGATTTTCACACAAATATGGCCGCCATCCGCAAACTATTAGGCTAATGACCTATTCATTTGGTCAAAGGATGCTTCCTCTATAAGGGTATGTTGTTGCAAAATTTGGTAGAGATCGGATGATTAGGTTAGTCGTAATTAGATTTAAGCTTTGACCATTTGTGTGGCCGCCATTACGTTTCCGTCAAGATGGCGGCGATATAAAACATGACACTGAGGTGCCTTTTGTTAGTACTACCTCTGTACCAAATTTTGTTCCATTCGGTTGCACCGTGTTCGAATTAATAGGGGGAATCGATTTTCACACAAAGATGGCCGCCATCCGCAAACTATTACGCTGATGACCTATTGGTTTGGTCAAAGGATGCTTCCTCCATAAAGGTATGTAGTTGCAAAATTTGGTAGAGATCGGATGATTAGGTTAGTCGTAATTTGATTTAAGCTTTGAACATTTGTGTGGCCGCCATTACGTTTCAGTCAAGATGGCGGCGATATAAAACACGACACTGAGGTGTCCTTTGCTAGTGCTACCTTTGTACCAAATTTCGTTCAATTCGCATTCACCGTGTTCGAATTGATAGGGGGGACAGACATTCAGAGTACACACACTCACACACACACACACACAGACACACACACACACACACAGACTCACACACACACATACACACACACACACAGACTCACACACACACAGACAGACACACTTTTTTCGCCCTGTGTTGATCTCATAAGTCTACTTTCATTTTTTGCAAAAATCGAAAGTAGGCTACAAATAGGCTTATGTCATCACCTTAGGTCCGTGTGTGTGTGTAGGCCTATGTGTCCCCCTCAACAAATCTAAACGGCCAAAGCCATTTCAATGAAACTCGATAGGTGCTTGCTACTACCTCGACCAACCTCGAACTTGCCCTTCAAATTTTAATATATTTCACCAATCGAACATGGCGGCCACGCGAAATATTTCACTGGTATTTTATATCTCCGTAACAAGAACAGGTATCACCATGAAATTTTGTACGGTGATAAACAGTGCTACTAAGCGTTCATCTATGTGATTTTCATAAGCCTCTTAAGTTCAGAACGAACACGGCGGCTAAGCGCATTTGAAACATTTTAATTGACTTTTCTCGCAACTTAACCATCTGAGCGGAGTAAAACTTGGTCCAGCAAATGTCTGCACAATTTATAATCTATTGGCATCTAATTAGTTGAATTGTTTTTATAACGTCAAGATGGCGGTGGTGCGAAATTTTAAAATTACACTTTGATTTTGTGTGTCCTAATCTTCCGATCGAAAACAAAGTTCGAATAATGAACCTACGCAATAATCTTCATCTAGTGGTACATAACTCTATGGCCTACATGCATAGCAATCCAACATGGCGATCATCCGACATATTTAGATAACTCTCAATATCTACGAATCTAATACAGCCATGAAACTGAAACTTTGTATGTTGATAGAGTCTATTAATTTACGTTTATCTATGGGATTTCTAATAACCTGGTGGTCACAAAACCAATATGGCGGTCAAGCGAATTTTAAACATTTAAATGTTACTTACTCGCGATTTAATCATCTGAGTTCAGTGAAACTTGGTTCAGTAAATGTTCATATACAATTTAATCTACTGACATCCAACTAATCTCAATTGTTTTGATAATCCCAAGATGGCACGTGAGCGAAATTTTAAAATTAGGTGTTTATTTCTTGTGTCCTAATCATGCGATCAAGTTAACGTTTGAATAATGAACCTACGCAAGAATCTTCATCTAATGGTACAGTGGCGCCGAATCGTTTTTTTTTCAGGTCTAGCAGACACCCACCCCTCTCGTTCTGTGGGACCCCCCCCCCTTTTTGCACCTCTCTGCCCTACCCCTACACCCTAACCCCCTTATCAAAAAAGGACCCCTACCCCAATAATTACGTTTTTACAGCTTATTTCGCACAGTTCTCCCCTTCTCTTCTCTTCTCTCTCCCTTCTTTCCTCTCCTCTTTTCCTTCTCCTTCCCTTTCCTCCTCTATCCGTAACCCCCCAACGGAACCCCCCCCCCAAGGGGACTGGGAGACCCACCCCCTCGTCAGGTCTAGCGGTCGCTAGACCTCGACCATGGATTCGGCGCCCCTGTAATGGTACACAACTCTATAGCCTACACACATAACAATCCAGCATTGGTGACCATCCGAAATATTTAGACTGTTATTATGTATGTTGATAAATACTATTAACATACGCTCACCAATGGATCATTCAATAACCTAGTGAGCACAAAACCAACATGGCGGTGACGCGATATTTAAATATTAAAATGGATAATCGTCGCGACCTTTCAACCGAGCGCAGTGAAACTTGGCACGGTATATCTTCATGCAAGTCTTAATATAGGCTACCAATGTCTAATTTCAAGGAATTTTATGAGATCTTAAGAATGGCGGGTGTTTAATTCTTAAAAATCTCGTGTCCTAAGTAAGACTAGTAAGATATATGAAAATAGACTATTTAGTTCTTCACGGAACTACATGTTACTACATATAATGGAATATTGCTTCCGGTGAAGCAAAACGATCGCGTCTGTTTAAGATTAAGGGCCTTTTCGCCTCGTGGTGTAGCGGCTAGCATTCATGGCTGTCACCGCGTAGGCCCAGGCTTGATTCCCGGCGTTGCCAAGAATTTAATTCTGGTCTGAGGACTGGAACGGGGTACAATCAGCCTCGTGAAGCGACACTAAGAAAATGCGGTGTCGATTCCCACGTAGGCCTATGCCATCCTGGAAGTGGTTTTCCGTGGTTTCATTCTTCTACTGCAGGCAAATTCCGGGATGGTAACTAACTTAAGGCCACAGCTGCCTCCTTTCCAATCCTCATCTGAATTACAAATACACACCATTATGCAGCCATCACAATAACACAGGTTATCCGATAAAATATACATACACCCAAGTACACGGGGCTATATGACCACGATGTCGTTAAGCCCCTAAATAATCAATAACCACAAGCTATGAGGTAACAAACTAATGGACAACCATATTGAAAACAAACGCCAGTCTCTAGGTCAAATAGTCATCAGATGACATAACATAATGTAAAATATTGATCGTCGAGATAGGCAACAGACAGGGAGTTAGACGCTACAACTTTCTTCCGCAAGAAAACTCGCGTAGCCTAATACAGCATGCTGCATGTCTTGGGAATTTCATGAATCGGATGATTTACTCGTTAACGAAACCATTTAGTTCCACAAACCAGAAGAACATTTCCTGGTAGAGCCAAGAATCAAACCCGGGAGCTTGGGATGGTTGCCTCCAACGTTATCCTCTACAACTTGAGGAGTACTTCCTTAAATGAGATGTTTTAATGTCTTATACTGAAAACTGGGCTTTGATATTCTTCCTCCTCTCCGAAGGCTCGAGAGCGTGATGGTGCAGTGGTCCAGCTGCTTGCTTCTCACTAAGGCGGTCCACCTCGTTGCGTGGTGGCTAGCATTCCTGGCTGTCACCTCAGAGGTCCGGGTTCAATTCCCGGCTCTTCCAAGAATTTAATTATGGTCAGAGGGCTGGAGCGCGGTATACTCAGCCTTGTGAAGAATCACTGAGAAGAGGCGGGTTATATTCCTACCTCAGCCATCCTGGAAAGTGGTTTTCCGTGGTTTCCCACTCTACTCCAGGCAAATGCCAGGATGGTACCTTACTTAAGGTCACGGCCGCAACTTTCTCAAATCGTACCTCGATTGCATGTTTACACGCTATTAATAACAAGTAGTTCCGTAAAAAACTAAATAGCCTTTCATTATACATACCACTGGTCTATTCTATTAGAACTCTGTTACCTATTAAAAGGACTCTTCTTGCGATATACTAACTAGCACTTGGTTCATGAGCTATGTCTTCACCAACACCATTACAACGAGATGTTAAAATAATATCAGCGATTAAGACTCCTCCCGTGAAATATCACCTTTCAGTAACGAACCAAGGGAATTATTTTTGAAAAGTAAATGCCCGGCTTCTATGATTTACGAAAAGTAAGCTACAGAATTTACCGCCATTAGGCAAGGATTGTTATCATAGCCCATCAGATGAACGATGTTTTCAATCGCCTGAAAAATATATAAGAAATAAGGTTTTAAATGTTCAAACTGATGCATCTTGAATTTTTGATCGCCACAAAAGTTTATTGAAATATTTGAAAATCAATTCGTCGCCATGATATTTTTGGGTATCTCAGGATTTGGAAAAATACAAATTTGTCCTTGCTTAACATTCCTCAAACACCACACAAAATGTCTGCTTGTTTGCTTTCATAGTTTTGGAGATATTGAGAACCTGTAGAATGTATCGTAACGACGACATGTTGGATAGTTTTCTAAACATGCTATAGAAATATATGCCAACAGATGAATATAATAATCAAGGCTAATTATAACAACCTACAATTCTATCGCTAGTTTAGGACACGATAAATAAATCCGGGATTTTAGAAATTTAGAATGGAGGCTATTTTTACTTTCTCATAGAAGTTAAATTACTTATAAAATAGACGCCAATATATTAAGCCTTGTATTAAGATTTTCCGGGATAAATTCCACTGCGCTCGGATAATGAAGTCACGAGAAAAATCCATATAAATATTTAAATTTCACGTCACCGCCATGTTGTATTTGTCTTATCACGTTTTTGAGACGTCCATAGTTAAACGTATGTTAATAGCCTCCATCAACATACAAAGTGTCAGTTTGATTGCTGTAATAGATTCACAGATGTTGAGAACCGTCTAAATATTTAAGATGATCGCTATGTTCTTTTGTTCTATTTGTAGACAATAGAGCACCATTAGATGAAGATTATTTATTAGGTTAATTATTGAAATGTTCACTTTGATCTCATATTCAGACACAAAAAATTAAAACTTCATTTTAAATTTTCGCACAGCTACCATCTTGCTTTTACGAGAACAATTGAATTGGTTACATGCCAGTAGATAAAATATTATACTGTATAGACATGTACGGTGTTAGGTTTTACTGCACTTGGTTGGTTACATCTGGAGAAAATGCCTTTTAAATATTTAAAATTCGCTTTGTCGCCATGTTAGTATTGTTCGTAACATGTTTTAAGCATCACATAGCTATCACCATACACAATTTCAGTAATTGTTTTGGAGATATAGAGTGTAGGTGACATATTTCGCGTGGCCGCCATGTTTGATTAGTCAAATATATTTCAATTTGAAGGACATGGTCGGCGTCCGTTGAAACAGTACCATGCCCTTACCGAGTTTCATTGAAATCGCTCTAGCCATTTAGATTTTATTAGGAGGCACACACACACCGTCAATAGATGATCTCATGGGCCCATTTTTGACGTGGTGAAAATAGGCTAAAAATGAGCTTTAAATTCATTGTACTATACAAAAGTATATTTCCGTGTAGTTATGTTCTCCTACAGTACAGTGTATTCAAGTTTCATTTCCTTGAGATGCCTACACAGGAAAATGACCCTAGAGTGAATTGTTCTGTTGGACGGCACATTCACAAATGGCTGGGAGGGATGACTTATCATGAGGAAAATGTAGGAAAGGAGGAGCATTGTCAGCTAAGCCGTATTAGAATTTCAGCGACTGTATGTTTTCAGTAGACGTTGGAAAATCGGAAAAACGATTCCAACACTGCAATACTCGTATAACAATCAGTCACTGGTCACGGGAGCCTACTCACCGTGCCTTCATACGATACCACAAGAGTTAGTTCCCCTCACAATATTGTGTCCTGCAGTCCAAAAATTTAACGTGTGAAGTCGTTGTGAGGTCGATATTTCTCTGCTAGCATTCCGTACGGTACAAATCCAGTGCAAGTACTTTCTGCAGACGATTCCGAACAATTATCATCATTCATACAATTTGATTAAATACCATTCGAAAATATGACATTTCATCCATTTATTGTAGGTCAGGCAACTATGTAACTATGCCAATATATCTTGCCAATTTTTCGGGTAGAGGAAGCGCGATATTAAGATTTATAGCTATGATAGAGTAATATGGAGGGCGTACGAAACAGCAAACTGGATGAGTAACGTACCGTACTCTAAGGCATTTCTAATAAAAATCTCACTTAGGCCTACAGCTGTGGCGAAGCGAATGTGATCAAACGGTGGCCTAGCAATTAACGAAACATAGCATTGGTAGTTGGAATCCTAGATCATACAAAAATTCTTACATCGATATGAAGCTTTATTGCACTGCTATACGGTCGGAATAAGGTCGCTTTAGTAACGCACCATGTATTCAAGAGACGAATACTTTGACATGATCCTCATTAACGGCGAAGCAAGAAAACATTATTTGCGGACTCTACGTCTAAATCAGGAAAGGTATAAGGACTAGCCAATAGCTCTGGACACGGCTTGCAATAACCAACACACGAGTACAGGGGCAATTGCACAACAGATGAATACCAGCCAGGCTCCCGTGCTATGAATACTGCATGCGCATAAATATCAGCTAGGGGCTCCACGGCCGGTATTTGAAAAATTGAATGAATTTCTTAAACTGGCTATTGCAAAATCTGGAAAATGGTGCAGCTTTCGTAGCAAAAAAACTGTTCTCGAACGAAGCACGCTACATAATAATTGTACTGTCAACAACCTCGAAATGCATTTTTGGAATGCTGACAATCCCCACTGGGTGCAACACGCAGCTCATGAAGTGCATGGGAGTCAATATAAGGTGTGAAATTCGAATGATCACCTTATTAGACCGTATTTCTATGAGGCTCGTTTAAGAGGTGCACGCTACCTGTATTTCCTATGCCTTTAACTCCCACTTTTGTTGTAAGATGTGCCTCTTGGAGAACGTTTAACCATGTGGTATCAACCACATTGAATGTTAGACGTCTGTGACCATCATAAGGAGACATATCCGTAAAATGAGGAGCCTAAATTCCGAGTGTCTTCGACAACTTATCATCGTAACCTGAAGATTAATAACACCGACTTAGCTACAGCGCAATTATACGGTGGCGTTCCTGGATGTGCGTAAACCAAATACCGGTAGGTCATTATTTCTAGCACTTGTTGACGTAACTGACCATTTCTAGTGCAGGTTTCTCCCCACTACCTATCCTGCCTTGATCCTACCCTGATGACATATTGGCCATTCGTAGGGACACGTACACTTGCATTCTCTGAATATTTCTCGTGCATTATGAGACGGTCGAAACTAAATTTTTAAAAATGAAAGTATATTTCTACCCTAGCTTCGAACCTATCTCGGCTTGTTCTTACGAACTACTCTGTACTGTACCAAGGCACAATGCTTTTAGAAAACATCATACATGATTACATGATAGCCTATACTCTACTTTTAACATGGTCGCAATATCTACTTCGTGGTTTCCAGACCTTTCTTTACATGTGAGATTATTTAGAGAGCGCTCTCGAGCTTTCTATTAATTAATAATATTATAAAACAGCTTCCCATTTTGAATAGGCCGTAAATACTAAGATAATAGTTGTACTTATTAAAGTTTGTGTACCAAAAGTACATATATTTCGAGGACGTCGGCCTATATAAAACAGCGGTTTTGCAAAGAAATAAGCATTGGTACGGCAGCTGATTCACCTAGTGTAATTATTAGCTCGAGAAAGCTTTGCGTATCAGCATTATGGTTTATACCGTTCCAGTAATATTTCAATATAAGTAGTGTAAGACATATGGACAGCAGCAGCTTTGGTTTGAGACCAATATGATGACCAGGAGCTCAAATGAGGAAAATATAATATATAAGGTCCGCGCTATTCAAAATTATCCTTGATGTTTCCTCGACTAATGTTGGCTAATAGGACTATGATTAAACTATTTTCGTTCACAACATGCCTTATTTCCTGGTGAAGGACGTGTGTAGTAAATGAACAATGAATGTACGAGAGAAAATCCACGCAGAGCCCGTGACCAGCTACAAACTCCGATGTTATTTCAAATTTATGTTTCTATTAACAATTAAGTGCCAGTCTGCTACTGACTTAGTCTTTATATCGATGGCCTACTTCTAACACCACGCGATGCGATTCTCAGTGTTCAGCAGTACTCATTATATCAAAGTAAATGGAGTGAATTTTGTCCAGTTTTTTTCCATTTTTTTCATTTTAGCGTATGACTTTTAGTGCCGGAAGTGTCCGAGGACATGTTCGGCTCGCCAGATTTTGTAGCTTCTTCTACGCGGTCACCCAATGGGTGAGCTACATGTACCGTCCCGTGTGGAGTGTTGTCTGGGGAGGAAAGTGTGATTGCAAGGACACGGAATTGGAAGGTAGCGGCTGTGGCCTATAGTTAGGGACCAACCCCAGCATTTGTCTGGAAGGAAGATGGGAAACCACAGAAGACCATCTTCAAGACTGCCGGTGGGGAGAGTTCGAACCTACTCGCCTCCCGGATGTGAGCGACTGCCTGCAGCCACGCCGTTACGACCATGGCTAACTCACCCGGTATTTTGTCCAGTGTTCACAGGTGATAGGTGAGACACTGACGTTAGTATCTTTGGTAGAGAGAGGAAAGAAATCCCTTCTACGGCAGAATTCCTGTTCCAACAATAAAATGAAATAAAATCTTAAGTAATGGATTAGCCTCTCCCTCACACGTAGTGACAAATGACAGGAATTTTTGAACAACCTCGTGGTGTAGCGGCTAGCAATCTTGGCTGTCTCCTCGGAGGCCCGGGTTTAATTCCCGGCTCTACCAAGAAGTTAATTCTGGTCTGGGGGCTGGAACGGGATATACCCAGCCTCGTGAGCCATAACTGAAAACAGATTGGTTAAATTCCCACCTTAACTATCCTGCAAGTGGTTTACCGTGGTTTCTCCACTTCTACTCCAGGCAAATGCCGGGATGGTTTCTCACTTAAGGCCATGGCTGCTTCCTTCCCAACCCTTACCTTAATTACAAATACACACTTATACTGCCATCAAAATAACACAGGTTATCAGGCAGAATTCCACACACACACTCAAGTACACCGGTTTAAATGACTACTATGCTAGAGCACCTCAAATGAAACAATAACAGCAACAACAAAGGTACTGTACATCTCCTGCGGTGCGATTCTCAGTTTTTAGCAGCACGCTCTTTCACAGTACATAGAGTGAATTTTAACCAATGTTCACCGGTGATGGGTGGGACATCGTATATCACATACTTCACTCCATAAGATTTCATTGGACATGGCGTTCACTGACTAATACCTACAGGCTTGCCAAGGTAAGATAAATTACGGGGTATTAGACCTAATAGCCCACGTACTTGTATACATACTGTACTGTAGATTTAACGGCGTAAGGTCTGATGATGATGGCTCGATGATCGAAACTGGTCATACAAGTGAATTTATTAATCTCATGTATATTTCTTTTAGGATTAGAGAAACACTCATTACAATTGGGTATAATTGTGTTCACCGACTGAAAAGCATTTATTTCAGTTGTGTCATTAGTTGATAATAAGGATCAGATTCTGGATATATTTGAACTTAGGGTTGTAGGCTATTGTCTAAGATTCGATGTTTCAGCACGAGGAGTAAGTTAGAACCGTGAACCTCATGAATAATAACTTTTAAATATTCATCCAAACAAGTAGGCTAGCAGCGCACGATATAATTTCATAGGTGCACCTGCGAAATCAGGTGAGTACGCTTGGTAGCAATGATAAACGTAGCTAACCACACTGTTATTGTGAGTTTGTATCAGGGAAATAAGATAGCAAGGTAATTACTATGATACCTTTTTCTCTCTTTTGCTGGTAAATTATCTACCGGCTGTTGACACGGAAGTCTCACTTGTGTGGTCGCCATTGGAACCATGGGCTCTACCGAAGGGAGGAAACGCTTTTTAATGAAGAGAGCGTCAGCTTATAAACGTTCCTTGAGAAAAGAAAAACTCAACAGTAAACTGTAGTTCATTTTAGTCTTAATTGGGTCTGCCATTCATCACGGTAGAAGGCCAACAGTAAATCTTTCACGCTTGACTACCTGCTCTAATTGATTGATAGCACACTAATTATTGAGTTCACAATTCCTCCTCCAACAGGTTTCTTTTACTCCCACGTCGTCAAATTTACACGGAATTTATTGCGAAAAATAAAAATAAGCTGTATTGTCTAAGATTTTAGAGAATGCCATTAATTTCATTACCTGGAACAATGTTCAATAGCTCTGGATTTATTATCCTACGTGAAATGCAGCGCTGTCGGCCTCCATGGGATACGTAAACATCAGCTTGAAACTTCCCACTAGGAACTACAAGATGTCACAATATGCATTCGTAAATTTTCTTCCATGTGTTCAGGCCTATTGGGCTTTCAAATTCATAGTGGAGAATCATACATCATTCATAGATCTGAACAATTTATTGTGCGTTTGACTGACAAATTCAGTACCTATTGAGCCTGTTTATAATTTACGGAGAGCTATCAAAATTGTCAATCTCTCCTCCGCTGTCAAGATTAACTATTTCAACTATTTTTCGCTATTAACTTGGACGTTTTTACCTTATTTTCACTTATTCCTCGGCGTTTATCAGCCGGATAATCTCGGATTTACCGACACCGCTTCCCAAAAACTTGCGCACAGCTAGGCTGTTACCAAAACGAATGTGTAGTTGGCTACCTCTTCCTTAGTACAGTAGTCTATAAATCATATCATTTCATGAATAATTATTCCACAGGACTTAGAAAATTGTCCCTGTCACGAGAAGTCGTGAAAATTAATCAATTAAGTTTTAATTTATATTTACAATAATTCAGAAAGATTTTTCATCTTCTTGACACTTAGTCACTTTGACACTTCATGACTGCTAATTTACAGCTCCAAGTAATTGCATTCACTTGTCATATTTTGACTTGTCCGTGCACCTCGGGTGATGGTCCACTGTTTTATCTTCATAATCAATAATTTATCGACACGACGAGCTTATGAACGGGTTCACTCTCTCCAAATCTCTATTACTTTCATAATTGTCCACTTAGAGTCACATTCTAAGTATCAATTATTTTGAAATACCTAAGTGATCATTAGATTGTGTTACAGAATGCATTGAAGCCATGGTTTCCAGTTTTGTTGAGCTATATGCATTGCACTGTTAAATTTTTAGGTGGTTCGCATGTAATGAAAATCTAAATTCCATAGGTGAATGGAATTAATATATACAGAATTGTACCAGATTTCTGCTGCTGGACACCTACCCCAGACTTAGTTGCCTTCAATTACAACTCTGCGCACTGATACAATCTTCGCGATGACACAAGCTCTCAGACACAATACATACAACTCAGAAGACGCATCTGCTAACAATGATGTGGCACTCCCCAAATAAAAGAACATCAAAATCAAAGAATGTCTTTATATTGCAGTATCATACTCGTTTGGGACTGTTACCAGTATTCACAGTGCAGCGTCACGTGTCACGGCATTGTTAAATAAATAATGAACCGGGGGATTGACATGATATGTTTTCCAGAGCAGAATACATACTTTGCTCAATCACGTCCAGCATGTGATTTACAGGAATGATACCTATAATAACACAAAGAACACTGCGCTAAATCAAGTCGGTTCTATAAACCTCATCAATCAGTTTAATATGTTTGCATAGCTGCCAATCTTATGAGCTTTGGTATGTGGTATCTGTGTAATAGTATTGTATTTGTTATGTGGCTTTTGCTTGAAATGATGGCTAGTATTGGAAATATGGTATGTCGAACGAGTCTTTGAGTTACGTAACGTACTGTCATTCGTCTGAAGTTGAAGTGGGAAACCACGAAGCCATTTCTGGGAATGCTGACAGTGAGATTCCAACCAAACTCTTCAGTATGTTTCCTCACGACCATATAAGTTTACAGTTTAGATCCCTATAGTTAGATTTCAAATATCTTGAAAGACAACGGAATTGAAATCAGGCTATATGGTCGAGAATCTATGACGCTTACCCGTAAACGGCACACGAAGGCTATAGGCCTACGTTTATAGACCTGCTGTATTTTTTTTATGACGGCCTAGTATCCATTCTTTCGAAATTAAGTTCACTCATGCCGTCGGATATTTATCGTTATTCAACTAATATTGACCACCTCGTGGTGTAATGGCTAGGTATCTTGCCTGGCATGCCTGAGGACCAAGTTCTATTCCCGCCACTCAAAAATTTAGTTATCTTCTGAGGCTGTAACTTGGAACATTCTGACTCGTGGGGTAGAGCTGAGAAGAGGTGGGTTCCCAGAAGTATTTTTCCATAGTTTTCTACTCCTTTTCCATTCATATATTGAAATTGCACCGAACGCACGGTCTGGGCCTCCTCCTACTCAATTCTAGCCCACATTAAGAATTCTAACTCTAGTATAGCCACCACAATCACACACGTTGTTGGCAAGATTGCATGCACTCTAGTAAATGGGGTTACATGACCACGATGGCATAAAGCCCCTAAATGAATCAACAACAAATACTCAAGTTATAGCAAGTCACAATGCCCTGAGTAAATCTAGAACTGTCTTAGAACTCATTTATTATTATTATTATTCCTATTAATATTACTATTAATATAAATTTTATAAATAACATTACATTTGTAACCTAAGGTAGTGTTTTCACGAAACTCAGAACTCCTTAACGAGGGTTAGTTGGAAAGTGCAACTTACACCAAAGCCTTCTAAATTGTGTGTAGAGTTCAGAAAAAAACGAATTTCTTTAAAAGTGAGGTTATGGGGAGTACAGAGTGTGCTTGAATTTGAAACCCAGACACTAGTCCCTGCCAGAGTTGTGTTACGTGTAGCCCACAAAACAAAATCGAGCGATCGGGAGGAACAACACGCTTGATCTAATGGATATATATCAATAGTATCATGTAACAAATGTATAGCTTCTATTTCATGCTCTGGAATTTTGACGGAAATGGAGCTGGGAGGACCCTTTGAGGACAAAATAGTCTGATCGGGACTGGAGTACGAATGGCTATTCCGATTTTAATGTAACTTTTGGGTTGGTTACATTATTTATCATTGCACAGGAAGGGCTATTTTTAATTTACTAAAGTAATATATCTGATGACGACTTACTCAGGATTTCATTTTCTAGAGTAACCTGTGGCATTGCTCAGGAGATCAGGCTCTTTGATTTGCGAATGTAGCCCGTGGTTATGCCAGTTTGAGCTGTGATTTCTGTAGCAAGGAGTTTAGCGTTGGCGCTGCTTGTAAGAACATTGATTTAGGTTATATATTACGCGCAGTTGAAATGTTGCGTATTTCAAGCTCACTGTTGCGTGAAGGATAGTACGTGTCTTATTCAGTCGAGTCGCGATAAGGAAAGTAGATAACAATGTCAGAATGCTGGTCATTCTGCTAGGTCTGTCAGGAATCAGTAAGAACCCAGAGCGCAATTGTTCGGCAGACAACATGCACGCCGGAAACAGTAAATACGGCAAGTTTCAATGAAGTAGGCAATTCACGTGTAAAACAGATAACAGATTATATTACGAGTACATACATCAGTCAATGTGTTATGCATATAACTTATTAGAGCATTGTATATTACTTATTTCTTACCAAGTTTCGTTTTAATTGCGCAATTACATTCTGAACGATTCCTTATTACGTTTTCATTGTACGCTCAGCTACCATCTTGAATATCTGGAGTCACAATTATTTTGCTTTAGTCATATGATACTAGAAATAACTTTCCATTTTGTTAGTAATTTTGGTTATTGTAGCTCTGAAACAAAGAAAGTAATTTATGTTTTAATCATGAAATTTCAGAATGGTCGCTGGGCGCTGTATTTATTGGGCTGTTTCAAGTGTATCATTAACGCTACAGCGGCCTCTTATATAGGCCTAAGAGCCTGCTCCATAGCTTACGCTAACACCATACAAAATTTCAGTTTGATGCATAAACAGTTTTGGAGATATTGAAATCCGCCTCGTGCAATAAAAGACCTTCCTCCACGACAATTTTGCTGCAAAGTGAAGGCTCTAAAGGGACTAAAACCCCATGTATATTGAATTTATATAATGTAACTTTGTGAGTGAGTGGGAGTGTGTGCGTGCGTGTATATATGTATGTATGCATGTGTGCGTGTGTGTGCGTGCCTGTATCTTCCCTTTTATTTATGAATTGTATGATATAGACGACGTGTACAGCAGATTATGTGTATATTGCAAATGCAAAGTTGTAAATTGTATATATGTAACATATCAGATTTGTATAGATATAATGAACGGAGATGGAGACACTGCTGTGTATGTGGGGCTTGCCCTTTCTCTATCTGCCGTCCATAAATTGTAGGCACAATTTTTGGTAAAATAATAATAATAATAATGTTATTGTATTATATATATGCTACATAATCATATGCCAGCTGATGAATTTTATAATCGTGGCTTTTATACCAACCTACATTTCTATCACTAGTTTAGAACACGCGAAATATAAACGTGATTTTAATAATTTAGTACAGCCGGATATGCGTTCATCAGGTAATTGAATGGCCCACATATTAACTTATTATAATAGCCTCTATCAACATAATCAGTTTGATTGCTGTAATAGATTCGCGGAAAATGAGAGCCGTCTAATTGTATCGGATGATCGCCATGTTGGGTTTCTCTATATATTGATCATAGAGTTAAGTGCCATTATATGTAGAATATTGCGTAGGTATATTATTTTAACGTTTACTTTGATCGCACGATTAGGACATGAAAAATAAAAACTTTATTTTAAAAATTGGCACAGCCTCCATCTTGGTTTTATGAGAGCAATTGAATTGAATTAGATGCTAGCAGATTAACTTTTGTAGAGACGAGCACAGTGGTAAGTAGCTCTGTGCCCGTTTTGAATGAATCTTGAGAAAATTACTTTTAAATACAGTTTTTTAAATTTGTTTAGCCGTCATGTTGGTTTTGTACTTAACATGTTTTCAAGCGTCACACAGCTCTATCATCCCACAAAATGTCAGGGTTATATCAGTAATAGTTTCGGAAAAAATGAATGCTGGTGAAATGTTTTGCGCAGCCAACTTTTTGGATTGGTGAAACGTATTTAAATTTGAAGAGCGGGGTCTAACAAAATATTAGTAGGCTATGTCCTTAAAGAGCTTTATTGAAATCTCTCCAGCCGTTTAGATTTTATTAGGGGGTATCACACACACATACGGACAATAGGTGATAAGCCATTTTTTTTCATATAATGAAAATGGGCTAAATACCAGTGATATTATTGCATCATACACTAGCAATGTCCTGAAACGTGATGCGTATCTGAGAACTTTATTGGTGAAGAAGACACGAATGAAACCTACTGAGCCAAATAACTCACAACTAAATGACAGCGTTCAACATTCACCTGTATACGGCACAACATCAAACATTCGTACGGGATTCATTGAACTTAGACATTGCTTTACACAAGCCAATTATCAAAGGTAGAGTAGGTTGTTCTTATTTTTAGAAGTATTTTGTTACCTGAGTCTCAGTTTATTTTTATGTATTCCCTCGGGGTAAGATGGGAACATTTTAGCATAAACTATTACTTGGTGCTTCCGAATATTTATTTGAATTATTCTCCAACAAGCAGCATCGAATTTAGGTAGCACATCCCATACCCATTTACCCAATAGGTGACTCGACAGTGTCTCATGTTTATTTTCCTAATCTGGATATTGTATCATTAATGTGTTTCCGGTGAAGTTCGTTTTGATTACAGGTTCCCCAAGCTGTCGCAACGTTTCAGGTCAAACGGGTTAAGTATTGGGACTATGTCCCAAAGTCCTGGGTTCAAAACCTGGCTCTGTCAATAAATTTAATCTGGCCTGGGTGTTGGAATGGGATTCACCTAGCCCCGTGAGGCAAAACTGAGAAGAAATTAATTCGATTCCTAAATGTGAAGTGATTGGTTTTCCCTGGTTTCTTCACTTCTACTCCAGGCAATTGCTGGGATGGTGCCTAACCTGATCCACTGCTGCCCCGTTCCCATTCCTAGCCTCAGTTTCAAAATACACACACTACTACAGGTTACGCTGTACCACAAATAGTCAAACGAATTCAACACACTGGTCTGAAATGAACATGATGTTCAACTCTTCAAGTGAAACATTTACAATTACAACAGCAGCTATGAAAGTGATCGCAATATAATTAACTAGTACTCTATTTTTCCAACTGCATGCATACAATCTTTAGCTTAGTCTTAATAAGTTGTAAATGACGTACATGTTCCTTACTCAGCGAAACTTGGTATAATAAAACCAGTACCATATGCATAATATTCCTGTATGAAATGCTCAAAGGAAGTTGCCATAAGTGCACACGGTGAATCGGCCTTTAATTAAAGGCTATGATAGAGGGTTCGATCTGAGCTTGGCCCGATGTTATTTAAGGGTGTTCACACGCAACAGACAACCTCGTGGTTTAGCGGCTAGCATTTTAGGCTGTCGCCCCGGAGGTCTGGGTTCGATTACTGGCCTTTCCAAGATATGTAATTCTTGTCAGAAAACTGAAATGGGGTACAATCAGCTTCGTCAAGCAAAACTGACAAGAGGTGGTTTCGATTCCCACCTCAGCCATCCCGGAAGTGGTTTTCTATCGTTTCCCACTTCAATTGCAGGCAAATGCCGGGCTGATTGCTAAGCTAAGGAAATGACCGCCCACTTTCCAATCCTCATCAGAATCATAAGCACATCTGCATTCACCACAATCACAAAGGTTATCAGGAATAATCTGCAGAAACACACGTACACGAGGCTGAATGATCACGATATCCAAGCCCTTCAAATTAAACAACTTAAACGCAACAAACCTTTCTTAGATTACTTAGCAGGTTGCTGAAGAACTCTTGAACCACATAAACCGACACCCTTGCGTCACTAAAACCTCAAGTATTAAAAGGGACGTCTTGAGGGAGACATTAATACAATATTAATGTATCGTTGTAGACCAATAAGTATAGATTATTGGAGCTGCATAGCGGAAAATATCAATCCATGATGATGTCTTGGAATGTTACTTCTGCCTGAGATAACTGAAGGACTTAACGGTATGTACCAAATAAAATGCATACAAAATTCTGGTCTCCTAAGGTGGAATGGAAGCTAGAACACTGATTTCAACATACAGTAAGATGTTGTACATTCTTTTAAGTGCTTGTATATCGTGGTCATTTCAGCCCCATGTACGCGGGAGGGTATGTATGTACTGTATATATGTAGGTATTTATGTATGTATGTATGTATGTATGTATGAATGAATGAATGTAATTTTTCTGATAACCTGTGTTATTATTGTGCCTGAATTTGTGTGTGTGTATTTGTAATTGGAGCGAGGATTGGGATGAAGGTGGCTGTGACCTAAAGTTGGGAACTATCCTCGCATTTGCGTGGAGTAGAAATGGAAAACCACTGAAAACCACTTTTAGAGAGGTCTAAGTGGGAATCGAACCCATTTGTTCTCAGAATTGCCTCGCGAATCTGAGTTTACACCGTTCTAACTCCCAGTACAGAATTTAATATCTTGGCAATGCCAGAAATCGAGCCTAGAACTCAAGGGTCATAGCCAAGAATGCCAGCCGCCAGACCAGGAGGTGGTCCAATTCAACATGGAAACTGAATTGATTTACGAATTGTGACTAACATGTTGGTTGATTACAGTAGGATGCCAGACTAATTAAGCTTAATGCGTCTTAGATGGTCGGTGAGGCGTATTAAATAGGAAATGACAGTTTAATTAGATTCTGAGTTCTGAATTATAGTACCTGCCAGTATCTCATCAACATCAAAGTTTTTATTCACCGTATCGTATCATTACACTACCTGAAATTACCTGTATATACATACCTAACATTTAGACACATTACAAGATTCCTGATTGTTCTCAACACCGTGTCGGCATGGATTTCAATCCATAATGAGAAACCGTGAATGGACTTGACACCTATGTAATATTTACTCCACCCTAAATGGCGGGCCTTAATTAAACATTTATACTCAGGGGGAAACAATATATTAAAAGAGCGAGAGAACAATAAGAATAAAAAGGATATCAATTAAGTGTGAGAGAACAATGCTTAAGAATATCCAGGAGCTAAAACGCCGCCCGAATTTACCTTGGATGAGAAGATGGAAATTCAACTTGAATTCCTGAATGTATCTGTGTATTCAGATGAATGTTTTTCACTAGAAAAATATACAGTTGCTACATAAGAGGTTACAGTATTAATTTCAGGGTGTGAATTAACCTCTTACTCGTACTTATATAAATGCCATCATTTAATTTATGTTTTGCTGTTGTTATTTCATTTAGTGATTGGGACATCGTGGTAATCTGATCAAGTATTAGGGTGTATGTGAAGATTCTGTCTGATAACCTACGTTATTGTGATGAATACTGTTATCGAGCTGGCATTGTAAAGCAGACCCCTTGGCCTTAAATTAGGTACAAACAAGTTTTATGTGACTAACAATGTCATGACCATACGCAACTGGACCTCATTTTTACGTGTTACCGTAACCACAGAACACGTCATTTTGCTCAGAAATATTCCGCATGCATTAAGCGGATCGCACCCATTCCACTTAGGTGGGAGGCAAGCACCTTAATCGCTGATCCATCAAACCTCTTTAAGTCAGGTACAGCCCCTGTAAACAATACTGGATATAACTCTCCTAATTAGGGACAGATGAGCCCCTTTAAACAACAATAACTAACTAACTAACTAAATCTCTACTAATTAGTCGTATTGTTAACATTTCTAATATCTGCTAAACAGGTTACCAGTGAGTTGTTTTTATAGGAGGACCTCATAGTGACCCACAGACCCTTGTACTGAATTTTGTGATATAACTGTCTGATACCATATGCTATTCTTATGTCTGCTCTAGTGAAACCTGGGGAGAAATTGCCCAGAGATGAACATAGCGTCCAAGCAAATTAACTTGGGCACTCATGGTTAACCAATCATTCACGACAGAAGGTATAAATAGGGGACATTATTCCAATTTGAGCCATGCCAAAAGGAAATAAGATCCATATTACGTGCATGGCAATTGTTATAGACAACACCTTCTCTCTTACACGATAAAATATTTTTAAAAGTGCTTTAAATAAAAGTTTTTAGGAACTAAAGCCTGCCATAACAGCTCGCTCCATAAATGATACATCTAAAATTCATTAATATCACCACTAAAATTAGATGAATAACCTACCAGGATGTGCACATAAATAGCGAAGTTGGTCCATAGGAACTTAAATATAGTCATCTGTAAATGGTGTTAGTTGAGGATAATATAAAGTTGTAACTAAATACAAAGAAGCAATTTCTATCTAAAGGGACATTAACAATGAAACATAAAATTTCGAAACAAGTATCTATCCAAAATAATATATATCGTAGTTCTGATCACTTTTATTGATTGCCGTCGAAATTCCCCTATTACATATAGCCTATTACGATACTGGGATAAAACTACAGTTCATAAATATTATTTTTCCAGCTTTCCACTCTACTATACTGAGCCCGTATGCGCTCATGCTGGTGATAAATTCTTAGGAAGCATGTTCGTTACACTGATCATGTGTAGAACGCACTCCGGAAGCCAACTCGAGCTTCAGATACTCTTTTGAGTTTGGTACTGCATTCCAATGTTATTCCTGGATGCACACATTCATATCTTCGTTTTGCACGTTATACGAATTTATTATTTGTCATTCTGCATAATTTACCACGTTACAGTTGCTTTTCATACTATTTTAAATCATTGGTAAAGGTATTTTCCTCTCAGATGTGCGAAGCGGATTTAAATAGTCGCTGCACGACTTGGGAAGGTCTTCTAGAACCCGGAACGTTGTTCCGTGAGACGACACACACCACGTTTGCGACTGTCGAGTCGAGTTGACGTTTTTGTGGGGAGAGTCCCGGACAAAACTCAAGTCATAGTGAATCTGCGAGCATCACATCTAAAACGCACTTTAAGGTGCATGATTATAAGTAAGACGCCGTGTCGAGCGTGTGGAAGCAAAGCATGTGTTGAATTTACAATCAGATTCGTGAAATATACATTTTCCTGTGTGCAGGTGGTCAACCATCGCGATACCACGTTGCATGCATCTTCGATCCACGAGGTGTGGAAATCTAGTGAGATAAATCTGTAAGTACTGTGTAACTAGCCTAAACACGCAATTGAGTATTTATTCATCATTGCCAATTTTGTGCCATAATTTTTGTACTACGATTACCACGATACTGGAAGATAGTGTTGAAAGTAGTAGATTCTGTGAGAAGGATACCATCTGCAGTGTCCACAGAATCTGTGGCAGACGCCAAAGACCAGTTTTGCACCATTGTATTTCCTGCAGTATTGAGCCTTGTTGCCAGTCTGAACCGATGTAATTTTTCGCGTGCCGGGAGAGCCGCCAAGTGTTTGTTATTGTCGGAGCGTATTGTTAGCTCATGGTGTTATGTGACTGCTAGAGTCACGTGCTTCGTAAGCATTTCATTGGTGGAGACTTACAGTTATTATTTATCCTGTGTCATGATGGTCATCTACGAATCTACATAATAAATAACTAGGGAGCTAAACCGACGAATTAAACTTGCATTAAATCATGAAACCTAATTACTTTAAACCAACGTTATTAATATGATTGATTAGTCAATTATCAACTTAAATTTGGACCTATTTTTATGCTTGCTGACCGTCGCATTAAGCTTAGCATTTCCTGATGGAAATAAACCTTAGAACAGCTGAAACTAATTGGACCGACGAGAATCATTGCACCAATAGTTCGTAACTGGTGGGCCGCTTTGATTCTATGTGATGTCAGTCGCAGTTATTACTGCGCTATCGCCAACCTAATAACATGCTTGAGATGACGATTAAGAGCAAAGAGCTTCTTAATTAGCGTATGCAGGTTCTGTAAATAATAAAATTTGTGTGTGTTATTTATTTGTGTGATTTACCTGATTGACCTGTACCATGTGTGTAATTATTTTGTGTTGTTGTATTTTTTAAATCAGATATGATGGTTGCTATCGTAGACTTGTATTAATTGTTTGTTTACGGACGCTTCTCGCCGTAATTTGTTGTAAATTCAGGATCAAGCTAGATGATGTAAATTTAAATGGGTAAATACGGAAGTGGTACCAACATTACTTAGAATTTACTGATTACTTGATTGTGCTGTTTTATGTTAATTCTGTTTTTGATTAATAATCTTTTTCCTGTATTTGAGTAGGGGTTTATTTACGGACCACTTTCCAAGCTTTGTAGTTGTTCCGATTTCTGTATGAAGGACTTTCGAGAGGGTCAACTTAGCTTCAGATAGGACTTGATTCCTTTAGTTATTTTAATTTTATTAGCTTTGCGGACTAGCCGATTTCAAACCCTCCAAAGTAGGTTAGGGGGTTGACTTCATTGAATAAATGTTTTACGAATTGTACTTAAGCCTGTATCTTGTTAGTTGTTAACTTTGCGTGTTGAGGGTGTACTTGTTTGGGCGTCTATGACCTTACCCCGTGTTACAGCCCGATCCCCCGGGTGATTGATTTCGTGCCGGCGCTAGCCTAAAAGAAGTGCATCCGATCCTCTCAGGTTGTGTGTTGGATGGATGGGGTTGTCTGGATTGTCATTTACGGTGGTTGGTACCCCGGCAATCTCCACTAACGGGCACAATACACATCACTCTCCTAAATTGAATGATATTACTTTCACCCATGTGATTGATCCTGCACTGACTAGATCACATAATGGACCACCTTTCAATCTACACAATCTATTTTGCCTGCTCACTGACGGGTTTAGGGCACACTCGCATGCCAATATGAATTTCCAACCTGTTGACGATAATATTCATTAAATAACGGAATCATCCTATTTTGTGCAATGTCCAGCCAACTAATCATTTAAAATATTATGAATATTACTACTGAGCTCGTGTGAGGCTTCGCACTCTTGAGTGATAGCAATGAAACGTGAACATAAACCTCATTACAAAAGATGAAGTGCAACTTGTTATTTGAATTGCATTTAATTCAAATTGTTCACAAAGCTAAACTTATTTACATACCCCCCCCCCCCCATTTCCAATGGCGCGCCATTTTTGGACACGGCTGCGTAGAGTATTGATGGACGTACCAGGGAGTCGTGTGGTTCAATGCATTTCCAGTCAATATGGAGCGTTGGTCACACGAACATCGTGCATTTGTAATTGAAGCATTCTTCAAATGCTGTGATAGTGTCACGAAATTATGACTCCGGTCGAAATGATAAAGTTCCATCTCGCAAAACATTTACGAGATGGATTCGGGTCTGACCAGCCCGTTCGCCGGATTTATCGGCTTGTGATTAATTTCTGTAGTGATTTCTCAAATCCAAGGTGTAAGCTAACAAAAATAACATTCACGCCGATATCGAAGCCATAACAGACGACACTCTTCACAACGTTATTATAATGAATCTGCGTGCTCGTGCAGGAGATTGCATAGCGAACAAAGGTGGACACCTGAAGACATATGTCAACAAATGTAAGTAGTGTTCTTACGGACAGTGTACATTAATAATATGTAGTTATATTTCTTCATGCTAAAATAAAATGTGTAAAATGGGTCATTGTTTCTGCCGCATCCTGTACATAAATAGATTGAGACACGGATATGTTTTACAGAATTGTTTTATATACAACATTCGACGTTATAATGGAATCTGCCTGCCAACCAAGGAGGTATATCCAACACTTAGGAAATTATGAATAAGGCTATGTTATTGTATTCATGCGTTCTTTGCTGCAAAACAATGTGAGTATTGTGCCCGTTTAAACCGAAGTCCGGACGACCACATATGCAATTTCACCAAAAATCAGTCAGCACGCGAATCTAAATATCCCAGGGCGCCATAAGGATAAGTGACTACAATAACACACACAAAAATTGCTTTACTGATTTTTGGCTCGATGCAAAAATAAGGATAGAAGGAGATTTTCTGAAAATAACACAATCCGTAAAATTTTCTCATTTTATTAAAATGTTTTAAAAAATTGACTGAAGTAATGCCAAAGATAGCATTACGTATGCATGACGGATCATACATTTATACACACAAATTTACAGATTCACCAACACATGAACACTAGGCATTTGAAACGAAAGTCAGATTGTTAGTCCTGTTGACTTCGTTCAAATGAATTATTTACAATCGTAGAGTTTGCCAGTGCAAATTTAATTGTCCAGCCTGGTTCCTAACTTTTAAGTATTCAACGTTGAAATGAAATATTATCACTCGATGAAAAAAATCACTGTTTTTGTTTTTTCAAAATAGTAGCAGAAAATTAACTAACGCTTTTTCCAGGAATCAGTATCTAAAATTGGTTAAAATATAAAGTCATAACAATGAATATAACACAATATTAATTACTTGGACATTCGAGCATGGATTCGAAGAACTTCGATAAACAGAAAAATATTTATTGTACCATCTGTTCTCGATCCAATATTTATTCTGAGCTCTTGACTCAATTAGCAATATTATAGTCAAAATTTATTATTAACAAAACATCGATTTTATTTAACTATGGATTTAACCATTCAATTATCTAAATACCACTTGGAAATATTATTCAGAAAATTTATCACAAAACAATATCAGCTGCAGTTATCAAAATTACAATTCTTTGACAGAATGTCAAAATGTTAATCATCATATTAATTTACATAATGTTTATATTTTTAACAGGATCACAAATATCCTCTAAATTGTAGTGGTGGTTTAAGAAATAACAGTTTTAATTTATTTACAGCATCGGCCCATTCGATTTAAATGTGTCAAAAATCACATGATTATAATTAGCACCTAGACACCGGTAAAGTCTTCTCATAATGAAAGGTAAATGTTAATAACAAAACCCGGGTCAACAATTACTAGGAAATATTTATAGAACACGTGTGAAAAATGTGAATTGACTATGACGGTTCCATAAAATAACTCTTGGTTATAAATTCGACGAAAGTGTGGCTTGCAACAATATTTCAAAAATATTTTAAAGTCAGCCAACCTACAATATGGGTGATTCTCCATTATAACAACCTCATTCCTGCGACTAAAAATGCACAATCAGAATGTCATATTTAACTATTTCCACACACACACAAATTTCTTCCCTGATTATACATAATAATCAAGCCTTTGCTTGTTACTCAAACTGGAATATTTATAAGCTGGTAAGCTCGTCAATGAGTTTACAGTAATTTTACCATCAGTTTAAACATTAATAATTCCACACCGTGTCTATTTCTGGCCAAACGATCTATCACAAGACATTGCTCATAAGGATTTTATATTTATACAAACTGTAGTAAAACCCTATTTTATACATTCTATTTGCTTCCCGTATCATTACTTTCCGTGTCTTCTAAAAGATTAAACTACATAATGCAAGAGTATAATGTTCCCATAGAATTATTCTGTTAGTTGAATGTGGGCTTGCGTTAACCACTAGCCTTCGGAAAAACAAGTCTCCGATCTAGCAAACTGAAATTATAAATCATAATTATTATTATCCCAGAAAAATATAGAAAATAATAATTATTATTAAATCAGCATTATAATTATTAATATTTCCACAAATGGAATTAACGTTGCTAAACTGTTCGAGAAATATCATCCTCGACTTCTTAAATACGGATAAAAATCCATTCCTCAAATTAAATTTATTATTAAATTTACAGTTACGACGGCTGATGACCGCGATTAGAAAAAAATCAAAATCAAATAAAAGCTCGTTTTAATAATAAATATTTATGGCAGCCAAGTGGCCATAATGGACAGTTATAAGGTGTGCTTACAAATAATTATTACAGGTAGATTTATCTTTACTGTATTCAACTATGCTCTTTGTCCGTTTGCTGCATGATGTGATTGATGTGGTATTTGTCGCAGGTGTTATTGCACAGAGAACATATGCATTCTTCAGTCGGTTCATGGTATTTTACATTTTTACAGATCTTGTGGTGGAAACCGTGGATGGCGAGTCTTGTTACCACATGACTCATCTCCTGGTTCTCGTTTGTCCATCTTCTGTCCACCATTGCTTCTGTTGCGTAGAATTCAAGCGGGATTTCGTTCTGCTTCTGATGTCTTATCTCGAGGAGTTTCTTCATATACTTAGTAGATGGCAGTTGTAGTCTTCATCTGAGATCTTCAATGTAGTATGTTTCTTTTGTTAGGACATATGCCAGCCTGGACTGGGACGTTCTTGCAATTCCTAGCACCCTTTTCAGGAAAGAAGCCTTAACTTTTTCAATTGTGATTAGGTCTGTCATGGATAGCCTTTCCCATATCAGTTCTAGACCATATGTAATGACGGGGGTTATTTTCGCGTGGAAGAGAATCATTGCTGTTTGTAGAGATAGTTTGGTAATATTGTTCAAATCGTACATTCCTTTAATGGCTGCTGCTGCTCGTTCCTTTATATGTAGTCTAAAGGATTGGCACGTTGTTTGTAGGGTGAGGCCGAGGTATTTGTAGGAATTGACTGTCTCAAGTTCAGTCTCTCCCAGGATCATTTTGTTTTCGGCGGCTAGTTTTCCTCCTTTTCGGAAGGCCATATGCACTGTCTTCTTTTCATTTATACTGAGCTGGTTTTCCTCCGCCCAGTCTTGCAAGTTGTTGAGCACTTCCTGTAGCTCCTGTCTGTTTGTAGACCCCAGAGCCATGTCATCAGCGTACAGGTAAAGAGATACTGATTTTGTGTTTTCAATAGTCCGTATAACATCCGCTGTCGCGACGTTGAACAGAGTGGGACTCAGTGGGTCGCCTTGTAGTACTCCGTTGGTTTGGGTGATCTCTCTTGAGGTTGATATCCCATCATTTATCTCTACTTTGTTGAAAGCCAGGATGTTTTTTTTATCATATACGTGATTTCGGATTTTTCGTCCATCATTTGCTCCAGTTTTATAATGAGCTTCGATGTGTTTAGTAGGTCGAAGGCCTTCGAGAAGTCGACAAATATTGCATGGAAAATTCCTTTAGGGTATCTAAGCGCTTGTTCTATGTCATTCAGTAGATTGTTGATAGCTTGAAGGGTGGACCCTCCTTTCCAGAACCCGAATTGTTGATCGGGAATCAGTTGATCGACTGTCGGGGTGAGCCTTTTGAGCAGAATGTTTGAAAATACTTTGAATATATTGTTCTCTAGAGCGATTCCTCGGTATGAGTTTGGGTCGTTGTCTTCTCCTTTGCCCTTGTGTAGAAACTTAATTATGGATTTTCTCCATTCGTCGGGTATTTCCCCTGTTGCTAGGCATCTGTTAAACAGATCTGGCCATAGTTCACTTAGAATTTCAGCCGAGTCTTTCAGGATCTCATTGGAGATGCCGTCTGGGCCTGTCGCTTTCTTGTTTTTTGTCTTGCTGATTGTCGCAATTACTTCTTCTGATGTGATGGGTGTGCCCAATTCTACGCTTGTGTGATATTTTGCGTTATACGCCGCTTGTGACTGAGTTAGGTTCAGTACTTGTGAGAAGTGATTTTCCCATATGTCCATATTGTTTTAGATCCCTTAGTTGGGGGGTAGTTAGGTCTAAAACATATATGTTATTGTACTAATTTGGAAGGCGATTCCTAGAGAGGGCAGCTTCCCGTAGCTGGGTAAGCTTGCCAGTGTAGGGTGTTGTTTGGTGTTAAAATGCTAGGGGGTGCCCCTATAAAGACGTAAGCGTCGCTTAGGGGATGAGCCTCTGGGCGCAGGTTAACGTACCTGCCTCCCAGCTGGTTGCAATAAGTTATATAACAGACGTGCTGATGTCAGCTATGCCGGCGGCTCGCTGCCTACGCAGTCGAGTCGCTGCGGGAAACACAATGGAACTTGAGCAGGCGATTACTGGCTACTAGTCACGGTCAAACGTGACGAGAGTCAGGAAGGGTATTAGGATGTGAAGAGGCGTGTAAATAGCAAGACAAGTGTAGTTTACTGACCAAGTGTTTTATTGGTCAGTGAGTATGAAATTGTAAGTCCCTCTTAGGGGAATGTAAATAATGTTACAAGTTAAGTGTACAAGTTTGTGGATGAGTGATACAAAGTAAAGGATGTCCGAACACTTGCTGATGCTCACCTGATGATAGCAGCTTGTAGCAGGGCCATCAGCGACACACACTGTATGACAGATACAGTTCCCAAAAGGCCTCACTTCTTATAGGTCCTGCCGTTGCACAGTCAGCATTCCATTGACATAGCTGCCCCAGTTAGTTATAGTGTAGATGTTTATGAGTGTGATGCAAGTGGTTGGCTAGCCTCCCGAGCTGGTCGGCCGCCCTTGCTGTGTAAAAAGTACTGTTCTGGACTTATGATGTTTGCCAGTTAGGGGTGGTTTTAATAGATGATGGGGGGTGGCTTTCAGTGGGTGCAGCCCCCCTCCCCCCGGGGCCTGTACAATATGGATTTGGCCAGATTTCCTCGTAGTCTTTTTTCTGATGGCTATGAAGGGGTCTTTTAGTGCTTCTTCTGCCTCCATTAAGGCTTGTTTTTCTATGTATTGAGCCTTTTTCTTTTTCAGGAGAGTTTTATATTCCTTTCTTTGTGCTGCATATTCTTCTAGAAGACCTTTTGTGTTGTGTAGTTTGGCCATGTGTAGTTTTAGTAGGACTTCATTTCTAAGTGTGTAGCATTCCGTATCAAACCATGGTTTAGCTCTTCTTTGGTTGATTGGGATTGTTGATGCTCGAATGGCCTCCTGAATTGTTGTCAGGGCTTGGTTGAGATTGTTTTCGTTAAGGCATAGTTTTGTTGCCTCCATTGCTTGTGCGTTGTTGCTTAGGGCATTTGCGTCAATCTTCCTGGAGCTCTTGTGGGTTAGTAGGTTCGGTATTTCCTCTTAGTATTTCCGAGTATAATATTGGTCCTGATAGGTATATGTTTTGTCAGTGGGGTGCAGGATGACTTCCAGAGTCCCTGTTGGTTTTTGATGGAGATGTTGCATCCTTTGTAAAAAACTAGGTCGATGGTACTTGTGCCATTGTGGGCTATGTACGTTATTTCATTTGCTTTGTTTATAAGAGAGTAGCCTACTTCTTGTAAAATATCAAACATAGCTCTTGTTTTGTTGTTGGGCTTGTCTGTTCTGTAGTTAAAATCTCCTGCCAGGATGACGTTTTTGTCTGTCTTCCTTCGGGCAATCGCCCCTGCTATTATTTCTATTGTGTCTTCTAGGGAAGATCCGTATGTGATGTATATACCTATTATTGTTAGGTTTGGGGTTTTCATTATTACAAGGTTCTCTTCTTTTATCGAGCCTTCAATTTTCCCTATGGAAGGTTTGAAGATTATGGAGACTCCTCCCTTTGGTCTGCATCTTGGGTTTGACTTGGCGAGAGAGTGAATTGCGTAGTGGCTCGTGAAGTTCAGAGGTTCTGTCAGGAAGGTTTCAGTGGCCACCATTATGTCGCTCTTTATCCAGATATCTTCAGGTGCTGTGCAGATTTTGCCTCTCAGACCCTCTACATTCCACAAAAGTATTTCCAGATTTCTTTCGGCGTTTTTCAGTTCGGGGCTTCCGTTGGGGTTATTGCCTTCGAAAACGAAAGGTACGATATATTACCCTATCCGGCCAGAGACTTGTTTGCATAACGGAGTCCCTTTCTTCCATGGGCACCCCTATTTTAAAGTCTTTGCTGGTGCCACGGAATGGGAGCTGTTCGCAGCTGATTACCTTAGAGATGCCGTTTTGAGTAAGGTGTCCTTTTATGTCATCTTCGGTTACGTCGATGTCAAGTCTCCCAATGAATATCCAGGCGGTTCGTGGAGCTGCTCTCAGCCTGCCGATTTCGGAGCCTCCCGTGCCATGTTGTGGGGGTTTTCTCACCGTGTCGTCTAGTTTTCTTGTGTTTATGATTGTTGAGGTGTCTTCGTTGGTATGTTTGCTAGGCAGATCTGGCCACTCTTTGTTTGCTGAAGGTCTGTCTCTATATTTGTTTTTGTTTGTATCTCTAATTGGCGGTAGTGGTTTGGTGGTAGGTGGGTGCAGCAGCGTTGCCGTTTTTGGAGTTTCAGTGAGGTCTTGGGTTTTGGGGTAGTCTAAGTCTTGTCGTTTTACAAGTATGTCTGCTTGTTGCAGTTGCGTCTCGAGAATTAGGGTCATTTTTTCATAAGGTTTTCAGACAGTTCGTCTAGCTTTTCTTTGATGTTTTCACATGTTGTTTTATTTTCCAAGGCTATCTCTCTTACTTCTTTATTTAATTCTTGGTTGCTTGTCGCCGTTGGGGCCAAACCATTTGACTTCAGGCGTAGTCTACAGGTCTCGCACATCCATAGTAGAGATCTCTTTTTTGAGTGAAGGGCGTTATACTCCGTTGTAGTCATAGAGGTGCACTCCTTGTGGAACCATTGGTTGCAACCTCCGTCGCAACTCACTGCTGTGTCTTCTAGTGGTGTGTCCGAATCACATTTGGCACATCTTTTGTAGTCCATTGCGGGTAGCATTGTTTGTAGTGATGTTCACGGTTCGGAATGTGAGAGTCTGTTTAAGCGCAGGTGTGGTTGGTATTGAGATAGGTTTGATTCTTATAGGTCCTGTCTACTTTGATTGTATCTGCTTTGATGTATGGGGTTTGTTGAGAAGGTCTTGTTGCACTTGCGACAGGAAGGTGGTCTTAGTCCGAAATGAATCACTGATGAGCTTGTGTGCGTCTAGTGTGATAAAACTTTCGGCGAAGGGTTGTGCGTTGTGTGCGCTTCGTGCGGGAAAGCATTCAGCCGAGATTGTTTTCCAAGTGAGCGGTATGTATAATTTTACTGTTAGTGGTACTTAACCTAACTAATATTTTATCGGAAAGGGTCTTCTTTTGTGCATGTGTACTTGCAAATTACCTTTGATATGGTTGGTCTTTTGTTGTCTTCAGCACAGGCGTTCCTTTTTACCTACTTTATCACTCATTTGAGCACACTAACACTGCGATTGACAGTATAAATTTCAAAATTCCGGGAGCTCGAAATCGCCGCGTCACTCAACTCAACTCAACTCCCTTTCACACTGCGATTGACAGTATAAATTTCAAAATTCCGGGAGCTCGAAATCGCCGCGTCACTCAACTCAACTCAACTCCCTTTCAGTCTTTGCTCGTCCATTAATTCAAATCATTGACTTCTCAAGTCTGAATGTAAAAATTGCTCAGATCAAGGTTTCCCATGCCTCGATTAAATATTTGCGACAGCAAAATATCGAAGAAAATATATGTGTTGGCAAGACTGTAGAAAAATGAGAATTCCAGCTAACTAGGCATAAAAATAATGCAAAATGTAGCTTACATTCTTGTAGATCTTGATGTAGATAATCTGATCTGAACAAGACTATTCCAGTCTTCTGTCCCCATTTGGACACGTACTTAAATTCACGTATCAGCCTCCATTATATACCCGCAAGATGTCTAACCAGACATAGCGGTATTCATACTCCTTGCCTGATAATCTTCATGAAAACTGTTTGTAATATGAGCTGCTTCAACAGCTGAAGTAATATTCTTGACAGGCGTCAGATCGAAATGATCCATGATGCAAAATACCAGAAGTAACGTGACCCAACTGTGATGCATTCAGTACTATCAATACTCTTACAATCTTATTCAGCACCGGTACAAGTTCTGATGTTCAAGTCCCTGGGCAGAGTTTCTCACTCTCCAGACAATGCTAGGCATGCTGGTTTCCCTATGTCGGCTAAATGAACTGAACCGTGCAAGAATGGTATGTGAAAAGTACTGACTTATCTCGGTTGGTCAAATAGTTACCGAGACAAAAGCTTGTTCTGGTCATTGGATAAAAATAATCCCGTTTAAATATTAGTGGACAGTGGAAAGAAAAATATAGACAAAGTCTATCATATGTCCGTGTAGCAGAAATAATTACCAATGTTCTGCCACAAAGTCTATCACCCCCAGTGGTAACTGATGAAGAATTCGAAGTTCACTAAAATGCCAAACTCTCTTTCGAAGTCCTGTAACCATGTCCTGTCGTAGAAATTCACTGTGTCATAGCAACCGTGTGCTAGTAAAACTTAGAGTATTGCAACCATGTGCACGAAGATATTTTCAAAGTATAACGATGTCCTTAGCGGCATAGCACTTACGAAGTAGTAACGTGATGTTTCACCCACTAGGCACTGTATCGAAGTAACATATTGAGCTATGGCTCCCAGCCATTTTATACTCTGCGGGCGAACTCCTTGACGTCACTGCTTGAGATCTGCTCAAATTAAAAATCTCATATCTCAGCTTCCGCTCGATCAATTTTCTTGAAATATAGCACGTTCTACTTCCCTTGTCCGTGCCAGTATTTTGGTGTTAGTCCCATGTTTCTATTCAATCGGAAAATATTTTATACAAATATAGCCTCGACTCTGATAAACTTGCTACTTGGGATCTGTTGGCTGCATAAAGCTTCGAAATACTTCTAAGAACAATGGGAGCGCGCTATTCAAAACCTCAGCTCTGGACTTAGCATCTGGGCCTGTCCCTTCAAATCTGGGCAACTGGATTTGGGCACATCCACTCCACACATAGCCAAAAATAAAAATTGATTTTTTTTTATTTTTCCTGTTCAAACTTCAAGCTACCTGGTCCTTGAATAGTAAACTTTAAAATTCGATGTATTGTAGGCCCCCACGATGTTACCAGTTCGTGTGTCGGCTATCTTAGAGCTACCATTGTCATTACTTTCCTCAATTCGGTAGGGTCCAGTATATAAACTACAAATTTAGAATATATGCGGTTTTGAACATCGGATGGCATTGGTCTCCTCACCAACACGAGTTATTCCACGCGCAAAGGTCTACGGAAGCGTTTCCCTCTTATTCTGCGCTCTCTCTTCAATGCTTGGTTTCTCAAACTGTCCATGGCTAGCGTCTCTGTCCTTTGACGACTGGGTTTGATCTCAGGTGGAATTGAGATTATCCGATCCAATAGTCTCGTCGGTTTGATTCCATGGTGAAGCAACATGGGAATCTGTCCAGTTCTCTCGTGGACTGTAGGATTTATGGATTCGGCTGCTAAAGGAATTACCTCCATCCATTTCAAATGCTCGTTTGGACAATACAATACAAGCGACAAAATTTTGAAATTTCAACCATTATACGTTCATCAGGGTTGCTCTCTGGATGCCTTATGGAACAGAGTAGCTGTTTTATACCCAAATTATCCATTGCGATCCTCAATTCCAATGACGTAAATTGGGATCCATGGTCCGACAAAAAGAATTCCGGTGTGCCTACTTCCGGAATTACACTATTCCTGATCCTATTTGCACAATGTCTTGCTAAAGTCAGGGTATTCCAAATTGATGCTGTTTACCAACAATCTCTTCGCATCTTGGAATGACTGTTCACAAGCTTCGTTCCATTTCCATTTATTACTTTTCCTGAGTAATTCTTGCAGAGGCGCAACTGTCTCTGCGTAACTAGGACAATGCCCTGCAAAGAATTGGCATGTGCCGAGAAAACTTCGGACATATTTCACCCTAGTAGGTCTGGGAAAATTTGCAATAGCCTGTATTTTCGTTTCATTTGGACTGTAGCCCTCGCCATCCAAAATGTGTCCCTAGAATTTCATCTCCTTTCGAAAGAATTGACATTTTCGAAGGTTGACTTTGAAATTTGCCTCCCTTAAATCTTCGAACAACATTCGGCGATGTAGCAGATGTTCTTCTTTATCCTCAGATGCAATGAGAATATCGTCTATGTAGCGGATCTTTATTTCCTTGACTTCACGACTCAAATTCTGTTCCAGCGCTCTTATCAAAACAGATCCAGATGTATTAACTCCAAAAGGTAGACGTCGAAATACAAAGGTTTGTTGGTCAAACATAAAACATGTAAATTTTTTTGAGACTTGACTAAGCCTAATATGGTGGTAGGATGAAGTGAGATCAATATTTAAGAACCAAATCTTGCCTTGGAATTTTCTAAGTAATTCCCTAACAATAGGCGGTCTGTCATACTCACGTAACAATCTTGAATTCAAATTTCGCGCGTCTAGACATAAGCTTAGGCTGCCATCTAGTTTAGATACAACTGCCAAAGAGGTCGTAAATCTCTCAATGTCATTATTCATCTCCATATCCTGGATAATTATCTTCACCTTCTCTCTATGCTTCTCAGCTACAGTATATAACTTTGCATGGAACGGTGCGTCATCCGTGACTCGAATTTGGTATTCTAAATCCTTAATTTCTCCAGGTCTAATATCAAATATGTCCTTATATTCTTCAAGAATATTTCCCAACTCTGGAGAACTCTTAGATTTGCTAACTTCCTCTTCAGTAGATTCATGAAATATCAGAGACCATTGAGCATCTCCCTCGGTGTCTTACTCTTCATTTACCTCGAAGTTTATTTCTTCGGTATGCTGAAATCGTATTGTCCCATTGCTCATGTCAATGGCAGCTTGATATTTCTGTATTAAATCTGCTCCCAGGATCATATCAAATGCAATATCCTTCAACACAACAAACACATGTCGAAAATCATGTCCTCCAATCGTAACACATAAATATAACTGAGTTTTGCTTAGGGATGTCTTGTTTGGAATTATTCCTTGAATCTTAATTCCGGACACAGGAATTTCTTCTAGCTTCTCAGTGAGTTTCCAAAGAACATAAAATTTCTCACTTATAAGACATAGCATTGCACCTGTATCAGGCTTGCCGAATACTTCGCATGATATAATTGGCAATTTAATCCTCGTTCCCATTTCTTTACGTTCATGATTATATTGAGTCAGGTCATCATCCTCTGCTTGCCACTTAATGATTCTGGAAGTGAAAGTTTTAATTATCCTATCTGCTATTGGATATTTGACGTTTTTTTTCGTTGCTCTTGGATTGCTGCAACCCTGATGTACAAGGTTCACTCTGTTTCAGCTGCTCCATGAACTGTTTATTCTCTTGGTGTCTCTCCTTCAAGTTTTTCCTCGTTTCCTGTTTGAACTCTTCATTGGTTTTTCGTGGATTTTCGATTATTTGGTAGAAGCCATTATTTCTTCCAAAGTACCTTCTCTCTTGGTATCTTCCTTCATTTCCTCTTGGTCTTCCCCATCGAATTCTATAATTGTTCGTACCATCAGGTCTTGTATAGGGTTTATTCTCATATGACCTATTGTTGTTTTGGTTCCATCTTCTTCACTCTGGATCCTCCCTCGGAGTTTTATCTTCTCGATGATCTCGAGGTGTCTGAGAATATCTGTCAGCCATAACTGCAAGTACCGTGTTGTCATTCTTGCCACCCTTCTGATGGATGAATTGTGAGTTCGTGTGATCCAGCTTTTGTAGAACTTCAACAAATTGTTCCATGTTTTAAATGTCCGAAGCTATAAGTGTTCTTTGGACATCCGAAGGAAATTGTCTGATAGGGGCAGTAATTAATTCGTTATCTGGCATAGGTTGATCTAAATGTTGCAGTTTAGATAATTGCCCTGCAAAATATGTCGAATGACATGTGGGTTGAGAAGTGGAGTATCTTTTGTAGTAAAGCTCCGCTCTCACCTGTTGTTGAGTTTCTGGTGACCAGAATTTCTTCAACAGTCCTTTAGCGAACTCCTCATAGTTGTTTAGAGGGGATCTAAAGGCTCTAAACCACGTAAGTGCGAGACAAACCAAAAATTTCCCTATTACTCTTATCTCCCTTTCTTTGAAAATCTTAGAATCCTTGAGGTAATCTCCCACTTCCCTCAGGAATTCTACTGGTGTGACATTCCCAGTTCCTGAGAATTTTGAAGGTTTATCTTCAACGTTATTGTAAAAGGTTATAGGAGTGGATTGCTTAAATGTTCTAACCTCTTCCTGTTTATGGGGATTATCTACTTCGCTTACTCCCTCAATATCCATTTCCTTACTAGTAATTGTAGGTTTGCTTTGAGTTTTGGCAACACTCATTGCTTCCTGCTGGTAATCCAAAAATTTATTACTAAGCTTCTTGATTGTTTCTTTGAGTTCAGCATTTTCTTCACCTACTAATTTCTTTAACTCTTCGGTACTATTTTTATTGTGTGATCAATAACCCTGTTTCTGATCTTTGACCTGATTTTTAATATCCTCGGTTGCTTTCTGGATCTCCTCAGATCTTTTCCTGATTTCCTCAGTGTCCCTCTTAATTCCTTCTGTCTCTTTAAAGTTCTCGTTCACATCTGTAGATATCTTGTTCATAATCTCTTCGTGATTCTTTAACGAACTTGTCATATCCACAATGTCTTTCTGAGCCGTCTGGATATCCTTGGTAATTACTTGAACATGTGACTTCAAAGTTTCTCTGATCTCTTTGATTCCGTCTTGCGTCTCCAGTTTAAGTGCATCTTTGACTTCACTGATTAATGTTGTCTTTATCTCAGTTGTCAACTCTTTGACTACACCTTCCTGTATTTCTCCAACAACAAGTTCCTGGAATTGCTCGGTCAAACATTAAATGACTTGATTCGACATCTTGCTATTCTCTTTGTGGACACGAATTTCCAAATTTACCATATCCTCTCCTACTTTTCTGAGACCTCGCTCTATTCTATCAGCTAATGATAGAGATTTTTGGTCACCATCGCGAAATTTATCATCCATGTTACTTGTGTTCAAAGCTAATGAAATTTCGAGTTCATGAGTTTTCTCAAATAGTTTAGATAGTTTACCTTCTAAAGATATTTTTAACACATCAGAAATTTCTTTCATTTTACTTTCTAACGAAATAGAATTTTCTTTCATTTTAGCTTTTAAGTTAACTGAATTTTCCTCTAATTTAGTTTCAAAAGAATCAGTTAATCTAATCTCCATAGAATCAGATTTTATTAAACTTATTTTCTAAAGAAGTTTTTAACGGATCAGAGTTTTCTTTTAATTTGTTTTCTAAAGAATTTTCAAGATTAACCTTTAACCTGTATTCTAATGAAGTGGAGTTTTCTTTTAATTTGGCCTCTAAAGAAACTGAATTCTCTTTAAATTTGAGTAGTCAGTTACTAACATGGCCACCTCCGTTTCTTAAAATTTTTCAGGAGAGGCAAAAAACTGTTTAATACACTTCCTACTTGCCTTCTAAGTTAATATTTTGAATTTAGATTCTCAGCATAATCAGAATCATATTTACATTAATATTTTCATATGATATTCCATATTTAAGCCGAAAATCACTGTTGAAATATGGAGTTGGCCATGTTGGTAAGTAAACAATGGAGTTGGCCATTTTTGTAACTTAACTCCAAGATAATGCACTGTTTTAACATAGTAAATTGGTCAGTAATGCTAACATTTATGACAGGTGTGTACAGTAAGAAAGTAAAACTGTCAGTTTTAATGATGAAAATGTCATTATTTTTTTAATGAGACAATATAAGAAAGTGGAACATTCATACATTATACGATAGTTTTCAGTTTTTGAAACTACACAATCACTTCAACAACATCAAAATCTTTCTCAGTATTCTGAATGACACATTCACAAAAATCAGCGTCTGCAGGTACTTCTGGCTTGGTGTCATTTTCGTCAATAATCTTTTGGAACCATTTCAGTTTCTCATTTTTGTTCCACTCCTCTCCATAGTGTTTCTGAAGCAAATTTCTGACATCTTGTATCCTCAATGGCTTTACTCTGATGCCAGGAATTAGTTCAGTTCTTTTGGCCGTTTACCTTTCTTCATAACTGACAACGATTGCGCAATCTCAAAGTTGTAGTTGAGTTCCCCACTGACAGTGACTGAGTTTGACTTCCTTGTAAGCACAAGCCTTTTAATTTGTGAAATTTTAAAGTGAAGTCCTCCAGGATCTTCCACACATGTTTTAGCTTCAGCTTTCTAATCAACATTATTCAAATGGGTTTTCAGGAGCTTTACCATTCCATGTTTCCTATACACTTCGTGGAAGTCTTCTAGTTGAACAAATGTCTCCACTTTTTTAAATCTCTTTCAATTGTTCCAAAAACTCTATCACTCGGCATGTAAGAATGGCCAGTGACAGAAAAGCAATTTCCATCTTCCGAATGTTTGGCAAAGTTTGAGATAATCCTGAAAGGCACATTGTCAACATTGTAGTGTTTTTATTTTGTCCCGGACAGCCATCCGCGACATGACGTACGGTGTGTACATTATTGAAAGCACCCAAATCTGCTTTACTCTGCAGTTCATTAAACACGACGGAAGCCACTTCATTAGATGACATTCTCATTTCGTTCTCCGCCCAAGTGTATATCGCAACAGGCTCTTTACTTAACGCCAGTTTCCCAGTAGAATGTCCAGAAACAACAGTCAAATTGTAGCTGTATAATTGTCGGGAATAGTATGCACTTTGATCAGGCAACTTTGGTATGGGTAAATTCTTCTGCATGTCGAATGATATGATGTACACGCCAGAGGTTTCCTGTTTTAGAAGTTTGAAAAATCCTTTAGCTTGCATTTTGTGCAACGTCAAATCAGTCTGTAGCTTCTTCAATATTGCTGCATCATTTTTATGCTTTATTTTCTCGGTTAGTTGTAGGCAAGTAGAACAAACGTCTGTGGATGGTGCTTTAAAACTGATATTAAAATTGGTAACAAAAATTTTCCGGAACAGTGATTGTTTAACTTTCAAATCGTCAGAGACTGCTGCTTGGTACTGTACCCGAAAATCCGGAAAGGATCCTGTTGGAATATCCATTGCTCCAGCTGGATTGCCTATTTCTAGCAGCACCGGCAAATACTACATTAGAAATCGCTTCCAACATGGCTTTTAGGGATTTACATACAGAAGTTACAAGAATATTGTGGATCAACAACAAATTACACGGGGCACTTACCTTTACTTACCTCCTCGGGGACTGGGAATTCAGCTTCACCTACAATTCATCCACAATACTCTTCTCCTTATATTTAAAATGAATCTCACTCCAACAACAACGGATAACAAACTGAATAAAATTTATTAACAATAGTGTAAATTAATCCAGTATAAACAAAATAACAAAAAATAATTTAACAATAGAAATTAAAATAAAAACACGCAATCATTCACACTTCCTTTCAACTCTACATCTTACTTCAATGCTGTGTATAACAATTATGAGCATAAAATCTTGGCTTGTTTTAGGCCTACATAGCGTAAAAATAAAACCGTTTAATGAAGGCTCTTACATTCGTGGCATTCCATACACCTGATTTCATTCACTAGCTTGCGTTTGTAGAAAGCACGTGCATTGGTCTGGTTTCATCAATGAAACCTCAGCACCACGCTACACTCGGAACTGTTTTACAATTTATATACAAGGCGGTGAGTGTCCACATGTTCATATTATGACATCGCTCTCCAACTCTAACGGTAAATCATTCTAGCTAGCCCACATTGAGACTGCTTGTGTGTGCGTTTAAAATAACACGTAAAATTAACATTTAGATCTTACAATAGTTCACATAACTACTCTGTTTCTTAAACCATCATCCTGAAAATTTTAATACACTCTTTCATTCGCACCCCGTAATTGTTCATGACCAATTCGGTTCCACATTTACTCTTAACATTGAACAATCACTCATACCAAAAACATCCGCCCATAAAACACACACTATTTCAAAACAATTGATTAATAAATCCCACTAGATTACTTGACTAATTAAATCATTTTCAAAGAGTTATTTACCTGTAATATGTTTATAATAATATAAATTATTTAGTGTTACTAACACGTTACTTTCGAGATTCTGACTTCTCGTTTACAATACAATTCTCAACTAATTATATACACTGGTTTTTCACATAACCCTTCTCTAACGTTCCGTAGTTTTGATATACTGTTTACACATCGTCTTATATAGGTTTCATTACAATGTCGGTATAATACAGTCGGCTAATTAAAGTTAACTGTACGTAATTACATAACTTCGGGTTTAATAAAATATAATAATAGTATTATAAACATGAGTAGACAATCTTTCTCAAGTTGTATTTCCGCTGAAACCCTCCTGCTAACACAGCTAAATCGTTACTTCACAAGAACTGGACTACTTGTATACAACGGCTCTTATCATGGTCCATGCCTTCTTATCAAAGAACAATAATACTTTGACTTCCATTAAAATGCCGAACTCCCTCGCATGAGCACTTAATAGCTCTACAAATCCTCACATAACAGTATATATGGCATAAACAATTATCAACTTCTATGTTAAACAATAACCAAAAAGGATTAATTGTTATTAACATATCTTCTGTAGGCACTTCCCTCAAATAATGGCATGACCCTCAGTATCATTACACATGACTACTGGACTACAATTATACATGCTTAAGTTCTTCAATCGAAACTTCCAATTGTAATGAACGATATTAGACAGTCGTGATTAACCTCCTAAAGTTTACTCCACAACAAGATAATTAACTGTTAACTCGTCTGTCGCAAATATATGTAATAAAAATAATACTCCTGTCTCACCTCACTTGTCAAGCTTTAAATTCGTTATCGTTGTAATATCATGTCCACAAATGACGTGATGTTACACAAATAGAATAAAACAACACACATGTTATTTATAGTGTCAGATAGAATTCAAACTTGACCGGGATAAACTAGCTTTGCATTCCTAGCCAAAGATTTGAATAATCTTCTATTAAAAGGTATTTCCTCTAGCATATTAAATGAACAATGCTCTTAGCTTAACAAATAATAAAAAGGTTTGTCAATGTCGTAATGTTTTTCCACTCTACACAAAGAATGTTCATCGGGATTAAGACTTCGGTCTTATCAAACGAATAGTATTTCCTAGATCGTCGACAGTTTATGTACAATATTGATATAACAATATCATTCGATGTTTCTTCTGTTCTTGAAGTTAGATGTTGTTACATTAAAGTGCTCAAATTAAATTAATTTAATTTGAAGCTATGACACAATGTCAGAATACTTGGTTTAAATGAAATTATTCAAATTCGAGAGTCGAAACGACTAGACTTCTATGAGGCAATATGATTCCTCAATCAAAATTTTTAATGTCAGTTACATAACTGATCCGTAGAATAAAATTGAAAAATAGATGAAAGGCAATCATCTCCTGAATAATCTTGAAGCATAAAAATCTCAACAAACATCTGAAGTGTAAAATACATGAAAACACTGAAATACATGAAATGTGAAAATATAGAAATATGGAATAAGGTCGTTGGCTCAGGATGTCACTAATCAAGCTCTATACTACAAATGAGATACACTGCTACGTTATTTGGACGAAAACTTGAAGATCTATGTAAGTATTCCCACAATACTTTAGATGTTTCCTCAGTACAAGACACTGAGATGGATCTGCATTCGAACCTCGGATCTGCGACCTTCAGAGATAGGAAACGTCCCTCTCTGGAATTCACCAACATTCGCCTGGGCTCGAACGACATCCTTCTGGCAAATTCTTCTGTGTTGCTGGGCTACCCCCTAGCATCTTGACAAATCTCTTCTGTAAATCTTCATTCTCCGTCGTCAATATGTATCAGCCTCATCATTGGAATAATTAATAGAAATATTCATATAAATGGTGAATACAATATTTCCATTGCTAATTGATGTTATATTAGTGTTCGTAGACTGACGAAAATGTACAAGATGGACCGTACACTACGTCTGTATTCAAGAACACGTCGTCTAACGAAGCTCCATCGTTGTATCTTAACTCCTGCTATCGAATATGTCTCTGGCGCATGACTATTTAGTTCATCATATCAACAATGTTACTTGTGTTGAATGAAAACACTTGAAGAATAATAATAGTCATTCTGTTAATGTTTATGTGTTGCGCCAATATTAAAATTTCTCCGCTACTGTTCACTTGAACTGCGTTCGTCAACTTTACGATGCAATTTAAAATGATATTCAGCTTTATTTCCAACACATTTGAAAATCTGACTTAACCGGCTTATATTGTCGAAACGGTAAGTTTTAAAACGCTCCACTTTTCGCAGAATGTAGTATACGACCTGTTCTTTATATATATTCGCTTAGTTAAATTCAGATCTCAATGATATGAGATATATAATCAATACAATGTTACTCGCAACTTCACATAGAATGGAAGTGCGGTGATCTCCTACGTTCCACCTAGCTATCCTCGCGTCTCCACAAGTCGACAGTCGTCGCACTCAGACTAAGCCTTGGGATCTCCGTTAACCCAGTATGAACACTTCCTCACTCTTCAGAGACTGCTGGAATAAGAACATCGATCCTTGGATCTCCCCCTCCAAGTCGAAATTTTGGCGGCCATATTAAACTCCCACCATAATTTTAGCGCGTAGATTACTAATGCTTATTACTGCGTAGATTAACCGATCTGCGGTCTTTAAAGTATCAGACATAATTTCTTTTAATATTCTCTTCATTACCAAATAAGAAAATCTTCTTCTAAGGGCCTAAATGCATAATTTCCATCATATTATGTAATTAAAGTTGATCCCGTCTTCAATAAGACCTCTTCTCATTGGCTCTGGGCTGGGATCCAATAGCATAATTTATAACAATATTTATAATATTAATTTCCAAACTCGCTGTTGCTATGCTAAATATAGCCTTCTAGAAGCGTCTTTTGTGCAATATATCACGTGATCGGGCTCTCCCACAGCCTCGAGCTTGTAACACTACACTTCTGTGTCTCACTTCCAGAAATTATATTTACTGGTTAAATTTTATCATGGGGACGGAGAATACTCTCATTTTGTCCCAAAATAATTCAATTTACGGGAGCAGTACATTCTCCACATTGTAGCTATGCTCAGATTAGAGTCCAAATAAATACGGTTACTTCTTGATCTGCAGTCACATCCTTCACATCCTTTAAACTGTTTAATAAAACATTTCACTGACAGAATTTTGCTACTGTAAACGGCAGTCTTTCTGTAACCTCCACGTGTTTCAACGGGTATAAGGCATCCTTATTTCTTAAAACGTTTGAAAACACCTTCAACCCGATGTTTTGTAATACCAAGTACACCTAAAAATGTTTTTCTGCAAACTTGGATTCTATTTCCAGCCATGTTTTCAATGGAATATACATAAGTGTAGTCTTTCTCACCCCGATCCCCACCATCTGGTCGGTGTCTAGCCGGAGAATTTGATGAACAGTACTTTAATATGAACGCATCTTGACTCTGCTTTGTCAATACAGCATAAAATGCTTTGTGGAATTGCTTCATGTCCATCATTCTCAGGATACTGCAGTTCTTTTTTCCTCTATGGCCACAGCTTGGAAATACTGGTAATTTCTTTGGTTCATACCCACACCAAAACAATGAAATTAAACATTAACACAAACTTGTGTTGCCACTAATCCAATACCGTAATAAAAGTTAGGTGGAGCATTGCTAATTTTTGAAGAAATAAAAATACTAACCTCACTCTTTTCTCTTTTGCACGTTTCCATTCTTCTGGTCTGGCGACTTTCTTCCTGCTTTTATCGGGCGGAGTCTTTTCTATAGTTTTCTCCATATCACAAAGTAACCTTTCGGTGTACGATTAAATCCCTTTACGCTACAATGCAATTATTAACAATTGATACAAAATTCTAGTACAGCAATCATTCATATCACACAATATCAACAACAACAGCCACTGTTTACTACCAGTTCCCACAAACGCCTGTGCCAGTCACGTGATTAAATCGAAACTTGTGATTGGTCGACGTGGAGTTGGTCGAGTTTGTTACCAATGTCTTAAGGAGTTGGACGTTTCTGTAACTTAGGTTCATTTTCTAATGCTAAATTAAAACTGTTATGGCCGTTTTGATACTAACTAATCTCATAATAAGGTGCCCCATATTCTTTACTATAAGAGTCAGCCATAAACCCGACTTAAAAAATTGGAGTTGGCCATGTTTGTAACTGGGCTACCTATTTATTTTCCATTGAGTTTTCAAGATTTACTTTTAAAGATGTGGTCAATTTTTTTTCTAGGGCATCTGAGTCTTCTCTTAATTTTTCCCTTAAAGTTTCAGAATTTTCTTTAACTTTAGCATCCATTTTATTAGTTTTCTGTATGATTTTTGCAATCTGCAGCTCAACACTTTTGGAGCACTCCTCCATACGAGTTAAGATCCTCAGGACCTCCTCCATAATTTTCACAATGTATTTTATAAGTTAGGGGTATAAATGTAGGCAGACACAAAGACTTAGAACTAGAACATAAATTATGCGTAGCTACTTTGAATTCTCAGAATAAAATGAGATATGCCCTAATGTCGACGTGATGGAAAAAATCTCTACTATTTAATTAAATTTAAACAACAATATCAAATAATATGCAAGTTCACAATATCCTCCACCTGGATTCTAATAAATTGTGTATTTCCAGACTATCGAATATATACTACAAAATTTACTTGACACCCCAATGGATAAGCCATTATAGAACAATCAAAACCATACTAACTATTAAAAATTTACTTGAGTTAAGTTTCCCACTAATTGGGTTTCCTATGAATTTATTTATACATACCAGACATCTTCCAATTCCCAAAATACATATATTTGAAAAATCACAACTAAATCGGCAAACAATCGACCGAATCGACTCTAAATCGGGCCCCACTTTCGAAGCCATTTCTCTCTTCTATCTTATTTTATGTGCCCATTTAGACCGAAGTCCGGTCGACCACATATGCATTTTCACCAAAAAAAAACAGTCTGCACGAGAATCTAAACATCCTAGGGCGCCATAAGGGTTAAAGTGACTACAATAACACAAAAATTTGCTTTATTGTTTTTCGACTCGATGCAACAATAAGGATACAAGGAGATTTTCTGAAAATCCGTAAAATTATCTCATTTTATTCAAATGTTTTAAAAAATTGACTGAAGGAATGCCAAAGATAGCGTTATGGATGCATGACGGAACATACATTTATACACACAAATTTACAGATTCACCAACACATGAACACTAGGCATTTGAAACGAAAGTCAGATTGTTAGTCCTGTTGGCTTCGTTCAAATGAATTATTTACAATCGTAGGGTTTGTCAGTGCAAATTTAATTATCCAGCCTGATTCCTATCTTTTAAGTATTCACACGTTGAAATGAAATATTATCACTCGATGAAAAAAAACACTGTTTATGTTTTACAAAATAGTAGCGGAAAATTAACTAACACTTTTTCCAAGAATCAGTATCTCAAAATTGGTTCAAATATTAAGTCATAACAATGAATATAACACAATATTAATTACATGGACATTCGAGCATGGATTCGAAGAACTTCGATAAACAGAAAAATATTTATTGTACCATCTGTTCTCGATCCAATATTTATTCTGAGCTCTTGACCCAATTAGCAATATTATAGTCAAAATTTATTATTAACAAAACATCAATTCTATTTAACTATAGATTTAACCATTCAATTATCTAAATATCACTCGGAAATATTATTTAGAAAATTTATCACAAAACAATATCAGTTGCTATTATCAAAATTACAATTCTTTGACAGAATGTCAAAATGTTAATCATTATATTAGTTTACATAATGTTTATATTTTTAACGGGATAACAAATATCCTCTAAATTGTAGTGGTGGTTTAAGAAATAACAGAAATAGCATCTAGACACCGATAAAGCGTTCTCATAATGAAAGGTAAATGTTAATAACAAAACCCGGTTCAACAATTATTAGGGGATATTTATAGAACACGTGTGTAAAATGTGAATTGACTATGATGGTTCCATAAAATAACCCTTGGTTATAAATTCGACGAAAGTGTGGCTGGCAACATTATTTCAACTCCACAATATATTCTAAAGTCATCCAACCTAAAATATGGATGATGCTCCATTATAACAACCTCATTCCTGCGACTAAAAATGCACAATCAGAATGGCATATTTAACTATTTCCACACACACACAAATTCCTTCCCAAATTATACATAATAATCAAGCCTTTGCTTGTTAATCAAACTGGAAAATTTATAAGCTAGTAAGCTCCTCAATGAGTTTAAAGTAATTTTATCATCAGTTTAAACATTAATAATTCCACACCGTGTCTATTTCTGGCCAAACGTTCTATCACAAGACGTTGCTCATAAGGATCTTATATTTATACAAACTCTAGTAAAACCCAATTTTATACATTCTATTTGCTTCCCGTATCATTACTTTCCGTGTCTTCTCAAAGATTAAACTACATAATGCAAACGTATAATGTTCCCATAGAATTATTCTGTTAGTTGAATGTGGGCTTGCGTTAACCACTGGCCTTTGGAAAAACAAGTCTCCGATATAGCAAACTGTTTTAAATATCAACTTTATAAATCACACTACATGATATGATTATTAGAAAATATAGATCATAATTATTATTATCTCAGAAAAATATTGAAAATAATAATTATTATTAAATCAGCATTATTATTATTATTTCCAGAAATGGAATTAACGTTGCTAAACTGTTCGGGAAATATCATCCTCGACTTCTTAAATATGGATAAAAATCCATTCCTCAACTTAAATTTATTATTAAATTTACAGTTACGACGGCTGATGACCGCGATTAGAAAAAAAATCAAATATCAAATAAAAGCTCGTTTTGCTCGTCCATTAATTCAAATCATTGACTTCTCATGTCTGAGTGTAAGAATTGCTCAGATCAATGCTTCCCATGCCTCGATTAAATATTTGCAGCAGCAAAATATCGAAAAAAAATGTGTTGGCAAGACTGTAGAAAAATGAGAATTCCAGCTAACTAGGCATAAAAATAATGCAAAATGTAGCTTACATTCTTGTAGAACTTGGTGTAGATAATCTGGTCTGAACCAGACTATTCCAGTCTTCTCTCCCCATTTGGACACGTACTTAAATTCTCGTATCGGTCTCCATTATATACCCGCAAGGTGTCTAACCAGACATAGCGGTATTCATACTCCTTTCCTGATAATCTTGATGAAAACTGTTTGTAATATGTGCTGCTTCAACAGCTGAAGTAATATTCTTGACAGGGGTCAGATCGAAATGATCCATGATGCAAAATACCAGAAGTAACGTGACCCAACTGTGATGCATTCAGTACTATCAATACTCTTACAATCTTATTCAGCACCGGTACAAGTTCTGATGTTCAAGTCCCTGGGCAGAGTTTCTCACTCTCCAGACAATGCTAGGCATGTTGGTTTCCCTATGTCGGCTAAATGAACTGAACCGTGCAAGAATGGTATGTGAAAAGTACTGACTTATCTTGGTTGGTCAAATAGTTACCGAGACAAAAGATTGTTCTGGTCATTGGATAAAAATAATCCCGTTTAATTATTAGTGGACAGTGGAAAGAAAAATATAGACAAAGTCTATCATATGTCTGTGTAGCAGTAATAATTACCAATGTTCTGCCACAAAGTTTATCACCCCCAGTGGTAACTGATGAAGAATTCGAAGTTCACTAAAATGTCAAACACTTTTCGAAGTCCAGTAACCATGTACTGTCGTAGAAATTCACTAAGTCATAGCAACCGTGTGCTAGATAAACGTAGAGTATTGCAACCATGTGCACGAAGATATTTTCAAAGTATAACGATGTCCTTAGCGGCATAGCGCTTACGAAGTAGTAACGTGATGTTTCAGCCACTAGGCACTGTATCGAAGTAACATATTGAGCTATGGCTCCCAGCCATTTTATACTCTGCGGGCGGACTCCTTGACGTCACTGCTTGAGATCTGCTCAAAATAAAACATCTCATATCTCAGACTTCGCTCGATCAATTTCCTTGAAATATAGCACGTTCTTCTTCCCTTGTCCGTGCCAGTATTTTGGTGTTAGTCCCATGTTCCTATTCAATCGGAAAATATTTTATACAAATATAGCCTCGACTTTGATAAACTTGCTACGTCACTTAGCGATCTGTTGGCTGCATAAAGCTTCGAAATACTTCTAAGAACAATGGGACCGCGCTATTCAAAACCTCAGCTCTAGACTTAGCATCTGGGCTTGTGCTCTCAAATCTGGGAAACTGGATTTGGGCACAGTATATCCACTGCTTTTGAAATAATGAGTAAGGTCATTTGATAGGTGGAACGCAATAGGCGGATGAAAGTGTAAATTCTATGGGATGAAATGTCAATGTCCAAGCAACACTTCTCTGTTGTAAACCCATAATTCAATACTTAAATGATATGCTATATATAAACTCGTACAAATATATGTGTAGTATATTTAAATAAGATGTAATGGAATAGCAAGTAAAAATGAAACAGGAAAAGAATCACTGCTAAGGTCGGATTCAATCCGCCTAAAATTGATAACATCATCAAATGCCAAGCATGCTATACCCTAGACCACCAATAGTAATCCTATACAACGGACCTTCATAGCGTACCGTATATAAGCTGCAGCTACAGTATGTAATGTCGCCGAGCATTTCCCTTTGATAATCGTACATAATATGTCTCTAATAGCTGTGCTGCCAATACAATCATACATTCGAAGGTTCTTTATGATTGTTCGCTGCAATAAGGAGATAGCCAGCCATTCCAAAACTGCAGCGCCGGTCACCGCCTGGCGGATGAAAAAGGAACTATCATTATTTATGTCAATTTTATTTATACTTGGAGTCATGACATGTTGAATTAATAGATTTTGGGATCGCCCTGTGTCCTGACGCTTCTATGAAATGCCCATTTACGTCATTCCTTTATACGTGTAGGCTATAAGATAGATTCCTTAACATATTTTACCTTTAGTAAAATAATATACACGAGATATTGTTATTATTATGACTCGGACTAAACAGCCAAGACTCTTCGTGTGCTGTAGAGCCATGGGGTTTGATTGGTTTGCCTAACAAAAGGATGTTGCCTGAAATGTTATGACTAGTATGCCTTGAAACAATACTTCCAAAGTCCATGCATATGAAGTAGCTACACTTAGATCGTATATTCATAGGTAGCAACAGTAGAGATATGTGTGCGAGAAAATGTAGCCTACGTCATAATGAGGGTTGGAAGAAATTAATAAAGCTTAGAGTTGGTTGACTTCGAGATGGGACAATTGGTTTTTGAAGTATGACGAGATAGTCTCAAGTGCTTGTAGGAGCAAATGAAGATATCAAACGATTTCTAGATTATACTTGAGCCATGAGATTACAATCTCGAATTTATCATTTAAGCACAAAACATGTATATGCTTATTTGGGATAGAAGTTGTTACATATGATCTTTCAATAGGCTCTGTCTCGGTGCGAGCTCAATTAACTTTGAGAAGGAGCAATACTGTTCTGAAGCTTTCTTTCAGACACTGACCTGCAATCAATATTCAGAAAATTTCCAATAGACAAACATGGAATTTATTATGTATATACTAACTTATGGTTGGGCGGCTTATGGCTGATGTCAATTTTGTAACATCCGTACATTAATGCCTCAATACGGGTGTTATACCCATCAAGGCTTTGGGTAATGATTGTAGATGCATTCCTTCAGTATACCGTGCTAAGTGAATTCCTAAACCTAAATTGCTCTTACTCCAGTACACCAGCATCTGCCCTAGTGTTACATGTATGGATGAAATGTTCTGCTTCAATTTATTACCTAATCATAAATGAAATGATTGTATATACAGTACTTATTTATTCATTTGTTGTACACTATTAGAATAGTTTGCAATTGGTTTCTTTTCTAGGAAGACTGTAGGGCTGGCACATCAAACACGCGACCCCCACACGCCCAGTTTTGAACGAATGCAGGCTAAGCTGGAGCTGTGAGCTTAATATGTATAAACTCAAAAATAAATGTTATTGGGACTAACTTCTCTCAAACTCCCTTCATCTTCATTTTGTATCTCCTGCATACAATACAATTTTGTATATCCACTATTAACAATAAAATAAATTCAAAACCTCTAGTATATACTCATATCATTTTGCTATGCGACCGTTGGAGCTAAATTCATTAGTTGAATATTGTTTAGTTTGATATACCTGTATTCTACGGGATAACACAGTTATACGGCATGAAAAGTAAACATGGCTTTACATTATCTAGCGATGACATAAAGTCAGAATATCCAAATAACAAAACAAACCCCGTGGCATCACAACCCATATAGAGCCTTGGCCTACCAAGCTCTACTGCCAAGCGATTTGGCCTACAGATTGGGGGATGACGCGTGGGAAAGCGCATCAAGCCCTCTTGGTCGTTAATGCTCGTTTTCCTGGCCGGGACGCTGCCTCACTGTCAGCCTGCTAGTCAATTGTTTTCACTAGGCAAGGTGTACCCCGTTTTAGTCCTCCCGTCAGCTTCTTAAATCCATGACGGATTCAGGAATTGATCCCGAGGTCACCTCCCTAACACCACGGGGCCAGAATATACAATATCATCATCATTAAATTAACTGAGAGGCCAGTGCAGACACATACAAATATCAAACATGTTTGGAGCTGAGTCGAGACAAGAGGCGCAGTTCTCTTGTGCATAGATACATAACGTTGCTATTGAGCGGTTGTTAGAATAGATTGGATGCTCAGTGTTCAGATGTATAGAGTTTTATTAACTATTATCACGACATTTTAAACCTCCGCCACCCGAATTACAACATTTGGTGAATTATTTTACCTTATCTCTCTTGCTAGGCCTGCCGAATTCAGTATATTCACAGTGCTCAAATGCCTCGGACTCTTTACGTCGTCTATAGGTTCCCTAATTTTCAGACTCTCCTGGGATTGTTCGATTCCTTTTTACCTGTTCCTTTTTATTGTTCTCGACTAGGCTTAAATCTTCTGTAAATTAAATGATTGAGATATGTATCAGACATTAATGATATTCTCAAATATTTCGCAATTTCTCACACACCCAATGCAAGGGGAAAACGACGCAATTTATCTAGGCGTAAATATCATAACTTCAGGGAAAGCCAGCATAGAACCATATTTGTTGAAAACTTACCGTAGCCCAATTTTGGGTTGCAAGCTGGAGAAATGCCAAAAGATTTGCTGTAGGGGTTAATGTTCGGCTTCAAATGACGATATATTTTTATGTTTATTAATTTACGAGAGAAAATCGCGAACGTGAATCCCACAATCACGCTGAAATTTGGATACATATTGGTCAGGTTGCGAGAAATGCATTCTGGTGATATTTAATTCCCATATTCACTAGGCTTCACCATAGGGAGAATGAAGTTTTCTCATTTGAATACTCACTCGAGATTTTGTGCATCCAAGGTGGGTGGCTGTGTAGAGTTCGTATATCCTCTCACACTAATTGTACTAATTTACGCACAGAGGTGAGAGGGCCTTTGGCACGGGCGGGGAGTGCTTGTTGCAATGTGATTGGCTGGATAGGATATCAGAAATTGGCGCGAGCTCCCTCGCGGGCTGCACTTAATCTCACGTGCTCATGTAATTCCACAGAACATTCCCTCTGTAGGGATCGCTGTAATGAATCTCCGTGCAAAATACCAACACAGATATTTTTATTGCGATGACCATCATTTCTGATAGTTTCATTAAGAATATTTTATAGGAAAAAATAACCGAATACAATGTATTTACATATATTTCAATTTAGGTAAAACAATATACCGTTTTTTTTTCGTATTAAAATGTGATGACTTAATAATTTTTCTGAACATTCTGTGAGTGATCTTGCCTGCTTTATCAAAGGGCTCCATCACAAGTAAAAAAAAAGTTCAATAAAGAACATATAGTCTACTATTCATTTGATCTATGGGAATAGTTATAACTATTTGCCATTATAAAGAAGTATAATTAAATGTTCGTATGAAGAACGTTAAGAGTTGTGCCCTATATTAAACTCCCTGTTTACCAAGTTTCGTTGTAATTCCACTTTAACATCCAGAAGAATGAATAATTGGAACATTAGAAAAGAACGCCCATCCACCATCATGAATGTATGGAATTGTTTATTTTGCTGCTTCAGCAGAAAATGCCCCTTATGTGCGACTGCAAATTTGCAGCGTTTCGTGATTGTACCTGTAACAGTAATAAATAGTGGATTGACGTTATTGATGACTCATATATTCAAGATGGTGGCTGTGTTCTACATGCAGTGTGATAGTTTTATGAATGATAGAAGCGAGCCATCATATCTGATTCTCTCCATCACAAAGGTTCCCCTTAATTGCGCTATTGGAACCACAGTTATTGATTTTGAAGTTTTGATATTATGCTCTGCCACCATCTCGAATATATGGTGAGGCGTTCATTTGCCTTTCGCATTTACAGCCCATATACAGTTCTACAATATGCTAAATTGAAATATTGCATCACCTAAATATTTTAGAGTTATCCTATTTCTTTGTATGTTATACAGTATAATTATCAAATTGGCCGCTGCTCGCTGTATTCAGTGTGATATTCATATGAATAATGGTACCAATGTCTATTGTATGGCACTCCTCTCTCACCAAATTTCGCCTTTATTGTGCTACTATATCGTGAGTTAAATACAGTATATGCATGTCTTAAGAATAAGCCCAGCCCTCATCGTGAACGTATCAGTCGCTGTTCTTTCGACCTTGTCATAGGGAGCCACTTACAATACTCTACATTACTGGAAATTTTCATTGATTTATCATAAAAGCACATTGAGGTATTCATTACCTTATTCTACATTTTAAAGAAGGCTGCAGCGCCTTGTATTCTGGGCTTATTTGACCAAGATGCCTTCTCTCTTACTAAGTTTCGCCTTAATTGCGCAATTATATTCTGACTGATTCGCTAAAAGGTTTCAATATAACACCCAGCCACCATCATGTAAATTTAAAGTAGCTGTTATTTTGCATTGGGTATACGATACAACAGAGGATTCTACCTTAACATTAATTTTCGTTATTGTAGTTCTAAAACATTTTTTAATATTATGAAATTATAGCTACGCGCTATATAACGTGTTAGGACTTATCACCAATGCTAGTGTTGCCTCTCATATGATACTCCTACCAATTTTTGGCGTAATTGTTATATAACATCCTGAGATACTGATTTGTTTATTTGAATTGTACGCCTAGCCGCCATCTTGATTCCATGGGGGCACTGTTTTTTGCTTTGGGCATACGAAGGAACTAATAAGGTTATATCTTGTTACTAAACTTCGTTATTATACTCGTAGCTCCAGGATATCGAATTTCATTAATGTATTTGAAAATTTCAAGATAACGGCTGAGCGCTATTTTCAGTGTGATTGTCTTCTGACGAACGCAAGTGAGAGCTCTTATGATACTGTTCATATTGAAAAGATCCGTCTTAAATACCTTTTCATTCTGAGTTGTCGATATTAATGTTCAAACAGTTCGCGCAACCACCATCGTGAATGTATAAACAATCTTCTCGATTGGCTTGGCTATACAAGGCCACATATACGTTAAACATATATATATATATATATACATACATATATGTTAAACAGATTGCCTCGGATGTAGGGTGCGGTAGCTATGTAGAGATGAAACGATTTGCTCAGGACAGGGAGGCATTGAGATTTGCATCAAACCAGTCAAAGGACTGAAGACTCAAGCCAAAAAGACTGTTGCTCTTATGGTTTGTGAGTTATTTATTTTAATATTTTATTATTTAAAGTTCGTGACAGCGCGTAATATTCACCCTCATTTAGTCTTAACGTTGTTAACAGGATGTCTGTACATAAAAATATCCAAAAATCAGCATTTACTGAATTTACAAATGGATAAAATCCTTCACTTCTCTTTACTGTGCGTGAGTGAATGCGATAGACAGCAGAAAAACATGAGTGTTATTATATCAGAGATTCGCTTCCGTATGAACAGTCAGCAAGTCACGAATCCCTGAATGCGAAACGAAATATGGCTCAAGAGGAATACAATAACACTAAATGGCTGTACAAGAATAATAAAACACTGACGTACCCTACCCTAACAAAAATTATATGAATATCAGTAGGGGAGTAGTAAGAGTTCTAACTCACCCGGCGTTGCTCGGGTGGCGTTCATATTAAATAATTAATATCTGGTGAACCCATTGTCGGATGTTGACAAATGAGGTGTCGTTGGACTCGAGCTTACGTCCTCTTTCCTATGGACCCTGTATTATATATTTTAAAAATTTTTGAAATTTTTTTGTTCTTGAAAGTAGGCGATTCTTATAAAACCAAACACTCTAAAAAGTGTTCTATGGGCTTAAGAGAATTGTCTCTATGTCCTTTATATTCTATAATAAAAAAATTTGAAAAAAGTTCAATTTTGAATTTTTTATATTTTGGAAATTAAAGAGTTTACAATAAATTCTGTTTGACATAAATGAATGGTCCTGACCCCTTCTACCACTAAAATAAATGTCAAGCCTCTAGGACTAAAATTGTAGTAGTGTCATGATGGGGAAGCTCCTTAACTTAGGAAGTTGTGAGCCCCTGGCGACCTTGGGAAGGAAGGAGTATTGCTAGGAGGGAGTGTTTGGATTCGCGTTTTTCGTCTCGTTGTGCTCTTTACGGGAATGTAGGTGTTGAAAAGGTGAAATGTTGGGAACATGTTTTTTTTTTGGGGGGGGGGGGGTAATAAAGTGATTTTAGACTTTTTGTTATATCTCGCGAACCAATCATGCCAGAGGCGTGTACGAGGGGTCCAAGGACTCGGGGTGACGTCATCTTTGCTATGGACCCTGTATTATATTTTTAGAAATGTTTTGAAAATTTTTGTTTTTGAAAGTAGGCGATAGTTTGAAAACCAAACCTGATAGAATGGTGTGCCATAGTTGAAACGAATGGTTTCTATGACCTTCATTTTTTTATAATGAAACTTTTTATTTATTGAGATTTTTGAAAACACTCAAGATTTGAATTTCTACTATTTTGGAAACTAGGAATTGTACAAATAAGTTTGTATGATATAATTGAAAGGTCCCTACCCCTTTTAGCCCGATATCAAATTTAGAGTCTCTCTAGGGCAAAAAACTATGTTAACTATGTTAAAACTTTTTTAAAAAATAAAGAGTGTTTGTAGACAGAGAGAGAGACTGTAGCGCTGGGCGTATGTTACAACGAGGCTATGACTGCCATGGTGGATACAGGAAATGGCTATTTCGACGGGGCGATGTATGGCAAAACGAGGGGTCGCTTTTCGATATTTTCCTATGACAGATGATTGAAGGCGAATATTCCAAAAACAATCCTCATGGCGATTTCGGTGATCGTGCCCGGAAGAAATTAATTGCTATTTTGACGGGATGGCGGGCCAGCTTATGACAGTTGGTTTTGTGAAATTAGCTATGACGGATGAAGGCGAATTTTTGAAAATGTGTGCTAGGATATTTTTTTTACCCTCAAGGGGATCTTAAAGGTTTTAGTAAACGGTATGAGCGAGACCGCTCTCTGACACAGCAGACAGTTGTAGGATATGACCAAGTGATTCTTGGACGTGGTGAAAGTATGTGGTTAACATGGTCATGTATTGAGGATGGCCGCTTATAGTTTTAAAAACAAAGATTGTTGTAGATCTCTTTTCCACGGCGAACAATTGGTATAAAAACGTAATTATCACAATTATAATCATAAGCAGCATAATTATTATCTTCAACATTATCCTCAACATCTCTAAAACCAATTAAATATTCCTGTTCCTCTTCCTGTTCCTCTTCCTCTTCCTCTACAGTGTCCTCATGTAGAGTCTGCGTGGCTCTTGATAATGTTAAGGGTTTTTTGAACATTGAATTATTTTCAGTAGTAGTATTGTTTTGTAGCACTTGCTTTTTAGCATTTTTATGATTTTCTGTTGACAGCAATAATTTTTCATGTAGTACAGTGCATTGGTGATCACTGACACTTATAACCTCACTATTTTTACTTTTTAGCTCACTGGGACATTGTTTTGAACGTTGTTTTGAACAACGCCAAATAACAGTTCCATTTTATTGGTTCGTTTCACAATATATGAATATCCTTTATAGAATGCATGAGGCTTACCATACCTAGTCACTGATACTTCCATATCAACTGTCAAGCAGAGTGCTCTAGTAAAGACAACTTGGTAATAAGAACAATAGTTTAATGTGCGAGCATATATGTATGCAAATGTGGGAGCAAAAAAAGTGGGAGCAAAAAGTGCAAGCAAAAGTGGGAGAAAATATGAGAGCAAAGAAAAAGTAGGAGCAAGTTGGGAGCAAAAAGTGGGAGCAAATGTGAAAGCAAAAGTGGGAGCAAATATGAGAGCAAAAAAAAAAAAGTAGGAGCAAGTATGGGAGCAAAAAGTGGGAGCAAATGTGAAAGCAAAAGTGGGAGGCTGGACATGACTTTTTATTACACAAAAACATTTTCCTTTTTGTCAGCCTCCCACCACCATTCATCTGTGACGTCATAGCCAGTCTCAAAGCAAGTCTAAACTTGTAAAACATGTCATGTGACAAGGTTAGGTTAAGTGAGCTGAGGTTAACTTAGGTTAGCTAGCTCTATCTCACTCCTAGCCAATCAATAACCTTAAAAGCACTCTCGAGTTCTTGGAATCTGTTCATGTAAGTAATATTCTTGACAGTACTTAGGAAATTACACCTTGAAAAATATCAATCCCCTAGATTTTTTTAAACTGTTATTATTATTATTATTATTATGATTAGCCAAGTCACTTTACTAAAATTTAATTTATGTGTATTAGTTGATATAAAAGTCTCAACAACCAGCCATGCTTGCTCAAACTTTTTGCATTCACTTTTGCTCCCACTATTGCTCTCACATTAATGCCAACTCTTATAGCTATGAGCAGCAGCAAAGTGTAAACGGAATAATATGTCTGATAATGTTGAAAACAAAAGTCCTGAGGTCTTGGGATTGATTTCCCACTGTTCATGTAATTATTATTGTTGACGGTACTTTGGAAATTCCACCTTAAAAAATGAATCCACTTGAATATCATTTAACTGTTATTATTATTATTATTATTATTATTATTATTATTATTATTATTGTTATTACCCCAGTCTCTTTACTAAAATTTAATTATTGTGTATTAGTTGATTTGAAGGTCTCAACAACCAGCCATGGTTGCTCCTACTTTTTGCTCTCATATTTGTTCCCACGTTTTGCTTTCACATTTGCTCTCACATTGCTCACACTTTTTTTCTCTCACTTTTACTCCCATATTAATGCCAACTCTTATAACTATAAGCAGCAGCAAAATATAAATGGAATAATATTTCTGATAATGTTCAAAACAAAAGTCCTGAGGTCTTGGGTTTGAATTCTCAACTATGGTTGTCAGCCAATGAGTTACACTGCAGAAAACTTTTATTTTTGTCTTGTGTTGCATGATAATTTGTCCATCTAGCGGTGTAGTGGCTAGTATACTTGGAAGTTATCCCAGAGGTTTTGGGTTCCAATTCGACTATGCCCAGAATTTAATTCTTGATCTGAGAGTTGGAAGGTTAGGTTAGGAGAAGTTAGGTTAGGTGAAGTTAGGCCAAGTTAGGTGAGGTGAAGTTGGGTTAGGTTAGGTGAAGTAAGGTTAGGTTGGATAAAGTTAGGTTAGGAGAAGTTAGGTAAGGTTAGGTTAGGTTTGGTGAGAGTGTTTTAGTAAAACACCACATTTGCCCCCACTTTTTACTCACACATTTTGCTCCCACTTTGTGCAAAAACTTTGCTCCCTCTTTTTGCTCTCACTTTTTGCTCCCACTTTTGCTTTCACATTTGCTCCCACTTTCTGCTCTCATATTTGCTCACACTTGTTTGCTCCCACTTTTGTTTACACTTTTTGCTCCCACATTTTTGCTCCCACATTTTGCTCCCTCTTTTTTGCTCCCACTTTTTGCTCCCACTTTTGCTCCCACTTTGTTCTCCCACTTTTTGCTCCCATATTTGCTCCCACTTTTTTCTTCTCATATTTGCTCCCACTTTTGCTTACACTTTTTGCTCCCACTCTTTTTTTCTCACTTTTTGCTCCCACTTTTGCTTTCACATTTGCTCCCACTTTTTTATCTCACTTTTTGCTCCCACTTTGCTTTCACATTTGCTCCCACTTTTTGCTCCCATACTTGCTCCTACTTTTTTTGCTCTCATATTTGCTCCCACTTTTGCTTTCACATTTGCTCCCACTTTTTGCTCCCATACTTGCTCCTACTTTTCTTTGCTCTCATATTTTCTCCGCTTTTGCTTACACTTTTTGCTCCCACTTTTTGCTCCCACTTTTTGCTCCCACTTTTTTTCTCCCACATTTGCATACATATATGCTCGCACATTAAACTATTGTTCTTATTACCATGTTGTCTTTACTAGAGCTTAGTCTGTGCTTGAAAGTTGATAAGGAAGTATCAGTGACTAGGTATGGTAAGCCTCATGCATTCAAGAGTTTAGTGCTTTTCAGTCGGTCAACACGAATGTACCCAAATGAGACGGGTTATGCCCTAATCCTGAAATAAATTACATGAGATTAATAAAACACTAGGATGACCGGTTTCGATCGTCAAGCGATCATCATCAGATCCATTACACTTAGGCTACAAAATCTATGTTTGAAATACAGGTGAAAATATTTACAATATGTACAATTATTTAGTTGCAGTATTGGTACTGCAACTGTCAGTGCATGCTAAATGCAGTATATATGTTAGGTGAAATGCTAAATGGTGATAGCTATCCGGAGATTGTACTTTAGAGAGATTATATGGTTGTAAACTATGGTTAAACTATAAAAATTTTGGCTAACTACTTATCTGATTGTCTTCCGTATTACAGCTACTCGCAGTTTTCGTGCTCACTGGAACTCGCTGTGCGGTCGACAGCGGTGGTTATCTTAACGACTGGTTTTTCCCCTGCCTCCTCCCCCCTGTCCCTACGTGCTGTGGGGAGTGATAGCGATGTGTTTATGTGAGGTGTTGCCAACCTAGATAAGATGTATGTTATTGAATGAGGTGGGTCCACAACTATTAAAGACCGTGGATTGGCCCTCGCCACGCGTGGAGCATAACCCATTCGAACTAAGCGTTGACGGTCTTATGAGGACGTCCCGGCACCTTTAATACTGCCGCGAATATGGGCCTTGGTTTATTGCAGAAGCAAAGTACATCGTACACGTGATCCAGATAACATTTACCTATTAAAAACCCCCTAATTTCCCCCCTTTTTTATCTAGCTTGGCTGTGTCGCTAAATTGTGTTTTGTTTCCGACAGGGTGTGTTCTTTAGTAGCGTGAAGAGGGGTGAGCTCTCCATGAACGTGTGTTCATTTAGATTGTTGGGATTGTTTCGTTTGGCTAGGTGTATCTCGATTGCTTCCTTTATGCCAAGAGCTCTGCCTTTCGATTCGTGATGGATTATTTTAAGGTCCGACTCTATGTTGGTAAAGCTGTGCCCTGCGTCACACATATGTTCGCACACGGCTGAATGTGTTCCGTATCTTATCGCATTCCTATGTTCATTATAACGTGTGTCTACTCGCCTTCCACTCTGCCCGATGTAATTAGCTTGACAATCGGTGTCTTTGCACGTTATAGAATATACCCCTGACCTTGAATACGGGTCACGTTTATTTAGATTACTATTTAGGAGGTGCCTAGCGGTTGTGTTTTTCGTCGTGAAAGCTATCTTTATGCCTTGTTTTTTGAATAGGTTAGTGATTTTATATGTATTTGCATTCACATAGTTGAAACGCGCAAATTTTTTCTCATTACTGTCCGGTTTGGGAATCGTTTTATCTTTATTTTTATGTTTGGCTATAATTTGATTTATTTTGCGTGGCGAGAAGTTGTCTTCCTTTGCTATTTGCATAATAGTTCTTATTTCCTTATTATAGTTGTCTTTTGACATGGGTATGTTTAAAGCTCTGTGCACCATTGAATTGAAACCCGCTAGTTTGTGCGTACTGGGGTGATTAGACTGATTGTCGATTGCATGCGAGGTTTGTGTTGCTTTCCGGAATATGGAATATGAAAGGTCGTTGTCTTTACGTTCAATAGGTATATCGAGATAATTTATTTTTCGGTCTATTTCGGATTCCTTAGTGAATTTGATAAAGTGGTGAAGGCTATTAATGGATTGGGGAATTGTTTCTTCGCTTGTTAGTTCAGTATCGTAGATGCAAATTACATCCTAGTGTTTTATTAATCTCATGTAATTTATTTCAGGATTAGGGCATAACCCATCTCTTTTGGGTACATTCGTGTTGACCGACTGAAAAGCACTAAACTCTTGTTTACTAAGGCAACACTGAAAATATGGCTTCAAACACCACAATCCTCATGCATTCTATAAAGGATATTCATAAATTGTGAAACGAACCAATAAAAATGGAACTGTTATTTGGCGTTGAACAAAACAACGTTCAAAACAATGTCGCACTGAGCTAAAAAGTAAAAATAGTGAGGTTTTAAGTGTCAGTGATCATCAATGTAGTGTACTACATGAAACATTATTGCTGTAAACAGAAAATCATAAAAATGCTAAAAAGCGAGTGCTACAAAACAATACTACTACTGAAAATAATTCAATGTTCAAAAAACCCTTAACATTATCAATAGCCACACAGACTCTACATGAGGACACTGTAGAGGAAGAGGAAGAGGTAGAAGAAGAGGAACAGGAACAGGAATATTTAACTGGTTTTAGTGATGTTGAGATTAATGTTGAGGATAATAATTATGCTGCTTATGATTATAATTGTGATAATGACGTTTTTATACCTATTGTTCGCCGTGGAAAAAGATCTACAACAAGCTTTGTTTTTGAAACTATAACTCACTATCGTAAAGGCAAAGACTTGTATTAGGTATGCATTTATTGTCATAATCATGTACCGCTTTGTAATGTTAAATATTGTAACTTTGTCGAAAATAAAACAGCATTGTAACATCATTTGCATTTAATTACAAGCTTTATATACAGTACATTTTTTTGGTTTCATCATAATATTTTTAAAGACAATACTAAAAACTAAAACATAATTATTCTATACACATATTTTTTCTTTCAGTCTATTGTCATCACTTATATTTTTCCATTATTATTTCACATTTGTTTTTTTATTTAATTAAAACGGACCATGCACCTATTGTTTTTAAAAACCTTCATAAATTGAGTGTACAGTTTGCACAGCATTGTTCACTTCATCAAAAACACTCTCCGTCATATCATTAAACCGTGTAGGCAGAATTGTCTCAAAATTTTCGCATACACAAAGTACACGATCACCATATGCTGTTTTCAATTTCCGAATCTTGATAATCCCAAATGGAATATGCGTTGGCAATTCGCTGAGCTTCTTTGTCTCTAAGCCCCATGCTTGTCCTTCAGCATTCAAAACATTCATTGTAGTAGTCTATAAATAAAACAAAAGCATATCTAATACACTCTAAAACAGCTTGTAATAATATCTTGCATATAGGTACTATGCACTATGCATTGCTAATAAATTATACTCTTTATGCAACAAAAGCCCTAGCTGTAGCAGATACTACTTTTCTGCATGTAGCACAAGTGTTAAGTTCTAATGCACACTTGACACATGCTATCATGTGTCCACAAGGCAAAAATACAACACCTAATTCATCTTGATAACAAATTTTACATAATTGTTGGTCACACTTTTGTATCTGTTCGTGAGACAAGTCTATTTTTTAGCCTCATTTATTTGCTCCGCGTGGTCTGACTCTAAAGGCACTTTTATGTCTTGTGCTGCAATCACGTTTTCTTTACGAATATTGCTCACAAATTCCTGACCTTTAAGCAACACCATGTATCTACAGTTAGGTAACCAACGAGCGTGTTGCACAAAAGGTTCATCAGTCATTTGCCAATCCTTTAAAGCAAATCCACAATAAAAAGATATTGTTCTATCCCCTTCACCAGTATAAAAAATCCAGCTTCACTTAGCTGTTTTGTAAGGTGCTTTAATATTAATGGCCAAACATTTTTATAAGATTCTAAACGTTTTTCAACAGAGCTGTACTCTGGGTGTGCTAGTGATTTAGTTTTGCAAACTCCCAATTTTTCAAAAGCACACGCCAATTCAACACTGTCTATGGCATATGGACCACATATATCGACACTACCGTTGTTGGCAGGTAATACATTATTATTATTATTATTATTTAATTGTGATTCAGCAACGTAAGTAGTAGCCAATGGCCTTGAGGTTCGGTAAAATGGATACACTGGTAGGTTACCCACTTGTTTTCCAAGCATGTAAGGACAACAAGGAGACCATCGCAAATGGTCTCGAAAAGGATCATCCCCTTCTTCCCAGTGTGAAAGTTCAATACGACAAAACACACAGCGCACCACATCTTCTCGGTTCAAGTAAGCAACCGGCTTTTGCGTTGACAAAAAGCCTACAGGCCAGGATTCAAATGTTAACCAACGATCATATTCTGATTTTAAATTTAACCCACGTGGTAAACCTACTTGCTCACTTGTTGTATTTGGTACTAACGCCATGTGTTATGATAAAACATTTTCTTATTGTAAGTTATTAACGTTGCACAGAGTACTTTAAAGTACAATGTATGGTTTCTTCACTGCCTGTTCACTATGTTAATGGCGCATGACCACACCTATAAAAAAACAAACAAAATAATCCATCACTCAATTCATCAATCAATACTTGTAAATAAAACGTTAACGTTATTTGGCATTAATATATCAAAACACCATTACAAAAATAAACTGTATGTCGACACTAACAGTAACCCATGTACTTATTTTCTTTTATTTTTTATAAAGCTGCAGACATTTACATCCCCCTTTAACCAATATATAAACAACAAAAAATGAATGTCATGTCGTTTTGTCCAAATTATCTTGTTCAAACCAATGGATATTCGTTGAGTTCATAGGGAACCGCCCACAAATTAAATTTAAATTTTTGTTTTTAGAAAATCCAATATGGCCTTGCACTTTTTCCAGTCAACAGTCAATATGGTCTTGCACCGTATGCCAATACATAGCCATTAATCAAGAAAGCAATCATAGTCCCAGTCATGTACAGGTAATGAATATTTTTATTGTCTAGGGGTTTTTCATTAGTGGTAAAATGAAATAGCATTTTTAAGTTAGACTTACCTGAGTTTTCAATAGTTCACTGCCTGGAAACAATGGTTGCACTCTACTGCGTCTCGGGTTTTCAGTCACTGCTACGGCGGTAAAGCCTTCCTTTCCAAGTTTCTAAAAATAAATAAATAAATAAATGAGTCGTGTAGTTTCAAAACCCCCTATCTCCAAGTTTCACGAAAATGGAGATAAATGCCGTTTGGATTTTTCTGTGGACATGTCTACCGCTGTATACTACTAGTACGCATCAAAACCCGCTCTAACCGTTCGAAATTCAATGTCAAAGTTGAGGGTTATTTTCATATTCCGCCATCTCCAATGCTTTGCGCTCGGACATAAGTAACATAACCCGCCATCTCCAACTGCCAATAGGAAGGCAATACGCGGCCCTGTGACAGGCAGGCAAGGAGCTCTTGGCGCGACTTTGAGAGGTAGCATTTGTGTTCACAGAGTGCCGTGTAGATGTATATTACTAATGGATTCATCTCATAAATGTATTGAGAAGTGTAGCCCTGGCAAGGGTAGGAAGAAGTTATGTAATGAGCAGCAGTGGAAATGCAATGAAGCAAAAATATCAAGGTATGTTTTCTTATAGTAACATTTAGTTATTACGTTCTCTTGTCAGCGTAATTGTAGTACTGTATCAGAAACTGCAGTTTAAAAAAAGCTTTAGAAAACATGCACTGTTGAATGAAGTCAGCGTGTGGTGTTGTGCCGGATCGGTTGTTCTCATCTCACATAGGTGACCGCAGTTCGAATCTCGGCCAGTGCACATTCGATTCCCTAAAGCCCGTACCATTGTTGGTGGCATTATGCAGCTTCTGATAATTATTACCTTCTATGGTCAAGTTGAGAAGGCAACATCCCTTTCTTTCCCGATGCAGGCCATTCATACAGGCCATTCATAAATAGCTGTGATTTAGTAAGCATACACAATCTCGTAAGTGACAAGGGTGTTTATTACGCAGGTACTCGCCGGCTGGACCTCCTGTCACACCAAAGTGCGGCCATAAATCCAAGGCTTATAAGTGCGGAGATATTTCTTTGTTGGATGTGAAGAAGTTTCACTCGGTATTCTACTCTACATCATCAAAACTGCAGCAGGATAGTTTCATTATCAAGCATGTTTCTTGTATACCAGTGGCGAGACGCAGGCCGGCTAATAATATCAGATCCGGAAAAGCGCACACATTCAAGTACACTATTCGGAAACGGGATGGTACGATGGTGCCAGTTTGCCGAGAAACATTTATGGGAGCTCTCCTATTGAAGAAGGACAGAATTCAAGGGGTAATAAAGCGTCATTTAGAATATGGGGGAATGCCTGTGGAGAGAAGAGGGGGAGACAGAAGACCCTATGCCAATAGATCAAAACGTGTGGCCATCTGTAAATTTATTGAATCGTTTCGTGCTAAAGAGCCGCACTACTGCCGTACCAAGTCAGCGGCACGAATATACCTGCCATGTGACCTAAATGTAAAAAAAAACTTTGGAGACAATACAATACCACTGTTGAAACTGAATTGCAAGCAAACCACTCCTTCAGAAAGATCTTCAATTGAAACTACAATATTGGCTTTGGAAGTCCAAAGACTCATGTTTGTTCAACTTGCTCACAACTAGACGAGGAACTGAAAAATTGCACATCAGAAAGTGCAAAAGTTGATTTGCAGACCAAGAAACGAGTCCACAAGTTAAAATACCGGCATTCTATGAATATTTAAGAGAGGAAGATGAGTCTATTCAGACTGTTTTCTTTGATTGACAGAAGAACATGCTATTGCCCAAGCTAAATGACCAAAGTGCTTACTTCAGCAGGCAAATAAATGTGTATAACTTCACCGTAGTTTTTGGAAGCTCTAAGACGTCGCTGACGCCCGAAAATGTGATGATCTATTCGTGGAATGAAGCTGAATTTCGCAGAGGTGCAAATGAAATTGCAAGTTGTTTGTTTCATGCTCTTAACAGTATCGATCTGTCAAAAAAGAAAACCCTGCGTCTATTTGCAGATGGATGCGATGGACAGAATAAGAACAATATTCTTGTATGGTTAGTAAATGGCTTCTATCTGCACCAGTGAATGTGAAAATATTGAAATTTACTTTCCTGTAGTTGGACATTCCTTTTTACTACCCGACAGGGTGTTCGCACGTATAGAGAAAGTTGTGAGAAAAAGAGAGGCTATCCTTAAGCCGGAGGTATACAATGAGACTTTCAGCGGACATGGTAAGCTCTTCCAGCCTGGTTGTGAAGTGTCAATATTTGACTGGAAGGTTCGAGATGTTTTCAACCCTGTCGGCTCGTGGCATTTTCAATTCAGTCCTGTGAAAAGAATTTTTCTAAAAAGGAGCAAAAACAACATATTGGTACAAGGAGAAGTTGCTTACCGTTGCACATTTGGCCTGCCAAAGGGTGTGTTAAAGAGAGGCAAAACCTTTTCCGGACTGTTCCACGGTTAATGGAAAAAGATAAGGTTCCTTTAAACAATGCAAAAGTGAAGGATGTCTGCAGATTGGTTGAGAAACATTACAGGGCTAAATGGAGGGAGCTTGCAGATCTCCAGTTTTATGTTTCACTGGAAACGCGTCGGGCTGAACATTGTCAGAGTATGACAGAAGAGCAGGAGGAAGAAGAATACTGTGAACCAAGCGATGACTCCTTATCCTTGTTATATTAGATTGGAACAATCATAATATATTTATTTTTCATCAGGCAAATACATTGCATATTCTCAACGAACATTTAAACATTTAATATTATTTCATGTTTGCAATTTGTTTTCCATCTCAGTGTGCTACATAGAAGTTCGTAAGTGAAGTAAAAGTAGTTTCTTTGAGCATTAGAGAGTACGAGTGTGTTTGCAATATCCATGTTTACTTCCAAACCCCGCCATGTCCACCTGTGACTTTCAAAACCCCCTATGTTCAAGACAAATATTGCCCTAGCACAAAAATGTAGAGATGAAACTGCATAAATATTGTATGTATTATTCAGTATGAGCTAATTTAAATAAACGTAAAGAAAATTTTAAAATAGAATGTAAAATGCAGTCATGGCAGTTTTTTGCCCTTCCTGAAAAATTGATTTACTTGGAGATAGGGGTGTTTGAAAATACACGACTCAAATAAAATAAACCGCTATAAATACCTAAATTCAGGTTAATAAATGCATTTCATAAAATAAAATAACATAATATCAAACAAAAAATGAAACAAGTTAGTTTAAAAAAATAATCTCACCTTCACTTTCACTGGCCTGTTGCTGTTTCCTTCTAGAGGGGTCAAAAGTGCTATGGTTTCTTGTATTTCAGATATGTAAAGTATACCGGTTATCTGCAAACAAATAAGGAAATAAAATCATTAATTACCTTATCAATAACTACAAATTTAAGGTTCATTAGCATTACATTATTAAAATAATCATTCATAGGTAATTACCAAAAAATAAAAGGATTTTTTCTTCCAAAGTTCTTTTCAGAGCTCTACTGTATACGTCCGTTTGCTAAAATGGCATGTGCACCACTAACGCAATCGTTATCAGTTAGCCTAGCAACAGAGAGAGTTGCATTTTCTCAGCGTTTTGACCTTGAAATGTTGTCTCTCTTACACGTGTTCCCACGCCTCTTCACATTCCTCAATCTGAATGAGATTCGTGTACCTTATACTAGTTTCATGTTTTTAATAAGGAACCAAAATGGCTGCCTCTTATAGATCGGTAGTCCTACTGTCTCAGAACCAAAATGGCGGTCTCTGCTTAAACAGCACACCTGCTAGCCACCACGAGGCAAGTAAGCTGATATCGCACTTCCTGCTGACGTAGACATTTCTGTATTATCAGCAGTTGCTGTCACCAAACCGCCAAGCCGCTGTATTCAGTGTTCAGCAAGCAGGATTATGTGTGTTAGCAATCAAAACGTGTGTGTCTTTAAACATTTTACTGTAATAATAATAATCATTAGCAAGCGGCCATCCTCAATATATGACCATGTTAACCACATACTTTCACCACGTCCAAGAATCACTTGGTCATATCCTACAACTGTCTGCTGTGTCCGAGAGCGGTATCGCTCATACCGTTGTCTAAAACGTTAAAGATCCCCTTGAGGGTTAAAAAAAATCCTAGCATATATTTTCAAATATTTGCCTTCATCCGTCATAGCAAATAACACAAAACCAACCGTCATAAGCTGCCCCGCCATCCCGTCAAAATAGGAATTCATTTCTTCCGGGCACGGTCACCGAAATCGCCATCAGGAATTTTATTGAAATATTCGCCTTCATTCATCTGTCATAGGAAAATATCGAAAAGCGACTCCTCGTTTTGCCATACATCGCCCCGTCGAAATAGCCATATCCTGTATCCACCATGGCCAGTCATAGCCTCGTTGTAACACACGCCCAGCGCTACCGGCTCTCTCTCTCTCTCTGTCTACAAACACTCTTTATTAAAAAAAAAAAGTTTTAACAATCATACTTTTTGCCCTAGAGAGACTCTAAATTTGATATGGGGCTAAAAGGGTTAGAGACCTTTCAATTATGTCAAAAAAAAAACTTATTTGTTCAATTCCTAGTTTCCAAAATAGTAGAAATTCAAAATTTGAGTGTTTTCAAAAAATCTCAAAAAATAAAAAGTTTTATTATAAAAAAATAAAGGTCATAGAGACCATTCGTTTCAACTATGGCACACCATTCTATCAGGTTTGGTTTTCAAACTATCGCCTACTTTCCAAAACAAAAATTAAAAAAAAAATATAATATACTGTCCATAGCAAAGGGGACGTCACCCCGAGTCCTTGGATCCCTCGTACACGACTCTGGCATGATTTTTACGCGAGATATAACAAAAGTCTAAAATCACGTTTTTTCCCCCAAAAAACCATGTTTACAGCCTTTCAGCTTTTCAGCACCTACATTCCCGTAAAGAGCACAACGAGACGAAAAAATCTAATCCAAGCACGCCCTCCTAGCATTACTCCTTCCTTCCCAAGGTCGCCGGGGGCTCACAACTTCCTAAGTGAAGGAGCTTCCCCATCATGACACTACTACAGTTTTAGTCCTAGAGGCTTGAAATTTGTTTTAGTGGTAGAGGGGGCAGGGCCATTAATTTATGTCAGACAAAATTTATTGTAAACTCTTTAATTTCCAAAATATAAAAAATTCAAAATTGAACTTTTTTCAAAAAATGTAAAAAAAAAGTTATATTATAATAAATAAAGGACAAAGAGACAATTCTTTTAAGCCCATAGAACACTTTTTAGAATGTTTGGTTTATAACAAATCACCTACTTTCAAAAACCAAAAATTTCAAAAATGTTTAAAAATATATTATACTGGGTCCATAGGAAAGGGGACGTCAGCTCGAGTCCAACGACATCTCATTTGTCAACATCCGACCATGGATTCACCAGATATTAATTATTTAATATGAACCCGCCCGAGCAACGCCGGGTGAGTTAGAACTCTCACTGCTCCCCTACTAATATCTTCAGCCCAAGTTCACCCAAGTGCACCCGCACTCACAAAATAAAGATACACCAAATCGGGTCTTACACCCACAAGACTAACGGTACGCTAACGTGACCATTCACTACTATAACGCAAACACCTGGCCTACCGGCTGTCGCCGTAATAAAATATGCCCACAAAGCAAAGTATGCAAAACCACTCTAAAATTTATTATGCCAACATGCTATCAAAATACAAGAATAAAAATGCAAAGAACATGTGACAACATACCAAACGGAAAATACAGTCTACGGCGTTGATAACTAACCCCAACTAATCCATAAAATAACTTCTAATCACTCATGCCTGTTTCTCCAATATTTAAAATTCACAGTTTAACTTCGTCTCGTGTCATACTAATGACCATTTACGTATCTTATCTTTGATCTGCGTGTGCTCGCTCAGTAGAATGTTACCTCACTCACAATATTGCCAGGGTCCTAACAATGTGCCACAAAATAAAATCTCGGGAAAGCTCTCGGCTTCGAGAGATTCGTCGATTCAACCACCTATGGGCTGCTATAAAACATGTGCGACACAAATACCAATAATCTCAGGTAATCCTCCCAGGGATTTCAAAGAATCGAAGATTACTAATCACCGTCTCCGCAGAGTACGAGCTTTAGTAAATATGCATCATACGCAGCATGACCTTGGTCACTTCCAGATTGCATCACAAAAGCACACATAACTCTGGCACATAACTCCTGGACCAAACAGTCATATCATATTCCACACATCAAATCACGCACGATCAAAGACTTCCTACTGATGTGTTTCAAATAACACAAGTCAAACATGAATGACTCTATGAATAACATTTTCGGACGAAGCGGATGGCTTCCCGTCTTATCACAATGCAACAATCGGCATTTCAATTAATTAACTTATAGCCTGGTTGATTATAAGTTCAGCAAATCAAAAAATTATTTCCCCCAATCATGTTATCTTTACTACAATGATCCACGTCTGCCGCAAACACCTAGTTCCGGTCATATTGACTTGCTCACAACCCCGTGAATTTAAATAATTTACAATTTCAACGAAATAGTCAGGCCACGTCCATGCATTACCTAATACGTCAGTAAAAATACAAAATAAGCAAATCTAAATTTAAATCACACAGAATAAAATACAGTGTTTACATAATTCCCTTGAAATCCACATCCAACCCGTCCAAGAAGAAATAATTTCAATTTGAGTTCTCATCCTTCTCTGGACTGCCAATTAACGAATGTCGGCCGCCATACCATCAGCTGGATATCTACAATATCGTAAACATCTTCATGGTATTTGACATCAGGTCCCTCCTTCCTTCTGTGTTGACTACTTCACGTTCCATTGCGGTGCTGCTGTATGAATTAATCAGCGTTAAATTATCTGAATAATGCACACGCTCGTTAACCGTGGTCGGATTGACTCATATAATCTATCTATTCTTTGCTGTTAGCCAGGTTACTAAATTCGCCCAGTCAAGTCCGCATGGCAACGCAAGCTTCCCTAAATGATTAGCTCGGTGGCTACTTGCATTAGCACTCGATTAAATCTGTTATCATTACTGTTTCATTACACACACACATGAAGTGTAAAATCTGTTCCTCAAAATAATAAAATTTGCAAGTACCAATTTGTGTCGCATAGACACTCAAATGCAAGCCTCCGTGGCTTAGGCGGCAGCACGCCGGCCTCTCACCGCTGGGTCCGTGGTTCAAATCCCGGTCACTCCATGTGAGATCTGTGCTGGACAAAACGGAGGCAGACAGGTTTTTCTCCGGGTACTCCGGGTTTCCCTGTCAACATTTCATTCCAGCAACACTCTCCACTATCATTTCATTTCATCCGTCATTCATTTAATCATTGCCCCAGAGGAGTGCGTCAGGCCTCGGCAGCCAGCACAGTTCATATCCTCGCCGCTAGATAGGGGCTTCATTCATTCCATTCCTGACCCGGTCGGAGACTGGAAGCAGGCTGTGGATTTTCATTTTCAGACACTCAAATGCCTAAGTTCAATATCACTCAAAACACGCAAAATATAACAAGTCCGTCCACTCAGGACTCCAAATAAAATAACGACCTTCCACTTAGGACACGCAAAATAGAATAACATCCCTCCACTTAGGGCACGCAAATTCGAATAATTCCCACTGCTCACACAGCAATATTTATATGATCCACAGAGTTTTCCAAGGGTGGGGAGCTCTCAAAATACTAACTTCTCAAGTAGACATCTCACTAGCAAGCAACACATCTCAAAATACTCATAATAATAATATGCAGATTAAGAATAGGCCTATGAAATCGCGTATCCAGATCGATCGTAGATTTATTCAGGAATCAAATCCCGCCACATTGGTAATCTACTCCCTGTAATGCATCTTTGGCGCGCTGAAACGCATCCCTCGTTCCTATTCGTTGACAATTCGCGCGGATCGCCGCGTCTTCTTGCTGTCACCACCCACAAGGCGTGTCTAAAAACTCATTCTGTTTCAACATTTCATCTTCTGTCTTACTCAAATGCTACTGGACAATTACATTCCTGGAGCATCACTAGCCGCTTGCCCACGCTGTCCCTGGTTCGTTGAACTTGAACCTAATGGTAGCTTGCTTCTGCTTCATCCCCTCATAAAATAAAATAAAAAACATATTCTCTTGTCTCCAACATAGCTTCGGCTTTAAGCCTTCCGACCTGTCGTCGCCAGCCCCGCTACCTGATCTTGCGAAATGTTTCCTGGGTCTCAACATATTTCCACTTGTAGATGGGGAGGGGCAATGGACGTGGAGAAGACCGGTAAGATCGACAGCAGTCGTATATAACGTGTCGGAGAAGCTAGAATACCGCAGGTTCTAGATCTCATGACTTTGTATATATCCCCATTCTAGCTTTGTATATATTACCTTTAAATTCAATGTGTTTCGTTCAAATTAATTCTAGGACGTCCAAATAGGCTTGCTAGTGGGATAATATTACTTATTGTTCTGTTAACTCTAGGACGTCTAACTAGGTGGTTTGCTAGTTGGATAAAATTAGATTCTAGATTCCATATTTTCATTAATTGTTTTATTAGCTCTAGGACGTCCAACTAGGCGGATTGCTAGTTGGGTAAATGAGATACTAGATTTTATATTTACATTAATTCTAGGACGTACAACAAGGCAGTTGCTAGTTGGATAAAATTAGATTTTAGATTTTGTCTCATTAATTCTAGGACGTACAACTAGGCAGAGTGCTAGTTGGAAAAAATAGATTTGATTAGACTAGGCTAGAATAAACAAAACGACGCAGCCAGGCCTAGAATTGCACTAGGGGCACACATCCCAACACATTGACCGAGTGCCATCTACCTACACCACTGTATATATGTACATATATGTGCCATTTTTTTTTTTTGTTCCAGCAGCAGCTACGGGGAGCACGCCGCTCCCGGCAACCCGCCAGGACCAGGATGAGAGCGAGCGCCCCTGTATTTGCAGGCAGGTACCCTCTCTGGATCGGAGTGTTACAGGACGCATGGGCCATTGGATAGTACTGCCTTAATGTGTGGCCATCCGCTACCCGTGCGACCGCTTGCTAGTCCCAGCAGTAACAGTAGACCCGATCCCCATACGACAATAAGGCAAGTAAAGGACGCTGCGCGTGCCTGCATGACAACTCCTCTACTAACAACAACCTAACCAATCCTTCAACATCCTTGCATGGCGCTATCTCCAATCCGCCAGGTTTTACCTGTAGGCAATCTTTCTTTCTGCCTATGGGGTTTTTCTCTGGCCCTTCGCTCAACCTAAACCCACTTATGTATCCCAATCCAAATGATGATGCCTGGTAGAGTACTTGGCACTGGGACAGGCACAAAGGCTCGCACGGCTCATCAAACCCCCCTCTGTTTCTCCTACTATCGTAGTTATTAACAGCATGCCGGAGGCAGCCGTAGTAAAGGTCGGCTGTCACGCGGAGGGTGCCGGCTTACTTTTTCGCCCCACCCTCCTCGAAAATAAAAAATAAAATAAAAAAAGAATACCGCACATGATGATCACTAGCTGACGTGTGGTCAACAGTTCTCCCCATGTATGCAGCGATAATTAAATTGTGTTTTCCTGTACCCAAATGACACTATACGATTAATCCAATGGATAACGCAATTTACGAGAACTAGGTAAACTACAATGAACTTAATGTGCAACCATCAGTACATGGATTCATGTTTAACACTATGAAGCCAGCTGGAACGTAGCAGTCTAAATAGAAGGTTGTCGAACCCTGTGAAATAACGGGTCACAACGTAGTGTTTTGAGCTATGTCGGCTTTTACACTCTAATCCCCTATTGTTTATTTCAAACCGAACCAAATTTGCCATAGAAGTTTTTGTATGCTAGTTTATATACATCTAACAAATCGGAGAAAAAATAAGTAAGGGGAATATACGACAGGGATTGGAAATGCTTTCGCCCCTCATAGAATGAGGGTTGAGGGCCTTGGCAGTAAGTAGAGCCATGAAAGGCAGATAGGAAAAGGAAAGCACTATGCAGATTCCATACATGTTGCACATTGGACGTAAACTTGATAGGACTTGGCACCGGATAATTGAAACACCATCTGAAATTGATCCATCTGCTGCCAGAAGAATTGAGTTGGCAAATGAGTGAAGCACCTACAGCAGACAAACGAGGCAGAAGAACAGTGGGACGCCGGTATTATGAGCCATTACATGAGAGGCAGCTGGTCGTCATTAGAAAACCACTTTCATCGAACCGTCCATTGAAAGACATCATACAATAACAACAGCTAGAAGTTTGTAGACATCTTCACAGAGGATCTCATTGGGAAGTATAATGCAGTGGATTTAAGACGTTTTTAAACTACGATGGATTGAGTCACATCAATATAGAAAAATTGATTACGATCGTGCATCTAATGATCATACACGAGTCGGTTGTATGCTACTGTTATCATTCGCTTACAAACCGAGCCTGGTATAGATGTGGTCAATCTGACCTGTGTATATGGGCTACCGCAACACATGATTTCTGAGCGCTGATGTCACGCCATATCGTTCATTTGCTGCAAGAGTGGCTTAATTAGATATCTATACTTTTTCAGCTTTTACATCAGTGTAGTGCTGGAAAATATTTTTTATCAAGTCATTAAATGGATACATCTCTATCGTTTTTTTTTTTTTGGCAACGTGAGACTACATAATGCGTTGTGCCAGTTTTCAAAAATATTGCAATTACATCAAGAATACTTATATTTTTTCTTTGCGTTTGTGTCTGTTACACTCCTCTGACGTAATTTAAGGTCCCCAATTCATTATGGAGTAAAATCCTTGATATCTTTATTTAAATAATCCACAGCTTAGGATTGCGTTTAAATCTTAAAATGTAGTTTCTCACAAACATCGTATTCTGAGTTATGTCGCTGTTGCAGCAATTGAGTGAATTATGATTATTTCGTCACCGGGGAGCGAGCTTGGTTGATAGAAGAGCCGGTGTTACATCACCAAGGTGGGAAGAATTACAGCATATCTGAGTCTATCTACCACGTTTCTTTAATTAACCAATGACATCATAGGATATAAATGGCGTGTCATTGAATCTCCAGAAGCCATGCGAAGAAATGTGCAATTAGGGAAAATTGCAGGTTTTGGCGATTAGATAATGTTAAAATCAAGCTGCCAAACGTCTTCCACAAATCCAACCCCTCGTCCTCGTCGTGGGAGATGGGCAACGTAATGAAGTAGGGGATTGCCTGTAGGGGTGAAGCAGTGGCGTGTGGTGGAATTTTACTTAGGGTAAGCAATGGTTTTCTTCGCAAAATCATTGATGACCCAGTTGTAGAAGTTTGGGATGTTTTGAACTAAGAAAGTAAATCTATCTCAATTGAAATCAATGATAAATGTTATACGTTTAGTTAAAATACCGAATACAAGCTTTCACTTTCGTGTTAATAGGCCTACTCAGTTGAGGAGTTGGACGACTTCCTAATAAAATTAATATTTTGTTCTCAAATTTGCCGCACATCACACGCTGTCATCTCTAGACCCAAGTCCCGGTGCCAAATTTTTACAGATTTCTCACGCCTACAAGTGTAAACAAAAACGTCTACTGCATACCCTACTCCCTTCTATTGCATTAGACAACATTATATCGGTGAACTATAAAAATGACGGCCTACCACTGTAAAACAATCACACGTTTTAACTCAGCATATAAAACGCTGTTTTACTCAAACACTGACACGCTTTTTCAAACTATAATGAGCGAGTAAACACACTATCTTGGAAAACTGACCGCTCCTTGTTTTCGGCCCAAGGTATGTAACTTAAGGAATTGCTTCCTAGCCTTCGCTTTCACTCACCCTGCAGTACCAAGGAATAACAAAAGAGGGCATGTCACGCTATTGTGCTGCTGCAAGCGACTCTGCAAGGAACTCGCAGTATGCAGTAAAGAACATCGAAGTGTGAATGGATTCATTAAAACAATACAGGGCACAGAGACTGGAATATCACTATAACCAAAGTAAATAATTATTGTACCCGCCATTATTTTACTTGGGTAAGCAATGCTTACCTTACATCCATGGAATACACGCGCCTGGGGTGAAGTACAGTGGGGACTTTGTGTGCCTCAAGACCGCTACGGTAGCTGTGAAGGCCCTACAGGAACCCTGAAGAAATTACGGCTAACGGGGCTCTGGTGAAACAACTGCTGCCTTGTAGTTTGGAGTTGGTTTTTCAAAGGCTAAGGGAAGAAACCCTGACAGAAAATCAGCCTGGTGCTGTCAGGCTTAAGGTGGCAGCCCCTCCAAGGCACTCGGAGGCAGTGGGTTAATCACTCGCTCCTCTTAAATAAACTGATTACTGTAACTGAAGCGAAATTACAAAACCGGACAGATAACCTGATGACGACTTTTGGCATGAAGAGGACTACAAAAATTGGTTTCTGGAATGTGAGGACCTTCATGGAGAAAACCAGACTGAAACAAGTGACACGGGAGTTGAAGAACTATGGGCTGGATATCCTAGGATTGAGTGAGGTGAGGTGGCCGGGATTTGGTGAAATACAGGCAACAGATGGAATTACATTTCTCTATTCTGGGGGTGATGATGAAGAACACAGGGATGGAGTGGGGTTGCTGCTCAACAGAAATGCAAAGAGAAGCCTTATGGAGTGGAAGCCAATTTATAGTAGGCTCATGTTTGCTAGGTTCAAGACAAAAATCAGTAATTTGATCATCATCCAATGCTATGCGCCTACAGAACAATCGGAGCCAGAAAAGAAGGAAGAATTCTACCAAATGCTGCGAGATGCCACAAGACAAAAAAGTAAGAAGGACATTCTCATTGTTATGGGAGACTTCAACGCGAAGGTGGGCTCAAACAATGAGGGGTTGGAGCTGATCATGGGTAAACATGGCCTTGGTGAGATGAATGACAATGGGGAGAAATTTACGGAATATTGCGCCAGTCAGGATTTGGTGATGGGTGGCACGGAGTTTCCTCATAGGCGGTGCCACAAGGTCACCTGGGTGTCTCCTGATAAAGTCACAGAAAATCAAATTGATCACATCGCGCTGAGCAGGAGGTTCAGAAGAAGCTTGGAAGATGTTAGGAACAAGAGAGGAGCGGATGTTGGTAGTGACCATCATCTTGTGGTTGCCAACTTCCGCATGAAGATCGTAGCAGTCCGCCGAAAGTTTAACACTCGGCACAACAAGTTTGATGTGGGTAAGCTTAAGAACCAGCAGAGATTGGACCAATTTAAACTGGAGCTCAGAAATAAATTCCAGGTGTTGGACTCCGAGACAGAGAAGGATGTGGAGACTGTGTGGAGCGAGGTAAAGAATATCTTCGTGGAAACCAGTGAGATGCATCTCGGGTACAAGAACTACCTGCAGAAAGAATGGATATCCGATCAGACCTGGGACAAGATAAATTATAGGAAGGAGATTAAGGCCAAGCTCAACACCTGCAAGACTAGGCAGCAGAAGGCTCTCACACAAGCAAAGTATTCAACAGCAAACAGGGAGGTAAAGAGGAGTGTTCGGAAGGATCATAGGAGGTGGATTGATGAGCAGGCGGAGAAAGCAGAAGAAGCGGCAAGAAGGGGGGACGTTAAGGGGCTCTATGGCATCACAAAGATGCTATCGAAGAAAGGTTTTAATAAAACTAGGCCTGTGAAGAGCAAGGCATGCGAGATCCTCACGACGTGTGAACAGCAGCTGACTAGATGGAGAGAACACTTTGCGGAGGTTCTTAATAGAGATAGAGGACCAGAAAGTAAGCAGCGAGGAGAAGATGAAGAGGAAGCAAAAAGTGACCCAACCATCAGCCTTGACTCCCCAATTCGGGGAGAAATACGGATAGCGTTGAAGCAGATAAGTGCGGGAAGGCACCAGGTCTGGATAATATCCCAGCGAAAGTATTGAAAGCAGACCTGGATATTAAGATCAATCTGCTGCACCCGCTGTTGGAAAAGATCTGGAAGGAGGAGAAAATACCAACCGACTGGAAGAAGGGGTTGATAGTCAAGTTACCGAAGAAAGGGAACACCACAAACTGTAACAACTGGAGGGGTATGACCTTGCTGTCCATTCCAAGCAAAGTGCTGGCGAGAGTCATCCTGAATCGTATAAAAGACTGCGTAGAAAAAAGGCTTCGGAAGGAACAGGCCGGATTTCGACAACATCGCAGCAGTGTGGATCTCATCAACACCCTCCGAATCATCCTGGAGCAGAGTGTGGAGTGGCGGAATACCCTTTACCTAACATTTGTTGACTTCGAGAAAGATTTCGACTCCGTAAATCAAAGAATCAAGTGGAAGACCCTCGAGGAATATAAAATTCCAACAAAGATCATCAGAATCATGGAAGAGATGTACGAAGGGTATGAGTGCCAGGTTCTTCACAAAGACAAATTAACAGAAAAGATAAAGGTCAGTTCCGGAGTGAGACAGGGGTGTGTCCTTTCCCCCACTCTGTTCCAGTTGGTCCTGGATAGTGTGATGAAGAAGGTAATGGGAGGACGGAAGAGGAGTATTCAATGGGGTATAAATGACAGGCTTGAAGATCTGGATTTCGCAGACGACATTTGTCTTATGGCACAACGGTACAGAGACATAGAAGATAAGCTGGGGAGGTTGCAGAGAGAAGCAGAACGTGCAGGACTGATGATCAACACCAGCAATACCAAAGAGAAGAGGATAAATTCTGACGTCACGACTAGCTTGACAGTCAACGGAAAGGAAATTGAGAGATTTGAGTCCTTCCTCTACCTTGGAAGTATAGTCACAAATGAAGGGTGAGCAGAGGAAGATGTTCGAAGCCGTATCAGGAAGGCAAATGGTGCCTTTGTCCAGCTCTACCCCATCTGGAGAAATAGAAACATTTCCAGGAAGACCAAGCTCCGCCTTTTCAATAGCAAGGTAGAGTCAATTCTTCTCTATGGCTGTGAAACATGGAAAGTCACAAAACCGATCAACAACCAGCTACAGGTGTTCATTTACAGATGTCTGCGTCGCATCATGAATGTGAGGTGGCCGGACATAATCTCAAATGAAGATCTTTCGACCATCACCAATCAACAACCGATTAGCAACCAGATCAAGGAGAGGAAATGGCGCTGGATTTGTCACACACTAAGGAAGCCGGACGGAGCTGTTGAGAGGGCGGCGCTAGACTGGAATCCTCAAGGCGCCAGGAAGCGAGGTCGACCTAAGAAGACCTGGAAGAGGACGATCGAAAATGAAATTGCAGAGGTGGACAAGAACTGGAGTCAAGTGAAGAGAATGGCCAGGAACCGTACTGCGTGGAGAAATTTCGCCAAGGCCCTATGCTCCGGAAGGAGCGGCAGGAATTAAGTTGTTGTAAGTAAGCTGCCAACCGCATAAAGTGATACAATCCCTCATATCTATTCTAACGAGCCGCGTATGGATGAGTTTAACAAATATATCAGGCAAGAGGGTTGATATCGTACTCCAACCCTGCTCTTCGAGTGAGGCTAGCTGAATGGTCAGTCCGTAGACAGCAGATACATCTATGCCCAATGGCTGCCAGCAAGAAGAAAGTTTGTCGATACCAATGAGAACGTGAGTTCACCATGTTAGGAACATTTTCTGCATTTTCTCTAGTTCCGATCAGTATCGTAAACTGCTTTATGACAGGTATAGTACCCCCAGCAAGGGCACTCAAGACCAGGTCTCTCCGTTGATTGAAAAATCTTAAGTCTCGATAATACCGGAGCTCCTATTATCTCGGCACTATCGACAGTGTCGATTGAAAGGAAACAGCCGACTTTTTAAAGCCGTAGTACGTAACAAATCAAAGCCCTCTGTAACTCCGGGATGAAAATGAATCCATATTCTTACGTTCGACAAATATGTAGGATGGTGGAATACATAAGCGAAGAGTTTTCACAAGTTACTGGGAATTATTTTTATAAAAACAATAATAATAATAATAATAATAAAACAAATACTAATATTAATAGGGTTGTTGTAATGTATAGAATGAAATTATTTATTATACTTATCCATATTATGACAATATATAGAAATATCATGATACGATGAAGAACGACTTATATAATGAAAATTGCCACACGCAGTTGAGAATATTAATTTATTTAATCTTATATTCTCGTCGTAAACTTTTCTAGAACAAGCAGACGAATAGCGAGCATCAGTGGCAGCTCTAGTGTGGGACCAACGGCAATTTAAGAACCCTGCCATCTCCCTATCACTCCTACCTTCAGTTGAAAGTACACAAACTACTACTGAAACCATAATAACACAGATTATTGGACAAAATTTGCGACATCGACCCGAGAATAATGATCACGATATCTAAGCCGCTAAAGTAAAAATAACTTTGTGGTGTTTGGAGCCATTTTCAGTGTTGCCTTAGTAAACGAAAGTTTGGTGATTTTCAGTCGGTCAACACGATTGCACCCAAATGAGATGGGTTGCTCCTTAATGTTGAAAAAATTACATGAGATTAATAAATACACTTGGATGACCAGTTTCGATCGTCAAGCGATCATCATCAGATCTATTATCCTTAGGCTACAAGATTTTTATGTCTGAAAGTATGGGTAGAAATATTTACAATATGTACACTTCTATAGTTGTGGTATTAGTTGAGATACTGTAGTTCAACTCGTCAATATTTGTTTGTTATAGTCTGTTTTGTTGAAATACTGAAGGTGGTGATTTACCTCCAAACTGGCATGTTTAGAGTGAATATGTGAGTGTAGTTATATGGTCAATTCAGGTTGTATTGTACAGGCTACTTATCTGATGGAGTCTTGCGATTCCGGGTGAGAGCAGTTGCAATTCGTCACTATCTACACTCAACTGGGGGAGCTTCCTGTGTGCCAGGGTCTCTTATATAACTGGGCATTTCCCCTCTCGCATACGTAAGTTTCTGTGTTCGTCGTACAAAGTAATGTCACTGTATGTGGCCAAGCCTAGTCTCCCTAATGTGGTGCATGCGTAATCTTTAATTAATAAAGACCTGGTTTCAATTCTCGCCACGCATACGCTAATAGTCATATAAGCGTTGTCCAGTCTAGTGAGAATGCCCCAGCACCGTTAATTATGCCTTAAATACCGGCCTCAGTTTATTGAAGAATAAGATACATCGTACATCTGGACCTATAACGTGTTTCCCTTATTAATTCCGTATCTAGTTATCTAGTTGGCTACATAGCTTTGTTGTGTCTTGTTTTCGACGTCGTGTGTTTTCCAGTAGAGTGAAGAGGGGTGAACTCCCCCGGATGTGTGTTCGTTAAAATTATTGGGGTTGTTCATTTTAGCCAAGTGTATCTCGATTGCTTCCTTTATTTCGGTAGGTGATGAATTATTTTTAAGTCGGTTTCTATGTTAGTGAAACTACTTTCCGCGTCACACATGTGTTCGCATACGGCCGAGTGTGTCCCGTATTTTATCGCATTTCTGTGTTCATGGTATCGTGTATCCATTTTTCTTCCACTCTGACCTATGTAATTTGCTTGACACCCTATATCTTGGCATGTAATGGAACATACCCCTAACTTTGAATACGGGTCTTGTTTATTTAGATTACTATTGTGCTGATGTTTTCTGGTTGTGTTATTCGTTGTAAATGCTACTTTTATGCCTTGTTTCTTTTGAACAGATTGGTGATTTTATATGTATTCACATAATTAAAAGGCGCGAATTTTTCTCAATATTGTCTGGCCTTTGAATCGTTTTATTATTAGGTCTGGCTACAATTTGATCTTTTTTGCTGACCGGAAAATTCTTTTCCTTTGCTTTTGCTTGATTATTGTTATTTCCTTATTGTAATTGCCTTTTCACATGGGTATGTTTAAAGCCCTGTGCTCATATATCGGCCTTGCAGAGAACAGCCAAATGAAAGACTCAAGTGCATGGCTTTGAACCTTCTTCGCCACCTTATAACTGATTGTTCTTCAAGGCACCTATAACCTATGATATGCAAATTGGCTACGATGGTGAAAACTCACTTGGCGAAAAATGTAACTGGACGATTTCCAAACAATCTTAGATACTTAAACTCTAATTTTGTGCTTGAAAGCAATACCAATTTACGTATGGCGCTATATTAATCATACGCTTCACTTATTCATCTATAAATGCCAATGACATGACAATTTTAGTAAAGCGAGTGCGACGGCAGTTGCACTGAGAACAGCTCATAACCGCAAGAATATCACAATTCCCGACATTCCTCAGTCTCGTTAGATATTCCGCATTCTCGTAGATCCACAAGGTAGTATTGCTCCAGCTACCCTTAAGCGAACCGACGCACATGTTACATCCAAAGTAAAAGAAATGTATTATCGTTGAATTTTTCCATCTGCCCAAAAACTGAAGTATAGTATTTAAACTGGTGGGGACATTTCCGATAAAGAGAGTCAAGTGTCCAACGCAAATAGTTCTCCCTTTCCTCCATTTGGACGTTTTCTGGCTGAGGTGTTTAAGTCTCAGTAGCTGAAGTGGTAACGCATTAGACTCCTAATTGAAAAAACTGGGGTTCGAAACTTCGTAGGGGAAGTATTTTAGAATGTGTTTTCGTTATGTTTTATTGTTTGTTTGAACCACTTTACCTATGTGTTACTACAGAAGTGCTAGGAGAGATCAGAGTTGATTATTCAGGACGTGGGAGGGAAGCTAGTAGCATAATATGGGGAGCGGATATATTTTCAGGTTTGATTCCATGAATGCTAAATTGAGTTCAAATAAGGTGTTACATGAAAAATCTTAATATGCACACGTCAAATAGAGTTTTTTTTGTTTAAATGTAATAACAAAATAACAGAGAAGGACATTTTTAGGAATGAGCATACTTTGGTGTGAATGTTGACAGTTAAAATCTCCTTCGATATGTTATTTAAATGGCATGCTCAATATACTGTATTAATATGATAGCTTTGAAATTGAGGTGATTCTTCCTATATGCAGGCTCTGTTCAACGAAGTGGACAATTTCACTATAATTTGTGCCCTTGTATATCTGCACAACATGACTCACTGCAATGGCATCAGTGTCTTATAGTCGTATCATGCAACCCAAGTGAAAATTTCGAGAATTATAGTTATCGATCCCACGTTACCGGTAATGTCAATTACGGAACCAGCATTTTTGGTCTTTATTCTGACCCCACGAGATCAATCGGAACTGAGGAGCTGTTTGCCTGGCTCTAACTTTTACACAAGTGCCACCAGAAACACGTGTTGGCTGAAACATATTTAATACAGCACGTAGAAATGATATGCCAATTTGCAAATAATAAAGTTAAGTATTCTTTAAGAGAGTAACAACATAGTTTATAACTTATGAATTACGGTAGAAAATAAATAATAAACTTGAAAATATCTAAATTTGCTTCATTAACCACTATTTCACCACGTGGGGGGGGGGGGGTGTAGGAAGGAATTTAGGTCAGATTAGACAACACAGGTACATGAGTAGAAGATATTTACCCTCCGGCGGACTTCTTCACAACGTGGAGATGCGTGCTGAACACTTACTACCGGTGTCAGAAGGTCCATCACGTGGTATTGCCGAGGTGTCACTTCCTGAAATATATGTTATGACCCAAGGGATGGAATGGAGGACGAAGGAAACACTCATAAAAACCTCAAGCAGTTACAGTACCTCCGTGCCCTGATTATACCCTGACCAAGGAAATGTAACACAAAAAAGATTTAGAATAGAAAGAGATTTAATTATAAACTACCTTATCGTGACAAATACATTAATAAAAATTAAATTAAATGAGGTGAGCATCTACTATAGGTGAAACGAAAATAACTGTATCAAGGCCTAGTCTGAATTTACCTGTTAGGTATATACTGTAATAGACTGATGGCAAGACACATGGTCTAGTACACAAACTGATTAATAAAAAAGAAAATCAATCAGAAACACAATAAATAATTACATTACAAAAAATAAGAATAAGATAAACAAATTAGGTAAAGAATTAAAGAAATTTAAATCACAAAGCTATGTGAGGACACCTAAGCACAATTAAAATATACGAAGACAACGGTGGATATCAGATCCATGAGCACACATTGCGTTACTACGGGACAAATAATTGCCAACTCTCTAGAATATAATAGGTACAGTCATACCAATCTAGTTACCACTTGACAACGATTTTTGAACAAATTATAGTAAACATTCCTACAAAATGTTACGAGTATCAAGGCCTTTACATCGATACATTACCTTCACCAATCACTGGCCACCATGAAATAGTTACGTAATTACATGCATCCTCAAACAAAACAATGACAGAAAACAAAATAATATGTAACATGGTGTCTATTTACGAAATATCTTTGCTTACAAAAAAAACTTCAACTACTAAAAATACTCATCAATAGCCTAGTGAGACGGATGAAGCGTTCCAAAACCAAAGAAAAATAGAACGTGAATTTAAACAAGGAGAAAATTGTACAATTAATAATAATATTGGTATAGCTCGGATCCATACGAATTGAGAATAATTAAATACATTAATTAATAATCAGAATATACTAATAATAAATAAAATAAAAGTGCCCTGGTTTTCAGGAATAAATAATAGGATGAAATAAATAAGAGGAAATTATAGGCCTATAGAAAGTCAAGAAAATATTATCTTTGCATACCGAGTGCCACCATTATTGTTTAAATGGCCCGGTACAGCCTAGTCAAACACAATATATATTTTAATAATCACAAGATAGGTAAAACTAATAATATAATAAAATAATATAGCCGAATTTGCACATGCATTAAATTATATCTGCCTTTAATGAAAAACAAGCAATGTAAAATTTTATTGGAGATGGAAACTGCCAGTATTCGCATGTGCAGTTTATCAGCGAAGACAAGGACAAGAGGGGAGATCTCTGAAAACAAAACCGATTCAATGAGATAATTCCTTCGATATATAGGAGAGTGAGGTGGGAGAAACTTGTTCTGCTATGATAAAAAAAAACCTTTGTTGAGCGGCCGACCAGCGACTAGGGTAAGATGCAGCGTATACAAACCCACCAAGCACATAAAATATGTGGGGAGACAGTCTATGACCTGAGCCAAAAACGTGCCACAGTAATCACGTGATACGTCATAGGCAATCAGAAAATTTTAATTGGAATGTTTATTCAAGCTTCTCATGGCTTATTACGAGGCTTCATTGAAGGGGTATTAACTGCTAAGAAGACGTCTAATATTAATACAGAATATCCCTGATACTCAATTCATAAGACAGAAGACTAATTAAAGAGTTATTATTATAATACAATTGCTGTATCCCGCCTAAGCTTCGGCGAAACTTTTTATGTGACGCCACTTTTGAGTAGAAGTGGGGGATCGAACAGGACGATCGTGGCTTCTAGTTTCGAAAAGATTGTCGAAGACCAACGTGTTTCATCGCGGTCAAGTTGTGTGCGACCGAGACAATAGAATAGTAATTGCAAAGTGATGCAACACATTGCGGTAGTGTAGACCGGTGTTTGAACTCGTGTGCGTGAAATATCTACGAGAAATTTTAATTATTATGTGAATATTGAACATTGTCGAACAGTATTGTGAAATTACGAACGTTTGGAAGAAATATTCATTTATCGAGTACGCTGATAGTCTGTGAGCTACGTGAAGTACAGGAAGTAAAAATAGACGTTGCAAAAAGGAACATTGTAAATACAATTTATATAATATATGTTCTACGTCATATTTTCGTAAAGAAAACTCTATTTTTTTTTCGAAAATAAAATAAAATATAATATTTATCGTCATTATAAATCGGTGCATCTACGCAAAATTAGACAAGTACAGCGAGCAACGCATAATGCTATGATAAGTGTAGACTTCAAGGAAGCATTATAAGCAATTATTATATTTGAAATTGAGAGGGACATTCCTGAACCTTTTGGGAGTCGTTGTGATGCATTGTTAAGCGTGCAGCGGGGGACATAGCCTAAAGGGATCATGAGAATATCAGGAGTGACGTAAACGAGAGAGGATAAGACCATCTACCACTGATTTCATCAAAATTGTTAACTCTAAATTGGATACTACAAATATGACTACTGTAACAACTATGAGAGAATCTACGTAGAATACCTCAAAGATAAGAAGAACAGAAGTAGATGTCCGAATGAGAAGAAAGACAAGAATGGATGACCCGAGGCCAGAATCCAACGAGAAAGCAGCTGGAGGCCGGAGGGGAAGTTCCACTACGGGGGATCACCACGGAGATGCCAATGGTATCCACTTGTACGAGGGAGGCGAATGCAGCCGATCTTGGTTCAACTCCAATGGTATTTTTAGATGGAGCAGCATGGAGAAAGGAATCCAATTCAGAAAGGACATCTATACCCAGCAAAGGTAGGAAAAGAATCCTCTTCATTAGCCCATTTGAGTGGTTGAAGATTTATGATAATATCCAAATGACCATGTTCTATTTTTTTGCTTTGGCTTTTTTGCTAAGTCATTGATAGATATTTTACGTTAAGTTTCGCATTTTTCGAATTTGATTTAGAATTGTAGGAATTGTCAGGATTAGTATTTCTCGATGTTGAGGTACGATTATTTCAGTTTGGAGGTGTCAGACCATATTTTTCGTCTTTTTTTCGTATTTTTGAATTAAATTGTAGAGATTTTGATTCGTATTTTTTATTTTAATTCGTATTTTCCATTTTATTCATGATATTAGGCAGACGATCTTTATTTCAGATCGAAGTCAGGACTTTGCAATTTCATATCAAAGCCGATATATTGACAAGACAGATGACGATAATTTCCCGAGGACATGTTTCCTAATTATATAAACACTTATGATGAGAGAACATCGGTAAACTTTGAAACGTAATAAAAAATATTTTTGACAGTGTAGAAAGATTTTTCGAGTATTTAGAATGTGGGGAATGTTGTTATGAAGAATGTTTAACAGAAGTCAGTTTTGTTGACATGTAGGATTGTTGCTTGACAACAACGTTACACAGTATTAATAAAGAAGCAGAGTTATTGATGTTATTAATTATTATTGCATTACCAGGTATTCTAGAGGAGAATTGAACCAGTTACTTAAATTGATAATGTCGTGGGAATATTCCCAGACAGGTAGAACTGCAATGTTGGAATATCTTATGTCAGATATCATTGATGAAGTTAGGAGGAACTTATACAAGGATTATAGATGTCGCTGATAATGAAACTACGATGATATATTGTTTGTGACAAATAAGTGAGGTATTCCCATTTATTGGCGGAGAAATATGATAGATTTTGCGACATCGTTTCATTGAGTTTTGGAGTATGGGTATGTTGATATCTGTGTGGACAGATTGTCAAAGCTTATAGTTATGCATAGTTGAGAGAACTACAAGTTGATACAGTTGTATAATATGGTTTGAAGTAATGAAGTCAGTTTTGTAGACATGAGGTGCATTTTGTGGCAAATATTTGCATCACGAGATAGAGTGAGTAAACAGCTGATCGTGATGTTAGTTGAAGTAACGCTTAGATCATATGGTATGATTTGATGAACACGACGAGTGTAAATAAGTAACAGTAAGAGACAAACTTGTAATATGTGTATATATTTAGTGATAGTTCGATATATTGTGCCCTTTCGGAGCTAGGCACAAGGAATCGAATCCTGTAATATACGAGAAAGTGGTTCGGTTTTAGCCATAAGCCAAGAAGAGATTCATATATGTTAGGAAATAACATGGAAGAGGGGCTTATGCCGAACAAGATGATTCAGAAGGGTGGTGTAATACTTCATGTGGGCTGATGAGTTCATACTTGTGATTCACACCATGCGATAAGCTTAGGACTACTTGCATGACGCAGAGCGCGCATATAAGAAGGGGATTCACCGATCACAGTTGACCCTGCGATATTTTCGTAATATCAGTAAGAGGTGGGGCTTAAGAGGTGAAGAAATTACTAGGATTTTGAGATTCACGCAAAATTAACAACATGTGAATATACCACAGTGGTAGATAATTGGAAAAAGGAGTTTAGAAAAGGTCAAACTCTTTAATATTTGAATATATAAGAAGTGATGACTGCGCATTTTGTCAGAGCCCATTGGCGTATGAATCTGTGCAAGTTATAGGTATAAAAGACCGCCCACATAGAACACGTAACACCTTTACGAATTTTTGAAGAAAAACTGAGCGATCGATTTTGTATTTGAGAAATATATTTGAAACCTATGGACTCTATAGTACATAGGAGTATTTTTCAACGCTTTATGAGAAATTATGTTTCAAGAAGATGAAATGGACTATATTTTTAGCCAGACCAAATATATAGGCCTTGAGCAAACGAAGTATCATACCAGTCATTCGTGAACCAGGAGGGGTTTCGTTGGTTCAGCTGTCCGTCGAGGCCTGAGTAGCTCCTAACGCCAGTACGAGAGTCGAAGCTTTGCCCGCGTTTGGGAGGCTTACGACAGACGTCGGTCCGAGTGGACATTATCTGAATAGTGATAGTTACATATCGCGAGTCGGAGTGAAATTTTGAAGCCGACTTAGGTTTTCGGAACAGATAATTATATCGTAATCCAGTGAGGGTTACCGTTATAGACAGTAGTGGCGGACTTTTGTGAGGATCACAAGTCGCAACGTCAGTCGAGAAATACTAGTTAGGACAAGTCATTAGTTCAAGACCAAGCAACGTTCTAAAAGAGCTTTAGAAAGTGAAATACGTCCAAAGACAGAGTAATTTCCGTGTATAAGGAAATAAGTATGGATCCGAAGAGAGTTACGCGCCGATAAAAATCAATAGTAAAGACAATTGAGCACCGAATTCGCCGAGGTGTACAGGGAACCTTCGAATTAGGATCGGGATTCGAGTTAGAGACTACCAATCGCCAAAACTTAAGTCTAGGGAAGTAAGTAGGAAAAGCAACACCTGCATTTCCCGGACGCGACAAGCAAAGAAAGTGAACAGCGTGTATAAATAAAAATATTAATAATCAGTGCATGAGGCTAGATAGAAGGAATGTATCAAAAATATGCCAGTAGTGAAAGTTGTGTTTATAGTGTTAATGTATGCGTTTGTTTTAGTGTATTATTGTGTAAAAGATCCCAACAATCAGGGATGAAATCAAGTGTAAGATTCAATGTAAACAGTGCTTTGAAAATGTGTATCGAGTATTGTTGTGAAATGTGTCGAATGAATTGCTAAATTCATTTAAAGATGGATGAAAAGTTCCATAATCATTGACAAAGACCACCAAATATGTAAGTACTAAATATTCTACATTATGATTGTTGGTGGGGGTCGTGCAATCTTATAAAGTACACGTCACAAGTATGGGGGAAATGAGCGAAAGATGAATATGCCTAATATGTTTGTGTGTAGAAACGGTGTTTTGAATCGAGGTCTGGCAGGAAAAATTGAATTTGAATTTCATAATTGTGTGTATTGAAAGAAGCCCAATATGTTGTTGACAGGGTATGAACATTTATAGATGAATATTAATCAGTTGTTGATATTGATATGCTAAATTAAATTCAGTTTTGTGGATATGAAGGACGACCTAAAGGTTTGTATAATTCTTCATTTAAGGTTTTAAGAGGACTATAGATTGATACCACTGATTGAGCAAGAATTAAAGTAGAAACAAGTGATTTTGCAAGACGTAAAACAGGAAGAATCATTCGTGGTCGTAGTTGTCGCGGAAATAAAACAAAAGTTTGGAGCTTTTCAATCGGTCAACACGAATGTACCCAACAAGAGCTGGGTTATGTCCTAATCCTGAAATAAATTACATGAGATTAATAAATACACTAGGATGGCCAGTTTCGACCGTCAAGCGATTATCATCATATCCATTACACTTAGGCTGTAACATCTATGTTTGAGAATACAGGTGAAAAATATTTACAATATGTACAATTATTTAGTTGCAGTATTGGAAATGCAACTGTCGGTGTATGCTAAATGTAGTATATCTAATGTTAGGTGAAATGCTAAAATGGTGATAAAAATCCGGAGTTCGTCTGTTTGGGGTGATTATATAATTATACAAAATCAACAATGGTTATACTGTAATAATACAAGCTGATACTTATCCGGTTGTCTTCCTGACTGGAACTTCGAGTAATTTCGTGTTCACTCTGGCACCTGTTTTGGTCGACTAACCCGGGTGTTAACTGGACGAAACTGGGTTTTCCTTTCTCCCCCCTTTGTTCCTGTGTGCTTTCTGAGGTCAGTGCTATGTATATTTGTGTGACGTTACCAAATCTAGATAAGAATATATGTTATTGAATACAGGCAGAGCTACAACTATTAAAGACCGTGGAACTGTCTTCGCCATGCGTGGACTAAAAAGCCATTCAACTAAGCGCCGCCCGGTCTATTGAAGACGTCCCGGCACCTTTAATACTGCCGCGCATACCGGACTAGGTTTATTGCAGATAAAAATACATAGCACACCTGATCCAGATAACATTTACCTATTAACCACTGCTATCCCCCCCCCCCCCACACACACTTTTTCTAGCTTGGGTGTATCGCTAAGTTGTGTCTTGTTTCCTACAGGGTATGTTTTAGTAGAGTGAAAAGGGGTGAACTCTCCATAAAAGTGTGTTCATTTAGATTGTTGGGATTGTTTCGTTTGGCTAAGTGAATCTCGATTGCTTCCTTTATGTCGAGAGCTCTGCCTTTCGATTCGTGATGAATTATTTTTAGGTCAGTCTCGATTTTAGTAAAGCTGTGCCCCGTGTCACTCATATGTTCGCGTACGGCTGAATGTGTTCCGTATTTTATCACATCCCTATGTTCATTATAACGTGTATCTACTCGTCTTCCACTCTGTCCAATGTAATTAGCTTGATAACCAGGGTCTTGGCATGTAATAGAATATACCCCTGGCTTTGAATACGGGTCTTGTTTATTTAGATTACTATTTTGCAGGTGCCTCCCGGTCGTATTGTTCGTTGTGAATGCTATTTTTATGCCTTGTTTTTGAAAAGATTAATGATTTAATATGTGTTCGTATTCACATAGTTGAAGCGCGCAAATTTTTTCTCATTAGTGTCCGGTTTGGGAATCGTTTTATCTTTATTTTTATGTTTGGCTATAATTTGGTCTATTTTGCTTGGCGGGAAATTGTTTTCCTTTGCTAATTGCTTAATGGTTGTTATTTCCGTATTATAGTTGTCTTTTGCTTGCAGTACCTACTGGGTGGATTGAGTAGCTCAGTTGGTGCCGTTGCCGGTCCCAAGCCCGGAGAAAGGAGGAGGGTTGGCTTAGAGCCGTAAAATTAGGGCCAGAAAACATCTTGAGGCAATAAAGGGCACGACGGTTCCACATGTCAGTGGCGGTACCCCAACAGCGTCTGTTCCACATGTTAGTGGCGGCTGAGTTAATAAACTTAGAAGTGGAACTCTGAGCTCAATCAGACTGAGATCTCAGCTCAGTCAAAAATCCAATCCAAGTAAATCAACATGGATATTACACCTTCAAAAGAGAAACATTACCCCAGTGGGTCAAATCCCACGGTAGAAAAACCGCAAGTGGTCTATTCGGATTCTGGGGAGACCACAGAAGTGTGTATGGAGGTATGTATGGAGGTAAGTCGGAGTGCCTCGAAACCCCGTAAGAGCAAAATAAAACCGAAATCAAGAATTTGGCTTATGACATTCAACACAAATTCCCTTTTGAAAATTGGTAAACTCAAAAACATCCTAGACAAATCTAGAGAACGCAAAATTAAAATTATTGCATTTCAAGAATCACTATACAACGATGAGTATCCTTTCGATTCAGAAGGATACAGAATAAACAAAGGAAAACCAGGAGAACGGGTTATGAAAAACTGTCCACAACTTGGGACTGGATTTATAGTAGATAAGTCAATACTTGATTCAGTTGCATCTTTCAAGTCCTACTCAGGTCGCCTTTCCACATTGACAATAAAATCAGCAAACAAGGTCTACACGCTAATCAATGGGCATGCGCCAATTAATGTCGCCAACAAAAAACAACCCGGAAAAAGTGGAAGAATTCTGGAATCAATTAGACAATATTCTCCCAAGAGTCCCAAAAATCATGTCAAATTCCTCTTTGGCGACTTCAATGCGCAAATCGGCAAAGAAAGGAAATATAGATACTGGGTCGGTAAATGGTCAGGACATCAGCAGACCAACAAAAATGGTATGTGACTCATCGAGATCTGCAAAAACCATGACCTGTTTTTCAAATCCACATTTTTTCAAGAAAAAATCTTCTAAAACCAAAACGTGGATCACGCCTAATCCACTATTAGGTGAATACCAATTGGACCATGTAATGATCTCCCGCCAAAACACAGTAGAAATGAATGAAAATCCACAGCCTGCTTCCAGTCTCCGACCGGGTCAGGAATGGAATGAATGAAGCCCCCATCTAGCGGCGAGGATATGAACTGTGCCGGCTGCCGAGGCCTGACGCACTCCTCTGGGGCAATGATTAAATGAATGACAGATGAAATGAAATGATAGTGGAGAGTGTTGCAGGAATGAAATTTTGACAGGGAAAACCGGAGTACCCGGAGAAAAACCTGTCTGCCTCCGTTTTGTCCAGCACAGATCTCACATGGAGTGGCCGGGATTTGAACCACGGACCCAGCGGTGAAAGGCCGGCGTGCTGCCGCCTAAGCCACGGAGGCTTACAGTAGAAATAATGAACCTTAAAGTTCTTAAAGGACTAGATCTAGATTCAGACCATTACCCCACAAAATTCTCCTTGGACATCATTCTTGAAAAGAGGACGTTCATTCAGAAAGCCCCGCACCGTAAATACGATGTTCAAAAGATAAAAGGCAATGACCAGTTTAAGAAAGAAACACAAAAGTTAAATCCACAAAACTGGCAACAACTTCAAGCAAGACTTGTAAAAATAGCAGAAAACATAGTGCCACTATCCAAGACACGGAAACACGCATGGTGGACAGATGAGTGTGATCAACTCATGAAACTTAGACAAAAGGCATGGCTAAATTGGTCATGTAACAAAAATCCAAAAACTAGGCAGGACCTCAAGGATGTCAGAAAAACGGTCACTAAATCTATAAGAACGATTCGGAAACAGCACGAGGACACCAAATTACAAGAAAGAGAATCTGACTTCAGGAAACACAATTCACGAAACTACTACAGAACGTTCAAACAAAAATTAACCAAGTATTCTCCCCCATCACTCCAATTCAAAAATGAACTCGGGGAAATTGCTCACAGCAACGCCAAAAACTGTGAAATCCTGGGGAAATATTTTTCAGAATTATTAAATTGTGAAAAACTACAAGAAAAATTCAAATTTTACCATGCACAACGAAACCCAGACTCAGAACCACCGAGTAGACAGGAAATTAAATACATAATTCACTCTTTGAAAAATGAAAAAGCATCAGGAGACGACCAAATCACTGCAGAACTATGGAAAAATGCAGGGGAAAATCTCATCTCAAAACTGAAGGAAATTATGGATGAAATCTGGCGAACTGAAACAATCCCTACAGAATGGAAAATGGCGATCATACATCCACTGCACAAAAACGGATGCAAGACAGACCCCAACAATTATCGTGGAATTTCACTACTTTCAATATCTTATAAAATTCTGTCCAAAGCTCTCTTGAACCGTGCAGAATCTCAACTGGATCCAGAAATCAGCGAATACCAAGGAGGATTCAGAAAAGGACGGTCATGCGTAGAGCAAATTATAAATCTAAAGAACTGTATGAAATATTTCCACAGCTCATCAAACAAGAATTATGTAACCACATTCGTCGACTTCAAGAAAGCGTACGATAGTATAGACAGAGGATCCCTTTTCAAAGTATTAGTAGAATTTGGACTTGATCAGAAGACGAAAAACATTATCAAAGGAACACTCACGGAGACCAAATCCAAGGTGAAATTTATGGGAGAACTGAGCACAGACTTTCAAATAGAAACAGGAGTACGACAAGGCGATGGACTGTCCCCGTTGCTCTTCAATTGTGCTCTTGAGGAAGTTGTACGGGAATGGAGAAAAGCTGGTGCCCTAACACACCGACTGGGGCCAAAACTGAAAGGAATAGAATTAGACTGCTTAGCATTTGCTGATGAAATGGCACTAATTGCCCAAGATATCTCTGACGCGCAAAAGCAAATTGAACTACTACAAGAACAAGCGGCGAAAATTGGATTACAAATCTCGTTTGAAAAAACAAAATTTATGACTGACATCAAAACCGCATCAAATGAACTTCAAATTGTCAACAACAAAATCTTTCGAGTAAACTAGTTTAAACATTTAGGTTAATGGATTACAGCAAACTGTAACGAAAGGAAAGCAATTGAATCGAGGCTTCAGAAAATGGAAACTGCTTTTCAATCAACAAAAAATATTTATAACAAAAAGAGTCTCTCCTGGAACTGCAAAATTCGCCACTATACAAATGTAACCAAACCTGAAGCTCTCTATGCTTCAGAGACACTCAATCTCCAACACAAAACACTAAAACACCAAATAGAAGTGAAAGAACGTAAAATAATGAGAAAAATCCTTGGACCGAGAACAAAGGATGGTGTACATTATCCAAAGCCTAATACAGAAATATACAAAAAAGTTTCCAAAATCACAGACACAATGCGAATGCGAAGAATCCAATTTATGGGACACATATAAAGAATGGACCCGAACAGACTGACACACAAAATACATACTTTCTTAAAGAACAAGGCTACTAGACCGAATTGGTATAAATTTGCAGAGAGAGACTGAAAGGAATTAGGATCACCAAACTTACAAGACCGGAAGGAAATCAGGAAAATCACTCAGACGCGGGATTTCGAGGAAGAACAGAAGAAGACTACACAACATCGATGGTCAGAGCAGCGGAAACAGACCCACTCGTTGCGAATGAAGGACACTGGGCCAACAGGAAGGCAAGAAAGTGTTGATTTCGCGTGGTCCTAAGCGACCCATTCGCGACGAAGAAGAAGAAGAAGTTGTCTTTTGACATGGGTATGTTTAAAGCCCTGTGCACCTTTGAGTTGAACCCCGCTAGCTTGTGCGTACTGGGGTGATTAGACTGATTATCGATTGCATGCGAGGTTTGTGTGGCTTTCCGAAATATGGAATATGAAAGTTCGTTATGTTTACGTTCAATGGTTATGTCGAGATAATTTACTTTCCGGTCTGTTTCGGATTCCTTAGTGAAATTCATTGAGTGGTGTAGGCTATTAATGGATTGAAGAATTGTTTCTTCGCTTGTTAATTGAGTATCATAGATGCAAATTATATCATCTACGTAACTTTTCCATATTACTATTCCCTTTGTTGAAGTCTTTTCTAAGAACTCATTTTCTAGTGCATTAATGAAGATGTCAGCGATTAGTCCGCTTAGTGGTGATCCCATTGCTAGGCCTTCTGTTTGTGTACATTTTATTGTCGAATTGAAACACGTTTTGGCTGAGGACTACCCTCTGTAATCTCACAAACTCTTCAGTTTCTTTTGCGGAATTGTTGGATTTTAAGTTGTTTTCGATAGTGTTGATTGCATCAATAATAAAAAGAAGCAATCGAGATTTACCTAGCCAAACGATACAATCCCAACAATCTAAATGAGCACACTTTTCACTCTACTAAAAACACGCCCTTAGGAAACAAGATACAACTTAGCGATACAGCCAAGATAGATAAAGGGGGGGGGGGGATAGCGGTGGTTAATAGGTAAATGTTATCTGGATCAGGTGTACTATGTATTTTTTCTGCAATAAACCTAGGCCGGTATGCGCGGCAGTATTAAAGGTGCCGGGACGTCTTCAATAGACCGGGCAGCGCTTAGTTGAATGGCTTTTTAGTCCACACGTGGCGAAGATAGTTCCACGGTCTTTAATAGTTGTAGATCTTCCTGTATTCAATAACATACATTCTTATCTAGATTTGGCAACGTCACACAAATAAACATAGCACTGACCTCAGAAAGCAGACAGCAACACAGGAAAAAACAGTTTCGTCCAGTTAACACCCGGGTTAGTCGACCAAAACAGGTGCCAGAGTGAACACGAAACTACTCGAAGTTCCAGTCAGGAAGAAAACCGGATAAGTATCAGCCTGTATTATTACAGTATAACCATACTTGATTTTGTATAACCATATAATCACCCCAAACAGACAAACTCCAGATATCTATCACCATTTTAGCATTTCACCTAACATTAGATATACTACATTTAGCATACACCGACAATTGCATTACCAATACTGCAACTAAATAATTGTGCACATTGTAAATATTTTTCACCTGTATTCTCAAACAAAGATGTTATAGCCTAAGTGTAATGGATATGATGATGATCGCTTGACGATCGAAACGGGTCATCCTAGTGTATTTAGTAATCTCATGTAATTTATTTCAGCATTAGGACATAACCCAGCCCTTGTTGGGTACATTCGTGTTGACCGACTGAAAACTCCAAACTTTTCCTTACTTAGGTAACACTGGAAAATGGCTTCAAACCTCAAAATGTCGCAGAAATATTATGACGGGTCTAGTCGTCACCGTCTTAGAACGTTTGGGAAGCATATGTGTATGTGGTATCAGAAGGAACGCAGGATTCTCCTTGCTGATTGTATTAGGGTGTTATTCGCACAGAAGTCTTGTGTATGTCCCGCTCTGGTTGTGAAATTATATTCCGCAAAGAGGACTGTGATATGTTCCGCTCTAGGACGGTTTGCTGGTGTGTCCCACCTCCGCGGTATCTTCGAAAATCCCAGGAAAAGTGGTTTGACCCTTGGGTTGGATATTATACTATGCCGTTGGTTGCATATTTGGTGTTGAGGCCCCTGTAATTAGAGACCACAATTATTCCGGACAATGTGGATGGCCATGAATTGATCAACTTACCTGTGTGAGCTAGGCGAAGTATGACCATATATTATTTCTACGGAAGGGTGCAATATATACAAAAGACTCAGATTCGGGGTCATGATCGGTTCTTGAAATAGTATGAGGAGAACGTGCTCCTTACATTTCCAGGATTCATAGGGGAACTTAATATTAAAAATAATTTACATGACAGGTTTAAAACAATAACAATTTAATTCTGAATCATCTGACAAACCAATAAAATAAAAAACCACCCTTACATGTGACTTAGAATTGTTTGACTGCCATAAATGACCTACAAGCAACTCAATAGCCCACATGCTCGACGACATCGTTCTCACTAAGGAGACGATAAAAAGCAACGGGGCCAAAAACTGCACCACGTCGCGCCCAAGTTCACTTACTGTCATAACGAAATGACTGACTCAAGACTTCATTCCATAAAATATTTAAATCAAACACTCAGCTTAGACAGCTGTTAAACAAGGTGAACCAAAGTGTCAACTAAATAACAAAAATACACTGAATCAAATATCAAAATACAAAATATCAAAAGAAGAACATGTTTTATGTGTTGTGTGCGCTGTCCGACAGCTAAAGATAACGAGTACTTGACGAAAATTCATTCCCATTCGACCACTCTAATAAGTCATGAATTTCCGTTCTGCGGGTTGGAAATCACGACAATAATGGGAATACACAATGGCTAATATTAAAACAAACAAGCTGGCATAGTTTAACCCTTTACCAACAAACATAAATACACGAATTAAATTTTTACAATTAATAGGAGCCGCACAAGCGATCTGAAGCTTCACAAATCAACACACGCAATCGCGTGATATACAAGAACACAGGTTAGCCCTTTGCAACCTTAACGTGACATCTTAAAATACACGGCGACAAAAACATGCCAAGCAACAACAACAAAATAAGAACAGGCCTCACCAGGCGTAAAACAATTATATTACACTTCGAAAAATATGGTCGGAAAATAGTTAGGTAAGTGGCATGAATAACTCCCAATTAATTCGACAACATTATAATTTCTCGGGCAAGAAATTTAACTAAATACAAATGAAGAATGCGTAGCGCGCAGCTACGGCTTATCAACATTCTTAATATGAGTACGGTGGTCCATCAAGCGCTCGTTACTGTGCTCTTATTGTGTGTGTAGACAAAATACCCAAGCCTGAGGCCTTGAGTCTCGAAGATAGCCTCCACTGGCTCCTGGAAACGCGATATATGAAAATCAACACAATCATAATTTTCTTGAAAAATCCACGCCATGGGATATCAAGATTCAATCATCAGCAAGTACGCCCCGTAGGTCACGTAAACTGGCATAATGTAGTAACGGTAGAGGATCCAAAGTCCTTCCCTGCTCACTATCGAAGATTCACAAAATAGCAAACACACACACACCTGATAAGTTTGACCAATGACCCCAACTCATACGTCAGACCAAGAATAACTTACCAACAAGGCTAATGACATAAATATGGTAAGGCAGACGACCCTCCGTGTCAACAAAAGTTGCACCAAGCAAAACAAAATTTGCTCGCATTGCCTTAACAATTATAATCCAACAACGGGCAATTTCCCCCCAAGTCTAATATTACAATCTAATACAGATTCATTTATCGTCACCTTCTAACATTTCCACCATAAATTATCTCACTGGTACTACGTTTTCATGCGCGCAAGGCAACATAAGAACAAGCACTCTAGTCAAACAGAAAAAAGGCAAAAGTCGCAAGAAAAACACACAAACTATATTTACAAAAATTGTCACGTGATGCTAAGAAACTAATTATGTCAGCAACAAAAAAATCTACATTTAAAACACACAAAGCAAAAATTATTTACAAACAAATTTCGCAACATAGCGCGTGACCCCGTCACGACAAAATTAATAAATTAATTAGTACTCATCATTTTCAGCTTGCCCGGTGCCATGACGGCACCCCGTCGGCGTCCCATTTGATGACTTAGCCCATGGTACAATTCATCGTGGCAGATGAACCAATATTATTCAAATCTGCCATCACGTGGGCGAACATCTTGCTGTAGGAAAAGTTATTATTATTATTATTAATACAAGCAACTAGCTAGAGTGCATAATAAGCTACTCGATGCACTTATTCAGTTCTGTGCAGTATCGAAGAAACTTTCCCTAAAACTGTGGAATTGTATCCACCTAATTATTCACTGAAATTAGCATGCACATGCTGCTCCGCACACAACACAATTATTCTTACACATTCTAAGTGCTAGCGTCGCACTTCGCAAAACGTTAAAGTCCAAGAGTGCCTCGCACTTGGACAGAGTTTCACCCTACAAACGTCTTCGGATTAACAAAATCAAGTCATCGTCTGTAGGCAGACCGTAGTATTTATACAGTTTATCAAAATAGCCAGTGGAAGGGAATATCGCTCCGTAATAAAACTTAAAATTTGTCACACAGACTTCGGAAACATCTCAATGGACTCATAAAAATTAGCACTTTCCAATGACACTCGCGTGCAGAAAATCGCATCTTAGGAACACACATTTCTCGATTTTCGCCGGCAAAATATTTTCCCGCCGTAAGGTGCGTCATATTTCCTATTGGCAGTTCATTCATACTATTGAAAATCTCAGTTGGTGAACTCCTCCCATTTTGTGACGTAGGACCCTACCTCCGTCCTTACTTTGCGACACAGTGCTCTTCGTCTTTTTCCTAAAGACAAGGGAACTCTGCAGACCTCCGCTTGAAACAAGTAACGAACTTTCAGCTCACACCTGCCTTTCTCATCTGGGAATCGGATAAATATAGCCTGACGATATAGCGATGTGTTTATGTGAGGTGTTGCCAACCTAGATAAGATGTATGTTATTGAATGAGGTGGGTCCACAACTATTAAAGACCGTGGATTGGCCCTCGCCACGCGTGGAGCATAACCCATTCGAACTAAGCGTTGACGGTCTTATGAGGACGTCCCGGCACCTTTAATACTGCCGCGAATATGGGCCTTGGTTTATTGCAGAAGCAAAGTACATCGTACACCTGATCCAGATAACATTTACCTATTAAAACCCCCTAATTTCCCCCCTTTTTTTAATCTAGCTTGGCTGTGTCGCTAAATTGTGTTTTGTTTCCGACAGGGTGTGTTTTTTAGTAGCGTGAAGAGGGGTGAGCTCTCCATGAACGTGTGTTCACATAAACACATCGCTATCACTCCCCATAGCACGTAGGGACAGGGGGGAGGAGGCAGGGGAAAAACCAGTCGTTAAGATAACCACCGCAGTCGACCGCACAACGAGTTCCAGTGAGCACGAAAACTGCGAGTAGCTGTAATACGGAAGACAATCAGATAAGTAGTTAGCCAAAAATTTTATAGTTTAACCATAGTTTACAACCATATAATCTCTCTAAAGTACAATCTCCGGATAGCTATCACCATTTAGCATTTCACCTAACATATATACTGCATTTAGCATACACTGACAGTTGCAGTACCAATACTGCAACTAAATAATTGTACATATTGTAAATATTTTCACCTGTATTTCAAACATAGATTTTGTAGCCTAAGTGTAATGGATCTGATGATGATCGCTTGACGATCAAAACTGGTCATCCTAGTGTTTTATTAATCTCATGTAATTTATTTCAGGATTAGGGCATAACCCATCTCTTTTGGGTACATTCGTGTTGACCGACTGAAAAGCACTAAACTCTTGTTTACTAAGGCAACACTGAAAATATGGCTTCAAACACCACAATGTTTAGAATATTGTTTTACTTGTCCGGAAAAACGTTTTTCTTTGTTGATATTCGTTGGGCAACACTTTCTTTTTTCACAAAGTCAACAGAATTAGGGGAGCCGACGTCTAGGATGAGACTAATGACCAAAATGTCTCAAAGTTGTTTACAGATCTAAGAATTCGAGGCTGACAACCTATATATTTTAAATAAGCTACATGCGACTAACTGCGGAAAATGTAAAAACACATGCACTCAACACATGGGGCTGATGACAGAAATGTCCCTACATACATGTAAGCACATGAGTCTGATGACCATATTATCCCGATTTTCCTATTCACTTAAACACGCAGGACTCTAAATAATCCTTTAGCAAGTACAGAAACTAGACTGTTGGTATGCTACTACATCGCCCGACAGGCACTGTTGATGCGTTAGCGGAAATATAATCTGTTTCCGGTCGTGATGTGCTATGAACTAGCAAACCTGTTTAAATATCTTTATTATACAGGCATGGAATAACTTCATTATCTAACCGAGATCGACCATTTCAATGGTCCAGTGGCGAGTGCTCTTGGCTTTTGCACTTGAGGTCTTAACTTGAATCCAGACTTTAGGACGAGAACAGCCAATACTATGGAAAAAAGGGACGTAATAGCTCAGTGGTCAAGATGTTTCCCTCTCACCTCGAATGCCTGGGGTACACTCAGCCTCGCGAGGCAAACATGAGAATTCCACCTCAGCCATCCTGAAAGTGGTTTCTGAGATGGTTTATAGCTTAGGACCACAGTAGTCTCTTTTTAACCTACTTTTAAGTAGACCCAAGCTAGTGGTTACCTTATCGTATGTTCCCACAGACGCACTCATCTGCGGTGTACTGTACATTCTCATCGAGCTCACATGCACTTTTCTCCATATTCCATGTTGCTTATACGCGAATATCAGAATTCTTCTATAACACAGCCCTCTCTGATGAAGAAAATAATCCCCCTAAGAGAGGCGTTTTAAAGTGCCTACTTTTCAGTCCAAGTCCATAGAAATTGTCATCGAGGCAACATGGCTGAGAAAAAACAAGGTCATGAAGATCCTTCAACACGAAATATGAAATTATCCAATGAGGGAAGATGCCGCGTTTTCCAAAGCCAATTTCATACCTATGCACATTGCACACGCCACCAACGACACATTTATATCGATCTATTCAACTGTTTGTATATTACGTCATCTTGTATACACTGTCCTAAGAACTCCGCCACATCAAAACCTTACCGAGATCCTGAGCTCACTGGCCACTCCCACATGATGCAGATGAAGCAGAGCAGGAATGTCTGCTACTACAGACCGCCAGTTTTGAAATATACACGGTTTATACATAGATCATGAAATCTTCCATGTATCATGTCATAGGACGAAATCATCGCTCAGCTTTAATTAAAACCAAAGTTGGGTTAATTCTTTTATCAATTTAAACTCCAAATGGAAATTTGGAAAAAGGATGCAAAAGACCATTCGTGAATGCGAACACGACGTTTTAATACGAAAGAATTCAAAATATCAGATATATAATCAATAAATTCTATATTAATTATAACAGTTATAATATTAATTTTTTCTCTCCCCTATTTTTAATGTTCCCACGAGATTGGGGATAAGATGCGATGAATTTTTATGCTGCGGGAAGTTTTTACAGCTGAATGCAATTCTTAACGCCATCTTCAAGACAGACGTTAATAACAGATTAAATGATGAAGTTGAATGAAACTTGGCAAGGAGCTAGCAGGAATCTGACATGGCCTACCGTCCAGGGATTTCCCTGGATTAGAAAATAGGAAACCATGGAAAAAACATTTCAAGGATGGCCGACATTGGAGTTCAAACCCACGACGACGAATCTGGAGGAGGCTGGTTCCAATGCTTGTGCCTTAACATGCTTCGTTACCGCTTTCGGTAACAAAATAATAATATAAACGTTTGATCCATAGCGTCAGAGTTCAGGGAAGTGCCAATTTTGACTCAGAACACTATCATTCAAACATTAATGTAAAGCTTCTACCAAGGAACGCTAAGAAAGGTCCAACGGAGAAATATCCACAGTTTTGACACAGAGAAGAACAGATCCAGCAAAGAGTTCACCCAGAAGTTGGAGTCTCTAGACCCAGATAATAGACAGCAACTGCAAGATGCATTAGTCAAGACAGCTAAAAATATAGCTCCAATAACAAAATCAAAAAAGCATCTATGGTAGACTTGCGAATGTGATGTGGCTTTGTCGCAAAGGCATCTTGCGTGGCAGAAATGGAACTCGCAGAAGAACAAACATAACCTGACGATATTCTTAGAAGCAAGAAAACATGCTAACAAAACTATCACAGGGATAAAGCATGTTTGTGAAAAGAACCAGCCAGTACAGACTCAGAATGATTTTAAAAAGAACAATACCCGTGACTCATTTAAGTACTTCAAACGACATCTCAGCAAATACAGTCCCCCAAGTCTACGCTTGAAGGGACGAGATGGTCGAGTTGCCTACAATAATACGGACAATTGGCATATCTTGGGGAATTATTTCGAATTACTCCTCAATATTGCGAATCTCCAGAATCCACCTTCACGTTCGACAAAAACACTCCCATTCATCCTGATTAAGTACCATACATCCCAAAAGAGAAGGAGGTAGCCATATCATACATTCGTTAAAGAACAACAAGGCAGCGGGGGAAGACTCAATAATAAATGCCCAAATGTGGAAAAATGAAGGAAACAGGGCAGTCGATAAACTCACGGAGATAATTAACAAAATTTGGAAAACTAAGGAACTTCCATGTGGCTGGTCCTCTTCACTGATCACCCCTCTTCATAAAATAGGTGACAGAATGGACGTACAAAATTATCGTGGCATCTCCTTTCTCTTAATCACCTGCAAGATCCTTTTGAAGTCACTTTAAACTAGGGCAGAGGAACAATATGCCAAACAGCCGGTGAATACCAAGGAGGTTTCAGGAAAGGCCGTTCATGTGCCGAACAAATCATGCATACTAAATTTGCAGTCACCTTCGTAGATTTCAGAAAGGCTTACGACTCGATTGACTCCTCTAAAAATCCTGAAAGAATTTGGCCTATACAGTATAATAAAACAAGAGCAATTATCCAACAGACTATCACCAACGCAACTTCCTAACTGAAATGCATGGGAGGGATTTCGAATTCCTTTGAAATTAGGACGGGCAAGGATATGGACTCTCGCCTTTTCTTTTCAACTGCGTACTCAAGAAAGTCATCCTTGAATGGCGGATAGGAATGGGTAACAAAGGAGTTGAAAATGGAGTTTTACTTGGTTATAGAAGTATGAATCTGACAGTTGATTGCCTGGCCTTCGCAGATGACCTTGACTTTTTTTCTGACTCCCTATAAACAGCCGTGAAGCAAATCAGTGAACTGAAGACACAAGCAGCAAATGCGGGACAAACATTAGTCAGCACCCAACGTGCTAGAGGTAGGGGAAGGGAAAATCAAACGAACATGGATATTTTAATATGCAAGACAGTGGATAGATCCCAAATCCTCGAGAAAGAAGACTTTGCATCACGGATCATAAAAATGGAAACGTCATATCAACAAACTAAAAATGGCTACAATAAGAAATCAATATCCTTTAACGCCAAGATTCGACATTACTGCATAGTAATATGACCGGAGGCTTTATATGATGCCGAATGCCTTGCTATGAATAGAAAGGGTATAATCGAGAAGCGTGAAATAAGAGAAAGGCAGATCTTGAAAAATCTCCTATGTCCAATCAAAAAAATGGTGAATTCAGAATACGACACAATGATGAACTCTACTTACAAGTAGAAAACATCACGGACACCATTCGCAAGAGAAGGATAGTTTTCTATAGCCACATTCCAAGTACGAGTTCTACAAGGTAGAGCTATAGGATCTTCAAATTAAATCTTAACAAGAAACCCAAGGAGGCGTGGTTCACCGAGGTGTAAAAAGACCTGCATGAAGTGGTGATAACCCCGGAGGATATCCAGAAACATGTTCCACCAAAGTCGAAAATCCAAGAACATCACGGTTTACAAGAAGAGCCAAAACTAAAACCTGGCAAAACGTGGACTAAAACGAGGATGGAACAGCATAGGAAACAAATGTTGGAATACTGGGCGAACGTTAAAGCCCAGGCGCAAAGACAAGGAAAAGGACAGTTGAAATAGCGTGGTCCATAGCAGTCCGAAACGACAGCAAGAAGGAAGAATAATAATACTAATAATAGTAATCTAATCAATTCAGTTGTCTTCTATAGGTTTTTGAATTGACACAATGTAGGTAACTTGGTGCCGTGATATGATATTTTAATCAACATACATGAACGTTGGGATACATAATAACCACCCACGTAATTTTAATTTTAACTTTTCATTGTAATTATTTTTGATACCAATTTATATGGAAGGAGAGGGTATTTTATTATGTTTATATTCAATTGGAGCTAATGGAAGATTTTCGATATACGAATACTATAAATTTAACGCGAGGGCAAGATTGAGCAGGAAGCCGAGATTTTAAGTCATTTAGCGATTCAGAGTAGATGTCGCAACTCAAGTTATTCTCGACCATAGGAACAGCGGGGCGCTTTCCCAGAATTGAAGCAGACAAGTACTGACGCCTCTCTGAGGCGCTTTTCCACGAACTTGGTTCATGTGAGGTCAAGCTTACTGAGGACAAGAGAAACTAGGCTTTCGACGTACAGCATATCCTTATTTGGCTATAAGACCTGCAATTCCCAGAATCGGAGCCACGCTACCCCTGAGCAAATCAGAACGTTGACGACAACCCAATTTGATGGAGTGGGAGACTTGGGGACAGCATCGCAAGAAGAGATTGGCCTACGATCACGTGTGATGGGTGCTGGAGAGAGGGATTTCAAGAAGTTTTAAAAGACTCAACCCGGGGACGGAGAGTCACTCCATTTGATTCTTTTTCTTTAATCAGACTCGATTATCATGTTGATGGTCAGTCTAGTCTACTTTTGAGCATCCTTGAGCTCATAAACTAATACAGTTGCAGTATGCTGGGAACATATCTCGTTCACGCATATTGATGATAACAGTTGTGTCTTTGGCTGTTGTCATAAATGGGATTCTTGAAGCTAGTACTTCATCTCACGCAACGCTATAATTTTACATATCAAGAATTTTCAAGATGATGATGGCGATCTCGTACAGAAGACAACAGATTTGCTCGAGGTTGAGCACCAACCTACCATGAAGTCAGCACTGGTGAGCGTAGATGACATTATGACATATCTCTCTGTTTTTCTTTCAAAATTAATCAATCTTTCTTTGGGCAAAGTAACTGTAAATTCATTTTAATTCTGCAATAAGTTAAAGTAATATGTCTCCGCTCCGTCTTGATTTAGCCCCCACGTTAATAGTAAAGTCTGCGTCTTCCATTAGCATGTGTTTTAAAGGTGATCTTTTTATTATAATTAAATTCAATTTCATTAAATTCAGTTTCCGTGTTCAATTCTTGTAGATAGATTTAGCTATAATACAGGAACCGGTCCTCTCTTAGTATATATCATTTGGTTAGAAGCTGGATGTTTCCCCACGAGCTGAGTTAAAGAGAGTCTATATAGCTGAGGTAAATAATGGTAAGTCTGATTATAGGTATATTTCGATGTCCTAATGGTAATTGGACACGATGGCGCCCACCAGGTATAAATGTCTAATAGTGGTTTCACTACAGTACTTCAGGTGAATGACCATTGCTTATAGTTGTCCAACTGTGGAACTTGTTGTGGTGCAGATTCACTCCCATCGGGAGATAATAACCATCACACTATGTGTATGCGCAACTTAGATGTTCTGCACATTATACTTAGGCCTACCTCCACTTGGTATCTAAACTGTGAATGTCATATAGGTGGAATGTTCCTAAAATTCGTTTTTCTGGTAGCCACCAAATATAATCAGGAGAATTTACATGATTAAATATGGTACCATAGATTTTACGACTTAACTGAACAAGATAGAAACCATTATGAGAAGGATACACTAACATGGATTCAGTGAGACAGCATCCTTTATAATGATAAGTGCAAAATTTACTCTACAATAGGTTTGAGAGAGCGTGGATGTTGACTAATTTAATTTAGCGAGCATCTAGCTATTCAGCCTTGTTCTTCTTTCTTTAGCGTCCCAGGTACAACAGAATGCGCAAGAAGTATGTATAAATAATTTGCTTTCGTAACTCAATGTTCCTGGAAACTAGCCACTGGGATGTTTCTCTCCTCAATACGAGCCTTCATGAGCAGACAATGAATGCCTAGAGATATTTCAAAATCACAACCAGTAGTTCCGTGAATAACTAAATAGCCAATTTTCATACATCCCTTTATGCTAATTGTCTCTATCAACATACACAATTTCAGTTTGATTGCTGTAATCGACTCGTGGATATTGGAAATCGTCTAAATATTTTGGATGGTTGCCATGTTAGATTTTTATATACATGTATGTAGCCCTTGGAGTTATTGTGCCTGTCTGTCCACCTGGGATAGGGAGTTGACCACATGCGAGGCAGCATGAACACAGTGTCAGCACGAGATATATCTCAGGGCGTCCTGGGCTGGGCTATATAATTACTGCACACTGCACCCATGCTCCCCGTAAAGGATAAGGAAAGATATCACAACACATAACAGAAAGTGAAAACACATGTTAAGATAAAACCAATTCACAAAGTATTTATTCACCAAACATTGCCTGCTGGCAATAGCAAGAAAAAACATAATGATCACTTCATATTTTTATTATGCATCTCTGAAAATAAATCATAGTCTCTTCTTGAATGTCCGTTGGTTTGACTATGTTTGAAAAACCACATATTGCTCTTTTAATCTATACATGCGAGATTGCATAAACACTTACGACACGAAAATAAATATTTAAATTTACCCTATTAGGTTTCAGTTTATATTATAGTCCTCTATTATTTCACATATTTACATGGATTATATACAATATCGTGAGGTTGTTTCACATCCGCGTTTCACTATTACGACGAAAACACATAATTCAGAACGACACTTATTAGCGCGGCCTGTCAAATTGCATTATATTGAAAATTAAGTTTATCACAGCAGTTATTGATCTCAAGGCAAAATAGTTAATTATAATAATAATAATAATAATCGGCTTTATCAAAGGTAGCCTCGTATATCTCCTTATAATTTTCATGATAATATTATTTAATGAGAGGATATGCAACACTGAATATGAATTAAATACTAGCCGTCATAAAAATCGGCATGAGGTTAGACGTGACGTCATTACATTTATAACAAAACATTGATCTTATATTGGTGTATTTCATGGGAATTCTTAGGAATCGGATAAACATTTGAAGCACTGTCATTATTATGGGATAGGATATCAATCCCGCATGCTCCCATTTAATTGTCAAAGCAAGCAATATTATGTGGAACAGGATATCACTCCCGCAGACATCCACTCATACGAGGATCAACACCTCAATCTGAACTAACCTTAGAAAAGTGCATTGACACAAAATTAACATTATTAAGCTTCATTTCAAAAATATCCAAAATATTGGAGATCGTAAGATCCCAGATTTTATACAAACAACCAATTGTTTATAACCATAATTCAACATATTCATCATAATAATTTATTATTATTATCCTCATTAAATATTACTTTCATTATTATTTATCAAAATTCAGTATCGTTTTAATATGAATTTATAGAGATTTTTATTATTATTTTAATATTTAGAAAAGATTTTCTGGTATTCATAATAATAATAATAATCATTTATTGCAGCAAATAGCCATGCCGAGATACAAAACTAATACTAATAACTTAAATCTTGCTCATCAAAGTGTCTATATACAAAGTGTCTGACAGGTTCTGTTTGCTATATATATAGTTATTCGCAGCAGAAGCGTGTTAGCGATACTTTCCTCTGGGCGCAGGAAATGGCGTGATATCTATCACAAGCACTACCACACAGAGAGCAGGTGCATTGGGGGCCTGGGTCATGAAATCCTCTTGCTGTGCATATCTTAAAATGAAAACCGTGGACTGCAAAACGGGTGATCGTATGCCGCAGTTCAAAGTTGGCATTCATCCAGTCCGTCGACATAAGAGCTTCTGTGGAGTAGAAATCAGGCCATATGTCATTACGCTTGAGGTTTAGTTCTTCGATCAGTCTCTGGTATTGCACTGTTGATGGTAGGGAGTTCTCCAAACGCAGGTCTTCTATGAAGAAAGTCTCCCTTGCTAGTACGTACGTTAGACGAGATGGCGTGTATTTTGATAAGTGCAGAATTTTCTTTAGGAAAGTAGACTTAACTCTTTCTATCTCTCGAAGGTTACTTTGTGTCAAATGATCCCAAGTTATTTGAATGCCGTATGTCACTATTGGAGTTATTTTCGTTCTGAATAAATTCATTGCGGTTTGTAAAGATAGATTTCCCAGTTGCATTATGTCTTGCATTGCTTTTATGGCCGATGTTGTTCTATCCCTGACATGTCGCGTGAATACGTTCCCTTGCATTTGCATTATTACTCCTAGGTATTTGAAATGATTTACATTGACTAGGGGTTCTCCATTTAGTAGTATATGCTCATCTACGGATAGTTTCCCGCCTTTACGGAATGCCAGCATTACTGTCTTGGTGCAGTTTATCGTCATATCATTTTTTTGAGCCCATGTGGTAAGTTTATCAATGGACGATTGCAAGGTTTCCTTTGATGTCGATGCCACAACCATATCATCCGCGTAGATGTAAATTTTCGCTCCCTCAAGGTAAATAGCCTCAATGACATCAGCTGTAGCGATGTTAAATAGTAACGGGCTCAAAGGTTCACCCTGAAGTACACCATTTGTTTGTTCTATTCGTTCTGATTGAACTATACTGTCATCTATTTGTGGGCTGTTTTTGTGGAGAATGTCCCTTATTATCCCAAAAAGGTAATGTTCTTTTCCGATCATATTTTCAAGTTTCCTGAGCAAAGTGTTTCTACTCACTAGATCAAACGCCTTGGTGTAGTCGACGAATACTGCATATAGCTTTCCTCTTTTCTGTCTTAGCGCGTCTTCTACATTCGTTAAAAGACAGTTAACGGCTTGTAGTGTATTCCTTCCTTTCCGGAAGCCAAACTGTTCTTCAGGTATCTTGTTGTCAACTAAATCTGTGAGTCTTCTAGTGAGTATTTTCGTAAAGATCTTAAAGATTGTGTTTTCCAAAGCGATACCACGATAGGAATTTGGGTCTCCTGTATTACCTTTTCCTTTATATAGCATCTTCAAAGTCGAGGTTCTCCAGTTTGACGGTATGTGACCTTGAAGTAAACATTCGTTCATGAGCTCTGCCCATTGCCCTTTTAACAGCGGAGCTGTCTTCTTCAGGTGCTCGTAGTGAATAGTATCTGGACCACATGCTTTCTTTTCTGCGCAGTTGTTTATCTCAATTAGGACATCTTGTGCCGTGATCGGCACTGGTAGTTGAGAAGGGTTGTTAACCTGAATAGGTCTGGTGTCCCGCGCTTGTAGGGTTGCTGTAAGATGCTGAATCCACGTTGTCATAGGAATGTCCTTTGGGAATTTGGGTCTTCTGGGGTTTAGGGCTGAGAAAGGGTTTGTTTCAGCCTCCTGTATTAGTTGAGCTTCCTTCAATTGTTGATAGCTTTCCTTTGCTCTTTTAACTACCTCCTTATAATATCTTCTTTTCTCGACATACTCTTGTAGTGCTGTATGTGTACTTGACCTTTTTATCTTGTGTAATGCTGCTAGCGTCTCCTTCCTCCGTTGGTAACATTCGGTAGTGAACCATGGTTTTGCTCTTCTTGTATTTTGACCTATCTTAGGAGTTGCGTCCTTGATATGATTCTCGATCAGTGTTAGCGCGGCGTCTATGTTTCCAGATTTGATTATGTTCGTGATTCCTTCCATGTCTATAGTGCTCAATTTGTTCATGTCTATTTTCCGCGAAATAGGGGTTCTGGAGCTTTTTTGAATGTTTATATTGATGTTAACTGAGAGAGTGGTTGCTAATGGGAGGTGTTTTCTTGCTACAACATTGGATAGTACTTCTTGATGCAATGTTTCTATGTCGTTGCTTATGAATAAGAGATCTATCGTGCTTGTGCCATTGAAAGCTATGTATGTCTTCTCATCACTTTTGTTCGTTAAGGAAAAGCCCTCTTCTTCTAAGTATTCAAGTAACGCGTTTGTTTTCCTGCATGGGACATCAATGCGGCAGTTGAAGTCTCCGGCTATCATTATCGGATTTGTGGTAGGTACTATGGACATTGCTGTGCCTAATTCGTCTATAATGTCTACTTCTGTTAGGTCTGGTTGGAAGTATGCGCACAATATTGATAGCCTGTTCGTTAGTACCAGCATCACATTGTCAGTTTCAAACGGTTTTGTGAATGGTGATAGAGACGGTTTAAGTAGGCAAGAAATGCCGCCTTTAGGCCTGCCTTTGTCTCCCTTTGAAGCGTACCTGTGGAGGCAGTAAAAATTATGCGTTTCCCAATGTTTTGTGAGGTAAGTTTCATTAAGAATCACAATGTCGTATCGTTGTAGGAGGTTGTTCGGGGCAAGGTCTAGCGCACAAGTAATTCCCTCAATATTCCATAGTAATGTCTGTAACCTGATTGAATTAGTCTTATCTCTCAGTTCGCTAATACTTGGATTAATATAGTTTACTTGACTTGAATTTGTATCCAAAAGTCATTGGGTGGGCTCACTTGTACTTGTAGTTATGAGTCCTGGACGTTGTCTTGGAAAGCGGTAGGGTCGTACTATCACATTTCGCGGCCAGAACAATGGGTCCTTAGTTTTTTCCAGATCATCGAAGTTGAAACTCACATTAAAAGCCTTGTTTCGCCCCCTAATATCTATCTCTTCACATGTTATATTTTCTACGATACCCCCCTCTTGGAGATGTGCTATAATGTTCTCTGCTTTGGTCTCTTCATCAAGTCTTCCTACATATAACCAAGCTTTGCGCAGTGCTGCCTTCAGCCTGGTATTCTCCTTTGTTCCTATCATTTGTTAACTCCCTCGTTTGACCACCTTCGTCCATTGACCATTTGGTGGCCGATCGGCTGGTTCTTCACAAGGAACTTGAGAACATAAGATTGTTCTTCCTTCCTTCTTACGTTGATCTGTCATAATTACGTTATGTACATCGTTTCCCTCATATGCCATAACGTCGCATGACTGAATTGGTGGTTTAGGAGCCCGTGACTTTACTGTTTGTGGTTCAGTATGGTTGATTATGTTAGGGGTCAATGCTGAATTAATTCCCGCCTTTATAGCTTCTTGGATGCCTTCCATCATCGATTCTATAATGGCCCTCATTTGCGTTAATACATTTGTCGTTACTCTCTCTTCTATGTCGGCCATGCAAAGGAGTTTTGGTTTACAGAAACAGAAACATGATGCAAATGCATCTAATGTGTCATAATTCTGCTGCATTTATATAAATGAGGTAGGACATCCCATATTATTTATTATAATTAAGAGTGAAAAATATTGAGGATCCACCTCACCTACAAGTCTAAGCGACTAAAATAAATATACGCCTAGCATTAGGCAACCAACTATATCAATGACGAATATTATTAACTATTAGGAAAGTGAATCGGTTTATCGGAAATTATGGAAATTCATGGCTCAAGCATAATGGCGGTTGGACATCCCTCGGCGCGGATCGAACCCTGGCACCACGGACCCGTGATGACTGCACGCTAGCAAATGGACATATCCCAGCATTCTCCTCATTCTTCTTCCTCATCCACAGAAATATGCCTCTGCCGGCATTGCTCTGGTTCCCCATCCGGCAATCCTGGTATCGTTCCCCTAACATAGCGCCGCTCTAGCCGCTAGTCATGTTCGAACAGTGGGGCAGTGACGTCACCATCTTATGGGGTCGTTTTAGTCTGTTCCACAAATGCACACACGGCATTCTGATAATGTAGCCCACAGTTTTTAGAATGCCGACTCATCCTGACTGTCACTAATATATTCGGGTTGATTTTACAGGGCAAGATGATAACAATAATAATAACTTCTGGCTAGAATGTCTCAACTAAACCTGATCTAATTCTGACATGAAAGTTCCAAGGTATAACATAGGCTATCAGGGTAGCTTACTATCACTCTGTATTCAGTTATGAGGCTAGTTTGACTTGGACACAATTTTAGTTCACAAATGGTGCGCAGTTGGTATACGTTTACACACAGTAAAATTGTCAGTCACTTGCGTGAAACAAGTCCACATTCACATACCTGTAATTCCTGATGTATTCTCAAAATGACGAACTTTCACAATCACTATGATAATAATAATAAGTTTCGTGGAACACGATGACACTTGACTTTTCACTCACTGGTGCGAAAATAAGACTATGTCCTCGGATATAATGTCAGAGTGACATGGAAACGCTACTGAGAATGCCTAGTCTTGCAGAGTAGTTGCGCAGTATAACAGCGTAGCGACGAGTGAACACAATCCAATAGCTTCTCCGTAGAGACGGATGAAAGCAGACAGGTAAACTGGCCTCCAAAGGGCCAGCTTATATACACCACAAGGTCACATATCGATGGCTGTATTTGAATTACGTAATGCGATATCTCCTCTTCTATTGGTCCTCACCGTAGAATACTCTGGAAGGTTATTAATTTCAATAGAAACATCATGAATAAACGGAAGAATTATTCCAAATATAATTCTGAAGTGCTGGTGCCTTCCTCTTCTTTATCCAAATGGAAACAAGCATATTGCGTTCCGACATTTCTTGGCTGTACTCAGGACACACACCTCTTTCAAACCATGGCGAGTCAGCAGTTTGCCACAGCCTTGATGACGTCACAGCGCGCTCACTTCAAATCACGCCCTCATCCATTCCGTTGTAAAAGGTCACATTATGTACTATTACATGAAGATTATTGCGTAAGTGTGTTATTCAAACTTCAATCGCATAATTTGGACACAAGAAATAAAAACATGATTTTAAAATTTCGCACAGTTGGGCAACAGGACTAAGCCGAATCACTCCCATAGGGAAAATGACGTAAGAAAGGGAAATATGTTTGGGAGAGAAATCAAGGGAAGAACCCAAAAACACATTTATTTCAAGCAATAAATATAAGAGATGTGAATAAGAACAATAAGAGGTACAGCCAGCAGCAGCGTTAAAAATGAGATTCAGAACTATTCAAAGCTAAAGAACACCAAGATGGGAGAAACAATACAAGCCTTAGCACTAAAAAGAAGCTTAAGCTTAGGACTTTTTTTATTATTATCAGTGCTGTGCTCAAAAGGATAAATCTGTAATGACAGGAAGCGCAAATAAAAAAAGATGGTTGTGGGAAGGGAGCAACCAAGAGAGCAGATTGGTATTGTATTGCTAGAGAGCAGGCAGAGCGAGTTATAATTCCAGTAAACTATCCTTTAGAATAAAGAATTCACGGAAAAATTTAAGGAAGTAAATGAGTAAATATTTATTGTTTTCTGAGAGCACAACTAAGAATACGTGGTGAAGTTTCCTTGTAACATCACCAGTGGCTACTAAGTAAGAATAAATGGTAAACGAGATTGTAAATAGCTTGGCCAAAAACAATAGAGGATCAACCTCGAAGCATAAAACAGTTTGAAAGTAACATACAATCAGAGAAGGGGGTGGGGTGGGGGAGATGGGTTGACGTGGCTAAACCAAGAAGCTAAGCCACCAAATACAAATTTGAGCAATATACTTGCTAAAGGATTACAATATGAGGAATGCACCTTGTTTATAGCAATGGTTATACCCAAATTGCCATCTAAGAAAGTACGCAGATGAAATGTCATGGGAGCCTAGACTAGAATAAATGTGGAGAAAAAAAGTGAAAATAAACATGCACAGAATGCCTAATAAGGATTGACAAGAGCACAAGTTACTTGCCAATAATTGATCTTAAGATCTTGATCTTAAGGTGCTGCTGAGGAAATTGAAATGTTATACAATTGGGCCTAGATGGCTAGAGAATGCTAAGATTGGCCCTAGATGGCACCAAAATGTAATGTGATATATAAAATTACAAGAATTATATTAAAGCGTTTTAGCTTCTAGAAGCTCCAACTATCCATAAGTTGCGCTTGGGGGAGAGGTCTACAATACCACAGAATTTATACATAGTTGGCTAAATGTGATACATTCAAGAAAAGGGGGAGGACACCGACCTCAAGTTTACAAAAAAAAAAGTTACAAAGATTATGTATGCAATTTCGTAAAAATGTTAGTGGAGTAGAAAGGGAAGGAAAATGGGGTTTGTTTTGGGTACTGATGGTTTCCACGGAGAAACCAATTTGTTTTACTTCTCACACGATGCACTGAAAGTTATTTTCTGAGATATGTCACTACTGAATCTTATAGCTGATTTTACAGATTGGGACTTTATTATTGTTGCACTGTCGAAGAGAACTTGATGTACTTGTTTGTAGAATATCTACACGGTGTAGGTGACGTTGAATGGGGCATGGGAAAAGATCCATTGGAGGAATGAATATTAACTCGGCAAAATTTCTAAGAAAGTAGAAAAAGTCCGACGGAGAGTCAAATGCTTGACTTGCAAATTACTGCAAAGTTATCAGCATAATCCCTCAGTTTGGGAGAAAGTGTCCCCCATTAGACAATCAGATCGAGCAATGGAAAATTCGCATAGTGACTCCAAGAGATTGCATAGTTTGGTTTTAGTAAAGCAATGAAGAATAAACCCCCGTAGGAAGCCGTTTAAGTCAATATTACTTTAATAAAATGTTCAAATTTCAAGAAAGAGACTTGGAAGTCTGTTAAAATGTTCAGCTTTTAAATTCACACACGCTCCATTAAAGTTGAAGTTTAAAACCACTGAAACAGTTACTTATCGTTTCATACTTGATGCTTGAAGACACTCGCAGTCGGCCGTTAAAGTATCACTATGTAATGGCGACAGAATTTGAAAATTTAAAATATAATGGGATGTATAGTAACCTTCCTCTAGGAGTGAACTACCAGCAAGTTTGTTGCACAAGCGAAAAGTGAGAGTTTGGAAAGCAAGTGACTGAGCGATGAGCAGAAAGGGGGGAGGGAGGAGGGAAAGGGAAGGGGAAGCATATGCACAAGATAACAAAATGAAATAATAATCGAAAGCAAGAACATTTCTGCTTTTTTAAAGAGCTGGACTTGAACCCGAAGAGTTGTCTGCAGAGACATCTGTAGTGAAAGTAGCGAACTCCAAGCTTCACAGTGATTAGATGAGTTAGTTCAGCCTTGGAACGCAAGAACTTGAAGAAGTGCAGAGAGGCAGCGAGAGATGTCACAACATGAAGATGCTTGACACACATGGGTTAGTGTAGGAGAACATAATCCATTTCCTGCAATCACGCTAAGAAAAAAGAAAAGCATAGAGAGAGAGAGCAGGAATTCAAAAGAAGTCTCTGTTGGTGTTTTATGAGAAGGGTGATTAAGAAAACATGAAAGAGAAATATCCGAAAAAAGAAGTTAAGACTAACGTGATATAACAGCTTAGGCTTTCACGACCGGCGTTCATAATTAAGTACAAGTTTTTCGGGCTTGTAGGCCGTGGTCCAGACAGGATATCTCCCGACGTTTCACCGGAAACTGCGTCCGGCATTATCAAGGGTTCCGTTTCTTTCCTTGGTCAGCAGTGGATTGAGGAAGAGGCTTGAAATAATGGGTAACGGTTTGTAGTGGGGTATTGTTGTTTGAATATGACTGTTGGTTGGGTGGATCTTGGCGATGAACTAACGGCTGGAAGGTAGTTTTGTATCTTCAAATTAGCATGGTGAGCCGAGCGTTCTCTTCGCATTCCGGCTTGATCGTCTGATCTCACGCACATGTTGCGGGGTGCGGTGCGTGCTCCGGCTTCGGCGACCGAGCTTGTAAGGGTCAGGTGTTCCCTGGGCGACTGCCGAGCTGTAGCGGGAAGGTTCTTCAGGTTGACGTGTGAGTGATTTCTTGGCCTTGGTGTTCCTAAGGGCCGGGATCCATGTATTACGCACACGTTCAATTTCTTCCTTCCGATTGAAATTGTCGGGGTGTTTGAAGATTTCTATGGCTTCCCGTTGCAACCTGGCGTGGTAGTGTGTGGTCGTGGAGAGTATCTCCGTGTCCCCGTACTGTACATCGTGACCGGGCAAGAGAGAATGCTCAGCGACTGACGATTTCTCAGTTTGACTCAGGCGGCTGTGTCTGTTATGTTCCTTGAGTCTGGTGGTAACGCTCCTCTTCGTCGTTCCTATGTACACCTTCCCACAGGAACACGGGATTCTGTAGCTACCTGCAGTGGAGTGTGGGTGGCGCTTGTCTTTAGCGGATCGCAGCAAGTCCCGGATTTTGGCGGTGGGTTTATAAACCGTCTTCACCCCATAGGTCTTCAGTAATTTGCCTATCCTGTCCGTCACCTTCTTCACGTACGGCAGGAATGCGGTGGCCACCGGAGTTTCCTCAGAATCTTTCCTCGTGCTCCGGCGCCTGGGATGAGAGGATCGCTCAATCTCTTATTGCTGTATCCGTTGGCGCATAGGGCCCTCTTTATATGTTTCAGCTCTTGGTTGAGTTTCGATGGCTCACAGATTCTCCTAGCACGGTCTACCATGGTTTTAATAACCCCGTGTTTCTGTCAGGGGTGGTGATTGGATGTCTTGTGTAGATACCGGTCGGTGTGTGTGGGTTTCCGGTATATGGTGTGCCCCAAGTGCAGGTCATTAGTCCTGGTGATCAGCACGTCAAGAAAGGCCAGGCAGTTGTCTTTCCCCTTCTCCATTGTAAATTTTATGCTGGTGTTGAGGCTGTTAAGGTGGTCTAGGAAACGTTCCAGCTCTTCCTCTTCGTGGCTCCTGACTACGAAGGTATCGTCAACATAACGTAGCCATACTTTCGGTTTGAGGGGTGCAGTCTCGATCGCCAACTGCTCGAACTTTTCCATGTAGAAGTTCGCAATTATAGGGCTTAGTGGGCTACCCACGGCAACTCCCTTTATTTGCTCGTAGAAGTTATCGTGCCATAGGAAGTAGCTCGTGGCGAGGCAGTGGCGAAACAAGTTAGTGATGTCTTTCGTTAAGAGCTCGGCAATCTGGTATATGGATTCTTTCATAGGCACCTTCGTGAAGAGGGATACTACGTCAAAGCTGACTAGGCGGTCTTCAGGTTCCAGACGTATGTTCTGCAATTTCTCAATAAAATGGCCTGAATCCCTGACGTAAGTCTCAGTGTTACCGATGTGCGGTTGTAGAATGATGGAGTGATGCTTGCCGATGGTGTAGTTTGGAGAGCCGAAATCACTCACGATAGGTCTCAGCGGAATATCAGTTTTGTGTACTTTGGGTAGACCGTACAGCCTGGGAGGTAGAGCTTCACTCTTGCATGTATCCTTCTTCACCAACAGTCATATTCAAACAACAATACCCCACTACAAACCGTTACCCGTTATTTGAAGCCTCTTCCTCATTCCACTGCTGACCAAGGAAAGGAGCGGAACCCTTGATAATGCCGGACGCAGTTTCCGGTGAAACGTCGGGAGATATCCTGTCTGGACCACGGCCTACAAGACCGAAAAAACACAGCCACCATCTTGTGGCTATGGAAAAAATGACGAGCCTTACAGTAGCGCATATGATGTGTAACATCTGACATAGAAGAAACCTCACGTGAAAATGTTGATACACCGGTATTTTATACTATTATTGGCACAAATATTAATCTATTGTAAAAGGGAGTGTTTTACAGATATTGTAGTTTATAATACGGAACTCATTTTATAAGATGATTTGTAGCTTCCACCAGCTCTAGCCTAAATAAAGAATACGATATGGATCAAGTTGATTAATAGACGCGACACCGCTCATAACCTTAAATTCCTTATAAATAGGCCAACATGCGACTGAAGACAATGTGCACAGCAGTAGATCATGAATGGCTTGCCCAGTTCCCGGACCTCTTGATTCACAGACCAACACGTAATTTCATATGGATTATTTTAAAATGAGTCATATTGATATGATAAATATCGTTTAAATTGGTAATCTGGTAGCAAAAATGTCTAACCAGTCCGGGATTCGAACCCAAGATCTCAAGATTCGCAGTCAAAGGCGCTAACACCACAGCTATTTCGACCACGGATATATAGTGCACTAGATGGTGACTTATTTTTCACGTTCCAATAATACTGCATTACGGAATTAAGTTTCATTTACATTTAGCTTGTTTTGACAATATTCCTGCGTGAAATTGAGTTTAAAATGCCTTACGTATAGGCCCTCTTGTGAGTACAGAGACTGTGTTCAGCAATAGTTCATGAAGGCTTGCCTAGTTGCCGTACAAACACAACCATATATTTTGTATTGATGACTGCATTCAGGGCCGTATTTCTAAATAGGCGAAGTAGGCTGCAGCCTAGAGCGGCAAATTTTCAGGGGCGGCAGTTTAGTAATTTAGGCCTATTCAAAAGCTAAAATGAAGTATTTCAGACGTTATTTTCTGTACTGAATTTAAGAATACATGTTAATTAAAAATATATTTTAGTCCTTCCACATAGCCTACTTTCTAAAACTATAACATCATACAAATTCACAAATACAACAAAAACACTTTCATATGAGTAGCCTTCATTATTAACGAGTTTGCAATTAAGAAATCTATGTAAATTTGAACATCAAGATTACGTGGGGGTGAGATGTTATTATATTTTTCAACAAATAAACCAGTATTTAACTACATTTTGTGTAACTTCATTTCACCGTGTAGGACAACTTAATTAAAATTGAACACAGTTCTTCAATTACGAAAATTCGTATTAAAATATAAAAATATGCGTAAAATAGTGATCACTGATCTCCAAGAACAAATTAATTAATAAAGTTTGGAACCCATTTCATTTTTAACGAATCTTAAAACGAGTAGGTAACTAATTCCATTATATAATTTAATATGTAAAGCATTACAATTGTAGTTTTATCTAAACTAAATGAACTTTATGTTTAAAAAAGTTGAATACGCCAATGAACTCTATCCCTTTGTTGTATAAAACAAATGTATTATGCAAATATGAACTATAGAGGGGGCAGCAAATGGACTTAAGCCTATAGGCGGCATATTCTTAAATCCGGCCCTTACTGCGTTACCGTTATGTGGGTTAATATTTGAATAGCCATTGTGCAGAAACAATACCGGAATGGCCGACTACTTACAATGTTTCATATAAAAGCATTAAATCATTTAAATACTGATACGAAGACTTCGTCCATGTGCCATGTACTTTGTGTTTCAAACAGTTGACACCAGAGTTCACATGAGCGTTTACCGTCAGAATGACAGTGTTGATCATTTTCATCCAGTGATAGAAAAACAGACTCATAGTAAATCATAATTGTTTTCAGCAAATATGATATAATGAATATTTTTACACCAAAGAACGACAACCTGAAGATGATTTATTGTAGGAATATTTGTAATGGCGCCTCCAAACCTTGAAGTAATCCGTATGAGATATACATTCCACAGCTGCCAGGAGGGATACGATCCAGCTGGAAGTCTTACACACTTCCGTCCGATCCACTTCCGTCCCATTTTTCAAAACACTCCCACAAAAATATCCAGCAACCGAGTGGAAAGATGTTACACATCAATAAATTAGATGTCAGTGGATTACAATTTACCGTACCAAGTGTCACTGCCCTCGGATGGTTAAATCGCGAGAAACTTCCATTTAAATATTTAAAATTTACGTCGCAGCCATTTTGGATTTGTACTCACCAGGTTATTGAAAATTTCATTGGTTATCTTATGATCATTTCCTTTATCAACATACAAAATTTCAGCTTGATGGCTGTCATAGATTAGTAGATATTGAGAACCGTCTAAATATTTCAGATGGTCGTCGTGTTGATTTCTACAGTATATACGTAGGCCATAGAGTTATGTACTATTAGTTGACAATTATTACGTAGGTTCATTATTCAAGCGTTGACTTTGATCGCATGATTAGGACGCATGAAATTAAAATTTAATTATAAATTTCTGCACAGCCGCCATCTTGTGGTTATGAAAACAATTGAACTAAGTTAGATGTCAGTCTGTTGCAATGTGTTTCTACTATGTTTCATTACACTAGGATTGTTAAATCGCGAGAAAAGTACATTTAAATGTTTCGAATTTGCTTGGCCACCATGTCCGTTTTGTACTTAACAGGTTTTGGAAAGTTACATAGATGAAATTCTAGTAGTGCCCTTTGTCACTGTACAAAATTTCAGGGTGATATCAGTAATAGTCTCGGAGATATAGAATGCCAGTGAAGTATTTCGCATAGTCGCGATGTTGGATTGGTGAGATGTAATACAATTTGAAGAGCACGGTCGGTCTCGGGCAATATATTACTATGACCTTACTGAGTTTCATTGAAATCGTTCCAGCCGTGAAGATTTTATTAGGAGGGGACACACACACACGGACAAAAGGTGATCTCATAAGCCTACTTTTTCATAAATGAAAATTGGCTAATAATATATGTTATATTAAAGTGTTAGGGCTTCCAAAAACCCCGTAATGTTAAGAAAGCAACAACAAAAAGAATGATGTACAGATCACAAATCAGTACTTGTTTTTTCAAAGTGACCATCCTTTGCTCGCCCATGATTCATTTCCTTTATCAACATACAAAATTTCATCTTGATGGCTGTCATAGATCAATCAACAATTGATTCATGCCGTGAATTCTCGGAAAGATTCATCATCACCAACATCATCATAATCATCATCATCATCATCAATTGCGACGAGACCACAACTCTCAAAATGACTACGTGTATGCTAAAAGTTTACGGGAAGCTCTCGATATAGAAGCTAGGGCCAATAAATGACATCATCTTACTTCATTCAAGTTGTTGTGATGGCAAGTAGAGCTGTCAAATCACCAGGCAGTCTCCGGAGGTTAGTTTCGCGCTCTTTTAATCGACATCTCCCATTACCTCCGGGGAGTTTTTTCCCCAACCCCAACTATTACGTTGTGCCTCGCTGAAGCTGTTCTTGGCCGATGAAGTGTAAGAAATCCGTACAAATCACTCCTAGCCCGTGCTTAATCCAATACTCTCATCTACACACTAGGCATTTGATATTTTTTTTTACAATACAACGAGATTACGGCGTCCCATACCAGCCTTTCATGTATATTGCATTTTATCGTCTGCTTCACCCTATCGTCATTACCGTCTTAACATGGCAGTGGCAGGAAATTAAATTAGTGGGTTCAATAAATTTAAAGTTTTACTCTTAAGTTTAAGGTTAATTCTTAGTTTCCAGTCAAGGACACAAGGAAGAAAATTGAAAACGTCTTATTGTCTCTGCACAACTCCAAATGTTATGCGGTGAAGTTGATAAAAATTAGTGTAGCTAAGCTTTTCGGAGGCTTATTTACAAATTAAAACAGCTAATAGAGTGAAGTTGCACAATATTCGAAATTTCATTTTCATTTTCAGTTCTAATTCTAGTTTTAGTCTTAGTTATAGTTCTAGTTCTAGTTGTAGTTGTAGATATAGATGTAGCTTTAGTTTTAGCTTTAGTTTTAATTTTAGTTTTACTTTAAGTTTTAACTTAAGTTTTAGTTTTAGTCTTAGTTTTAGTTCTAGTTCTAGTTTTAGTGTTTTAGTTCTAGTTCTAATTGTAGTTGTAGTTTGTAGTTGTAGATGTAGATAGAGCTTTAACTTTAGCTTTAGTTTTAGGTTCAGTTGTAGTTGTAGTTGTAGTTGTAGATGTAGATAGAGTTTTAACTTTAGCTTTAGTTTTAGGTTCAGTTGTAGTTGTAGTTGTAGTTGTAGATGTAGATATAGATGTAGCTTAAGCTTTCGCTTTAGTTTTAGCTTTAGTTTATGTTTTAGCTTTAGCTTTAGTTTTAGTTTTTTAGGGGCAGATGACCTCGTAGTTCTGTCCCTTAAAACAATAACAACAACTACTAACTAACAGAACTTAGTTTTAGTTTTAGTTTTAGTTTTAGTTTTAGTTTTAGTTTTAGTTTTAGTTTTAGTTTTAGTTTTAGTTTTAGTTTTAGTTTTAGTTTTAGTTTTAGTTTTAGTTTTAGTTTTAGTTTTAGTTTTAGTTTTAGTTTTAGTTTTAGTTTTAGTTTTAGTTTTAGTTTTAGTTTTAGTTTTAGTTTTAGTTTTAGTTTTAGTTTTAGTTTTAGTTTTAGTTTTAGTTTTAGTTTTAGTTTTAGTTTTAGTTTTAGTTTTAGTTTTAGTTTTAGTTTTAGTTTTAGTTTTAGTTTTAGTTTTAGTTTTAGTTTTAGTTTTAGTTTTAGTTTATACCTGGGGAGGGGGAATTTATTAATAATAAACAGTATACGTAAAAAATTTACAAATTAATTTTACAATAACTTTACAAATAAATTTACAATTTTACGATATTTACAATATTAATTGTATCGTGGTCCCACAAAGCCATCAGATGTGGCTTATCTGTGGGAACAAAATTACTTATATTGCCAGGGAATATTGATGGATCCTCACTGCTGACTGAAGACTTACTTACATTTGTAGTTGATAAATTACTATCAAAACCTAGATTAGCTAACTTACAGTAGCTCACTGATAGCTTTCCTGTGACGTTTTTCAATTTGTTTCTTTGCTACGTTTAATGGAAGGTTTCTTAATGTTGCTGGTAAATAATTTAATATACTTGTTATTACAACTTTCAATTCTTGTTTCCCATATGAGTTAATTGAGTCTCCGTGGCTTAGGCGGCAGCACGCCGGCCTCTCACCGCTGGGTCCGTGGTTCAAATCCTGGTCTCTCCATTTGAGACCTGTCCTGGACAAAACGGAGGCAGACAGGTTTTTCTCCGGGTACTCCGGCTTTCCCTGTCAAAATTTCATTCCAGCAACACTCTCCACTATCATTTCATTTCATCTGTCATTCATTTAATCATTGCCCCAGAGGAGTGCGACAGGCTTCGGCAGCCAGCACATTTCATATCCTCGCCACTAGATGGGGGCTTCATTCATTCCATTCCTGACCCGGTCGGTGGACTGGAAGCAGGCTGAAGATTCTTTTCATATGAGTTAATATAAAGTGGAACAATGTACTGACCATCCTGTTTTAGTCTGGTTTCCTTTGAGTGCTGTGGTACTATTTTATGTCTATTATCTTTATAATTCGTTAGAAGTGTTGTGGTTTTATATAGATCTTCAATGGACAAAGTTTCTTCTTACAGTTTTCTCCGTCTACAATAAGTTTTTAGAAAAATGTTTGCACACTACTTAACATTTTAATTAGACCTCCTGTTGTCTCTCCCCATGCTACAATGCCATATCGAGGTACTGATTCGACAAGTGCTGAATAAGCCACTTTTTACACATTTGGAGGGGCACAGTAGGCAAGGTTTCTTAACAGTTCCATAATGTGATTAGCCCATTTAAAATGAACATCTACCATGACTCCTAGATAATTATAATTATCCACAGATTGAATGTACTGGTCACAGTTACAGTTGGTAATTTGTTCTTTGCCGGGATCTAAGTGCAGGCAGTTAAAATTATGAAATTTCAATTTAATTTCTTCCATGATTTTACCTGCCATCCTCATATTCATAATTGTCGATCTTTTTGAATTGAGGGTGAGATTATTATCGTGACTCCATCTTTGAATATTGTCGAAGTCCTTTTGCATCATATTGAGAACACTTGAACATGTTTATGTACAAATACGAGAATTATGTCATCTGCATACAAAAATGTTTTACAATTTTGCACTGTTTTCGAAATGTCATTCATAAAGATATTATAGGTATTTGGTCCTAATACTAACCCCTGCGGTACGCCGCTCTGCACCTCAATGGGATCACTTACAACATTATTACTTTGACTACCATTTTTCTGCCTGTTAAATAGCTTCTAAACATTTCTAATGCCCTACCTCTAATACCTAATGATCTAGTTTTAACAATATTCGATCAAACTGTAATGTATGAAACGCTTTGGAATAGTCGAGGAATGGTACTAGTGCATGTTTGTTCTGGTTCAATGCACCATTCACAATATAAGCGAAGTGTGAAAGCAATAGCTGTGTGCTTTTCCCTTTCCTGAATCCATATTGACAATCATGAATAATTTTAAATTTATCTAAATAGTTCTTTAGTCTAGATTCAATGCATTTTTGCAAGATTTTATGGATTATTGATAGAATGGATACTGGTCTATAGTTATCGAAGATTATGTGATCGCCACCTTTGTTTATAGGTCTGAAAATTGCAATTTTGAGTGTTTCTGGAATTATTTCTGATTCAAAAATTAAATTAATTAAGTGTGCTAGTACTGTGATGATTTTGTTTCGACATTATTGTATGTCTTTTGCACGAATTTTGTCTATTCCTGGCCTTTCGTTAATATTTAAATTACTTATGATACTAAACATTTCTGTGGGTGTAACTTCATATAGCATCATTGATTGAGGTGAGGTGTCGATAGTTACTTTACTCGCCGAGTAATTACACGCATGTGTTATTCTTTGCACTTGGTCATCAAAATGTCTGGCAAATTTGTTTACAATCGTATCAATAGGATGTTTATTACCAAGATATTTATGAATAATGTCATCTACTGAATTAGTTTTCCTGCCTATAGTATTGTTGATAATTTTCCATGTTGCTCTCATATTACGACAATTTTTATTAAATCCTTTTCTGTAATAGTTTCAGTTTTAGTTTTAGTTCTTGGTTCTGGTTGTAGTTCTAGATCTAGTTGTAGTTCTAGTTGTAGTTGTAGTTGTAGATGTAGATGCAGCTTTAGCTTTAGTTCTAGTTCTAGTTCTAGTTCTAGTTTTAGTTTTAGTTTTAGTTTTAGTTTTAGTTTTAGTTTTAGTTTTAGTTTTAGTTTTAGTTTTAGTTTTAGTTTTAGTTTTAGTTTTAGTTTTAGTTTTAGTTTTAGTTTTAGTTTTAGTTTTAGTTTTAGTTTTAGTTTTAGTTTTAGTTTTAGTTTTAGTTTTAGTTTTAGTTTTAGTTTTAGTTTTAGTTTTAGTTTTAGTTTTTAGTTTTAGTTTTAGTTTTAGTTTTAGTTTTAGTTTTAGTTTTAGTTTTAGTTTTAGTTTTAGTTTTAGTTTTAGTTTTAGTTTTAGTTTTAGTTTTAGTTTTAGTTTTAGTTTTAGTTTTAGTTTTAGTTTTAGTTTTAGTTTTAGTTTTAGTTTTAGTTTTAGTTTTAGTTTTAGTTTTAGTTTTAGTTTTAGTTTTAGTTTTAGTTTTAGTTTTAGTTTTAGTTTTAGTTTTTTTCACATTTTCATTTCTTCAGTTTTTCATTATAACAATTTATTCATGTTTTCATTGTTTCATACCGTACGTTTATATTTATATTTATATTTATATTTATATTTATATTTATATTTATATTTATATTTATATTTATATTTATATTTATATTTATATTTATATTTATATTTATATTTATATTTATATTTATATTTATATTTATATTTTCTCCATTTACCTTTGGCATTGAACTTAAATGCGTCATGGCATTTGTAGACTATGACACACACGGTACAGTGAGAGGGCTGAGGAATTGAAGTCAATAGGGACAATTCTTAGCTTCAGAGTCTTTCAAAGGCAATTATGGGTGTGTCATTCCTCTCAGTTATTATTCACGTACTCCTGAATAATGCTGCAGTATACTTAAGTCAGTCCCAGAGAGTCTCGCGCTATGACTTAGCGAGGGTCCAAGACATGGTACCATCTGCCATCTTGGAAATATAAGGTCGCTGTAATTTTGCTTTAAGCGGACGATACCCCATCTAGGTTTCTACCTTACCACTAATTTTCGTTTTTGTAGTTCTAAAACATAGCAAGTTACTTATTTTAAAATTATAAAATTTTAGAATGGCCGCCGCGTGCAATATTCAGTTTAAAATGTTTATCACTCATGCTACCAATGCCTCATATATAATACTCATCTTCTACCAAGTGTTGCCTTAGTTGTGCAATGACATCTTGAGTTACTATATTGTATAATTTAATAGGGTCACTGTTCTTTTGCTTTGGGCATTCGAAGTAACTTATACTATTATACCTTATTCAATATAATAGCTCTAAGGTACTGCAGATGTTGAAAATTCGAGATTGCTGCTGCGTTGCGCTAAATTCAGTGTGATAATATTTTGACTAAGTGAGAGCTCTTATTTGATACTTACACCTTGGCAAGGTTGGTCATAATTATTATGGAGTAATATTCTAAGTTGTCGATTTAAATGTTCTAATGGTTTGCCCAGCCGCCATCATGAACGTATGGAGAGTCTGTTCCTTTGCCATGACCATACAGGGCCTCATATACGGTCTTACCTTGTTACATATTTTTGTTATTGTAGCTCATAAGTGACGAGAGTTATTTATTTTTATATTTTGTAATTTCTAGATGAAGGCTACGCGTACTCATCACGGTCGTATAGTAATGACGTTGGTAACAGATAGTGAAAGTGGTTCTTATATTAAACTACCGGAATGCCAAGTACAATAAACATTGATTCATTAGATCATAAGTTATGAATTACAATACTTGCGTGATTCGAGCGGCCATCAACTTACAATTGTTGAGCAGATGGCATTGTAGTTTAGGCTCAAGATGATTTCTAGGTAAAGGTATGTTTTATAAAGATTTCGAGATCCGATCATTAGTTTAGTCGAAAGTTGTTTTAAAGTTTGAGCATTTGGCTGGCCGTCATTTTGTTTTCGTTAAGATGGCAGCGATATAAGATATCACATTGAGGTGCCTTTAGCTAGTGACACCTCTGAACCAAATTTGGTTCAATTCGGTTTCGTCGTGTTTGAATTGATATGGGGGAGGGACAGACATACACAGACACATGGACATTTTGCCCGCGTAGATCACATTAATCTACTTTCATTCTTAACTAATATTGAAAGTAGGTTAATAATGATAGTAAAAATACCAATAATTACAAGAATGGATATTGCAAGGTCAGGTTACAGTGTTACAGTATACTGAAACACGGCTTAACCATGGATGACAAATTTGGATAATTATGAGTATTTGACTTTGACCATCAGTTATTTGTGGTAGGTATAACAGCCATGATTTTAGATTGACGTAATCACGTCCAACCCTGCTCTCCACAAAATACCCCATTTTTTCATAGTGCCGCCAATGTCTTGTAGTAACCCTGTTTCCATCTTTCTTCTAGACAACAAGTTGTTAATGTGGAATACTTTCACACCATTAGGGTATACAGTGGGTATATTAATGGTGTACATTATAAAATCACTCCAAAATTACGTCACGTTGTGATATTACAGCATGGAGCTGACAGCCAAGACGGAATATAAACGATACATCAAATCGGTTGCGTTCTTGAATATTTCATGACTCATCGATCTAACGGCAACGTAGCCTCCATCATCCCGGTAGATCAATTGATTAGTGCTATCCCTGGGAGCTAATGCTGCACACGCATAACATCAACAACTATAATGGGAGGCAGGCTACTTAGAAATGCGAATACGTTCTGAGTGTCAGGCTCTTCACTTTGAATTATGTTTTCAAGAATACTGTTTATAAACAACTCGACCAAGATCCTGTCAAATTTCAAATGAGAGTAATAGGTAGTATATCACAGTATTGAATATTGATCACTTAACGTTTGTCGGAGAATATATATGGGATAATTACTAAATTACTGCTAGCATAACCTCTGTTGCTTATACAAACATCCCTACAGCCTACCTTCGTGTTGAAATTCCTCTTCTAAGGAGAACCTATAGTATGTTTGCAAAGTCCGTTCCACGATCCCGACTCATGAATTAACAACTATCTTTAAAACGCAGGTCTGGCCAATTCGTATGTAAGAAGAAGTCAACTTTAATATTAATAATACAAATTTATTGCAGACAGATGGCCATATAGTGAGTTACAACTATGATAAAAAAATAATAGAATAAGCATGTAAATTATTGCACAATCACTAAGATCTACATGTGAAACGGTTTAGATTAGTCTTTACTGTATTCCACTATGCTCTTCTTTCTGTCACAACACACTGTAATATGGTATTTGTCACTTGTATTCTCACATGAAGTAGGGTAAGTTAAGTAACTCCGTGATACTAAGCTTTTGTGTTACTATTTCTAAAATTTTAGATTTCAGTTATTTCGATTCATTTCATGTTAAAGAGGAATACCCTACGGAACATTACTGGCATATGTCTTACAAATATTCATAAGTTATTTCAAGGTATTAACTAACAAAATCCGGTAGTAGAGGTAGGTAATGCCGTGATATTCAAGTTACTCCGTGAGAGTGTTCAGTTACTCCGTGATGGCATGGTGTTCACCATTCAGGGTACTTTTTAATCGTTTAACTAATGTTTAATGTAATAAAAGTGTTCAAATCGTATGTAGACTATACGTTTCTATTACCCTATATTGTCCATATTGAAACATTTCACTACACAGTTTTTTTATAGAAAAAAAAACATCTATTTAAAATATTCCATTGAACATAATTTAAGTCTTCTTAGTCACTATCAGATTCCTCACACCTAACACATATAAAATAGACGTTATAGGTATCAGACATTACAAAACTGATAATCAATCAATTCGGCTCCATTCTTCCTCTTGGTGTCATCCGCCAGGGGAGCCACCTCACGCACCACAACCATCATCGTCATTGTTCTGGGGTTTGGAATTAGGTCAATACCGATCTATTGTGTCTATCTTGACACACTATCTTCACTTCGAATTCAGGTGACACAAAGAATGGCTTTCAAACGTTTTGCAATGGTTGCACTTCCTGCATCGGCTGAATATTTTGTAAAATAATCCTTCAGTGTACTCCACTGGATATTAAAACGTCTACTGGCCTTGTAAACTGACCATCCTTCTTCCTTCATCGACCTCAATGCTTATTTAAGTGTTTCAGCTGTGAACGAGCGGGCCTCTTTTTCCGTTTTGGCGCCATTTCAGCGTCCAACCTAAGAAAACGTACTTATTGCTAAGCTCACACACCTTGCATGCGTAACACTACATTCATGTAAGTTTTGTATGTGAATGGTCTGCATCTTACCTCTGACTGGTGTTAAAATGAAACTTAAACAATGAAACTGCTGTTTATAAGAAATTAAAATCTTCACCACAGATTTCACTGGATGTGGATCACTTGTTGAAATGTCAACTCTCTGTTAATATATTTTCTAAACCTCATTGAGTTGGTCAAAGATAGAACGCAAGGGCTTCCTGAATTCCTGGTTTCTACTGCCATCTGTTGGTAAAAACATAGAATTTTCGGAATTGAACCTACGTAGTGATAGAAGAAATACGCTTTATCACGGTGTTACTTCATATCACGGAGTAACTTGACTCTACCCTACACATGCAGTCATTCTTCGGTTCATGAAATTTTATGTTTTCACAAATTTTGCGATGGAAGCCGTGTACGGCGTGTCTTGTTGCCACATGTCTTAGCTCCGCATTTGCCAATGTAGATTGTCTGTTGGTCATTGATTCAGAGTTGGGTTAGTTAGCCATGGTCGTTACGGCGTGGCTGCAGGCAGTCGCTCACATCCGGGAAGCGAAGAAGTTTGAAACTCTCCGCCGGCAACGTTGAAGATGGTCTTCTGTGTTTTCCCATCTTCCTTCCAGGCAAATACCGGGGTTGGTCCCTAACTCTAGGCTACAGCCACTACCTTATAATTCCTCGTTCTCACATTCACACTTTCCTCCCCAGACTACACTCAACACCAGACTGTACTTGTAGCTCACCCCATTGGTGTCCGCATAGAAGTTGCTACAAACTCTGGCGAACCGAACATGTCCTTTGACACTCCCGGCACTAAACGCTTCAGTAACGTAAAAAATCTAATGACATGTCTACTTAACGTGACTTTTGTGGTTTCACGTGTTTGGCGATCACTATGGCAAAGGTCTCTTTATAAACTGGAAGGTGAAAGAGTTGCTGGTCGTTTTGAATGTCTGACCATTTCTTGATGCCACGATTTCATCCAGCGTTCAATTCTAAGAAGAAGATGTTGCTAAATTGTATGTACCTACTAAACCATTGCAGATTTTGGTTTAGATTGTTTCGTGAAGCAGCATTCATGAACACAGGGAACGTAGCTATTGAATACATTGTTCTTCTTTTAAAATAAAGGGTGCTTCACATTTTGAAATATAAGGAAACAACGTTTCCTATAAATCCCATAAACATTTATTTTTATATAGGCCTACATAAAATATGCACATATTTTAAGAAGGCGTGATGTTTGAAGACATCTGTGTCTCAGTATAGTACATTTGCATTATTTGCTGACTTCCAAAAATCAATATTTTGCACTTCAGAGAATGTTTACGTCAAAATAGATAGTACATAACAAGGTTCACACACACGTTACCCACGTGTATCTAGTTTAATTACCTTATTCATCTGTGTATAATCCTGACTATCCAGTTGTCATTGTAAAAGTGAAACGTACTAAAAATTACCCCGTGGTAATGAAAGCGATATTTACTTCTCACTGATAACCTTATAGCAAATAAAACATCTTTCAGAGCCATTGCTATCCAGATCTTACGTGGATTAATCTGAACACTTCTTTCTTTCTGAACTATGCCCTTCAAAATGTGGCAACTGCGTATTGCTGTCATCCATCTTCAATACCCTCAACGCTATTTACGTACAAGGAACAGGTCAATTACACTGCAGCGCATGGATGGCATACAGATACCATCTGCTGAGGAAACTACGTGCTATTTGGTTGTGTAAGAAATGCAGTCCCCTTGCAACACTATTTACATCTAACAACTAAATATTAATAAAAATAAACTTTCCATTACTTATTACCAAACCCCTCAATTATTGCATAGACCATTATAATCGTGTGGTATAACGTCCGTTCGTCCATATAACGGCTGTAACGTTCTGTACAAAATCCGACAATCGATGAATGAATACTTACTCAAGACCTCACCTTCAATCAGTAGAGAGTCTGGAAATGAGGTTTTGGCACTAGGTCAATTGACGGAAGTAGCTAGTCCACTTTGCCTTCGAATACTTGTATAGGTTTTATTAGGTTGAGAATAATTAAATGCAAATTATCCTTCCGAGTTTCAAAAACTCATGCACGCTTGATATATTAGTAACAGCCTGCGGCTTCGATATACTTCTGTCATATTCATTTGAAAACATGCAAAATAATTATAACGAATATCGCGTTCAGGTAACGGTTTCCTATTAATGTCCTACAAACGGCGTCATTGGTCCACACCCGCTCATTTAGTTCTCAAACACATTTCCTATCACCATCGTGGTCTAGTATGTTTAGTAGATTTCTACACAGACAGCATGTGTTCGATTCTTGTCTCTGGCGTGGAGAATTATAATCTTGGTATAGGTTTTGTCCTGGACAAGCTAATACAACACTTGAGAAGACAGGAGGGTTATTCTTCTCCAACCATCCTAAATGTATTTTCCTCTTCTACACCAAGTGAAGTTCCTAATATAAAGCAATGGTAAATTCCTTCATAATATTTCTCCAAATAAGTAGCACACTAGCACGGTCACAAAAGTAACGGAGGTACACACAAATTAGAAGATAGCGCTAATGGCTACGGTGCCCCTATTATACAAGTGAAGAAATCCTACGATATTTACTAATTATAACAATTATATTTGATTATTAATCCCATAGACGGTACAGTTTAAGCCATATCCTACTTTTAATGTTTGAAATATAGCCGTTAGAGCAGTTACATTGTCACAAGTTAAAGATGCCAAGTCACCTTAACACTGACTCCCGTGAAACGTCTCCTGAACCAATGCATACATGTGGTGGAGTAGTAATATATAACACAGTCACATTCTAGGATGAGTTTTCTTGTTATTAATTCATTCGAGCAACATGGGGAGGGAATCTTGATAATTAGCACTGTACATTTGGGAGTGTGTTTAATATGTCTAATAACCTGTGTTTCAGTGGTGTTTCAGAGGAGCCTTTGAATATAACATACAGAGTGGGGTGGTGCAGTGGAGAAGCTATTAACTTCTCACCAAGGTAGACAGGGTTCAATTCCTGGTCAATGCATGTGATATTTTTGGAGTGAAATGCCATGTCCTGTGGTTTGGATTCCACGTAAAAAGGAGGCCCTGTGGCTCATGATCTCACGATTAGCGAACACGTAAAAGTAAAAGCTTACTTGAATGTAACATAGGCCTACAGTAAATAAAATAAAAACAGCCTTACAAATCCCATAAGGGCTATGGCCACCTGCATTGCAGGGACAGTGGTCTGTTTTTACTCGTCAAGTGAGCAAGTCCCGAGGAGCATACAGTAATTTGGTCCATGATTTCCTGTTGTACAAGCTTTGGCGTACATACTAATTCTTGGCGTGGTATCCGTTAGGAGACTTGTCTGCTCTGTATCAAGTAGTCGCTTCTTCCCCCTTTGGTAGGGGCAGATGACCTCGTAGTTTTGCCCCTTAAAACAACAATAACTAACTTCCCCCTTTGGATGTTTGACTGCAGTTCGGACTGCCTCTTCGCAACTAATACATCAATGCGGAGTTTCTCTGGAATGGCTGTCAGAATGCCGAATAACTTGTCATCTTTATTACATGTACTGTATAGCCTACATCTCTTGCACCTGTAGGATGTGTTTGTGGGATGATGTCACACTAAATGCCTTACTGCATCTGTGACACATATAGTTAGTGCCCTCGGTATGAATAATCACTTTGTAGAGAGGGATATATGCTATGTAACTATTTCTTTACTCTCATCTGCGTACTTTTATCGATTCAAGTTGGTGGTAATTGGTGGGTTCAAACTGGAGAACTGTTCCACATCTGGAGAGTCGCACTTGGCTAAGCGGATGTGTTTATTTTGGTAGTAGCGGGATTGATTGTTGTTTCAAGTGGCTGAAAATTCTCCCTAATTAATGTATCAAAAGCAAGCCTTAGGGATTGCTCCTGTTTTGATGCTTTGAAAGTTGTTTATTATAAATTTACTTAGGAACCAAACTCAAGTTGAACACACCAATGGGATAGCATCATAAAATGAGATATTTACTCACCACCAGTTTCCCAGTAGGGTGATATCAGACTCCCCTGATAAGTGCATAGCTTGTAAGACTATTGCTGAGCGGCCTCAGGTGCAGTTTTAAGTCGGGTCGTAAAGCCTTTACTTCGTACGGCTCAGCCTCCTTGCTTGGGATTGGCTATTTGTAACATCAATTTCGTCGATCATCATCCTCAATATAACGCATGGATCTCCTGTAGGCGACAATGCTAATACTCTCCGGAGGCCACACACGATGTTGATGATGATCTTCACCGTTATTATCATATGTATAAATCGATAAGATGTATGTTTCACAAAAATCAAGCTCTAAAACCGTAGAAGTTAGAAGTTGCGGTTTGTTCCCAAATCTCCCAAATTGTCTCAATAGTAATTTATTGCATTTCTTGAAAAGGTTAAGGAAAGGTATGTATTTGTATATAGATTGAGTATAAACAAATAATTAAGACAATGTCCCCTTTCAGAGGGGAGTCGCGTCGAGTCCGCAAAACAGTAAGGCCAAGCGGGTGGTAGGCCTATACACACACATGGGGTGCTTACAAGTAACCGATGGTAACAAATGAGCATTCAAAAGAATGTGAATATCCCGCAGCAAAGACGAATAAATTGCATTCTGACTTTTTAAATATCGAGAATTTGTTTAAGAAGTGAGTTTAAACGAATAAACAAGACGATAACCCCTTCCAGACCTGTGTCGCATCGGGCCCGTATACCAATAAAGTCAGGCGAGTGGTTTATACACATGATCCACTAATAATAATAATAATAATAATAATAATAATAATAATAATAATAATAATTATTATTATTATTATTATTATTATTATTAAACAGATTCATAAAATTCCTCATTTTACAATGGTATATTGACTGAACGACTCCGTGGTGTAGTTTTCAGCGTACTTTGCTGCCATCCCAGAGGTCCGAGGTTCGATTCCCGGCTCTGCCACAGAATTTGAAATGTGTTATGAGGACTGGAACGGGGTATACTCATACTCGGGTTGTCCAAATGAGTACAGGGGGCTCGATTCCCACCTCAGATATCCTCGAAGTGGTTTTCTGTGGCTTCCCGCTTCGCCTCCTGGCAAATACCGGGATGGCACTGTACCCGTATTAATCATGAAGATGCACTTGTCGAATCCGAAGATCGGCTAGATCGTAGAATCTTCAAGGTCCCCGGCTAGAAAAGCCTGTTTATCCTACCGACAACTACTACATGAGGGTACAACAGTCATTCGATTGTGTTATGGACTATTCTACTGGGCGAACAACTCAATCTACTGTGGAGAGTGAGAAACTTACGATTCTCAGGGCAAATAGGATATGGAAAACGGGTTCCTTATACCTAAATCCATTTCCACAACACAATCTCCCTACATAACTTATATAAATCACGAAAGTCTGTTTATAAAAGCCAACGATTAAATTTATTAAATAAAACAATTAAAATAAAAAAATAAATCAATTAAAATCAAAAATTCCTACAGTACAATTAAATTGAAACAAATGACACGCTTGTCATCAAAAGAAAATAAAACAGTTCGAATGTCCATCTGACTTCGTAATCCACAGCTCCTCTCAAAATAAAAGTGCATCAACTGTTTCAGTGTTTGACAAATCAAATATAGAATAAATAATATTATCAAAATATTATTCCGGTTAACATAAACTTCTCTTACTCTATACATGAAACTCCGATTATATAACTTGAATGCAAATGCTACAGCTGAAGTTAACACTATCGTCAACCGATCAGCTGTTCACTGTCGTCCTGAAAAACTTCACATAATCCAATTATTTACGTAATATTTGCTTCACTGTATTACAAAATCATTAAAATAACGTTCTCTCCTCTTTCTCATTGTTGAATTCCATCGTAGAATTAAAATACATTGTTTACAAGTATATTTTCAATAAAGTGTTGCGCTGTCAAACAACTTCTTACGCCTACATTATAAAAAATCGATAATACAATACACTTACAATTATTTTCTACTCTTTAAACAACACTTCTCGTAAACATTGACCTTCGGTTAACTATTCCTGCTTAGAAATATTTATTTATGTTACTAATATCTGTAATGTTTTATTTATTATTATTATTAATAATTATACCATAGTAAATGGTTCATTTATTTGTTATTAATTAATGCTTATTAATCCTACTTACATTATTACTTTATTATACCTTCGACACAATTATACAGTAGTTTATTCCAATTCCGAGCTGATATGGCCAAGCAATTAAGCCAAGCTCACACGTAAACATTGTCAAAATCTTGTTAATATGTTAATAGAATTTAAAAAACAATAGTTGAAAATCACCTCACTACTTCTTTCCGCCAAATCTCTCCTGTCATTTCAACTGAAGGTCAATTAAATAATAATACTTTGATCTTTCACTCTTCTACTTGCAACAATACTGCTCTATAATGCATCACAATCCTCCATAATACGTCTGTAGAGCTTCCATAAAACAACTACTGTATATTCTATGAAGCCTTACCACTTCTTTAAAAAAATTCAATTCTCCATAATACGTCTAAACTACGTATTAGAGCTCAATAGCTTCGCTGCTACTCTCGCATTACAATAATGAATGCATACACGGCAGTTCCTTCTCGAAAAACAAAACTTAAATATCATTGTAAACTTGACATCAGAATTTTCACACTAGTTCTCTACTTCAATATTAATTCAGTACGATCTTTACAATATACTTTAGTTACTTCGTTGCCTTAATACTTTAATATATCTTGACCTTATATTACAGTGCATAAACTATCCTTGGTTTACTTTCGTAGTTACTATGTTTAAACAATAGTTTTTAATATTTAATAAGAATACAATTACTTAACACCTCACTGATCATATCTCATTGCTCCAATGCAATATTTAAATGTCAACAACAATAACATTAATGTTTCAAATGGTTTACTTGAATTCTCGTTGTTCAACATATCACGATTTAAAGGGATGCTAATTCACCTAATTCTGATATATTCAAAGTGTCTTCCCATAAAAATGGAAATATCGTAAAGACTTGGCTAGTCTTACTAAAGAACAAATTCTTTAAATTACGTCCATAGATACAACTAATTACACATTCTAGTGTATTTCCAGTCCTAATAATAGTTATATCAAATATAACATCAAGTTCAATCATCGCAAATATTCTTGCCTTGATCGTCGTAATAAAATAAAACATGAAGTCAATGTTTTTTATTCGTAGTATCTTCATCCTAAGTAATGTTCTTCTTACGCTAAAATTCCCAACGTTATTATCTCAAAAGAAAATTTTAATGAATTTAAGAAAATATTCTTAGATTCAAAATCACAAATATCTAAATTCAACTTCAAAAATACAAACAAAATTGTAGATAAAATTATCGACTATTTAAAATTTTCAAGCATTGGATCGGGTAATGGCCCTGATCTCATCTTCTCCGTCTCTTCTAAGCGCTGATCTTAGATGATTCTTCTTCACTTTAAAGTTGGTAGATGTAGCTTTGTTGTTAAGTTTCTCCATAATTTAGATTTTTTTAGATTCTAATTTTTCAATGCACATCATGGCTCCTTACGCATTTTGTTTAAGCTGCCACAACGACTTCGCTATCATTGAAGTGTAATATTCCTCTCAACTTCAGAATGTCTGACATAGTGTAAATTATAATTATAATGAATAATTTCACTATAAATGGTTGCAGTCAATGTTTGTAGGATCACGTTAATATTAGATGCGTGATATCGCTGTTATACCCTAACTTATTTGCTTCAGCAACGTAGAATACTTTTATGCTGTACACAATGTCCATTAATTACCGCTGAGATATTCTCTTGATGGATACTGTCTTCTAATAATTAAATACTGCTTCACTGTTCGTGGATTTCGTTGTTATAATTTCGAAGTATAATTACTGCTGTATATTGAAACGTCGAAGACAATTCTCAACTTTCACTGGCTTTAAGTACGGTTCTTTACAACTTGTAGAAGCTTCCAACTCAACTTACGCCCGGCCTCCCATAAAATGAACCGCACTACCGTCCTGATCTCCGCAGAATCTCAAAGTCGCGCACTCCGCGATAGCCTCGCTCTGGGCTCGAACAAAGTTTCATATATATAACCCCCCCCCCCCCCCCGACGTTCGGCAATCAAAGAACCACGATTCTCGCTCGCAACTCTTCTTCTTAGTTTCCTGAATTCCACATTTGAGCGGTAAGCAGTGACGGTAAATTGTAAATCTTTGTATTCCAATTTTTGTACCACGTATTCCAATTTCATTTTACAAATATTCTTCATTGCATTCTGCGTATTTACATGTTTAATAATGTCGGATAACCCCATCTCCGCAGGTGTAATATCCCGGTCAAAACATACCACAAGATACCCCAAAATCAGGATCTCCCTATTCATGCTGATATACCTGTTGCTTGCCTACCCAGACTTCGCTCAAGGCAGCCCCCTGTGAAGACAGCTACGAGACTTATCAATGAGAACTTTGACATAGTCCAGTAGTGGTCTCATGATTGGAAGATTTTTGCTCCACAGGAGTGCCAAGACATGCCATCTGTCACATCTAAAGTACCTGCTTTTGATCTTCCTCGTCGGATATGGTCGAAATTAAACCGGATCAGGACCAATTCTGCTGTTTGTGCGGACTCTTTGTTCAAGTGGAAGAGGTTACCCTCTCCAATGTGTGACTGTGGAGCTGATAGACAAACGGTAAAGCACATAATTTAGCACTGTCCTCTGAGATCCTATGATGGCGACATATTGGATTTTCTCTCAGTGCCTCCTGCATCAGTGGACTATATTTTGAATGTAGATATAAAATTATGATACTATCTGTTCAGTTTTTTCTTTTTTTTAAATATTTTGTTAAGATTATGTTGTACTCGTATTATGATGTAACTGTGTGCGATACCATACCATAAATAAATAACTACATTATTAGTAATTATCTCTCTAAATCACCTTCTAATGAGAAGCTTATTGTGGTCATAATTCTACCCCCACTACGTCTCAACCTCCAAAGCAGTAAGCCAATCAGATTTATTATCCCTGTTGCTATGATGATCTCCGCTCAACAATGGCGACCCAAGCGAAGGTTAAATTTCGCTAAAACTTCGTTTCTTTGTATTGGCTCCCACGGGAATCAACCTTTCTCTTTTTTGTGCTATGGTAAATCATCTTCCTTTCTCGAAATACATGCTAACTAGCACGAATCTAGGTCTCAATCTTCCCGTTTTATTACATAGCATGGGATTTAAAATAATTACATTTTATCCAATGTGCTTTTAAAATTCGGGGTCAGTACCTAACGTAAGGCCACAGCTGCCTCCTTCCCTCTTCCTTGCCTATCCCTCCCAATCTTCCCATCCCTTCCTATCCCTCGCAAGGTCCCTGATCGCATTGCAGATGAGGCCACCTGGTCGAGGTGCTCGTCCCACCTCCCCTGTTGTATCCCCCGACCAGATATTTCAAGCTCCAGGACACTGCCCTGGGGGCGGTAATGGTGGGATCCCTCGCTGAGTCCGAGGGAATCGCCAACCGACAAAAGTAATATTGACTGAAAATACGGACAAACGTCTAGTACTTTTAGAGTCCATTATTTATATAAGAATCGTCGCACTGTATGGCAAGTGTCCATTATCACCGACCCTTGTATCTGTCCTGACTTGTGAGCCATCGAAGGTACAATTTCAGTTCCAGACTGATTGATACGCCAGATGTACACCTGTTTAGCTTTCACATTTGTTTTACTTCAATGGCCAGTTCGGTGAATTTATTGAACTTTTGAGCATAGGGTGTTTAAAGGTTGTTGTTGAATGGTACTGATATATCGATTATCACAGCTTCTTTCTTCAGCAGATCAAAGAGGAGAGTATCAGGTCGGTTGGCTTTGATGGTTTCTCTGTCCCAGTAAAATATATGGGTTCCATTGTCCAACACAGCCCCGTAGTTTTGGGGTAGCACGCCTGTCTCTCACCCGGAGGCCTCGGGTTTCATACCCGGATCCGTCAGGGATATTAGAAAATGACGTGAAAGCTGGAATGGGGTACATTCAGCCTAGTGAGGAATATTGAGTAGCTGCCTGACAGTGAGGCAGCACCCTGGTCATGGAAACCAAGATTATCGGCTGAGGGGTCCCGATGCGCTGACCATGTGTCACCTCAATATCTGCAGGCCAAATGGTTCGGTGGCGGTCGCTTGGTAGGCCTAGGCCCTTCATGGGCTGTAGTGTCAAGGGTTATTATAGTCCGAAACATCTTTTGGATGGTACTTGTAATACGGAAGCGAGGAGTCATCTAGTCCTACAGTTTTAACCATCTCCATGTGAACGAACTTAGCAACATTATTGTGGCGGACAGTGTAGTCTATATCTGCCAAGGTTGGACATCCACCGTTAATGTGATGCAATGTGTTATTATTATTATTATTATTATTATTTTGGATCCATGTGAGATCTGTGCTGGACAAAACGGAGGCAGACAGGTTTTTCTCCGGGTACTCCGGTTTTCCCTGTCAAAATTTCATTCCAGCAACACTCTCCACTATCATTTCATTTCATCTGTCATTCATTTAATCATTGCCCCAGAGGAGTGCGTCAGGCCTCGGCAGCCGGCACAGTTCATATCCTCGCCGCTAGATGGGGGCTTCATTCATTCCATTCCTGACCCGGTCGGAGACTGGAAGCAGGCTGTGGATTTTCATTTCATTATTATTTTGGACATCGTGAAACTTAATTTTTATCATACTGTGGAGAGAAAAATGCCGAGATTCAAATGTAATGAATCGAACGAGTGTATGCGGAGCAAGTATTGTTGACTGAAAATTGCATCTACGATCCCAGTTATTAAAGTATCATTACAGTATTTGTTTAAGAATATCGCAAAATAATACCCAACCTGACAATAATTTCCAGCGACCTTAAAGTAGGACAGAAAGTAGTGTTATATGAATGTAGTTCCTCAAGGTAACTAAGGCCCTTATACATAATAACAAGGAATACCAGGCTCATTATCGCCTGAATCAGTTATGTTGTTCGTTGCCATACTCCTGTGCATGTATGCATAGGGTGATACATATTATCTCTCCACTCAATTATTAAGTCACTTAGCTTCCTCCAGTATGCTCAAACAATGTCCGCGTGGAGTCGAAAGAAATAAAATACTATTAACGAGTTTCAAAATGGAACATCCTAAGAAAGATGTTTTAACATAATGGCCTTAAAATACCATTGTGTTTCCTCTGTGGCATTCTTTAGTAGAAGTGGCTTTCTGAACCAATGGAATAGGAGGCACTACAAGATTCCAATGGCTGACCCACCGACCACTCAGCTTTAATTAGGTAGGTCGTTAAGTTACTCTCAGCAACTAATGATGTACGGTGTCAACCCCACGAGAGGGAACAATGACATGTCCTATTTCTTCAGTTAAATGATGAAGTCAAACAGTACGACGAAGTACAGTATTTTGTATTGTAGAGCATACCAAGAAAAGTAAGCACATTCACCGTTATTAGATTACGAGACAGTGGTAAATTTAGTGTCATTATCAATGATTCAAATTCGCCTTCCTGAAGGTTCCTTCAATGTTAGAAGAGCATTTACACTGGGCTTATTTATTGTGAATTCGAAGACTGTAGCGTTTGAACTTCTTATCTATACTAATATAATAAAGCTGAAGAGTTTGTGTGTTTGTGTGTTTGTGTGTGTTAAACGCACTAATCTCTGAAACTACCAGTCCGATTCGAAAAATTCTTTTCTTATGTGATAGCCAGATTCAAGAAGAGTAGTTAAGGCTGTGTAGCATTAGGCTAAGCCTTTCAGGTAACATTAAAGATTGATTTTTGGTCAGTAAGTCGGTAGATCAAGCGCTCACAAACAGCTCTATCCGCATGCGCTGGCGTTATGGTTAGTAATACATACACCGTTCCACCGATCTGAACCAAACTTTGTAGACATACCTTTCGGAACCCTGCGAGTGACACTGTTTACATGAAATTTCGGACAGACCACTCCATTCCCTGCATTTAGGCCCTTTTGCAAAAATCTACACCGTTTCACCAATCTGAACCAAAATTTGTATACTTACCCTTTGGAACCCTGCGAGTAACACAGTCTGCATGAAATTTCGGACAGACCACTCCATTCCCAGCATTTAGGCCCTTTGGCACAAATCTACACCGTTTCACCGAACTGAACCAAAATTCTTATACTTACCCTTTGGAACCCGACGAGTAACAAACACTGTCCGCTTGAAATTTCGGACCGACCACTCCATTCCCTGCATTTCGGTCCTTTGGCACAAATCTACACCGTTTCACCCATCTGAACCACATTTTGTATACTTACCCTTTGGAACCCTGCGGGTGACACTGTCCACTTTAAATTTTGGACAGACCACTCCATTCCCTGTATTGTACCCGATACCTAGTTGAGGCTATCGGCTACGCCAGTTGACATCGAGCCGTAGTTGAGATTTATGGGAAAAGAAGAAAAGATAGCGCTCAGATCGAGTCGAGAAGTATGGTAGGAAATGACGTAGGAGGCCAAGGATGAAGGTGGCACTACCAGTCAAGCAGATGGAATTATGGGAGGAATATTGAAGTATTATCAAGATCTATATGGAATATAATATTATATCATCTCAGAAGAGAAGAAATATAAAGAAATCTTTATGGTGATAACTTGAAGAAAGGCAGATAACTCCTTAAGTTATGGTATAACTTAATTGCCGATATGACTGTGGTCGAGATTATACTTGTGACGTATGACCGCAGAAGGTAGGGGAACGTCACGTGACAGCGCCGAGCGGGGATCAACACACAGTCTGAGGACAACAGTAGTATTCCGGCAAGCAGAGCTGAGTACAGCACATGGTGCGCGGAGAAAACAGCAATAGTAGTCCAGCCAGTCGAGCTGAGTACTGCACATGGTGCGGAGAAAATGACAGTAGTATTCCAGCAAGCAGAGCTGATAGCAGCATATGCTAGGAGAACGAAAGTAGGTCAGTCAGTCAGTCAAGACGAGAGAAGCACGGTGTGCAGTGCGAGAAGCGGTTAGCAAGGCAAGCTATACAAGCCGTGAAAGTGAAAGGAGATCCGGTGTTCGGGCAGATGTATTTTCAACATCGTAGTTACAGTTATGCGAAACAGCAATGCTTTTCCAATGTTACAGTTCATTAAATTAATACGCAGCATTGTGATAGAATTGAGAACATTATTTCGAGCCACATTCTTAATACAGGACAGCACAGCGAAGCGATATAATGAGGCCAGTTTTAAGCGTCGCAATATTCGAGAACAGTGAGGCAGAACAGGGCGTGCTGGGTCCGACATTTTATAAGCAGGCGACATGCAAGCAGCTGAACATTATTTCGACATTTTGTTAATACTTTATAAGTTTGGACTTGTGTTCGACAGTTTAATTGTGCAGGCAGATAGTGATTATACACTGCTATTGTGAACTTTCAAATGGACTTAGATATATTCCAATGGTATTACGGCTTATTAAATAATGCATTTCAGACCGGAATATTTAAGGCGGCCATGGGGTCAGGCCAACATTAATGCTTTTAAGCAAATGAACAGTTACGAGAATATGCACTTTATGAACAGTGGCACGTGCAGCAATATAGTTGTTTTTCATGAACAATTATGAAATATCAGTTACGAACACAGATACAGGGTGTTTCAGAAATCTATACACTTTTCTAAATGATTTATTTTCTACTAGTGAAATTCAGCCGCTGTGGAGATTAACTTTTGTCATATGCAAACCAAACATTGTATGGGACAGTGGCGTGACATAGTCGAAGAGTATGGGGTACTCTACATTTATGAACTTTTATGGAAGAGTTTGGACAATATCCGTGATGGATAATATGCAGTTCATCATGTCGGGCTAGGCGAATACGGAGACGTGATGGCACCACAGAGCGATGGATTCGGTTCCTGAAGAAGAGGATATCCAACATCAGATTCACTTGGAATATGAAGTCAATCGTTAGTTCAGTGGGTGATACGATGTTTTCGTCGATCATTCGAGAAATTTGTGGCACACACGAGGATAATCGACGATCTTTGAATTATATTAACAGCTGATATAAGAAGGTATTGTAAGAGTTATGACTTTCCTGATATGATTTTTCATGAACACTGGGCATACTTGTATATATTTCTAGTAGGAGTTCTACGATTACTTTGACATGGCTTAGATACTTTTGCTCCATTTTGCTAGAATATGGCGTTACCATATGATATGGCAGGCACCATTATACGACGTTCTCACCATTGATTGGCTTTATTAAGCTGATGTTTGGTCTTTTTGACATTTTTCAGTAAGGATAGTTTTTCTTGGATAGTTATTTTTTGTGGCGAGTATTTCGAACTCGTGATCTGCAATTGGATTATTTAAATTACTTCGTCAGTTCATTGCATACTAGCGAGTATGTATTATTCATCAGTAGGGATTTTTCTATTGGATTGTTTGGAGATATTAAGATTTTATTCACTCAAGTGAATGAATATCGCTTTATGTGACAACTAGAGACTTGCTGATTCCAATCTGGTACATTCACTCATCAGTTTTATACGATTGCGTGGTGGTACTCACCTGACCCATCGTCTAGGGCATTATCATGACAGTCTACGGGGCAGGGCCTTTCGCTTTAGGCGATTGCGTGGTGGTACTCACCTAACCTGCCAGTTGAGGGCCTCATTTTTATCATCCGAATGTACTTGAGATCGTAAGAGGATTAAACAAGAAACTACTAGTCACACATTAGTCGAATTTTGTTAAATAAATTAAAAATAAATGTCAGCAGGGTTAAATTTTGTAATTCTTGTTTGCCAATCCAATATTTTGTTGCTATACTCTTTTAAGAGTACATTCATTTAACAGCTGATACTTTTGATACTTTTGATACTTTTTTGTGAGTGAGTTTGATACCTTTGAGAAGGATTTCAAGTAATTGAATCTTGTAAGATGAATCATTAATGGTCAGATTTATTTTGAGGCAGATCAGTATTACATAGTTTTTGATGTGAGAGATTATAACACATTGGTGTTTTTCTGTGAAGTGAATTTTTGAGAATTTTAAGAGAATTTATGCTCTATTAAAAAGCAGATCTTGAATTGGACTTCGATTACTAAGGTAATATTTTGTCCTTATTGTTTAACAAGTTGTCTAAATGTGATCAGATTAATTACAGTTCTAGGAGATTGTGTGCGTTAATAATTTGAAGCCAGTTATATATTTTTGTAGATCATGCAACGTGATTAAGTGAAGTTTGTGATAGACTTTTTATGGAAGTTGCCAAGTGGAAGTTGCAATATTGCTAATGTATTTTGAGGCAGACATGAGGTTGTCGAACCCAGTCTAGCATAATGTTTGAGATTCATGCTGTGCGCTGAATAGTTATGGTGTTATGTGGAATAGTTATGGTGTTACGTGGAATAATTGTGGTATTTAAATATGGTATTTGATAAAGTAAGAGTATATGATGAAGTTTTGGATAGTGAGATCCAACGTGATTTTGTGAAGGCAATAATATTTTTTGGCATGATAATTAAATACGAGATATAACTTGGAAGTGATAAAACTGTAAGACAACGTTCTATAACCCATATTAAACAATTTGTTAGGAAATTAAACAAATAAATAATGTTGATAATACAAGATTTTCTGATAATAATAATTTATAAAATAATAATCTGAAGTTGAAGCATATTAATCATCATCATCATCATCTTGTACAGTTTCCAGCCCCATGCTGGGTCTGTTTTTTAAGCATATTAATGATCTGTCCTAATGAAATAAAAATCTAAATGACTCGATGAAATAGAAATCTAAATAACCAGATGAATTAAAATTCAAATATATTGATAAATTAAAATTTGGAATAAATCAATGAATTAAATAAATGGATGAATTAATGATTGAATAAATGAGCTGAATTAAATAAATTAATAGATGATAAAATAGCTGATGAATAACTGAATTAGAATGTGATAATTAATTAAAGAAGCTGATGATTAATACATTTAAATGGATTTAAATAAATTTAAATGAGAGATATGATTTAAATAATTTGAAGAATTGCAACTTGAATTAATGAATTAAACAATTCAGATGGATGATTTGAGATGATTTGATCTGAATGAGATGATGAAATGAGAGTGTGTGAATAATTAGAGAATATAATGGATTGATGATTATAATATTCATTTAAATGATTTGATGGTAATAAGTTAATTATTCTGACTTGAATATAATGAATTTTGAGATGAAAACTAATGTGAGAGATATTTAATTTTGATATGATGATGATGATAACCAATGAGTAGTGGAGTTTCTTTGATTCACAAACAAGCAATCATTAATGACAGTGTAAATATAGTGTAAATTAATTATTCGATTTCTAGGAGCATTTACTGAGATTTTCAGCATTTGTATAATGTCATTCAAGCCATAAAATTAGTTGATATTTAAATATGTGATTAGAATATGTGTTTAGACAGATTCATTAATTTTGACATCCACATTCATGATGTTAACTTAAAGAGAAGTTAGGTCTCAGGTATCACGAATGTCAGTGACGCATATACATAGTGCTACGGTGAACCTGAGAACCCAAGCGAACTTTAGAAAATTTTCATATTTTATGTGGATGAAGTACACTTTAAATAGCATAGAGATGGTTCAATTCTCAGGACAATGACAATTTAACGTTGGCATTCGACCATACTCTTAGGTAGGATGTGTATTTAATATTTCTGTCTGACTATCAAAGTTTGAATAAATTTGTTTTATCTTAGTTGTGATCTGATGATGATGTGATTTTCCTAATTATTTCCTTGTCTTAATTAAGGCTTAACCAGGAAGGATGTGGTTTGCTAGGGATTCAGTTGGTGGCGCCCATTTCTATGTGTATTTTTTTATTAAATTTAAACCCGTAACGACCCTGGAGATACTTTATCTCGTGTTACCCTCTGCTTTTGTGATATTTCAACTGAATTTCCGACACATTCCTTATTTGACTTCATGTTCATTTAACTCCACTCTATCCTGGATATCCAGGAATGCGATGTAATAGCAGATGGGTCATCGCATCCCTCGGACGAACGGGTACAGTATTTAGGCCTTTTATCACAAATCTACACCGTTTGTCCTAATTGCATCAAAGTTTACATACACTTTGAAACCCTGTTGGTTACACTGGCTACTTACCGACAGTAGTGGCTACGCTGGCTAAAGTTCAGCGTTACGTCATGTGGCCAAGCTCTCTGCTGACTCGGTAGATGCATGGGTTCGAGCCCCACCGTCGGCCGTCCTTGAAATGATTTTTCGTGGTTTTCTATGTTCAACACCAGGCAAATGCTGGGACGGTACCTTCTGACAGGCCACGGCCGCTGCCTTCAACATTCTTGTCCAGTTTCGTTCATCTTCATCCATTCCATCTCTCATCCTGACGCGCGGTTTGCCTACGGGCGTCGACTGGAAAGACCTGCACTCGGCCTCTCAGGAAGCCACACGAAAAAAAATCAGAAAAAAAACACAAAAAAACACTGCCTGCTTGATATTTTGGACAATTCCCTACATTTCGAATAACAGACAAAATGAACTTGAAAATCGCGTATTAAGGCCCCAGAACCATTCATGTCCGTAGTAGTGTAACTGTAAGGGTATTTTAATAAGTCTAATGTTGACGGGCAGTTCGGGCTGCATCACGTAACCCCTACCAGTGTTCTGGTGCAGAATTGCGAAAATAGTTGCATCTTGCGCTGTTTATAAATTGCAGTCACGAGGAGTAATTAGTGCTAAAAGATTTCTTAGGCCCCTTAAAACCGTTATCATCATGAAAATATTATGCCTCTGTATAAGTGCAATGGTGTTGGTGCAGTACATTGAAGTTACCAGCTGCAATAAGCGTTGGCGCTTTCAGATTTACCTTCATGTATACCGAACCTTATCGCTGAGCGCTATGTGGATACAAATGACACTATTGCAACCTCAGTAGCTCGGGACAGCCGAAGTTTTCCTAAGTGTTCTGATTATTTTCCTATGGTGCTATGCGACTAAAGACGACACTCTTGGTCTCTACATTTCTAACAGCCAATGATATATAGGCCCTAGGCGGTGTCTTTTATTTCACTTACTCCTCTTTCCAATATTTTTTTTTTAAATTGTTTGTATTATAAATTACATGTGTCAGTGCTGTAGTTAGTAAATAGCTGTTTCCCTATTCATAATTATCATTATTATCATTGCGGGAAAATGACGTGAATGTTACGTCCATTATACTGTACTACTTATAACCCCCACCACTTTCACCACCACTACCACCACCGTCACCACCACCACCACCACCACCACCACGACAAGTTACATTTTTCAAATATTGTTTTCTCTTAGTTTAAGTATCATGTGCCAGTTCTGTAGTAGTATTCATTATCATCCATAAAACAAATAAATCCACCGGGCAAAGCCGGCCACTACTGCTAGTAAATAAATATGAGGGTTGATTGTAGATTGGAGTATGTTGTTATTGGTGTTCCATGTAGCAAACTAATCTGACGTGAGAGCTGGAACGGGGTGCACTCAGCCTTGTAAGGACAATTTAATAGCTGTATGACAGTGAGGTAGCACCCCGGTCACGGGGACCAAGCACAACAACCGAGGGGCGCCGACGCACTGACCACGCATCACACCTTAATCTGCAGGCCAAATGACTGGGCAGCGGTCATTTGGTAGGACTAAGCGTTCCATGTGCTGTAGTGCCACGGGTTATTTTTAGCCTATTTTCATTTATAAAAATATGGACATATGAGATCACCTTTTGTCCGCGTGTGTGTAGTGTATCTGTGTGTGTATATGTCCCCGAAATTAAATCTAAACGGCTGGAGCGATTTCAATGAAACTCGGTAGGGCCATAGTACTATTATATCCAACCCAGCCCGCTTCCTTTAAATTTTAATACGTCTCACCAATCCCACATGGCGGTTGTGCGAAATATTTCAACGGCATTCTATATCTCCGAAACTCCTTCTGAAATCACCTTGAAATGTTGTTTACTGATAAAGGGCTCTACTAGACGTTCGCCTATGTAATTTTCAAAAATCTGTTAACTACAAAACGATCATGCTGGCCAAGCGAAGTTGCAACATTTAAATCGACTTTTCTCGCGATTTAACCATCCGAGTGCAGTGAAACATGGTACAGCGAATGTTAATGCATATTGTAATGCACTGGCATCTAATTTAGTTCAATTGTTCAAATAACCTCAGGATGGCTGTCGAGCGAAATTTTAAATTAATTTTTAATATCTTGTGTCCTAATTATGGGATCGAAGTCAACGTTAATAATAAACCAATGCAACAATCGTCATCTAATATTACATAATTCTATGGCCTACATATATAAAAAGCAACATGGTGACCTTCCGAATTATTTAGACGATTCAAATATCTCCTAATCTATGCCAGCAATCAAACTGAAATTTTGTACGTTGATAAAGGTTATGAACGTAAGCTCACCTATGAGATCTTCAATAACCTGGTGAGTACAAATCCAACATGGCATCGACAGCAAATTTAAATATTAAGTGGACGTTTCTCGCGAATTATCCATCCGATCGCAATGAAACATGGTACGATAAATGCCTGCACAAATTTTAATCCACTGACATCTAATAAATTTCAATTGTTTTCATAAGCACAAGATGGCAGCTGTGCGAAATTTCAAAATCTCGTTTTTATTTATTGTGTCCTAATCATGCGATTGAAGTTTGAAAAACACACCTACGCAATAATCTTTATGAAATAGTACATTACTCTATGCCCTACAGAAATATAAATCCAAAATGGTGACCATTCTGAATACTTGGATGATTCTCAATATCTACGAATCTATAACAGCAATCAACTGAAATGTTGTAAGTTGATAAAGGCAATTAACATATGTAGGATGTATGAAAATAGGTTGTTTATTTCTTCAGGGAACTGCTTGTCTTTTATTGGAAAACCAGGCATATTTAGTCACCATCCCATGTGATAAGGTGTGTGTTGGATTTTTCTGATAACCTATTTTTCTGTGTTAACTGTGTCATTCATGCATACATAAAGCAATTTTTCACTGGTGATCATAAAGTTCACGCTGCTTAAAAAATTGTGGTATCTGTAGTAAGAATGACTTTCGTTCAATGTTTGGTAAGAACTGGACAAACATTTATTAAATTTACCAGATAGGTTGTCAACTTGGAATACATTCATATCTACAGTGATCACCAGCAAACAGTAAGCAAATGTTTGTTTGGACTTTGTACTTCATTTGCATAATGTTTGGTGAACATTTTATCACCCGATCACGAGTTTTTAAGAGTGGCTGTAAGACTGGTACCATCAATTACTTTAGCTTGACATTGCTTCAACAGCCAGGAGCACTAAAATCAAATACGTCATTCGTATTATGTTTCATTAAAATTAGATAGGCTGTTAATGCATACATACTTACATAGTAAATATATGCATACATACATACATGCATACATACAGTACATACATACATATATACATACATACAAATATAATTGCATACATACATACATACATACATACATACATACATACATGCATAGAAACACAAAAAGTTAGTGGGCTGGAAATTCCTAAGTCCAACAATGCAGTGACGAGCATTATCTTATTTGCATAAGACAATGCACGTCACTGAATTATTCTCCATACTCAGGGGCATTGAAACAATAATAGTATAGTTTCCATCATTACTGGAATATGTACGAGTGTGGGATACAATTAGATAGCACCTCTCTTGTAACTGAACGTATATACGGGCGAGGTGAAACGTAGCAAGCATACTACTCGGTTCGTGAAGCGCTTTGCCATATCCTATTTCTAAAAGCAGTCAACAATAAACAATGCGAATCCCATATCCACAACGGACGTATGCAACCCGATTTAAGCTCTTGAGTATGACAAGTGTTCACTTAAAGGCATTCAAGCGAAAGTTTTTTACGTGCAAATGTGGCAAATATTTCCCAAAGATCCTACCGCCACAGAATCAGGCAGATTTCCATTTGACCTCAAAAGACCGGGAAACGCCATACCAGAACATCCAAAGATTCGTACACTCAGGCAGAGCCAGGAGTCGAACCCAGGACCACTGGCAAAAACGCCATAATGTGGTCACATTATAAAGTAAACACAGATGCATGTACTGTACATGTCACCGCAGATTGACGATATACACCTACTTTCCCATTTATAAATGGTGGAATAGGCAATCAATGCACATTTTTATTTCAATATTTCGTTCTGGTTTACTAAAATTGGAATAAGTTAAAACTGCTTATCTGGTGTGGTGATAGGAGGACTATGCTGTTTACAGAGCTTGAATCACATGAACCAGTCGATAATTGAAATCTGAATCTATCATGCGCACTTTTCATTTCATGTGATTCCAAAAGATTAGTAGAAATAAATTGACAAACTGGTCTATTATATTTTTAATTTTGTTTCTAAATACTTTGGTTATTGCACGCCAAACACACAATATACTTTTGATATTATCTTATGAAAAAACTGGTGTTATTTAGGTAAAAACAATAGCAATATGTGTAAAATTACAAACATGATAGCTTTGGTTTCCCGGAAGCTGCCCGCTGAGTCGTTGGAGAGATGACAGTGGATCGCTAGCAGGCATCGCTGAAGATTTTTTTTTCAAGTCATTATTTGCTAGGAAGTTGTATCTAAGTCAGTTGATAAGACTGAAATACAATGCGTAGTTTGGCTCAGTGGTAGTGGTAGTAGGTCAGTAAACTGATCGGCTGGGGTTCGAAACTAGCTGGTTTCGTTTTATTTTACTAGAATGTTTTTATGCTTATCGTTTGTTATTTACTCAGAATTGATACAATTATGCGCTATATGGTGCATTTTGTAATGGAAAATATTATATATTTAATTAAAAGTCCGTAACGCAAGACACTCTTATTGTCACTGAAGTTACTAGTTGCAAGATGTCTTGAAGTGAAGTGTCACCATTTTTAGCCTACTTATCACATTTTGCAAAAATGAGGAAAAAGTAGACTTATGATATCGGGCAAATGTGGGTCTGTCTGTCTGTCTGTCTGTCTGTCCTTCTGTCTGTCTGTCTGGCTGTGTGTGTGCCCCCCCCCCCCCTATCAACTCCTAAACGGCTGCAGCAATGGAAACAAAATTTGGTAGGAGTAAAGATGTATATCTGAATATCTCACGGCCATATTTGAAAATGATGTCAGTGCTACCAACTGCTGAAAAATCGCAATTGAAATTTGAGCTCAATGTTGGATATCTTGGAAGGTATGAATGGTAGCTATTTCAAAATTGGCACACGTACAGATAATAATATTGCAGTTTAATTTCCCGGAGAGCATACATGGCAGTGTTGCCCAAATGATTACAAGCCTGCTGATAGGTCCAAACTTTAAATGCATATAACTTCTACACCATCAATTGTATTTCAACCAAATTTCGTTTGTGCTATGTGTACATAAACAGATATGACTGAGCGTATTCTTAAGAGCCACCAGGGCTGCCAACTGTTAATAAATGCTCTCATTTAAAAAAAATCCAAATACCCATATATCAGAAAGTATGCAAGCCGACAGCCTTGAACTATGTACATGTATATTACCTGACATTCTATATTAATTTGAAGTAACTTATATACGTCAGTGCTACCAACATGCCTCTAAGCCTGCTGAGAGGTCCTAATTTAAATACATGTAACTTCTATACTATAATTTGGATTTCAACCAAATTTCGTAAGTGCTATATGCACCATAACAGATATGACTATGCCGATTCTTAAGAGCAACCAGGGCTGCCAACTGTTAATAAATACTGTCTCTATTTTTGTTACCCTAATATATCAGAAAGTATGCAAGCAAATGGCTCTAAACTTTGCACACGTATAGTACCTGGCATTCTAGATTAATTTGGAGTAAGTAATATAGGCCTACTCCAGTGCTGCCATCATGATTCTAAGCCTGCTGGTAGGTCCAATTTTAAAATGCCTGTAACTTCTATACTAACTAATGGATTTCATTCAAAATTGACACAACAGTAGACCATATTATTTCAGATTATTTCTGACCAATACATGTATGTCATTGTTGCCAACATGAATTTACGCCCACTGTTAGATCCAATGTTTAACTGCATGTAACGTCCATGCTATCCATTGGACTTCAACCAAATTTTGTATTCTGTACCTTAAGAGATGGAACTACGAATATATTCAGTCACCAGGGCTGCCAACTGTAGTTCTCTATTTGGCTACATTATGCCAGGTATACAGTATTTCAAACTAATTAGAAATTTCGATATTACCAACCTAATTTCGTCATTATTCTAGATAGATCCATATAGATTAATCATTGGCATAAATCTTAAATTTTAAGAAAAGTAGGCTCTTTAGTTCGTCACGGAACTTCTTGTTAACATTGATTCCAGATTTGGATGAAGATTAGAATAGGCTGCTAGAAGGTATGCAAGAGATGTGACCTATTATATTTGGGCGGATAAACACACATAAATGCTTATGTTGTTTAAGTCATTGCCTACGTTTCTAAGCCAGGTCATGCCTTTTAATTGTTAGGAGCGATTCATATCACATAAAGGTACCAAACGGAATTCTTCAAAAATTAGTAAACCAAAATTTAGTATTAACTTTTAAAAGTCATTTGTAGCTCTTCAGCCGGTCAACACGATTGCGCCCAATGAATATGCGGGGTACAAGATATAAATATGTAAACACACTCCTGGTTAAAATTACATATTGTTACGGCTGTGAGTTTGTTTCGTCGCCTCGCCACGTGAGTCACAGCCCCCCTCCCCTCCGGGGCTATGCTCTGCCTCTGTGTGTTACCTGCGCCTTACGCAAGGGCTGCGAGGTTAAAAGGGATGGTACAGAACATTCGTGACCCAGCCAGTGATGGACGGTTCTAGAAGCATTCATTGAGTCACCAGACTGCTATATAAAGCGGTCTCACCAGCGAGGGAGGACTGTGCTTTTGAGCTAGTGCGTGTTTTTACCTGAGCAACAGTAGTGTGGCGACGTGACGCGCGAAGTTACGAAACCCAAGTGAGGCTGATTCTCCAGACAGCGAGGCAGTGTGAATCATACGGAGGGACTGAGTTTTGAGGAGTGTGTACTTACCTAGTGCGACAGAGATATTGTGGTGAATTGCGAAACGCCGTTGGCTGTTCCCTAGCCAGCGGACAGCGAAGCAGTGTGTAGTGGTGAGTGACTGGCTATCGTGAATAACTGTAGTTTGTGTACAAGGCAGAGTTGTAGGTATTAGTAGCGAGGACAGTAGTGTGAACGTAGGCTAAGTGTGGAAGCTATAGTGACTAGTAGTGTCTTATGAAGTGAGATTCAGTGCTTATTGTGTGGTGTATTTTCCTGGCCTGCAATAAAGCTAATATTTCGTTAAAGGAACAATTGTGTTGTGCTTCCACCCACCGTAATCCAGTTAACGAACTTGCCACTAGGGGCAACACGTAACAACTGGTGTCAGAAGTGGGATTACCAACTCAAGCACAAGCACAACACCTGAAGGTCCTGGTTTCAAAACCCGAGTAGGTCATTTTACCACAGTTCTCTAATTTTCCTGTGAGTGCATGCCCTTTACAAGACAAACAACTAAAATGGAAGCGCAATTGGTAGCATTGCTAGAAAAGTTAAGTGGCATGGAAACCAAGAAGGAGGCCGGCCAGAAGAAGATGGAAGACAGCCAGAAGAATTCAACCAAGGACCTAACTGCCAAACTAGAAGACGGCCAGAAGAAGATGGAAGACAGCCAGAAAAGTTTAGCCGAGGACCTAACTTCCAAATTAGAAGACGGTCAGAATAAGTTAGCGGAGGACCTGAAGAAGATGGAAGACGGCCAGAAGAACTTAGCGGAGGACCTGAAGAAGATGGAAGACGGCCAGAAGAATTTAGCCAAGGACCTGACTACCAAATTCCTGGATGGACAGAAAAATTTAGAAGAGTGTCTGCTGACGAAATTAGAGGAAAGCCAAAGGAAATTAGAACAGGGTGTACGTGACGAAGTCACAGCAGTAGAAAAGAAGTTCGACGCCTTACAAAATGAAGTTGCCGAGCTGCGCCAACGCCCGCTGACGGGGGTGGAAGAGAAATTCAACGCTTTACAAAAGGAATTTGCTGAGCTGCGCCAATGCCCGCTGACGGGGATGGTAGAGAAATTCAACGCTCTACAAAAGGAAGTTGCCGAGCTGCGCCGAACCCGCCCACAGGTACACCGGGAATATCAGGGTCGGGACAGAGCAGAGTGACGCCCCCAACCTTCGACGGAAAGGTACCGTGGAGCACTTACTTGCGTCAGTTCGAGGTGGCCTGTTCCATAAACAACTGGAACAGCACGGAAAAGGCTACAGCTCTCGCTGTAGCGCTGAGAGGGGACGCCCTTAATGTCCTTCAGGTCATCCCGACCGAATCTCAGGACTACGCTTCACTAGTCGCCCATATGGAGTCCCGATATGGAGATAGCCATCATGAGCAAGCCTACCAGATGCAGCTCCGGACCCGGGTACAAAAGAACTTGGAAACCCTGCTGGAGTTCGAGATGGACATCGCACGCCTCATAAGGCTCGCCTATCCAACAGCCCCGGCCGACTTTCTGGAACAGATTGCGACGCAGACCTTCACCGACGGGCTACGGGACTCGGACACTCAACAGGCGCTGCAACTCGCGCGCAATGAGACCCTGGCAGATGCGCTGAGCCACGGACTTGAGTTCGATACGTCAAAACAGGCATTTAGAATGCACGCGCGGGTGCGTCAAGTGGACGTCGACGAACCAGCAAAAACCAACGAGACCAAGCCGCTGGCCGATGAATTGATGGAGGCGCTAAGCCGTTTCTTTGATAGTCGCGGCACCACCAGCAACGACACAGCCGGAAGACAACCGGAGAGGCGGCCCGAAAGAGGACTACCGACCTGCTGGACCTGCGGTAAGAAAGACCACCTGAGCAAGGACTGCGGTGATCGCCACCGCCGAGGGTATCCGACGGGAAATTCGTCGTCTGAAAACCGCGCGGCCCAGGGAAACGAGTGTTAGCCAGTCTTGGGGGGGGGGGGGGGGGCAAAGGTTGGCTTGTGACAATCGTCAAGCCCCGGCAGTCCAAGTTCGTGTGAAGAAGTTACGGAGGGACAATCGCAGCCTGATGGTCGACGGAGTCGTCATCGGAGCGAGCTGGCCCATGCTGATCGACACGAGAGCGTCGAGGACCATCGTCAATCCCACCGTGATCCCGAGGTGGAGAGTGCAACCCACACAAAGGAACCTCCAACTAATAACCGCCACTGGAGAGACTGCACCGGTACATGGCGAAGCATCACTGGATTTCGTCATTGGTCGACGGTCGGTGAAGCATCCAGTGCTTGTGGCTGACCTATCAAACGAAGTGATCATCGGACTGGACTTTCTGGACCAGAACGACATCATCTTGGACCTGAGTACCAACATTCTGCACTTCGGAGGTGAGGAACTTGCTTTGCAACCAGCACACGAGGCCATCACCGCACGACGAGTAAGGCTGAGAGAGGACGTCATCGTTCCCGCCAGGACGGAGGTCAGCGCTGCCGTAATTGTCAACGGAACTGCTGAGGGAGTGGCGGCTGTCATCGAGCCAAAATATGAGGACATCCAGACAAAAGGATTGCTAATTGCCAAGACTCTCATCAACACGACGTCTCGGACGTACGTCCGCCTGTCCAACCTGAACGACTATGACATTACGGTTCACCGGGACACCAACCTAGGAGTCTGCGAGCCCGTTACCTGGATTGTCCGCATCAGAGACATTACGGACGGACACCTGCAGACGGACAACCGAAGACTACGCGCCTTGCCAGAAGAACTACAGAAGCTGTACCAAGGATCCCAGGACCATTTAGACGTGGAACAATCACGCCAACTGCGGGACCTGCTACACGAATTCCAGGATGTCTTCTCCGTGGGGAGCAAAGACGTCGGCAGGACATGCTTGGTCCAGCACAGAATCGACGTTGGGGGCAGCGCTCCGATTAGGGCCCCATTCCGACGTGTCCCGCTCGCCAAGCAAGCTGAAGTCGACCGGATGGTGGAAGAAATGAAGGAGCAGGGTGTGATCGAGCCATCACATAGTCCTTGGAGCTCTCCGGTCGTGCTAGTGAAGAAGATGGACGGCTCCACCCGGTTCTGCGTGGACTACAGGCGGGTGAACGACGTCATGAAGAAGGACAGCTACCCTCTACCCTGGAACGACGACACGCTGGACACCATATCAGGATCAAGATAGTTCTCCACCTTGGATTTGAAGAGTGCCTACTGGCAGGTGGAAGTCCACCGTAAGGACCGCGAGAAAACGGCGTTCTCTGTGGGCAGCGGGCTCTGGCAGTTCACTGTCATGCCATTCGGTCTGTGCAACGCCCCTGCGACCTTCGAAAGGCTAATGGAGTCCATTCTGAGGGGACTAAACTGGAAGACCTGCCTGGTCTACCTAGACGAGATCATCGTTCTGGGGAGATGCTTCGAGGAGCACTACAGCAACCTGAAGGAGATCTTGATGATGCTACGGGCTGCCCAGCTGTAGTTGAGCCCCAGGAAGTGTCAGCTCTTCCAGAAGCAGGTCCAGTACCTTGGGCATATCGTCTCCGAGGAATGGGTGCGCACCGACCAAGAAAAGACCGCAGCTGTGAGGGAGTTACCAGTTCCAAAGGACAAGTCCCAACTACGAAGCTTCCTGGGACTCTGCACCTATTACCGTCGCTTCATGAGAGGATTTGCCGACATCGCCAAACCACTGCATCGACTGACTGAGAAGGACCAACTCTTCACGTGGACAGCAGAATGCCACAGTGCCTTCGAAAAACTCAAGCAGGCTCTGTGCACCGCACCTATTCTGGCCTACCCCAGACCTGGAACAAGGTTCATCGTCGATACCGATGCCAGCGACTTTGGTATAGGGGGAATCCTGTCGCAAGTAGTGGACGGCGAGGAGAGAGTAGTGGCCTACTTCAGCAAAGCCATGTTAAAGCCAGAGAGGAACTACTGCGTCACCAGGAAGGAACTGCTCACCTTCGTGAAGACCATTGAACACTTCCACAAGTACCTGTAAGGGCAAGAATTTCTCATCAGGACCGACCATGCATCCCTGCGGTGGCTCCTGAACATCAATCAGACCGAGGGTCAACTCGCGCGGTGGTTAGAGAGGCTTCAACAATACAACTTTGAGATCCAGCACAGGAAAGGCCAACTGCATTCTAACGCCGACGCCCTGTCACGAAGACCGTGCCCCGAAGACTGCACCTTCTGTGCCAGAAGGGAAGAGAACACCGGGATACACTGCCGAAGGACTACCGTGGAACTTCAAGGGAGCTGGAGCCGCGAATCCTTCACGCGGGCACAAGGGGAAGATGATGACCTGGGACTGATTGCCGAATGGAAGAGGGCCCGTGTCCCCAGACCCGGGTGGAACATTGTGAGTGACTGCAGCCCAAAGTTTAAGTCCTATTGGGCGCAGTTGGACTCGCTGGTTGTAAGGGATGGCCTCATCTGCCGTACCTGGGAGAGCACCGACGGGAAAACATCTCGGGAACAAGTCGTCGATCCAAAGGCTATGACGGAGGAAGTCCTGAAGGAAGTCCATGGAGGATCATCTGGTGGACACCTAGGGATAAAGAAGACCCTGGAGAAGCTGAGAGAGCGGTTCTACTGGATCGGATGCCGAACAGACGTGGAGAACCACTTCGCGAGGTGCCACGATTGCGCAGCCAGCAAGGGCCCAGGAGGAAGACGACGGGATCGACTGAAGACCTACAACGTGGGCGGCCCCATGGGGAGAGTGGTCATCGATGTTGCTGGACCATTCCCGTTGAGCGGGGCAGGGAACCGTTACATATTGGTCGTCAGCGAATACTTCACCAAATGGCCAGAGGCGTATGCACTCCCTAACCAAGAAGCCGCGACGACCGCAGAGACCCTGGTGAAGGAATTCGTCAGCCGGTACTCCGACCAAGGAAGGAACTTCGAGTCGCAGGTGTTCCAGAACCTATGCCAGCTGCTGGGTATCCGGAAGACAAGGACGACGCCGCTACACCCCCAGTCCGACGGAATGGTGGAGCGATTCAGTCGCACCATCGAGAACCATCTCCTGATAGTCATCAGCGAGCACCAGAGGGATTGGGACAGACACCTTCCACTATTTCTCCTGGTCTACCGCGTCACTGTTCATGAAGCCACCGGGTGCACACCAGCCCGGGCCATGTTATGGAGGGAACTCCGTCTACCTGTCGACCTCGCGCTCGGCTGACCTGGGGGCGATCCTGTCCCGGTAAGCCAGTATTGTCAAGAACTGGTCGACCGACTGGAGGACGTACACGCGTTCGCAAGGAGGAGACTGTGGATCGAGACCGACCGAATGAAGATCAGGTACGACCAGCAGACGGAGGCCGGCGGATTCCACGAGGAAGACCTGGTCTGGCTCTTCAACCCATTACGGAAGAAAGGCCTGTCACCCAAACTGCAGAAGTCCTGGGAGGGCCCGTACCGAGTCATGAAACGGATCAACGATGTCATCAACAGGATCCAGCGGAGCACGAGGGCGAAGATGAAGATCGTACATCGAGATCACCTGGCAGCCTACGGAGGGATACAGACGGACCAATGATTGTTCGGGACGATCAGCCTTTTAGGAAGGGGATAGTGTTACGGCTGTGAGTTTGTTTCGTCGCCTCGCCGCGTGAGTCACAGCCGCCCCGGCCTATGCTCTGCCTCTGTGTGTTACCTGCGCCTTACGCAAGGGCTGCGATGTTAAAAGGGATGGTCCAGAACATTCGTGACCTAGCCAGTGATGGAAATCTCGAGAAGCCATGAATACTGGACGGTTCTAGAAGCATTCATTGAGTCACCAGCCTGCTACATAAAGCGGTCTCACCAGTGAGGGAGGACAGTGTTTTTGAGCTAGTGCGTGTTTTTACCTGAGCGACAGTAGTGTGGCGACGTGACGTGCGAAGTTACGAAACTCAAGTTAGGCTGATTCTCCTGACAGCGAGGCAGTGTGATTCATACGGAGGGACTGAGTTTTGAGGAGTGTGTATTTGCCTAGTGCGACAGAGATATTGTGGTGAATTGCGAAACGCCGTGGGCTGTTCCCTAGCCAGCTGACAGCGAAGCAGTGTGTAGTGGTGAGTGATTGGCTATCGTGAATAACTGTAGTTTGTGTACAAGGCAGAGTTGTAGGTATTAGTAGCGAGGACAGTAGTGTGAACGTAGGCTAAGTGTGGAAGCTATAGTGACTAGTAGTGTCTTATGAAGTGAGATTCAGTGCTTATTGTGTGGTGTAATTTCCTGGCCTGCAATAAAGCTAATATTTCGTTAAAGGAACAATTGTGTTGATTTCACCCACCGTAATCCAGTTAACGAACTTGCCACTAGGGGCAACACGTAACAGTATATTAGTTAAATTATCACAATTAAATGGGGAAATTTAGGATTACGCGTCAGCCAGCCAAGCGTTAAGTCCAACACCTTGCATCTTCACAAGTCGGAGTAAGTACACTGTAAGTAGTATTTTAACAGTGATAATGATACTTTCATGTTTGTTTATTGACTTTATACTGTGCCCGTTATTTGGGAGACTAACGCCCACATATGCGAGAATCACGATAACAGTTGAGCACGAGGCTCAAAGAATCTCAGGGAAAACTGGGTATGGGCTAATGGTGCGAACTGAATTCGAGATCCCCGCTTGAATATAAGAAGGATAAAAAATGACACACCAGATTCGTAAAATCCATCCACTTTTATTAATTAAAAGAAATAAATTTCATGGCACTCCTGCCTAAATCTCGAGGGCAGCTAATAATTGAGTCTCTTGCCCTCTCATTGCTACTATCTATACTCAATGAATGACACTTCACTCTAAAGTAAAGAGAGTCTTATACACTAAATAAATGTCCAAACGTGTCCATATCAAGCATCACACTGGTTTTATACACTTTCTAATTATCACACGGTTCATATAGTAGCACTGTTATTAGATTTGGATCAAATTTATCACTGATCAATAATGTAGTCAAATATATTATGAAGAATCAGATTTTATCAACAAATTGATATTCCAATAAATAATCTCACTGATTTTACGTTTAGTGACTGTCTCAACCACAAGTTTTCTTAAATACTGATTTGACTGCAGAAACCTTAAGCTCATCATAAAAAGATAAATACTCCTTGCAATTTATATCAACTGATTTTTACTTGAGTAGCATGAGTAGGCCTATAGCAAGGTTGTGACATAAAAATCCAGAAAAATATACTGTGCATTCATATTTCTCAAGAATATTTGCGTAATTCAAAAATACCACAACTTTACGATACTTTTAAAACAACTCCTATTTCATCAACAACACACTCAAGCCACCATGCTTGAGGCCTGACAACTATCCAAAATTACGGAGCCATGCCCCCGACAGGGACGCATCAACTGAGGCTAACATGTGCCTCCACTGAATGCAAAATTTTACCTAACAAATAAATGTCACGACTGTTCTGGATTTTTCTACTCAAATTATTATTTAAGATTTACCATTTTCACTACATGTAAGAATCAACTTTACTATCACTTTAGAATTCATTAGTCATTCAGTTTATGTGCCACTGGGTTTATTTATCAACTCATAAAAAATCAATCTGAGATTATTATTATTATTATTCATTATAATCTGGCATATGACTGATTCGAATCGTTCCACTATTAATTGTCATAGACAAATTAGTCAAATATTTCATTATTTCATCATCAACTCAATTGTATTAAATTTTCACATAAGCATTTATTTATAAAAAAATCCTGTTCAAAATCACTCAAAATATACAAAATTATTATTATTTACAGAAATGGATATGAATCACGAGGCGCACGTACCCCTGCGATGCTCTCCGCAGAATGCCGCACTTGGACGAAAATCCTAATATTACTCAAAATCAAACTCCACCTGGTCAAATAGAACTATCTAGAACTTCCAATCACTGGCTATGAATACGTAGAAGAATAACTAACTAAAGCTTGGGAATACGCCAGTAGGAATGATTTAAGTTTTAGAATACTAAAATAAGCATGACTTAAGTTTTTGGAATTCACTTGACGACGCTATACACTAGCCTACCAAGGCATGGTCTGGTCTTACTTTATGATGCTGGGGAATCTCGATCCGGTCTCCTGTATGGTGATGAATTGCATCGTTCAGGTTCCTTCCCGTGAAGTATGGTTCCACGACTGCCTGACTGCCTGGATCGAATGGCAGTGACCTCCGACGGTACTCCTTCACATGGCTCCATTCGGGTTTACTGGTCTCCTGGAACGTTGTCTCTGATCGCCCTTTTCTTTCTTGTTCCTTCTTCCTCCTGTCTAACCCATCGCTGACGTGTTTAGTGTATTCCCATAATCATATTGTAGAAATCTTTAGCAATATTCATTCGATGACTATGATATTCCGCACACATTCTAGAATTAGCAGAGGAATGATGCAATTCAGTGTCCTCGCACACGCTGGTTAATTCAAGTATAAATCGTAGGCCATATGCTTTAATATTTCACTATAAGCGTCCTCAATGAATGATCGGTACGGTTTATTGCTAGGTTCGAATCCTTGTTTAACGATACTCTTCACTATGTCAAATTACTTAATGTATGACTAGGAATAATTTTTTAAAAGAATAATCTCTCGTAATATTACATTTTTCTGTTGTCTTATCGTGATCAAACTAAGAGATTTTGAAGTTCATTTTACACAAATTTTATGTTAATTGTTTATTAAAAAAATATTTGTTCCTATTTACACTAGGGTACTTAAAGTCTTCTATCTCGCACATTTTTTTAACCTAAATCCATGAACCTTGAACAAAGCAATCTAACTTACATGGGGAATGCTCCCTACCACTTTTGTTTGAACTAGTCACAAGTAAGGGTTTTAAAATTATATTACAATTTAAGTTTCTTGAAATTTTGTTTAACAAAATTGTTTAAAAAGTTGTTAAAATTACACTTTCATGAATATCATTTTCTCAGTGCTAGGGAACATAGATACATGTATTAGCTTTGATTTGAATTAAAAATCAAGCAGATACCATTTCTGTCACAAAAGTTAAAGCACTTTGAATGACTTCCATTGTCAGAAAACAAATTAATGAGTAAATCGCATTTAAAGTTTACTTAGTATGCCTTCACCCACATTCTATTTTGATCACATCAGGAACCTCCCGGGACATATACGGGTCCTTCATTGGAAGCTGTATGGTCTTCCTTCATCTCGTTATTTGAGGCCCAGAATGCAGCTTGCATGTAGAATTTTGTCGTTCCTTGGAACGCTATGGAAGTCAAGGAAGTTAGATATTTAAGCTCCTTCTAGTAGAGAAAGGAGGAACTTTGTGTTGGTGGGAAATCCCGAGATTAATTTTGCCACTATGAACACGGCCTACTGAATTCAAATGGGTTCATTAACATGCCAACAACGAATGACATGCGTGCCGTGATTTTTGACGCCTATCAAAATCACTTACCAGGGCCAGGAGCGAAACCAGTGGGATAGAGAAAGAGAAAGTCAATTTGGGCTCGAAATGAATTTTATAGATCTGCTGATACGCCAGACATGACAGCTGTCAGTCAGAACGGTTGCGCCCTCTTACAGTAAATAATTTATTTCGATATGAAAGATTAATGGTATATTTATGAACCATACATTTTCTAAAACTATAAGAAATTTCCTACAAAATGGATTTTAAAATTTTTTTCAGAAAAATAGTGTATATTGCCACCTGCTTATAGTGAAATATATAAAGCATATGGCCCACGATTTATACTTGAATTAACCAGCGTGTGCAAGGACATTGAATTGCATAATTCCTCTGCTAATTCTATAATGTTTGCGGAATATCATAGTCATCGAATGAATATTGCTAAAGATTTCTACAATATGACTATGGGATGACTATGATATTCCGCACACATTCTAGAATTAACAGAGGAATGATGCAATTCAATGTCCTTGCACACGCTGGTTAATTCAAGTATAAATCATAGGCCATATGCTTTATATATTTCACTATAAGCGTCCTCAATTAATGATCGGTACGGTTTATTGCTAGGTTCGAATCCTTGTTTAACGATACTCTTCACTATGTGAAAATACTTAAATATGATGGGAAAATCTGATACTGCAATCTCCACATGACAGATTATCGCTTTTAAGCCTCTCCACCGCATGGAAAATGCTCAGTGTTCACGAGTCATATCTTCACCGATAATAATAATAGTTCCACTTCAAATACTTACAGAGTAATAGTCAAAACAGCTTGTAAAGTATTATTTCACTCACTTGTTCAGCGTAATATTCAGATTTACGCACAAATGCAATGTTCCCGAACCTTCAGAGTTCCCAATTGGGTCGGGCGTGGCCTTGCGGCCTAGCGGGTACAGTATCACACTCGGCGCACTATGAGCATGGTATCGCTCCTAAAAGTAAGCTGACTACAGAGATTCGGGTCGCTGGTTTTATACTGTCCATCGGCGTGACGTGTGATCTCAATGACGTAATACGCTTTACCTTCTCTAGTTAATTTCCTCTTAACGCGTTGTGCGATTTGCTTTATTCTTTTTGCCAAATAGTCATAAAATTAGTGGCTATTTTACAGTGTGGTTCCCCTCTCTGCAATGCAATTAGGTAGTAATTATTAATCTTTCTAGTATGTTCGACTTCTCGCTATTTGCTGCGACTCCATACGCTAGCAGCGGGCTGGCTTGCATCCAGACAGCGCTTGTTTGAATGTCTGCGCGTGGCGCTACAATCAAACTCTCAAATGGCATGACTGCACCAGGGCCACGGGTGCAATACTACATTGTGGTTTAATTGTACACACGTGTATACACATTTTTTTAACATTTTAAATCCGTAATTAATAATACCGGTAAGACTAAACAAACATAGCTTGTAACGAGATTCACCTACGAATCTTAATAATACACCCAAGACAAACTACTGCAATACTGAAGTAGTGAATTCAATTGAATAAATTAATTAATATTTTAGTTTAAACTTGTACCTCTTAACAGTGATCAGGATCTTATGATGGCCACTTGAGCGTCGAAACACGGAATCCTAAATTGCCCCATTTAATTGTGATATTTACTTAAATATGTTCAGTCCAGAAGTGTGTTTTCTTATTTATATATTGTATCCTGCCCATTCATTGGGCACAATCGTGTTGACCGACTGTCATTATTTAATGACATTTTTGTAGGCAACATTGAAAAGGAATGGCTTCAAATCTCAAGGGGGGTGTAACCGAAAATGCATAGATTGATTTTGAAAGTTCACCGAATTCACAATGTAAAACATAGAGCATTGGAACTTTGTACAGTTATTTAATGGTGTTTGATCTATTACGTGGTAAGCAACAGCTATCTTGGGTGGCAAAATGGCACCAGTACAGTAACTGCAAAAGATTTGCTACATCCTCTTATTTAGGTACACTTTACAACATAACTATAAAATATCATGGCCTGAGCTATTAACTAGTTTATATGTCACTATCTCTAACTTTATGTAGAATTATCCAAAAACCATGAAAACCTTTTTATTAATGGTCAATTGAATTTTGGATTCTATAAACCTCAGTGAAAATATTAATATGAATGCATGAAAATTCTACAAATGGTTAAATGGACGCATAATTCTACATAAATGTATGTATAATTACTCAATAAACAATCCATGAAAATTTCAGTTATATAGCATTTAGGGGTTCAGAGAATGGTGTACCTATGTGGTGGAAAAATTGATATAGAGAAAACATCATTTGAAAGTTGGATATGTTCTTTTACTCTTATTTAAGCAACATTGTCTATAGGCATGCAGAATAAGATGTAAATTTATTTTAAAAGTACTTCCAGTTGAGTTAAGAGAACTGAAATAACGGTGTCAAAGAACGTCAGGGATCAAATAATAGAAGTGATAGATAAAACGTTTAACTCCATAATGGACACTCTATCACAAACATTTCCTCAACTGATTAAAGAGATGTTAACAGAGGCGATCAAAGAACTAGAGAGAACCAAGCCGTTGGACATTAGTGAGACAAAAGAAGGCAAAGAGACTAATCACCACCAAAGGAAAATAGAAGATACTGAAATCAGAGATGCGAGTGTAAACTCTCACCCAACTAAGACAATGGAAGTGATACTTGGAATCAGCGCAACACCAGAAGTAAACAAAGAGATAGAGGAAGTAAGACCAAATGCAATGAATACTCAATTAAACGAAGACACTCGAGAAAAAGCTATGGAAAACTTATTGATACCAGAAGAGAGGTTAAGTGAAGAAAAACGAGAAAGTGAATGGAAAGCTGCCACATCCAACCGTGGAAATAAAACCGTGTCCAACATTAGAGATAGTAATGCAGCTCAAACAAACAGGAACGATAAAGTGACCATTGCTCCCTTTAGTCGAGAATTAACGGATGCCCATGCCTGTCGAGATAAAGGATTCCCTTACAGTCCAGAACAGCAATCTGACAAAACAGAATGGTCTGTGGCCGTAGGTCGACGACGTAGGGGCAATCTCCCGTTAATTCATGCCCCAACAATCATAGGGCCAGCGTCAGAAGGAGATTGCGTGGAAGTAAGCAGCGGGGATAAGGATACTCGACGCGACTCATCAGTCCCTTGGAATACACACCGAGGAGGAAGATATAACGCGAACGAAACTAGAAATATTTCTACAAGAGGGAATTTTGTGATCGGCTGCAAACAGACTACGGCCTCACAATTGCAGGCAGCCCCTAAAAAGGCATGGATTTACATGGGTAGATTGCGCAGTGAAACGAAAGCAGAAGATATAATCGACTTCCTCCAAACAAACGGAATTGAAGGAGATATTGAGTGTGAGATGCTGCCGACTATAAGGTCTAGTAAAGCTTTCAAAATAGGCGTAGACTTCAGATTTTTAGACTCTTTACAAGATCCCAATTTCTGGCCTGAGGACATTATAGTGCGCCAGTTTCTTTTTCGGAGGCAAAGAGCAGGCCCGTTCTCATAACCCTACTCAAACAAAAACAAAATTGGAAACTATGGACTTTCTACTCTGGAATGTTGAAGGGCTGAAGTCAATCATTTCATTAACTTCCGACTTATTCTGGCACAGGTTTGATGTAATCATAGCCACAGAAACATTCTTAACGGAACATATAAGCCTTCCACACATATATAGCAAGCATGCCCTGGCTATCCCAAAAGAGAAAGGGAGACCGGAAGGAGGAGTAAGCATCTTATATAAAGACTGCATAGGAAAGGTGAAGGAATCACTCATGGAAGAGAACATGGTAACTGTTCGAACAGACAAATTAACGATCATAGGTCAATACATCAGCCCCACCAAGAAAATAGATGACGCAGTGGAACACATTGCGAGAGCCATTACAATAGCGAGAGAAGACAGAAACGTAATTCTTGGGGGCGACCTCAACTGTCGAATTGACAAACCTGACAACAAAACAAGTCTAATTCTAGAACTCCTACATGACGAGGGATACAGTCTGCTAAACAGACCAGAAGAGGTAACTTATGTAGCTCCCAACGGGAAGAGCACCATAGATTTAATATTCGTAAAAGGGGACTGCCTATCACCATACAAGCAAGAAGTCTTATATTCGGACTCAGCTGCTGCTCTCAGGAAACACATACCTGTCCTTTCAAGAATTGTTACAGAAGAAAGGTCGCCGCCCAAAAATAAGAGCGAGTGGATTACTACAAGAAAGCTATGGACTGACACCATCGAAAGGAGAAATGACGAGCTACAAAATATATCTCAGATGCTTGAAGAAGGTCATCTAGATTCAGCACTTAACTCAACGCTGAACATTATCAAAAAAGATTCGCAAATCTGGAAGCCACCAAGAATCGCCAAGTTTTGGTTTGACTCAGAATGTTACAAACTTAGATAAGAGACCCTGGATCTCCTCCATAAGGCGCGACAATCAAACGACCATCCCACGCTTACAGAGTACGCACTGAAGAGGAAAGCGTACAAAAAACTGCTACAGCAAAAGAAAGTAAAGCACATTGAAGAGCGGGCACAAACGCAAGCCCAAGAAGCTCTCAGCGACCCATTCATCGCACTTAAGACGCGAAAAACATGCTCCAGCCCAGACCTACCGATAACTTCATGGGAAAATCACTTCTCAAAAATCCTAAACAAGCAAAATATTAAAACTGCTCTTCCACTACGGATAAATACTGACACTATAACTGACCCGATAGAACCGCAGGAAGTCAAAACTGCTATTTTCGCCACCAAAGACAAGAAAGCAGTGGGGCCTGACGGGATATTTAACGAAAACTTGAAAGACACCTGTGACACACTGCTTGACACATGGACCACCTTGTTCAACAAGTGTTATGCAACAGGAGAATTCCCAGATGGATGGAGGCACTCTATTATAAAGATGCTGTACAAAGGTAAAGGAGATAGAAACGACCCAGACGCATACAGGGGCATAGCCCTTGAAAACAACATCTACAAGGTCTTTGCAAAAATACAGGAGAACAGACTCGTCGCAGCGGCTGGAACAATGATCCCGGAGATACAGTTCGGATTTATGAAAGGAAGAGGAACTTTAAATGCAGTAAGAAATCTCATTGATAATATACAGGAGAACATTAGACATCCAAAGGGAAAATTCTATGCAATCTTCATAGACTTCAGGAAGGCATTTGATCTGATGAATAGAGATATGCTCCTTTCTAAAGTAGCCGGCATGATAGGAAAAGACAACCCACTGATTATAGCAATCAACAACATCCTGGCATACAACCGAGTGTCAATACAGGACGGCAAGACATCTTCAGCAAACATAGTACAGAGTAATGGAGTTCTCCAAGGGGATCCGTTAAGCCCCATACTATTCAACATCGCCTTGGCAGACATCGAAAAGATCACTCACGGAACCTCCGCGGCAATCTATGTATATGCGGACGACATGGTTATAGGGTCGAACAACAGGGAAGAATTACAGAACGTAATGGACAAACTCGAAGATTACGCCATTAAAAACAGCTTGGAAATTAACAAAAACAAGACAGTCCAGATGGTATTCAGAAAAGGGGGAAGAATCGCAAACAAGGACAGACTACCACGTAAGAGAGAGAACCGTGGCAGCCATAAGAAGCATTTATGATATCTCGGATCCCACGAGACTATCTTTAAGCACGGCTATGAGTCTATTTTACGCTAAGGTACTCCCAGTTCTAACTTACGGGCTAGAACTTACTTGGGAACACCTAACAGTAACCGATCTCCGAGCCATTGAAAGCGTAAAAGCTAGATTTTTAAAAAGAACATTGGGGATTTCCAAGATGTCACCCTCAAGACTGGCGTACATACTAGCCTCTGAGACATTCCTAATAGAAGATCTACGAACCAGAATGCAGCTTCCATCTACCAAACAAGAACAAGAGCTTCTACAAATTAGGCAGAAGAAAAGAGAAGACATCGACCTGGAGTTTCACTCGCCTGATGCCATGATCAATCGTAGCTGGTCTGGACCAAATAATGATATGCGGAGCGCTCTAACTAGGTTGGCAATACATGGTTTTCACCACAAGCTATGTACTCGACAGGGCTATCATGAACCGTCTGAGCAGTGCGTTTGTAAGCTGTGTGAAGGTCATTGCGAGCGATATCATTTCAACAAATGCACCAAACGAGGACAATCCCTTATGGACTATTGTAAAATGTAATCTATAGTTAACAGTGTGATACATCTCAATGTATATCTTATATATGGCCATTTGGCTGCAATAAAGTTATTATTATAAAAGAGGCCATACAAACAAAAACACATATTTCAAAATTTTGAAATTTCGACCCCTCATCTGTTACATCCCCCCTTAAAGTTTTAAATTATTCACCAAGCCATCATCAATAAATCCTGATGTAAGGAGTTTACGGGATTTTAGTATTGTACCAAGTAGCCCTCCTGCGCTCTACTTTCTACATATAAGTGTTACTCATGCACTAATGATTCATTCTATGTCTAATAACTGATTTTCACTCGAACCATGGCAAGCAGGCAGGTTACATCAGAATACCAAGAGATGACAACCACACGGCCACTCGCTGCATGTCCTTCAGCGCCACCAGTTTATAATATTGCACCCCTGGGTTTTGGAGTTCTAGTTAACGAGAGCGTAGTAGTAGGCTGGTATTTGGTAAAGCAGTACAACCATTGCTGTCAACTTATTGACCATGGAGTATTCAGCAACAACGAGTGCTCAGACATATCAATGGAGATTCTGGTCGTAATGTAGTCGAAGCTCACCGATAGTATGCACGAGTCTTTCCAAATAGACGTCTTCTGTACACTTTCTTCACCGTACAAAGGTGGAATTAAGAGCTAATGGATTGTTCAAGGCACACACGACCAGGGCTAGACTCGTCTGCGAAAATGCTGACGATTTACAGAACGTACTGCAGTACTTTGAAAAGGAAGGAAGCATGTAATTTTACGTGACCGCTAATCTCGCGATAATGATCCACGGGACCTCTATTTACGTAGAATCTGAACCACAGGACGTGATATCTCACTTCGAAAATCTCACGTGCATTGACCAGGAATCGAACCTGGTCCTCCTTGGTGAGAGTTAAGCAGCTTGGCCACTGCACCATCAGGCCCACAGCAGTACTTTGAATACAATCCTTCACACGGTAAGTTGAACTTCACCTTAGTGTGATGATGATACAATAAAAATAATACCACTAGCCATCCGTGTTACAATGTGGAAAGGGCAGATGACCTTTTAGATGACAACAATAAATTACTTACTACAATGTGCACATCTGTATTGTTACGTTGGAAAAGTGGGATCTGTTCGTGCGACAGGGGTGCCCAGGATCCTGAAGGAGAGATGATGGCATCCGTATAAGGCGCACTAATATCTGCAACTGTATTGGGCTGCTGTGTTACAGCAAGATCCACATTTTACCAGGAATATCGTCAGGAGTGATGAATGTTATTTTGCAAATGATTCCTTTGTTAAAACTCACAGTCCTGATTATTCGGCTGAGGCAAGCACCCAGTGGGTGTGAGCACAGCATTTGCAAATACATTGGGGCGTTTATGTGCAGTGCAATATTCAGAGCATCTCTTCTTATAGCTCCTAGACTTACAGGTAGGCTTCATATAACATTTCTAGGGGCTGATTTGTCTCTAAAATACCTTCTAGAAGATTTCCCACTGCACCAAATACTACAACGTTGGTTCCAGCATAAAGCTGCTCCATCTCTCTAATTTCCATCCGACTGGCTGCGTGGTGCATTGGTAACGTTCTCGCCTGCTGTTCCCACGGTTGCAAAATCGAATCTCTGCGCTGTCAGTGGCATTTGAGGGTGCGAAAATGTGAGGGAGCCATGTCAGTAGATTTACTGGCACGTTAAAGATCCCTTTCATGGCAAAATTGCATCACCTCCAGCGTCTCTAAACGCCTCAGTAGTTAAAAGGAACGTAAAACCAATAACATTATTATTATTATTTAGTTTTTAACTGTTATGGCACATCTTGATGCACGAGATCCTGAACGATGGATAGATCGTGGGGGAACCTGAGAGAGGCCACTATCATCACCTTTTCTATCCCGTCTGAGTTAATTTATGTGGACCTATATCAAATAAAATTAAAACAATGAATTCGTGAGGCCTGTACTGCAGACACTGCGTGACGTGTTCATCTAAATAGGCACCATAAGGGACATGGCTTTTAGCATATTCATTATGAATAGTAGTAGAAGGAATCGTTCTGATACATCCAAGTGAGAAATTATTATTTTGTAATTTTTGTTTTATGTAGCAATCAAATCTCTGGTAGAGTGGAATGTCTGTACATATATAATTATTGAGTTATTTAACTTTCTTTATCTTTGGCGTATTTACACATGAACCCTCTTACAGACAGTGTGCAGTAAAATGTGTTTCATAACAGCTGACATAGCAAATTGAAGTGATCCTCTGAAGGGAGCGATTAGGCATCCAGTTCATCATTAGTGCATGTGGAACACTAGTATGCTCAAAGTATGGCGCTGGTGGCCAATGTGGTATAGTATATACATTTTTGCAAATATATCGTTATACACTGCCGGGAAAAAAAAATTAGGTCACGCATTTAGAGGTTATCAATTCACTCAAGATTTATTGTGGCAAAAGTGCATATGGAGTAAATGAAATGATTAAATATACAGACCAATAGGTCAAGCCGTTCACAGATACCAGGTATCGACCCATGCTGAAACACCCATATCAGTACGAGGTGTAGCCTCCATGGGCCGCAATGCAGGCACCGACTCTTGCATCCAGTCGATCATACAGATGGCAAATACCGTCTTGGGATAAATTATTCCACGTCTGCTCGACCTGTTCACACAGTTCTGTAAGAGTTGTGGGTGGACGAGTCGCACGAGTCACTTGTCGGTCCATCATGTCCCACACATGCTCGATTGGCGGCAAGTCTGGCGACCGTGCTGGCCAGGGAAGTTGCTGCACGTATTGCAGTGCACGTTGAGTTGCACGGGCAGTGTGTGGGAATGCATTATCCTGTTGGAACAACACACCCCCTTCCTGTTGCACGAACGGCAAAAGAACGGGACTAAAAACATCCTGCAGGAACTGACCACTGGTTAGCGTTCCCTCCACAAACATCAAAGGTGAACGAGAGTTGTAGCTTATCGCACCCCAGACCGTAAGGCCTGGGGTGGGGCCGGTGCGTCTTGGACGAATGCATTCTACGAGACAGCGCTCACCAGGTCTACGTCGAACGCGCCAACGACCATCACTTGCGTGCAGGCACAATCTGCTTTCATCGCTGAAGATCACGGCGCGCCATTCCATCTTCCAAGTGATCCTCTGATGGCACCAGTCGAGCCGTGCACGTCGATGCTGTCTCGTGAGTGGAAGACGGGCTAGAGATGTGCTAGCCCGTAGTCCCACTGCTAGTAACCGGTTTGCAACAGTTCCTATTGACACTTCTGGGCTCACAAACCCTCGTAACTGTGCTGTGCCAGCTGTACGATCTGCCATTGCTGCCCTTACAATACGACGATCCTGGCGGACGTCTGTGCTGCGTGGACGTCCAGAACCTCGTCTACGGGTGTGAGAATGTTCACGTGACCACTGATACCAGCATCATTGCACAACGGACACAGCACGTTCAACCTATGTGGCAATTCTCCGAAAGGCCACAACCTGACCCCTTTCAAACTCACTCAGTTGGCTGTAGGAAGCACGAGTGCATCTCCGTGGCATTACATCTGCTTGCTTCACACGTTTGCACCACAATGAGCCGTATGGCTGTGAGCTGTCCCTATTATATGGTAGACACAGATGGCACTCTGGTAGCTATGCCACTACGCTATCTGCTGGCGGACGACGTTGAAAACCGTATCAGTACATCTACTATCCCCCAGGTGGCATCTGCCGTCATAGGATCAAAATCGGCGTCGTCTTTTCAGGTGACCTAATTTTTTTTCTCCCGGCAGTGTATTTTTCTATATAACGCTTCAGAATATTTACTGTACATGTGCTCCGCGTTAATATGACATTCACGAAATTACCGTTGCTTGTATTAATTATGCCATTAAATAGTATTGCCAAACGCTTATCTGGTTGCTTGAAGAATTCCGGGCTGTATGTCTGTTACATTCCAATGCTCACCTCTGCCTAAAATCAGGTGCGTTGCTCGAGAGTGCATGTGGCCCTCACATTATTTCATCCATATCATCAAAACCATCTTTATGTCGCATCCTCAGTATCACTGGAAACATTAGGTATGTCTTAATGTCTAATAGAGTGAATAGGGGTGAGCTCGCTAAAATCGAATGTTCGTTTAAGGTGAAAGATTTGTATTTCTTAGCTTTGTACTTTTCAAAGGATTCCCGTCAAATGTATCGTGGTTCAAAAACCATATACAGTGTGGTTCACCAGCTCCTTATTGTTTTTTGATGAAGGCAACCCAACTAACGCGTATTTCATAGTCATCCTGAAGACGTTACAACCTGCTCCTTTACGGCCTTTGTACAACTTTACTGTTGAGTTCATGCTCGCGAATATAGTAGAAATCATTAGCAGTAGTGTTATTTCAATGATCTCAAGTATAATGCATGTTTTAAACGATGGACAGGTGTCTATGGGGGCTGCGAATAGATTCAATACGTGCCAGCAATTCACTATGGCTGTCAGTAGCTAAGGTGGCTAAATCACGTGTTCCTGCTTATGTATCAGGCAAGCTGCCTGGTAGCAGGTCCGATTCCTGTGCTGGTACATATTTTCGCTTAATGCCGTTTACAGTGGATGCACTATGGCCACTTATGTACCTGTTCCAGTGATTGATTTTTTATTTGGTCCTGAAAAGGACCGTTCTTATTCGATGGCACGTAGCCAGGTTGGACGACGACATAATGATCTGTAGAACGAAAGCAGGGTACCTGAATATTCAGGTTATCAAGTGTTCAAAATGTGAGCATCTTGGCTTAAAGGGAAAATCAGTCTGACTCAGGCCACCGCACTTGTCGCGTCAAAGCCCTCTGCAACCTCGGGAAGTAAACCATTCCTCATTCTTACGCCCGACAAATATAAAACAGTATTAATTGATCCAATAACGAGGAAAACCGTATCGTATTGAGTTCATTCGATTGTTAACATGACTTTTATTTTTAAAGATATGGTAAGAGAGTAGCTGAAATTACCAGAAACGAAAGCTACTAACTGAATGAGTGTCTGCTGAATGAATTTTCAGGTAGGGTTATTTTAATACAAACAAAATAAAGTGTGTTGGCATGCTTGTGGAATTGATTTTAAAATCTTTATGATCTACTCGAGACCAACCAAAGTCATCCTGGAAGTTGTTTTCCGTGGCATCCCACTTCTATTTCAGATAAAATGCTGGGATGTTTCGAATTTTAAAATCACTTCCACCCACTAAACACTTCTACTTTCAGTTACAAATACACAAGCTACTACCGACACCGTAATAAAAAATAGACAAATTTAAACAGACACAAGAACAAGAGAATGTGATGATCACGATGTCCAAGCCCCTAAAGTTTAAAAATAAACCTCAAATATTGACGCTGCTGAGAATAGCAAAATGAAGTCTCAAGTGCATTGGCTCATGGCTCATGAACTTTTAGTCCTACTGACGTGGAATTTGAATTAAAGAAATTTATGAACTTCCTACTCCACCTTGTAACTGGCTGTTCTCTGAATTTTTCTAAAATTGGCTACGATGGTGAAAATACACTTGCCAATGGTAGCAACTAAAAACTCTGATTTTTAGCTTGAAAGCAATACCAATTTGTGGATGAGGGTATGTTAATCATACCAGTGTAATCACCTCACTGATTAGTCTACAAATGCCAATGATAGGGCCTATGACTGTTTGAGTGTTAAGCGTGCTCGGCAGTTGCATTGAGAACAGTCCATAACCGTGAGAACATTACAATATTCCTAATTCTCATAGCTCCATGTCGCCTCCGTAGCGTAGCGGTCAGCATGGTTAGCTGCCACCCCGGAGGTCCTGGGTTCGATTCCCGGCTCTGCCACGACATTTGAAAAGTGGTATGAGGACTGGAACGGGGTCTACTCAGCCTCGGGTGGTCCAAATGAGTAGAAGGGGTTCAATTCCCACCTCAGCCATCCCAATTCGTCTTCGGGCAAATGCCGGGATGGTACTGCCCCCGTAAAATGAATTATAAGGGATGAAAATGGGAATAATACATTTTTTTCGAAGCCCATGATAAAATTTAGCCAAGGAATATGATGGCTGGAACTTGGCAGAAACCAGTCGTAAGGCGACGTCGAGCTAGGAGGGAAATTCCGTCACGTGATAGTATTGCGCAAAGGAAGTTTCGAGAAGCTTGGAATCGACCTAGCAACAGTGGATATTCCCAGGATTTACTTAGATATTGTTATAAATTATCCCATTGGATATGAGCGTACAGCCAATAGGAAGAAGTTTTAGAGAAGACGGGAGTTCCAGCAACTAAATTTTTATGGATATTTAATTCATTTAAGCCCTCGAAGAATGAATTTACATATTGGAAAAGAATAATAATGTTATTGGTTTTACGTCCCGTTTAACTACACTGGCTTTTAGAGACGCCGGGGTGCCGGAATTTTGCCCCGAAGGGGATCTTTAACGTGTCAGTAAATGTACTGACACGGCTCCCTCGCATTTGCGCACCCTCAAATGCCAGCTGACTGCGCCAGGTTTCGAACCTGCAACCTTGGGCTCAGCAAGCGGGAACGTTACCCCTGAGCCACGCAGCCAGACTATTGGAAAAGAGAAGAATATGATAATAAAATATTGGAAATATTTTATAAGTCAATAGCAGGTCGCTATTGGAAGAAATAAGCGATTTGCTAGAGCCCGCGCGAATTCGAGAGGGAACTCGAAAAGGCGGCTAAAATCGGTAGACTTGGAGGGGAGACGCCAAGCACCGAGGCTTTTGTGTATCTGAACGTCGAAGAGGTCAGACGTGTGAAATTGGAGGAAAAAGGAGTCCCGAGTGTTTCACCGGTCTAGTAGAAGGTGACTCGTGGGGACAAGGCTTGAGCGAGAGAGGAATCAGGAGACGACCGCACCTTGAATCTAGGTGAAGTTGCGAGGTTCACATTTACCGCATTAACTTCGGTCTGATCGACTTCAGAGAATTCATTTCAACTACGTATTGTAGCTTAGTAGCAGATACTGTATATTGCAAACTTACAGAAGTTTGGAAGAATTATTTCAGCAATTATAAGCAGTTTTGTGAAGCGCGAATAAATTGTTTTTCTCCAGCGCGATACGACACTTTGTCCAAGCGACCGCAGCTCAGGCAACAGCCACCCGTGTGTACGAGTGTGTATTACTATTGCTTGTGTGGAACTGTATTACAACACTTAGGACGGAGATGTATTCCATAGTGAAGAACAATATTCAGTCTAGCATTATGAAGATTATTATGGACTAGATTATTATGTGCGCCAGGAGTATAGGCAGATAGAAGCAATATAGGCAGCGATGGAGCTTCGTTAGAGGAGACTGTTCGTGAATGTCTACTTAGTGAGCAATCATGAGACTCAATGCACAACTCCATTCTAGTGCATTCTCGTCAAACATGAGCTCAACATTAACATCAGAGACTACAGAACGATGTTCAGATTCCTTCTACATGAATGTTCGTTATACGAGTGAGGTTTCTCTTCAAATGCATTTTGAAGTGGAAAGCAGAACTATCGACGCTACTCACTGCCATAATGAGACTGTGCTGTGACGGAGATAGAAGAAGCATCAAGATTTTAAAGAGGCCCAGGGTTATCCCGGTCAAAATGAAGATGATGATGGGAGGCCCGCAGTTCGATTCCGGTCGGAGCTTGCTGTTTCCAGTGGGGGAATTCGTTCCTTTCCTGAGGTCATGAGTTCGTGGAGACGAACTAGGATCCAGCCCAGATCTTTGGGAGATGTAACATCAGAGTATTTTGTTATACTCTATCTTGATCTTCTAGACTTCGAGACCACGTAGCAGTGTTCACTAACCTTGTAGTTAGAGCTTGTAGTGACATTTACTGAGCAAATCCTTTATCCATTTTTCGATACTGTATTTATGTACTCCATGTATGGCATTTTTATTCTTCGAAATTTATTATAGTGATCGTCTAGCGATGCTATTATCTTCGTTTGTTAGGAATCCAGTTTCTGAACTGATAGAATTAACTTGTTCGAGGAACAAAATTTTGTCATTTCCTTTAAGGAACAGTATTTTATTTTCGACGTTTTTGTATTCATTTTGAATACAGGTGATAAGATATTTTCGTCTATGTTACCCATTAAATTAATTTTATTAGTCTAATTTGGGCATTTTATCCGTCGAGAAGAAACGTCAAGAAAGAAGATCTTGGTATTTTTGTTTTTGTCGTGTAGCCTCCTGTGGGGCCGAGTGCAGGTCTTTCTAGTCGACGCCCGTGGGCGACCTGCGCATCGGGATGAGAGATGGAATGGATGAAGATGAATGAAACTGGGCAAGGATGTGGAGGGAAGCGGACGTGGCCTGTCAGAAGGTACTGTCCCAGCATTTGCCTGGTGTTGAAAATGGGAAACCACGGAAAACCATTTCAAGGACTGACGACGGTGGGGCTCGAACCCACGCGTCTACCGAGTCAGCAGAGAGCTTGGCCCCTTGACCTAACGCAGCACTTTAGCCCGCGTAGCCACAACTGTCGGTATCTTGGTAGTGATATATTGTGAAATGTCATGTCACATTGTGGAAAAGAAACATTTAATGTGGACACGATTATTATCATCAGAACTCATAGACATTCGTTCTGAATGAAGAGAATACGAATATGACTAACTGTATGTTTTTATTGAAGAAAGATTTGAACTTTCAGTCATTTAATTTATCTGAAGCTAGAATCTTCTTGGAAGATTATTTATCATCCGACGTTAGGGTAGTTTGATATCCTCGTCGTGATAGATTCTTGTTGGACACAAACACATAGATATGATGTTGTGATTAATTACTTACGAGGAGTAATATCATGTCACGTTGTAGAAATAATATTCCATCTTCGATTAAATTCGAACCCAGATGTGTGAAGATGAGATGTAGTATTTTTATTTAATGTATGCACGACAGTTTATACTTATCAGAGTATCGTTTCAAGAGTATTAAGTGAGGAGGTTTAGTATCGTGAATTCCAGAGGTCGTTAAGATGTATAAATTATTAATTTAACAATTGTTGTTATTGTTCATCAGACCAGCGATTGTGGTGACAACGCTCTGAAATTATGCCCTTTTGAAGGAATGCCAGGTTGATAGAAGTGGAGTTGATAACCCTTTGATGGTGGTTTTTTGTGTATTTACGTATGTAGTTGGCATAGGAGGTTATTGCGAAGGTGTGTTCCGCATTTTATAGTACAGTCATTGCGTGGGCATGACTAGTGTTGGCAAAGGCATTTAGACTGTGAGTAGAGAGTACTCCTTATTTTGTTATACACGACATGGAATTTAGATAGGGCAGGGAGGTTCACAGTTGAAATTGGAACAGGAAATTGATGATGACAGCTGTTATGCTATACTTTTATCGAGATTATTAAACCAGACTTGTAACAGCATATGTTTCACCTTCAGTGGTCGAATGTATTAAACTTATTTTGACACCAGATCCGATAGGACAGACTTGTGGTGGTTATTTCTGGTGATGTAGAAGATATTAAAGATCACAGTTCACTGTATTAGACATAACTGCTAGATCAGAGCGCAGGCTCGACTGTATTTAGACGCTATTACCTTGGAAGGACTATAGCTGGTGCTATAAGCGTCATTATAAATTCTTTTAGTGTTAATCCTTATTATTTATCGATCGAGTGTATAACGTGTTAAGAATAGGAAGTTTTCGTTTGTTTAACGTAAAGATTAGAGTGTGAATGAGTATGTGATTGCATGTGGTTTGTTTCTTGTTCAGTTCGAAAGAAATGAACTCCATTGGGACGTCACAATGCGAGAGTGTGAATGTTAGTGTGTATAGAAGTTTTATGCCAGTAGCATGTAGGATTTGAGTGCAGTTCACGTATTTGTCTGACGTGAATCTGCCCTCATTTAACACAGTTTTCATTGTTATGAAGAGCTCGTTTGTGGACCAGGCTGGAAAAGCGGGGACTTCTTTAAAACTCGTTTCCAACCAAGGCCATAGCACGGCCAGGCCAAGCAAATGGGGAGAGATGTGGCGAACCGCCCGGCTCGCTCTTTTTCTTTTTTTAAAACCAGTCAGACTGAGAATGTAGCGGTGAATGTTATGTCATCGGACTCGTGGCAATGATCGCGTGCGCCGAGCGCCCATATGTGCTTGGGAACCTGCCAGAAGAATGTTAATACACCGAGGTGTGTAATTGTTGTACAGCTTGTTGTATAGACCCAAGCTACACCGAATTTTGTCATTATGTTGACAGAACGCTGTTCTGTCAGTGGCGTGAGAGTGGAGATGAACGAATGGGAGTGTTTATTTTGTAGTGTGAATGTTTAGCTTTAGTTTACATTTGTTATTAAATTGTTTAGTTTTATTAGAAGCCGTGTTGTCGTGAATTATTTTAGATATAAGGAGATGCAACTGTGAAACCCATTTTAGGTCCAGAGAAGCTGACCACGAGATTCCCGAGATTAAGGTAGGTGCTAAGTGTATTTTTCATGTAATTCACAGTTGTATTGTAATTTCCGCCACGTATATTCGCGAGGGTCTAGTTGGAGGTAGATCCTTGACTTGTATTTTGCGCCGGAGCAGTCAGGGTCTACGAATCCAGCCGTTGCTTCGGATATCCAACAGACCACCTCTAGAATATACGGGGACAGTACCTACTGTAAGGCCACGGCCGCCTCCTTCCCTCTTCTTCGCCTGTCCATCCCAATCTTCCATCCTTTCCCATCCCTCATGAGGCCCCTGTTCGCTTTGCAGGTGAGGCCGTCGAAGCGAAGTGCTGATCACATCTCCCCAGTTGTATCCCTCCCGACCAGATGTTCCAGGCTCCAGAACACTGCCCACAGAGGCGGTAGTGGTGAGTTCCCTCGCAGAGTCCGCGGGAACCACCAACCTAGAGGGTAAATTGACTAATAAAAAAAATAAAAAAATAAAAAATAGCTCCATACCGTAATGTTTCCGCTGCCCACAATGCAGTAGAAACGCACGTGGCTAGGTGATGCAATTGAGGTGGCCGTGGGTTAAGCGAACAGCTGCTCATTGCACAGCCATCACAAGAGAAGAAAAGAAATGAATCTAATCCTTGAACGTGAACATTAATATTTCTAATGCCCGACGACTAAATACGTATTTTAACTGGTAAGAACGTTTTAGATAAAGATTATCTAGTGTCCAACACAAAAGTTCTCACTATCTATCTTTGTGAGACATTCTCCACTTCCTGCAATGTGTAAGTCTCCGAGGCTGAAATGGTAACGCGTTGGACTACGGATTGGAAGAATCGGGGTTCGGTACGTGTTAGGTTCTAGTTATTTTCTACTTACGTTTTATTGTCTGTGTCGGCCACTTTAACTATGTCTTATTACGGAAATGATACGAGAGATCAGAGTTGATTACGGGGCAGGAGGCGCTAGTGCTATAATATTGCAATCACGTGCATTTTCAGGCTGGATTCCATGAACGTTACATAGTGTTCGAATGTGGTATTACACGAAAAGATCTTAATATGTACACGTCAAATACAGTTGTTTTCGTTTTATTAAAATTGAATTAAAATACGTTTTTTAAGTCGGATTACCCTCCAGGATTGACTTTTCCCTCTAACTCAGCGAGAGATCCCACCATTACTGCCTACAAGGTGTCCTGGAGCTTGAATCATCGTGTCGGGGGATACAACCGGGGAGGTGTGACGAGCACCTCATCTAGGCGGCCTCACCTGCAAAGCGAACAGGGGCCTTATGAGGGATGAGAAGGGATGGGAATATTGGGAGGTATAGGCAAGGAAGAGGGAAGGAGGCGGCTGTGACCTTACGTTAGGTACTGAATTCGAATTTTAAGATGCTCAGGATGAGGAGAATTACATTTTGGTTGCTTTGGTACACTTTGGTAAAGATTGGAGCATTTTGAAGTATTGCACAATATCAGATTTTGATAAAGGAACAATGGCTTCAGATTGCAGCTAAGATAGGATAATGGCTACCTCAAGCCAAGATTTAACCTTGCCTCGTGCCGTATATTTGATAGAAATGGCATAGCAACAGACAGAGTTGTCGAGAGATGATTCTGATTGGTCAATCAAAGTTCTCAAAGCGTGATGGAAGGAGGGATTTTACCGGCCGTAATGAAGAGCTTGAGCTGAGAATTATGCTGATATTTCGTTAAGAAGAGAGAAAATGTACATCTATAACTTTGGGGAAACGTCTAAATTAACAAGGATCATGAATAATACCTTCGGAAGGAAGTTTGGAGTCCATGTATGCAGATATAAGTGAATATTCTGTCACGTTAATTGGCGCGGATTATTCACGAGGCGCCAGGTCATTAGTTTCGATGTCGAGACGACGCGACCAATCTGATAGTCTTTGTGCGGAGAGCGATCGAGTGAGTAAGACGTGTGTTACGTGCGATCCCAAGAAGCCCGGAAATTAGCCGAGGGCGAGCGATGCTTATCACCTTCCGTGAGGAAGCCGGTAACTCAGGCCAGCCTCAATGCCGTGTTCGGTGACTGAAGGAACAGTTTACAAAAGTGCTTGAATATCAGATTCTGTGTGAATAAACATTACGAAAGTACATCAATACTATCGAGAAACATTATATACACGTTCTGTATGAATATTTTAGTTGAACTCCGAAGATTTATAGTCATTTTGATAGAGAAAGCCAGTGGCGACAAAAGTGCTTATCTGAGAAGCTAGCAAGACATTTCGTGCGCGATGCTTTGTGAAGCAAGCGAACTATGGACTTGTAGTCAACGAGAGTGAGTGACGTACTTGAGTGGTACATGCGCATTCAGATAACGTTAGCCGTGGACATAGACATTTATACAATTCGATATAAAATATTTCAACGATGTTATATTCTCACAAGTTGAGGGGAATGCTTATCTACGTTTATGAAGTGCTAGTGATGGAGTCTTAAACCACACATGCGCTAGGAATGTGATGTATACTGACGAAGTGGAATATCAAGCAACCGATACTACATTATACCATCACAATGAAGAATAGTTATCGCAACTACATACTCTTTGTCTACATTACGGAAATACGCAGTCATTTCCTTTCGACATTCTACAAGATCCGATGAGAAATAGAGTGTCCCATTTCAATGCTTGAAGTTTGGTTCAGCCCCGCTGAGGAAGTAGATGTTAGAATCCGAGACCAGGCGACACAGTTCGATACTGGAGACCCGTGTTCGAGCCGTGACAATGCAGTTTTCCAGAAGTATGATGAAGATGAGATATTCAGAGTGTGGGATACAGTTCCCTACAGTATTTTCCACCACACTTATTCTAGAAGAGTCATCACCAGGTAGAGGGTGATCTTTGTCCTTAGACGTTGGTTGTAGTTGGCTGTATTTAGAATATTATATAGCAATTTTACCATTTCAACGCTCTTATTAATTTTATTCTGCAGTGAATTTGTATTATGGAACTTCAGTATATTTTTTCTATGATGGATATTTATTTATAAATTTCATCGTTGAAGATTTTAATCCATGATTTGGAGATTATTGCATTTGCATTTCGACATTCAATATTTAACGAATTTAATTTCGTTTTCTTAAATTTCTTGGATTTATTTCGGATTTGATAACTGTTTGGGAATTTTATTGTGAGAAGAAAATTTAGCTTAGGGGAAGATTCTTCGTAGATGAAACAGTTTGTTGACGTTTCATTGTATTTTATCGTCGATATTTGAAGACTATCTACGCATTATTAAAGAACAGTTGTACGTGGTATAACTCAAATGAAACTTGATATACTTTAAATATGAAATCCATTCGGACTACTAAACGTTGTTCATGACTGAAATATTTTATTAGACATTTGAACATAGTTAATAATTATTTAAATTAATTTATCAACACTATTAATGATTTAAAATAGAAGAATTTATTCTACTATTCCGTGACATATCAACATTGTTGAGTATTCTATTAAAATACTTGCAATATTTTAATAAATAGCTGCTGACTTTATATTGAATTATAGCAATAAATTGATAACGACAAGAGAGGTGTAATGAAACTACATTGTTATATAATATTAACAGCCATTATTTTGAGACGGATTAACACGTTAAGTAAACTAATATGTCATCGCTGTTAATGAAAGTCTATAACTGTGAATTATCTTAACAACATGAGATTTTCATACACTGTCAATATCGAGTAAAGCATTTATTGTAATTGATTTATAATAATAAATATTGATTTGCATCAATAAATAACTAGTGAACTTGTTTAATATTAATTGATATTAATATTCATAATTATTTGAACTTTTATTAATAATTTCCATAATTATTTAATAACTAGAGAGGTTCCCTGTATCAATTAAAAATTTATTTCAATATTTGGAGTGCATTTAAACAATTTAATACAATTTGGGGATGGATGTCCGAGGAACATGACGATGTTCTTTGTTTACATCAAGGATGTTTAACGATATGGATAGGTGGTCTTATGCTAGATCAACCTTTAACAATTTGTATAAATATTGTGAATTGGTGAAGAACGAGAAATGGGTAGGAGTATTATCGGAAGATTTATGTCAAATTAACAGAGGAATTATTTTAAAATTTGAATTTACGGAATGAAAGTAAAGTTAAGAGAGATGTCAGGAACAGCTGATTGCTTGACAAGTAATAGTCAATTTCGGTAATACTTTTCTACGAGTATACTTATTCAGAGGTCATGTATAGAGTAACTGAGGACTATGTTAAACGAATTTTATATTGGTTTAATTATTTTAAAATTTTAACTGCATTATGTCTTTGAAACTCTGAAACAGTTGATTAGTGTTTACTTTGCAGAAACAGCCGATCAAGGTTTACGTTTAAGAAGTAGTCGATTTCAAATGTCAGATGGACATTTATTAATATTTCGTTTTTTCTATTTAACAAGTGTGTGTTCAGTAAACTTTTTACGGATCTTATTAAAATATTTGATGGTCACTTTATTAAATTTAATTTGTGTGTTTAAATTTTGAATACATTTATTTTTATTTGTTTTTATAAACATGACTTGAATGATATATTTGGATTATGGAGAGAGATTGTGTTTTGGGAGCGGTTTAAGGTTTAGTTTACCCCCTTGCTATGCCCCATTTGCCCCGAGAATTGTTTCTCGTACTCTCCACTTTATTTAGTTGGTTTGCCCTGTTTTATTTCTCAAAACATAATCGTAGGACATATGTATCCCCATGTAGCTATTGTCAGCAGGATTTTCAGGTTTATCTAGCCAGGAAACTCAAGATTCTACAATCCAGCTGACCTTCGGATACGACGAGCGGCTTTTCATGGTTTATTCGGGCACAGTACCATCCCGGCATTTTCCTGGAGATGAAGTGGGAAACCACAGAAAACCACTTCGAGAATGTCTGAGATGGGAATCGAACCCCCTCTACTAATTTGGACCACCCGAGGCTGAGTAGACCCCGTTCCAGACCCCATATCACATTTCAAATTTGGTGGCAGAGCCGGGAATCGAACCTTGGACCTCCGGGGTGGCAGCTAAGCACGCTGAGCACTACACCTCGGAGGCGACTATCAATATAATACCGAGGGAAATTCTAAGAAGTATTTATACTATGATGCGAGTACTGGCTATCTTAAAATCCATGTTAAGAGTTTTAAATCATGGTTTCTGGTATTCATTTAACTTTCTGGCATTACAGGTCACGTGGCATAACCTACTAATTCGATTGTATTCTCTTCATAAATTAGTAATATTCTATGTACTCTGTACAAGAATACATCGAATGTGAATAAATATGGTAATGTGACTTTGTAAGTGTGGCTTGATATTATATCCCCACTAAAATGCAGCACGGGCTGTCGCTCAAAAATGTTGGTCTATGTCTGGATTCGAAGCACTATTCTTCTCGGTCTCGCATACCACGTCAAATCGTTCTTTAACCGCCTCAGCCACGAAGACAACGTATACGTAGCGCGCTACACGGGTACTATCTAACTACGCTGTTCCACCTCGAACGTTAAAATGCGTGTCAAAGTCTTTACTCATGGTTTATAGTGTTCATTTTACATTCTACTTTTGCAGGCGTACACCATTAATTCATTTGTTTTACTTGTACGTGTGTTCTTCAAGGAGCAATAAATCTCATGTTCGTAAGATGGTCCTTGGTAATTGGCGTGGATGTGATTACGGTCGTTTTCCCTTTGCTAGGCCCATGGCACAGTTTAAATTGCTGTCACACAGGCAGTGTGCAAAGCAATATCGACCATTACGAGAGTTGCAATTGTAATGTTACATTGGTCTCATACAACTAAATAAAAAAGTTACGAGCCTTACTGTAGTCGCATATGATATGTAACATCTGACATGCTATCCTACTCGTATACTACACAGTTTGGACATTCTTAAAATGTTAATTTACACTCCACTTTCATACTGGTAATATGATGAATGTATAGATTGAATTGGAGATATGCTACTGTCACATTTGTGGCACAGAGGTCAAGCTGTTAGTCTCTCACCAAGGTAGACCGGGTTTGATTCCCGGTCAATACATGTGAGATTTTCGAATTGAAATGCCATGTCCTGTGGTTCGCATTCTACGTAAAAGGGAGGTACCGTGGATCATGATCGTGAGATTAACGGACACGCAAAACTACAAGCTTCCTTCCTTTGACATTAATAATTCATAATAACAAAGTGACACACAACGTCGACAGTACTCTCAAATACTGTGAGCACATTCCTCAGTAACTATAACATTCATTATTCTCAAGGCTCTCATACAGTTCGTCGTAAACAATCAAAACATGGCTTCCTACAATCATGAAATGACCTAGTCTCACATATGATGAAAATACAGCTTTTATTCCACTCATATAACAACATTCTGTTATGCATTTAATATTTGACTACTCACCCATAGCTTGACAATAATGCCACTTACTTAAATGACATTTGTCGTATTTGTCCTACCCCATGTGATATTCAAACTTGAACGTGAAGCTTCATAAACTGCTCAATGACAAATGAAAGTCGGTGAAATATTTGCCACTGTGCTCGTCAAACCAGTGCCTGCTAAATGCACTGCCTACTGTATTGCCATAATATTCTCTCGCTACAGAGCACAAACTGCCTTGTTTCCAGTACACACTTTTTCAATTGTACATCCAGCGGGCAGTGCGTCTTTACTTCCGTCCGATCCACTTCCGATCGATCCACTTCCGCCCGATTCACTTCCGTCCCATTTTTCTGGCAGTGCGTCTTCACTTCCGTCCGATCCACTTCCGTTCGATCCACTTCCGCCCGATTCACTTCCGTCCCCAATTTTCAAAATCACTCCCACAAAACTATCCAGCAACCGAGCGGAAAGATGCTACACATCAATAAGGGGCTGGTGAACCACTCTGTATACATTATATTACAAGTTAGGCAGTTCGTTGCCCATGTTCCATGTCAATTTCATTACCCACACAGCGGTTGGTATGGCGGCTAGCATTTTGGCTGACACTCCGGAGGTCTGGGTTTGATTACCGGTTCTGCCAAGAAATTTAATTCTTGTCTGAGGGCTGAGAAGAGCTGGGTCCGATTCCCATCTCACCCATCCTGGAAGTAGTTTTCCGTGGTTTCCCACTTCTACTCCAGGCAATCGCCGAGATGGTTCCTAACTTAAGGCCACGGCCGCCTCCATCCCAAACCTCACCTGCAATACAAATAGACACACTAATACAGACAGTACAATAACACAGGTTATAGGACTAATTCTGCACACTTCCAACTACACGGGGATAAATGACCAAAATGTCGCAAAGCCCCTAAATGAATGAATTACAGCAAAATACCACACAAATTCCAGTCAATTAGTTCCACGATGTGTCAACAAATAGCCCCATTGTACCAAGTAGTACTCTAAAAGCTGTGGACCCAAAATGTGTTCCCAATCTATCATTGGAGCGTTGCGCACGTGTTCAATTTCTGGTGCAGCGGCTAGCATGCTTTGATTTCGCCCCGAAATTCTGCGTTCGATTCCCGGCTCTTTCAAGAAATTAAATTCTGGTCTGAGGGCTGGAACGTGGTACACTCAGCTTCGTGAGGCGAAACTGAGAAGGGATGGAGTAAATTTCCACGTCAGCCAACCTGGAAATATGTTCCCATGGTTTCCCACATCTACTTGACGCGATGACCGCCTCCTTCCCAATCCTTACTTGAATTTCAAATGCACACACACTACCACTACTACTACAGACACCACAACAACACAAGTTAACAGACAAGTTCTTTATACATACACACCCGAGTTCTTGAGGATAAATGACAACGATGTCCAAGTCCTTCAAACGAAATAAGAAAGTTGCGCACGTGCGAAAGTATATTTTCCAGCAACCAGCGAATGGTTCCCATCGGCATTTAACTAACAGTGTTAACATGTCTTATTAGCAAAAGTATTGTAATCACCACATTCTCTAATATTTACGGAAAGGTTATACGAACACGGAACACGTGTAAATATTCTGAGTTTCTGACGCGTTGTACTTTTTTTTCTTTAACCAGATAATTGTATATAGGCTATATCTTACTACAACCTTATAATATGCCCATGTGGTCAAGATCAAATGAAGTTCATTTGACGTGTCTATGGTTTAGCCCAATCAAGAAGTGTATATTTTATTTCAGGTTTCAGTAGATAATTTTCGGTCGCGCCCAAATGAAAACGGGTGCATTATCGTGTTTACCGATTGGAGCGCTTATCGTCTCTAGTATACAGAATAAAATGAATGCCTCCTAGTAGCGTAGATAGCCAGCAGCTTCCGAGATATGGGACCTTCGTCCCTTAAAATACATTTCATATTCGCAATATATTAAACTATTTACATATTATCTTCCATGCTGAAGACGAATGGTTCTTGAAAGAACTTTTTATTCAGTTTGTCTATCTAGTTACAGATATCCAATTCTGCTGGTCTTCTTTTGTTGTGTCGTGTTAGATTCTGTTCCATCTTCCTCGTGCACTTGGTATTTCTTTTGTTACCACATGTCTCGTTTGTGTCACCATCATCAAAGAGAACTCGGTTCCTTCTGCTAGTCTGGAGCAAGCGCATTTACAGCACAGGTCAGACCTAGGTTGGTAATAACAACTAATGAATTAATAATAACAATCATAATAATAATCATAATAATCATGGCAGTTGTGAACATATATAGAATGACTTTGTGAGCACTTGAGACATACTTGAAGTTTTAAGCCTACCAGTACGTTTTTTAAAGTAAATTGTGTTTCTGAGATCACTTTGGCTCAGTGCATTGTGTGTTCGTGTCTATGTGTTTTTGTGTCATCATGTATTCATCTTTTTATGAGAGGGTATGTTCCTTTCAATCAAATCCTCGACATCTGACAGTGTAGCCAACATGATTCAATGCATGATGATCGGTCCAATGGTTATTTGCGTGAAAACTTTCATGCTAACGAACGGATTTCATTTAAATTTTGTACGGGTAATGTATGCTTTGTTTATGGCATACAACTGTGCTTATTAGAAGTTAGCATGGCTACCAAATGTGTACTATTAACCTAAAATTTTTAAGCCCTAGATCCATAAAAAAATAATAACCTTCGAATATGTGTACGGAATACACTTCAAACTTAGCAAACTGTAAGTGCTAGATGATTGAGAGAGGAGCAGTATGGATTCAGACCTGGGAGATCAAGAGTGGATCTCATATTTTCAGTGAGACAGCTCCAGGAACACCACTACGAATTTGGAGAGGATCTGTTGATGGCCTTCCTGGACATCGAAAAGGCCTATGATAGTGTGTGTAGGGAGAAGGTTTGGGAAACAATGGAAAACATGGGAGTGGAAAAAGGGACTGTAGGCAGAGTGAAGGAGATGTATTGTGGAAGTGTAAGTTGTGTGAAAGTTGGAGGGGAAAGAACAGACTGGTTCAGACAAATGAGTGGCCTCAAACAGGGTAGTGCGCTGTCACCCCTTCTCTTTATTGTGGTTATGGACGAGGTAATGACACGGATAGCAGGAAAGATAGGAGAAAATAAGTTGAAAGCAATGGTGTTTGCAGATGATCTCATGGTCTGGGGCAACTGAAGGCTTGGGAAGAAACAGTGGGAGAGTACGGATGGAAGTTCAACATCAGTAAATGTGAGATCCTGTTAACGACCCGGAAGAAGGACAGACCAATGAGTGGGATAACACTTGGAGGTGGACAGCTGAAGAAGGTGGAAAGTCTCAAGTACTTGGGAAGTATAGTGGAGGAAAATGGGAGAAATGACAAAGAGATTACGGAACGTGGCAGACAGGCAGAATCATTTCCGAGAAGCATTAGGAGCTTAGTGTGGAATAAAGATGTCCCACAAAAAAGCAAGGAAGTGTTATACAGAAGCTACTATATCCCAATACTGACCTATGCTTCAGAAACGTGGACAATGAAGAAAAGAGACATAAGCAGAATACAGGCAAGTGAAATGAAGTTCCTGCGAAGTAGGATCGGTGTAACAAGAAGAGACAGGGTGAGGAAAGAAAAGGTCAGGGAAATAGTGAAAGAGGAGCCCTTGCAAGGTAGGATTTAGACATCAAGACTGAGGTGGTATGGACACTTAAAGAGAATGGATGAGAAGAAGATTCCCAAGAGGATACATGAGATGCAGATGCAGAAGAAACGACCAAGGGGAAGACCAAGAGATAGATGGCTGAAAGGAGTGGAGGAATGTGTCAAGAAGAGAGACGATGACTGGCCCAGAGTGACAGCGGAGAGGTGGTGGGAAGAAAGGACCAAGTGGCGAGGCTTATGTTCCAAACAGACCCAGCCTGGGGCTGGAAACTGTACAAGATGATGATGATGAAGTGCTAGATGTTTTAGACGTATAAATACGTATGCGAGCATATGGGTTCAATGTTCAACTGCATGTAACTTCCATATCATTTATGGTGTTTGAAGCCATTTTCAGGGTTGCGTTAGTAGTAGGGTAGCAGTACCGATCTTATCGCACATTTTTTGATCCCTCCTCGTATCAACCTCTAAGCCGATATCTCTCGAACCTATGGTCGGCTTTTAACATATGAGGTGTTGTTGGACTTGGGGTGACGTCCTCTTTTCTATGGGCCAGTCGTTATCTTTTAAAACAAATTTAGAAAACTGTTGTTTTTGAAAGTAGACGATAGTTTGAAAACCAAACATGATAGAATATTGTGCAATGGTATAAACCGAAGGTCACTATGTCCTTTATCGTTAGAACAAAAGTTTATATTTTTTCCATTTTTTCCAAAAAAGTCTCCAATTTTGAAAGTGGGCTATATTTTGGAAACTAGGAATTTTATAAAAAAAAGTTTGTTTACATAAATGCGAGGTCCCTACCCCCTCTTCCCTCAGACCAAGCTTCAAGTCTCGAGGACAAAAAATAACAGTAGGTTAGTAGTGCCGAACTAAACCCACCCGGCGTTGCTCGGGCGGCGCTGACCTCTCATGTATATCTCGCAAAACCATGGGCATGCGACATGTCGTTGGACTTAGGGAGACATCCTCTTTCCTATGGACCATTCATTATATTTAAAAAAAATTGAAAACTAGATATTGGGGTAAAACTTTTTTTTGTGATTTTTGCTGATATCTCGGGGACCAATAAGGCTAGAACTTGTACAAGGTGTCTTTGTTTTCGGTGTGTTGTCCTCTTCAAGAGGATGCCTGGTTAGAGTAGATATGAAAATATATTTTTGGGTAAAAATTTGATTTTAGACTTTTTGTTATATCTCCCGAACCAATGTTGCTAGGGACTTGTACGAGGACTCATAGGACTCGGGGTGACGCCCCCTTTCGAACGTGGTCGTTATTTTTTCACAAAAAAATTACAAAGGGCCTAACGACATACATGTTGAAATAAAATAAATTGTTTGCCTGTTTTTAAATTTAAAATGAAGAGCGGTTGCCAAGACCACGGCCGACTGAATGCGCTCATACCGGCCTAGACAATGAGACCTTTTTCATGAAATCTTGTTAGTTACTCAACTGCTCACACAGCGCTGTTGACCAAGCATTGCACGACTAAGACTTATCTCTACTTAGTGTAAAACAAAGTCCCCGATTCTTGGATATCACGGGTAATCTCGAGAACCACTGGATGGATTTTGATGCGGCTTTCACCATTCTGTTCAGGTAATATCGAGGAAGATTTCTGTAGAAAATAATTTATTTATGATCAAAGGGAGCCAAGCAGTAACGATTTTAGTTTTCAGTGAATAGGTCGAAGAAAGAACTTGACGTCCATGCGCTTTTTAAGCTTACGCTGGACAAACCGTTAAAAATATCAATATACTATGAGTGTAAGAATTGTTCAGCATGAAAAATTGTACAAAAAAGTCCGCGTGAGCATATCTCTATCTTCGATACATCGCCCACTATAAGTGTTTTTAGTTTGGACGGGAGGGGGATTTGGCTTGTACCTCGCCATTCTTAAATTACGTCTGACAGGAATTCCTTGCACATTCATAACTGTTCTCGGGCGAAGCCGGGGCGGGTTGCTAGTGACACTATTATATTATCATTATAATTCCCACAATATCAAAATGCAAATTATATCACAAAATAAAATAGCGTGCTAATAAATCTAAGAGAAATTAGACATACCTTGCACCTCGTTACAGTTGAATTCGATCAGAATCACTCGGTTTTCATTAGAGTTTATGCATTTTTCTGCTGAACGGTTTGGAAGTTCGGCAACAGGAAACTAGGACTGTTATTTACTTAAAATATTCATTTTTGTACTATTTGTGTTCATGATTTCATTGCATTGTCAGAATTACCGACAGTAGTGTCTACGCTGACTAAAGCGCAGCGTTAGGCCATGGGGCCAAGCTCTCTGCTGACTCGGTAGACGCGTGGGTTCGAGCCCCTCCGTCGACCGACCTTGAAATGATTTTCCGTGGTTTCCCATTTTTCAACACCAAGCAAATGCTGGGACGGTACCTTCTAACAGGCCACGGCCGCTTCCTTCCACATCCTTGCCCAGTTTCATTCATCTTCATCCATTCCATCTCTCATCCAGACGCGCAGGTCGCCCACGGGCGTCGACTAGAAAGACCTGCACTCGGCCTCTCAGGAGGCCACACGATTTTTTTTTTGTCAGAATTAATGCTTTAATTAGTAGGGTATACTATTCAGTGTACCTATTATGAATAAAAACCGTGAGGTTTCTCACCTCCCCATATTACGAAACCCGGTTGCCTAATACGGGGAAAGTGCACTTTTAAAGTTAACAATAATATCAGAGGGTATTACAACATCAAACGTGCCCATATTTGTAATATACATAGTATATCGCCTGAGGTTTACATTGGTGAGAAAACCAAAATTATTCCGTTCCTTCTTATGTCTAATGTGAGCCTTATAAAAAACCTCCCCATATTTGGCGACTTTCTTCTACCCATTTTTAGAAGATACCTTATGCACTGGACAGTTAAATCCGTGATTAATTGTATAGGTAGCTTCGTAAGTCTCAGAACTCAGGAAGTCCTTTCTATCAGCGTTACTAGCAGCTTTCAAAGTTTCAAGGTAAGAAAGAAAATATTCCTCTAGCCAGTTTAGGCGACTGACATTTAATGAGAAAAAATGCCCTTTATCTGGATTTCTAGACTGAATATGATGATATGTGATGCTTACGTCATGCATAGCGAACCATTTATTAACGTTTTTCAAAAAAAAAAGATTACTTCTGCGTCCATGAATGTGTACGCTTCCGGGTACATGCCTATATTTTCTTTCAGTGTACTAATGGCACCAATAACTTCTGACGAGAACACTTCCTTGGCACGCCGACCATTCATTTTTTCAAATTTAGTGGGTTCGATGTGTTTTTTAGTGAGGTATCTGACCGGTTTGACGATCTCACCCTTTTGCATTGTGTATATTAATGACAAGTATTTCCCTGAAATTTTTCCAGTACCATCAGTCATCTCTCGTTACAGAAACTGCGTTCTAATGATTTTTTTTTAGAATGTGACAATGATCAAAACTAGGGAATACATTCCTAGACTCGTCGTATGGGTGATTGACCATTGGTTGCAAATTCCCTCCCCCTAAATGCCACATCATTGTAGTGTTAGTTTTGTGATTATCAGAGACAGTTATTATAATTATGGAACCGCATTGTTCAACCTCGAGAATAACCTCCAGCAGGAGTTTATGTAAGTCCCGTCCTGACAGCTGCTTCGTGAAAAAGAAGGCACACGGTATCTGATAATTTGTCGAAAGATCTCTTAGCACAAAACACAACACACGATTGGCTGCTACTTATTCCCGGCTGTAATTTTCATCCTCTCTTTCCTTTTGATGAGACGGTGCTGGAGTTGTGTCCTTGTACCCGAAGAAGGTGCAAGGTATGTCTAATTTCTCTTAGATTTATTAGCACGCTATTTTATTTTGTGATATAATTTTAATTTTGATAATGCGGAAATTATAATGATAATAATTATATAGTGTCACTAGCAACCCGCTCCGGCTTCGCCCGGAACAGTTATGAATGTGCAAGGAATTCCTGTCAGACGTAATTTAAGAATGGCGAGGTGCAAGCCGAATCCCCCTCCCGTCCAAACTAAAAACACTTATAGTGGGCGATGTATCGAAGATAGAGATATGCTCTCGCGGACTTTTTTGTAGAATTTCTCACGCTGAACAATACTTACACTGATAATATAATGATATTTTTAACGGTTTGCCCAGCGTAAGCTTCAAAAGCGCACGGACGCCAGACTATTTTTTCGACCTTTTCACTGAAATCGTTACTGCTTGGCTCCCTTTGGTCATAAATGAATTATTTTCTACACAAATCTTCCTCGAGATCACCTTTACAGAATGGTGAAAGCAGCATCAAAATCCATCCAGTGGTTCTTGAGATTACACATTTAATATACGTACTGTACAGCTGATTCCTTATCGCGCCTATAATGGGAGGGGAGTGCGCTCTACCGGCAACGAGTAGAAACTTTCCAATTACATGTTATACATGGGTTCTGACTGGGAATGTCAAGGCCGGTATAGAGCGCAGCTCGTATTCAGTCGGCCGTGCCAAGACAGACGGTACCACTGGCATGTGCGTCAACGAGCTTGTCGCCATCTATGGTGGTGGTATCCAATTAAAACAATGTATATTTGGGCAGGACGGTGGGACGGTTTACGACGGTTCATTTTCCGATATTTTTTATGGCAGACGGATGGAGGCTAATATTCCAAAACGCGTGAAGCATGCTAGGATTTTTTACCCCTAAAGGGGATCTTTAACGTGTTAGTCGATGTAGTGTCAAGGCTCTGTGGCATTCATGCATGCTCATAGGCCAGCGGACAGTTGAAAGATATGAAGCCATAACGTTCGAAAGACCAAGCAATTTGCATGAAGGGAAGCCATTAGCGTTAATGAAAACGATAATTCTATAATGAGATAGATTTAGAATGAAACGCAAGCTGTAAATGGTTAAATGCAATGTATGATTAAACTATTGTAGCTGGTAGCCTGCTAGCAATCCCCCCCATGTGTTTTGCCACTTGAAGGCTGAAAAGAACAAAACTTGCTTTGCTAGCCAGCCGAGCTCAGTTCCCACGTTCAACACTTGATAACGCTATCTCAGGAATATGTGGACGACACTTGGCAACACCGCTAGTTTTGTGATAGAGGGCAGATCAAGGTCAAAAAAACTGACAACCGTTTCAGTGAGATAACAGAGAAAGCGACTACAACTTCTCCCCCTACCATTGCCACAGCCAATTGCCGGGCAAGCGCGGTGTTAACAGCTGTGGTGAGAGTGATAGAGGGGGGGGGGGGGAGAGGAGGGGCGGGGGAACCCATAACAGCCAATATCTAAACGAGGAGTGTGTAAACTGGGAGTGGAGGGAAAGAGGGGAGGGAAGAGGAGTGAAGGAGTGAGACACAGGTGAGGAGAGAGAAAGTCACGTTGCTGATAACATGTGTGGACATGCACGAAGCGCTGAGTGCTCTGCCCAAGGTTATAGTACCACATGGATGAATAAATAAATTCTGCACAGTTTCACAAAACATGTAATTTATTGATCCAAGAATTAAAGGATGAGTTAAATCCCAACCATTTTACATATAGTTTATTCCCTTTCTGTATCAACACTTTTCCACAGGTAATGTTTTGGAAACGCTGTCTTTTGAAGTTCATGGAGATAGAACCTGCCTTTTATGGGTTGATGGTTGAGGTCCTCGAGTAAATAGGTGACCGGGCTGTCCAGGTTGACTTGACGAGTTCGAAATAGTTCAGTCCCCCTTAGACTTAAATTTGCTCACCAGAACAAAATCCCCAATTTTCAGTCGGTGACGTTTAGGATCTGCTGTTTTATGGGGTTAAACAGTTTATCCAGTCACGCAATATTTTTTGTCACGAGGCGTGGCTTGGTCCCAATCGTTCTATGTTTGGTGCCATTGTAACGTGACACTAGCTCAGGTAAAATGCCAACCAGCCATAAGATCCTTGAGCGGTAAACGTTTTCCACATATGCGTTTTCAATTTTCGGTTAAATCCCTCAACCACGCTGGCTTTGAGATTGCAGTACGTGGTGCAATGGTACCTATCCAAAAATTTGAGAAAACTCGAGAAGTCCTTGTTGAAAAATTCTTTCCCCTGGTCGGTTTGTAGCAACTGAGGTTGACGTTTGGATTGTTGAATAATATGTTGAAAGGCCTTGGTGACTAGCAACCCAGATTTGTGACGCACTGGTTCAACAAAGGCCATTTTGGAATACACATCAATGACGGTCAACATAAAGCGTACACCGTCGTTAACGCTAGCATAGGGGATCATTTCAACCAAGTCAGCCAGCCAAAGTTCATCCACACCTCGTGAAATCACCTTGAGTCGCTGATAGTGACGCCTAGCTGGGCGATGCAACTCGTGAGCAATGCCCATTTTAACAGGTGAGAGCTTATACAATAATTTTGGCATTTGGAAGTTCTTGTTCAATTTCTTGAATTTCCCAATCGTGACCGGTGTGACCAGCTTGACGTGAAGCATTCAACTGCTGTAGCCGCTGGACGAGCTTATTGGGATTGCGCCAGTAGGTAATATCCACAAGGGGTTTTAATGGTTTAAATGTCACTCCCGAAGCGGACACTTTACGATGACCACTTTGACTGGTTGGAAACATTTTTGCAATGATGATTTTATATTTTTGAGATATATTGACATTCACTTGTTGGGTGGGATCATACTGTCACTTCTGGGTATGGGTGTCTAATAAAATGGATTTATATTTGCCAAGGTCCTGTGGCGTGTACTCATGGGAAGAGGGTGAGCGAGAGAATAGCAGCTTCAACAGTCTTGGCGTTAATTTACAGTTGATGTTTTTAATAATAGCTTTAGTACGAGAAAATTTAATCGATGAATCACCAATTTTAAAACCATCATTTTCATAGTGAACACCATATGTGGCATCTGTGTTTCCAATAAATAGATCGGTGAAATAGGGTTTCAGTGCTGATCCATAATACTTTATTAAAATGTTTTTCAGTTGAGCTTTATGTTGAGGGGTGGCTAAGAGTTGTGAAATCAAGACGATTTGGAAGGGCAAGGTGTTTCGACAATGGCCAATTATTTATTTTTTCTCAAAAACTCTGCAAGTGGTGAGGATTTTTTTTTGAGGCTTAAACACTTGTTCCTCCTCATCCTCAACCTCGCTAACACTAGTCAAATCTTCCTGTTCCTCTTCCTCTTTCATAGGGTCCTCATGCAGCGTCTGCGTGGCTTGTGAAACAGTGGATAGTGTTTCATATGGCTAGAAAGAGGGTTTAAACATGGCTTTTAGCGGAGGAGCTAAATGTTGTTGAATAAACAAAGCATGATCCGCACGTGATCGTTTCAATTGATGAAACTTTTGTCGAATAGTATTTTTTGCTCTAATAATATGCTTTTTCAATTGACTCTCTGCTAACGCCATGGTGTCTTGACAAATGACATGAGAGGGAATGAGACAGTGCCTTAAATAGCAACAAAATGATCAAACCCTAAGCGATAACGTCCTTGGTTGAGTTCACGTTGTTTGTCAATGACCAAACAGGCATGACGTTGAGTGTTCCAGCACTTGGCACACAATTCAGTAAACATTTGAAAGGTCATATCCGGATTCATATGTTCATTATAAATGTGACGACTATTCCTCTCATACTGGCGAAATAAAACAATGACATTGGCATTGTCTCGAATCAACTGTTTGGACATTTTAGAATACGTTTGTCCAAGAGAGAAGCAATCGATATGTCTGTGACGACCCATAGCTTTGAATGATGCCTTGTCGTTCAGTGGATACATCATCGAAAGTCATGAGTGAATCAGGCTTTACCTCATCCGGGGCAATAACACTTTCTTGCATGGAAAATGTGAAATAACCCATATTTTCATTTTGTAATCCAGATATGACTTTATTCAGAAACACCTATAGGGGTTGGTTGAGAGATTTTGCTAAACTATAAATATTTTGAAAACGCAGACCATTGGGCGCTGTGATGAACTTCAGCAAAAGATTGGTCTTTCCACACCGGGAAGGCCCCACAATGATGCAGCGAATGGAAGACGGGAACAGTGAACCATGGCGTTGTTCACGTGATGTGGGATAGAGATGGTAAACCATGTCCCCCTCGTGGAATGACTCTTGCTGCTTAATAATCTTCATATCAACTAAGGCTTAGAGAGGCTAGCAGGCTGTCTATATACATGGAACCGAACCTTGTCATAGAAACAGTAGACTCGTACAACAGGTTGACGATGGATGCCTTTGGACGTGCGTTGATGGCCAAAGCTAGGTCTGTTCCCATACATGATCCTAAAGAAGAAACTTATCCTGCTAATAAACACTATGTGGATAGGTCTGTAGTGCCACGCACGAAACAGGGAGATTATGACATTAAGGGAAAGCGGTTAACCCATGTAAAACATCCTCGAGTGTCTACAGACGTCACTATAAAAAATATGTGGATAACAAGGTACACGAGTTTTATGACAAAGTGCCTCAGCTTACGGTGAATGGCTATACAGCGCATTATTTACGTGAAAGTCCCACAAGAAGAGGACGATGTCTGTACCAAACGTTACGTGACCTATGAAATGAAAAAGCTGTATAAATTTATCCCATCCATATTTTTAGTGTATCAGACAAATGAATAACCTTTGAATGAGAGGAACCATTTACCACTAGTCCATGACCAGCACCTGACGTATGTGCTTGCTTCAGGTTTACGACACTATCGATTGCACTATGATGGAACCATTTACATCAAACAATTCATGCCTGATGAAAATTATTTACATGTAGAGATATACTGTCATAGGATGTTGGTCCATAAACATCAAATGGCCAATGCAGGGGATGAATAATACTTTCATCTCATGCTGACATGGGATGAAAAGCAAGTGGGGAAAACCATAAAAGATTTCCCACTTTATGTGGAATTGGAATATACAGCCATGAAATAACAACCTCACGTTAGTTGCCACTTAAACTTTCTTGTGAAAGGTTGTTGGTCATCATCATGGTGAAACAAAGTTATGTGTTGGAAAAGACTAAAGAGAAGACCCCGTCATTGTCAAAGCCTGGGATTAAGGCATTAGTGGACAAGCCCTTGCGAAAGAAAAAAATTGAAAATAACGTGTTGACCATAAGAAAAGCCCTTCGAGCAGCACAGAGACGTGTTATTCCGAAACGACGGCGACAGGGTTCAAAACCAGGGCGAGTGATTCCCGTCCGAAAACGAGCGGGATTTTACCTGCATTATTTGCCGGTCTGGCTGCTCTGGGTTCACTTTTGGGCGGTGCTAGTGCAGTGGCGAAAACCAAAAAAGCTGCTCAGCAGGGCAAGCAACAACTAAAAGAAAGTCATCGACACCATGAAACAATGGAAGCGATTGTAATGGGGGCTAGAAATGCCAATTTAAAGCCAGCCTTTTATCAACAAGGATTTGGGATTTCACCATTTCGAAACATTAAAAAAAATTACCTCAGCCATAGCAAGACATGCCCTGATTCATCACCAACTGGAAAGCTATGCTAAACAACTAAAGCTTGCTCATTATCGAGGTGTGTTTATGCGGAAGCTATTACCCCCACGACCATGGAAACAGGAATGTGCTGTTGTACATTTGGATGATCACATAGGACCAGGAACGCATTATGTAGCTTATGTCAAAGAGGGATCCACGGTATGGTACTTTGACAGTTTTCGGAATTTACCACCGCCCATGGAACTAGTGACCTATTTTGGAAACAGGATCAAGATATATTATAATGTGAAACGTGAGCAAACGTTTAACAGCCTACAGTGTGGAGGTTTGTGTTTAATTTTTTATATCAGACGCAGCATAAGCAAAAACGTCAACAGTATGTCGGCAGAAAGTAAAACGTTTACACTGCATGGATGTGGACACGAAGTCAGCCTAGACTCTTACCAGCGTATCGAATTGAGTGAAAGACCATATGGTTTGGGACTTGTTTCTCTTGAAGCGTACAATAGAATATACAAAATACGTGAAAATGTAAACAACAAGTTTTACTATGACGATTCAATGCTCACCCTGACATTTATGAACACATGTATGTGGTGTTGATCAATGAATATGGTTTATAGTAATTTCTCGACGGAACGCACAAGTTTGAACTAGTAGGAAATACCAACAATCCTCGCTGCAGTATTTTCTCCACGTTTAAGATTTACTTTTAAAACACACCCCAAATCCATTGGTCCATTACTAGGATTTAAACCACGCGTGTTAGAGCCCAACAAAAACATCAATCAGACAATGAAGTGAAATTCATTGAGGACCATCATGTGTCGGTGACGTGTTAGCCAAGTGTACAACAATCAAGAATCATCGCTTTCGCTTTATGACTTTTTTGTGACATCGCCCAATGTCTATATTATTCGTGAAACCCCTCCAGTGGTGCTTTTTCATTCTGTGGCTGTCGATGGTATTAGTAATATAACATTAAGACTCATCAATAGAGATCAACAACTCATTCAACTAGATTCTACAAGTTGGTGCTAAAGCCAGTATGAAGTTGGTGTATAAAGCAAGAACACCGTCTAGGGATAGTGTAGTTGTTTGCAACGTGAATACACGTTAACATCTCAGGAAAGCAGATTTTACAGCATTTGGGTTACCACGTCAAGCCCCATGATGAATTCTATCCTAGAAGTAGCGAACCACATGGAGGAGCAACCAGGGGTGGTAAGAAGTGATCTCCATTCCTATCAAGCTCAAACACCTGGACTCATAAACAATGATGAAATTCTATTTGTTATCAACAACCATGATATTTACACCCTACCGCATGAAAGTGTCATTCAGATTGAAGGCCGACTTACCAATGCCGATGGCTCTACACCCACCACATCCAAGTTATCCAACCATGCTTTTGCCATTCTCTTTTCTGAGGTCCGCTATGTGATTAACGATATCGTGGTGGATAACACTCGAAATGTGGGTATTTCCAGTGTCATGAAACGATATCCCTCTTATAGTGAGGAAGAAGGTAAAACACTTTGCATTGCAGGTTGGAGTACTGACTCGACCAATGACTAGATGGTACACACCGATGGAACTTTTACTGGATATTTACCTCTAAAACTCATTTTAGGCTATGCCGAAGATCACCAGCGCATTGTGGTCCACGCAAGGCAAGTGCTTCATCTGGTGAGAGACAGGAGTGATAATAAAGCACTGAAGGGTGCCGACAATGTCCCCATAGATTAAAAATTAATACAACGCATGCTATGGAAAGTGCCCCATGCGACCCTAGACGATAGCAAAATACTGGACATACTCAAGATTGTAAAGAGAGATATGCCTCTACCCATGGAATTTAGAAGCTGGGCACCCACTATTGCCCACCACCAACACACACAGTTGGTCTGTAAAAACAGCCCGCTATACAGAGAGACCTCTCAACATGATCGTGGGTTTTCAAACGAATCACAAGTATCAAAAAACCAAAGATGGCACGCAATTTGGTCACCTGCAATTGAGAAATGCACGTCTTTTCCTCAACGGTGCTGTGTTTCACTATGAAGGACTGGATTTGGATTTTTCTAAAAATACGTTTGGTCCCCTGTACGACTTGTTTTCTAAATTTAGATGGTTGTATTATCAAAAAGAGAACTGCCCCATGCTGTCACCCCAAGCGTTTAAGGCAAGGGCGCCTCTGATTGTCTTTGACTGTTCTTACTTGGAAGAGTCTTTCAAGCCATCCAATATTGACATTTGACTAGATTTTGAAACGCATGACAATGTACCAGCTAATACGACGGCCTACGGTTTGATTATTCATCACAAACAAATCAACTATTATCCACTGTCCAACCAAGTGACTAGTGTATAAATAACAGGTCAACCCACGTCAAGCAGCTCAGTCATGTCTTGCTTTAAAGCCTCAAGAGGTGTCACACCCATGAATTTAAATTCTGAGGAACAACGTTTCAAGACCTTTGCGACGTGGCCGGTGCCTTTCATAAACCCTCAAGCCTTGGCGGCCACTGGTTTTTATTATTTAAAAACAAGAGATGAAGTGAAATGTGCCTTTTGTGCCATCACTATAGACCAATGGGAAGTGAGTGATGAACCCATGCAGGAACATCAGCGCTGGTCACCCACCTGCCCCTACCTGTGTAGAATGGAGGTGGGAAATATACCCTGCCATTCAAGCTATCCCTCACTCGTGCCTCTGAGTGATGAAAAAACAAGTTCCGATACGTGCGAATTGTATGGTGTCAATGGTGTTTCGGTGAGCAGCTCACCGTCAAAACCGCTCAGTTTTGAGACATTGGGACATCATCGGTGTCATGGACGTTACAAACACAAAAGACTGTATTGTTGTATGAGTTGGCATCGTCCCTATCCGAAAATGACAAAAGCCTGTAAAACGTGGTATGACAATAAAATGATGTAATAAAAAATAGTTTGTGATTGTTAATATTATTTCGCATGTCCCCCTGTCCTACCCTAACCACATTTTGTTTTGAAACTAGCATGGCAGGTAAGTCCATGTTATGGCACACACTTTAGTGGTCGATGGTCAGTCAGTCGTCAGTTGAACTTGGACCAGACAAGCGTCAACACATTGCGCACACTCATTGTGGATTGCCAAGGATTTAAAATTGGTGACAACAAATTTATATTTAAACATGTGGCCATTATCGATTGTAACACTTTTTGGATATCGCAAGCTACGCATTTGATACTTAAACCGCTCCATGCCTTCGATGTAGTGTGAAAAAGACCGTAATCCAATCCAGTGGTTTGAAAATCATAGGCAACTAGACTGGAATCAAGGAACCATTTCCCATAAATATCTGGACACGGTAGTGAAAGCGCATTTGTCCTCGGCCAATGTGGTATTTATGAAAGGTAATGAAAAACGCGAATGGTTGCAACCATTTGGGCGCCTTACTGTCAATGTATCGACCTCAATGGGCTGCCCCTCATTGCAAACCCTTATGGACCGCTGCCCCTGGGGCAACATTACCCACACAGCCCTAGTACATGTGTGGCATCTCTTTCATTGGTTATCCACCAATGCCTGCTGGGAATTGTAGAACAAAATTAAAACTCAAGATTTTCCTGTAAATGACGCCAGTGAGATTTCTACAAGCGCCGTGTAAACATCTACAGCACGTGATACCATGGGGAAAGGAAATGTTACGGACAAAGCCATCGGCAAGTTCTTTGTGTGCAGAAAGATACAAGACAGTTTTACCAAAGAGAACAATTGGCGCTCCCTAAGTCGTTCATTTATTATGTGGCCGCCAACGCTGTGAAAGAAATATGGCAACATGTACCAAAATCATGGACTCAAGACACTGTGTCGAGTGAATTGTAACCCTGTACGGATTACGATCGCCATAAGCAAGTGGCCATGGCAAAAATACCCTCTATGCGTCAGTGAGCGACTTGCCAGCTGGTGAAACTGTATCATGGATATAAAAGTCCATGCAAAGACTTTGTTGAATCATTCCACGGCTGTCATGGCAAGAAAAAGCAACAACAACAAACACAAACATCGTAGGCAGAGGAGAAGGAAGATCAAATTTTTTCACCATCAATGGAAAAGGATATGCCAGACCTGCACTGGCATATTGACAAAGTGATTCAATACTTACCTTTCAAAACCCATCTGCCAGGTTATCGTTTTTGTGGTCCCGTAAATCGTCTTGAAAAAACATTTGCAGCGTGGTTATGTACCCATTAATCTTTTGGATCAAGAATGTAAGGAACACGATCTTTCTTATCGCCATAGTCATCCTGGTTTAAGACATGTGGCAGATAAATTGTTATTGAAAAAAGCTAAACAACGGTTCACATGCTGTGATGCCTCAGTGGGTGAGAGGATGGCAGCCCTGATTGTGATTAGTGCTATGAAAGAAAAGTTAATGATGCGTGGACATAAACATTGAGGAATTAAGGAGTGAGGAATTGGGATTTGTTTGCATTGTATTCTTTTGACAGAACCTATGGTTATGAAATAAAAACAAAAATTTATCTTTTTCTTGTTTTTAAAATTTTTAGAAATCATGATGTTTATGGATTCATTTTTCATTTACAGATTTTCACACATTGCCATTTACCATTTCCACTTTACAGTTTTTAAAAATGTCCGTTTCAAGTTTTTCATTTTTGATGATATGGATTTTCCATTTTCTTGTTTACTCTTTTTAAACAATGTCAGTTTCAAGTTTTTGAATATTCATATTTCACACATGGCCATTTCCAGTTTTTAAAATTACGGTTTTACGTTTTTGAAATTTGCTAATATCGAAACATGGATTTTCCATTTTGTTGTTTGCACATTTCCCATTTGGTGTATGTTGAAAGTTATTTTTTGTCAATGATGATGATGCATGTGCTTGACCATGATGATGATGCAGTCTGTTAATATGTGTTTGGAGAAACGTGGAGGTCTACGAGTACTGCAGGTAAGTCTGTTTTACAAAAATAATGCTTATTTACCGCTACATTTCAAAAAACAAAACTATTTAAAAATGACTATTGACCATATGCTATAGGCATTAATTTTTACCTCACCGTGTTTGCTCTGGTCATACATACACACCGGCTTTCTCTCTACTCATACGTTCACACACAACCATATCTGCCTTTGAGAACAAACACAACGACTTTATTTATTCCCAAAAGCACATTCTCTACATGCACACTCATCCCTAAAGAACTTTTTAGTTTACCACTTACATTACAAAAAAATAAATACTAGTCATTAAAGTTACAAAAAATATACTATTACTCATTTCATATTTACAAAAAAACAAATAGCACCTTTGTACAGCCAACCCAATAAAAATTTAAAAATAAGGATTGCACTGGTCTTTTAAAGAGCAAAAGGCCTAAGTGGGTTGCCGGTGTTTCAAAAAAACTATTTACAAAATCCACTATTTACAAAGGAAAAAACCAATATTTACCAAACAAATACTATTTACAAAATCCACTATTTACAATGGCAAAAACCAATATTTACAAAATACAAAAAATACTAAATCTACGAGTTACAAAAAGCCATGTCCCTAAACGAACAAACAGAAAAATCACTCCTCCTCCTCCTTGCGGTCATAAACCCAGGGCAGGCTGGTAAGCAGGTCATCAGCCCACACACGTTTGTTATCCATGAAGGCGAGGGTGCGTTTTATCTGTTCCACAAGATACAAATGATGGTTTCTGTATTGTATCCTGCACTGTGTATGGGACATAGCTTTACCAGTGCGTAAAACCGCTAGGTAGTCGTCTACACGTAGCGATTTTACCACTGCCTAACCTACGCCTTTTGCTCTTCATACAGTCTAGTGTGCGATAAGCATACATTTTAGAGGCCAATCCTACGAATTCCGTTATTATGGAATCACCGCAATCATCTTTTAAAACGCCCATTACCTTCTTATTATTATGGGCAGTTGAAACACGTTGTCATTGCTATAGGAAGAAGTGTCGAACCTGTCACTATGCTGCCTCATGACGTCATAGGGGTTGCAGTGGCGAATGTGGTAAATAAAAGAATCCGTATTCATATACAAAAGAGAGATGTCCTTAAAATGTTGTTTGGCAAACTGGTAGTGGAATCAATACATGACCGATTTAGAAAAGTCTAAAGCCCAAGTAAATGGGCTTATCCAAGGTCACGCTGGCCTTACTCAATTCAATGCTGGCCAAATCCTCATTGAAAATGTTGATCGATTAGAAATTTGGCTTGGCAATGTACCGCCGGGCACCGTAACGTCCTTCCCAGAAATTGACCAATTTAATGTCACGCTATTTGCGGACAATTTCCATGGACTTGCCATAGATGCAGTTGTTCATTAATTTTAAAAAAAGATTTCAAACTTCTGTGTTGCCATTTGTCGGTGTTCTGTGTTGAGTCGCATGTATGGCTCGAGCCATGCTTTTTGAGCAAACGAGATACCTCTATGGATTTTCTTCAACACCAAGCCTTGGGCTAGACATTGTACCAACATTTGGATATGTAGCACATACCGATTTTTGTTGTAAAGTGTTCCGATGAGTTTTTCAATTTTCACATTACTGTCAGGGGGAACCATTTGCTCTAGGCGGAATGAGAAATCGGCATGTTTATCATACAAGGATGAGGGATATTCAATACCCACTTCTAACATATATCCACGGTCTGTTTCCTGACTAGCCATGTTAACATTAAATTCTGACACTTATGTCTCTATCAGCCAAGCAAAATCCCCGTAGGGTAAAGGCTGACACATGGCGTAGCCATACACATTAATCACGTCATAGTACATTAAGTACAATTCTGGTTTGTCTGGTGAATAATCAGGCATGTAGACATTGTCCGCTTCGACATGAGGCCGGTTAAGCGACACAAAGCCACCGAGAATGCCCTTTTCAAAAATAGAACCATGTCTACCTCAGTGAGTAAATCCAATTCAACTTGGGTGTATTTCAAAGCGGCATCGAACGAGAGCTCAGGACTCGTATAATAGTGAGCCGGGTCAAGACCATAAATGTGTTGACACAACTCACGGAAGTTTTGAAACACATCGGTGAGCAGCAATTCATCCAGTTTTAGGTAATGCATAGCATATTCACCTAGCGTCTAATGCCAAACACTCGCCAAACTTGACATGCATGTGCATAGTCTTCATCGGAAACGGTACTACGTGTTAGTATCGAGTGAGATATATCTTGTGCTGGGAGAGCTTTTTGCTTTAACACGTCCCAGTTGTTGCAGAAATCATATGGGAATATACCTTTCCGAATGCACAATTGAAATTGCTCAGGATTTTCAAAATGCTTTCCAGTGTATTTTAATTCCTTCTCATCCAAGGCATTCACGAGACTATCTAGCGAGGATGCCATGAACTTAAAATAATCCAATAATCGAATTTTTAAGTCGCCCAACCACCATGTCAGGGCTGTAAAACGTTCACGGTTTTGGGGGATAATGGGTAACGATTCCTTGTTGACATGACCCAATTCACGAATCAAAAACTGAATGTCATAATTTGCCATATTGTGGAGAAACAAACTGATATATCGCGGAGCACGATTCTTTAATTGCATTTACTGTGCGCAGCTCCTCGAAACTCTCCCGTTAAGTGCTAGTGATCACGAACGGTGTCTTCAGCACTGATCAGTGGCTTTTCGCAAATATGGCATGTGGTCGTATGCTCATACTGCTGCTGCTGTTCTGGAGATAGGATCATGGGTACTGAGTGGTCCAGTAATCCCTGTACATGATGAGCCAACTTAACAAGTTCATCCAAAAACCATTTCGCACAATCTGGCCCCTCACGGGATTTGTAAAAGGATTGAGTGGGGTCATAGGCACACACCACATTAAATACTATGGCTAAAGGTTCATGTTTTTGAATGGGTGTGGTTGAGCTGATGGTGGGATCTGGTTCACACCCCGCCATGGGTGTGGTGAGAGCTTCGAAATCTGCATACACCACATAGGGAACAGTGTCACGCTTGTGAATGTTCTTGAATTTTAACACAGCCTTGTCCCCTTGTGGCAATACCAATCTGACCGCTTCCTGAGAAACGCAATCTAACCTAGGACGTTCTAAATGCGTAGGAGTTGCAAAATATTGCAGACAACGATCACAAATATGTTTCTTTTGTTGATCTCTAGACACTTGACTGCCAGCCAATTTACCTGAATTCTTAATCAGGCAATAGTGATTCATCTCCCCGTAACACAGATATAAAAGATGAATGTGGTGTCGTTTTGGATCTTTAGTGACATAAAGAGGACCCACAATGTCATTACCATCAAGGCCATACACCATGAACGGAAAGTTTTGATTGTCTTGCTCAAACCTATGTATCTCGGTTAAGTACATAGGGAACGATACTCTAGTTAAATTTAAATTTTCATTCAAATGGTTAAATACATCCTTGTACATTCCTGGTCGACAACTGTCATGCTGTGCTGCTTGCAATTACGCGGCCACACACCACAGGAAATATTGAACGTCACGGTTTGCAATATTCACCACAGCCTTTTTCGAAGCTATTGCCGGTGGTTTTTAAATAAAACTAGACCCAGCTTTCAGCGGGTTGAAATGACAAATTTTGATTTGCAGGTAATGGATTTTGTCTAAAGCTAGACCACTGGGTCCTTGTTTTAGTTTTGTTTTTTATGCTCACCGTCCTTGTTGTTATTTATAACATCGCACAAGAGTTGGGAGATGACCTTTAAAGTCGTATGCAACCTTTGCACTGTACAAATTTGATATTTATAAATTTCAAAACAAGATTTGATAAAGTCTTTCGGGATTAAACTCTCCCTAAAATTGACACGCGGCCAGAGCAGACACGTTTCTTAAAACATGATTCTATGTGTTCCCATGTTAAAGTATTGGTAACAGCAAAGGCATTATTAATATAATAGAACAATCTCACCAGAGGTTTCAGTCGTAGACTTTCCAGCAATGGTTTCCACACACACACACGTTCCTTTTTCAGCAGCGACTGCTACAGCGGTCAAGGTTTTTCCCAACACTCTAAAAACGATATAAAATAAGCCATCATGAGTTTATTTATTCCAAATAGCACCTTTCATAAACAAAAAATAAATAAAAATAAAAATAAATGAGGTTATATATCACAAAAAAATTACCTTGCTTTGTAAAAAAGCCTAGCGTTTGCTTTGTTTTGTAGGCTCGAGTGGAATGGTTTGCATCTCTCTCTCTGTCTCTCTTTGGCCACAACAACAGGTATGCATATTATCTAAAACATACAAAAATAAAACAATCCATTCATTAATCAATGCATCAATCAATGATTGCCAGTAAATATATAAATAAAATAAATAAATAAATACATTCCTTACAGCAAGTTTATGTATTTTCCACCACGCATAAGAACTCTATTTAATCCAGAACAAGTGTTTACACTACAAAATCAAGCAACGTAATGATATGCTAAGTGGCATAACATTCACAAGACTCTCTTAATCTACCTATCCCCTCCCTTCCCCTTCCACTCCATGTTCACACACAACTTGTCCAGCTATTGACTGTTACGGGTTCTTCCTACCCGCCCTCCTCTCGCCGACCCTCCCCTCTATCACTCTCACCACAGCCATTAAAACCGCTCTTGCCCGGCAATTGTCTGTGGCAATGGTAGGGGGAGGAGTTATAGTCTCTTACTGCGTAATCTCTCTGACACTGTTGACAGATTGTTTGACCTTGATCTGCCCTCTATCGCAAACCAGCGGTGTTGCCATGTGTGGTCCACAAATTCCTGAGATAGCGTTATCAAGTGTTGAACGTGGGAACTGAACTCGGCTTTCTAGCAAAGCATGTATTGTTCTTTTCAGCCTTCAAGTGACAAAACACTTGGGGGAGGGATTGCTAGCCGGCTACCAGCTACAATAGTTAAATCATACATTTCATTTAACCTTTACAGCTTGCGTTTCATTCTAAATCTATCTTATTATATTATCATTTGCATTAACGCTAATGACTTGCCTTCATACAAATTGCTTGGTCAATCGAACGTTATAGCTTCATATCCTGCAACTGTCCGCTGGCCTATGAGCATGCATGAATGCCACAGAGCCGTGACACTACATAGACTAGCACGTTAAAGATCCCATTTAGGGGTAAAAATCCTAGCATGCTTCACGCGTTTTGAAATATTAGCCTCCATCCGTCCGCCATAACAAATATCGGAAAACGAACCGTCGTAAATCGCCTCACCGCCCTGCCAAAATATCCATTGTTCTATTGGGATACCCCCACCATAGCTGGCGATAGGCTCGTTGACACACATGCCAGTGGTACCGTCTGTCTTGGCAACTGCTCTTCATTTTAAATTTAAAAACAGGTAAACAATATTTTTCAATATTTTTGGCGTAAGTCCCTTTGTCAATTTTTGTGGTGGAAAAAATAACGACCACATTCGAAAGGAGGCGTCACCCCGAGTCCTATGAGACCTCGTACAAGTCCCTAGCAGCATTGGTTCGCGAGATATAACAAAAAGTCTAAAGTCACATTTTTACCCAAAAATACATTTTCGCATCTACTTGTCTACATCCTCGTCAAGAGGACAACACAACAAGAAATGTGATACCTTGTACTAGTCTCTAGCCTTATTGGTTCCCGAGATATCAGCAAAAATCACAACAAAAAGTTTTATCGCAAAATCTATTTTCCATTTTTTTATATAATGAATGGTCCATAGGAAACAGGACGTCTCCCCGAGTCCAACAACATGTCGCATGCCCATGGTTCCGCGAGATATTCATGAGAGGTCAGCGCCGCCCGAGCCACGCCGGGTGGGTTTAGCCCTACTGTTGTTTTTGGTCCTAGAGACTTGAAACTTGGTCTGGGGGTAGAAGGGGTAGGGATCTTTAATTTATGTCAAACAAACCATTTTTGTAAAATTCCTAGTTTCCAAAATATAGCCCACCATCAAAATTGGACTTTTTTGGAAAAAATAAAAAATATATAAACATTTGTTCTTACGATAAAGGACATAGAGCCCTTCGGTTTAAACCATTGCACGACATTCTCTCATGTTTGGTTTTCAAACTATCGCCTACTTTCAAAAACAAAATTTTCTATTTTTTTAATATAACGAGAGGTCCATAGAAAAGAGGACGTCACCCCAAGTTCAACAACACCCCATTTGTTAAAATCTGACCATGGGTTCGAGATATATCGGCTTAGAGGTTGATACGAGGAGGGATCAAAAAGTTGTGAGTTAGGATCGGTACTGCTACATATGTTGTTTAGGTGGTCAACACGATTGTACTCAAATGGGTTATTCCCTAATCCTAAACAAAAGTACATGTGATTAATAAATACACTTGGAATGACCAAGGTCAACCGATCCATTACACTTAGGCTATGAATTCTATGTTTGAAAGATATGGGAGAAAGTAGTTACACTATGTTCACTTATATACTTGCAGAATTATCTATGATAATGCAAGTCGTCAATATTTGTTAGTAGTAGTCTATGTGATGTTCTGTTAAGATACTAGAATAGGTGATTGACCTCCAAAATTTGCTTGTTTAGAGTGAATATGTGATTACCAATTCAGATTGGATCGTGCAGGCTACTTATCTGGATAAGTCTTGCACGTTCCTGGAGAGAGCAGTTAGCTTGGTCACTATCTGCTCTTGACCCTCCAGACAAGATCAAGCAAATTCATGGATTGGCTTGTGACTCGTGATGAAATATGGCTCCATTACCATGAGCCACGACGAAACAATAATCGATGCAATGAAAGCATAGCGGCAGTCCATCGATCGCTAACGAAACGTCGAACATCGCATTCAGTTGGTAAGTGAATGACGGCAGCGTTCTGGAACATAAATAGCATCATCCTCATTGACTGGCAGTGATTGGGGTCCACGATTAACATCCAGCATATGTGGCAACCCTTAAGGGCCTACATCGTGCTATTCAAACTAAGCGGCCAGGAAAATGGGCTAAAGGTGTGCTTCTGCAACATTACAATTTCCGCCCCCACACAAACCAAGAGACCACCGCTGACATTGATCAAATGGGATTCACGGTGCTCCCATAACCACCATAGTCTCCTGACTTGGCACCAAGTGATTATCACCTATTTGGGAACATCATGAAACCTCTGCGTGGTCGCTGTCAAGGCATGGGAACGCAGCACTCCGAAAGAAAGGTTTCTGAAAGGTCTGGAGAGACTGAAACATCGATGGCAAAAGTCCATAAAGTTACAAGGAGATTATGTTGAGAAGGTGGACGTAACAACTAGTATGTAATGTACTTCATTTGGGTAAAAAAATGAAGTGTAAAACAGTTACAATTCTCTCTATGTCTAAAACAACTTGGACTAACAGTGCCCATAATTCGATTTTTTATCACGTACACATATTCCTAGATATTGAGTCTAGAAATCAAAATCCTGAGATCACTATTACACAGTTGGTAGCCTTGGTAACTCATAGTTACCACAGTCATATGTCCTAAAGCATACATTGCACAAGCAAACCTTGGAAGAAAACCATTCTCTAATGTGGATGTTTCATGCTGTTGAACATTGAAATTATCAGCATGCGTTGAATCATGTTGGCAATACTATGATGCATCAGTTATTCAAGCTTAATCAGAATTTACTATGTTCTATATGTGTGCAAATTTGGCCTGCATGCTACTTGATATACTGAGACTAGGGTTCAAAATTATACAGAGCATTTATCAATAGTTTGCCAGCCTGTCGCTCTGAATATACGTCTAGTCCCTTCTCCTAATGTACACTGCGCAATCGCATACACATCGTAGGGACGTTACATGCAGCTAAATATTGAACTAAACAGCACACGTAGATTCATAGTAACATTTACATGAATAAATTGCTCATAATTAGCACGGAAGATAATTATATGCAGTTAAATGTTGAAATCATCAGGCAGCGTAGAATCATGTTAGCAGCACTGTCATGTTACGGTTACTCAATATTAATTTGATAAATTATGATCCAAACGTGTGCAAAGTTTAGAACTGTTGGCCTAAAAACTTTCTGATGTATTGAGAAGGAAGGCGGTCAAGACTGCGAGAGCTTTTCAGCTAACTAGGTTGTATGAGCCTAAATTAGGCACCGTCCACGTGCTATCTTCAACTTTTTATTTGGTGTCCACACATACGCACGTGTTCTATTCACAGTTGTGCTATGAATTGGTGTGATGTTTTGAACAGGGGTCACTTAGTTCCACGAGGACAACAGAGAAGAGAGAAAATAGTTTCCATGTTTCCCACCTAAATTCGTAGCAAATTCCACGTGACTTGGTAACGATATGGTGATCTCTTATCCAATCCTTATTACTAATATAATTAATTATATACACTATTACAGTCACCACACTGACTCAAGTTTTCAGGCAGATTCAACATGACCACAATCACTCAACGAAGTGTCATGATGAAGTCGTACTGAGAAAATCACATCGACTTGTCCTTATGAGTTGTTTAATAGTGCTTGAATCTCACCGTTATAATACTCATGGACTTGTAAACAATGGTGCTGTTCCATGTTCAAGTCATGGCTGTTTAACAAGGGAAGAACGAAAAGCAAAGTTTATCATTGTGAAGAACATTAAGTGAGCGACCATTAATTAATCAATCGGAAAACTTTCTTTAATGGGATTCCTTGGAAATCTTAATGAGCATTCATTACATTTTTTTGCAATGTGTGTGGGTCTAATGACAGTTTAATTAATTTTAGCAAAGCTCTGAAAGGTATACTAAACCACGAGGAGAATATAGTGGAGTTTTTAATTAAACCCTATAAAGGCACATATTACCGCAAAGCAGCGCCTTCTTTAGAAATATAGTCAATGCAGCTTTAGGATACAAAGCCCATTGTGTAACTCTACAATAAAATCTCATGGCACAACAGTCCATGAAGGGACTTGGCTTACCAAGCGACCGCTGCCCAGCAATTCGGCCTACAGATTGCAGGGTGACGCGTGATAAGATCGTCGGGTCGCCTCGGCCATTGATATTGGTTTCACTGCCTCACTCTCAGACAGCTACTGAATTGTCCCCACGAGGGTGAGTGCAGCCCTTTTTAACTCTTCCAGCTTGAATTAAATACTGTCCACAAGAGTTATGTTCTTGATTTTTCGTGTGTAATGAAATAACCTAGAGAAGTATTAAGGCAGCTTGTTAGCGTTTCGCAGCTTGTTTTTGATGAGAGTTATCTGGATGGGTTTGTGATGCCCACACTAGACAGGCACTCCTCTCAGGTACACACTAATGCAACACACACAGGGAATGAAGGATTTATGCAATATATACTTGCAAAACTGAGGCATGTGTATGAGTCTTAGTACAACTTCACCACACAAATTCTCAGAAGTATGTACGACTCTATCAATATCAATGAGGCTATTTTTTGTTGTTGTTTAGAAAATTACATGTCCTAAATTAATGTTCACATATAAATGGAATAATCACTGAACTGGGTATTTCAAACGCACTTCCACAAGTTTTCTTTGACAATATGGGTACACGGAATTGATCATATCTTATAGATTCTACAAATATGTTTTAACACATTATACCTACATGTCAAGAAGTTCGTGTTGCTACTCCTTACAGGCATTGCATCATTCTAAAAAGTATTTATGATCTATGAATTTCCAGGGCTTTTTGCTGGGTGATACGTTACAAAATGAGGTCCATTGGCTTTAATGTTGAGACTTGATGCTCGAGATGTCCACCTTCAGCTGGGCCAGACATTCCTGTTTACTACGCAAAGCAGTTAAGATACCGTCACTGCTAAATTATAATATCCTAAAACTCAGTCATTTCTAAAATTTGAGAAAGCGCACAAACAATACCTGTCACTCTACTCCCCTCGATTGTGGTCACTTTTGCTGGAACACTAACCAAGTGAATATCGATCGGCATATCCGGTGGCCTTGGGCTGCCATTTCCCAACCAGTGCCTTCGTATTTAGACCCTATGATTTAAGAGAATGCTCGACTTGAGCCCGGCGAAAGTAATCGCTGTATGGACATCTTTTGAGAATTTAATATTATGTGTTAAAATGCAAGAAATCTACGGTATACTGCTCAAGACACGTGGTCTGGAAGATAGATTCCGGCAGCTCATCAGACGCAGTACAAGCTAAGTCTGTCTGTTAGGTAGTCAGCCCGAAGGCTGGTTGGATCCTCAAAAAGTACCGCCGTTACGTTATGTGAGTAGATATCCACAAAAACCCAAGGCAGCGCAATTTTGAGGCGTTCTAGGCTAGAAGAGGAGTGAGGTAGTTTGCCATTGCCTTCCTCACCCAAGCTAAGTAATAATTCCAAATTACGTTTGGTATGATATATCAGTGTGATCTGGGTGAAGTCCTTTCTTAATTGTAATAAAAAAATACCTTCATTGTGTTCAAAATGGAACTCATAAACTTCTTGTATCAAGTAAATGAGTAACATTGAAGTGATCCTAAATTAAATTTAGGCCGGATTACAAAGTCTTAATGTGCGTGTTGGGGGATATCTCCTTTTCACGTTAAACACCATGTTAGGGAGGCGAATAATTAATATAGAGATCTATTTAAATGTTAACTTAGGGTTGTAATTGGTTTATTTGATATTTGCCAGATGTCTATCATATTAAAAGTTACGGTAGGGAAGGTCAAAATTTGTTGTTTTGTGTTGTGATTTAGGCTATTGTGCATTGTTGAGATGCCATTTAGATTGTATTCCATTGGGCGTGTTGATTGCTTCATGTAATGTAATTGCTAAGGGAAATGTATATTTATTGAAAATTATATTTTGGTTGATTTAGAAAGAGGTAATGAAATAGAGTTAGAAATTTGACATAACGCTCCTTCACGGCAATGTTTTGTTATGGGACATTTTGTGGCCTTAAAATTACGGAAAGTATTAGAAGATTTCTTGTTTGTTTGTTTCTACGATATTGAACTGGGCTGGTCCATGTGTGACTGTTTTTGCGCATTGTGCCATTGTCTCTTAATGTTCTCCGAGATGCACCAGTCATGTGGTTTTGGATGTCTCCTTGAACCGGGTAGGAGTCATGATTACTGTACTGTAGTTGTAATTGTGCTACTCACATAAGAGCGTTGTTCCGTCTGAAGTTAGATTCCACGTTGTGAATGTTTTATTATTGGAGGTGGGCAATGTGTATCGGTATTTAAGTGGGGATTTACCCCTCCTGGAGATTATTTTCGTGTGTTTGTTTCCTTTGTGATTGTTGATTTGCAAAGAAGCGATAGCCATGTATATTTCAAGATTCTATATCGACTGTAATGTGGGTCAATTATAGACGATTTATGATTTAGAGGTGATGCGATCATACCGGATGTTGATCGTTGGGAAATTTTCTAGCTTACATTTGTTTTAATGAAGGGATGTGAATAGGTAATACATAATTATACACGAAACATTGTCATCTTCTCACATGCTCATAAAGAGATGTGGAGTGCTATGTTTATATTCATTATTCATATATTTGGTGCCTTATTCGAATGCGATGATTGAAGAAGGATCGACGACAAGTTTGGATTTATACCTTGACAGTCGAGGTGTTTTATGTTGTAAGCAGGATTGAGTCTCAACGTGTATAAAATGGTAAGTAGGGTGAGTGTAAAATTCAGATAGGGAAAATATCAGAGTATCGTAGGAAATTCTTCTTCATCTCAATCTTTTTCCTGGAGGCTAAATTAACAATGTTATAGGTTTTACGCCTCTTCACTAATGCATATTGTTGAGACACCGCAGTGTAGCAATTTTTCCCTGAAGGGAATATACGTGCCAATACATGTTCTGAGACAGCTCTCTCGCAAATAAGCACCCTGGAATATTAGCTGACTTCGCCAAGATTTGAACCCGCAACATTGGGCACAAGAGATGAGAAAGCTACCGCTGTGGCACGCGGCAGTTGCAGGTTGATTTCTCTGTTTTTTTAATAGCTAGAAGGCCAAACCATCTACCGAATATGTGATATAATTTGAAGCTGTGTATTTATTTATGCAAGACACGCGAAATCAGATGCTTCGGGGTGACGTACAGGTGTTGAGTCAGTTAGCCAAGGACATCCTTTTTGCTCTAAGAAAGGCTCCGTGTCCTTGAGATGCAGGTGTAAAGTGCGGGTTAAATATTATTCCTAGTCTGTACCACAAAGTATCCGTTTGATCTATTCTCACTGCAGCATACTGGTAACATAAAATTCCTCAGATGCTCCATGTAAATAGCATAAGTTTGCTCCATGGACACTATTGCATATTCAGGAGCTAGGGATGCATTAATATTTTGAAATTATATTCATACTGTTGTACATTCTTAGGGCTTAAAAGTTAATTCTAATATATTATATTTGGTATGGCTTATTGTGACCGTCAGCCGGGTGGCAACGGCACATATTTGTGAGTGACCTTCAGAAGTCCTCCGGTAAAGCTGTCGGGATAGCCAACAACCGCGATGACTCTCCTAACATCTCCCCCGTCGGACCTTTAAAAGTTTGCCGTGAGGATCAGGTGAACTTCCTAACAATAGGCCAATGCGGCACGAGGTTCTATAGTCCACGGGGAGCGTGGTACATGGTTGCGATGGTCAAAGACGGCCTAAGGAAAGGTTCACCTCAAAAACTAGACTGTGAAATTAAACATCCAGGCTTATGTAAAACACCGTGAAAATTTATTGTAGATTTCCACAAACCCCTATCCTAGTTCGGAGGGTTATATTCGGCTAATCCGCAAGCTAAAAGTTAATGATAATAAAAGTTCAAGTCCCTAACAATGAAGTTACATTAACCCTCGCGAAAGATCTAATACACAATAAGTAAGCAACAGCAACATCGCTGGGTAAATGGTACGACGCAAAATCCCTAATACAAGTTACATGATCAAGCTAATATGAAGTTACATTTAAGTGAAGGAGCAAAGCAAAGCTAAGTTATGGTGGTACCATTTCCACATTTAAATTTAACTTTTCTAGCTAAGTCCTATCAGTTAACATTCAAAGTTACGGCGGTGACGTCCGTAATAGCAAAACAGTTACAATACAAAGCTAAGTGTACAGCCATTTAAAAACAATTAATCTAATCAACAATCATGTGCTAAATAGCACGCAATAAAGGTAACATGGGAAAAAATACAGTTTCATGACATCAATAATTATAGTACAACACAGTTTTTATTATAATGCCTTCCTGTCCCATGGTTAACTCTTTGTAAACCATTGTCATCTAGCTTGATAGTAATGTCGGTGATAGCGTAGTTAAAACCACGTCTGACAATCACATGGCCTGCGCTCCACACACTATGAACTAATGGTTCATGTGTGCGCCAGGTCACAACAAAAATGTCTACAGTCTTCGTCGTTTCCAATAAAGGAAATCCCTTCATCTGCACGGCCATGTCAGCAGGTTCAAATGTAAGAATGTCAAAGTTTAAATGGAAACAATATGTTAGTTAGATCTTGTTTAAAACAATTATGCGGATGATGTTTATTATGTCGGTTTATGTTCCTTCCGTAGGTTTATGGCGTATTCTGACAAAGGCCTGACAAGGAGTAGTCTTCTAAAGATCATTCTCCCGCAGCAAAACATCGACTCAATAGTCGGAAAACTCAACGAGCAAACTCGGCTCGGACTCACAATAACACGAGTTATCAGCGGTAAATACCTCGCTTTCAACAACTCTCATAATAATGCCTCATAACAACAACAGATGCGCGACTTACAACAATGGCACGTCTTACTCACTCAAGGCACATAATATCATGGGTTACCTGCGGCAAAAACCTCGCATTTAATAACCAAATTGCCTTCATTATAATTTGCCTCTCTCAAGAGGATCGCCAACAATGCATAAAGAAACCTGACAACCCTGGACATGTCGAAATGACATTCCTCGCAGCAAAATATCTAACTAACAGTATGAAAATCCAAGAAAAACAAATGAACAAAAATACAGTAAGAAACACTGGGTTTCATGAGCAATAGCTGCATTGAAAGAAAGAGATGAATGAAATCAACATTCTGTCCTATGTTATCGTAGTTCTGTCTCGCTTTCAAGCATTTGTTTTCAAGGTTACTGGGTCAACAAACCAGTTTATTGGTGACAACTTCACAAATTGCAGTCCTTCACTGACCACATTTTTCAACAGGCAAGGCCGGCTAGTTTTAACATTATATAATACCGTAATATTTGGCCTTGTCATTCTTAGCATATGCTTGGTTCAAAAACCTTATAGAATCCGTGTGCTAAACACGTTACAATTTAACTGTACAATAAAGTATCGCAGTCCTTCATTTCAAAGAATAGTAAATCACAGACATAACAGCATGTCTCACGAGCTTCTTTGCTCATCAAAGATATAACACTTATTAAGTTCTCAGTATAACATTAACACCTGTGTCCTCATGACAGAAACAAAGTAGTAACAAATTGATAAATATGGCACAGATCTGCAACTCTAGACCTGCATATTGATGCGATAGTGCACTTAGTTCGATACTTGACATCTACACTTTCTCCAAAATAATAAATCTGTCAGTATTTGACTATAAATTGGCTTCTGAGTGCTTTCAAAAATGAAAATACAGCATATTTTTATAAAACTGGAAACTACAGTTGGTTTCCTAACGATACGACCTATCTAACGAGGTCATAAGTCTCAACAGACTGGTTGCAAAGATTGCAGTTAAATAAAGTGACGATGACATCTGAATGAAACCACGGATAAATATCCTACACATGGCTGAGCAAAATAGCTGCAAATGATTACAGTCATGTTTGGCAGTGGGTCGGCTATAACGTGGTACGACGTCCATCAGGACGGCACCAGGGTTAACCAAAACTGGTCTACCCCACAGGGTGACTCACAATGACTGAAATAAACAACAATTATACTAATTACAACCCTACCTAGCAAATGGCTGACACATAAGTGCGGTTGATTCACAAAAAAAACTACGATATCTAAATATACCACCGCGGACTATTACAAAAGAAAGGGTGCCCAAACTCACGACTTTTGGTAGCTCTCACATCGGCTCAGACATTCATCGACCAGGGTCGCGAAAAACTCTGCTTGGCTCTCCAGCATGGTCCTGTCCTCCACGGATTCACCAATCTGGACCTCCCAAGCAACCAGGGTTCGTTCGCCTCCGGATGATGGTCTCCCAAAAAGGTCTGGAATGTGCCTGGAAGTCGGCATCCACGTTCCTTCGTCTGCGTCCTCGGCATCCTGACGTTCCATCAAGCTGGTGGTCTCCATCACGACGTCTCCCTCATACCGGAATGGTATTAGCCCATAATCGTCTTCTTCACCATGGCGTGGAAAAGTTCAATGTCTTGCATGATGTCGAAAATGTCGAAATATCTCGTTCCTCTCGGCGTTTTGGCGTGATTATTGTGGACGATGCAAATAATAGTGTTCTCCACAGTATTTTGTAGTTTTCAGCCTGTTGATCCTCAAGATTCAACACGATGCGATGCTTCGCTTGTTAGCACGTGCAATTGTATCACGTTTTATCAATCACGTGGCATCCGCGATAAAATTGATATTTTCAATTCAGAATTTCCGTAGCAATAATGTTGTGATCGTTGGCAGTAATAATCACGTCGTCTTGGCACAATTACCAGATGATAACTCTTATATTTTCGGCGTGGCACTTTGCCCTTCCACTTACACGTGGGAAAAATATCTGGCGTATGGCACCAATTACAGTTTGTAGAAAATATTGCCTAATATGGCCTTTCGTAGAACAATAATATGTCCACAATGTGTGACAACGTTAGTATAGTTATTTTCAACACACGATGCAGTCGGATGCTCACTTGAGCACAAAAATATTTATAATGTCCACGTCGCGACGGACGGATACTCGAAACACGCCAGTCTGGCGTCAGATCTCCAGATGTAGTGTCGTCACTGACTTTCACTCGGAAGTAGGTCGCCAAAACGAAGTCATTGAGCGACTACTTTCATAGCTCCTTGCGTATCTGCAAGTGTTATACCTTACCAAAAACGTAATAATCATTCACCAAAATGATTCAATAATACAGAATGACGAATTAGAATATTCTGAGTCTTATGAAAGGATAAAAGTGATTAACAAGACCTCCAAAGTCAAAAATGCAATTGAGCGCTACTTCAAAGAGTATAGCATGAGCTCTCTGCTCCACGTGGTATTCTGGGTATGTTCAAAAGTACTACATCCCATAATAATTATTCCGTCACAAAAATATCACATGAACCATAGCTCAGCGGGTTCATTATTCAATACGCCTTTTAGGTGGTTTTCATTATAGCATTACACTCTTCTAATAAAATAGTTTTCATGCATTGATTGATATATTTTATAATGATAATGGCATTTCAGCAAGAATATGAAACCATACGATTCCCCTTCCTCCATTTGAGGCACTAGCATCCATGGCCAGCTGAAATTGAATGTTTAAGTTGTTAATTCTGTCTTGAGGCTTGGGAATCTTTGGTAATCAGCCCCGAATACATGGGTGCGTGTTCAATTTGTCTCATCGCATGTGTTTCTGTGATGATTTTAGTAGTTTGTTTAACTGCTATTATCAGGTTATAGAAGTGGGTAGTTGTCCCAGGACTTGAAATAAGGTACTCTCCCGACATTTTCCTGGTAGTAGTACGAAAACGTTGGTGTAAAACCTCACTCAGGATAGTTGCTGTCAGCGGAGGGATTCGAGGGATCTCCGGACTTGCAGCTCCCGATTGCAGTCGTTGTGAGCTATTTCACGCACACTTCTTTGCTACGAAATAGGAACTGAATGATATCAAATTTTGATGACAGCAGGAAAAAAAACAGGGCGGAGCACACTGGACAAAGTACGTATGACCTGAATCTTGTTCATATTGCGTATCACCAGAAATGTTCACCGATATATCATGTCGTGCATATACAGGGTGTAATTGATGTAATGGAAGACAGTTACATTTGTAATAGAAGAGACTATTGTAAGCTTTCTAGGTAAAAAATATGTCACCTATCTTTAAATTGAAAATTAATCATTTAAAGGTCAATGTTTTTAGGTTTTTCAGGAACTCTTCAAACTAAAGGTGAGGCAGCAGTCTGGGGGAAACGAGGTGGGGCGAGGTGGGACGATGCGCGGAGGGGAAGTTGTTACGTAATCGGAGCATTGACCTTACCGGTTGAGGGGTGGTATCAGCTGTTAAGAGGATAGCGAGCGATACCCGTCTCGCAAGAAAATTTGTATTGCTGTTGTTGTTCTTGTGGTTGAAGTTGCACGCAATGGCTAGGGACGTTAGGACGGGTAGTATTGTGTAGCCTACTTTTTAAGTGTATTTTTATAATGAGCCCTGGTGTGTCATTGGCGTCCCGCACGTTAATGAAATACAGTGTGACCAAATTACGACATCCCGTAGTCTGTTCAGAAGTAGCAATTAAGACGGAAGGAGAATACTTGATGTTTTGTTTGAGAGGCTGGCGATTTTGGTCATTTAGCCCCATGTGGTTGGGTGTGGGTAGAATTTGTCTGATAACCTGTGTTTTTGTGGTTTCTTTAATAATGTTGGAGTTTGTAATTCAGATGAGGATTACAAGAAGGTGGCCGTGGCCTTAAGGTAGGAACCATCCCAACAATTACCTGGGGTAGAAGGGGAGAAACCATGGAAAACTACTTTCAAGATTTAATACTAGTATGGTACCACATGTACATAATAATTATAACAATAATAATAATAATAATAATAATAAGAATAACAATAAAGCAAATATAGCGAGTTGGTTGGCCCTATCAAAAGGCAATGGCATGTAGAACGGGTAAAGACCATACCTATCATTGTCTCAACTACGGGCGTGATCCCAAGTACCTTGCTCCAAGACCTTAAAGAACTAGTTCTGGATACTCAAATGTACAAACTAATGCAGAAGGCAGTAGTTTTATCAACAACCCGAATCGTCTTGAAGTTCCTGAGAAGCGATTTCGACTTCGCAGCTTAGAAGTGGCTGTTTCAGTTACAATACATTGGTTCCCTGAAGCCCGTATAGTTATATTGTGATGTACCAGCAATGTGTTATATGTACTGTATAAGACAATAATAATAATTAAATGATAGCGAGGCTGTGTATCTCAGGTAATAGAATGCTATCCTTCTCGAGGATTCGATCTAGGCTCAGTCATGTAATACATGAAGGTGAACAAATACGACAGCCTTATGCCGATGAATGTAATGGCACGTACATTTCGGACTCTCGACATCCCCTAAAAAGAAAGTGTGTTTTTCAACATATAATTATTATTATTATTATTATTATTATTATTATTATTATGATTGTTATTATTAAACACATTATAAGAGGTAATATCTTAACTGAATGTTATTTATTTTCACGTAGAGTTCCAATTGTTCAGGACGTTCAGTAAATAAATATTTTTGGTAAAAATGATGATGGAAGAGACTTGCAAGCTTGTTGTGAAGGTTGTTGATGATTCATTTTAGGGGCTTGGGACATTTGTTTATCAGCCCGGTGTAGTTCGGTGAGTGTTAGATTTTTCTGATAAACTGTGTTTCTGTGGTGACTGTAGTAGTATGTGTAGCTGTAGTTATTAGGGTCGTGAATGAGGTTGGTGCTCTGGGACTCCAAGTACCCATATTATCCCGGCATGTGCTTGGAAAGCGCGTGGAAGAAACCAGGGAAATCCAAACTCAGGATAGCCACTGTCGGTGCTGAGTTTGGACCTCCAATCACCGGATTTGCTGCGATCGTGGTGCACGATTAAATGCGCATGCCTACACCGCGGGGGTAGGAAATAAAGCAGCCGAGGTCTTATGAAGGGACATCCCAACTTTGGCCTCGTGGGATGCCACGGGAAATCATTTTGTGGCTGCGGATGGTGGGAAGTAAGGAAGCTTGTCGTTTTACATGACCGTAAATTTCATGATCATGAGCTACTGGACCTCCTTTTGATGTGAAATCCGAACCACAGGACATGGCATTTCACTTCGAAAATCTCACATGCATTGACCGGGAATCAAACCCGGTCCGCCGTGGTGAGAGGCCGACAGCTGGACCGCTGTGCCATCACGCCCCGACTTGCATTACGGCCGGTGATTGTAAGCTGTCTCAATACTAGCACCACATGTAGATGAGATGTTAATAATAATAATAATAATAATAATAATAATAATAATAATAATAATAATAATAATAATAATAGTCTAATAATAATAATAATAATAAGAGTCAGCATGTGTAGCTCTGGTGGTAGAGTGCTAACCTTCCCGAGGGTGCGATCTACGTTCAGGCATGTAGTAGATGAATGTGATCTAATACGATCCTGTCCATGGATTTCATGGCACATACAAGAAATCCTGCGTACATACTGTAAATGTCTTGCAACTTGACATATAAAAAAAACATAAATGTAGTAAGGTTGGTTCCTTATTTTAGGGGCTGCGACATCGTGGTCATGTAGCCCCGTATACAAGAAGTTAGTGTGTCTAAAAGTCTATTATTACTAGTATTAGCACAGTAGTAGTAGCCTACTATAATAATAATAATATTAGTATTAATATTTTTATTAGAGTTGTTGCACTGTCTTCAGACAAAGAGAGACCAACAGTTCCTTAAATTAATAAACCTAATCTTTAGGATTTCCATTTTCTATGAATAGGCCACGAGGCTGGCAAAATCCTAAACGGATCCACCTTCACTAGCCATGTAGCCACTCCCCATGAAGGTGTCAATCAGCTGTTCATTGGCTCGGTTCATGTATTTCAATGCCATTGGCAGACAAGACGAGGAGGTCACTCAACTTCAGACTCTTGTCAACATTCCTCTGCGTTGGAGGGGAGGGCGACGGGGAGAAGTCAGCTGTGCTGCTGAGGAGCACGCAGTCTAAGCCATTTTCCTAAACATTCACCGACGATTTTTGTATACGGGGTGTAATTGGCATGAGTGAAGTCCGTTACACTGGCGATAGAAGGTGGTATTCTAAGCAAATACCTTCATGAAATTTAGTCGTATCTTAATTAGTGTAGGTGGAATAAAACCACAAAAATCGTCGGTGAATATTTTGGAAAAGGGCTTAGACTGCGTTCCCTTCAGGAGCACAGCTGATTTCTCCCCGCCTGTATCCCCTTCAATTCTGTGGAATTTTGACCATGGTCTGAAGTTGAGTGACCTCCTTGCTGTGTTTTTCAATGGCATAAACCTAGCCTATCAACAGCTCATTCACACCTCAATGGGGAGTGGCCAGCATAACTAGTAAGTTTCAAGGCCGCTGCAAGGTGTGCGTTAGTGGCGCTAAAAATTTCAAACTTTACTAATTGCTGCATACTATCAGAAAATATTTAACTGTAATTAAACTTGGCAGTATCTTTATCTTAGTGTATTTTCTTTCTATTTACAGGAAATGTGATTTATGTCGCAGTGTTTAACGCAAGAAAAAGTGGGGAATTTGCTGATTTACGCGAGTCTCTTGAATCCTTCTGCAATAAAAATTTTAGGAAAACATTTCTATCGCAGGCCTATTCATGAAATCAGCGTAGATTTCAACAATATGTTAGTTTTAATGTAGAATTAATAATAAAATAGCATTTTACTTGATTATTAACACGTTCTTTTAGAAAGCATGTAAATATATTATGTCATATTCCACCTGTTTTGAATCATAATTCATTATTTTTGGGGCATATTTGCCTGCATATTTCTCATTTCTTTAGGTCCTAAACATCCGAAGCTTAATGACTAGTGATGGTGGATCTGTTTAGGATTCCGCCAGCCTTATGGCCTATGACATAACGTATTGGTCTACGGTATAGTATAGGCCTACTACAAACATTAGAAAGTTGAAATCCTAAAGATTTGGTAAATTAATGAAGGGAAACGTTGGTCATACTTTGTTCGATGACAGTGCAACAACTGTAATAATTGTCATAATAATAATCATAATAATCATAATAATATTATTTTTTTAGGGGAAGAAATGCATTTACGCACACAGAGTGTCGGGCTCCTGCTCCTGAGTAGCAGACTACCGACTAAAACTCCCCCGTTACTTCTGAACACTAGCCTGGAACTCTTTATCAATTTACTTCAGGCTAGAGTCATTTTATATTTGCCCGTAGGGCTCACCTCCTTAGTGAATTATCTTCAGTGGCGAACCAGATCAGTCTTCTTTGTTCGGAGGATATCTTCAACAAAACTTGCTACAAGTTTCCAATGTTCTTCATGATGTAGCATTACCACAACAATATTGTCCGGAAATATCTCTACATCAATTTGATCTTGAAGAGACTGCTTATATTGGACCCACTGTCCACAAGAGAAGAAAGTGTGATTAGCACTATCTACCTCATTAACACGGTATATACAATCTGGTGAATCCACTTTCCCCATCTTCTTAAGATAAGAACAGAAGTACCCATGGACAGTCAAGAACTGAGTGAGATAATAACCAACCTCACCATGTTTCCTCTCTGTCCAAACCTGCACCTGGGGTATCATTCTCCTAGTCCACTGGCTTCGGTGTCCTTGTTCCCAATTGATCTGCCAATTATGAAAGGTTTGTGCTTTTGCTGTTCGTCTTGCATTTTTAAACCTACTTCTGATTTCCTCCAGTAAATATACTTGCGTTCTTTCGCTAGAAAATAAAATAGGAATTATCCCAGCAATAACAAGAACTGCTCCTTCAGAGACCGTGCGATAAGCAGATGCCACGCGTAAAGCACCCCGCCTCTGCCCTTGTGCTAGTGACTTCCTATAAATTTCCTTATCCAGGGCATCCGCCCATATTTCCGCTCCACACAGCAGAACTGAATGGATGACTGTCATCAGTAATCTCCTCTTACTAGATTTTGGCCCTCCAACATTGGCCATTAGCCGACTGAGAGACGATACTCCTCTTGCCGCCTTATCTGCAGTCCGTCAAATTTGTTCTCCAAAATTCAGTTTATTGTCGATCATGAGGCCCAGATATTTTGCTGCAGGTCGCGTTTCTACTTGTATGTCTCCTACCTGTATTGGGAGTATTGTCTGAATTCTCTTCTTTGTTTGGATTACAATTTCTGTCTTACTAAGTGCTAGAGACAGACCATGTTCCTCCATCCAATTATTGATTGTACGCATTACCATATTGAGTCGCAACTGCGCCTGCTTGACAATTCCTCCTGCTACAAGTGCTGCAACATCATCTGCATCACCTACTAGGATAGTTTCATCTGGGACTTCAGATCTCAGCAAGCTATCATATGTGATATTCCATAGATCTGGTCCTAAAATCGAACCCTGTGCTGCTCCGGCTGAGACCCGTACCTTGCGTTGTCCTTCTGTCGTGTTATAAAGCAATGAACGATCTTTCAAGTAGGAATTTATCATCCGTAAGAGATAATTCGGAACATGAAATGTATTCTCCAACGCATTCAGCATGTCACTCCACTTGACAGAGTTCAATGCATTTCTTACGTCAAGAGTAACAAAGAGAACCACACGACCAGTGTGGTGATTGTAATTCACCGTCCTCTGGACAGCTGCAACAATTTCTTGTATCGCATCCAGGGTCGATCTTCCTGTTCGAAATCCATATTGTCTTGGTGATAAGTCGCCCGCTGCCATGCTCGATTGGCGCAACCTGACTCTCAGAAGTTTCTCAAAGAGCTTGCCTGTTGTATCGAGAATACACAGAGGGCGGTATGATGATGGTAAATCCGGGTCGCCCTTTCCCTTATTAATGAGCGCCAGACGACAGACCTTCCTGCAGATGCTGATAACTCCTGCTTTTAGACACTCATTGAACATTCGTAATATTAATTGTGGATGTAACTCGATTATTAATTTAAGAATCTTATTTGAGATGCTGTCAGGACCAGGGGATTTTTTGCTTCGCAGAGACTCAGTAGCCCTACTCAACTCATCCTCAATGAAAAGTGGAATTTCAATATCTACATCGAAATTCTGCTCAGGGATTGTTGGATAATAACAACTAATAACAACTCCGCCTGCAGTACCTACTGGGTGGATTGAGTAGCTCAGTGGTTACTGTTGCTGGTCCCAAATACGGAGAAAAAAGGAGGGTTGGCTCCTGGCCGTAAAATATCAGACAGAAATCCTGAAGCAACCTCTAAGGCTCAATACCTTAGTTGTAATACTGAGGTTGATCATGAACAATCTTCCCTATAATTTCAACTTATCAGCATGATGTCGTTTGTGAACGAAGCAACTACCCCAGGCCCTAGTAGACACTCTAGGTTATATCAGTCATCGGATTCTGAGGGACGGAGATCATCATGCCGGAATGTATCGGAGCTTCCCAAATCTTTTCGCACGAAGTCCAAACATTTTCTTGGTATTTTGAACGTCAACACACTTAACAAAATTGGCAAGATAAAGCAACTAACACATGTATTGGACAAATGTGACTTCCAAATTTTAACTCTTCAAGAAACTAGTGATGAAAATCACTTTGAATCAGGATATTATAGAATTTACAAGGGTAAACAAGCCATCACGCTTTCTATCGCACCATTACAATTTGGTACTGGATTTGTACAGTAGTTAGAACCAATATCACAAATTCGATATTAAACTTTACATCTCCGTCGGAAAAAATCACTACTCACAATCAAATCAGGAAATAAAGCGCATCAATGCGCATGCACCTACAAACAACTACATCCAATAGAACCCATAGAAAGTGCAGGAATTTTGGGGACATCTAGAAGAGACTACAGCAAGAATTCCAAAACATCCTGTTAAAATGCTGGTAGGAGATTTCAATGCACATATTGCTAAAGAAAAGAAATTAGAAACCTTGTAGGACTCTACCCTGCTCACAAAAGAACCTACAAAAACGGAGAAACGTTAACAGGCTTCTCTGAGAATTTTGAGCTGAAACTGATATCGACGCACTTACTGGCCCTTCCACACAAGAAACCAAACTTACGATCGCTAGATTTTCACTTAGAGGCGTTCCAAATAGACCATTTGTAAAAGAAACCACAAAGAAATTCTTAATGTTAAAGTAAGAAGAGAGTCATTGATTCTGATCACCACTTGTCTTTAATCAAAGCCAAATTTCAACCTAACAGACCCAAACTCAGACCAGCTGGAAATCCAAGAATTGACTTGGAACTTCTTAAACTAAATTCAAGCAATATCTCAGACAATATCTCCAACCAAACTCCAGAAAATTGGATAGAATTTAAATATACCCTTGTATGGGCTTCCCAGAATATTGGTGTTCTCCCTCGTAAACGCAAGCACATGTGGTGGAACGACCTCTGTGACAAGGCCGTAGAACTTCGAATTCAAGCCTGGCTAAGTTGAAGTTGCCATTAAGTAGACCATAACTGGCATGAGTTCCTCGAAGTACAGAAAGAAGCCTCAAAAACAATCAGATCGGAAAAACGAAAATATGATAAAAACAGACTGACAGAAATAGATCAAAATTACAAGGAAGACAATACGAGACACTCCTACAAAACATTTGCTGAAGAAATATCAAGCTACCCCACACCTAGTTTGTATTTCTAACGTCGAGGTGGAAGCTTGGAAACAAATAATAAAGAAAATCTAAACTCCTTGCAGATTACTTCCATGACTTTCTAAACTGAAAATCCCCTGCAGAGTAGCTCTCATTTGAGAAAAGCACTCTAAATCCTAACTCGGAACCCCCTTATTGGATGAAATCAGACAGATAATCAGTGTACTTAAATGTGACAAAGCCCAAGGGGAGGATGGTATAATCGCTGAAATGTTGATAGTAGGAGGTGAAAGCTTAGCTGAGAAAATTCAAGTAATTCTTGAAGATATCTGGAAATCGGAGAAAATTCCTGATGACATGGAGTGCGCCCTGACAAGGCCGTAGAACTTAGAATTCAAGCCTGACAAAGTTGGAGTTCCCATAAAATAAACGAAAACTGGCATATGTTCCTCAAAGTCCAGAAGGAAGCCTCAAAAATAATCAGATCGGAAAAACGAAATTATCATAAAAACAGACTGACAGAAATAGATATAAATTACACGGAAGACAATACAAGAAACTTCTACAAAACATTTCCTGAAGAAATATCAAGGTACCCCACAACTATACTGCTCACAATAAAAAAAATTATCACAACTTTGGTATGAACTAGCGTACACACATGTTGTTTCACATCCATGGTGCTCTGCAGGGTTGTTTGTTTATCCCTTGGTGACATTTATGTTGTGGAATATTGAAGTCAAGGACATAACCCTCCAGTCGTAGCAGTTATCGTTGTGACCGCACCCCAAACAGAAGCGGTTTATGACGTAAGGCATGGTCTGCGGGTGCTGTGTGAGCTATCATAAGCAGCACTGTTAGGATAGAGCACAAGACATGGGAAGGCATTTGCCATCAGAACAAGTCATGCGTGCAGTAAGTCTCTTGCAGGAAGGACACACTCAGCGTTATGTGGCAGAGCGGCTCAGTGTCTCAGTCATCTGCAGGTGTTTGGCAGCGATATCAAGAGATACCCAATGCCAAACGCCAACATGGTTCAGGGTGTCAACGGAAAACAACGCCAGCTGACGACCGATTTCTTCGTTTACAGGCCATTCGAAATAACCGCAGTACAGCCAGGAACCTACGAGGTGAGCTGATAAATTCCCGAGAAACTGTCGACAGTACACAGACAGTCCACAATAGACTAAGGGAAGGTCAGCTCAATTCCCGGAGACGGCTTAAAGTGCCCCGATTTACCCCTCATGACCAAAGATACAGTCTGCAGTTTGCACAACAGCATGTCAACTGACAGTCCCGACACTGGACGCCAGTATTCTTTGCCAATGAATCCAAATTCCAGCTCTCTGGGTCAGATGGTCGTATTCGAGTCTGGCATATCAAGGAGAACTAATTTTGTCTTGCAACGTTGAGGAAACAGTCACTTACAGTGGTGGATCAGTGATGGTTAGGGGAGGAATTTCTTTGAACCATAAAAGTGACCTCGTAGTCATTCAGGGGCGATTGACAGCTGCCACATTGAGGAGGTTCTGTAGAACCATGTACTACCCATCGCAAACAACATTGGGCAACATTTCACATTACTAATTGATAGAGCCACTGCATATTCTGATAGGGCCTCCATGGTCTTCCTTGCAGCTGCTGGACTTCAAGTAATGGACTGGCCCGCATGTAGCCCCGACATCAATTGCATCGAACATCTGTGGGATCAACTTTGTAGGCGTATCCAGAATCACCCAAAGCAACCCCGCACACTCCAGGAGCTGACAGCAGCATTATTGGAAGAGTGGGGAGCCATCCCCCAGGATGCTATCCGGAGGCTTATCAGAAGCATTCCACGCCGGTGTGGTGCTGTGCTACGAGCCAGAGGTGGGAACACTGAGTAAAGAAAGGTGTTTACCTTCAAGCGTTCGCGCGGGCTGTCAGGTGACCGTCTTTTTGGAATTTCAAATGATGCACTCCCTAGTGAGCTTTGGGTGAGGTGAGACAGGCATGCATGTACTCCGTAGTTACACTCTTGACCGCCTGTTCCGGCACAGGTTTGATTGACTCACCCCCCCCCCCCCCCCTCATGTCATTCAGTACAGTTCAGGGGGGTGTAACTTGTATGGATCCGTCGCTTCCAGCATCCGCAATTTTAATGACGAGTTCCTTTAGCGTTCTCAAGAGGCGCTGTTCACCCATGTGAAAGCAAGCCAGGCTTCCTATTGGCTAAAGCCTAATGTTCACTGCTATTGGTTGGGCTTTCCAACATGGCGTCACTCTGTTTAGTTTGAACTCAGTTTGTGTTTTTTTTTCGCCATTAGCTGTTAATGGTACAAATGTGATCTTTAGCTGGATCATTACCTAACAAGGTAAGAATTCTTTCACATATATATAATTTGATGAATAATAGCACCTACTTGTACTTCAATGTGATGTAAAAATGCAAGTAATACTGTGTATATTCATTAGGGCCCTGTCCTGAGATACTGTACTTTTACCAGAATATTATGGAAGTAAGCAAAACAATAGGTAACAGTGGCCTGTTTCGTTTTGTTTTACAGATAAAGGGACACCGTACAACTACAGTGCATCTTCTAGTCTATCACAGTTATTCAACAGTGAGATCTGATACGTGCTGTACAATGTAGGCCTACCCACTCTGATTGAAGGTAAGTTATTTCATATGTCTTTTGGCTATGTAAGAGGCCTGGTGGCTCAGTATGCAAGGCGTCATATTCACAACTGTAAGGACTGGGTTTGATTCCTGCTATAGGGAAGATGAGTAGCCTGCTTGAGGCTCCCCATGGGGTTGTATTTATTCGTATCATACCACAGGTCAAAGCAAGTGATAAGCATTAGACTGCCTTCCTCAAACCGTATCGGTCAATAAGCTGGGTGTGAGGAGTTATTTTAAGAGGTAGAAAGTTGCTGTAATCTGGCCCCATGAGCAGAAGGAGAATGCAAAATTTGTCTGTAAATGTCTGCTACTGTTTGTCAGTGTTATGTGATACTGGTCTTAAGTTGTATCCTGTACATTTTTGTGTAGCTTCATCATCCATGTGCATATGGAAGGCTAAAACTATTTTACAGCTGCTTTGGGGAAGAGAAGGATTACCTCTATATGTCATACGTATGTATGACTACCCAAATGCCATTTAATCACTTGGAGGTTTAGTTGTTTGTTTATTTATTTATTTATTTACAAAGGCTTGCAGGCTATACTGGGTACTGAGAGGCATAACAGTCTGCAATCAATGATTTTTTTTCTTCTTCAATCTAGATTGCCTGCAAGATAATTCTAAGTAACTACACAATATGTTTGGCTATTTGAAAATTTTCTAAAATCCCCGATGGAGCCGGGAATCGAACCCGGGGCCTCCGGGTCAGGGGCAGGCACGGTAATTGGCACTTGTGTCAAATACACATCACCATTGTGTTCAGTCTGGGTGCATGAATAATATTTAGGCTGGACTGTGTAACATCAAAGTTAAAAGGGGTGGGGTTGGGGATTGAATACTGTCAATGACCACCACTGCATATTCTGTTAGATCCAAAGGTGGGTGACGTATTGGATGCACTGAATAAGAGTGCATAATATTCATGACCAATGTTACTGCAGTTGTCTCTCATGATTTTTCCTTAAGGGATGTATTTTGCCATGTTTGGTTATATTACTTTCTTTCTCTTGCAGGTCTGTAATGTTTGGTGGCACTGCAATGGAATGACAAATCTATGGTGAAACGATAATTTGTTGAAATGAAGTACAGTATTCTGAATGTAGGCTTTCTATGTAAGAATGAGAAATGTATAATATACACCACAGTATATTAATTTTGTAATTATTTTATATTGTTCCAAGTTCCTTATTTACGTCCTGATTTCCTTTAAGTATTCCATTTAGTCAGAGCAAAATTTTGGCGTATTTTTAATTGGCGATGGTTTTATTCATATTTATTTCCTGTGTTTTTTAAATCTATTTATAGCAGTGTATGCCTATATAAATTTGTGGGTCAATAACCAAGCTGTTAGGTCTTAAAACAATAATTATCATTAACTTTTATTCCTCACAAGCAAGGGACAAGTTGTCTCAAGTTTGCTCTATGTTCTATGAAGCCATAATAAATAAATGAGATTGATACTATCCATTGAAATACACATTCTCGGAAGAGGGGAATGAAGGTCGGGGGGGGGAGTAGGCTACACTTGGCCACAGGTTACGGTTCAAATTTTCCGCGCGAAAATGTTAGTTCGTTTAGCTTCCTCAAGAGGCGCCACACTGCATGCGTGCGCAGCGGCGTGTGGGCGGTGGGCGTGATCGGAATTGAATTCAAAGCTGGAGTAACCGTTCTTACTGGGGCTGTTACTTTTAATCGATTAATTTCAGAATTTGATTAATCGATTAATCGAAACCGAATAATCGATCACTATCGTAAATAACGATTAATCGATTAATAAATTAGTCGATTAATCGATTAATCTGTTTACAGAAAAATCGATTAATCGGTTATTCGAATAATCGATTAATCGGTTTTTGATTTGTTTTGTCGATTATTCATTGTATTTCGCATTTTTAACTACGCACTCACAGAATCAACAGACTATGACACAACTTGGTTTCTTAATGCAATCACTCGACATGGTTAGCAGGGGCAGTCCCATGATGGATGAGGTTTTTGATTTTTTTAGGGGCTTTGCAACATCGTGGTCTCGTATCCCCATGTACTGGGGTGTGATTAAGACTTGTCTGATAACATGTGTCACTGCGATGTCTGTACCCGTGTGTGTATTTGTAATTCAGATAGAATATGGGTAGGAACCGACCGTGGCCTTAAATTAGGTACCATCCCGGCATTTGCCTGAAATAGAAATGAGAAACCCTGGAAAATCACATCCAGGATGACTGAGGTATGAATCAAACCCCCCTCTTATCAGTTTTGCCTTACGAGGCTGAGTGTACCACGTTCCACCCCCACACCAGAATTAAATTTCTTGGCAGAGCCGGGAATCAAACCCAAACCTCTGTGGTGACAGCCAAGAATGCTAGCCACTGCTCCGCCCGCTTTGAGGTTTCATTTAACTTCACTCCAAGGATTACCGTGTTGGAAGCCCTTTTTCAGGCTTGCCTTAGAAATCGAAATTTGTTCGCTAATCCTGAAAAAATACTACATGATGTTAATAAATACACTTGGATGACTAGTTTCGATCGTCAAGTGATCATCATCAGATCATTTACACGTAGGCTATTAAATCTACTGTATATGGAGAAGTATGGAATGATAATTACAATATATACACTTATTTATTTGCAGTAGCAATTAAAGTAGCAAACTAGTCAAGATATGTGCTTTTTGTTGAGATACTGATAGTTATTAATTGGTGCACTTAGCAGTTTGAGCGATGTGTGGTCCGTTTTTGTGCACAGCGTGAGGACGATTATGCTGATACAATAACCTGACCATTTAATAACAATCACATAATGGCACTAAGCAAGCAAACTTTAAGATCAATCACAACTATCAGTATCTCAACAAAAAATAACATATCTTTACTATTTATGCTAGATTAATTACTACTGCAAATAAATAAGTGCATGTATTGTAAATATCATAACCCTTACTTGTCGACACAGATTAATAGCCGAAGTGTAAAGATCTAATGTTCGCTCGACGATCGAAACTGGTCATCCAATTGTATTTATTAATCTCATGTAAAAAGTCTTTTTCAGGATTAGGGAATCACCCATTAGACAATTATTGGGTATTGTCCGTCCGAAAAACATTAAATTTCGACTCCAAAGATACAAATGTGACGTCTTACGAACGAAGGTATGTCTAAAGTCAACACTTAGGCATGTTCGATAAAAACTCAATGATCTCATGGTAGTGCAGTTATAAAAAGCGCGGTAAAAATAGGAAATCTTGTAGATGTAGCGTAAATATTGCAATCATTGCAAAAGACGAGCTGGACGTCTATATTGGGAATTCACCGCCGGACTTGCATACTCACCCCTTTTCACAGGTGGAAAATGAATAAACAATATATCCAAGGCCCGCTAAACTAGCGACAAAATACTTGATATTCCCCGCGACCACCTACAGCACTGAAGGAGTATTTTCAATTGCTAGAAACATTGTGACTGCAAAGCGGAGCTGCCTCGCCCCATAACATGGGTACTTGCTAGTATTTTTGCACCAAAACAGACCGTCTATTGAAATATATTGTCACATTAATTTTTAAATAATGCATCTTGTTTGTGAACTGTTGAAGCCATTCTTTCAGTATGGCCTATACAAAAACTGTCAGTTGTAACTCTTCAGTAGGTCAACATGAATTTGTACAATGACTGTGCGGGCTGCAATGTATAAATAATATAAGTATAAGTAAATAAACTCCTTGAAAAATTACACGTATTAGTTTTGATCACAATGACCCCGGCGGGAGTAGGCAGGTTAAAGCGTAACAGATTGTAACGTGTTTTTCGAGGGTTTTTTATGCCACTGGCATAAGTCAGTAGGAAGCCAGTCTATATTTATTTACGCGGCAAATTGTTCAGCCAAGAGAATTTTTCATGTTAATTTATTATTATTATTAATTTATTATTAATATTATTAAGATATTTTTCGGAGCATTTTATAAAAATTATAAGCATACAGATAGGTTTTCTATGTCTTAGAAAACGCTATCAAGCAAATTATTACGAACGACAATATCATAGAAAATTATGTGATTACGGAATTTTACGGAGTTCCGTCAGTTAGGATATTATGAGAGACATGACTCACTGGAAATTCAGGTACGGGCTGATTCTTGTCAAGAAGTATTACGCAAGCGGGGTTGCAGCGTCAAGAAAAGGCGGATAGTTGGAATGGAAATCGACTTCATCATCCGCGCGCCGTGTGTAATGAGCCAGAGAAGGGGAAGTAGGGCGTGGGGAGCAGCCAATCAGTGGAGACCACGTAAGCTGGAAGTCGGTACCGAGGTGGGGAGCCGACGTGTGCATATATCCTTCGGCGCGCCGTGGAACGAGGACAATCTGTGTAGAACTTGCCGAGTATGGTTGCACGCCGGAGTCGCTCCGATGTTCCGTGGAGTGGGGGACAATCTGTGAAAGACTTGACTAGTTCGGTTCCAAGTGTGTGTCGCTCCAATGTTCCGTGGAGTGGAGAACTATCAGTTTAAAACTTAACCAGTGTGGTTGTACGAGGGTATGGCTCCAATGTTAGGACCATAAAGTCACCAAATCTACAAGTATATCATCAAATATCGACGGAGATGACGACGTCCAGGAGACTGTGGGAAGCACACAGCATCACCCAGTACGAGGGAAATGCTTTGGCAATTTCCAGTGGTAAGCGCGAATGACGCAGAAATACGCAATCTCTCATTTCTCCTTGTTTTATATTTCATATTTCAGTAACTTCATAGCTTGGGAATAAGAGTAAAATCAATTTATCAGACTCCGTTTTCACGTAATTTTCTATCGATAATATTAAAATCGCAACGCTCCAATTTGAATTTTATACTTATTATTATTATTAATTTTGCTATACTTGTTTTATATAATAAATTCAATTCTTTTACAATGCAATCTTTGCTTTCAGTTGGTAGCATTAGATATAGACCAATTCCTTCTCCTGATACAATTGTTTGTTGGGTTAATGATCAAATCATACCACGATCTGAGTGAATAGATTCTTGAAGGTGTTCTACCAGAGCTAGACGTTGTTAAATACAAATTTAGATTTCAGCATTGCGTTGAGGTCTTGGCGCCCATTAAAACAACATAGCTTAGGCAAAGGTAAACAGTTACATTTATCACCCAACAGTTAGGGGCAGTCAAACCGTTACACTTGTCGTTCAACGTGTGGGCTAGCGAAACCGTTATATTTGTCGCTACCAACATGGGGCATTAATTACTGCTACACTTGGCGCCCAGCGTGGGGATGAAAACCTAATAACATTTGTGGAAGGAGAAGGGTATATATTTCTGTGCCTGTATTTTGGGGGTTATTTGTCTGTATCAGTGTATCTCATTATGGGGGATGAGAAAGAAAGACAGATGAGGTTACGTAGTGGTCATCAACGGGAGAGTGATGATACGAGCAGTATGTCGAGTGATGGTAGTACCGGGGTAGCGGAGGTAAATCCCGATACTGAAACAGGGAGTGTAGGCGGCCAACCAGAATAAAAAACTTTACTTCTCGAGTTTATGTATCAGAACAAAGTTAGTAGTGATGCCTTAAATGCAAAGTTAGAACAGAATAATGCAAGATTAGAACAAAACAGTAGGGAAAATAAAGAAAGTACAGATGCCTTAAACGCCAGATTAGAACAAATCAGTAAGGAAAATAGAGAGAGTACTGAAACTTTAAATGCTAAATTAGAACAAAACAGTAGGGAAATGAGTGACAAATTCGAACTGATTGGAGGTGATATCAGGGGGGTGATGGAAGAAAAGGCTAAAGAGATTATTGCAGATGTAGACAGAAAATTAGGAAAAGTACAGGAGGAGTTGGAAATTAGAATCAGTACACAGGCTGAAAATTTAAAAGAACTAGTGCAACTGGAAATACAGCAGGTCAAAAAGCAATTGGGGGGAGAAATTGACAAAATTCAGGTAGCTACTAAAGAGGCTAAGGAACAGCTGGGGGGTAGAATTGAGAAAGTCCACTCACAAATAGTTGCAGAAGTAAATGATTTAAGAGAGAGTAATAGAGAGAGCATTAGCAAGATTGAGGAGAAACAAGCAAAGCTATATGATAAAGTAGAAGAATCAGAAGGAAACATTAAATTAACAGTAAACAGTATTGAGAGGATGGCTGAGGAGAAAATCGCAGAATTAGAATTAAAATTAAAAGCTAGGATCAGGCAAGAAAATAGTCAGAATAGGCCAGTTTTTCTGAATAGCACACACAGGGAGGTAGAACTGGGTAAGTTCAGCAATCGACAGGGGTGCCCAATGGAGTTCATGAACACTATAGAAAATAAATTCAGCGAGAGGTTGGAAAATGGTAGTATTGAGTGGTGCCAGGTAGTTGAAATTTTAGAACAAGTGTTTGTGGGGGAAACGAGGAATTGGTTTGCTGTCTACAGAGACAAGTTTACTGATATTAATGATTTTAAAATGAAATTCTGTGAAAAGTTCTGGAATGAGGTTATTCAGTCGCAGCATCGTGAGGGAGTAGTGTGTGGTAAATATAACCCTAAAGGAAGCTCCACCGTGACCGAATACTTTTTAGGGCAGGTATTAGTGTGTAAATATCTGGATGGGTTGAAGGAGGAAGTGATGTGGTAAGGTTGCTACTTAGGCACTTTCCCTATAGGATCAAGGAGGCTGCTTGTATCCAGAATGTAAAGACTATATCACAAGTAGAAAATTTGTTAATTTTATGCACTAGGGAGAGGGGGTTATGAGGACAATTTCAATAGGAACCAGGGTAATAATAATAACAGACCTAATGAAGCCAGGCATCAAGAAGTTCAAGGGAACGGTGGCGAAGGGGCCAACGGTCAAAATAGAAATAATAATAATCAGCTAAATCAGAACAGAGGAAATGGCTATGGTAATCAGTATCAAGGGAGGAACAATGATTTCAGGGGAAATCAAGGGAGGAACAATGATTTCAGGGGAAATCAAGGGAGAAATTATAATGACAATAATTACAACCAGAATAGGGGTCAAGGAAGAGGACAGCCTAGTGGTAGTAATAAACAGCCAAACAATGACAACACAGCCCAGAACAACCAGACCAGTGCAGTAGTTAGTAGTACTACAGCCAGCTGTAGCGGTTCTTTAAACGCGAACCAGGCTGCGAAGTAAGGTCAGAATCTCACTCTGTAGCATGCCCTGTCCATACAATTATACAGGAACCCTATGACCTAAATGTAAGAAATGAATTATTACATGAACTAAATGATGAAGGTATTATTCAGGAAGAGGTTAGTAAGAGCCCCATAGTTAAATTTAACGTGTCCGAGGCGTACACAGATGTTTTAATTGATAGTGGTTGTATGAAGAGTTGCATAAGTAGTGCATTTTATGATAAAATGAAAGGAACTGGAGTAAATTTTGAGGAGATGCCAATTAAAAGCACTTTTGTTATCACAACTGTTGGGAAGAGGTCTAAAGTAATTTCTAAGCAAGTTTTAGTAGACATTAAAATTAATAATCATGTAGAGAAGCAGATTTGTCTTGTAATTCCAAATTTAGTATTCAGTGTTATCTTGGGTTCAGAGTGGCTAAGTAGAGTGTCTGGTAACTTATGTTATGATGTAGGGAGTTTGAAATTTAAATGGGGAGATTCTGAAGTAGAAGTAGCGTTCAATGACCAAATTCAGAGAAGTAGTATTGTAGGTGTGATTTGTACATTAAATGAGATATCGCCAGCCGTAGAGCGGGGTTCTCCATGTTTTGTGGGCAGTGTGACTACGAACGGAAGTCTAGAGGACTCGTTACGTGATGCTGCATTTCAGGGAAATATAGAGGTGGAACAATGTGTTCGGCTCTATGATGTGTTATTGTGTAATAGGAGATTTTTTGAGGATCGCATTGGTATGGCCAATTGCTATACACATTCATTGAACGTTATTGATAGGTCAGTATTCACAGGACATAGATATCCTGTACCTTTCGCTTATCAGAGTGCAGTTGAGGCACAAATTAACCAGATGCTTGAAGATGGGATTATCGAGCACTCTAACAGTCCGTATGTTAATTCTTTGATCACGGTATCCAAGACCGACGGCACAGTTCGTATTTGTTTAGACGCTCGTTTGGTTAACAGTAGAATTAGTTCAGATCAGCTGAAATCTATGTCAATAGAGGAATTAATGCAAACATTTGAGGGGAAGAAGTATTTCACTTGTGTAGATTTGAGTTCCAGTTTTTGGCAAGTGCCACTTATGTACGAAGATAGACCATTTACAGATTTTAGTCATAAATATAACCTTTATCAATTTTGTAGAACAGCTTATGGGTTAAAGAGTAGTTCAGCAGCTTTAATTAGGGCTTTAAACATCGCATTAGGGGATGACACAGGAGAGTTTGTAACCATTTACATAGATGATATGGTAATTAGTTCACGCAGTTTTGAGGAGCATCTACGTCATTTAGATATAGTTTTTCAGAAGTTAGATCAGGCAGGGTTCACTTTGAAGCTGTCTAAGTCGTCATTCTGTCAGTCAGAAGTTACATTTTTAGGTCATAGAGTGTCGAGTAGAGGTGTAACACCAGAAGAAAGCAGGGTTAATAAGATACTTAACGCAGAGGTGCCACAGAATGTTAAACAGTTAAAAACTTACCTGGGAATTTGCAACTTTTTCAGGAGGTTCGTTCTTAAATACTCAGGGTTGGTAGAACCATTCAGGGAATTGCTTAAAAGTGGGACTCGGTGGAGATGGGAGTCCAAGCATGATCAGGCTTTTAGAGCGCTGAAGGAAGGTTTTGAGAAAGCTGTGGTGCTGAAATATCCGTTAAAATATAAGGAATATGTGGTTATGACAGATGCTTCACATATAGGCATTGCTGGAGTATTATGTCAGAAAGATGATGAGGGTAATCTGTGCATTGTATCTTTAGCCTCGCGAGGACTGACAGCAGCAGAGAAAAGATGCACGATTACTGAGTTAGAGCTTTTAGGTATTGTTTTCAGTTTAGGGAAATTTAGAATGTATGTAGTAGGGGGGAAATTTGAGATCCACACAGATCACCATGCATTACTGTATATGAGAACTTGTAAACTCAGTTCTGACAGAGTTAGTAGGTGGATTCTTGCTCTGCAGGAATACGAATTCGCAGTAAAATATATTAAAGGTAAAGATAACATTCTTGCAGACATGCTATCGAGGGACACTAATTTATGTAGGGATTATCCTGTGGTTAAAGCAGAGGACGGTATTTTAATATGTGCATGTGTGGACAGTAGCAACAGGGCATCGTTACAGACACTGAGAAATATGCTAGTGGAGCACATGATGACGTTAAGTTAAAGGAGCCACTGGCTAGGTTGGAAATAGGAGAAGAAGAGTATGTGAAAGTAGGACGGTTCACGTACAAGATGCAGGATGGGCTTCTTGCAAGGAAATGTAGGAATAATCGGTGGGCAATATGTGTTCCTGCCACTTTGCGGGAGGAGCTAATTTGGTTCATTCATAGGGAATTAGGACACTTTGGTGCTGCCAAGGTCTTCTATGAAATTGGTCGTGACTTCATTTGGAGTAAAATGGGAAGGGGTGTTAGGAGGATTTTAGCTAAGTGTGACACCTGTCAAAGGAGTAAATATCCAGTTAAATATTTAGTGGGGGAGAGATCTGCAGTTCTCTCCAGTAGTCCCGGCGAACTACTGTGTGTGGATTTATTTGGCCCGATCGTTAAAGGACAGTACGGCTACTAGTACATTTTTATAGTTATTGACGCTTTTAGTAAGTATGTCAAGCTATATCCGCTAAGGAAAGCCACGGGACTAGCGTGTAGCCGTCTGATCATTAATAAGTATGTACCTGAGTTTGGCATTCCTCTCAGGATACTATCTGACAGTGGACCACAGTTTACTGCAAAGAAATGGAGAACCAGTATGCAGGAAGCTGGTATAACACACGTTCATTCCTCTGTAAGGTACCCTCAGGGTAATTCTGCAGAGCGTCCATTAAGGGAAGTGGCTCGTCTTTTTCGGACTCTAGTGCATGACAAGCATGCGGCCTGGGTTGGACATCTTCCCAAGGTCGAGACTTGGCTGAATTCTGTCCAGCATGAGAGCACGAAATTGACGCCATACGAAGTTCACTTCGGAAAAAGACCACAAAATGAACTAGCGAGGGTGTTGGGATTAAATGAGGGTAAGCAACCGGGGATGGATTACATTGTCCAGTTGGCGAAACCGAATTTATCTAAGTCAGCACAAAAGAGAATTCGCCAACAAAAAGAAACTAAATTTGACCTATTCGAGCCGGGAGACAGAGTCTTACTCAGAGTGCCGAAACAGTCAAATAAGCTAGAGAAAGTCATGTCCAAGTTCTTTTATCTCTACGAGGACCAATTTATAGTTTCCAAACGTATTGGGAAAACAGCATATGTGCTGGAGAATAGTGAGGGAAACATATTATACGGGACGTATAATATACATAGTCTCCGAAATTATGTGTCATAAAGTGAGGATGTTTAGCTGGCGAGCCAGCCTATCAAATGAGTAAGTGTGGTATTTGGTGCGTGGGAGGAGATGGTCTTCCAGGCAGGCGTATCAGAAGTCACACAGGGGGTAGTATGTAAGTAAACGAGAGTTTTTAAGGTACAGGGAAATATGACGGGATTGTCGGATGCTCTTGAGCACTAAAATGTCTCGATACACCAAGGCCAGAATTTGGTAGCGCTGGTGAATTCCCATTTGTCCCCAAGAGATGGGTGAGCGCTTGGACAGGGTATTTTTGCTTAAGGCGTCCACGGGACAAAAGATGGGCCATCAGAATGCGAGACAGTCCTTCATGAAACTCATACATAACGGCACACGTGATTTCTGTTTACGGCCTCGCCATGTAAGATTTGTAAGTGAGTAATTTAAGGTAATTTGTACAATGGTTGCATTTGTGTGAGGAGAACTGGTCTGTGTTGAGAACTAGTATTAAGTAGAATATGGTCTACGGGAAATTAACAAGACAGGGCGATTACGGCACAGAAATATTTGGTGTTATATGTAATGCGTATTTACTGTTGTTTTTTTTCAGAAGTCAATATTAATTTAATCTACTTTAAGTATTAAGGTCACGAGGTGCTGCCACAATAGTGTGATCGTGTGCTCTGTGATAAGTGGGATTAAATTTCACAATAAGGAAGGAACCTCCAGTGAAATTAGGAAGTTCTAGGGAGATATACATATATCAGAACACCTTGATGCGTGTGATGTGACATCTCATATGCATAGTGCTCACACAGTAATTATGTCTATTTTTCCAACATAGAGAAAATTGAGAGGCGGAAATATCCGTGGAACACTATTCTATATGTAAAACATTGGACTGGTTGCAAAGTGCAATCCATAGTGACAAAAAACTTTGACGCAAAGTGCGTGAAGAAAAATTATGAGTGTATATATCTGTAATTTAGGGTGATTTCATTTATGTAATATGTATTTTGGATGGGGATTATTAACGTGTCTGGGATAATCGGATAATGGACCGTCGTCACGGTAAATCATCCGATGATCCGAGGCGAATATGTAACGTGTTTTTCGAGGGGTTTTTATGCCACTGGCATAAGTCAGTAGGAAGCCAGTCTATATTTATTTACGCGGCAAATTGTTCAGCCAAGAAAATTTTTCATGTTAATTTATTATTATTATTAATTTATTATTATTATTATTAAGATATTTTTCGGAGCATTTTATAAAAATCATAAGCATAGAGATAGGTTTTCTATGTCTTAGAAAACGCTATCAAGCAAATTATTACGAACGCAATATCATAGAAAATTATGTGATTACGGAATTTTACGGAGTTTCGTCAGTTAGGATATTATGAGAGACATGACTCACTGGAAATTCAGGTACGGGCTGATTCTTGTCAAGAAGTATTACGCAAGCGGGGTTGCAGCGTCAAGAAAAGGCGGATAGTTGGAACGGAAATCGACTTCATCATCCGCGCGCCGTGTGTAATGAGCCAGAGAAGAGGAAGTAGGGCGTGGGGAGCAGCCAATCAGTGGAGACCACGTAAGCTGGAAGTCGGTACCGAGGTGGGGAGCCGACGTGTGCATATATCGTTCGGCGCGCCGTGGAACGAGGACAATCTGTGTAGAACTTGCCGAGTATGATTGCACGCGGGAGTCGCTCCGATGTTCCGTGGAGTGGGGGACAATCTGTGAAAGACTTGACTAGTTCGGTTCCAAGTGTGTGTCGCTACAATGTTCCGTGGAGTGGAGAACTATCTGTTTAAAACTTAACCAGTGTGGTTGTACGAGGGTATGGCTCCAATGTTAGGACCATAAAGTCACCAAATCTACATGTATATCATCAAATATCGACGGAGATGACGACTTCCAGGAGACTGTGGGAAGCACACAGCATCATCCAGTACGAGGGAAATGCTTTGGCAATTTCCAGTGGTAAGCGCGAATGACGCAGAAATACGAAATCTCTCATTTTTCTTTGTTTTATATTTCATATTTCAGTAACTTCTTAGCTTGGGAATAAGAGTAAAATCAATTTATCAGACTCCGTTTTCACGTAATTTTCTATCGATAATATTAAAATCGCAACGCTCCAATTTAAATTTTATACTTATTATTATTATTAATTTTGCTATACTTGTTTTATATAATAAATTCAATTCTTTTACAATTCAATCTTTGCTTTCAGTAGGTAGCATTAGATATAGACCAATTCCTTCTCCTGATACAATTGTTTGTTGGGTTAATGATCAAATCATACCACGATCTGAGTGAATAGATTCTTGAAGGTGTTCTACCAGAGCAAGACGTTGTTAAATACAAATTTAGATTTCAGCATTGCGTTGAGGTCTTGGCGCCCATTAAAACAACATAGCTTAGGCAAAGGTAAACAAGGGGCAGTCAAACCGTTACACTTGTCGTTCAACGTGTGGGCTAGCGAAACCGTTATATTTGTCGCTACCAACATGGGGCATTAATTACTGCTACAAGATGTACGACCAAGTCTCCGCTGAGTTATGTAACCTTATGCATAATAGAATTCAAGAGCATGCTCTAATTTCATTTTATTTATTATATTGTGTTATTCTTATTTGTATACACGATCATAATACTCATAAGTAATTCACAAACCCTTATTAAACAAACTAAACTTATACAATGTTCAAAATAGGTTTCGCATATTGTGATTTAGTAACTTGTTTATTTTGCTATGTGTATATTATCATATTATACACTATATAGGGTACATACAAAGAAAAACAACACACAATCTGCTTTGTAAAAGAGACAGAAATACACAACGAATAACAAAAGTGATAATGTGGGACTGAGCACACAACCGTCCTTTTCATATTGGGACATATCAATTCAGTGTATGGCCACCACGAGCTCTACGACGAGACGCGGCATGCTGACCACCAACGAATCCAACGTGGTTTTGGGTAGATTCCCCCACTTTTAGACAACAGCTTCAATCAGTTGCTCTTTGTTTGTTGGAGGATTGGGACGGTGCGAAATTGCCCTCTTGGGCTCTTTCCATGCATGATCAATACAGTTCATGTCCGCAGAATAGGCAGGCCACTCCATTCTCTGTATGACATGCATCTGAAGGAACTGATTGACCACCCTAGCTCGATGGGCACAAGCATTATAGTCCACTAGTGTAAAGCCCTCACCCATTGTGGCAGCAAATCCTGTAACGACAGGTTCAAGGATGTTGTCTCTATACACCAGACCAGTCATGTTACCGTGGATAGGAATTAGAGGCGTACGTCGACCGAACATGATTCCACCCCAAAACATGATTGAACCTCCAAGCTGTTGGTGGCTTTCCTGGATGAAAGGCTCGTGAAATCTCTTACCCAGTTGGAGCATTCGAGTGTGGCGACGTAATAGTGAGAGTGATTGTAATAGTGATCATAACTAACACGTTCAATGTTCCCAGGAGAGTTATTTACTTATAATTCATATATGTTATACATTGGACTCCGCCCAGCCTTTGAGCAAGTACAAGTTGACCGCCTGATGAGTTACAACCTACAGGTCTTTGTGGAAATTAGGCTAAATCCGAATAAATCAAAAATGTTCCTGTCCTAAATTTTAAACAGCCTTCCCAACAAAAATTGAACAAGATTCAAAAGCTTTGCTGAAAACTCCTCGCTTCCTTTTCCTGGAACCCATCCCAATATGATTGATGTTTGTCCTTCCACGGTCACTGACTGTTATTTGGTTATTGTAAACATAAACAAGGAAGGACACGTATCTTTACGCAAAATTTAACTTTCATAGATGTCTATACATCATTCCGAAAATAAGCGTAACTCAACTTAAGCGATGACTTCTCATTATACCATTTTCAAAACGTATTTTCTTATCTCGTGTCTACTAATAAGTTAATCGATTTTGCGGTTAATCGATTAATCGATTGTTCGATTAATCGATTAATCGGTTTTAAGAATGATCGCTTAATCGTTTCCGATTAATTTCAAATTAATCGATTATTCGATAATTAATCGATTAATTGAAAATCGATTATTGCCAGCTCTAGTTCTTGCCCATATTCTTTGGTACAGTTATAAACTCGGAGATGCAGTGTCGGGCGGTTTGGTGACAGTCCCGCGAACACCGGGACACAGTGGGTCAAAATCGAAATATAGGAGTACAAAATTATTTATTTACATACTTAAAAAAATCAAAAATTATTAACTCTACAGCATTTTCATATAATTGCCGCTCACTATTCTGGTATATAAACGCATCTTACTGTTAGTGTAAATCTGTCACCACTGTTCGAGGAGTCTGAATTGGAGGGTAAATGTTAGTGGCTGTGGTTTGGTTATCTTTGTGGATAGTGTGATGCTTTAAGATGGAACATGCAGCTGAAGGTATGGTCTTTGTAACGTGTTTCAGATATTAATTGGCGTAATTGTTACGCAATTTTAGTTATATTTGCATTATATAATATTTAAATATTATTTTTAAAATTATATTCTCACTTAGATTTTTAGTATGTCGCGTCACTCTGCCTCACTTTCTACTTAATGTTAAAATGTAGATAAAGTCTTGTAGTTTACGCCTGTTATAAGATTTTTTGAATCTTTATGCAACTTACTTAGTTATTTTACGTTTTGGAAGATACCGCGCAACCAGTTCTCACACGTTTACAACTGTTTGATGCACTGGGTTCGACGATTATGTCAAAAGTGCAACTTTGTGACTTTTTTAAAGTAAATTACGGGTATAAAATTGTTTTGAAGAGATAAATGAATGCTATATCCAACTCCTAGTCATAGACAATTTCTTTCATGTGTAGACGTAGCTTAAAAAAGGTCTGAACTGATGTTTATACCTTGCTTTCACTCTAAATTCATAATTAAAACATAAAAATAATCTTGGCCCCCCTAGATTTCGATTTTGAGCCCCTGTGCGCCGAAGGGAATTTATTTCGTCACACTGGTTGTCAGGCGACAGCCTTGGGAAAGCAGAAGAAGATTTTTCACCACATCATTGCACAATGTAAGTAACATTATATTTTTTTCTGCACGATTGTTGCAGTTTATATCTTTTCCAGTCCTCCAGATATTTTCGTGAAGTTTACGGTTTCATTTTATCAGTTTTGTTGTTCTTCCTTCTCAGCAGTGTCAACATTTTTTATCGTTATTCATTTATTTGTTTAGGGACCGTCTGTATATAACAGATGATCAGATAGCTCAGGTGCTAGCGGGAATCGAGAGAGATGACGGAGATGAAAAGGAAGCGGAAGAAGCACTCATCGATGCTGACGTTGATAATGACCCGGACTATGATCCCGAACACATCGAAGTGAGTGACCATGACAGTGACTCTGACATTGACTTATTTTACGGAGAATGTGATGACAAAGACCAAGAAGAAGGCGACTTACGTTTCTACATATGTAAGGACGGCGAAACAATGTGGGCAAGTAATACCGTTGCTTTGCCTTCAAAAGCAAAATCTACGAATATAATCAAAACTCTACCTGGTTCCAGAGGGCAAGCCCGCCATTGCAAGACTAAGCTACAACGTTTTTTACGGATCATCACTCCTGAAATGATAGAAAATATTGTAAAGTACACGAATATTTTTATAGAAAGAAAAAAAATTGGAACGGCAATGCCAGCAGAAGAAAGTGGGGAGTTTGAGGTACGAGAAAGAGATCACAAGCCAACAACAAGTGCAGAGATTTCAGCACTTTCTGGATCACTGTTTTTGATCGGAGTAAAAACAGAAAACCGGGCAAATTTTGAGGAATACTGGAATAGTAATTGAACGGAACTAATGATATTGCGAGCCAATTTCAGCCTAGTCAGAGTGAAATTTCTACTAAGGGCTTTGAGGTTTGATGATTTTAATACGAGAGGAGAACGTCAGGTAAATGACAAATTAGCTCGTATTGGAGAGGTTATGACATGTTTTATCCCCAACAGCCAAATTTCGTTCAGTTTGGTGGAGTAAGTCACAATTGACGGAATGTTAGTGTCTTATAGAGGACGATGTTCCTTTATTCAATATATGACCTCGAAACATGAAATTTACGGGCTGAAAATCTATGCTGTGTGTCATGCACGTATTTTCTACACTTATAATTTGGAAGTCTACAGCGGAAAGCAACAACTGCTCTCCAATAAACCCTACGACATAGTGTTGAGATTGGTTCAATGTGTAGAAAGAACAAATCGAAACTTAACAACTGATAATTATTTCTCATGTTACGAGTTGGCCGAATACCTGCTCAGCAGAGGCCTCACTTTTTTGGGTACCATGAGATCAAATAGAAAACATCTTCCCCCTGAGTTCGTGACTGTACGAAAATGCCACGGGAGGGGACTACTTGTTTGAATGTCTACCTGACAAAACATTGGTATCTATGGTCACAAAAAAGCAGTCGTCGTACTTTCCACGATGCACGACGCAGACGAAAGTGATGAAACCACTAAAAACCATGTCAGGTCATGGACTATAATTTTTACAAGGGTGGGGTTGACACTGTCCATCTCATGTTTTCGAGGATTTCTACCTAAAGAGGAAAACAAAGATGGCCAGTAACTGTATTTTTCCGGCTACTCGACCTCGCAGGTATAAATGCATTGAGAATTTTCCAATTCAACACCGGTGGAAACATTTTGAGAAGAATATACTTACGTGAATTAGCTTTCGATTTGTTGAATGAAAACTTGAGAAAGCGAGCAAAGCTAAAATTTCTCCCAAAAGATATACGGTTGTTCTTAGGACAGTACAGAGAAGAGGAAGCAGATCCTTGTCAGCCACAGCTCGCAACCAAGAAAGGGATCTGCTATTTGTGTGAAACGAAGAAAAACATAAAAACTAGGCGGGAATGTGGAGGCTGAAGAAAGAACATATGCCTAAGGCTTTCAAACACAACAGTAAGGTGCAATAATTGCCAGGTCTCTGAGAACGAGGGTATGGAAATAGACTGAATAATCATGGAGGACTGAAGTAAGTATTTTGTATTTTTTTTTTCGTTGCCTATTTTGGTACCACGTTACCTACTTTATTTGTGTTCTTTGTGCTACCTGTTCGTAAGTTGGTAATATTATAGTTTCAAGTTACAAGTGTCAAGTTATAAACATTTTAATAGGTCTTTTATGAAGCTCATGCTACAAATTTACATCTTCAAGTGTCAGAGTTACCTCTTCATGTGCCAATCATACTTATGTACTTTCTAGTTTAATTGGAAAAATAATACTTTGAGAGATAATGGTTGACGAAATTTTATTTGAAGCTAAAATCTATATTGGTATGATGTCTAACTATTGAACCCTTGAGAAGAAGCTTAAATGAGACTCTATTTCAGGGAAGTGTTTCGGTCCATACCGTTGTTGTTATAAATATTTGCTTCTTATAGTATCAAGGTAACGTAGGTAAAAATATCACAAATGAAAGAAAGTTAAGCCAAGATTTAAATAAACAAATTAAATTTCAGATCAATAATTAAATATAAGGATAAACAACTCCCAAATTTACACCCAACAATTAATTAATTAAATGACATTTAACAAACAAGATCTCTCTGACGAGATTGAATTAAAAATACATGCCATCAACGGTCCTGTCATACCTTCAACCCTTGTGTGGCAATGTGACAAGCATACAGAAATGGAAAAAGTACTATGTTATGCGTGATCTGCGACCATGTGCGTCAGCTGACAAGCTGCGGATCTGCATAATGAGAAGATAGACACTTTCATGGGAACACACACAAAATCTACACAAAATATATTACAAATACTCGATACTCGCTAGCCTTAACCAACTACAACTGAGATTTCCGACCGAAATCTTCACCAAGTGTCAGAGACACGAACAAATGCCTAACCAGGACTTTACATAATCAAAACAAGTATGAAAACACGTGACTACGCTCAACTGACATCACCTGATGACCGCTGTCACCTTACACAGACACACAATAAAGGTATCAAAAAAAAAAAATACATGGAAATATAAAAGTACACTGCCCAGTGGCAATTATCTACAGCAAAACAAAGTTTATTTTTAAAGAGACACGAGGTTGCGGTCCGTGGGTGAGGAACTTCCCTTTAAGTAAATTAAAGTTTCAACCAAACAGGCATTCTAAATTTACTCGGTCAGGACAAGCCAGCCCCCTCAACTCATTAGCGCGTCTTACCTATAGATCTGTGCTCGGTGAGTATCTCGCCTGCCATATATCAAATAACCCAATGCGTAAACAGAATATCTCAGTGCTGCGCTAGGGCAAGCCACCAAGAACGAAGACTTTCTACTGTACTCCAGTAAAATAATGTGTGTGTCAATAAAATATCTTAGGCCAGCCTACCACATAGCGAAAAGAATCGAAGAATACTAGTGTGTCACCAAATACCAAATTAGTTCCATTAATTCCCTTGAATTAAAGAACCTCGTTGGGGTCGGTTCAGAGTCTCCATAGAGCAACATCTGACGCATATTACTGCTGCAGTCAAGGAAAGCCATGGGTAATTCCTCCACGCAAAATACACACATTTGACACAACACACACTCGACACACAACGCATCATGGGTTTGACAAACATACCTGAAAAAATACATAATAAATTTCCACCCACTCGCTGCGCACCAGATCATAGATTCGACAAAAGTTTCAACACAAGAATTAAATGACAAAAGACTAGAGAACAGACGGTTCTCAAAATATTTGCACTAGGCAAACTCAAATTAAATAAAGCTTGATTAATTCAAACGGCTACCAAAAATAGCTAATTTCCTCCCATATCTATTCATATTCCAATCTATCAGTGCCTCACGTATCACACGATCCGTAACCCGTGTTCGCAAAAACAAATCACTACACTCAAGTACACGCCAAACTTGGATTAACATTACACTGAAATATATTTACAAAGAAACAAATAGTCACGCTTCGACCTACATTTAAATCTGAGTGTCGGAACAAACCCTAACAACAGAAATCCAAAAACGACACGAGCAAAATCTAAATTAAATTATATACCGTTCCCAGACCAAAATCTACCTACATGATTGAAATAATTCAATTTTAGTACTTATCCGTTCTGCATCTCGATTCAGCTTACGTCACAAACCATGGTCCCACCAGGGCCTCCCTACTCGGCCATAACCATCTTCAGAAGAGGTTCCTTGAGCATCAACCCGGTTCCTGACCATGTAGTCGTCATCTTGGACTTCTTAAAGATGAAATGTTCAAACATAAAATATATACATTAACCTGCTAAAATTGCCACATGAGCTACTACAGCCACTCCCAGTCCTGCACAATTTATAACGAAGACGTTCCCTAATTAATATAAAAGCCTATCATCACACGCATTCACACACGCAAACTACATATTTACACTTCTTACAATCATCATCATCATCATCATCATCATCATTTCCCCTTATCCAGCTCCTGCCGGGTCGAGGTATTTATGGCACTTCTCCACTTTCCTCTTTCCTTCCACCATTCTTCTTCCACGATCTTGTCCCAGTCCAGATTTCTTTTTCTTACGCTGTTCTTCACTGAATCAATCCACCTTGTTCTAGGTCTTCCTCTTGCTCTCTTACCCTTGCACTTCGCCTCCAGCATCTGTCTTGGTATTCTATTTTCCTCCATCCTCTTTACATGCCCAAACCACCTTAGTTTATTCTTCTCAATTCTCTCATTTAGTTTTCCCATCCTAACTTCCTTCCTAACATCTTCATTCCTCACTCTGTCTTTCCTTGTATTTCCTATCATACTTCTTAGGAATTTCATTTCACTGCCTTGGATTCTACTCTCTTGCCTGCTTGTCAGGGTCCAAGTCTCAGCTGCATAAGTTAATATGGGAACATAGTACACTTTATACATTACCTCCTTGCTTTTCCTTGGTACTTCCTTATCCCAAACAAGTTGTCTTACACTTTGATAGAATGCATTGCTCTGCTGTACCCTCCTGCCAATCTCCATGTCCAACCTACCAGTTTGCATCAATTCACTTCCTAGGTATTTGAACGTGTCCACAATTTCCAAACTCTGACTTCCAATTTTCACAGTGCCCTTTCCTTGTCTTTCCCCTCTTGTCATCACCATGGTCTTGCTTTTCTCTATACTGATTTTCGGGCCGTACTTCTGAAAGTTAAATGCTGTCTAGACCCAAGGTCTAACTTGAAATGTTATAAGTCACACGACTTCTTCAAACTAGCCTCCACTGAGACTCGAACAAAAAGTACTTCGTCTTGAAAATCAGCGTATCGTCGGTCAGGACCTTGTCTCCCCAGAGACTTCAAATGATGGAATATCAGACTAGCATCGTGGTCTCAATTTATATGAAATTGGCAAAAACTTAGAGGGTGGGGACTATACAAATATTTTAATCGATGTAATTGAGCTACGGACTTGGGTAAGGTATCAATCTTAATCATTTTTCGCGCAGGTCACAGTTATGGCCAGCGGATCTCAATCCGTTCGGTCTATCAATCAAAACGCAGTTCCAGCATTCTATGATATGCTGCCACATTTGCGCCACTCACTGGCGTCCCCTCGGTGATTCGCTAATTCAAGTCTTGATCGTTGAGTTGAACTCAATCGCCACGCCTCTCTGAAGTCACAAACACTCTCCATCTCAACTCATCCAAACTCTCCTTTCTCTCTCTTGATCTGCCTCAACAAGGGACCCAAGCGACGCGCCAAAGTTCATGCACCTCTCTTCTAGGAACTGGCTATAAATATCTCGCTTGCTCCAACTGCTACTTCGCTTCAGACAACTTGCAACATCAACCTGCCGTCTTGCCTCTCTCGACTGTACCATACTTGTATTTCAATAAGATGAATAAAATAAAACATGGATCATTATTACACAGCCTGTATAATAAGGGTTCACTATATATTGTTTAAATAAGGATCTTTGATCATAAATGTGTTTGCCGAGGTGTATCACAGTTCCATTGTTTTCATTGCATTCTATCATTCATGAAAATTTCAAGAAACATTATGATAATCGTGAAGAAACGTGGGCGGTCAACTGACAGCACGCGCGATCGCCGGTGTGACTCAAGTTGGCGCGAACGCATGAATGTAAAATGTACGTTTCAGGTTTTTTCAGTTACATTCAAGTGCCGTGACTTTCAGTTTCGGACCACAGTGTCTGCTTGGGACAATCAAGCGTAATCGTGTGGGCATTTAATGTTCATTTTTGATTTCGGTACAAATAAAGGAACATGTTTAGGTTCTGTATAATCTTCTTCTGCAAAATAAAGGCACATAAATTATTATGCACGACCAAAAGTTTGATACGTTACCTTTTTTGAGCAGTGTAGTTTGTTTTTCAAACGTCGAGATGGGAGCTTGGAAACAAATAATAAAGAAAATTGTAAACTCCTTGCAGATTACTTCCATGACTTTCTAAACTGCGAATCCCCTGCAGAGCAGCTTTCATTTGAGCAAACCACTCCAAATCCAAACTCGGAACCCCCATCATTGGATGAAATCAGACAATAATCAGTGTACTTAAATGTGACAAGTCCCCAGGGGAGGATGGTATAATTGCTGAAATGTTGATATTAGGAGGTGAAATCGTAGCTGAAAGACAATTCAAGTAATTCTTGAAGATAGCTGGAATTCGGAGAAAATCTATGTTGACAGGAAGTGCGCCCAGATTAACCTACTGCACAAAACAGACATCAATAATTACAGAGGAATATCCTTACTACCAGTTACGTATAATATTCTTTCTAAAGCCATTCTCTCGAGACGTGAAAAACAGACAGAACATCTAATTGGCGAATATCAGGCAGGGTTTAGGAAGGGCAGATAATGTCTAGAACAAATTCTCAATCTCAGAAGCATCTTGCAAATTCGTAAAACCAGGCAAACAGTGATCACGTTTGTTGATTTCAAGAAAGCTTACGACTCGGTTGACCAGCATACTCTTATTCAACATTCTAGAAGAATTTAAAGTTTACAGTAAAACAAGAGAATTGATTAAGCAGACACTGACAGCCACAACCTCAGGAACTATATCATCACTCTGAGAGGATCACCGCCACATTCAGGAAAAGGCGATAAAATTTCTATAGCCACATTCCTTGCATGGCAGATGACAGACTGGCGAAGAGGATTTTCAACCTTGTCCTCTCAATGAAAGTCAAGACCAACTGGCTTAAGGAAATAGAAGAAGATCGTAAGGAAGTTGGCATCGTGAAGGAAATCATACATGACATCCAAATTCAGAACAGTTGTCAACAACTATCATTTTTCGGAGAAAATCAGTACCAGTAACAGGGAACCATGGACTGAAGAACGGAAGAAACTCTACAGTGCTCAGATGAAGAGATTTTGGGAGAAAAAAGTTCAACATCATGTGCTAAATGAGTTCTCTCGTGCTCCTTAGATGGGCATAACGATGTGAAAAAAAAAAATAATAATAATAATAATAGGTTTTTTGACACACTATTTTTATTTTTCCGGGGAAGTCGAGTTGGCGGAACTTTGTGTTCACAGAATTTCTTGTAAGTGACATTAAATTTATTGGCATTAGGCTGTCGTATAGACTATGCTCCCTTTCATTTATTACATGACTGAGCCTAGATAAAACCCTCGAGAAGGATAGCACTCTAATACCTGAGCTACACAGCCTCGCTATCATTAAATTATTATTATGTACATGTGGCACCGTACTAGGACTAAATCTTGGAAGTAGTTTTCCATGACCTACGTGTTTCGTCCCCTTAAACAACAGGAAGTTCCGAATATGTTGGCACATGAAATACAATTTGCTTAAATGAAATACAATCATTATAGCCCATTTCTAAACCATGGCATTAATATAAATTGAAATACTCGTAGTAGAAGCCATTTTTCAATGTTAGCCTATATATTATTAGAAGCTTTTCAGTCGGTCGGCACGAGTGTGCCTAAATTAGATGTTGTTTCATATTAGGGGCTTTGCGACATCGTGGTATACTTGGGTGTGTGGAGAATTTCTATGATAACCTGTTTTATTATGGTGTCTGTAGTAGTGTGTGTATGTGTAATTCTGGTGAGGATTGGGAAGGAGGTGACTGTGGCTCTTAGTATCCATCCCAGCATTTTCCTGGAGTAGAAGTGCAAAACCACAGATAACCACTTCCAGGATGGCTGAGGTGGGAATTTAAGCCATCCCTTCTCAGTTTTACCTTACGAGGCTGAATGTACTCCATTCCAACCCTTAGACCAGAATTACATTTCATGGTCCGAAATTATATGGGGCAAAATATCAGAAGTGTTTTATTAAGTGTAGGCTATACATAATTCTTGTAATTTACTTCAGACACTAAGAAATTAATAATAGATTAAGAGAAATCACACGTAGCTATCAGATTATGTGAATCTGTCATATAAGATTCCAAGCAGATTGTTGAAATAAAGCATCATTAGACGTCGCTCTAACAATCCTGTCTTCTGGAATCATACCGATCATTTATTTTTGCCGTAGGGTGATATTTCTGAGGAGTAATTACATTTGTACTGTTATTAAATTCTCGTCTAATTCCGACTTTCCTGCCTGTTCTCAACATTGTTATTTCTGTCACCCAGTAGAGAGTCTCCTCGCTATATTCACAAGAAGACAGGTTGAGGTCTCCTACAGCATTTGTCTTCACTTTGATATTAATTAAGATTCCCATGGCCACGAGATTTCTTGGCAGCAACCAAACATAAGCATAAAGCCTCACAGCCGTCTTGTTACCGCGTCCTTGTACGTAGATGTCACACAGTGACAAAAGCCGAATTAATTCTGCACAGAAAAGGGAAGAGTGTTTTCATACACTATATGCTCCTCTACAAGATGCTGTGTTATGCCACTTCGTGAGAGGATCTAATGAACATTATTTGTAGATCCTTGTTGTGCTTTGCCTTGAACAATTATGGACAATAATATGAGTGAATAATAACCACTTTCAGAATATCTGAGGTGGGAATTAAATCCACCCCTTCGCAGTTTTACCTTACGGGGTTGAGTGTACCATATTCCAGCCCTCAGACCAGCCCGCTTAGGCCCAATAAAACAATAAAAATAGACTTAAAGGTCGTTAATTCCTTACAGAGGTTAAATTAACGGGAGTAACCGGAAACTTTATAAGGAGATGCCGATTATGTTTTGGCAGTGGATGGGGAACATTTTCAGCATTTATTGTAAACATGGTGAGAAAAATGTATGATACTAATTTTAAGCACCGTACTCTGCCGTACAAATGCGCGCGGGGCAGCTGGCAAGTGAACTGTCACTGGCGGAGTGCGTGAGCGAGAATGTCCTTACAAAGCAATTATGAAGACTCTGTACATTTGGATGGTAGCCATTTTGTCGTAGTTAACATGTCGGCTACGAAAATAATGAATTGAGATGCCATCCACTAGTGATGCCGCTGTTCCAAAGTTTATTAATTTCGGTAACGTCGTTTGGGAATCGGTAGTGGGGGACAGACACACACAGACGTTCAAACGGACATTCTTGCTCATGCAGATTTCATGAGTCTACTTTGACCTTTGGCAAAATTCTAAAATAGGCTAAAACTGTGTTTTTTTGAGGTGTTAGTTCAATATTATCGTGAAAGCTTGAACGTTCCTTTCTCTCTACCCTCACACGTCATCGGATTGAGTCGGGATCCCACCCACATTCTCGGCTTGGAAGTTGGCAATAAACTGCAGATTCCCGGTGAATCTCCTATTTTTTCTTGGAAAATAATCACTGTTTTACATGAAGATCCATCCATACACCGTATGGTACTGTACCCATTGTGGTGTTTGAAGCCATATTTTCAGTGTTGCCTTAGTAAACAAGAGTTTAGTGCTTTTCAGTCGGTCTTCGTGTTGACCGACTGAAAAGCAATAAACTCTTTGGTACTGTACCCGTAAATCCGGGAAGTTGCCCGTCGGAATATCCATAGCCCCAGCAGGATTGCCTATTTCTAACAGCACCGGCAAATTACTACATTAGAAATCGCTCCAACAAGGTCTTCAGGGATTTACATACAGTAGCTTCAAGAATATTGTGAATAACAACAAAATAAACGGGGCTCACCTACCTTTCTTACCTTTCTCGGGGTTATGGGAACTCAGCTTCGTCTGAAAATGGATCCACAATATCTTGTTCCTTATATTTAAAATGAATCACTCGCAAACGACCAAAAACAACGAACTGTGTAAATTTATTCAAACAAATGTAAACTAAATCTAATATAAACAATAAATAACAATACACTATACTAATAAAAACATCCAAACATTCATACTCGTTCCTCGTCCACTACACACATTCTACTGCATTTACTGGGTTATAAATTAAAAGCACACAAATTTTGAACTGTCTAGACCTCCTGTTGGTGATAAAAACGTTTAACAAACATTCTTGCGTTAATAGCATTCCTTTAAACAGGTTACTCTGCCATGCGTCTCAAAAATTCACCTGCATACACCGTTTCACTGACCCACTGACAACCACGTGTCGCGCCGTGACACAGGCTGCACATTACATCATAGGCTGGCCTCGATTTCCTAACAGTAAATCTCTCCATTCACATTGGCTTGCAACCACACAACTTGCCGTGCGGCGAGAAGCCTCGTTTAAAATGACATTCTGTCTTCATAAAAATGCTTATATCTCACATAGTGAGTTCACTAACATTTTAATACAACCTTCCTTTCACACTCCCGAATCGTTCTAGAACCGATCAGGTTGTTCAGTCATACTTAACAACTGGCAATCATCCATACTAAAACATTCGCTCATAAAATACACACTATTTCAAGAACATCCTACTAATTAATCCTAACAAAATTATTTAAGTAATTAAATAATTGCGGAAAAATATTTACAAGTAATCTGGTCGTTATAACAAACGATATCTAACGTTGTAAACACGTTATCTTCAAGAATCCAAGTTTTCTCTCATTAAACAATTTGACATGAAATATTTACAATGATTCTCAACATAAAGTTTCGCTAACACTCATAAGTGTTTATATACTGCACACAGTCTTAAGTAGGTTTTTATACATTATCGGTCAAATACATTCAACCACCAAAGGTCATCTGCACGTTTCTATACAACTCCGTGTTTTAATAAATGTTTAATAAAAATATCAATGACATAAGTAGGCAATCGTTCTCTAATTGCTTTCCGCTCAAACCCTACTGTCATCACAGCTAAAACGTTGTTTCAAATGTACTGGATTTCTCACGTACAACAACTCCTTCATGATCTATGCCATGTTCTTATTAAAAGAACTATACTTTGATAACCTCCCTTAAAATGCGGAAACACCGTCGCATGAGCTCAGACATAGCTCTATAACACCTAATATATTACTGTATATGGTATAAACAAATATCTTCCACTATGTTAAACAATAACCAAAAGCGGATTCGTTGTTATTAACATTTCTTCTGTATGAACCTCCTTCAATTAATGGCATAATCGTCAGCGTCGTCACATTCGACTACTGATCTTCAATAATACATCATTTAGTTCTTCAATTAAAACTTCCATCAATAATGAACGTCTTTAGACTGTCGTGAAAAACCTCCTCGAGTTTACTACACAATAAGATAATTAATTGTTAACTCAACTGTCACAAATACATGTAATAAAGATACTAATACTCTTTCTTCTCACTTGTCAAGCTTTAAATTGCATGACCGTGCAATATCAGGTCTACATTATGACGTGATATTACACATATAGTGCATAAATAACCACACATGTTATTTCTAATGTCTAATAGAATTCAATCTTGACCGGGATAAACTAGCTTTGAATTCCTAGCCAAAGATTTAAATTATATTCTATAAAGAAATATTTCCTCCGACAATTTATTGACTAAAGCTTTCAGCTTTTCAAATAAAGTAAGGATGGTCAGTTTCGCAATGTCTTTCCATTCTGCACGGAGAATGTCTATGCATTTAAGCCATCAGTCTTATCAAACGACTAGTTTTTGCTAGATCACCGTACAGTTTATATACAATAACGATATAACGATATCATTCGAAGTTTCTTCTGGTCTTGAAGTTGATACAATAAAGTGCCCAAATTAAATTATGAAAAAGAATTTAGTTTGCAACTATGACACATAGTTTGAATCCTTGGTTCAAATAAAAATCAAAATTCGATAGTCAAAACGACTAGGTTTACATAAGGAAATCTGATTCCTCAAACAAAATGTTTAATGTCCGTTCGACAACTGATCCGTAGAATAAAAAATGAAAAGTAGATGAAAGACAATCATCTCTTATGACCTTGAAGCATAAAAAAATCTTAATACACATCTGAAGTGTAATTTACATGGAAAAAATCAAATACATGAAATATGGAGTAAGGACGTCGGCTCAGAATGTCACTAATCAAGCTCTATACTACAAATAGATAACACTACTACCTTATTTGGACGATGACTTGAAGATCAGGGTAAGTATTTGCACAATACTTGGTATTTCCGCAGTCCAATATACTGGAATGGACCTCCATTCGAAAACTCGGAACAGCGCCCTCGGATTTGGGAAGACGTTTACTCTCCGGCAGACACCAACCTCCGTCTGGTATCGAACGACATCCTTCTGGCATATTCTTCTGGTTTTGCTGGGATTCCCTAGCATCTTGACCATCATCTTCTGTAGGAACTTCATTCTCCGTCGCAAATATATATCAGCATCATCGTTGAGTAATTATTTATTGAAATATTCATGTAGGAGATGAATGAATTATTTCTATTGCTAATCGTTGTTATATTAGTGTTCGTAGACTGACGAAAATGTACAAGATGTAACGTACACTACGTCTGTATTCTGCAATACATTGTCTATCGAAGCTCCATTTTTGTATCTTAACTCTGCATCAAATATGTCCCTGGCGCATGACTGCTTAGTCCATCATATCAACAATGATAATAATGTTGAATGAAACTAATCGCTGATTATTAACAGCCATCATAATAATGTTTGTTTGCTGCGCCAATGTAAAAGTTCTCCACTGCTGTTCACTCGAACTCTGTTCACTAACTTCACGTTCCAACAAAAGTGTTTTTCAGCTTCTACGTCCGACACATTTGTAAAGCTGTCTTTATTCTGAAATATCATCGAAATGGTTCGAATCAAAACGCTCAACTTTTAATATAATGTAGTATTCGACCTGTACTATCTAATTATTCACTTGGCTGAAGTATATTCTCAAATAGCAATGAGATATCCTAATATCAATGCTCCTCTCAACTTCGCCTATAATACTAGCGCGGGGATCTCCACTGTTCCACCCTGCTAATGTGTCGTCTCCACGAGTCGTCTATTACCGCACTCGGACTAAGGCTTTGGGATCTCCGTTAACCCAAGAAGCACTTCCTCTCTCTTCAATGTATGCAGGATTAGGAACCTCGATGCCTGGTTCTCCCTCTCCAAGTCGAAAATTTGGCGGCCTTATTAAACTCCCTCCATAATTTTAGCGCGTAGTTTAACAATGCTTATTACTGCGTAGATTAACCGTTCTGCGGCTTTTAAAGTATCAGACATATTTTCATTTAATTTTCTCTTCATTCCCTATTAAGAAAATCTACTTCTAAGAGCCTAAATGCATAGTTTCATCAAATTATATAGTTGAAGTTAATCCCGTCATCAATAAGACCTATTCTCATTGGCTCTGAGCTGGCATCCAATAGCATAATTTATAACAATATTTATTATATTTTATGGCTAATTCACTGTTGCTATGCCGATTTCAACCTTCCAAAAACTTCTGTTCCGCAAAATATCACGTGATTGGACTCTCTCACTGCCTCGGGCTTGTAACTCGACTGACTTGTGTCACACTTCCAGGATTTATATTTGCTAGTTAACTTTTATCATGGGCTCGGGAAATACTCTCATTTTGTCCGAAAATAACTCCATTTTCGGGGGCAGTACGAACATTGCAGCTATCTAAAATAAGATACTTCAATCTGTTTTCAAGACAGGAGTAGTGTTTACTGCTAAGTTAACGTTGCATTCCTGTATGTCCAGCAATTAATTAGGTCGTCTCATTTAGCCGTTAACATTCACAAGGAGTAATGGAGGGGAAGTTTTTCCTAATGATCTAGTTCATCATTTATTCCAAGAACACAATGCTCAAATGAAGACACAATAGAAAATAAAACTCCAAGGCGAGTTGTCACAGAGTGACAGTGGAATGGAAACGGGTCCTTGGGAAAATTAATTCACGAGACAACAAAAAGTAGACGTATGTGTTCCACCTTGAGATAGGATGGAAACAGAGATGAATGGGTGAGACAGTACGAAGGCGCGTGCCCCATCAGTGGAGTGTGGCGGGCTTCAATGGTTGCTTGTTCACTCTACAGATACTCTACTTTACAAACACTCATGTAAGCAGCATAACACTGTGGATTGGTTTAATTGTGGCAAACTTGAACGTCTACAGACACTATTATTAACAATTTCACTCTGGCATGCCAGAATCATCTCTTTTTTACGACATTTGGAGTCCAGTCCTATTTGCTGCCCATTAGTTAAAGTATAAAATTTTCAAACACCATCTACATCAGAATGTATGTACTCTGCACATATACAGTATACTAAGTTTCACTGCATGGGGATCGGTGAGGGAGATGTTCATTATTATGTGACATTTGCATGCGATAGCTAAGTGTAGCGAACACGTTTGGCTTATAAAAGGATTAAGTTTGTTTATGCTTGAAGCCTGCTGTGGTGACTGATTAAGTAGTAGAAGGGGGGGGGACACTACAGAAAATCACTTCTAGGACGATGGAGATGAGAATAGAGTCCAACGCTCTTTTCAATTCTAGCCACGAGTCTGAGTGGAACCCGTTCCATCTCTCAGACCAAAATTAAATTCTTAGCAAAGCGGGAAGTCAAAACCGGGCCCCATACATGGCAACGAAACAAATTAAATAATTTTATTAATTAACTCATTGATTGGTTAATTGATTATTTAGTTGTTAGATAGATAAATTGATTAAACAAGTAGTTCCGCGATGGACTAAATAGCTTACCTTCAACTCACCAGCTGGTATTATCTATTAAAAACTCCCCCGCCTATTAGAAGAACATTTAATGTGATGTACAGAATAACTTTTAATTCACGACGTATGTTGCAATAAATTATAAAGCAACAATGTTATACTCTAAACTCAATATCCATAAGTTGTAGTCATTTCAGACAAGAAACATTAAAATAATATTTTAGGATAGCAAAATGGTCTTACCATGGTTCTAATGCATGTTCGTGTCTCAAATCAAACCTTTCATTGTTCCTCAAAATATACGGACATCGGCTCACCTACAGCTCTGGAAAATATGTTACACGATGTGGCTTATCTACAATACACGAATACAGCACTTAGGATTTGTGTACTAATTTATCAACTTACCGAGAGGCAAGTTCAATTGAACACAGTAAAATATGTTCTTTTTAGATATGGACATGGGTATAATCCATGACTTACGTTATATGCAACATAAAATTCGGGCATATGACCCTCGTTGTCTTCCTCGTAAGACAATCTCCATCAATATCATTACTTTGGGCAATGATGTGCTAGAATATATAAATTTCTGTATCAATAATTGTGACTCATCCCACGAGATGCCATCTTTCTGTAACAAGTCACGAGAGTTAATGTAAGAAAATTTAAGTGCATGGCTTCAATGATTTACGAAAGGTCAGCTAGGGAATTTAGTGCTATTAGATAATGAGTATTATAATACCCGATCATAATAATCTTCTCTTCAATCGCTGGAAGTGGATATAAATAGAGAATACAAGGTTCATAAATTTCAAAGTGATGCCATTTTGAATTTTTGAAAACAATTGAACTTAAGAGGTCTCAATAATGAACTCTGAATGAAGAAACACTCTGCTAAGTTCCATTGCTCCTGGGATATTAAATTGTCATATAAAATATTTGAAAATCAACGAAGATTGATGTTCTTCCATCGGTCAACACGATTGTATCGAGTTGTGTTGGGTTATTCCCTAATCCTGAAAAACAATTACATGAGGTCGTGTTGACCGACTGAAAACATTAAATTTCGTTTACTAAGGCAACACCAAAAAAGCTTCAAACACCATAATAATTTGAACATCACTTGGCCGCCATATTGTTTCCCTGTTTCTCTGGGTTTCGAAAATCACATATTATATATTACTTGAAAATGAAAATCCACAGCCTGCTTCCAGTCTCCGACCGGGTCAGGAATGGAATGAATGAAGCCCCCCATCTAGCGGCGAGGATATTAACTGTGCCGGCTGCCGAGGCCTGACGCACTCCTCTGGGGAAATGATTAAATGAATGACAGATGAAATGAAATGATAGTGGAGAGTGTTGCTGGAATGAAATTTTGACAGGGAAAACCGGAGTACCCGGAGAAAAACCTGTCTGCCTCCGTTTTGTCCAGCACAGATCTCACATGGAGTGACCGGGATTTGAACCACGGACCCAGCGGTGAGAGGCCGGCGTGCTGCCGCCTAAGCCACGGAGGCTTCACATATTATATATTACTTACTTAATAATAATCTTGTATCACCATACAGAATCTCAGTTTGAATACCTAAATACTGTTAGTTTAGGAGATGTTGAGAATTGGTGAAATAACTCACGGATACCACGTTGAATTCCTTTATATATAAGCTATATAATTATATGCCAGCAGATTAATTTTGTAATAGTGGTTCATTATACCAACCTACATTACTATCGCTTGTGTATGACACGAGAAATAAAAGCGTGATTGGAAATAATTTGCTCAACAGCCATTTTCCACAGTGCTTGGATGATTAAGTCGCGAGAAGAATCTATTTAAATATTTACATTTTGCCTTAACCACATGTTTGTTTTGAGCTCATCAAGTTATTTAATGTACCATAAGACTAGATGAACTTGTTTAATTGCCTCTATAAACATACACAATTTGAGTTTAATTGCTGTAATATGTTCGAAGATATTGAGAACCGGGGAATTATTTCGGATTTCAGTAGATTGTTTATATGTAGGTTATAGTGTGATGTACCAGTAGATGAAGATTACTGTGTTGCTTCATTGTACAAACGTTCGTTTCTATCGCATGATTACGATACAAAAATTAAAAACATCATTTGTAAATTTTTCATAGCCGCCATCTTGAGTTCATACAAACAATTGAACATAATTAGAGGTCAGTAGATTAAACCACGTAAGAAATTTACCGTACTAAGTTTCACTGCGCTCGGATGAAGAAGTCGCGAGAAAATTATAAATTTTACATTTGCTTCTGTTGTAATTAACAAGTTTCTAAAAGGTAAATAGGTGATATTATCTTAATATTCTCGATCACAGTACAAATATAAAATGCGAGAGTTTTTTTTTTTTTTTTGCGGGTGCCATTTTTTGTTGGTAAAACGTATTAAAATTTAAGAGGCATGGTCGAGGTTGGACGAGGTAGTAGTATGTCCTCATTTAGATTTCATTAGGGGGACACTCGCACACACATCACACATACACGGTGATTTCATAAGCCTATTTTTCATATGACGACGATAGGCTAAAATGAATGAACGTTGTAAGCCTTCATTAGGTAGTTTATGGAAACCTAATTTAAACACAATTCTGAAACTGCTAACTTAACTGACAATCAAAGCTGACCGCTGAGAACTGAGACATATTGCTACCAACATAAACACGAGTGGTGTCTCCAATCAAAGGACCAGACTTTCCATGTCAATATGCACAACTGTCATCCAATTTTGGCCCTATCCCTTGGTCATCCCAGACATTAACTAATAGCGTACAGAAGGAGCAACATTGTTGACATAAATCAACTCCCATCTATGATTAACGAACCCTTGAGTTATGATTGCTCTAAATGGCAGTGTTTTGTCTCCACAAACTAGCTGTAATTCAACAGAAACTCACGCTATTAGCATTAAAACTTAATTTCCTTTGTTAGTTGCCTTTTTTAGCATATCAAACATATGTAGACTTATGAGATCACCTTTCGTCCGTGTGCATGTGAATGTGTGTGTGTGTCCCTTATAAAATGTAAATGGATGAAGCGATTTCAATGAAACACCTCGACCGTGTTATTGAAATATTATTACGTTTCTCCAATCTAACATGGCAGCCACGCGAAAAATTTCACCAGCATTCTATATCTCCGAAACTGTTACCCATATCACCCAGATATGATGTATGGTGATAGAGAATATAAGTTAAGTTCATCTATGCAATTTTGAACATCTTGTTCAATACAAAGCCAACATAGTGCCTAAGCGAATATAAAATATTTAAGTAGATTTTTTTGCAATAATCAACCGAGTGCAGTGAAACATCGTACGGTTTATTTCATACAAGATTTAATCTACCGGTAACTTATTAAATTCAATTGTTTTTTATCATCTCAAGATGGCAGTTGTACGAAATATTAAAATTAAGTGTTTACTTCTTTCGTCACAATCATGCGATATAAACGAATGTCTGTATAATGAACCAACGCAATAATCTTCATCTACTGGTATGCCTACATACAGCTATGGACTACATATAGAGTAATCGAACATGGCGATCAATCTAAATAATTAACTGATTCTCAATATGTACAAATCTATCACAGTATTCAAACTGAAATTTTGAATGTTCATAGAGGCCATTGATATAAATTCACTTATCGCACTTTCAACTATCTTATGAACGAAAACCACTATTGCGGCGACGCGAAATTTAAATATTTAAATGGATTTTTTTCGCGACTACAGCATCCGAGCGCTGTGAAGCTTGGCACAGTATTTATTCATACAAGGAATAATATAGTGGAGTATAATTTTACCCAACTTTTATGAGAACATAAATATGGCAGACGTGTACATTCTTTTAAATCACGTATTGATGATTGTGTCCTAAAGAAGCGATAAAATTGAGATTTGTATAATGGACCACCATTGTAATATTCATCTGTTGTCAAATAATCCTATGGCCTATACATAAAACAATCCATCGTGGCGTCCATGCGATATATTTCACCAGTCACAATATCTCCAAAATTATTGAAGAAATTAAACTGATATGGAGACCTCTGATGATGTTGAATTGGTTTTTGAAAACTCAAGATGGCATCAATTCGATAGTTCAGCACCTTTATAAAAATAAAATTAACCTATTCAGGTGATTGAGGAGAATTTTTTTTGTTAGGCTATGATAATAATCATTGTCGAATGGCACTAAATTCTGTAACTTACGTCTAGTGAATCATATAAAACATATACTTATTTCGAATAAACTCCCGTGACTGTTACAGAAATATCTTGCGGGAGGAGTCATAATTCCCGATACTGAGAATATATGAGGCTACGACCACAATTGTGGCCTAACCCTCAATTCTTTTAAAGGTTATTTTCCTCTGTACAATGCCATGGAAAACTAACCGTTAGAAAATTGTGGATTGAACCACTATTGCGCTCATAGCCTCATATATTCTAGCACATACTCTTTCAATGTAATGGTATCGGGTGAGATTCTTTTTTTTTTGGGGGGGGGTAATAACACTAAGGTCATAATCGTGGGTCACCAATACCAATTCCATAATTATTATAATCACATGCACTTCATTAGACACACTAATAACTCAACCTACGAGTCACACTCCATACACTCACAAGTTTACGACGGTGATGGAGAATATGTCCGTGGTCTGTAAGAAATTCATTAAGAAGGATAACAAAATTCCGTAAATTTTGCGGGATGTTCTTCAGTCGGTCAACTATTTTAAGTAATGAAGTGTACAATTCCTGAATTTTTCTTTTATTTTAGTTGTGTATAATAAATTAACATAACCGCCCAAGATGATGGGGCTCCCCTATACACGTTGACCAAATGAAGTACATCCACTTAGAACCAATGCAACCTTTTAGGATTCCTATTAATTACGTTCTATCGACCAAGTTTAGAGAAACTTTTTCGTATGATGAGGCATTATGTGTATTATGTTAAAACTTATTTCTCTCGTAAATAACATCTTTTAATTTTCATATCCTCATTGAATTCACTGCGAAGAACACATAAAATATAAGTAAAACACTTTGTTACATATATACTGTAGTTAAAGAAATTTGCTATCCAAGGTTATAACTGATCTCATTTCCTGATCATTTCAAACATAGAGACTGTGAGAACAGGATAAATAAGTGACATTCATTAAATTACATTAGTCTACGTTGAAACAAGCCAGCAGAAGGACATAATATCGATAGAGAATAAATTACTATTAATACAGTGTTCGGAGCAGCGGCGTATTCAATCAGGAAGCTATTAGTTTGTGTCCCGCATGGGTAAGTCGATTTATTTACCTTCCATATAAATGACTTGTACTTTCTGTACAATATGTGACCCAGTCACTAATTTGATATAAATGGATAAACATCAATTTATTCCACTCCTAAGGGCTTACTGCTCTGGAGATTTTACACATCTGATGAAGGTATTGTGAGCCGTGTTGTATTAAATGAAGTAAAACACAGTTGTATAATTATTATATTCTTCACTATAGAAATATACTGGATACGATGTAGCAACAAACATAACCAGGGTACGGCAATAGTCTGGATAAGATCAGGGTAATTACCTAAATTTCGAGGCTTGTGAGTAGTAAATGTATTATTTTAGTTGTCATTTTGAGTGCCTTTTGTGCATGAAAGGTGAATATCAATAGAACTATAGTTCAATGAAGAACAAATATATAATTATCCCTTTGCAATGATAACCTCCTTCACCTCGTGACCATGGCGTGGCCGTTTACAGCGATTTCATCAAATTCTCCTGCGTGCAAGATTGGTAAAACATTCCCTTTTACATTTTATGTAGTTCTGTCAGTCGATAATATAACAGTTTACATTAAATTTCTCACTTCTGCTCAATTGTGTTGGCCTAGTCTCAATACCACATAACATTTCAGTTGAGAGAGCACTGAAGGCCATCAACACTTGAATAGATGTCCCTAGATAAAATTGAAGTAAATTCTGTTTGGCCTGATTTGGCTTTTCTACTCATAGAATAACGAAGGAGAGGTCTATTTACAGCGATACGATTCTTAGTGTTGCTCCAATATAACGAAACGTGGAGTGAATTGAATTAATGATCATAAAAGCATGAAAAAAGAAAGGTTTCAGTGACCGTAGATCTGGCGAATATGAGCCGCAGGACTTCTCTCTTTTTTGGAATTCGGACCAGGGGACGTGTCATGTACTCGAAAATCTCACGTGTACTAACCGGGAATCAAACCCGGTCCACCATGGTGAGAGGCAAGCAGATGTACAGTTTCACATTCATGCCACCAACGCGGGAATGTGTGGTGTCTCTAAAGGTCATGTGACTCACTCTTCAAGATATTCAAAGGGTGCAGGTTTTGCTGGAAAGTAACTTTACTAGATCTGTAAATCCATATAAATCAAGGAATCCATAATAATCAGCAAATAAAGAATAACACATAAACCTTTATATTTAGCGCCAAGGAAGGAGAAAAATTTCCACCTTCCCTTGTCCCAGTTTTTGTCTACATCGATCTTCTACCGTATGTGCAAAAATATGCACATATTTGTGCATCTTGTTTCAAAGTTGAAGAAGTCATTTCTGCAGTTTCTGAACGTTATGAGTCACCACCAGTTCAAATCCATGTTTACTTGTCTATATAAACGGCTGGAGCGATTTTAATGAAACTCGGTGAAGTCATAGAACTATTTAGGTCGACCCTGACCGTGCCCTTCACATTTTATTACGTCTCACCAATCCAACATGGTGGCTGTGCGAAGTATTTCACCGGCATTCAAAATCTCCGAAACGATTACAGGCATCACCCTGATTTTCTGTACGGTGATAAAGGGCACTCCTAGAAGTTCCCCTATGGGACTTTCAAAAACCAGGTGACTACAAAACCAACATGGCGGCCAAGTGAAGTTGACCCTTTTAAATAGACTTTTCTCGCGATTTAACCATCCACAGGTAATGAAACTTGGTACAGTGTATGTTTATACGCATTTCAATGCACTGGCATCTAATTTAGTTCAATTGTTTACATAACCTCAAGATGGCGGCTGTGCGAAATTTTAAATTAATTTTTTACTTCTTGTGTCGTAATCATGCGATCGAAGTGAAAGTATGAATAATGTAGCTACGCAATAACTTTCCTTTAGTGGTACATAACTCTATGGCCTATACATATAACAATCCAAAAAATGTTTTATTTTCATAGAGGCTGTGTACATACGTTCACCTATAGGACTTTCAATAACATGGTGAGCACAAATCCAACAGAGCGACGACGCGAAATGTAATTATTTAAAAGGACGTTTCTCGCGATTTAACCATCCGAGTGCAGTGACATTTTGTACGGTAAATGCTTATACAAATGTTAATCCACTGGCATCTAATTTATTTCAATTGGTTTCTTAACCGCAAGGTGGCTGCTGAGCAAAAATTTTTAAATCTCGTTTTTACTTTGTGTGTGCTAATCATGCGATTGAAGCAGACAATGTTACTCTTCGGGTTCCAAAGTGTATGTTGGCCTATGTGAAATTTGGTTCAGATCGGTGAAACGGTGTACATTTGTGCCAAAGGTCCTAAATGAAGGGAATGGAGTGTTCTCTCCGAAATTTCATGCTGTCTGTGTTACTCGCAGGGTTTAGAAGGGAAAGTATACAAATTTGGTTCAGATCGGTGAAACGGTGTAGATTTGTGCCAAAGGGCATACATGCAGGAAATGGAGTGGTCTGTCCGAAATTTCATGTAAACAGTGTTACTCGCAGGGTTCCAAAGGCTAAGTATACACATTTTGGTTCAGATCGGTGAAAAGGTGTAGATTTGTGCCAAAGGGCCTAAATGCACGACATGGACTGGTCTGTCATAAATTTCATGCATACAGTGTTACTTGCAGGGTTCCAAAGGGTAAGTATACAAATTTTGGTTCAGATCGGTGAAACGGTGTGTATTTGTGTCAAAGTGCCTAAATGCAGGGAATGGAGTGGTCTGTTCAAAATTTAACATAGCATTAGCATTAATCTTAAACTCTATTCGGGTTTTGTATGTGAAAGGCAAACAATCATTCCGCCGTATATGCAAGATGGTCACTGAGCATGCTACTAATCTTCAGAAGCAATAAGTCAGGATCATATTGATCAATTAACATGTAACTTTGTACGACGAGAGAAACAGATGATACCTCGTTTGCATTATTCATAAGACTATCACACTGCGTGTAGAACGAAGCCGCCATCTTTAATATATAATATACTGTATTAATATCAATAATTCACTATTTGTTAGTGTCAAAATGAAGTCACAGCAAATCTGTTGTCGCACATGAATGGCTTTCTCTCCAGAAGGCGTAAGATAAACGATTCCACACTTTCAGGATGGTGGATGGGCGTACCTTCTAATGTACCAATCAATTGCTCTGGATAAAAAAGCGGAATTACAACGAAACATAGTAAGTGGAGACACTTATATAGGGATCAACTCTCAACGTTCATCTTAAGAGCATTCAATTATACTCCTTGATAAGCACAAACAGTTATAACTATACCCATAACTTTAGAAGAAAGTAGGCTACATGTTCGTAATGGAACATGTTGTTTGAAATTTATTTATACGAGACTACTGAGTAAGGCATAATGGTAATTAAGTTGTGTAGCTATATTTCATATAATTTATATATAGGCCTATGAGACTATGGAATAGAGTTTAATTGATTTGTACGTGTTATCTTTTATAGATTTATTTATTTACTAGCTATACCCGGCATGCGTTGCAATGCCAATCAAAGACAGAAAGGAGGATGATAATAATAATGTTATTGGTTTTACGTCCCTTTTAACAACTGCGGCTTTTAGAGACTCCACGGTGACGGTGGTTTGGCCCGAAGGGGATCTTTAACGTGCCAGTAAATCTACTGACATGGCCCTTTCGCATTTCGGGACCCACTAATGCCAACTGGCTGCGCCAGGATTCGATCCTGCAATCTTGGTAACAGCAGGTGAGAACGTTACCGCTGAGCCACGCAGCCAGCCCAAGAAAGAATAAAAAGAAGTTTTTGAATTGTAATTTCGTATACTAAAGTGCCTTTGGATAAACAATATTCTTTGTTCTTCTGTCTGGTGCGTATATAAATATATCTGAAGGCTTTCCGAAGCGTGAGCACGCCACATGCAGCTGACCATGTGAGCATGTGTTGAAACTACTCGTGCGCCAACTAATGTAAATGTATTTACTTATTCAGAAACTCACCATAGTTTCATTACAATTGGCGGAACTCTCCTGAAATAATTCGCTGGCCAACAACCATTGTTGAAACTACTCGTATGCTACCTACTATCAAATGTATTTTCTAATTCAGAAACCTCTGCGTCACTAAGCACAACAACTCACCCAAATTGCATCGTAATCGGATGAATAGCATATAAACGCATATAGGACTTTCTTTAAATTATTCATGCGCTGTCACTCATTTGTTGAATCGACTCGTCCGCTGCCTATTGTGAAATGGATTTACTAAGCCAGAATCATTCCTTGGAGTGTACACAACAACTCACCCAAGATTCATCGCAATTGGATGAATGGTGTATGAACGCATAAGGGACTTTTTCGAAATGATTCTTGCCGTCGCTCATTTGTTGAATCTGTACATATAGTAAAAACCTTTCCTGGAGTGTGCACTACAATTCACTAATGTTTAATCGCATTCGGATGAATGGTATATGAACGCATAAAGGGACTTGAAATGATTCGCGTGCCATGACCGTAATCGAACCGGCAGCCAAGCGTGACTTCAGTTTTAAGAACCCCAGATCAAAACCCGTGGCGTGAACTGTATTGGATTAGACAGCAATACCAGATAATAACACGGCGGGCTGCTGGCAGTCCCCTCATGTCACCTCGCGATGAATCAGCCAGCTATTCTCACCCCTTGCATTGCGGTGTCATAAGTAGCCTATACAGATTGTGCAATTGGGTTACTGTGGGATATAAGAGTTCCTGTTAAATCCCTCACCCTTTTGTGTTACGGTACATAAATAATTTGTAGCCAGAAACCTTCTCTGGAGTGCATACAACAACTCACCCAAATTTTATCGAAATCGGATGAATGGTATATGAACGCATAGGGGACTGACAGACAAACTATCACTTAACATTGATTTTTATATATACACACATCAAAAAAAGTTTTGCATCACCTCGGTTCCAAGAGTTCCGGAACCGTTAAATACAAAGGGAATAGAGATCAACACAAACAACATTTCAGCTCGTTTTATTGCTCATGAGACCCACACATTGCATGTTGTACCATCATACAGCTAGACTTTCAGCATTTGTGGTCCAGATTGCAGTACACACCACTACCTCTAATACCCAGTAGCACGTCCTCTTGCATTGATGCATGCCTGTATTCGCCGTGGCATACTATCCACAAGTTCATCAAGACACTGTTGGTCCAAATTGTCCCACTCCTCAACGACAATTCGGCGTAAATCTCTCAGAGTGGTTGGTGGGTCAAGACGTCCATAAACAGCCCTTTTCAACATATCCCAGGCATGTTCGATAGGGTTCATGTCTGGCGAACATGCTGGCCACTGTAGTCGAGCGATGTCGTTATCTTGAAGGAACGCATTCACAAGATGTGCACGATGAGGTCGAGAATTGTCGTCCATGAAGACAAATGCATCTCCAATATTCTGCCGATATGGTTGCACTATGGGTCGGAGGATGTCATTCAGGTATCGTAAAGCCGTTTCGGAGCCTTCCATGACCACCAGTGGCGTACGTCGGCCCCACATAATGCCACCCCAAAACATCAGGGAACCACCACCTTGCTGCACTCGCTGGACAGTGTGTCTAAGACGTTCAGCCTGACCAGGGTGCCTCCAAACACGTCTCCGACGATTGTCTGGTTGAAGGCATATGCGACACTCATCGGTGAAGAGAACGTGATGCCAATTCCGTGGGGTCCATTCAGCATGTTGTTGGGCCCATCTGTACCGCGCTGCATGGTGTCGGGGTTGCAAAGCTGGACCTCGCCATGGACGTCGGGAGTGAAGTTGCGCATCATGCAGCCTATTGCGCACAGTTTGAGTTGAAACACGACGTCCTGTGGCTGAACGAAACGCATTATTCAACATGGTGGCATTGCTGTCAGGGTTCCTCCGAGCGGCAATCCGTAAGTAGCGGTCATCCACTACGGTAGTAGCCCTTGGGCGGCCTGAGCGAGGCCTGTCATCGACAGTTCCTGTATCTCTGTACCTCCTCCATGTCCGAACAACATCGCTTTGGTTCACTCTGAGACGCCTGGAAACTTCCCTTGTTGAGAGCCCTTCTTGACACAAAGTAACAATGCGGACGCGATCGAACTGCGGTATTGACCTTCTAGGCATGGTAGAACTACAGACAACATGAGCAGCGTACCTTCGTCCTGGTGGAATGACTGGAACTGATCGGCTGTCGTACCCCCTCCGTCTAATAGGCCCTGCTCATGCATGGTTGTTTACATCTTTGAGCAGTTTTAGTGACATCTATGAACAGTCAAAGGGACTGTATCTTGGATATAATATACACAGTCAACGTCTATATGCCGGAGATCTGGGAACCGAGGTGATGCAAAACTTTTTTTGATGTGTGTATAAAATGTTGTTTCATTTGAGGGGTAGAATCGTGCTCAATTAGCACTGTATAATTGAGTGTGTGTGGAAATGTATCTTATAACCTGTAGTTTTGTGATGGCTGTATTAGCGGTTGTACTTACAATTCTGGGGAGGATTGAGAAGAAGGAAACTGGGGCGGAACCATCCCCGCATTCACTTAGAGTACACATGGGAATTATCGGAAAACAACTACCAGGATGCCCGACGTAGGAATTCAACCCACTTCACAGTTTCGCCTTTTGAGGCTGAGTGTACCCCGTTTCAGCCCTCAGACCAGAATTAAATTTCTTGCAGGAGCCAAGAATCAAACCCGGAACTCCAGAGCGATAGCCGCTGCACTACGAGATGGTCTCATGTTTATTTACACAAGTCTATAACATTCAGTGCACTTTTACTTTTGATAACAGATGGTATTCAGTTTCCTTAAGTCGACTGGCCCCTTGACACGTACATAATTGCCATTTACACTCACATCATACAGCTTAAGTCTTTCTATTTAAGAATACATTCTTCTCTTTATTTGATGATCATTTTAAATGTTGTTTTAAGGAGCTTATTTTATTCTATTATTAATTAATTAGTCTACTTTTCACATTTTGCAAAAATAAGGAAAAAGTAGACTTATGAGATCGGGCAAATGTGTGTCTGTCTGTCTGTCCTTCTGTCTGTCTGTCTGGCTGGCTGTGTGTGTGTCCCCCCTATCAACTCATAAACGGCTGAGCAATCATAACAAAATTTGGTGGGAGTAAAGATCTATACCTGAATATCTCACGGCCATATTTGAAAATGATGTCAGTGCTACCAACTGCTGAAAAATCGCAATTGAAATTTGAGCTCCATGTTGGATATCTTGGAAGGTATACATGGGAGCTATTTCAAAATTGGCACACGTATAGATAATAATATTGCAGTTTAATTTCCAGGAGGCCATACATGGCATTGTTGCCAAAATGATTATAAGCCTGCTGATATGTCCAAATTTTAAATGCATATAACTTCCACACTATCAATTGGATTTCAACCAAATTTCGTATGAGGTATGTGTACATAAACAGATATGACTGAGCGTATTCTTAAGAGCCACCAGGGCTGCAAACTGTTAATAAATGCTCTCAATTTATGTTATCCAAATACCATTATATCAGAAAGTATGCAAGCCGACAGATTTAAACTATGCACACGTATTAGATTAATTTGGAATATCTTATTTATATACGTCAGTGCTACCAACACGATTCTAAGCCTGCTGAGAGGTCCAACTTTCAATACGTGTAACTTCTATACTATCATTTGGATTTCAACCAAATTTCGTGTGTGCTATGTGTACCATAACAGATATGACTATGCCGATTCTTAAGAGTAACCAGGGCTGCCAACTGTTAATAAATACTGTCTCTATTTTTGTTACCCTAATATCAATATATCAGAAAGTATGCAAGCCAATAACTCTAAACTTTGCACACGTATAGTACCTGGCATTCTAGATTAATTTGGAGTAACTAATATAGGCCTACGCCAGTGCTGCCAACATGATTCTATGCCTGCTGATAGGTCCAATTTTAAAATACATGTTACTTCTATACTAACAAATGGATTTCATCCAAAATTGGTTCAACACGAGATCATAATATTTCAGATTATTTCTGACCAACACATGCATGACATTGTTGCCAACATAATTTTACGCGCGCTGATAAATCCAAGGTCTAACTGCATGTAACGTGCATGCTATCCATTGGATTTCAACCAAATTTTGTATTCTGTACCTTAAAAGATGCAGCTAACAATAGCCTATATTCAGTCACCAGGGCTGCCAACTGTACTGCTCTATTAGGCTACATTATACAGTATAAGGTATATTTCGAACTAATTAGGAATTTCGATATTACCAACTTAATTTCGTCATTATTCTAGATAGGTCTATATAGATTGTCAAGAATCTTAAATTTCAAGAAAAGTAGGCTCTTTAGTTCGTCACGGAACTTCTTGTTAGTAATGTATTTATATGCAAATGATGTACCACGGCTGCAGTAACGTAGCCAGGATCGACCAAAGGGAGGGGTTATAGTTACTCGAAGCGAAACTCGGCAAGCATTTCGTCCCGCGGCGAAGCCGCGCTCGTCAAACGTCCACCATGGCCGCGAGGCCAGCTGCAGTAAGTACGGATATCGTAGGTTCGAATCCCGGTGCTGACTGCGGTTATCCTGAGTGTGGTTTTTCCCCGGGTTATCAACACTCCCTGCAGGAAATTGCCAAAATAGTGTCTTACATCGAGTCCCGGAGCGTCTACCCTATCCTTGTCCTTGATTCATCTACACACATTACTACAGTCATCACAGCAATACAGGTTGCCAGACAACTTCAACACGCACCCCTCTATACGGGAATGATGACCAAGATGTCTCAAGCCCCTCAAATGAATTATTAACAACAACTCTACAAGTATTTTTATTTCTTAATGAGATATTATTACACAAGAAAAGTTTCATGTATTTTGGTCCATAAGTTTTCGAATACTTTAATACAATATGCACAAAATACAACAAAAACAACAAAAACAGTTCTTTAAAAAATGAAGTTAATTTCTGACTGAACTGGTAAATGTATAACATTCTTGTTCCCCTGACAGGAACAAAATAAACTCGATCTATCTGTGCTACCAATATGAAGACTGCGTATCTATGAACAAGAGAAAACATTTATAGAAGTCTCAGCAAAAGTGGTCATGTCCCCTCACGGTGTATCATGTTGATTTATGAGTTATTCAACACTCATTTTATGGTTATTCAGTTTTTTGAACAAGATCCTATGCATTTTATTGCAATTAGCCGTAAAACGCCTAAAATATCAATTTCGAAGATTTTTGTCACCTACTAACCATACAAATGCTATATGCAGCCGGAAAATGGTTTAGTTGCTTACACTACACATGCGACACATTTCACTCATTCGTAACTGTAAGTCGGGGAATTGCTGGACAGGCTGACGGTTATCTCATGCTCAACAAGTTAATAAATATCCGAAAATTAGTGTTAATGTACCCATAGAATTTTCTAAGTCCCTATTAAAACGCGTTATTTTAAATTAAAACTAGATTAGTTTACATATAACTTCTCACCCGCTAGGAAAAGAAAAGAAAGCTAATATTGTCCCGCCAGGAGGGATTCAAAATTATTTGGCGCAAGCATCAGTTTGAAATAAGTTATATTTCGCGGGCGAAAATTTAGATTGGCAAATCTGGAAGGTCGGAGTTGAATTACCACAGACTAAAATACACAATCTCGAAGCTCGCTGCATTACGAAATAGCATCCTCCTGGTAGACGGAGCGACACTAGCGCTCGCGGCGGACCTCAAGCTGGCAACTGCTTTAAGGGCGTTATTCGCTGAACTGATGGTTTCACTTTTGTAGGGGTTTTATGAATTTTAATTCGCCTGAGTAATTATTTCCATTGTAAACATAAGTCAAGTTAAACCACAATGTTGATATACAGTAGACTATCACTTCATAGGAACATAAAAAAGCTCTGTTTTTTATTAGTTCAGTCCTCTTACAAGTATCCCTAGCTAAAGTTGTATGACGTATTTAATGAGTCTTACGTAGAATTAATAGCCCATACTAGTTATAAATTCATGTATTTGTTTCAATTATAGTCGCGGGCATCTCGACATACTGTATTATAAAACAGAGTGCCCGATTCTTGGATGTTACGGGTAATATCGAGAACTGCTGGATGGATTTTGATGCAGTTTTCACCATTCTGTAAGGGATTTCGCGAGGAAGGTTTCTGTAGAAAATCATTCATTTGTGACCAAAGGAAGCCGAGCAGTAACGATTTCAGTGAATCGAGTGAAGAAAAACCTGCCGTCCATGCGCCATTTAAGCTTACGCTGGATAAACCGTTCAAATATCTACAGTATATAGGCCCACTTTGAGTGTAAGAATTGGTCAGCATGAAAAGTTCGACAAAAAGGTCCGCGAAAGCATATCTCTATCTTTAATACATCGCCCACTATAGGCTAAGTGATTTTACGTTTTCATTTCTTCCAAAAAAAATTAATTTACTAGCTTCGGAGCGAGTTTACGAGGTAGCGAGCGAGTATATCACCCTAGCTTCGGCCAGCATCATCTTTCGAGTCGTGTCGAATTAAGACTTCAGAGAGGAGTATTTGTGTTTGGAGTTTCACTGCTCACCTCGGTTTTCTGAATTGCAACTGGGACGCCGTCCGTACGTCTTTCAATCTTACGCTGGGTAAACCGTTAAAGAAACCGGGCAAAGCCGGGGCGGGTTGCCAGAATGTGTATAATTGTAAATAGCTATGCTATATCAAATTCTTAACCATATCAAAAGCTAGTTCTTCCGTAAAATTGAGTAATATTATAATTAATTAGAAAAATACCGGTGCGATTTGTGAAACGAAAAGTATAAAACGATCTTACGGTCTTAAATTGCTCAATTATAAGTACTTCGTGTCTTATTGTGATTTTGAAACCTTTCATTTCTGTATTTGACAATATAATACAATGTCAATTTTACAAATAATTTCAACAATAGCAATTGTGTACCGTACCTTCACAGCAGTCATTTGGGTCACCAGGTATTTCATAAGAGAATTAACAAACAGTGTACCACATCCACGTTTGTGAGCATTATCCTGACGACATAAATTGGCTTATTTCAAAATGATTCGAGAATAAGTTTATATGATTGTACAAAATAGTCATTTGTATTCATTAAATCAGCTCTCTGACTATTTGAAACCCATTTTCTACATCTGAAAATTAAAATATCGGCACGTGTTGGAGACTACATATTTTAAGTTTACTTATATCTTAATTTTCAAAATGCATTGATATTATGTATATTTGAATTGCAGCCAATGTCGATAGCAGAAAATTTCAACTAAATGCCCTTAGGCTCCCCAATTTTAATTTCAAGTATCTCCAACTTTGGCTACCAGACGCCACTGTCACTGACACCCAGCGGTGAAAGTTGGAACTTGATAGAGCGTTTCTAACCAAATAGCCTACAGATTTTGCCTACGCACTACCATTGTAGTGGTAAGTTCTTTTACATGCTTTACTTTCCCCGCAAAGGAAGGCATACTGAAGGATTTTAACGCTCTTAATAATCCGACCACTTCGGCTGGGTTTGAACCCGCGATCTTAGGCATAGCAGTTCAGCAGCTACCGACTACGCCACGGAAGCCATGCATAGACATCCTACCGAGACATGCGTCTGATTTATAACCGAATGGCTGCGTGGCTCAGCAGTAACGTTCTCGCCTACTGTTCCCAAGGCTGCAGGATCTAATCCTGGCTCAGTCATCTGGCATTTGAGGGTGCGTAAATGCAAGGGAGCTGTGTCTGTAGATTTAATGACACTTTAAAGATCTCCTTCGGGGCAAAATTCTGGCACTCCGGGGTTTCTAAAAGCCGCCGTAGTCAAAAGAGATGTAAAACCAATTTAATTATTATTGATTTATAACCAGTTAGCCTAAAGAACTAGTTCCGTTGTTTGTTTGAAAAGCTTTATAATAATAGCCTAAAATCCATAGCTCAAGTCTTACCTTCCAGGGTCCTTTGGAAACTCGGGTGTCGTCTTGTTATTTGAACAGGCCACATTACCAGAATGACATCCCAGTTGGTCAACACGAATGCACCCAATTGTGCGAGGAGTAACAATTAATTTCCCTGCTGTTTAATTGAGTAATTCATAATACAATAATTATTTATACACTTAATAAAACGCTTCTCATACAAACTCCACCCCCACCCCCACCCCCTCATTTAAGTGAGAAGTATTTTATTAAGTGTATAACAATTCATGTATTTTTATTTCAGGCACTAGAAGATAAAACTGCCACTCCCCGTCTTATCTAATTGGGTACCGTACACTCGTGTTGACCGACTGAAAAGCGATCATATAGGTTACTTAGCAACACTGAAATATGGCTTTTAATATTTGATCTGTTTATTTTACTGCACATCACCTCTTGTAAAACACATGATTAAAGTTATAACACTTGAACACAATGCTCACATACAGTAAATCCAGCAACACTAACATTCACCAGCTCAGTGCAGTCGGCGTATGATTGTTGGCTGCGTGAGAGCGTTGTTGGCGCGCGGCGGTAGATAAACATGAGCCAAGCTTCGCGACTGTGTAGCTATACTGTGGTTATACGTTGTCATGAAGACGTGTCTAGTCTCAAATGTGGAGCCGGGCCGTAAGGCGACAACTGTACATCACGAAGTAGCCGGCGCAGTGGTGAAACAGACACAAATCACAACAATGCCGATTTTCCAATATGTGGGGGGGGGGGTTTCTAACCCCCAGTAACCCCCCCCCCCCCCTTGGCTACGCCACTCCACGGCAGCCCGCTACATAAAAGTGTGGACTGTGGGTGTACAGCAGCAGGCGGGCAAGCAAGTAAGCTAACTGGGGAATGTTTGCTCTCTACAGTTGATGCCACGGTTTATGGTCGATCAGCGCCGGTTTCGCAGTCGCACAGAGAACAGTCAGTGAGCCTCACACATTTGCAATTGATACGTGAGTTGTCAGTTGTGCGGAAAGCAACTCACGCATCAATTGCAAATGTCTAAGGCTCACCGACTGTTCTCTGTCCGACTGCGAAACCGGAGCTGACCGGCCAAAACATGTTGCGTGAATGCACCACTCCTTACATTTCTTAAATACTAGGGCGGATCAAAAAATAAGTTGCACTTCCTAGTTATGGCCATTTATTACACCACCTATACAACAGCAACACGCCTATAACGACATACAATGTATCGTCACTTTTCCACATAGTTTCCAAGAGACTCCAAACATTTCTGCGAACGCACAACCAACTTGTCGATGCCGGAAGCATAGAAAGTTCCTCCAGCGTTCTGCAACCACACGGAGACAGCGGCCTTCACCTCCACATCGGTCTGGAAACGTCGACCACCGAGCTCCGTTTTGAGCTTACCGAACAGATGAAAGTCACATGGCGCTAGGTCGGGACTGTAGGGTGGGTATTGCCAGACCTCCCACTTGAAACGCTGCAGCAGTTCGCTCGTTTGGCGGGCCTTGTGAGGTGTTGCGTTACCGTGCAACAAAATCACACCGGCGCTCAATTTCCCCCGGCTCCTCTCTTTAATCGCTTTACGCAACTGGTGCAACGTTTGACAATACGACGCCGCGTTGATCGTCGTTCCTTACGGCATGAATTCCACGTGCAGCAAACCCTCCATGTCAAATAACACTGTCGCCATAACCTTACCGGCTGAAGGTTGAACCTTGGCCTTCTTTCGTTGTGGTGATGAGGGGTACACCCATTCCATTGATGTTCTCTTCGCTTCGGGGGTGAAGTGGTGGACCCACGTTCCATCGCCGGTGACGATTCGCCGCAGAAATCCGTTGCTGTCTGTGGTATTGCGTTGCAAAAATGACAGGGAGGATTGGAAACGTTGTCCCTTGTGATCATCGGTGAGAAGACGTGGGACCCATCTTTGACACAGCTTACGATATCCAAGGTCCTCGTGAACAATGGAGAACACCCTGCCACACGACATGTTCAGCCGCGTCGCGATTTCTCTCAGTTGAATAAGCCGGTTCTGTTTAATGATCGCATTCACACTGTTGACATTTGCACGGGTCCTGGATGATGCGGGCCTGCCCTCGCGATATTCGTCCGTGATATCCGTGCGTCCGGCTTCGAATTGCTGACACCACTTTACGATCCCTTGCCGGGAAATGGCCCGCTCCCCATACACAGCACTAATTTCAAGATGAATGTCCGTGCAATTCTTCCTTTTGGTCCATAGGAATCGGATTGTCGCACGCACCTCATATTTGGAGTGAACGTCCAGTCGACGCGCCATTGTATTTGGCCGCTATTCACACCATACTTGACGAGACACCACAGCGACCTGCCTAACAGACGTGTGGGCTGTGTCTGTCCCTTTCTCCGCTGTGCCCACGTTTGCGACACACAGCGCGCTGCTGCAGCGCGTTATTGCACTAACCTTTTTATCCACCTTCGTACTACTTCTATAGTAATGGAATGTACACAAGACGAGTATAAGGGGATTTCTAGCCACACCTTTTCTTAGGATTCTGAATTTCCTCAGGATTAATTAATTGCTGCTGTACAAAATGGAAGTTTTACAAGAATTTGTTTTCTTAGTTTGTATGATAATACACTAACGTGTGAAAACATTCACACCAAGAAGGAGGTATGAGATCGAGATGAACTTTATACAGCAGATTTAGAATATAGCAATACCACACATGACTACGATTTAAGACCAATCTCTTAACTTGAGAATTCAGCTGATTGTGAAGCCTCAAGCTGTTTAAACGTCGTGCTATATAATCGAAGAAGTCCTGGATATTGTCCTGGGAGACCTCCCACCACGGGGTTTGTATGTTAGCCTAGAAATTATCAACAGTGGTTGCTAGAGAACCGTGAACGAACAAGTTGTCGACCATTCATACCCCTGACACGTTTGAAGGGTGACATGTTAGGTGAACGTGCAGGCCAGGAAAGCAGTGGTTCCCGTTGATATTCGATACACCTACTCCACCGTATGTGAGCGTATTTCTGAAATTTGGCGAATGGAGTTGCTTTAGGTTCTTAGGTTCTAAGACCTCCCTGATGTAGTTTTGCCTTAATAAGCAGAGTGATCTCTGTTCCAGCCCTCACAACGGAATGAAATTTCTTAGCAGAGCCGGGAATCAAATCTGGAGCTCCGGGGTGACAGCCAACATTGCTATTTGCTACGCCACGAGGTGCTCTATTTAACATTTTAATACTAATGTGTGAAACAAATACTGTTTGCTGTACGGCATATTAAGCCTATTTTCATTTATGAAAAAAAAATAGGCTTAGGAGATCACATTTCGTCGTAGTGAGTGTGCGTGTATCTTGGTGTGTGAGTGTGCGTATGTGCGAATGCGTGTGTCCCCATAATAAAATCTAAACGGCAAAGCGATTTCATTGAAACTCGGTAAGTGCATACTACTACCTCGTCCAACATCGACCGTGCCTTTAAAATTTTAATACGTTTTATTAATTTAACATGGCGGCCACGCGAAATATTCCACTTGCATTCTATAACTCCGCAACAGTAACATACATCACTTTGCAATTTTGTACGGTGATAAAGGGCACTACTAGAAGCTCATCCATGTGACTTTCATAAACCTGTTTAGTACAAAACGAACATGGTGGCCAAGTGAGTTTGAAATGTTTCGATAGACTTTTCTCACGATTTAACCCTCTGCGCGCAGTGAGAGATAATGCAGCAAATGTTTGCACACATTGTAATGCACTGTTATATAATTCTAGTTCAATTGTTTACATAACCTCAAGATGGCAGCTGTGGAAAATTTTAAAATTAACTTTTAATTTCTTGTGTTCTAATCATGCGATCGAAGTGAACGTTTTAATAATGAACCTACGCAATAATCTTCATCTAAAGGTACATAACTCTATGGCCTATACAAATAACAATCCAATATGGCACCCATCCGAAATATTTAGACGGTTCTCAATATCTACGTATCTATTACAGCACTCAAACTGAAATATTGTATGTTGATAGAGCCTATTAACATAAGTTCACCTATGGATCATTCAATGACCTGGTGAGCACAAAATTAACATGGTGGCGGCGCGAAATTCAAATATTTCAGTGGATGCCTCTCGCGACTTTTCACCCGAGTGCTGTGAAACTTGGTGCGGTATATCATCATACAAGGCTTAATATACTGAACCCTTTATCCACAGGCTATATAAAGGATTCTAATATTTATTCATCATCTTTTGATACATTTCTGCAGACAACAGATATGAGAGCCAGACGGTGTTGGGATATATTGAGAAATCAGTGGCCGAGAGGACACAATGGTTTAAGCTCCTTTGGTATTTAAGGAGGATGCGTATATATTCTTGAGGCATAGAACAGGTGCAACTTTTAGCGCGAATGTTGGCTTGGGGACGAACACTATGGCTTGTTGCTATGAAGATTGGCGCCAAGGAAGAAATCGAATGCTACAAGGTAATTGGTCTATCATCTTGTGAACCACTCCCTACGGCAGAAATGTATGTAAATACGCGCAAAGACATACAAGAGTCTAGGCCAATAGTATCAAGACGCCTTGTCTTAGCGGGAACTCGGCTTGGGAACGCGCACGGGTAGATTAACGCGGGAGTTATCTACAGATTAATTCCACGATCGATTCAAGCCGGCTATAGCATAATCGTAACCTCCACACTGCTACGAACTCAATGATACCGATCGCATGCTAGTCTGATAGTTATTATGGAATATTTTTTAATAGATCCCCTTCCACACCTACCCTAGTCAGTGTCATTTATAAGGATCCAAGATGCTTCGAGGATCATTACTATTTTGTACGTCTGAGGACGGAAGAGGACCACTAATTTTTGTTCGTCTGAGGACGGAACGTATTACAAATTTTGTACGTCTGAGGACGGAACTCATTACTTATTTATTATAGTGTAACTTCAGTGATTTATTTATAGTCCCAGCACTATCAGTAGGACCAGTTCATCGAAGTAATTCACCAAATAGACTGTCAAGGAATATAGTACTTGACAGGTGAATATAGTAGGAATTATATCGTGTGTGTATCTGACAAAACTTTATTTAATTCAGCACGTGATGACGTCTAAGAACGAGAATGGATCTGGGAACCAGCTGGACATTTGCCTGAAGATGTCGATGACCAGATAAACATCTTAAAGGAGATGGCTGCAGACGTATCCTTGGCGCTGTTTTAAAGGATTGAGTACCAAATAAATTTATTTATTTATTAAGTCATCTACGGTGTTATGGGATATTTTTGTAAATATTTGTTTGCTTGCTTGGTAATGTAGATTATTAGTTTTTGTTTTACTGACACATTAAATATGGGACTAGCCGAGCGTTGCGTAATTTATATATTTTGTGATTGTATTTGGTTTAACTCTACGCAGGGACGTGCAGCCGATGCTCGACCTCCCTTGCGTAAATCGCGGTCAAGCATTATTATTCGGAGATATGCCTGACAACAAAAATGGAACTGAATTAATTTTGAGATTAAAAATAGAATTTGGAGGGTAAAAGATTATTTGTGAGTAGAATTTTATGACGGATCAGGATTGTTTTTGATAGTTGCTTTCCAGCAGTTTGAACGGGATGGCACTTTGCACCCGAGTTTTTGTTGTGTATTATTTTGTTAAAGTGTCAATGGACGCAGTATTTTTGATCTGTTTGAGCCGACCAAGAGTGAGTGTGTTTGAGATTCAGTCCAAGCTATGGGTGCGTATGTGATTTTTTTATGATGTGCTAGCGAGAATATATCATGGTGATTATTCTGACTTGCTCCACGTCAACCCAGTTCATGACCTCGCGGGGCTGAACTCGTGGTATATATTTGTTTCTCGCCATCCAGGGGATGCGTGCGAGATGTTGATTTTTCCAGAGGGAAAACTGCACCTAGCTTGCCAGATTGAGTGAGGTATTTGAAGGACAGCGTGACTCATACTAGTAGGGGGAGCTCAATCAGATAACATGTCTTGTCATTAGAACAGGCTTGCTTCCTGTACTGCAATTTATGATGTTGTTTTAAATTCACAAAACCTGATCGGTTATAATGAGTATTGCTTTATTAAATGGGAGCCGTCCATAATTGTAAGGTAGCCACCGAAATTCGTGTTTGTCCGGCGTTTCATATAAATGTAAACATTGTTTTTTCAGCAGTTAGGCTTGTATTTTGTTGTTGTTGGTTAAATTTTTGGTGTGTTTATTTTTGATGCGTTCTTGACCCGTGTCAAGTTAGGATGCGCGGAGCTATGTTCCCAAGTTGATGAGAGTGGTTTTTGGCCTATTTATGGCAAGCTCTTTTTATTCCGTGTGCTCCTGCACCAGCTAGAATCTCCGGGAGATTCTTCATTCTGTTTATATTATTAGATCTTGCATGTGTCAGTAGTAGTTGTAGTGTATTAATTAAGGGTGGGTCCCATAGCCGTAGTGTGATTTAAAAGATTCACTCCGTAAGCAACATGTCTGTTTCAGTTGTAAACGGACTCGCATCAGTACTCAGTTTCTTATTAACGAACAGTAAACCACACATTATATGACTTCTTGACCAGAGAAAAGTGGACTTGTATCCATATGTTGTGACGAGTGAGTTCATACCGCTCAAATGCTTATGTTATGATTTTATCATTTATGTGATACTGCATTCACATTGTCTTGTTGTGACGAGCGAGTTCCTACCGCTCAGTGTTATTATTATTATTTATTAAGGGGGTGAAAGTCAGGGAGGATTTGTTTTTATTTATTATTATTATTATGCACATATCTTTCAGTCATTAAATTTCTTTTATTCTACTTGTTATTCATTTTATTTCTAGTATAGCCTCTGTCATGAACCTTTCTATTCATTAGAGCATGTTGTTTTAAGCGAACTTTGCTGTGTAACGTAGTCAGGACTGAACACGACCCCGTAGACGACTCTCGACAAAACATGCTTTATTGAAGGGTGCAATACTGACGTGTAATTTAATGGAATTTGAAAATGGTGACTGTTTTTTTTAAATCACGTTTTCACTTTTTTTGACCTAAGTAATTTATTGAGTTGGGGTTGCTTTTGGTGGTGTAATGAATTTTTGTCCTCTTTAATAAAAATTACTTTTATAGCTTGCTTTTTGCCTTGATTCTTATCAATGACATGGTTGCTTTTTACAATGGACTGCAGACAGCGCAGCGTTATGAACTATCTAAAACCACGGCCCACTGGATGCTGCTCTCCAAGGAGCTTTCAAAAGAAGTCCATACATAGTGGGCGCTCATAGCAGCACATTAGCAGCTAACATTTCTGGCTCTCCTTGAAAGATGCGCTTTCAAAACGGAAACCATGTACTGTAAGTACGGTATTTTAAATACCGCACGCAAACAACATTTGAACGTAAATGTCAAAAACTACATCTAATGAGAACATATAGCCTAACATAAACTCTAATCAGGTTGAGAATTCTTCGTTGAAGTTCTCCATCTCAAGGGGGCACAGCTTCATTACACTTCTCGTAAAGTTCATTTGCTACGTAGCCTATGCTTCAAAAATGCGTAATCTGCCTCCTCGTCGACTTTCTCGATGTTGGATAGGGCCCGCATAGTCCACACCAGTCACGGTGAAGGGCCTGGTGACTTTCGAAACCCTCTCTTTGTGTAAATCTCCCATACGGACTTCTGGAACTGTTGGATTGAATTGAAAACACTGGACGCATTTTCGAATGATATTTTGTGCTTCTCATCGACCACTTATCGGCCAATATTTTTGTCGAGTTGAATGTAATAGTCGCTCCGGTGGACAATGATGAAGTCTCACATGCTCGTATCTCATAATAGCTGCTGTTATGTGATGATTTGCCGGTAGAAGAATGGGATTCTTTTGCTCTTTAGAGAGAGCAGAATGTCTCAATCTTCCACCAACTCGTGTTAACCCATCTTCATCAATGAATGGACCAAGGCATCTCAAAGGACTTCCAAAAGGGGGTGTTTCCTTTTTGGATAAACATTTGTGTGATGATGAAAAATCTTCTATTTGCAACCACATTAATACAGTATTTTCTGCTCGTTTCATTCCTTCAGGAGTGATGTGGTTTGAATTTAGGTCTTTGGAGACTTTTCCCCATTTCTTGCGCTGTACATTACTTATGGTATTATCTATAACAATAAGCAATGACTTGACATAACTTCGAAAATGACGAAAATTTGTGCAATATTTTGAAAGTACTTGCGATGGTCAGCATAACCTTTGAACTCTTCATCTCTGGCAGACTGATGTCAGGTTGCAATGTAGAAGGAGTTTGTAAATTTTCCTTGACTAACCAATGAGGTCCAAACCACCTAAGATGATGGTTAATAATATATATGGTTGGAATCCCTCGCGATATGAGGTCAGCAGGATCTTCCTGAGAGAATACTTGGCCCCACTTTGCATTCTCAGTTGCATCTTGAGTTTTGGTGACTCTGTTAGCCACAAATGTTTTCAGCAATCACGGTTCTGAGTTTATCCATCCTTGAACAATGGTGCTGTCACTCCAATGAAAAACATTCCTTATCTTGTCTTCTGCAGCAGCCTTAGATTCTCGCACTAAACTTGTGAGTAAAAGTTCTGCTTCTAATACTAGTCTTGGCATGGATATGGTTTTTACGGGAACCACTTTAGAATTTGCGCCGATTAGATGTGATGTGAATATTCCATCTTGATTTCTGTTTACTGCGTACATACAGGCTCCATATGCTTTTTCGGAGGCGTCACTGAATCCGAAAAGATCAAATTTTGAATTGTAATTTTCAGGATTTTAATGAAGTATAATATTGGTTCCGAATGGATATATTATCTGTGGTAACAGGTTGGTCCTAGCGAACCCGTCTGTCCATAGTTGCTGCATTATGATTTTTCCTCTTATCAAAACAGGACTTACCAGCCCAAGAGGATCAAAGACTTGCGAGATTTTTGAAAAAATCTCACGCTTTATATACACTACTTCTGATGAGGGGTTAACCTGATACTGCAATGTACCTTTTGTCGAATCCCAAACAATTCCTAACGTCTTACTGGCTTCTTCTTTGTCTAGGACCATCAAGCCTTGTGCATTCGATTGGATATTCAAGTGATTTATGATTTCCTTATGGTTGGACCTCCACTTGCGCAACAACATTTGCCCCTTTTGCAATAGTTCCATAAGCTGACGATGAATTTGTATTACTGCATCTACATTATTGTTAAGGGCCGAGCCCTTAGGACTTAGGACCCTACGACCCTAAAAGGGAGAGGGGACCTACGCCATTGATCTCACACGCTGGACATCGACATCTAAACCTACGACCACCAGACTTCTCCACAAACACCTAAACACCTTCTTCTACGCAAAATCCACCCCCAGGCTGGGAATATAATAAGCCTATACATTTTCTTCACACTGTAAGGAGACGGCCACTTGACACAAGGTGGTTAGTCAACATCTTACATCACACATACACAAAGACACTATCGCTGGTATCTGGAGCATCAACAATGACGACACGCCGACTCAGCAACGCAAGAAGCCTTAAGAAGGAAGACCCGAGAGAGGTAGACATCTGTTGTCGCCCTAAGCTCTGCAGGATGACGTCCCGATCATCCAGTCATCACCAGGTGAGAGTGTGCTCAAACTTCCTTACAAACTTGTACTCCTTCATTCACACCCACACTTACAATGTAATTGTACCAAATTGTGTTACACTGTCCCTCACTAAAAGGGACACTACATCTTACAATCACTGATCATATAAATACTTGATCAGTAACCCACACTCTGCACCTCATTTCACACTTGACCTTACACCAGTACGCCCAACCTGCCCTTTCCCAATTGCCCCTGACCGTGAACACCGAGAAGTGCTGCGCCAGGTAGTCCATTGTGCTCACACGGTAGTAATCCAGCCAGCGGCCGGACTGCCGACTCTGCAAACAGGCTCGCTCCTACTCGCTCATACTTGATCGCTACTATTAATACTTAGCTCCCTCATAATCGCGTATCCCTTATTAAGTAATTGCACCCCATAGGATTAAACCCCCATTTCCTTACATCCTTCACACCCAACACCTACACCCGCGGTTTCTCCACTTACGTGGAAATCCGCACCTTTCGGACCTCACTCCTAATTTATACACCAACACCCCTTTGTTCGTCCCATCATCCCCCCAAGCTCGGGACAGAACAAATATTGGTGGAGACGCACGGTAGTTCCTACGAGTGAGGGTAGTTACCACTCAGTTAGGGGTCCTCAGACAACGAGGATCTGGAACTACGGCCCGGACACTAAGTAAAACAGCCAAGCGAAATCACGGATTTTTTTTTCAGAATACGCCCCACATTTTATCTTTATTTCACGGGGTTGCATTATTAAACCCACCCAACCTCCCTCAAAAGCAGTTAGAAGATACACCGCTCGAAAAAGAGGCCACTTTAATAAAAATGACTTTTATTGCTTGCTTATTGCCTTGTATCTTATCAATGCCATGGTTGCTTTTTACAATTGACTGCAGACAGTGCAGCGTTATGTACTATCTAAAACCACGGCCCACTCGATGCTGCTCTCCTAGGAGCTTACAAAATGTAGTCCATACATAGAGGGCACACATAGCAACACATTAGCAGCTAACATAGGCTATTTAGTTCTTCACCGAACTATATTGTGGAGCAGAAAATAAAACAAATTATGTTAATTTGTATTGTCATAAACCTGAACAGGATATTATGCCTGAAAATGAACCCTCAGTACATAGGAGTCGAGGTCGCATGTTGTATCAGATGGCTCCCCAAACCATCGCACTTGGCGTTTGTCCACTATGCCTATGAACAACGCAGGATTCCAATCTGTGGTCATCACAAAAGCATCTAAGAACTATGCAGCCATAGCTGTAGGACAGGACGAAACGGGACTCGTCCGAAAAGATAACATTTTGCCACTTATCATGCAAGCCAGAGCGTTCAAGTAGCCTACCGATTATAGTCTAAGTCTTTTGTGCAGGGGAATTAATGTCACCATTTAAGTCTGCGGCAGAAGTCGTTTAACCATTGACGCAGACAGTTCCAAACCATTTGTGTTCATTGTTCCACACGACCCTCTTCTATAGACTGGTTCCACACAGGTACCACCGTTGATCAACACAACCTATAGGCCTACGAGCTGAATTGTCATGGTATGTCAAATCCATTTCCCTAAGACTGATACTAATTCTGCCCCGTTCTAACTCACTCACATTCTGATACTGCGCCATCTGACGCCGACGATGTATGCTAGGTACTTGGCTTTACATTTCGTTTGATGGTTCTACACTGACTAAGCTTGGTGTAATACTTACCTTTGCGGTCAGACCAAATAGGGCGCTGCTGAGACTACATGTTTGCCATCTTTCGGCAATCTTTTTTCTACTGGTGCACAGTTATATACATCCTCTGAGTTTGGGTTCACTCGGGCCATTCTTTCGGGGTGCTGCAATATTCTCAGTCGTTAGTGCATTAAAATGTGAAGATCGCTAAACATAATAACATGAATTCGTTTTCCCTTGTGTGTCAAAAATATTCTCTTTCTGGAGTATTAGAAGCCGTTTCTTAGTGCTATCTAGTTCTATTAAAGAAAGCTTTCCAGTCGGTCAACACAAATAACACAATAGGCTTCCAATTTCATTAGCAACGTTTGAATTGGAATCATAAATAACAAAATAGTGCAAACAGCATCATAACTGAAGTACGTCACAATTAAAAGTCAGTAGATCACTACAATAATAAAACTAGAATAATAATAATAATAAAGCAAGAACTATAGAAGTGCTTCAAACCGACTAAGAAATAATATCTAAAAATAAACTTGACACGGTACACCAGTTTTTACAGACTTTTGTAATCTAAATATTGTATATATCGGTTTACATTTGTGCATAAGTGTAATACATAGCCTAAGTGTAATACATAATGATCGTACCTTATCTGAGCCTAAGTGCGCAGGTTTAGATGATTATCGCTTGACGATCGAAATATGTCATCCAATTAAGTAGGCTACCCCTCCTCGCTTTTGTACATAAATGCATGTTATTTTGTGAAAATTATCTCATGTAATATTTCTTCAGATTAGGGTGTTTAAATATTGGTTTTGCCATCTAATGTAGTTCGGCACAATTTGGGTTGAGCGACTGGACAGCTTTCTACTGTATAATTAGTGTATTTTTGTCGTACCCCCATTTCCCGTGGAGAGAACTTTCCCTTCTTATAATAATGTTATAATAGCAATGTGCTGTTCACAGCAAATGTGTCTATTATTCAGACTGAAATCTTTGCTAGTCCATCATCAGATTGTGGATGTGATCCTGATTAAAGGCGACAAATACAAGCCGAGATTCAACCACAGTATAGCGGGTGGAATGCCCTGAAGAGATTTATAGCCCTTGCTTTACAATATCCTCCATGAGATGATAAACATCGACAAATATACTGACAATGATAGAGGAATTATATTTGTAACCTGGCTGATGTTGGTGATGCTGATGGGATAAACAGACGGTGATTATGTCACCGATGAAGCCAATGAAGGGCGTGAAACATTGTGTCGACTACGCTCGTGGCTTTTATGGAGATGCACGCGGTGTCTACCTGCCCGATAACTGTACGTAATAGAGCTAATAAATCTTGTGCAGGTCACATGGGACGCAATGAATATTAACGGCAGGACTCGTAAAGAGGTATCTTCTAAGGCAGTTCAGGGAATACAGTCTGAGTAATAATTGCGTGTAGTGGTAGCTATAACGTTCCTCAATTTATGAGCCAGTTATCATAATATAACGCTGCAATCCTGGACCAGAATACGAAACATTACACCTCCACTGCACGCTTATTAATTTATTTCACGTAAAAATGAGATCTCCCAGGACATTCAACTAAGAGCTCGATATTTTTAAAGCAAATATTTAATGGAATATGGAATGAAATGAAATGTTACTAACTTTATTAACATTCCACAGTTATAGCCTACATATAATACTGAATTTCCAGCGCTCCCCGGTGCCAAGGAACCCGAAGGAGGTCTGGACGTTGACGCATTTCTTTCAGAAAATAACTGATTTTAGCAGTAATTTCTCCAATTTAAATGTTTCATAATTCTTCTGCCAATATCGTTCCGGATGCTTCCTTTGGTAAATGGAAACGACAAACTTAATAATGCTATACTCACCCAATAGTATAGTTTTGAACTCCATTGCTCTACAATACAATATTGTTCCGCTTTAGTAGTATCTTCATGGAAAGATTATAGGTGTAGGTGTTAATTTATTATAGAGACTTTAAACAACTTGGTTATCAGCCCCGTGCACTTGGATGTGTGTATTTTTGTGTCTATGTGGTGATTATAGCACTCACACAGTAGCTGTAGTTTGATGGATTGGGATAGGTTAGATACCTGAGAACTTGAAATAAAGTACTATCCCAGCATTTGCCTGGAGGAAGTGTGGAAAATCCTAGAGAAATCTACACTGAGGATAGCCGCTCTCAGAGCTGGAATTTGAACCTCCAAACTACGAATTTACTGCAGCACCTCATCGTGATCATGGGGCGCGATTTAATCAAGTTCCATGAAGTACTATTATATTTCTTTTGTCTTTCTTTTATCCCCCCAGGTTGGCTTCACGCACGGACTCTGCGAGGGATCATTCCTCTACCGTCGTAAGGATAGTATCTGGGAGCTGAACACACCGGGGGATGGTGACAGGCCGATCACTCAGGGGACCACTAAATTGAATATAATTAAGGAAGGGTGAGGGAAGTCGGCCGTGGACCTGTTGAAAGGAACCATCTGGGCATTTGCCTGGTGGTGAAAATGGAAAACCACGAAAACCATTTACAGGACAGCAGAGGTGAGAATCCATCCCTCACTCTCCCGATGCCAGCGAGGCACGGGCAGGCACGTTACCGCTCTCGGCCACCTTGGCCAGTACTCTTATATTTCTAAAAGTTGTAATAAGCATGAACTCCTTTGACACAATTAAAAAAATTCCTTCCACAGCACAGTTTATTACATTCCCTGGCTAAACGTAAACCGCAGAAAGAGAATATCAGTGAAGCTCTGAATCAAAAAAAGGAAACATAAATCTTGTTGTTGCTCATTCATTTGAGGGGCTTGGATATCGTAGTCATTTAACCCCATGTGCCTGGGTGTGTGTATAATTTGCCTGATAACCTGTCTTATTGTAAAGTCTGTAGTACTGTGTGTATTTGTAATTCAGGTGAGGATTGGGAAGGAAGTGACCGTGGCCTTAAGTTAGGAACCATGCCAGCATTTGCTTGGAGTGGAAGTGGTGAAACCACTACCAGGTTGGCTCTGGAACGAATCGAACTCGCCTTTTCACAGTTTTGCCTCACAAGGCTGAGTGAACCCCGTTCCAGCCCTCAGGCGAGAATTGATTCCTTGACAGAGCCGGGAAATCAACACGGACCTCCATGGTGACAGCAGAGAATGCTAGCCGCTACACCATGAGCTGGTTCATAACGTACCTGATACGTTGCCTAATCACAATAACACGGGCCGCGGGAAGAAATCTACAAATACACCGAAGTACATGGGTTTAAATGACCACTATGTCCAAGCCCCTAAAATGGAACAATAACAGGTACGGTATGTCGTGTATGTTCATGGTGTGCTGTAGTGTAAGGGCGGTGTGTGGTGAGGCTTATAGGTCAAGCAGAGAATTCTGGGCAGACATATTTGCAGCCACGCTTCAGTGGTAGGGGAACAGCGACAGCAGTTATTCGTCGTCCGCTGTGTTGTGGACATCGCGTGTTAATGCTTAAAATCTGTGCATGCTTTCATCTTGATCTCGGCTCAGTTATGTGAGGGGTGTCTTCTCCAGTGCTCCGGCTCCACACCACGCACGCTGTAGCATGACCTTGAAGGCTCACCACATACCGTCCATACTTTAGCAGAGTTGGTACCGACTATGTTTTATAGCTGATAGGTGGCCAATTCGAATCCCCTTGGGACTATATTTAATAATGTACTGACAGTACTAGAGAGCCAACCATCCCACCCATCACACCTCTTGAACAGTCAGGTAGGTAAATGAGCTGGTATTCTACGGTCAGCAGTGATAAATTATGGACAGGCTACTCATGAGCGGGATTTTGGGTCTTTTTGGAAAGCGAATTCTAACCGTAACTAAATTAGAACCCTGTTATTGTATTCCACTCCCAGAGTACGACAACGCGATACTTACAACTCGGAATCAGGACGATTGTATGATCCCAGGGCCACTCGTCCGGAATATGATCGCCGTGTAGCTACGCCAAGTCGTCTGTTTTCCAGGGAGCTGGAGGACCATCTTGAGACTCGTGAATGAGGCCAAGGTATAATCCTGGCAAGAGTATATTTTTCCTTGGGGAACAATGGGTTAGTATAGGTGTTTCGACTTTTCAGCACCTGACACAATCCAGCATACGTGACTGAAATTCGACACTCGAGCCGGGTCTGTTTCATGTTGGGATATGTTGAGTTTTTGCTGCACAGTAATTTTGCCCAAAATTGAACAAAGTTCAAAATGATGTGTTCTAACTGCCTCGCAATATTGTGCACATTTGAGAGAACATTGTGATCCCTTAGGTGTGGAGGTTCTATCTGCCCCAGGGGCGTGGTGGCGCAAAGGCCAAGATTTTTGACAATCATCCAGGAAGAGAAGATTGGATTCTTGTTTAATGCGTGCGCGATTTCGAAATGAAATGTATGTATTCCACCGGTTGTATAAAGTTTCAACAGCACTTTCTGCAGTCAACATGATCGATTAGTAAAGGAATGAGATGCAAGGACAAGTCCTATCGACAGGCCACTTTGTGGAGCAGACCTGAATCCCAGAGAGAAAGTTTCGGTTGGGACTATGAGGATCATGGTGGAGACCTGGCACGACCCACCACCTAATAGAAAAGTCATTTTGTGGCGTGATGGCACGAGTGGCAGGTGATGACAATTCATAAGATTCGGCCAAGATCACATCAATGAACATATGGTTGGAGGAGTCGTTGAGAATAGTGGTCCCTGGTCTTGAGACATGAGACTTGAGGCCTTAAACAAGCCTAATAAGTAATAACAGTCAGTAATGGCATAATGAAACAAAGCAAGTTAATTAACGGCATAAGTCAAGGTAAGAATAAAACTATTCTTCCCAACCGAGATACGAGCTACTGACTCTTGCAGGAGGCACTCTTCACGCCTTAGAATACTCAGCAAATTGCCTTCCTGATAGAGCCTCTATGTATGCAGATATTTCACGATAACATTACACCAACGCAGAACAATTTATAGTGAATGCATTACGCCATAATAGGTCTTGGACGAATATATTATGTCAAAACCGCAGAGACGTAAGAACTTAGTTCTAAATGTCGTACACGAACAACGAAGAACATATGCCGGCAAGACTATGATACATTTAATTATCGTTAAATGAACTTCATGTGGGCCTGCAAACATTCAAGGAGATGTTCAGTTTCCGTGTAGGCGAGTATACTTCTCAGCTCTTTACATTGCTTGGAGTGAGGATTCTACGTAAGTTGTCTCTTATGAATAGTTATACAAATTGTTACTAGTGTGAATTCTGTAGGAACGGTTTTTGTTTTAATTTTTAAGGAGGTGAATGGTAACGGCATTATGGTAAGTATTTGACCTTGAGATTTGCCGCCCATTCTTTTATCATCAAACATGCCACAGGGACTTAGAACAACACTGAAAACCAGGACTGCAAAGGCTTCTTTATGAGGTAAGGAATTACAGCAAAATGTCTTTCTATGGTGCCCGATTCCTAGCAGTAAATTCACGTAAATGCTTGTTTGAAAATTTATTTGGTATGGTCTACTTCTAACTACAGTACAACTGCTAGTAAATGCAGAGAATGTGTTAGAGAGTGAAATAAAATAGCTCGATTGTTGCAAGCACAGGTTCAAGTTTGAATGGAGTTTAGTCAAACAGCGTGCGTGCTTCATTAGAAGTGTTACTGTTGTTGGTTATTTTAGGGGCTACGATATCGTGGTCATATTTGGGTGAGTGTGGAATTTGTGTGATGACCTGTGTTATTGTGATGCTATACTCGTGTGTGTATTTGAAAATTGAGGATAGGATTGTGAGCGAGGCGGCCGTGGCCTTAAGTTAGGAACCATCGCAGAATAACCTGGAATAGAAGTGGAGAAACCATGGAAAACCACTTTCAGGATGGCTGTGGTTGGAATCAAACTCTCCTCCTCTCAGGTTTGTTTCACGATGCTGAGTGTACCCAGTTCCAGCCTTCACATCAGAATTAAATCTTATTGGCAGAGCCAGGAATCAAACTTGGACCTTCAGGGTAACAGCCGAGAACGCTAGCCACTACAGTTAAAGTGCATAATAGTAATAATAACAATACTAATATTGGTTTTCCTTTACTTTTAACTACTGCGGCTTCTAGAGACGTGCGTTTATCGGAACTTTGCCCCTAAGGGGAGCTATTATGACCCAGTATATCTACTGACACGGTTCCCTCATATTTGCGCGCGATCAAAAGCCAACTGGCTGTGAAAGGATTCCATCCTGCTACCTTGGGAACAGCAGGCGAGAATGTTACCGCTGCGCCACGCAGACAGTGCTCTTGAAGTGCTCTGGAATGCCCTTAAGGATTACGTGAACCACTGAATGACCACGCGTTGCCATGCAGAACAGAAATTTGCCTGATATAGTTTTGCTCAAGCGACAAATGTAAAACATTATGAAATACATCGTAGGCCAATAAGCACAATTGCACACGTGTGTATTTAATGAAACCAAATTCCAGTGCCATAATTTCAAATCATTTGCTGCCATGGAAATGTACATGGGCCCTAGACGTGAGAAGTGCAAAGATATTTAGGCTACTCATTCATTCATTTTAGTAAGCTTAAGAGCAAACGTGAAGTCAGCTCTCATGATCGACGGGTTACTGATTTTGTTGTGATTTAATAGAAACTAATATTATAAAAGGGATAAGAGGAAATGCACGACATTAGGATGTTAATTTCTTTTAACAAAATCATAGTAATTTCAGCCTATGGCATTAACGAACTTGAATAGACATGTTCAGCAGTGTCGTAGGTTTCAAAATAAGACGATGATTTTGGAAGAAGAGTAATTTAAAATTCTGGGAGAATTTGTAGATGGTAAGTTTCTTTTCAGTTATGCGTAGGCCTTTCCAGCTCTTGATCCATTCAACAATATATAGTGAGCTCTGAAACCTTGAACGTTATAGTCAAGTTTCCATTCGAAAATAATTGTCTGCCTGTCAAAAGGTTTACTCCACTGAATTTGTGTAATTAATATCTACTAGGCTGGCGATTGATGTAAGTGTTGCACAATTAAGGATCCAAGCTGGTTTCAGTAACTCGGTCACTAATAATATCATAACACAACTTTACATACTAATTCATACTAAGTCATACCACACATTACTGTAAAAACAGAATAACAATCTTGAAGAAATCAGGGAACCAATGTTAATAACTCTGTAATCCACCGTTACATTCACGTTCATAAGCATAATTTCTTCTTATTCATATTTTTCTCATAAGTGTGATAACTGCCTTCATTCTACTGACGAGAATATGAGCCATTATATAAGCTCACGTTCTGTCAAGCAACGTATGCATGTCACCTACTCTGTAATAATTAAATTGTGTATCATAGCATCCCTTAGTACTCTGAGTTACTTTGTGGAGTGGCATTGATATGCATGGGCTTAACAATAATTTGATTTGCTTGCAATGGAAGGTTACTAATTATAATGTGCATGATGCCAATGCTGTATGAGCCAAGTGGTATATAAAGTTACCATAGTTTACAAAACAAAGTAATGAATGGTCCTTTATCAATCTCTGTCTGTTAGGTAGCCAGCCCAGAGGCTGGTTAGATCCTCAATAAGTACCGCCATGGGCAGCACTATAATGAGGAGTGAGGTAGATTTTCTCACTGAGTCAGAACAATAGCACTGACCCTATGAGTAGAGCCTTTCACATTACATACAGGAACTGGTTATGCCCTGAGGCCATCACTCAGCCCCACTCATACCCCAATAGCTTCCATATAATCACGCCCATGAATGGGACTGAAACATTGGCGGAAAGCCACATTTATCAATCAAAAGAAGTAAATACTGGGTGTGTCCGGAAAGTGGTGAGACTGAGTCAATAAAAATAAAAAAACAGCCATACAGTAGTCGCATATGATGTGTAACATATGACATAGAAGAAACCTCACGTGAAATTGTTGATACACCGGTATTTTATAGTATTATTGGCACAAATATTAATCTATTGTAAAAGGGAGTGTTTTACAGATATTGTAGTTTATAATACAGAACTCATTTTATTATATGATTTGTAGCTTTCACCAGCACTAGCCTAAATAAAGAATACGATATGGATCAACTAGATTAATAGACGCGACACCGCTCATAACCTTCAATTCCTTATAAACAGGTCCTCTTCATTCACAGACCAACACGTAATTCCATATGGATTCTGTTAAAATGAGTCATATTGATGTGATAAATATCGTTTAAAATGATAATCTGGTAGCAAAGATATCTACCCCGCCCAGGATTCGAACCCAAGATCTCTAGATTCACAGTCATACGCAATAACCCCCGCGGCTATTTCGACTACGAAAATATTGTGCACAAGATGGTGACTTATTTCCACGTTCCAATAATACTGCATTACGGAATTAAGTTTCATTTATATTTTGCTTGTTTCGATAATGTCCCTGAGTGACATTGAGTTTAAAATCCCTTATGCCAATGCAATACCACTACTTACAATGTTTGATATTAAGGCATTTTACCATTTAACAACAAGTTCCGTGAAGAACTATACAGCCTACTTTTCATGCCAATGATTATTCTACAGTATATGAACCTATCTAGAATAATGACGAAATTAAGTTGGTAATATCGAAATATCTAATTAATTCAAAATATACCTGGTATAATGTAGCCTAATAGAGCACTACAGTTGGCAGCCCTGGCGACTGAATATATTCTTAGTTCAATCTCTTAAGGTACAGAATACAAAATTTGGTTGAAGTCCAATGGACGTTACATGCAGTTAGACACTGGATCTATCAGCACGCGTAAAAGCATGTTGCCAACAATAACATGCGTGTGCTGGTCAGAAATAATCTGAAATATTATGATATCTTGTTGTGCCAACTTTGGATGAAATCCATTTGTTAGTATAGAAGTTACATATATTTTAAAATTGGACATATCAGCAGGCATAGAATCATGTTGGCAGCACTGCCTTGTATTAATTACTCCAAATTAATCTAGAATGTCAGGTGCTATACGTGTGCAAAGTATAGAGCTGTTGGCTTGCATACTTTCTGGTATATTGATATTAGTGTAAAATAAATATAGACAGCATTTATTAACAGTTGGCAGCCCTGATTGCTCTTAACAATACTTATAGTCGTATCTGTTATGGTACAGATAGCACATACGAAATTTGGTTGTAATCCAACTGATAGTATAGAAGTTACATGTATTTAAAAATTGGTCGTATCAGCAGGCTTATAATCATGTTGGTAGAACTGACGTATATAAGTTACTCGAAATTAATCTAAAATGTCAGAATATACGTGTGCATAGTTTAAAGCTGTTGGCTTGCATACTTTCTGATATATTGGTATTTGGATAAAAAAAAATAAAGAGAGCAATTATTAACAGTTGGCAGCCCTGGTGGCTCTTAAGAATACGCTCAGTCATATCTGTTTATGTACAGATATTACATACAAACTTTGGTTGAAATCCAATTGATAGTGTAGAAGTTATATGCATTTAAACATTGGACCTATCAGAAGGCTTCAAATTATTTTGGCAACTCTGTCATGGTTGGCCTCCTGGAAATTGAACTGAAATAGTATTATCTACATGTGTGCCAATTTTGGAATAGCTCCCATGCATACCTTGCATGATATCCAACATGGAGCTCAAATTCCTAGTGCGTTTTTTCAGCAGTTGGTAGCACTGACATCATTTTCAAATATGGACGTGAGATATTCCGGTGCACATATTTACTCATACTAAATTTGGTTTTGATTGCTGCAGCCGTTTAGGAGTTGATAGGGGGGGGGGGACACACACACACAGCCAGACAGACCGACAGACAAAAGGACAGACAGACAGAGAGACACACATTTTCCCGGATCGATCTCGTAAGTCTACTTTTTCCTCATTTTTGCAAAATGTGAAAAGTAGGCTAAAAATACTGATACGAAGACTTCGAACATGTACCATGTCATTTGTTTAAATCATTTGACACCAGAGTTCGCATGAGTGTTTCCCGTTCAGTATGTCATATACATTCCACATGGCCGAGAGTGCGTCATGGTATCAATTTTCGACACCGCGCGCTGATTGTTTCTCTTACCAGTGCCAGCTGGATCGATCGATCGAGTTGGCAGTGCGTCTTTTACTTCCGTTCGATCCACCACTGCCAGCTAGGGCACACTTCCATTCGATCGATCGAGTGGCCAGTTCATACTTCCGTTGTCCACCACTGCCAGCTAGTACACTTCCATTAGATCGATCGAGCGGGCAGTGCATACTTCCGTTGGATCCACCACTGCCAGCTCGATCGTTCCGATCCATTTCCGTCCCCAATTTTCAAAATCACTCCCACAAAACTATCCAGCAACCGAGCGGAAAGATGTTACACATCAAAAATTGACGGAAATGAAACATACGCTCAATATTCTTCAATGTAGGACCCTTCTGCATCCACACACCGCTGTCAGCGGGATTTCCTACTCTCGTACGCTTTCTGTAAGGCGGCAACCGGAATGTTGTTGAGCTCCCTCGTCACGGCCTGTTGCAACGCCTCCACGGAGCCGTGACGATGTCCTTTTAGGTTGGTTTTGAGGTGGGGGAAGAGGAAAATGTCTGCTGGGGCAATGTCGAGACTGTAGGGTGGCTGAGGCAGAGTTGCGATGTTGCGTGGGCCAGGTATGCCAGCACGTGGAAGGCTGTGCGGCGCGGCGCATTATCGTGATGGAGCCGACAGGAGTTAGCGATCGCTGGGCGTACACGGAAGATGTGTTTTCGGAGCCGTTTAAGGATCTCCACGTAAAAAGCTTACTCTGCGGTCATTGTTCAAAACATTCTTCACTCTTGCCACACTTTCATCCGTTTTGGTGCTCGAAGGTCGTCCTGAACGCGCGTTGTCTTCAACTTCCTCCCTCCCCTCCCGTAACTGCTTGTGTCAGTCAAAAACACTCAATCTGCCAATGGCGTTTTCACCGTAAGCCGTCTTGATCATATCGTGAGTCTCTTTCCAGGTTTTGCCGAGCCTAACACAAAATTTGATGGCATAGCGCACTGTTTCAACAGACGAACCATGACGCAGCGTGACGAATGCACTTGCAGAGATTATGGGGACGAGCAATTTACACTCCACTACTGCTGAAAACCAACCAACTTACACACCCCTCCACCAACCCCAGGCGGTGAAGCCGCGGGCAGTCTGTCCGTCTGCGCGGGAAAAATCCAGTCCGACTACTTTAAGGACAGACTCTGTATGATCTTATAACCCTGCTTTCGGCCTATATTCCAGAATGTTTACTGTAACAGCCGTTTCACTGGCTTCTAGAATGGAATAAATCACTAACATGCATTTGCACAGTAGCCTACTATAAGAAAAATTCAGAAAGCCTTTCTAACAAATCAGTGTACCATTTGCGTAACGGAGAGCAACGTGGCTTAGTGGGAATGCTGATTTATTCCCACCAAGGTGGATTAGGGTACACGACATTAAAAACAAGAAGTTCCGTGAAGAACTATACAGCCTACTTTTCATGCCAATGATTATTCTACAGTATATGAATCTATCTAGAATAATGACGAAATTAAGTTGGTAATATCGAAATATCTAATTATTTCAAAATATACCTGGTATAATGTAGCCTAATAGAGCACTACAGTTGGCAGCCCTGGTGATTGAATATATTCTTAATTCCATCTCTTAAGGTACAGAATACAAAATTTGGTTGAAGTCCATTGGACGTTACATGCAGTTAGACACTGGATCTATCAGCACGCGTAAAAGCATGTTGGCAACAATGTCATGTGTGTGCTTATCAGAAATAATGGATGAAATCCATTTGTTAGTATAGAAGTTACATGTATTTAAAAATTGGTCTTATCAGCAGGCATAGAATCATGTTGGCAGCACTGACTTATATTAATTACTCCAAATTAATCTAGAATGTCAGATGCTATACGTGTGCAATGTATAGAGCTGTTGGCTTGCATACTTTCTGATATATTGATATTAAAGTAAAAATAATATAGACAGCATTTATTAACAGTTGGTAGCCCTGATTGCTCTTAACAATACTTATAGTCATATCTGTTATGTTACACATTGCACATACGAAATTTGGTTGAAATCCAACTAATAGTATAGAACATACATGTATTTAAAAATTGGTACTATCAGTAAGCTTATAATCATGTTGGTAGAACTGAAGTATATAAGTTACTCCAAATTAATCTAAAATGTCAGATTATACGTGTGCATAGTTTAAATCTGTCGGCTTGCATATTTTCCGATATATTGGTATTTGGATTTAAAAAAATAGAGAGAGCAATTATTAACAGTTGGCAGCCCTGGTGGCTCTTAAGAATACACTGAGTCATATCTGTTTATGTACACATTTTACATACAAAATTTGGTTGAAATCCAATTTATAGTGTAGAAGTTATATGCATTTAAACATTGGACATATCAGAAGGCTTAAAATTATTTTGGCAATACTGTCATGTATGGCCTCCTGGAAATTAAACTGAAATAGTATTATCTACATGTGTGCCAATTTTGGAATAGCTCCCAAGCATACCTTGCAGGATATCCAACATGGAGCTCAAATTTCTAGTGTGTTTTTTCAGCAGTTGGTAGCACTGACATCATTTTCAAATATGGACGTGAGATATTCCGGTGCACATCTTTACACATACTAAATTTGGTTTTGATTGCTGCAGCCGTTTAGGAGTTGATATGGGGGGACACACACACAGCCAGACAGACAGACACACACACAGTTTCCCGGATCGATCTCATAAGTCTACTATTTCTTCATTTTTGCAAAATGTGAAAAGTAGGCTAAAATACACTACTAGACAATACAAAATGGTCAAGGTTTTTGGAACAGAAGATCCAAATTAACTGTCTAATTTTATGATTAATGTCTTATATATTCAAGATGGCAGCTACACTACGTGTTATATGCAGTGTTATATTCGTACGATTAATGCAAGCAAGGTATTATATCTGCTTCTCCCCACTCATGTTAATTGTGCAATTGGATCCTGAGTTATTAATTTTGAAGTTTTAATAGTATGCTCAGTCACCATCTGGAATGTGTAGCGGGGGTGTTCTTTTGCCTTTGGTATACAAAGCCCATATCTGTGTCTATATTAATACCGATTTGAGATATTTTATCTTTTAAGTACATAAAATTATTCGGTTGTATATTTTATACTTACAAGATGGCCGCAGCGCACTAAATGCAGTGTCAAATTACCATGAATAATGGTATCGAGGTTTCTTATATGCTATTCTTCTCTTACTAAATCTCGCATTAATTGCGCTGTTTTATGATGGAATATTAAATTTCGAGTTTTTAGAATACGACCAGCCACCGTCATGAACGTGTGAAATCGCTGTTCATTTGACATGGACAAAACCTACAAGTTTCTACATTACTGCTAAGTTTCGTTATTTTATCTGCAAAATTCTTTGAGTTTTTCATTACCCTATTCTATATTTTCAATATGGGCGCATCACGTTGTACTCAGAGTTTTATTGTTATGGCTTATTTCAGCAAGGTCTCTTGTATGGTACGTCCTTATTACCAGGCTTCGTTTCAATTGCGCAATCTCTACTTAGTAAAAAGCAAAGTCCCCGATTCTTGGATGTTACGGGTAATCTCGAGAACCACTGAATGGATTTTGATCCGGTTTTCTCCATTCTGTAAAGGATATCTCGAGGAAGGTTTCTGTAGAAAATTATTTATTTATGACCAAAGGAAGTCAAGCAGTAACGATTTCAGTGAAAAGGTCGAAAAGAAAACTGGCGTCCGTGCGCTTTATAAGCTTACGCTGGGCAAACCGTTAAACATATTTATATACTATGAGGGTAAGAATTGTTCAGCATGAAATGTTCTACAAAATAAAACGGGAAAGCATATCTCTATCTTCAATACATCGCCTACTATAAGTGTTTTACGTTTTCATTTCTTCCAACAATCTCCATTCAACTACTGAGGCGACAGTTTACGAGCTAGCTAGGGGCGAGTCTATCACCCCAGTTACAGCTTAGCTAGCGGACGAGCTTATTGCCCCAGATACAGCCAGCAGCAAACTGTCGAGCCGTGTTGAGTTAAACACTTCAGAGAAGAGTGGTTGTGTTTGGAGTTTCTCTGTAAGTACAACTCAGCTTTTCTTCATTTCAAGTTAAGATTGGTCGGAAGGGGGATTTGTGTTTCATGCACCTTGCCATTCTTAAATTACGTCTGACAAGAAGTTGATGCACATGCATCTCCATGACAATATAATCAATAGACCAGTGTGTGATTTTAACCCATCACGCCGAGACGTAAAACGGATATTGGTCGTTGTTCATTGACATTGGAAAAAAAGCGCTTATCACGTAATGCATTCATAACTCTTCCCGTGCGAAGGCGGGTCGGTTGCTAGTTACAGTATATTCTGAATGATTCACTATTACGTTTTAATATTATCCCGGCCGTCATCTTTACAATTTATAGTTGCTGTTATTTTCCTTTGAACATACGATACGCCTTATAGGTTTCTACCTGCCCACTAATTTTCGTAATCATACCGTGTCAGTACACCAATAAGTCGTCGGCCATGAGACTACAACTGATCTGGTTCAAGTTAAGTAGCTTATTAGATTTTGGGACAAATCTTCTAACACCCACTTTAGTACAATTTAAATATAATTTTTCGCTTGCGGCAATGATTACACTTCGATAAATTAGCAATTGAATATCTACGTCGTTCTCTGGTAGAGTATCTAACCTCAGACACGTCAGGAATTATTTCACCCTGAACCACTGTGGTGACATAAAATAGAATGAACAGACCCTAGTGAGGAATCGGCAGGTGACGCCAGTTCCTTAAATGGAGGGCCATGAGGTACTGTTGATGTGCAGGATGCTTGCCTGGACTTGGTCTACAACCACCATGTGTTTGTTAGAAATAGAAGGGAATGTGCCTGGGTTGGGTAAAAATTCCACCCATAGACTGACTATACTGGAGTTCTAACCCTTAAACAAAGCACTGTATCTGGATTGTAAGACCATTCCACACTAACCACATCGACGGTGCCCACTTTCGTGACTAAAAAATGTAGCCCACAGAAATGCTTCGGCGCTAATTCCCTAAGTCGCAGATTCAAAGCGCCCACTGAAAAGTGGTCCATGCACCATTTCCCTGCCCACAGTTTTGAAGCGAGATGAATAGGACACAGTGGTAAAAGTCTAACTCCATTCACTTTACCACGAATTGTACCGTGAATCTTTGTTGTGGGTTCCTTTTAAATGCTATTGAAACTGTACGCGCACAGAAGTCACTCCAAATTACTTTCTTGCGCTTGCCTAACCCTGGACCCTTTCTCTTGTTGAAGTCTAACTCACACGAATGGACCATTTATAAAACGCTTTTGGCAACGGTAAAGAATAACTAGCAGTTGAGACACACCATACTATGTATTGTGCCCTTTTAGCAAGAAATATGCAGATCACAGTATACCAGCGTAGCTCAATTCGGGATTTTCGGGGTAGCGGTAAGTTCACCCACTCTGTGACTCACATATTTTGGATTAATTAGAGGATACACTTGCAAAAATAACAACAAAATCAACTCCTATTTTTAACACATTTAATTTATCAAAATTAGGGCGCTACAAACAATTAAACAATTAAATTACTGACCCACAATCATCTACTTGTTCCAAATGAACAAGGAATAACATAAGAATAAAACAAATATTGTATTAAAACATATGGTTTCCATATAAACCAACAATTCCTAATTATTTTTACTTCCATAAAGCATCAACTGTAAGTTTCATATAACTCCGAGCTCTTTTGGCTCAATGCTTTCTATAATAATGGTGTCATTCTTTGTACACCTCAAATACTACTTTTTATATTTTCTTAATCATCAAAACCAATGTATAATTACATTTACAATTACATGTTAATTATCTAACTCAATATTTGGGCATTTCACAGGTTTTCAGCTTTTATCATCTCTCTCTAGTTTTACAAATACATCAAGGTAATCAGGAAATTACTTGTGTACTCCAGAGTATGAAGATACTTGACACAGTCAAAAAACTATGGTCACTCCCGAAACCTAGTTGCCTTCAATTAACTCATGGAATCCTACTTCCATACAACATTACAATAGGGATTGTTATTTATCTCATACGTCTTATAAGACCATTATCACTAAAAAAAACTACGATCTGAACAGGCAAGCGGAAATATCAATCTACAAGGACCTCGGTTCAACGCCCGGGTCGTTAACAACTTTAAACACTCACGGTGTATTCATTACTCCTTACAAGACGGCCTTCAGACACCCCTCCTACTCCAAGGGTCTGACCGTGATACTTGAGAGTTATTTATGACTATGTGGGAACCCTCCCGTCTAGCCTGTAGCTAGAGCTCTCTTTAATGCTTTTACAAACAGCTTTTCGTTCATTCTCAATTCTTTGGGGAGACCTGGCGTTCTACTCCTCGTTTACATTCAACAATATTATTGGGCTCATAAACCACATTCGTAATCTTGGCATTTATTAATTATGAAAGGTCCTCATTGATTGGGGAAGAGATATACACATTCTACGACGAATAATAAAGGGGCTTTCACAATAAGAAGATTCTGAGTTCGAATCTCTTCACATGCCTCGGGAACCATTCCCATATAGAGGACTATACAAAATGCGATTTAGGGTCAGCCTATAGCTTATAAGACCTCGCTCAATACCATACATTTGCTCCCTTTCAATACAACATACACAATGGCCTCGTGATACTACGTCACAAATAGAGGACTTACACCAATTCTCAATTCGCTACAATCAACTACCTCTCATAAGTAATTTACCAAGTACATTAACTTTTACGCGTTCCTAGCGTGACATTTTATTTTAATTGCGCTCTTTTTGCGCTATACTTTGTTTTTAAGCCTAGCGTCATCCAAAGAACTGATAATATCATATTAACAATTGATACACATCTCAATTTTTATATTATTCTTTTCCTTTGACAATAAATTTCTCTCTTTTTAAGAACATGCATTTGAACATCATGTCTATACTTTTTATTAAGGCTCTAACGCTCTTATGTTCACATCAATTAATTTGATCTTTATTTAATATTTCCTTACTTGGTTATTATTATTATTATTTCATATCTTCATTCTTTACAAAAAGCTCAAAAGCTATTTCTTTCATATAACTCAAATTTACTTTCATTTAAATATCTTTCATGATAATTATTAATATTTCGCTTGCTCTTATGACATTCGTCAAATACTCTGACATTTTATTCATATATTTCATCTACTGGATTTATTCTTTTACATAATTATTTATAGTTTCTCAAATTTCTATTATTGTTCAGACCGCGTTTTCTTTATTCAGTATTTATTTATTTAAACACATCCCTTTTACTCAAAAACTCCGGTGGATTTGTACACAATCATTTCCCGACACCAAAATATAATGAAATTCATTACTCACATGTTTTTAAGGTCGTCTCATGACCTTTATCCTTGTGCGGTGTTTCATTTTTGCCCACTTCTTAACTTACTCCATATTGTAGAAATTCATCTCATGTACAAACACTTCTTGACACATATTCAATACACTTAACATGGACAACATTTTTAATACACTGGTGTAACCATTTAGAACACACAATAAACACTAAAAAATATTATTTTAACACACAATCTTGATAGATTTACACTTCACAACTTTTGATCACTAGGCCGTATTTTCCTAGCCTATCACACGTGACCTCTTAATCTCCCGTTTCCAAGGGTGAAATTTATTCAATGTCGGCTTCCTATCCTGCAGAATACGAAAGTCTCGAATCATCTACTTTTCCCTGGAATCCTAATTCTTCGAATCCTATTCTGGATGACCGGCTATTTCTCTAGCTTGAACGGCTTCTTTTTTTAGATATAGTTTATCGATCCTAGTGAAAGTCTGTTCGGATCGAAGTCCCCTCGATAACCTATCGATGATCGATGGATTTATTTTATAGCAGCTAGTACTTCTCGAGTCTAGTGCTTTAGAATAGTTCGTCTGCTTTCTGGAGATAATGTCTATAGTCTCCGTTCTTCTTTATTTATTCGGTTCTCGCACTCCTACTTTTCTGAAAAACGTTGCGAACCTTACTGTGTTTTTCCCTATTTGGGTTCTTTAAATTAGATAACTGTTTATCTTTCTGTTACGGTACCTCCGTACGTTATGATATTTTCGGTCGTTTATTTAAAGACCTATCGCCTTAAGTCCAACGTTCGCAGCCTGCTCTGACTATATTTTACGAACTTTTCACTGTAAACTTGTGTACTGTCGGACCTAAATCCTGTAACTAGGATTTTCCTAATTTTTCAACACGGCGATACTTTAATATTTCTTCTTTACAACTCCTTATGGATGCACGCAAGTTATTAATACTGCGACGCCTGTGGCTATCAGATATTAATTCTGCGGTGTAATACAGCGTTTCTCCCCTCAAGGAGTACTGGTAAACTGTCTTCGGTGTGAAGCAGAGTAACGCCCCACACGGCTGTCTGAATACTGATGCGTAGCAACGCCCCCCTCGGGCTGTTTGTAACTGCTTGTACTGATGCGTATTTACACCCCCTCACGGGCTGTCAGAATAACTGCATGTTTGGCTTGGTGATGCCAGGAGCTTTATACTCTTTCGCTACAAAAAGATAAGACTCTAGCCCTTTCCGTGCCCAACTTTTAAAATAATGGTTGCACCATTATAAAAATTATACCTTCAAAAAGCTCGTCTTCTCAATGTTAAATAATCTCATTGCGCATAAGAATCGATCGTGCAATTCGGAGATATTAATTAATTTCTCGTCCTCAACTGTGTGGGTGTTGCTGTTCATTTGCATTCTCCCCTCTCCACAGGCCTTGGTAAATCCCCTATGACGTCTACTTGCGTTTGCAGTTTTCTCCTGTGCAATTATTAAAGGGTTTTTCTTTACACAAAAATCTCTAATTCGAAATGATTCACCGTACTGTAATTGTTTACTTATTTTTATACTCGTAAACGGGTTAAATTTAATTATTCCTCTTCTGGCGCATAGGCGGTGTTGTCGTTTTCAAGCAAGCTCAGCTCGATTTCCGAGTCAGGCTTCCTTGTCTAACAGCCGAAATTTTCCACTCGGTTATTAATACTCATGACCAGCTCCTTCTGAATGTCAAGAGGCGTGATCTCATCTCTCGAACACCTGGCTCACGCTGCTTGCACAATATTAGGCTAGAATCCTGGCTTGATCTTTCTCTATGTTACATTAGAAACTGTACGTTTCTTTCATTTCTTCCCCCAAATACATGGATTCGACCTCCTTGGACCCTATGGCACATGGGTTCATCTCTCCCCTCCTTAGGTAAATAAATTTTCGAAAAATTTTGAGGAAATTTATTTGAATTAATCTTATCTTTCTTTATTCGTCGAAGCCATCATAACGTTGTCCGTACCTTCCGTCTCTTTTTGTTTCTTTAAAGTCGTATCCGGTAATTGTGTAGGTCGGGTATGCTCTGTCCCTACCCTTTCTTTCTTTTTCCTTTATTCGTCTGGGCTTGAAGTCCCCAGAACCTCATTCTTCCTTACGGGTTTGGTCTATCCCTACCCGTTTCCTTATTTCATCATTCTCCTTTCTTAAATTGAAATTTTCTTCTTCAACAAAATCAATTATTTCTTTGATTTCCCAATACAATTTTTCCAATTCGCATTCGCACTCGAATGCTTGAGCTCTGTTCTCTATTTCTTCCTTATTCTTGTTTATGTCAAAAGCGGATTCATCTCTAAATGTTTCCATAACCAGGGCTTGTTCATTTGCTTCATCGAAATCTTCGGGAGGGTAATATAATTTCAAATTTGCTGAATTCATGGTCACTTCGTGATCCGTTTCACAGTGCCGAATTTTATATGCGTTATTCCTCAAATCTCTGATTATTTGATACGGTCCGTGGTACATTTTCTGGAACTTCTTGTACACACGGTTCCCTGGATCCGAAATGGCTGGTCTTTTTACTAACACCATTTCTCCTGCTAATAATGGTCGATGATACCTCTTATGCCTATTTCTTCTTTGCCTCCTGTCGGCTTGAGCTTTTAGATGCTCAAAGGCTCTTCTAATACGTACATCTCTTCCAGGCTGAGCGTCTGCTGGCCTAGGAATTACCAGACTCCAAGGTCTTTCTGGTTGCTCATTCAGATGTAACGTTATGGGTATCTCTCCCGTGGATTCATGGATTGTATTATTTATACAAAATTCGATAATATCCAAGATATCTATCCACTTCCAATTTTCTTCGGCACAGTATATTCTAAAGTACTTGGCCGTCTCCCGCATCACTCTTTCTACAGGATTTGCCTCAGGATGGCGAATACTTGACAAAATCTGACGTATTCCAAGTCTTTCTAATTCTCGTCTGAACTCTACACTGGTGAAACAACTGCCGTGATCCGACAACAAATTCTCAGGTTTTCCCAGAATCGGTATCACTTTTTCTTTTAGTCGTTTTAACACCTGTTTGGTACTAGTCTTCTGAATGGGAGCAAGGACAACCATTTTAGTGAAGACATCCATAGCCACCATTATGTGTCGATTTCCTCTTCTTGCCTTTGGCAAAGGTCCAAAATTATCAATAGATATGATTTGACCTGGCCTTTCGGGCAACAATGGTATAGGCTTTTGCCTCATCAGAAATGCATTAGGTTTGATCCTTTGACATAAATCACATGTCTTTAACGTGTCCCTTACAGTTTCTCTCAGTCTCGGCCATACAAATGCTTCTTTCAGCATCGAGACTGTTTTGTCGACTCCCATATGTCCGAACGATCTATGGGCTAACCATACTATTTTCCTCTGCAAAATTGCAGGTACAACAATCCTTAATTTGGTATGGTCAGAGTCCACAAACGTATATAATAATCCATTATAAAACGTGTAGTCTTGAGCTATCTTATTAGCTTCCGTGTACGCTGGTGTTCCCCTTATCAAGCTTCCCTCAAGAAAAGATATGAGCATGTTCATCCATGGATCCTCCCGTTGTCTTTGACTAATGCTCCTTAACTCATTAAGAGTACGCTGATCCCTGTCTTCCAAATCTATAGCCATTACTTCCTCTTCTTTGGACTCTGGCTGTCTACTTAAGTAGTCTGGAACTATATTTTCCTTTCCTGGGCAGTATTCTATCTTGACATCAAACTGTTGAATGTATAAAGCCCACCGCATCAACCTTTGACTAGATAAATCAGTCTTCATCAGAAAGGTTAAGGCTTTATGATCCGTTCTTAGAATGACCTGAAACCCATATACGATCTTTCGCCAATATTGCAGCGTGTGCAATATCGCTAACAGCTCGATTTCGCTCATCGTATAATTTTTCTCGTGTGGTTTCAGTCTCCGACTTGTGAAAGCTAGATAGTTTTTCTTATCAGGGTTATCCGGGTTTTCCTGATATAGCATTGCCCCTATTCCAATCTGGGATGCATCTGTTTGAATTATAAATTTCTGATTAAAATCAGGATATCCTAGCTTCACGTAATTTAAGAGCATTTCCTTGGCCTCCACGAACGCTTTTTCTGTTTCCTCCGTCCATTTCCACTTGCCCCCCTTCTTCAGAAGGTCCTGTAGTGGTGCAACAGTTTTTGTGTATGATGGACAATGTCCTGAGAAGAAACCAATCAATCCCAAAAACTGGCGAACGTTCTTCACCTTCAAAGGCCTTGGAAAATCCCTTATCGATTCCAATTTGCATGGATTTGGTTTAACACCATCCTTATCAATCACATGCCCTAAAAATGTTACTTGTCTTTGACAAAAAATTGACTTCTTTAAATTTATTTTAAAATTAGCCTTCCTTAAATCTTCCAAGAGTTTCTTCAGCTTTTCTAAATGTTCCTCAATATTCTCCGAGGTAAGCAAAATATCATCCACATAACGGATAGTGCACTCTTTCACTTCCTCTGACAGGTTTCGATCAAGCGCTCTTATTAATGCAGATCCTGTGGTCTTCAATCCAAACGGACATCTTCTAAAACAATAGGTTTGTTGGTCGAACTGAAATCCAGTCAACAAGCTGGTTTTCTCTTCCAGTTCGAGATGATGATACGAAGAAGTCATGTCAATATTTGTGAAAATCTTCTTGCCCTTGAACTTCCTCAGTATTTCTTTTATGGGTGGTGCCGAATCATTTTCTGGTATGATTTTTGCATTTAGATTTCTGGCATCTAGACACACCCTTACTGAGCCATCCGGTTTACTCACAATCACTAATGGACTAACATATGGTGTCGCCATCTTTTCTATAACACCTGCATTCATCATCTCCTGCAGTGTTTTCTTAGTTTGTGGGTAATGTTTTTCCGCAACCGGGTATGGTTTTTGTCTGAACGGTGCCCAATCATTGACTTGGAACGCATATTTAAAATTTTCAATCTTCCCTGGCTTGGAATCAAATACATCCCTATAATTCAATAATAATTTCTTTAACTGTTCCTTATTTTCGAGGTTAAATTTAGCTTCCTCTACTTTTCCTGACAGGTTGGTTTCGAACTCAGTTTCCAAATTATCTTCGAGTTCTATGTTGAGGACTTCAAATATCCTTTCTAGGTCCTTATAACCTTCCTCAATCACTTCTTCCATATGCCATACCTGTTCTCCTATTTTCGCATCCTGTTCCTGTAGGTTAATGTTTTGTTCATCCACATCCTCTCTTTGAATTCTAATGCAATTTTGCGCTAGGTCTATAATGACCTTGTTCTCACGGATAAAATCAATACCTAATATGACATTATACGGTAATTGATTTACCAGCAAAAAGCACTGCGAAATTTCAGCGTTACCCATGATCAGATCGATATATACCTGAAATTTACACGTTAAAGATTTTTAAGGGATAATCCCCTTAATCTTTACACTTGATGTGGGAATCTTTAATACTCGGCCCCTTATTTCCAGTTCATTTAGAAGGGTTTGTGTAATTAGGCTTATTGTGGATCCGGTATCAATTAATGCTCTGACCAGTAATCCTTCTATCCTTGGCATAATTATAGGTAGTTCTCTTTTAACAGGTGGGATTCCTTCCACATCCTCATTAATTAGCTCATCTGGTCTGGCTATCCAATTCACAATTTCTACCTCCTCCCAGCTCCTGTTATGTTTCCACTTTTGATAATTTAAATTTGGAGTTTTTTTTATCCTGAGGGCTTCATTTCCCCTCATTCTTTAATTGAGCTTGTAGTTCCAAGCTTTGAGCTCCGTCTAGTCGGTCGGGTGATTTCCGGTTCTTAATTGCCTCACTCCAACGGACTTTTTGCCTATCAGGTTCATCTGGTCGTTCGTTCATATAACGAAGACTTTCCTGATATCTTTCCTCTATTTCGGCCCGATATTCATCATCCCTATCCTCTGGCCTTACATTCCTTCTGGGATAATTCTCCCATTTCTTTCTGTTTTCTTGCCTTTGATGGTTATTGTTATAGGGTCGGCTCTCTTGTTGCCTATAACCTGTATTCCTAGGATTTCTTCCTCGATATCCTCCTCTTTAATATGGCTGTATTCCTCTAGGCTCCTGGTGCCCATACTCTCGACCCAGTCCCTGAGTATCAGTGCTAGTGGACTGATTCCTGGTCGCTGGTTTTTCTCTGGTTTCCTGACTGCTGGCCATATGTACTTGCTCAGTCTGTCTTTGATGCCGAGGAGTTACGTGCGAAGTCGTCATATCTAATTGACGTAATACACTCTCCACTTCCACAGCACTTCTGGCTTTGGATGAGATTAACAGCCTCTGAATCTCATACGGAAGTTGTCTTGCAATGGCGGCACACAGGTCGTTCTCTGCCGGAGCAATGTCGAGTTCGCGGAATTTACATAACTGAGCGGTGAAAAATTCCGAGTATTTAGTAGGTGCATTCGTACTGTACTTCCTAGAGTACAGATCTAGCCTTAATGTTCTCTTGGACGTCTGCTGCCCAATATCGTTTTAAAAATGCTTCCCTAAAGCCTTCCACCGTATCAAAGGTGTACCTGAAGCTTCTAAACCAGGTGAGACAATCACCTGCCAACAGCTTTTCAATAGCTCTCAGTCTCCGATCCTGAGGAACTTTCATTTCGTTTAAATACTCTGCAACTTCCTTTAGCCAGTATTTTGGAGTAATTGACATGTTATTACCCGTAAACTTTACTGGTCTGTCCTCATTCGATTTAATAATGTTTATTATCTGGCCATTTGTCTGATTCATGTACGTGGTTGACATCGCCATCGGATATCCTGGGTTTTTATAAGGGCTCTCCCCTCCTAAGTCCCTTTCCGTATCTGTGCCTTGTTCACGGGAATCTACCCATCCTGTCTTTGGAAACTCCTCCTGATTCTCAAATTCTAACTTCCTTTCCCTTCGGGACTTTCTTCATTAGCCATGAGTTGGATTTCCATTTGACTATTCTTATGTTCAGTCCTCTCCAATCGGGATCTTAATTCATTCTGAATTCTTTCTTGATTCCTTTTACTATCTTCCTCTGCCTTTTTGAGCTGGAATTTCTCCTCCCTGTAACTATCCCTGAACTCATTTAGTTGGTCTTCTACCTCTTTCTTAATGACCATGGCCTGTTGATTGATAATTTCTGGCTTAACGTCACCTATGGTATCTAGGTCTTTTCGTATTTCCTTTATCTTCTTCTCCACTTCTTTCCGACCTTTGACCATATCTAATTCAATTCCTTCCAACTTTTTTTCGTCTTCTTAGACACTTCCGTTAATTCATCTTTGATCAGTTTCACTTCATTATTTGTTTTTTCTACTTGCCCCTCTAAGTTTTCCACGTTTTCCTTAACCTCTTCTGGGTATTTTCCTTATTTTCTTTATTTCGTTGTTCTCTTTCTTTCTGGATGTTTTTCTCGTATCTACCGAATCTTTTATCTATTTCCCCCTCGTACTTCTTCAGGTTCTCATCTACCTGCCCGGTAAAATGATCAATCTGATCTTTCATACCCTGAACATCCTTTTTATTTTGATTTTTCATCTCAGTTACTTCGGTTTGAACTCCATCGATTTTTCCTTCAAGATTTCCTACTTTGTCCTTTACCTCTTTAAATTCTTCTCCTAATTTCTTAAAATTTTCTTTTATCTCATCCCGGGATGTTTTACAGATATCGCTATTAAATTTTATCTGAGCTTCTAATTTTTCCTGCACCCCTTGGATCTGGTTTACAAGTTTCTTTTCACAATCATCACCCTTTGTTTCTATGTCAATTAATTTAGTTTCTAAATTTTTAAAATTTTATTCACATTTAATTTGGGAATCTACCATATTTTTGTTCATAGTATCTAATTGGGCTTGCAATCCTGAATGAAATTCTTCATTTTCGTTTTTAATCTCACTTGCGATTTCCCCTTTTAACTCAGTTAACTTGTCCCCAAACTTAGTGTCAAAACCTTGGAACTTGTCATTTATTTTATCTATCTCAGCCTTCACTTCATTGTTCATTTCTACACAGTTAGCTTCGATAGTTTCTAATTTAGTTCCCATGCTATCACTTTTAACTTCGATAGCTTCTAATTTAGTTCCCATATTATCACTTTTAATTTTTAGTGACTCTAAACTTTCATTCATGGATCCTAATTTTTGATTATTTTCATCCTTGTGGAGGCTCAACGTATTGTTTATAGCCTCCAATTTTTCATTGCTATCGGCTTTTATCGCCTCTAAAAGCCCCTGCAATTCCTCACTCAATACCATCTTATTAGAATATTGTGGGCTACTCATGCCACCACACTAGTACATGCTTGAGAGATGATACTCTGAACCATTGTGTCCCAATTTCTTCAAAAAAATTTACTTTGGTACGGGTATTTACTACAACGTACCCTTTTGATAACTTTATTCAATTTCATAAACCTTTATGGAAGTATTTAAAATTCAAAATTTCGAAAAACCATTTTTTTTCAAAAAAACTGAAAATTTTGATTTTTCGAGAAAACTCGGGTTTTCCCTAGGAAAACTCATCCCTGCGTACTGGGCGCCATGAAAGATTTGCTAGGGGGGTTGTTTATGATATAATTCAGGGCTGCTCGGTATGAGTTTCCAGGGACCCATGCGGTCAGTTAATATTTTACGTTGTAGCTATTCCTATCATTACTTTAATTTACATGATATGACCGTCTTATGTGTTCCTCTAGTTATTAATCCATCACATTACTTCTATGCCCCCCATGTGCCCTTTTAGCAAGAAATATGCAGATCACAGTATACCAGCGTAGCTCAATTCGGGATTTTCGGGGTAGCGGTAAGTTCACCCACTCTGTGACTCACATATTTTGGATTAATTAGAGGATACACTTGCAAAAATAACAACAAAATCAACTCCTATTTTTAACACATTTAATTTATCAAAATTAGGACGCTGCAAACAATTAAACAATTAAATTACTGACCCATAATCATCTACTTGTTCCAAATGAACAAGGAATAACATAAGAATAAAACAAATATTGTATTAAAACATATGGTTTCCATATAAACCAACAATTCCTAATTATTTTTACTTCCATAAAGCATCAACTGTAAGTTTCATTTAACTCCGAGCTCTTTTGGCTCAATGCTTTCTATAATAATGGTGTCATTCTTTGTACACCTCAAATACTACTTTTTATATTTTCTTAATCATCAAAACCAATGTATAATTACATTTACAATTACATGTTAATTATCTAACTCAATATTTGGGCATTTCACAGGTTTTCAGCTTTTATCATCTCTCTCTAGTTTTACAAATACATCAAGGTAATCAGGAAATTACTTGTGTACTCCAGAGTATGAAGATACTTGACACAGTCAAAAAACTATGGTCACTCCCGAAACCTAGTTGCCTTCAATTAACTCATGGAATCCTACTTCCATACAACATTACAATAGGGATTGTTATTTATCTCATACGTCTTATAAGACCATTATCACTAAAAAAAACTACGATCTGAACAGGCAAGCGGAAATATCAATCTACAAGGACCTCGGTTCAACGCCCGGGTCGTTAACAACTTTAAACACTCACGGTGTATTCATTACTCCTTACAAGACGGCCTTCAGACACCCCTCCTACTCCAAGGGTCTGACCGTGATACTTGAGAGTTATTTATGACTATGCGGGAACCCTCCCGTCTAGCCTGTAGCTAGAGCTCTCTTTAATGCTTTTACAAACAGCTTTTCGTTCATTCTCAATTCTTTGGGGAGACCTGGCGTTCTACTCCTCGTTTACATTCAACAATATTATTGGGCTCATAAACCACATTCGTAATCTTGGCATTTATTAATTATGAAAGGTCCTCATTGATTGGGGAAGAGATATACACATTCTACGACGAATAATAAAGGGGCTTTCACAATAAGAAGATTCTGAGTTCGAATCTCTTCACATGCCTCGGGAACCATTCCCATATAGAGGACTATACAAAATGCGATTTAGGGTCAGCCTATAGCTTATAAGACCTACGCTCAATACCATACATTTGCTCCCTTTCAATACAACATACACAATGGCCTCGTGATACTACGTCACAAATAGAGGACTTACACCAATTCTCAATTCGCTACAATCAACTACCTCTCATAAGTAATTTACCAAGTACATTAACTTTTACGCGTTCCTAGCGTGACATTTTATTTTAATTGCGCTCTTTTTGTGCTATACTTTGTTTTTAAGCCTAGCGTCATCCAAAGAACTGATAATATCATATTAACAATTGATACACATCTCAATTTTTATATTATTCTTTTCCTTTGACAATAAATTTCTCTCTTTTTAAGAACATGCATTTGAACATCATGTCTATACTTTTTATTAAGGCTCTAACGCTCTTATGTTCACATCAATTAATTTGATCTTTATTTAATATTTCCTTACTTGGTTATTATTATTATTATTTCATATCTTCATTCTTTACAAAAAGCTCAAAAGCTATTTCTTTCATATAACTCAAATTTACTTTCATTTAAATATATTTCATGATAATTATTAATATTTCGCTTGCTCTTATGACATTCGTCAAATACTCTGACATTTTATTCATATATTTCATCTACTGGATTTATTCTTTTACATAATTATTTATAGTTTCTCAAATTTCTATTATTGTTCAGACCGCGTTTTCTTTATTCAGTATTTATTTATTTAAACACATCCCTTTTACTCAAAAACTCGGGTGGATTTGTACACAATCATTTCCAGACACCAAAATATAATGAAATGCATTACTCACATGTTTTTAAGGTCGTCTCATGACCTTTATCCTTGTGCGGTGTTTCATTTTTGCCCACTTCTTAACTTACTCCATATTGTAGAAATTCATCTCATGTACAAACACTTCTTGACACATATTCAATACACTTAACATGGACAACATTTTTAATACACTGGTGTATCCATTTAGAACACACAATAAACACTAAAAAATATTATTTTAACACACAATCTTGATAGATTTACACTTCACAACTTTTGATCACTAGGCCGTATTTTCCTAGCCTATCACACGTGACCTCTTAATCTCCCGTTTCCAAGGGTGAAATTTATTCAATGTCGGCTTCCTATCCTGCAGAATACGAAAGTCTCGAATCATCTACTTTTCCCTGGAATCCTAATTCTTCGAATCCTATTCTGGATGACCGGCTATTTCTCTAGCTTGAACGGCTTCTTTTTTTAGATATAGTTTATCGATCCTAGTGAAAGTCTGTTCGGATCGAAGTCCCCTCGATAACCTATCGATGATCGATGGATTTATTTTATAGCAGCTAGTACTTCTCGAGTCTAGTGCTTTAGAATAGTTCGTCTGCTTTCTGGAGATAATATCTATAGTCTCCGTTCTTCTTTATTTATTCGGTTCTCGCACTCCTACTTTTCTGAAAAACGTTGCGAACCTTACTCTGTTTTTCCCTATTTGGGTTCTTTAAATTAGATAACTGTTTATCTTTCTGTTACGGTACCTCCGTACGTTATGATATTTTCGGTCGTTTATTTAAAGACCTATCGCCTTAAGTCCAACGTTCGCAGCCTGCTCTGACTATATTTTACGAACTTTTCACTGTAAACTTGTGTACTGTCGGACCTAAATCCTGTAACTAGGATTTTCCTAATTTTTCAACACGGCGATACTTTAATATTTCTTCTTTACAACTCCTTATGGATGCACGCAAGTTATTAATACTGCGACGCCTGTGGCTATCAGATATTAATTCTGCGGTGTAATACAGCGTTTCTCCCCTCAAGGAGTACTGGTAAACTGTCTTCGGTGTGAAGCAGAGTAACGCCCCACACGGCTGTCTGAATACTGATGCGTAGCAACGCCCCCCTCGGGCTGTTTGTAACTGCTTGTACTGATGCGTATTTACACCCCCTCACGGGCTGTCAGAATAACTGCATGTTTGGCTTGGTGATGCCAGGAGCTTTATACTCTTTCGCTACAAAAAGATAAGACTCTAGCCCTTTCCGTGCCCAACTTTTAAAATAATGGTTGCACCATTATAAAAATTATACCTTCAAAAAGCTCGTCTTCTCAATGTTAAATAATCTCATTGCGCATAAGAATCGATCGTGCAATTCGGAGATATTAATTAATTTCTCGTCCTCAACTGTGTGGGTGTTGCTGTTCATTTGCATTCTCCCCTCTCCACAGGCCTTGGTAAATCCCCTATGACGTCTACTTGCGTTTGCAGTTTTCTCCTGTGCAATTATTAAAGGGTTTTTCTTTACACAAAAATCTCTAATTCGAAATGATTCACCGTACTGTAATTGTTTACTTATTTTTATACTCGTAAACGGGTTAAATTTAATTATTCCTCTTCTGGCGCATAGGCGGTGTTGTCGTTTTCAAGCAAGCTCAGCTCGATTTCCGAGTCAGGCTTCCTTGTCTAACAGCCGAAATTTTCCACTCGGTTATTAATACTCATGACCAGCTCCTTCTGAATGTCAAGAGGCGTGATCTCATCTCTCGAACACCTGGCTCACGCTGCTTGCACAATATTAGGCTAGAATCCTGGCTTGATCTTTCTCTATGTTACATTAGAAACTGTACGTTTCTTTCATTTCTTCCCCCAAATACATGGATTCGACCTCCTTGGACCCTATGGCACATGGGTTCAGTATGTACCTTGTAATACGCTGAACAGAAGGGGAGGTGATGGAGTCTGACATGTGGTAGAATGCTGAACAGCTGTAAACACCGAATAACTCTCTACCCCTTGCTATCGCTTTACGAGACTACGTTCCATTAGTGCATTAGTTTGGACAATGTGTGGGCCAGAACGCTGTACCAGCATTAATCTTCACTCTCTGGCAATACACTCGAAAGGAATATGTCGCTTTCTTTCTCTGTTAACCCATGGTAGTTTAAACGAAAATCACGCGAGTGGTCGCACGTTGAGAAAATGCTCACACTATTATGCGATGTCTTAAAATAATACATAGCAACTGATTTCATGCGGGAATGTACTGTATTTGCTGATGTATTTCTGAAAGGGTAAGAAAAAATTTCATAAACTATAAACACTTAGAACTAAGATTTTTCGAGCTTATGTATGCGGCAAGATGTTCTTGTTTTTAGCCTTTTTTTTTCATTTTATGAAATATTTCGCTTAGGCGATCACGTTTTGTCCGTGTGTGTGTTCGTATGCGTGTGTGTGTGCGTAGGTGTGACCCTAATACAATCTAAACGAACAAAGCGATTTCAAAGAAACTCATTAAGGACAAACTACTACATTATCTGACGTCGACCACCCCTTTCCAATTATAATAAGTTTCACAACCATACATGGCGGCGGCATGAAATATTTCAATGGCATTCTACGAGGGTCGAGTCATAAGTCATGGCAACTATTTTTTTTTCTCGCGAACAGGAGATAACACGGGAAATCTATGATATGTCCATGAACACTGGGTGGCCTGGGCGAGACAAATCAGCAGTTTATATTCTACCCCGTTTGACCGTCTCCACCCACCTCACCACTGTACTATATGGCATGGCATGCAAACCTAATGCTTCCCGCAGCTCGGCATGGCATTGGCGAGCATTACTGCCGCGGAGAACTGCGATTTTAATACACGATCGCTGCTCCTGCTTGTTGACTACCAATGTGTGACACTCACACACTGAACTTGGGGGCATGCTCAGACCCACATTTTTGTTTACATACACCATCTAGTGGCATTCTACGTAAGTACATACCGTTTGTTTCCAAACGCATATCGTAGATCTTCGTTGTAGTCTCCTGTTAGCGAGAAACAAAATAAATGCCATGACTAATTACTCGACCCTCGTATATCTCCGTAATGGTTACCGATGATGATGATGATGATGATGATTGAGTCTTCAGTCTTTTGACTGGTTTGATACAGCTCTCCATTCCTCCCTGTCCTGAGCTAATCGCCTCATCTCTACATAGCTACCACACCCTACATACGAGGCAATCTGTTTAACATATTCTAACCTTGGCCTACCCCTACAGTTCTTGCCCTCGACCCTTCCTTCCTTAACTAAGCTTGCTATTCCTGGGTGTCTTAGTATGTGTCCTACTAACATATTTCATCTCTTCATTAGCAGTCGCCAGAAACATCTCTCCTCTCCCACTCGTCTTAATACCTCTTCGTTTGTAACCCTATCTACCGATCTGATCTTCATCATTCTCCTGTAACACCACATTTCAAAAGCTTCAATTCTCCTCTTTTCTGCTGCACCAATAGTCCAAGTTTCACTTCCATATAGCGCCACGCTCCAGACAAAGGCTTTCAAAAATGACTTCCTAATACCTAAATCTATATTCGATGTCAACAGATTCCTTTTTTGTAGAAATGCTTTCCTTACCTGAGCCAACCTACTTTTATATCCTATTTGCTTCGTCCATCACTGGTTATTCTGCTTCCTAAGTAACAGAAGTCTCCTACTTCCTTCAGCTTTTCACCTGCCAATTTGATCTTCATAGAGGTTTCTGATTTATTTCGGCTGCATTCCAGTATTTTGTTTTACATTTATTAATTTTCATCATGAATTCTTTACATAAGACGGAGTCCATACCAGTCAAAAACTCATTCAAATCCTCAGACTTGTCGGCCAAGATGACGATGTCATCAGCAAATCTCAGAGTTGAAATTATTTCTCCTTGAATCTTCACTCCCACTTAAAATTTTTCTCCAATTTCCTTCATTGCTTGTTCAATGTGAAGATTGAAAAGTATGGGTGATAAGTTGCAGCCTTGCCCTACACCTTTCTGAATACCAGCTTCTCTCTCATGTCCTTCACCTCGAATGACTGCCGTCTGGTTTCTGTATAGATTGTATACTACCCTCCTATCCCTGTACTTTATTCCAATAGATTTCAAAATGTCAAACAATTTAGTCCAATCAACGTTATCAAAAGCCTTTTCTAAGTCTACAAATGCAATGAACGTTCTCTTATCTTTCCTTATTCTACATTCCAAAATCAGCCTAAGACTTAGTACAGCTTCCCTTGTTCCTACATTTCTCCTGAAACCAAACTGGTCTTCACCCAACTCCGATTCTATCTGGCTTTCAATCCTCTTGTAAATTATTCTAGAAAGGATCTTTGAAGCATGAGTAACCAAGCTGATTGTACGTTAATCTTCACATCTGTCAGTTCCCACGTTCTTTGGTATAGGGATGATAACATTCTTCTTGAAATCAGCGGGTACCTCGCCTGTCTCATAAATCCTACACACCAAGTGAAATAACCTGATCAGACTTTCATCTCCTATGCAGCGTAGCAACTCAATCGGTATATCATCTATGCCTGGTGCTTTGTTCCTGCTTAAGTCTTCCAATGCTCTGTCAAATTCTGATCTCAATATTAAATCTCTTTTTGCATCCTCATCAATTTCCTCCTCCCTTTCCATTACACGATTCTCAATCTCCTTTCCCTTATACAAACACTCTATGTAAGATTTCCATCTCTCAACCTTTTCTTCCCTACCTGTTACTGGCTTTCCATTTGTGTCCTTAATATTACAGCACTTAGTCTTCTTTTCCCCAAAAGTATTCTTAATCCTTCGATAAGCTGTGTCTACTTTTCCTAATTTCAGACAATTTTCTATACCTGCACATTTCTCTTTCAACCATTCTTCTTTCGCTTCCTTGCACTTCTTGTTGACCTCATTTCTCAGACGTCTATATTCTGCTTTCCCCTTTTCTTCTCTTACATTCTTGTATTTCCGCCTTTCATCCATCAATTCTAGTATATCCTGAGTGATCCACGGTTTTCTACCTATCCTTTCTTTCCTACCAATATTTTCTTCTGCGGATTTTGTTATTTCATTCTCCAAAGTGCCCATTAGTCTGCAATTGAAGTTTGTTTAGGGTTTTTCATTAGTCCTTCCTTTATACTCTTCTTGAATCTTTCGTATACATCCTTTACTTTCAGTCTGTCAATTGCCCACCTATTTTGCTTTTGACTTTTCTTCAGTTTCTTCAACTTTAATCTGCATTTCATTACAACCAGATTGTGGTCAGAGTTTATGTCAGCACCAGGATATGTTTTACAATCCAAAATCTGGTTTCGAAACCTCTGCTTGACCATGATGAAGTCGATTTGGTAACGCCCTGTATCTCCTGGTCTCATCCATGTGTATATTCTTCTATTGTGGTTATTGAATAACCAACTCATGCTCGGTGCAGAATTCCATCAGCCTGCTTCCTCGATCATTCATTTCACCTCATCCGAAATCTCCTACTATCTTCCCTTCTCTCCCTTTTCCTACCACAGCGTTCCAATCTCCCATTACTATAACAAGTTCATCACCCTTGATATACTGAGACCGTTAGGTCGAGTCAACAACCACGATGACTTTCCTAACATCCCATAAGTCGAATAAAATTACCGTGAGGATCAGGTGAAGTTCCTAATAGGCTAAGCGGCACGAGACACTGTAGTTCACGGGGATCGTGTACATGGTGACGATGGTCATAGACTGCCTAAGGAAAGGTTCACCTCAAAAAACTAGACTGAAAAATTAAACATCCAGACTTAAGTAAAACACCGTGAAAATTTATTAAAATTCACAAGCCCCTAGCCTAGTTCGGAGGGTTATAATCGGCTAGTCCGCAAACTAATAAACAAAAGAAAATAAAGAGCAGGTCCCTACCTGAGAAGTTACGGAAAACCCTTGCGAAAGATCTAACTCACAATAATAATGCAACACCAGCAACACTAGGAAAATGGTACGACGCAAGTCCCTAGTTCAAGTTACAAGATTAAGCTAATATCAGAATTTACATTTAACAGGGTAGCAAATCAAATCTAAGTTTGGATGGTACCATTTCGACATTTACATTTAACGTTAATTCATCTAGCTAAGTCCTATCAATTAATAACAACATTTACGGCGATGACGTCCGTAAACGAAAACAATTACATCCAAAAGCTAAGTGTACAGCCATGAAAAACAAACAATTTAATTATGCTTAATAACTATGTGCTAACAGCACACAATAAGGTAACATGTAGGATTTATACACTTGACATCATAAATAAGTAATGAAATAGACACAGTAGTTTTATTAAAAATTCCTGCCTGCACCTTGGTTTACTCTTTGTAAGCCATAGTCATCTAAGGTGTATAATTACGGTGACGAATGCGTAGTTGAGACCACGTCTGACATCGCATGGCCTGAGCTCCACAAGCTACGAACTCTAGGTTCGCGCATGCTTCAGGTCGCTACAAAAATGTCAACTGTCCTAGTCATTTCCGCACAAGGAAATTATCTTCAACTGCACGGCTATGTCAACAGTTCCAAATGCAAAGAACAAAGTTAGATAGAATTCATTAGTTAGCTTTTGTTTTACAACAATTATGCGTTTTATTAAGATGTCGGTTTATAGGTTTATCGCAGGATTATGGTGAATAACATTGACAATAGCCTGAGCACGGAGTGTCTCCACTGAGATCATTCTCCCCCAAAAAGCCTCGACTCAACAGTCGGAATATAATCAACGAGTACAACAACTCGGACACACAATAACACGGATTACCAGCGGCGCAAAGCTCGCATTCAATAACTCTGGGATAGGCCTCTCCACAACAGTTACCTTCCAATAACATCTAGTCAACGGGAACAGTCCCGGACAAGGCATACTCAAAATACCTTCATACAATAACATCCTGCTATGACAGGGTAGCCTTCACCATACTATAGAAAACCTGACATAACTGTACCTGTCAAACGACAGTACACGCAGCAGAGAGTTTAACTAACAAAAGCGATCTATAAAACATGTGATCAAATACAAGAGTGGAAACTGATTTCCATAAGCAAAATAGCAATGAAAGGAAAAGCGAATACAAATCGTACTCTGTCCTTGTCAAAAGTAGTTTTGTCTCACAATAAAGCAGGCGTGCTTTCAAGGGCACTGGGTTAGATAACCAGTTTATGTGTCTCCAGCAGGTTACTACATTCCTGTGTTTGGTCGACACAAAACACACATTATTCAAGGCGGCGATTTAATCAATATAAAACTATACATCTGGCCTGTTCATAAAAAAAATTTACCATAGGTTATGAACCTCTAAAGAGTCCGTGTATAAAAAACACGCAATAAATCTGAATATAATAATATAATTGCGTCTTTCTACCAAAGACGTCTAAATGAAAGTAATCTTACAATTACTGGAGCTCTTTGCTTTTAAAAATACAATTCAGTAGTTGCTAGTACAACATCAAATAAAAACGTGTCTTCACTGACGCTAACCAAATAACAATTGTGACGCAGATCTCACACACTAGATCTGCTTAATGGTACGATGGGAACTGAGTTCGATGCTTGGCAACGAAACATTCCTTCAAATTATAAGGTTCACACTTGACCAAGAATAGCTTCTGAGCTTACTCAAAATGAAAATATAATGCATTTACAAAACTGGCAATTACAGTCGATCGCCTAACTGATACGACTGTTCTAACGACAGTCAGGGGTGTAACAAAAATGGCTGAAAAGAATGCAGTTAATTAATAACCATGGCATCTGATTGCCATAACTAAAGTCAGCAAAGACTTGAAAATTACCCCAAGTAGGGTTGAACAAAATAACCTCAAAATGACTACGGTCAGGTTCAGCAAAAGGTAGGCATTGACGTTCTACGACGTTCATCAAGCTGCACCAGGGCTGACCAAAATGTCTGACCCAAGGGTGTCTCACTCTAAACTGAAATAAATAACATCTAACTAATCTAGTTACATCCCTACCTAGAAAAATGGCTGTCACTGAGTGCGGTTGGTTCACAAACTACATTAAATCTACTATACCACAAGAAACCAGAACAAGAAAGGGGTGTGACAAAAACTCACGAAATGGAGAAGCTCTCACTCAGCCCTCTATTCCACAACAAGGGTTGTACAAAATCCTCTCTGGCTCTCTGGAACGGTATCCTCCTCATCAGGATTCCCATCTGGACTCCTCCAAAGACCAGGGTTCGATTTGTCCCTGTCGACAACTTCGTGGATATGCCTGGAAATGGCATTTTTGGCTCCTTCCTTCTCGTTCGTTGTCCTGGAATTTCCACCATCATGCTGGTTCCCGTAGAAACATCACCCTCATACCGGGATGGTATTAGCCCATGGTGACTGCTTCAATCATGGTGAAGAAAAGTCCAGTCACGTGGATAGTGAAATAAGTTACTTGATAATTAATCCTCTCACTTTCAAAATTATAATGTTCGTCGTGAATGTTATAGGCTTCAATTGTAGAATACGACACAGCCTTAATTTCGTAGTTGTGGATTAGCATGTGAACTAACACTGTTTTATAATTCTGCACGTGCTAGTGACGCTACTTTTGTATCACGCAGCATCCGTGAATTATACGTCGTTTTTAAAATGAAATTTTCACTTTGGCAATTTAAATATATCATACAATTATTATCACACTTATTCAGGATAATTGTAACACTATTACCTGTATATTTCCACTAGGCATCTGCCCTCCACATACGCGTGGGTAAAATGCGGTGTTACAGCAATGTTGTGCAATACACTATACTTGCCAATTATTATTTCCCAAACTTCTTCTTTAGTTCACTGGGCTTCAACAACAGTGAATAATAGTATTAGCGTGCTCGATGGCACCTTATAATCACTTTCAACGCTCAACAGCGGATATTCTTCTACGTCTCGTAGGACAAATGCAATTCCATGCCTACACAAGGCGGATTCTCCAGACGCAGTGCAAGACACTGGGTGTCTCTAGAAAGTAGGTCGTCAAAACGAAGTCGTTGAGCGACTACTTACGTTCCTTTTTGCGTATCTGCAAGGGTATTACCTTACCTAAAGTAAAAATAAACATTCTCCAAAATGTTTTAATAATGCAGCATGACGAAATGGAATATTCTGAGTCTTGTGGAAAGATAAAATTAATTAATAAGACCTCAGATAAATAATGAGCAGTTTTCACCAAAGTCAAAAGTGCGATTCACCGCTACTTCAAAAAGTATCGCGTGATCTCTCAGCTCCACGTGGCTTCCTGGGTGTGTTCAAAGGTACAACATCCCATCATAAATGTTCTGTCATAAAAAATATCACATGAACCATAGCTCAGCGGGTTCATCTGCCTCTCCGTCGTTTCAAATAAAATGTTGGGATAACATTTTTATTTGCTTTGAAATTCATTCAAGAGTGATATTTTTTTTTCGATTGGCTGCATTAAATGTTCCAATGCGCTCTCCTGTCCTGATGTCCTCTATTTTCCCTCGAAGTAGGGTTCCGTTCTCCCTCTTCTTGGATTTGCAACTTCCTTAGTTGTTGGAGGTACTCACGGCTCTCCCGTGCTCTTCCTTTCCAATCCCTGTCTGGCTGGTATCTAGGGTCACGATTTCTGTCATATCCCCTACTATATCGACAGTCTCTACGGATACTTCCGCGTTGTTGATTTCTTCCTTCATTCCCTCGGCGGTTGTTTTCATGACGTCGGTTGTCGTCCGTCCTTCGGTCGAATCGCCGGTTCCAATGACTTCGCCGGTCATCTTGTTGAGTTCGAGTATAAGGAGTGTTGTTCCATTCTCTCCTGTTATAACTGTAGTTGTTATCACGTCGCCCAGAGTCCTCTGTTCTTTGCGTTTGTTGTGGCGTCTGGCTCACTTTATCAACAGTCGTCAGATTTATATGTCTCTCCTCGCGCCTATCAGCCTTGTGCTGACGGTGTGTAGGGAACTGTTCTGTGTTCGCATCCAACCTTCGCAGTATCTGGTCACACTGCAGGAAAGTGGATGCCCCTGCAGCGATCAACACACGTTGTACGTCCGCAGGGTACTGCCAAACAATTGTGTTCACTAAATCTTGTTCAGACAACGGAGGCTGAAGACAACGAAGCTTCGCAAGCTGTATTGCGAAGTAATTCGCATAACGAGTAGGTGTATTGGAACTGTACCTTCGAGTGTACATTTCAGCTCGGATGCTCTGCTGGATGTCGCTCGACCAATATGTTCTTAATAATGCTTCCTTAAAGTCCTGGTAGCCTGTAAATGAGTATCTGAATGCCCTGAACCAGGTACTGGCTTGTCCCTCTAGCAGTCGCTCTATAACTCTTAGTTCCCTCTCTGGAGTTACCATAGTATCACGTAAGTAGCTTTCGACATTGGCTAGGAATTCCACTGGAGTAACACCACTTCCAGTTCCTGAGAAGCGAGCTGGTTGCTCCTCTCTTGAACGAATTATGGTGACATTTCCCTGCGTATGCACGGGCCTGAACGTATTTTGCATGTAACTCTGCGTAGGAGTGTTAGTCTCATGACTAATTCGATTAGATGCTGGTTGAAACGGATGAGCGTCAAAGTTCAAGGTCTGACCTTGTGCTGAACCAGTGAATTGTGACAGTTGCGATTCCATAGGCGCGCTGGGCTGGAAATGGGTAGGCATCATTCCTCCTGATTGAGATATAGGCGTTTCCTGAGATTCTCCCATCTGTGGGTGTACGTGTCTCTCTCTCTAGGAATCGTCTCGAGTCTGTCCAGACGTCTTTCTATTACTTCAAGTCCTGGGATGGTTCTGGCCGCGACTTTGTTACCCAAGTCGTTCATTTGCAGCTCGATCCTGTCGACCTTTCCCTTGAGGTTTGTGTCTACCTCGCGTATGGCCGTCCTGAGGTTATAACTGAGATCTAACCTCTCGGTCACCGCGACTTCCTCAAATCGTCTTTGTAAGGAATCGATCTCTCCTTCAACTCTGGACATATTTTCTTGGATTTTACCCACATCGTCTCTAACCTCGGCTACCTTAGCTTCGACTGTGGTCTTGTGTTCGTTGAGGTCACCTCTCAATAACATGAGGTCAATTTTGTGTTCCTCACGATGAACATCAACTGTCTCACGCAGACTGGCTACGGTTTCCGTCAATTCAGAAATGTTTCTCCTGTTGGTGTTGAGTTCTTCTTTAACCTCCATCATGCCATCAACGATAGTCTTCACGTTGTTATTAACGGCATTGGCAGCTCCTCTCATCAAGATTAAACCAATGTTCATGGTTGCCATGTCCTTTTTCACATTGCCGATAAATCCCTCGACGTGATCTAGTCGAGTCCCGAATTCTTCCCTAGTATGTTCCAGATCTGCTCTCATGTCTATCTGGACTCTATTCAAGGTTTTCTGAATTTGAGCTGTGTGCTCCTCCAATCGGTTTTGCACATCCTCCCTAGCTTTATTCATCTGGTCGGTTAAGCAATCTACGCGCTGGTTAGCCTCCTGATGGTGTCGTATGACATCAACCCTAACAGCCGCTAAACCTGCCGTCAGATCATTTCTCGCTTCGACCCTATATGCGTCCATGTCTGCCCTGACTTGAGTTAAATCAGCCCTAACATTGTTTACAGACTGAGTGTTAATCTCTAAGTCAAGCCTTACTTGATCAACATGACCACTAACATTGTTGACTTCCTGTCTAACCTGGTCCACATGACCACTAACATTGTTGACTTCCTGTCTAACCTGGTCCACATGACCACTTACAGTATTGACAGCCTGAGTATTCTGACCTAAGTCAGCAGTAATCTGTTGAGGATTGGCATTCATACCTGCCAACATCTCTCCAAACACACGACGAATAGTTTCCTCATCCATAGATAAGAAATATATGAGAAAGTGAGGGATCAATTTCTACTGGAACTTACAGCTATGATTAGTTACTTGGTGGTATAAAGCTTTCTTCATTTATATAAATATCACGAGTACAGCTGGAGTATGCAAACTAAGTGCTTCTAGATTTACAAAGTCAACGGTGAGCAAAGCAAAGTATTACATTTACTTAGGATGAGGCATCATCAAAGAAAATCCTATCCTTCATTTATCTAACACTAAAGCCTCACCCCATGGACTTCTATCAAACATGAATGCCATGCGGTCAATTGATCTGCAGTACGACTTTCTAAGTTCGTCCCAGTCCTGTCAATTTACCATTAATCAACATTAAGATCCTCCAAAATAACATGGTACTGACGGTCACCACGTTAACGTCGGCCCATGAGTTGGGCGCCATTTTATGAGACCGTTAGGTCGAGTCAACAACCACGATGACTTTCCTAACATCCCATAAGTCGAATAAAATTACCGTGAGGATCAGGTGAACTTCCTAATAGGCTAAGCGTCACGAGACACTGTAGTCCACGGGGATCGTGGTACATGGTGACGATGGTCATAGACTGCCTAAGGAAAGGTTCACCTCAAAAAACTAGACTGAGAAATTAAACATCCAGACTTAAGTAAAACACCGTGAAAATTTATTAAAATTCACAAGCCCCTAGCCTAGTTCGGAGGGTTATAATCGGCTAGTCCGTAAACTAATAAACAAAAGAAAATAAAGAGCAGGTCCCTACCTGAGAAGTTACGGAAAACCCTCGCGAAAGATCTAACTCACAATAATAATGCAACAACAGCAACACTAGGAAAATGGTACGACGCAAGTCCCTAGTTCAAGTTGCAAGATTAATCTAATATCAGAATTTACATTTAACAGGGTAGCAAAACAAATCTAAGTTAGGATGGTAACATTTCGACATTTACATTTAACGTTAATTCATCTAGCTAAGTCCTATCAATTAATAACAAAATTTACGGCGATGACGTCCGTAAAATAAAACAATTACATCCAAAAGCTAAGTGTACAGCCATGAAAAACAAACAATTTAATTATGCTTAATAACTATGTGCTAACAGCACACAATAAGGTAACATGTAGGATTTATACACTTGACATCATAAATAAGTAATGAAATAGACACAGTAGTTTTATTAAAAATTCCTGCCTGCACCTTGGTTTACTCTTTGTAAGCCATAGTCAACTAATGTGTATACTTACGGTGACGAATGCGTAGTTGACACCACGTCTGACATCGCATGGCCTGAGCTCCACAAGCTACGAACTCTAGGTTCGCGCATGCTTCAGGTCGCTACAAAAATGTCAACTGTCCTAGTCATTTCCACACAAGGAAATTATCTTCAACTGCACGGCTATGTCAACAGTTCCAAATGCAAAGAACAAAGTTAGATAGAATTCATTAGTTAGCTTTTGTTTTACAACAATTATGCGTTTTATTAAGATGTCGGTTTATAGGTTTATCGCAGGATTATGGTGAATAACATTGACAATAGCCTGAGCACGGAGTGTCTCCACTGAGATCATTCTCCCCCAAAAAGCCTCGACTCAACAGTCGGAATATAATCAACGAGTACAACAACTCGGACACACAATAACACGGATTACCAGCGGCGCAAAGCTCGCATTCAATAACTCTGGGATAGGCCTCTCCACAACAGTTACCTTCCAATAACATCTAGTCAACAGGAACAGTCCCGGACAAGGCATACTCAAAATACCTTCATACAATAACATCCTGCTATGACAGGGTAGCCTTCACCATACTATAGAAAACCTGACATAACTGTACCTGTCAAACGACAGTACACGCAGCAGAGAGTTTAACTAACAAAAGCGATCTATAAAACATGTGATCAAATACAAGAGTGGAAACTGATTTCCATAAGCAAAATAGCAATGAAAGGAAAAGCGAATACAAATCGTACTCTGTCCTTGTCAAAAGTAGTTTTGTCTCACAATAAAGCAGGCGTGCTTTCAAGGGCACTGGGTTAGATAACCAGTTTATGTGTCTCCAGCAGGTTACTACATTCCTGTGTTTGGTCGACACAAAACACACATTATTCAAGGCCGGCGATTTAATCAATATAAAACTATACATCTGGCCTGTTCATAAAAAAAAATTACCATAGGTTATGAACCTCTAAAGAGTCCGTGTATAAAAAACACGCAATAAATCTGAATATAATAATATAATTCCGTCTTTCTACCAAAGACGTCTAAATGAAAGTAATCTTCCAATTACTGGAGCTCTTTGCTTTAAAAATACAATTCAGTAGTTGCTAGTACAACATCAAATAAAAACGTCTCTTCACTGACACTAACCAAATAACAATTATGACGCAGATCTCTCACACTAGATCTGCTTAATGAAACGATGGGAACTGAGTTCGATGCTTGGCAACGAAACATTCCTTAAAATTATAAGGTTCACACTTGACCAAGAATAGCTTCTGAGCTTACTCAAAATGAAAATATAATGCATTTACAAAACTGGCAATTACAGTCGATTGCCTAACTGATACGACTGTTCTAACGTCAGTCAGGGGTGTAACAAACGATGACTGCAAAGAATGCAGTTAATTAATAACCATGGCATCTGATTGCCATAACTAAAGTCAGCAAAGACTTGAAAATTACCCCAAGTAGGGTTGAACAAAATAGCCTCAAAATGACTACGGTCAGGTTCAGCAAAAGGTAGGCATTGACGTTCTACGACGTTCATCAAGCTGCATCAGGGCTGACCAAAATGTCTGACCCAAGGGTGTCACACTCTAAACTGAAATAAATGACATCTAACTAATCTAGTTACATCCCTACCTAGAAAAATGGCTGACACTGAGTGCGGTTGGTTCACAAACTACATTAAATCTACTATACCACCAGAAACTAGAACAAGAAAGGGGTGTGACAAAAACTCACGAAATGGAGAAGCTCTCACTCAGCCCTCTATTCCACAACAAGGGTTGTACAAAATCCTCTCTGGCTCTCTGGAACGGTATCCTCCTCATCAGGATTCCCATCTGGACTCCTCCAAAGACCAGGGTTCGATTTGTCCCTGTCGACAACTTCGTGGATATGCCTGGAAATGGCATTTTTGGCTCCTTCCTTCTCGTTCGTTGTCCTGGAATTTCCACCATCATGCTGGTTCCCGTAGAAACATCACCCTCATACCGGGATGGTATTAGCCCATGGTGACTGCTTCAATCATGGTGAAGAAAAGTCCAGTCACGTGGATAGTGAAATAAGTTACTTGATAATTAATCCTCTCACTTTCAAAATTATAATGTTCGTCGTGAATGTTATAGGCTTCAATTGTAGAATACGACACAGCCTTAATTTCGTAGTTGTGGATTAGCATGTGAACTAACACTGTTTTATAATTCTGCACGTGCTAGTGACGCTACTTTTGTATCACGCAGCATCCGTGAATTATACGTCGTTTTTAAAATGAAATTTTCACTTTGGCAATTTAAATATATCATACAATTATTATCACACTTATTCAGGATAATTGTAACACTATTACCTGTATATTTCCACTAGGCATCTGCCCTCCACATACGCGTGGGTAAAATGCGGTGTTACAGCAATGTTGTGCAATACACTATACTTGCCAATTATTATTTCCCAAACTTCTTCTTTAGTTCACTGGGCTTCAACAACAGTGAATAATAGTATTAGCGTGCTCGATGGCACCTTATAATCACTTTCAACGCTCAACAGCGGATATTCTTCTACGTCTCGTAGGACAAATGCAATTCCATGCCTACACAAGGCGGATTCTCCAGACGCAGTGCAAGACACTGGGTGTCTCTAGAAAGTAGGTCGTCAAAACGAAGTCGTTGAGCGACTACTTACGTTCCTTTTTGCGTATCTGCAAGGGTATTACCTTACCTAAAGTAAAAATAAACATTCTCCAAAATGTTTTAATAATGCAGCATGACGAAATGGAATATTCTGAGTCTTGTGGAAAGATAAAATTAATTAATAAGACCTCAGATAAATAATGAGCAGTTTTCACCAAAGTCAAAAGTGCGATTCACCGCTACTTCAAAAAGTATCGCGTGATCTCTCAGCTCCACGTGGCTTCCTGGGTGTGTTCAAAGGTACAACATCCCATCATAAATGTTCTGTCATAAAAAATATCACATGAACCATAGCTCAGCGGGTTCATCTGCCTCTCCGTCGTTTCAAATAAAATGTTGGGATAACATTTTTATTTGCTTTGAAATTCATTCAAGAGTGATATTTTTTTTTCGATTGGCTGCATTAAATGTTCCAATGCGCTCTCCTGTCCTGATGTCCTCTATTTTCCCTCGAAGTAGGGTTCCGTTCTCCCTCTTCTTGGATTTGCAACTTCCTTAGTTGTTGGAGGTACTCACGGCTCTCCCGTGCTCTTCCTTTCCAATCCCTGTCTGGCTGGTATCTAGGGTCACGATTACTGTCATATCCCCTACTATATCGACAGTCTCTACGGATACTTCCGCGTTGTTGATTTCTTCCTTCATTCCCTCGGCGGTTGTTTTCATGACGTCGGTTGTCGTCCGTCCTTCGGTCGAATCGCCGGTTCCAATGACTTCGCCGGTCATCTTGTTGAGTTCGAGTATAAGGAGTGTTGTTCCATTCTCTCCTGTTATAACTGTAGTTGTTATCACGTCGCCCAGAGTCCTCTGTTCTTTGCGTTTGTTGTGGCGTCTGGCTCACTTTATCAACAGTCGTCAGATTTATATGTCTCTCCTCGCGCCTATCAGCCTTGTGCTGACGGTGTGTAGGGAACTGTTCTGTGTTCGCATCCAACCTTCGCAGTATCTGGTCACACTGCAGGAAAGTGGATGCCCCTGCAGCGATCAACACACGTTGTACGTCCGCAGGGTACTGCCAAACAATTGTGTTCACTAAATCTTGTTCAGACAACGGAGGCTGAAGACAACGAAGCTTCGCAAGCTGTATTGCGAAGTAATTCGCATAACGAGTAGGTGTATTGGAACTGTACCTTCGAGTGTACATTTCAGCTCGGATGCTCTGCTGGATGTCGCTCGACCAATATGTTCTTAATAATGCTTCCTTAAAGTCCTGGTAGCCTGTAAATGAGTATCTGAATGCCCTGAACCAGGTACTGGCTTGTCCCTCTAGCAGTCGCTCTATAACTCTTAGTTCCCTCTCTGGAGTTACCATAGTATCACGTAAGTAGCTTTCGACATTGGCTAGGAATTCCACTGGAGTAACACCACTTCCAGTTCCTGAGAAGCGAGCTGGTTGCTCCTCTCTTGAACGAATTATGGTGACATTTCCCTGCGTATGCACGGGTCTGAACGTATTTTGCATGTAACTCTGCGTAGGAGTGTTAGTCTCATGACTAATTCGATTAGATGCTGGTTGAAACGGATGAGCGTCAAAGTTCAAGGTCTGACCTTGTGCTGAACCAGTGAATTGTGACAGTTGCGATTCCATAGGCGCGCTGGGCTGGAAATGGGTAGGCATCATTCCTCCTGATTGAGATATAGGCGTTTCCTGAGATTCTCCCATCTGTGGGTGTACGTGTCTCTCTCTCTAGGAATCGTCTCGAGTCTGTCCAGACGTCTTTCTATTACTTCAAGTCCTGGGATGGTTCTGGCCGCGACTTTGTTACCCAAGTCGTTCATTTGCAGCTCGATCCTGTCGACCTTTCCCTTGAGGTTTGTGTCTACCTCGCGTATGGCCGTCCTGAGGTTATAACTGAGATCTAACCTCTCGGTCACCGCGACTTCCTCAAATCGTCTTTGTAAGGAATCGATCTCTCCTTCAACTCTGGACATATTTTCTTGGATTTTACCCACATCGTCTCTAACCTCGGCTACCTTAGCTTCGACTGTGGTCTTGTGTTCGTTGAGGTCACCTCTCAATAACATGAGGTCAATTTTGTGTTCCTCACGATGAACATCAACTGTCTCACGCAGACTGGCTACGGTTTCCGTCAATTCAGAAATGTTTCTCCTGTTGGTGTTGAGTTCTTCTTTAACCTCCATCATGCCATCAACGATAGTCTTCACGTTGTTATTAACGGCATTGGCAGCTCCTCTCATCAAGATTAAACCAATGTTCATGGTTGCCATGTCCTTTTTCACATTGCCGATAAATCCCTCGACGTGATCTAGTCGAGTCCCGAATTCTTCCCTAGTATGTTCCAGATCTGCTCTCATGTCTATCTGGACTCTATTCAAGGTTTTCTGAATTTGAGCTGTGTGCTCCTCCAATCGGTTTTGCACATCCTCCCTAGCTTTATTCATCTGGTCGGTTAAGCAATCTACGCGCTGGTTAGCCTCCTGATGGTGTCGTATGACATCAACCCTAACAGCCGCTAAACCTGCCGTCAGATCATTTCTCGCTTCGACCCTATATGCGTCCATGTCTGCCCTGACTTGAGTTAAATCAGCCCTAACATTGTTTACAGACTGAGTGTTAATCTCTAAGTCAAGCCTTACTTGATCAACATGACCACTAACATTGTTGACTTCCTGTCTAACCTGGTCCACATGACCACTAACATTGTTGACTTCCTGTCTAACCTGGTCCACATGACCACTTACAGTATTGACAGCCTGAGTATTCTGACCTAAGTCAGCAGTAATCTGTTGAGGATTGGCATTCATACCTGCCAACATCTCTCCAAACACACGACGAATAGTTTCCTCATCCATAGATAAGAAATATATGAGAAAGTGAGGGATCAATTTCTACTGGAACTTACAGCTATGATTAGTTACTTGGTGGTATAAAGCTTTCTTCATTTATATAAATACCACGAGTACAGCTGGAGTATGCAAACTAAGTGCTTCTAGATTTACAAAGTCAACGGTGAGCAAAGCAAAGTATTACATTTACTTAGGATGAGGCATCATCAAAGAAAATCCTATCCTTCATTTATCTAACACTAAAGCCTCACCCCATGGACTTCTATCAAACATGAATGCCATGCGGTCAATTGATCTGCAGTACGACTTTCTAAGTTCGTCCCAGTCCTGTCAATTTACCATTAATCAACATTAAGATCCTCCAAAATAACATGGTACTGACGGTCACCACGTTAACGTCGGCCCATGAGTTGGGCGCCATTTATGAGACCGTTAGGTCGAGTCAACAACCACGATGACTTTCCTAACATCCCATAAGTCGAATAAAATTACCGTGAGGATCAGGTGAACTTCCTAATAGGCTAAGCGTCACGAGACACTGTAGTCCACGGGGATCGTGGTACATGGTGACGATGGTCATAGACTGCCTAAGGAAAGGTTCACCTCAAAAAACTAGACTGAGAAATTAAACATCCAGACTTAAGTAAAACACCGTGAAAATTTATTAAAATTCACAAGCCCCTAGCCTAGTTCGGAGGGTTATAATCGGCTAGTCCGTAAACTAATAAACAAAAGAAAATAAAGAGCAGGTCCCTACCTGAGAAGTTACGGAAAACCCTCGCGAAAGATCTAACTCACAATAATAATGCAACAACAGCAACACTAGGAAAATGGTACGACGCAAGTCCCTAGTTCAAGTTGCAAGATTAATCTAATATCAGAATTTACATTTAACAGGGTAGCAAAACAAATCTAAGTTAGGATGGTAACATTTCGACATTTACATTTAACGTTAATTCATCTAGCTAAGTCCTATCAATTAATAACAAAATTTACGGCGATGACGTCCGTAAAATAAAACAATTACATCCAAAAGCTAAGTGTACAGCCATGAAAAACAAACAATTTAATTATGCTTAATAACTATGTGCTAACAGCACACAATAAGGTAACATGTAGGATTTATACACTTGACATCATAAATAAGTAATGAAATAGACACAGTAGTTTTATTAAAAATTCCTGCCTGCACCTTGGTTTACTCTTTGTAAGCCATAGTCAACTAATGTGCATACTTACGGTGACGAATGCGTAGTTGACACCACGTCTGACATCGCATGGCCTGAGCTCCACAAGCTACGAACTCTAGGTTCGCGCATGCTTCAGGTCGCTACAAAAATGTCAACTGTCCTAGTCATTTCCACACAAGGAAATTATCTTCAACTGCACGGCTATGTCAACAGTTCCAAATGCAAAGAACAAAGTTAGATAGAATTCATTAGTTAGCTTTTGTTTTACAACAATTATGCGTTTTATTAAGATGTCGGTTTATAGGTTTATCGCAGGATTATGGTGAATAACATTGACAATAGCCTGAGCACGGAGTGTCTCCACTGAGATCATTCTCCCCCAAAAAGCCTCGACTCAACAGTCGGAATATAATCAACGAGTACAACAACTCGGACACACAATAACACGGATTACCAGCGGCGCAAAGCTCGCATTCAATAACTCTGGGATAGGCCTCTCCACAACAGTTACCTTCCAATAACATCTAGTCAACGGGAACAGTCCCGGACAAGGCATACTCAAAATACCTTCATACAATAACATCCTGCTAAGACAGGGTAGCCTTCACCATACTATAGAAAACCTGACATAGCTGTACCTGTCAAACGACAGTACACGCAGCAGAGAGTTTAACTAACAAAAGCGATCTATAAAACATGTGATCAAATACAAGAGTGGAAACTGATTTCCATAAGCAAAATAGCAATGAAAGGAAAAGCGAATACAAATCGTACTCTGTCCTTGTCAAAAGTAGTTTTGTCTCACAATAAAGCAGGCGTGCTTTCAAGGGCACTGGGTTAGATAACCAGTTTATGTGTCTCCAGCAGGTTACTACATTCCTGTGTTTGGTCGACACAAAACACACATTATTCAAGGCCGGCGATTTAATCAATATAAAACTATACATCTGGCCTGTTCATAAAAAAAAATTACCATAGGTTATGAACCTCTAAAGAGTCCGTGTATAAAAAACACGCAATAAATCTGAATATAATAATATAATTCCGTCTTTCTACCAAAGACGTCTAAATGAAAGTAATCTTCCAATTACTGGAGCTCTTTGCTTTAAAAATACAATTCAGTAGTTGCTAGTACAACATCAAATAAAAACGTCTCTTCACTGACACTAACCAAATAACAATTATGACGCAGATCTCTCACACTAGATCTGCTTAATGAAACGATGGGAACTGAGTTCGATGCTTGGCAACGAAACATTCCTTAAAATTATAAGGTTCACACTTGACCAAGAATAGCTTCTGAGCTTACTCAAAATGAAAATATAATGCATTTACAAAACTGGCAATTACAGTCGATTGCCTAACTGATACGACTGTTCTAACGTCAGTCAGGGGTGTAACAAACGATGACTGCAAAGAATGCAGTTAATTAATAACCATGGCATCTGATTGCCATAACTAAAGTCAGCAAAGACTTGAAAATTACCCCAAGTAGGGTTGAACAAAATAGCCTCAAAATGACTACGGTCAGGTTCAGCAAAAGGTAGGCATTGACGTTCTACGACGTTCATCAAGCTGCATCAGGGCTGACCAAAATGTCTGACCCAAGGGTGTCACACTCTAAACTGAAATAAATGACATCTAACTAATCTAGTTACATCCCTACCTAGAAAAATGGCTGACACTGAGTGCGGTTGGTTCACAAACTACATTAAATCTACTATACCACCAGAAACTAGAACAAGAAAGGGGTGTGACAAAAACTCACGAAATGGAGAAGCTCTCACTCAGCCCCCTATTCCACAACAAGGGTTGTACAAAATCCTCTCTGGCTCTCTGGAACGGTATCCTCCTCATCAGGATTCCCATCTGGACTCCTCCAAAGACCAGGGTTCGATTTGTCCCTGTCGACAACATCGTGGATATGCCTGGAAATGGCATTTTTGGCTCCTTCCTTCTCGTTCGTTGTCCTGGAAGTTCCACCATCATGCTGGTTCCCGTAGAAACATCACCCTCATACCGGGATGGTATTAGCCCATGGTGACTGCTTCAATCATGGTGAAGAAAAGTCCAGTCACGTGGATAGTGAAATAAGTTACTTGATAATTCATCCTCTCACATTCAAAATTATAATGTTCGTCGTGAATGTTATAGGTTTCAATTTTAGAATACGACACAGCCTTAATTTCGTAGTTGTGGATTAGCATGTGAACTAACACTGTTTTATAATTCTGCACGTGCTAGTGACGCTACTTTTGTATCACGCAGCATCCGTGAATTATACGTCGTTTTTAAAATGAAATTTTCACTTTGGCAATTTAAATATATCATACAATTATAATCAGCCGGCCCCGTGGTGCTGGGGTAGCGCGCCTGCCTCTCACCCGGAGGCCCCGGGTTCGATCCCCGGCTCCGTCAGGGATTTTAAAACTGACGTGAGGGTTGGAACGGGGTGCACTCAGCCTCGTGAGGACAATTGAGTAGCTGTCTGACAGTGAGACAGCGCCCCGATCACGAATACCAAGATTAACGGCCGAGGGGACCCGACGCGCTGATCACGCGTCACCCCAATATCTGCAGGCCAAATGGCTGGGCAGCGGTCGCTTGGTCGGCCTTAGCCCGTCATGGGCTGGATAGTGCCAGGGGTTGACTTGACAATTATAATCACACTTATTCAGGATAATTGTAACACTATTACCTGTATATTTCCACTAGGCATCTGCCCTCCATATACGCGTGGGTAAAATGTGGTGTTACAGCAATGTTGTGCAATACACTATACTTGCCAATTATTATTTCCCAAACTTCTTCTTTAGTTCACTGGGCTTCTACAACAGTGAATAATAGTATTAGCGTGCTCGATGGCACCTTATAATCACTTTCAACGCTCAACAGCGGATATTCTTCTACGTCTCGTAGGACAAATGCAATTCCACGCCTACACAAGGCGGATTCTCCAGACGCAGTGCAAGGCACTGGGTGTCTCTAGAAAGTAGGTCGTCAAAACGAAGTCGTTGAGCGACTACTTACGTTCCTTTTTGCGTATCTGCAAGGGTTTTACCTTACCTAAAGTAAAAATAAACAATCTCCAAAATGTTTTAATAATGCAGCATGACGAAATGGAATATTCTGAGTCTTGTGGAAATATAAAATTAATTAATAAGACCTCAGATAAATAATGAGCAGTTTTCACCAAAGTCAAAAGTGCGATTCACCGCTACTTCAAAAATTATCGCGTGATCTCTCAGCTCCACGTGGCTTCCTGGGTGTGTTCAAAGGTACAACATCCCATCATAAATGTTCTGTCATAAAAAATATCACATGAACCATAGCTCAGCGGGTTCATCTGCCTCTCCGTCGTTTCAAATAAAATGTTGGGATAACATTTTTATTTGCTTTGAAATTCATTCAAGAGTGATATTTTTTTTAGATTGGCTGCATTAAATGTTCCAATGCGCTCTCCTGTCCTGATGTCCTCTATTTTCCCTCGAAGTAGGGTTCCGTTCTCCCTCTTCTTGGATTTGCAACTCCCTTAGTTGTTGGAGGTACTCACGGCTCTCCCGTGCTCTTCCTTTCCAATCCCTGTCTGGCTGGTATCTAGGGTCACGATTTCTGTCATATCCCCTACTATATCGATAGTCTCTACGGATACTTCCGCGTTGTTGATTTCTTCCTTCATTCCCTCGGCGGTTGTTTTCATGACGTCGGTTGTCGTCCGTCCTTCGGTCGAATCGCCGGTTCCAATGACTTCGCCGATCATCTTGTTGATTTCGAGTATAAGGAGTGTTGTTCCATTCTCTCCTGTTATAACTGTAGTTGTTATCACGTCGCCCAGAGTCCTCTGCGGTTTGCGTTTGTTGTGGCGTCTGGCTCACTTTATCAACAGTCGTCAGATTTATATGTCTCTCCTCGCGCCTATCAGCCTTCTGCTGACGGTGTGTAGGGAACTGTTCTGTGTTCGCATCCAACCTTCGCAGTATCTGGTCACACTGCTGGAAAGTGGATGCCCCTGCAACGATCAACACACGTTGTACGTCCGCAGGGTACTGCCAAACAATTGTGTTCACTAAATCTTGTTCGGACAACGGAGGCTGAAGACAACGAAGCTTCGCAAGCTGTATTGCGAAGTAATTCGCATAACGAGTAGGTGTATTGGAACTGTACCTTCGAGTGTACATTTCAGCTCGGATGCTCTGCTGGATGTCGCTCGACCAATATGTTCTTAATAATGCTTCCTTAAAGTCCTGGTAGCCTGTAAATGAGTATCTGAATGCCCTGAACCAGGTACTGGCTTGTCCCTCTAGCAGTCGCTCTATAACTCTTAGTTCCCTCTCTGGAGTTACCATAGTATCACGCAAGTAGCTTTCGACATTGGCTAGGAATTCCACTGGAGTAACACCACTTCCAGTTCCTGAGAAGCGAGCTGGTTGCTCCTCTCTCGAACGAATTATGGTGACATTTCCCTGCGTATGCGCGGGTCTGAACGTATTTTGCATGTAACTCTGCGTAGGAGTGTTAGTCTCATGACTAATTCGATTAGATGCTGGTTGAAACGGATGAGCGTCAAAGTTCAAGGTCTGACCTTGCGCTGAACCAGTGAATTGTGACGGTTGCGATTCCATAGGCGCGCTGCGCTGGAAATGGGTAGGCATCATTCCTCCTGATTGAGATATTGCGTTTCCTGAGATTCTCCCATCTGCGGGTGTACGTGTCTCTCTCTCTAGGAATCGTCTCGAGTCTGTCCAGACGTCTTTCTATTACTTCAAGCCCTGGGATGGTTCTGGCCGCGACTTTGTTACCCAAGTCGTTCAATTGCAGCTCGATCCTGTCGACCTTTCCCTTGAGGTTTGTGTCTACCTCGCGTATGGCCGTCCTGAGGTTATAACTGAGATCTAACCTCTCGGTCACCGCGACTTCCTCAGATCGTCTTTGTAAGGAATCGATCTCTCCTTCAACTCTGGACATATTTTCTTGGATTTTACCCACATCGTCTCTAACCTCGGCTACCTTAGCCTCGACTGTGGTCTTGTGTTCGTTGAGGTCACCTCTCAATAACATGAGGTCAATTTTGTGTTCCTCACGATGAACATCAACTGTCTCACGCAGACTGGCTACGGTTTCCGTCAATTCAGAAATGTTTCTCCTGTTGGTGTTGAGTTCTTCTTTAACCTCCATCATGCCATCAACGTTAGTCTTCACGTTGTTATTAACGGCATTGGCAGCTCCTCTCATCAAGATTAAACCAATGTTCATGGTTGCCATGTCCTTTTTCACATTGCCGATAAATCCCTCGACGTGATCTAGTCGAGTCCCGAATTCTTCCCTAGTATGTTCCAGATCTGCTCTCATGTCTATCTGGACTCTATTCAAGGTTGTCTGAATTTGAGCTGTGTGCTCCTCCAATCGGTTTTGCACATCCTCCCTAGCTCTATTCATCTGGTCGGTTAAGCAATCTACACGCTGGTTAGCCTCCTGATGGTGTCGTATGACATCAACACTAACAGCCGCTAAACCTGCCGTCAGATCATTTCTCGCTTCGACCCTATTTGCGTCCATGTCTGCCCTGACTTGAGTTAAATCAGCCCTAACATTGTTTACAGACTGAGTGTTAATCTCTAAGTCTAGCCTTACTTGATCAACATGACCACTAACATTGTTGACTTCCTGTCTAACCTGGTCCACATGACCACTAACATTGTTGACTTCCTGTCTAACCTGGTCCACATGACCACTTACAGTATTGACAGCCTGAGTATTCTGACCTAAGTCAGCAGTAATCTGTTGATGATTGGCATTCATACCTGCCAACATCTCTCCAAACACACGACGAATAGTTTCCTCATCCATAGATAAGAAATATATGAGAAAGTGAGGGATCAATTTCTACTGGAACTTACAGCTATGATTAGTTACTTGGTGGTATAAAGCTTGCTTCATTTATATAAATATCACGAGTACAGCTGGAGTATGCAAACTAAGTGCTTCTACATTTACAAAGACAACGGTGAGCAAAGCAAAGTATTACATTTACTTAGGATGAGGCATCATCAAAGAAAATCCTATCCTTCATTTATCTAACACTAAAGCCTCACCCCATGGACTTCTATCAAACATGAATGCCATGCGGTCAATTGATCTGCAGTACGACTTTCTAAGTTCGTCCCAGTCCTGTCAATTTACCATTAATCAACATTAAGATCCTCCAAAATAACATGGTACTGACGGTCACCACGTTAACGTCGGCCCATTAGTTGGGCGCCATTTTATGAGACCGTTAGGTCGAGTCAACAAACACGATGACTTTCCTAACATCCCATAAATCGAATAAAATTACCGTGAGGATCAGGTGAACTTCCTAATAGGCTAAGCGGCACGTGACACTGTAGTCCACGGGGATCGTGGTACATGGTGACGATGGTCATAGACTGCCTAAGAAAAGGTTCACCTCAAAAAACTAGACTGAGAAATTAAACATCCAGACTTAAGTAAAACACCGTGAAAATTTATTAAAATTCACAAGCCCCTAGCCTAGTTCGGAGGGTTATAATCGGCTAGTCCGTAAACTAATAAACAAAAGAAAATAAAGAGCAGGTCCCTACCTGAGAAGTTACGGAAAACCCTTGCGAAAGATCTAACTCACAATAATAATGCAACAACAGCAACACTAGGAAAATGGTACGACGCAAGTCCCTAGTTCAAGTTACAAGATTAAGCCAATATCAGAATTTACATTTAACAGGGTAGCAAAACAAATCTAAGTTAGGATGGTACCATTTCGACATTTACATTTAACGTTAATTCATCTAGCTAAGTCCTATCAATTAATAACAACATTTACGGCGATGACGTCCGTAAAAGAAAACAATTACATCCAAAAGCTAAGTGTACAGCCATGAAAAACAAACAATTTAATTATGCTTAATAACTATGTGCTAACAGCACACAATAAGGTAACATGTAGGATTTATACACTTGACATCATAAATAAGTAATGAAATAGACACAGTAGTTTTATTAAAAATTCCTGCCTGCACCTTGGTTTACTCTTTGTAAGCAATAGTCATCTAATGTGTATAATTACGGTGACGAATGCGTAGTTGACACCACGTCTGACATCGCATGGCCTGAGCTCCACAAGCTACGAACTCTAGGTTCGCGCATGCTTCAGGTCGCTACAAAAATGTCAACTGTCCTAGTCATTTCCACACAAGGAAATTATCTTCAACTGCACGGCTATGTCAACAGTTCCAAATGCAAAGAACAAAGTTAGATAGAATTCATTAGTTAGCTTTTGTTTTACAACAATTATGCGTTTTATTAAGATGTCGGTTTATAGGTTTATCGTAGGTTTATGGCGAATAACATTGGCAATAGCCTGGGCACGGAGTGTCTCCACTGATATCATTCTCCCCCAAAAAGCCTCGACTCAACAGTCGGAATATAATCAACGAGTTCAACAACTCGGACACACAATAACACGGGTTACCAGCGGCGCAAAGCTCGCATTCAATAACTCTGGGATAGGCCTGTCCACAACAGTTACCTTCCAATAACATCTAGTCAACGGGAACAGTCCCGGACAAGGCATACTCAAAATACCTTCATACAATAACATCCTGCTATGACAGGGTACCCTTCACCATATTATAGAAAACCTGACTTAACTGTACCTGTTAAACGGCAATACACGCAGCAGTGCGTTTAACTAACAAAAGCGATCTATAAAACATGTGATCAAATACAAGAGTGGAAACTGATTTCCATAAGCAAAATAGCAAAGAAAGGAAATGCGAATACAAATCGTACTCTGTCCTTGTCAAAAGTAGTTTTGTCTCACAATAAAGCAGGCGTGCTTTCAAGGGCACTGGGTTAGATAACCAGTTTATGTGTCTCCAGCAGGTTACTACATTCCTGTGTTTGGTCGACACAAAACACACATTATTCAAGGCCGGCGATTTAATCAATATAAAACTATACATCTGGCCTGTTCATAAAAAAACATTACCATAGGTTATGAACCTCTAAAGAGTCCGTGTATAAAAAACACGCAATAAATCTGAATATAATAATATAATTCCGTCTTTCTACCAAAGACGTCTAAATGAAAGTAATCTTACAATTACTGGAGCTCTTTGCTTTAAAAATACAATTCAGTAGTTGCTAGTACAACATCAAATAAAAACGTGTCTTCACTGACACTAACCAAATAACAATTATGACGCAGATCTCTCACACTAGATCTGCTTAATGAAACGATGGGAACTGAGTTCGATGCTTGGCAACGAAACATTCCTTAAAATTATAAGGTTCACACTTGACCAAGAATAGCTTCTGAGCTTACTCAAAATGAAAATATAATGCATTTACAAAACTGGCAATTACAGTCGATTGCCTAACTGATACGACTGTTCTAACGACAGTCAGGGGTGTAACAAACGATGGCTGCAAAGAATGCAGTTAATTAATAACCATGGCATCTGATTGCCATAACTAAAGTCAGCATAGACTTGAAAATTACCCCAAGCAGGGTTGAACAAAATAGCCTCAAAATGACTACAGTCAGGTTCAGCAAAAGGTAGGCATTGACGTTCTACGACGTTCATCAAGTTGCACCAGGGCTGACCAAAATGTCCGACCCAAGGGTGTCTCACTCTAAACTGAAATAAATGACATCTAACTAATCTAGTTACATCCCTACCTAGAAAAATGGCTGACACTGAGTGCGGTTGGTTCACAAACTACATTAAATCTACTATACCACCAGAAACTAGAACAAGAAAGGGGTGTGACAAAAACTCACGAAATGGAGAAGCTCTCACTCAGCCCTCTATTCCACATTAAGGGTTGTACAAAATCCTCTCTGGCTCTCTGGAACGGTATCCTCCTCATCAGGATTCCCATCTGGACTCCTCCAAAGACCAGGGTTCGATTTGTCCCTGTCGACAACTTCGTGGATATGCCTGGAAATGGCATTTTTGGCTCCTTCCTTCTCGTTCGTAGTCCTGGAAGTTCCACCATCATGCTGGTTCCCGTAGAAACTTCACCCTCATACCGGGATGGTATTAGCCCATGGTGACTGCTTCAATCATGGTGAAGAAAAGTCCAGTCACGTGGATAGTGAAATAAGTTACGTGATAATTCATCCTCTCACATTCAAAATTATAATGTTCGTCGTGAATGTTATAGGCTTCAATTGTAGAATACGACACAGCCTTGATTTCGTAGTTGTGGATTAGCATGTGAACTAACACTGTTTTATAATTCTGCACGTGCTAGTGACGCTACTTTTGTATCACGCAGCATCCGTGAATTATACGTCGTTTTTAAAATGAAATTTTCACTTTGGCAATTTAAATATATCATACAATTATAATCACACTTATTCAGGATAATTGTAACACTATTACCTGTATATTTCCACTAGGCATCTACCCTCCACATATGCGTGGGTAAAATGTGGTGTTACAGCAATGTTATGCAATACACTATACTTGCCAATTATTATTTCCCAAACTTCTTCTTTAGTTCACTGGGCTTCAACAACAGTGAATAATAGTATTAGCGTGCTCGATGGCACCTTATAATCACTTTCAACGCTCAACAGCGGATATTCTTCTACGTCTCGTAGGACAAATGCAATTCCACGCCTACACAAGGCGGATTCTCCAGACGCAGTGCAAGGCACTGGGTGTCTCTAGAAAGTAGGTCGTCAAAACGAAGTCGTTGAGCGACTACTTACGTTCCTTTTTGCGTATCTGCAAGGGTATTACCTTACCTAAAGTAAAAATAAACATTCTCCAAAATGTTTTAATAATGCAGCATGACGAAATGGAATATTCTGAGTCTTGTGGAAAGATAAATTAATTAATAAGACCTCAGATAAATAATGAGCAGTTTTCACCAAAGTCAAAAGTGCGATTCACCGCTACTTCCAATAGTATCGCGTGATCTCTCAGCTTCACGTGGCTTCCTGGGTGTGTTCAAAGGTACAACATCCCATCATAAATGTTCTGTCATAAAAAATATCACTTGAACCATAGCTCAGCGGGTTCAATACCTCAGAATTTCATCTATTTCTTCGTAGACCATTTCAACATCCTCATCATCAGCTTGACTGGTAGGCATATAGACTTGTACCACTGTGGTGCACGTAGGTTTAGTATTTATTTTTTCTACAATAATCCGTTCACTATATTGCTCATAATATTCCACCCGCTGTCCAAATTTCCTACTCAATATGAGACCAACCCCTGCTTGGCCATTGTTTGATTTAGTGATAATGACCCTATAGTCTCCTGACCAAAATCCTGTTCTTCCTGTCATCGCATTTCACTAATCCCAACCAAATCCAACCTCAACCTATCCATTTCCCTTTCTAAGTTTTCTAACCTTCCACTACCTAGCAGACTTCTAACATTCCACGCTCCGATCCGTAGAATATTAGATTTCCTCTTTGTCACTTCTGTGATGTTAACCCCCTCTCGAGTAGTCCCCACCCGAAGATCCGAACGGGGGACTAGTTTACCTCCGGATTGAAATTTTACAAGGGAGGAGGCCATCATCACATGTAATTATGCATAGAGAGGTGCATATCCTCGGGAATAGCATTACGGATGTATTTTCCCGTTGCTTTCAGCCGTGCAGAAGAAATGTAGCCATGTACCGATATCACCCTGAAAATTTGTACGGTGATAAAGGGTCCTACTAAAGGTTCAATTACGTAAGACTCATCAAGAAGATGTTAAGTACAAAACCAATATGGCACCAAGCGACGTTAACATTTTTAAATGGAATTTTCTCGCCATTTAATCATCCGATCGCAGTGAAACTTGGTACGGTAAATTCTTAAACAAGATTGCATCTATTAGCACCACATTTCATTCAATTGTTTTCATAACCTCAAGATGATGGATGTGCGTGATTTTAAATTAAGTTTTCATTCTTTGTCTTATAATCAATCGATCGAAGTGAACTTTTGAATAATGAACCTACGCAATAATTTTCATCTAGGCCTAATTGCACATAACTCTATGGCCTATATAAAGAACAACATGGCGACATCGGAAATATTTAGATAGCTCAATACCTACGGATTTATTACAGTAATCAAACTGAAATAATGTATGTTGATAGAGGCTATTAACATTAGTTAATTCATTCCTCAATAGTGCCCATTCGCCTGCAATTGAAGTTTGTTAAGGGTTTTTCATTAGTCCTTCCTTTGTACTGTTCTTTAATATTTCGTTTACATCCTTCTCTTTCAGTCTGTCTATTGTCCACCTTTTTGGCTTTTGAGTTTTCTTCAGTTTCTTCAACTTTAATATGTATTTCATAACAACCAGATTGTGGTCAGACTTAATGTCAACTCCAGGATATGTTTTGCATAACGCACATAAATTAGTGCCAACGTGACTGGTCGCGCGTGAAGCGAAATGTGCACTGCTGAGGGAGGGTCACAATTACCCCCCACCCCTGTATCTTCAATAGGCCATGTAAGCGTACAAATTTCTCCTCAACGCTGCTATGGGAAGGTATACCGACGCTCAAGGTCATAGCCACATGCTGTTTAAAACGCAAGCTAATTTTCAACAACCGTGAGCAGTTTGCTCATGAAGCGACCACTGGTGGGTTAAGTCGTGTATCACAGCGCAATATATCCAACTACGAGGGGTGATCAGAAACTAAGGTTACACAGCCTGCATAGAAACGAGTACAATTTATTTCATGCAACCAATAGAGACAACTGATAGTACATACGTTAGGTTATTTTTCGACATAGTCTTCCTATCGGTTCAGGTACATGTCCCTTCGTAGGATGGGTTTGATTATTCCCTCATGGTAACAATCCTGTCCTAGCGTGTTCAGGCACGTTGTCGCCAAGTATTTCACCTCCTCGTCGGAAGTGAATTGTTGACCTCCTAGGTGCTCCTTCAAGTGAGGAAACAGGTAAGGGTCACTTGGAGCGAGGTCCGTGCTGCAGGGAGGTGGATTAATGATGTCCCAGCAAAACCGCTTCAACAGCGTAGTGTTCTTTGGGCTGTATGAGGTCGCGCGTTGTCATGAAGGATGATGACACCCTCGGTGGGAAGTCCTGGCCACGGTTACTCGCTTCGCCCACAGAAATCGAATAACTGAGCGGATCTCTTCGCGAGACCAGTTTTCCAAACGAGTCTCTATTAGTCTTTTACCTTCAACTAGCGTTGTCAGTGGTGGGTCGCTGAAACTCTACACAGGTAGGGCTACCAACCATTTGTATTCAAATTATCGCACAAAACTAAATTCTCTATAACAGATGAAACTTTTAAAAGATCGGCCTTGTAACCTTAGTTTCTGATGATCTCTCGTAAAATGGAACAGACCACCAACATAATTACGCCTACAGTACGCAGTACCTCACTATTCATAACATCGAGATGCAGCATAACCCTGCACTGTATTGGTCGAGTATATCCTAGTATAACTGAGTAGGCATACATTTCACACTTAACGTGTCTGAAACGCTAAGCTCAACATCATATAGAAAACAAAAAACTTATCGTATTATTTATCGTGCTAGTAAATCATGCAAACCTCTGGACGTGCTGATTCGTTGACCTTTCTAATAGACTAATGTCCAAAAATGGATGTAAATACCCAGAAACAATGTAACCGAGGGTCCATATAAATTATTTGCTGTTGATGTTGCTGTTGATTCTTTAGGGGCCTTGCGACATCGTTGTCATGTAGCCCCGTCTACTTGTGCGTGTGAAAAATGTTACTGAAAATCTGTGTTACAATGATGACTGTACTAGAGTATGCACTTGTAATCGGTGCCTTAAGGTAGGCGCCATCTCAGCGTTTGCATGGAGTAGGAGTGGGGAAACCACGGAAAAGCCACCTTCAGGATGGCTGAGGTAGCATTCAAACACATCTCTTCTCAGTTTTGCCTCTAGAGGCTGAGTGTACCCCATTCAAGCCCTCAGACTGGAATGCCTTTGCAGAGCGGAGAAACATAACCCGGCCTCCGTGGTGACAGCCAAGAATGCTAGCCACTACGCAACGAGTCGGACCCATGTAAATTCAATGACCAATGTTCTTGAAGAATTGTTTAGTGAAAGGACAGGTATCCAAGGTCAAACGACTGGCCGTGCTCCGAACAACGTGACCAGCATTGATCATTCACGACAGGTGCACATAACACCACGAAGGGCACCTGAAGACCAAACATTTAATTATGAACGGAAGGTTAACTTCATCCTTTCATATTCACTGCACTGCGGATTCCTATTGATACGCGTCTCCATAAGCTTCTGGGCATGTTCATGGCTCTGCAAAGCAATGTACAGTACATCTGTTTCGAAGACCGGAATGGGATAAAGTCAGTCTCGTTAACATAACTCAGAGACGGTGAATTTGATTCGCGAGTTAGCCATCCCGGAAGTGGTTTCACCTGGTTTGCAACGACTACTCCAGGCAAATGCCAGGATGATAACAATCCTAAAGCAGGGGCCGCATTTTTACCAATGGTAGTCCCAATTACAAATACATACACTTGTACAGACACTACATTAACACAGATTCGACAAACACCTATGTAAACTGGGCTGATGGCTACCATATTGTAACCCCCTAAATGAAACAACAGCTCGCTTTAGAAATAAAGCCTCACTCCTGCAAAGTAAATAACGAAGGCTGGCTAACTCAGGAAATTTCGTTAAAGATAGCATTTAAAAATATCGAGCCTAGCGTGCAACTCAAGCCATGCCACAAAGAGTCGGAGGTGTTCGATAGTAGGCTACAGTGACAATATTTTACCGATTAGTGCAGTGGACTTTGTAAACCAGACAAAGGGTGATTCCGACGTAATTTTAAACATTGATGCATTGTTTCCAACCATTTATTCGTTCTCATGCTTATGAGGAGGGGAACTATGTTAGAACAAAAGAGCCGCGATAGATTTTCTAGAAAAAAATTTTAGAACTGTGAAAAATTGGTCAATATTCTTTACTGTGAAGGGTCCAAGTCCAAGTCAGAGTACGACCCCTGGACGGCGCCCCGAAGGGGCGGCGTCTAGGGGTTAGCGGCTTAGTATTGATATATTACCAATTCGTAGTACTGTTGCAGCTCCGTTAGCCTATTTTCATTAATGAAAACATAGGCTTATGAGATCACCTTATGTCCGTGTGTGTGTGTATATGTGTGTCTGTTTGTACTTGTGTGAGTGCGTCCGTGTGTGTGTCCTCCCCTAATTACTTCTAAACGACTCGAGCGATTAGAATGAAACGTGGCAAGGTCATAGTACTATCTTGACCGACTCCGACAGTGCCCTTCAAATGATATTACGTCTAACCAATCCAACATGGCGGCTGTGCGAATTATTTCACCGGCATTTTATATCTCAGAAACTATTACTCATATCACCCTGAAATGTTTATGGGCACTAATAGACGTTCACATATGTGACCTTCAAAACTTGTTAACTACAAAATGAACATGGTGGCCAATCGAAGTTGAAACATTTAAATAGACTTTTCTCGCGATTTACCCATCCGAACGCAGTGAAACTTGGTACAGCAAATGACTAAACAAATTGCAGTGCACCGACATATAGCTTAGTAACATTGATTACATAACTTCAAGAAGGTGGCAGTGCGAATTTTAAAATTTAAGTTTTCATTTCTTGTGTTCTAATCATGCGATCGAAATCAACGATTGAATAATAAACGTACCCAATAATCTTCATCTGATAGTACAGTGAGTCCGGGAATATTCTCCGCAGCGCCTACATGCGTCTGCGAGAGCTAGCTACAGCAGTTACGTTGGTAGCACGGCTGCCGCTTGCATCATCTCTACTTATTATAAAACAAAGTCCCCGTTTCTTGGATGTTACCGGTAAACTCAAGAACCACTGGATAGATTTTGATGCTGTTTTCACCATTCTGTAAAGAATATATCGAGTATGATTTCTGTAGAAAATAATTTATTTATGAGCAAAGGAAGCTGAGCAGTAACGATTTTAGTGGAATAGTCGTTAAAAAAAAAACCTGGCGTCCGAACGCTTTGTAAGCTTACGCTGGGCAAACCGTTAAACATATCTAAATACTATGAGTGTATGAATTGTTCAGCATGAAAAGTTCTACAAAAAAGTCCGCGAGAGCCATGTCTATCTTCCATACATCGCCCTCTATAAGGGAACAACTGAAGCTTGTCCCTTACAGCTTTATGTGCTGTCGACTTGGAGATTCCTGTTTGTTGAGCTAATTTTCGTGTTGATTTACTTGGGCTTCGGAGCATTATATCGGAGATTTCATCAAGTTTTTCGTCTGTTAAAAGCGTAGGCCTGCCTGTTCCCGGTACATCGTGAACTGAGCCAGTCACACGAAATTTACTTACCAAATCCCGAATGGTATCACGGTTTGGACACTTTGAATTAGGAAACCGCGCCTGAAATCTTAATTTTTCATTTTCTGTAAACCGATCGCCTTCGCGATAAACGTATTCCACCAAAAAAAACTCTCTCTTCAGTGGTAAACATTACCGCCTGTATACTGTTGCACTCTTCCAATAATGATATATCCGAACGCTGGCTGACTGTAATACACACTGAAGACCTGCAGGCTTGCGCGCTTATCGCGATGCACATCGACAGCTCACACGGGGAAGTCCCGCTTTGAAGGACACAGTGCAGTGCAGCCAACTAAAACTCATGACAACCACTCACAGCAGCACGTACCCACTGCGGAGAACATTCTCGGGCGCCCTGTACTTAACTCTATGGCCTACATATAATAGAACCCAACATGGCGACCATCCCAAATATTTAGAACGTTCTCACTATTTATTAATCTATGACAGCAATCATACTGAAATGTTTAATGTGTATAGAGGCTAAAAACATAAGTACACCTATAGGACGTTCAATAACCTGGTGAACACAAATCAAATATGGTGGCGACTAAAAATTAAAATATTCAAATGGACGTTTCTCGCGATTTAACCATCTGAGCACAGTGAAACTTGGTCCGGTATATGTTTATATACATTTTAATCCACTAGCGTCTAATTCATTTAAATTATTTTCATAACCGCAAGATGGCGGCTGAGCGAAATTTTAAAATCTCGTTTTTATTTCAATCATGCGACTGAAGTGGTAATAAAATACCTACACAATAATCTTCATGTAATGGTACATAACTCTAAGGCCTATGTTTAAAATTACAGCATGGCGACAATCCGAAATATTTAGACGGTTCTCAATATCTACGAATCTATTACAGCAACAAACTGAAATGTTGTATCTTGATAGAGAAAATTAACAAAAGTAGGATATATGACACAAGATGTTCAGTAAAGAACATATAGCCTACTTTCTCCTAAATGCATGGATATAGTTATAACTCTATCTCCTTTACAAGGAGTATAATTGAATGTTGGTTGTAGTAGCTTGTTGAAATACAACGTGCTATACGGATATTATGCGATGATTGAATCCTCATCTGAATAATATATATACACACACACTAATACAGCCATCACAATAACAGACAAAATGCAACACTCACCCAAGTACACGGGGCTAAATAACCACGATGTCCATGCATCTCAAATGGAACAACATCAACAGCTTCGTACCCAAATCTTTCCTCGTATGAAAGTGCACACACTAGTAAGCCTACAGACATCAAAGTGACACAGGTTATCAGACAACTTCTAGACGCACCCAAGTACACGGGGCTACAAGACCATTATGCCGCAAAACCCCTAGAGAATCAGCAACAACAAAAAACAACAACAATTGACTCTACCGCGGATCAAGGACAACGAATTTTAATCGCTGTAGTCGAGTGTTGAAATATGTGGTGTTATAAGTATATATAATATTTTCGATTGCAAATACACACTACAGTATATATGCTTGACATTAAAACGTGTGGGTATAAGCTATAAATTAATAAATACAAAATTAGAACCTGCTGGGATTTCATCCATGAGTCCATGTCTCTACCACTACGGTACAGATGCCGTACACTAATACATGGTTAATAACTCGTTTAGTACAACTCCATGATATTTTGTTTTGTCTTGCAATCAACGATTTCAATAGCGTTTTCTGCCGATTTTATGAACCATTTGATACTAAATATGAAATATTTGTTTCAGTACGTTCCTAAAGGGATATAAACTTACAAAGTTACGGAAATATATCGATTTACGAGCAAAAACTAGCGCCATTTTGACCCAACGGGACAGCACGGACAAGCACGATATAGTGCGGAGCCTGAACTGTTTGTCACTACTGCGGTTACATATTCTACTTTAAAATGCTAATATCCTACCGGTCACCTCCTTGAGGACAGTATAAACCTCCCTATGTACTGTACGATGAGCTTATTTGTTAAGGCCAGTCCTGGTTGAATCATAAGGTACGGTTAGGCTATAATAAATGCATGATTCATACATCCGCCATATTGAAACTATTTGGCTGATGACCTTGTTGTTTGGGCAATAGACGCTTCCCACATTAAGGTATACTGTTGCGAAATTTGGTAGAAATCGGATGATTAGGTCAGTCGTTATTTGATTTAAGCTCAGAACATTTGGGTGGACGCCATTTTATTTTTGTTACGACGGCGACAATATACAACATGACACTGAGTTATCCTTTGCTGGTGCTACCTATGTACCAAAGGTGGTTCGATAGGGTTTTGTTGTGTTTGAATTGATAGGGGGGATAGTTTTGTACACACACACGGCAGCCATCCGCAAGCTATTGGGCTGATTACCTTGTTGTTTGGTCAAACGACGCTTCCCACATGATGGTATGTTGTTGCAAAATTCTGTGGAGATCATACGATTAGGTTAGTCGTAATTTGATTCAAGCTTTGAACAGTTGGGTGGCCGCCATTACGGTTCCATCAAGATGGCGGCAATATGGAACATGACACTGAGGAGCCCTTTGATAGGCCTAGTGCTATCACTGTACCAAATTTCGATCAATTCGGTTTAACCGAGTTTGAATTGATAGGGGGAGGGGACAGACATACCAAAGCACACACATGCACACCCACACTCCGACACACACAGACACGCACATTTTTTGGCCCTGTGTAGATCTCATCAGTCTACTTTAATTATTTCAAAAATCGAAAGTAGGCTAAAAAGGCTATATAGTTCGATACGGAACTACTTGTATTAACATAAAATTGCAGCCTCAAGACGAACAGCCAAGTTACTTTCTACCATGTTCTTTGTTCAAGAAATGGTGCAAATCGCATTTTCAGACAAACCTCTGTCGTCAGTACTTGTAATGGATGCAATAATTTACTGTGAGTGGATGATACTCTCTTGTTGGGTATGTAGGCCTATTCCTTCGGCCGCTCTTCGTTACAAACTTTGCTTCCTAGTAGGGGAGTTTCCTTTATATGTCCCCAATCTTAGCAGGACGCTCATTTTTCATTTAAGAAAAAAAGAGGCTTATGAAATCACCTTTTGTCCATTCGTATGTGTGTATGTTTGCGTGCGTCCATGAGTGTGACCCTCCCCCCCCCCTAATAACTTCTAAACGGCTAGATCAATTTCAATGAAACTCAGTAAGGTCTTAGTATTAATTGTTCGACCCCGACCGTGCCTTTCAAAATTTAGTGTGTCTCACCAATCCAACATGGTGGCTGTGCGAAATATTTGACTGGCATTCTATATCTCCGAAACTGTTATATATATCACCCCGAAATTTTGTATGGTGATAAGGGCACTAACAGAAGTTCACCTATATAACTTTCAATACAATGGAAACTACAAAACGAACATGGCGGCCAAGCAAAGTTGAAACATTTAAATAGACCTTTCTCGCGATTTTCTCATCCGAACGCAGTAAAAATTGGTACAGCAAATGACTATATAAATTGAAATGCACTGACATCTAATTTAGTTCAATATTTTACATACCCTCAAGATGGTGGCTATGCGAAATTTTAAAATCAAGTTTTAATTTCTTGGGTCCAAATCATGGGATCGAAGTCAACGATTGAATACTGAACCTACACAATAACCCTCATCTAATAGTACATAACTCTATTGGCTACATATATTAAAATCTAACATGGCGACAATCCAAAATATTTAGACGGTTCTCAATGTCTATTATTTATGACAGCAATCAAACTGAAATGTTGTATGTTGATAGAAGCTATAAACATAAGTTCACCTATGGGACATTCAATAAACTGGTGAGCACAAATTCAATATGTCGGCGACGCGAAATTTAAGTATCCAAATCGACGTTTCACGCAATTAAACCATCCGAGCGTGGTGAAACTTGGTGCAGTATATTCTTATATAAATTGTAATCCACTGGCATCTAATACATTTCAATTATTTTCGTAATCACAAGATGACGGCTGTGCGAAAATTTAAAATCTCGTTGTTATTTCTTGTGACCTAATAATGTGATTGAAGTTTGAATAATACACCTACACAATAATCTTCATGTAATAGTACATAACTCTAAGGCCTATATACAAAAATCCAACATGGTGACCATCCGAAACATTTAGATGGTTCTAAATATCTAGGAATCTATTACAGCAATCAAACTGAAAATGGTTATGTTGATAGAGGCTATAAATATAAGTAGGATATAGAAAATAGGCTATATACTGCTTCACGGAACTATTTGTTCTTACTGAGCATGTAGACATGAGCCATAAATAGAATTCAATGTCCTGCTATTCTTCTCAAGACATTAATCTTTCGATTTGGTTACTTTAGGAAACATTTTCTCTTTCCCTCTTTATTCTTCTTCCATTACCTTAAAGTGACGTACTTCGCATTTTTATAAATTCTCATGGTCATTCCAGACTTTCCACTTGAAACTAACACATCTATTTCAGTTTTTGAGAAAAACTAAATGTCTTATTCTTAAAACAAAACTCTTACGTGTGTTAGCGACCACTAACACGTAATGTAATCTAGAACACATTTAACCAGGCCTATTCCTTAGTAAAGGAAATGATTTGAAAGGGTGCCCTGACAAAATTTAAAGGTGTATTTAAAGCACCACTATAGTTTGTAGCGTAATTGTAAACATTAGGATCTATGATTGAGGTAGGCGCTCCTGGACGTTAAAATAAAAATATCAATATATTTGCCCGGAATTAATATTGAATGACCAAATTAAAAATGGCTGCTACCAGCACCGTGATTCAAAACTCTACCTTTGGATTACATTGCAGTGGATTGCTGTGTCTTACCCGCTTGGTAACGCTTCTCGGTACTGTGGTATAAAGGCGTGGGACTGATATTTGGAGTTAGTCATTGTAGATGAACTATCAGAAAGCTTTATTGAGTGCACGAACTTCATGAATTCTACCCGAGACCAGGACGTACGAGTGAACAGCTATGGGACTGCGTTATTTATACAACAAGAGGACTAAAATATAAAGGAACAGTCATTTAGAAGGAGTAGGTTCTTCTGATTATGCTGAATGTTTCATGAAAATGATTTAATTTCCCTGTGGTTCCTTTCTAATGTCCTGCACCACCTGACCATGAAAGTTCTGTAACGCAGCTCTATGCTATGCCACTACAATCAAGGCTCGGACTGGATGGTAATATACGATCATGTACAAGGAAGGAAGTGGTACCGAATTTGCGTGAACACTATTCTCGCGATCGTCACGAAAACTCCGTTTTACGTGCAATCCGTACCGCCGGATGTCAATATGCTCATTTACTGGTAATAAACAATAAATGCTATTAAAATTAATTCATCAGAATAAAATTGTTATTATGTCAGTCCAACATGTCAGTGGACTCCTAAGAGCTGTCACCCAAGCAATTATACACTTATAGATCAGATATCAGTATATGGGTTCTATAATATTCACCACCGTCTTAGAAAGATGCTTTTCCTAATGGAGGTGTGAATTTGATCGAGTACTGTGTAAAAATATCACTTTTCAAAAAGATGGCATTTTCTCCCGTCTTCAAGAAAGTAAAAACATTATGGTGTTTGAAGCCATTTTCAGTTTTGCTTTATTAAACGAAAGTTTGATGCTTTTCAGTCCATCCACTCGATTGTACCCAAATGAGATGGGTTATTCCCTAATCCTGAAAAAGCTTTCGTTTACTAAGGCAACACTGAAAATAGCTTCAAACACCATAATGTTCACGGCTAGTCAGGCAAATCGTGAAGCCAAAAGATTCAAATCACTCAGGCTCAAACTCTCATACAAATTTTGTAGCTTAAGTGTAATCGATCTGATGATGATTGCTTGACGATGGAAGCAGGTCATCCAGGTGTATTTATTAATCTCATGTAATTTCTTTCATGATTCGGGAATAACCCATCTAATTTGGGTACAATCATGTTGACCGACTGAAAAGCATCAAACTTTCGTTTACTAAGGCAACACTTACCATTGCCGGCTAGTCAGGCAAATCGTAAAGCCAAAATATTCAAATCACCCAGGCTCAAATTCACATAGCGGCCGTGGCTTATTGTTAGGGGCCATCCCTGGCATTTTCCCGGAGAGAAGATTGGAAACCACAGAAGACCATCTTTAAGGTTGCCGGCGGGGGAATTCGAACCCCCTCGACTCCCAGATGTGAGCGACTGCCTGCAAACACGCCGTAACGACCACGGCTAACTCACCAAGAGGGGCAGTAATGATTTTGTACGAGAAGAATAAATTGTTATTTTTGACGAAATATGTTGTAACATAGTCAAACTTAGTTCAAATATATAAATTATGATGCACGCCTTTCACTCAACCAAAATCAACCTTGGCTCTACAGCCTATTGAGGACTTTGGATTACCAAGAAAATGATGCTCAATGATCAGAAGATTATGGTGTGATTCTTGGTCAGCTTGAGGTTTCCCCTCTTGACCGGGGTCGCCGCATATCATATCAGGCAGCTGGTCAGTTATCCTCACAGAGTTTTGATGACCCTTTTCCAGCTTCACATCAAATCTAAAATCTCTGACGGAGAAACGATCAAACCTCAGACTTCCTAGGCAAGAGGCGAGAGTGCAACCCTTACCCATCTTAGTAGGCCGTTAACTCAATTGCGTGCACACCAACATACTCTGCGGCTAATCTTGAAAAAAAAAAAAAAAAAAAAAAATTTAACTTCTTATTCGTCCAAGGTAGTATAATAATATTTTATACGCAATTAATTGTTCACTGGGCTGACTAATATAGTTATGTATTGTTTCAATCATCTTCGTTTTCACAAAATATAGGGCATCTAAAGAGAGTTATATATTTACTGTACTTTGAAATGCTATGTCTGTTTTCACTTCATTGGAAGAAATACTCAGGGTTTACCTATGGGAACATACAAAATATATTGCACCACTTTTCACATCATCAGACTATCCCCTCATTTAGTGGTTGTAGTGCCTAATTTGTTCGCTATGTCCTGGGCTGTGACGGTCTCTGCCGATACATATTTAGAGCTATGTTAATTCTTAGTCACTGATGTAGTCGTTTTTCATTACCATCATATCGGTGTTCCTTCCTCGTATTTAAAAGAAATTAGCTTGCCGTGCAGGGTACATATTTGTTTTCTAGTTGATTATAAGGTGTCAGAAAATTCTGGTCAGATAATAAGGGTACTTTGTTGGTTTTCGGAGCCGGATAGCCTGTGGTCGCATCACGCAGAGGGCCATGGCCCTTGGCTGCCACAGCATACTTTTGTAATTGGCCTACTTTCGACTGAGTGTTGATGAAGTGACACGTAGCCAAGGGGGCTGCTTCATGGTCCTCACGCTAACACCTCGTTCATCCCCTCAGGGTTACCAACTTAACCACATGGTCTGACCTCTACCATCACGCACCTTGCCGCCAGATAGAAAAACAATTCGTCCTATGATTGCGTTATTTCTTCATACAGTCTTGATGTGCAACATGTTTTACGGTCTCTAAACACGATAAATGGGATATTCAAACGTAAAATATAAAAGTAGACCATGGATTCTGTGCAACAGAATCTGTTCGTAAAATAGAATTCAACATTACATGAAAGAATATAATAATGTATGCTCATTAATTCTTCTGATAGTTCAGTACAAAATGTATTATTGTCACGGGTATTCGTGTGATGAGATTAGCTACAATAAGAAAGAATCTCATTAGAACCGATTCAAGGCAAGTAATCAGGTTGAAGAAGAGTGATTGATCTATGGTGCAACGACTATTGTACTGCAGCTTCATAACGAAACTACAATTCATCATCCTACCTATGCTTAGTCTACTTTCGATCCTTGCAAGAATGAGGAAGTAGTCTTATCAGAACAACACAAGTGACAAGGTATAAGATATATCTCTAGCGTAATTTACGACAGCATAATATTACATTTCTTGCGCAACAACCACTTTAAAGAACTGTTATTTGTATCTCTTCAATCAGTCAACACAAGTTGGTCCGATGACTGGGTGGGGTACAATGTATATGATATGTTTATGTTCGACCCTGACTATTATATGTCAGAAATCTGTATCGTAATGATGGTCATTAAAACACTATTTTTCATTATGAGACAGTTTCTCCCACCAATCAGAGCTCAAGAAACAGTTGTTTGACCAATCAGGTGAGGATAGAAACGCACCTGCACTGAGTTCCAGGGCCTTCTAATTTAAATTTCACTGCCTGGCCTAGTGTCATAGTGGGGCAATCGAGGAGACTATGGTCAAATACAAGGTATTCTGTGCGTCCCATGCGCTCTGTTCAGTACATAAAACTGGCGAAATCTCGACAGATATTTATGAATATTTATGTTCGAACATAAACTCGTTATAATAATTATCGTCGAACATAAACAGTCGTATGCAACTCGCCTATAATGGTAATTAAGACACGAGTATGTTTATAAAACGAGCGTATGCGAGTTTTATAATTTCCATGTGCCTATTGCAATTATAGGCTCGTTGCATAATGTACTATTATAACACTCCTGGAAATCCGAAAAATTGCCTCATTATAATAAAGATCTTAAAGTAACATATGTAATTTTTCAAGAGTGTTATTTATATCATACTAGCAATACCCGGCATGCGTTGCAATGCCAATCAAAGACAGATAGATAGAAAGAAAGGAGGATAATAATAATGCTGTTGGTTTTACGTTCCTTTTAACAACGCCGGCGTAACATCTAGGTAAATTGTCCTTAATGAAAATAATAGGCCAATGGAAAAGGAAACGATTACTGAACGAACATGGTAAAATTTTAAAACTGATATAGGTAATTCAGATTTCTACCTTCGATATCTTCCTAGTCTCAACCTTATTTGCTGGCTTAGACCGATACTCGTTGCATCTAGAGAATGATATGTTGCCGTACTGCTCGGGTTCCAGCACCGTAAATCTGAGAGGATTGTGGATCGCATGGATGACGATATAATCCATGATGACAGGCGTGTGGGGTTCCCGGTCCTTGCGTAGTAACAGACCAAATACAGGGCGCCAGAGAATGTTCTCCGCAGCGCCTACATGCTGCTGCTAAAGTTTGCATCAGCTGTTACGTTGGCAGCATGGCTGCCACTTGTATCAGCTGGTAACATTATAAGGGAACAACTGAAGCTTGTCTCTTACAGCTTTATGTGCCGTTCACTTAGAGATTCCTTTTTCTTGAGATAATTTACGTGTTGATTTTCTTGAACTACGCAGAATTATATAGAAGACTTCATCAAGTTTTTCGTCTGTTAAAAGCATAGGCCTGCCTGTTCCCGGTTCATCGTGAACTGAGCCGGTCACACGAAATTTACTTATCTAATCCCGGACGGTGTCCCGGTTTGGACACTTTGAATTAGGAAACCGCGCCTGAAATTTTAATTTTACATTTCCTGTAAACCGATTGCCTTCGCGAAAAACGTATTCAACCAAAGAAGCTCTCTCTTCAGTAGTAAACATTACCGCCTGTATAGGCTACTGTTGCACTCTTCCAATAATCTATCTGAACGCTCGCTTACTGCAATACACATTGACGGTTTCGACAGCCAACAGCCCACACGTGTGACCTGAACTGTGATGCTACCCTGGCTTGGACACCGTGCTGCCAACTAATCTGCTGCAGCAACACGTAGGCACTGCAGAGAACAATCCCTGGCGCCCTGTACATTGGTCGATGACTAACTCACTCATTCGCAACTCCACAGTGGTTTAGGCACAAGGAATACCAGTTAACTCGGGGAGCTGGTGACAGGCCCTTCACTTGTCCCCTTTTCTTTTCCCCTGACTGCGCAAGTTCACATAGTTTGGACTCAAGCAGTCGTGACACCAAATATCTACATTTAGAAATGCACATTTTGGTTGAATTATATATAAGTAACTTGTGAGATACTCCCAAATCAATACAGCTAGGTCATCTGCCCCGGTTAGAGGCATATATGGAGAATTATTAAGTAAAGAAGGAAGCAAATTATGACACACACAAATTGAAATGTCGCTGTGAAAGAATAGGCGGGTACTTGGCTTGAATGTGGGAAAGGGGGCTGGTAGTCTCCTTGGCCACGGAGTAAAGCTGACGTGTGGTAATGGCTCGGCCTGCATGTCGTAACGCTCAGAGGAAGTTGATCTATGACGCGCAGGGTGCGTTTGAGAGAGTGCAGTGGGGTAGCATTACGTGGCTGGGTCATTGGTGGACGTGTTAAGCAATGAAGGACCGCTTTGGCATATGTCTGCCAGTCCGAGTGCTGCACTTTGATAATATTTTGGGCTAAAAGCGCAGTGCATTTCCAATCTACAGAAGTTAATCCCAGGCCACCAGTGGTCAAAGGTTGGTGCGATTGAAGTCTGGCAACTCGATATGGTTTCCGTCGCCATAGGTAATAACCAATTGCAAGGTGAATCTTCTTAAGCACAATTTGGTTGTAGGGGGAGGATTTGTGCTGTGTACCAAACTTCACCGAGGATAAAAGTATAGAGGGTACATACTTTTTGAAGAATAGTGAGATTCCGGGTGGCTTTTAGAGACCCCGGGGTGACGGAAGTTTGGCCCGAAGGGGATCATTAACGTGCCAGTAAATCTACTGACACGGCCCCCTCACATTTGGGCACCCTCTATTGCCAACTTGCTACGCCAGGATTCGATCCTGCATCCTTTGTCACAGCGGCGAGAACGTTACCGCTAAGGCACTCAGCCAGCCCAAGAAAGAAAGAAAGAAAGAAAGAAAGAATAAAAAGGTGTTTCAATGTTAATTTCGTACACTAAAGCTACCTTTTGAACCCAAGAACGTTGCTAAGCCGCACTCTTTCCCTCCAACAAAGGAAGAGATCCAGAAAGTCATTTCCGAATTAAAGTCCATTAAAGCAGCAGGCGAAGATGGGATCATTGCAGAGCTCTGGAAGTATGCTGACGAGGAGTCGATACAGAGTATCCATGACATCATATCTAACGTCTGGTTGACAGAACAATTACCTAGTGACTGGACCTCAGCTATCATTCACCCACTACATAAAAAAGGTGACAAATCAGATCTCAACAACTACAGAGGGATTTCCCTGGTATCAGTGACATACAAGATACTCTCCAAAGTATTGCTCACAAGAGTAGAGGTTCAACTGGATTCCTGCATTGGAGAGTACCAAGCTGGGTTTCGAAAGTCAAGGTCATGCACCGAACAGATTCTGAATCTCAAAACCATTCTCACGTACAAAAATCTAAGTGCCTCACCTTATGTTGCAATTTTCGTTGACTTCCAAAGGCCTACGACTCAGTAGATAGAGAGTCACTCTTTGAGACACTGGCTGAATTGGGGCTAGATAAAAAGACCCTGAATCTAGTGAAAGCGACTCTCACTAACACCACAGTCAAACTCAAATTCAGAGGGGAACTGTCCAAGAGCTTCGAGGTCAGAACTGGTGTTAGACAAGGGGATGGCTTGTCTCCGATCCTCTTCAATTGCCTACTAGAAAAAGTAATTCGTGAGTGGACGAAAACTCTGAAGGATGATTCTGGATTAAGAATAGGCTACAAGAAAGACAAGTTAACAGTCCCCTGTTTAGCCTTTGCAGACGACCTTGCACTCCTAGCGTCCAGTGTGGAGGAAGCTAACCATCAACTATCCTCTCTGAACTATAAAGCAGCTAAAGTAGGCTTAAAGATCGCCATCAACAAAACACAGTTTATCAGCAACATCAGAGATGCGCCCGAGTCAATCCCACTGGGGGACAAAGTAGTGCAAAGGACTAACTCCTTCAAATACCTAGGAGAATGGATAACCCCAAACATCAATGAAGACCTGGCCATGAACGACAGATGCATCAAACTGGAGAGAGCCTACCACCTATGCAAGAATATGTACAAATCCAAATCCCTCTCAATGAATTTCAAACTCAGACACTACAGTACTGTAGTGAGACCATCAGTACTATATGCCTCAGAATGCCTAAATATGGTCAGAAAAGGACAACTCCGGAAATTGGAGCTGAAGGACCGGAAGATTCTACGAAAAATCATGGGCCCTATTAAAGAGGATGGCAAGTATAGAATCAGGCACAACAATGAACTCTATGAACAAGTGGAGAGCATTACAACAGCTATGAGGAAGAGGAGGCTGATCTTCTACGGTCATATTGTGAGAATGGATAGTCAGAGGCTCACCTCCAGAATTTTCAACACTGTCTCTAGAGGGAAAGCAACTAACGCCAAGTGGTTGAAACTAGTCAGAAAAGACCTTGAACAATTGGATATTGACCCCAGTAACATCTATGACAGGAATAAATACAGGACTTTAGTCAGAACATCAGACTCTCTCCAGTCACTAATAGCAAAAGCAGTGCGTCCAGGAGTAGGTGTGAAATGGACTCAGGAGCGGAAGGACATTCACAGTGCCAGAATGAAGGAATACTGGGCTAGGAGGAAAGCTGCCAGAGATAAGAACCACGTGGTCCACAGCCGGCCCAAACGGAACTAAAAAAAGTGCCTTTGGATAAACAATATTCTTTGTTCTTCTGTCTGGTGCCTATATAAATAAATCCGAAGGCTTTCCGGCACGTGAGCATGCCACATAGCCTACAGTTGGCCATGTGAGCATTTGTTGAAACTACTCGTGCGCCATCCAATATAAAAAAGGATTTACTTATTCAGAAACAATGGTGGGAGAATGCACAACAACTCACCAAAGTTTCATTACAATTGGCGGAATTCTGTATGAACGCTTACGGCACTCTCCTGAAATGATTCCCTGGCCAACAATCATTTGTTGAACCTACTCGTTTGCTACCTACTACCAAATGTTTTTTTCTAATTCAGAAACCTTTGCGGCAGTGTGCACAACAACTCACCTAAATGTCATCGTAATCGGATGAATAGCATATAAACGCATACAGGACTTTGTTGAAACGATTCGAGCGCCGTCACACATTTGTTGAATCCACTCGTGCGCTCCTTATTGTGAAATGGATTTACAATGCCAGAAACTTTCCATGGAGTGTACACAAGAACTCTCCCAAGATTCATCACATTTGGATGAATGGTATGTGAAGGCATACGGGATTTTGTTGAAACGATTCGCACGCCGTCGCTCATTTGATGGATCTGTACATATTGTAAAAGGCTTTCCTAGAGTGTGCACAACAGTTCACTTAAGTTTAATCGCAATCGGATGAATGGTATATGAACGCATAAGGGACTTCAAAACGATTCGCGTGCCATGACCGTATTCGAACCGGCAGCCAAGTATGAGTTCAGTTTTAAGAACCACCGATCAAAAACCGTGGCGTGAACTGTGTTGGAATAGACAGCAATACCAGATAACACGGCAGGCTGCTGGCAGTCCCCTCATGTCACCTCGCGATGAATCAGCCAGCTATTCACACACCTTGCATTGCGGTGTTATAAGTAGCCTATACAGATTGTGCAATTGGGTTACCGTGTTAAGTTCCTCACCCTGTTGTGTTACATAAATAATCGGATGAATGGTATATGAACTCATAGGGGACAGACAGACAATCTATCACGTATCATTGATTGATACCATGCCCAGTCATTGGTAAAATTTGTGTTGACCGACTGAAGAGTTACATATAACAGTTTGTATAGGCAACACTGAAAGAATGGCTACAAACCTTTACATTTCATTCCTAAGAAATAATGTACGAAGATAACTACACAATATACTGTACCTGTTGAGTCAGCTGCCCTCACTAACGTAATTTTAGTAAAACAATTGATTTTCTGTCGGTCGGCACGTCAATGTGCTCAAATTGGGAGGAAATAACACTTATCTACTCACACCTACTAACCTGGATAAACTATGGCCTCTTCTAGGTATGGAGGACATGTACATAACATGGGCAGTGGCGTGTTACAGGTTGTTTTCAGTAATTAGATAAGTGGCTCTCTTCAGTATTGTATAGCGCTATCAAGGCGTTTCATTGTCTTAAGAGCACTACTACTACCGGATTTTGTATTATGGATACTCGAGTTTAGGCCTTAATTACAAGCAAACCAATAGAACTATTTAAAATCGAGTTATACCAATATTTTTCTTGTTTGATTCTGCGTTAGACTATATAAGGCCAATATTCTCAAGTTTATTAATTATTTATTTATTTGTGGTTGTATGAAAAATTGTCCGTGTTTTTGAGCCTTTTCTAGGAACCGCTCACTTAAAACTATATACAGTACATGGAAAACTACTTGGCAGAGGGTAATGAAAATTTTATATGTCGTAGGCACAAGTAGTGGTAGTGCAAATCTCAAGTTTCAATTTTTTTCAATTGCCCAATAAAAAGTTCTTATACTTTTCCTTACGGAACGTTTTCTCAGCCCAGGATAAACAAACAGCAGGAAACTTGGTCTTATTTTGAAGCTCTCTTTCGTGATTATCGGAAACTACGACCACTGTAAACGTACAGGTTTTGTGCGTTCTTGCCCGTGCGATTAAAAGCGAGCGGGGTTGTGATATCCGGTGCAGCGTTGCCGCGTTGTCGTCGCAGCTCGCAACGAACGAACACTGCTTTAAGTTTCCTTTCAACCTTTTATTTTCTTTCCTCGTACAAATTTCATTTGCCATCACATTTTTCACATAAGGGCTTTGGACCGGTTTAAAAATGGTTTGCATCCTAATTTGGAAATGTCATACTACACAACTTTTAAATGGGCTATGTACATTATTTACATATATTTACAATATTTAATTCAGTCAGTATTGTTCGTCTGAAGAATTGCTCTGTTCCGATGAATCAGAACTACTGTCAGTCATGTTAATTATGACTGGCTCGAAATGAGGGACATTTTCAGACAGGCCATCTTTCTCCCAGTAGTGGTCTTCAATTCTTTTAGCGTGTTTAATACATTGTTTCCAGAGTTCAGGAGCAACTGTACGCAAGGCTTCTCGGCATAAAACATTCATTGCTTCCATACTTCTACCATTTTGTAATATGTTATCGCAAGTTCGCTCTCAGACAATGGTGGTCTCTGAGGCATCTGGAAGTGATGTGATGTGGCCTTTAAGCAGTAAAAAGGAAAACTGAAAATAGCCATGTGGACATAGCCAGGTCACTCGTATTCCATTACACAACTGCCCGGGACGAGAGTAGGTACCCGGCAACGCTGCACTCGAATTCACCAGCTCGCCCGCTTTTAATCGCACGGCCAGAACACACAAAGCCTCCCATTAATATTACTCTTCATAAATTCGTCATCACACTGTACGTTTACAATGGTCGTAGTTTCCGATAATCACGAATGAGAGCTTCAAAATGAGAACAAGTTTCCTTCTGTACGTTTATACTGGGCTGAGAAAACGTTACGTCAGAAAACGTATAAGAACTTTTTATAGGGTAATTGAAAAAAATTGAAACTTGAGATTTGCACTACCAATACTTGTGCCTATCACATATAAAACATGCATTACCCTCAGTCAAGTACTTTTCCATGTATATAGTTTTAAGTCAGTGGTTCTTAGAAAATACGTCAAAAACACAGACAATTTTTCATACAACCACAAATAAATAATTATTTAATAAACTTGAGAATAATTGGCTTATATAGTTTAACGCAGAATTAAACAAGTAAAATATTGGTATAACTTGTTTTTCAATAATTATGTTAGTTTGCTTGTAATTTAGGCCTTAACTCGAGTATCCATAATAAAAAATCCGATAGTAGTACTAACAACTCAAACAACGTACTTGTAGGTGTGCTAGAAACTATTGGATCACAAGCGAATAATGTGATACGTTATGAAAGTTTTATAACTAAACGATTGATCATGCAATAATGAGCTACTGTAGATAAGAGTTATATGCATACCCACCAACCTTAAACAAGGTTTTAAGGGGACTATTCCTGGCAGAAGTATGATAGATATGATATTTTCAGAAAAGTAGTTCATTGAATTATTTGTATATTTGTGATCAAAATGGCGCATAATTTATTAAGAGAATCCATTTAGAACTATTTCATTTTAGTTTTGAAAAATGTATCTGCTTTCAAGAAAAAGGATACAGTTTTGACATATTATACTTCAAAATAAAATATCTAAATTACAAAATTGATAACCAGTTATATTGTATTTGTAATTGAGGCGAGGATTGGGATTGCAGCGCACTTGGTCATTTCAAAGAACATAATTTTAACACCTTCTAAATTAAACCTGCTTTCCGGGAATTGGCATTTTTCGAAACAAAGAGCCCTCTGGAACCACAATACCAAAGCATCTGCGATTTTGAGCACTTCACTAACAGTTTCTCACATACACTGAACCGCTGAAAGAGATGCGAGTTTGAAAATCGTAAATAAATAGGAGTATATAATCTATTTTTTTCTTTCTTTAATTTTTAGCCTCTCCGAAAAGAGCTCTAAGAGTCCAATCCAACACATGTATTTAACATTTCAAAGGTTCAGTATAACAGTGTATGTAAAACTTTCAGATCACCATTTGCCATGCATTAGGAGAAATGTAACCCTGAATATGGCAAAATTAACATTATTGATATCGGGGTGGGTGGTCCCCTTAAGTGAGCAGTATCTGATGATGTCCGCCTGACGAACGAAACATGTCATCGAATTAAAGTTTCTCGCAACCGGTTTCTAGAAGTGTATAGAAAGTGTATGCCTATCCTTATACACTCTACAGTGCTAATGCTGGAATTATATAACATTTAAGTCCAGTCTTATTGTATACGTCCACATTATGAGTGGGTTGACAACAGCTTGTAATGACTCTGAAAAATTGGGAGATTTGATTCACGAACGTATCTATTTGGTTCGAGAGCGAGCACGAGAAAAATCGATAACTCAGAGCACAGACATCATGGAAGACGAATGAATTTCACTCAGCTGTATTCACACCATAGGGTTGATTTAAGAAGTGCGGCAAGTGACTTAATCAGAGATCAACAACCGGTGATATTAACGAAGGCGTTCAATAAATATTCTACATAATGCATATGTGATAGAGTATAACATTTCGAAATATGGGAATAATTAATACGATGTGATATGAATCAAGATATTGCTTTCATAACAGTTGGAGTGTTGGAGCAATTATGGAAGATTCAGAGCAGGAAACGATCGCTTGTAGGGGAGACTCAGCAAAATCTGCAACATTAAGGGGTTGATGATATGATAAACTAAGGAAAATGATTTCCAAAAAATTACATAAATTAAATAACTATTTATTATTTGCATTATTTCTGACATCACTTTTAAAATCTGATCTGGCATGGGTTGCCTAAATCATCTAATACTTAAAATAACCATTTCGTAGAAATTTTAGTTCAGTAACTACTGTACCCGAGGGTATGGATGCTGACTGGTTATGAACCTGGTACTCTGGAGAGCAGGAATCATACACATGATTTCAAAGAGGACCGAACCCAAGATCTCTGAGAGAGAACAGCCGCAAAGAACCCGAGAGGTACATCACAAAATGATTACTGAAGTAAGTACAGCGAAATTCCATGTATACGAGAGGAATTAAATGCCGTTATTGGGAGAAATATTGTACATTTAGAAGGCTAACATGCAGGATTTGAAGCTTAGTTAAGAAATATTGGGGCTGAATGACAGGAAACAAATTGCCCGAGTTCTGGAGGCGTGTCAGACTGGAGCCATATCCATCACTGGCGTACTATTAACAAGCGTCCGGTGGAGTGGAAAGGCCCACGTGTGCTTCAAAAATCACCTTCGAACAAAGACAAAGGCAAGGAGAAGGGGTAGACCGAAGAGGAATTCATTGATTACTCGTGAACAGGGTAATCAAATTACTTGAGAGTAACACCACTGTGAAGGAAATTCCAAGGAACTAATTTAGGAGACATCAAACGTAGAAATCGAAGCCTAGACATCTTAAGGCAGTTCGCGGATGTTGACCGGGGATTCACCCGAGGATAGCGTGGGCATGCCGTTCAGGAAAACAATTAATTATAATTAATTGACCGAACGGATCACCAGCACGAAGCCAGAATTGGAACCTCCATGTCAAAATGCACCAGAATAATGCATTAGCATGTTAGTAACTGCTATATCTAAGAAAAGGAAGCTCCCACATGAGGAAGGAACTACATTTTGGACAAGATCCTTTATATAGCCTGGGTGGCTGGAGAGCGTCAGTCTTCTAAAGTGTTCACGAGAGGGAATACGGAGTCTTCGAAAGCCATTCCCGAAGGGAACACGTTGCCGTTGATGTCAAGAAGTAACGCTAAGACAAAGGGAGGCGCGCACAGTGAAGCCAAGTGCAAGTCATTGTTACATAAAGCCACGTACAGTAAGTGACGGGCATATCAAATTGATATTAAATTATACAAATACAATGAGTAACCGCATAGTGAAGTCGCGAAGTCTCACTGAAGACAATGGACTTATCCACTAAACAAAGACATGATCTGTAAAGTATCGTTAATGTACCATGCCAGATTACACGATAGATCATGGTATTGAGGACAGTATCACAGGTATTGTGATAAATATTCAGATAACAGACGCTTGGTCGCAAATGCTAGGCGCTCTGAAGAAGAGAGGTTCATATGTTAGAGAATAAACTCTTAGTTGAGACAGGGATTTATTGTCATCAAGAACCGGTAGAAGAGAAGTCAGACAGGAGAGATGTATACGCAGACTGGGAAGAGACTTCCACAGGGAGGGAAAACTGGATACGTCAGGGAACATACGACGCCTGCAACTCTGAAATCGCGCAGTGATTAGAAACCCAGCGAGGCACAGTGTATAAAATCAGTGTAAAGTATATTTTTATGTGTTCAAGTGTTTTTATAATAAAATATGTTTTAAGTGCTGTGAAAATGTGTAAAAGCGTTCCATTTAAAATGTATCAAATGAAGTAGTGTCAATGGTGATAAAGCCACAGAGTGTTTATTGTGAAAACTACAATGATGTGCTAAACAACGCCAAGATGGTAGGTACGACGCTGTATTATTGGATAACCCCATCAAGAAAGAAATGTGAGTACCATTCATTTTCATACCTCATAATTGCATTAACTAGTTTGAAATTCTAGAGTGGATGACTTACGGCAGGAAATGTGTAGGATCATGCTCAATATAACAATAAAGTTAATTGATAATCTAATAAATGGGTCGAAGTCGAAATAAACATGAATGCTCGGCATGTTGATGCCATATAACGTTTAATTGTGTCAAGTCAGGTAAAATTGTAAGTAAAAAAGCAGGGAAAGTGTGAAAATAAATGTGTATCAGGATGTTTTGTACATGTTCCAGTGTAATAATTGCCATAATTCACGCAGTAGGCGTTGTAGAGAAGAGCCAGTAATTAAATACCAGTATGATAGAGGCGATATAGAGCATTTAGAACCGTCAGATCCGGGAGGTGATAGGAGGGTTATATGAACTGAAATATCTAATAGCAATGATTTCTGAGCCGCTATAAGCGAGCAATGTTAACGTAGAACTTTTACATGTTAAACGCGGGGAACTATTCCTTAGCATTTTGTAATGTGGGATTTAAATGTAAATGTAATTATGTTTTTGCCATGATTATTAAGATTAAATTCAGTTATTATAGGAATATGTTTGTTTTCCATGTAGAGTAGTTACCTGACAGACATCAAATCCTAAATGTGTGTTCGTATTGTGGGGGACGTAACATACCTCGAAAGACCCAGAACTGTTGGGATACGAACACATGTTCTCCATAAAACAACAAATGGGTACACTACTTGGGGGTTTTCATGCATACTAGTGGTACGGTACTAGTGCTAAATCCGCGGCACCTTGTTTAAATACGCCGTATGATGAATGTAGTAATATGCCTAATAATACCTACTACTACGTCTTCACCGAAACCCACGAGATTCACAAGTAAATAACTCAGTTTTTTCACGATTTTGCCACTAGGTGGTAGTATTTATCGTTTTGATATTCACATTAAAGAGAAATTAAATACTGTAGTTTACTGAACGTAACTGGCGAGATGAATTCGTCTGTTTCACTTGGGCATGTCTGCAGAAACAGTATATTTCAAGTACAGCGAAATGAACCGTATTGCGGAGTTAGCAAAGTATTCCCGATACCGTATAACATCTGTACGACTGCAGAGAGTCCAGAGGGAGTTCAATAAGTAGTTCGCAGCTCACCGCGAAGAGTGAAAGAAGATAGTATCAGTTTGACCTTCTTTCAAGTAAGATCATACCGTGATGCGCAACAATTGTAAGCAGTGTGAGAGACTGCATCGGACGAAACTGGAAACGAAGTGTAAGTGTATTCAGTTGTTATTAGGAGCATTAGGCTTGATTTTATGTGCAATGTTTGAAAATATTGAAAGCAACAGTAGAAGGCACGATTGAATTGCTTCGTTGCGTAAACCGGAACATTGCGGATCTTGATAACAGACATACTTGTGGATCGTTAGGTGGTAGAAGACGCTAGTTATGAAGAGTAGGATTACGAATCCAGACGACAGTGATTAAAATGAATTGGGGACATCAATTAACATTATAATGAATTATTATGCTTAGTTTGTTAGCATTCGTTAACAGTGTCAGTTACATAATTATTCGACACAAAAGTGATAATAAAAATGAAATGAGGTTACAGTGTCCTGAATATCTTAGGGTGGGCTGGAAATCAGAAAGGCTAGAAGTTATAGTCAAATGGGTAGTTAGACTGCCTTGGAATGAGAAATACCGAACATATTTGGCCACCCAGAGATTGCGTTAGTGCATAATTATGAAATATCTAACTATGATAAATTATTCTAAAATGCATATGGGGAAATTGTTTTTGTTTAGTCATTTTAGGGGCTTAAGAAATCTTAGGTGCGTCTTGAATTTGTCTGAAAAACTTTGTTTCTTCAGTGACTAACATATTGTAGGACTGAGATTGGAGTAGCTGCCCCGGGACTTGGAGTAAGGTACTATAACGACATTTGCCTGAAGGGATTGTGGAAACATCCGTGGGAATAGAGCTCACTAGGAAGGCCGCTGTTTGCGCCGAGATTTTGATCTTTGACCTCCTAACTTCCAGCTTCCCCTTATAGTCATTGTATGCAACCTAATGCGTACATCTACATTGCGTGCTCAATAGAGCAAACAATTACTATTTAAACGCCCACTTTGCGATCACAGTGAACATATTATATCTGTGCCAATAGCTTCCAGCAATTAAAGGTACACATATGTGTTTGTGAATGCTCATGGTATGTTTGTATCTGTCACTTGATGCAATTTATTACAATTGTATTTTATGTGTTTATAATCGTATCATACTTTCTGTTATGCAATATTTTTATTTCTTTTTTCACTGCCGGTGCACATTTATTTGTGTGTGCATTAATTACATAGATTATCTACTTTCAGAACATTGAGTCTCCAATAAAATCAATTTTGGGGAATATTTTTACAACTTAAACAAACCAAGTCCCCTTCAACTTTTATGGATGTTTTGCACGTTGAGTTCAAGTTCGTGTATGACCTACCAAGCACAAGAGCTGACCAGGTAATGTTCATGTTGTCAACAAATGGCCGATAAATATAGTTCAGAGATTCTGAAAGTTAGTGCAAAGACAAAATTGAATTTATTGCAGTGAATAACAGCATACACATGAGATTCGGGAATGTTTTCCTGCAATTGGATGAACGATCTAATTACACTAGTATACAAGCAAGGAAGCAGAAATGATTATAACAATAATCTAGGTGTTTTTGGTAGAATTGGAGTAATATATGAGAGGCGTCAATCACGTCAGTAATTAATTTATCAAGCAGAATATAGCATGCAGTGGCTATCCTGCAAATTCACAATTTGAAAATAAATTATATTCTTTGTTTTAGAGTTACTAAAACAAAGATAGTCATAAGGTATGGAGTATGGAGAATTGTGTGCCAAATATAAACTAACAGCTACTTTACACTTTCAAGATGGCAGCCGGGCGTAATATTAGAATGTAATAGTGAATCATTCAAAAGCGCAATTAAAATCAATCTTAGTAAGAAAGAAGAGTCACACAAGGGACATTGCTAAAATAAACCATCAGAATAACAAACTGAATTAAACGCGAGGCGACCATCTTGAAAATACAGAATATAATATTGAATAACTCAAAGTATGTAAACAACTGAGAATGAAATTGGGTAAATAAGTCGAATCTGGCCATGAGGTGAGTATCAAATAAGAGTTCTCACTTGCGACAGTCAAACGTTTACTACACTGTATGTAGCGCACAGCAGCCACCTTCAAAATTCAAAATAATTATTTACGTTCGCTATCCTAGAGCTACAGTATAATAACGGAATTTAGCAATGAAGCACAACATTATATGTCGCTTCGAATGCCCAAAGCAAAAGAACAGTGACACCATAGATCCAAGATTCTACATTGTCACCAATTTTCGATACTGTACCTCTTAAGTGTTGAGAGTTAATTATTTATTTTGTATCACAATTTCAATATGACGGTTACAAGTAATATACAGTCTCAGATAGTTATAACGTTGATAACAGAGGTTTCTTATATAGATCTATCTGAATATCAAGTGCTGTGAACATTGATTTGTTGGATCATTCGTTAGTGATTATAATGTTGCAAGATCCGCACGGCCACCATATTGAAATTAATTGGGTGATGACCTTGCAGCTTGATCACCAGACGCTTCCTCCATGAGGGTATACTTCTCCTAAATATGGTAGATATCCAACGATTAGTTTAGTCATAATTTGATTTAAGCTTTGAACATTTGGGTGGCCGCCATTTTGTTTTCTTTAAGTGAAATACTCTGTTCAACAAAAGTTTGGACTACCGTCATCAATTGTACGGTATGCTAACGCTGGGAGTGGGACCTCATACCCCAATATAAACTTGATGGTCACATTCAGAGCATGCCTCTTCCGTGTGTGGGGAGGACTACTAAAGACTGATACTGATCATCATGAGTTACAGATTATCAACGTTATAGTTTTCAAATGGGACACTTATATGCAAGTTCACATTTTTCTTTGTACAGTTTCAATGTTATCTTACCACGGTTGTTATTGTTTTTAGAAGGACTGATGTTTGGTTTGTTAATAAGTTATCGTATAAACCTCAATGGGTTTACTATAAGAGAACATTACAGTAAAATCTATGCTATTCCAAACTTTTGCTAAGCAGTGTATGGCATGACACTGAGATGTCCTTTTTAGTGCTATCTCTGTACTAAATTTGGCTCAATTCGTGTTTGTCATGTTTGAATTGATTCACACACACACATAGACAAGCACACGGACATTTGGCTTGTGAAGATTTTAAAAGTCTGCTTTCATTTTTTTTAAATTGAAAGTTGGCTTAAAATTTCAGGTAATTAAAATGGAATGGTTAGATTACAGGAATGCAGTATTAGAAGTAACAAAGGCATGTCTATGAACAATGGTCTGTATAGACAAGATAAATTTGATTGAATGACATAGTGAAGTTCAGTAGGCGTAAAAAAGTAAAAAATAGATTCTAGTCAGGAGAACTATTAAATCATTAGAATCAATAACTCAAGATGTCAGAGTGAAATAAGCACGCATCTGAGAGAGTGGGCAGCTAAGTTCTCCCGCTACACTGGAAAACATCAAGTCATGGATATGTTTCTCACTGCGCAATGAAGTATCAAAGTGTAATACTGTATTTTGTTGCACAACTTTATGCGTGTAGTATCTGCGCGTGCCTGCTCAGGGACAAGGGGCTTGGTAGACCCTCACACTTTCAATGTGAATCATGGAAATTTCGGCTTGACCCCCATGCCAAGAATATAGCCAGATTAAAAAGACACGGTAAATGGTTTTAAACATGGATTCTAATAGACAGAGAGATTAATGAACTGGATAGGAACAGAATTAAACAATTAATATCAGAGATCTAAAATAAATCTTGTGAGATATTTGGAGATAAATTAGATACGTTCCGTTAGGAAAGCCGGTATAGAGTGTTATTATGAATCTTAGAAAGGAAGAGAAAATTAAATGAACAGTTTTTTGGATAATTTTGGTAAACTTACTGTAGATGCCAAGGAAGCAATGTGACGATGGCAAGAATACTTCTTAAACATGCTGAATAAAAGTGGGCGCTTATCTGGCTAGGTGGATGCATGCATATCCCGGAAACGATACTGAAAACTATTATTATTCCGTCGATGTGTCTACGAGGGAAAAATAATAGTGTTCAGTAGACACATCGAGGGAAAAATAATAGTTTTCAGTATCGTTTGCGGGATATGCTTGCAGTGCATTAGTTGCATACGAGGTGCAAGCAAAGAAATATCGACCTTCCTGACAACAACGCTAGTTGAGCTGCATAAAAGAGTATTACTAGGGGCAGCTGATTCACCTTGCATGTCATATTGCCAGGCCAATTCAGCTCATTGATTTACTAAATGTGGGGAGTCAGGTGAGCTCGAAACCTACTATAGGATATCCTACGAATATTTCTCCGTGGTTTTGAGTTCATTTTCATCACATGATGTTTGTTTTTGATACATTGGTCTGTGTGGGGGTCTCACCTTACAACTCTATATTTGCTTAGGCAATTTCATCGCAACTTGTAAGGATTTATTACTACCCAATACGACGCCAGCATCAACTTTTGAATTTCAATAAGTGTTACCAAAGGAACATGGCGGACGCACAAGTATTCAATACCTTGAACGCTACCATATTATAATTACCAGCTTAAATTGTGTACTGCCCCCGAAAAATGAATTATTTGGGATCAAAATGGGATTATTTTCGAAGCTCATGATAAAATGTAACCAGGCAATATAAATGCTGGAACGTGACACAAACGAGTCGTGTTGCTACGTTGAGCAAGGTGGGAGACTCCGTCACGTGTTATTATTGCGCAATCGAAGGTTCTAGAAGCTTAGAATTGACCTAGCAACAGTGAATTTATCACAGGAAGTTATTAAATATTGTTATAAATTATACCATTGGATATAAGCCCACAGCCAATAAGGAGAAGTCTTAGTGAAAACGGGAGTTCCTTCAACTAAATTATTTGGAGAATTAACACATTTAGGCACCACAAGAGTTATTTTATGGATTGATAATAAGAAGGAAATTATATGAAAATATTAGAGATATTTTGAAAATCGACAGGAGGTCGAAATACGTCACAATCAGCATTTTTCTAGTGCGCGCTAAATTTTTTGAGGGAACGAAAAACGGCGGCTAGATCTGGTGTCTTGGAGGGGATACACGAGGCATCAGGGCTCTTGTTCCTGCGAAGTTTGAAGTGTACAGACGTATATTCCGGGAGAGTTGCAGTCCCGAAGGTCTTAGCTGAGTCCGAGTTTGGTTGACTCATGGAGACAGCGCATCTAGAGGGTAGCTTGTGGAGATCGCCCGTGCTTACGATCTATGTGAAGTTGCGAGGAGAGTTCATACCGCAATAACATTCGACTATTTGTTAATATAACAAATATTTCAACAACAGACTCTAGTACGGAACGCATAGAAGTTTTATATACATTTTCAGCGTGAACAAAGGAAGATTTTGAGAATTATAGCCATTTTAGAAATGAAATAGAAAGGTAACGGAATCAATCGCAGTAAAGCATTTTAGTTCCAACCAGACTGCAGCGAATACAGATCCGTGTTATCAGATTCACGTGAGTAACAGTGATTGGCATTATCATTGAAGAAGTATATTGCTACACAAGTATAATGACTGTGAAGACATTTGTGAAATTTAATATGCTTGGGATTATGGAATAAGAAATGATGTGCGCCAGGAATACATTCGAAGCAGAGTAGTATATTCAACAATAGAGATTGTTCATGATTGTCTACATTTCAAGCAAGCATGAGAAGTTATGTACACCAACATTCTCGTACATTAGCGTTATACATGAGCTTGAACTTAACATCTGAGACTGCATAAATAATTCATGAATATTTTATATACGAGTGAGGTCCATGACTTCCATTTCGAATTTATTTCGGGATATGAAGCTGAACTTTCAACTCCACTCGATATCATAATGAAACTATATCATGACGGAGAAAGAAGATACAAGAATAATGTCAAGATGCCAGGGGTTCCCGGCAACAATGAAGATTGGCGGAGGGGAGTTCGTGGTTCGATCCCAGATGGAGCTTGATGTTTTCCGAAGAGGGAGTCCTCCCTTGTCCGAGGTCGTGAGTTCGAGGGGACGAAATAGGATCCAGCCTAGGTTCTTGAAGGATGAAACAACTAAGTATTCCCTAATACTTAACTTTAACTTCGAGATCTTCAGTCAAGGTAGCAGTGTTTATTAATATGTAGTTAGAGTTATATGATGACATTCTAGAGCAATTCCTTTATCCATATTTCGACACATTTATGTATGTAATGTAACAACATTTTATTCTACGATATCATTTGTGGTGATCGTCTTTCGACATTTTCTTATCGTTATACTACGATCCAGTTTCTGAACTGAGATAGCTAACATGTTTAAGGGTTCAGCATCCCAGTAATTTTTATTGAAGATCAGTAAATATATTTTCGACTTTTATGAATTCATTTTGAATTCAGGAGGTAGACATTTTCGTCTATGATGACAATTAAATTCCTTTATTAATTTAATTCGGGCTTCTTATTTTGTCAAAAGAAACTTGAAGAGAAGAAGGTGGAACGTGTGATATATTGTGAACGATCACAAAATTGTTATGAACTTGGCGTCGATCTGGCAAGAAGCATCCGTCACGATACCGATGAAAGTTATAAAACTCATAGACATTATTGTATAGAATGGAGACACATTCCGAATTTGACAAACTTTATTTTTTATTTGAGAAAGCTAAGATCATTCGTTCATTTAATTATTTCAGAGATTAATCTTCTTTGAAGAATATTATCACCGGACGGTAGGGAATTCCTAGCTAGATTACCCCCTCGAGATTGATATTTATTGGACTGACATAAATAACAGTTGTAGTTATTTATTCACCATGTGTAATAGATCGTCATATTGTAGACGTGTTATTGCTACATATGTGAAGTTGAAACCAGAGGAGTATGGAGAGACAGTACAGTATTTTTATTGAGTGTGTATGCAATAGTATGTGGATATCCCAGTATCGTTTTGAAAGTAAACTCACGGAGGTCTCACACGTTGTGTCTAAGGTCGTTTGTATGTATAAAAGTAACGTAATTACAACAGATGTAACTGTTCGATATACCAGCGGTTGATTATGGCAACGCTGAGGAGTATGCCAATTTTAGAAAATGCTAGTTTTGTGAAGGAGATGGTGATAACATTTATGTGTAATAAATTGTTTGTATTTCCGTATACAGATGGTATACGAGGTGTTGTTTGCGAGGTATTTGCCGCATTGAAGTTAAGTCGTTGCATAGGCAAGACCATTTGGATAAGCATTTGGCATTATGGCATAGGAAGTGAGTTATGGAGAACTCTTTTGAATTAATACACGACTTAGATGTGGAGACGGTACGTTTGTTCGGAAATTAAGACGAGAAAACGGATACTAACGTCTGTTATGTATACTAATTATTAACTTTAATTAATCATGATTTAAGTAAATGCATATGTTTTACCTTTGCTGGTCAAACATATTCGACTGAATTCGACTATAAACCAATAACGACTGAGTGCAGTAGTATTTTGAAAGTTGATGGAGATTTTATAAATCTCAGTAATATGTGGTGAGATTAAACTTGTGATCAGAGCTAACGCTCATATGTACAAACAGATAACGAATGTATATCATTATAATAGCCCAAGCTATTAGTTATAATGCAGATTGATGCTCCAAATAAGTTCCAAGTAATTATTTAATCAAGGGAATAATATGTTAGAAATAATAATTTGTCCAATGTTTTTGAAGTGTACTTTGCGTGAATGTCGATGTGTTTAGAATGAATTTTTTTCATTGTTAAGAATGGATGAAGACAACTCCGTCAGGTTAACAAGATGTGAGGGAATGAAAGCAATGTTGTGTGAATGTTTTAACGATTTCGAGTAAGGAATGACTGGAATATTTCCAATTTTGTTAAGAGAGAATGTGATTTTAAAATATTTTCAGAATGCAGCAGAGATGTGTATTCGCTGGGCCGATTTCATTTGAGCACAGGGTTTGTGTGGAGAACCTGTTCTTTCGCTCAAGGCCAGCGCTGCCTACAAAACATGCAGAGAAGTAGTAAAAACGTATATTGATGAATGAGAACCAGTCAGTGGACTGGGGAAGCAAAGGTATCATTACGTCACCGTGTCACATGACCCAGGCACGAGTGCAGAGCGCGCCCAGATGTTCTCAATAGCTTGTAAAAGAATGTGAAACACGCCAAACTCTGTTAATTGTTTTATCTTTTAGAAAAGGCTTAGGCCAACCAAAATTTATGTTCTGGTGTTCTAAAAACACAGCGTTTCAGTGGCGTAGACGAAGGGAGGTGTGAATGAGAGTTTGTATTTATTAATTAATTGTTACTTAAGGAATATTTTTGTTCGTTTAGAAATTAGTTTACATTTGTTATTACATTTTTAGTTCGTTTTTATATGATGGTTTAGCGTGATTTATTTTAGATATAGTGAGAAATGACACTGTGGAAGCCCCCATTTCAGGTCTGAAGCTGACTACATTATCCCCGAGAGAAAGCAAGATAAGTGCTCGCCTGAGCTTAAGTGTATTTACGTATTTCACAGTTTCATTGTAATTACTTCTGCGTATGTTCTTCAAGATCATGTCGGAGCGGATTTTTGACAGGTAAATTAGCCGGTGCATTCAATATCCGCAATCCAGCCCAGCTTCCGATTTTCTACAGATCCCTTCTCAAATATACGGGCACAGTACCATGATAGAAAACATTATAACACGTCCCCAAGTATTACTAAGATTGTGGCTGTGAGAATTTTCAAAATGTATATGTCCTCTTTAGGACTTATGAGAGTTATATGTATACTTAACTGTAGAATTCAAGTATACGGGGAGAGTGACCTACGGATTGCCATCAGGGATGTTTGGTCATTAGCACCCGTCAGTAGTGTGTAACGATATTGATAGTCTTGGGAGATGAGATTGATGTTTCTTTGTCGATGTTTTAATGGGCCAGGCGATTTCATTAAGCTATTTGTAGTATTGTAGACGGGGGTCATCAGCTACCACCACTTACCGTAAATGGATGACATTTTGGAGTTTGAGTTTTTCTTTATATTGATTCACGAGCTGGAGTTTATTTAAAAAAGGCAGTGATTTCGGAAATGTAATAGTTTGTGAGCCGGGTAAGTTTTTCTGGTCATGTGTTAGGAGATTATGCCCAGCATATTTGTTATGTGGAGGTGTTTCCCCACAAGTCTTCGGAGGGTATTTTGTTGAGCCCAAATGTGTAACGTGGAGGTTGAATTACCCCAGTTTATGGTGAACGTCCGCTGGGGGTATGTTTGCCAACGCAAAGACCTGCAAGCAGCGAGTCTTTCGCAGGTGGTATAATTAGGATCCCTGTTATATTTTTGCGTCGGTTCTCGAAGAGAGACTCCTAGTAGCTTTCTTACGAGACATTGCATTTTTATAAATATATCCGTTTCTGGCCAGATCAGCTGTAGATTGTAAGAGATTTTATTTGCTCACATTATTTGCATGGCGATCACTGTCTTAGCCGTGTTTGTATCGCTAAAGTTAATCAGCTGTAGTTCCATTAAATGTTTGTAGAAATCTTAAAGTTTAAAGTATATCTTGTTCACGCTGGTTAAGTTCAGGGGTGTGGATTTGTGGTGTGATGATTTTTATGATGGAGGCTACTCAGTTATTGGATTCAGTAGAGGTTCGTGCTTTATAAAGCATGTTGATTTTGTAAATAATTGTTCTGTATGATTTTAATTTTTATTAAAGTTACGGCGGGACTGCGGTCAACTGCTATACCTTTGTGTTCAAGTTAGTGTGAAGGTGACCCGTGGTCACTTATTTCCTAGCTATGGATAGGAACCCAGGAATATTCAGGTCAGTCTGAAGGGTGAAAGTGCGTGTGTACTTTGTTGTGTTGTTGGGAAGTATCCACGTGTTTTCTGGATGACTTTATTTAATTGTAGTTTTCTTGAATCTAAGGGTAAGGCACGTCAGTAATAACTGTACATTATTACGGCTGTGAGTTTGTTTTGTCGCCTCGCCGCGTTGTGTCACAGCTGCCTCCAGGCTGTGTGTGCTCTGCCTCAGTATATTACGTGCGCGTTACGCAACGGGCTGCGAAGTGAAAGTGAAGGTCCAGAAAGTTCGTGACCCAGCCAGTGAAGGAAATCTCTAGAAGCCGTGTGTCCTGGACGATTCTAGAATTCATTGAGTCACCAGCCTGCTATATAAGCGGCCTCAAAGTGAGGGGACTGAGTTTTCTATGGGTGAGTGTTTTTGAGCGAGTGCGACAGAAGTGTGGTGACGAAGTGCCGTGCGAGTTACGAAATCCAGTGACATTGTTTCCCCAGCTTGTGGACAACAAAACAGCGGGTAGCGGATTATCGTGAGTAACTGGAGTTGGTGTACATAAGGGAGAGAGCCGGTAGTTTCTGTCAAGGCCACCGTACTCATTAAGACGGTTTAACTTCTGTGGTTTGTTGACAAGTGAAAGGGCCAAGAGCACTCAAGGAAGAGACTTGAGGAAACTGGAGTAAGGTTCCAATTGCTTGTATTTGCTGATGAGTAATGTACCTCTTCCTGCAAGCAATAAAGCTAACTTCTCTTTAAAGCAGTAATTGGTGTTGTGTTTTCTACCCACCGTAATCCAGTTAACAAAAGTGCCACTAGGGGGGTGGCACGTAACAACTGGTGTCAGAAGCCGGATTACGAACTCAAGCACAAGCACAACACCTGATGGTCCTGGTTTCAAAGCCCGAGCAGGTCATTTTTTTAAAAATTTTCCTGTGAGCGCATGCCCCTTACAAGACAAACATCTAAAATGGAAGAGCAATTCGCAGCATTGCTAGAAAAGTTAAGTGGCATGGAAACCAAGATGGAAGACGGCCAGAAGAATTTAACCAAGGACCTAACTGCCAAATTAGAAGACGGCCAGAAGAATTTAACCAAGGACCTAACAGCCAAATTAGAAGACGGCCAGAAGAATTTAACCAAGGACCTAACTGCCAAATTAGAAGACAGCCAGAAGAAGATGGAAGACGGTCAAAATAACTTAGCGGAGGACCTGAAGAAGATGGAGGACGGCCAGAAGAAGATGGAGGACGGCCAGAAGAAGTTGGCCGAGGACATAACTGCCAAACTAGAAGACGGCCAGAAGAAGTTAGCCGAGGACCTAACTGCTAAATTAGAAGATGGCCAGAAGAATTTAACCAAGAAGATAGAGGACGGCCAGAAGAAGATGGAAGACGGGCAGAATAAGTTAGCACAGGACTTGAAGAAATTAGAACTGGGTCTGCGTGAGCAAGTCACGGCAGTGGAAAAGAAGTTCGACGCCTTAAAAGAAGAAGTTGCCGAGCTACGCCGACGCCCGCTGACGGGGGTGGAAGAGAGATTCAACGCTCTACAAAAGGAATTTGCTGAGCTGCGCCGACACCCGCCGACAGGGATGGAAGATATATTCAAAGCCCTACAAGAGGAAGTCGCCGAGCTGCGCCGACGCCCGCCGACCGGGGTGGATGAGAGAGTCAAAGCCCTACAAGAGGAAGTTGCCGAACTGCGCCAACGCCCACTCACGGGGGTGGAAGAGAAATTCAACGCTCTTCAAGAGGAAGTTGCCGAGCTGCGCCGAAGCCCGCCCACAGGTACACCGGGGACATCAGGAACGGGACAGAGCAGAGTGACGCCCCCAACCTTCGACGGAAAGGTCCCGTGGAGCACCTATTTACGTCAGTTCGAGGCAGCCTGTTCCATAAACAACTGGAACAGCACGGAAAAGGCTACAGCTCTCATTGTAGCGCTGAGAGGGGACGCCCTTAACGTCCTTCAGGCCATCCCGACCGGATCCCAGGACTACGCTTCACTGATCGCCCATATGGAGTCCCGCTATGGGGATAGCCATCTTCAGCAGGCCTACCAGATGCAGCTCCTGACCCGGGTACAAAAGAACGCGGAAACCCTGCAGGAGTTCGAGATGGACATCGCACGCCTCGTAAGGCTCGCCTACCCAACAGCGCCGGCCGACTTTCTGGAGCAGATAGCGACGCAGACTTTCACCGACGGGCTACGGGACTCGGACACTCAACAGGCGCTGCGACTCGCGCGCAATAAGACCCTGGCAGATGCGCTGAGCCACGCACTTGAGTTCGAGACGGCAAAGCAGGTATCTAGAATGCGCGCGCGGGTGCGTCAGGTGGACGTCGACGGACCAGCCAAAGCCGGCAAGACCAAGCCCCTGGCCGATGAACTGATGTAGGCGCTAGGCCGGTTCTTCAAGAGTCGCAGTGCCACCAACAAAAACGTAGCCGAAGGACATCTGGAGAGGCGGCCCGGAAGAGGACTACCGACCTGCTGGACCTGCCGTAAGAGAGGCCACCTGAGCAAGGACTGCGGTGATCGCCACCGCCAAGGGTTTCCGTAGGGACAGTCAGTCGTAGGGAAACCGCGCGGCCCAGGAAAGCAAGTATCAGCCAGCCTTGGGGGGGGGGGGGGGGGGGGGGGCAAAGGTTGGCTTGTGACAGTCGTCAAGCCCCGGCAGTCCAAGTTCGTGTGACGAAGTTACGGAGGGACAATAGCAGCCTGATGGTTGACGGAGTCGTCAACGGAGAGAGCTGGCCCATGCTAATCGACCATCGTCAGTCCCACCGTGATTCCGAAGTGGAGAGCGCGACCCACACAAAGGAACCTCCAGCTAATAACCGGGACCGGAGAGACCGCACCGGTACATGGCGAAGCATCACTGGAGTTCGTCATTGGTCGACGGGCGATAAAGCAACCAGTACTTGTGGCTGACGTATCAAATGAAGTGATCATCGGACTGGACTTCCTGGACCAGAACAACATCATCTTGGATCTGAGTACCAACACTCTGCACTTCGGAGGTGAGGAACTTGCTTTGCAACCTGCGCACGAGTCCATCACCGCACGACGAGTAAGGCTGAGAGAAGACGTCATCGTTCCCGCCAGGACGGAAGTCAGCGCTGCCGTAATTGTCGACGGAACTGCTGAGGGAGTGGCGGCTGTCATCGAGCCAAAATATGAGGACATCCAGACAAAAGGATTGCTAGTTGCCAAGACTCTCATCAACACGACGTCTCGGCCGTACGTCCGCCTGTCCATCCTGAACGGCTACGATATTACGGTTCACCGGGACACCAACCTAGGAGTCTGCGAGCCCGTTACCTGGATTGCCCGCATCACAGACACGACGGACGGACACCTGCAGACGGACAACCGAAGAAGACGCGCCCTGCCAGAAGAACTACAGAAGCTGTACCAAGGATTCCAGGACCATTTAGACGAGGAGCAATCACGCCAACTTCAGGACCTGCTACCCGAATTCCAGGATGTCTTCTCCGTGGGGAGCAAAGACTTCGGTAGGACAAGCTTGGTCCAACACAGAATCGACGTTGGGGACAGCACTCCGATTAGGGCCCCATTCAGACGTGTCCCGCTCGCCAAGCAAGCCGAAGTCGACCGGATGGTAGAAGAGATGAAGGAGTAAGGGGTGATTGAGCCATCACATAGTCCTTGGAGTTTTCCGGTCGTGCTAGTGAAGAAGAAGGACGGTTCCACCAGGTTCTGCGTGGACTAAAGGCGGGTGAACCACGTCACGAAAAAGAACAGCTACCCTCTACCCCGGATCGACGACACGCTGGACACCATATCACGGTTAAGATGGTTCTCCACCTTGGATTTGAAGAGTGGCTACTGGCAGGTGGAGGTCCACGCTATGGACTGCGAGAAAACGGCGTTCTCTCTGGGCAGCGGGCTCTGGCAGTTCACCGTCATGCCATTCGGTCTGTGCAACGCCCCTGCGACCTTCGAAAGGCTAATGGAGTCCATTCTGAGGGGACTACATTGGAAGACCTGCCTGGTCTACCTAGACAACGTCATCGTTCTAGGAAGAAGCTTCGAGGAGCACTACAGCAACCTGAAGGAGATCTTGATGAAGCTACGGGCTGCCCAGCTGAAGTTGAGCCCCAAGAAGTGTCAGCTCTTCCAGGAGCAGGTCCAGTACCTTGGGCATATTGTCTCCGAGGATGGGATGCGCACCGACCCAGAGAAGACCGCAGCTGTGAGAGAGTGGCCAGTTCCGAAGGACAAGTCCCAGCTACGAAGTTTCCTGGGACTCTGCACTTATTACCGTCGCTTCGTGAGAGGATTCGCCGACATCGCCAAACCTTTACATCGACTGACTAAGAAGGACCAACTCTTCACGTGGACAGCAGAATGCCACAGTGCCTTCGAACAACTCAAGCAGGCTCTGTGCACCGCGCCTATTCTGGCCTAACCCAGACCTGGAGCAAGGTTCATCGTCGATGCCGATGCCAGCGACTTTGGCATAGGGGGGATCCTGTCGCAAGTAGTGGACGGCGAGGAGAGAGTAGTGGCCTACTTCAGCAAGGCCTTGTCAAAGCCAGAAAGGAACTACTGCGTCACTAGGAAGGAGCTGCTCGCCATCGTGAAGACCATTGAACACTTCCACAAGTACCTGTACGGGCAAGAATTTCTCATCAGGACCGACCATGCATCCCTGCGGTGGCTCCTGAACTTCAAGCAGCCCGAGGGTCAACTCGCGCGGTGGTTAGAGAGGCTTCAGAGATCCAGCACAGGAAAGGCCAACTGCATTCTAACGCCGACGCCCTGTCACGAAGACCGTGCCCCGAAGACTGCACCTTCTGTGCCCGAAGGGAGGAGAACACCGGGATACAGTGCCGAAGGACTACCGTGGAACTACAAGGGGGCTGGAGCCGCGAATCTTTCACGCAGGCACAAGCAGAAGATGATGACCTGGGACTGATAGCCGAATGGAAGAGGGCCTGTGTCCCCAGACCCGGGTGGAACATTGTGAGTGACTGCAGCCCCAAGTTTAAGTCCTACTGGGCGCAGTGGGACTCGCTGGTTGTGAGGGATGGCCCCATATGCCGTACCTGGGAGAGCACCGACGGGAAGACATCTCGGGAACAAGTCATCGTTCCAAAGGCTATGACGGAGGAAGTCCTGAAGGAAGTCCATGGAGGATCATCTGGAGGACACCTAGGGATAAAGAAGACCCTGGAGAAGCTGAGAGAGCGGTTCTACTGGATCGGATGCCTAACTGACGTAGAGAACCACTGCGCGAGGTGCCACGATTGCGCAGCCAGCAAGGGCCCAGGACGAAGACGACGGGGTCCACTGAAGACCTACAACGTGGGCGGCCCCATGGAGAGAGTGGCCATCGATGTTGCTGGGCCATTCCCGTTAAGCGAGGCAGGGAACCGCTACATATTGGTCGTCAGCGACTACTTTAACAAATGGCCGGAGGATAATGCGCTCCCTAACCATGAAGCCGCGACGATCGCAGAGACCCTGGAGAAGGAATTCGTCAGCCGGTACGGAGTACCCCTGGAGCTGCTCTCCGACCAAGGGAGGAACTTCGAGTCGCAGGTGTTCCAGAACCTATGCCAGCTGCTGGGAATCCGGAAGACAAGGACAACGCCGCTACACCCTCAGTCCGACGGGATGGTAGAGCGATTCAATCGCACCATCGAGAACCATCTCCGAATAGTCGTCAGCGAGCACCAGAGAGATTGGGACAAACATCTTCCACTATTTCTCCTGGCCTACCGCGCCGCCGTGCATGAAGCCACTGGGTGCACACCAGCCCGGGCCATGTTTGGGAGGGAGCTCCGTCTACCTGTCGATCTTGCCTTCGGCCGACCTGGGAATGTTCCGGTCCCGGTAAGCCAGTATTGTCGACCGACTGGAGGACGTGCACGCGTTCGCGAGGAGGAAACTGCGGATCGAGACCGACCGAATGAAGACCAGATACGACCAACAGACGGATGCCGGCGGATTCCACGAGGACGACCTGGTCTGGCTCTTCAACCCATTACGGAAGACAGGCCTGTCACCCAAACTGCAGAAGTCCTGGGAGGGCCCGTACCGAGTCGTGAAACGGATCAACGATGTCGCCTACAGGATCCAGCGGAGCCCGAGGGCGAAGATGAAGATCGTGCATCGAGATCGCCTGGCAGCCTACGGAGGGACACAGACGGACCAATGATTAGGAAGGGGGTGTTACGGTGTGGTGTTACGGCTGTGAGTTTGTTTTGTCGCCTCGCCGCGTTGTGTCACAGCTGCCTCCAGGCTGTGTGTGCTCTGCCTCAGTATATTACGTGCTCGTTACGCAACGGGCTGCGAAGTGAAAGGGACGGTCCAGAAAGTTCGTGACCCAGCCAGTGAAGGAAATCTCTAGAAGCCGTGTGTCCTGGACGATTCTAGAATTCATTGAGTCACCAGCCTGCGGCCTCAAAGTGAGGGGACTGAGTTTTCTGTGGGTGTGTGTTTTTGAACGAGTGCGACAGAAGTGTGGTGACGAAGTGCCGTGCGAGTTACGAAATCCAGTGACATTGTTTCCCCCAGCTTGTGGACAGCGAAACAGCGGGTAGCGGATTATCGTGAGTAACTGGAGTTGGTGTACATAAGGGAGAGGAGCCGGTAGTTTCTGTCAAGGCCACCGTACTCATTAAGACGGTTTAACTTCTGTGGTTTGTTGACAAGTGAAAGGGCCAAGAGCGCTCAAGGAAGAGACTTGAGGAAACTGGAGTAAGGTTCCAATTGCTTGTATTTGCTGATGAGTAATGTACCTCTTCCTGCAAGCAATAAAGCTAACTTCTCTTTAAAGCAGTAATTGGTGTTGTGTTTTCTACCCACCGTAATCCAGTTAACAAAAGTGCCACTAGGGGGGTGGCACGTAACAATATTTATTACCTAAAGGGATATTTCTTGTGTGATGCTTAGCGCCTCCAACACTCGACACAAGATCATGACCTGACAATTGATTTAGAAGGAAATGATCTTGACCCAATAGGTATTCATTTCTCGCGCTAATATGTCCAAATAGTGAGCACACGACGTGTGCAATGAGCACACAATGAGCATACGATGAATATACAATGAGAACACTGAGTTCAGTTTGAACTTAAATTCATGGTATTGAACGTTGATTTTTGACTTGACGCTTATTTATTGAACTACGTATTTTAAGCAATGGGCCCAGAGTTGTGTGCCTGTGAGGAGACCGGGTTGCATTCATATTTATGTAACTTCAGAGATTTCTTAATTTTAATCATTTTCATGGGGGGTTTTTAATTTATAATTTCACCTTTGTTTGCAGTAGTTAGTCTTGGAGAATAAATTCACTGTTTTGTTAAGATATCCTGACGTGTGATTGTAGTTATGTCCCTGTGATTCCATCTCCGAAGTCTGGGATGGCAATCTATGTCAAGCATATGGTCTGAGCGCGACCCGCGGAAGAGAGTCCCATCCTGGAAGACCAAGGTTTGAAGGGTACAATATAATCGAATATTTTGTCTAAATTCGGCTCACGGCTATTTGGTTGATTTCTAGAAACGAGTCCATTTGTGCGGACCTTGCTATCGTATTCATATTAAGAAATAAATAACAAGCAAAACTCAATGGAATGTCCTGTAGTTGCCTATATATTTCCAGAGAACATCGTCGTATCCTTGAAAACAAGGTTTCCATATTATTTAATAACAAACAATTCAGTTTCTTAATCATTTGAGAGGCTTAGGACATCTTGGTAACATGCTCCTTGTAGTTGGGTGTGTGTTAAACTTGTCTGATAACCTGTATTCCTGTGATCACTCTAGTAGTGTGGGCTAAGCGCCCCGTGAATTCAAGTAACGTACTATCCCGTCATTTGCTTGTAGGGAGTGGGGAAACACCTGGAGAATAAACCACACTCTGGAAAGCCACTCTCAGCGCCGGGATTCGAACCTGCAATCTTAGGACTTGCTGCAGGTGCCCTCGAGTCCACGGTGCATGATTAAACAAGCAAGGCTACGCCACGGGTAATAACAAATATTAGTCGCTTTATTGTTATAATTTTAACAAAACCTACAAGTATCACACAGCATGCACATTAGAAAGAAGCAGCTTTTGAAATGACCAACAGCTTATGGTACCCAATGTTGAATCGAGATAGAAGACTGTTAATTAAGCACGCGTAATTAATTTTACTACGTAGTGACCACACGAATTTTAAATATTTAAAACTACCTTCCTGGCAACTTCCTACTTAGTGAAACTAGGAAATGCAAATTTTTATTTGGAGTTAAATACCTAGGCACCTAATGTTGTTCATTTGCTTTAAATATACATGATGTCAGCAGTGTGAATTTTTTAACACGTAGGCTATTTTAATTCCCCGTGTCCTATTAAAGTGATCATGGTGAAAGTGTGCATGGTGAACTATCATGATAATCTTTAGCTACTGGTATAGAACTCGATGATTTACATTTAGTACATTAATGATGGCACGCGTGGCAGTTCTAATGTGATGAGTTTCTTTAAATCGTCATGGAATGATACGATGTGTATGAAACTCGGTATCGGGAACCACTAATAATGTCTAAACTAGAAGTACATAAATGCATATCTTACTGTTCTTAAATTATAGGTGTTTTACATGTAAATTCCTCATACATGTAATTGCATAACTCATCATTGACTGATTCACTAACTGTGCATCCTTATTACGTATAGTAGACAACTAACATAAACTAAACCTACAAGTAGATATATGCATTGCTATGTAGGCTATTTACAGTTTATAGACGGCTTTCAGGTCTACTCCTGATATACAGTAAGAATGTCTCTAATTCATCACGGAATAGCCCGACGGTATGAAACTTGATACTGTTTACCACTATTATGGTATAAGCTTGTCGGTATATATCGATGTAGTATTTTTTACCAAATATCGAAACGCGCATTCAAATTCCTTATACATTAGTTTACATAACTAGCCACTGAATGATCCGATATGTGTATAATCTGTCATAGAGAACTCACACTATAGTCCCAACCTACAGGCTCCGTTTCACAAATTGAGCGTGTTCATTCCTCATTCATCAATTCACCGATTGCAGCGCCAAATGATCTGGCTACGTTAGAATCTGGCACAGTGAACCCTAACTTTAATCTAATCAGCAAGTATAAAAATCTACTATCCCTTTTAACAAAGTATAGATGGGGTGATTGCCAATACCTCACAAATGAATTCCGCTATACCGTCCGCGATTTATCCGATTACAGTTAAACGAGTAGGATAAAACAATATGGCATATATTTGCAGTTGTAATGTAGGTCTCGTGAATGAGGGTACTCATGTTATCATCTAAAATAAACGCACATTACTAGCTGTCCATTAGGCTAATCGCAGCGCAAGTTCCTAAAACAAGCTAGTTCGATGGACGAAAGGTATTGGAGTACTTTGAAAATGTTTGATTCACTCATTCGTTATAGAAAACAGGCGTATATTTAAAGCATAAATTGTTGGGAAAATTCGAGATAAATGCTGTTACAATGTTCATCTTCTGTCTCTGATGAGTTGCTTTTTATAATAGAGACCGTACATATGACTTTCCCTACAGGAAATTCCTGTGTCTCGTTACAGAAAGGTACCGTATCAACGGGATGTGTCGTAAGTAACCAATACTAAAAGTTGTATATCAATGCACGTAATCTTTAGTATAGTGGAAGGTGTGGTGGTTATTAAATGGGTGCATTATCAAGTTTAGTTGCCTCATTTTCTTTTATAGGTACCTTGAAACATAGATTTCTGAAAACGAACCTTTCATACTCTCGTCTTATTGAACTGGTCTTAGCCTAAGTTGATAAAATGAACCAGCACCATAAATTAATTATTCTGGTAGAGAATTATTTTGTGCTACACTTTATTCTACTGCGGATAGAACATCATGTGACTCAGGGCACGTCATGATTTCCAATGCCGGAGATGTGATGAATGGAGGTGCCATGATAAACGTCAGCAGTTTCGATTTTCAGATTTATCGTAAAAATTCAACAATGTTTCTATTTTGAGTTTTGGGTTTGCAATTGTCGCCCTATAACAATGTAGGTCATAAACAAGAAGCTATTTAGTGCATCACATGGAATATATAAGTAATTGCCGTAAGCAGTTTGTGATGGAAAGGGCCAGTAGGATGTATGAATGTGGACTATATTACTTCTAAACAAAATGTTTTTGGTATTATTTGTTAGCATTATAATGGAACATCTTGCAGAATTTAAAAAAAATAATTCTGAGTCCATTTCCACCTGAATTTGATTTTTATTTGTAGTCTAAGATTGGAAAACATAATATGTAATATTTTTTATATTAGAATTATTCCTTTAGTTAATTGTCGAGTATAAAATAATGCTATACTTGCTCAAAACACAGAGTTTCATATCAGACTTTTGGAATTATTCATCTCCTCCTAATATAGAAATCCACATGTCCTGAGGGATGAATTGTTAAACACTCTGACTGAATAATGTAGCAGGTCGATGGTTTGTACAGTAATGGGGCAGTCTATCTGAAGGTAAGATCACACTGCCGCTCGGTCCTCTCTGATAAATCACTCGAAGCTATCTCCATGCGGCGTGACGTTTCGTACAATCTACTCGGCCATGTCACAGCTACCCTTAATTTAGTGTGGCGACTCACCACGGTATCTCGGATGTTAAACACACTTTCCTGTGTGGGGGTGCCACCACTTCCTTCACTCCTTCTTACTCACTTCTAGAGTCGATTAAAGAGTCCGGTCCACTTCCAATTAATTCATAGTCGCAGTCTTAAATGCACTTCCCAAGGAACGATGTACCCCTGTGTTAAAGCCTAATATCTCGTGGTGTAGTAGCTAGCTTTCTTGGCTGTCAACCCAGAGGTTTAGGTTTGATTCTCGGTTCTGCTAAGAAATTTAGTTAAAGGATGAGGTTTGGAACGGGGTACACTTAGCCTCGTGAGGCAAAACTGAAAAGAGAGGGAGGTTGGTTCTACCCAAGGTTTCCTGGTAGTTGTTTTCTGATGTTTCTCACTTTTATGCCAGAGAAATGCCGGAATGATACGTAAAGTAAGGCCACGGCGACCTCCTTCCCATTCCTCGTCTCAATTACAAATATCCACAATAAAATAGGTAATAAACCCCTGCCACTTCAGCCCATGAAGGACCTAGGCCTACAAAGCTACCGCTGCCCAGCCATTTAGACTGCAGATATAAGGTTAACGCGTGGTCAGAGCATAGGGTCGCCTCGGCAGTTTATGTTGGTTTTCGTGATCGGGGCGCTGACTCACTGTCAGGCAGCTACTCAATTGTTCTCACGAGGCAGTGAGCATCCCGTTCCATTCCTCACGCCAGTTCCTTAAATCCCTGACGGAGTCGAGAATCGAACGCTGGGCCTCCGGGGGATAGGCAGGCGCACTACACGAACACCACGGGGCCGGCAATAAAATGGGTAATCAGACTAATAATTCACACACCTACGTATACGGGACTGAAATAACCGCGAAGTCCAATCCTCCTGAATCAAACAAGAACAACATGTACTAAAACTATCTCAGTTCAAAGTAGCACTTGCTGTGTGTGGCAGTAACTATACTACAGATGATAAACAGAAGCGTTTTCATTCGCAGTGAAAAACGTTTGAAATCTTTGAGTCAGTTAGCAGTGAACAAATCAGGACTAACTTATGGCTGCATTATTCTTATTATTATAAGTATTGTTATTAATGTTATAGAATGGTCTTCAGAAAACTAATTTGGTCGCTGCAAATAAATTATTTAAGAAAGCTTTTGGAAGAAAAATATTCCTGAATGTAACATACAGCGTAGTTACGGTGGTCACGATTTGAAAGTAAGTGGGCATGGTGGAGCACAGTATACTAAGATAATTTGTTGTTTCTCTTAATTCCACCAAGCATAAAGACAATTAATTCAAAATACTACACCATTAGGGCGGATTTCATATTTCGCACTTAAATAAAATACATCATAATCCCAACCATCTCTTCAATGAAAGAATGCCATGAACCAGTTTCAAATATGTTTCAGCTCACACCAATAAATTGGATAAACACCAACGTGGTCTACTGGGGTTATTTGTACTACTCTAAAGCTGCTTTGGTCGTATTTACAAGTAATCTTGATATGTTGTGCTAATTTAACAATGTGAGATTACATGCAATGATTGAAACAGAGAAAAAATGCATCTTAAATTAACGTTCTTTGAAGAAATATACAAACCTTCGTTATACAGAATCTTTGAAGTGTTTCCAGGTAATTCAGAGCCAAAATTCATTTAATTCCTTCACATCTGTACTTAACATTATGCAATGCTTAATTGTAGTCTACGCGTCAGAAAGGGTAAGAAGTTTATAAACTTTTTATATATTGATTTATCAAATGTCACCCTACCGTTATCTGTCTGACACTGAATAACATTTGCTATACTCCATAGCAGCACTGACAGAGCAAACAGTCGATAGCCTTATAATCAAACGAGCCTTCCCATAAACTTCGGTTAAAAGCCCGTGTCCAGGTGACTAAAGTCGATATAAACATACGCTTATCTAAAAGGACTATACAACGCGCAGTTGGCTCCTAACACTGTCGTACGTTGATACTTATTTGGCAATCGTTCTACCTGTAAATCTCCATTGAGGCTGGCTATTTGCTTCTTTTGAATACATTACGTAGGCGTTGTTTCGTTCACTTAACCCTATCTCACACGTTCAATGCAAAAAGGGACTAGGGTTGAAAGTACCCGTTCCCCGGATGAATATGCTGTGACCCACAAATCAGAGAAGGAGCACACGAAGTCAATTTTAAAATATTTCTTTGTGTGAATTTTAGTCTGTAAAAATTAAACAATTTGCTCGAGTGCAAGAGAGAAAGTATCTCAGGGTTGTTAATGGTATGGGTCTGCAGGCAGACTCAAGCTTAACTTCTAGAAACACACAATTGTGGGGGACACATTGTTACTCACTATTATATCTAGAAATCAGAATCCAAAACGTAGGATGAAATGTTAAACTTCTATTCCACTAAGTTTCAAATCCCTAGCCTACAATCTGTAGAGTAATAAAAATTAAGTTTGATTGGAATCCTTAATCCAATTCAATAAGAATACAATGAAAATACGTATTAGTTAAAAAGATGGTGTATTGGCTTTCACGACCAGTGAATTAATACTCAGCAATTTTTCTAGGTTTGTGCCGTGCCTTGCGTGGGGTTTCACCTAGGACACCAAGTTGGCTCATCAGCGGGCTCTTAGTGTCCCACCTGGACCCCCATAGGAGTAGCGAACTGCGCGTTTCCTCCTTTTTTTATGAAGCGCACCTGCGTCTCTTTACTGCGAGAACTAAAAGCTCAAATAGCCATAACCTCCTTATGAAGGCTTCCTAAAAGATGGTAGGCTATATTGGGTTTCACGGCCAGTGAATTAATACTCAGAAATTTTTCAAGATTTATGCCATGCCGTGTGTGGGGTTTCACCTAGGACACTAAACTGGCTCATCAGCGGGCTCTTGGTGTCCCCGCCCGGTCCCCCACAGGAGTAACGAACTGCGCGCTACCTCCCATTTTATGAAGCACACCTGCGTCTCCTTACTGCGAGAACTAAAAGCTCAAATAGCCATAAACTCCTTATGAAGGCTTCCTAAAAGGTGGTAGGCTATATTGGGTTTCACGGCCAGTGAATTAATACTCAGATTTTTTTCAAGATTTATGCCATGCCTTGGGTGGGGTTTCACCTAGGACACTAAACTGGCTCATCAGCGGGCTCTTGGTGTCCCCGCCCGGACCCCCACAGGAGTAGCGAACCGCGCGCTACCTCCCATTTTATGAAGCACACCTGCACCTCTTTACTGCGAGAATTAAAATCTCAAGCAGCTATAACCTCCCTATGAAAGCTTCCAAAAAGATAGTATATTGGCTTTTACGGCCAGTGAACTAATTCTCAGCAAATTTTCCAGGTTTGTGCCGTGCCTTGTGTGGGGTTTCGCCTAGGACACCAAGCTGGCTCATCAGCGGGCTTTTGGTGCTAGATAAATTGCTGAGTATGTATGTCTACCCCTTATTATTCCCGTTTTCCAACGGGGTCGGGGATGAGATGCGATGGAAGTCTTTGTGGCGGATGATTTTTACGGACGGATGCCCTTCCTGCCACCAACCTCATGAGAGGAGTTAATGAGAGATGAAATGAATGATGGTGAATGAAACTGGGAAGGATGTGGAAGGAAGCGGCCGTGGCCTGTCAGAAGGTACCATCCCAGCATTTGCCGGGAGTTGAAAATGGGAAACCACGGAAAACCATTTCAAGGACAGCCGACTGTGGGGCTCGAACCCACGCGTCTACCGAGTCAGCAGAGAGCTTGGCCCCATGGCCTAACGCAGCGCTTTAGCGAGCGCAGCCACTACTGTCGGTAGGATTGAATCTCCTGTAAATGTCTATATTACCGGTATTTATTCCTCACACACACACTGTATTACAGTATATTTGCATTTACATGCGTAACATTTATTCTCACATGGCTGCTAAGTCAACATCTTTGTTCACTTATTCTCTGTTCATCTATATATTTAAAACACTAAGGCGATTTTTGTTACATCGAGAATGAGATAACGTCTCAACCGATTGACTTCGTAATGCATTCTAACGAGAGCTCTTGGCATGCAGATTTGCAGAGTGTCTTTAAAATAAACAAATATGTTAAAGAATATTTTTAAATTAATAAACAAAAATTCAGAAATCTTGCCTATCACGCATGCGCACAATCGCCTTGCCTTATGACAGTCATGGCGGTTACAAGTCCATCGCGTTTTAATTTCATGTTTATGTATAAGAATTATAATGGAAGGGAACATTGCTTATTACGTTTTCATGACATACACTGGAATTACCAGACAGAAAATGCTGAAAAACGTAAACTGACATCAAATTTTGAGTGAGCTTGATGTTTAACTCCCTTAATATTGCGCGTCGTTACCAGTGGTTCGGTAGCTCAGGTGGTTACGCCGTACTCTCTTAATTTATGCATCACCCAATGTAAGGGGTTCCAATCCCCCCTCCGGCATTATTTTTTTATTTCCGTATCTTCCTTTCTTGCAATTGCTATTATGTTGCCAAAACATATTTAACTCTTGGCATTCCCGTAACTAAGGAATTCTACGTTCCCATCTCAATTTAACTTAAAACGCTATGGTAATTTCATTGAAAAGCTTTATAAGTTCCAACATTCGACAGATTACATTTGCAATAACGGTAGGCTATTTATCTTTATTGCTACAGAAGTTTTGGCATATTTTTGCACATGGGATAACTGTGAATCAAGGATTGTACGAATTCCAACACATTACGAAGAATATATGCAGTGAATCCACCCGAGTGTCTTCAAATCGAGCCATGTGCTACGTAACTCATTTGTTTTCCTCAGTTCTTTCTTTGCCTTATAAACATACAAGGCATGTCCAAAATGTTGTTACATGAAATTCCACTAATGAATTGTACCTTTACCAGTTATACGGCAATAATACAGTAGGCCTACGTTGAAATTCTGATACCGGTATTACAAAATGTAGGCCTACTTTTGATTAGATTGTTATCCAAATTAACTTCTATATTTCAGTAGCAGATGCCGCTGCAGTCGAATGTTGGAACCGTCATTTGTATTGTGTTTCCGATCTTTCTGTTATATAGTCTTTGGTGGTCTGTTATAGTCTTTGGTGGTGAGTCGTTTTCTGTCGAGAATACATATCGCAGCTTCTACGAATTGTTAAACCTTTCATTGTATATACCATAACTACGGCATACTAGAAAGTGACTACGCAGAATTACTGGGCTGGTTTGTCTCGATAAATCATTGCCAGCTTTAAGAGTGGGCTTCCCTGTGTAAATACGACTCTTGACACGTACAGGAAATATAATTGTAAAACTGACTCCATTATTAAGGTGACTGGCGAAGTGGTTCTATGCTCCTCTTCATAATTTACTGTCATGGATATCCGAAGAATTGTACCAATAACAGGTGACGGAAATTGCTTATTTAGAGCAGTTTCGTACTGTTTGTATCGAAACGAAGAACGTCATAGCGAGTTGCGTTTGCAAAGTGTTACAAAAATTGTTGCTGACTGGAATATTTATAAGGATTTTTTTATTGGCGATGAGTCTTATCGCCTTCCCCTCAACAACCAACTTGAGTATGAAAATCTTATGTCTCTGAACGGTGAATATGCTGGTCATGTTGAACTCCATGGTATAAGCCAATTGTTTGATGATTATTTGTTTAGAGTGCATAACGATGAGACTAACCACGTTGTAGATTATGGCAATGGAAGTGTTATTTGTCATTTATTGTTTAGCGGCTCCGTTGATGCAGGACACTATAGTGTGATCGAATACGACATTAATTTGGGGATAAATCCTACTGTAAATAGACACATTCGACGAAAAAGAACATTAACCGGTCGTGTGGAAACTACAAATAGACGCAAAACAATGAGAAATCGGAGAAAAGGCGAAACCACTTTTAATATAAAATATAAATCTGCCATTTCAGAAACAATGCCAGATATTATGCCGTACAGCGTTGGGTCCTTGACGAACGAATGTAAACATTGTTCTGCATTGTTCTTCTCTTGCGAAAAAAACTACGCTTGATTACTTCGGCCTTTGCTGTTGCAGTGGTAAAATTAATCTGCCGGAATATAAAATACTTGACAGGCTTAAACCATTTTTCACTGGAAATGATGATACCTCAAGGAACTTCAGAGAGAATATTCGGCAGTACAACAATTCTATGTCCTTCAATTCCTTTGGTGCCAATGTTACCGTACCACCTGAACACGGTCCATATTGTTTTAAAATTTCAGGAATTGTACATCATCGCATTTCTTCCATATATTCCAAAAATATAAGCGACAGTTGTTACGGCCAATTGTATGTATTAGACTGATCAGAAGCTAATCAAATCAGATTAGCAAATCGAGCGAATTCTTGCATCAGGGAGGGTACACTTCATATTCTAAGTAATATTTTGCAAGAGCATAACCCTTACATTCAACTGTATAAGACAATGCATTCAAAAATATGCGAAGAAAATGAACTGGCTTTAAGAGAAAAACGTCAACCGTTAGATTTGGTCATGCGCTTTTACCATGAACCTCAAGAAGATCCTAGACGTTACAATAACCCAGCTTCCTCAGAGATTGCAGCTATTTTTGAAACAACTGACGGCGCTCCGGCTTCACACCGCCACATAGCCGTATTTTCTAATCAGGGAGTTTTAAAGGAAATTGATGTTGACAGCATGCATTGTGATCCATTAACTTACGTTTTAATCTGGCCTTGCGGAGAAACAGGGTGGCATATTTCACTGCCAACAGGAGGTAACCGTAAGACGAACGTTAGGCAAAATATGACAATGCGTGAATATATTTTGTATAGGCTGTCGATTCGAGGTTGTCCTCCCACAGGAGGTTTCAACCCTTAACTTAATGCAGGTAAACTTACCCAACAATTAATAGTTGACTATTATTGTCGAATAGAAGGAGATAGACTAAAATATATTCGCAATCTACAAACGAAATTGCGTGTCGATACCTACGTTGGTCTTGCTGATGCTTTACACTTTAGAGCTGAAAATGAAAGTTTAAGAGCTGGTCGCATAGTTATTTTGCCTTCTACTTTTATTGGTAGTCCCCGAAATATGTTGCAAAATTATCAGGATGCAATGGCAATTGTGAGAAAATTTGGCAAGCCAGACCTCTTCATAACTTTCACTTGCAACCCATCATGGCCTGAAATTACTACTAGCCTCCAACCTTATGAAAATGCAAACAATAGACCTGATGTCGTTGTTCGCGTTTTTCATGCGAAAGTGAAGGAACTCTTGCGTTTAATAAATCAAAAGCAAATTTTTGTCGAAGTACAAACTTTCTTATACACGGTTGAGTTCCAGAAGCGAGGTTTACCTCATATACACTTACTGGTTTGTCTTCGAGATAGTTGTAAATTACGAGAAATCTATGATATTGATATGACAGTTTCTGCAGAAATACCAGATCCTTCCAATACAACATTGTACAACTTAGTAAAGACACGCATGGTACATGGACCTTGCGGCCTTCTGAATCCCAATTCAATTTGCATGAAGGATGAAAGATGTAAGAAGGGTTTTCCAAAAGACTTTGTGCCAGAAACTAGAGAATGTGAGCGGCTATCCACTTTACCGTAGGCGACAGAATGGAAGATCATATACTAAACGAGTACAAGGCACCAATGTTGAAATCGACAATCGCTTCATTGTTCCATACAATCGATATCTATTGATGTACTTACAGGCCCATATTAACGTCGAAATCTGTGCAAGTGTACACAGCATCAAATACATACATAAATATGTTTATAAGGGGCATGATTGCGCTAACTTGAAAATCACGGCAAACGATGGAATGCTACATCATGACGAAGTTTCTATGTATTTGAATGCTAGATATGTTGGGTCAAGTGAGGCTGCATACAGGATTTTTGGTTACAACATGCACGAACAGTCCCACATTGTTGCCCGGTTACCTGTCCATTTACCAGACCAACAAGATGTATTTTTTCATGCCGATGATGCTCCCAAAGCATTAATACGGGCTCAGTTAAAAAGTACACAACTCACTGCATGGTTTCAGCTGAACCAAAATCCAACAACTAGGAGTGCATATATTTATCCTGAAACACCCGTTCATTATGTATGGGATAAATGCAAATGCATTTGGAAAAAACGACTTAGATTCGAAAAGGTAATAGGTTGGATGTACAATGTTTCTCCACCTGAATCAGAAAGATACCATCTGCGCTTACTTTTACTTCATATAGTAGGTGCCACAAGCTTTGAGGATCTCCGAACATACCAAGGTGTTACCTGCCCAACATATAAGGATATGGCAATTAAACTTGGTTTGCTTATCGATGATTCAGAATGGCAACGCTGTTTGATGGAAGCATCGGTTTTCCAAATGCCCTTTCAACTGAGACAGTTATTCGCCTACATATGCATATTTCATCAACCTTGCAATGCCAGTCACTTATGGGACATGCACAAAAACTCTCTCTATGAAGATTATTTAAAGTCTGAAGATGAAAATACAGCTGATCAACTATCTCTCAGAGATATTAATAAAACTCTGCAATTGCATGGTTTCTCTCTGCCAACATTTAACTTGCCTGTTGGTACTGACACACACTCAAACGATCAAACTACTAATGAGCCAGTGTTCCCTTTTGATTTGGCTGACCTGATGTCCTTAGCAAACCAGGAACAACTTTCAATTATTAATTAAATCACTAGCGTTCTTCAAAATAACAACACAACTGTCACGAACGCATTCTTTATTGACGGTGCTGGGGGCACAGGAAAAACATTTATTTACCGATGCTTAATACAAAAGTTCTGGAGTTAGGGCTTCATGTTATATCAGTAGCATGGACCGGAATAGCCGCTGTTTTGCTACCCAACGGTCGAACAGTACACAGTACATTCAAAATTCCTCTAAATTTAAATGAGAGTTCAGTGTCTGGATTAAAATTAAATTCCAAAGCAGCTGACGATATTCGATTAGCACGGCTCATAATATGGGATGAAGCCCCAATGGCAAATATTCATTCATTAATGTGTGTGAATCGCCTTCTGAAAGATATTATGGGTAATGACATTCCATTTGGTGGGAAAATTACTGTTCTTGGAGGAGACTTTAGGCAGGTTTTGCCTGTTGTTCCGCACGCTTCTCGCCAAACAATTATTCAAAACTGTATTAAATACTCTCCTCTCTGGCCCTTCTTCAAAATACGCTGCTTATATAAAAACATGCGGTTGAAACCAGAAGAAATTGAATTTTCTGATTTTTTGTTACAAATTGGTAACGGTGACTACCCCTCTGTAGATGGTGAGGAATCAAATGTTATTGAACTACCACCCAGAATTTTAGCGCATGATGACATCGTGACTGAGATTTACGGCGAAACATTCATTTCTACGAAAGATATAATCAATTTCTCGAAAGTATGCATTCTAACACCAATAAATGAACACTGTAATGAAATTAATTTGAAAGTCATCGAACTTATACCCGGTAGTTCAAAAACATACACCAGCGTTAACAGATTAATTACTGAAGATGAAAGCCAGCTACTTCAATTTCCTACAGAATTCTTGAATTCCTTGGAATTAAGTGGTTTGCCTCCACATATTCTTACTCTAAAAGTTGGAGCCATAGTTATGCTCCTCAGAAATCTGAACGTTTCCCAAGGGCTCCTGAACGGAACCAGATTATTTGTAAAGAATATGTATGAAAATTGCTTGGATTTGGAAATAATCAGCGGAGATAAAATTGGGCAGAGAGCTCTAATCCCTCGAGTTGATTTAACACCATCCGACAAAACCCTTCCATTTTCTTTTAAGAGACGTCAATTTCCAATTCGCTTGGCATTCTGTATCACAATTAATAAAGCTCAAGGGGAAACTCTCGAACGTGTAGGTCTCTATTTACCTCAGCAAGTTTTCAGTCATGGCCAGTTATATGTTGCAATGTCAAGAGTGCGATCTTTCGATGCCCTTAAAGTTTCAATTGTGCCAAAAAGTAGTCGTACAAAGAATGTCGTATATAAGGAAATCCTTCGGTAATTATTTTACCATTGACCATCATGTTTCGACTTCGTAAAGCACTCTGACAAAAGCTCTTGGCCTGTAGATTTGCAGAGTGTCTTTAAGAGAAAAAAAAGTATGTTACCGACCTGTGTTATTGTGATGGTTGTATTAATGCGTGTATCTGTAATTAACGTGAGAATTAGGAAGGAGATCGCCGAGGCCTTACTTAAGGAACCATCCCGGTATTTGCCTGGAGTGGAAGTGGGAAACCGAAGAGAAACACATCCAAGATAGTTAAGGTTGGAATCGATCCTACCTCTCCTCAGTTTTACCTCACGAGGCTGAGTTTGTCCCGTTCCAGCCCTCAGGCCAGAATTAAATTTCTTGGCAGAGCAGGGAAATGAATCCGGATCTCTGGGGCGATGGCCAAGAATATACTTAATAGTGGGCTTCCCTATGTTAATGCGTTTTTCGACATGCACTGGACATATAATTCTAAAACTGCCTCCTTTACGGTGGCTGGCAAAGAGTCAGTGCTCATCCTGTAATTGGTGAAGTGATTCTATGCTCCCCTGCATAGTTTGCTGTTAAAGAAACCCAAAGGATTGAACCTATAACAGGCGATAGAAATTGCTTATTTCGAGAAGTTTCGTGCTGTTTATATCAAAATGAAGAACATCGCCCTGAGCTTCATTTGCAAACTATTGCAAACATTGTTGCTGACAAGGATAATTTTAAGGATTTTATTATTGGCGATCAGCCTCATCGCGTTCTCCTCAGCAACCAACTTAGTATGAAAGTCTCTGAACGGTGAGTACACTGATCATGTTGAAATTCATTGTATAAGCCAATTGTTCATTGATTTTATTTGTTTAGAGTACATAACAATGAGTCTAACCGCACTGTTGTTTTTGCAAGGGGAGTATTATTTGGCATTTAATATTTAGCGGCTCCATTGATGCAGGGCACTATAGTGTTATCGAATAAGAACGTTAATTTTGGGAGAAATACTACTATAAAACCCCGTTCGACGAAAAGGAACATTGTCCGGTCGTATGTTAACTGCAAATTGACGCAATAAAGTGAGAAATCTGACAAAATACGAAGCCACTTTAAAAATCCAATATAAATATGCCATAAAAATACTCTCATTTTCTTTTAAGAGCCACCAATTTCCAATCGCTTGGCATAATTTATCACAATCAATAAAGCTCAAGGGGAGGCTATGGAACGTGTAGGTCACTATTTGCCTCATCAAGTTTTCAGTCATGGACAGTTATATGTTGCAAAGTCGTCTTTCTCTGTAAACATACAAATAATGCATATAAGAAAATCCTTCCGTAAATATTTTCCCAATGACCGTCATGTTTTGACGGGTTTCAACTAGTCTATATATTTAAAACAGTAAGGTGATTTTTGTTACCACGAGATTGAGAGAACGACAGAACCGATTTACTTCGTAGAGCACTCTAACGAAAGCTCTTGGCCTCTAGATTTGCAGAGTGTCTCTAAAATAAACAAATATATTACGGTATATTTTAAATTAATATACAATATAGCAGAATTCTTTCCCCTGACGCATGCGCACAATCCGCCTGGGGTCATGACAAAATGGCGGTGAGAAGTCCATTAAAATGTAAGTTATCTAATAAGCTTCCATGTAATTGAAAACATACATTAACCAAGTTCTGACAATAAAGTATAATAACAGTATGAACGTATACGAATGTGCAACATTGATTTATTTAGATAATGAAATGGATTATTTCCTTCAGACAGCGGCTTTTGAATATAATGAATGACTGCGTCTGCTGCTGAACATGAGTGCGAGATTAGCTATGTGGTTAGGGCGACCGACTGTGGTTCCAAGAAGCACCGGTTCGATCCCAGCCCTCGCCAGTGTTTTTTTTTACCACTGAAATATTGTATAATCAAGGAGTATTAGTAAGGTTTTATGTCTGTTAAAGATACATATTTCTACATTCCCTCTAAATACGTTTTATTTCCGTATTACCATTGCATTGCAGCATGTGATCCAAAGAGCAAACTGTTGTCCGCAGTACGCCGTTTAAATATCTGCAATCAGTTCCTATAACTGACAACAGATGGCAGTACATCGCCCATATAGTTCCAGTAACTGACAGCAGATGGCAACACCATTGCATCGATATATTTAAAACACAAGACATGGCACGTTTTCACGTGATGGAAAATTATAAAGGAGGGGAATATTTAAGAAGGGAAATGTTGAGGAACATTAACCGACAGTTGAATGTGTAGGCTAGGTTGTTTATATACCTTAATATTGCAATTTCTTACCAATGCTTCGGTGGTCAAGTTATTAGCATCCTACACTAAAAGTTATAATTATGCATCGTCGATATGCTCTTAAATTATTAAAGAAAAAAGTAGTTTTCCAGGCACTCGCGCGTGTCCACAATTGCTTTCGCCATGAGAGACACTTGGCAAATATAATTCGTTTGAAGGGCTCCGACATCGTGGTCAATCAGCCCCGTGTACTTGGGTGTGTATGTGTGAAATTTTCTCTGATAACCTGTGTTATTGTGATGGCTGCAGTACTGTGTGTATTTGTAATTAAGGTGGTAAATGACAAGGAGACGGCCAAGGCCTTAAGTTAGGAACCATCCCGGTATTTGCCTTAAGTGGAAGTGGGAAACCACGGAAAACCACATCCAAGCTTGTCGAGGTGGGAATTAAACCTTACTCTTCTTACTTATACCTCAAGAGACTGAATGTGCCCCGTTTTTGTCCTCAGACCAGAATTAAATTTCTTGGCAGAGCAGGATATGTAACCCGGGTCTCCGGGGCGATAGACAAGAATAGGTGGGCCTCCATGTGTTAATACGATTTTTGACATGCACGGGACATAGAATTCAAAAACTGCCTCCATTAGGGTGACTGTCGAAGTGAGTATTGAGTATAGGCCTATGGTCATTCCAGTAGTTGGCGAAGTGATTCTATGTTCCCCTGCAAAATGTACTGCCATAACCTATAACAGGTGATGGAAATTGCTTATTTAGAGCAGTTTCGTACTGTTTATAACAAAATGAAGAACGTCATTCTGAGCTGCGTTTTCAAGCTATTGCAAAAAATTTCGCTGGCAGGAACAATTATAAGGAATTTATTTTAAGCGATCAGTCTCATCGCATTCTCCTCACCAACCAACTTGAGTATGACAGTCTCTGGACGGTCATGTTGAACTTCATTGTATAAGACAATTGTTTAATGATTATTTGTTTAGAGTACTGAGTCTAACTACGCAGTTGATTTCGGCAATGGAAGTATTATTTGCCATTTAATATTTAGCGGCTCCGTTATTGCAGGACACTATAGTGCTATCGAATAATACGAAGCCACATTTAAAATCCAATATAAATAGGCCATTTCAGAAACAATTCCAGATATTATGCAGTACAGTGTACTGTAAGGTCTTTGACGATCAAATGTAAACATTGTTCTACATTGTATTTCTCTTGCGTAAAATCTATGCGTGGTTACTTTAGTCTTTACTGTTGTGAGGGTAAAATTGATCTGCTGGAATATAAAATATTTGCCAAGCTGCAACAATGTAATGATATTAATTTAAAAGTCATTGAACTTATATCCAGTAGTTCAAACACATACATCAGCGTTAACAGATTGGATACTGAAGATGAAAGCCAGCTACTTCATTTCCCTATTATTGAATTTTTCAATTCCTTGGAATTAAGTGATTCGCCTCCACATACTCCGAACGTTTGAGCCGTAGTTATGCTCCTTAGAAATCTGAACGTTTCCCAAGGACTCATATATGGTAATATATTAATTGTAAGAAATATGTAAGAAATTGCTTGGATTCGGATATAATAGGTGCAGTAATATTAGGCAGAGAGCTCAAATCCTACGACTTGATTCAACACCTTCCGATAAAACACTTGCCGGTACAGTACATTTTCTTTTAATAGGCAACAATGTCCTATTCGCTCGGCCTACTTTATCACAATCAATCAAGCTCAAGGAGAAACTCTTGAACGTATTGGGCTATTTACCTCATCACGTTTTCAGTCATGACCAGCAGGATAGTGAAGGTACAAAAAAGGTCCTGTATGGGATGGTAAAGAATAAGAGGCGGAAAAATCCTACGGATTATGCTAGAATGGTGATCGAAAGGGGACAAGAGATAGAAAATAGGGAAGAACTGAAGAAAATGTGGAAAGAATATTTTGAAGAACTCCTGAACCAAAATGGAAACCACGGCGAGGAGGAAGAAATCGGGGAAGAGGTACAGTAGATGAACTGCAAACAGAAAAGGACTTAACATGGAAAGAAGTGGAAGAACCAGTGAGGAAGATGAAAGGAGAGAAGGCACCGGGTGTGGATGAGTTGAGTGTGGAGATGGTGAGAGCAGCAGGAGAGGTGGGGATACAATGGTTGTACCGACTGATGAAGACAGCATGGAAGGAAAGGAAGACCCCAGAGGACTGGAAAAGGGAATAATTGTCCCGATCTTCAAGAAAGGTAGTAGAACAGAATGCAGAAACTATCGGGGAATAACACTGATGAGTCATTGTGCAAAGTTTTTTGAGAAAGTTTTGGAAAGGAGAATTAGGACAAAGATAGAAGGAGGGATGAGGGGAGAACAACATGGCTTCAGAGCAGGAAGGTCCACAGTGGATTTGATTTTTGCTCTAAGGCAGTTACAAGAACAGCACTATGAGTATGGAACAGATCTACTGATGGCCTCCCTGAACATTGAGAAAGCATATGACAGTGTATGCAGATGCAAAGTATGGAAGTCCCTGGAGGATAGAGGAATAGAAAAATGGACTATAAGGAGGATAAAGGAGATGTACAAGGGAAGCGTGAGCTGTGTGAAAGTGGGAGGAGAGAGATCAGACTGGTTGGAACAGAGAAACAGCCTGAAACAAGGAAGAGGATTGTCACCGTTACTTTTCATTGTGGTGATGAATGACATAATGACCCGAGTGGCACAAGTAATTGGGGAAGGAAAGATGCAAGCCATGGTGCTTGCAGATGATTTCATGATTTGGGGAAACAAGGAGGAGGAGGTACAGGAACAGTTGGCCGTGTGGGAAGGAATAATACAAGGTTATGGGATGAAATTTAGCATAAATAAGAGTGAGATGGTGATCACAACAAGGAAGAAGGAAAGAACCATAACAGGAATAACAATTGGTGGGGAACAGCTGAAGGAAGTGGAGAGTTTCAAGTATCTGGGAAGCCTGATGCAAGAGAATGGGAGAAACGACAGAGAAATAAATGAGCGGGGGAGACATGCAGAAGCGTTCTGGAGGAGTGTGAGAAGCATGTTATGGAGCAAGGATGTCCCTCAGAACAGCAAAAAGATCATATATCGGACGTACTATGTCCCTATCCTGACGTATGCCTCGCAGGCCAGGGTTATGAAAGGAAGGGAGAAGAGCAAAATACAGGCCAGTGAGATGAGGTTCTTGAGAAGCAGTATTGGAGCTACAAAGAGGGACAGAATAAGAAATGAGAGGACCAGAGAATTAATGAAGGAGGAACCATTACAGGATGGTATAGAGAAATCTAGACTTAGATGGTATGGACATGTAAAACGAATGGAGGAGAAGAGGATACCCAGGAGGATACACGAGACGAAGTGGGAAGGAAAGAGACCAAGAGTAAGACCGAGAGACAGGTGGCTGAAGGGGGTGGAAGAAAGCGTGAAGAAGAGAGGAGAAGACTGGACAAGGGTGGAGGCTGAGAGATGGTGGGAAGACAGAAGACGTTGGAGAGGCTTGTGTTCCAAACAGACCCGGCCAGTGGCTGGAAACTGTGCAAGATGATGATGACCTCATCACGTTTTCAGTCATGACCAGCAATATGTTGCAATGCTGAGAGTGCTATCTTTTGACGCCCTTAAAGTTGCAATAGTGCTAAAAAGTAATCGTACAAAGAATGTAACTTTTATAAGAAGCTTCTTCAGTAATTTTGTTTTCCATTGTCCGTCATGTTTTGACGGGTTTCATCTAGTAATCATTTAAAAATGCATCGTGATATTTAAGATCCAATTCGATTACTCCAATCTGGTATTTCAATAAACATTCTTCATAGGACTCAGCAATTCTTCTAGGTTTGTGCCGTGCCTTGTGTGGGGTTTCGCCTAGGACACCAAGCTGGCTCATCGGCGGGCTCTTGGTGTCCCCACACAAGACACGGCACAAACCTAGAAGAATTGCTGATTTTTATTTCACTGGCCGTGAAAGCCAATATACCATCTATTCTCCATAGGAATTCTCTAAACTTAATTAAATATGAAAAATTTCATGTTCAAATATTTTCTAACAATCATCCTCCTGCATTATTGTACAATTCTGTCGTCAAGGTTCCGTCGTTTCGATTCAATAATTCAGTTTAGAAATGTCTTGCCTTGATGCAAAATCTAAGTTCTACGACTTACACCTGAGGATTTATTCAACGTTCAATAGTTTAAGCAATTGTCACACTTGAATATAGGCATCTTGTAGAATACAGCACAATATCGATGTAATCGTTACTTTCTTCATACCAATTATGCTTTGAACAACTTTTTATAAGTTAATTAATCTGCATCTAGAATTCGGAACCCTCTCTTAAGGTATTATAATTAATTCATACTAGATGAAACCCGTCAAAACATGACGGACAATGGAAAACAAAATTACTGAAGAAGCTTCTTATATAAGTTACATTCTTTGTACGATTACTTTTTAGCACTATTGCAACTTTAAGGGCGTCAAAAGATAGCACTCTCAGCGTTGCAACATATTGCTGGTCATGACTTAAAACGTGATGAGGTCATCATCATCTTGCACAGTGTCCAGCCACTGGCCGGGTCTGTTTGGAACACAAGCCTTTCCAACGTCTTCTGTCTTCCCACCATCTCTCAGCCTCCACCCTTGTCCAGTCTTCTCCTCTCTTCTTCACGCTTTCTTCCACCCCCTTCAGCCACCTGTCTCTCGGTCTTACTCTTGGTCTCTTTCCTTCCCACTTCGTCTCGTGTATCCTCCTGGGTATCCTCTTCTCCTCCATTCGTTTTACATGTCCATACCATCTAAGTCTAGATTTCTCTATACCATCCTGTAATGGTTCCTCCTTTATTAATTCTCTGGTCCTCTCATTTCTTATTCTGTCCCTCTTTGTAGCTCCAATACTGCTTCTCAAGAACCTCATCTCACTGACCTGTACTTTGCTCTTCTCCCTTCCTTTCATAACCCAGGCCTCCGAGGCATACGTCAGGATAGGGACATAATACGTCGGATATATGATCTTTTTGCTGTTCTGAGAGACATCCTTTCTCCATAACATGCTTCTCACACTCCTCCAGAATGCTTCTGCATGTCTCCCCCGCTCATTTATTTCTCTATCGTTTCTTCCATTCTCTTGCATCAGGCTTCCCAGATACTTGAAACTCTCCACTTCCTTCAGCTGTTCCCCACCAATTGTTATTCCTGTTATGGTTCTTTCCTTCTTCCTTGTTGTGATCACCATCTCACTCTTATTTATGCTAAATTTCATCCCATAACCTTGTATTATTCCTTCCCACACGGCCAACTGTTCCTGTACCTCCTCCTCCTTGTTTCCCCAAATCATCAAATCATCTGCAAGCACCATGGCTTTCATCTTTCCTTCCCCAATTACTTGTGCCACTCGGGTCATTATGTCATCCATCACCACAATGAAAAGTAACGGTAACAGTCCACTTCCTTGTTTCAGGCCGTTTCTCTGTTCCAACCAGTCTGATCTCTCTCCTCCCAATTTCACACAGCTCACGCTTCCCTTGTACATCTCCTGTATCCTCCTTATAGTCCATTTTTCCATTCCTCTATCCTCCAGGGACTTCCATACTTTGTATCTGCATACACTGTCATATGCTTTCTCAATATTCAGGAAGGCCATCAGTAGATCTGTTCCATACTCATAGTGCTGTTCTTGTAACTGCCTTAGAGCAAAAATCAAATCCACTGTGGACCTTCCTGCTCTGAAGCCATGTTGTTCTCCCCTCATCCCTCCTTCTATCTTTGTCCTAATTCTCCTTTCCAAAACTTTCTCAAACAACTTTGCACAATGACTCATCAGTGTTATTCCCCGATAGTTTCTGCATTCTGTTCTACTACCTTTCTTGAAGATCGGGACAATTATTCCCTTTTTCCAGTCCTCTGGGGTCTTCCTTTCCTTCCATGCTGTCTTCATCAGTCGGTACAACCATTGTATCCCCACCTCTCCTGCTGCTCTCACCATCTCCACACTCAACTCATCCACACCCGGTGCCTTCTCTCCTTTCATCTTCCTCACTGGTTCTTCCACTTCTTTCCATGTTAAGTCCTTTTCTGTTTGCAGTTCATCTACTGTACCTCTTCCCCGATTTCTTCCTCCTCGCCGTGGTTTCCATTTTGGTTCAGGAGTTCTTCAAAATATTCTTTCCACATTTTCTTCAGTTCTTCCCTATTTTCTATCTCTTGTCCCCTTTCGATCACCATTCTAACATAATCCGTAGGATCTTTCCGCCTCTTATTCTTTACCATCCCATACAGGACCTTTTTTGTACCTTCACTATCCTGCTGGTCATGACTGGAAACGTGATGAGGTAAATAGCCCAATACGTTCAAGAGTTTCTCCTTGAGCTTGATTGATTGTGATAAAGTAGGCCGAGCGAATAGGACATTGTTGCCTATTAAAAGAAAATGTACTGTACCGGCAAGTGTTTTATCGGAAGGTGTTGAATCAAGTCGTAGGATTTGAGCTCTCTGCCTAATATTACTGCACCTATTATATCCGAATCCAAGCAATTTCTTACATATTTCTTACAATTAATATATTACCATATATGAGTCCTTGGGAAACGTTCAGATTTCTAAGGAGCATAACTACGGCTCAAACGTTCGGAGTATGTGGAGGCGAATCACTTAATTCCAAGGAATTGAAAAATTCAATAATAGGGAAATGAAGTAGCTGGCTTTCATCTTCAGTATCCAATCTGTTAACGCTGATGTATGTGTTTGAACTACTGGATATAAGTTCAATGACTTTTAAATTAATATCATTACATTGTTGCAGCTTGGCAAATATTTTATATTCCAGCAGATCAATTTTACCCTCACAACAGTAAAGACTAAAGTAACCACGCATAGATTTTACGCAAGAGAAATACAATGTAGAACAATGTTTACATTTGATCGTCAAAGACCTTACAGTACACTGTACTGCATAATATCTGGAATTGTTTCTGAAATGGCCTATTTATATTGGATTTTAAATGTGGCTTCGTATTATTCGATAGCACTATAGTGTCCTGCAATAACGGAGCCGCTAAATATTAAATGGCAAATAATACTTCCATTGCCGAAATCAACTGCGTAGTTAGACTCAGTACTCTAAACAAATAATCATTAAACAATTGTCTTATACAATGAAGTTCAACATGACCGTCCAGTGACTGTCATACTCAAGTTGGTTGGTGAGGAGAATGCGATGAGACTGATCGCTTAAAATAAATTCCTTATAATTGTTCCTGCCAGCGAAATTTTTTGCAATAGCTTGAAAACGCAGCTCAGAATGACGTTCTTCATTTTGTTATAAACAGTACGAAACTGCTCTAAATAAGCAATTTCCATCACCTGTTATAGGTTATGGCAGTACATTTTGCAGGGGAACATAGAATCACTTCGCCAACTACTGGAATGACCATAGGCCTATACTCAATACTCACTTCGACAGTCACCCTAATGGAGGCAGTTTTTGAATTCTATGTCCCGTGCATGTCAAAAATCGTATTAACACATGGAGGCCCACCTATTCTTGTCTATCGCCCCGGAGACTCGGGTTACATTTCCTGCTCTGCCAAGAAATTTAATTCTGGTCTGAGGGCAAAAACGGGGCACATTCAGTCTCTTGAGGTATAAGTAAGAAGAGGAAGGTTTAATTCCCACCTCGACAATCTTGGATGTGATTTTCCGTGGTTTCCCCCTTCCACTTAAGGCAAATACCGGGATGGTTCCTAACTTAAGGCCTTGGCCGTCTCCTTGTCATTTACCACCTTAATTACAAATACACACAGTAATGCAGCCATCAAAATAACACAGGTTATCAGAGAAAATTTCACACATACACACCCAAGTACACGGGGCTGATTGACCACGATGTCGGAGCCCTTCAAACGAATTATATTTGCCAAGTGTCTCTCATGGCGTAAGCAACTGTGGACACGCGCGAGTGCCTGGAAAACTACTTTTTTCTTTAATAATTTAAGAGCATATCGACGATGCATAATTATAACTTTTATTGTAGGACGCTAATAAATTGACCACGGAAGCATTGGTAAGAAATTGCAATATTAAGGTATATAAACAACCTAGCCTACACATTCAACTGTCGGTTAATGTTCCTCAACATTTCCCTTCTTAAATATTCCCCTCCTTTATAATTTTCCATCACGTGAAAACGTGCCATGTCTTGTGTTTTAAATATATCGATGCAATGGTGTTGCCATCTGCTGTCAGTTACTGGAACTATATGGGCGATGTACTGCCATCTGTTGTCAGTTATAGGAACTGATTGCAGATATTTAAACGGCGTACTGCGGACAACAGTTTGCTCTTTTGATCACATGCTGCAATGCAATGGTAAAACGGAAATAAAACGTATTTAGAGGGAATGTAGAAATATGTATCTTTAACAGACATAAAACCTTACTAATACTCCTTGATTATACAATATTTCAGTGGTAAAAAAAAATACTGGCGAGGGCTGGGATCGAACCGGTGCTTCTTGGAACCACGGTCGGTCGCCCTAACCACATAGCTAATCTCGCACTCATGTTTAGCAGCAGACGCAGTCATTCATTATATTCAAAAGCCGCTGTCTGAAGGAAATAATCCATTTCATTATCTAAATAAATCAATGTTGCACATTCGTATACGTTCATACTGTTATTATATTTTATTGTCAGAACTTGGTTAATGTATGTTTTCAATTACATGGAAGCTTATTAAATAACTTACATTTTAATGGACTTCTCACCGCCATTTTGTCATGACCCCAGGCGGATTGTGCGCATGCGTCAGGGGCAAGAATTCTGCTATATTGTATATTAATTTAAAAATATACCGTAATATATTTGTTTATTTTAGAGACACTCTGGAAATCTAGAGGCCAAGAGCTTTCGTTAGAGTGCTCTACGAAGTAAATCGGTTCTGTCGTTCTCTCAATCTCGTGGTAACAAAAATCACCTTACTGTTTTAAATATATAGATTCCCAACAATACGCTAGCCCTATCTTCGTAGACATTTACTTTTACCAATGAGCTTCTCATAAATGCATTAAAACGTTTTGCCAAATTATACTCAAACGGCCATGATAACATTGTTTCATTAATGTTACATCCTAATCATTACAATCCAAATTTATTCCACCTCACTTCTATTAACTGAAAAACTCCATCTTCCTTAAACCTGCGACGGAATAAATATTTTTCATATTTATCAATTAATTATTATAAATGTCAACCATACAAGACTCTTTTTCTCCTTCTAAAATAATTACATCATGCCTCTACTTCATTGCATTATAAACATTTATCTTTGAAAAATTCATTTTATCATATTGACTTCTTATCAACTAAACTCACGAAATTCAACTTTTTAATCATCCCTGTCAATGTCGCATTATTATTCTGCTCAGTTTGGCTCACACAATATTTCTATCCCGAACACTATGTTTTATGTAGAAATTCACGTGCAATGGTCTATTAAATCAGTTAGGCTATATCAGTGATCCTAATTTGTGAGAAAATTATGATACTAATAATGTTTTTAAAATGTTAATTAATTATACATTATTGTAATTAACTGTATACAAAACATTCATATGCTCAATGGTTATTTTTTTAACTCAATAGATCATAGTTGCAATTCGGTATACTAGAGCATAATGGAAAGATTTAATCTAACATCTGTCGTTTTGATCCTGAACAGCTGATACGGTGAATGACTCCAGAATGTGTTGGGGTCCTTTCATCCCTGTCCGATGTCCGGAAGTCCTCTTCTTGAAAGATCGACGTTCCTTGGGTCTTGAAATATGCCGGTACCTGTACATGTAGAATCTATTTCCCCACTTCATGCTTCTAGCGTAGTTGGATGGTTCATGCTGGATCAGCGCTTCATCTCTCCTTTTTCGTCCATGTGGTCTTTCGTGCATCATATCGACGGTCTTAATAATCATCAATGTCATAATTCTCCCTGTGCTCGCATCAAATTTCACCTTTTCGTATTAAAAGTTCACCCCTCATTTGAAAAACGAGGCACGCCACTGTCAGTTCCTGTTTACATTAATAAGAATGTCAATGTTCATATGATTGAAAATGCATGTCACTGGTTCGCAAAGTCTGTCTATAGTACCGGAATTAAGTCCCAATATTGTTATTACCATATGGCGAACGACCACGTTATAAAACAGGTGGTTGCAGCATGAATAACTGCCTCTTGGTCTCTGCTATGTTGTTAGTTATTGTTATTGTAAGGGGCAGAACAGCGAGGGCATCTGCTATGTTCGCTGCTTTATTCTTAAAGCAATAATAGGTAATTTTCCTCCAAGGTGATACTGCATGTTACAGATGTGAATGATCGCTGTGCACACACAGTTCTTTCGCAGTGTAATTTCAGTATAATGTCCTAGTAAAATTGTCGTAAACTTTATAAACACAGGCGATTCAGTTTTACTCCCGACGAGTTGTCAACTCTACTGTAAGCGTGCGGCTAAATTTGACAGCGTATTTTAAATCATACTCTTTCGTACTCGAACATGTTTGACTGCTGGTCGGCAGAATGCTAGTCTCACTTTGAACTCCGCGCAGAATAAGAACTCGTTTAAGAACGAAACTCCCGTGTTGTTATTATTATTATTTATTTACCATAAATCCTACACGAAATATGGAAAGCCTAGTGAAAAAGGGCAAGCCCCACATACATATTTCATGCTCCACAGGCACAGCTTACATCTACATTTGTTTTAACAATATTTACAAGTTTTACAAAGATATTTGCAGTATTTACATATTTAGAATATTGACATAGTACATTTTCCTGTTCACTCTCTCACGCACGCACTTTCATAACCTCAATCACTCGATACATTCATTCATTCATTCATTCCATTCAGATACTCATTCATTCAGCGAGACAATCAATCACTCATACATACGTTTATTTATACAATGTACCTTTTTACGTACGGCTTGAATTTCCTAAGAGGCAAGATCTTGGCATCTCCTGGCAGCGCGTTCCATAACCGCGCAGAGCGGCCGTAGAAACCTGTCAGGTAAGCATTGCTACGTGCGAAGGGCGGAACGAGGGTTACCCCTCGTCCTCTCCGAACTGAGCGATATGCCAATGACAGTCGGCAAAAATGGTCAATATTAATGGAACCTGTAAGGGATTTTTTAAGAAAAATTAGATCAATTTGTTTGGCTGTTGCCTCTATAGATGGAAATTTTGACAAAGGGGAAGGGGAATAACGAGCTATTAGCCTTTCAGCGCGGCGCTGTACACGCTGGAGCTTGTTCATGTTTTCCGCTGTAGTGGGATGCCAGGCAGGTAAGCCGTACGTTAATATTGGACGGACCATGCATGTGTAAGCCATCCTGAAGGCTCTAGGTTTACAACCTCTCATGTTTCTGTACAAGAAACCCAGAACTTTGGTGGCCTTACATCTTGCCTCTTCACTTTGAATGTTCCAATTCAGGGTGTCGGAGATTGTTACCCCTAATAGCTTTAAGTTTGTGCACTGTGGGATGACACTGTTCATAATTTTGTATTCATTCTCAATGGGTTTTTGTGACCTGGTTATTCTTATGTATTTACATTTTTGTACATTTGTAACGTGTTTTTCGAGGGGTTTTATGCAACTGGTATAAGTCAGTAGGAAGCCATTCTATATTTATTTACGCGGCAAATTGTTCAGCCAAGAGAATTTTTCATGTTAATTTATTATTATTATTATTAATTTATTATAATTATTATTTAGGTATTTTCGGAGCATTTTATAAAAATTATTAGCATTCAGATAGGTTTTCTATGTCTTAGAAAACGCTATCCAGCAAATTATTACGAACGACGATATCATAGAAAATTATCTGATTACGGAATTTTACGGAGTTTTCGTCAGTTAGGGTATATCGAGAGACGTGACTCACTGGGATTTCAAGTACACGCTTAATCTTGTCGAGAAGCATGACGCAATCTTGGGTCGCAAGGTCTAGAAAAGACGAATTGTTGGAACGGAACCCTCCCGCCGAGTGTAATGACCCGGAGGAGGAGAAGATCGCGTGGTGGGTCAGCCAATCAGGGGAGACGACGTAAGCTAGTTGGGACTGAAGAGTGGGGAGCCGGCGTGTGGTTATATCGTTCGACGCGCCGTGAAACAAGGACTATCTGTGAAATACTTGAGGTGTACGGTCGCAAGTGCGTGTCGCTCCGATGTTCAGTGGAGTTAGCGACGAACTTTTGTAAAACTTGGTTGTACGAGTGTTTGGGTCCGAGGTACGGACCATGGAATTATCTAATCTACCAGAATATCATCAAATTCCGACGGAGATGACGACGTCCAGGAGACTGTGGGAAGCTCACAACATCATCAAGAACGAGGGAAATGCTTTGGCAATTTCCAGTGGTAAGCGCCAATGACGCAGAAATACGCAATCTCTCATTTTCTTTGTTTTACATTTCATATTTCAGTAACTTCATAGCTTGGAAATAAGAGTAAAATCAATTTATCAGACTCCGTTTTCACGTAATTTTCTATCGGTAATATTCAAATCACAACGCTCCAATTTGAATTTTGTACTTATTATTATTATTAATTTTGCTATTCTTGTTTTATATAATAAATTCATTTCTTTTACAATGCAATCTTTGCTTTCAGTAGGTAGCATTAGATATAGACCAATTCCTTCTCCTGATACAATTGTTTGTTGGGTTAATGATCAAATCATACCACGATCTGAGTGAATAGAGTCTTGAAGGTGTTCTGCCAGAGCTAGACGTTGTTAAATACAAATTTAGATTTCAACATTGCGTTGAGGTCTTGGCGCCCATTAAAACAACATAGCGTAGGCAAAGGTAAACAGTTACATTTCTCACCCAACAGTTAGGAGCTAGCAAAACGTTTCACTTGTCGCCGACAACTTGGGGCTGAAAACCTAATAACATTTGTGGAAGGAGAAGGGTATATATTTCTGTGCCTGTATTTTGGGGGTTATTTGTCTGTATCAGTGTATATCATTATGGGGGATGAGAAAGAAAGACAGATGAGGTTACGTAGTGGTCATCAACGGGAGAGTGATGATACGAGCAGTATGTCGAGTGATGGTAGTACCGGGGTAGCGGAGGTAAATCCCGATACTGAAACAGGGAGTGTAGGCGGCCAACCAGAATTAAAAACTTTACTTCTCGAGTTTATGTATCAGAACAAAGTTAGTAGTGATGCCTTAAATGCAAAGTTAGAACAGAATAACGCTAAATTAGAACAAAACAGTAGGGAAAATAAAGAAAGTACAGAAGCATTAAATGCAAAGTTAGAACAGAATAACGCTAAACTAGAACAAAACAGTAGGGAAAATAAAGAAAGTACAGAAGCTTTAAATGCAAAGTTAGAACAGAATAACGCTAAATTAGAACAAAACAGTAAGGAAAATAGAGAGAGTACTGAAACTTTAAATGCTAAATTAGAACAAAACAGTAGGGAAATGAGTGACAAATTCGAACTGATTAGAGGTGAGATCAGGGGGGTGATGGAAGAAAAGGCTAAAGAGATTATTGCAGATGTAGACAGAAAATTAGGAAAAGTACAGGAGGAGTTGGAAATTAGAATCAGTACACAGGCTGAAAATTTAAAAGAACTAGTGCAACTGGAAACACAGCAGGTCAAAAAGCAATTGGGGGGAGAAATTGACAAAATTCAGGTAGCTACTAAAGAGGTTAAAGAACAGCTGGGGGGTAGAATTGAGAAAGTCCACTCACAAATAGTTGCAGAAGTAAATGATTTAAGAGAGAGTAATAGAGAGAGCATTAGCAAGATTGAGGAGAAACAAGCAAAGCTATATGATAAAGTAGAAGAATCAGAAGGAAACATTAAATTAACAGTAAACAGTATTGAGAGGAAGGCTGAGGAGAAAATCGCAGAATTAGAATTAAAATTAAAAGCTAGGATCAGGCAAGAAAATAGTCAGAATAGACCAGTTTTTGTGAATAGCACACACAGGGAGGTAGAACTGGGTAAGTTCAGCAATCGACAGGGGTGCCCAATGGAGTTCATGAACACTATAGAAAATAAATTCGGGGAGAGGTTGGAAAATGGTAGTATTGAGTGGTGCCAGGTAGTTGAAATTTTAGAACAAGTGTTTGTGGGGGAAACGAGGAATTGGTTTGCTGTCTACAGAGACAAGTTTACTGATATGAATGATTTTAAAATGAAATTCTGTGAAAAGTTCTGGAATGAGGTTATTCAGTCGCAGCATCGTGAGGGAGTAGTGTGTGGTGAATATAACCCTAAAGGAAGCTCCACCATGACCGAATACTTTTTAGGGCAGGTATTAGTGTGTAAATATCTGGATGGCTTGAAGGAGGAAAGTGATGTGGTAAGGTTGCTACTTAGGCACTTTCCCTATAGGATCAAGGAGGCTGCTTGTATCCAGAATGTAAAGACTATATCACAAGTAGAAAATTTGTTAAGCACATTTGATGCACTAGGGAGAGGGGGTTATGAGGACAATTTCAATCGGAACCAGGGTAATAATAATAATAGGCCTAATGAAGCCAGGCATCAAGAAGTTCAAGCGAACGGTGGCGAAGGGGCCAACGCTGAAAATAGAAATAATAATAATCAGCTAAATCAGAACAGAGGAAATGGCTATGGTAATCAGTATCAAGGGAGGAACAATGATTTCAGGGGAAATCAAGGGAGGAACAATGATTACAGGGGAAATCAAGGGAGAAACAATGATTTCAGGGGAAATCAAGGGAGAAATTATAATGACAATAATTACAACCAGAATAGGGGTCAAGGAAGAGGACAGCCTAGTGGTAGTAATATACAGCCAAACAATGACAACACAGCCCAGAACAACCAGACCAGTTTAGTAGTTAGTAGTACTACGGCCAGCTGTAGCGGTTCTTTAAACGCGAACCAGGCTGCGAAGTAAGGTCAGAATCTCAGTCTGTAGCATGCCCTGTCCATACAATTATACAGGAACCCTATGACCTAAATGTAAGAAATGAATTATTACATGAACTAAATGATGAAGGTATTATTCAGGAAGTGGTTAGTAAGAGCCCCATAGTTAAATTTAACGTGTCCGAGGCGTACACAGATGTTTTAATTGATAGTGGTTGTATGAAGAGTTGCATAAGTAGTGCATTTTATGATAAAATGAAAGGAACTGGAGTAAATTTTGAGGAGATGCCAATTAAAAGCACTTTTGTTATCACAGCTGTTGGGAAGAGGTCTAAAGTAATTTCTAAGCAAGTTTTAGTAGACATTAAAATTAATAATCGTGTAGAGAAGCAGATTTGCCTTGTAATTCCAAATTTAGTATTCAGTGTTATCTTGGGTTCAGAGTGGCTAAGTAGAGTGTCTGGTAACTTATGTTATGATGTAGGGAGTTTGAAATTTAAATGGGGAGATTCTGAAGTAGAAGTAGCGTTCAATGACCGTATTCAGAGGAGTAGTATTGTAGGTGTGATTTGTACTTTAAATGAGATATCGCCAGCCGTAGAGCGGGGTTCTCCATGTTTTGTGGGCAGTGTGATTACGAACGGAAGTCTAGAGGACTCGTTACGTGAGGCTGCATTTCAGGGAAATATAGAGGATGAACAGTGTGTTCGGCTCTATGATGTGTTATGGTGTAATAGGAGAGTTTTTGAGGATCGCATTGGTATGGCCAATTGCTATACACATTCATTGAACGTTATTGATAGGTCAGTATTCACAGGACATAGATATCCTGTACCTTTCGCTTATCAGAGTGCAGTTGAGGCACAAATTAACCAGATGCTTGAAGAAGGGATTATTGAGCACTCTAACAGTCCATATGTTAATTCTTTGATCACAGTACCCAAAACCGACGGCACGGTTCGTATTTGTTTAGACGCTCGTTTGGTTAACAGTAGAATTAGTTCAGATCAGCTGAAATCTATGTCAATAGAGGAATTAATGCAAACATTTGAGGGGAAGAAGTATTTCACTTGTGTAGATTTGAGTTCCAGTTTTTGGCAAGTGCCACTTATGTACGAAGATAGACCATTTACAGCTTTTAGTCATAAATATAACCTTTATCAATTTTGTAGAACACCTTATGGGTTAAAGAGTAGTTCAGCAGCTTTAATTAGGGCTTTAAACATCGCATTAGGGGATGACACAGGAGAGTTTGTAACCATTTACATAGATGATATGGTAATTAGTTCACGCAGTTTTGAGGAGCATCTACGTCATTTAAATATAGTTTTTCAGAAGTTAGATCAGGCAGGGTTCACTTTGAAGCTGTCTAAGTCGTCATTCTGTCAGTCAGAAGTGACATTTTTAGGTCATAGAGTGTCGAGTAGAGGTTTAACACCAGAAGAAAGTAGGGTTAATAAGATACTTAACGCAGAGGTGCCACAGAATGTTAAACAGTTAAAAACTTACCTGGGAATTTGCAACTTTTTCAGGAGGTTCGTTCTTAAATACTCAGGGTTGGTAGAACCATTCAGGGAATTGCTTAAAAGTGGGACTCGGTGGAGATGGGAGTCTAAGCATGATCAGGCTTTTAGAGCGCTGAAGGAAGGTTTTGAGAAAGCTGTAGTGCTGAAATATCCGTTAAAAGATAAGGAATATGTGGTTATGACAGATGCTTCACATATAGGCATTGCTGGAGTATTATGTCAGAAAGATGATGAGGGTAATCTGTGCATTGTATCTTTAGCCTCGCGAGGACTGACAGCAGCGGAGAAAAGATACACGATTACTGAGTTAGAGCTTTTAGGTATTGTTTTCAGTTTAGGGAAATTTAGAATGTATTTAGTAGGGGGGAAATTTGAGATCCACACAGATCACCATGCATTACTGTATATGAGGACTTGTAAACTCAGTTCTAACAGAGTTAGTAGGTGGATTCTTGCTCTGCAGGAATACGAATTCACAGTAAAATATATTAAAGGTAAAGATAACATTCTTGCAGACATGCTATCGAGGGACACTAATTTATGTAGGGATTATCCTGTGGTTAAAGCAGAGGATGGTATTTTAATATGTGCATGTGTGGACAGTAGCAACAGGGCATCGTTACAGACACTGAGAAATATGCTAGTGGAGCAACGTGATGACGTTAAGTTAAAGGAGCCACTGGCTAGGTTGGAAATAGGTGAAGAAGAGTATGTGAAAGTAGGACGGTTCACGTACAAGATGCAGGATGGGCTTCTTGCAAGGAAATGTAGGAATAATCGGTGGGCAATATGTGTTCCTGCCACTTTGCGGGAGGAGCTAATTTGGTTCATTCATAGGGAATTAGGACACTTTGGTGCTGCCAAGGTCTTCTATGAAATTGGTCGTGACTTCATTTGGAGTAAAATGGGAAGGGACGTTAGGAGGATTTTAGCTAAGTGTGACACCTGTCAAAGGAGTAAATATCCAGTTAAATATTTAGTGGGGGAGAGATCTGCAGTTCTCACCAGTAGTCCCGGCGAACTACTGTGTGTGGATTTATTTGGCCCGATCGTTAAAGGACAGTACGGCTACGAGTACATTTTTATAGTTATTGACGCTTTTAGTAAGTATGTCAAGCTATATCCGCTAAGGAAAGCCACGGGACTAGCGTGTAGCCGTCTGATCATTAATAAGTATGTACCTGAGTTTGGCATTCCTCTCAGGATACTATCTGACAGTGGACCACAGTTTACTGCAAAGAAATGGAGAACCAGTATGCAGGAAGCTGGTATAACACACGTTCATTCCTCTGTAAGGTACCCTCAGGGTAATTCTGCAGAGCGTCCATTAAGGGAAGTGGCTCGTCTTTTTCGGACTCTAGTGCATGACAAGCATGCGGCCTGGGTTGGACATCTTCCCAAGGTCGAGACTTGGCTGAATTCTGTCCAGCATGAGAGCACGAAATTGACGCCATACGAAGTTCACTTCGGAAAAAGACCACAAAATGAACTAGCGAGGGTGTTGGGATTAAATGAGGGTAAGCAACCGGGGGTGGATTACACTGTCCAGTTGGCGAAACAGAATTTATCTAAGTCAGCACAAAAGAGAATTCGCCAACAAAAAGAAACTAAATTTGACCTATTCGAGCCGGGAGACAGAGTCTTACTTAGAGTGCCGAAACAGTCAAATAAGCTAGAGAAAGTCATGTCCAAGTTCTTTTATCTCTACGAGGGCCCATTTATAGTTTCCAAACGTATTGGGAAAACAGCATATGTGCTGGAGAATAGTGAGGGAAACAGATTATACGGAACGTATAATATACATAGTCTACGAAAATATGTGTCATAAAGTGAGTGTGTTTAGCTGGCGAGCCAGCCTATCAAATGAGTAAGTGTGGTGTCTGGTGCGTGGAAGATCTGGTCTTAAGGCAGGCGTATCAGAAGTCACACAGGGGGGTAGTATGTAAGTAAATGAGAGTTTTTAAGGTACAGGGAAATATGACGGGATTGTCGGATGCTGTTGAGCACTAAATTGTCTCGATGCACCAAGGCCATTTTGGCAGCGCTGATGGGTTCCCATTTATCTCCAAGAGATGGGGGAGCGCTTGAATAGGGCTTGTTAGCTTAAGGCGTCCACGAGATAAAAGATGGGCCATCAGAATGCGAGACAGTCCTTCATGAAACTCATACATATCAGCACACGTGATTTCTGTTTACGGCCTCGCCATGTAAGATTTGTAAGTGTGTAATTTAAGATAATATGTACAATGGTATTATTTGTGTGAGGAGAAATGGTCTGTGTTGAGAACTAGTATTAAGTAGAATATGGTTAACGGGAACTTAACAAGACAGGGCGATTACGGCACAGAAATATTTGGTGTTATATGTAATGCACATTTACTGTTTTTTTTTTCAGAAGTCAATATTAATTTAATCTACTTCAAAGAGAGATTAAGTATTATGGTCACGAGGCGCTGCCACAATAGTGTGATCGTGTGCTCAGTGATAAGTGGAATTAAATGTCACCATAAGGAGGGGACCTCCAGTGAAATTAGGAAGTTCTAGGGTGATATAAATATATCAGAACACCTTCAATGCGTGTGATATGACATCATAAATACATAGTGCTCACACATTAATTATGTCTATTTCTCCAACATAGAGAAATTTGAGAGGCGGAAATATCCGTGGAACACTATTCCATATGTAAAACATTGGACTGGTTGCAAAGTGCAATCCATTGTGACAACAAACTTTGACGCAAAGTGCGTGAAGAAAAAATATGAGTGTATATATCTGTAATTTAGGGTGATTTCATTTATGTAATATGTATTTTGGATGGGGTTTATTAACGTGTCTGGGATAATCGGATAATGGACCGTCGTCACGGTAAATCATCCGATGATCCGAGGCGAATATGTAACGTGTTTTTCGAGGGGTTTTATGCAACTGGTATAAGTCAGTAGGAAGCCATTCTATATTTATTTACGCGGCAAATTGTTCAGCCAAGAGAATTTTTCATGTTAATTTATTATTATTATTATTAATTTATTATAATTATTATTTAGGTATTTTCGGAGCATTTTATAAAAATTATTAGCATTCAGATAGGTTTTCTATGTCTTAGAAAACGCTATCCAGCAAATTATTACGAACGACGATATCATAGAAAATTATCTGATTACGGAATTTTACGGAGTTTTCGTCAGTTAGGGTATATCGAGAGACGTGACTCACTGGGATTTCAAGTACACGCTTAACCTTGTCGAGAAGCATGACGCAATCTTGGGTCGCAAGGTCTAGAAAAGACGAATTGTTGGAACGGAACCCTCCCGCCGAGTGTAATGACCCGGAGGAGGAGAAGATCGCGTGGTGGGTCAGCCAATCAGGGGAGACGACGTAAGCTAGTTGGGACTGAAGAGTGGGGAGCCGGCGTGTGGTTATATCGTTCGACGCGCCGTGAAACAAGGACTATCTGTGAAATACTTGAGGTGTACGGTCGCAAGTGCGTGTCGCTCCGATGTTCAGTGGAGTTAGCGACGAACTTTTGTAAAACTTGGTTGTACGAGTGTTTGGGTCCGAGGTACGGACCATGGAATTATCTAATCTACCAGAATATCATCAAATTCCGACGGAGATGACGACGTCCAAGAGACTGTGGGAAGCTCACAACATCATCAAGAACGAGGGAAATGCTTTGGCAATTTCCAGTGGTAAGCGCCAATGACGCAGAAATACGCAATCTCTCATTTTCTTTGTTTTACATTTCATATTTCAGTAACTTCATAGCTTGGAAATAAGAGTAAAATCAATTTATCAGACTCCGTTTTCACGTAATTTTCTATCGGTAATATTCAAATCACAACGCTCCAATTTGAATTTTGTACTTATTATTATTATTAATTTTGCTATTCTTGTTTTATATAATAAATTCATTTCTTTTACAATGCAATCTTTGCTTTCAGTAGGTAGCATTAGATATAGACCAATTCCTTCTCCTGATACAATTGTTTGTTGGGTTAATGATCAAATCATACCACGATCTGAGTGAATAGAGTCTTGAAGGTGTTCTGCCAGAGCTAGACGTTGTTAAATACAAATTTAGATTTCAACATTGCGTTGAGGTCTTGGCGCCCATTAAAACAACATAGCGTAGGCAAAGGTAAACAGTTACATTTCTCACCCAACAGTTAGGAGCTAGCAAAACGTTTCACATTTATATTTAAATTATTCACAGAAAACCACAGCGATAAGTTGTCCAGATCTGATTTAAGACAGAGGGAATCTTCTTCACATTTAATGCCCCTGTATAGCACGGTGTCATCTGCATATAGTGACATTGATGAGGTGACACAGCCAGGAAGATCGAGCACATATATAGTGAAGAGAAGAGGTCCGATCACAGAGCCCTGAATCACTCCAGAAGTAACTTGAGCAGCCTGCGATCGAGCTCCTCCGTACACCACACGCTGTGTTCGACCCTCTAGGAATGACCTCACCCATGCAAGTAAGCTACCCCGTATGTTAAGCTGCTGTAGCTTTAACAAAAGAGGGTGCGCAAATGCGAGGGAGCCGTGTCAGTAGATTTACTGGCACGTTAAAGATCCCCTTCGGGGCAAAATTCCGGCACCCCGGCGTCTCTAAAAGCCAGTGTAGTTAAAAGGGACGTAAAACCAATAACATTATTATTAACTTATTATTATTACTTTAACAAAAGTCTTTCATGAGACACTTGATCGAAGACCTTAGCCCAATCCAGTGCAATACAGTCCACTTGTTTCACTTCTGGCTGATTCAAGTAGAACTGAAACTCATCAATGACTTTTGTCAATAGAGTAGTGCAAGAACGACCCGGAAGAAAACCGTGCTGATTTGGATCGAGCAGATTGTTCTCCCGTAGGAATTCCAGCACACTGTTTGCTACTAGCCGCTCCATACATTTACAAATTATAGATGTTAGACACACCGGTCTGTAATTTGCAACATCTTCTCTGTCACCTTGCTTATAGATTGGCACCACGTTAGTACATTTCCACCCACACGGCACTGAACCTTGGTTGATAGACAGGTTGAATAACGCACACAGAGAGGGCGCTAATGCTTCCGCACACTGCAGCAGGATCCGTCCGGGAACATCATCTGGGCCGGTCGCTGCATGTGGTCTAATCTTCCGTAGGCTCTGAATCACCTCAGTTGTTGTGAAGTACAGGTTGGAGAGTGCGAGGGGTGGAAGTGATGACCTTGGCAGAAGCAGGTTCATGGTCATATCCGGCTTAGAAAAGTTCTGCTTGAAACTGTCACTGAACGCTGTTGCAATATCTTGGGGTGCACTTAGGAATTTACCGTTACAGTGAAATGAGGCTGGCGCAGCGGTGCCGCGTCTTCTGGACAAAAATTTCCATATTTCACTGGTGCTGCTTATTTTGTGAATATAATTGTCATATGTTTCGCGAATTAATTTCTTTGTTTGGTTCCTGATGTTCTTGTATTTTTCCCACATGATGTCAGTTGAGCAACTTTTCCATTTCTTGTATAAAACGTTCCTTTTCCTAATAATTTTAATGACTTCCTTCGTCACCCAAGGAGAATTTTTCTTCCCACTAATGGTTATTTTCGGTATAGCTATATCCACACATTCAAAGAAACAATTTCGCCAGGCGTGCCACACTGAGTTGATGTCGCTGGTGTCGAGAATACATGGGGTGGGAAGGTGTTTGAGGAATAAAGATGATAGCAGTTTCCAGTCTGCCTTTTTGTAATTGTATACAGTCCTCACTGTGCTCTTGCTGCGTGGTTTATTATTATTATTATTATTATTATTATTTATTTACCATATATCGTACAAGACGTATGGAAGGCCTAGTGAAAAAGGGCAAGCCCCACATACATATTTCATGCTTCACAGGCACAGCTTACATCTAGATTTGTTTGAACAATATTTACATATTTTACAAAGATATTTGCAGTATTTACATATTTAGAATATTGACATAGTACATTTTCCTGTTCACTCACTCTCTCACGCACGCACTTTCATAACCTCGATCACGCGATACATACATTCATTCCATTCAGATACTCATTCATTCAGCGAGACAATCAATCACTCATACATACGTTTATTTATACAATGTACCTTTTTACGTACGGCTTGAATTTCTGAAGAAGCAAGATCTTGGCATCCCCTGGCAGCGCGTTGTTGTAATGCAATGTGGTAAAGATGGCTGCGTGATCACTGAAACCGGGTATGACTTCAGCTTTCTGTACGGAGGAAGGAAGGCTTGTGAGGAATAGGTCTATTGTGGAGCGTGTAGTTTGTGTGATTCGAGTTGCTTCGGTTATTAATTGGTCAAGGAATAAATCGTAGAATGCGGTAAGGAATTCATTAGCAATGGGATCCTTGGGAGTGGGAGGAGAGTTTTGCCAGTCTATTTCTAAATTAAAATCGCCTGTTATGTAAATGGCCTTGTATTTGTGCTGGATGTATTGTACACGACGGAGGGACTCCAATAGTTCATCATTGATGTGCCGAGTTGAATTTGGAGCACGGTATATAGAGCCTATTAGAAATGTATTGTTTGCACACGTGAATTCCACCCACACAGCCTCAGCATCAGTTTCAAGCTCCCGTTGGCGAACAGGCCTTAACTCAGGTTTCATGGCTATTAGTACCCCTCCCCCTGATGTCCAGGTTCGATCTTTGCGGAACATGGTGTATGTTACCGGAAATATTTCTGGGTCGTTAGTGGATTTTTTCAGCCATGTCTCCCCTGAACACACAATTGACGGATTAAGTGCTGTGAGACAAGAACGCAGGTCCGGTTGTTTGGAGGGACATGTTACTCTTCGAGCATTGAAGGAAAAAATGGACAATGCTTTGCCATCCGAGGGCGTTACGTCACTATCTACACTATTTGCACTCTGTGTCGATGTATTAAAAAATGAGTTAGAGAACTGAGGTAAAGAACAGTTCCAACACAGCCACGATTGTTTCCCAGAAGTGATTATTTTGTGTTTTGAAGCACTGATTTTTGCACAAGTTCTGTGCGCTTGAGAGTGGCAAGATGTACATGTCACAAATAACTGATTCACACGACCCTTCGAATCACAAATTATACACACCTTATTCGGCCCTGGGTTCATCTCCACATCTCCACTGAGAGCCACAGACAGCACCACGAGATATAATAATGTAGCGGGCGGTCTGGCAACCCCGCGCAGTGCTGGGCGCCCTCTACCTTCTGCCGTGACTATCAGCCCCTCGCTTCCACACCATGTGAGAGAAGATATATTGAGTTTACAAACTACCATGAGGTGTTCCTTCAGGTCCGAGTTCACACACGAGTCTTCAATTGTTAAAGAATGATCGAAGATCTTTTTCGAGGCACCCACTGAGCTTTTTACTAGGTAGAACACGAGGAAAAGTTGGAGCACTCTAACTGCTACACACCTGCTGGCCGCCATCTTGTAGCGGAGACGAGAAGTGCACGCCCGCCTGTCGCCCGGAGGCCCCAGGTTCGAATCCCAGCACAGTCAGGGATTTTAGAGGCTGACGTGAGGGCTGGAACGGAGTGCATTCAGCCTCGGGAGGACAATTGAGTAGCTGTCTGACAGTGAGGCAGAGTCCCGATCACGAAAACCAAGATTAACGGCCGAGGGGACCCGATGCACTGATCACGCGTTACCCCAATATCTGCAGGCCAAATGGCTGGGCAGCGGTCGCGTGGTAGGCCTAGGCCCTTCATGGACTGTAGTTCCAGGGGTATTATACTCGGCTACTTATTGTGTGATCTGAGGGATTCAATCATGCGACTGGCAGGTTGATTTCCTCATGATGCTTACCTTGCCAATTGTCCGTCATTGTGAATTATTTTAATTGCTTCCAGAGAATTCAGTGACACGTCATCTCCTTCTGATGCTGTTATTGGCTGATTAATAAACAAGGTGGTAGAGTTTCATAAATCATATATTCCTACCTTGGTGACGTAATACTGTCTCATATATCATCAACAGACAAGAAGATCCCTGCGCAAGAGCGAAATAAACATTTGGCCTGACGTCAGCATTCATAACTCACTTGATTGCATTGCGGTAGCCGATATGGTCAATAGTTCTATTTTGTTTTTTTTTACCCAACATGCCAGCCAAAATATTCACTCAAGTCAAAAACATGGGATTTACAAATAAAAGAATCTGTGAATAAATTATTATAAAAATAATAATAATAATAACGCAGGATGCGGAGAAACTAAGGCACAGAACTTACCCACTTTTGTGATGCAGTTTGTCATAAATCAAAGTTGTCTCATCGGTAAATTGTCCCATTATCATGTAGCAGCTACAGTCAGTTCTTATCTGGTTACAGGAGAGTTAGAATGGTTAGCAGTTGCTCTTTTCAATATGTTTAACACAGTGATTGTCCTGGAAGAACACCGACAGCACCATTTTATGTGCCGTATTTTAAGCATCTAGTTCTAGAGGAATAATTCTAGCTCAGTGGTTCGATGGAAACGAGCATTATCAACTACTGGTTAAGTTATTTTCAGCCAAAAATGTTAACCACAGGTTAATACTGCACCGATCAATCGATCCAGAATAACTCCCTTCAAAATATTAAAACTGCGTGTGAAAACGATTCCCGCTGTACGTCTTTCTCTTCAGCGATGTTTGGCAGGGAAATGAAAGGAATTAGTTGCCATATTTAATATTTCAATGGCATATTCACTCAATAGGAGAATAAACTGGGGAAGTCATACGTTTTCTAATATGAAGCAATGACGCAACTGGAGGGTAAATTGTGGATTGTGTGACAGCGAATTCCTAACGGTATAATTACTCAATCATATAGCCTATGCATTTCAGTTGTGGACCAGTGTGATTATCAAAATGGGGTATAACATTGATGACCTCTCAGAATGGGGCAAATTGGGCAAGAAACAAACCAACCCCACTTGAGAATTTGGTACTCACTTCACAATATTTATTATCGAGTTTATAGAATTATATATGGCAACACGGGAGTTAATTTAAAAAGCATGTAACTACTTTACTTTGTTATTTATATTTCATGAGTTGTTATTTTGTAGCAATTTTCCATCTCAGAAGGTTTGATGAGTTTCAGATATTGTGCAAATAAAAGTCATATTTACGAGACACACTGTACTAAAGATTGGGAGTTGAAATTTAATAAAAAGGAAGCTTAAAAATGAAGACACGGCTTTAGTCTTATTTTACTCCACGTGAAGAGCATTGAGAGCACTGAAGGATTTTTAATATCTCCTTTTCTTCATCTTCTCAAATATAAGGATGCAGTAATGCTACATTGCTTGCTACAAGCACGGCTTTTAATAATCTTTACTTACAAAAGGATTGTAAGAGCACGTAATCAGATTCACAAGGAGGGAAAATCCTGGCAGACTCTTTCATCTACTCGATTACGCCTACTCTATTATCGTTGCCCTTTGAATCTCAATCCTTATGGATTCACTAATTACTCACACACATACCCAAGTACACGAGCCCATATGACCATCATGTCGCAAAGCCCCAAAATGAATCAAAAACAAAATACAATAAAATACAACAAGTAGTTCCTTGAAGAACTAAAGAGCCTATTTTGATGTGTCCAACTGTTCATTTCCATTAATATTTCTCCCAGCTATACAAGAGATTTTTCATGTGATGTATACTAAATAGCTTTCGGTACATGACCTATGTCTCCACAAACATCATAACATTCAGATAATAAGAGCTAGAATTAACTTTCTGTACCGGTGATTAAGACTCCTACCGCGAGATGGCATCTTTCTGCAATGAGTCAGGGAAGTTTAATTTGAGAAAAGTCAAATGCACGGTTCTATGATTTACGAGCAGTACCTGTAAGCTAGAAAAATTAGTGCCATTAAATTATGATTATTATATCAACCTATCATACGAATCTTCTTTTCAATCACTTGAATAGTATACGAGAAAAGAAAAGGGTTTAACGTTTTGAACTGATACCATCTCGAATTTTTGAAAACAATCGAATATGAGATGTATCTATACTAAGCTCTGAATAAAAAATTGCTGTTATTAGCATCATTGCTCTTGAGTGATTAGATCGCCAGAAAAATCATTTTAAATATTTGAAAATCAATTGACCGCCATATTGTCTTTGTATTTCTCAGGAGTTTGAAAGTCACATATATGTACGAAGCGCATCCAGAAAGTAATCTTCCCTATTAAAAAGAAAAAAAAAGACAACGTAGTTATATACAGAACTTTATTGACGGCAGGTACAACAATGTGTCAGCTATTTTTCGACATATGCACCAAACGAATTGAGACACTTGTCATAGCGTGGTATCAACATTTGTAGTCCTGTGTAATAGAAGTCTGCTGCCTGCGAATGGAACCAGCGTGTGATATTTGTCTTCAGCTCTTTGTCAGTGTGAAAATGCTGACTGGAAAAAATACATTTCTTAAGGTGCAAGAAAAGTTGGAAATGGCTGGAAGCAAGATGATGACTGGCTGGTGGATGATCAAACAGACCCCAGTCAAGATTCTGCAGAACAGTTTCTGTCATGATCTTGCTCCCAGCGATTTCCTCCTTTTCTTGCCACCTCAAAAAAATCCTGGCTAAAAATGCTGTAACTGTATAAAATACCTCTGTTCTAACCTTAAGTGTTGTAATTACTTAATTGAATGTTTGCTTATTTTCCATTATTGTTAAATGAATACCTAATCAAAGTTTTGTCAATTATTTATAGAATGCAATGTGTACTTTGAAGAGGTTGTTAACTAGGAATGTAACTTATCACGAATCATTCGTTTTCCTTCAATCAACTGTCTGTATTACACAATCATGGGACAAAACACAAACTGTATTTACTGGCAACTCATTATCGCAGGATTTTCCTTATTTTAGAATATTCCAGGTCATTGTCTTGTGCGTATATTCTGGAAATGATTCGTATGTTTCTGAGGCGAGAATCGCTTCGAAATAATTAAGACTATAACCTAGGTCCACCAACCAGGGGCAGTCAGTGATGATGTGAGGTTCTTTCCAGATATGTTTGCTGCGAGTACGCAAAGTCACGATGTGTCCAGTATAGTCAGAATTGTTATCTCTGTATGTGAGTGGGCTCTTGTGCGGCGTTATCTGTAGTTGGATATATAGGACCGGTTGAGAGTATTCTTATTTCTAGTATGCAATTGACTTGAAACAAAGTTCATCTGCACCTAAATTGAATTTACGTCCAAAGGTCAATGAAGGTTTCAGTGACTAGCGTCAGCGTAGTTATCAACCAAGGCATCTGATGCATCTGATATGCATCTTATGGTCATAGACTGACATTGTTACGAAAGACTCAAGCCATCGTGTCATACATGTATTGGGAGAATAGCAGACTATTGCCGTATATTGATTCCAAGGCAGTTAATTTTTGTAAGACTCATTGTAATACATTGGTTTGTTAAATATATATATTTCTGCAAACCAGTATTTTTGTGCATATTATTATTGCTGTGATTCCTGCCCAATCTCTAACTGAGCGACTCCGAGGTCATTCCATCATTAGCATATGTTATAATTAAATGTAAAATAACCATTCGAAGAATGTAGGTAGGCAAAGAGGAATTATCTCAATAAGTTTAAACAATCTCATAAAAAGAACTATTGTCTTGCTTTTGATAACGATGTTAGTTCTATTTCACATTACTCAGTTTGAATTGGTATTTCATCCAAGACACCAGTGAAAAATCCACCTATAATAATTGAATGTTTACTCGGGAATATAACCATTGAAGTCAGATGCTGGGCATTTATCCAGAACTGGAGATGAATGTGATGTGACAAGAGAATAACTTGCTGGTCAATTATAGGCAGAGGAATACATATGTCTCTTGGACATTGAATGTAAACGGTATGATATATATTAATCTAATATACTTTAATCCGAAATCCCACTCTATTCCTTGAAGTTAACACAAACCTAAATTTTTTGACAGTCGTGTCACGTTACCATTGTTTGCATAAACACTATTATCGTATTCAAAAGTATGGATACTTGAGCTTAGACCTTTATAGAAAGAGAAAGATTTTGTCATTTTAAAACGGAATTACATCACTATGTAGCAACATTCATTCCACGTTTAGGAATAGCACAACATAGTTTATGGACATTTGCTGCTCAAAATATTTTGCTCGGAAATAAGAAGTCTCCGTTTCATAACATAACTCAGATTAACCTCAGTTTTTAAAAGCTACAAAATATAAAATAATTAAAGGTGCTGCCGTATTGAGCTAATATTTTAATGAATTACAGTCTAGCACAATTTTAATAGGAACGTAATTTTACAAACTGTTATCATATACACAAGAGAAGTTCTTACATCAATTTAATACTGGTAGTTCGGGTATGTCGTATTTCGAATCATTTTAATCGTAATTCCTTGTGTTATTTTAGTCTATATTTATAGAAAAAGAACATTGGTGTCTGTCTGGATTTTATTCTGATTCTCATGTGAAAGAAAACACTGTTAAACCTCTCTTCAAAGCATAATGCAGCAGTGTTGCCGAATTCAACCAAATGTCACCAGACTCTCAAAACTGAGGTTTTAAAGGTCAACGAATGGGCACTTTTTCATTCTTACAAAAACAACAATAATAATAATGTTTTTGGTTTTACGTTCCTTTTAACTGCAGCGGGTTTTTAGAGACGCCGGGGTGCCAGAAATTTTCCTCGAAGGGTTGAATGTAAAGGGTATAATATATCTTAATCTAATATATTTCAATCCGGAGTCCCACTACTTTGCATTTGCGCACCGTCAAATGCCAACTGACTGCGCTGGGATTCGATCCCGCTATCTTGGGTTCAACAGGCGAGATCGTTACAGCTGAGCCAGGCAGCCATTCTCTGACAAAAACATTGTTAAAATGTAACTTCAGTTACAGGTTTATATTTTAAATTGGACATTAGGAACTCCGTATCCGGAAGTGACGGGGCCTGCTAGAGTGATGTCCGCCAGTCGCTCGGGGAGAGCTCATAGTTAATGCGCGTGCGAAGGCAGGTAGCAGCGGTGTGAGTCGGCTTCATAACCGGTGTCATGTGGATATTCGCCCGGCTGCTCCCCGGAACAAACCGCGCTGACATTACTACAAAACGACTCAATGAGCAATGCCTTGAGGAACTGGATTGGGACATGGTGGCGAAGGGATGCTAAATAAAAGAAGTAGCTTAGTGGAAGTATCTTTTTACGTGATGTAAAATATAAGGGTCGATTTGGGGTATGTGGGGAAGATCAAAAATATTTTAAACATCGCGCGTACTTTATCGCGGGTTGGATGTTGGCTGCAGCAGTGGGCACTCAGCGAGATCTAGTCCTGATGTTCGGCTCGAACCTGGCTCCACGGAGCTCGTGCCTCCTGTTGCAGCTCGTGAAGGCCCCGCAACATCAACGAGGGCGCACAGCGGGCCACGGTGAACCGGTTGGTCACCCTTTCACTTCTTTACTCATGGCTGACAATTTTCTATGCGTCCTTGACCACAGCTGATCCTTTTCTCCTCCTTTTTCTAGGTGAGTGATTTTGCCGTGTCCACTGAGAAATTGCTGCGTCTACGATTTTTGCTTACGGCCCTAGTTCTTAGGCGGTAAACCCATGCCCAGCGCAATGACCGCTTTTCTGTGGACAATCCTTTTAGCGTTAGGTCTCTCTGTGCTGGTGGGAGTGTATCGAATTTGGTGATTTCGTATTAAACACGTATGCGCTCATGTCAATAATATTTCTTCGAGAGCATGTTTGCTTATTGCGCTCACTTGCATAGAACGTACTCAGAAGCTTCCTCACGATTCAAGCTTTCTTTTGACTTTGGAGAGGCCAGCATATTTTCTTCCTGGATATATTTTTATACATATCTTGGATCTTCATATCACAGAAATTTACCACAAGTAATTCTGTATAATTTACCACTTTATCGTGGCCTCAAATGTTATAATTCACCATTTGGTAGAGGTATTCGCACCGCAGATATGCGGAAGGCATGAATGTAAACACTACACGACTTGGAAGTTCTTTGGAACCCAGGATGGAGTTTCCGTCAAGACACACCGTTTTGTGAGTCCGCTGTGACCGGACGCGTATGGAATTCGCACTGATATTCAGCAAGTGCACGTTTTGTGGAAGTCCACAGTACTGGACCGATGTGCAAATATCGGAAGCCATCGAGCTTTGTTAACACTATAATTTGTATGAAATTATACTTCAACGCCATATCAGGCAATTGCTGCGATATTTATCGCCATATTCGACGAAAGTATGAACATGAACATATTTTTTCTGTTTACACGTGGTCTGTCAAATTATACCACGTGCCGGCAGTATTGCAATCATCGTACAAAAGTTCACGAGTAAACCTCGTGAGTATTGTATTCATAGGGTGCTGGACGCCACAGTAAAACTGATCGCCAATTATATTTTGTGCTGCGAATAAGTTTTCATGATTAATGCGATAGGCCTATCAAGTTATTTCGTATTGAAAGTACTAAAACCTGTGAGCATAGATACCACCTGCTGTATCAGATAGAGCCAGTGGCAGAGTCATATGATAATTTTTTTATTATCTGCACCAGTGATTAGAATCAGTGCTTCATTTTTGAATTGTGAAAATTGTAAATCTGTGAAATTTGTTGTATATTTCATCGCACCATACATCTTAACGGCAACCACGTGTATGACATGCTTATATCCGTACTTGAGATGCTAATCAAGGTGTAAACTGAATCATGGAGGGGAATGTCAAGGAAGTAACACTGCCGTGATGAGGAACTCAAGAGGAGACGATACCAGAAGACCACATTTTGAGGCATTTCAAGAGGGTAAATAGTCTAGGACCATTGAGCCTATTTATGGAATTTTATAATCCCTCCTATAGAATGGAGTTGTATAACCCCTCTGTTCTGAGAGAACACGAGGTGAACTACCAATTACATCCACTGAGAGTCTGTATCCTCATTACTGTACAGGGCTTTGTCCGGGTAGATTTAGTTTATTAACCGAACTTGATAGCAACCACATACGTAGTTGTAGTTATAATTAATCTATGCCTTTTCCTTCCTCTAAACTGGTCAATATTTGTGAGACATCCAGTACCATGTTTGCATGGGGGTGCATGTGTATTCATGTGACACACCTGTGTATTTCCCATTCATAGGACCCAGCCATGGAGAGCTGCATTTTCAGTCAGTAGTAAGTGACATTGTAGGACGATGAAGGTACATCTTCAACTTTAGGGTACACCCAGTATAGGAGCCCTCATTCTATTTTAATTTCCAATAACTACTGTATCATTTGGCTAGTCGACAGTTACTACCACATTTTTGAGAGATTTTATTAACATTATCATGTGGATCTTTAATGCCACGAGGTTCCGAGAGGGAACAGAACATGTGTAATATATGAGAATTACCCAGCCTGGTTATGAAACAGGGCACGTTTCATGGTATCAGTTTAAACAGCATTTCGAAGGAGGTATAATTTCAAAAAAGCAGACTGGCAGAAGTTCAGCTCAACTCTTGATACAATAATATCAGATATCCAGCCAACACCAGAGGTGTATGATCAGTTTTTTGAAGCAGTTAAGGAAGCTTCTCGCGTTTCCATACGACGAGGCTGCAGAGTTAATTATATACAAGGCCTAACTTCAGACACGGCTGCTCAAATGAACACATATATTTCACTGTTTCAGGAAGATCCACTAAGTGAAGACACTGTGTCAGCTGGAAGGAAACTGCTTTCCTTAATTGCAGAGGCAAAGAAAGATGCTTGGTTCAAACTCATGGAGGAAACAGATATGTCAAGGGACAGAAGAATGGCTTGGAAGCTTCTAAAACGACTTAGCAATGATCCAACCAAGGTACCAGTCCATGCAAATGTTACGGCAAACCAAATCGCAAATCAGCTTGTCACCAATGGGAAAACCAATCGCCCAATAAGGAAAATGGAACACAATATCCTGGAAAATGGAGAAATGAAGTCCAGTAACCTTTCCCGGCCATTTGAAATAAAGGAATTACAGAAAGCTATTCAATGTGCCAAACATGGAAAAGCGGCAGGATTAGACGACATCAGAATAGAGCAAATAAAACACTTCAGTTCAACCACACAGGGATGGCTTCTGAACTTCTTCAACAATTGTTTTACTTCTCTGAAAATTCCTAAAATATGGAGAAAATCCTAAGTGATTGCATTTCTGAAACCTGGAAAGGATCCTTCGGACCCAAAAAATTTCAGACCAATCTCCTTACTCTGCCATCTGTACAAAATAATGGAAAGGATGCTGTTAAACCGCCTAATTGGAGAAGTAGACCACGCTCTAATACCTCAGCAGTGTGGCTTTCGCCCAGGAAAGAGCTGCACAGCACAGGTTCTACATCTAACTCAACACATTGAGGATGGATTTGAGAAGAAGAAGATCACTGGTGTGGCTTTTGTGGATCTCTCCGCCGCCTACGATACGGTAAATCACAGGATATTATTACACAAGCTCTACAGAATGATTACAGACATCAAATTAACCAAGATGATAGCTACTCTCCTGGAAAATCGTCGCTTTTTTGTTGAATTCCAAGGATGCCGAAGTAGATGGAGAAATCAAAGGAATGGACACCCTCAAGGCAGTTTACTGGCTCCTATTCTTTTCAACATCTACACAAATGACCAGCCATTGCCAGAAGTTACTAAAAGCTTTATCTATGCCGATGACCTAGCACTTACTACTCAGACTAATACCTTTGATGAAGCAGAGACCTCTTTAACTGTTGCATTAGAAGAGCTAGGTACCTATTATGAGAAAAACCAACTGAAACCAAATCCAGCTAAGACCCAAATTTGCGCGTTCCATCTGCGGCATGCACAGGCATCTCAGAAACTCAAAGTTATCTGGAAAGGGAACTTACTGGAGCATTGCTTTACACCAAAGTATTTGGGAGTTATGCTGGACCGCACACTAACATACAAGAAACATTGCCAAAACGTAAAACAAAAGATAGCTGCTAGAAACAACATTCTACGCAAATTGTCAGGAACCAGTTGGGGAACACAACCACAAACAATCAGAACATCAGCTCTAGCTTTATGCTACTCTGCAGGTGAATATGTCTCCCCGGTTTGGTACAGGTCAGCCCATGCGAAGCAAGTCGACATCGTTCTCAACGAAAGTTGCAGGATCATTACTGGATGCCTGAAACCTCCACCCATTGAGAAGATCCAACTTCTAGCTGATATTGCTCCTGGTGAGATTCGTAGGAAGGTAGCAGCTAACAAAGAAAGGCTCCAATCATCTACTTCAGAAGCACATCCCCTCTATGGATACCACCCAGCCACCCGGAGGCTGAAATACAGAAAAAGTTTTCTCCGCACATCAGTTAACCTAGAGGGGAAAGCGGAGAATGCTAGGATCAAGATGTGGAAAGAAAGAACCAGCCATCTCTCCAACTGGATGGAGCCGAAGGAAAGTCTTCCATGTGGACACCAGGAGAAGTGGACAACCTGGAAATCCCTTAACAGACTCCGCACAGAAGTTGGCAGAACAAAAGTAAATCTTCGGAAGTGGGGTTTCTCAAGCGACTCATCACTCTGTGATTGTGGAAAGCAGCAAACGATCCAACATTTATGTCAGTGTGTCTCATGTCCCTCAAAGTGCACTATGATAGACTTGGTTGCAGCTTCCTCTAATGCTATTGACGTCGCCCAATACTAGGCAAGAATTATCTAGCGTCCGATTTTGTTGCTCAGTAGGATTGTTTATATGTGTATATCTGTATATTTGTATAGTAGCAATGTATATATCGTGTATTTTAAAATATCTATGTGTAAAGTCGATACTTCTGACACGAATAAAGAAGAAAGAGTTTAAACAGCGCAGAAGTATAAAGTGTTGTCTGTTATATCCTTAGTTGTGTTGAGATGACACGCATCGTTTTCCAACAGTGATTGTAAATATCAGGGAGTGACTGGAATATCGTTGGATTTCAGTGCAGTTCAGCTGCGTGCTTTTATCTGTCTTATAAGTGTGTTTGGTAACTTCATAGTGTTATATTTTAAACATGGCAGGCTAATTTATAATGTAATCTTGTATTCATGAAGAATGATATCTCAGATATTAACGGATCACCTCAGGACTTGAATCAATGATTTCCGTTATATTCGAAACACACAGTTCTGTCATGTTAATGGAGGGAGATTTATACTGCACTGAATGTGCTCTGGAAGACATTGTGAGTGGGCCGATACGCCCAAGGTCACGGCAGGACCGGGAACTTGTGTTTACCCAGCATTCTGAGCGAGACAGATGAGTATTGTTTTTCCTTTGACAATCTGTTACGTCACATATATTTGTGGAATGTAGTAGCCATATCCAGGGAGCGCTACTCGACTTGGGTGACCAGCTGATTGTTTACAACTACAGTAGGAATGCCGCACACTTGGTGCGAGGTTAGCTCGCTTTTGAGAGCAACTGTCTGACGCGAATGACTTCTTGTTCATTCAGCATATGATTAAAGGTTTATCCCATGAAGTTATTGACCCAGTTGAATCATGTATTAGGCTAGCAACTCATGTGTTTGTTGTGTCTTGGAACACATTTGCTAGGGAGTATGGAGTCCCATTGCTATTTATGCCGGAGATATTGAGCTTATTAGCCAGATCGCCGGATGAATGTTATGCGTGCCATTGTGTAAGCTGCGCCTGTGTTATTGTGTGGGCCAATTGGTAGCTCAGAGTATTGTTGTGAATATTAGGGTCACTTTTCTTCGATGTAATCTCTGTGGAGATTTATGGTATTTGCTATGCAGCCTGTGTCTGGTGTCTATGACTTAAACGTCATTAGGGATATTAAACCTACGCAACAAACCTGAATTGAATCATAATTCAGAATAGATCTAAACCTACGTGCATAGACACGGAATAACTGAGCATCTTAATTTTGCACCCATATTCATGTGAGCTGTTTTTGACAAAATGTGCTGTTCATTTCCAAGTGGAAGTGACTTAACTGAGCTGCCACTTTTTTTCTTCTTTGAGACCGACAAGAATCGCTGGAGTCAAGAGTCCGTAACTGATGGTCCGCGTGATTCTATGTGATGTCAGACGTAATCTCTATTACGCATTCACCAACCTATCTTACACTCTTAAGATGATGATCGGGGACTAATAGCTTTCCTGATTAGCGTAAGCAGGCTTGTATAAAACTAACATGCGAGTGTTCATCTTCTTTATTTATGAGTGTATAACCTGAATGTTCCCTGCTTCTTATAAGAAGTGTGTGGTATTATTGATGTTTGTTTATAGACTGTGGTTGCTATCCTTAGATTTGATGTAATGCTTTGATTACTGACGCATCTCGTCGTAACATTTTATTCAGGTGAGGAATTTGCTAGTTGATTAAATGTAAATGTAAATGTGGGCGTGGTGCCATCCTAACCTAGGGATTGGTTTGCTGTGATGTTAAATGTTAATTCTGCTGAGTCAATTGCTTGTATTTTTGTGCTACCGCGTAGGATTTCTTTTATGTGCCACGTACCTAGACTTGCTGTTGCTTTTGCTTTTCTTGTAATTAAGGTATTTCGCGAGGGTTAGCTTCAGTTAGGGTTTGTTTATTCGTTTCTTCATTGTAGTCAGCTTTGAGGATTAGCCGATTTCTTAACCCTCCGAAGTAGGATAGGGGTCTGAATTACTGAATAAATCTTTCACGAAATTTTACCTAAATCTGGATCTTTTCATTTTTAGCTTTGTGTGTTTAGAGTGTGCTTCGTTGGGCGTCTATGTCATTTATTCCGTGCAAGAACCCAATCTTTTGGGACCGCGCTGCACGTGCTATGCTAGCCCTAAAGAAGTGCATCCGATCCTCTCAGGTTGTGGGTTCGAAGGAGGGGGTTGTTCGAAGTGCCATTTTTCGGTTGATGGTACCCGGACAATCTCCTCTAACGGGCTCAGTATCCTCGTACTGTATTCACTTGGAAGTCTTGTAAGCCGTGATACAAGTGTGAATTAATGGAATCCATCACACCCCCGATTCGTCTTTATACGTATCCACCCTCGAATAAGAACGGTGAGAGGTAGACTATGTTATGGTAAAGGGCAGTATAATACAGTATTTGGAAATATTACAGAGATGCATGTTTGAAGCATTACATTGAAACTTAAATACAACAGTTGTTTTATTGATTCTTTTAGGGACTTTGCGACATCGTGGTCATGTAACCCCATTACTTGGGTGTGTGATAAATATGCCTGATAACCTGTATCACTGTGATGTCTCTATTAGTGTATGTATGCAAATTGCGGTAAGATTATGGGTAGGAAGCGGCTGTGGCCTTACATTTGGTACTATACTGGGATTTGCTGGAGTAGAAGTGGGAAAGCACGGAAAACCACTTCCATGATGGCTGAGGAAGGAATGGAACCTGCCTCTTCTCAGTTTTTCATCACGAGGCCTCACGAGTCCTCAGACCAGAATTATATATCTTGACAGAGCCGCGAATTGGACCCGGGTCTCCACGGTGACATCCAAGAATGCTAGCCACTGCGGAACGTGGCACACTGATAACAACAAAATGATGATTTTATCGAAGAGTAGAATTGGGGGAAAATGTGTTCGTCTCAAGAGATATTACACGATGTTTGTAGTGCGCATGTGTTCGTCTCAAGAGATATTACACGATGTTTGTAGTGCGCATGCGCAATGAATCGCAGCATAACTAGTTATGTTCAGAGCACTTAGTTCTGCTGTTCGCAACCATAGGCATAAAAAACTAACAATATAGAAATAATAAAATGAAAACGTATGATTCGTGAAACGTGGGTATGCTCTGACTGTAGTGTGTATTTCACTGCGAATTCTATCATAACTACTGATGGTGTGAACCCCAAGTCATAATATTTGTAGGTAACAACAAACAAAATATGTGAGTTGGGAGGAAATGAGTTGTGCATGGTGTAGTTATTGTAGCCATAGTATTTAAGAGTGCATTAAAAACAATCAGTGCATTTAATTTGAACAAAAACATCCGCACAATATATGACTAGTCCTAAATGTGGTTTCATTATATTAATACGCCTGTGTGTTTGGGTGTGGGAGGGTGTGTGAGTGTGGGTAATGAGTCATGGCGCATTAAGGACGTTAAGGTTCCGTCAGCTGTAGTAGCGTCGCAAGATACGTAGCTCTCCGTACCGTACGTCAAGCGCCAGGAAATAATTGACTTTGACGTTCATCATATACCATTTTAATATGGCACGTTATACCATTTTGCAGAGGTAAAGGTTTTACTTCATAATTGGCAAAAATGTATTGTGGCAGGATAGTGTACAACATTCACTTATATATAGTGTTTCGACATAAAATATTGGATAGGTGTCTCTAAAACGTTATTCTAAATGAGTAATAACACAGCATTCATTGGACTGCAAACAATCCACACCCTTCGATGAAGCACAACTCCAAACCCCCGACAGACACTTCTACCATATAACATAATATCAGAGAAACCATAGACACATCTATGCATCCCAACATTTTCACCTGTGTCCAGGACGAACATCTCTCCAATGTCTGAAAATCTGCGTTAAATCTTATCATTAACTTAGAAACAGCTCCAGCCACCCACAAGTAGAATTAAGAGATTCCCCAAGCGTTCCGACACTACAGAATGAATATGAGGAACAGGTTGCCTGTGTACAGATATACGCATGCCAAGATGAAGAATCGCTGGAGCCAAGAGTCCAAGAGTAATGTTTATGATATCGAGCAAAATGGAAGACAGATTGGAACACGTTACAATGAGAACAAAATTGCGTTTAAACAAAACAAACATTCTTCTGTATCCGAAAATGTAAATGTAAATGTGCAGGATCAGCTTTAGTTTATTTAACGGTACTGAAGTAGTTTGAAATGGGGTACCCATGTCCATAATGTTCCTATGGTAATATTTGCAGAGGATGCATTCAGTTGTCTCATTCAAGTACAGAATTAAAGATACAAAGTGACTTGTGATCGAAGCACCCAGGTTTGAACCCTGGTGCTATTTTGACATACACTCTGCATGGCAGAGACATCTGGTAGCATATGGGTCAGGGAGTAAGGCAAGGATTGGTACAATCCTTGGCATGGGTGAAAAAGTCGAAATTATGTCAACAAAGAATGTTTGTTGGCTCTAGAAATATATTGTTTGTGTACTTGCTAGAAGATATTAATACAGACACCCCCCAGCAAAGTAATAGCAGGCTTTATTAACTACCTTGAATATTATCTTCCCTCTGGTTCTCTATAATGCTTAGCCTAAGCCTACAAGGTCTAGGCCTACTACGTTGTTATATGTAAAAGCCTAGGAGTACAGTAGGACTATATTCAGTAGTGTACGTTAGTCTATAACTCCTTTCGAGTGGTATTTCATTGTAGGTTTCAGTCTTACTGTGTTAGTATTTATCATTTTATGCATGCAGCATGTCAAATTGTACCTCCCTATATGATGGTGGAGTCTGCTGACCTGCATTTTATTGCTGAGAGAACAAGGGTTGTTCTGGCAACGTAGGGATATTTTTCTCTTACCTTGATCACCCAAAGTATGTAAGAACGTTAACATCGTATTCCTGTGTATACCAATGCAGATCAGTACCTAGTATTTGTTCTAGGTGCTGAATAGCACTGGGTTCCTGGTTTCTTTAATACTTTGGAGCCAATTCATTTATGTGATAAAATGCATTCCAGATATCTCATTCAAATGAGAGAATTTCACCTCAGTGTTTGGTTGGGATCATCATCAGGTACGGTACACCTCACCAAGTTTGTGGTCATACATGCTGCAAGGAATGTATGTCACTAAGTACTACTGAGTAACACCTGCGTGTAGGGTTTCTTAATTACTGAATATTTATCACAGCATTTGGCATGCTATGTTCACTATGCCATGGTGTTTCTCCACAAATATTTACTTTCCATATCTCCTACCATTGAAACTGCTCCATGCTCTCTGTATATTAATTATTTCCCTGACCTGTGTGGTGTGTATTGTATGCCATTGCATGAATACATACAACTTGTGGACTCCTGTTCCTTACCAGTTGGTGTCTGTATGCATCATGAATAACTCTCATGTAGGTTATTTGGATGTTGATGATACAACCAATAGGTGTGTGTAATCAGTGAAGGTGTACTGTGTATTAATGGCATATCCATAACAGCGGTAGTGTTCAGTTTGAGGTATGTGGCACTGTTTTGATAAGGAATGTTGTAATAATGTTATTGGTTTTACGTCCCTTTTAACTACTGTGGCTTTTATAAATGCCGGGGTGCTGGAATTTTGCCCCGAAGGGGATCTTTAACGTGCCAGTAAATCTACTGACACAGCTCCCTCATATTTGCGCTCCCCCAAATGCCAGCTGCTCCAGGATTCGATCCTGCAACCGTGGGCCCAGCAAGCGAGAACGTTACCGTTGAGCCACGCAGCCAGCCGCTATCTCTAGAGAAACTGTCTGTAGCTGTAACACTGATCAAATAATCCTATAACATTATTGCTACTAGTAATAGATGTTTGGGAAATTTGAGCATATATGGGTGAATTCCTGGGAACAGATGTGTGTTGTACCTGTATGTTACTTGTCAATTATTTTTCACAAATGTTACAGCAGTACGTGCTTCATATACCAATACACTTTCTTTTGGTAAATTATGAAGGATTTATACGAATAGTTCCTCCCCACTCAATCTATGCATTGCATGGACATTGCAGTTTTCACTGTAGGGATTTCAAACTCCAACGTATGGGCAGTGGAATATAAATGGCAATTCCTGCAATTCTATTGCATTGGTGAGCATACACATAACCACGTTAAAATAGGCGCATATAATGTGAAAGATTACAATAACTCAAGAAGTAAACTGATACTGCCGTGGCATATTGTTTGTTATCACTCCTGACGGAAGTATTTTTCAGAAATATCTGGTGTCAAGCATGTTATGAAATTCCAGTTGTCTAATTGATTCCAGTCACCTGTTGAAACATGATGCTGTATCACTAAGGTAAGGAATCTGTGTGAGCTCCATTTGATCACATCGTTGCTCATGGTCGGGATAGTGGATCTGTTGTAATCTCTATGGCAGCAAAGGTATTTTGTGTTCTGCTGTCCATCTCCTGTTCGTCACTTTCTGCAGCCTGATGTGAGCCAAGATGAAGCAAATGAAAGATTGACTAGCCATATCTGTAATGGGTTCTTTACAGTGTAGCTCGAGACTGGTCTTAGTGAGTGAATGACAGTTTGTATTTCCAAGAAGAAAGGCTACCATGTTCTCGGCTCCCCTATACCTTGTAGACACACAACTCCAAAGTCGTGCCCATTATATACATGCCTTGACACAATTCGTGTTTGACCGCCTCGTTTTGTAGTGGCTAGCACTCTCGGTTGTTCTCGTTTTGTAGTGGCTAGCATTCTCGGTTGTTGCCCCAGAGGTCTGGGTTCATTTTCTGGCCCTGCCCATAAATGTAATTCTGGTCTGAGGGCTTAAACGGGGTACGCTAAGTCTCGTGTGACAAACCTGAGACAGGTGGATTCGATTCCCACCTTGGTCATCTTGGAAGTGGTTTTCTGTAGTTTCCCACGTCTACTCCAGGCAAATGCCGAGATGGTTCCTTACTTAAGGCCACGGCTGCCTCCCTCCCAATCCTCACCTAAAATACAAAGATACACTAATACAGTCACCATATTACAACAGGTTATCATACAAAATTACACACATCCCAGTACATGGGACTGAATAAACTTGATGTCCAAGCCTCTCAAATGATAAAAGCAACAACAAAATAACTTGTGTTATAAATGGTCATGCTACAGTTTTGCAAACTTCTGAACCATAAGTGAACACTGGACAAACTTTTCTGTTCACATATCTATTTCAGCTTTATCACACTCGTCATTTGAGACCTTCTCGAGCTTCAGGAAGATCAGGGGTAATAGCCTAAATGAAACAAGAATCAGGCGTCCAGTCTACACTAGGACTGGGCAGAAGAGTAACGCACGAGTGCTGCTCCTGTTCACAGCCCTAGTGCTAACAAACATTCCTCCACTCTGCCTCTGCTATTTTGGAAAGAGGAACACCGACCATTTGCGTATAGTGTGGTGTTGATTTGTTATAATACTACTACATGTATTGAATTTATCTGTGTACGCCTACATTGAAAATTAATTTTTGCTTCGACTTCTGCTTTGGACATTCGCAGTTTATCTTCCACCCTAGGCTGGTCCAGCTTCCCAACGACGATTTCCTCAGCTGGAGGTTGCGGTAGGGTGGCTGAAAACAGTGTGCCGTCAACCATCCTAGTAGTCTACTGACCACGTTCAAGATCTCATGTGTTTCTGTGTTCTCATTGGTATTCTCATATCTGAAGGTAGTTTTCAGCTGCACAATCAGATGTAAAAGACAACATGTAAACATGCAGAAAGTGAAAATCAAATAAATTGAATATGTCTTTCACAAAGTATTTATCATTCCTCGAAACCTACTCCTCATCCTGAATCCACATTACTGTACAATATATTGAGGTTATGATGATCTGGGGGGGAAGGTCGATTTTATGGGAAAATACAGTATATTAATATAGCATTTCATTATAGCTAAATTACTGGTGTATAAAGTAACAATGGTCGAAACCAGGCACTCGTGCAGTAGGGAAGGGGTTGGAAGGGGTTACGAATGTTTTGTAGTTATGGTACCACAATGTGGAAAAGTCAAATTACTCTTGAAAATATCATTTTTAACAGCTTCACGTCATTATTAAGAACATTTATTTTGTTTCAAAAGCACTGCTAAGCTTACAAATAGGCAAATAAATAGAAAAACAGTTTTCGTAGATTTGGGAATCATACCAACATATCACACCAAAACTCATCATTATTATTACACTTTTGGAACGATATTGCATCCACAGGTAGTCAGGTACAATAACGCATGAATTCGATTTAATGTCAGGCATTGACAATCAGGTTCGACAGTAATAATGTGCGTTCGTAATGATCACAGTCGATCGTAGTTTCTTTATATGCCATTGTAGCCCAAACTATACCACGTGGACTTAAAATTTGAGCCAATAAAAGTGTCTTGAAAATTAGCATCGAGTTTCGTCTCTATTATTATAATTATGCTTGTTGCTGGCGACAAGGTAACTGCCATATGGCGATAGCTCTACTGAGATAAGAAACCATATACAAAGAGAATTCTAGTGCATGCTCTATTTTTTTATATTTTATTTATTATATTGTAGTGTTCTAAATTCTACACGTGCATAATACCATCACTCTTACGTCATTGACAAATCTTTAAAAGAAAACAAAACAAACTTATAACGAGGTTGAAATTGCGAATCGTATTATAGTATAAACACCAAAAGCGCACCACAATTTTGTAGTTAGATTATATTATTGTATAAATTTGAACCTCAACTTAGTAATCAGGATCTGATGATGACCGCTTGAAGGGCAAAACGCGTAATCCTAGAATTGCCCCAGTATAATAGTGGTCATAATCCTATTCATGTATTACTTTCCAGGAGTGTTATGTACGTATTATATACGTTGTACCCCGCTGAGTCATTGGGCAAATTCATGTTGACCGACTGATGAGTTACAAATAACAGTCTCAAATATTCTCAATAATATGTTTAAGTAATTCTGCCATGACACTGTGCGACGTACTTGTGAGCGTGGAACTGGCACCACTTAGCTAATCATATCTACGTCATCGACGCCTCCAACATCGTATTGATTCATCATTATCATAATCATCACCCTCATCACACAACTCATCTAAGTTATCAACAACCACATCGCTCATCATCATTATCATAATCGGCATCATCACCATCATCTTATTCAATATCATACTCCTCCTCTTCATCGTCACCGTCATCATATAACCCAAACTTAGAATCGTTACCATCATTTAAATTATCATGATTTTCATCGGCATACCGAGAATGGATGTTGAGACAAAGGGTCACGGTAAAGGAGTACCATAACCAGTTGGGTCTTGCAGCTGGTGAGTACGGTGGGTCTGAATGTATTATATCTTTATTGGTGGGTGTGAGAGGGCTTTGACGAGGACTAATCAGAAATGTTTGTCATGGTAAGTTTGCAGTACCAGTGGTCAGGGCTCAAATGGGAATAACAGGGTGGGGGGACTTTTTCTTTAAATATGTTCTTATATATTATGCAATCTATATTATTCATTGGTTTGTTTATTTGTGAATATTCTTGTGTGGCGTTGGCTAATGTAGGAATTCTTATGTAGATGTTGTGGCTTTATAGGTTGTCAAATTATATACAACTAGGCGTAGTTCTCTCGTTTTTATAGTGTTTGTGAGATACTGTGAGGGAGATAGGCTACGTTCTAATGTCAATGACCATGAATGCGCGTTGGGTGCAAATTTGTCTGTGCGTCGTGTGTTCACCACTGGCTGCACGCGGATGTCGTAATTTATGCGCCCCTGGTTGGGTGAGTGGTTTTTTGAGTTCAGGTTGGGTTTATTGTGTTGTCACCTGCGCAGGTTGGGTTTTTGGTACGGGGTAGTTTTAATAGTTCCAATGTGCCCGTATGGCCATTGACGGTGTGTGAGGCGGTAGTCGTACTCTTTCTTCTGGGTCGAGGTGGGTATTGGGGTTTGATAGAGAGTAAAGAGGGTGGGCGTGGGCGTGAGAGAGAGAGAGGGTGGCTGTCTCCGAAGTGAACGTTTTAGGTAGAAAACGTTCAAAAATACATTACATAGGGCGACTATTCCCAAAATACACATACCCAGAAAAAATAGTGAAAGCGATTAGGTCTATTCGTACTATAGTCAAAGGTCCGGACAACATTCCAATCACCCTCCTCTCAAATTGTCTCGACATATTCCTGCCTGCCATTTTACACTTGTTCAACTTCTGTTTACAAACCAGAGTGTGCCCGACGCTCTGGAAGTGTGCGAATATATGCCCAGTGCCTATGAAGAGAATACCTGCGTCTTACTGTGATTTCAGGCCCATCAGCATACTTTGTGCTATAAGCAAAGTTCTAGTAAGAATAGTGCATGAAGAAATGTTCGAAAATTTGACCGAGTTCCACATCCTAAATCCTCATCAATCCGGATTTAAGAAAGGTCATAGCACAACTACCACGCTCTTAAAAATAACGGACGACATACGCTCAGTAATTGACCAAAGACAGCTTACAATCCTATGCCTCTTTGATCTCAGTAAGGCCTTCGATTTTATAAGCCATGAGTTGCTCCTTGCGAAGCTGCACTCCATTGGATTATCTCGGAATGCATTGTCCTGGTTTGAATTGTACCTAGCAGGTCGGCAACAAAGAGTGGTCTTCTTCGATGGCTCCTCGTCGAATTGGCAATCAGTAAGAAGTGGCGTACCCCAAGGGTCAGTTCTTGGGCCCCTGTGCTTCTCGCTTTATATACATGATATGTCCAGTGTATTCAAAAACAGTCTCTGTCATATGTACGCTGATGACCTTCAGGCCTACTTCCATTCAGTCCCTCTGATGCGCCTCACCATATACAACTTTTCAACGAAGACATCGGTCATCTCCATCAGTGGACCCTAAACCATAACCTCCAGTTAAACATTTCTAAGACTTAACTTATATGCATTGGCTATATTAAACTTCTTAACTCTGTCGATCTTAACTCACTCCCTCCGATAAAATTACTAGACAATGATATCACCTACAGCAACACTGTGAACAACCTAGGAATAATTTGTGATATAACCTTATCTTGGGTAGAGCATACCGGAGCTGTAATAAAGAAAGCTATATCATCAATGCATATCTTGAAGCGGATTATCCCTTACACGCCGTCAAAATTGCGCAAGCTTTTAATCCAAACTTTGATACTTCCTATCATCGAATATGGATCAGTAGTGTATAACGACTTATCAGAAACACTTAACAAAAAATTACAGAGAGTTCAAAATGCATGCGTTCGTTACATTTTAGACGTCAGAAAGTGATGTACACTTTACACCTTATTATGTGCAGTGGTTGGAACTTCGTGAACGTAGGCAACTGTCAATTTCGATCCTAACACAGAAAATATTGTGTACAAAAACCCCTGGTACCCCTGGTTATCTCTATATTAGGGGCAGATGACCACGTAGTTCCGTCCCTTAACACAACAATAACTAACTAACTAACTATCTCTATAATGTGTTTAAACCAATCAACTCCGTCCACAACAGAGAAAATAGATTTACTGATTCTACTCTACAGATTCCTGTCCACCGTACAACTAAATACAATAAATCATTCCTTTTCACAGCTTCACGGCCCTTTAATACATTCCACCTTAACTCATTTACAAACTCTGTTAACACTACACAACCCCAGAAATACCTAATATCAAGATTCCTGAAGGAATACGAATCTAAAATATAAATATTCCATACACAATTTTTGAAATATATCCGTGCCTTACAGCTTTCTATAATATTTTTATTATCCAAGATACAATTTCCGTGAAATTGATAGTAGTTCTAGTAATCATGTCATTCATGTACCTGTTTTAATAATATATAATATTATAATTCACATTAAAATTATAGCCCTTTTTTAACCCACTGTAGTTTGTTTTCTTTCAATAGATATAGATATAATAGGTTATTTATTTAAGTATTATATTCTAATTAGTATTATTCATCTTGTATGAAATGTCTGCTAATTGGCCTGTATAGTTTTAAGTACATTTTATATTTTGTTTTCTTAGTTTTTAAGTTAGGTTTAGTTTTTTATTACATAACTTCAATCCAGACCGTTGTATATCTATACTAATATAATAAAGCTGAAGAAATTGTGTGTTTGTTTGTGTGTTTATGTGTTTAAACGCGCTAATCTCTGGAATTACCAGTCGGATTCGAAAAATTCTTTTTGTATATGATAGCCTGATTCAAGAGGAATAGTATAGGCTATGTAGCATTAAGCCACACCTCTCAGGTAACCTTAAATATTGCTTTTTGTTCAGTAAGTCGGAAGAACAAGCGCTCCAGAACGGCTTCAATAATACCGAAGTCTATTGTTGCCATGTAATGCGGGCTGCATCACTTCGCCCCTACCAATGTTCTGGTGCAGAATTGCGAGCTGTTATAAATTGCAGTCACGGGGAGTAATTAGTGCAAAAAGAAATTTTAGGCCCCTTAAAATAATTATCATCATGACAATAGTATGCCTCTGTATAAGGGCGATGGTGTTGGTGCTTTCAAATTTACTTTCAATTATTCCGATCCTTATCCTTGAGCGCTATAGTTCTGTAAAACCAATAAATTCACCGGGCGAAGCCGGGCACTACTGCTACTGCTACATAAAGGGGCTCTTTGCCCTCGGTGGCAGTTCTCTATGAATAAATTTAAATTCAAATTCAAGCGCGGGAGGAATGTAGCTAAATACTGATGCAATTCTATTAGGCATTGACCCACTCGTTTAATTTCTATTGGGGTCTAAACTTGAGTGCCGGCATGGATAGTTTCGTATCCTATAACAGGTATAATTGCCCATTAATTTAGATGTTGCTGCTCTTAATTCTATAGACGATTGTCAGAGCAAACAATATTCCCCTTTTTTCTACAGTCATCTAGTAAAAAGATTAAATGAAGATACTAATACAGTACACGTACGGTCCATTTCTGCACAGTGAATACTACTTAAAATAACTTAGCCATTCACTTCATTTCCAGAAGATTGCAATTTTTACGTGACATTCAATCTTGCGTTCATAAGCCATAGGACTTCCAGTTTTACGTATAATCCGAACCACAAGACATGCTATTTCAATTAGAAAATCCAACGTGCATTGACCGGGAATCAAACCCGGTCCACCTTCGTGAGAGGCACCCAAGATGCCTGAATTCGATTCCTGTCTCTGTCAAGAAATTGATTCCAGGTCGAGTGTTGAAATGGAATATACTCATCTTCGTGGGTAAGAACTGAGGAGAGACGGGTTCCATTCGCACGTCAGCTAACCCAGAAGTTATTTGCGATTACGACTTCGACTCAAGGCAGACGTCAGATTGATACCAAGCGATAAGCCACGGTCTCCTCCTACCTTATATCAGAATCAATAAATACAACCAGAGTGGTACAACCATAACAATAAAACAGATTATCAGGGAGATTCTACACACACACCAGTCCATGATCGGAAAACCTTGGCAATCCACTAATATCAGACTTGGCAAGACAACCCGAGACCCTACAGTTAATATCATTTACGTACAAGTTCATAGAACATTCTATTCAATTAAACACCTAAGCAAACACTATTAGTTGTTTTAAGTAAAACATTGAGATATTTGTTTCCACTTAAAAGTATTTATTTCGTGCAATTGATTTACACTACGCTAATTGGCTTAGAAATTCAATGAGATAAGTTCATTCCACTTATAACGTTCATGCTACACTTATATTCGTGTTTCCCTCATGTAGAAGCAATACACCAAAACTTTCATTTTATTTACTTCAAATGGAAGAAAGACTCTCTTAAACAGATCATCAACATATTGTTTATTTGATGAGTGCTATGAGTTGGAAAACAGATGAATTAATGAACCTTATCCTTGGAAGTGCTTTGTCAGACTGGAAACTGACCTAGTCAGGCTAAGGACAAGTTTTCCAAGGGCCACATCAGATGAAATACAAACAAGATTTTATGAGTTGTTTATACCAATATTGATAACAATATACAGTAAAGTATGCATTGTAAATGTATAAATTTTGTGATCAGTGCAAATGGTGCAAAACATTCATAAATTTCTACATTACGATGCGACAAAATAAAGCATCGGTATGAATATGCATGGTATTCTGTTCACAGACGGTAATGTGATGAGCATTCTGAACGACAGGGATGGACTATTCCCTGTAGAGTACAATGCATGTTTCTATAATGATGAATCTTTTCTGTGTCAACATTAATTTTCTGGATGATTGGTCAAAGTCCAATTACAAAGGAGATTAATTAATTTGAAATTGACATTGATTTATTTTATAGGCTGTTGAATATGCAGGACTCCTTTTGGCGTGTCTCCACTGCAGAGGAGGGCGATGGCTCATTAGATTCACGCAGATGCAGTTACATATCCCACTAGTGATCTGGGCCAGTTCCTCCGGTCGTTAGCAAAAGAAAAGGTTCGGTATTTGCTAAAAGGGTAAGCTAGTTATCACATATGACCCACCATGTGGTGTAGTGGCTAGCATTCTTGGCTGTCGCCGAAGAAGTCCGGGCTTGACTCCTGGCTTTGCAAATAAATTTAATTCTGTTCTGAGGGCTGGAACGGGGTACACTTGGCCATGGGAGGCAAAACCAAAAGGAGGCGGTTTCAATTCACACCTCAGTCATCCTAGACGTGGTTTTCCGTGATTTCTCCAGTTCTACCCAGGAAAATGCTGCGATGGTTTCTAACTCAAGGCCACGGTCGCCTCCATCACAAACCCGCCTCGTTTTCAAAATGCACACACCACAATAACACAGGTAATCGAACGACGAATTCCGCACACAACCAAGCACACGGGCTTGAAATGATCACGAAGTTCAAACCCTGGCACCTTCGGGGTGACAGCCGAATATGCTATGCTACACCACGAGGCGGTTCCCCAGTACACGTACCGTGGTGTATCGTAGTTCACTTGCAGTCTGCGCAGTGAACTGTTCCTCGTCAAACAAGCCTCAGCGACAGAGGAGAGCACGCTATCAACAATTGTCGTAGTTTGAGAGAACTCAGATAATTGGTATGTATGGGAGTGGGTTATCTCTCTGGACTATAACTACACGTGTTGGCCGACAGACACCTACAGAACAACGATTATGGCAGCAGTGGTCAAATGAAGGTACGTACTAGGTACACACGCAGAACAGGCACAGACACAACTCGACGAATGTCTATGAGGGAAGATCGGTGCTTGATTCGGATGACGCCAATGGAACCTCCGTCAACAGCAGCGCGAATTCGAGCCACAGTGGCATTCTACGTTACAATAAAAGCCGTTGGGAACCATCTGTGTTAAGTTGACTTAAGAGCGCATGTTCCTGTAAAAGGTGTTCCATTGATCCGCAATCGATTGTGATGACGTATGAGAGAGTGAGGCCACCCAGACCATTTTGACAAGAGACACACAGGGCCCACACCGGGCATTAGGGTCTAAGGAGCTATTGGCTTTGATGTATTATCACAATTAATGTTTAATTAGGATAATATGACTGATTGGCAGTATGTTGACACGATACCAAATCCAGTGGTTGCGAACATTGCAAATATAATGTTTCATCAGGATAATGCCCACTTTAAACTGCACACATTTCCTGAGTAGCTCTCCACGATATCGCAACCTTACAATATCCCGCCCGATCCTCGGACCTCAGCCGTATTGAGCAAGTGTGAGACATGATGGGTCGACAGCTGGTCAATTTGCCTCAACCACTCACAACTCTGGAACAACTAACACGTGTAGTGCATCAAGCATGGACCACTAGTTTTCAGGAAGTAACTCAGGGCCTTATTGACTCCATCCCTCGAAGAATTGAGGACTGTATTGCTGTTCACGGTGGACACATACTTTATTGTAGTTTGTACACATTTGAGGCCACAGGGACCTGAAAGTGGTATCATTGTATCACAATCAAACACACGTACTGCTTTTTCAATTTCAGCATAGCAGCACACCTTCAACGAGTTGCAATTTTTATTCTTACGAGTGTATTTTACAGTTCTAACCTTTGATGGATAATACAAATGTCAATATACAGGGTGTAATTGATATGATGGAAGTCCATTACACTGGTGATAGAAGAGACTATTCTAAGCTTCCTAGGTAAAAAAAAAATTGTCACCTATCTTGAAATTGATAATTAATCATGAAAAAGTCAATGTTTTTAGTTTTTTCAGAAACTAATCTGGCAGAAAGTGGTGCGGCAGGCTGGGGGAAACGAGGCGGAGCCAGGTGTGACCACGCGCGAAGGGGAAGTTGTTACGTAATCGGAGCATTGACCTTACCGGTTGACTTGAGGGGTGGCAGGCTATCAGCTGTTATGAGGATACGCGCTACCGTCTCGTAAGAAAATGTGCATTGCCGTTGTTTTTGTCGTTGTTGTTGTTGTTGTTGACAATGCATGCAATGGCTTGAGACGTTAGGACCGGTAGTATTGTGTAGCCTACTTTGTAAGTGTGGAATTCATTGTTGATGTTCTTGTATAAAATAATTTCGATACTCAGCCCTGGTGTAACATTTCGTCCGTGTCGGACCTTCTGTTGACTAGTTTCTGAAAATACTAAAAACATTCCCTTAATGAAATAGTGTGTGACAAAATTTCGACATCCCGTAGTTTGTTCAGAACTAGGCATTTAAGACGGAAGTAAAATACGTGATGTTTTGTTTGAGAGGCTTGGCGATTTTGGCCATTTAGCCCCATGTAGCTGGGTGTGGGTAGAATTTGTGTGATGACCTGTGTTTTTGTGGTTTATGTAGTAATGTGGGTATTTGTAATTCAGGTGAGGATTCGGAAGAAGGCGCCGGCCCTTTGGTGTTGGGGCAGTGCAACTGCCTCTCACCCGGAGGCCCTGGGTTCATTCCTGGCTCCATCAGGGATATTAGAAACTAAAGTGAGGGCTGGAACGCGGTGCACTAAGCCTCGTGAGGGCAATTGAGTAGCTGTCTCACAGTGAGGCAGTGCCCCAGTTAGGAAAATCAAGATTAATGGCCGAGGGGACCCGATTCACTGACCACACGTCACCCTAATATCTGCAGGCCAAATGGCTGGACAGCGGTCGCTTGGTAGGCCTAGGCCCTTCATGGGCTGCACTGCCAGCGGTTATGGTTATTGGGAAGAAGGCGGCCGTGGCCTTAAGTTAGGAACAATCCCGGCATTTGCCTGGGGTAGAAGTGGGAACCCATGGAAAACTACTTCCAAGATTTATTACTAGTACGGTACCACATGTACATATTGTGAATTGTCCCATCCCATCTCCAGCCCTTGGGTGGCCATAAACTGGAGAAGGGGTAGTGTTGATTCATTGGTCAATCAACAATGTACATACATATGAAAATACACGAAAATGAAAATTAAATACAAATATATTGTTATAATACAGAGTTATAATAATAATAATAATAATAATAGTCTAATAATACTAATAATAAGAGTCAGCATGTGTAGTTCTGAAGGTAGTGTGCTAACCTTCCCGAGGGTGCGATCTACTGTCCCCGATAATCCGGATAGTAGGCTGTCAGATATCCGCCCCCTCAATCGGATTGCCAATAATCAATCGCACCGGCACAGCTACATCAATGAAAATGGCACTGACAGATACTACCGAGATTAGAGCACAGCAGTTAACAAGAAATTATTGTGGAATACACCAAAATATACGGGGGTTCATACTTACCTTTACTTACCTATTCAAATTAATCTCGGGTCTGGGTTGCCAACTGGATCACTTAAAAGTATACCCTCACAATAACCTCCACCATGATATTTAAAATGAACCAAGACGGAAACAAGAAACCTTAAACTGTACAATAATTTATTTCACATAAAGGAATAATTTAACAAAAATAGAACAACAAAATAAACGTGGCAATCAGAAGCCATTGTCAATATAATCATGTCCTCCTGTAGGACTTGTAGACTTTGCATACAAAATTTCAGCTTTCTAGCTCAAAAGAACGTAATAATAATAATACACTTGGAATGGATAAGGCAGTTGGGACGAGACATATAGCAATTGTTTTCCTTTTAATAAACATCACACTTTATTTATAACTGCAAGCCTGCTATGTAAACGACCTTGGCCTCTATCAAACAGTTGTCAGGCCAGCTGCACCATGTCGCATGCTTGCATCGTCAAGTGGACCCACCTGTCCAGCCAGCGTTAGCATATGCTAGTTACATCAGAGCCTAGCTCCTTTTCAAAACACGTTAAATATCCACGTCTCAGCTCAAATATTATCACGCAAATCTTTTAAATGCCTCATTCAAATATCACTGGATTACTCTATTAATCCCAAAACTTGTTTAATGGTATATTCCAATTGTTTAACTAGCGTTGTTTAGAGTATAATAACAAAACGCTAAATGTTTATAACAAAATGCTCGTTAATTATTTATAACAATTTAAATTGTTTATAATATTGTCAAACGACAATTGAAAAATTTATACACGCCTCTATTAATCCCTTTCGTTTTCAATTATTATTAAAAATCTTTACATAATTATTTACAATATTTATATTATTAATTTTAGAAATACATTAAACCACACGTCTATCCGGTTGATAATTACTTTAATCGTGGTGATATAATCGACCAATGAAGGTTAGTTATATTTAAATGTTAGATTCAGGTTTAATAAGGTTTAATAATTATTATTATAATTGTGACGGTAACCTCCATTCAAAATCGTTATCTCAAATTATTTAAACACTCTTGTTAATTATAACAGTAACTTCACATGATTAATTTTCAAAGGACCTGGATAATACTCTCAGCGGAAAAAATACCTCGCTCAAACGCACAAAATTGCACAAAATAGGCCCAGAATTCATCATATATCTCAATATATATGGCATCAAAATCTTCCACAATACATACAAAAACCTCCACTTACAAATACATCAACTTCATTAATATTACTGTGGGAATCTCCTTCACTTATTCAAGGGCGTTATTCATCAGCGACTTTTACACGTCCACTGAACTAACGATTATACATCCATAGTTCCACTTTAAAAATTCTTATATTCATTCATTTGTATCAAAACTGTTATTATATTTAACCTTCGTGGGTTTCATTCATGAATCGATATGAAGTAAAAATTTGCCAATCACAAATAAATTTAATAGCAAATACGATTAGACACGCCTCTCTGGTCTATCAAAATTGAGATTAATATCTTCAAAGTAACGCAGTATAAAAATACTATCTTCAATCAAAGTTCATCTAAACTGCATAAATAGTCGAATAGAATACAATTAGACTTTGGAATGCAAACATTATTGTTCCAATCTAGAATTGAGAAAAACTCCTATCAAATGTTCATTACTATAGTGAATTCAATAAATCGTAATCAAAGTTCATATTTCATAAAATTGTCTATAATGCAATGGTATTTCAGAACTGACGATAAATGTCTATGTTGCAATCATATTCATAAAACGACTAGTATTTCCAAGATCGTCGATACAGTAATAGATTTTAACGCTCTAAAATCTTTTAATTATTCTTCTTTCTTGAGGATGACAGAAAATTGGTCAAAGTAATTTACTGAATAGAATTACTTTAATAAAGTGACACGCTGTCTGAATTCAAATCTGCCATAGAAAATCGTTAAGTTTACAGTCAATTCGTGACTACAAAAAAATGCAAATTACTGAAAGAATATCATATCAGTCTCAACTGATCCAAAATTATTTAAATATGCCAATGACATAACAATGTCTTAATAAATCGTAGAAAAAGGCATAACTCAACAAAGTGTACTGAGTACAGAAATATCAAGCAAGAAAATGGGGCAAAAAATGTTGGACAGAAAATATGGGAAAAATGGTTGCTCAGATATCGCTAAATGGCTCAAATAAAACAAGAAACGTTCACGACTACCTTATCTGTTGATTGAAGTTCTAGAGGAAAATCTTCCAAAGAAGACTGCTGTTAGTTCCATTTCACCAACGTAAAGATGTGCTCCGACCTCGAACCTGGAACCAGCGCCCTCGGAGAATAGAACTGCTTCCTCCTCCGGAAATTGCACTGCTCCGTGTAGACGATAGACATCCTTCTGGCAAAACTCTTCTTTGTGAGCCGGGTCTACCCTGGCCTCTCTTGATAGTTCCCTGATGTTCTGGTAGAAATTCGCCATGAAGTTTATTGCAATTATATCCGCAGAAATATTCATAATTGTGGAGTATGAAAATATTTCCACTGCCATTTGATATAATTCAGCGTTGGACTACGATGCATGAGTGTAGTTGGATGTTCACTACATGCTCGCTTTTGTGGAAAGACGATTAGCGAAGTTCCATGCTGCTATTTCACTCCATTGATATATGTCCCAATTGCATTAAAGTCTTTAGTCTTCCATCTCCACTTTTGTTATAATAATAGTTGAAAGAACTGCCATATTATATTGTTGCATTGTAGAACGTAGCGTTGTATCACCAAATGCAATATGTAATATCACGGTTGCAATACACGTGTCAGCCGTGGCGTAGAATGTGGTCTTATAAAAGTGCTTCTCAGGTGGCGAGAAAATCACTTTTGTCTGCCGTCTTAAAATGCCAATATCTTCCAAATTATAATCGTGAAAATGTTCAACTTTAGTACACACTTTAATACTGTAATGCACAATAGAATTAGCATACAGGCATTAGTCAACTCTTGATATATATTCTTGTAGACTCGTTAATGTGTGCGTTTCAACTTCGCCTAGTTTCAATCACCGTAAAATGGTACTGCTGAACTGCTCCGTGCTCGTTCAATGCGGTGGGCTCTACCACGCGCTAATAACAACTAGCTTCACTGAATCACTCGAAAACGACTATGAGACAAGAGAAAATGAGATATGAGAGCTTCTCTCTGCTGTGCAAGACCTTTTATCAACTTCTTAAGGGGCGTATCCATCCCTTCCATAGCTTGTTCCTCCGTCATTGCTAGAATTTCTAACTTTGGCTATACTTGACGGATTTGCAAATTTCAAAAACTCAAAATTAATTTCTTCAAAATTCCAAATCAATGCCATATCTGAAAATGGATTTCCACAATTCTGCATTCCAAAAGTAATTAAATATGGTAGTTTCAGTAATCTCCGTCTCCCTCCAAACTATCATTCATTGGTTCGAGCCTTTCCTCCAATACCGTAACTTCTTCCTTAGCACAATTCTTTGTTTCCCTGCGACTGCGTCGTAAATCTCAGATCTTTCTCGAACAAAATCATGACGTCACCAAGAATCTCAGCTCAACAAGCCTACTTGCATAAAGTCTGCGTCATCCGTGCTTACGTCATGAATATCCACGTCACAACTATGACAGCCATAACTTTATTCATATATGCCAATACAGCCACCGTGGTCTCAATTTAATTCAATTTACGGGGGCACTACGTTCAGTCATGTAGTAAATGAATGGGATCTAATACGATCATGTCCATGGTTTTTTTGGCACATACAAGAAATCCCACGAACATTTAAGTCTGGCAACTCACCATACCAAAAAGAAACATGAAATAAGTTAGTGTGTCTAAAAGCCTATTATTACTATTATTAGTATTATTAATATTTTTAGTACAGTTTTGCACTATCTTCACACAAAGATAGACCAACAGTTCCTTAAATTAATTTACCAAATCTTTAGGATTTCTATTTTCTATGCATAGTCCATGAGGCTGGCAAAATCCTAGACAGATCCACCATCACTAGTTATGTAGCTTCTCCCCATGAAGGTGTGAAACAGCTGTTCATAGGCTCGGTTTGTGTATTTCAATGTTATTGGCAGACAAGACGAGGAGGTCACTCAACTTCTGACTATTGTCAACATGCCTTAGCGCTGGAGGGGAGGGTGATGGGGAGAAGTCAGCTGTGCTGCTGAGGGGAACGAAGTGAAAGCCCGTTTCCAAGACATTGACCGACGATTTTTGTGATTTAATTCCACCTACACTAATTAAGATCCGACTTAATTTCATGAAGATATTTGCTTATAATACCATATTCTATCACCAGTGTAACGGACTGCCATCATATCAATTACACCCTGTATATATCTGTATATATATAGGGTGTAATTGATATAATGGAAGTCCGTTACACTGGTGATAGAAGAGACTATTGTAAGCTTCCTAGGTAAAAAAAATCACCTGTTTTTAAATTGAAAATTTATCATTAAAAAGTCAATGTTTTTAGGATTTTCCGAAATTCTTCAAACAGAAGGTGAGGCAGCAGGCTGGGGGAAACGAGGTGGGGCTAGGTGGGACGATGGGCGGAGGAGAAGTTGTTACGTAATCGGAGCATTCACCTTACTAGTTGAGGGGAGGTATCAGCTGTTACGAGGAAAGCGAGCAATGCCCGTCTCGTAAGAAAATTTGTATCGCTGTTGTTGTTGTTGTTGCTGTTGTTGTTGCTGTTGTTGTTGTTGTTGAAATTGCACGCAATGTCTTGGGACGTTATGACCGGTAGTATTGTGTAGCCTACTTTGTAAGTGTCATTGCCGTCCGGCACTTTAATGAAATACAGTGTGACAAAATTCCGACATCCCGTGGTCTGTTCACAACTAGCATTTAAGACGGAAGGAATATGCTTGATGTTTTGTTTGAGAGGCTTCGCAATTTTGGTCATTTAGCCCCATGGGGTTGGGTGTGGGAAGAATTTGTCTGATAACCTGTGTTTTTGTGGTTTCTTTAGTAATGTGGGTATTTGTAATTCAGGTGAGGATTGGGAAGGAGGCGGCCGTGGACTTAAGTTAGGAACCATCCCAGCATTTGCCTGGGGTAGAAGTGGGAAATCATGGAAACTACTTCCAAGATTTAATACTAGTATGTTACCACATGTACATAGTAATATTAATAATGATAATAATAATAGCCGGCCTTGAGGTTTTGGGGTAGCGCGCCTGCCTCTCACCCGGAGGCCCCGGGTTCGATTCCCGGCTCCGTCAGGGATTTTAGAAAGTGACGTGAGGGCTGGAACGGGGTGCACTCAGGCTCGTGAGGACAATTGAGTAGCTGTCTGACAGTGAGGCAGCGCCCCGATCACGAATACCAAGATTAACGGCCGAAGGGACCCGATGCGCTCATCACGTGTCACCCCAATATCTGCAGGCCAAATGGCTGGGCAGGGGTCGCTTGGTAGGCCTAGGTCCTTCACGGGCTGTAGTGCCAGTTTTTTTTTATTATTTTTAATAATATTAATAATAACATTAAAGCAAATATAGCGAGTTGGTTGGCCCTATCAAAAGGCAATGGCATTTAGAACGGGTAAAGACCATACCTATCAATATCTCAAAGACGGGCGTGATCCCAAATACCTTGCTCCAAGACCTTAAAGAACTGGTTCTGGATACTCAAATGGACAAACTAATGCAGAAGGCAGTAGTCCTCCCAACAACCCGAATCGTCTGGACATTCATGGGTAGCGATTTCGACTTTCCAGCTTAGAAGTGGCTGTTTCATTAGCAATACTTTGGTTCCCTGAAGCCCGTATAGTTATGTTGTGATGTACCAGCAATGTGTTATATGTACTGTATAAAACAATAATACTAATAAAATGATAGTGAGACTGTGAGCTCAGGTATTAGAGTGCTACCCTTCTCGAGGGTTCGATCTAGTCTGAGTCATGTAATACATGAAGGTGAACAAATACGACAGCCTTATGCCGATGGATGTAATGGCACGTAGCCTACGTGAAATTCTGTGAACACAACATTCCGGAATCTCGACATCCCCACCAAAAATAAAAATAGTGTGTCCAACAATATATTTATTATTATTATTGTTATTATTATTATTATTATTATTATTATTATTATGTACATTATAAGAGATTATATCTTTACTGAATGTTATTTATTTTTAAGTAGGGTTCCAATTGTTTAGGACGTTCAGTAAATTAATATTTTTTGTAACAATGATGATGGAAGAGACTCGAAATCTTGTTGTGATGGTTGTTGTTAATTCATTTTAGGGGCTTGGGACATTTGTTTATCAGCCCCGTGTAGTTGGGTGAGTGTTGGATTTGTCTGATAAACTGTGTTTCTGTGGTGACCGTATGTGTAGCTGTAGTTATTAGGGTCGTGAATGAGGTTGGTGCTCCGGGACTCCAAGTACCATACTATCCCGGCATGTGCTTGGAAAGCGCGTGGATGAATCCGGGGAAATCCAAACTCAGGATAACCACTGTCGGTGCTGAGTTTGGACCTCCAATCACCGGACTTGTTGCGATCGTGGTGTACGATTAAATGCGCATGCCTACACCGCGGGGGTAGGAAGGAAAGCAGCCGTGGTTTTATGAAGGGACATTCCAACTTTGGGCTCGTGGGATGCCACGGAAAATCATCTTGTGGCTGCAGATGGTGGGAAGTAAGGAGACTTGTGGTTTTACATGACCGTAAATTTCGTTATCATGAGCTACTAGACCTTCTTTTTATGTGGAATCCGAACCACAGGACATGGCATTTCACTTCGCAAATCTCATATGCATTGACCGGGAATCAAACCAGGTTCGCCGTGGTGAGAGGCCAATAGATGGACCGCTGCGCCATCACGCCCAGAGTTGCATATCGGCCGGTGATGGTAAGCTGCGTCAATACTAGCGCCCCATGTAGATGATGATGATAATAATAATAATAATAATAATAGTCTAATAATAATAATAATAATAATAAGAGTCAGCATGTGTAACTCTGTTGGTAGAGTACTAAAAATAAAAGTCCTGCAACACGACAAACCAAAAGAAAAAAAGTCTTCTCGGCACGCCGGAAGGCGGAGGTAGATTTCACCGGACAAACTTGGGGATAGGCGAAAATAGGCAGAATATGCAGGTTTTCGTAGAAGAATCAGACCTCGTTTATTGCGAGACAGTATTTTATAATTGGAGCTTAATTAACTCTGTTTTTCGTCATTTTATGCATACTTTAAACATTTTATTGTCTTATGGGGACGGTAACCTTCTTGTCATTTGGGGTCCATTTTTATACTTGTGGTCACACTGTTCTTATGCAAGGTTTCGACACTGATGTGTAACTATGTAACGGTCAGTTACTTCTTCACGCATAATTATATCTCCCGCAGAGATTTTGGTTGGTTCCTCAGATTAGGGGCTGCGACAACGCGGTCATGTAACCCCGTGTACTTTGGCTGAGTGTAGAATCTGTCTGATAAACGGTGTGAATTGTGATGGCTGTATTAGTCTGTAATTCTGGTGAGGACTGCAGACGGTCAATTTCAAGCAGTAGTTCCTAATGTTGCTACCAGATACTACCGTCAACGACACCTAGCTGTGAACTTGGCTACTAGATGCCACCGCAACCAGCAACTCGCAATGAACGTTGGAACTTCCCCTCCAAAGGTAAGCATACCGAGGGATTTTTAGCGCTCTTAGAAAATCCGACGACTTTGGCCGGCTTTGAACCCGCGACCTTGGGCATAGAAGTTCAGCATGCTACCAGTCACGTCACCGAACCCGCTTCACACTTAGTCAGGTGGAAATCTGAATCTGATCTCGTGCAAGTGCGTTGTCATGGCAACGTCTGATGGCTCATCCCTCATCAATTTAGTAGTGTTGCCATGGCAACCTCTGATAGCTCTTGGCATTTTCTTATAATTCCGAAATCATTTTTCTCATCCCTTGGCGTAATGGTGGGTCATATCATAAATTCTTTCAGACAAAAGTTTTAGGTAATTATTAGGGGAATATTGTCCATTTTGTACGGTTTTTATATTGTGCCTATTAAGAGAGATATGCTTAATGTTTCCCGAAAAACCCACTTTTTCCCACCCCTTTGTTCAATGGTTGGTGCTATAAAAAACTCTTTAACATAAATTTTTGGGCTTTATCCGACACATAGTATGAACTTTGAACGGATTCGATATTTCACATATTAAGAGAGTTATAGCAATATTTCACTTTTTCGAAAAAAGACCCCCATTTTCACCCGCAACGAACGTTGGAACTTCCCCTCCAAAGGTAAACATACTGAGGGATTTTTAGCGCTCTTAGGAAATCCGACGACTTTGGCCGGCTTTGAACCCGCGACCTTGGGCATAGAAGTTCAGCATGCTACCAGTCACGTCACCGAACCCGCTTCACACTTAGTCAGGTGGAAATCTGAATCTGATCTCGTGCAAGTGCGTTGTCATTGCAACGTCTGATGGCTCATCCCTCATCAATTTAGTAGTGTTGCCATGGCAACCTCTGATAGCTCTTGGCATTTTCTTATAATTCCGAAATCATTTTTCTCATCCCTTGGCGTAATGGTGGGTCATATCAAAAATTCTTTCAGACAAAAGTTTTAGGTAATTATTAGGGGAATATTGTCCATTTCGTACGGTTTTGATATTGTGCCTATTAAGAGAGATATGATTAACGCTTTATCCGACACATATTATGAACTGTGAACGGATTCGATATTTCACATATTAAGAGAGTTATAGCAATATTTAACTTTTTCGAAAAAAAGCCCCCCATTTTCACCCCCTACAACCGATTTAGCCCAATAACGAACTCGACCGAGATTGTATAGGTATACATATTCGGTAAAATATTCAAAGTGATTGGTGCAAAATTACGGCTGTTATCGTGTCCACAAGAAACTGATATACTGTGCCCATTCAGCATGAAATATGCAAATCACAGTATGCCAGCAATGCTCAAATCGGGATTATCGGGGTTATGGTATGTTCTTCCACTCTGTGACTTACACATTTTGGATTAAATAGAGGATACACTTCCAAAATAATAAACAAAATCAACTCCTACTATAAAACATTTAATTACTCAAATATATGGCGCTACAACAAATTAAACAAATAAATTACTGACCCATAATTCATACTTGTTCAGAGTGAACAAGGAATACATAATAAAACAAAGATTAAATCATAATAAATGGCTTCTCATAAACCAACAAACTCATATTACTTTTCACTTCCATATAGTATCCTTTTAAAATTCCATAAAATCAAGAGCTCCAATAGGCTTGATACTTTTTATTACACTGTGTTATTCTTTTATAACACATCACTTCCTATTGTATGAGTATCTTATAATAAAAAATATGTAATTCTTATTAAAGGACTGTTACTCATTTACTTAAATTTTTGGGCTTTCACAATGTTCTTCGGTTACCACCTCTCTCTCAAGTCAACAATTCACTACAGTGATTGGAAAACATTTGCGTACTCCCGAGTTATAGAAGACTACTTGAACACGTCAAAAATTAAGATCAGTCCCGGAATCTAATTGTCCTCACTAAACTCGTGAATCACCACCTTATATACTCATAACATTAGGGATTTATCATTATTTGTCTTAAAAGACCATTATCTCATAAGAAAGCAACGATCTGAACTTGCAAGCGGTAATCTTCATCTAAAAGAACCTCGGTTCGAAGACCGGGTCGTTAAAACAACTCTAAAACACTTTGTTGGGCTATAACTTCAAACAGACGGCCTACCACAAAACATCAAGGGCAAGGGTCTGGCCTTGGCCACTTAGTGTGATTTATTGTCACTGAGCAGGAACTTCAAAGTCTCGCCCACCAGAGACAAGCTACCCTCGGCTTTATACAGCTGTTTCTTAATGTAGTTCTTTGAATAAGCAAGGCCTTCAGTTTACTTACTTCAACAACATATTTAGGTTCACAAGACCTATTCTCTTAAACTCGGCATTTATTAATTATGAAGTGTCATCATTGGTGGGTAAGAATAATTCAATACAACAACAAATACTTAGGGGCTTCAACTTAGACGAATCTAGGTTCGATTCTTTCAACTGCCTCAGGAACCATATCCCATACTGGAGGACTTATAACATTCGCGACTTGGGCGGCCTTTGCCTTAAACCTGCGCTCATAACACAATAAATATTTCGCACCTTTTTACAATATAATACACACATGGCCTCGTGATCATATCACTATTTAGAGGACTTACCATAGTTCAATTACCACGACCAACTGCCCCTCATAATTAATTTACCAAGTATATTTAGGTTCAACGCCTTCCTAGCGTGACAAATTACTTCAATGCGCTACATGGCGCTTATACATTACTGCCAAGTTGCCATTCAAAGAACTGATAATTCAAAATCAACATCTGATCTACATCTCAATTTTATATTAATCCTCTCCCGTGACAATAATCGCTTTATCTTAAGAACATGTGTTCACAACATGTATTACTTCTTTTAAAAGAGCTCATAACCTATTACTTTTCTATAATTCATCATAATCTTCATTCATTTATATAATTGTTATTATTATTATTACGCTTGCTTTCACATATTTAAATCATTTATCAAACACACTGATACTTTATTTCATACATTTCCCCAAGGGATTTATTTATTTCATATAATTATTTTATACTTTTCAATTTTATCGTTCAGATCGCGCTATTATACTTTTATTTGTTATTCACATCATCCCTATTCTTTCGTTCTCGAGTGGATTGTACACAAATATTCCCCAACACGTAACATAATGAAATGGTTACTCACATGATGTTACGGTCACCGACCGAATTCTCCAGCGATGTTTCATTTTTGCCCACTTAATATGTTTAAGCCATCTTGATTAATCCCATTTCACACAATGACATTTCTTGGTACACATACACATTATTTACCTTAAACACTGGTAACATATTGAATACAATTTTGTATTCTTTTATAATACATCAATAAATTCACTAAAAATTATTACACTAAAACAGATTTTACTATATTTACATTACACTGCTTTTAATCACTGAGGCTTTGAATTTTGCCTTACACACGTGATTTCTTTCTTCCCCGTTTCCAAGGGTGAAACTCTTAGACGTCGGCTCCCTATCTGGCAATATGATGAAAGTCTCGATCAATCTACCCTCCCTGGAACGGCTATTCTTCAGATCCGGTTTTCTGACTATTCGGCTTCTATTTTTACTAGCTCGAAGTCGTTTCTTTCTAGACACTATTTAGTTTGTCTAGATAAAGTCTGTCCTGTTTACGGCCTCTCGAATACTTTAACGGTGACCTATGATTCCCTAGCATTTACTGCTATTCCTTAGTTTCGTAGCTTAATGCTTTTACTGTTCGTTTGTCTCCTGTTAGACAACGTCTTGGATTAAATTTTCACTTCTTATTATTCTTCGCTTTAATCCCTATCTTGTTGGTACACTAGGCGTTACTTATTTCGTTCGACCCTGATCGGGTTCCTTAACTTTGCTAGAAATTTTTGTTTCACGATCGTTGGTACTTCAAAACGTTACGATACTTTCGGTCGTTTAACTGAACTGTTATTTGAAGATCTATCGCCTGTTCTTTAAGTTCGCAGCCTAACTTGGACTGTAATACGGAACTTTCACTATAAAGACTGGCGCTTGCTGAACTAAATCCTGTACTAGGATTTTTCTAAGTCTTCACACGGCGATACTATGGTGATACTTCTCGTACTATGGCCTGGACACTGTGATGCAGCACCTCCCCACGAGGTCTGCTGTAAACTGCATGATTGGTCTGGCTCTGCCAGGGCTTTTATACAAATCGGCGACAAAAAGATAAAATCCACGTATTTTTCATAACTAACTTTTGAAGCAATAGTCCCACACTTTTAAAAATTATATCTCTGGAAAGCTCGTTTTCTAAACGTAAACTGACTTCTTTGCACATGAAAATCGATCGTACAATTCTGAGATATTAAATAAATTTTGCTCTTCAGATACGTGGGTGTTGAAGTTGATTTTTAATCCCTACCACCTCGGGTCTCGGGGAACTTTTCATTACGTAATGCCGCGTTTGCACTTCTTTCCTGGGCAATTATTATAACATCTTTCTCCACACAAAAATCTCGATTCCAAAATGATTCACAAGGATGTATTTCTTTTGTTAATAATGTTCTCGCAAATGGCTTAAATCTAATTATTCCTCTCCTTGCTCAACTGCGAGGATGCCATTTTACTGCTGCGTAAGATCAATTTCCGAAACCTCTTCTCGCTCACTCCCGTGGAAAGTTTTGATCGTTCTATTTATAGTCGTGACCGGCTCCCTATCGGTGCGTCACGCATGATATCATTTCCTGGCCACCTGGACTCTTATTCTTACACAACATTATACCCGTCCTCTTGCATAAAATCTTCCAAGTTCTACTAAAGACTGTATCTTTCCTCCTTTCTTTTACCAATAAATGATGGATTCGGCGCTTGAACCAACGGTACATGGGTTCAAATCTCCCCTCCTTAGATAAATAAATTTTCGAAATTTTGAGGAAATTTATTTCAATAATTTTCATAAAAATCTTATTTTTTCCAGTGTCGAAGCCATCATAACACTTCTCAGTACCTTTAGTTTCTATTCTCATGGAATCCCACGATAGTTAGGGTTTTCCACCTATAAAGTCATATCCGGTAATAGTGTAGGTTGAGTACGCTCTGTCCCTACCCGTTCTTCCTTTCTTATTTTTCTGGACTAAAAGCCAACAGAACATAATTCTTCGTTACGGGTGTGGTCTATCCCTACCCGTTTCTTTATTTCCTCATTCTCTCTTCTTGAATTGAAATTTTCTTCTTCAACAAAATCAATTATTTCTCTTATCTCCCAATACTTTTTTCTAATTCACATTCGCAATTGAATAGTTGAGTTCTATTTTCTTGTTCTATCTTACTCCTGTTTCTATCAAAAGTGGATTTATCATCTTTAACTTGTTCCATAACCAGGGCATGTTCATTTGCTTCATCGAAGTCTTCGGGAGGGTAATATACTTTCGAGTTAGCTGAATTCATAGTCACTTCGTGATTCGTTTCACAGTGCCGAATTCTATAGGCATTATTTCTTAAATCTCTTATTATTTGATACCGTCCGTGGTACATTTTCTGGAATTTCTTGTACACGCGGTTCCCTTGATTCGAAATGGCTGGTCTTTTCATTAACACCATTTCTCCTGCTAATAGTGGTCGATGATACCTCTTGTGCTTGTTTCATCTTTGCCTTCTATCAGCTTGAGCTTTTAGATGCTCAAAGGCTCTTCTAATTCGTACATCTCTTCCAGGCTGAGCGTCTGTTGGCCTAGGAATAACCAGACTCCAAGGTCTCTCTGGTTGCTCATTCCGATGTAACGTTATTGGTATCTCTCCCGTAGACTCATGGATTGTATTATTTATACAAAATTCGATAATATCAAGGATATCTATCCATTTCGAATTTTCCTCGGCACAGTATATCCTACAGTACTTGGCCGTTTCCCTCATAACTCTTTCTACAGGATTTGCCTCAGAATGGCGAATACTAGACAGTATCTGACGTATTCCAAGTCTCTCTAATTCCTGTCTAAATTCTGCACTTTAAAAACAACTACCGTGATCCGACAACAAGTTCTCTGGTTTACCCAGAATAGGTATCACCTTTTCTTTGAGTCGTTTTAACATCTGTTTGGTACTAGTCTTCTGTATGGGAGCAAGGACAACCATTTTTGTGAAAACATCCATAGCCACCATTATATGTCTATTTCCTCTCCTAGCCTTTGGGAAAGGTCTGAAATTGTCAATAGAAATAATTTGACCTGGCCTCTCGGGGAACAATGGTATTGGCTTTTGTCTCATCAAAAACGCATTTGGCTTAATCCTTTGACATATGTCACATGTCTTGAGTGTATCCCTTACAGTTTCTCTCAGTCTTGGCCATACAAATGCCTCTTTCAGCATCGAGACTGTTTTGTCGACTCCCATATGTCCAAACGATCTATGGGCCAACCATACCATTTTCCTCTGCAAAATAGCAGGTACAACGATCCTCAATCGTGTATGGTCAGAGTCCGCAAATTTATACAATAATCCATTAAAGAACGTGTAATTCTGAGCTATCTTATTAGCTTCAGTATACGCAGGTGTTTCCCTTATCAAACTCCCATCCAAGAAAGATATGAGCATGTTCATCCATGGATCCTCACGTTGTCGTTGACCAATGCTTCTTAATTCATTCAAAGTGCGCTGATCCCTGTCTTCCAAATCAATAGCCATTACTTCCTCTTCTGTGGATCTGGCTGTCTACTTAAATAATCTGGAACTACATTTTCTTTCCCTGGGCAATATTCTATATTTACGTCGAACTGTTGAATATATAAAGCCCAACGCATCAACCTTTGACTGGATAAATCAGTCTTCATCAAAAAGGTTAAGGCTTTATGATCAGTTCTTAATGTGACCGGAAACCCATATACAATCTTTCGCCAATATTGCAACGCATGCAATATCGCTAACAGCTCAATCTCGCTGATTTTATAATTTTTTTCGTGTGGTTTCAGTCTTCGACTTGTGAAAGCTAGATAATTTTTCTTCTCAGGATTATCCGGGTTTTCCTGATATAGCATTGCCCCTATTCCAATCTGGGATGCATCCGTTGGTATTACAAATCTCTGATTAAAATCAGGATATCCTAGCTTCACATAATTTAGGAGCATTTCCTTGGCCTCTATGAACGCTTTTTTTGTTTCCTCCGTCCATTTCCACTTGCCCCCCTTCTTCAGAAGGTCCTGTAGTGGTGCAACAGTTTTGGTGTATGACGGACAATGTCCTGAGAAGAATCCAATCAATCCCAAAAACTGGCGAACGTTTTTCACCTTCAAAGGTCTGGGAAAATCTCTTATCGATTATAATTTGCATGGATTTGGTTTGACACCATCATTATCAATCACATGCCCCAAAAACGTAACTTGTCTCTGACAAAAATTTGATTTCTTCAAGTTAATCTTAAAGTTAGCCCTTCTTAAATCTTCCAATAATTACTTTAACTTTTCCAAGTGTTCCTCAATGTTTTCCGAGGTAAGCAATATGTCATCCACATAACGGATAGTGCAATCCTTTACTTCCTCTGACAGGTTGCGATCAAGCGCTCTTATTAAGGTGGATCCCGCGGTCTTCAATCCAAACGGACATCTCTTGAAGCAATACGTTTGTTGATCGAACTGAAATCCAGTTAAGTGACAGGTTTTCTCTTCAAGTTCGAGGTGATGATATGAAGACGTCATGTCGATATTTGTGAATATCTTCTTGCCTTTAAATTTCCTAAGTATTTATTTTATGGGTGGTGCCGAATCATTTTCTGGTATAATTTTGTGTTCAAATTCCTGGCATCCAAACTCACCCTTACTGAGCCATCCGGTTTACTCACAATAACTAATGGACTAACATATGGTGTCGCCATCTTTTCTATAACACCTGCATCACTCATCTCCTGCAGTGTTTTCTTTGTTTGTGTGTAATGTTTTTCTGCAACCGGGTATGGTTTTTGTTTGAACGGTGCCCAATCATTTACTTGAAATGCGTATTTAAAATTTTTAATCTTTCCTGGCTTGGAATCAAATACATCCCTGTAATTTAATAGCAATTCCTTTAAGTTTTCCTTGTTTTCGAGGTTAACTTTAGCTTCCTCTATTTTTCCTGACAGGTTGGTCTCGAGCTCGGTTTCCAAACTATCTTCAAGTTCTATGTTTAGGACTTCAAATACCTTTTCTAGGTCCTTACAGCCTTCCTCGGTCATTTCTTTCACATGCCATACCTGTTCTTCTATTTTTGCATCCTGTTCCTGTAGATTAACGTTTTGTCCATCCACATCCTCTGTTTGAATCCTAATGCAGTTTTGCGCTAGGTCTATTATGACCTTGTTCTCACGGATAAAATCAATACCTAATATGACATTATATGGCAATTGATTTACCAGCAAAAAGCATTGTGATATTTCAGCGTTACCCATGATCAAATCAATGTATACCTGAAATCTACATGTCAAAGATTTTTCCGGAATAATTCCCTTAATCTTCACACTTGAGGTGTGAATTTTCGATATGCGACCTCTTGTTTCTAATTCATTTAGGAGGGTTTGCGTTATTAAACTTATAGTTGATCCAGTATCAATTAATGCCCTGACCAGTAATCCTTCTATCCTTAACATGATGATAGGTAATTCCCTTCTAACAGGCGGGATTCCTTCCACATCCTCTTTAATTATCTCATCAGGTCTCGCTATCCAATTTACAATCTCAACCTCCTCCCAGCTCCTGGTATGTTTCCACTTTTGATGATTTAAATTTGAAGTTTTTTTTTATCTTGAGGGCTTCCTTTCCCCTCATTCTTCAATTGAGCTTGTAACTCCAAGCTTTGAGCTCCTTCCAGTCGGTCGGGTGATTTTCGGTTCTTTATTGCCTCACTCCAACGGACTCTTTGCATCTCAGGTTCATCTGTTCGTTCATTCATATAACGAAGACTTTCCTGGTACCTCTCTTCAATTTCACCCCGATATTCATCGTTTCTGTCCTCCGGTCTTACATTCCTTCTGGGATAATTTTCCCATCTCTTTCTGTTATCCTGCCTCTGATTATTATTGTTATAGGGTCGGTTCTCTTGTTGCCTATAACCCGTATTTCTACGGTTTCTTCCTCGATATCCCCCTCTATAGTATGGCTGTACTCCCCTAGGCTCTTGATGTCCATATTCTCGACCCAGTCCCTGAGTATTGGTACAAGTTGACTGATTTCTGGTCAATGGTTTCTCTTTCTCTTCTTGACTACTAGCCATATGTACTTGTTCAGTCTGTCTTTGATGCCTGGGAGTAACGTGTGAAGTCGTCATGTCTAATTGACGTAATACCCTCTCCACTTGCACAGCACTTCTGGCTTTAGATGAGATTAACAACCTTTGCATCTCATATGGAAGTTGTCTTGCAATGGCGGCACACAGGTCGTTCTCAGCTGGAGCAATATCAAGTTCCCGGAATTTACACAGCTGAGCGGTGAAGAATTCTGAGTATATAGTGGGGGCATTCGTACTATACTTCCTAGAGTACAGATCTAGCCTCAGATTTTCTTGTACATCTGCTGCCCAATATCGTTTCAGAAAAGCTTCTCTAAAACCTTCAACCGTGTCAAATGTATACCTGAAACTCCTGAACCAGGTGAGACAATCACCTGCCAATAGCTTCTCAATTGCTCTCAGTCTCCGATCCTGAGGAACTTTCATTTCATTCAAGTACTCTGCTACCTCCTTCAACCAGTATTTAGGAGTAATCGACATATTATTACCCGTAAACTTCACCGGTCTGTCCTCATTTGACTTGATGATGTTAATTATTTGTCCATTTGTTTGGTTCATATATGGGGTTGACATCGCCATTGGATATCCTGGGTTCTTATAAGGGCTCTCCCCTCCTAAGTCCCTATCTTGATTAGTGCCTCGTTCATGGGGATCTACCCATCCTGTCTTTTGAAATTCATCCTGACTTTCAAATTCTAATTTCCTTTCTCTTCGGGCACTTTCTTCATGAGCCATGAGTTGAATTTCCATCTGACTGTTCTTGTGTTCAGTCCTTTCCAACCGTGATCCCAATTCATTCTGAATTCTTTCCTGATTCTTTTTACTGTTTTCCACTTCTTGTTTGAGTTGGAATTTCTCTTCCCTGAAACTATCCCTCATTTCAGCTGTGTTCTTCTACCTCTTTCTTGATGACCATGACCTGTTTTTCTATAATTTCTGGCTTAACGTCACCTTTGGTATCTAAGTCCTCTCGGATCTCCTTTATCTTCTTCTCCATCTCCTTTTGTCCTTTGACCATATCTCCCTTAATTTCTTCAAGCTTTTCCTCAGTTTTCCCTTGACTCTTATACAATCTCATCAATTCATATACGACCTGGTTTACTTCAGTATTGGTTTTTCCTACTTGTCTCATTAATGTTCCTATGGTTTCCTGAACCTCATTGATACCCTTACTTATTTCATCTATCTTCTGGGTATTCACCTTATTTTCTTCATTTCGTTGTTTTCTTTCTCCCTGGATATGCTTTTCGTATGTACCTAATCTCTTATTTATTTCCTCCTCGTGCTTCCTCAAGTTCTCATCTACCTGCCCGGTAAAATGATCAATTTGATCTTTCATGCCCTTCACATCTTTTTGATTCTGAATTCTCATATCATTTACTTCATTCTGAACTCCATCGACCTTTCCCTCGAGTTTTTCTACTTGGTTCTCAACCCTTTCAAATTTGTCTCCTAATTCCTTAAAACTTTCTTTTATCTCCCCCCGGGATTTTTCACAAATACTCCTGTTAGATTCTATCTGAGCTTCTAACGTTTCCTGCACCCCTTGGATCTGGGTTACAAGTTCATCTTTACATGCATCTACTTTCTCTTTACAAGTTTTTTCCATTTTACTTAATTTAGTTTCCATTGAACCAAATTTATTCTCTAAATTTTTAAAATTTTCTTGACATTCAGTTTGGGATTTTAACGTCCTTTCATTCAAGGTATGTATTTGGACTTGCAATCCTGACTGAAGTGTCCCATTTTCCTCTTTAATTTTACTTGTGATTTCCCCTTTTAACTCATTTAACTTAGTCTCAAACCTAGTGTCAAAACCCTGAAATTTTGTACTCATTGTCTTTTCTATTTTCTCATTTATGTTACTTTGTATTTTAGTCTCCATGGCCTGTAATTCGCTTTTCATGGCTTGACATTTTCAGAGAATTATCAGCTATCATCTTCTCCTGAAACGAATGTAATCTATTTTCAAGTTTACCTTCCATGACTCCTAGTTTATCTTCCAAAACCTTGGATTGTGCTGAAAAATGATCTGAATTCTCTGTTTTTATACTATCCAACTTACTTTCTATCTCAGCCTTCAATGTACTATTCATGTTTATACAATCGGCTTGGATAGATTCTAATTTAATTCCCATGTTATCACTATCAGTTTTAAGAGCCTTTAAATTCTGATTTATGGATCCTAACTGTTCACTGCTGTCCGCCTTTAAAGCGTCCAAAAGCCTCTGCCTCTCTTCACTATTCTCTGCGTTTGAAACTTTGTTACTTTCCGTACTTATTTTTATCATCTCCTCCCTAGACTTATGGAAATGCTCATCCAAGCACTCCTTTATCTCACTCATCGTACACATCTTATCCACAATATAAGAATACAGTGGGCTACTATGCCACATCGCCGGTTCATGCATGAGAGATGGTACTCCGAACTCTTGTGTCCCAATTTTCAAGTTTTTACCTTAGTACGGGTGTTTACTAAAACGTACCCTTTTGGTATACTCATTCAATGTCAAAAACTTTATGGAAGTGATTTAATAATTCCAAAATTTCGAAAAACCATTTTTTTTTCAAAAAATGAAAAATTTTGATTTTTCATGAAAACTCGGGTTTTCCCTAGGAAAACTCATCCCCACGTACTGGGCGCCATTTGGTGTCTGTTGCTTGGGGGTTATTTATATTTAGGGCTGCTCGGTGTGAGTTTCCAGGGTCCCATGCGTTCAGTTAACATTATATTTTGTAGCTACTTCTATCATTACTTTACTTTTACATGATATGACCGTCTTAAGTGTTCCTCTAATTATCAATCCAAGCACAGTACTTCTATGCCCCCCTGTGCCCATTCAGCATGAAATATGCAAATCACAGTATGCCAGCAATGCTCAAATCGGGATTATCGGGGTTATGGTATGTTCTCCCACTCTGTGACTTACACATTTTGGATTAAATAGAGGATACACTTCCAAAATAATAAACAAAATCAACTCCTACTATAAAACATTTAATTACTCGAATATATGGCGCTACAACAAATTAAACAAATAAATTACTGACCCATAATTCATACTTGTTCAGAGTGAACAAGGAATACATAATAAAACAAAGATTAAATCATAATAAATGGATTCTCATAAACCAACAAACTCATATTACTTTTCACTTCCATATAGTATCCTTTTAAAATTCCATAAAATCAAGAGTTCCAATAGGCTCGATACTTTTTATTACACTGTGTTATTCTTTTACAACACATCACTTCCTATTATATGAGTATCTTATAATAAAAATATATATAATTCTTATAAAAGTACTGTTACTCATTTACTTAAATTTTTGGGCTTTCACAATGTTCTTCGGTTACCACCTCTCTCTCAAGTCAACAATTCACTACAGTGATTGGAAAACATTTGCGTACTCCCGAGTTATAGAAGACTACTTGAACACGTCAAAAATTAAGATCACTCCCGGAATCTAATTGTCCTCACTAAACTCGTGAATCACCACCTTATATACTCATAACATTAGGAATGTATCATTATTTGTCTTAAAAGACCATTATCTCATAAGAAAGCAACGATCTGAACTTGCAAGAGGTAATCTTCATCTAAAAGAACCTCGGTTCGAAGACCGGGTCGTTAAAACAACTCTAAAACACTTTGTTGGGCTATAACTTCAAATAGACGGCCTACCACAGAACATCAAGGGCAAGGGTCTGGCCTTGGCCACTTAGTGTGATTTATTGTCACTGAGCAGGAACTTCAAAGTCTCGCCCACCAGAGACAAGCTACCCTCGGCTTTATACAGCTGTTTCTTAATGTAGTTCTTTGAATAAGCAAGGCTTTCAGTTTACTTATTTCAACAACATATTTAGGTTCACAAGACCTATTCTCTTAAACTCGGCATTTATTAATTATGAAGTGTCCTCATTGGTGGGTAAGAATAATTCAATACAACAACAAATACTTAGGGGCTTCAACTTAGTCGAATCTAGGTTCGATTCTTTCAACTGCCTCGGGAACCATATCCCATACTGGAGGACTTATAACATTCGCAACTTGGGCAGCCTTTGCCTTAAACCTGCTCTCATAACATAATAAATATTTCGCACCCTTTTACAATATAATACACACATGGCCTCGTGATCACATCACTATTTAGAGGACTTACCATAGTTCAATTACCACGACCAACTGCCCCTCATAATTAATTTACCAAGTATATTTAGGTTCAACGCCTTCCTAGCGTGACAAATTACTTCAATGCGCTACATGGCGCTTATACATTACTGCTAAGTTGCCATTCAAAGAACTGATAATTCAAAATCAACATCTGATCTACATCTCAATTTTATATTAATCCTCTCCCGTGACAATAATCGCTTTATCTTAAGAACATGTGTTCACAACATGTATTACTTCTTTTAAAAGAGCTCATAACCTATTACTTTTCTATAATTCATCATAATCTTCATTCATTTATATAATTGTTATTATTATTATTACGCTTGCTTTCACATATTTAAATCATTTATCAAATCCACTGATACTTTATTTCATACATTTCCCCAAGGGATTTATTTATTTCATATAATTATTTTATACTTTTCAATTTTATCGTTCATATCGCGCTATTATACTTTTATTTGTTATTCACATCATCCCTATTCTTTCGTTCTCGAGTGGATTGTACACAAATATTCCCCAACACGTAACATAATGAAATGGTTACTCACATGATGTTACGGTCACCGACCGAATTCTCCAGCGATGTTTCATTTTTGCCCACTTAATATGTTTAAGCCATCTTGATTAATCCCATTTCACTCAATGACATTTCTTGGTACACATACACATTATTTACCTTAAACACTGGTAACATATTGAATACAATTTTGTATTCTTTTATAATACATCAATAAATTCACTAAAACTTATTACACTAAAACATATTTTACTATATTTACATCACAGTGCTTTTAATCACTGAGGCTTTGATTTTTGCCTTACACACGTGATTTCTTTCTTCCCCGTTTCCAAGGGTGAAACTCTTAGACGTCGGCTCCCTATCTGGCAATATGATGAAAGTCTCGATCAATCTACCCTCCCTGGAACGGCTATTCTTCAGATCCGGTTTTCTGACTATTCGGCTTCTATTTTTACTAGTTCGAAGTCGTTTCTTTCTAGACACTATTTAGTTTGTCTAGATAAAGTCTGTCCTGTTTACGGCCTCTCGAATACTTTATCGGTGACCTATGATTCCCTAGCATTTACTCCTATTCCTTAGTTTCGTAGCTTAATGCTTTTACTGTTCGCTTGTCTCCTGTTAGACAACGTCTTGGATTAAATTTTCACTTCTTATTATTCTTCGCTCTAGTCCCTATCTTGTCGGTACACTAGGCGTTACTTATTTCGTTCGACCCTGATCGGGTTCCTTAACTTTGCTAGAAATGTTTGTTTCACGATCGTTGGTACTTCAAAACGTTACGATACTTTCGGTCGTTTAACTGAACTGTTATTTGAAGATCTATCGCCTGTTCTTTAAGTTCGCAGCCTAACTTGGACTGTAATACGGAACTTTCACCATAAAGACTGACGCTTGCTGAACTAAATCCTGTACTAGGATTTTTCTAATTCTTCACACGGCGATACTATGATGATACTTCTCGTACTATGACCTGGACACTGTGATGCAGCACCTCCCCACGAGGTCTGCTGTAAACTGCATGATTGGTCTGGCTCTGCCAGGGATTTTATACAAATCGGCGACAAAAAGATAAAATCCACGTCTTATTCATAACTAACTTTTGAAGCAATAGTCGCACACTTTTAAAAATTATATCTCTGGAAAGCTCGTTTTCTAAACGTAAACTGACTTCTTTGCACATGAAAATCGATCGTACAATTCTGAGATATTAAATAAATTTTGCTCTTCAGATACGTGGGTGTTGAAGTTGATTTTTAATCCCTACAACCTCGGGTCTCGGGGAACTTTTCATTACGTAATGCCGCGTTTGCACTTCTTTCCTGGGCAATTATTATAACATCTTTCTCCACACAAAAATCTCGATTCCAAAATGATTCACAAGGATGTATTTCTTTTGTTAATAATGTTCTCGCAAATGGCTTAAATCTAATTATTCCTCTTCTTGCACAACTGCGAGGATGCCATTTTACTGCTGCGTAAGATCAATTTCCGAAATCTCTTCTCGGTCACTCCCGTGGAAAGTTTTGATCGTTCTATTTATAGTCGTGACCGGCTCCCTATCGGTGCGTCACGCATGATATCATTTCCTGGCAACCTGGACTCTTATTCTTACACAACATTATACCCGTCCTCTTGCATAAAATCTTCCAAGTTCTACTAAAGACTGTATCTTTCCTCCTTTCTTTTACCAATAAATGATGGATTCGGCGCTTGAACCAACGGTACATGGGTTCAATACATTTATATTGAACCCTTCAGAATAGCAGTGTTTTATGCAAGAATCTTTGATCAAGGGGTCGCGTTCAGTTCATAGTGTGGTGTTTACGTCCGCCAAACAACGTGCTTTTCTGAGGCAAGGGTTATAGGATGAAAACTATAATTAAGAAACAAAGGAGACAAAACGTAAGATAATAACAAGATTTAATAACTAATTTGTGCATAAAAGAATAAAACAAACAAAAATAAACAAAATCCTCCCTGAATTTCCCCTGACAGGAATATTTATCACTTTGAGGAGTCAGATGGATCTCCCCTTTTCTAATAAAATGTGGATCCAAGTTCCACTATCTTGCATATGAATTTATGTTCGCGTGGTGACTATCTACGAGAAATGAGTACTTGGATGATCATTCGTTCACAACGGGTTAACAGCCACAGTGCTCACGAACAATCATCTCGTAAATCAACGTTTATGGATATGGGCATAACCTTAATAAAAATCCTTAAATCTAACTCTGACACACATATTACAACTCTACTATTTACAGGCATCTCCCTGAGACCCTTATTAGTGTGGTGACACACTTAACCAAATGAGCTGCCACAATGGCCAGATACTCAACAACAAGGAAACACAGCGCTGCACGTGACTCACGGGTCACTGACATGGAAAATAAACATAGAATAAACCAACAACAACAAACAACCTGAGTGGTTAAGATTACTTTATATTAACAAAATTGCATGTTAAGGAAACGCTTCGAAGATTATCGTGTTTCGTAGGCAACTCCCATTTATTTAAACAATTTTTCCATTGATCAGTTGCTCACATTTATATTTATTTTCAAGTAATTGGGAGCCAGACGTGCACTCCACTAATGATGAGCTTGCGAAACTCAGCCAGCCCTTGTGACCACAACTCACCCTTTCCACATTACCAGTCATGTCCCCCTTCCAGTGTATATAAATAGCCGACCAGCTGGACTGTTATCTCAAGGAATCAACAGCAACTAACATCTCCTCCAACTCAACATATGGTCAGACAATAATCACATATCCATAATTGTCCTCGCAAGGATACAATATGAATCTGGTACCAAGCTGACAGAAATCAGTCTCTGCTGAAGTTCCCGCTTGTAATACCACAAAAATATACTCACAGTACACACATCTGGGACTGACATAACGCCTTTCACATGGGTCTGCTGAATTAGAGCTCGCAAACGTTTAACACAATAATTAAAACTTACGATAGAGCTGAGTACTCTTCGTCACAAATTACACTGCTCCAAAAGGCAATAATCACACTGAATCTGATCAATAATAAATCTCAACCAAATTTAATTACCCTCCAATCTACTATATAATTATATTAATTCAGTCCTACTTCTGAAACACGACATATCTCCGAGAGACGTTTTTAACCGCACTTCGTAACCTAGGCGAACACGGCCGTTCACATAGCTACGTTAGCTAACACAACACAAAGAAAAGAACCTTCCATCAACTACAATTTTGCGAGCTGCTTCCAAACAAAAGTGTGTCAGATCAAACTAAATATACTACATTAATCACACAAGCAAAGTATTTACAAAAATATGTCCCATAAACCATACGTTAATTTAACAAATAATAAATAATATTATTATGTACTCATCTCTTTTTGTAGTCACCCGTCAAAGAACATCAGACGCCATTCCCCAACTGGATGATTATTTATCTCATATCAGCCATCTGGACGGAGTGTTGAGAATTCCAAACTTCCTCTGCATTCATCGATGTCATCCTTGCGCTGATACAAAAATTGGATTATTAAACACTTTATGTCTGACTACTAAATTCGCTTCTTCAGGTACTAAATTCCCTGTCACTGTTCGTTGGCGAATTATCGACGCTACTGCCCCTATAACTATAGTACTATGACTATCTATCACTGAATTTAACACTTTACAATGAATATCTTGTGTCCTCGACACATAAAATACAAGTCTACGTCCGTAGACGAACAGAATAATAATCTATGTCCGTAGACGAACAGAATAATAATCTACGTCCGTAGACGAACAGAATAATAATAAAGTCTACGTCCGTAGACGCACCACATAAAAGTCAATGTCTTGGCTCTTCGACACACTTATAAATGAACTGGCCCTTGGGTCTAGATGGAGGGGGATTTTATGTAAAAATTTCTCGAAATAATTGTGGTACAGGAATGAAATAAGTATCACTGAACTCGCAATATTGCACAGGTCACGAATATGCCCATTAATCCTAGAATCGATCGTAGAGATTTTGTCTAGGCGATTTCCCGCGTAAATGCTAGCCGCCGCGTACCCCAGCCGGAGTTGGCGCGCAAGTAGGCATTCTCTTCTCATTGGTTCTCCATTTTCTGTAATTTGGCGGTTTCTAGTAGATCTTGGCGTCTTGGGAGTGTCTATTTTCTTCATCAGCCATTCACGTTACTGCATCATATTTCTTCTAGGCGCGAATATCACAATGAACATACCAGAACCATGTCTCACCGCGCGTCGCTTCTAAAATTGAGGCAGCCACACCTGCCCTTATGATACATCGCTCTGCTATTTCTTTTCATAGCTCAAGTACTTAGCCTTTTGTTAAACTGTTGCAGGTATGTCCCTACTGTCTCCAACAAATGCTTGAAATTTCCTCATCGCTGTCTGGCTACTTTCATCATGCTGGTTGAAATATTTATTAATTGAAGAATAAAAAGTAGAATCATTTAACCAACATAGGGTAAAGGGTTCACAACTCACCCACTCACAAAATTTCGAACTTAGGAATAAAGTCGACAATTTTACAATACTTCCGTAGGCCAATTTGTTTTATTTCCAGAATCACCCCTTTTTCTTACTTGGTCTAGGCGCTCCTGTCTTCAATGGCATTTACTCGTTTTCATATCCTGCTTGTCTCTCCCCCTTCCAATCTTGCGTGACGCTCTGATGCCTGCGGCAACACCTCGCTCGCCTCGTTAATGTTTGTCAACAACAAGTCTACTTCCTCCTTCATCACGTGCCGTACTCAACTGCTCCCCGTTGACTTTGTTGATAGTAGGACGTCCGTATATTCAAACAGCGTCATTATATCGGCGCTACCATGGTTCACTACGACGATATTTTTTTATGTTGGCAGCGTTGTAAACTGACATTGTTCCTGTGCTCAATTCTTTCACTCTGTAAGCATTATTTCCAAGGTTTCTTACGATAGAATAGGGTCCTATGAATTTCTCGCAGAATTTACTAAAGATTTTCTTTTCTGGGTCCGATGTAGCAGGTCGTTTTACCAAAACGAGCTGGTTGACTTCAAGATCACCGTGGAACCTCTTATTTCTTACTCGCCGTAATCTGCGGTCTGCTTGTTTCATCATGTATGCTCTCGTTCTTTCAATTCGCAAGTCTGGTGCTATCATGGGATCTTGTGGACAGTTAATGATGCTTTTCCACGTTCTTACTGGATACTCGTTCTTGTGTAGGACGATAGGGATTTGTCCTGTTGACTCGTGCCTGGTAGAATTCATGCATGTCTCTACATCCTTAATTTTATCGACCCATTTGTGGTGTTCGTTCGGAATGAAGATTCTCAAATATGAAGTTACAGATTTAATTACTCTCTCACTTGGATTTGCTTGGGCATGTCGGATACTGCTTAAAACATGTTTTATACCCATGTCTTCCATTCCTTTCTTGAATTCGGCGCTTGTGAAATAACTGCCGTGATCTGATAATATAAACTCTGGTTTTCCAAGGGTTGGAATAACTCTATTACGAATGCGACTGAGTACCTGCTTCGATGTTGTTTTCTGAATAGGGCATAGTACTACAAACTTAGAAAATACATCAATGCACACTAGCAAATGACGGCAACCTCTCCTTCCCTTCGGAATTGGACCAAGACAGTCCATCGCCAGCAGCTCACATGGTTTCTGAGATAGCAATGGTCTAGGATATTGCCTCAGTAAATAATTATTTGGCTTTGTTCTCTGACACGGGTCACAAGTTGTAATGACGTCACATATAGTTGTTCTCATACGTGGCCATGTAAATGTCTCTCCTATTGTTGCTTCGCACTTGTCTAAGCCCACGTGACCGTAACTTTCGTGCGTATGCCATGTCAATCCTCGTTGTAACGATGCAGGTACTAATATGCGTAACTTGGTGTGGTCATTATCTACCCATTTGTGCAGCAAATTGTTGACATAAACATATCTTCCTTCTTTGGCTTTTGCTTCTCGAAATGCAGGTGTTCCTGTAGGTAGTTGCTTTTTGAAGTAATTAATTAATAGCATCATCCATGGTTCCGCTTCCTGTTCTCGCTGTATCTCACGTAACTCCTCCAAGAATTCCCGGTCCTTCGGTGTTAACTCCAAGTGTTGTACCATCGCTGTTTCTTCATTATCAGGCTCTGGGTTCCTGCTGAGTGCATCCGGTATCACGTTCATCTTCCCTGGACAATGTTCAATTTCAATGCTGAATTGCTGAATGTATATAGACCAACGTGTCACACGTTCGCTTGCCATTGACGTCTTAAACAAGAATGTTAGTGCCTTGTGGTCAGTTCTGACAACAATCGGGTAACCATAGATTATTCGTTTCCATTGTTGGAGCGCATAAAGGATGGCCAACAATTCTAGCTCGGTTACAGTATAATTGCGCTCGTGCTTACGCAATTTACGGCTGACAAATGCCAAATATGTTTTGTGCTGCAGGTTAGCTGGATCCTCTTGGTAGAGCATAGCACCTATCCCAATTAGTGAAGCATCCGCTTGGATTATAAATTTGAGCTTGAAATCTGGATATCCTAATTTAATGCAGTTTTCCAATAGCTGTTTTGTTGCTTGGAATGCCTTCTCACATTCCGCGTTCCATGACCATTTGTTATTTTTCTTTAACATTTCTTGCATTGGAGCTACAGTCTCTGTATAACCTGGACAGTTTTCTTTAAAGAATCCCGTTACGCCTAAGAAAGCCCGAATGTGCTTGACTCTCGTTGGTGTAGGGAAATTCTTTATCGCTTCAATCTTAGCTGGGTTTGGCTTCACTCCCTCCTTGTCAATGACGTGACCCAAATATAAGATCTCGCTCTTGAAGAAATGCGATTTCTTCAGATTTACTTTGAAATTCGATGCATTCAAGTTGCCCAATACTTTATCTAAATTTTCCATGTGAGTTTCAATGTTGTCGGATGCCAACAGAATGTCGTCAATGTATCGCACCGTCATCTCCTTTACTTCCTCGGTTAGGTTCCGGTCCAGTGCTCGGATTAAAGCACAGCCCGCTGTTTTGACTCCAAAAGGCATTCTGACGAAACAAAATGTCTGGTTATCGAATAAGAAGCCAGTTAGAAGCTGTGACTTCTCATCCAACTCAAGATGGTGGAACGAGCTCGTCAGATCGACTGATGAATAAATGCTCTTGTTTTTAAAGCCTTTTAATACGTCTCTGATAATTGGCGCTCTGTCATACTCAGGAAAAATGAGTCTCATGTTGAGGTTTCTGGCATCTAAACAAAGTCTAATAGATCCATTTGGTTTTGTGACTGCCAAAATCGCATTTAGATAAGGTGTAGGTGTCTTCCTTATCACTCCAGCTTCTAACATCTCATCTATAATGATTTTAACTTGACCACGATACTTTTCAGGAATTGGGTACAATCTGCTTTTGAAAGGTGACCAGTCCTCGACTTGCATAGAGTACTTGAAATTTAAAATTTTCCCAGGTACTGTATCAAATACTGTTTTGTGCTTCCTTAAAATCTCTTCCAACTGTTTTCTGTGTTCATCCCCAAGTTGAATGTCATTGAGCCGCTCCTGTAGTAACTCTTCAAATTGTGCATCACTGTCATCTCCTTCTGTCAATAAAGACCATATCTCCAGGGATTCTATCTCCTCATCTAGTTCCACAACAGCCCCTTCTATGATGTTATCTTCCGCCTTTCGTACCTCCTCTTCCGTCTCTTCTGATATTGCTTCCAATGCCCAAGAATTTACATCTCTTCCGGTAGTGATTTCATCCATATGCAATCCCACGTTTTTCAGCTGGTCATATTCTCTAAAACTGACTGTATTCTTGTGTAAATCTATCACTGCTTGATAGTCACAAATGAAATTTGCACCAAGAATTATATTGAAATTCATCTTTGCCATGATAATGAATGTTTGCCCAAAAGTGTGTTCCAATATGTTCAGCTCTAAGTATGCCTGACGTTTACAAGTTACGGTGCGTTCAGGAATAACACCCCTCACTTTGAGCTGTGGTACCGGAATTACAGGAATATTCTGAGTCCGTCCCAACTCTCGAACCAAGGCCTCCGATACTAGACTGATCTGTGACCCCGTATCCAATAAACATCTTATATTAATTCCACCAATCCTTGCGTAAATAATGGGTAATTGCCTAATTTCATCGTTCCGTGGTTTCACCGTCTCCTCCAGGCAGTCTTCTGGTAAAGCAATCCATTCTTGTATGTTCGCTACTATCCATCCATCTTCAACTTCCGACTGTTGTGTCTGGAGACTGTCTCCTTGATCCAAAATTAACTTTTTTTTTAGCTCCATTTCGACTCCCATCATCCTTCTGTCGCTCATGTCCTTGATATTCCTCTTGTCTCAGTAGACTTCCAGCTTCCTCAGTATGTGTATCTGGGTTCTTTCTGTTCCCAATGGCCTTTTGCCATCTTCCTAGTTCTCCACCTTGACTAGCGTGTAACTCCTCTAAGTAATTTTGTGATTGAGCGTGCCTATCATCCCAGTCATCTCGATAGTTACGTTGATCTCCTTGATTTTGATCTCTCCTTCCTTTCCATCGTTGATTGGCATTGTAATCACCGTATCTTCCATAAGGCCTGCCATTCCTTCGATTATCACGCCATTGTTGATATCCTCTCTGTTGGTATCTATTGTTGCCCTGGTATCTATTGTTGTAGTGATTTTCGTTACGCTGATATGGTCTGTTTTCCCCTTCTTCCTGGTTTCGCCTAGGTGTAGAGGTGCTTGTATTAGTACCCTGCGTTTTAGTATTTCCCTGTTTTGTTTTTACGACCTCTGTAGTGTTGACTAATTCCAGCTGTCTTCCTCCTCTAAAATGACTATGAGATGTGGTCTCATCTATTTGCCGTAATATCTGCTCTGCATGTAGGGCCGTACTGACGTTTGCTGCGACTAGTACTTGCTGTACATTAACTGGCATTTGCCTTGCTATTGTCATCACCAAATCTGCTTCGTTTAATGGGTAATCTAGGTCGCGAAATTTTAGCATTTGCATGTTAAAGAAATCTGAGTATTTTGTCTGCTGGGTAGTTTGGTATTTTCTAGAGTAATGCTCCATTCTTAAACTCTGTTGTATGGCGGGAGACCAGTATTTGCGCAGAAACGCTAAATTAAAGTCTGACATGGTTCCAAATGTATATTTGAAACTTAAAAACCAGGTGAGAACATTTCCTGATAAAAATCTCTCCATCATTCTCAATCTACGTGCTTCAGGTACCCCAGTGTCATTGAAATGGTCTTCAATCTCTTTGATAAAGGCCTTAGGTGTTACCCCTGAATTTTCGGTGTATTTCTGCGGCTTGTAGTCATTTGAGCGAATTACTTGAATAAGTTGTGTGGGCTGATGACCGTCCTGTGGTGTTGAGCTCCTATCTACGTTCTTGCGAAATCCTTCCGTGTTTGTTGTTAATGGGCTTTCTGCTTGAGTCTGACTTCCTGCTATGCTGGGTTGGGGACTATGTGAGTCATCCGGCTTGTCTTTCAATGCTCCCGTTTTAAATATAGATGATTGTTCTAATGAGCGGAGTTCGGCTTTAATGATCCTGTCTGTCTGCTCTTTAAGTTTATTTTTTACCTCTTGCTCCAAAGCTTGAATACGCGTGTGGTTTTCGCCTACTGTTTTAAGAATGGTGGATCTTTCCTCTCTAGAATCAATATTCATTTTCTTCCAATCTTTCCTGATCTGTTCTTTAATCGTGCTTATTTTTTCTTCAATCTGGCTCTTATTTTCATCCTGATTATTTTCTATCTGGCTTAGCCTTTCGTCTAATGTACTCTTAAATTGTTCTTGTTCCGTTTCTAGGCTTTTCCACTGTTCCGCTGATTTTATCTCGAGACGGTCCATATCTTTAATTATGCCTGATATGTTCTCATCTACTGCTGATATTTGTTGTTGAATGACCCTGCCACTTTTCTCCATCTCCTTAAATCGACCTTCCAACTTATCCTGAGCTATTTTGACCTCGCTTGTATTCATTGTGCATGCTATTTCAATCTGCTCTAATTTAGCTAACACCGTTTCATCGAGAATGCTAAGTTTTTTTTATCAAAAATACTCTCCATTTTTTCAATCTGCTCTAACTGTTTCTCATTATTTTTGCTTACATCAAGGGCCAGTAATATCATCTGTTGGTTTGTGTGCTCTTTCATCTCTGCGGTTAACGAAGCTAATTGGTTCGTGTTTTTATTATTTTGCGCCTCTAACTGTGAATTTATAGTGTCATTAATTTCACTCTTTAATAACCTAGCTTGTTCCGCCTGATATTCATTTTGCTCAATTCTACTGTTATTTAACTGTGTCCGCAATGATTCACTTTGTTCTAACAGTTTAGTATTTAGCGATTTACTTTGTTCTGACATTTTCGTATTTAGCGATTCACTTTGTTCTGACAGTTTAATTTTTAGCGATTCACTTTGCTCTGACATTTTCGTATTTAGCGATTCACTTTGCTCTAACATACTAGTGTTTATTTGTTCAGATAATTTTGTATTCAACGCTTCACTTTGCTCTAACATACTAGTGTTTATAGATTGACTCTGTTCTGATAATTTAGTGTTCAACGATTCACTTTGTTCCGCTAATTTAGTATCCAACAATTCCTGCGTTCTCCTTGCTGCACTTTCAATGATCTCCTGGATCTGCGCCACCGTTGCCATGTTTTATAATTTATATGAGACATATGGGAAATGGCATACGCCAATGCCCTTTGACACGCACATAAATCCAATGCACATTTAATTTCTTTATCCTACTCAGTTCATTTATTTTTACCTTTAACCCCATTAGTTGATTGCATCTCTGAGTAGTTCTAGTTTTACTCAATTTAATTTTAAACCCAAGCACATATTTAGTCATTAAACAGTTATCCTGATCTGATATTAACACTGACTAATTAACAAAGTATTAATTGTCATTTTAGGCTACAGCCTCCTAATATTTCCATGAGTTTGACTTTCTAAACAAATCTAGTTTTAACTTTATCATTGGGCGCCCGGTATCACATCTTAATTTTACTTTAATTTAAAAGACAACAACGTGAACCGTATTTTACTTTGCAAACTCCTGATTTTAATTTATCTTTCACACATTTGGCGGTATCCACTTCGCCTCAACTACTTTTAATAAAATAACACTTCCCGGTGATTAAATACTGTCATATCTGCCTGCACTTGCGGCATGCCAGTTTTACTCAAATGCGCCACTATTGACATGTGTAATCTCCCCGTTACACCACAGTGAATAGCCCCACCGTTGGCCGCCAGTTTTCACCTATGAACCCTTCAGAATAGCAGTGTTTTATGCAAGAATCTTTGATCAAGGGGTCGCGTTCAGTTCATAGTGTGGTGTTTACGTCCGCCAAACAACGTGCTTTTCTGAGGCAAGGGTTATAGGATGAAAACTATAATTAAGAAACAAAGGAGACAAAACGTAAGATAATAACAAGATTTAATAACTAATTTGTGCATAAAAGAATAAAACAAACAAAAATAAACAAAATCCTCACTGAATTTCCCCTGACAGGAATATTTATCACTTTGAGGAGTCAGATGGATCTCCCCTTTTCTAATAAAATGTGGATCCAAGTTCCACTATCTTGCATATGAATTTATGTTCGCGTGGTGACTATCTACGAGAAATGAGTACTTGGATGATCATTCGTTCACAACGGGTTAACAGCCACAGTGCTCACGAACAATCATCTCGTAAATCAACGTTTATGGATATGGGCATAACCTTAATAAAAATCCTTAAATCTAACTCTGACACACATATTACAACTCTACTATTTACAGGCATCTCTCTGAGACCCTTATTAGTGTGGTGACACACTTAACCAAATGAGCTGCCACAATGGCCAGATACTCAACAACAAGGAAACACAGCGCTGCACGTGACTCACGGGTCACTGACATGGAAAATAAACATAGAATAAACCAACAACAACAAACAACCTGAGTGGTTAAGATTACTTTATATTAACAAAATTGCATGTTAAGGAAACGCTTCGAAGATTATCGTGTTTCGTAGGCAACTCCCATTTATTTAAACAATTTTACCATTGATCAGTTTCTGACATTTATATTTATTTTCAAGTAATTGGGAGCCAGACGTGCACTCCACTAATGATGAGCTTGCGAAACTCAGCCAGCCCTTGTGACCACAACTCACCCTTTCCACATTACCAGTCATGTCCCCCTTCCAGTGTATATAAATAGCCGACCAGCTGGACTGTTATCTCAAGGAATCAACAGCAACTAACATCTCCTCCAACTCAACATATGGTCAGACAATAATCACATATCCATAATTGTCCTCGCAAGGATACAATATGAATCTGGTACCAAGCTGACAGAAATCAGTCTCTGCTGAAGTTCCCGCTTGTAATACCACAAAAATATACTCACAGTACACACATCTGGGACTGACATAACGCCTTTCACATGGGTCTGCTGAATTAGAGCTCGCAAACGTTTAACACAATAATTAAAACTTACGATAGAGCTGAGTACTCTTCGTCACAAATTACACTGCTCCAAAAGGCAATAATCACACTGAATCTGATCAATAATAAATCTCAACCAAATTTAATTACCCTCCAATCTACTATATAATTATATTAATTCAGTCCTACTTCTGAAACACGACATATCTCCGAGAGACGTTTTTAACCGCACTTCGTAACCTAGGCGAACACGGCCGTTCACATAGCTACGTTAGCTAACACAACACAAAGAAAAGAACCTTCCATCAACTACAATTTTGCGAGCTGCTTCCAAACAAAAGTGTGTCAGATCAAACTAAATATACTACATTAATCACACAAGCAAAGTATTTACAAAAATATGTCCCATAAACCATACGTTAATTTAACAAATAATAAATAATATTATTATGTACTCATCTCTTTTTGTAGTCACCCGTCAAAGAACATCAGACGCCATTCCCCAACTGGATGATTCTTTATCTCATATCAGCCATCTGGACGGAGTGTTGAGAATTCCAAACTTCCTCTGCATTCATCGATGTCATCCTTGCGCTGATACAAAAATTGGATTATTAAACACTTTATGTCTGACTACTAAATTCGCTTCTTCAGGTACTAAATTCCCTGTCACTGTTCGTTGGCGAATTATCGACGCTACTGCCCCTATAACTATAGTACTATGACTATCTATCACTGAATTTAACACTTTACAATGAATATCTTGTGTCCTCGACACATAAATACAAGTCTACGTCCGTAGACGAACAGAATAATAATCTACGTCCGTAGACGAACAGAATAATAATCTACGTCCGTAGACGAACAGAATAATAATAAAGTCTACGTCCGTAGACGCACCACATAAAAGTCAATGTCTTGGCTCTTCGACACACTTATAAATGAACTGGCCCTTGGGTCTAGATGGAGGGGGATTTTATGTAAAAATTTCTCGAAATAATTGTGGTACAGGAATGAAATAAATATCACTGAACTCGTAATATTGCACAGGTCACGAATATGCCCATTAATCCTAGAATCGATCGTAGAGATTTTGTCTAGGCGATTTCCCGCGTAAATGCTAGCCGCCGCGTACCCCAGCCGGAGTTGGCACGCAAGTAGGCATTCTCTTCTCATTGGTTCTCCATTTTCTGTAATTTGGCGGTTTCTAGTAGATCTTGGCGTCTTGGGAGTGTCTATTTTCTTCATCAGCCATTCACGTTACTGCATCATATTTCTTCTAGGCGCGAATATCACAATGAACATACCAGAACCATGTCTCACCGCGCGTCGCTTCTAAAATTGAGGCAGCCACACCTGCCCTTATGATACATCGCTCTGCTATTTCTTTTCATAGCTCAAGTACTTAGCCTTTTGTTAAACTGTTGCAGGTATGTCCCTACTGTCTCCAACAAATGCTTGAAATTTCCTCATCGCTGTCTGGCTACTTTCATCATGCTGGTTGAAATATTTATTAATTGAAGAATAAAAAGTAGAATCATTTAACCAACATAGTGTAAAGGGTTCAATATATACATATACAGGTTGTAATGGATATGATGGAAGTCCGTTACACTGGTGATAGAAGAGACTATTCTAAGCTTCCTAGGTAAAACATTTGTCACCTATCTTGAAATTGATAATTAATCATGAAAAAGTCAATGTTTTTAGTTTTTTCAGAAACTAATCAGGCAGAAAGTGGTGCGGCAGGCTGGGGAAAACGAGGCGGAGCCAGGTGTGACGACACGCCTAGGGGAATTTGTTACGTAATCGGAGCATTGACCTTACCGGTTGACTTGAGGGGTGGTAGGCTATCAGCTGTTATGAGGATACGCGCTACCGTCTCGTAAGAAAATGTGCATTGCCGTTGTTCTTGTTGTTGTTGTTGTTGTTGTTGACAACGCACGCAATGGCTTGGGACGTTAGGACCGGTAGTATTGTGTAGCCTACGTTGTAAGTGTTCATGTATAAAATAATTTCGATACTCCGCCCTGGTGTATCATAGGCGTCCGTGTCGGACCTTCTGTTGACTAGTTTCTGAAAATACTAAAAACATTCACTTAATGAAATACAGTGTGACAAAATTCCGACATCCCGTAGTCTGTTCAGAACTAGGCATTTAAGACGGAAGTAAAATACTTGATGTTTTGTTTGAGAGGCTTGGCGATTTTGGTCATTTAGCCCCATGTAGCTGGGTGTGGGTAGAATTTGTGTGATAACCTGTGTTTTTGTTGTTTCTGTAGTAATGTGGGTATTTGTAATTCAGGTGAGGATTCGGAAGAAGGCGCCGGCCCTGTGGTGTTGGGGCAGTGCAACTGCCTCTCACCTGGAGGCCCTGGGTTCGATTCCCGGCTCCATCAGGGATATAAGAAACTGACGTGAGGGCTGGAACGCGGTGCACTAAGCCTCGTGAGGGCAATTGAGTAGCTGTCTGACAGTGAGGCAGTGCCCCAGTCAGGAAAATCAAGATTAATGGCCGAGGGGACCCGATGCACTGACCACGCGTCACCCTAATATCTTCAGGCCAAATGGCTGGGCTGCGGTCGCTTGGTAGGCCTAGGCCCTTCATGGGCTGCACTGCCAGCGGTTATGGTTATTGAGAAGAAGGCGGCCGTGGCCTTAAGTTAGGAACAATCCCGGCATTTTCCTGGGGGTAGAAGTGGAAACCCATGGAAAACTACTTCCAAGATTTAATACTAGTACGTTACCACATGTACATATTGTAAATTGTCCCATCCCATCTCCAGCCCTTGGGTGGCCATAAACTGGAGAAGGGGTAGTGTTGATTCATTGGTCAATCAACAATGTACATACATATGAAAATACACGTAAATGAAAATAAAATACAAATACATTGTTATAATACAGTGTTATAATAATAATAATAATAATAATAATAATAATAATAATAATAATAATAATAACAATAATAATAATGATAATAGGATAACAGGAGAAAAATATTTGGAGCAGTACACAGAGATGGGATATGGATGAAAAGACCTACCAAAGAGCTATATGAACACACAGACAGACTCCCAGATATCATTAGAAAACGCAGACTAACCTTCTACGGACACATACAGAGAATGAACAATAAACGACTTACAAAGAAAATCTTTGACGTAGTAAACAGTTCAAAAAGGAAAACAAATTGGTATCATGAAATAGAAGACGACTTAAAGCAATTAGGGATCAATAAGCAAATGATAGAAGACAGAGACAATTTCAGAAACAAAATTAAGAACGCCAAATTTTTAGTAAGTGAAAGGAAGAACATAGGAACTTCGTGGACGAAACAAAGGAAACAGGAACACAGTCAAAAGATGTAGAGATTTTGGGAAGAGAAGAAGGGAAAGAAGTGAAAATTGTGACATCATGAGATATTTAAGTTCATACACTGTCCATAAGGGCAAAAATGATGTAATAATAATAATAATAGGATAATAATAATAATAGGATAATAATAATAATAAGAGTCAGCATGTGTAGTTCTGGTGGTAGAGTGCTAACCTTCCCAAGGGTGCGATCAACGTTCTGTCATGTAGTAAATGAATGGGATCTAATACGATCATGTCCATGGATTTCATGGCACATACAAGAAATCCTACGTACATTAAAGTCAGGCAACTCGACATACCAAAAAGAAACACAAAAGAAGTTAGTGTGTCTAAAAGCCTATTATTACTATTATTAGAATAATTAATATTTTTATTACAGTTGTTGCACTATCTTCACACAAAGATAGACCAACAGTTCCTTAAATTAATTTACCAAATCTTTAGGACTTCTATTTTCTGTACATAGTCCATGAAGCTGGCAAAATCCTAGACAGATCCACCATCACTAGTCATGTAGCCACTCCCCATGAAGATGTGAATCAGCTGTTCATAGGCTCGGTTTGTGTATTTCAATGTCATTGGCAGACAAGGCGAGGAGGTCACTCAACTGCAGACTCTGGTCAACATTCCTCAGCGTAGGAGGGGAGGGTGACGGGGAGAAGTCAGCTGTGCTGCTGAGGGGAACGAAGTGAAAGCCCGTTTCCAAGACACTGACTGACGATTTTTGTGATTTAATTCCACGTACACTAATTAAGATCCGACTTAATTTCATGAAGATATTTACAGGGTGTATTTGATATGATGGAAGTCCTTTACACTGGTGATAGAAGATGGTATTCTAAGCAAATATCTTCATGAAATTAAGTCGGATCTTAATTAGTGTAGGTGGAATTAAATCACATAATTCGTCGGTCAATGTCTTGGAAACGGGCTTTCACTTTGTTCCCCTCAGCAGCACAGCTGACTTCTCCCCGTCAACCTCCCCTCCAGCGCTGAGGAATGTTACAAGAGTCTGAAGTTGAGTGACCTCCTCGTCTTGTCTGCCAATGGCATTGAAAAACACAAACCAAGCCTATGAACAGCTGATGTACACCTTCATGGGGAGTGGATACATGGATAGTGATGGTGGATCTGTCTAGGATTTTGCCTGCCTCATGGACTATGCATAGAAAATAGAAATCCTAAAGATTTGGTAAATTAATTTAAGGCACTGTTGGTCTATCTTTGTGTGAAGATAGTGCAACAACTGTAATACAAATATTAATAATACTAATAATATGCTTTTAGACACACTAGCTTCTTTTATGTTTCTTTTTGCTACGTCAAGTTGCCAGACTTAAATGTACGTAGGATTTCTTGTATGTGCCATGAAATCCATGGACATGATCGTATTAGATTCCATTCATTTACTACTTGACTGAACGTAGATCGCACCCTCGGGAAGGTTAGCACTCTACCACCAGAACTACACATGCTGAATCTTCTTCTTATTATTATTAGACTATTATTATTATTATTATCCTATTATTAATAATATTATTATTATAACACTGTATTATAACAATGTATTTGTATTTTATTTTCATTTTCGTGTATTTTCATATGTTTGTACATTGTTGATTGACCAATAAATCAATCCCCCCCCCCCCCCCTCTCCAGTTTATGGTCACCCCAGGGCTGGAGATGGGATGGTACAATTTACAATATGAACATGTGGTACCTTACTAGTATCAAATCTTGGAAGTAGTTTTCCATGGGTTCCCACTTCTACCCCAGGCAAATGCCGGGATTGTTCCTAACTTAAGGCCACGGCCGCCTTCTTCTCAATAACCATAACCGCTGGCAGTGCAGCCCATGAAGGGCCTAGGCCTACCAAGCGACCGCTGTCCAGCCATTTGGCCTGCAGATATTAGGGTGACGCGTGGTCAGTGCATCGGGTCCCCTCGGCCATTAATCTTGATTTTCCTGACTGGGGCACTGCCTCACTGTGAGACAGCTACTCAATTGCCCTCACGAGGCTTAGTGCACGGCGTTCCAGCCCTCACGGCGGTTTCTAATATACCTGATGGAGCCGGAAATCGAACCCAGGGCCTCCGGGTGAGAGGCAGTTGCACTGCCCCAACACCACAGGGCCGGAGCCTTCTTCCGAATCCTCACCTGAATTACTAATACCCACATTACTACAGAAACCACAAAAACACAGGTTATCACACAAATTCTACCAACACCCAGCTACATGGGGCTAAATGACCAAAATCGCCAAGCCTCTCAAACAAAACATCATGTATTTCACTTCCGTCTTAAATGCCTAGTTCTGAACAGACTACGGGATGTCGGAATTTTGTCACACTGTATTTCATTAAGTGAATGTTTTTAGTATTTTCAGAAACTAGTCAACAGAAGGTCCGACACGGACGCAAATGATACACCAGGGCTGAGTATCGAAATTATTTTATACATGTACATCAATCAATGAATTCCATACTTACACAGTAGTCTACACAATACTACCGGTCCTAACGTTCCAAGTCATTGCGTGCGTTGTTAACAACATCAACAACAACAAGAACAACGGCAATGCACATTTTCTTACGAGACGGTAACGCGTATCCTCATAACAGCTGATAGCCTGCCACCCCTCAAGTCAACCGGTAAGGACAATGATCCGATTACGTAACAAATTCCCCTTTGCTCGTCGTCACACCTGGCTCCGCCTCTTTTCGTCCAGACTGCCGCACCACTTTCTGCCTGATTAGTTTCTGAAATAACTAAAAACATTGACTTTTTAATGATTAATTATCAATTTCAAGATAGGTGACAAATTTTTTACCTAGGAAGCTTAGAATAGTCTCTTCTATCACCAGTGTAACGGACTTCCATCATATCAAATACACCCTGTGTATATAGCAGAAGTACCCGTTCTTCGAACGGTCTTTGGTATGAATAACCAGACGTTATCAATTCAGCTACTGTTGCAATGGTTAACGGTTTGTCATTCCTTCAAAAGTTTTATCAGAACGAAGTTAGTTTTCTGGGAATATCACACACACAGTTAATTTAGGGGCCTTAAAATGTGGTTTTCGGAGACCCTTTATAGTCCCCCGAATTTTGTGTCTCACATTGAGAAGCGCAACATATGCTTTGGTCGTCCTTCTAGAATAATTTTTATATTTCGCCTATTTTAGCATGTATTTTGAAACTTTATTTCCCTATACCCACCCTTCTATGAGAAGTACAGTGAAGAGTTATATAAATGATTAGTGTATTGACCCTCATGGATACCTACCTAATTTTACGATGCTCCAAGCATCCGAACACGAGTTATAGGTGTACATAAAGATACACAGAAATACAGACACACAAATCCACGTTTTGCTTGCAACCGTCAAAAAACAAACCGAAACGCGTAAAAGAAACAAAATTGAAACTTTAATAAACAAACAATCATATGTTTATAGATAGGTGTATTTATGCAGGAGCAAAGGCAGCTAGTGGCCATGAGGCAAACTAACTCTATTGACTACAACGTATCACCCAGATGTCCAAATATGGATATATCAACCACACAGTATCAAACAAATTCAAGGGGCAGATGACCTCGTAGTTCCACCCTTTAAAACAACAATAACTAACTAACTCAAACAAAATCATCCTTACGATGTACCCGTTTGTTGACAAAAAGAATGATTAGTTAAAATGTGCTCTCAAACTAAATTCACCTAATGTGTACTACCTGACGTGAAAATAAAATTGAATACCTCAAATTCCTGAAAAGCCGCAAAAATACTATTTCAATTCAGGAATTTTTGAAAATAATATTGCTGTTTGGAGATATAATAGACCTTCTGTACAACATATCGCACGTGTATGTCGGGTGAAAGAATTCTGGAGTGCCCCTTGACCCCCTTAAGCGCATTGACGAATTTTACAGTCTTAGTTGGTTCCGTGATAACCTTATAGCCATTTGCAAACGTTCACAGAAATGTAATAAATGGAGTGGTATTGCTTCTTACAGAAAGAGATGGAAAGTTGGATGTCATCCCTTGAGATACTGTTGTCATGGTTACCGGCTTATATTCCTTGATTAGTTTATTAAATGAAATTAGTTTTCAGGGATTATCTCAGAAACTGTGGGTTATAGAGCCTTAAAATTAAGTTTTCAGGGACACTTTAGGGCCCCCGTGTTCTGTTTCCGACACAGAGGGGCTGAAATTGAGCTTTGTCTCGTCCTTGTGTGCCATTATATAATAATAATAATAATAATAATAATAATAATAATTGTATAATTATATAGAGATAGGGATTAAATAGACCTTCCGTACCACACCCACACGTGTAAATCACGTGGAAAAATTCTAGAGTAACTCTTGACCCCCTTAAGCGCAGTATACTGTATGTATTGATGCATTTTACACCGTAATTTGGTTCCGTGATAACCGTATAGCTGTTTACAAACTTGCACAGTAATGTAATAATTGGAATTGTATTGCGTCTAACAAGGACCTGTGAGATTCTGTTGCCATAGTTACCGGGTTGCATACTTTCATTATTTTATTAAATCAAATTAGTTTTCTGGGAATAACTCAAAAACTATTGGTTTTAGGGCCTTAAAATGTGGTTTTCGTCGGGCCTCCGAGTTTTGTTTCTGATATTGAGGGTCTGAAAATGAGCTTTGTCTGGCCCTTCTACACCTATTTCAGCATGCATTTTAAGGGGGTATGCCCCTCATATGAGAGGTACGGAGAAGAGTTACATCAATGATTAGTGTCGTGCCTCTGAAGGATATCTGTACCAAATTTTACGTTTATCCACCCAGCCGTTCTCGAGTTATAAGGGAACATACTTGTCCGCAGACAAACAGACAGACAGACATACAGACAGACAGACAGACAGACAAAAAAATTATTTTCGCGCGCATCCGTCATAAAACAGTCTGAAACGCGTAAATAACGCAAATTTCTCTAGAAATTCAGAAAAAACAGACAAACTTTCATTCTTATATATAGAGAGATAGCCTATAAATAAATATACAGGGTGTAATTGATATAATGGAAGTCCGTTACACTGGTGATAGAATAGACTATTGTAAGCTTCCTAGGTAAAAAAAAAATTGTCACCTGTCTTTGAATTGAAAATTTATCATTAAAAAGTCAATGTTTTTAGGATTTTCCGAAATTCTTCAAAAAGAAGGTGAGGCAGCAGGCTGGGGGAAACGAGGCGGGGCGAGGTGGGACGATGCGCGGGGGAGAAGTTGTTACGTAATCGGAGCGTTGACATTACTAGTTGAGGGGAGGTATCAGCTGTTACGAGGAAAGCGAGCGATACCCCTCTCGTAATAAATAAAAAAATTGCTGTTGTTGTTGTTGAAATAGCACGCAATGTCTTGGGACGTTATGACAGGTAGTATTGTGTAGCCTACTTTGTAAGTGTCATTGCCGTCCGGCACTTGATTGAAATACAGTGTGACAAAGTTTCGACATCCCGTAGTCTGTTCAGAACTAGCATTTAAGACGGAAAGAATATGCTTGATGTTTTGATTGAGAGGCTTGGCAATTTTGGTCATTTAGCCCCATGTGGTTGGGCGTGGGAAGAATTTGTCTGATAACCTGTTTTTTGTGGTGTCTTTAGTAATGTAAGTATTTGTAATTCAGTTGAGGATTGGGAAGGAGGCGGCCGTGGACTTAAGTTAAGAACCATCCCAGCATTTGCCTGGGGTAGAAGTGGGAAACCATGGAAAACTACTTCCAAGATTTAATACTAGCATGGTACCACATGTATATAGTAATAATAATAATGATAATAATAATAGCCGGCCTTGTGGTGTTGGGGTAGCGCGCCTGCCCTTCACCCGGAGGCCTCGGGTTCGATTCCCGGCTCCGTCAGGGATTTTAGAAAGTGACGTGAGGGCTGGAACGGGGTGCACTCAGCCTCGTGAGGACAATTGAGTAGCTGTCTGACAGTGAGGCAGCACCCCGATCACGAAAACCAAGATTAGCGGCCGAAGGGACCCGATGCGCTGATCACGCGTCACCCCAATATCTGCAGTCCAAATGGCTGGGCAGCGGTCGCTTGGTAGGCCTAGGCCCTTCACGCGCTGTAGTGCCAGAGGTTTTTTTAAATAATAATAATAATAACATTAAAGCAAATATAGCGAGTTGGTTAGCCCTATCAAAAGTTAATGGCATTTAGAACGGGTAAAGACTATACCTATAATTATCTCAAAGACGGGCGTGATCCCAAATACCTTGCTCCAAGACCTTAAAGAACTAGTTCTGGATACTCAAATGGACAAACTAATGCAGAAGGCAGTAGTTCTCTCAACAACTCGAATCGTCTGGGAATTCATGGGCAGCGATTTCGATTTTCCAGCTTAGAAGTGGTTGTTTCAGTAGCAATACTTTGGTTCCCTGAAACCCGTATAGTTATGTTGTGTTGTACCCGCAATGTGTTATGTGTACTGTATAAAACATTAATAATAATTAAATGACAGTGAGGCTCTGAGCTCAGGTATTGGAGTGCTATCTTTCTCGAGGGTTCGATCTAGTTTGAGTCATGTAATACATGAAAGTGAACAAATACGACAGCCTTATGCCGATGGATGTAATGGCACGTACATGAAATACTGTGAACACAACATTCCGGAATCTCGACATCCCCGCCAAAAATAAAAATAGTGTGTCCAACAATATATTATTATTGTTACTATTATTATTATTATTATTATACATATTATACGAGATTATATCTTTACTGTATGTTATTTATTTTTAAGTAGGGTTCCGATTGTTTAGGACGTTCAGTAAATTAATATTTTTTGTAACAATGATGATGGAAGAGACTCGAAATCTTGTTGTGATGGTTGCTGTTAATTCATTTTAGGGTCTTGGGACATTTGTTTATCAGCCCCGTGTAGTTGGGTGAGTGTTGGATTTGTCTGATAAACTGTGTTTCTGTGGTGACCGTATGTGTAGCTGTAGTTATTAGGGTCGTGAATGAGGTTGGTGCTCCGGGACTCCAAGTACCATACTATCCCGGCATGTGCTTGGAAAGCGCGTGGAAGAATCCAGGGAAATCCTAACTCAGGATAGCCACTGTCGGTGCTGAGTTCGAACCTCCAATCACCGGACTTGCTGCGATCGTGGTGTATGATTAAATGCGCATGCCTACACCGCGGGGGTAGGAAAGAAAGCAGCCGTGGTCTTATGAAGGGACATTCCAACTTTGGGCTCGTGGGATGCCACGGGAAATCATCTTGTGGCTGCAAATGGTGGGAAGTAAGGAGGCTTTTGGTTTTACATGACCGTAAATTTCGTGATCATGAGCTACTGGACCTTGTTTTTATGTGGAATCCGAACCATAGGACATGACATTTCACTTCGAAAATCTCATATGCTTTGACCGGGAATCAAACCCGATCCGCCGTGGTGAGAGGCCAACAGCTGGATCGCTGCGCCATCACGCCCAGACTTGCATATCGGCCGGTGATGGTAAGCTGCCTCAATACTAGCACCCCATGTAGACGATGATGATGATGATGATGATGATGATTATAATATTAATAATAATAATAATAGTCTAATAATAATAATATTAAGAGTCAGCATGTGTAGTTCTGTTAGTAGAGTACTAAAAATAAAAGTCCTGCAACTCGACATATCAAAAAAAGAAAAAAAACATAAAGGAACTTAGGTTGGTTCCACAGTCTAGGGGCTGCGACAACGTGGTCAGGTAGCCCGGTATTAAAGAAGTTAGTGTGTCTAAAATTCTATTATTACTATTATTAGTACAGTAGTAGTAGCCTAATTTAGTAATAATAGTGTTATTATTATTTTTGTTACAGTTGATGCACTGTCTTCACACAAAGATAGACCGACAGTTTCTTAAATTAATTTACCAAATCTTTAGGATTTCCATTTTCTATGCATAGGCCATGAGGATGGCAAAATCCTAAACAGATCCACCATCACTAGCCATGTAGCCACTCCCCATGAAGGTGTGAAACAGCTGTTCATAGGCTCGGTTTGTGTATTTCAATGTCATTGGCAGACAAGACGAGGAGGTCACTCAACTTCAGACTCTTGTCAACATTCCTTAACGTTGTAGGGGAGGGTGACGGGGAGAAGTCAGCTGTGCTGCTGAGGGGAACGAAGTGTATGCCCGTTTCCAAGACATTGACCGACGATTTTTGTGATTTAATTCCACCTACACTAATTAAGATCCGACTGAATTTCATTAAGATATTTGCTTAGAATACCATCTTCTATCACCAGTGTAACGGACTTCCATCATATCAAATACCCTCTGTATATATATATATTGCACAAATACAGGGTGTAATTGATATGATGGAAGTCCGTTACACTGGTGATAGGAGAGTCTATTGTAAGCTTCCTAGGTAAAAAAAATTAGTCACCTATGTTGAAATTGAAAATTAATCATTAAAAAGTCAATGTTTTTGATTTTTTCAGAAACTAATCAAGCAGAAAGTGGTGTGGCAGGCAGGGGGAAACGAGGCGGAGCGAGATGTGACGACGAGCGGAGGGGAAGTTGTTACGTAATCGGAGCATTGACCTTACCGGTTGACTTGAGGGGTGGCAGGCTATCAGCTGTTATGAGGATACGCGCTACGGTCTCGTAAGAAAATGTGCATTGCCGTTGTTTTTGTCGTTGTTGTTGTTGTTGGTGGTGACAACGCACGCAATGGCTTGGGACGTTAGGACCGGTAGTATTGTGTAGCCTACTTTGTAAGTGTGGAATTCATTGATTGATGTTCTTGTATAAAATAATTTCGATACTCAGCCCTGGTGTATCATTGGCGTCCGTGTCGGACCTTCTGTTGACTAGTTTCTGAAAATACTAAAAACATTCACTTAATGAAATACAGTGTGACAAAATTCCGACATCCCGTAGTCTGTTCAGAACTAGGCATTTAAGACGGAAGTAAAATACTTGATGTTTTGTTTGAGAGGCTTGGCGATTTTGGTAATTTAGCTCCATGTAGCTGGATGTGGGCAGAATTTGTGTGATAACCTGTGTTTTTGAGGTTTCTGTAGTAATGTGGGTATTTGTAATTCAGGTAAGGATTCGGAAGAAGGCGCCGGCCCCGTGGTGTTGGGACAGCGCAACTGCCTCTCACCCGGAGGGCTTGGGTTCGATTCCTGCCTCCATCAGGGATATTAGAAACTAACGTGAGGGTTGGAACGGGTTGCGCTAAGCCTCGTGAGGGCAATTGAGTAGCTGTCTGATAGTGAGGCAGTACCCGGTCAGGAAAATCAAGATTAATGGCGGAGGGGACCCGATGAACTGACCACGCGTCACCCTAATATCTGCGGGCCAAATGGCTGGACAGCGGTCGCTTGGTAGGCCTAGGTCCTTCATGGGCTGCACTGCCAGCGGTTATGGTTATTGGGAAGAAGGCTGCCATGGCCTTAAGTTAGGAACCATCCCGCATTTGCCTGGGGTAGAAGTTGGAACCCATGGAAAACTACTTCCGAGATTTAATACTAGTACGGTACCACATGTACATAATTGTGAATATAGCGAGTTGGTCGGCTCTACCAAAAGGCAATGGCAGTAGAACGGGTAAAGACCATACCTATCATTGTCTCAAGTTCGGGCGTGACCCCAAGTACCTTGCTCCAAGACCATAAAGAACTGGTTCTGGATACTCAACTGTAGAAACTAATGCAGAAGGCAGTAGTTCTCTCAACAACCCGACTCGTCCAGAAGTTCTTGGGTAGCAATTTCAACTTTCCAGCTTAGAAGTGGCTTTTTCAGTACAGTAACTATACTTTGGTCCCCTGAAGCCCGCATAGATATGTTGTGATGTACCAGCAATGTGCTGTAAGTTATGTACTGTATAATACAAGAGCCTACTAATAATTAAATGATAGCGAGGCTGTGTAGCTTAGGTAGTAAAGTGCTATCCTTCTCGAGGGTTCGATCTAGGCTCAGTCATCTTATAAATGCCGACGGATGTAATGGCACGTACATGAAACTCAGTGAACTCAGCATTCCGGAATCTCGACATCCCCGAAAAAAATAAAAATAGCGTGTCTAACAACTTATTCTTCAACATTCTTCGAATGAGCCAACTATGGACTAAGTAAGTAAACCAAAATGGTTTTCAGCTTGATGAGTTGTGATTGGTTTCACGTTCTTAAGGGTCTTCTTCCTAACCCTTATCTCCTTCATTTTCTGACGTAATTGTTTAGCAGCTTCTGGCCTCTTTGGTCTCTGCCCTTTCTTAAGCTTAATCTGTGGGTCTTCTTTTAACATATTATTATTATTAGTAGTAGTAGTAGTAGTAGTAATAGTAGTGGTCCCAGGATGGGTTTTGTCAAGAGGACAGGGTGTGGTTTTTTAGTGGGTAAGAATCCCACACTCTTGAGGAGTGCGGACCCTTCTCGAGGTCTTATGCAAGATTTTTCCACTTCCCTCGTCAAAAAAAAGTAGTAGTATTAGACTATTAAACAAATTATAAGAGATTATATCTTTCTGAACGTTATTTATTTTTAAGTAGGGTTCCAATTGTTTAGGACGTTCAGGAAATAAATATTTTTGGTAACAATGATGATGGAAGAGATTTGCAAGCTTGTTGTGATGGTTGTTGTTGCTAATTCAGTTAAGAGGCATGGGACCTTTGGTTATCGGTCCCGTGTATTTGGAATTGGAATTATCTGATAAACTATGTTTCTGTGGTGACTGTAGTAGTGAAAATAAGTTTGTAGTTTTACGTGTCCGTTAATCTCGTGATCATGAGCCACGGGACCTCCGTTTTACGTGGAATCCGAACCACAGGACATGGCATTTGACTTTGAATAAATCACACATGCATAGACTTGCATATCGACCGGTAATGGTAATCTATCCAAACACTAGCACCACATTTAGATGAAGATAATAATAATAATAATAATAATAATAATAATAATAATAATAGGCTAATAATAATAATAGTAATAATAATAGTCTAATAATAATAATAATAATAATAATAATAAGAGTCAGCATGTATAGTTCTGGTGGTAGAGTGCTAACCTTCCCGAGGGTGCGATCTACGTTCAGTCATGTAGTAAATGAATGGGCTCTAATACGATGATGTCCATGGATTTCATGGCACATACAAGAAGTCCTACGTACATAAAAGTCTGGCTACTCGACATACCAAAAAGAAACATAAAATAAATTAGTGTGTCTAAAAGCCTATTATTACTCTTATTAGTAGTAGTAGCCTACTATAATAAAAATATTATTAATATTTTTATTACAGTTGTTGCACTATCTTCACAAAAAGATAGACCAACAGTTCTTTAAATTAATTTACCAAATCTTTAGGATTTCTATTTTCTATGCATAGTCCATGAGGCTGGCAAAATCCTAGACAGATCCACCATCACTAGTCATGTAGCCACTCCCCTTGAATGTGTGAATCAGCTGTTCATAGGCTCAGTTTGTGTATTTCAATGCCATTGGCAGACAAGGCGAATAGGTCACTCGACTTCAGGCTCTTGTCAACATTCCTCAGCGTAGGAAGGGAGGGCGATGGGGAGAAGTCAGCTGTGCTGCTGAGGGGAACGCATTGTAAGCTCATTTACAAGACATTGACCGACGATTTTTGTGATTTAATTCCACCTACACTAATTAAGATACGACTAAATGTCATGAAGATATTTGCTTAGAATATCCTCTTCTATCACCAGTGTAATGGACTTCCATCATATCAAATACACCCTGTATATTGAATCCCACATAGTGAGGCCATAAGTTCTTCCGGAACATTTGAAAAATTAAGACGCTAAGATGGTTCAAGAAATTATTATGTTCCCTTGGTATGTTGAATGTTGTCAACACGAAGCACCCCATTAGTCCTAATAATTAACTTCCTTTTATTTTCTTTCTTTCTTTCTTTCTTTCTTTCTTTCTTTCTTTCTTTCTTCCGTTCCTTCTTTCATCCTTCTTTCCTTCTTTGTCTCTTTCTTTCCTTCCTGCTGTGTACTAAACGCTCTAAATGTGTGTGCCTGGCTAATCATCTACTACAACACGTTTGCTCTGGAGAGGACAATCCTCCAATCTAACCTGCAACAGGTGCTTAGACTTACTTGACTTATGTCCTGTGTCTCCTTTCGGACTGCAACAAAGACCCTCCATTGGTCTCTTCTTCTGGCAATCTGTTGTAGAACTGCCGAGGATTTGCCATCTTCACTCATCTCTTCCTCCACGCTTCTTTTCCAGGTCACCTTAGGTGTTCCCCTTTTCCCACACTTTGGCAAACAGGGGGTGGAATATTTCTGGTGATAGTTCGATGTCTTAGGTAGGTGAGCCCTTATTGTGTTTGGTGTTCTCCAAAGTTTTCCATCGGACCTCACTTACAGACCTGTTTTAGTCTTCCTGTTTGCAGCAGTGTTCGTATGTCCCAATATCCAATTTTCGTAACCTGTTTCATGCTAAAGATCGTCGTCTTTTTATCCGTCCGATTTTTTTCTGTTGCAGTTTCAGTAATAATGTTTCCTCGGAGATGCGGGTTATTGGCCAAAAGTCTCCAAAGCGCAGTGGGGGGGAGGCTGCCCCCTTGGCGTCTGTGCCCACCTTCTGGTTACTTCACGATTTGATGTTCGTCGCTACTCCCTGTGCTTCTGTTGTCAATTCAGATCTCTACAGGGTATTCCCAGACTCCCTCCTCCTTTCTCAACCGGGCTTGGGACTGGCTATGGCGGAGTTCAACAGGTGCCTTAGTCTCTAAATATTTGCACAATCCTTCCTAAAATACATAATCAAATACATACAAATAATGATACGTTAATATGTCTGTAAAAGTAAAATATATCTTTCCATTTCACCAAAACCTTCTTATTTTACAAAATGTGCAATTTAACAATGGAGTTATTCTCCATGGTAACGGATATTAGATATGATACGTTGTGCCTACTTTCACTGAGAAGAATACACTTAGATGGTAACTACAGTTAGTTTAAAAAGTAGGATATTTTCTACCTCACCGTGAGCTATCATATCAGCAAAACTGTAGATTATCTGCATCTTACAGCCCCAGGCTTAATTATAGGGTGACGATGGCTGACAAGCTGCATTTGCCCATATGATATGTGTTCATTTATTCGTGTTGTAAATATAATTCACCCCCATTCTTCCCATGTTGCTCCGGAATTTTTAACTAAATTTGGAATAATTTGAAGTTATTTTGTAGCTAGGAAAGAGTTGCTTCACAATATACCACTATATGTGCCTTACCAACACATCTGAAATAAATCATTTATAGGTTAGCACTATTTCTATTGATGAACGTGTGATTCGGAGACACATATTTATTGTAACGGGAAATTCCCCAATGTAGAATCTTATAACAGAATAATGCTGTTGCATAAAAGGAACAAGCTATGGAAGTTAATGACAGTGTATTGTGTATCACTTGGTCCCATAGTTTAATAGCACTGGTACTTGCCATTAAATACTAAGTATTAAATATAGCAGTTGATATTGTAGAGAAACTCGACGTAGTATAACGTAGCACTTGCTACCCAAACGTAGATTTATATAGCTAGAAATTAATAACGCGTTCTGAGTGCACAGCGGCGACTGAGGAGTAAAATATTTCAATGATTAGATTGGCCTTTATACAGATCACAATGACCACGTGAATTCTCCCATTATCATCGTTTAAAGTTTCACGCGAAAATAATGCTTAGTCAATGGTGTCGAAACATCTGGTGCCCTAGATGAGTGTGAAATGTAGCTGTTTGCCAAAGCGTAATGAAGCCAGATTTCACTGAAAAGTTTGTTGCGGACTCCGTGTGTGTAGTAGACTAGTCCTATTAAAAGTTCGTTTTTGGCCTTTCACTTAGTGTCACTTGCAAGATATTTCCTCATAGTATCCGGAATAGCTCGATAGTTTCCGGGTGGTGATATTACATAATTATATTTGCCACTTGTACAAACATATTGTATATTATTACTTCTCGGCAAATTTCCATAAAATAAAATAATATGCAGTCTTAATATGTTATAAAATGGTGATGGAATGAAATAACGTTGGAGAAAAATAATTAATCACTGAAAATTATAAAATCTGAATTTATACAAATTAATGAAGTTTAATTAATGTTTTTTTAGCGTATGGCTTTTAGTGTCGGGAGTGTCCAAGGACATGTTCGGCTCGCCAGAGTTTTGTAGCTGCTTCTATACGGACACCCATTGGGTGAGCTACAGGTACCCCGCGTGGAGTGTTGTGTGGGGAGGAAAGTGTTAATGTAAAGACGAGGAATTGGAAGGTAGCGGCTGTGGCCTATAGTTAGGGACCAACCCCGGCATTTTTCCTCGAAGGAAGATGAGAAACCACAGAAGACCATCTTCAAGGTTGCCGGCGGAGGAATTCGAACCTCCTCGCCTCCCGGATGTGAGCGAATGCCTGCAGCCACACCGTAACGGCCACGGCTAACTCACCCGGTATTAACGGAATGTTGATAAGGAGTGTCTGTAACTTCATAAAACGGTTACACGAGTTTGAGAAGTACTAATGGTGTGACAATGAAAATCGTGACATAAATAGTGGACTGAAAAGTAATCAAATATAATTTCCCTTTTGGGAAATCAATCATGTAACTTGGCATAACAAACATTCAAAGGGCTCCGGAATGCTCAAAATCTTGAACATTTTCAAAATGTCATTGCATACGTCATATTAAGCTAGGCTATGTATCCATGGCTCTCAGACAGTACATTTATTTTCTTCATGGCTAATTTTTAGCCTATTTTCATTTATGAAAAATAATTGACTTGGGAAATCTACTTTTGTCCGTGTGTGTGTATGTGTGTGAGTGCGTATATGTGTGTGTCTCCAATAACATCTAAACGGCTGAGGCGATTTCAATGAAACTCGGTAAGTGCATACTACTACTTTGTCCGACCTAGACCGTGCCTTTCAAATTCCAATACGTTATTCAGATGTATTTTAACATGGCAGTCGAGCGAAATATTTCACTGGCATTCTACATCTCAAAAAAAAAAAAAAACAGATATCACTCTGAAATTCTGTACAGTCACCACTGTACAGAAGGGTATTGCAAGAAGTTCACCTATGTGACTTTCATAAACCTACAAAACTAATATGGCAGCAAAGCGATGTTGAGATATTTAAATGGAGTTTTTCACGATTTAACCATCCGAGTGCAGTGAAACTTTGTACAGCAAATGGTTATACATGTTATAACACACTGACATTAAATTTAGTTCAATTGTAGACATAACCTCAAGATAGTGGCTGTGCGAAATTTTAAATTTAAGTTTTCATTCATTGTGTCCTAATCATGCGATCGAAGTGAAAATCTGAATAATAAACCAAATCAATAATCTTCATATAATGGTATATAACTATATGGCCTACATACATAACAATACATAACATAACAATATCCGAACTATTTAGACAGTTGTCAATATCTACGAATCTCTTATAGCAATCAAACTGAAACTTTGAATGCTGATACAAGTAATTAACATTAGTTCACATATGGATCATAAAATAACCTGGTGAGTACAGAACCAACATGGCGGCCAAGCGAAATTTTGACATTAATATGGAATTTTCTCGCGATTGAATTATCTGAGCGCAGTAAAGCTTGGTACGGTAGATGCCCGTCGAAATTTAATTTACTGGCATCCAATTAAAGGCAATTATTTTGATAATTCCAAGATGGTAGCTGTGTGAAATTTTAGAGTAAAGTTTTTAGCCTATTTTCATTTTATGAAAAAAAAATAGGCTTATGAGATAACTTTTTGTCCGTGTGTGTGTCTGTGTGGTGCGTGTGTGTGTCCCCTTCTAATAACTTTTAAACGACTGGAGCGATTTAAATGAAACTCGGTAACGCCATAGCACGATTTTGGCCGACCCCAACCATGCTCTTCAAATTTTTTTACGTCTCACCAATCCAACATGGCGGCTGTCCGAAATATTTGACCCGCATTCAATATCTCCAAAACTATTACTGATAACACGCTGAAATTTTGTACGGTGATAAAAAGAAGTACTAGAAGTTCACCTATGAGACTTTCGAAAATCTGTTAACTGCAAAACGAACATGGAGGCCAAGCGAATTTGAAAGCTTTAAATAGACTTTTCTCGCGATTTAACCATCCAAACGCAATGAAACTTAGTACAACAAATGTTTATACACGTTGTAATGCACTCGCATCTAATTTAGTTAAATTGTTTACATAACCTCAAGATGGTGGCTGTGCGAATTTTAAAATTAAGTTTTGATTTCTTGTGTCGCAATCATGCGATCGAAGTGAAAAAAATGTCAATGACGGAATTGCGGCGTACTTTAGGTGGTCCTAAACGTATCATAAGTAAGAATTTGTGGCCTCCGCAAAGCCCGGATTTGACAATCTGTGACTTTTATTTGTGGGGAACATTAAAGGTAGGGTGTATAGAAAAAATCCACATTCGATTGATGGACCTAAACAGTACATAAGAGATGAAATCGAAGCCATCACTGCTGCGGAACTTCAAAATGTTGTCCATTCTTTCATCAAACGATGTCAGGTGAGTGTTACAAGAGGGGGAGGACACTTTCAGCATCGCCTATGAGCTCTGTAAGTACACATTATTGAACATGTTTGGTAAAAGTGTGATAGTCGGCGCCGAGCGGTGGCTGAACCGGGTGCGCGCGGCCGCGATATGCGCTAGTCACAGCCGGCTTAACTTGCCGTGTTTACTGGCGCGAACACACATAATAACCCTGTATTAGTCTGTGAGGCAAATAAAAGTTTCACATATTATAATATTTATTGATGTAAGAATATTAATGGAGCCATATTCGGAACGGCGTTTGGTTCAGGTTAACACTCTAATAATTGTAATGCCACTTAAATATTTCAACAGGATGCTTGAAAATTATGAGCTAGTCTGAAATAGTTAACTGATATGAATATTTTATGCAGTAAATATGTTTTAATGAAGTTTTATATTTGTGAAGTGTTTCTCGCTAGATGAAATAACGATTAGAGAACCTTAGGACTCAATTTGCTCCCTACTGCATACAGTAATCCTCATCACTTCAGCACAATTATTGCATGCTTAGTTCTCCAGTTTCAGCACCAGTGAATAAACGAGATGATGTACTTTCAAATATAGCCTCTGTTTCTTCATCCTTTCCATCTTCTTAATATAGAACAAACACGTGGCCTACATTGCGCCGCGTACTTGCTAAGGCGAATGAAATGGTGTGTTGACTTATCATTAAGATGCCCTTGACTCAGCACGCAGTGTGAAGATCTTGCTTTCCAAAGCGCCCTTCACATCCATGCCCCTTAACGCCGCTACCTTTTGATGTTACTCTTCACGCTCATCGTGCTCAAGTTTCTCGTCATTGCCAACATAAGAGTTATTAAGCCCGGTACACTGACTTCTTATTCCTAATTTATACTTTCTGTCGTGAGTTCATGGCAGGAGTTACTTACTCACTCCTTGGCGCTACAGCCCTCGTAGGGCCTTGGCCACCTGAACAATCTCCACCCATTCTTCTCTGTTGACTGCTTTGTTTCTCCATCTTCTGACTCCCATCTTTCTCAGATCCTCCTCCACGTTGTCCAGCCATCTGGTCCTAGGTCTTCCCCTTACAAGCCGTCCTCCTGGATTCCCATTGAACACCTTCCTTACCACCCTGTTCTCTGTCATTCTTTCTACATGTCCCAACCAACGCAGTCTACTACTTATTATTTCCACTACTATATCTGCCTTTCCATACAACTCTCTTATCTACATATTATTTCCGATTCGCCAGAATTCACCCTCTTTTACTGGTCCATATACTTTTCTGAGTATCTTCCTTTTCCATCACATTAACAATTCCTCATCGCCTTGTGTCACATGGCCCAAGTCTCCGAACCATACATCACCACAGGTCTCACTACCGTACGATATACAGTCAGATTCAGGAAAGGAATGAGGCAAGAAGAAGAATGTTACAGAGAAGAACAAGAACTACTGTAGAAGAATATGGGGAGAAGAGAAAAGAAGCTGACAAGGATTGTAGAAAGGAGAATACATTTTGAGAAACAGTGGATTGATGAGTTAGAAGAGAGAAAGGCGGCTCAGGAAACCAGAGAATTATATTCAAGGGTTAAAGATATAAAGGAAAGATTTCAACCCAGATCAGATTTCTGTAAAGATAATTGCTTACTACAGTGTAATTACATTTTCTAGAAACTTAGGTTCGAATCATTTCGTCAGCTACTAATGAAAACGTTTTCCACTGATTCTCTTCTTAATTGAAAACCGTTCTCTAAGTTCACGGTCGCTTCCTTCCGAACACATTGATTAGATTCTTGTACTCCAGTCAATTCCAAGGTGGTACCGAGCTAATGGTCACAAGCATATCTATCCAAATACTAGTCCCAAACATAAATACATTTGAATAGAATAGAATAGAATGCCCTTCGTCCTAATCTCCGATTATCAGAGAGAGGGTAAATATATTTGATTATTGAAACATTAATTTGATACATGCCACGATCTTTTGTAATATTGGTTAATTCAAAAATGTCATACCGAACCTTTTGGGTCATGTTCAGTGAATAAATATATGTCCGATTATGAAATAGAGAGGTTTGGTGCAACAATGTTGCTGAGTTAATGGCGATAATTTATATTAATTCACGCGTATCCAGATTTCAGGAGTGATGTAGAGATGCGAAGTTGTTGATTCCTTAGGGGGCTTTGTGACGTCATGGTCTTGTAGACCCGTGTATTTAGGTGTAGGCCTATGTGGAATCTGTAGACTATCATTGAGATGGCTGTACTACCGTGTGTATTTGTAGTTGGGACTACGATGTGTGTAAGAATCCCACCTTCTGTGCACTATTTTTATTTCGATTTTTTCATATTTCTTGCTCCAACAGTTGGTGGTTGAAACGTCACAACGATTCATTTCATGATAGTTATTAATAATGAATTATTAATGTTATTTTTCAAGTCCTAGTGTTGCAGCTCGTGCACCAAAATTTTATTCGTATGATTATATTTCATGTCACGAGGGCGCCCACTGGTTTAACCCATTACTACGATCGTTACGTTTCATTTACGTACCGATATTGGCACAACACGACTCCAACTATTTCAGTTTATTGAGCAAGGAACTGTCCTTCATCCATTTTTGCTGAACTATGATAAAATACTTCATGTAGTGTAATGGTGTGATAAATGCTTTGTATGACTTTATGAAATATTCAATGGGTGAAAGGCAAAACATCTTAACCGCCAATTTTGTCTAATTGTACTTTTTAACATGAATTGAATATCAAAATATTTATTCACAGCAAAACATCTTATAGGTTACTGTTAAAAGGTGGGGTATTTTGTCTTATAAACCAAAAAAATAAACTAACGCCCAACAAAACATCCTAAAAACATATTTGCCGCAATTTTATCTTAACAACCATCCCAACGTGGCGCATACGATAATAAATGTGGCTGTTATGATAATCCTTGCGGGTCTTATTTTGTATGCAGTAGGTTAAGATAACAGAATAATATTTATAATTTCTATGTATCCAGGTGTATAAATGTGATAAATTACACTCTACAATCACAACCGATGAGCTGCATGAACTGCCAAACAGGCACCCACGGAGCGGACACGTGCAACTTCAAAAGCGAGAGATAATGAGTGTGCTTCACTCAGTGTGGCGTCATGGTACCTGTCAACTTCGACAGCTCACAGACCACTGACACGAGGCAGATAAGCAATCTCGTTTGCTGATTCCTAGCAGTGGTTAATAAACATAGCATACCATGACTCTCAAGGCGGATTAATTTAAGAGAGTGAAAAGATTCAGAAACGTGACTCAAAATGAATAATTATAGTAAAGGAAGGTATTTAGTTTCTTTGTGCAGAGATATTGAAAATAAAACGACAATACAAATGAGAATGATTTCTTTCGATATCACGAATATGTACACTAGCATACCGGTAAAAGAAGCGATAAACCTGATAGGAGACACTCTGGAAGAGAATAATTCAGAAAGAGAAACGGAAGAAATAGTAGAACTGCTACGAGTCACAGATACTTAAGCGACTTAAAAGCCGACGCTAATCACTCCTTCACCAGAGCTGTTGTAATCATTGTTGTATGCAAATCAGACTAAGAGTCAGTAACTATAAGGTGCGTTCAAAAAGTAACGAGCCTGAGGCTGGAATGCGCAAACTGGTGACGATATCGGTTAATCGTGGCGTGTGTAATGAGGTGTGGTTCCGACCAGAGCGTGGAAGGTCACAGCCCGTCGCTAGAGGGCACGCATGCACGTCTCGTGAAGATAAAAAGCGAGCAGCAGCATGCATCAATCGTCCAACCAAGACCAAGACATGCTTCCTGGTGTGGTTGAAGACTTTGGGGCACCCATTGGGCACACACTTTCCGCAAGTGCAGTCGTTCCTTCATGATGGTGTGCACACTTCCGACGCTCAATCCGACCACGGTGGCTATGGCTTTCACTGTCACTCGGCGGTCCTGGATAATGAGTGCATCAACCAGCTGGACGTTGTCATTGGTAATGCAGGGGGGTGCCCCAGACCGGGCATCATCGGCTAGCGCCACCTGTCCTTCCCTGAAGCGCTTGTGCCATGCCTTGACCTTGCAAGGGACATGCAGTGTTCGCCGTACACTTGTGACATTTGGCGATGAATGTCCGTTCCCCCTACTCGTTTCGCTGTCAGAAACCGAACAACACCTCTTTGCTCTTCGTTCGACGCCTCCTTGTCACTGTTTGCAATGCGACTGGCAGCGTTGGACGATTGATGCATTCTGCTGCTCGCTTTGTATCGTCACGTGACGTGCCCGCGTGCCCTCTAGCGACGGGCTGTGACCTTCCACGCTCTGGTCGGAACCACACCTCGTTAAACACGCCACGATTAGCCGATGTCGTCACCGGTTTGCGCATTACAGCCTCCGGCTCGTTACTTTTTGAACGCACCTTATACTATGGAACTTACTATAATCAACAAAGGTAAGCAATGTGCACTCTATAGAGGCTACATTTATATGTATGAGCGACAAAATGTGGATGGAATAATATTCTGGCGATGCTAAAAGAGAAGACAAAAAGATGTCGAGGCGATCTAAAAAGTACAAAAAGCGAGGTCTTAAGTGCAAGTGATCATCAATTTGGTGCTCTAGACGAAGCACAGTAATGGATACCTATCAGTAGAGAGGTGCTAAGTGCCATTTTTATGAACATTGAGTATTATAGTAAAAAGTAAATAATAATAATAATAATAATAATGTTATTGGTTTTACGTCCCTCTTAACTACTGTGGCTTTTAGAGACGCCGGGGTGCCGGAATTTTGCCCCGAAGGGGATATTTAACGTGCCAGTAAATCTACTGACACGGCTCCCTCGCATTTGCGCACCCTCAAATGCCAGCTGACTGCGCCAGGATACGAACCTTCAACATAGTAAAAAGTGTTTAGTTAGCTTATTTGTGAGTATTTATTCTTCTTATTTGAATAACATACATAAATAGTATTCCTTGCTATCCAGTGGCAGATATAGGTTCATAATATGAAAACTGTGGAATTCTGTTTGAGTGAAATGTTAGAAGTTGTGAAAGGTGCAAAGTCCACTAGTCTTGACGAATGTGGTACGTACTAATTAAACAAAGATGATGGCTTTCCGACACGTGAACACGTGACATGCAGTTGTCCATGCACAAAACACAGAAACTCCAAGTTAATTCCACAAACTTCCAACGACTGACCTTGTGATTTGTTGATGTCCATTGCGAAGGCCTGAAGCATGGGGAATTGCGACCGTTTAAAATCGAATGGCACGTCCGGTGGAATCATTGGGATGCGCGGAATCAAAACAACCTCTCCTTTGTCCTTTCCCTTGATAATCGTCGCATCGATGACGTTGTTCATTTGCTTTTCCACAGCCAGTCGTGTTCCATTGCATAGTCGAGGTTGATTGATGTTACGCAACATGATGATGACTTTCAATTGCAAATTGTGAGGTGGTAATTCAGGCAATTCCAGTGAATTCAAAAATTCTGTGAGATAGCTGACTACCTCTTCCTGGTTGATAACTGTGTCAACCGACTTGAAGGAAAACAACTGCCCGGAATGACATTTTGAATGGACTCGTTGAGATCTTTATTTTTGGCTGCCAATATGGGTCGTTCGCTCAGCTAATTATGTTTTTTGAAGTTCTGTGCTACGTTCGGAAAAACACACGGAATGGGCTCCTTCTTTGATTCGGTCAACTGACGTTCCAGGCTCATAGGAGCATCGCGGCGGCGCAATCGGTCATGTTCATTGTTTCGTACTCGCTGGCGTTGTGTTTGATATACACGAACTCATTGCATTCTAAATCTATTCGCTTCTCGTTCATTTTCAGTCGCTCTCGAACCTAAGTCAGACATGCCAATACGACTATTTTCATTATCCTTCGCTTGTTGGTCATCAGTACGGTTTGTACGTGAAGTAGATCGCTGCACATTTGACTGGCTTTGACGACCTCTGACAGCTCTTCCTCTCCTTGGCATTGTAATAGAGACTGTAAAACGACATGGAATTTCGGTATTGTAAAGGACACCATAAAACGACACGGAATTGTTTTCATAGTAACATATCTATAGAACTTACGTTGAGAACTTAACAATATTGACATCTTTTCCGTTAGTAGTACGCTCTCACATTAGAGATGTTGGTCTAAACACATTTACGTGAAATGAATTATTATTATAACATACTTTAATACGCTGTAATTGGATTATACAGTATATACAGATATGAATGATTCTGTTGCGTTAACTATTATTTTGTTGCACGTATTGATCAAAGGGATTATAGTATGGGATGTGTTCTTTGTTCATATAAGACTTTGAAGAGGATGCACTGTGTCACTATATGTCCGTCAAGTTATTAGATTCAATATTGGCGTGGCTTTGTAATATAAATTTATTTAAAACTAATGCCGATTCGATTTCGTTCAAACCACTTTCTAAACACGGTCTACCATAATGCGAACAAATTTGTAAAATTTTCATTGAAATCGGAGCAGTTTTCGAGTTTTTGCGAGACTTGTGCATGGCAAAGTCGCGTGTCCAACAGGAAACAAACTACGCTATCCGTACACAGGTTCCACCAGTTCAAACTGCTAATAATTGAGTTTTCTAAATTCCTTAAACCATTCTGTCAACGATGCACATATTGGAGGGAAATGAGAACAAATGATTGGCACATTGCACCTTTCTTCTGAAAGGGCTGCAGGACTTACCTCCAGTGCCATCTTGTGATGCTCTTGGAAGGTCCTTCAAAACGACTGAGGAGTTAGCCCCTTTGATATGTAATGCTACATCGCACATAGCATCATTCTAGCAATAAAAACAGCTTTTTTTTTTTAAAAAATGGCACTTGGCACCTTTCTACTGATAGGTATCCAGTTGCTGTTGAGAAAAATCATCAAAATGTTAAGAAGGGACTCTAAGAAAAAGATATTGCTGCTCCAGTTAATATTCCTCTCGAGTTAAATAAACTAAAACGTCCACGTGCACATAGTGCTTTGTTTGTTAAAAAGCGTTCATCATCTCCTCAAAAAGTTGTTAAGGCAGTCGTCAACGTCCGAAAAGCCCATTATTAAATGCAGTACAGACTATCAAAGAGGTAGCAATGGACAACGGTAAAACTTATAAAAATAGTTATAATGATAATGATAGTATTGATGATGATGATGATGATGATGATAACAAATGTATGTTTAAACCATCATCTCCATCCGAAAAGACCTCAACACTATCAAAGGCAACATAGACTATGCCAAAGGTGATATTGCAAGAGGATTAAAAGGACTAGAAAGTGCTAGTGATAACGATGATGGTCAAAATTAGGAGGATGAGGTTTTTATGCTTATAAAACCATTGCGGCTTCCCCAGTTTTTGAAGAAACCAGTGATTGGACGAAGTTTTAAAAAGATCTACCTCAAGCGTTGTGTTTAAAATTTATAGCAAGCAATCGTAAAGAGAGGGAGTTGCATTCCGTGTTTACATATTGTAAAAACAAATTAATAAAATTTTACTTGTGTATTGTGTATTTCTTAATTGCAATCGCTATCTTTCTGATCTTTTGGACTGTTATTTAATGAGTGTTGTTAATAACTATAGTAATAGATTAAGTTAAAAGACCCGAAACGTTTCGGCAAGTCTTGAACCCAGAGAAGGTTCTAGGGTGTTTGGAACTTAGTCGCGATAATAATGGGTTAAAACGGATATGTATTAAATAGACAGTACTTGTATAGAAATGTCCCGGCGTAGGGATGCGCTGGCCCCATTGCCTAATGGGAAACCACTGCAATCAGCCACCCGAGTATTGGCGGGTAAACCATACCTAAGTGGGTGAGGAGGAAATGCCTGCCCAAACCCGGGCCATCTGGGGCACCCTGTCTCCAGGGGATAAGTATGGAGGATGGAAAGGTAACCCAATACACCACTCTACATTGGGCTAATCACCCTTGTGGAGGTAAAGTGATTCAGAGAACTACCAGTAGCTTCGGATTGGACGACGGCCAGAGTGGAAACGGAACACGAAGTTCGGAACATGGAATATTAAGACAATCGTTGGTAAAGAAGCGGAATTGATACAGGAATTGAAGGACCACAAACTAGACGTGAGGTTAAGAGGATAGGTAGCGGAATAAAGAGAATGTCAGAAGGGTACTCTTTGAGGTACTCTGGAGTTGGGATGGATAGTTGAGCAAAGGAGGGAGTAGGAATAATAACCAGTGAGCAGTTGGAAATGAGAGTGAGTGGATAGGAACCAGTTAATTCAAGAATAATAGTTGTCAATTTGGTCTTTGAATTGGAAGTGACCTATATGCAAGTGTATGCACCAACGGAAGATTCCAATGTACTAGATAAGGAGGAATTATATGCACAACTACAACGGATCATAGACAAGGAAGTAGTCAGAGGATGTCATGAATTAATAGTAGGTGATTTCAATGGGCGAATCTGTCAGGACAAAAGAAAAGCTCATGGAAGTATGGGTAACCATGGAGGAGAGAAGACCCTAAATGACAGTGGTGGGCACCTAATAGAAATTTGCATAGAAAATCAACTATTATTGGGAAATTCCCTCTTTCCTCATAAGCAAGTGCATAAGATCACTTATGAAGCAGAAGGCAGAGAAGCCAAAAGTATTACAGATTATTTTATAACCTCAAAATATCCGGAATAACATTATGGATGAGAAGGTTATAAGAGGGGCATAACTTGCAACGGATCACAGATCGTTGGTGGCAGACTCCAGGTTTGAAAGGCCAGCCAAGCCTAAACCCAAGAAATTTGAGACGATTAAGATGAGGGAACTGCAGAAGGATGAAAAGAAGACTCGGTATGGAGAGTTGGTGAAGACGCGATTACAAGAAGGAACAAATCTTGATGAAGACATCAACACTGTGTGGACTGATATGAAAACAGTATAAATAAAGTCAGCAGAAGAAGTTTGTGGGAAAATAGTGGAAGATACAAGGAAGAAAATAACTAGTTGGTGGAGTGAGGAAGTGAAGCAGAAAGTGAAAGACAAAAAGGAAGCCTGGAAAAGATATATAGCATCACGGACTGAAGAAGACTGGAAAAGCTATAAGGAAATAAGGAATGATGTGAAATGAGAGGTGAAGGAAGCTAAAAGGAAATTATGGGAAGATTTCGGAAATATGGTTGAAAATAAGGTGCCGGTAAAGGAAAAGAACACAAGAACTTTTTGGAAAACAATAAAAGCACTCAGAGGAAAATATGGAAAGCAGATAAGGACAATTAAGGATGGAGATAAACGGCTTTTGGAAAAGGCAGCTGTATTAGAGGTGTGGAGAAGGCACTATAAAGAACAGTTTCAAAGACATGAGCCATTCCTAGAAGCAGGAATTGCCTAAGGGCCATATGAAAGGGTGCAAGACCCCAAAATTGAAGGGGATATAAATGAAGAGGAGGTAGGAATGGCAGTTGAACAAGCTACGACAGGGAATGTAGCAGGAATTGATGAGATAGCCCCAGAATTAATTAATGATGGCGGAATGGAGGTGGTAAAGTATTTAACTGAAATGTTCCAGAGAATGTGGGAAGCGAACATAATCCCTGAGGAATGGAGGAAGAACATAATTATCCCATTACACAACAAGGGGAACAGCTATGACGGTAATAACTACAAGGCCTTAGTCTGTCATCTACAACCTACAAAGTCTACACTCGTGTGCAGGAGAGGAGATTGAGGAGGGCCGTAGAAGAAGATATGGAGGAGGAGCAGGCTGCTTTTAGGCCTAGGAGGCAGGCACAGGATCATATCTATACTATAAGAGCAATAATGGGATAGAGCATATCCAAAAAATCGGGATCTGTATTTAGCATTTCTCGATCTCAAAGCTGCATTTGACTGGGTACCAAGGCTATAGCCTATGTGAGGGAAGCACTGGTAGCGAAGAGGGTGCCAATGAAGCTGCGAAATACTGTGAAGAGCATATATGTGGGGGCTAAAAGCAAAAGCTGCAATCTCCACTCCAGAAAATTTTACAGGACAGCGAAAAGACAATTTGAGGTGGTGAAACCAAGCGTACACAGCTGATTACTTTTCTTCAATTTCTAAGGTATACAACTAATACATTTAACAAAAATTAGGGCTTAGAACTAATGTTTAAAAGACTTACAGAGGATATTTGTTTGGAGATTGTTAGTTTTGCTTCTGAAATGTGGACTTTGCTGGTTTTGCTATCAACATTTTGTAGACTTACATCTAAGAGTGCATCGCTATCGTCTAAACTTTTTTTTTTTTCGTGTGCCTCCTGAGAGGCCGAGTGCAGGTCTTTCTAGTCGACGCCCGTGGGCGACCTGCGCGTCGGGATGAGAGATGGAATGGATGAAGGCGAATGAAACTGGGCAAGGATGTGGAAGGAAGCGGCCGTGGCCTGTCAGAAGGTACCGTCCCAGCATTTGCTTGGTGTTGAAAATGGGGAAACCACGGAAAACCATTTCAAGGACGGCCGACGGTGGGGCTCGAACCCACGCGTCTACCGAGTCAGCAGAGAGCTTGGCCCCATGACCTAACACTGCGCTTTAGCCAGCGTAGCCACTACTGTCGGTATCGTCTAAACAATATGTTTATATTCATCACGTTTAACTATAGTGTTAGCATTGCTTAGACTATAATATTATACGGTTTGGAAGGAAATAAATAATGACACGAGGTATAAAAGTGAACTTTTTAATACATATTAAACGGTAAGTTTTGTAGTTCATAACACTAAAATACGTAAAATTCTTTGTCTGAAAATGTTCTTGTTAGTGATTACTGACTTACATTACAACTTCTTATCTTTTTCTACACAATAGTCTCCAGCAACTCCTCTGTTTCTTTACAATCAGGTTCAGCTTCATCTTGAGGGTTTTCCAGGTTATCGCACTTTTCGAGAAGGATTTTGTAATATTCTAAACTGGTGTTTTCCATCCAATTTGGGCCATAGTGAGCCTCAAACAGTTTCTTCACATTAGAGAGTTTTACTTTCTTCACCAGAACTCCAGGAGAAATGCCACGGTTGCATTAGATTTTGTCAGAAATCTGTTCACGGGCACCTCATGATAGTAAAAGTGCTCACCCTTAATCACGACCTGCTTTTGGTTTTTACCTGATCTCTTAATAAAAACTTTTTGGTCGGAGCGAACTTGAAATTCCATTTATTCACAGGCTTAAACACTCTGTATGCTTCACTTCGCCAGTCACTCACATCACAGTCAGTACCCACATTTACAACAGTTGAAAAACTCGATATTTTTCCACATATTGACCAGGGTTTTCAATCTGTGGAAAGATTTGAACTTTTTCTCACAGTTGCCAAAGACCCTATCTGGAGGCATGAATGAATGCCCACGAATTGGGAAAATTCTTTCAATATGTTGAAGAGTTGACGGGGCGACCAAAAGCCATTTTGAGCACATTGCTAGGAGGATTTGGTTTTTATTTTGTCCACCGCATCCGTCTGCAAAGAGCCTCAGTTTGGTTTTTCCAGTGAAGTCCATGTTGTTCAAGAAGTGAAAGATACATGATGCGATTTCACCAGATCCTTTCTTGTGAAAATCCTTAGCCCATAAATAGCTGGTACAGTTTTCTTTGGTAAGCTTATCCTTGGAGCTACCTTTCACAACGGTCAGAATATAAAGATAAAGCTGTCGCCTGTAATAAGCTTCTTGATCCGAAACCTTGAGTAGAGGTGAATTTTTTTGACAGTCAAAGGAAATGTTGATAACTTCTAGGGCTTGTTCTTTCAAATGATCATAAAACGCTTTTGCTCGCTTTTTGTGGATGAGTCGTTGAACGAGAAGCTCATGTTTTTTCTGATGGTCTTTTTCAAGTTTCATTCTCTCCTTTAGCTCTGTGCATGTTGAACACATGTCTAAACGTGGGCTGCCAAAACCAATGTTAAAATTTCGGTTGAAAATATACCTGAAGTAATATTCCTTCACCTTTAAATTATTGTCCTCAATTTTTTCATTGTACATTTTATGTAGTTTTGCTGTGTTAAGGTCAGCAGGTAAGTACTTGCGTCCGCTTTTATAACGGCAATAATGCACGTCACTACAGGCCAAAGAAGAAATAAACCCAACACTGACTGCTTCTTGTCTTTGAATTTAGCTGACACATGATCTCCTCCTCTGGTTTCTTCCGGTATAAATCCACATTTTTGAAAGTTCATTGTAACAAACTCAACACGTGATCTTTTTATAGGAAGAATTTGTAGGAAGGCATTTTGGCATACAGGAACCAAGGCGGTTTCATCAATCCTCCTAACAAAAAACTTTGTATGAAAGGCTTTTGGAGTCTTTTCATTTGATTTAGGCCTTCTTCTTTGAACTTGCTTGGATTTGGTGTACTGCAAAATGAAATTGTTCTGAGATTGCCTGTCTTTGTTTTTATAAAAAATATGAAAATATAAGCACTGTTTCATTGTCAATATGCTACAACGATAGCTTTTAGAATGATGACCACACAGTGGATACGTCGGGAGATGTTGTGCTTCATATCAGTAATGAACAAAATTAAGCGTTACCGTAAGAAAACCATTTACAGAGTCCGGCAACACTAACATTTCAGTAATTTAAACTACGATTACAATATCAGAAACGTGAAAAACTAAGCCTACTCTGAAAATGAGTACTAACCTCAATCTCTTGGCAACGTGTTTTTTTTTTCAGGTTTCAGGCCGATTCGGCCTTTTCCTAGCTTTTCTAGGTGACACAGGTTAAATGCTATTTTCTAGGTCAGGTTCCATGTTAAACATTCACTTTTACAAATATTATTCTTAGCGAGGTAAAGGAAAATTTGCACACAAACAGCACTCCATTCAGACACAAACAACAAGCAGCCATTACCCGCACAGATCACATGATGAAAACGAGCGCTCTGATTGGTGGAGTTGGATATTGCTGGTTTTGCTTCTCAGATTTCGAAAAATGGACTTGGAGTTTGCAGGCTTTGTTTCTAAGGACAGTTTTTTCATTTAAATTTTAAATGTTTCAATGCCGTTTTGCTACTATGGGATCAGTTTTCTTAAAGCCGACAGGTCACTGTATGCAATGCCTTCAAAATATCGATTTCCGAAAAGAGTGGAGATTGCAGCTTTTGCTTTTAGCCCCCACATATAGACTACCAGTGGGCATAGTACGTGTAGATGGATAAACATCTGTAGAATTTCCAATCGAGAAAGGAATTAAACAAGGGGATAGCCTTAGCCCTATGCTTTTCAACATCTTGCTAGACTAAAGAACTAAAATATGTAAGATAAGAACATACAGAACAAGGCTTGGAATGTGGAGATTACGACCGGTTTATACGCAAGTACTGCTCTATGCAGATGGTATAGTATTGGTTGCTGACACACCAGACAGACTTCAGCAAGCAGTGTTGGAATGGTATGAAGAATTGAAAAGGAAGGGAATGATAGTGAATGAAGAGAAAAGTAAAGTAATGAAGGTCTTAAAACAGAATAAACAGGAAGAAGAGCTCAATATCCTCTGTAATGGAAAGCCTCTTGAGAATGTAGAAACTTTTGAATATCTAGGAACTATATTAATGATGGAAAAATCGAACCCGAGGTACTAGATAGAGCTCTAAGAAAGCAGTATCAGCTTATTATCTGATGGATACCACAATAGTAGGGGAGATGGAGATAAGTCTTAAGACCAAAAAGCAAATCTATAATTATATCGTGGCACTGATTAAGCTGTATGGTATGGAGAGTTTGGCATTACAATATAAACATCTAAGTAGGATTACTGAGGAGAGCAGTAGGAAAGACAAGAAGAGATCGAGTTCGAAATGAGAGAATTAGAGAGGAATTAGACTGTGATGTGTGAGGATGCATATGAGTGTGCATGGTGACAGACTGTTTTAGTGGTAGTATTTTGTTTTTGGTAGAACTTGAGTATTTTTTCGTTAGTAGAATTTTGGTATTTAATTGTTAGTAGAACGTTAGTATTTTTGTTAGTAGAAATGCTCTATTACTTATTCTGAAAGGGAGTAGCAGCCTTTCAGAATAAATCAATTCCTTACGTGTCTTAATGACGGCTAAGGTATTGATAATATAAGCCAACTAATGGCTACACTGCGATCTGCTGCACGGCTGAAAGCAACGGGAAACTACAGCCGTAACGCTATTCCCGAGGATATGCACCTCTCTATGCATAATTACATATGATGATGGCCCCCTCCCTTGTAAAATTCAAATCCGGAGGTAAAATAGTCCCCCGTTCGGATCTCCGGGTGGGAACTACTCGAGAGGGAGTTAACATCACCGAAGTGAAAAAGAGGAAATCTGATATTCTACGGATCGGAGCATGGAATGTTAGAAGTCTGCTACGAAGTGGAAGGTAAGAAAACTTAGAAAGGGAAATGGATAGGTTGAGGTTGGAATTGGTTGGGATTAGTGAAATGCGCTGGCAGGAAGAAAAGGACTTTTGGTCAGGAGACTATAGGGTCATTATCACTAAATCAAACAATGGCCAAGCAGGGGTTGGTCTCATATTGAGAAGCAAACTTGGACAGCGGGTGGAATATTATGAGAAATATAGTGAACGGATTATTGTAGCAAAAATCAATACAAAACCTACGTGCACCACTGTGGTACAAGTCTATAGGCCCACCAATCAAGCTGATGATGAAGATGTTGAAAAGGTCTACGAAGAAATAGATGAAATTTTGAGGTATGTCAAGGGTGATGAAAATGTTGTAGTAATGGGAGATTGGAATGCTGTGGTTGGAAAAGGAAGAGAAGGGAAGATAGTAGGAGATTTCGGATTAGGTGAAAAGAATGATCGAGGAAGCAGGCTAATGTAATTCTGCATGGAGCATGAGTTGGTCATAGCTAACACCTTATTCAATAACCACAATAGAGGAATATACACATGGATGAGGCCAGGAGATACAGGGCGTTACCAAATCGACTTCATTATGGTCAAGCAGAGGTTTCGAAACCAGATTTTGGATTGTAAAACATATCCCGGTGCTGACGTAAACTCTGACCACAATCTGGTTGTTATGAAATGCAGATTAAATTTGAGAAACTGAAGAAAATTCAAAAGCCAAAATAGTGGGCCATAGACAGACTGAAAGAGAAGGATGTAAACGAAAGATTCAAGAAGAGTATAAAGGAAGGACTAATGAAAACCTTAAACAAACTTCAATTGCAGACTAATGAACACTTTTGAAGAATCAAATAACAAAATTCGCTGAAGAAAACATTGGTAGGAAAAAAAGACTAGGCAGAAAACCGTGGACCACTCAGGATATACTAGAGTTGATGGATGAAAGGCGGAAACACAAGAATGTAAGAGATGAAAAGGGGAAAGCAAAATACAGACGTCTGAGAAATGAGGTTAAAAAGAAGTGCAAGGTAGCGAAAGAAGAATGCTTGAAGGAGAAATGTACAGGTATAGAAAATTGTCTGAAATTAGGAAAAGTAGACACAGCTTATCGAAGGATTAAGAATACATTTGGGGAATAGAAGAATAGGTGCTGAAATATTAACGACACACATGGAAATCCTCTAACAGAGAGGGAAGGAAAGGTTGAGAGACGGAAAGCTTACATAGAGTGTTTGTATAAGGGAAAGGAGATTGAGAATCATGCAATGGAAAGGGAGGAGGAAATTGATGAGGATGCAAAAGGAGATTTAATACTGAGATCAGAATTTGACAGAGCATTGGCAGACTAAAGCAGGAACAATGCACCAGGTATAGATGATATACCGATTGAGTTGCTACGCTGCATAGGTGATGAAGTTCTGATCAGGTTATTTCACTTGGTGTGTAGGATTTATGAGACAGGTGCGGTACCCTCTGATTTCAAGAAGAATGTTATCATCCCTATACCGAAGAAAGTAGGAGCTGACAGACGTGAGGATTACCGTACAATCAGCTTGATTACTCATGCTTCAAAGATCCTGTCTAGAATAATTTACAAGAGGATGGAAAGCCAGATAGAAGCGGAATTGGGTGAAGACCAGTTTGGTTTTAGGAGAAATGTAGGAACAAGGAAAGCTGTACGAAGTCTTAGGCTGATTTTGGAAGGTAGAATAAGAAAAGATAAGAGAACGTTCATGGCATTTGTAGACTTAGAAAAGGCTTTTGATAACGTTGATTGGACTAAATTGTTTGACATTTTGAAAATGATTGGAATAAAGTATAGGGATAGGAGGGTGATCTACAATCTATACAGAAACCAGACAGCAGTCATTCGAGCTGATGCACATGAGAGAGAAGCTGGTATTCAGAAAGGTGTGAGGCAAGGCTGCAATTTATCACCCATACTTTTCAATCTTTACATTGAACAAGCAATGAAGGAAATTAAAGAGAAATTTAAAGTGGGAGTGAAGATTCAAGGAGAAATAATTTCAACTCTGAGATTTGCTGATGACATCGTCATCTTGGCCGACACGCCTGAGGATTTGAATGAGTTTTTGACTGGTATGGACTCCGTCTTGAAGAAAGAATTCATGATGAAAATTAATAAATGTAAAACAAAAATATTGGAATGCAGCCGCAATAAATCAGAAACCTCTATGGACATTAAATTTGCAGGGGAAAAACTAAAGGAAGTAGGAGACTTCTGTTACTTAGGAAGCAAAATAACCAGTGATGGACGAAGCAAAGTGGATATAAAAAGGAGGTTGGCCCAGGCAAGGAAAGCATTTCTACAGAAATGGAATCTGTTGACATCGAATATAGATTTAGGTATTAGGAAGTTATTTTTGAAAGCCTTTGTCTGGAGCGTGGCGCTATATGGAAGTGAAACTTGGACTATTGGTGCAGCGGAAAAGAGGAGAATTGAAGCTTTTGAAATGTGGTGTTACAGGAGAATGATGAAGATCAGATGGGTAGATAGGGTTACAAACGAAGAGGTATTAAGACGAGTGGGAGAGGAGAGATGTTTCTGGCGACTGCTAATGAAGAGAAGAGATAGGTTGGTAGGACACATACTAAGACACCCAGGAATAACATGCTTAGTTATGGAAGGAAGGGTCGAGGACAAGAACTGTAGGGGTTGACCAAGGTTAGAGTATGTTATACAGTTTGCCTCGGATGTAGGGTGTGGTAGCTATGTAGAGATGAAACGATTAGCTCAGGACAGGGAAGCATGGAGATCTGCATCAAACCAGTCAAAAGACTGAAGACTCAAACAACAACAACAAGAACAATGATCAATGGGTGAAGTGGTTGAGGAACGTCAGTTGAGATGGTACGGACATGTTACGAGAATGGTAGAAGAAAGAAGAGGAAAACAAATACATGAAATGCGAGTTGAGGGAGGAGCTGGACTAGGTAGACTCCGCATTACATGGGAGAATAGGATTGAGTGATTGGGACAGAAAAGGGGCAAAACTGTTGTGAAAATGAAGAGAATGGGCAGAAATAGAGCGGAATGGCAGAAACGGTTCAAATGAGGCTACCCCGACGCTTGAAGGCATAAGGGAATTGAAGAAGAAGAAGAAAAAAGAATAATAAGAAGAAGTATAGAAATGGGGTGTTCCACCCACTTCTGGAAATATGTATAGATAACGCTGACTGGTTCATCAGCTAGCCCTAGTGACAATCCTGGTTGGGTTATAGGGTTTGTAGTAAAAATAGAAATGTGCATTATCCGTGGGCTGTGCTCAAGCCTTTTATAGAGGGTGTTTACTGTTCACTCTGATCTAAAGTTGTGAGGTCTATTGGCTAGCAACTTGCTATAGTAATTTAATCTATCTCCGGTTTTGTGTAATGTGTATCATAATAATACAGTGCTGGCAACCAATGTTGAGGTAATAGTTATGCCGGGAATGGGATTCGAATCCTTGCTTCCCACAGTATATATAGGAAATTTGAACGTAAGTCAAACGCCTTAGACCACTGAGCCAACCCGAAAATTAATTATTTAAATTATAAAATGGAAAATAGCATTACAGAGACTGGCATAGTGCTGTCTTAGAGCAAGTAAACATTAGAGTGTTGAATATGCCCTCAGGAGAAAAGAAATCGTGTTAAGGTGCAAAAGCTAATAATGTGAGTTTTCAGTTGCAAACCACAATATTCTACCGAAAGAAAGCTATCGTAGCCTTGAAACTCTATCTATATCACTTAGTATTTGAACCACCGGGTGAGTTAGCCGTGCTCGTTACGGCAGGACTGCTGGGAGTCGCTCACATCCGGGAGGCGAGGAGGTTCGAATTCCCCCGCCGGCAGCCTTGAAGATGGTCTTCTGTGGTTTCCCATATTCCTTCCAGGCAAATGCCGGGGTTGGTCCCTAACTATAGCCACAGCCGCTACCTTCCAACTCCTCGTTCTTACATTCCAACTTCCCTCCCCAACGGTACTTGTAGCTCACCCATTGGGTGTCCGTCTCGAAGCAGCTACAAAACTGGCGAGCCGAACATGTCCTCGGACACTCCCAGCACTAAAAGCCATACGCTAAAAAAAGTATTTGAATCACCCTTGCTGTATGGTAGTGGCATTTGGGTAGATTCAGGTTTACTCATACAGTACATGCTAGAGCTAGGGTTAACTAATATGAGGGTAGCACAATTAATTGCTGGTACAGAGCATTGACAAAAGGGTGACAAAATGAAATCGGCTACGTTACAAATTAACATTTTGGATGAAGCTATTCGTGTGAGCCGACTCAGGTGGTAAAGCTATGTAGTGAAAATAGGGGAGTAGAGATTGTATTATTAATCTTAGGCCTTAAAAGGTTAATGAGCTCTGCTAAAAAGGGTAAGAAATGCAGAGGCAAACCTAAGAGGTACTGGTTAGATTTAGTGTTAAACAATTTTAAAGTGAGATTTTTAAAAGCAACAGAAACCGCAGTGCTAACTGCTAATAAGGGGTCATAAACTCTGCATGCTTGCAAACAGCGGCTTAAAAGTTAGGCTAGACCCCGATCTAGGTAAATTTGTAGAACTTTTCCGGATTTGAGTTAATTTGTATTATTATGCTGTTTGTAGCAATTCATTTTAACAATTAATGATAGGATTGGGAAGGAGACGGCAGTGGCATTAGGATTACAGCTATCCTAGCGTTTGTCTAGAGTAAAAATAAAAAGCCATGGGAAACCAATTTAAGGACAACCGAGGTGAGATTCTGTGTCAAGAATGGAAATAATTAAGTCTCTTGGCAAGCTAAAGAAACAATCTGGCATCCATTGCGATACTATTGTCAAAGCAATAACACGCAAAGTATTGGTTCTGTCTCTCACAGTGCGCTGAAAACAGCAGTCATCTTCCAACATAGAGTTCGCTCGCAAGTGTATTGTATAAACTTGAGAAAATTCAATCATCGACCCCGCGTTGTTGCATGTATGTGTGGTGAGATTTTGAAACATTTCAGTCATCAGCTCGGTGTACTTAAGTGTGTGTGGACTATGACTATCTCGGGCATCAGTCCTGTATTGGGCTGGGGTTGAGCTATCTTGGTCTTGAGTTCTGTGTAGTTAGATATGAGAAGACTAAAACGTATCGTTTATCGGTACCGTGTGGTCATCAACCCCGTATACTTGTTCCATTAGTCGCATATAGTTAAGTGTGAAGGATATCATGGTCATCAGCCACGTATTGTTGGGTCCGGAAATTTTTTATACATCATAGGTGTCCGTCCCTATAATTTGACTTAAAGAACTAGAACGTATTGGTCATCGATAGCGTGTGGTTAAAATATGTATACATCTTAAGAGGATTTTGATAAATTTTATTTAGTTAATTTATGTTAACCGTGTCACGTGTGTAAACAGTATATAGAGTTGTCAGTAACCGTCAAATAACTAGCATCTACCGTTATGTCACAGTGGAACAGAAAACACTGCATGCGGTCATGGTATTGCCATCCTAGGTCTCAAATGCTGTATACTAATACTGTGGGTTTCGTGAGAAAATAAGTGTTAATCCAGAAAGGATAATGGAAATAAACAGACAAAATATGCCTGTTCAGGCAAGTAAAACAATTCGTTATTCAACTAGTGATCATAGGTCCAACTAGCCGCAATTGCACATGACCACCGTGATTGGCTTTGCAAAGTTGATTTTAACCGATCAGCAAGCCGGTTGGGGGCTGCCAAATGCTTTGTTATATTACATTTTTATAAATCATTGGCATATGATATATTATGCTAGATTAGAAAATTATGAAATCATGCTATGTACTGTATGTGGTATGTAACGTTATACCTCCATGTAAGGTAGCCATGTAATTATACACTGTTCAAACTCTAAGGAAGTTAAATCCCTCTACCGTATTTCAAATCATCAATCATGGCTACATCAGTCAATCTAATAGGTGAGTGGGTCATAGCTTTGGTGCCGTAACATCATAGCACGTCGTAAACCATAGCTACATTCAATGACTCGATAGGGTTGGAATTAAGTAATTAATGGCAAATGAAACTCGGGCACTTTAAAAATGTAACTATTGTGGTCTACACTAGTGTCCAAATGTTAAGCATATGTAACGAATAAGCAGGGCAACAGGAAATAGACCGAAAATCGAAATTCATATGCACCTACCAACCTTACGTGTTCGCTGTATAGGAAAGGAGTATTCCCTGCTTTGATTAGCGGCGTAACTGCAAGGTAAACACAGCCAGTGACTGCGCCCCATATTCCCTCAGTCGTGTTTGTCCTGTTTTAGTGTGCGGAGTGTAGCCTCGTGGTGAACGTGACATCATAATGACACAACGACGCTATCTGGACCCCATTTTGCAGGGTAGAATACTCGGCCACCTGGAAGCAGGCCAGACACAGACCGAAGTCGCCGTAACCTTGAATATGCCACAAAGTGTCATTTCCAGGCTTTGGAGACGATTTCGAGATTCATGAGATGTTAGTCGTAGGCCAGTACCAGGTCGATCATGAGTATCCATCCCACAGCAGGAACGATATCTGGCCTTACCCACCCGACGAAATCGGAGTGCATTTGCAAGTCAATTGTCGGCTGAGCTTGCAGCCGTCTCAAGGGTTACTGTTTCCCGGCAAATTGTGTACCGGAGGCTCAGAACAACAGGGCTGTTTGCCAGACGTCCAGCGGTGCGCGTCCCGCTCACTCCAGCAGAGACGGGCCCGTTTACTGTGGAGCCGTCAACGTCGAAACTGGACCATGAATGAATTGAGGCAGGTGCTCTTCACAGATGAATCCCGCTTCAGTTTGTAGAACAATTCCCGTCGCACATTAATCTGGAGAGAACCAGGTAGCCGATACAAGCACAGGAACATCGTGGAAGGGCACCAGTTTGGTGGTGGTGGCGTCATGGTGTGGGGCGGCATCATGTTGAATGGCTGTACGGACCTGCTCATCTTCATGGGTGGTCCGAGGAACACTGTGAACGGTCGGAGATACAGGGATGAGGTACTGAGACCACATGTTCGACTCTTCAGAGGTGCGGTCGGTCCAGACTTCCTCTTAATGAACAATAATGCCCGACCACACCGCGCTGCTCTGGTGGATGAATTTCTGGCTGGGGATGACATTCATCGCATGCACTGGCCAGCCAGGTCTGCGGATCTGAATCTCAAAGAACATGCCTGGGATGCATTGGGGATGCGAATTGCATCCCGTCAGCCTCCACCAAGGACCCTCCAAGACCTTCGCATTGTCCTATCGGAGGAATGGGATCGACTGCCACAAGAGCTCTTTTACCATCTGACAGAGAGCATGCCACGTCGCTGCGAAACATGAGTGGCCGTTAGGGGTAACCATATACCCAATTAACAGACTATTATGTTGTGGAAGTTTTGTTAGTTGTTTTCAAATGTGTACCTCAGCTGTCAGAACCTTTCTGACACTGATTTTTTGGACAAGTTGTGTGACATATGATGTGTGATTCAGCTTCCGTTTGTTCAGCAATCCGTCTGACAATCTTATCAGGCGGTATGGCCTCGTTTAGTGATTATGCTTAAAGCTTGGACATTAGTGTACATAGCTAAGCGTGTTAAAGCGAACCTACATGTTAGATAATAATCATTATAATAAAATGAATAATCTAATAATAATATAAATTTTAAATAATAATAAATAAAAATACATATTAAATAATAATAAAAAATAAATAATTAAATAATTTTATAAATGCATTAACAGCCATCTTAAATCGCTTGCTCGGGCTATGCTGTTGTATTACAGCCAGTTGTCATGTTGCATGACTTGACTAAAGCCTCATTAAAATATAGGCTGTAGAAATGTTTCACATTAAAATATATATATTTATAAAACTGGAAAATTAGTTGCTTTAGTAATGAAGGGTTTACGCAATTTCATTCGAGCTGTTGTATAACATTATCAAATTATTGGTTTCAAGAAACTCAAGTCAATAACCTAAAAGTTAATTCAAAATTATAGTCGGGTACGAGAAAATGGGTAACGCAGAACATGCCCTAAATAGTTTAGTCTTTAACAAAATAAAAATTCATAAAAAGAAAAAAAAACATGCATTAAGTTAAATCCTAGATGAGGTTTATAGTTTGAGCAATCTTAGGTCAATGACTTTGTAGTTTAGTCTTTTCGCGAAATCTAAAAATAAATTATTCATGATAAAGGGAATGTAATCCAGAGTAAAACAAGCCCTTACACATTCTTCTTTAATGTTTAGTTCTCAAAAATCTTCAGTCAATGACCTATTAGTTTTGCGTCCTTGTTTAAATTCTTAAAGCGCTGTTTATCAAGTAAAGATATTGCTTAACTTCGGGTATTCTAAATGCTACTCCAGTGTTTGTGATAAATAAAATAAAAATAATTGATTGTGAATTTTCAGATCTGCAAAATAAAAAATAAAAAATAAAAAAAATAAAAAAGATCATAAAATTATTACATGCATCAATTTAAATCCTGAATCACGTTTCTGTGATTGAGAAATCTTGGGTCAATGACTCGGTAGTTTAGTATTTTTGCGAAATCAGATAATAAATAATTCATTATAAAGGAAATGTGTGAGCCTCCGTGGCTTAGGCGGCAGCACGCCGGCCTCTCACCGCTGAGTCCGTGGTTCAAATCCCGGTCACTCCATGTGAGATCTGTGCTAGACAGAACGGAGGCAGACAGGTTTTTCTCCGGGTACTCCGGTTTTCCCTGTCAAAGTTTCATTCCGGCAACACTCTCCACTATCATTTCATTTCATCTATCATTCATTTAATCATTGCCCCAGAGGAGTGCGTCAGGCCTCGGCAGCCGGCACAGTTCATATCCTCGCCGCTAGATAGGGGCTTTATTCATTCCATTCCTGACCCGGTCGGAGACTGGAAGCAGGCTGTGGATTTTCATAAAGGAAATGTAATCCGGAGTAAAACAAGTCATTAAACATCTATCTTTAATAATTAGTTCCCGAAAATCTCGAGTCAATGACCTACTAGTTTTGAGCCTTTTGGTTAAATTTAAAACAATAATTCATGGTACAGGAAATGTAATCCCGAGTAAAACAAGTCCTCTGACATCACTTTTTAATATTTAGTTGTCAAAACTCTTGAGTCAATGACCTACTAATTTTGGGTTAAATTTAAAACAATAATTCTTGGTAAAGGGAATAAAATCTCGAGTAAAGCAAGTCATTACACATCCTTCTTTAATAATTAGTTCACGAAAATCTCGTGTCAGAGACCTTGTAGTTTGGTCCTGTGGTAAAATCTAGGGAAATCAATGGAAAAGGGTGCTTAAATAAGTAATAATAGACTAATACCTAGGTAAAAACAATAAATATTCCATTAATAACGTTACACTGTAGACCTCTCCCTGTAACGTCACCCACGATCTCGCGTCATGTTTTTTCATGTTTAAACTGCACCATGACCTTGAGCAATCCCCACATCCCGCTACCTACATAGTCACTAGTGTTAAGCACACCTGCTTGTCATAAATAAATTTGAAATAATAAATAAAGAAATAAATAATTAATATCAAATAATAAACATGATGTTCAGTATAGAACATATAGCCTACTTCCTCCTAAATGCATGGGTATAGTTATAATTCATTGTCCGTTTCAAGGAGTATAATTAAATGTTGGTTTAGAAGCTTGTTGGAATACAACGCTCTATACGGATATTATACGTTGATTGATTGAATCCTCACCAGAATGTTATTCACACACACTAATACAACCATCACAATAACACAGGTTATCAGACAAAATGCAACACTCACCCAAGTACACAGGCCTATTTACCATTATGTCCATGGATCTAAAATGAAACAACAATAACAACAGCTTCCTAGCCAAATCCTTCCTCGTAGCCTATACAAGTACAAACTCCAGTAAGCCTACAGACATCACTGTGACACAGGTTATCAAACAACTTCTACACACACCCAAGTACACGGTGCTAGAAGACCATGATGCCGAAAAACACCTTGAGAATCAACAACAACAAAAAAGTAACAACAACAATAGACTCTACCGCGGAACAAGGACAACGAATTTTAATCGCTGTAGTTGAGTGTGGAAACATGTGGTGTTATAATTATACCGTATATATAATATTTTTAATTGCAAATACACACTATATATGCTTAACATTATAACGTGTGAGTAGTTATAATTCAATAAATTCAAAGAAAACGAAGTCAAAATTATTGAACCTGCTGGAAATTGATCCACGAACATCCAGACTATGACTTCAGGTCGCAACCTCTACGCCACAGATGCCATTCAGCAATACTTGATTAATAACTGGTTTAGTATAACTCCATGATATTTTGCTTTTTCTTGCAATCAACGATTTCATTTGCGATTTCTGCCGTTCCTATAAACCATTTGATACCAAATATGTATTTATTTTCAGTACATAACCAAAGGGATATAAACTTATGCAATTACGGAAATATATGGATATACAGTAGGCCTACGAGCAAACAATAGCGCCATTTTGACCCTACGTGACGGTATGGAGAGGCACGATATGGCACGGTCAGCAGTCACTACTGCGGTTACATATTCTATTTTCTATTTTAAAATGCTAATATCCTGCCGGTCACCTTCTTGAGGACAGATTAAACCTCCCTATTTACGATGAGTGCATTCGGTAAGGCCAGGCCTTATTGAATCGTAAGTTACGGTTGGGCTATAATACTTGCAGATTCATACATCCGCCTTCTTGAAACAACTTGTCTAATGACCTTGTAGTTTGGGCAAAAGACGCTTCCCACATTAAGGTATACCGTTGCACAATTTGATAGAGATCAGATGAATATTTAGAATATTTGGGTGCACGCCATATATTTTTTGTTATGATTGCGGCGATATACAACATGACACTTAGTTGTCCCCTGCTAGTGCTACCTCTGTGCCAAATTTGGTTCGATTTGGTTTTGTTGTGTTTGAATTGATAAGGGGGAACGATTTTCCCACATACACGGCCGTTAACTTCTAAATATTGGGCTAATGACCTTGCAGTTTGGTTAAAAGACGCTTCCCACATGAAGCAAAATTTGGTAGAGATCAGAAGATCAGGTTAGCCATAATTTGATTTAAGCTTTGGCCATTTGGGTGTCCACCATTACGTTTCCGTCAAGATGGCGGCGATATAAAACATGACACTGAGGTGCCTTTTGCTAGTGCTACCTCTGCACCAAATTTCATTCAATTCAGTTTCACCGTGATTGAATTGATAGGGGGTGACAGACATACCAAATAGCACACACATACTCACACACTGACACACTTACAGAGACCCAATTTTAGCCCTCTTAAGATCTCATACGTCTACTTTCATTTTTGCAGAAATCGAAAGTAGGCTAATAAATGGGTCTACAAATACCGCTCTCGGCTACCCTGCCCGCTTCGGGTGGGGGCCCCTAAAAGACACTCTGTAAGTTGCGTTCCTTAAGGCTAAATGTCCCGACACTTTGATAGGAATATATTTCAACAGATGGCAGCACAAGCGAAGCTGAATTTATTTATTTATTGATTTTTGTATCGAAGGGGAGCTCCGTTCTGCGATCTGAAAACTGCTATTGCACTCTGTCTGGTAGCAGAATTGATATTAATTCATTGCTTACTTTTTAATTTTAAAAACAGGAAAGTTGCTGTTTGTTTTTCAAATATCTGATTAAAATTCGAAAGAAAACGGGTAATACGAAAGTTGAGTTTTACTCACTGATTCCAAAGCCGCATCGAAAACCTAAATCGGTTGAATAGAACCGTTGGAATCACTTTGGGAAGTTTGTGAATAAAAATGCTACCGTATTTGCAACACGGCGCGGCAGTAGAACAAGGTCAAGGTGAGCGGGTTGGAGGAGGGTTGGGGGGAGGGGAGGGGACCGCCTCGAGTGATTTGAGAGAGCGACAACCTTGCCAGACGGTATGGAATTCCCGAGCATCTTGTCCAATATTGCGATTGACTGTGCTGGTTAGTTCTAAATTATTGTCAAAGTGTGGATATTTCTGAGTGATCCTTTGATATTTTACCAGTTCCTAGTTACGATTTCTTGTTTTTAGTTCATCGGTCTAATTAATTACTTTTTATTTAATTTATTTTACCTGCAACAGTATTATATTTTAATGCCCGTTAGGTATTCTATTTTCGGCACTCTATTTTTGACAGTATTTCTGGTAGAATAGATTTTTTCTTTAAGTCAATTTTACCCTCAAGGTTGGTGGTTCCCACGGACTCAGCGAGGGAACTCAACACTACCGCCTTTCCAGGCAGTGTCCTAGAGCTGGGAACCCTTGGTCGGTTTGTATACAACTGGGGAGATGTGATCAGCACTTCACCCAGACGGTCTCACCTGCAAAGCGAACAGGGGCCTCAGTTGGGATGGGATGGGAAAGGAAGATTGGGATGGATATGCAAGGAAGAGGGAAGGAGGCGGCCGTGGCCTTACAGTAGGTACCATCCCGGCATTTGCCCGAAGACGAAGTGAGAAACCACGGAAACCACTTCGAGGATGCTGAGGTGGGAATAAATCCCCTCTACTCATTTGTACTACCCAAGGCTGAGTAGACCCCGTTCCAGTCCTCATACCACTTTTAAAATTTCGTGGCAGAGCCGGGAATCGAACCCAGGACCTGCAGGGCGGCAGCGAACCATGCTGACCACTACGCTAGGCTACGACTGGTGGAGAGCATTACGGTCATCACGTGGAGTTATTTTTTAGTTTTTGTTGAATAATGGAGCCACCACCAAAACCTATTCAAGGGCGTTCCACTAAATCCCAGAGGAGATTGCGACTAAGTACCAAAAAAAGGAAGCCAGGCCCTAAAAAAAAAGAAAAAAACACCTCTTCACACCCGTAAGTTTTTTTTTCCTAGTTTATATTTGAAGTTATATAATTCTTTACGCTTGCATTAGAGAATCTGTAATGCTCTGAGCAGTTATGATTTCACTTATATTTTACCTGCAGCCTACAAGTTGGATGACTAAACGTCACCCCGAAATCTGCAGGCTACATGGCTGAAAAGCGCAGTGTTTGCTTGGTAGGCCTAGGCCCTTCATGGGCTGTCGCGCCAAGGGTGCAGTTTGTTTTTTTACTTCCAATACATACGCATAGGAGTACAAAATTACGAACTATTCAGTGTCAACTTTTTTCAGAGAAGCAAGTTCGACTTCAAATAAAAACAATGCGTTGTGTGGAAAAATAAAGGCGCAGCGAATGTGAAAATGGAAAATTGGTTTCCGGAAATACTGGATTGGATTGGGATCTATAAAGGCTGCAAACAGTACTTTTGAACTACCAGTGGGCAAGGTGAAGACAAACAGCTAACTGCAACTAAACTTATGCGTTATTGCTTGCAGCCCCTAATTGCAAAAAGTTCCCAGCTAGCATCAGACACCACCAGTAATGGTGCCGAAAATTATATGTCCCTTATAGCAAAATTCACGGGAGGTAAGCAGATCCATCGAGGGAAACGAGGTTCCTTCACTCATAGAACCAAAGCTGCCGGACTGGTCTCTCAGTTTGGGCCACCCTGGCACTATAAATCAATGAAATCCGTTTAGAAAGAAAAAAACTGCCATAATAGTGAAGGACACTGCACTCAGCAGAAAGAGAAGAAGAGCAGCTTTCCGAAAAAGTTTATTTGCGTCAAGAGAAGGGAAAAGAATGTCCCGACAACTGTGTAATGAAATGAAACGTACTGTCTCACGTGATTATAGAAACCGATCAATGCAGTTGGATTTCGATGAGGTACTGTTGAGAGAGTTTAGTGATGAGAAGATTAAGCAACTAACGCTTAGTGAACGCAATATACAAAAACTGGAAAAGGAAACAAGGGGCCAAAGGGAAAATGAAAAGTGGCACACAGGTAGAAAGGACAGACTTACGGCATCCAATTTTGGATATGTATGCAAGAGGAAACCTACTTCGAAATGGGCTCCATTAGCAAAAAACATTCTGTACGGCGAATTTCACTCAAAAGCAATGCAGTATGACTGTGGTAATGAGTGAATTGCAAAACGAAATTTAGAGGAGAAATCGGTAGAAAAGTCGAAGAATGTGGTATTTTCGTACACCAAACTTATGGGTTTTTTAGGTGCCTCCCCAGACGGATTAATAGGAGACGACGCTGTAGTCGAAGTCAAGTGCCTTTATTCTGCACGGAATATGACGATACCGGAAGCCTGAAAAAAGCTAAAGGGATTTTGTTTGGCAGAAAGTAAGCGAAAACGAAAGCCAGAGAATGTCAAAAACAGTGCCTTTCAGAAGAGAACAGATTGATAACTCTCTAACACTCACATGGTTTTTATTTCCACAACCAGGGCCAGTTGGAAATAACATAGCGGGAAATATGTTATTTTGTGGTATGGACGCCTAAGGACATTCACATAGAAACAATAAAGAGGGACGAAAAGTTCTGGAGACAAAAAATGCTTACGTAACTGACATGCTGCTGCGAGAAAATCTTGTTGCCTGAGATCATTGATCCCAGGATGACCAGATCAATGGATATAAGAGAACCTGAGGTGAAGTAAAATACTGAGTGTGTTTAAAACATGAAACGCTATCTTTGATATGGAAAAAATTGAAGCATTGATTTCAAGAACAGGAAATAATTAGGTATAATATTTTTGTATGTTTATAGTACGCAGTACTAGTGCCTGTGCTAACAATAGGCAGATGAGAATATCTTAGGAACTTTAATTCTATTATGTACATAATAATTTTGCTCTTGTTATGCATTTTCATAATTTGTTTATTGTACTAAAATGTCCTACATAAATGAACTTTTATTATTACCTCCATGAAAATTGAAGTAATTTATAGTGATTGGCCACACGGAGTCGTTTCAGATCTCACGACAAAAAATGGGAATTAGAGTAAAAAGAACCAAAGAACCATACGAATCACCAAAATAAATGTATCTATGTATGTATGTAGGTAGGTATATGTGCGTGCGCATTTGGCCTCTTATAAATCGATAATAGCTGGCTCCATTGGTTAGAATATGTCACGGTTTGTGGTCTTGTTTATTATGTCTAGAAGACGATACCTAGAGTTGGACGTCCACATCGGATGGTTTATAGAATAGATATTCCCAATAAACCTGAACACGAACATATCTTGAAGCCTCGGTGGCTTAGGCGGCAGCACGCCGGTCTCTCACCGCAGGGTCCGTGGTTCAATTCCCGGTCACTCCATGTGAGATTTGTGCTGGACAAAACGGAGGCAGACAGGTTTTTCTCCTGGTACTCCGGTTTTCCATGTAACAATTTCGTTCCAGCAACACTCTCCAATATCATTTCATCTGTCATTCATTTAATCATTGCCCCAGAGGAGTGCGTTAGGCTTCGGCAGCCGGCACAGTTCATATCCTCGCCCTTAGACGGGGGCTTCATTCATTCCATTCCTGACCCGGACGGAGACTGGAAGCAGGCTGTGGATTTTCACGAACATATCTTGTCCATCTTTTTTCTAAAATATCAAGAACGTGCTAACTACAAACCAGTCATATCTTTCTATACAGTATTCAATTCCGCATCGAGTGAAACCAGTCGCTGATCTGTGCGGTAAGAATTATGCCCTACAAAGTATTACAAATATCGGAACAATATGCTTTTTGTTCGGGAGTTTATCCTAAAAAAACTCTAAAACAGTTCCCTAGAAGGGAATCCATCGCTGTCAGCATCTATCCTGAGTGTGTTTTAACCGGTTTTTCCACAATCCCTCCTGGTAAATGCCGAGATAGTACCGTACGTGAAGTTTCAGGGCACCTGTCCCATCCCTGACTCTAATACAGTTACACACATAATCAACTACACGGGACTGATGATGATGATAATAATAATAATAATAATAATAACGTTATTGGTTTTACGTCCCTTTTAACTACTGCGGCTTTTAGAGACGCCGGGGTGCCGGGATTTTGCCCCGAAGGTGATATTTAACGTGCCAGTAAATCTAATGACAAGGCTCCCTCGCATTCGCGCACCCTCAATTGCCAACTGGCTGCACCAGGATTCGATCCTGCAACCTTGGGCACAGCGAGTGAGAACGTTACCGCTGAGCCACGCAGCCAGCCAAAGATATTGATGACCAAGATGTCCCAAGCCCCTACAATGTATTATTGTCAACAAGAATGTTAGAGGAAGTAAGAAAAGCATCAGTACGGACACATTGTATCAACGTTACATATTGTGACACTACTACAGTATAATTTTATCGCTCAGATATTTTCCACGCCTAGGCACTTGTACACGTAACTCGTCGAACTATAATATTTGTGACAAGAGGAAGACAACTCCTTCCTGTCGTCAAATTGTTCCCTTCTCCCTCCGCCCTGTCTGCGTGTTCATCATTTTCCATGCGCAAGAAATCTTGTGGAGCCACGCCACCTACCACCTTTTCAAAACAATTCCCGAACTAATGCTGTCAATTCCATTCACCCGATTTTAATTCTGAAAAATGCATTGGAAACAGGAAATAAATCTCCATTTTCTTATTACCAGGTTTTTATTTTTATTTTAAGCAGAGATATAAAAAACTGTTAGTAACTTCTTTGATTTTCACATTTTCGAAAATTCATCGAATTAATATCAATTCAATTGGAGTCTAGTATACATAGTGGTTTTCAGATCGCAAATACGAGCTTTCGTTCAAGAGAAAACTAAAAAAGAAATTGTTTCACTTTGGTGCTGCTACGTGGTGTCAGAATTACAAACTAAAAAAACGGGACATTTAGCCTTAAGAAATGACCCTCTTCCCGCACACCACGTTACCTCCGCGAAAGAGCCACTAACCCACATAAAATCACCAAACAAACAAAAAACCAATTTCACCCCCGTATAAGGGTAGTTTTTCACTTAGAATAACCAAAACATGCTCTTGTGGTAAAGGGCTTAGTCTCGAGTAATTTGGCACCTTGCATGACTTCCTCCAATAATTGCTTTGGGAGAATCTTGCACTTATGACCTACTAGTTTTGGGTGATTTGGTAAAAATTTTGGCGGAAAAAAGCTCACCATTCAAAATTGCGGTTGCGCATGTGTACAACAAATCACTATTTCACCCCTGGGTAAGGGTAGTTTTTATCTCGGGATGTAAATGAAATGTCATTGTGGTAGAGTGGATAGAGACCTTTCTTTTGAACCTTCGCATAGGTCTCTCCGATTATTCGTTCGCAAGATATAGAAAGAACCGTCGGTGACGTAGTAGTTACGACTTTTTTGCTACAAATCTGGAAGAATATGTGGTCCACGATAAAGAAAAGAAAATAGCCCATTAATGCGAGTCGACTACCTATAATAATTGGTTCGGGAGATATCGGCTAAGGTCGGGCGGCAACATGCAATCGAGGTGCGTGCCTTAACGCTCAAGGCTACGCGTGGGAGAGACCCTGTACACTGTACAGCCTCACTTTGTCTCCCTTCCCCTTCCTGCTGAGGGAAAATATCTATGTCGGGCTACCTATTTATATACAGATCAATCAATAATTATCTAATGATAATAATAATGACCTACTAGTTTTGGATCCTTTGGACAAATCTAGAAATGATGATAAATAAAAATTAAATAAATAATAAATAATAAAATTAAATAATTCAATAAATGAAATTTCCTAAATATATAAATAGCATTATTAATAATAATAATTAATCATACTAATAATTGAATAAATAATAAGTAATAAATAAATAATACATAATTTATAGTCAATAATAAATACATATTCATTTGAAAAGCTCGCCATTCAAGAGTGCGGTTGCGCGTGTGTGCCATGACACTAGGTAGGATCCCTCCTGGCTCATTATTACCACATAAAGGTTTTCAAAATGAAATTATCTTCTCTTCTTCTTTATTTATTTCCTTTTACAAAGTAGTGGATACTACTGCTGCTCCTGAGTATCGAATGGAAGACTCCCAAAATTAACAAAATATCTCACTACCGGTACATCAATAGGAAGCATCATTATTTTAGTTCAAATCATAAAATCATTTATCATTACTGATATCGAAAGTCGCTACAATCAATTAGGGAAAATCGCATTAATTAGGTTGTAAACGTCCCTCAGATATACAAACATCCAGAATGATGATAATTTGCATTATTTTATTGTTAATATTATTTATTCAGAGCTGTTCCTTAATTTAATCCGTAAAATATGTCTGCTGTTACTCCATCTCGATGATAAGGCGTAAATGACTTTTATTGACTGTGCTCTCGTCGAACCAAGGTATTCAGGTATGAAATTCATTCATATTCAATGTGACAATTATATCCTTAACTTGATTGGTCACTCATCGTGATGAATGAAAGAACACAACTCCTTCACACACGCAACAATTTTATTAATATTGAAACTATTCCCGAGCTTGCCGAAGATTTACACACTAAAATTAACCATCGATTTTGGGAGGCATTACCTTCTCCCCTCTGCGTCAACTTACCTATTTTTACAGCTATTCAAGCTGTTGAAGAATTGGTGCCTTATAATCCACACCTCAGTCTATCGGGTAACAATTAGTAACGTAATAAAATAACCTCGAAAAATCAATATGAGCACAAACACAATAGCATCATGGGCACACGCTTACCCTCATAGAATCACTTACCTTATACCTTTGCACATACATCATGTAACTAATCTCTGTACGGTACCTGTTCAATAAGAAATGCATTTCTCACAACTCGACGTTAATAACAGATGGTTATTCAACATTTCTCAATCTTTAACACGTAAAATCATCAACTGGCATGTGCTGATATCCAACAACCGCTTCAATGATATTTTTCACAAACTTTGAATACTGTGACTAGTATTATTTATTCACAACAACATTAAACTTAGCGGCCTTCATATTTAATGAACCTTCCTCTCAATTACGCTATTAATTAATGACTCTTTAATTACAATTTTATTAACTACATTTCCAGCTTCATTCGGACATAGCATATCTCTCTTATAATGTAACATGTGACGTATTATTTCGTTCCAGTCCCACCTTCATCGTTTTATACTATCCCGTATACTAGTGTACTTAATCATCGTAATTTATTATTTATTATCTCAATTTACGCAGGTTTGTCATTATTATTATTACTCTTATTAATAATTATAACCGACAGTAGTGGCTACGCTGGCTAAAGCGCAGCATTAGGTCATGGTGCCAAGCTCTCTGCTGACTCGGAAGACGCGTGGGTTCGAGCCCCACTGTCGACCGTCCTTGAAATGGTTTTCCGTGGTTTCCCATTTTCAACACCAGGCGAATGCTGGGACGGTATCTTCTGACAGGCCACGGTCGCTTCCTTCCACTTCCTTGCCCAGTTTCATTCACCATCATTCATTTCATCTCTCATTTACTCCTCTCATGAGGTTGGCGTCAGGAAGGGCATCCGGCCGTAAAAACCATCGCCACAAAGACTTCCATCGCATCTCATCCCCAACCCCGTTGGAAAACCAGAATAATAAGTGGTAGACATACATACTCTTATTAATAATTATGTATTTATTATTAATATTATTATCTTGGAAGAGAAATAGAGAGATTCTGCAATAGGATTCACCTATTACAGAGAAGGTTGAACTGCCCGTGCCATCATTAGTAGCAAATATAATGAAAGACAAGGAGGAATGGGTACACGTTCTATCCAAAAAGAAAAAGAAGGAGAAGAAGAATACAGAGGAGACGAAGGTTGAAGATATTACATCCAAGCCGGATGGATTTCTGTCTTCTGTGATGGTTAGGTGTATGATATTTTGCGCGTGAAGATTTGAAGTTTTCGTCGGTAGAGTGGACACTATATTTGATTAGAATGTGAGTATGTGATTTCTTACCATTCTTACTATTGGATTTTACTTGGTGTTATTACTTCCTTGAGCTTCTTGACAAGGAAGGTAAAGTGAAGTGCTTGATTAAGCTAAGCTTAGTTTTAGGTTATCAGGTTACTTCCAAGAACGTACGACATCATAGATAAGACCCACCATCGCCACTATTCAAGTCACGGACTGTTAGACTCCCTCGTTGGCATGATGCCGGACGCAAGGATTCAGTATGGTCTAGCGAAGTACTCCCGAACATCTAAGAATAGCTTCGACAACGGTGGAAACGGAGCTGAACGCGATGGCTGTGAAACAGGGGAACATGTAAAATGCGTGGCCGAGGCGGAAACTAGGCATGACGAAACGAATCTGACTGTAAATATCAGTCCGCAGTTATCGGAGGACCAATGTAAGAGCACCTTCAAATCGCCAGGTTATTGCTGAAAAATATCCCGGCAATCCAACAAAAAAACTGAATTTGGAAATTCAGCATGGTTTCAGGAAACTGGAGGAAGCTCTAGATGCAGGAGCAACGTAAATAACTTCTTGGTAGAGAACTAGGGTGATTCTGTAAAGTTTACAGAGAAGGTTAAACTGACCGTGCCATAATTAGTGGCAAATATAATGGAAGACAAGGAAGAATGGGTACAGGTACTACCTAAGAAGATGAAGACGATAGAGGAGAAGACGATTGAAGATATTACATCCAAACCGGATGGATTTGAGCGCAGAACAACAGAGTTTCCGGTTATTGAAAATTCAAAAACCTCCGAGAGACAGAATAACTTAGTATTAAGAAGCCACCCAGAAGCTGTACTCATCAAGACTATGAATGGCAAAACCTTTGCGGGTGTTTTGAAGAATATCCGGTGCAAGGTGATGCCGGAAGACAGTGAGACGGACATTCGGTCAATCCGAAAACTGCAGCTGGAGCAATTCTTCTCGAATTCAATCAAGCCACACAAAACGAGAACTGGGAAACTTTCTATAAATCTCTTCGAGATGCTCTTGGACGGGATAGGGAAGTGAAGGCTTTGATCTCTCGTACTACACTAGAAATCCGGGACATGGACAGTTGTGACCACTGGTATAGATGTGGAGGGAGCAGAAAGACTAGATATTGGGAGTCCTAATGGAGAACTGAAAGTCTTAATATCAAACCCGCACAGCAGAGGTCAAATTTGCCAGTATAGAGATAGAAGATAGGCTTGGAAACTCTTGGAGACAGGTACAATTAAATTAGGAAGGTTATACTGCAGATTGCGAAGACGAACCCTAGTGCCTCGATGCTTTCGAGGTCTATCTTATCGAAATTAAGCACGTAACTGCAAAGGTGCGGACAGATGCTAGCTTTGTTTTAAGTGCGGAGAGGCTGGGCACAAGGCAGTAGGCTGCAAAGTAAATCCACAGACAAGGATGATGAATATGCGAAACGAAACCATGTTCTTGGCTCAGGCAAGTGCATCGTGTTTCGTGATGCTCTTGAAAAGGCCAAACATAGTGAAAAATGATGCATATTCTTCAGACAAATGTGTACAGGAGTCAAACTGTCTATTGCTGGCCTATTGACACAAATGACCTATGAGATTGGAGCGGACATCCTTATTCTCAGCGAACAGTGTCAGGACAGAGATATCACTTGGGATGGTTCGCAGACAATCTGGGGTCAGCTTCAATGTGGATACCAGATCTTGGAAAATGCCCAGTTTTAGATCAAGGATGTGGAGATGTATTCGATTGGGTCCAGGTTGTTTAAGTCATTTTTGTGAGCTATTACTTTTCTCCGAATAAGACAGTTCCTGACTTTCAGATGAAATTAGATGGTCTTGAGGATGATATGCAAGAGATAGACAACAGCTGAGTTGTTGCAGGCGACTTCAATGCCCAAGCGTTTGAATGGCGCATGACTCACCTGATTCTAGAGGACGGCGTACAATGGAGATGGTTGCCAGATTAGGATTAATGGTTATTAACATTGGGAACGTGCCAACCATTCGACGACCAGGCTGCCGGGGAACTATACCAGATGGCTAACAAATGTGTGGAACTCACCATGGGGCTCATCCAGACGGCATGTGATGCGTCCATGACTAGACATAAGCAGCGAAAGCACAAGCGCCCAGCATCCTGGTGGACCGAAGAAATTGTTCAGCTGAGAAGACAGTGTCTGCAACTTAAACGAATCGCACAAAAATACAAGTCTAAGAAGAAAGAACTTCAAAATACAATTAAAAGGAGTAAATTCGACAAATGGTTGGAAATGTCTAAGGAAGTGAAATACGATTTATGGCGATTAGTCATAAGATTGTTATGAGGAAACTTGGGGCGCTCTCAAGTCCGATCTTGGACTCACAAACCATGAAAGACATAGTGGATAAACTATGTCCCGATCATTCAGAGATGATAGACGATGGCAGTGGAATGGAACTTGATAATGTACCACTTTTTACATACGAAGAATTGACGAAAGCGATTAATTCTCTTAGAAATAAAAAGAGTCCAGGAACAAATTGTATTCCAACAGACGTTTTGAAGGTCATAGCTGAATTCCGCCCTCATCTACTGCTGAGAATGTAGAATTACTACTTGAAAGCGGGTGCTTTTAGTATTCGCTGGAAAATAGCTCGACTGGTTTCAATCAGGAAAGGGAAAACTGTGGGTTACAGACTTTTATGCATGCTGGACACTGCTGGAAATGGTTTAGAGAAGCATCTAAAACCCAGAATAATTTTGGCAGTCCTATTACCTGGGGATCTATCCTATATTCAACATGGATTCCTTAGAGGTCACTCCACGATTGATGCAGTGAGAGATGTGGTGAACACAGCAGAGATAGCACAAATGGTCAATCATTTCTCTAGATAGGTGGCGCATCATGTGACCTTAGATGTCAAAACTACTTTCAATTCTACCAGACGGAGTGATATGTTGGAAACCTCCAAGAAACTTTCAGACTACCAGAGTACCTCATGGACATACTGAGAGACTATTTGAAAGATCGCACTTTATTATATTATACGGAAGACTCACTGAGAACAAAATAGCTCACATCTGGTGCAGCGCAAGGGTCCATTATTGGTCCAAACCTTTGGAACATCACGTACGATGGTTTGTTACGGCTAGAGATGCCAGAAAATGCGACACTTGTGGGTTACGCTGATGATGTGGCTGCTTTGATAGTAACCCGTAACTTGGAGATGGCTCAATTTAAACTGAACCAAGTAATGCGGTGGGTAAAAGAATGGATGTCGAATCACAGGCTAGACCTCGCCGGCTTTAAAACGGAAATTGTCCTTCTGAATAGAATAAGGATTGATACCCTCGTGCCAATGCAGGTCAGGTAGATAGTCATCGAAACATCTAGGAGCTCACATTCCGGAACCACATTTAGCAGGTAACAGATAAGGCGCCAAAATCCATGAATGCATTGAGTAGACTACTGGGCAATATTAGAGGCCCGAAACCCAGTAAAAGGCGCTTCTCATGTCGACTGTCATTTCGATCATTCTATACGGGCCGAAGATCTGGGCTGAGTCCTTGAAGTTTGAAAAGTATCGGAGACGAATGGCGGCAGTACAGCGGAGAGCAGCTTTACGAATCGCATGCGCATATTATACGGTGTCTGAACATGTGGATCTCATAGTAGCAGCTTATAGTAGCTCATATTGACTTTAGAAGGACAGGAGATCTGGCGTACCCAAGGAGAACAGGGATGGAAATGGGCAAAGGAGCTAGCTGTTAGCCGCAGAATGGACCAATGGCAACAGAGATGGGAATTTGAATCTCGAGGGAAATGGACGAATATGCTGATACCATCTCTAGCTGACTGGATCGACCGGAATCATGGTGAACTGAACTATTACCTCACACAGTTCCTGACAGATCATGGATACTTCCGGAAATTCCTCCACAGAATAGAGCGAGCGAGCAGTGCTGTGGGCCATCGATGACGCATTTCACACTTTATTTCTGCTACAAATAAGATTCTTGGAAGCAGAGCAGGGAAAACAGACTCCAGACAATATCGCCCGTGTTATGCTGGAAGTCAAGAATCCTGGAATCAGGTAGCAGAGTGTGTGGAAAGTAATTTGCGCTAAAATAAGAGCGACTTAGATGCTAATGAGGGATAATATAGAATAATTGAAGAAAGCGGAAGAAGCTTAAGAGGCATCAGGCACGACGCCACGCTGTAATAATTCGAGGGCGGTTTCGGTGCGGAGAAGGGTGCGTGGATTTAAGTGTTTAAGAATCCTACACCCTTGTGGATTGCCGGCTCCCACAAGCGTCTCAGGCAAGATTTTCCTCCTTCCCTAAAAATAATAAAAAAAAATGTATTATTCAAATATTAAATTGATGTATGCTGAGTAATTAGAATGTTGTGCTCATGTACTAGTGAGGAAACATATGTAAGGTTTCGCACTCTTAAGCTTGGAATGCAGCCATGGCCAATACTTCAATTCCCGTCCTGTCATTGGTCCGGTAGGTGTGTCTAGTGTTCCTTGTTCATTTGCAGATTGACGAACCTTGCACACGCATCTTCGTTTTCTCTTCTAAAATTACACATTATTAAATAATTATCACATCACAGTATTACAATTCACTCTATTACTTTTCTACATCGGAGAGTCTCATATTACACAAACTGTTCCTCTCACTAAACTTTGTCGACACTCTTCGTTTCTAGCCCTTAAAACACTGCGATCACCCTATGTTATTATTGTTTATATCTTTGTTGTTCGAGCCTACTAACATTGTAACACTCATATGTTCTCGTGTAGTATTTACGATTGTTATTGTTCTACACGCATTCTTAGAATATTTCACGTAATCTAAAGCTCATTTCTGAGGCTGACTGACGTGAAATTCTTTTTATCCTGGCGATTTATATTATACTTTGTTTATCCACCGTTCACTAGAATAAATTACCTACATTTACTTAGTTGTTACTGATATAATCCCTAAACTTCCTTGATATTTTACAACTTGTCCCATTTTTTACGGACCTTTCAAAAACTCGTACGTTTATTACGATTATTATTAGTTCTTTGTACTGTACTTTCGGACGTCAGATTTCTGCGGTTTCTCGTCACGAATGATGGATAAAACATGACCCACTTATGATTATTCTTAATTCTTTATGACTCACTTGTTGACAAAGAAGGTAAACCGAAGTGCTTGATCAAGCGAGCTAAGCTGAGTTTTAGGTATTAAGGTTGCTTCAAAAAACCTACGGCATCAAAGATATGATCCATCACCGCCACCATTCAAGTCACGGCTAGTTAGATTCCCTCTTTGGCGTGATGACGGACGCAAGGATTAAGTACGATCTAGCGGAACTTTCCCGAACATCTAAAAATAGCTCCGACAATGGTGGAAACGGAGCTGAACGCGTTTCCTGTAAATCAGGGGAACATGCAAAATGCGTGGCCGAGGCGGAATTAAGGAATTATGAAACGAGTCTGACTTCAGATATCAGTCATCAGTTAATAGAGGAACAATGCCAAAAGGAAGAGCATGTTGAGATCGCCCGGGCATTGCTGAAAATTATCCTGGCAATCCAACAAAAAATTCGAAGTTGGAAATTCAGCACGGTTTGATGAAATTGGACAAAGCTCTAGATGCAGGAACAACGTACGTAACATCTTGGAAGAGAATTAGGGAGATTCTACAAAAGGATGGTGCCCGTGCCATCAATAGTGGAAAATATAACAGGAAGCCAAGGAGGAATGAGTACAGGTTCTACCTACGTAAAGAAGAAGACGATAGAGGAGAAGAAGGTTGAGGATATTATATCCATACTGGATGGATTTGATAGCAGAACAACAGAGTTTCCGGTAAATGGAAATTCAAAAACCTCCGAGAAACGGAATCACTTAGTTTTAAGAAGCCGCCCAGAAGCTGTGTTCATCAAGCCTATGAATGGCGAAACCTTTGCGGATATTTTGAAGAATATCCGGTGCAAGTTGAAGCCGGCAGACAGTGAGGCGGACATTCGGTCAATCTGAAATACTGCATCTGGAGCAATTCTTCTCGAATTCAATAAAGCCACACAAAAAAGATCAGGGACAATATCAATAAATCTCCTCGAGATGTACTTGAAAGGGATGGTGAAGTGAAGGCTTTGATCTCTGGTTCTACACTAGAAATCCGGGACATGGGCAATGTCACCACTGGTGTAGATGTGCAGGAAGCAGTAAGACGAGATCCTGGGAGTCCCAATGGAGTACTGAAAGTCTCAATATTAATCCCGAACAGCAGAGAGCAGAAACTTGCCAATATAGACATAGAAGACCGAGAGGCTTGGAAACTCTTTGAGACAGGTAAAATGAAAGTAGGACGTTTATACTGCAGAGTGCGAAGACGAACCATAGTGCCTCGAGGCTATCAATGTCTATCTTATGGACATCATGTTGAAGTTGCGAAACGAAACCATGTTCCTGGATCAGACGAGTGCATCGTGTTACGTGATGCTCTTGAAAAGGCCAAACATAGTGGAAAATGATGCAGATTCTTCAGACAAATGTGCACAGGAGTCAAACTGTCTATTGCGGCCTATTGACACAAGTGACCTCTGAGATTAGAGCGGACATCCTTATTCTCAGCGAACTGTATCCGGACAAAAATCACCTAGGTTGGTTCGCGGGCAATCTGGGGACAGCTGCAATTTGGATCCCAGTTCTTGGAAATGTCCAGTTTAAGATCAAGTATATGGAGATGGATTCGTTTTGAGTCCAGGTTGGTTAAGTGATTTTAGTGAGCTGTAACTTTACTTCGAATGAGACCCTTCCTGACTTTCAGATGAAATGAGATGGTCTTGAGGATGATCTGCAAGGGATAGACAACAGCTTAGTTGTTGCTAGTGACTTCAATGCCCAAGCGGTGGAATGGGGCATGACTGAACCAGATTCTATGGGGTGGTGTACAATGGAGATGGTTGCTAGATTGGGATTAAAGGTTATTAACATTGGTAACGTGCCAACCTTTCGACGACCAGGCTGCCGGGGAACTATAACAGATGTGACTTTTGCTTCAGAACACACAGCGTCCAGAATTACTGAATGGAGAGTGATTGAGGATTATACGGGAAGTGACCATCAAAATATCATTCTTCGTTTCCTTCAAGTAACTCAGCAGCCAAGGATCACTTTGCTCAAGCCAGTAAGGTGGAATACGGCCAGTATGGGCAAATATACGTTTCTTGATGTATTATGGAATGGAATGGAGAGAATAGCGGAGAAATGTTATGGCCACAATGGAAATGTGGAGGTTAACAAATGTGTGGAACTCACCATGGGGCTCATCCAGAAGGCATGTGATGCATCCATGACTAGACATAAACAGCCAAACACCAAGCGTCCAGCATACTGGTGGACCAAAGAAGTTGCTCAGCTGAGAAGACAGTGTCTGCAACTTAGGCGAATGGCACAAAAAGCACAAGACAGGTAAGAAGATGATTCTCACTTTGCAGAATACCGACAGTAGTGGCTACGCTGGCTAAAGCGCTGCGTTAGGTCATGGGGCCAAGCTCTCTGCTGACTCGGTATACGCGTGGGTTCGAGCCCCACCGTCGGCTGTCCTTGAAATGGTTTTCCGTGGTTTCCCATTTTCAACACCAGGCAAATGCTGGGGCAGTACCTTCTGAAAGGCCACGGCCGCTTCCTTCCATATCCTTGCCCAGTTTCATCTTCATCCATTCCATCTCTCATCACGACGCGCAGGTCGCCCACGGGCGTCGACTAGAAAGACCTGCACTCGGCCTCTTACGAGGCTACACGAAAAGAAGAAAGAAGACTTTGCAGAATACAAGCTAAGAAGAAAGAACTTCGAAATACAATTAAAAGGAGTAAATTCGACAAATGGTGGGAAATGTCCAAGGAAGTGAACGATGATTTATGGGGATTAGGTAATAAGATTGTAATGAGGAAATATGGGGCGCTCTCGAGTCCGATCATGGACTCACAAACCATGAAAGACATAGTGGATAAACTATGCCCCCATCATTCAGAGAGGATAGACGTTGGCAGTGGAATGGATACATATAATGTAACTCTTTTTGCATCCGAAGAATTAACGATAGCGATTACTTTTCTTAGAAATAAGAAGGTCCCAGGACCAGATGGTATTCCAACAGAAGTGTTAAAGGTCATAGCTGAATTCTGCCCTCATCTACTGCTGAGAATGTTCAATTACTGCTTGATAGCGGGTGATTTTAGTATTCGCTGGAAAATAGCCCGACTGGTTTCAATCAGGAAAGGGAAAACTGTGGTTTACAGACTTTTATGCATGCTGGACACTGCTGGGAATGGTTTAGAGAAGCTTCTAAAACCCAGAATAATTCCGGCAGTCCAATTACCTGGAGATCTATCCAATATTCAACATGGATTCCGCAGGGGTCAGTCCACGATTGATGCAGTGAAGGAATGGCGAACAGAGCAGAGAGAGTACTAATGGGCAATCATTATTCTAGAAAGGTGAGGCTTCTTGTGACCTTAGATATCCAAAGAGCTTCTAATTCAGCATGATGGAGCTACATGTTGGAAGCCCTCCAAGAGAATTTCAAGCAACCAAGTTATCTCATGAACATACTGAGAGTCTATTTCAAAGATCGCACTTTATTATATGATAAGGAAGATGGCCTGAGAACAAAATGGCTCACAGCTGACACAGCACAAGGGTCCATTCTTTGTCCAAACCTATGGAACATCACGCACGATGGTTTATTACGGCTAGTGATACCAGACGATGCGACACTTGTGGGTTATGCTGATGATGTGGCTGCTTTGATAGTAACCCGTAACTTGGAGATGGCTCAATTTAAGCTGAACCAAGTAAAGCGGCGGGTAAAAGAATGGATGTCGAATCACTGGTTAGACCTCGCAGGCCTAAAAACGGAAATTCTCCTTCTGAATAGAAGAAGGATTGATACCCTCGTGCCAATGCAGGCCAGGCAGATAGTCATCGAAACATCTCTGAGCAAACCGTATTTAGGTATAACGCTTGATACCAAGCTCACATTCCGGAACCACATTCAGCAGGTAACAGATAAGGCGGCAAAATCCATGAATGCATTGAGTAGACTAATGGGCAATATTAGAGGCCCGAAACCCAGTAAACGGCGTTTCTTATGTCGACTGTAATCTTGATCATTCCATACGGATCGGAGATCCGGGCTGAGTCCTTGAAGTTTGAAAAGTTTTGGAGACGGATGGCGGCAGTACAGCGGAGAGCAGCTTTACGAATCGCATGCGCATATCATACGGTGTCTGAACATGCGGTTCTCATAGTAGCAGCTTATAGTAGCTCCTATTGACTTACTAGCATTAGAATGACAGGAGATATGGCGTACCCAAGGAGAGCTGGGAAGGAAATGGGCAAAGGATCTAGCTGTTAGCCGCAGAATGGACCAATGGCAACAGAGATGGGAAGTTGATTCCCGAGGGAAATGGACGAATAGGCTGATACCATCTCTAGCTGACTGGATCGACCGGAAACATGGTGAAGTGAACTTTTACCACACGCAGGTACTGACAGGTCACGGATATTTCCGGAAATTCCTCCACAGAATAGACCGAGCGAGCAGTGCGGTGTGCATTTACTGCAATGCCATCGATGACGCATTCCACACTTTCTTTCATTGTATCCATTGGCTGCCACAAAGAAGATACTAGGAAGCAAAGCAGGGAAAACAGACTCCAGATAATATCGTCAATGTTATGCTAAAAAATCAAGAATCCTGGGATCAGGTATGTGGAAAATACTTTGCGCCAAAATGAGAGCGACTTAGATGCTAATGAGAGATAATAAGGAATAATTGAAGAAAGAAGAAGCATAAAAAGCATCACGCACGACGCCGCCCTGAAGTAATTCGAGGGCGGTACCGGGATGGGAGACACACGTCGTAGGAGAAGGGCATGTGATTTTTAGTGGGTAAGAATCCCTCGCCCTTGTGGATTGCGGACTTTCACAAACGTCTCAGGCAAGATTTTCCACATTCCCTAAAAGGAAACAAATCTTCTATTAAATTGATATATGCTGAATAATTAGAATGTTGTGCTCATCTAATGGCGAGGGAACATATGTAAGTTTTCGCACTCTTAAGCTTAGAATGCGGCCTTGGTCAATCCTTCGATTCCCGTCCTATCATTGGGCATAAAATGTTTGTGTTATTTACGGTGATTCAGTAGATGATCATAACGGGAAACTCACAGACGTCTTTCAGAGGTTGAGAGAAAATTCATTAAAAGTCCATCCTGACAAGTGCGAATTCTTGAGACCAGAAGTGTCCTTTCTAGGCCATGTCTTCCCAGACGAACGAAAAGTGGAGGCCGTTCGGGATTTCCCTAGGCCACATACGACTCGGCAGATAAAACAATTCTGCGGGTTAACGGGATATTATCGAAGGTCAATAGAAAACTATAGTAAGATCGCAAAACCCATTTTGTCTACAATCTGGTAAAGGAGGAGTTTGGCTTTGAATGGTGCGATGAGTAAGAAACAGCTTTTATTACACAAAAGCAAAAGCTTAATGAGAAGCCAGTCCTACAATATCCCGATTTCAAGAAACCTTTCGTCTTAACCACAGGTGCCAGTTATAGCGCCTTAGGGGCTATACTCTCCCAAGGCTCAGTAGGCGGTGACCTACCAGTAGCCTACGCCAGTCGCACTCTCAATAAAGCTGAGTTGAACTATAGTGTGACTGAAATGGAACTCCTTTCCATCGTATGGGCATGTAAGCATTATAGAGCTTATTTATTCGGGAGAAAGTTCAAAGTCGTGATGGACCACCGTTCGTTGAAGTGGGTGTTTAGTGTACACGACCCTTCTTCTAGGTTAATGAAGTTAAAGATTAAATTAGCAAAGTACGACTTTGAAGTTCAGTACAAGCCAGGCAAACTAAATGCGAATGCCGATGCGCTCTCCAGAAATCCCGTAGAATTCAGGGAGGAGGCGCCCGTGGTCAGTGTGACTCGCGAGGCCGTGCGGTCACCCGGCCCGGCCCGTACAAAAATGCAGAAGGATTACGGGGACGATCATACTCCGAGGACGCCATAGCAAAGGAGTCGGAATCGAACCCAAGGGCTGAAGCGGAGTCAGCGGAGTCCACGCCCGAAGACAGCTCGCCAGGAGAAGATCCCGAAATCTGCGAAGCTGAAAAACGAGCCATCCTGCGTGAGTGGCATAACTCTGTGATATCGGGTCATCAGGGCATTTGCACGCACGTTCGAGAGGGTACGTGAACGCATGAGTTGGAAAGGGATGAAGGCGGATATCGAGAATTATATCCGTTCATGCCCCTCATGTCAAAAGAACAAGGGCACTAGACCGGAGGCCAGAGCACCAATGGTGATTACCGCCACTCCAGTAACGGCATTTCAAAAAATCAGCCTGGATATATTAGGGCCTATGCCATTGACCGAAAGTGGAAATTGCTTTATCTTGACATGTCAGTGTCACCTGTCGAAGCTATTAGTCACGGTTCCGATACAGGACCAGGAGACGAAGACTATAGCACAGGCGCTAGTGAACCATATTATCAGTGTCTATGGTATCCCGGACCAGATTTTGACAGACCAGGGCACATATTTTATGAGTGAAATGTTCAAAGCACTATGTAATAGGCTTCGGATTGAAAAGGTACAAACTACCGCCTACAGACCTCAGTCCAATGGTAGCCTAGAACGCACTCATAAACAACTCGCAGAATACTTGCGTCATTACGTGTGTTCGGCACAGAATGATTGGGATAAGTTCATGCATATGGCAGCATTCGTGTACAATACGAACAAGCACGGTGATACAGGTTACACCCCGTTCGAATTGGTGTTCGGGAAGGAAGCAAACATTCCGGGTCGGTTACAAAGACGCCCCGAGCCCAATTACAATGAGCATCAGAACACAGTAGAATCTCTGACGGAACAATTAAGGAACCTTCATTAAATAGCACGTAGAAATTTAATTCAGAGTAAGGAACGCGAAAAGGGATTCTACGATTGGTAGGCGTATGAAGTCACCATTAAGGTAGGAGACAAGGTACTGCTCAGAAATGATGCCCTGAGAAGAGGACGCTCAAGGACGTTAAGCCCACAGTGGGACGGACACTTTGAAATCACCAGCGATTCCGGTGTAAATTGCACATTGGCAGTCGGGAAACGAAAGCAGAGTCTGAAAGTTCATATGAACAGGCTCAAGTTGTATTTATAAGCCAGACTCATATCAGTCAAGTCAAACAATAACATTGAAGCCAGTAGGAGGGCCTGCATACCGATTGTACACTTGACTGCAATGTTTGTAAACAAAGGAGGTCTGCATAGCGTACAGACACACAGTTATCTGAGTGTCTACATAAACGTAAGCCGGAGCCAGTCAGCTGAGAGAGCAGAGGGCGCTCGGAGATGTCAACTGGCAACGCACCGACCTGTTACCCGTGTGGGGGCGCATGTACGGCAGCACAGTTGGGATACAGAATACTCCCACGGTAAGATCTACTGTACCTGTCGTAGGAGGCGACTATCAGATCGCAGGTCTGACGACCGTGGTATCCACCAGTCAGGCAGACAAGGGACCAGTGAAGTGACTGTCCGCACGGATGCTCATTGGAGAGTTCCTCTCCCCAAGCTTAGGGAGGGAGGGGACCCTTCAGGGAGGATAGCCAACAGTGGCGTAGAACCACTAAGAGCATCTGCATTCAGCAGTACAAGTCAGTTGAAATGTTAAGAATTTTATTTTTGTTATCCGCATATTCTGAGAGATGCAAGGGAGACTCTAAGCAGTAGAGCTCGAAGAATTTTAAGATAAAAGTAACACAGATCTAGATGAGATACGTGGCTAAATCAGTGAATTAGAAAAAGAACAATTAGGAGTTTTATACATTGCCAAGGAGCAGATGATAGTCACCAGAAGCGCTTTACAAGCCATGAATGATACTTTGTTCGATCTTGCGAGCAACGCGTTTAAGTCAGAATTTAGAGGAGATACGTGTCTATTTGACCAATAATTCCTTAATTATAGAACACAAATTTGAGCTTTTAGAATTAGAAGTAGCTTTAAATAAGCATGTAACGTACTATTAATACAAGGCTATGTTATATCGTTGAGTGAAATATATCAGGTAGCTTTGTCCAGTATAATAAATGCACAAGCAGGGATTGTCCCAGCAAAGGTAATTACACCAGAAGATGGCATGAACTCTTATATGAGTGGACAAGCACTAGGGAATTTCCCCAGAGGTTTGAGTGTACAAGATATGAACAGTGGAAGTGTTTTACAGAACAATTTATTGATATACGTGATCAAAGTTCCACTCACAGAAGGAGTAAATTTTAGGTTATATCGAGTGATACCATTTCCTACGCGAGTGAAAAATAATCCTGGACATTTTGTATTTATTAACAGTGATAAGGATTACATTCTTAAGGACAACCAAAAACAAACTTTTGCACAGTTGTATGAAAGACAACTCGAAAGTTGTAAGGTAATAACTCCCCATACATACAGTGTATGTAGAGGAAACCTGTATTGTTAAAATAGTTAGTGGAATCTCTTAAGTTCCAGAAAATTGTAAGGAACGTATTTTAAGGGTTGATAGTTCACTATGGATTCCTATGAGGAAAAATAAGTATATATACGTTAACAATACGGAAACCCAAGTGACATGTATATGTAAGGACACAGTAACAGATAAGAAACTTATAGGGTCAGGAATAGTCACCCTCAGTCAAACATTAGCATTTACAGTCCTCAAGTAAAGGTATTAGGAGTAGGAGAGGTAAACGCCTATCGAACTAAGGAAATTGTCCCAAACATTGTGTTAGAGTACGATTGTTGTGAAGACACAGGAAGCAATTTTAAACTAAGTGATGTATTACTCCTCAAACCAGTTAGTGTAAATACTTTCTTAAGTCATGCTAACGACTTAAGATTCACGTCTCATAAGACAGAGGAAGTAGAATAACTAATTGATGCACCGGAAAAGCAACTCCACGAGAATATTAATAAGAGACGCTTTGAGATATTTCAGTATGTCATATATGGCATACTCTTAGTTATAATGGTAATTTTGTATTGCACGTGTTGCAATTGTTGTAAATGTGAATTGCTAGTAAGCCTATTCAAGAAATATTGGAATTCAGAGAGTAACTGTTTTGCGGGAATTTGTATCACTCAGAACGTGATAAATAAGACTGGGACGAGAGTTTGACCGTATTCCAGATCGGTTGGCCTGAAAGAGGACGCTCCAACAGGTATATCACCGATCTGGAAACAAACCCCACGCCCATTCGAAGGATCCCGACTGAGCATGGAGGTGAAATAGAATTGCAGCCAGTTGAAACTCAATTGTGTCGATCAGACTCGCAACAATCACTCTTAAGGCCACCTTGACCAAACAGATAAACCCATGGACTGGGCTGTCAGCTGGTCCTAAGAAGAGAAAACAGTTCCACTGTTCCTTTTCTACCTTAAGGGGGAGATTTCGCGGGTCCCAACCCGAGACCTCTGTCGCAACTTGGGAGACAATCATATGAAACATGGTAATCATATCACAACTAAAATCAAGGGCAATTTAGATGATTAGTAACAAAGGGTATACTTCTAATCTATAAGTGGATTCATATATGTAATTGAATTGATGTAAAACTGTTCGGAATAGTCATACTTTAGGTTTAACAAATATTTAGCAACGGTCAGCATGAGTCGATTGATAAGGCGACCCTTGTCTCGAGTGATTCACATGATGTACAATCACTGCGGTAATCAGAGTCCAAGCGGTCAAACTTGACTCACAGGGGACCATGAGGTTGACCCCTGAACCATGACTGCGGTAAGACAGTTCTCAGGTCAGCCACTAAAGCAGCACTATGCAGGGTTCTCTCCCTGGGTAGTGGCATGTCAAAGTTCATTTCCCAAGTAGTGGGAATTGGTGTATAAATGACCTGTCCTCAGGTCATAGGAGGTCAGACTCAATAGGGAGAAGGTCAGTGTGAGGTTAGTGCTCAATCATCGAGCACGGTTCAATTGTGATTTAGAAGTCGGCCATTCAGACCATGAGAAGGAAACTACACTAGCTGTAGAAAACAACATATAGGGACTGTGGTCCAGAGTCTGACCATGTGCATTCAAGTAACCATTCAAACTTGTATATATGTACAAATTTTGGCCCCTAATGTCTATTGTAAATAACCTACGCATATGGGCAACGAACTGCGGTGTATTCAGTTCCAGGGACACACCACTCTACGTGCCAAAGCCATTCAACCACTCGGCTGTCCTTGGTAAAGTACTACCTTGTCACACGTAAATAACCGGGTCACGACACGTGAGTTATAAACTTCAGTGCAAGTACGTAAAAACCAATGTGGTGGTTAATTTCACAAATATTTACTTCCAACGCTTGGATAAGATACGAGAAATAACACTATTTCGCACTGCAACCATCTTGAATTTTGAGAAATGTACAACTTATGATGCCAATACATTTTGTTCAAAATTTAGATTCCCTGTGCCGAGTCTCAGTGCGCATGGAAGATTAGATCGCCAAGAAAAGTAAATTTATATGTTATATTTATTATGGCCGCCAAGTCATGCCTGTGTTCATTAGATTCTTGAAAGACAAATATATGTACGTTCTCAATGATTCTCTTTCTTCGCACATAATTTCAGTTGGGTTTCTCCAACAGTTTGGAGATATTGAGAGCCAGTAAAATATTTCGCAGTGCAACCATGCTAGATTGTTTCATTAGTAGCTTAGGCCATATAATTAGTCCGCTGACTTGGCCGATTCAAGGGTAGCCATTGTCTGCTAATTTATTTATTTATTGGTGCCTTTATTGTGGCGATGTTAGTGCTCTAGGCCCTCTCTTACACTTAACCACACACAATGCAACTTGCATCGATACGCATATACGTATGTTATTCTTAAGCTACCAAACTTAAATTATAGGAAAATGTAAATACTAAAATTATAGCGGTAACTGTGTGATATTTCCTAAGGTGTACAAATTATATACAGTAATAACAATACTTGGAGCTTTAACAAATTTTTAGTTTGGTCATTCACGCACACATTCATACACAAATTGTTCTAGTTGGCCTAAGAAATCTGGAGGAAATCCTTACATGCACGTTTGAAAGTTGTTATGGATGTGCAATTTCTAACGACGCGGGGACAATTATTCCAAGTTCTAGTTCCCGACACGAGGAAAGAGCTACTGAACGCAGATGAATGATGTAGAGGAATTGCAATTATAGACCCCGATCGCGTGTGACGATCATGAGAGGAAGAAAGAAGATGAAAATTACAAGAGAGATAGTGAGGTGTACTATCATTGAGAAGTCGATAGATGAGTGTACATATGTTCAGGTTTCTTTGCTGTTCTGCTTTTAACCATGAAAGTAGAGCATAAAAAGGAGACACGTGTCAAGAATATTTGAAGGAGAAAATAAACCTAATGCAGGAATTTAAAGCTCCCTGAAGTTTCTTGTTTTTCTCGCCGGTAGCATCTACAAATAAAACATCGCAGTAGTTAAATATAGGGAGTATCAAGGTTTGGACGAGTATTATTTTCAAGTTACGGGATACAACGGATTGGTGAATCTTAAGTGGATGAAGTGATGAGTAAACTTTCCCGCGTGTTTTAGTGACGTGCTCATCCCGATTCAATAATTCACTTAGAGTGACTTATTACCGATTTAGAGAACGGGATAGCAACACCATTAAGTTGAATTAGGAAAAGTGGTCTACTGTGTAAATGGAAAAGCAATTTAGTCTGTCCTATTACGATAGCTTGTATTTTAATAGGATTGATGGCAAGAGAATTTTCAGCTGCATAGCGACTGATCCTCTTTAAATTAAGATTCATATTTTCAATTACCGCATCTATATCATTTACTTCTGTGAGGCAATATAACTGATGGTCGTCTGCATATAGATTGTAGTTGCAGTTTTCCAGTTTCGATGAGATGTCGTTCAGATATAAAATGAATATAAGGGGACCGAGGATTGAACCCTCAGGTACTCCATTTATTTTGAATTTCCACTCTGTTCTGTTGTCATTAAGGAGTACACGTTGTCTTCGGTTATGAAGATAGGAGGTGAATAATTTGAGAGCAACGGGAATAAGATGTGAGTATTCCAATTTAGCCATAAGTATGTCTATATTAATGTTGTCGAATGCACTGCCGAAGTCTAGAAGAATGAGTATAGTCAATTTACGCTCATCCATGGCTTCTCTTAGGTCATCACTGATCTTAATGAGTGCAGTAGATTTGCTATGTCCTTTCTTGAATCCAGATTGTAACGGATAAAGTAGTGACTATTGCGTCAAATACTGGAGAAGTTCATGCATAAATTTTTCTAGTATTTTGAACATTGAGAAAAGTATGCGTACAGGTGGAATTTTTCGGAACTGGAATAACTAAAGCATCTTTCCATATTGTTGGGAAGAAACCATCTAAAAGGCATGTGTTACAAATATGCGTAATAATTGGCAGTACTAGGCTATCTCTATCAGGTTAACGATAAGGGAAATCGGGATGTCATCTACTCCGAATGCTTGTTATTTGATAGATATTGTTATTTTCTTACGACAGTTTCATTTATTTTATGAAACTTGAATAACGGTCGGTGAGGCAGTGGGACACATTGCAGTGCATTATTTCTCGAGCAAAGTGAGCATTTAATTTATTGGGATTAATATCATGCGTATTGGAGTTTGTAGTGCGCCTCCCAATACCTACCGACCTGAGTTGCTGCCAGGTGTTTCTAGCATTTAAGTTACCGGCTAGCTGTTGGAAATACGCATACTTTTGAATTCGAATAATTTTCTCAACTCGATTCCTAAGCACACGATTTTTTTCAAAATCGTCACTTGATAAGGTCTGCTTATAACGTCTTGGTAATGCGTCACGTTCGTCCATTGCGGATTTAATGTCGCTCGATAGCTAGGGAGCAGATTTGCGAGTTACCTTAGCTGTTCGTTTAGGTGCATGTTTGTCATATAGTTCCAGCAGTATTGTGTTAAATCTGCTCACCTTTTCATCAACGTCAGTCAAGTGTAGTATATCGTTCCATGGACAGAGAATTGCGTCTTCTGCTAATTCTTGAAGGTTCAATCTTTTCATGTCTCCATATGTAATGTATTTTGGCGCAGATTTTGGAGTTTTCAAAGAATAAGCTTAAGTTTAATAAATAAATCAGGTCGTGTAAATATATGGTAGGTACCGAAATCTGCCCATGTTTTAGTATTTTTTATGTTCGACCCTGACTATTATGTGTCTGAAAACTGTATCATAATGATGGTCATTATAACACTATTTTTCATTATGAAACAGTTTCTCCCACCAATCACAGCGCATGAAACAGTTGTTTGACCAATTAGATAAGGATACCTTCGCGCATGCGCTCAAAATCCAACATGTCTATATAAATTACCGAAAGTGCACCGTCCATATGTTCGCGTAAATAAACTGGTGAATATGAGACAAGAAATAGCACTGTACCTTAATACACCCAAATCCAATTTCTACACAGCGCGTTGATTTCAAACGACTACGGTGACAGTTTACTGAATACTGTTTCACGATCTGCACATATGGCATTGAAGCACACAGAGCGCACTCGTCGGTCGGCCAGAGAGCTTGGAACACGGAGATATGCTACCTAGCGCACCACCCGATCACAAAATTCTAGTTACTGAACAGATATTTATGCAACTCGCATATAATGGTAATTAAGACACTCGTATGGAAATTATAAACTCGCTAAAGGTCGTTTTATAAACATACTCGTGTCTTAATTATAGCCATTATAGGCTCGTTGCATAATGTACTAATGTGGGTTATTTGTGATAAGTAAAGAATTAGAGTGCGTGAAGACCCGTGGGGCATATATACGTAGTGAGTTGGGCTGAGTGGTAATATTGTCATTCTACAAGAGGTAAACATGTTCCGTAAACGAGTTGCGTCAGTGGAGTCTATTAATATGTTTGGGTTAAAGGCACTAAAGTTAAGTACGTGTTCGTATGTAGGTACCAGTCTTAGCAGAGTGTCTTCAAAATCCGTGAAGATCCCTTCTTTTGATGGTTTATATTCAACACCAATAAGCACTTTAGTCACGTCAACAATGAGCTCAACAAACATATTTGCGGTCAAGGCGTGAGTATAGAGTGTCGAAGTTTTATAATCTTCGCCGTCAAATTATTTTTACAGTATAAAGCTACTCCTCCTCCTCCTCGGAACTTCAGTCTATTGTGAAAGAGCGCATTGTACCCTTCTAGACTTATCGCGTATAAAGGGACAGAGTCCTTCATCCAGCTTTCACTAATTGCCACAACTTTTACCATGCTTCCTTCGAAAATAGCTTGGAGCTCACACTGGGCATTGACATGGGCACACAGCAGTAAACAGGGGAAGATCGAAAATTCTTTTTCCAGATGATTGCGGGTGGGGGGAGACGAAGACAGAGAATGGGCAGGGCTGAGAGGCTCATTATCAATGTCAAGGTCACTACCTCTGTCGGGACTGCAAGTATCAGTACTATGCAACTTACCATTGATTTTTCTTGTATACGCAAGCCACTAGAATCACTTAATCAATCACTCACACCGAATTTAAAATAAGACCACTTATCACCTATGCAATCATTTCCACTAAAATTAAAATAAAATACTAAACACACACACTTACACACGTTTAACCTGTTCATTTAACTTCCGATACGAGTACCTAACACTTTCATTAGACAGGCAAGTTCTGCTGGAGTGTTTACGTTGTATTCTTTTCTCCTTCAGAGTCCACGATCGCTATTCTTCCATCCAGTGTGTAGGCTTTCCTTGCTCCAAACTGATCCCTGGTCATGTTAAGCATTTCCTTCCACGATGCCGCGAGAGACTCAGTTATGAGGATCTCTCTTCCTTTCAGAAGTCCTGTGGCACGCCAGGCACGTTCCCACTCACGGTCTCGGGTCAACTTGATAATAATCTCTCTTCTGCCGGTAATCACCTCACCCGCAGTAGATATCTTGGGTTTTCCCAATCGATGACGACGATCAATGCTCATCATAGTTAATTCTATGTTTAATATTTGTCCTTGATGACCTCCGTTACTCTAGTGTACAAGTCTTCGTTGGGAGTTTCATTTACCCCATGTAGCAGTTGGCAGTTCCGGCGGCTGTACTGTTCTGCCTCATCAATTCGAAATTCTTGCTTAACAATCTGATCATTCAAGTACTTCTTTAAGTCACTTAGCTCCATTATGACTTCAAGGCGAAAAGTCTCGAACTCCGAGGCTAGGGTTTCCACTTTCACGGAGTTGAGGTTGGTAGAAGTGCTCGTTCCAGTTGTCGTGGCTCCCTCTAGGCAAATTTGAAACACTTTGAGCTTTTGTTCAAACACTAAAATTCTTTGATTGACGGCTTTGAGGGTCATGACTATTGACTGAATACCTACTATGTTGTATATAATAAATATTTCACACCCTAGAAGACTCTATTTGTGAGTAATGTTGCGGTTTCGGCAGGTATTCTACGAAGCACTTTTACGCTCGATGCATCTCAGTCTCCATGACAGTTGGTTAAATTAATGTCCAGAAGAAGTATCCGCAAATATTTGATTGACTTGTAAATTTTAGGCCAGTTACGTATCTTCCTCAATATTAACTCAGATTAATGGTATGACTTAATTACTTCGTTAGTGAAACATGCTAACTACATTATCTTGAAACGCAACTCCAAGGCCATATGCGTACGGAGAGCCACAATGATCGGACAAAGTAGTTTGATCCTGGAATACTTGGACTGATTGTGGTTGTTGGTTCATTTGAGAGAATTGGGACATGCATATATAAGCCCCGATTATCTGGGTGTGTGTTCAAATAGTCTGGTAGCCTGTGATTCTGTAGTGACGGTTATAATGTGTGAAATTGTGAATCTTAGGATCTATGATTAAAGTATGTGCCCTGGAACTTGAATCAAGGTACCAGCCCAATATTTGCCTATAGGGAGTCTGGAGAATCCTGGAAATCCCACACTCAGGATGGCCTTCCAGGTCCCCCGTGCAGTCATGTTGCGGGATATAGCGAGCACTAATTCGTTGAGAGGTCACTTGGAATGACTTGTGCTATCTTCACTCCGGGCTATTTGAACACCCACATTAGATGAAGATGTAATGGCAACTTGTAACAAAGCTTTGATCGAATAATTATATATCCGCACTCATGCACTCCACCACAATAACACGTATAATAGGGTATAATATTATTATTATTCTCAGTTGCGATCTACAGCAATCTGCAAAAAAGAAGTTAGTGTAGCCACGAAACTCTCCATACATTGCTCAGTATTTAGACTGACCTTGCTTTATGGTAGTGAGAGCTGGGTAGATTCAGGGTATCTGATATACAGGGTGAACGTAAAATGCCGCACTTGGAGGTCGGCATGCGGTTCCTTGTCGAAATTCACGACAAAATTTTATCTTACAAAACCTAGTCCAACCAATAGGTTTAACAGAAATGCGTGTTAAGAAATGAGGCTCTGGTAACGCTGTAACTGCATGCAGCGTGGCCAAATACAGGTCGCAGGAACTCTGCGCTCTGCCATAGCTGTCTCATTAGCTCAGTGAGACGAGGTTATGCCATAAATGCCGGTTGTGCGGACGCACCGGTGTTCGAGTCGCGTTCACGCCAATTTTGTTTTTCGGTTATGTATCAAATTGCATCCAATGTATACCTCCACTATGCAATACACTATGTCCTACGGTTACAGTTACCTTTATTTAAACATTCAAACGTAAAATGAACTTCTTACCGACGTAAACGACCCTTTGTTTCGTCCATGGCACAAATAAAGCTAATAGAACGTAATAGCGGATACAGTAACATCGTATCTATCCAATGTGGTACAAAGAAACACAATATTGTAGGTGGCCTACACTAGATTGCACATTCTGCTTCGCACCATAATTCCATAATGTACGTTTGACTTCCAGCCTTATCTTTACAGAGCTGGTACGTACACTTACGAGCAACGGTCACGTCACTGCAGATGTTCAAAGCGACCACCTTGCATTTCCAAACACTTCGCCACTCGTTGGAGCATACTTTGCCGGACCCTATGCAACACACCTCCATCCACCATTGCCGATGCAGCATGCACGCGAGCTATTAAGTCCTGCACATCCATGGGTGAAGTACTATAAGCTTGTTCCTTTAAGTGTCCCCACAAATAAAAATCTAAGGATTAAGGTCCAGGGAACGTGGAAGACAGAACATTGAACCTCCACGACCAATCCATTTCCTTGGAAACGCTTCATTTAAATAGTTACACCCAGTCATTCCAAAGTGTGGCGGTGCACCATCATGCTGAAACCATAGCTGTCGCCGAACACCAAGTGGAACGTTTTCTAAGGCGTCAGGCAAAGTATTGCCAAGAAACGTACGATAGAGGGAGGCATTGAACTTATCCGGCATTAGGCAAGGGCCTAAAAGCCCTCCTCCCACGATTTAAGCCCACAGGTTTATGCCAATGCGTGCCTGAAAGCCACGTTCACGGGTGACATGTGGGTTGTGTTCCGACCAATAATGGCTGTTGTGATGGTTGGAAATACCTTCCCGAGTGAAGCTACATTCGTCACTCCATATCACATTCTTGATAAAATGTTCGTTACCTTCAACTTGTTGCAAAAGCCATGCACAGACTGTACTCGTTGAATGCGGTCTTCTGGCTGCTGGTGTTGAGTTAACGTGTAATGATATGGATGCAGTTCTTCGTCGTGCAACACGTCCACTACCAGTGTTTGAGGTAACTGGAACTGCCTTGCAATATCACGGGTATTTCGTCGAGGTGATTGGTGAACGGTTTCCAGAATTGCGTCCTCTGTTTGTGGCGTACGTCGAGTCTTTGGATGACCTCTGTCCACTACTTGTGGACGAAGATAACCGGTTTCCCGCAGGCGTTGCTCAAGGCGACGAAACACATTTTTATCGGGTTGGCTCCTTTCGGGGTACCGTGCTGCATACTCACGAACAGCAGCAGAAGCTTGGTTATTTGATGCACCCAACACTAAGAGCACATCGACGTATTCACCGTTTGTGAACTCCATCATGAAGCCACCCTACATGCACTTGACAGGACCAGTTATGGTTGTGCACTGCGGGGTTAGTCAACTCATGCATGCCGTTTTTTCCGTTATCGTTTTATGGACTAAGCGAGGGATCCCACCATTACCGCCACTGAGGGCAGTGTCCTGGTGGTTGGGACTCTGAGTCGGGGATCAACTAGGGAGTGTGACTAGCACTTCGCCCTAGCGGCCTCACCTACAAAGCAAACAGGGGCCCGATGACGGTATGGGAACAGTGGGAGGGTTAGGCAAGGAAGGGGGAAGGAGACGGCCGTGGCCTTACGGTAGGTACTGCCCACGAAAAATGAATTATTTGGCACTTAAATGAGAATATTTTCCAAGCCCATGATACAGTTTAACATGGTATTATAAATGCTGGAACTTGACGCAAACCAGTCGTGTTAGCGAGGAGAGCAGGCAGGGAGATTCCGATCACGTGATATGTTGCGCAATAGAGTCTTCTAGAAGGTTGAAATCGACATAGCAACAGTGAATTTGCTAAGGAATATTATAATTATTGTTATAATTTATGTCATTGGACATAAGCACACAGCCAATGAGGAGAGCTCTTAGTGAAGACGAGAATACCTTCAACTATATTATATGGAGAATTTATGCATTTAGGCCCAAAGAAGGATATTTTATTCATTGGCAATGAGAATAAAATTAAAGGAAAATATTACATAGACTTTAAAAGGAGCAGAAAGGTCCAAATACGCAGTAATAAGCATTGTTAAAGTGCGCGCTAAATTTATGGAGGGAGTCAGAAATGGCCGCCAAAATTTCGACTTGGAGAGGGAGACCCAAGCTTCGAGGTTCCTTATCCTACAGACTTCGAAGAGTGTAGATGTGTTCACCGGGTTAACCGAGATCCCGAAGGTTTATCCGAGTACGGTATTGAGACCACTCGTGGAGACAGCGCTATCGCCGGGTCGATATAGGAGATCCCTTTGCTTTGAAATTAGGCGAAGTTTGCAAGTTATTAATATTGCATTAACTCACATATAATTGAGAATATACTTCGGCCAACTAAATAATTATAGAGCACAAACTGTATACTAGTATTTGCGGAAATGTAAGCGTCACAGATTGTATAGTTTCGAAGTTATAGACAGTAGGGGAGTAGTGATGGTTTAAACTCACAGCCTACTTTCCTGCGAACATTGCCGATAACTCTCGAACCCGTGGTCAGAGATTCACGAATGAAGCGTCGTTGGACTCGAGCTGACGTCCTCTTTCCTATGGACCACTCGTTATATTTTTCAAAATTTTTTGAAAAATTTTCTTCTCGAAAGTTGGTGATAGTTTGAAAACCAAACATGGTAGAACGTTGTGCCATTGCTCAAAGGAATCGTCTTTATGACCTTTATTTTTTGTAATAAAACATTTTTATTTTTTATGTTTTTTGGAAACTAGGAATTATACAAAAATGTTTGTTTGACATAAATGAAAGGTACCTATCCCGTCTACCCCCACAATAAATTTCAAGTCTCTAGGACAAAAACCTGACAGTAGTGTGGTAACACGGGTTCTGCTACACTTAGGAAGTTGTGAGCCCCTGCGACCTTGGAATGGAAGGTGTCATGCCAGGAGGGCGTGCTTGGATTCGTATTTTTCGTCTCGTTGTGCTCTTTACGGGAATGTCAGTGTCGAAAAGGTGAAATGCTGGAAACATATTTTTTGGGGTAAAAACGTGATTTTAGACTTTTTGTTATATCTCGCGAACCAATTATGCTAGAGGCGTGTACGACGGGCCCAAGGACTCAGGGTGACGTCCTCTTTGCTAGGAACCACTCATTATAATTTTTATTTAAATTTGGAAACTCGATTTTGGGGTAAACAAGCGTTTTTTGCGATTTTTGCTGATATCTCACGAACCAATAAGGCTAGAGACTTGTACGAGGTGTCATTTTTTACCTCGCGTTATCCTCGTGCCGAGGATGTTTCGTGTTGAGCAGGAATGAAAAACCATGTTGAGGTAAAACCATGATTTTAGACTTTTTGCTCCATCTCGCAAACCAATACGTGAACGAGGTGTCCTAGGACTCGAGCTAACGCCCCCCTGTTTGAAACTATGTTTGAAATTTTGACAAAGGGCCTAGAGACACTTTTGTTGAAAAAACAGAAAACAAACTTGCAGAGGAGCAGACGAGCAGGAGGTGACTGTCATTTGAGCTTATTGGAATGCGCTGATCTGACTTGACAACAGGTGCAATGGAGAAATGACAAAGACGCAGAGGACACTTGAAGGTGAAATAATCCGACAACCGTGGTGGCGGGGAAGAGAGAAATGCATGAGAACACGTGTGAGATGACATGTACGCTAAACAAGTAACATACTGTTTGCTTCGTACGTGACAAAATGCAAGTTCATGTGAAATTTGATCTGGCACAGGTGTTCACCTGGGACGTTATCTGTACACGTGCATGATAACTGTTAACAAGTCACATTTTTTTTGATTCGTACGTGACAAAATGTAATTTGACGTGTAATATGATCCAACACACGTGTTCACCTTGGACGTTAGCTGTCCACGTGCCCGATATCAGAATGTTCAAAGCGTGGAAATAGCTGAATCAGTAAAAAGTATGATGCAACTTTTGGGAATGATGTCACAACCAATAGATAGGCAAGAGCTGCGAACAGCAGTGGTGGGAGGTGAAGGGGGGGAAAGGGGAGGTGTTATGTATGAGAGAACACAGGTGGAAAGAGAAAGAAATATGTGGAGCTGAGGACTGTACACACAGAGCTATAGGTGGTGTACAACATGTGTGAATACATAAATAAAATAGTGCACAGGTTCACACAACATGTAATTTATTGATCCAAGAATTAAACGTAGAGTTAAACCCTAACCATTTGACATATAGTTTATTTCCTTTTTGTTTCAACACTTTTTCCACAAGATAATGCTGAGGAAATGCTGTTTTCTGAAGTTCATGGAGATAAAATCTACCTTTTATGGGTTGATGTTTGAGGTCTTCGAGTAAATAGGTGACTGGACTGTCCAAGTTGACTTGCCGAATTTGAAATAGTTCAGTCCCCCACTGTGGCGTGTAGCCCTTGTTGAAGGCAGACTTAAATTTGCTCACACGAACAAAATCCCCAATTTTCAGTCGGTGACGGTTAGGATCGGCTGTTTTTATGGGGTTAAACAGTTTATCCAATCGCTGAATATTTTTGGTCACGAGGCGTGGCTTGGTCCCGATCGTTCTATGTTTGGTGTCATTGTAACGTGACACTAGCTCTGGTAACATGTCCAACCAGCGATACGTGCCCTGAGCGGTAAACGCTTTCCACATATGCCCTTTCAATGCTCGGTTAAACCGCTCGACCACACTGGCTTTGAGATTGCTGTACGTGGTGTAATGGAGAATATCCTTAGATTTGAGAAAACTGGAGAAATCCTTGTTGAAAAATTCTTTCCCCTGGTCGGTTTGTAGCAGCTGAGGTTGACGTTTGGAGTGTTGATTAATATGTTGAAAGGCCTTGGTAACTAGTGGACCAGACTTGCGACACACAGGTTCAACGAAAGCCATTTTGGAATAGACATCAATGACGGCCAACAAATAGAATACACCGTCGTTAACGCTAGCATAGGCTATCATTTCAACCAAGTCAGCCTGCCAAAGTTCATCCACACCTCGTGAAATCACCTTGAGTCGCGGATAGTGACGCCTAGCTGGGCGATGCAACTCGTGAGCAATACCCATTTTAATGGGTGAGGGCTTAAACAATAATTTTGGCATTTCGAAGTTCTTGTTCAATTTCTTGAATTTTCCAATCGTGACCGGTATGGCCGTCTTGACGTGAAGCATGCAACAACTGTAGCCGATGGACGAGCTTATTGGGATTGTGCCAGTAGGTAACATCCACAAGGGGTTTTAATGGTTCAAGTGTCACTCCCGAAGCGGATGCTTTACGACGAGTACTTTGACTGGTGGGAAATATTTTTGCAACGCTGGTTTTATATTTTTGAGATATATTGGCATTCACGTGTTGAGCTGGATCATACTGTCTTTTGTAGGCATGGGTATTCAATAAAATGGATTTATATTTGTCAAGGCCCTCTGACGTATAATCATGGGAAGAGGGGGTGCGAGAAAAGAGCAGCTTTAACAGTCCTGGCGTTAATTTATAGTTGATGTTTTTAATGACAGCTTTAGTACGAGCAAATTTAATGGATGAATCGCCAATTTTAAAACTATCATCCTCATAGCGAACACCATACGTGGTATCTGTGTTTCCAATAAATAGATCGGTGAAATAGGGTTCCAATGTTGATCCATAATATTTCATTAAAACGGTTTTCAGTTGAGCTTTATGTTGAGGGGTGGCCAAGAGTTGTGAAAACGGAGACGCCCTGGAAGGGCAAGGTGTTTCGATCATGGCCAAGGATTTCTTTTTTCTCAAAAACTCTGCAAGGGGTGAGGACTCTTTTTGAGGCGTAAACACTTGTTCCTCCTCATCCTCAACTTCGCTAACACTAGTCAAATCTTCCTGTTCCTGTTCCTCTTCCTCTTCCTCAGGGTCCTCGTACAGCGTCTGCGTGGCTTGTGAAACGATGGGTAGCGTTTCAGATGGCTTGAAAGAGGGTTTCAACATGGCTTTTAGCGGAGGTGCTAAATGTTGTTGAATAAACAAAGCATGATCGGCACGCGATCGTTTCAATTGACGAAACTTTTGGCGAATAGTATTATTTGCCCTAATAATATGCTTTTTCAATTGACTCTCTGCTAACGCCATGGTGTCTTGACAAATGACTTGAGAGGGAATGAGACAGGGCCTTAAATAGCAATAAAATGATCAAACCCTAAGCGATACCGTCCTTGGTTGAGTTCACTTTGTTTGTTAATTACTAAACAGGCATGACGTTGAGTGTTCCAGCACTTGGCACAAAATTCTGTAAACATTTGAAAGGTCATATCCGGATTCACATGTTCATTATAAATGTGAAGGCCGGTTCACTCGTCCTGGCGAAATAAAACCATGACATTGGCATTGTCACGAATCAACTGTTTGGACATTTTAGAATACGTTTGTCCAAGATAGAAGCAATCGATATGTTTGTGTCGACCCATGCTGAAATAGCTCTGAATGATGCCTTGACGTTCAGTGGATACATCATCGAAAATCATGAGTGAATCAGGCTTTACCTCATCCGGTGAAATCACATTTTCTTGCATGGAAAATGTGAAATAACCCATATTCTCTTTTTGTAATCCAGACATGACTTGATCCAGAAACACGTAGAGGGGTTGGTAGAGAGATTTTGCAAAAATATAAATTTTGAAAACGCAGACCATTGGGCGCTGTGATGAGCGTTAGCAAAAGATTGGTCTTCCCACAGCCGGAAGGTCCCACAATGATGCAGCGAATGGAAGATGGAAACAGTGAACCATGGCGTTGTTCACGAGATGTGGGACAGAGATGGGAAACCATGTCCCCCACGGGGAAAGAATCTTGCTGCTTAATAATCTTCATTTCAACTAAGGCTTAGCCAGGCTAGCAGGCTGTCTATATACAGGACACCGAGCCTTGTCATAGAAAGAGTAGACTGGTACTACAGGTTGACGATGGATGTCTTTGGACGGGCGTTCATGTCCAAAGCTAGGTCTGTCCCCATACATGATCCTAAACAAGAAACAGATCCTCCTAATAAACACTATGTGGATAGGTCTGTAGTGCCACGCACAAAACAGGGAGATTATGACTTTAAGGGAAAGCGGTTAACCCATGTAAAACATCCTCAAGTGTCTACAAACGTTACTACGAAATAGTATGTGGATAACAAAGTGTATGAGTTTTATGACAAAGTGCCTCAGTTACGGTGAATGGCTATAGCGCAAATCACCATCGGATTATTCACGTGGAAGACCCGCAAGACGAAGACGATGTCTGTACCAAGCGTTACGTGACCTATGAAATGAAAAGGCTTTATACATTTATCCCATCTGTATTTTTAGTGTATCTGACAAATGAAAAACCTGTGAATGACAGAAACCATTTACCGCTAGTCCATGATCAGCACTTGACCTATGTGCTTGCTTCGGTTTTAAGCCACTATCGATTACACTATGATGGAACCATTCACATGAAATATGCCATACCTGATGAGAACCATTTACAAATACAGATAAATGGTCATAGGATGTTGGTCCATAACCATGAAATGGTCAATGCAGGTGACGAATTATCCTTTCATCTCATGTTGACATGGGATGAAAAGCAAGCGGGAAAAACCATAAACGATTTCCCACTTTATGTGGAATTGGAATATACAACCATGAAATAACAATCTGACCTTAGTTGTGATTTAAACTTTCTTGTGAAAGGTTGTTGTTTGTCATTATCATCATGGTGAAACAAAGGTATGTGGTGAGAAAGACTAAAAAATGACCCTGTCCTTGGCAAAGCCTGGACTAAAGACATTCGTAGACAAGCCGTTGCGAAATAAGAAATAAAAAATAATGTATTGACCATAAGAAAAGTCCTTCGAGCAGCACAGAGACGTGTTATTCCAAAGCGGCAGCGACAGGGTTCAAAACAAGGGCGAGTGATTCCCGTCCCCAAACGAGCGGGATCTTTACCTGCATTATTTGCCGGTTTGGCTGCTCTGGGTTCACTTTTGGGTGGTGCCAGTGCAGTGGCGAAAACCATTAAAGCCACGCAGCAGGGCAAGTAACAACTCGAAGAAAGTCAGCGACACAATGAAACGATGGAAGCGATTGCAATGGGGGCTAGAAATGCCAATTTAAAGCCAGCCTTTTATCAACAAGGATTTGGGTTTTCACCATTCCGAAATATTAAAAAAAAAAACTCAGCCATAGTGAGACATGCCCTGACGCATCAACAAGTGGAAAGCTATGCTAAACAACTAAAGCTTTCTCATTTTCGAGGAGTGTTTATGCGAAACCAATTACCCCCACGAGCCTGGAAACAGGAATGTGCTGTTGTCAATTTGTATGATCACCGAGGACCAGGAACGCATTATGTAGCTTATGTCAAAGAGGGATCCATTGTATGGTACTTGACAGTTTTGGGAATTTGCCCCCGCCCATGGAACTAGTGACCTATTTTGGAAACAGGATCAAGATATATTATAATGTGAAACGTGAGCAAACGTTTAACAGCCAACAGTGTGGACGTTTGTGTTTATTTTTTTTATATAAGACGCAGCATAAGCTAAAAACGCCACCAGTATGTCGGCAGAAAGTAAAACGTTTACACTGCACGGACGTGGACCCGAAATCAGGCTTTTACCCGCCTATCGAATTGAGTGAAAAACCCTATGGTTTGAGACTTGTTTCTTTTGAAACGTACAATCGAATATACAACATACGTGAAAATGTGAACAACAAGTTTTACTATGATGATTCTGTGCTCACCCTGAACTCTGGCGGATACACGATCGATGACATTTATGAACACATTTATGTGGTGTTGATCAATCAATATGGTTTAAAGTAATTTCTCGACGGAACGCGCAAGTTCGAACTTGTAGGAAATACCAACACTCATCGCTGCAGTGGGGGCGTGGTGGCGCAGCGGTCAAGCTGTATGCCTCTCACCAAGGCGGACCGGGTTCGATTCCCGGTCAATGCATGTGAGATTTTCGATGTGAAATGCCATGTCCTGTGGTTCGGATTCCACGTAAAAAGGAGGTCCCGTGGCTCATGATCGCGAGATTAACGGTCACGTTAAACTACAAGCTTCCTTCCTTTTTTTCATCGCTGCAGTATTTTCTCTACATTCAACATTGACTTTAAAACACGCCCCGATTCAATTGGTCCATTACTAGGATTTAAACCACGTGTGTTGGAGCCCAACAAAAAACATGAATCAGACCATGAAGTGAAATTCATTGAAGACCATCATGTGTCGGTAACGTGTAATATTATTAGCCAAGTGTACACCAATCAAGAACCATCGCATTCGCTTTATGACTTTATTGTGACATCGCCCAAAGGGTATATTATTCGTGAAAACCCTCCAGTGGTGCTTTTTCATTCTGTGGCTGTCGATGGTATTAGTAATATAACATAAAGACTGATCAATATAAATCAACAACTCATTGATCTAGATTCTACCACACCAGTGACTTACAAGTTGGTGCTAAAGCCACTATGAAGTTTGTGTATAAAGCAACAACACCGTCTAGGAATGGTGTTAGTTGTTTGCCACGTGAATACACGTTAACATCTCAAGACAAGCAAATTTTACAGCATTTGGGTTACCACGTCAACCCCCATGATGAATTCTATCCTAGAGGTAGCGAACCGCATCGAGGAGCAAGCAGGGGTGGTAAGAATTGATCTCCATTCCTATCAAGCTGAAACACCTGGACTCAATAACAATGATGAAATTCAATTTGTTATCAACAACCAAGATATTTACACCCTACCGCATGAAAGTGTCATTCAGATGGAAGTTAGGCTCACCAAAGCCGATGGCTCTACACCCACCACATCCAAGTTGGCTAACCATGCTTTGGCCTTTCTGTTTTCTGAAGTACGTTACGTGATTAACGATATCGTGGTGGATAGCACTTGAAATGTGGGTATTTCCAGTGTCATGAAACTATATCCCTCTTATAGTGAGGAAGAAGGTAAAACACTTTGCATGGCGGGTTGGTGCCCTGACTCAACCAATGACTGGATGGTACACACGGATGGGACCTTTACTGGATATTTACCTCTTAAACTGATTTTAGGCTTTGCCGAAGACCACCAGCGCATTGTGATCAACTCAAGGCAAGTGCTTTGTTTGGTGAGAGACAGGAGTGATGATAATGCACTCAAGGGAGCCGACAAAGCCCCCATTGATTCAAAAATTCAACTACAACGCTTGCTATGGAAAGTGCCTCATGTGACCCTTGACGATAGCAAAAACTGGACATACTCAAGATGGTAAAAAGAGATATGCCTCTACCCATGGAATTTAGAAGCTTGGCACTCCATGAGTATCCGCTATTGCCCACCACCAACACACACAGTTGGTCTGTAAAAACAGCTCGCTATACAGAGAGACCACTCTACCTGATCGTGGGTTTTCAAACGAATCGCAAGTATCAACAAACCAAAGATGCCACGCAATTTGATCACCTGCAATTGAGAAATGCACGTCTTTTCCTCAACGGAGCTGTGTTTCCCTATGAAGGACTGGATTTGGATTTTTCAAAAAATAAGTTTGGCCCCCTGTACGACTTGTTTTCTAAATTTCGATGGTCGTATTATCAAAAAGAGAATGGCCCCATGCTGCTACACCAAGCGTTTAAGGCAAGAGCACCACTGATTGTCTTTGACTGTTCTTACCTGGAAGAGTCTGTCAAGCCATCCAATATCGACATTCGACTGGATTTTGAAACGCATGACAATGTACCAGCCAATACAACGGCCTTCTGTTTGATTATTCATCACAAACAAGTCAACTATTATCCACTGTCCAACCAAGTGACGAGTGTATAAATAACAGGTCAACCCACGTCAAGCCGCACAGTCATGTCTTGCTTTAAAGCCTCAAGAGACGTCACGTCCATGAATTTAAACTCTGAGGAACATCGTTTCAAGACTTTTGCCACATGGCCAGTGCCTTTCATAAACCCTCAAGTCTTGGCGGCCGCTGGATTCTACTATTTAAAAACAAGAGATGAAGTGAAATGTGCCTTTTGTCCCATCATCAAAGACCAATGGCAGGAGGGCGATGAACCCATGCAGGAACATCAGCGCTGGTCACCCACCTGCCCTTACCTGTGTAGAATGGAAGTGGGAAATATACCCTGTCATTCAAGCTATCCCTCACTTGTGTCTCTGGGTGATGAAAACACAATTTACGATACGTGTGGACCGTATGGTGTCCATGGTGCTTCGGTGAACAGCTCACCATCAAAAACGTCTAGTTTAGAGACATTGGGACATCATCGGTGTTATGGACGTTACTAACACAAGAGACTATATTGTTGTATCAGTTGGTATCGTCCTTATCCCAAAATGACAAAAGCCTCTAAGACGTGTTATGATAATAAGATGATGTAATTCTTAAATTCTTATTTTTTTCATGTCCCTCTGTCCTACCCTAACCTCATTTTTTTTCAAATTAGCATGGCAGGTAAGTCCATGTCATGACTACACCTTAGTCATTGATTGCCAGTCAGTCGTCAGTTGAACTTGGTCCAGGCAAGTGCCAACATGTTGCGCACACTCATTGTGGATTGCCAAGGGTTTAAAATTGGTGACAACAAATTTATATTTAGACAAGTGGCCATTATCGATTGTACCACGTTTTGGATATCGCAAGCTACGCATTTGCTATCTAAACCGCCCCATGCTTTTGATTTGTTGTGTGAAAAAGGCCGTAAACAAACCCAGTGGATTGAAAATCATAGACAACTAGACTGGAATCAAGGAACCATTTCCTATAAATATTTGGACGTTGTCATGAAAGCACACTGGTCCTCGGCCAATGCGGTATTTGTGAAAGGTAATGATAAACGTCAATGGTTGCAACCATTTTTGGCGTCTCACTGTCAATGTATTGTCCTCATGGAGTTGGGCTGCCCATCCCTGCAAACGCTCATGGAAACTTGTTCCTGTGGCAACATTACCCATACAGCCCTATTGCATGCGTGGCATCTCTTTCATTGGTTAACCACCCATGCCTGCTGGGAGTTGTTGAACAAAATTATAACTCAAGATTTACCTGTGAATGACGCCAGTGAGATTTCTACAAGCGAAGAGTAAACATCTACAACACGTGAGACCATGGAGAAAGGCAATGCTACGGACAAAGCCATCGGCAAGTTCTTTGTGTACAAAAAGAAACTAGACAGTTTCACCAAAGAGGAACTCTTGGCGCTGCCCTAGTCGTTCATTTATTATGTGGCTGCCAACGCGGTGAAAGAAATCTGGCAACATGTACCAAAATCATGGACTCAAGACCCTGTGTTGAGTGAATTGCAACCCTGTACGTATTACGATCACCATAAGCAAGTGGCCATGGCAAAAATACCGTCTATGCGTCAGTGCGCGACTTGCCAGCTAGTGAAACTGTATCACGGGCATAAAAGTCCGTGTAAAGACTTTGTTGAATCATTCCACGAGTGTCATGGCGAGAAAAAGCAACAACAACAACAAGAACAACAAACACAAACCTCGTCCACAGAGGAGGAGGAAGACCAAACCTTTTTACCATCGATGGAAAAGGATATGCCAGACCTGTACTGGCAATGGCGTCATTGACAAAGTGATTCAATACCTACCTTTCGAAATCCATCTTCCAGGTTATCGTTTTTGTGGCCCTGGAACTCATCTTGAAAAACGTTTGCAGCGTGGTGATGTACCCTTAAATCTTTTGGATCATGCATGCAAAGAACATGACCTTTCTTATCGCCATAGTCATCCTGGTTTAAGACATGTGGCAGATAAATTGTTATTGAAAAAAGCTAAACAACGTTTCACATCCTGCGATGCCTCAGTGCGTGAGAGGATGGCAGCCCTGATTGTGATGAGTGCTATGAAAGGAATGTTGATGATGCGTGGACATAAACATTGAGGAATTGAGGAGTGAGGAATTGAGATGTGTTTGTATTCTATTTTCATTTGTCAATCCCCTTATGGTTATGAAATAAAAACGAAGGTTTACCAGAGCACAATGTTGTTTAAATTTAAAAAATCGTGATGTTGATGGATGATTTTTCATTTTTCACATTCCACACATAATGAATTCATACATTGCCATTTGCAATTTTCAATTTACAGTATTTTAAAAAGTTCGTTTGAAGTTTTGTCTTTTTGATGATATGGATTTTTCCATTTTGCTGATGACACTCTTTAAACAATGTCCGTTTGAAGTTTTTGAATTTTCATATTTCACACATGTCCATTTACAGTTTTTTTAAATGTCCGTTTTAAGTTTTGCTGTTTTTGGTGATATCGAAACATGGATTTCCCATGTTGCTCTTTTCACATTTTTCCATTTGGTGTATGTTGAAAGTTGAGATTTGACAATGATATTGATGCAAGTGCTTCACCATAGCGATGCTGCAATGTGTTTATGGGTGTTTGGTGAAACATTGAGGTCTACGACTACTGCAGGTAAGACTGTTTTTACAAAAATAATGTCTATTGTCTGCCACTTTTCAAAGAAAACAAAACTATTGAAAACAAAATGAGTATATAAGTGACCATTTCCCCCTCCCCACCCACCCACCTCACCGTGTTTGCTCTGGTCATACATACACACCAGCTTTCTTTCTCTCTACTCATACATTCACACATGTCTTTGGGGACAAACACAACCACTTTATTTATTCCCAAAAGCACATTCTCGACATGCACACTCATCCCAAAAGAACTCTTCATTATAAATATAATATTTTACCATTACAAAAAAAATAATTAAAGTTACTAAAAAAAACTATTACTCATTAAATATTTACAATAAAAAACAACTTTGTACAGCTTAAAAGAATCAAACTATTCACCAATCAAAAGTTAAAAAAAAAAGTTTGCATAGAATTTTTCAAAGAGCAAAAGCTCCAAGTGGGTTGCCACTATTTTACAAAATTTACTATTTACAATGACAAAAACCAATATTTACAAAATACTAAATCTACAAGTTACATAATGCTATGTCCCTAAAGGATTAAACAGTGAAATCACACCGCCTCCTCCTTGCGATCATAACCCCAGGGTAGGTTAGTGAGCAGGTCATCAGCCCACATACGTTTGTTATCCATGGAGGCGAGGGTGCGTTTTCTCTGTTCCACAAGATACAAATGATGGTTGCTGGATTGTATCCTGCACTGTGTATGAGACATAGCTTTGCCAATGCGTAAAACCGCCAGGTATTCGTCTACACGTAGCGATTTTACCACTGCCCTACCTACACCTTTGGTCTTTTGGTTTCCTTACAGTCTAGTGTGCGATAAGCATACATTTTTTAGGCCAAACCTACGAATTTCGTCATAATGGAATCACCGCATTCATCTTTAAAACGCCCATTATCATATTGTTTTTTATGGGCAGCTGAAACATGTTGTCAGCGCTATAGGAAGAAGTGTTGAACCAGTCACTATGTTGTCTCATAACGTAATAGGGGTTGCAGTGGCGAATGTGGAATATGAATAAGTCCGTATCCATACACAAAAGAGAGACGTCCTCAAAATGGTGTTTGGCAAACTCATAGTGGAATCGATACATGACCGATATGGAAAAGTCTAAAATGACTTGGCCCAAGTAAATGGGCTTATCCATGGTCACGCTGGTCCTACTCATTTCAATAGTGGCCAAATCCTCATCGATATTGTTGATCGATTTAAAATTTGGCTTGGCAATGTACCGCCGGGCACCCCAACGCCCCTCCCAGACATTGACCAATTTAATGTCACGGTATTTGCGGTCATTCTTCATGGACTTGCCATAAATGCTGTTGTTCATTAATTTTAAAAAAATAATTTCAAACTGCTGTCTTGCCATTTGTCGGTGCTCTGTGTTGAGTCGCATGTATGGCTCGAGCCATGCTTTTTGAGCAAAATAAATACTCCTATGGATTTTCTTCAACACCAAGCCTTGGGCGAGGCATTGCACCAACATTTGGATATGTAGCACATATCGATTTTTGTTGTAAAGTGTGCCCATGAGTTTTTCAATTTTCACTTTACTGTCAGGGGGGACCATTTGCTCCAGGCAGAATGGGAAATCGGCATGTTCATCATGCAATGATGAGGGTTATTCAATATCCACTTCTAGCACATATCCACGGCCTGTTTCTTGGCTAGCCTTGACCACATCAAATTGTGACAATTGTTTCTCTGTCAGCCAAGCAAACTTCCCATAGGGCAAAGGCTGACTCATGGCGTAGCCGTACATATTATTCACGTCATAGTATATAATTACGATTCTGGTTTTTCTGGTGAATAATCAGGCATGTAGACATTGTTCGCTTTGGCATGGCGTTGGTTAAGCGACACAATGCCGCCACGAATGACCTTTTCAAAAAATAGAACCCTGTCTACATCAGTGAGTAAATCCAATTCCACTTGAGTGTATTTCAAAGCGGCATCAAACGAGAACCCAGGACTCGTATAATAGTGAGCCGGGTCAAGACCGTAAATGTGTTGACACAACTCTCGGAACACATCGGTGAGCAGCAATACATCCAGTTTTAGTTAATGCATAGCATATTCACTTAGCATCTTAATGTCAAACACTCGCCAAACTTGACATGCATGTGCATAGTCTTCATCGGAAATGGTACTGCGTGTTAGTTTTGAGTGAAATTTCTCTTGTGGTGGGAGTTTTCCTTGCTTTAACACGTCCCAGCTGTTGCAGAAATCATACGGGAATATACCTTTCCGAATGCACAATTGAAATAGCTCAGGATCATTAACATGCATTCTAGTATTTTTAATTCCTCCTCATTCAAGCCATTCACAAGGCTGTCTAGCGATGATGCCATCAACTTAAAGGAATCCAAAAATCGAATGTTAAAGTCGCTCAACCTCCATGTCAGGGCTGTAAAACGCTCATGGTTTTGGGGGATAATGGTAAACGAGCCCTTGTTGACATGACCCAATTCACGAATCAAAAACTGAATGTCATAATTCGCCAGATTGTGGAAAAAGACACTGATGAAACGAGGAGCTGGAAAGTTCAAGTTGCATTTACTATGCGCAGCTCCACGAAACTCCGCCGTAAAGTGCGAGTGATCACGAACGGTGTCTCCAGCACTGATCAGTGGCTTTTTGCAAATATGGAATGTCGTCGCATGCTCATACTGCTGCTGCTGTTCTGGAGTTAGGCTCATGGGTACTGGGTGGTCCAGTAATTCCTGTACATCATGAGCCAACTTGACTATTTCATCCAAGAACCATTTGGCACAATCTGGCCCTTCACGGTATTTATAAACGGATTGCGTGGGGTCATAGGCACACAGCACATTAAATCCTATGGCAAAGGGTTCATGTTTTTGAATGGGTGTGGTTGAGCTCATGGTGGGATCTGGTTCACATCCCACCATGGGTGTAGTGAGAGCTTCCAAATCTGCATATACCACATAGGGGACAGTGTCACGCTTGTGAATGTCCTTAAACTTTAACACAGCCTTGTCTCCTTGTGGTAATATCAGTCTCACCGCTTCCTGAGAAACGCAATCTACCCTATGACGTTCTAAAAGCGTAGGGGTTGTAAAATATTGCAAGCAACGATCACAAATTTGTTTTGCACGCACATGTTTGGACATTTGACTGCTTAGCAATCTACTCAGACTTTTAATGAGGCAATAGTGATTCACCTCTCCCTCAGACAGATATAAAAGATGAATGTGGTGTCGTTTAGGTTCTTTTGTAGCATAAAGAGGGCCTACAATCTCATCACCATCAAGGCCATACACCATGAACGAAAAGTCCTGGTTGTCTTGTTCAAACTTATGGATCTCGGTTAAGTCCATAGGGAACGACACTCGAGTTAAATTTAAGGTTTGTTTCAATTCATCAAACATGGCCTTGTAATTTCCTGGTCGACAACCATTACGTTGTGCTGGCTGCAAATACGCGGCCACACACCAGAGGAAACATTTATCATCTTTATTTTCAATATTTACCACCGCTCTCCGACAGGCAATCGCTGATGGTAAAGAAATGTGTCTAGACCCTGCATTCAAAGGATTGAAATGACAAATGTTGATTTGTAGATGATGAAATTTGTCCAAGGCTTGAGCACTGGGTCCTTGTTGCAGTTTATCAAATTTTTAAAGCAAGGCATTCACCACATTGCTTTGATACCACTCGTTCAGATTATCGCCTACCAAAACCTCTTGCATTTTACTGCAAATATAAAATGTCTCTTTATGCTCTACGCCCTTTTTTATATATAAAATCGCACACCAGTTCTGTATTCACCTTTAAAGCCGTATGCAACCTTTGCGCTGTACAAATTTCAATTTTAAAAATTTCAAAATAAGATTCTAAAAATTCTTTGGGAATCAAACTTTTTCTAACCTTGACCACACGACCAGAGCACACACGCGATTTGAAACAATTGTTTAGGGGTTCCCAAGTTAACGTATCCGCAGCAGTAAAAGACATTATTTTGAAAGAACACTCTCACCTCAGTTTTCTGCTGTAGACTGCTTGACAATGGTCCCACTCTAAAGGCACTTGGTTTTCAGCTGTTGTGGCTAAAGCAATAGAGTTTTTTTCTCCAAATATCTAAAAAGAAATAAAATAAATCCTCATAAGTATATCAATTCCATATAGTTTATGCGTTTCATAAACAAAACAAAATCAAACAGGTTATATATATATATATATATATATATATATATATAAATCATACCTCTACGTGTAATGCTTTGCTTTATTCCCGTCTCGCAGGCTAGTCTGGTAATGGTTTTCCGTCTCTAGCTGTCCGTCTTTCTGTCTCTTTTTCAATCTCTTTCCCACAGACACACAACAGGTAGGCTACACACAGTATCTGCAAACAAATAAATAAACATTTAATTATAACTTTAACAATCAATAAATAATTGCATGTAAATATATAAATCAATAAATATATACCTACCTCACAACAAGGTTAAGTATTTTACTCCAACACCAACACTGTTAAACAAGACCAAGTGTTTCTCGCAACGCAGTGTGTTCAAAGGTAGTCACCTAAGTGAGTGTGGACATGCTAACGACATGTCTTTATATATGCTGCGTTGCATGTATAATCATTTTTTCCCCACGCTTTGAACATTCTCTTATCATGCACGTGGACAGCTAACACCCAAGGTGAACACCTGTGCCAGATCAAATTTCACGTGAACTTGCATTTTGTCACGTACGAAGCAAACAGGATGTCACTTGTTTAGCGTACATGTCATCTCACACGTGTTCACATGCATTTCGCTCTTCCCCGCCACAACGGTTGTAGGATTATTTCACCTTCAAGTGTCCTCTGCGTCTTTGTCACTTTTCCATTGCACCTGTTGTCAAGTCAGATCAGCGCATTCCAATAAGCTCAAATGACAGTCACCTCCTGCTCGTCTGCTCCTCTGCAAGTTTGTTTTCTGTTTTTTTCAACAAAAGTGTCGTTAGGCCCTTTGTCAAAATTTCAAACATAGTTTCAAACAGGGGGCGTTAGCTCGAGTCCTAGGACACCTTGTACACGTCTCTAGCGTTATTGGTTTGCGAGATAGAGCAAAAAGTCTAAAATCACGGTTTTACCTCAACATGGTTTTTCATTCCCGCTCAACACGAACATCCTGGGCAAGAGGACAACGCGGGGGAAAAAATGACATCTCGTACAAGTCTCTAGCCTTATTGGTTCGTGGGATATCAGCAAAAATTACAAAAAACACTTGTTTACCCCAAAATCGAGTTTCCAAATTTAAAATAAAATTATAACGAGTGGTCCATAGGAAAGAGGACGTCAGCTCGAGTCCAACGACACCTCATTCGTGAATCTCTGACCACGGGTTCGAGAGTTATCGGCAATGTTCGCAGGAAACTAGGCTGTGAGTTTAAACCATCACTACTCCCCTACTATAGACTTTTTAAATGTGAATTAGAACAGTGACGGATATCGAAGCTGAAAAGCATTTTAGTTGAAACGAGACAGCAGTGAACACAAACCAAGTGAGTAACAGTGTCTTTATTTTCACATTGGAGCAGTATATAAACATTTTCATTATGACTGCTAATATTCATCAGGACTTGTTGTTCGATATTTATCACGATGTTGCGATGATGTGATAAGAACGTTATGCGTGAGGGACATATTTGAAGCAGAGATATAGGTGCAACATGGAGCTTCGTTAACCAGAATACTTCAGAAGGTAGACGTTATGTACTCTTACATCTTGTGCATTCACGTCATTTCACGAACTTTATATAACAACTACGAGCTCTAGAAATACATTCTTTATGAATATTTCTATGATATTACTCAACGATGACACTGAACTATATCTATGACGGAGAAAGATGCAACATAAGAAGATTTGTCAAGATGCCCAGGGAGGTTCCCGGCAACCCAGAGGAATTATGCCAGAAGGATGCCATTCGATGTCAGACGGAGGTTGGTGATTACTGGAGAGGAAACTTCTTTCCTTATCCGGGATTGCTGGTACGGTGGAACGAATTGAGGTCCAACTCAGTATCTTGGATTGAGGAACAAGTAAGTGTTTTCCCTAATACTTAAATTAATCTTCTAGATATCGTCTGATAAGGTAGCAGTGTTATTTACTTTCATATTGAGAGCTATTTAGTGACATTCTGAGCCAACGTTTTACTTCATATTTTATGTACGAGGCACGTCCAGAAAGTAAGTTTCGTTTGGTAATAAAATTAAATTGTGTACTGAACCCGCTGAGCTAAGGTTCATGTGATATTTTTTATAACAGCACATTTATGATGGGATGTAGTACCTTTGAACACACCCAGAAAGCCACGTGGAGCTGAGAGCTCACGCTATACTCTTTGAAGTAGCGGAGAATCGCACTTTTGACTTTGGTGAAGTCTACTAATTATTTATCTGAGGTCTTATTAATTAATTTTATCTTTCCACGAGACTCAGAATATTCCATTTCGTCATGCAGCATTATTAAAACATTTTGGAGAATGTTATTTTCGCTTAAGGTAAGGTAATACCCTTGCAGATACGCAAACAGGAAAGTAAGTAGTCGCTCAACGACTTCGGTTTGACGACCTACTTCCTAGAGGAACTCTGTGCCTTGCACTACGTCTGGAGAATCCGCCCCGTGTAGGCGTGAAATTGCATCCGTACTATAAGACGTAGAAAATATCCGCTGTTTAGCGTGGAAGTTATTATCAGGTGCCATCGTGCACGAATATACTGCAAATCACTGTTATTTATGCACAGTGAGCAACAAGAAGCATATTGGGAAATAATTGGCAAGTATAGTGAATTTTATAACATTACAGTAACACCACATTTTTGTACCCACGTGTTTGTGGAGGGCCGAGTGCCTGGTGAAAAATATAGAGGTAAACGTGTTATAACTACTTTGAATAAGTGTGATTATGAATGTATAACATATTTGAATTGTCACAGTGAATTTTTAAATTCCAAAACGACGCACATTTCACGGATGCCTCGTGATGTAAAAGTGGCGTCAGCACACGTGAAGAACCACAGAACAGTGCTTGCCCACGTATTAATTTATATCTGTGAGGTAAAGGCTGTGTTATCTATTGGAATTAAAGCCTGTAACATTTACTACGAACATTGTGATTTTGAAGTGAAAGAATGAACTACTACACGATTTATTTTACCACGCACGTGATCAAACTATTCTACACCATGTTTGAGACCGACATCATGGGCTAATACCATCATGGTATGAGGGTGATGTTTCTTTTGGAACCAGCATGATGGTGGAACTTCCAGAACAGCGAACGAGGAGGAAGGAAACCAGGATGCCATTCCCAGGCATATCCAGTACATCCACGAGGTTATCGACAGGAACAGATCGAACCCTGGTCTTTGGAGGAGTCCAGATGGGAATCCTGATGAGGACGATACCGTTCCGGAGAGCCAGAGATGAATTTGTACAACCCTTGTCGTTGAACAGAGGGCTGAGTGAGAACTCCTCCATTTCGTGAGTTTTTGGTCACCCCTTTCTTGTTCTAGTTTCTGGTGGTATAGTAGGTTTAATGTAGTTTGTGAACCAACCGAACTCAGTGTCAGCCATTTTTATAGGTAGGGAATGTAACTAGTCTAATTAGATGTCATTTATTTCAGTTAGAGTGAGACACCCTTGGGTCAGACATTTTGGTCAGCCCTGGTGCAGCTTGATGAACGTCGTAGAACGTCAATGCCTATCTTTTGCTGAACGTGACCATAGTCATTTGAGGCTACTTTGTTTAACCCTATCTGGGGTGATTTTTCAAGTCTTTGCAGACTTTAGTTATGGCAATCAGATGCCATGGTTATTTAACTGCATTCTTTGCAGCCAGTCTTTGTTACACCCCTGACTTCGTTAGAACAGTCGTATCAGTTAGGTAATCGACTGTAATTACCAGTTTTGTAACTGAATTATATTTAATTTGAAATGAGCTCAGAAGCCATTCTTGGTCAAGTGTGGACCTAATAAGTAGAAGGGATGTTTCGTTGTCTAGCATCGAACCCAGTTCCCAACGTATCATTAAGCAGATCCAGAGTGTGGAATCTGCGCCACAATTATTATTTTGTTAGTGTCATGTGAAGACACGTATTTATTTGATGTTGTACAAGCAACTACTGAATTATATCTTTGAGAGCAAAGAGCTCCAGCAATAGTGACATTACTATCATTTAGACGTCTTTGGTTTGAAAGGCGGAATTATATTATTGTATTCAGATTTATAGCGTGTTTTTTATACACGTATTCTTCGAGGTTTATAACCTATGGTAAAGATTTTATGATGAGGCCAGATGTACAGTTCTTATTTTGTTTAAATCGCCGGCCTTGATAGTTAGAGTGTTGTGTCAGCCGCGCAGGAATGTTGTAGCCTACCAGCGACACAAACTGGTTTGTGACCCAGTGCCCTTGAAAGCACGCTTGTTATTGTGAGACAGAATTACTTTGACGAAGGACAGAATGCTTGTTGTATTCGCGTTTCCTTTCATTGCAACTTAGCTCATGGAACCCAGTGTCCATTCTTGTATCTGATCACATGTTTTATAGATTGTATTTTGTTAGTTAAACGCACTGTTGCGTGTACCGTCGTTTGACGTGTACAGTTATGTCAGGTTTTCTATAGTACGTTGAAGGCTACCCTGTTATAGGAGGAATTTATTGTATGAAGGTATTTTGTGTGTACCTTGTCCGGGATTGTTCCCGTTGACCAGATGTTATTGGAGGGTTACTGAGTGTGCAGGCCCATCCCAGAGATATTGAACGCGAGCTGTGCGCCACTGGTAACTTGTGTTATTGTGTGTCCGAGTTGTTATTGCTCGTTGATTATATTCCGACTTTTGAGTCGAGGCTTTTGGTGGAGATTCATCTCAGTGGAGACACTCCATGCCCAGGCTATTGTCAGTATTATTCGCCATAAACCAACGATAAACCTAAACCGACATCTTAATAATAAAACGCATAATTTTGGTAAAACAAAAGCTAACTAACGAATTCTTTCTATCTAACTTTGTTCTTTTGCATTTGGAACCTGCTGACATGGCCGTGCAGATGAATGTAATTTCTTTTGCGGAAATGACTAAGACAGCTGACACTTTTGAAGCGACCTGAAGCATGCTCGAACCTTGAGTTCGTAGCTTGTGGAGCGCAGGCCATGCGGTGTTAGACGTAGTCTTTACTACGCAGTCGTCACCGTAACGACACACATTACATGACTATGGCTTACAAAGAGTAAACCAAGGTGCAGGCAGGCATTTTAATAAAAATTGTTGTCTCTTTCATTACTTATTTATGATGTACATGTGTATGAATCCTACATGTTACCCTATTGTGTGCTGTTAGCACGTAGTTTCTAAGAATAATTAAATGATATTTTTTATATTGCTGTTCACTTAGATTTGAATGTAATTGTTTTCTGTTACGGACGTCATCGCCGTAAATTTTGTTATTAATTGATAGGACTTAGCTAGACGAATTAACGTTAAATGTAAATGTGGAGAAGGTATCATCCTAACTTAGATTTGTTTTGCTACCCTGTTAAATGTAAATTCTGATATTAGCTTGATCTTGTAACTTGACCTAGGGACTTGCGTCGTACCATTTTCCTAGTGTTGCTGTTGTTGCTTTATTATTGTGAGATAGATCTTTCGCGAGGGTTTTCCGTAACTTCTCAGGTAGGGACCTGCTCTTTATTTTTGTTTGTTTATTAGCTTGCGGACTAGCCGATTGAAACCCTCCGAACTAGGCTAGGGGCTTGTGAATTTTAACAATAAATTTTCACGGTATTTTACATAAGTCTGGATGTTTATTTTCTCAGTCTAGTTTTTAAGGTGAACCTTTCCTTAGGCAGTCTATGACCATCGTCACCATGTACCACGATCCTTGTGGACTACAGTTTCTCGTGCCGCTTTGGCCTATTTGGAAGTTCACCTGATCCTCACGGCAATTATGTTCGACGGATGAGATGTTAGGGAAGTCATTTCGGTCGTTGGCTATCCTGACAGCTCCACCGACGTTCTCAGTACAGATACAGAAAAAATATTTAGTGCACAACATTCTACACCTATTAAACTACTTTTCGACATAACTGCCGAACTTTTTCAGGCATTTGTCATAGCGTGGCACAAGTTTTTGGATACCTTCTTCATGTAAGTTTGCTGCCTGTGTCTTCAACCAGTTGGAAACATCTTCTTTCAGCTCGTCGTCATTGTTTAAGTGTTGACCACCAAGGAATGACTTAAGATGTGTGAACAGATGAAAGTCGCTAGGAGCGAGGTCAGTGCTGTACGGAGGGTGGTCAAACACGTCCCAGCCAAATCCCTGTAGGAGGTTTTTAGTCACATTTGCAGAGTGTGGTCGTGCGTTGTCATGAAGAAAAACAACACCTTTTGACAGCAAATCTCGGCGCTTATTCTGTATTGCGCGGCGCAATTTCCTAAGTGTCTCACAGTAAGCATCTGCGTTGATTGTTTGCCCACGCGGTTTGAAATCAATGTGTAAGATGCCTTTCCAGTCACAGAACACTGTGCACATCATTTTCCGAGGTGTCAAGATTTGTTTCGGCTTAACCATTTCTGGGGATGAAGTGTGCCTCCCTCCATTCGATTGATTGCCACTTACTTTCAGGGGTGTCGTAAGAAACCCAAGTTTCATATCCTGTGACTATCTGTGTCAGAAATTCTTCGCCGCCTTCATTGTAACGGGTCAAAAACTGAAGTGCACTACCCATCCGTCTTGTTTTGTGTTGCTCCGTAAGAATCTTTGGTACCCAACGTCGGCAAAGTTTACGAAAGTTCAGTTTTTCTGTAACAGTTTCATGAATTAGTGATCGTGAGATTTGGGGAAATTCCATAGCGAGAGCACTAATTGTAAACCTGCGGTTTTCCCGGATCTTGTCATCAATCGCGTGAACCAGTTTTTCTGTAACCAAAGATGGACGCCCACTTCGTTCTTCATCGTGCTCTTCACTACGTCTTTCATTGAACTGTCAGACCCATCTTTTCACCATTGAATCACTCATCGCATTTTGTCCATACACTTCACAAATTTGCCGATAAATTTCAATTGGTTTCACTTTCCTAGCATTCAGAAAACGAATCAGAGATCTGATTTCACAAGCGGCGGGATTTTTAATCAACACCGACATTGTACGAGTAAACATGCACAACAACGCGTACGTGGCTGACAGCGCTCTCCAAATGGTGCACGTTTCTTCTCCTTGATACAGAGCGTCTACCGCGCATATGCGGAACTGCGCTGCAGCGGAACGTACAACTAGTTGAAGACACAGGCGGCACACGTCTATGAAGAAGGTATACAAAAACTTGTGCCACGCTACGACAGATGCCTGCAATATTTCGGCAGTTATGTGAGAAATAGTTTAAGGGTTGTAGAATTTTGTGCAATAAATAATTTTCTGTATCTGTATACAATTTAATGCTATTACCAAACGGAACTTACTTTCTAGACGTACTTCGTATTTCAATGTTTCGACATATATTTATTCTTCATGTGTGTAACAAGATTTTATTCAGCAAGATCATTTGAGATGATCGTCTTTTATCATTTTTATATTTATTCTACGGATCAGTTTCTGAACTGACGTGTTTATTTGTTTAAGGAATCAGTATTACTTATTTAAGACCAGTCATTTTAACATTCGACGTTTTGAATTTTATTTTGAGTTAAGGCTGTAGACATTTAGTCGCAGATGCCAATTAAATTCTTTTTAAGTAATTTAATTTGGGCACTTCATTGTAAAGAAGTCATCAAGACCAGAAGAAACCACAAATGATATTGTTATATCATCATAATTACTATGAAATTTACATCGCTCTGACAAGAAATATTTGTCAGGATATGATAGAAGTCATATACTCATAGACATTCGTTGTATCGAATGGAGTCACATTGCGGAATATAAATCCTTACTTTATTTGAGAAAGCTAAGATCTTTAATCATTTAATTGTATTAGCAAATATAACTTTATAGAAGATAATTTTGATCTTACGACAGGGATTCGAAGCTGGTTTACCCTAGTCAAAATTTAACTCTAATGGACATGACAAATAACATATGTGGTTATTTGTACACTATATGTGGTGTCACGTCGTATTGTGGACCTGACATTGCATAGGCGTGTAATTTAAAGCTAGATCAGAAAGGTGGACGAAACAGTATTTTTTATTGATTGTATATGTAATAATACGGTGCTTAATTAAGTATCTTTTTATGAAGTAAACTTTTGGAGGTCATACACGACTTGTCTCAGGTCGTTCTTTATTTAAAAGAAGTTTCTTTTAAGAACAGGAGGAAGAGTTCAGTATGCCAGCAATTGAGTGTTACAATGCTGATGATAATGCCCGGAATTTAAATGCAAGTACTACAGAAGAGATGTTGGTAACAATGATTGTGTTAAGAATTGTTCAACATAGTAGATGTGATTTTAATACCATATACTGTGGATATATGAGGTGATGTTGAGAGATGTGTACTCATGCGAAGGTTTTACCGCATTGGAGGGAAGTTACTGAAGTATAGTTCTTTTGATAAGAACATGGCATTGATAGAAGAAGAGTCATTGTGTTGAGAACTCCTATATGTAAATTTTCGACTTAGCAGTGATGGCAAGAGCGTTGATAAGCGGAAAATAAATTGAGAAAGCAATTGTCTACATATGTCAACTAATACTTTTATTAACACGGAGTTGAGTATTTACGTGCAATCGACCTTAGGTGGTTGAACGCATTTGACTGGTATTGTCTATAAAACTAATTATGACAAAATGTGTGCAGTGTATGAACATTGATGAATGTTTAAGAAAGTATATGTGAAGATCACATTGTATATAGATGAAAGAGAAGTATAATTGTTCAAAGAGAGTTAAGACTCCAGTATATAACGTTAAACATACCGATCTAATACTTGTAAATATTTTCGCAATTATTTAGTTACGGAAATAAATTTTTAATAATTATTTGTTCGATTTTATTTTGAATTATAGTGTATTTCTGAATGGATGTTTTTAGAATAAGTGATTTTAAATTGTTTAAGTATGATTGAACAACGCCGACAGTCTAGAATGTCGAGAGAGAGTGCATTAAACCTAGTGTTAAAATCTGAAAGTGTTTGTTTGAGAATTGCGAGAGATATGAAGAGTTTTATAAAGTGAAAATGTAAATTTAAACACTGCGACTGTACGCTTCACAGCACAGTCACAGTAAATGTGAAGGGATGTGTATTCCCGTTATATACCTCAAGGCCAGTCTATTAGTTAATGTGGAGAGTTATCAGTCCACAGCCTTCTAAGCAAGACAGCCTCACGGCTGATCGAGTGTGTCATTCTCTGAATGAGTGCGTGTGGCCAGGTGTGATCCGTGAAGCGTGCCGGTTTTTTAATAGCTCTTCAACAATGTTTGGCAGGCAGGTATTTGTCTTAAACGTATTAAATACTTCTAGCAGGCTCAGGCCAGTCAACATTTGTTTCGATTAAACTGTCAGCATAGTAAATTCAGTAGTGTATTTGTTATAGTGGAGGAGTGCGTATGAATGTGTGTATAAATTAATTAATTAATTATTGTTACTTATTGTTTAAATATTACTTTTAGTTTACTATTGTTAAATAAATTTACTAAGTTCGTTTTACTTTGTCGTCTTCGAGTGATTTATTTTAAATATAATAGAAACAGTGGTATCGTGGATCCGTTTATAGGTTGAACTTAAGTTCCTGCATAGACCCCGAGAAATAAAGGTAGGTGTGCTTCTGATCCAGTGTATTTTGTTGTATATTCACGATAAAACTGATCAATAATGTGTAGATACACGAAGACCTTGTTGGAGCAATTTCTGATGGATATTTAACCGCAGCCCAATTAGAAATAAACAATCCAGCGTTTGCTATGGATTCCCAACAGGCGTCTTTCCGAATTTACCGGTACAGTACTGTACCCGAAACCACTTACCGATACCTGGTGAAATCTCTCGATGGTCACTGGATCGCAGAACCTGAAAATGCCCGGCGTTAAACCCTCCCAGGTCCTACTACCAAGTACAGGAGTGAATGGGGAACTAGTCATCCTAACAGGCTGTCTTAAGAATGGCCATGGCTACGAAGGAGAAATGAATAAAAAACTAGCTCAAGAATAAGAAAAACAACTCTAAAGAGAACTATCTCAAAGTTGAATACATAGAAAATTCGAAGTGATGGCCATTTTAAAACGACCTCCCATCAATTCGTTAAAATATCACGCCATGATTTAAAATTGGGAAAACAAACTTTATTCCAAAAAGGACAGGACAACAGAACAAGAAAGAAATCAAATACCCTGTCGTCAAGCGACCAAAGTCAGAGTTACCAAAACTGTGTCAAGAAAACCTAAGGAAATCCAAGAATGGATTATAATAATCACCTACCCGCTGGAGCGATCCTACACATTATAACTAGCATTATATTACAAGGATATTACGTGTCAATCTCACAATGATATTTAGAAGATTGAATAATAAACTGGACGATGAATAAAAATGAATTAGCATGAATATATTATATGTGTATCGTCTTAAACGATTTTCTAATGTTGTAGCATTTATCAAAATTACATACAATGAATTTACAAGGATTTATACAGAAATGTGCCTTTGGACACTCAAATGTTTCAGTTTAACAGCTGATCTGGGTCATAGCATTCGCATCGTTACATATTATAGAAAGAAACACTCATTACACCGGGTTACATTTTACCAAGCGATTAGGCTAAGTAGAATATCAATGCTCTACGTTCATGTTTCATGTAGAAAGTGAAATTGTGTAAGATTGTAGAGGTTTTGATTATTAGCTGTGGAAATGCCTTAAGTCACACAAACAGATTATCCAAGCATTGCTCATGATTAGAAGAAGAAGAGCATGTAGGCTCGATCTAGCAGATCAACAACACCAATGTCTCAAAGAGACATGAAAATACAAGAAAACCTCACCTAGGTTCATATAACACCAAACACGGGTGATGGACTACTCGAAGTCAAAAACAGTTTGGCACTCACCGGCTTAAAAAGCTCTTATTGGCTCAATCCAAAACTGGCCTAGTGCTTCAACAAGCATAAAATCTCAAAAATACAGCATAATCCCGGATATGCATTCGAATCACAAATATAAGGTTATAAGAACCCTCAAACACCATTATTAAATCTCATTACTATCACAAAACCTACAACACATGCTTAAACCACACACTAACCTCAAGCACGTTGCTCAAAGTAATGAAACTAAAGCATTTCTCTAGCAAAATTAAAATATCTTGCCTCACAATAATGTATAACAAGTATACTGCTTGATTCTCTTGACTCAAAGTCAACCTTCCCTGGAATAATTAAATCAAAATTCAGGATGGTGTTCAAAAATGCTGTACTTATATCTCACTCAAACAAATGCAATAGATGCAATTATTTACGTAATTCTTATAGAAAATAAATGTCTCGGAATGACATCAAATGTTAAGTTACTCTCAAATTAATACCTAATAGAAGGTGAAACTGATCCTTCCCTAAATCAGTATAGCCTATAATTTCAGTGGGCTTCGAAATATCAGTGGATAAGGCTTACACAATGAAAGAAAGTTAACTTCACCGGTTAATCCAATGACAATCATTAAGTAGATCCACTAATAAATCTTGACGCACAAAAGCGAAGTGCTCTCCATGAAAATAATCCAAAAAGTGGATTAAAACTCTAAATGCATTTAACACCAAGAAATGCTTTCCAAGATTCAAATCGCTGCGAGAAAACAGAGTTCCTAACTCATCTGTAGTACATGAAAATATGTACTGGCCACAAAGAAGATAGTGTTCCAAACACTATTAAACAAAACGCGATTAAAATTATACTTATACAATAATCTGGATTTCTTCTCCTAATCCTGCCTCACGGAAAATTAAAATACGCACTACTAAATAAAAGACATTACTGAATTTACTCATAAAATATCAAAACAACTAATACGCAAGGGATGAATTCATTAAGTGAATAGAAAACCCCGGATATGCAACAAATCAGTTTCGACAGAAACATCGAACCTAAACTCGTGCATGCCCATTTAGTCTACCAAAGAAAAAGGTATGACAATTGCAATTGCTAACAAATGCCCTCACTAAACTACGATAAAGAAGTTGCTGGTCCAGTACCTTTCGTTGCAGCTTGTAGCGTCGTAAAGAGGATATAAGTATCTGTTGAATCTCCACTTTATCATCAGATAATACATTGTCCTTCCTTGGAGCTGGGATTCGAACCCGGGTACGTGACGCACACAAACACTGGTCGGGTGGCCGTCCGTGCCCTCGCCGTTCATGCCAGAAAAGTTATAATACGCCCGTGAAATGGTACTGTCCGGCATTTCGTTGCTTGCGAAAACATCAGCTAGCAACCACTGGAGTACTGAGAAAGTAGACTCATTTCCTAAAGGGAAAATGCAGTTTGTGGGTTGCAAGCATCTCACTTATGCATTCCAAATGTAGCTACCCCATAGCATTCAACCAGCCATTCTGGAAGTTATAGCATGAACGGTAATCCTCCCCACCGAAATCTCAAATAACAATATGCCTTCTATTATCCGCATGATGCACTGCGTAACAAGTTATGATGTCGGCATATACTGGCTCGAGAATACACGTTGCTATAACTTGTGAGAGAATCCATACAGGGTATCGTAATGTCTGCCTTAACACGGACACCGCTGGACAGAGAAATAAATCAGTCCGCGCTCCGTTTAGAAATTAGTCTTTGTTTCTCGAGACGACAATATGCATTGGAACTATACTGCAAGTGTCTCAATTCCATTATGATATGGTAGCTGCTGTAAATACTCGCACACGGTACACGGCCGCTTGTCGAGACATAATACTGGTGTCCGGAGACAACACACTTGGAATAAAACGTTCGGCCTAGCCAAGTAGAAATGCTAGCCGCCTCAACACGAAGGAACTTCATCTCGCCTCGCACCTGCGAATAGCTCACCGGCTGAGTTACGTAACAGCACACTTGACAATTGGAAAACGAGTCAACCTCCCTCGCTGGCTGCGACACGCCACGGGGAGCTACCCCCACTACTCCTCTCCTTCATAGATATATCGATATGTCAATATCTCGCTTGTGGCTTGATCATTACAGATGTTATTCCTGCGTTTCACTTGTTAGATTCTATTCCTCATATAAAATAGCTTTCTGCTATGATAATCTACGTTTTACAGTCTTCGAAAGGTCTTCAAGAACTCTGATTAGCTTCAAAACAGTGAAGATAATCCTCTAGCCTTGGTCGATATATGACATGACGTCACATATGGATTTATTGATCGGCCGGGCTATGGGTCAGTCTACTCGGAAATGCTCGTAACTCCCGATGTCTAACCGAATAATACTTCTCATTATCTCTGCGCTGCAAATCATGTTTTGTCTCGCGAGCTCAACTGCGTCGCGCCTCCTGACGTCTCTATTACAGTATCTGGACAAAAACCTTAAGAAAAAAACAGTACATCTCCCCACTGATATCTCATCTGAGCTTTTATTTGCACCAATGTCGGTAATTTCGATATATGTATCGTTATTTTTCATATAGATCTTAAACAATCATCTCCACAAATCTCTTAAGTTATTTTGCATTAAAACGTCCTATGACTTCTCTACCATTAGTGCTTACAATCTTGTAGCAGTTATTTGCAAAGGCTCTAGCAATCATATAGGGGCCATGAAAGACATGTGAAAATTTCGTGTATATCTTCTATTCCACGTCAGGTTTTGATGGTTTCTTGATGAGGATTAAATCATTCTCTCTCAACGGTGGACGATGTATTTTGTTCTTGATTCTTTTCTGCCTCTTCTCGGCTGTATCCATCAGTTTTTCTCTTGCCGAATGTATTCGTTCTTGCTCTGTGGGCTCAGCGCCCTTTGGCAAGAATCTGACAACTTCTGTCCATGCTCTCCCTGGATTTCTGTTTAAATGGACTACCATCGGAATATCAGGTAGACTTTCATGGAAAGTCGAATTCAGACATTCATCCATGACTGGAACACACTTGACCCAACTTGCATGGCCGTCAGGGCAGTAAATCCTCGCGAATTTGCTAACCTCTGCCATAATTCTCTCTCAGACGTTAGATTCGGGATATCTCACACTCGAGAAGATGTGTCTGACTCCCAATCTGTTCATGGCATTTTCAAAACTCTGCGCAGTAAACTGGGTTCTATGGTCTGACAATAAAGTTGCAGGGATTCCAGCCATCCACCTGAGCTTTACATTGTTGCTTGCCCACTTGGACATTTATAACAGGTAACTCTACCGTTCTTCCTGTATGTTGATCCTTTTGCTCAAATAGTAAATCATCATCCGTGGTTTCCAAAAATTCATGAATAGTGATAAAATGCGAATGTATGACAGTGTCAGTCTCCACTCATGTTGCGAAATTGGAGTGTTTTTTCTTTGTCATGAGTTCTTTCCTAACTTCTGTCCTTTCTGCTGGTGCTGGCTTGTGCGTGATCTACCACTCCCTCCTTTCTCTCCTTTGACCTTCTTCGTCCTTCTTTTGAGGACTTATCTCGCCCTCTCTTGAGCCTATCTTACTGTGTCTTTCTCTCATATTCCTCTGTTCTGTAGTTTTTATATCTGGAGTAACCTTGATTCTGTCGGTTATCTTCTTGATTCCTGTTGTACCGAGCTTCCCTCCGATTTCTCTCATATGGAGCTTCTCTCTGATTCTTGTCATATGGAGCTTCTCTCCGATCATGCTGATTATACCGACTGTTGTAAAAGTTTCTGTCGTCATAACGAGGTTGCCAAGGTCTGCCACGATCATCTCTGTGTTGGTCATTCCATCTCCTATCGTTCTGATAGCTATTTCTGATTGGACCTGGTCTATTCTCATTTCGAGGTTGGAGACGCTCGGTTTGTTGTGTCCGATTCATCATGACTGCGTTTACGGTATTAGGTTCCTGTCTACAACTCTTGGTGACTGTCGGTTGCGTCATTAGACTAATATGATCCAGGTGACGCAATAGATCATCCATCGATGCTAAGGTCGAGATAACAGAGGTTATGAGTGACTTTCTAACTTCAGCTGGAAGCTGTCGCGATATAACTTCTACTAATTCAACCTGTGAAAAGGGTGGATCAAGAAATCTAAGTTTCGCTAATTGACAAGCGAAATATTCTGCGTAGCTAGTCGGTCATGTAGTAGCATACTTCCTTGAATAAATCTTGGATCTTAGGTTCTGTTGGACCTCGATTGGCCAAAAGAGCTGAATAAACGCTTGTAAGAACTGGTCAAAATCCTCAAAGGTGTACCTGAACGCTTTAAACCACTAGAGAGGTGCGTCAGATAAAAATCTCTCTACTACTCGCAGTTTCCGTTCATGTGGCACATGGGATTCCACAAAATAATCTTGGATTCCTCTAATAAACTCTATAGGAGTGGTTTCATCTAGATTATTAAATTTTCGGGGCTTATCTTCAAAGTTCTTAATGATGATTATGTTAGATGCCCTGTCTGACGTTCTTGTGACATAACCACTTGCACCTACATTGGGACTTGAAGAAGTAAAGTCTTCCGCTAGAGTTTGGAATTCTGATGTGCAAGGCGTAGCCCTATTCGACTCTTCGATCGGACTAAACTGAACAGACGTTGGAGCCTTAAAAGATTCCTGAATGTCAGTTCCTTTCTGTTCCTGTACTGGGTTAACTGGCTCATCTACAACGACTCAAAAATCAGTATTTATTAGCAATCGCAATTGGTCCTTAAGTGTATCCAAGTTGATACTTCCTCCCAAATTAATGCTTTCGAGGCCTTTCCTTAGCTCATTGATCTCGGAAGTTTTCTTTTCCCTTATCTCGTTTAAGTCAACCTGTCCCTGATCAATGTTAAGTTCTACGGCTTTAATTTGAGTTTCTAAACCTGAAATATTATCTATCTGCTCTTCCTGAACAGCATCCACTCTTTTGTTAAAATCAGTCCTTACATTTATAATTTCCCTATTAGCATTGGAAAGTTTAATGGCAAGACTTTTCTCTAGACTAGATTTAGCATCTTGAAAATTATCCTCGTTGACCTTATTAAGATCTTGTTTTATAAGAACAAGATTTTCATTAATAACAGCTTTGAGGTCGATGTCTAAGTCTGCCTTAATTAATTTAGCATGATCAGTCACTTGAGTCAGCAACGTGCTCATTTCACCTTTCAAATGCTCCAAACTCTTTTGCGTTTGACTGGTGTCGTGAGTAAATTGCGACTGTAGTGCATCGATAAGATCTTTACTTTCCTTTTTACCCCTTTAGAAATCCAATTTGATTTCACTACGAAAATTGGTATATGACTGTTCCATTTCATTTAGTTTTATTTCTGTGTAGGCTTGACTTGACTTGATCTTATTTACTTGGGTTTGGATCTTAGTTTGCTTCGACTCAGTCTGATTGACGGCACTTTGAATGTTCTTAACCTGAGATTGTATTTCCTTTTGTGTGGTTTCTACTAAACCCACATCTGTTTTCAAATCGTTAACCTGTGCATGTATTACTCTAACATTTGCGCTAACATCTTTAAGAGTTTCTTCAACCTCATTCTGACTTTTCTGCCCTTGATCATGATTTGTCTTAACATTAGTGATTCTTTTTAAGATTATCCTGGGCATTCCAAACATCTACTTTAACATTGCCAATATCGGTTTGAAGACTATTTTGAAAATTGCTAATTTCAATTTTAAGATTACCTTGGACATTATCAATGTCAGTTTTAATGTTGGTTTGGACATTATAAATGTCAGTTTTAACATTACTAATGCCAGTGTTAATGTTGTTTTGGACATTACCAATGTAAGTTTTAACACTACTAATGACAGTTTTAACATTACTAATGTCAGTTTTAATGTTGCTTTCCATGGATTGTTGATTCGACCTAACATGACTAACATTAGCCTGAATTTTTTTGAACTGTTTTAATTTCACTCATGGATGACTCTATAGTATCTAATTTACCCCGGATGCTTTCAGTTACTGCATCCTTCATGATGTCATGATTACGTGAAGTATTTTCATATATATTATCAAATGTAGTCTTGGTTTGAGATTTGATATTCTCAATGTCTTTGTTGAGATGCAGTAACCTTCCTCTATCATCTCAAACGTTTTTTTAAAGTCTGCAACCGTGACTGCCTGGTTATCATCCATAAATCAACAAAATACACTTGTCACTAGAAAACATGGGAACACTACATGTGAAAGCATAGCGAGATCATTTGCACACAACCACAATTTGCCATAAAAGTGCGTATTTGTATTGCTTTGCGTTACCTTATATTTAAACTTAAAATAAATTCAAGCCGTCCAATATTATTCTGAGATTGCCTAATCCCCAATGTGCGCGACATTTTAAATCAGAGATGGTCCTTGATTCTATAATAAAACGAAATTAAGCTTACACGAAGCATCCTAACTTATAGATGATGTCAGCAAATATCATCAACCGGAGTAAAATAGGACAAATCACCTATATGTAACTCACACGTGTGTTAAAATAAGCGTCTAACTCGACTGAAAATGTCAAAGAAGATTACTGTGAATAACTCTCATTGAACAGGTTCTAGTCGTTTATCACAAAAATAACAAGTGTGGCACCACTTCAATATATTTAATTCAAGAATCTGATAATGGTTGCAATACTACCAAAAATCAAGTAGTTCGAGTAACATCGTACTTGCGTTATTCCACAGAAATTTCAATAATTTGTGCCAAAATATAGATTCACCATTATCTATTTGCCTTCATCACTACCATAACGAATCACCATGTCCTAGTTCGTGCTCGGTATAGCATGATAATAAAATTGGTCTCCATTCCCTGTTGTTCCAATTTTATATTAGGCCTACATCTGTGGCTAACACATAACTAGATATCCACATGGAATTCCTGTTACTTCGGGCCCAAAACAATGGTTCACCACCTAACTATTGCTATAAATCTGGTAATCCAGGTTTATTCGAGCCTAAACGTTGGCCGCCACATAACTATGTACCTGAAACCACTTACCAGTACCTGGTGAAATACCTCGATGCTCACTGGATCGTAGAACCTGAAAATGCCCGGCGAAAAACCCTCCCAGGTCCTACCATCAAGTACAGGAGTGAATGGGGAACTAGTCATCCTAACAGGCTATCTTAGGAATGACCATGGCTTCGAAGGAGAAATGAATAAAAAACTAGCTCAAGAACACGAAAAACAACTCTAAAGAGAACTATCTCAAGGGTGGAATACCCTGAAAATTCCAAGCGATGGCCATTGATCACTTTTGTGATATTTTCAATGTTTAGCTTGGCCCATTTGTCGGTCAAATTTTATTTATTGTTACTGAGATCCCCGAATGGTAATTATTTATTTACAATTGTTAATTGCTTAAACCATATGCATAATCTTGTTATCAATCACTTATTCATAGATATTATAGTTCTCACCTCAAGTGTTTCAGTCTCGCTATCTCAGGCGTCCTCACTCATGACATACCAGATATCTACTGGTTGATCCACTGTCTGCTGAGTAGTGTCGACTGACGTCACCCTGACTTTCGTTCGACCAATGGCAGGTCTTTGTCTGGTCGGGCGATCTCCAAACTTCGAGAGAGTTCTATGGTCCCTATTTAAGACGCCGCTTGCTGGCGTTCTTCATCACTTCGGATCAACCGCCACTTCTGAATCACTTCAACCCGCTGGTCACCGCTACCTCTCTTGACACCATCGCTGAGATCTACGCTAGCGAGCAGTTACGTCACAAGATCTGCACCATGACGTATTGCTCCAGATGGCAAGAATAATTGCCAGCCGCTGTACTCTTCAACATCACCTTAGAGGGGATACTTGGAATCGTCCTTCAAAATATCTCTGGATCAGCTCTTGGAAACTATAAATGTCATTCCTGCGCAAGAAAAGAAAGTTGACATTTTATCGATGGTGCACATAACTCTAGGCCATGTACGCCTCCTTCCAAGTAAACCGTGAAGACTTTTAAATCAACGTGTGCTAGCTGGAACTTTTTAAGGAGCTGGCTCTTCAACTCTCTTCAACTCTCTTCAAAGATAAGTTCAATTTTATAAAGAGCTTATATCATACCAGTTATTACACTCTTAATTATTTTTTATGGTTCTCTCTTTTTATAAACTGCATTTTTATATATTAAGCTCAACTTTTCTCCAATCAAGCAAGCTTTTCATGGACCTTTCTATAATCTGGGTTCTGTAATCAGGCCCTCACACTTTGCTACATTTATAATTGTTAATTTCTGTAATAAGCAATTAAGTGCAATTTGTTTGTTCATTATAAATTTATTATTAGGAATAAAAATTGTTAATGCATTGCTCCCTATATTGGTTTTCTAGTCACGTATTTCATGCTCAATATCCCCGCACCGTTTCAGTCTAATTTTCTTGCACTTTATTGGTGCCTCACCCCCGGGAAACATATCTGTTGCACCCTGGATCCCTATATAAGTTTAATATTGTGAATTTTGCATTAACAATTTTTGTTCATTGTGTTTCAACACTAATTCACATTGTACGTTTCAGCTTAAGGCGCATGTGCGGCAGAGGAGAGAAACGTAAGCTAAGCCGGTTTCTTCCGCATCAGACTAAACCTTACTACATAGCAAGCTGTCATCCTCTGACTTCCAGTACTCGAAGTCACAATATTGACGTGAGTAACAAACAACTTGTAATATGCCTAACCTTGATGAAAAACTTAGCAACTCCAGAGCCTCTTGTAAGGGCAAACTCACAAGGTTTCGTACTTTCTTAACTGAACTCGAACCCCAAGAGCATAATCTTGACATAATTTCGCAGAGGCTTAAGGATTATGAACAAGCCTTTGAGAAATATGATGAGATACAATGCAGTATAGAAACTCAGCATCCGGACCAGCAAAGTGATAGGTTGGAAGTTGAAAAATTATACTATCAGGGATTTGCTGAAGCTAAACAGCTTATTAGGGCTTTAACTTAAAAAGAAAAACAAGAAGATCAAACTTCTGCAGCATCTTCTACATCTTCTTCACGCATTATATTACCCAAATTAGAAATACCCAAATTTACAGGTAAAGACATAGAATGGGAACCATTTTTTGAATTATTCAATTCTTTAGTACATGAGAATACTTCTATACCAGTAATACAAAAATTTCACTACTTGCGTCTGGCAGTTCAAGGCAACGCACTTAACCTGATTCAAGCACTTTCTTTGACCAGTGATAATTATGAAGTTGCTCTGAATCTTCTTAAGGATAGATATGGGAACATTCGTTTATCTATTCAACGCCATATACAAAGCTTATTCGAGTTACCTAACGTGCAAGCAGATAACAGTTTATCACTTCGTAAGTTGATTGACACCGCTGAGTTACACGTCAGAGCATTGTCCAATTTAAACCAACCTGTAAATCACTGGGATTTATTTCTAGTTCACCTCATTTCTGCAAGATTGGATGCAAATACATTAAATGCCTGGGAAACAGAACTTTCCCAGAATTTGCAATGCACTTATGAGGCGATTATTAACTTTTTGAAGGCCAGAAGCCAAGTCTTTTCCGCCATAGCTAATCAAAAAACTAGTAGTTCAGATTCAAAAGCCTTCTCAAAACATAAGGTTAGCAGTTCTAATCAAAGAATTTTAAGATCACATGCTCTTCCTGTTGATGCTCGGTCACCTAACCAAATGCAAACGTGCGGTCTGTGTCAGCAATCGCATAATTTATACAATTGTGATGAATTTAAATCTTTATCAGTAGATGAAAGACGAAAGTTCATTACGAACAAAAAACATTGTTTCAACTGTTTGTCAGGAACGCATATGTTAAACAATTGCCGTTCACAACGTTTATGCTTTCATTGTAGGGCAAGACACCATTCACTTTTGCACAGGCATGAAAGACCACGGTTATCAGGACCAAGCAGTTCCAATACCAAGTCTAACTCGGAGACTTCTCAAAATAGTGCGCAGTCGTATGCTCAAAGTTCTACCTCGCTTGGCAAAGTCCAGGTTTTATTATCTACCGTGCAGGTTCTATTGAAAAATTCTCACGGAAAATGGGTATCTGTTAGGGGATTATTGGATAATGCCGCTACCAACAATTTTATTAATGAATCGTTGGTACAAAAGTTAGGCCTTCCAAAACATCCTACCTCAATAGAGGTTACAGGAATAAACTGCTCTAAATCACAATCCTTAAGCTTTGCTAAAGTGGATCTGAAGGACTCTAATAATCTTGGTACGCAGTTGCAATTAGATTGTTTGATTATCAAGTCTATAGGCAACAATATTCCTGGCACTTCTTATCCTATTCAAAGTTGGAATATCCCGAATTTTGTCCAGCTAGCTGACCCTCATTTCAACAAGGCTTCACCCGTAGAGCTTCTTTTCAGCTCAAGCGTATTTTGGCAATGTCTTCATTCCAATAAAGTAAAAATTGCTCCTAATGTTTTCTTCCGCGAAACTGATTTTGGTTGGATTGCTACTGGCCAAATATACCGTAATCCTATTCAAACTGTATCGAATTGTTATTTTGTTGGTACCGATTTGAGCCAAGAGCTAACCAAGTTATGGGATCTTGAGAATGTTCAGGCTACTTCTTCTTCTTCTTCTTCTTCTTCTAACGAAATTTGTGAAAAGTTATATAAGGAAACCACTGTCCGTAATACTGAAGGCAGATTTATAGTAACTCTTCCACGTATTCCCAATCCTCCCGCCATTACGGGCTCGCATTCCAGAGCACTTAGGGCACTATTTGCTATTGAAAATCGGTTCAAACAAGATGCTTCTGTCAAAACTCAGTATGCTTCCTTTATGGAGGAATACGAATCATCCAATCACATGGAGGTAATTTCTAAATCAGAAGAAATTGACCATCCTTTAAATGAAATAGTTTATTTAAATCATCATCCGGTATGGAAAAATTCCTTAACACAGGACAATATAAGAGTAGTTTTCAATGGCTCATCACCAGATTCCAATGGAATCTCTTTAAATGATACCTTGCAATGTGGTCCCGCGATTCAAACAGATCTCACCTCTGTTTTGCTTAATTTTCGAAGGTTTCCTATTGCTGTAATCTCAGATATTAAGCAGATGTATCGGCAGATTCTCGTAAATTCTGAGCAGCAAGATCTGCAAAGAATATTGTGGCGCGATGAGAGTTCCAAACCCATAAAGATATTTAGATTGAAGACTGTGACATATGGCCTGAAGCCTTTCTTGCGATTCGGTCTCTCCACATGTTAGCCGAGCAAGATGGTCATCTGTATCATCCTTTGGCCTCTGAGTCATTAAAAACGGCATTTTATGTCGACGATTTCTTGTGCTCTTTCCCTAATATTTCTGAAGCGCTCCTTGTGTGCGAAGATTTGAAATCCCTACTCCTAGGAGGTGGTTTTCCGCTCCATAAATGGACTTCAAATTCCACTGAATTTATATCAAAATTTTCATCAGAGGTCCCAGCTGATGAATTTGTTGCCATTCCTACTGATGAAGCAGCCGTAAAAGCATTGGGTGTTTTTTGGCGTCCTTATTCTGATACCTTCTCTTATCAGGTACATCTGTCAGAATCTCCCCCTGTAACTAAGAGACAAGTTCTGTCAGAAATCGCAAAGATCTTTGATCCTTTGCAATATATTGCTCCTATAGTTATTGTTGCAAAAATGTTCTTGCAAAAGCTTTGGTCATTAAAATCAGACTGGGATGAAAATCTCCCCCTTCCTCTTGTAGAAGAATGGTTAGAGTATCGCAGCAGTTTGCTGGATCTCTCCAAGGTTTCTATACCCCGCCCTTTAATTTCTAATCCCTTATACCAGCAGTATGACCTGCATGTATTTTCTGATAGTTCAGAACAAGCTTATGGCTGTTGTGCATACATAGTAGGACGTTCCTCAGATACTTTCCCTGGATTTTCTAATTTAGTGTGCGCTAAATCTAAGGTTGCTCCACTTAAAACAGTATCATTGCCGAGATTAGAATTATGCTCTGCTTTAATGGCAACAGAATTAGCTACTAAACTAAATGTCAGTTTAAAGTTAAAATTTTCCCGCACATTTTTTTGGAGCGATTCTTCTATTGTATTAGCGTGGATTTCCAAACCTTCTTCTCATTGGAATACCTTTGTGGCAAATCGCGTTTCTAAGATTCATGAAGTCTCTCATTCTGAACAATGGAGACATGTTCCTAGCCGTGAAAACCCCGCGGATATAATATCACGTGGTTGCACACCTAAAAAATTGATTTCTTCAGACCTGTACTGGAATGGTCCTCCTTGGCTAAGTCAGGAATCATCTTGCTGGCCTCGCTTAGCTAATCAATCTGTAGAAGAAATACCTGATGCCCGTAATGACCCTGTCACGTCGCATCTTACTTCTACTTCTACTAGCCTTTTTCATAGATACTCTTCATTTGATAAATTGATTCGTGTAGTGTCTTATATCTTCCGATGGAAATATTTAGTAATTGATCAACCATTGAAGCCTCAACCCTTTCTCTCCAGAGTAGAGTTAGAATTTGCTACTTGCAAGATTTTGTTACTTGTTCAGCAGGAAGTATTTGCTCCTGAAAAGCAAGCTCTTATAAGTGGTAAAGATTTACCCAAGTCTAGCAGGCTTTCACCACTCACTCCTTTTCTAGACCAGGACGGCATAATACGCGTGGGTGGAAGATTAGCTATGTCTAGTTGTGAGGATGGGAAAAAGCATCCCATCATCCTTCCTTCAAAGCTTCCTATCACTACCCTTATAATAAAAAAGTTTCATTATAAACACCTTCATGCTGGCACTCGCACCTTGCTCTGTGTAATTCGTGAACTCTACTGGATCATCAATGGCGTTCATGAGGTTTCTTCTGTTGTCAAAAAGTGTATACCTTGCTTCAAGGTTAAACCACGGCCCGCCACGCAGATTATGGGTAATTTACCTCCATTTCGTTCGGAACCTAGTAAGCCCTTTGCTCTTACTGGGATCGATTACGCAGGTCCTTACATATATCAGACCAATCCCTCTTCATCTAAGCGCAAAATCTTAGGTAAACTCTACATCTCGTTATTTGTATGTATGGTGACGGGAGCTATCCACCTTGAGTTGGTTACGAACGCTTCTGTATCCTACTTTCTGGCCGCCTTTTCTAGATTTGCTGCTAGAAGGGGTGTTCCATCTGAAGTTTTTTCAGATAATGCAAAAATTTTTGTAAGCGCTTCTGATCTCTGGAAAAAAGTGTTAAGCTCCCCTTCTGCTAAAGAAAAAATTTCCAACTTTTCCTATTCTAAAGGTTTCAAATGGCATTTCACCCCGCCTTATGCTCCCCATCATGGGGGCCGATGGGAGTCCTGCATCAAACTTACTAAAAGACAGCTTAAGAAAACTCTTGGTCCTACCATACTTTCTTATGAGGAATTCAACTCTTTGATTATTCAAATTGAAGGTATTGTAAATTCCAGACCTCTGACCCCTCTTTCAAACGATCCTAAGGATCTTTTACCTTTAACATCCAGTCACTTCCTGACTGGCTGTTCGCTTGCTGCTACTCCGCCTTTGCTGGTTCGACGCTGTGATCCTAACTTACCTATCTTTTGGAGAAAAGTAGAATCTTTGCGCTGTTCTTTTTGGCGCCAATGGAAGTTAGAATATCTCAGCTTGCTAATTAGGCGTGAGAAATGGCGGCTTCCTCAACCAGATGTACGAGTGGGGGACATGGTTCTTCTTCGAGACCCATCTCCGCCTCTCGTGCGGGACCTAGGTAGAGTTATTCACTGCCACTTTGGCCGTGATAAACGTGTCAGAGTTGTTGATGTTTTAACTAGTAAAGGTCGTTATACTAGACCCATCTCTGCTATTTCTGTTTTGCCTTTCGAGTCTTAGTTTCTCCTCGTCTGTTATCCATGTTTTGCTTTGACTGATTCTTTTGTTTGTTTTCATTCGGAGTTCTCGGAGCATGATCACTTTTGTGATATTTTCAATGTTTAGCTTGGCCCATTTGTCGGTCAAATTTTATTTATTGTTACTGAGATCCCCGAATGGTAATTATTTATTTACAATTGTTAATTGCTTAAACCATATGCATAATCTTGTTATCAATCACTTATTCATAGATATTATAGTTCTCACCTCGAGTGTTTCAGTCTCGCTATCTCAGGCGTCCTCACTCATGACATACCAGATATCTACTGGTTGATCCACTGTCTGCTGAGTAGTGTCGACTGACGTCACCCTGACTTTCGTTCGACCAATGGCAGGTCTTTGTCTGGTCGGGCGATCTCCAAACTTCGAGAGAGTTCTATGGTCCCTATTTAAGACGCCGCTTGCTGGCGTTCTTCATCACTTCGGATCAACCGCCACTTCTGAATCACTTCAACCCGCTGGTCACCGCTACCTCTCTTGACACCATCGCTGAGATCTACGCTAGCGAGCAGTTACGTCACAAGATCTGCACCATGACGTATTGCTCCAGATGGCAAGAATAATTGCCAGCCGCTGTACTCTTCAACATCACCTTAGAGGGGATACTTGGAATCGTCCTTCAAAATATCTCTGGATCAGCTCTTGGAAACTATAAATGTCATTCCTGCGCAAGAAAAGAAAGTTGACATTTTATCGATGGTGCACATAACTCTAGGCCATGTACGCCTCCTTCCAAGTAAACCGTGAAGACTTTTAAATCAACGTGTGCTAGCTGGAACTTTTTAAGGAGCTGGCTCTTCAACTCTCTTCAACTCTCTTCAAAGATAAGTTCAATTTTATAAAGAGCTTATATCATACCAGTTATTACACTCTTAATTATTTTTTATGGTTCTCTCTTTTTATAAACTGCATTTTTATATATTAAGCTCAACTTTTCTCCAATCAAGCAAGCTTTTCATGGACCTTTCTATAATCTGGGTTCTGTAATCAGGCCCTCACACTTTGCTACATTTATAATTGTTAATTTCTGTAATAAGCGCTTAAGTGCAATTTGTTTGTTCATTATAAATTTATTATTAGGAATAAAAATTGTTAATGCATTGCTCCCTATATTGGTTTTCTAGTCACGTATTTCATGCTCAATATCCCCGCACCGTTTCAGTCTAATTTTCTTGACCACAGTAGTTATTTTGGCCAGGCTTTCGCCTGATGCGTTTCGTTCTCCCGTATGGGGAAGTTTTAGGACAGAATTTATACTTCTCCAGCCATCTTAAAACGACCTCCCATCTCTTCGTTAAAATAGCATGCCATGATTTAAAATTGGGAAAACAAACTTTATTCCAAAAAGGACAAGACAACAGAACAAGAAAAGAAATCAAACACCCTGTCGTCAAACGACCAAAGTCACAGTTACCAAAACTGTGTCAAGAAAACCTAAGGAAATCTAAGAATGGATAATAATAATCACCTACCTGCTGGGGTGATCCTACGCATTATAACTAGCATTGTATTACAAGGATATTACGTGTCAATCTCACAATGATATTTAGTAGATTGAATAATAAACTGGACGATGGATAAAAATGAATTAGCATGATTAGATTATATGCGTATCGTCTTAAACGATTTTCTAATGCTGTAGTATTTATCAAAATTATATACAATGAATTTACAAGGATTTATACAGAAATGTGCCTTTGGACACTCAAATGTTTCAGTTTAACAGCTGATCTGGGTCATAGCATTCGCATCGTTACATATTATAGAAAGAAATACTCATTACACCGGGTTACATTTTACCAAGCGATTAAGCTAAGTAGAATATCAATGGTCTACGTTCATGTTTCATGTAGAAAGTAAAATTGTGTAAGATTGTAGAGGTTTTGATTATTAGCTGTGGAAATGCCTTAAGTCACACAAACAGATTATCCAAGCATTGCTCATGATTAGAAGAAGAAGAGCATGTAGGCTCGATCTAGCAAATCAACAACACCAATGTCTCAAAGAGACATGAAAATACAAGAAAACCTCACCTAGGTTCATATAACACCAAACACGGGTGTTGGACTACTCAAAGTCAAAAACAGATTGGCACTCACCGGCTTAAAAAGCTCTTATTGGCTCAATCCAAAACTGGCCTAGTGCTTCAACAAGCATAACATCTCAAAAATACAGCATAATCCCGGATATGCATTCGAATCACAAAAATAAGGTTATAAGAACCGTCAAGCACCATTATTAAATCTCATTACTATCACAAAACCTACAAAACATGCTTAAACCACACACTAACCTCGGGCACGTTGTTCAAAGTCATGAGACTAAAGCATTTCACGAGCAAAATTAAACTATCTTGCCTCACAATAATGTATAACAAGTATACTGCTTGATTCTCTTGACTCAAAGTCAAGCTTTCCTGAAATAATTTAATCAAAATTCAGGATGGTGTTCAAAAATGCTGTACTTATATCTCATTCACACAATTGCACTAAATGCAATTATTTACGTTAGTCTTATAGAAAATAAATGTCTCGGAATGACATCAAATGTTACGTTACTCTCAAATGAATACCTAATAGAAGGTGAAACTGATCGTTCCCTAAATCAGGATAGCCTCTAACTTCAGTAGGCTTCGAAATATCAGTGGAGAAGACTTACACCATGAAAGAAAGTTAACTTCACCGGTTAATCCAATGCCAATAATTAAGTAGATCCACCAATAAATCTTCACGCACAAAAGCGAAGTGCTCTCCATGAAAATAATCCAAAAAGTGGATTAAAACTATAAAGGCATTTAACACCAAGAAAAACTCTTCAAGATAAAAATCGCTGCGAGAAAACAGAGTTCCTAACTCATCAGTAGTACATGAAAATATGTACTGGCCACAAAGAAAATAGTGTTCCAAACACTATTAAACAAAACGCGATTAAAACTATACTTATACAAAAATCTGGAGTTATTCTCCTAATCCTGTTTCACGGCAAAAAATACGCACTACTAAATAAAAGACATTACTGAATTTACTGATTATCAAAACTATTAATACGCAACGGATGAATTCATTAAGTGAATACAAAATCCCGGATATGCAACAAATCAGTTTTGACAGAAACATCATCATCATCATCATCATCATTTCCCCTTATCCAGCTCCTGCCGGGTCGGGGTATTTATGGCACTTCTCCACTTTCCTCTTTCCTTCCACCATTCTTCTTCCACGATCTTGTCCCAGTCCAGATTTCTTTTTCTTATGCTGTTCTTCACTGAATCAATCCACCTTGTTCTAGGTCTTCCTCTTGCTCTCTTACCCTTGCACTTCGCCTCCAGCATCTGTCTTGGTATTCTACTTTCCTCCATCCTCTTTACATGTCCAAACCACCTTAGTTTATTCTTCTCAATTCTTTCATTTAGTTTTTCCATCCCAACTTCCTTCCTAACATCTTCATTTCTCACTCTGTCTTTCCTTGACTTTCCTATCATACTTCTTAGGAATTTCATTTCACTGGCTTGGATTCTACTCTCTTGCCTGCTTGTCAGGGTCCAAGTCTCAGCTGCATACGTTAATATGGGTACATAGTACATTTTATACATTACCTCCTTGCTTTTCCTTGGTACTTCCTTATCCCAAACAAGTTTTCTTACACTTTGATAGAATGCATTGCTCTGCTGTACCCTCCTGCCAATCTCCATGTCCAACCTACCAGTTTGCATCAATTCACTTCCTAGGTATTTGAACGTGTCCACAATTTCCAAACTCTGACTTCCAATTTTCACAGTGCCCTTTCCTTGTCTTTCCCCTCTTGTCATCACCATGGTCTTGCTTTTCTCTATACTGATTTTCAGGCCATACTTCTGAATATTTTCGTTCAGTGCATCTAGTTGTTTTTGCACTTCTTCGGTGTTCCTTCCCCAGACCACAATATCGTCTGCAAATAATAGTAACTTCATTTCTGTATGTCCATATGCTTCCTTTGTTTCCTTTACAATTTCATCCATTACCATTATGAATAAAAGAGGTGACAGCACACTCCCCTGTCTTAGTCCAGTCTTGTTCCTAAACCAATCTGTCTTTCCAACGGGGGTCAGAACCCTGCTAACACAGTTGTTGTACATTGCTTGCACCATTTCCAACATTTCTCTTCCCAGTCTCTTCTTAACCATGGTTTCCCATACCTTCTCTCTGGGGACACTATCATATGCCTTTTCTAGATCTATGAAAGTCATGATCAAATCCTCTCCATATTCCCAGTTCTTTTCCATCACCTGCCTCAAGCTAAAGATTGGGTCCACTGTGGATCTTCCACTCCTGAAGCCATACTGTTCCTCTTGCAGCTCTCCTTCCACCTTTCTTCTCATTCTTCTTTCTAATATCCTTTCCAGTATTTTTACTATCTGTGATATGAGGGTGATCCCTCTATAGTTATCACACACTTTCTTGTCCCCTTTCTTAAACACTGGTATTATTAGCCCTTTCACCCAGTCTTCTGGTACACATTTCCGTTTCCACACACACTTTAGCAGTCGATACAGCCATTGCATACCAACAGGTCCAGCAGCCTTTATCATTTCTACACTGATCTCATCCACCCCTGTTGCTTTTCCCATCTTCATTTTCTGTACTGCTAATTCTACCTCCAGCATTGTTATATCATCTTCTGTTATAGAGTCGTCAGGCTGTGTCACTTCGATCTCACCAGTACAATTGCTCACGTTCAATAGCTTATCGAAATACTCCTTCCATCGTCCCTTTATCTCTTCCGGGTGTGTTAACAACTCTCCATCTTCCTTTTTCACCAGCTTTGTAGTAACCCTTTCTTTCCTCTTACTTCTTAGAAGCCCATACAGCATCCTTTTACTGCCACTTACATCTGTTTCCATTCTTCGTGTAAATTCTTCCCAACTTTTCTTCTTTTCTTCTCCTACCACTTTCTTACACATCCGTTTGCTGTCGTGATACTTCCTTTTGCTTTCTTCTGTTTGATCTCGGTTCCATTCTTTCCATGCAGACTTCTTTTCTTTCACTGCTTTCCTCACTTCCTCATTCCACCACGGTGTCTCCTTCTCTTTCACTCTTGTTGACGTCCTACCACAAGCACTCTCTGCTGCACCAGCAAATGCCTTTTTAAAGTGGGACCATTCCTCTTCTACATTTTCCACTTCAGTAACTGGGATTTGTTGCTTCAATCTCTCCTGAAAATCTTCCTGTACAGCTTTGTCTTTCAATTTCCATACTTTTATTTTACTTTCTCTGATCTCCTTTAGGTTTTCCAATTTTCCCCATCTAAATTTTGCCACCACAGTTCTATGGTCCCCATCAAATGCTTCTCCTGGTAAAGCTGTCACATCCATCAGCTTTCTGCGATTTGTCCTTTCCACCAGGAAGTAGTCAATTACTGATTTTGTTCTTCTATCACCCCACCCATATCTCGTAATTTTCCTGCTGTTTTTCTTCCCAAACCATGAATTACCCACTATCAGTCCATTCCTTTCACAAAAGTTTACAAGTTCCTCTCCTTCCCGGTTCTTTTTCCCATATCCATATGGTCCAACGACTTCTTCCTTTCCTTGTCTCTCATTTCCGACTTGTGCATTCATATCTCCCATGATCACCACTTCTACATCTGAGATTACTCTTTCTACATCCTCCAGGAATACTTCAATATCTTCTTCTCTGTTTCCAGTCTGTGGTGCATACACTTGTATGAAGTCCATCACGTCATTCTTCATCTTCATTCTAATTTTCATTATTCTGTCACTCACACACTCTACCACTTCAACATACTCCTCCAGTTGTTTCGAGGTTATCAGTCCCACGCCATTTTTTGCCTCTTGGCCACCACTCCAGTATAATGTATATCCTTTCCTCAATTTCTTCCTTCCTTTACCTTTCCATTTCACTTCACTCAGCCCCATCATTCCAACCTTCTCCCTCTCCATGAAGTCTACCACCTCCTCCACCTTGCCTGTCAGGGTCATGACATTCATGATTCCCACTTTCATTTCGGTTACTGGTCGCCCATTTCTCACAGTTCCCCGAGTACCAAAGGAACTGCGCGTCGCCTGCAGGGTACGCCCTATCCTTTTCCGAATCATTGGAAGTGCCATTTCCATTTTAGGCTATTATTACGATGGGGTCGCCACTCCCAAAGGCATTTTATGAAGCTACTGCCAGCTATTATTCAGGCCGCCCCTAACATGGAGAACAGACGCCCTTGCAGCCGCCCCTAACATGGGAAACAGACGCTGCTGATTGATGCTGCACTCATACTATTCCCCGAGTACTGGGTTGCCTCTTCCGCAATCTCCACCGTTCCGAAGTCCATCTTCTCCGCTGCAGATTCCGTTGAGGTCTTCGCACGTAACCCTGTGCACGGGGCCTATGTTATACCCCATAGGACTGGGTCCTCACCAGAACTTAGCCGGTACTGTAGTTCCATGGTATATTACAGTACCGTTGCCCACCCCCGCGACGTGGACGCGCCTGGCAAGAATTATCCATGTAGCCAATTAGGATTGACTCATGGACCGGGTTAAGGAGCTGTCTAAATCCAGCCTCCAAGGTTTTTGACAGAAACATCGAAACTAAAATCGTGCATGCCCATTTAGTCTACAAAAGAAAAAGGTATGACAATTGCAATTGCTAACAAATGCCCTCACTAAACTACGATAAAGAAGTTGCTGGTCCAGTACCTTTCGTTGCATCTTGTAGCATCGTAAAATGGATATAAGTATCTGATGAATCTCCACGTTATCATCAGATAATACATTCTTCTTCCTTGGAGCTGGGATTCGAGCCCAGGTACGCGACGCACACAAACACTGGTCGGGTGGCCGTCCGTGCCCTCGCCGTTCATGCCAGAAAGTTATACTACGCCCGTGAAATGGTACTGTCCTGCATTTCGTAGCTTGCGAAAACATCAGCTAGCAACCACTTGAGTACTGAGAAAGTAGACTCCTTTCCTAAAAGGAAAATGCAGTTTGTGGGTTGCAAGCATCTCACTTATGCATTCCAAATGTAGCTACCCCATAGCATTTAACCGGCCATTCTGGAAGTTATAACATGAACGGTAATCCTCCCCACCGAAATCTCAAATAACAATATGCCTTCTATTATCCGCATGATGCACTGCGTAACAAGTTATGATGTCGGCATATACTGGCTCGAGAATACACGTTGCTATAACTTGTGAGAGAATCCACACAGGGTTTCGTAATGGCTGCCTTAACACGGACACCGCTGGACAGAGAAATAAATCAGTCCGCGCTCCGTTTAGAAATTAGTCTTTGTTTCTCGAGACGACAATATGCATTGGAACTATACTGCAAGTGTCTCAATTCCATTATGATATGGTAGCTGCTGTAAATACTCGCACACGGTACACGGCCGCTTGTCGAGACATAATACTGGTGTCCGGAGACAACACACTTGGAAGAAAACGTTCGGCCTAGCCAAGTAGAAATGCTAGCCGCCTCAACACGAAGGAACTTCATCTCGCCTCGCACCTGCAAATAGCTCACCGGCTGTGTTACGTAACAGCACACATGACAATTGGAAAACGAGTCAACCTCCCTCGCTGGCTGCGACACGCCACGGGGAGCTACCCCCACTACTCCTCTCCTTCATAGATATATCGATATGTCAATATCTCGCTTGTGGCTTGATCATTACAGATGTTATTCCTGCGTTTCACTTGTTAGATTCTATTCCTCATATAAAATAGCTTTCTGCTATGGTAATCTACGTTCTACAGTCTTCAAAAGGTCTTCAAGAACTCTGCTTAGCTTCAAAACCGTAAAGATAATCCTCTAGCCTTGGTCGAGATATGACATGACGTCACATATGGATTTATTGATCGGCCGGGCTATGGGTCAGTGAACTCGGAAATGCTCGTAACTCCCGATCTCTAACCGAATGATACTTCTCATAATCTCTGCGCTGCAAAGCATGGCTTGTCTCGCGAGCTCAACTGCTTCGCGCCTCCTGACGTCTCTATCACAGTATCTGGACAAAAACCTTATGAAAAAACGGTGCAGTACCATACGGGCATTTGCCCGAAGACGAAGTGGGAAACCACGAAAAACCACTTTGAGGATGGCTGAGGTGGGAATCGAGCCCCTTCTTCTCATTTGGACCACCTGAGGCTGAGTAGACCCCGTACTTTTCAAATTTCTTGGCAGAGCCGGGAATCAAACCGCGGACGTCCAGGATGGAAACTAATCACGCTGACCACTACGCAGCGGAGACGACTCACACTGTCAAAATGATGTGATGTGATGCTTGCTTACAAACGCAGTTAAACGACGGGAACTGACTTAACACACACAAAAATACAATTTACGTAGATTTGATCCGTAGCTCCATGGTGCTTGTGGGTTTGATAACCCATCAGTCTACTAAGGGCCAGTTGTACGATCTCGGGTTATACCTCGGCTGAAGTTATCTCCGTAGTTAGCGCAGAATTGAATTGTACGACATAGGTATAAGAGATAATCCGGGTATAAACGACGGCATAGCTAACCGGGCTTGGAATGGCGAGCTATCTGCTTATACCGAGTATATATATGGCGGACGGGAGAGACCGCTGCAACATCCGAAGTTAAATCATCGCAAACTCTTAATTTCAGTGAGCTATTCATAAATGTACATGAGAACGTATAATTTTAATAGCAGCGCAATAATTACATACACATTTTTACAGACAAAATACCAAAGCAAGCCAGCGACAATAAAAATGTAAGCATCATATGCATTATCTTCAGCAATAGAAGCCATGTCGCAGTGGTCCAATGGTTAGCGCGCCAGACACAAGCCGATAGCACGTAAATTTTGTGGATCGAACCCCACCAGTTCCAACTTTTTTGCGTATTAGTTTTTGCTTCTGTGTTATGCTTGGTGTTTCTGCATTATCTTTTATATGTAGCCTACAAGTAATCACTTGGGGTGATCCTAGGTTCAACAGGGTAATTAATATTAACTCCGCGTCAGTCGAAAGCATCATGCTGGAGGTGCCAGGAATTAATGTAGAAAGTGATGCAGAGGCTCAGTTATTAGGAAAAAAAACGAAGTTAAATCATCGCAAACTCTTAATTCGAGTGAACTATTCATATATGTACATGAAAATGTATAATCTTAATAGCAGCACGGTAATTACATACATATTATTACAGGAAATAACGAAAGCAGGTCACTGACATTACGTACGTAAGCATCATATGCGCAGTCTTCAGAAACTTTCGTTTGGTAGCGGTGGTCCAGTGGCTAGCATGCTATTCTCGCGAGTATAAATTTACATTTTTTGCGGATCGAATCTCACCAGATCCAACATTTTTTGCTTATTATTTTTTTGATTTTATGTTATGCTTGGTGTTTCTGTATTATCTTATATAATTATGTACCGGTAATCATTTGGGGTGATCCTTGGTTCAACTGGGTATTAATAATAACTTTGCGTCAGCCAAGAGCTTAGGATACCGTACTCATAATTATCCAAGAGAGCATTCATGCTGATGCGGAGGATCCATTAATAGAAATAATATTTCTGGAAGGGAGAAAAGCAAAGAAGATCAGACAGAGGCCGGCTCATTTTCTGTACTGAGATGAAAATTAATTCTTTATACGATTCAGACAGGAAAAATACACAGTTTTCAAGTTATTAGATCAAATGATCGATGGACAGGAACATATGGCTGACAGGTAAAATGTATGATAATACCATTTAGTAGCCTATCATGCACCTACCGGTACTTAATTCTTGGATATGCTATATTAGTTTGCATTATAGGCTATTTATGTATACTGTAGCATACGATTCATACTATTATTTTTAACCAATGCATGGATTTATTACGGTATGTTTGTCCACGGCCGTGGTTTGTTATTCTCACGGCCTCTCATGGAGTATCGCAGAGGTGAATTCGATATTCATCTGTTTCCAAAGAAGTTCAAACTTCGTGTCAATATGTCCACAAAGTTAGCTCCGTTTGTTACCAACTTAACTAGTCTCTCAGACAAACATGGAATAGCTAGCCCCGGAATAAAATCTTGTCGTACAACCCACCCTTGGAGATATACCAAGGAAGACGCTAGCCCAGGTATAGCTATTCCGATAGATAACCCGAGTTCGTACAACTGGGCCTAAGTGTGCTGCGACGACTAGTACTGTATCGCGGGATGATACACATTTCTCTGTACAATACGATGCGCTTCAGTATGTGACAGTGTTGTCAGCTCCTCGCTTTCATACTTGTGGTTTTAAACAGCACCCAATCCGATTTTGCTATAGAAACGTTTGTCTTGCAATTGGATGAGGAACCGCATTCCGACCTCCAAGTACGACATTTTACGTTCACCCTGTATAAGCTAGAGGTAACTGATACGAGGGTGGCACGCGTGATTGCTGGGACAAATAGATGGGAGCAATGGCAGGAAGATAGGCTACTTGTAATAAAGAGATAAATGCTAAGTTAGAAATGTGCACACTAATTGAAGCTGTTCGTATGAGCCGATTCAGACGGTGGGGTCATGTGATGAGAATGGGGGAGGAGAGTTTATCTAAGAGGTTAATGAGTTCGTCTGTAGAGGGTAAGAGAAGCAGAGATAGACCTAGGAGGCAATGGTCAGATTTAGTGATGAACGATCTTAAAGTGAGAGGTATAGATCAGAGGAGGCTGCAGTGCAAACTGGTAATAGGGCATCATGGAGGTGACTTGTTCGCAAACAGAGGCTTTCAGGCTAAATTGGACGCTGAAAGGTAAAGCAGTCTCAAATGAAAATGCATGTTTATGCATGTAAATTATAATAATAATGTTATAGGTTTTACGTCCTTTTTAACTACTGCGGCATTTAGGGCGCCAGGGTGCCAGACTTTTTCCCCGAAGGAGATCTTTAACGTGCCAGTAAATCTACTGACACGGCTCCCTCACATTTGCGCACCCTCAAATGCCAGCTGACTGCGTCAGGATTCGATCCTGCTACCTTGGAAACAACAGGCGAGAACGATACCGCTGAGACACGCAGCCAGCCTGTGTGTGTGTGTGTGTGTGTGTGTGTGTGTGAATGCATATAGCGTTATTGGTATTTCGTCCCTTTTAACTGCTGTGGCTTTTAGAGACGACGCCAGGGTGCCATATGTTTGCCTCGAAGGGGATCTTGAATGTGCCAGTAATATTACTGACACGGCTCCCTCGCATTTTCGGCAACCTTAATGCCAACTGTTCGCATCAGAATATGATCCTGCAACCTTGGACACAAATAGGTGGGAACATTACCACTGAACCACGCAACCAGTCAGATAGTCTATAGGGCGTGTAACTGATAGGCTACATGATATAACTTAGAGGAGTGCCATTTTGTTTGTTGTAAGGTTAATTGTAGTAGCTCCTCGTACTATTCGAGTTAGTCTTTTGGGTCCACCGTGAAATATTTGTGTGTTTGAATCATCAGTCTTTTGACTGGTTTTATGCAGCTCTCCATGCCTCCCTGACTTGACCTAATCGTTTCATCTCTACATACCTACCACTTCTAACATCCAGGACAATCTCTTTAACATATTTTAATCTCGACCCTTCCTTCCATAACTAAGTTTGCGTTGAAATATTTAGGCATTGGTATAGGCCTAGGGTTGTAACAAAGCACACTGACCTTCGTGAGGGTGACTGAGAAAAACCAAGCAATCTTGTTTACGTAGCCGTTAACATTGTGTTCATGAGCCACGGGACCTCGTAGATTGTGAACCACAGGATGTGACATTTCACTTCGAATATCTTACACACATTAACCGGAAATCAAACCCGGTCTGCTTTGGTGAGAGCCGAGCAGCTTGACCACTGCACTATCACGCCCCATACTGAGAAGAAATTTAAGTTCAAATCCCACCCTCAGACATCCTTCAAATCCTTCTCCGAATTATCCCAATTCAATTACTAATGAATAGTACTTGACTCAAGGCCTCAACCTCGCTGTTCTGCCCCTTTTAAAACAACAATACCTATCTAAAACCTCTTTCCCCCATCCTGGCTTCAATTACTAGTACACAAACTAGTACATACAGATCAGACAGATTTAACACACAATGAAATATAAGAGGTCAAAGGGAAATTCCACATATGGTAGTTCGTATTCCATATAGAAAGGAGGTTCCTTGGCTCATAATCGCGGGATTAACGGTCACGTAAGAATTCAAGCGATCTTCCTTCCTTCCTTCCAAGTGTACGAGCTAAAATACACAATAGTCCTTGCCCCTTCATATAACAACAACGTCATTGGGCCATGTCGGTGGGTGGTCACTACCTCCTGTGCGCGCCTATTCATGCTACTAATTATACTCCCCTTCTTTAAGTACGCAATTGCATTCCCATCATTCCTACCGGTTATGAGTTGCTTGAAGGCAATTAATAGAAAGTTCTTATAGCAACACATACATGTACTGTATAGCCTTCTTCGTTGCCTTTGTCGACTGAATTAATTGAATGAATTGAAGTCAAATAAAATAAGACGAAAGAGATTGGAACTGTAGAATCGTAATTAAATTCTACAGGCTTAGAGATGGCGGTGATTAATTGCTAGTTTTGAAAAGTGAGGTCCAGACATAACCATGCATTTCCTCCCTAGCAGGTGGCTACCTCTTGGGAGCCTCAGTTCTGTGGGACGATACAACCCCTACCTTCTGGTCACAGGCTCAATGGCAAACATGAACCGTGTTGTTAAAATTAAGTCCTTGGTAATAGTGTGCTTTAAATTGTGTCGTGAATTCAGTCAAACTTCCAATTAATTTGATGTCAATTTTTTCTTATATGTGAGAGCATGCTCAATATTGCATACATTGTTCCTACTGCATAAACTATGGCACCATAAAAATTAGTGATCGGTCAAGGTGGCCGAGAGTGCTAACGCGCTAGCTCGTGTGTTGCTGGCTTTGGGAGAGCGTGGGATCGAATCCCACCTCGGCCGTCCTGAATGGGGTTTTCGTGGTTTCACAATTTCAAGACTAGAAATGTCCGGATGGATCCTTACAATAAGTCCAAAGCCGATTTCCTTCCAAAATCATTTCCCTGGCCTGTTCTGAAAATAAAATAAATATCTACATTAATAAAATAATTAAATTATAGAAATATGTGAGTGTAAACACTTAAAGTGTTCTTGTGCTAATAACAATAATTGTAATATAGCACTGCTATTATAACTGTACACATTTGATGTGAAAAACAAGATGTTCATTGAAGAAAATGTAGCCTACTTTCTATAAAATGTATGGGAATAGTTATAACTCTTTGTCTTGACCAAGGAGTATAATTGAATGTTTTTGTGATGAACGATGAACAAAACCCATATGAGCTGTATCTTAATATAAGTCTCCCTGTTTAAGAAGTTTCGTTGTAATTCCGCATTTGCATCCAGAGCAATTGATTGGAACATTAATAAACTACGTCTTAAATGTATTGGATCGTTTATCTTTGGCCTTCTGCAGAAAAAGCCCATCACGCAAGAGTACAAATTTGCTGCGTTTCGTCATTGTAACTGTTATAAATAGTGCATTTTCTATATTAATGTCTAACATATGCAAGATAGGCTTATGAGATCACCTTTTGTCCGTGAGTGTGTGTGCGTATGTGTCTGTTTGTCTGTCTGTCTGTCTGTGTAATAACTTCTGAACGGTTGGAGCGATTTCAATAAAACTCGGTAATGTCATAGCACCATTTCGGTCGACCCCGAACGTGCGCATCAAATTTTACTGAGTCTCACCAATCCAACATGGCGGCTGTGCGAATTATTTAACCAGCATTCAATATTTCCGAAACTATTACCGATATGACCCTGAAATGTTGAATGATGATAAGGGGCACTACTGCACGTTTATCTATGTAACTTTTAAAAACCTGTACATTTCGAAACGAACATGGCGGCCAAGCGAATTTGAAACGTCTTAATAGATTTTTCTCGCGATTTAACCACATGAGTGCAGTGAAATATGGTACAGTATATGATTATACATATTGTAATGCACTGGCATCTAATTAAGTTCAATTTTTTACATTAACTCAGGATGGTGGCTGTGCGAAATTTTAAAATTAAGTTTTTATTTCTTGTGTCATTATCATGTGATCGAAGTGAAAGTTTGTATAATGAAGCTACGCAATAATTTTCCTTTAATGGTACATAACACTTTGGCCTATACATATAACAATCCAAAATGGCGACCATCCGAAATACACACATCAAAAAAAGTTTTGCATCACCTCGGTTCCCATATCTCCGGCATATAGACGTTGACTGTGTATATTGTATCAAAGATACAGTCCCTTTGACTGTTCATAGATGTCACTAAAACTGCTCAAAGATGTAAACAACCATGCATGAGCAGGGCCTATTAGACGGAGGGGGTACGACAGCCGATCAGTTCCAGTCATTCCACCAGGACGAAGGTACGCTGCTCATGTTGTCTGTAGTTCTACCATGCCTAGAAGGTCAATACCGCAGTTCGATCGCGTCCGCATTGTTACTTTGTGTCAAGAAGGGCTCTCAACAAGGGAAGTTTCCAGGCGTCTCAGAGTGAACCAAAGCGATGTTGTTCGGACATGGAGGAGGTACAGAGATACAGGAACTGTCGATGACAGGCCTCGCTCAGGCCGCCCAAGGGCTACTACTGTAGTGGATGACCGCTACTTACGGATTGCCGCTCGGAGGAACCCTGACAGCAATGCCACCATGTTGAATAATGCGTTTCGTTCAGCCACAGGACGTCGTGTTTCAACTCAAACTGTGCGCAATAGGCTGCATGATGCGCAACTTCACTCCCGACGTCCATGGCGAGGTCCAGCTTTGCAACCCCGACACCATGCAGCGCGGTACAGATGGGCCCAACAACATGCTGAATGGACCCCACAGAATTGGCATCACGTTCTCTTCACCGATGAGTGTCGCATATGCCTTCAACCAGACAATCGTCGGAGACGTGTTTGGAGGCACCCTGGTCAGGCTGAACGTCTTAGACACACTGTCCAGCGAGTGCAGCAAGGTGGTGGTTCCCTGATGTTTTGGGGTGGCATTATGTGGGGCCGACGTACGCCACTGGTGGTCATGGAAGGCTCCGAAACGGCTTTACGATACCTGAATGACATCCTCCGACCCATAGTGCACCCATATCGGCAGAATATTGGAGAGGCATTTGTCTTCATGGACGACAATTCTCGACCTCATCGTGCACATCTTGTGAATGCGTTCCTTCAAGATAACGACATCGCTCGACTACAGTGGCCAGCATGTTCGCCAGACATGAACCCTATCGAACATGCCTGGGATATGTTGAAAAGGGCTGTTTATGGACGTCTTGACCCACCAACCACTCTGAGAGATTTACGCCGAATTGTCGTTGAGGAGTGGGACAATTTGGACCAACAGTGTCTTGATGAACTTGTGGATAGTATGCCACGACGAATACAGGCATGCATCAATGCAAGAGGACGTGCTACTGGGTATTAGAGGTAGTGGTGTGTACTGCAATCTGGACCACAAATGCTGAAAGTCTAGCTGTATGATGGTACAACATGCAATGTGTGGGTCTCATGAGCAATAAAACGAGCTGAAATGTTGTTTGTGTTGATCTCTATTCCCTTTGTATTTAAAGGTTCCGGAACTCTTGGAACCGAGGTGATGCAAAACTTTTTTTGATGTGTGTATTTAGGCGGCTCTCAATATCTACGAATCTTTAACAGCAATCAAACTGAATATATTTGTGATCATAGAGGCTATGAACATACGTTCACCTATAGGACTTTCAATAACCTGGTGGGCACAAATCCAACATGGCGGTGACGCGAAGTATACATATTTAAATGGACGTTTCTCGCGATTTAACCATCCGAGTACAGTGAAACTTGGTACGGTAAATGCTTATACAATTATTAATTCACTGGCATCTAATTAATGTCAATTGTGTTCATAACCACAAGATGGCAGCTGTGCGAAATTTTAAAATCTCGTCTTTAAGTCTTGTGCCCTAATCATGCGATTGAAGTTTGAATACTACACGTACACAATAATCTTCATGTAATAACACATAACTCTAAGACCTACTGTACATATATAAAAATCCAACATGGCAACCATCCGTAATATTAGACTGTTCTCAATTTCTACGAATCTATTGCAGCAATCAAACTGAAGTTTTGTGTGCTGATGGAGGCAATTAGCATAAGTAGGATATATGAAAATAAGCTTTAATTCTTCACCGAGCTACTTGTTAAGTTTAAATAGCATGCTCAACAACCATTGTGAAAAAATGGAGGTTTGTTGTTTTGCCTTTGGCTTACAAAGTCTATATAGGTTTTAATTTCACCTAATTTGAGATATTATTTTCTAAAATACGTACTTACTTATTTTTACATTCCATAATTTCAGGAAGGCCACTGCGCGATGTATTCAGAGTGATATTCCTATGAATAATGGTAGCTTTTACTTATGCGCTGTCTTTATGCCCTTATTTAGATTTGATAAAATATTCTCAGGTTTGATATAACAAAACAGCTACTACAGGAAATTCTGAATTAATAGTTAAACCATTCCATTATTCACACGAATAACTTGCTGATGGTTTGTTATCAGAGAACAATATTATAACCTGTGTGATAAAAGGGAGTAAAGACTACAGTTTTTTTTATAAAATCTGTCTTTTTCTCAATCATGACGCAGCCATGTATAATATGTATTCTCTTTTTAGTTGTCTTACCTGCAGGGCACACTTAACCTCTGCTTTCACATAATTTTAAAAATAATAATCACTACCATGTTACGTAAATTATTCATTGCCGGGTGGACGAAAACTGTACTCAAGTTTTTCACCTTCAGAGCTGGAATTCGATCTATGATATCTAATTTGTACCAACTTCCCGTTTTCAACTTTTGTTATCAGAGCCATGACAGTAAATAATGGGATTGTGTGTCAGACAAATTAACAAATTAACATGGCTGTATATGTACTTGTGGAAATGCAAGACGTAGTGTGTCCATATGAAAGCTGGACTACCTGTGATGCCAAGATCGAATCATTCTGCCTCTTGCCGAGTGATCCAGCAAGGCTGTGCTTGTAACTTCATCATTTAGCATCTTGGGAGTTGGTAGTCATACTTTCTATTATGATAATTTCTTCCAGAAAATTGACGGTTAGCGTCAGAGAATATTATCACACATCATTCGAACCATAAGTAGTTACATCTAACACCATTGCTGAAATAACTTCTATGTTTTAGACCTGTCAAGAATGTGGCCCCTCTCTTGAACAGTTGAACACTCAATCATTCAAATATATCAAAAAGTCTTTTTTTTATTTTTATCCCAGGATATGGGGTGTGAGAATCAATATTTGTAACAATGGATAGTTTTTTAATGAATATTGAACATGCCTACTTTTTAAATCTAATGTGCACATTTCGAGACATCCCCATTTTTGAAAATGAATGAATTTAGGTGACATATTTTAGCAGGTAAAATGATAGATTAAAACATAATCCTGGCCAATCAAGAAGATTCTGGATCCATTATTTTACCCCAAAACATTACACCTAACATCAATTCACAAGTAGTTCCTGAATACTACTTCAATTGGGAAGTAGAATACTTCACCACAACTATATTTAAAACATTTTAAGGTCTAACACCTCTAGCCCAGGCATATTAAGTTTTAACCTCAAAAAATAATGTACAGCTGAAATTTGGCGTAGGTGTTCCCTAGTACCCTAGTAACAAATCCTTAAAAGTCCCCATCTCTGCGGCGTCCACGTCATAGTTTTTTGGAGAGTTCAAAAGGGCTTTAATGGGGCATAAGTGCCAAACACAGCATTTTTGCATCCTGCGTTCAAAATATTGATTCAAAATCAGTTCTAATGAGCTTTGGGAAGGGAAGGACTGCGTTAAATATAACGCTCTTATTGGTCGTAATTATTGTCATACATTTAAACAGATGAGTAATCAAACATTTTTAGCTCAACTTTTCTCACGAAAATGTAGCTAATTTGTCATTAGCCCGGATTTATCGTGTAAACAGCTGCTGATAGCGACTAAAGACCCGAAGTAAAAGTTGTAAAGCACTCTTGTAGCTTTAAATCGATACATTGTCCATGTTCATCCGACGAACAGCAGCAGATGATGATGATGATAATTGTTGTATTAAGGGCCCTAACATCTGGGTTATCGGCCCGTACAGCAGCAGAGATACAGTAACAAATATAAAAGTGGAAGTGTGGCAGTCGCTTTCCGAACAAACGCCCATTTACGCTGGTGGTCTCCATCTATTCACCTTTGCTGACATCATATTGTATCTTTGCTCAAGAGCTTTTAGGATGGTATTCCTTTGAATCCAGGTAATCTATCAGAAACAGTTTTTATAGAACAAAACAAGTTTAATGCAGTTAGCAGTTAAACGTACATTCATAATATGCATAATGCAAATAATAACAAAACAAAGCTTAAAATGCTTTCTTTAGACAAAGAAAACTTGCAAAACAAAGCTTACATCGGACTCAATCGTCCTACTCATCGTCTGAGCCATCAAAGGTGACGTTGCCACACGCTTTTCCACTGCAGTGTCCACACATTAAGGGGCATTCTAAATCGGAACGTACACACTCACACCGGCTGTCACAAGAGCTCTTGCAGTTGCAGGACACCAAATTGAGGAGATGATCTGGAGCCGCTGGAAGATGAGTTGTCACTGGTACTAAAGCTGAATGTTTGATTTTCCATCCCCATTGGGTCGGGTCCAAAGAAAATCCTAACCATTCCTGAACTTGCAAATACACCCGCAGTGAATTTTGTTTGCATGCCGCCGAAGTCGGTGGCAGTGAAGCCAGCTGAAATGACGCTGTGACCGGTTGTTTGGCAATTTTTTGGCTGTATTTCACTACCCGAAGTTCGTCGAGGCTTTTGCACTCCGATTTGGCACTATCGTAGAGACAAATGGCGAACTTCTCTCCGGCTGATATTATGTCCTTTTCATCAGGAGCCGTAGAGACGTATACCTTCATTTCCTCGCGTAAAGATGCGGAATCCTTCAATATTTTCCAGGCTTGATTTTTCCCTTTTCCGAAAAGCGCACTTGTGGCATTGTAGCCTGTAAATGCGTGACAGAAGAGGGCAGAATGCTTCATTTCTTCTGTTGATGTGCAAATTTTTGCAACATGGAAGATCTTGCCGGAAGCCTTGTTTGTGGCAGGGTGTAGAACGCTCATTTGGCTAGTATGTTTTGCTCTTCATAAAGCCGTTCCACGACGCGGGTAAATTAATACCTGACCACCGTCTAGATAACCACAAGGAGTCCATCATCGACGAAATAGACACAGAGTTCGGGGCTTCCACAGTTAACTCCTTAATCTTGACGTCCATTGAATCAGGAGAATAGGGCTTCCGATAACACGAAATGTTGAACATTCCCATCGCCGCAAGCACACCAGCATTAGGAACTTCTCGTGTACGTGGGAGTGGAGATATTTCACTGTCAGGCGCTGGACCTCTGCACTTGATGCCTCCCATGCAGTGAAATGTGTTTCGTCCGTCCAATGTCCTTATGTTAAAGTCAGCGTTGTCAAAGCAAAACTGCGTTAACGCTCCAGCATTCGGGATTCGACGTTCTTCACGAAGCGCTGAAACTTCGTACCTGTGGACATCCGCCACATTTACTGAAAATTCAAGACTGTTTAGAAGCTGAATTAATTGCTTCAAAGCGTATCGGCGGTGAATGTTTACGCCAACACCGAGAAGAACTGGAGACACATATGAACGGGGTCGACAAGCTGAAACTATTGCTTGGCCTATTGCGGTTCTCTTTCTGCGAGTGCTTTCTGATTCGATATTCCGATTAGGAGTGACATTTTTGAGAAAATTCTTCAGGGTAACGGGAATGATGGTATCATCGGTCATCGCCGCCTCATCAGGAGCTATATACTCATCACAATTCCAGGTCATTTCGCGAATATCTTCTTTGATTATCTTGGCTGCAGCTTCCACAATTCTTTCGCGCTCTTCTGCAGAGGATAAGCTTTTCTTGTCGCTGTACCACTTATCGTGCAGCAGCTGGTCTGCTGTGCCTTTTAAATTTACAACGCTTGACTTTCCCGGAATTTCTGTAATGACTATTCCAGGACCGTAGTAGTCCTTAAGTTTCCTTGCTAGGTACTGCTTTCCGTATACTTCATCATAATGAGAAGATGTCTCTGGGCTTGTCATATGTTTAATTAAGTCGTCGAGCAGGAACTGACACTCTTCGTTATTCTCCATAAACTCTCTCACTCTGCCAAATGCTTCACTTTTGTTCTTATCCTCTCTTCGTCCTCGCCCAGAAGTCAACGGCGTTTTGGTGAATAATTTAAGATGACATTCAGAGTGGTACTTTGCCACAGCCGCTACAAGTTCATGCACAGAATCAATGCGAGTCTGTACTACTCTTCCCCACTCGTCATGTCTTTCTTCGCACTTAACTCGCACTGTGTTTTAAAAATCTTTGTTCGTACCTCATTAATCGCTCTTCGATACTTAGCTTTTTTTCTTTGTCTCTTATTTCTCAGACGCCTCCTGTCCGCAAAACAAACTGTCTGATAAAAAGTCGAAAGCAGGCAGAGCAGACCGCAAAAGTGTACCACAATTTTCGGACGAGTTACTTAAAGTTTAGTCAGCAGCTACCCTGTTGTCTTTGGAAATGGTACTGCTTCTTGTGAACACTTTTCTGCACGATACGTGTACAACAAAACTAGTTTCAGCTCCGATCAGTTCCGCTTTACCGTCATTTCGGGCTTGGCTTGCGCCGATAAGTCCACGCAATCCTCTGCACACCACTACAGTTTCTGTCTCATTGTCTAAACTACAATCAGAAATGAAGCACATTCCGGGATACATGTTATCAGCTTGTTTTCAGCATCGTAAATGACAGTCAACTATCCACACGTCAACCACAAAAAAGTAGTAAACATAGCACAATACAGTATGCTTTAAGTAAATTACTGTAACAGTCCACTCACTAATCCGATCACTGTTACCGCTCAACGCGCACTGGCTTGCCAGAGAGGAGTGAGGGGGGGGATCTGCCTGCTCCGACCGGCCAATCATTGTCTCCGTGCAACACGCACTGGCTCGCCGGCAACCTGCTCTGACTTGCAGAGTATTGTTTGCCTGCTCCGACAGGCCGAGCGCTGTCACCTAGAAACGCGATCGGGTGCCTTTTCAACAGCGGCTATGCTTCGGGACCGTAACTCGGTAACCGTTTCTCGCATAGACATGGGTAATATACCAATGAAAAACTAAAAGTATCCTTCATAACTTTCATTCTGGGTCTTTAGTCAATATCAGCAGTTGTTTAAAAAAAAATGACCGGCTAATGACAAGTTAACCAAATTTTCGTGTAAAAATTGTGCTAAAAATATTAAATTAGTAGTATTTTCCTACATTAATAGCAATAATTAGGCCTGATAAGTCCGTTATCCTACTGGTTCATTTTTATTAATTGCTAAAGCTCGCGAGAACTAAATTTGGATCAATATTTTGAACGCAGGAAGCAAAAATGCTGTTTTTGGCACTTAGGCCCCATTTAAGCCCTTTTGAACCCTCCAAAAACCATGACGCGGACGCCGCAGAGATGGGGACTTTTCAGAATTTGTTTCTAGGGTACTAGGGAACATCTATGTCAAATTTTAGCATTTTTTTAAAGTTTGGCCGTGATTTTTGCATTAAATGCCTGGGCTACTCCATCTACAGTGGAGATTCAATTGTTATCCATACCTATGGCCTTGAATGGCCGAGGCAAAGAACAGACTCTCGATACATTCAAAATGGCGCCTGCGCAATACATTAGAACATAAGTATCGACAACTCGGAATGAAATTGAGTAATCAAGACGATTGCTGCCAATAGGTGAGTGTCATATAATAAATCTCTCTTCCGTTAGTCAAAATATTATTACACTGCACACATCGGCCATGAAAATTTTAAAATAAATCAATTAAGTTCGATATCCGATGTCTGGTATGACGAAATTTAGTCATAGAACGTTATAAGACGCGTCGTGTTCCAACGCATATGAACAGTGATTCTATAGATTCAAGATGGTGGCTAGGCGTACTATTAAAGTAAAGACATTAGTAACTCATGATGTTATAAAACAATTAAGGCGGTACTTCATAGACGAAGAGTTTTATGTAAGAGGCGTCGATAGTGTTAGTTAGTAAGTTTGAGCTGCATCAAACCAGTCAAAAGACTGAAAACTTAAACAACCACACTTTGAATATAGCGCGCCAATCTAAAATTTCATGATTTGAAAATAGAGAACATGCTTTAGAAAAACAACAAAGAAAATTGGCGTTAAGGTGCAAACCAATATGGAGCATCGTATGACCAAAACAAAATAACAACGACTCGAAATTAAAACGTAATATTGTCAATCAGTCAAAATGTACTATTAGTGGAATTAAAATGTGACTCAGAAAGAAGTAACTTACCATATAAATAATCTTGCTGAAAAAAATTATAAGAAAAACTAGTGGTGGCCGTCTTGAAAATACAGAACACTAGCAGTAGTGCCCGGCTTCGCCCGGTGGATTTATTTGGTTTATGGATGATAATGAATACTACTACAGAACTGGCACATGATACTTTAACTAACAGAAAAAAAAATTAAAAATTAAACTTTTAGTGGTGGCTGTGGTGGTGGTGGTGGTGGTGGTGGTGGTGGTTGTAGTGGGGGTGATATGTACTACAGTATAATACACGTAACATTCAGTTCATTTTCCCGTAATGATAATAATGAATAGGGAAACGGCTATTTTGTAACTACAGCATTGACACATGAATTTACAAACAAATTTAAAAAAATTGTTAGAAAGAGGAGTAAGTGAAATAAAAGACACTGCCTAGGGCCTATATCTCATTGGCTGTTAGAAATGTAGGGACCAATAGTGTCGTCATTAGTCACATAGCGCCGTAGGAAAATAAGCACAACACTTTGGAAAACTTCGGCTGTCCCAAGCTACTGAGGTAGCAATAGTATCATTTATCGCCACATAGCACTCAACGATAAGGTTCGGAATAAATGAAGGTAAATTTGAAAGCACCAATGTTTATTGCAGCTGGTAACCTCAGTTTATTTTTTATTTTTAGCGTATGGCTTTTAGTACCGGGAGTGTCCGAGGACATGTTCGGCTCGCCAGTTTTTGTAGCTGCTTCGAGACGGGCACCCCAATGGGTGAGCTACAAGTACCGTTGGGGAGGGAAGGAGGGAAGTTGGAATGTAAGGACGAGGAGTTGGAAGGTAGCGGCTGTGGCCTATAGTTAGGGACCAACCCCGGCATTTGCCTGGAAGGAAGATGGGAAACCACAGAAGACCAACTTCAAGGTTGCCGGCGGGGGGATTCGAACCTCCTCGCCTCCCGGATGTGAGCGACTGCCATCAGTCATGCCGTAACCACCAAGGCTAACTCACCCGGTGGTAACCTCAGTGTACTGCACCAACACCATTGCACTTATACAGAGGCAAAATATTTTCAGGATGATAACTGTTTTAAGGGTCCTATGAGATCCTTTTGCACTAATAACTCCCCGTGACTCCAATTATAAATAGCGCAAGATGCAACTATTTTCGCAATTCTGCACCAGAACACTGGTAGGGATGACGTGATGCAGCCCGAACTGCCCGTCAACAATAGACTTATTAAACTACTCTCACCATTACACTACTACGGACATGAATGGTTCTAGGGCCACAATACATAGTCTTCAAGTTTATTTTGTATGTTATTCTAAATGTAGAGAATGGAGAGCGTTGTCCAAAACATCAAGTGGACAGTGTTACCAGCAGGGTTTCAAAGTGTGTATAAAATTAGGTGCAATTACGAGAAACGGTGTGGATTTGTGATAAAGGGCCTAAATGCAGGGAATGGAGTGGTTTGTCCAAAATTTAAAGTGGACTATATCACCCGCGGCGATCCAAAGGGTAAGTATTCAAAATGTGGTACAGATCGGTGAAACGGTGTAGATTTGTGCCAAAGGACTTAAATGAAGGGAATGGAGTGGTCAGTCCAAAATTTCAAGCAGACAGTGTTACTCGTCAGGGTTCCAAAAGGTAAGTATATCGAATTTGGTTCAGATCGGTGAAACGGTGTATATTTGTGTGAAAGGGCCTAAATACAGGAAAATGGAGTGGTCTGTCCAAAATTTCATGCAGACAGTGTTACTCGCAGGGTTCCAAAGGGTAAGGATACAAATTTTGGTTCAGATCAGTGAAACTGTGTGGATTTGTGCCAAAGGGCCTAAATGCAGGGGAATGGAGTAGTCTGTCCAACATTTCAAGCAGACATTGTTACTCTCAGGGTTCCAAAGGGTAAGTTTACAAATTTTGGTTCAGATTCGTGGAAAGGTGTAGATTTGTGCCAAAGGGCCTAAATGTAGGGAATGGAGTGGTCTGTCATAATTTTCATGTAAGCAGTGTTACTCGCAGGGTTCCAAAGGGCAAGTATACACATTTTGGTTCAGATGGGTGAAACGGTGTAGATTTGTGCCGAAGGGCCTAAATGCAGGGAATGGAGTGGTCTGTCCAAAATTGCATGCAGACTGTGTTACTCGCAGGGCTCCAAAGGGTAAGTATACAAATTTTGGTTCAGATCGATGAAACGGTGTAGATTTGTGCCAAAGGGCCTAAACGCAGGCAATGGAGTGGTCTGTCCGAAATTGCATGCAGACTGTGTTACTCGCAGGGCTCCAAAGGGTAAGTATAAAAAAATTTGGTTCAGATCGGTGGAAAAGTGTAGATTTGTGCCAAAGGGAATGGACTGGTTTGTCATTAATTTCACGTTGACAGTGTTACTCGCAGGGTTCCAAAGGGTAGGTATACAAATTTTCGTTCAGATCGGTGAAACGGTGTACGTATCACTAACCATAACGCCAGCGCATGCGGATAGATCAGTTCGGGAGCGCTTGTTCTACCGACTTACTGAACAAAAATCAATCTTTAAGCTTACCTGAGAGGTGTAGCCTAATACTACATAGCCTAAACTATTCCTCTTGAATCTGGCTATCATATAAAAAAGAATTTTTAGTATCGGACTGGTAGTTCCAGAGATTAGCTCGTTTAAAGACACAAACACACAGACAAACTCTTCAGCTTTATTATATTAGTATAGATGATACCGAATTACTCGTAATATTTTTAATAAGATGCAACAGCGAAAATTTTGAACAATGTAATACCATGTACGAGGCTTCCTATGAGTACGTGAAAAGATAAGCGGCTTCATACGATCACGATTGTGGCTCGGCGTATTCTTAAGACTTGAATACTGTATATTTAACTCACGTTGTAATAGCACAAGCAAAGCTAAATTCAGTTAGACAGAACTACAATACCATAGACCTTGCTACTAATATTCATAGTAATATCAAACTATGCATAGTGCGCACGGCCATCTTGAAATTATAAATGATACATACATATAAATGTGTATATTGTGAGATACAATGATCTCAAATTAGCATTAATTCATCTGTATATGGGCTTGTATGCCAAAGGAAAAATAACACCCCCACCATATTTACACATGAAGGCGGCTGAGCACACTAGTAAAACGCCAAAATCAATAACTCGGATTCAAATTGCGCAATTATCACGAACCTTTGAAAGAGGGTACAATTCTTATCGTTCATCACAAGAAGACTTAATCATACTGCTTTTAAGGGACAAGGGGTTATAACTGTACCCACACATTGAAGAGAAAGCTGGCTACAAGTAACTTACTAAGTTTCTTTTCGAATACGCATTTACCTCGTGAATAAGGGATATTTCAGTATATTACACTACATTAATAGTGCACCCAGCCACCATATTAATGTATATAAGGGCCATCCTTATGCCTTTGGCATACAATGTCACATATAAGGGTCTTTGACCTATTTTCATCACACGAAAATATAGTCTTATAAGATCACCTTTTGTCCGTGTGTGTGTGTAAGTGGGGACGTATGTCAGTGAGTTTGTCTCCAATAGAATCTAAACAGCTCGAGCGATTTCAATTAAACATAGTAAACACATAGTACGATTTTGTTCGACCCCAACCGTGCCCGTTGAATATAAATAAGTTTCACCAATCCAGCATGGTGGCCGCGCGAAATATTTCACCAGAATTCTATATCTCCAAAACTATTACTGATATCACCCTGAAATATTGTATGGAGATAGAGAATACTATGGTTCGTTTAGATATGTAACGGTTGAAAACATGCTAAGTATGAAACCAACATGGTAGCAGGTCGTATTTAAAATATGTAAATGGTATTTCACGAGATTTAATCAACTAAGCGCTATGAAACATAAAATCCTACATTTCTAAATATAAATTAATCTACTGGTATCTACTGTAATTCAATTCAATTACTTTCATATAAGGAAAATGGTGGCTGTGAAAATTTTAGAACTTAGTTGGTTTAAAATTTGTGTGTCCTAATGATATGATGGAAGTGAACGTATTAATAAGGAACCTACGCAATACTCTTGATCTGAAGGTACATAACTCTATTGCCTACCTATAAAAGAAACCAACATAGCAACCATCCAAAATATTTAGACGGTTCACAATATATGCAAATCAAATACAGAAATCAAATTTAAATTTTGTATGTTGATGGAGGCTATAAACATGACTTTATCAATGGGACTTTAAATAACCTGATGAACACAAATAAAATGGCAGCGACACGGAATTTAAATATTCATATGGATTCTCCCCGCTACTTAATTATCCGAGCGTAGTGAAACATAGCACGGTAAATCTTTATACAAGGCTTAATATACTGGCGTGTAGGTTTATTCAGTTTCTCTGTGAAATTGAATATGGTGGCTGTGTGAAATTTTTGAAATTATTTATATATTTCTCGTGTCCTAAACAGGGGATTGAAATGTACGTTGCTATAATGAACCACAATTATAATATTATAAATTATAATATTTATTCGCCGGCATATAATTCTATACCATGTATAAACAAGATGTTCAGTAAAGAACATATAGCCTACTTTCTCCTAAATGCATGGGTAAAGTTATAACTCTTGGTCCTTTTCAAGGAGTATAATTGAATGTTGGTTGTAGTAGCTTGCTGAATTACAACGTGCTATACGGATATTATACGTTCATTGATTGAATCCTCACCTGAATCATCAGAAAAAAATCAACACTCACCCATGTACACGCGGCTAAATGACCATGATGTCCATGCATCTCAAATGAAACAACAACAACAGCTTCCTACCCAAATCCTTCCTCGTATAAAAATACACACACTAGTAAGCCTAAAGACATCACAGTGACACAGGTAATCAGAGAACTTCTAATCACACCCAAGTATACAAGGATACAAGACCATGATGCCGCAAAATGTCTAAGGAATCAACAACAAAAACAACAACAACAATAGGATATACCGCGGATAAAGGACAACGAATTTCAATCACTGTAGTCGAGTGTTGAAATATGTGCTGTTATAAGTATGTCGTATAAATAATATTTTCGATTGCAAATACACACTAAATAGGCTTAACATTATAACGTGTGAGTAGTAAATTATAAATCAATGAATACAATAAACACGAAGTAAAAATAAGTTGAACCTGCTGGCATTTGATCAAGGAACCTCCAGACTATGAGTACAGGTATGGAGTCTGAGTACCACTACCTCACAAATGTCGTACACAAATACTTGGTGAGCATCAGGTTTAATATACATGTAACTCTAAAATATATTGTCTTGAAATCAACGATTTCATTAGCATCTTTTGCCGTTTCTATAAACTATTTGATACTAAATATGTATTATTTTGTTCAGTGCATTCCTAAAAGGATATACAATTACGAAGTTACGGATATATATATGAATTTACGAGCGAAAAATAGTGGCCATATTGACTCAACGGGACGGTACGGACAAGCTCAATATGACACGGTCAGCCAGAACTGTTTGTCACTACTGCGATTACATATTCTATTTTAAAATGCTAATGTCTTACCGGGTATCTCCTTGAGGAGAGTTTAAGCCTCCCTATGTACGATGTGCGTATTTGGTAAGGCCAGGCCTTGTTGAATCTTAAGTTACGGTTACGGTCATACATCCGCCATCTTGAAACTATTTGACTGATTACCAAATGTTTTGAGCTTAAATCAAAATTACGACTAACCTAATCATCCGATCTCCACCAAATTTTTCAACAATATACCATAATGCAGGAAGCGTCTTTTGTCCAAACTCCAAGGTCATCAGCCAAATAGTTTCAATATGGCGGATGTATGAATCATGCAAGTAATTTACCCTGACCATAACTTACGATTATTTTTCGTCATAGTGAGGTTATAGAAATTCAAATTCTCCTGACATTCACTTTACGATTATATGCAAAACTAAGTGAAATAACATCATCCTAAACTGAATTAAATATCCTGTTGAATAATACTGTCGGATATTAGAACACTTCTGACTACCTAACTGTCCCATTTAATTGCCTACATAAACATCAGTTCTATCAATCTCAGTTCGAAGCCGCTACGTTAAGCGCTAAGAATGATATATTAAACACCCTAACATCAGCACGATTATCTCCGTTCGTAGCCAAATGTCAGAGGTTACTAGATAATTGTCTCCCTAAGGTACGATTTTCTGTGTTCGAGGACTTAACGTTGGTCGCCATGTCAACCTAAAGTACCCGTTTCCCAGATGTCACGACAGCCCGGAAATCAACCGTGACGTCCAAGAAACAATACACAGTTGTTACAATTAATTTAGGAGTCCCTGATATATATATCAAGAAAATCATTTTCAAAAATCAACTATAACCTCGGGTAGGCAAGAAATCGAGTATGTCGTGTCGTTTAAGGGGATAGGTGAAAAAGGTTGACTCAGATATATATTTCCAAATAAAATAGGATAGTATTATTCAATCAGGTTGAAGCACCAATCTGCAGGAATAATTTAGATTTACTAAGATAAAATGGTCTCTTTCATTTAAGAGGAGACGATCACACACATAATAAATAAATACACTCCTAGAATCAAATTGGCCCATGCTTACTTTGAGATCGTGGACCCATAATTCCTATACTACCAATTTGATAGTCCTATATTAATTTCTTAGGGATAATGTGAATTAAAGTTTATATTTCACTGTTCGCTGGGTAAGCTGAATTAATTTAAAAAAATATTTCATCGCACTGCACTTTCACTGTTTCAGCTTTTAGATAAATAAATAAATTAAATTTGGCAAATAACATTTTTCACTTCCCCGGAAACAAATCTATCTGAATACCGTACACTGAAAATTTCACACATGTAAGAAATTAATTTATGTGAGGATTACTTATCGTGGGTTAATTACGAATTTAAATTATTATGAAGTAATTAATTGCGTAAATTTATACAATTACTACCTGATATTATTGCAGAGAAATGTTCAGGTAATGTTGAGTTCATCTCATATCATATGAATGTTCATCAAAAATATTCCAATCTCAGATTATACTGCATCAATCTGTTAATAAGTGTCAATTTCCATAGTTAAGTTTCAATACATTATTGTTATAAACAAATGATCAAATTTCCTTCCATAAACATCATTAGTATTAGCTTAATTAATAAATTGATTGATATTGCACGGTTAATAATTAATTTAATTGGTTATAGATCATCTATTATTTAATTATACATTCTTTGAAGAAGTGATCAGATTACGCTGATTCCTAGAAATTATTATTAAAGTTTCTCGAAGTTCGTATCAATAGCATTCGTTTCACAGCATTCAATAATTCATCAAATGATCAGCATATCATTATTATTATCGTCGTAATTATTAATCACGCTCGGCACAAATTACCATATTAGGATTGTGTTAACACTGACACATCCTCGAATCATCTTAACCACAAATACTAGTAGTGAAATCCCTTTATCACACACTTCAAATCATTAAATATATATTTTTGGATGGGCCTCCTGACTCGCATCCGAATGTTGCCAATATAAGACCTCTTTCAATAAAGTGTCAACAACATAATTATTACCACGTGATTCCTTTATATGTGCTGTTCACAAAAAAATAACGTTATCCGAACTGCTTGTACAACTCGATAATCGGGGCTACATGACCGCGTTGTCGCAGCCCCTGAACTGAGGAACCAACCAACCAACTCGATAATCTATCAGATTAATATTCCAGAATCTTCAAATTATGTCAGTTCATTAATTGATAACCAATTAATTATTATTATTAACTGCTCTGTAATTTGCAATTATAATTCACATGAATGTCATAAATTGCCACACTAAATTCAAATATGATCGATGATAATCATTAACCCATGAACGCCCGAATTAATACTTTTTGAAAATTTTGCTTTTTTATTAATAAGTCATACCATAGGGAGTCATTAAGCTGCTCAAACCATATTTTACGAAGGTGGCATCTTACGTTCCCGAAATACAATGTATGTAATGCTAGGCGCTTGTGTTGTCAAAACCCTAACTGCATATTCTGAATGGTGATTTATAAACACAATAATGTACCAATTTCATATTTGTTGCTAAATACTTATCTTGATAATATTATACTTTAAAAAGCACTGAGCAAGTATTTTGACGCCTTTGAACCTTCAATCATATAGTCAAGTGACTAGTTACTTGGTGTGGAGCGGCAAGAAGCATGATATGCACAGTCCCACATCACATTTACAACATGCAGTGCGGACACTGCTTACAGGCGGTGTGCCTCTGCTTATGTCCTGGGACGTTGATGACCAGATGATCGCGTGCATCATATCACAAGTCTTCAATGTCGTGGCCCAATCCTGCACGTGCTGTTGACAGCCACCTGGCTTCACGTGGTTCTACACCGTACGATTTCACGTAGAATTGTGCCACTTCCCTCTTGAACTCCAGTTGAGTTGTCCTGGACCGTGATATAGTAATGAGGTACCATGCGTTTTGGAGACTCTCGTCAAGAAGCCAAGAAAATATGGCCCACCGCCACTTTCTGTTTCTTATTGACACATGATATCAGTTCACATTTTCATCCATAAGGTTCGTTCCTCCCATGAATTTGTTATAGGTGCCGATCTGGAGAGCACGTGGGATTGTAGATATTTTTCTTTTCAGCCCGAGAGAACCTTCTGACCTGGTCGAGAGGGGAAAAACATGGAGAGTCGTGGAGGCAACAGTTACTGTGCTGTTTTCATGCCTGCGAGCTATAATCATGTCGTCATTACTCATTTTCCACTTCCTCCAATAATAATTATTATGTTATTGGATTTACGTCCCTTTTAACTGCTCTGGCTTTTAGAAATGCCGGGTTGCCGGAATTTTGACCCGTAGAGGATCTTTAACGTGCCAGTAAATCTACTGACACGACTCCCTCGCATTTGCGCACCCTCAACTGCCAGCTGACTGCACCAGGATACGATCCTGCAAGCTTGGGCACAGCAAGCGAGATCGTTGTCGCTGAGCCACGCAGCCAGTCTAGACCTCTGAAATATCGAAATAATTCTCGTATTGTATTTTCTGAACCACTGCCTGCAGCCAGATATCTCGGCAAAGGTATGGTCTTGAATACGGTACTGCCATAAAAAATATGCTTCGGTGACATAAAACATATTATATGAAGGCATACACTATTAAAAAGCTGTATATGGAAAAACGTTTTGTGTATAAATGCATGAAATATATTCTTAACTCATTTCATATGAATGTGGTACAGAAAATATCTTGCCTTACCACTGACCCTGTATCCGCCTAGCGTTACCATATGGTAACGCTGGGAAAATTAGTCCCGGGCATGAGCAGGTGTAAAGAAACACGTAAGATATGTTACTGAATTATAAATTAGAAATGTTTACTGCCATAATCCTGAAGACAAAGTAAACAATCTCCATTTTACGCAATAATTTAGCATGCCGTACCTTTTGCGGCATGCCATTATGACGTGAGAAACAAACCACGAAATGCTCCCAATTGTTCGGACATGACCCAAGACATTCCCTAGTGACTAGTTTGCGAGAAATGAATAAATATACCTTCCTCGATCATATAAGTGCGAAGTTCGAATATCTTCAACTGGCAAAGGTCCTGCAGAGCAATAAATGCAATGACTGGTACTGCGTTACCATATGGTAACGCTAGGCGTTTATATTAATAATTACAATTTAATTAATTCTGCATAAATAAGTCATTTATTATTATTATTATTCACAAGTAATTCATCATTTTAAATAATTCAATTAGTTAAATTAATTAACTATCGTTGCCAAATATCTGTAAATATCATCAGCAATCGCATCAAAAATTCATTGTGTGACAATATTCACAATCCAGAAAAATATAATAAAACTAGCGGACCCGTGCGAGAAATCTCGCATGTTCATAAACCACACTTTCCCCAATAGGTTTTGCAAATCGAACACTTGTTACAAAAAGTGTTATTTAAGAAATTAGAATGCAATTTGTCACTGATAATGTAATTTGTGTGCTGAGTGTGCTGTGACACTCACCGGTTATTCGTTATTTATGACATTATACGATTTGAGTAAGTTACTCATTCCTTTGTATTACTGTTTCTGAAATCCATGCAAAATGATAAAGGAAAGACCTAATAATGTTAAAATGACATGAAACGGACATCACAGCGACCAAAATGTGAAGTGGACAGCAATTATGGAGCGTATTTTCATATATCAACAGTGTCTGAAAATCGCACACTTCGTACATTTTTTTAAAGTAATTTTTTAAGGAAATTATTGATATTTATAGAATAAGAGTGCAATTCGTCACTGCTAATGTCTATTCTCTTTCATTTGAATGCTCCTTTTCACGATCGGTCGCTTGTGAATGCCGCAGGAGGGATCTATACTACTGAAATAATATATACTAGTGGACCCGTGCTAGAAATCTCGCATGTTCATAAACCACACTTCCCCCAATAGGTTTTGCAAAACGAACACTTCTTACAAAAATTGATATTTAAGAAATTAGAATGCAATTTGAAACTGATAATGTCATTTGTGTGATGAGTGTGCTGTAACACTCACCGGTTATTCGATATTTATGAAATTATACGATTTGATTACCCAATCCTTTGATTTACTGTTTCTGAAATCCATAAAAAATGATAAAGGAAAGACCTCATAATGCTAAAATGACATGAAACGGGCGTCACAGCAACCAAAATGTGAACTGGACAGAAAATATGGAGCGTATTTTCATACATCAACAATATCCGCAAATCGCACACTTCGTACATTTTTTTAAAGTAATTTTTTAAAGAAATTATTTATATTTATGGAATTAGAGTGCAATTCGTCACTGCTAATGTCTATTCTCTTTCATTTAAATGCTCATTTTCACGATCGGTCGCTTTTGAGAGCCGCACGAGGGATCTATACTACTGAAATAATATATATGATGATTGACATAAAATTAAATTAATTTAAATTTATTAATCAATTAAAGAAATTCTAAGTTATTAAGTTCGTTGAAATATGTGTGAAATCTATTTAAATTAGCAATGTCTTACTCCGGAAGTTGCTTTTTATGTTTGAAAATCAAGCATAATATAACAGTCATCTGAAGATAACATCAATGATTATTTCATGGTTATGGCTCTCATAGTGTAGAATGGGTGTAGTTTGGACTATCTGCCCTTAAAGATGGTGTGATGTCCGATGATGCCATGATAGTTAACGTCGCCTTCAACTTGCTAGAACGTTGCCTTATGAACTCATTAAACGCCATCATCTACGTGTTGACTGTGTGATGTAATTATGTCTTCTGATCCTGGTGTCCATCTATGTTCATTAGTTTCCCTTTATTAATTTAAGCCATCATCATCTTGACTGAGTAAATGTTCTTGAATGTTCCCTCGATGACAATAATGTGTAAAGTTTGCACAATGAAAAGTCTGATTTCCCAAAATTTCATCTGATTGTCCGCCGCTGCTGACATAATGTCCCACATTTTATGAACCTAGATGTGCTGTATTAGGTTAACTGTATTTTTCATTGAATTGTGTTCTGTTCTTAAAGGTTGAGTAGAAGAGTACACCCTTGAATATTAGAGTGTAAATGTCTGGCTATAATAATCCTACGACTTCGCATGGCATAACTGCACCGATATGAAGAATTGTATTGTCCAGCAAGCGTTCATCATGTTGAAATAGTAGTCCATTGTGGTGTGGAATAATGTAGTAAAATGTACTCACGTCAGCTTCTGCCCACACACACGATTTACACTGAGTTTATCACTTGCATAAAACCAAGTTACCGTTCGTGCGTCTATTACCAAACTCACGTATACTGGCGAACTCAACTTTCTCGTTCGCGATCTGAAATCAGAACCTCGGCTAAACCTCGACTGTCTGCGAATGTAGTTCAGTCCTGTGCGACACGCTCTCGAAGACTATTTTCCTTATCACATGGAGTGGAAAGGGTATACTGAGATCCTCCCTCTCCCTGACGTAACATAATGACGAGCTTGACACCTGTAATTAATAAGTAATACTCGGCTTTCTGCTACAATAAATAATTAACCGTTAGTCGATTGATATCTTCTTTTATCTTTATTCGAGAATACTCAGAGACACAGAATCTATTATATATGTTTTAATTAATTATGATCATTCAGATGTCATCAAAAATGGAGTCTCATGCCGTACATACAAAATAAATTGTCGCTGGGTTCAGAGAATCGCTCTCAAGCTTTCATCGTAAATCGGCCGGCGATCGTACGCTTCCTTCCCGTTCACAGCTGGGGTAGCCTATTCTCATGACTAGATTTCGGTCACAGTACAGTGCTTTACATACTTCAGTAAGTAGTGTGCCCAATTAGACACGACAGACTGGCATCGAACTCGGGTCTCATTACAAGAAAGTGCAGGCCCATGATTCTGCCCAGAATTTAACCATTGATCTCTGAGGGGGAACAGCTACAGGGAACCCGAGGAGCAATGAGTTATATCAGCATATAATCATAATAGCAGGATTTCACGGCTCGAACGGGAATATCATAGCTTTTTAAGGTGGATAATTGCAAGAAAATGCAGGCCCATGTACGTTTTAGAAGCCTGAATGCATGAAAGCAAACCAGCTTGACAGTTGACAAATCTTAGTTAGCGAAGGGGCGATTTTAGGTGACGCCAAGGAACTAATTTTTGTCAGGACCGCAGGAACAGCTCAAGATTAATGGCTCTGGGATTCACCGTCTCACAAGGTATGGACGTGGAGAGGGGGCAGTCGCCCACAGATATTAATTGATTACAGCCAACTGGAGCAATGAATTGAAATGAAACTTACACCCAGATGAATATATTCTAGGAGAGATAATTTAGGAGTGTTCTCACGCCTAAATTAAAGCCTGCATCTGTAAACGAACCTCGGCACAGTCTTCTTCCGCTTCAGAGGAAGGTTTTGGTGATGAGCCGGAGGGGAATTACCAGGATAGCGTTATGACGCCATGGAAGAAGGCAATTAATTATAATTAATTGGCCGAAGCGATCGCTTGCACGCGAGTGATTTTGGGTCCTCCACACTTAAACAAACGAGGATTATACTTCACTATGCCTGGAAATGCATTATTTCAAGAAAGGAGTCGGTCCTGAGCGTCCAGTGGACTATGTTTCACAAGGAAGCCTTATATAGGGGGAGCTTCGCAGGGAAGTTAGTTCGTCTTCAGTTCGTCTTGACTCAACACGTAAACTAACACGCTGCCAGATCACGCAAGAAAGTGCGCAAATTTATAAAGTATCGACGCTCAGATGTATTTGGAGAACAATGAAAAGCGCATCATGCAGCTTCACAACAGTAATTATGCATCGTATAAGATTTAGTCTACAGCAGACGTTTAACCAATAACTTACGCGAGTATAAATTCAGTACAGCGTAGAGAGAATTTAGGATGTTTATAGTCAATGAACATACCAGGAGGTGTTGTCATACTTAAAATAACACATTATTGTCAGGATCACTACAGTTACGGGAGCCTGGAAGGCGTCACAAATAGTCGTGACATAGGATTGAACAGATTTGCAGTAGAGGAGATATAAACTGTAGGTGACAGGAGTCGAACACACACACACACACGCAAGATAGACTTTCATGGAGACCAGCGGTTGTCAGGAGGTAGCTGCATCGCATCTCTGAGGTCAGGCGATAGTTGGAGTCCAATCAAGGATCCACGTGTGAAATAGTGCGAGAATTGTGTATAAAGTTAAATTACAGTGATTTTAATAGTGTTTATGTGTATATGGTAAAATAATATGTATTGTGTCAAAGTGAGAAAAGCCAGTGATGAAAAATATATTTACCATGTGTAAAGAGTATACAATGTGTCGTGTGAAAAATATCATGAAAGTGAGTACAAATTTAATATGTTGATATGATTAAATAGCTCACCATACAACGAAGCATCACTCTAAGACTAAGAATTAACAGTCATTTATGTACGAGATTACACCCCTCGTATTTTGGTAAAATATGGCTTGGAGGGTGATTTGTTTACGGCCATTTAGGCCTAAGATATTGATGAAAGTAACGGTAACGTTAAATAATAATAATAATGATAATCTGGGGTCGGTAACAATAATGAATAAATAAATGGGCATGTCAGGCCTATAGTACGTGAAAAGTGTGTCATGTCTAACGTAAGAATACTGTGTTATTGTAAACAGTGAGAAAGAAACGTAAAATATCGAGATAATGAGAGTTTTTCAGTGTCATTGAATTGTCGAATGAATGTTTATTATGGTATATTATACAGGGTAGTATTTGAGAGCCATTAAGGTAGTTAATGTATGCCAGTAAATTTATACTTGTTTTGGGAGATACGTAGAGCTTTGGCTTATGGATAATTGTAGAGAGGACGTGAGTGCTTTAAGAATTTTAGTCATCTATAAGAAGTGTTGTTTGAGCCGCGTTTAGCGAGCATGTAACGTAGAGTCAAGATATTTACGTCAATAAGTTGCGGGGATCATCCAAACATAGCTTGCACGTTAGGCGAATCCAGTCGGCTAATCTTCGAAATCTACGAGATAGTATCGCCTTGGAGCATACTTATATTATTCGCAACGAAGTGGGACAGAGGCTGTCTGTATCAACCGTTTGCAGAATTGTTGCCACCAGGGATAACTATTAGAGACCTTGTGTGAGCCCATATATTAATTGATCTGCTCTTAGAGGTAAGACTAATGGTTCTTCGTATAGGAAACGTTGATTTCCTCTTGTTATAGGCAGCTGCACCAGTGAGAGAACTTTGATACTCACTTGAGATGCGCGCCAGAGCCACTAATGACGCCCACAAAACGGCAAAGCTATACCGTGATCAATCCCCTGCCATGAATATGAATTAGGAGCCGAGATGAGCCCATTATACTCTAAATGTATGTGTTAAATAATTAGAGTGACTCAATTACTAGGCACACAACCCACTCAGGGTACCTCCAGTGTAACTGCACCAGTAAATAAACTTGACCTTGTGAGAAGCCAGATGGGGTGGCAGGGAGACCACTAGACCGGCGGCCATATTTTTCTGAGCCAGCCGAGACTAATTTATTGTCCGCTTGGAAAGGAAGCCTATTGACCTGATCCTTTTATTTTAAAAGTATAGTGGGACACAGAAGAATCTCGATATTTCGAAAAGTAATTAAGATATGATTGATGTGATGATGCCAATTGAATTAAATGCTTTATTTCCACACACATACCATGTTGGAACGTTGTGATCGGATAATATTTGGCCCAGTTATTCTCTGAGGAGGGATACTGCACCAAATAAATATAGGCATCTTTGTAAAGTATATTTGCCCATTTCACTCCAATTTATTCTTACGGGTAGCGTAATTTTAATGACATGCCATGTTTGTAACGATAATGTTTTGACCAGACCCAGAAAGTCGTTGTATGGTGTAGCTATAAAACATCTCTATCCATGTGTATTTTGGAAGGGAAAACGTACCACTTCAGCGTTTCAAATTAATGGGAAAAAGAATACGATTCGCACGACACAACACTTATTAATCAAGGCATAAGATAATGAATTAATGTTACTGAAAGTTAATGCCCCGTGTAAAACGGATAAATGTTTAATAATTGCAGATTTAATGTAATTTGTGTTTATTGTGTTGTGATATTCCTCTTTGTGTTAAATTGTGCCACGTGAAGAACACTATGGACACTCGCAAATGTCAGAGAGTATCAATAATAGGATGTTTTGAATAGACTTGAGGGCGGTGAAGCATTAATTTTAAGGAGAGACTCACAGATAACTTTGATTTTCGTTGTGGGAAGTAAATGTAAAGTAATCTTTTTTGTGTTTTGTGTTTTATTGCCATGATTTTCTATCATTAAATGTTATACTTAGGAATATGTTGTTTCTTTCAAGTAGAGTAGTTACCTGACAGACTCAAATCCTGAGCATGTGGTCGTATGGTGGGAAGGAACGCTCCATACCTCGAAAGACCGTGAGTTAGCTGGGATACGAACACATGTTCCTTATGATGACGATTGGGTACATGGAGGACATGTTATTGTACTAGGATTGAGTCACAGGTACTACTAAAAGTCGGCCAAGATATTAATGGTATAGGCAAGTATAGCAGGAAAGCTAGGATATATTAGGAAAAGGCCGCATCCCATAGTTAATAAGCCTTCACGTTAAAATAAATGTTGATAATCCTCCATAAGACATGCTTAAATGTAACCTGTAAGCATTGAGCAGTGGACTACTTATATTTATCATGTCGCCCGTGTGAGGGCAAAGCATGGACCACCACCACCGTATATGTTTATCATGACGCTGATACGTGGGGCCAGTTTAAAATACAGGTCACCATAGGAGCATGTCCATCATCTTATTTATCATGGCATGGCCCAGCGTGGGGCATTCGGCAATAAAAACCACTCCCTGGACAATTTTACTAATAATTCAGAATATGGCCGATGTCTTACAATGGGGCAGCCATTGTCCACTTCTACTATATATTTATCATGGCACCCAGAGACGTGATGGCTTATGGGATTCAGAAAACCCCATAATAATAGTATGGTTTCCAAGGGGGAAAACCATAATTGTATTTTTTTCCTCAAACTGTGTTTGAGCGATTGTGAGTCTTTTTTAGGTGATACTCAGACATTAGACACTGTTGTCAGACGAGTGAATATACAGACGGGTACGAGGGTCTAAACCCATTCCATAGGTGGTTACAGCACTGTGCTAAAATGAATGTTGTTGTTTTCGCGACATCGGAATTCTTTTCCCAATATAACGCGCCAGCATGCTCAGCTGTCACTGTTGTAAGGGCTAGTGACGAGAAACCGAGAAAGTATTCTTATCACAAGTTAAGAAATATAGGATGGCTGGTACTGAGGGGGTACTTAAGTGTGTCGCGGAGTTAAAGGAACATTTTGATGCTACTCATGCCAAGAGTAGGGAAGATGCTAAAGCATTTCAAGATGAAATAGCGGGTAGATTGGATACAGTAAATAATCAGTTGGAAGCATTTCAAACTGAAATGAACACTAGATTAGAGACTAATCAAACCGAGGTACGCCAGATGTTGGCTACAGTAAACCCTCAGTTAGAAAATAACCAGTTAGAGGTTAGTCAAAGATTAGATTCAAATCTATTAGAGGTCAATAAAAAATTGATGATGTTAAAGAATCTATTAAGCAAGAGGTAACTCAAAATATTGTTAGCGTGGTTTCAGAGATGCAAGCAAATAACGACAAACTCTTTGAGTCAATAGAGGTAAAACTCGAGAATAATCTGCAAGCGTGCAGAGAATCACAACGTGAGATTAATGATAGATTAAACAATATGTCCGTAGAGCTTAAAGATATTCAAAATCAGAACGAAGCGAATACTAAGCGACAACAACAGCAATTTAATACGTTCACTCAGACCGTGGATCAAAGGCTTGAAGACAGCGACGGAAAATGGAATAATCGTATGGCAGGCTACGCAAAAGCTGTAGACGAAGCATTAAGGAAGCAGGATCAGAATATCCTTGATCAATGCAAGGAGATCAGTGAAATAAAAACTTCCGCTAAAGAAAATAAGGGAATAATCTCAAACATGAAAACGCAGGTTGGAAAGGTTCAAAAAGAGTTAGAACAAACTCAAAACGATCTAGCAGTCATTCATAAAAGGCAAGATGAGGACCAGGGAGAAATTACCAAAATAAGGACCGAAATCTCCAATATGCACGGTCACATCCAGAAAGAGGTTACAGGCTTACGAGAAGAATTGGTACTTCGAGAGGGCTTGAAAAATGAAGCCAGCGATAAGACGCTTGCCGAGATAAGGCAAAGTCTAGCGGGGGAAATTTCCCATATGAAAGAGATCCTTAAAGATGACAAGGAGAAAGTCTTCTCTATGGCAGAGAAAAACCGGGATCGCTTGGAAAAAATAGAACGAGAGGTATTAGCTCGTTTAGAAAGAGCGGAAAACAGGCACAGCCAAATGGAAACTAGAATGATCGCACATGAGGAGTCTATATTGCGAAATCCGAGATCTAATGAAGGAAGCATAGATGAAAATAGGAGAAATAGATGGGCAGATATAGAGATACAGCCCACTCCGAAGAATACAGCCATGCAAAGTGACAGCCCGTATACCACGCCTGGTATACCTATTGCTATGTCCACACCGCATGAAAATGCTGTACAAAATCAGATAGTCACTGTTTTAAGGCCTAGTGACGAGAAACCGAGAAAGTATTCTGGCAGTAACGCAAATATGACACCCAAATACTGGCTCAAAGAGGTTTCCGACTATTTGAATGACGCAAAGGTACCGCCAGAGCGAAGATTAAGAGCTATCGAAAAACTGACTGAGGGTGAATGCGCCTTATGGTTCAGAAGTTTTCGTTACACGTTTGACACCGTTGAAGAATTTCGCCAGGCATTTTTAAGCAGGTACTGGGATGCAAATATACAACAGAATCTCAGATTGGACTTGTACTCCAGACGCTATAGTACAAATAATCCAACGAAATATGCTGAATTCTTCATAGCACAATTATGCCGTTTTAAAGAGCTTGACGAGGCCCCTAGAGAGTCAGATCTGTGTATAGCGATAGCCAAGCAATTACCATACGAAGTACAACGACTATTAATCTCGGCAAACGCCAAGACAGCGATTGAAATGGAGGAAGTGCTGAGACAGCTCGATCTCACCACAATGCAGCACACAAGGCAGATTCGGAACACGGAACAAGTCCACGTGACTAGTGCACCGACTGAACCAACTAGGATGCAGACTAAAAGTAAGTCTACTAGCACAGAAACTGAGAAGTCAGACTGGCCACGAGAAGAAAGGGAAAACCAGAATTGGAGGCCAGCATACAGAGGGAGATCGAACCGCGGATACCGAGGAAGGAAAACCTGGAATCAGCGCGATACAAGAAACCAACAGCCTGATAACAGGAGAAATTACGGCCGAAATGGGAATAACCGAGAATGGAGATCCCAAGAACAGAGTCGCGGGTTCGACGAAGAAGCAGAAGAACGTTATCACGCATCACTAAGATATATGGAGGAGCGTGGAGACGACAATAGAAAATCGCAAGTGCATTGGGATGAGGCGATTAAAAATACAAGATCACCCGACATCTATAAGGATGATGACGGAGCTAAGAGTCTGGAACTTCTGCAGCGCGAAGACAGACAGCAGAACTCCACAAGAAATGGAGCCATAAGAAAAACCATCCAATTATGACTCGGGGAGAATGAGATACTCGAAAGTCAATGTAAGGTTCATAAACCCTACCTGATTATAAGGGACTTGCAAAATAATGCCTACAGAATCAAAGATGAAGAAACAGGCAGAGAAGTTGTAGTAAACGCTGCGAACTTAAAATTATATAGTCCGCCAGAGGAATATGAAATCATAGAAGAGCAAGCCATTCACACCCAAATGGACAGGGAGTCATTATATATGCACGCGGAGAGTCTTCAGAAAAGCCCACACCGCAGACAAAGGAAACGAGACGTGCAGCTCGTAGACCCAAGGGAGACGAGGGTTGAATGCAGCTGCCAGTTGAAAGAGCTTTACAACCAGTTGTGTGAAGCAGCGGTAGAGCTCCAAGCAATGAATGAACAACTAAGGGCGCAGAACAACGAAATACGAGACGGCAGACGTGGAGTGGGGGAACGAGACAACCCACGGCCCGGGAGCACTGACCGCTTAAAGTAAACAATGTCAACGGAGTCGATGCCATCTAGAGGCCCGAAAGAATTCACTTGTAAAATGAATTTTCCGAGCTTAGCGAGGGAAAGATGTGCCCAATTAGACACGGCAGACTGGCATCGAACTCGGGTCTCATTACAAGAAAGTGCAGGCCCATGATTCTGCCCAGAATCGAATCATTGATCTCTGAGGGGGTACAGCTACAGGGAACCCAAGGAGCAATGAGTTATATCTGCATATAATCATAATAGTAGGATTTCACGGCTAGAACGGGAATATCATAGCTTTTTAAGGTGGATCATTGGAAAAAAATGCAGGCCCATGTACGTTTTAGAAGCCTGAATGCATGAAAGCAAACCAGCTTGACAGTTGACAAATCTTAGTTCGCGAAGGGGCGTTTTAAGGTGACGCCAAGGAACTAATTTTCGTCTGGACCGCAGGAACAGCTCAAGATTAATGGCTCTGGGATTCACCGTCTCACAAGGTATGGACGTGGAGAGGGGGCAGTCGCCCACAGAAATTAATTGATTACAGCCAATTGGAGGAATGAATTGAAATGAAACTTACACCCAGATGAATATATTCTAGGAGAGATAACTTAGGAGTGTTCTCACGCCTAAATTATAGCCTGCATCTGTAAACGAACCTCGGCACAGTCTTCTTCCGCTTCAGAGGAAGGTTTTGGAGATGAGCCGGAGAGGAATTACCAGGATAGCGTTATGACGCCATGGAAGAAGACAATTAATTATAATTAATTGGCCGAAGCGATCGCTTGCACGCGAGCGATTTTGGGTCCTCCACACTTAGACAAACGAGGATTATACTTCACTTTGCCTGAAAATGCATTATTTCAAGAAAGGAGTCGGTCCTGAGCGTCCAGTGGACTATGTTTCACAAGGAAACCTTATATAGCGGGAGCTTCGCAGGGAAGTTAGTTCGTCTTCAGTTCGTCTTGACTCAACACGTGAACTAACACACTGCCAGATCACGCAAGAAAGTGCGCAAATTTATAAAGTATCGACGCTCAGATGTATTTGGAGAACAATGAAAAGCGCATCATGCAGCTTCACAACAGTAATTATGCATCTTGTAAGATTTAGTCTACAGCATACGTTTAACCAATAACTTACGCGAGTATAAATTCAGTACAGCTTAGAGAGAATTTAGGATGTTTATAGACAATGAACATACCAGGAGGTGTTGTCATAGTTAAAATGACACATTATTGTCAGGATCACTACAGTTACGGGAGCCTGGAAGGCGTCACAAATAGTCGTGACATAGGATAGAACAGATTTGCAGTAGAGGAGATATAAACTGTAGGTGACAGGAGTCGAACACACACACGCGCGCAAGATTGACTTTCATGGAGACCAGCGGTTGTCAGGAGGTAGCTGCATCGCATCTCTGAGGTCAGGCGATAGTTGGAGTCCAATCAAGGATCCACGTGTCAAGTAGTGCGAGAATTGTGTATAAAGTTAAATTACAGTGATTTTAATAGTGTTTATGTGTATATGGTAAAATAATATGTATTGTGTCAATGTGAGAAAAGCCAGTGATGAAAAATATGATTACCATGTGTAAAGTGTATACAATGTGTCGTGTGAAAAATATCATGATAGCTTAAGCTAAGCATCATGGTAGGCTCGTGGCTGGCGTGCTGGGCTAACCAAGTAAAAATGAAAGTGAGTACAAATTTAATATGTTGATATGATTAAATAGCTCACCATACAACGAAGCATCACTCTAAGACTAAGAATTAACAGTCATTTATGTACGAGATTACACCCCTCGTATTTTGGTAAAATATGGCTTGGAGGGTGATTTGTTTACGGCCATTTAGGCATAAGATATTGATGAAAGTAACGGTAAAGTTAAATAATAATAATAATGATAATCTGGGGTCGGTAACAATAATGAATAAATAAATGGCCATGTCAGGCCTATAGTGCGTGAAAAGTGTGTCATGTCTAACGTAAGAATACTGTGTTATTGTAAACAGTGAGAAAGAAACGTAAAATATCGAGATAATGAGAGTTTTTCAGTGTCATTGAATTGTCGAATGAATGTTTATTATGGTATATTGTATAGGGTTGTATTTGAGAGCCATTAAGGTAGTTAATGTAAGCCAGTAAATTTATACTTGTTTTGGGAGCAACGTAGAGCTTTGGCTTATGAATAATTGTAGAGAGGACGTGAGTGCTTTAATAATTGAGTCATCTATAAGAAGTGTTGTTTGAGCCGCGTTTAGCGAGCATGTAACGTAGAGTCAAGAGATTTACGTCAATAAGTTGCGGGGATCATCCAAACATAGCTTGCACGTTAGGCGAATCCAGTCGGCTAATCTTCGAAATCTACGAGATAGTATCGCCTTGGAGCATACTTATATTATTCGCAACGAAGTGGGACAGAGGCTGTCTGTATCCACCGTTTGCAGAATTGTTGCCACCAGGGAAAACTATTAGAGACCTTGTGTGAGCCCATATATTAATTGATCTGCCCTTAGAGGTAAGACTAATGGTTCTTCGTATAGTAAACGTTGATTTCCTCTTGTTATAGGCAGCTGCACCAGTGAGAGAACTTTGATACTCACTTGAGATGCGCGCCAGAGCCACTAATGTCGCCCACAGAACGGCAAAGCTATACCGTGATCAATCCCCTGCCATGAATATTAATTAGGAGCCGAGATGAGCCCATTATACTCTAAATGTAGGTGTTAAATAATTAGAGTGACTCAATTACTAGGGACACAACCCACTCAGGGTACCTCCAGTGTAACTGCACCAGTAAATAAACTTGACCTTGTGAGAAGCCAGATGGGGTGGCAGGGAGACCACTAGACCGGCGGCCATCTTTTTCTGAGCCAGCCGAGACTAATTTATTGTCCGCTTGGAAAGGAAGCCTATTGACCTGATCCTTTTATTTTAAAAGAATAGTGGGACACTGAAGAATCTCGATATTTCGAAAAGTAATTAAGATATGATTGATGTGATTATGCCAATTGAATTAAATGCTTTATTTCCACACACATACCATGTTGGAACGTTGTGATCGGATAATATTTGGCCCAGTTATTCTCTGAGGAGGAATACTGCACCAAATAAATATAGGCATCTTTGTAAAGTATATTTGCCCAGTTCACTCTAATTTATTCATACGGGTAGCGTAATTTTAATGACATGACATGTTTGTAACGATAATGTTTTGGCCAGACCCAGAAAGTCGTTGTATGGTGAAGCTATAAAACATCTCTATCCATGTGTGTTTTGGAAGGGAAAACGTACCACTTCAGCGTTTCAAATTGATGGGAAAAAGAATACGATTCGCACGACACAACACTTATTAATCAAGGCATAAGATAATGAATTAATGTTACTGAAAGTAAATGCCCCGTGTAAAACGGATAAATGTTTAACCCTAGAACTGCGGACCGTCTTCCAGGAAGACGGTGTGTTGTTTAATCAAGTGCGACCGTCTCTCTGAAAGACGGTCTTGGAATTCAAATATAGTACTACTGTTAGCCTTCAGATGGCACTAATTTCAAGTTATGCTGGTTCCCGATGCTTTTATCTTTCGTAGTGTAAGTCTTTGGCAAACAAATGATAGTATGCAAGCTATTATTTGGCTGCAGAAGTGGAAGTACTTCCATGTTGATATTGAAGTTGCATTGAGCAAAATGGCCGCCAACTATGTAGACGATTCAGAAATTTAGCACTTGATTTTTGACGATTCGTGTGATAGTATGGACGATGACAGTGATTATTGTGTGGATTCGTATGAAAATGAAGATGGTGAAAGTAGTGGCAGTGATACCGGCGAACAGGATGTCACGCAAGTTATGGAAATCCCCATCAATGCAAGCGATGTTTATCATGTTCCGACAGACCCTGTACACATGCCTAATGTTAGCCGTGAAGTGGTAAGTGTGAACTAGACTGATATTCAACCCAAAGAAAGTGACTTTCCAGGTAAAAATGTACCGTTTATCGTTCATCATCCTGGGCCTGTGAACTTGCCTCCCCGTAATCGCGCGCCGATTATGTACTTCAAAATCGAGAAATGTCATATTTTTGTAAAAATAATTTTCTTTTTAGTAAATAACAGGAATTAATTGAAACTGGTTATTGAATTAGTAACAAAAAACTGTGAACTTTTCATTTATGATGTCTCTTATGAACATTTAACTCGGCAATATGGTTTTCTAGAGCAGAAAAGTCAATAATTTTTTATTTTTTTATTTTTTATAAAATACTTTTTATGATTAATTCAAAGTGACGAGTCTGAATGATTCACCTATATCAATATAATATAGAACAGTCTTTCAGCTTTGTATTGGTGTATGATAAGCCATATTCATGAACACAGTATGCTTACAGATACCAAATTCCTTTAGTGTGTACTTTATGGGAATTTACTGCAGCATTTGACAGATAAACCTGCAGCAGTTCTAGGGTTAATAATTGCAGATTTAATGTCATTTGAAGATAATTTGTGTTTATTGTGTTGTGATATTCCAGTTTGTGTTAAATTGTGCCACGTTAAGAACACTATGGACACTCGCAAATGTCAGAGAGTATCAATAATAGGATGTTTTGAATAGACTTGATTGCGGTGAAGCACTAATTTTAAGGAGAGACTCACAGATAACTTTGATTTTCGTTGTGGGAAGTAAATGTAAAGTATTCTTTTTTGTGTTTTGTGTTGTATTGCCATGATTTTCTATCATTAAATGTTATACTTAGGTATATGTTGTTTCTTTCAAGTAGAGTAGTTACCTGACAGACTCAAATCCTGAGCATGTGGTCGTATGGTGTGAAGGAACACCCCATACCTCCAAAGACCGTGAGTTAGCTGGGATACGAACACATGTTCCATATGATGACGATTGGGTACAGTAGATACATTTAATTTTGGAAGATATAGCCTAATACTGTTGAAGTCGATAAATCAAAGACCTTGCAAGTTGAATATAAAGATTTTATAAATTATTAAATAGGGACCTGATTATATACTTAGAAGACCTGAGCTTTACAGTTTTGAAGCAGCAATGGTGCAAGTTAAAGAAAGACAACCACATGTAGGCCTAGGATAAAGTGACCCCTAAAAGTAATTTTTCCCACATGGGAAGAACAGCTGTCAAATCAATCCTTCTAAGTCGCCTAATTTGTAGAGAAGGGGAGAGTGTAGGGTACTGATTATTGTAAGAAATGTATTAGTATTTTTAATAAATAATACTCCTTTGTAAAATGCCAGCCGCATACGATCATATACTTCGAAATTGGCATTGGGATGTGAAATAATCGAATCTATCCCGTCTGAAAAGCTTTCTTTTCGTGGAAGTAATGCATTGATATGGCAAATGTTGAAATCATAGACGACGACGATTGTAGCTTTACGTGAGCACAGCGGAACTGAGCAATTATATTACTCATCTTTTAGCATCAATTATTATGAAAATAACTGAAAAAAATGAGAGAGGATCACACCCATCAACTCAACTCACATGTTATAGCAGTTGTTTTTTTATGTTCCCATCACCCTTTCGCTAGATCCAGATAACGGCAGCACCGTCGCTCGAGGTCACGAATTTCAGGAAGCTACCTGAAGACACAGTCCTATTGCCAACCATTGAACGATTACGGATAAAAATTAGTAGGCGTGGGGATATGTGAAACCCCCACGTGGGCACTGCACGGTTAATGATTTATATATTTTAATGGTGCACAAAGTCGCCATATTGAATGTTTGTAGTCGCTGATCCTTTGCTTTGAGTATACGAAGTGACGTATAAAATTCCACTTTATTACCAATTGTCATTATTATAACTTCAAAATACTGATAGTAACTAATTGTTTTGAAATTTCAGGATGGCTGCTGTGCACTAGGCTATATTTGGTGCCATTATATTATGACTAACGCTTGTGAGACCTTTCATATGGTACTATTATCTTGTCAAGATTGATCTGAAATTCACATTCTAATTTGTCGATTTCAACGTGTTCATAGTTTGCATATCTTAAATGTACGAATTCGCTGTTATTTTGCCTTAGGCTTACAACGCTACTTCCATGGTACTACTTTGTCACCAATTTTCTTTATTCCAGCTTGCAAGTGGTGAGAGTTATATGTACATATTACATTTTAGAATAGTATGGTGGCTGCGCGAAATATTCAATCATTTGTCGTCACGTTGATAGCACTGGGACCTTATATAAAAGTCTCTGAATTCATTGCATTTTTTGATCGTAAGTTACGTATTATAATATTTTTATTTATCATGCGGTCACTATTTCGAAATTATTCAGCTAATAACCTTGTAGTTTGAGCAAATGTTTTTTCTAACCAGCACGTTTGATTCTTCCAAAATTTGGTAGAGATCCAATTATTAGTTAAGTCGATATATGATTTAGGATTGAACACTGGTGGTCGCAATTATGGTTTCGTAAAAATGGTGGCGTTCTAAAACTTGACGCGGAGGCGTCATTTACTGATGATACATCTGCACCAAATTTGAATCTATTCGGTTTCGTCGTTTGGGTATTGGTGTTGGGGAGTAATACGTATACCAAACAAACAGTCACACGGACATTGGTGGCCCATGCAGATCCCGTAAGTCTACTTTCATTTATTACACAATTTGAAAGTACTGTAGGTTAAATGAATTAAACGTAAAGGTCACAAATGTCATTACACTTTTTGTTGCTGTTTCCGTTAGGAGCCACGGACATGATAGTCATTAGTCCTAGAATACATGAGTGCTTGAAAACGGCTTGAAAAAACGTATACTGTGTTAATGACTGTAGGACCATCCGCGACACTAATATTTTGGGCCTAGAATATGTGAATAGGGACATTATTTTAACCTTCTGAGGGCAAATGTTATAAACATGAAAAGGCAGATGCAATTCATGTAATGCCTACACACATTGGCAGGGTAGAATAACGAGAATGTCTTATGCAATACGTTTCACGCAATCTTTCACAGAACAAAATATGTTTAGCAGTTCAGATTGATGAAGAGAAGAGTTCAAATGATTCTTGAAGTACGTTAAATATTTTTAATATCTTATGACAACTTCAAACAAGAATGCAATACTAAACATGAGGCACAGACGTAGAAAATGTAGACAGATATAAGCACAATAATAAGTCATTAGTCTTTTAGAATTCTGCATCTTCTTCGTATCCTGCACTACTTAGTAGAAACGAGCTGGTACTAGGCTATGGAAGTAATATCCATGTGACACTACATTGTTCCATACGTAACTCCAAAGTGGTCATAACTATGCATGAATGACATTATCGATGCACGTGACATACAATGTTACAGTTATTGCACTCTGGGGAATAAGAGACCACTGAATGGGCATCAAAAATAACTGACTCTTATCGAGCATGCTTAACGACACAGTTGATATGACATCAACACTGAGTAGAATTTCAGCAACAGGATGAAAATTAACGAGGCTGTACAGTGCATTTTAGTGAGACTAGTTGTTCGGAACGGCAAATATTCAAACACTTGGACCAGTCACTTATCACTGTTGTATTTACAAAGGTGTCCACCAACCCCTTGAAATACACTGGCGGAAATAAATATCACAACACCAAAAAGGGGTTGTGCTAGTTTAACGATCGTTGGTAGGCGTGTTGAGTACATCTGAAAGATGACGTTGATTCAAATTTCCCGCAAATCGGATTAGCGTGGCGCTAGCAGTGGCCCCACGATGTTGCACATCAGGTTTGCTTTAAATACGCGCTGTACTGTGCGAGAGCGTTCGTTACCTGTGAGATTGGACGGAGTGACTGTGACTGGGTCAAGAATGCCTTTACGATGACGAAGAGGCCAGTATCAACAGCTGAATGCGTTTCAACTTGGCCATGTAATTGCGCTACGTGAAGGTGGATTTTCCTTCCACACTATCGCAGAATGTCTCCACTGTGCACGCGTGCAAGCAGCAGTGGTCACGAGAAGGTACGGGTGCAAGAATACCGGGCTCCGGATGTCCCCGTGGGACCACCGAGAGGGAGGATCACCGTATTCGGCGTATGGCTTTGGCGCATTGGACGATGTCTGCATTAGCAATTCGAGCGGCAGTTAGCCCCACAGTGACGCAACGAACTGGTCGAAATCGGTTACTTGAAGGCGGGTTGGTCAAACTCCGCTAATTAGGTTAAACCCGAACAGTCCTGTCAGCTTACACTAATGGGTTTAGGAAGAGAGTGGGGGTAGGCAACCTCTCCTGAAATGCTGAGGCCATGAGTTGACATACACCTGGACCCCCTGGAGTTTCCGTAGATATAATCAATGCTGCTAACATGTTATCCATGTACAGTCAAAGAGGTGGAGAATTTAGAATTATAGGAAACTATTAATTCCATAAGTGTGAGTGTTCAAAATGGGGCCAAAAGTGGAGGTGTTCGAACAAGGAATGTTCTGCCCATTTATTTAGAAATGGTGGTAAATTTCTGTTATGTGGGTCTCCCAATCACGAACCATGTATGACGATTAATCAAGTATTTATTTCAAACAGTGCAAAGAGAAAGGTACGTGACGAGATATGTGAACGACCAGCGAAGTTGATGAGAAAGGACATACTTGCTGTCCCTAAACACTTGACTGATAATTTACTATCAAATGACATAGAGAGGATTAAAAAAATATTGCAACCGAGAAACGGAGAAACTTACCACTTCTACCTCAAAATAAGCAAGAAGTTCATGATGCTCCAGCCATTATGGACATTCGATTGAACTTAGAAGAATATATATAATAACCCCTGGAACTACAGCTCGTGAAGGGCCTAGGTCTACCAAGCGACCGCTGCCCAGCCATTTGGCCAGCAGATATTGGGGTGACGCGTGATCAGCGCATCGGGTCCCATCGACCGTTAATCTTGGTTTTCGTGATCGGGACGCTGCCTCACTGTCAGGCAGGTACTCAATTGTCCTCAAAAGGCTGAGTGCACCCCGTTCCAGCCCTCACGTCAATTTCTAAAATCCCTGACGGAGCCGGGAATCGAACCCAGGGCCTCCGGGTGAGAGGCAGGTGCGCTACCCCAACACCCCGGGGCTGGCTAGAAGAAAATATGCTTCTGGTAAAAGACAAGAGGAAAACATTATTATGTTTCCTACTGCATCAAATTTAAAATACTTGTGTAAAAGAGAACTATTTTTACGGACGGAACATTTACATTTTTGTATGTAAGTGAAGAAATACAGGCTAAGTTAGAACGCCAGATGAGGCTGTTCTTATGAGTGACTCAGATGGTGGGTTCATGTGAACAGAAAGGGGGAGGAGAGATTACCTAAGAAGTTAAGGATTTCGGCTGTAGAGGGTAAGAGAAGCAGAGGCAAACCTAGGAGGCGATGGTTAGATTCAGTGCTGAACGATTTCATGTAGAGGCGTAGAATCAAACGAGGCCGCGGTGCTAACTGCTAACAGGGGATCATGGAGGCGACTTGTTCGCAAACAGAGGCTTGCAAACTAGACTGGAGGCTTGGGAAGGAGGTGGCCGTGGCCTTATGTGAGGAATCTTCCAGCATTTCCCTGGAGTAGAAGTGGGGGAAACCACAGAAAACCACTTCCTGGATGGCTGAGGTGGGAATTGAACCCATCTCTTCTCAGTGTTTCCTCATAAGGCTGAGTGTACCCCTTTCCAACCCATAGACCAAAATTAAATTTCTTGGCAGAGCCGGGAATCAAACACGGTCCTCCCTCAAAAAATTACGGAGAGCTCGCGGTATTAACGTTTTGAAGCCTATTTTATCAGCTTTAAAATGATATAGATATAAACATTTTGGTTTTCAGGATATTAATCTCAAAATATAATAGCCGCCTTGTCAAACAATTAAAAAATTACGAGCCTTACAGTAGTCGCATATGATGTGTAACATCTGACATAGAAGAAACCTCACGTGAAATTGTTGATACACCGTTTTTTTTATACTGTTATTGGCACAAATATTAATCAATTGTAAAAGGAAGTATTTTACAGATATTGTAATTTATAATACGGAACTAATTTTATTAGATGATTTGTAGGTTCCACCAGCACTAGCCTAAATAAAGAATACGATATGGATCAACTAGATTAATAGACGCGACACCGCTCATAACGTTAAATTCCTTATAAACAGGTCCTCTTCATTCACAGAAGAAAGCGTAATTTTATATGGATTTTGTTAAAATGGGTCATATTGATAAGATAAATATCGTTTAAAATGATAATCTGGTAGCAAAAATATCTATCCCGTCCTGGATTCGAACCCAAGATCTCTAGATTCACTCTCATAAGCACTAACCCCACGACTATTTCGACTACGCAAATTTTGTGCACAAGATGGTGACTTATTTCCACGTTCCAATAATACTGCATTACGGAATTAAGTTTCATTTATATTTTGCTTGTTTCGATAATGTTCCTGCGTGAAATTGAGTTTAAAATGCCTTATGAATAGGCCCTCTTGTGAGTAAAGAGAATGTATTCAGTAGTTCATGAAGGCTTGCTCAATTCTCGTAGAACCACAACGATTATATTATATTGATGACTGCATTACCGTTATGTGGGTTAATATTTGAATAGCCATTGTGCAGAAACATAATACCGGCAATGCCGACTACTTACAATGTTTGATATTAAGGCATTTTACCATTTAAATACTGATACGAAGACTTCGAACATGTACCGTGCCATGTATGATGTCATTTGTTTCAATCACTTGACACCAGAGTTCGCATGAGCGTTTTCCGTTCAGTATGTCATATACATTCCACATGGCCGAGAGTAGACTACGTCATGGTATCAATTTCTGACACAGTGCGCTCATTCTTTCTCGTACCACTGCCAGCTGGGTCTTACCACTGTCCGCTGGATCGATCGATCGAGCGGGCTGTGCATACTTCCGTTTTCCACCACTGCCAGCTAGTACACTTCCGTTCGATCGATCGAGCGGGCAGTGCATAGTTCAGTTCGATCCACCACTGCCAGCTCGATCGTTCCGATCCACTTCCGTCTCCAATTTTCAAAATCACTCCCACAAAACTATCCAGCAACCGAGCGGAAGGATGTTACAAATCAAAAACGTTTAATATTTAAATTAATACGTAGGCCTACATGTTCGGTATTCAATGATACCCTCGTCAGCGTAGATTGAAATTATAAAATAATCTTAAAAACTATGTTAACAAATACCAAAGTGAAAATGAATATCCTTACAAAGAACACATTAAAATTTAAATAAAATGAAATGTCACAAAGAAAACACAAGAAAAAATCATAAACGAAACAAGACTAAAGTTAATATAAATCTACCTTAATAGATTGTATATATTATACTTCTTCATTATGGTTCAATATAATGAATCGGATCTCCTGTTGATTGCAAAAAGACGTTACCACGTATAAAGAATTGATGAAATGCATAACACCTTTTGACTGATAATGTCCTCTAACCTTGAAAAACGTCTAGTTGAACTCAAACTTTCTGTTACGGGACAGCCTATATTATATTTCTTCAATACGGCTCAATAATAATATTGAAACGGATGTCGCTGCTGAGTGTTATGGGATGTTGTTTCCAGCCAGTTATACTGATATGGACAATGCCTAAAAATTTTGAATTCATCTAACCTAGTAAAGAGTCCTGATCAGGGGCGGATCCAGACACTGGTCTTGGGGAGGGGGCGGTCATGATATCTGTCCTCAAAATGCAGTGGAGGGGGGGGGGGGTAGTATACCATAATTATATATGCAAATTTAAAAGTTAACAATAAACATCGAATTATTTGCGCATACTTTTCCCAAAATGTGATTTTTTTTTCCATAAAGTAATCGAGTCTAAACTCTCGACTATGTTCGGGAATAAAAGAGCGAAATTGTACAAAACCGTCGTGCCGTTCGATCCACCGCGTCTCACAAAGTCCACGTAAAAGTTCACCTAGAGTTGCTTTAAATACAAGGAGCGTTTTGAGGACGAATGAATGAATGTAATAGTGGCCTTCATAACTCCTATTGCATTTCGCACGGCGACGACTTTCGAGGACTTCGAAATAGACAAATTCAGAGCGTGGTTATAACAAGGGCACCTAACGGCATGCTCTGCTTCGGTTTGCACCTCGGCGACAGCACCACAACCTTCTGACGCCATCATAGCGCACCCGTCAGTACCAACGCCAACACACCGACATAGGACAAGACTGTGATGCTTGAGAATACTCAACACAGTTTTACCCACGTCTCGCCGTTTACGGTAGGCTCTGGGACACTTTGGTTTCATGTTTCTTGCTGGTTCTCTCTTTGGTTTGCGTTTTCTTCTTCTCCTCTCTAGTTCTTGCATCTGCATCTTCATTTCTTGTTTGTTGGTCGTATTCATCTTCATCCTCGGGTTCTGCTACATTCTTTCTTCTTTTTCTTGATAGTAGGCTCTGCAATTTCTTTGGTTTCTTGTTTCTTGGCTTTATTTTTGGCTTGAAATTTTCTCTTCGAATCCACCTTAGTTTCTTCTCCATCTTTATCTCTTGCTTGTATTTCAGTTTCTGCTGTTCTCTTAATTTTTTAACACATTTGGATTTACATCGTCCTCTTCTGTTTACGGTTCCTGAGGTCTCTTCTTTCCAGCGGCATCTAGGATTTCTTCTTCGGTTTCTGCTTGCTTTGGTTCTTTACCTTCCTGTAGCTCTCGCTCGGTTTCTGTTTCCGTCACGCTGTTTGCTTTTTCAGTATTGTTATCATTTAGCTTCTCTTCTCCAGTTTTCGGATTTGGCGATTCTTGCCCTAGCCCTTCAGTATTAATTTTATTTCTCTTTCCATCGACATTCCCTTCGTTTCGGGCGATATCTTCCTGTTCGGATACTGGGATTTCGTCTTTTTACTCCCTTTAATTACGTCTTTTCCCTTTAAACGGTTGTGCACTGTTTCTCGGAGATTTATAAAGCTTATGAAGTCTTCATACAATTTACCTCGATAGACATATCTCAGGCGGGGGTGGAGCGGGCCGAAGAGGACTGTTCGTTTGTACTCGGCTCCGTTCGGACAGGCGCGGGTGCGGCGGCTGCGCTGTGCTCAGTCAGCTCGGCTCGTCATAACAATAGCAACAGTGCGAGCCGGGTAGCGAGAAGAGAGCGTCGCGGCTAGTTAATTTAATTTATATTGCACGATTATTAACTGAATACTAGTTAGGTTAAAATCGTTGATTATAGTTCGATTTATGCGTCTCCTCCTTCGCTTCTCTCCTCCCCCCTCTCTCCTCACCTTCGCTTTCCCCTTCTCCTTTTCCCTATTTTCTTTGCTCTTGGGGGGGGGGGCGATCACCGCCCATCGCCCCCCCCTGAATCCGCCCCTGGTCCTGATGAAATATATTTGTGGTTACAGTATATTGTTTCCAGATTTTCGAACACCGCAAATATGTTTTTTAAATGGTAAAACCAACTAACCTCGAATAAAACCAGAGGATCCTACTTCTAGGTTAGCTCTGTAGAATTAGCTGTCCAAATGGGTGATTTATTTCATATCATAATTCAATTTGCCAAGTATATTTATAGGTTGTATGAAATACTTGGACATTGATGGGCCAAAATATGTGGATAAGTCGAGAATAAACTCATCTACTGTATGCATCTTCACGAAACAGTGTGCACCAACAACGAATATGCAAATGTGATGTAATGCATTAATAAAAAGATTTCATTATATTGTCACAAAATGTAGTTTAGTGGGGCTATCAGCGCGGTGACAAATTCCCCCCCTCCCCCGCCCCCCCCCCCCCCCGCCACAAACATAGCGGTTGTTATATGAAATATTAGTAGAATGAGTTATTTTCATACCGTCAAAGTTTTAACTTTGATCCCCCTATTTACACATTTGCAGACTTTAAGAAATCACCCTGTGGTAAAGGTATGAATGCTATTTTTATTCATTTAAGACTTAAACGATGTGTCATAAAATTTCTACCTTCAATTTTTTTCTCATACCTGTACTTCGTCTTGATTGAATGAAAATACTAAGAAGATGAATTATTTTCATACCGGCAAAGTCAGTGGAAGTAAAGCTTTTGTCTGCAGTTTTGCATCTTGTTTTGTAGCAGAAGACATACAAGCATTTGATTCCCATGATATCGTTGTAATGCTCATACTACAGGTTATAACTTTCATATGATAACATTTTTACGGAGCTACAACATACAAATTAAAATGTGCATGTTGATCTGTATAGTAACTCTGAAATTCAAAGAAAATTATTGCACTTGAGCTTTAAAGGCAAATCTGGAACAACGCCTAAAATTTCTAATGAGTGGTATGAAATACGCGTTTGAGATAAAAGAGTAGATAGTGAAGATCAGCGCAGGTTGACACATTCCGACAATATTTACTACCACGTCCACTATGGAGTGGGGGGCTGTAAAACACACCTCTGGCAACTTCCCCTGTTAGGATTTTCCTAATTGACCCCCTGTGGTTAGGACCCATTAGCGGAGCTTGGTATCACCCCTTGAAGGACAGGTCCGAGCCGGACGCCCCACGGCGTGACTTTCACTTACCCCCAACCACCGCCGTCTGCGACTTCAGTGGTGTCAAGAGAGAGCTCATTGGAGGATGGAGTGTAGGTCCGTTGTGTTTTCCAATGAACGTCGATTCTTTCTTGGTGCCAGTAATCGCCGTGTGTTGGTTAGAAGGAGGCCATGTGAGCGCCTCCATTTCACCTGTCTGCGGCGTCGACACACTGGACCTACACCGGGCGTTCTGGTCTGAAGAGGAATTTCGTATGGCAGCAGGAGCACTCTCGTGGTTATCCCACGCACCCTGACTGCAGATGTGAAAGTCCATCTGGTGATTCGATCTGTTGTGCTTCCATTCATGAACTTCAGTTCCGGGGGTGTTTTCCAGCAGAATAACGCACGTCCGCATGCCACTGTTGTAACCCATCGTGCTCTACTGAGTGTCGATATGCTGCCTTGGCCTGCTCGATCCCCCGATATGTCCCCAATCGAGCACGAATGGGACATCTTTGGACGACAACTCCAGCGTCATCCACAACCAGCATTAACCGTCCCTGTATTGACCAACCAAGTGCGACAGGCATGAAACTCCATCCCACAAGCTGACGTCTGGAACCTGTACGACACATTGCATGCACGTAGGTAAGCGTGCATTTGGCAGTCTGTCGATTGTACCGGTTATTGATGGACAAGCATAGCACATTTGCGATGGCTTTTCTCGCACGGATATTTAATCAATTAAATATGTTACCACACCACATATATTGCCGACATTTCGTACTCTACATTCCTTGTTTCATGGTGTTGGGCTATTTTCTCCGCCAGTGTATATTTAATATTTTCTCGGAGTATCGAAAAAGTGCACAGTGAAAATGGCGGCAAGCCAGTCCTGACTGTACCATGATGGATCTTTAATCCCAACCGTCTCTTAGTCATAATACCGTTAGGCACGTAAGTTGCCACCCCTGAATATGCTACGTTTAATATTTTTGCCGCACACTGTATTATCCTGAAAATATGGGTTGGCTAATTGATTGTGTATCATAATTACATTCATCTAGGCGTGTTAATAACGAACTTTATTTTAACTTCGTTAATGTTGTGTTGAATATTTGCAATAAATATAAAAGCTTGTTCTAGCTTTGTCATTAATTTTTACCTACAGTCATCGGCTTGTTTATAGCTTTTTAGTATTTATATACTGAACCCTACGGTATTAGGCTGACTGGTGTCAGACCTGGATCTCTGGGAAGATGAGAACAGACTAGAGATGCCAACAAGAAACGAACCCAAGGTCTTTTGAGGGAGTTTAAGGTGAAAAAAAAAACCTAGAGAAAGGACACAATAAATCACTGTTGTGATATAAACAAATTCTGACATTATTTGTTATCATAATGTAGAAAATATTAGCAGAATACAGCAGTATTGGGCTGTAAGATGCATACAATTCTGGACTTAGCGCAGAAAGTTGGAACTCTTGACAGGTTGCAAATGAGGCTGGAATATAGGCGTGGTTTCGTGGCGCCCTGCCAATCACTGGGATCTATTTACGCTGTCTGAGAGAAGGGAGGACAGTAATATATGGTCAAGTTTATCCCCTACACATATGAGGAAGCCCAGTGGGGTGGGAATATGCCAGAATAATTTAATGATTACTCGTGACTGGAGTAACTCAAAGACATGAGGATTTCACCTACGTGAATGAATTGCCAGGAGGCTAATTATCAAGCCGTCAAACATCGAAATCGAGGAAGATTTAACGTAACGCGCAAGGACACTGGAGGACTAGTCCAGCGCAATACTATGACCAAGCCGTGGGGGAAGAACCACTGACGCGGCTTGGGGACGCGCTGGCAAAGGCAATTAATATTAATTAATTGACCGATCGATCCTCGTGCGCACAGGCAGAGATGTAATTAGCGAGGCAAGACGGACCAGGAGAACGTCATTTCAAGAACAGAGAAGCACGGAGAGAGGAGATGAAGCTCCAAGGAAATTTTAGACCTACTTTTCGGCTCCAAACAGATATAAGGTCAGTGGAGCAGACAGTCGAGGTCAGTCGAACCATATTCTTGTGCGAAGCGCACGTAGCCCGATTCCAGAGAGGGACGCGCGCACTTTAACATATTTAGTGATCAGCATGATAGTAACCACGCAGTATAACACACAAGTGTGAACAATTAATAAGGACAGTAGTGCCATACTTTTATAGTTGGCAGTACAAGTGATTAATATTGAGTACGCAGTAAATGTACAGTGTGGTGTACAAGTTAAGACAATGTCATATTAGGTCAATTGTACCCCAAAGCTACAGACCAATAGCCCTACTAAGCGTAACTTACAAGCTTCTGGAAAGACTGATTCTTAACAGGATAGCTCCTACGATTGATTGCCTCATTCCGATTGAGCAAGCTGGTTTTCGTCATGGTCGTGACTGTGGCGATCAGTTGCTCGCTTTGACTTCCTATATAGAAAGTGGATTTGAGAGGAAGAAGAAAAGTGTCTCTGTGTTCCTCGATCTTACCGCTGCCTATGACACAGTCTGGAAAGAAGGTCTCCTCCTGAAACTCAGTAGAGCAATACCATGTCTCAAGATCTTCACTCTGATAAAAAATATGTTGGGAAACAGATTTTTCCAGGTTCATACAGAACATGTCCGCAGTCGTTTTCACAAACTCAACAACGGTTTGCCACAGGGTTCAGTGCTGTCTCCCATACTCTTCAATTTATACATACACGACCTTCCAGAAACCACATCTCGCAAGTTCATCTATGCAGATGACATCAACCTCACCTTACAAAGAGCAGACTTCAGTGAAGCTGAAGAAATCCTATCCCAGGATCTTGAGAAGATGGACGATTATTTCACAAAGTGGCGATTGACACCTAGCCCTCTGAAAACAAAAGTAGCTACGTTTCACCTCAGTAACAGGAATGCAAACTACCAACCGACAGTCAGGTTCAGAAATCACACACTGCGATGTAATGCTACCCCCAAAAGCCTTGGCGTAACTTTAGATAGATCTCTAACCTATCGCAATCACCTTCAGAAACTGGCAGCTAAACTGAAAAGTCGTAACAACCTTCTGGGAAGACTAGCTGGAACATCATGGGGTGCAGATGCAAATTCACTGCGAACAACTGCTTTAGCACTAGTATATTCTTCAGCTGAATACTGTTCTGCTGTATGGCTGAATAGTTCCCATACTCGTCTGGTCGACGTCCAGCTACACCACACAATGAGAATCATATCTGGCACCCTGCACCCTACTCCTGTACAGTGGTTACCCGTACTGAGCCACATTCAACCTCCTCACATCAGACGACAAAATGCCCTTGTCAGATTATGGACTAAGGTAATGATGAACAGCTCTCTTCCCATCCACCAGGATGCAGATGAAAACGACGTAGCAAGACTGAAATCCCGGAAACCTGCCTGGAAGACGGCCAGGAATCTAGCTGACATACCATTTAGACCTGACGAAGCATGGAAGCAAGAATGGGCCAGATTACACCCACATGGTCTAATCAACATCGATGACCCAACAGCAAAACCTCCTGGGTTCAACCTCCCGCGCACCATCTGGACCAGACTAAACAGGATACGCTGCGGCGTTGGAAGAACTGCTTCTGCACTACACCAATGGGGGTGGTTGGAGTCTCCTTCCTGCAACTGTGGTGCTGAAATGCAAACCATCAGCCACATCGTGAAAGAATGTCCTCTGCGGGCATTCACTGGGCCTGTGGAGGAGCTACATCAAGTAACCCCTACGGCACTCACTTGGTTGGAAGGACTAGACATCAGCTTGTGATGAAATATCAGAATCTGCAGCAGTGTGTGTGTGTGTGTGTGTGTGTGTGTGTATGCGTGCATCCCAGTTATTATGTCTGTAATACTTTACATCCATGTATATAAATATGTATATATTAATTTTTATTTTGTAATAGCAATTATATGTAATACATTTCAACGATTGTCAAATGAAGCATCATACGCTAAATAAATAAAATAATCGTACCTCATGACGAGGAGACATTATGTGGTATCATAGTAATGTACGTGGAACTGTCCAAGGCTTTGTTGTAAGCAGTTCATTCAAGGAGACTGTAACTTCAGTCGAAGGACAATTGAAAGTGGTAATTGTACAAGTACAATGTACAATGGACGAGCCCAATATATATAAGCTATTGTTAGACATAATAATAGGATGTCGAACTGCGCAGGTATAAACTTTGTTATACGGGTGATGCATTGTCGCAGGGATACCACTTTAATTAATGTTCAGGACGATATGGAAGCATATCTATGCTATATCAAGGAATTATCTAAGGATAGGAATTGATAGACATTGGGGACCTCTAGGAATCGTCAGGCAGTGTATAGAGACTTTCGAACGAGATACGGGGTATTCGTGGAAGGAAGATCTTCAACGCCTGCATTTCTGAAATTCTGCAAAGAAGGGTCAACCAGTAAGAAATGTACATAGTGATCGTGTGATTTTTAGTGATTGTCATTTAAATATGTGTAAATTACCAGTGTAATAATTAATATAAAGTGTTCTGTGAAAAAGGAAGCGATAGCTTCAACATGAAGAAGAAAAGTGCAGTGTGTTTTGTAATGGAAAAATTATGTAAAATGGGTGTGGAAAGTGTAATAATGCCTTGCTAATTTGCAAATGATGGCAGGCATTAACGGAAAGAATGTGTGGTCGGAGCCGCCGGATTAGCCAATGTAAGTACCCAAAACCATGATTTTGTTGTGAATATGTAGTCCACTGTATGTTGAGTGATTTCAAAAATTATAGAATATGCCAATGAGAGTCAAATTTGGCAGGTAGAACCTTCAGATATTAATGTTGTGTTGATTTTAGTCAAGTTGAGATGTCTTTATACATCATTGTGTGGATAAATCGTTACCACTAACGTAGAAATGGCATTTGAGTTAAATAGAATGTTAACGTAACGAACACGGATGTTCGGTTATTGATTATATAAATACGGTTACGTTGTGTCGGAGTAGGGGAAATTTATGTCCGTAATAATGATAATAAGAATAAATATACATCAGGGAAAAATGTTTGTAAGCAATATATATGCTAATTTGAATAACTGTGTATCCAAGCAGTAGTATTACAAGTGATGGGCCAAGCAAAGGAATTTAATATCAGATTATATTATGATAATGGAAAGAAATATGCAAGGAGATAGGAACTGGAAGTGTTTAATAGAGAATTGAATCAGATTGATGAATAAGCTTATAAGAGTAATTGGTAGAGATTATCTTATTAAGTAAAGGACGGGATCATCTCACAATGGTCATGGGAGCCAGGTAGTCTAATCGACGTGTGAAATGTCGTATAGCCAAGGGCATACAGAGAGATATTATTGCAATCAAGCGAATTTAGTGAGGAGACCCTAGGTCTGAGTATTGCTATGAAACATTCCGGGTTCGAATCCAGTGGTGCATGGGAGGATAACATGGACACTTCAGCATGACACCTGATATCGACCGAGAACTAGCTATTGTGTGAATATATTCAGCTCCAGGGAGTGAATTTGGACGGCAGGAAGTTGCCCTGACTGTGTTCTTTGACAATAGATGCCGGCTATTCCAAATCGACATGTGTTTGATGAATGTCGTTTACTTCATATAAATGTAAATGGACCTGTTGAGGCCAGCTATTAATGTCCTTTGATAGGAATAAATACTTAATCAATTCCATATTCCGTCTTGCATTCAATTGAGTTAGATCATATGTATTGTGTGGGTCACTGAGACGGCACTATTGTGTTTTGAAGCCACGGGCTAATGCTTGGAGAAAGGGAAAGGGACGTGAAGGGAAGTAACGAGTATCTTGTTACAGCCCGGCGCGGAGCCCATTGTATTCTGGAAGGGTCGGGGGAGGGGAAGAGACCTTTCCCTACCCAAGCTTGGAGGATAATTGTTTAAAGTGGAAAAACTATGAAACCCTGTTGTTATAAAAGAATCATTGTATGAGTGTATAATGAATTTGTGTGGCTTGATACACATTGATAACTAAGGATCATTCTGATAACTTAATATTTGGCAAACTTACGAGATGTTAAAAGTAGCACTTTTATACTGACATTGTCACCTATTTCCGAAGGTGGATACCAGATGTCACAAGCTAGTTCCACGCAAGGGTAGCATAAAATCCCACCCGACACAGCGGTAACGGATCATTCTGAAAGTACACTCATTACGGCATACAGTGGACCTACAAAGAAGGTAGAATTACAAGTAACAATGGAGTTGCAAGTAAATCTGATGTGCAACTCATAAATTGGTTAATGCATGGTAGAGCATTTTGGTGGGAAGAGAAATACAGAACATAATTGTACGCTTAGTGTAAAGTATAATGTGTTCATAATTAGTAACTAAATTGTGAAATAAAAGTGGTCACAATAAGAGACGTAAGATTGTAAGAACAGTTGTTCTTACCAGTGCATCAGCGCACTTGAGAGTGAATTTCATGTTAATCTCATGGCAAATAATTCAATAATAATTTGGATTTGCGAGGATAAAATGCGAATAATAGTGGATTGAAGGAATAAGTTTCGTATTGTTTTTGTGTATTATTGTTGGGATTGTGTTTTTGTTTGTGTGAAGCCATGCTTTAAAGCTCATTTAAAGTCTTTAGAATAGAGTTGTGTCTTATTATTGTAGAGTTGGTACCTTTTAGTCTCAGATCAAAAATATGCAACTGCTCAGTGGGTGAACGGTACACGCCTGAGGACTGATGTTAGCTGGAGGCAGACGCATGTTTTCCATGGAAATTATTCACATGGGTACATGGGAAGTGGTGCCCTCTACAGGGATTTGAGCTCAAGGTACAACTTAAGTCGGTCAAAGTCTGATGTAAACAACTGTATTAACGTAACGAATAAAACGAAGTAGGGGAAGGACCGCACCTAACCTTTGCTAAGCTCCGATACAACCAAACATAAATTTTGATAAACACCATATACTTATCATGGTCCAGGTAACATGGGGCGGTATTATTCTATCATGGAATCGCCTGATTAGTGCAATATGTATATCTTTGCATTTCGCAGCCTGACTTATGGTAATCTCTCTATTATTTATCAGCGAGGCCCAAGGTGGGGAATCCGAGAGTAAATCCGAATCCTTGGATGGTTTCTGCGATGTCTTGCATTGGATAACCTTGTCCTAACATCTCTCACCTATATTTATCATGGCGCCCAAGGTTTTGGAGCTTATGGGATTTAGGGAAACCCCATAGATTTTATATGGTATTTCATGGGGAAAACCATAATAATTTTTTTATGCCTCAAACTGTGTTTGAGCGATTTTTGAGTTTAGTAGGCTCTTGAAGTAACGCAGAGTCTCTCTATTGAGAAGAGAAGCGCCGAAGGGTACGAACGCCACACACCCAATTCACAATTTATCCAAAATCCAAATTTTAAGTATAATCTTACAATATGTGTACAGTGTCTTGAATTTCTTTTCAAAACGAGTCCATACATGTATCCGTGAAGCCTGCCTATATCTCAAAGTGAATTGTATTACGGAATGGCTGGTACGGAGGGAATACTGCAATGTATTGCAGAGTTACGACAGCATTTTGACGCTGTCAATGAACAAAATAAACAGGAAGCAAAGGCTTTCCAGGATGAAATAAATAACAGATTAGATGCCAATCAGGTGGCAATTAATGCAAATCAGGTTGCAATGAACAATAATCAGGTTGAATTGAGTAATCGTTTAGATGCCAATCAGGTGGCAATTAATGCAAATCAGGTTGCAATGAACAACAATCAGGTTGAAATATACAACCGATTGGATGCAAATAATGCAGAAATAAATGCTACGTTTGGTCAAATGCAAGAAACAATTAAGACCGAGGTAACTGAAACAGTTGTAAGCATTATATCAGAAATGCAGGTTAAGACCGAAGAACGTTTTGAGTCGATAGAAGCGAAACTCGAAAGTAATTTGCAGGCGTGTAAGCACGCGCAGGATGAAACTAACAGCAGGTTAGATGCGCTGTCGAATGACATTAAGGATATACAAATCCAAAATGAGGCGCATCTCGAACGCCAAGCGAAACAGTTTTCCGAATTTACTAGAACGGTAGATCAGAGATTAGAAGAGAACGATAGTAAATGGAATGAAAAGATGAAAAGTTATGCTAGAGTGATTAACGGTGATTTAAAGAAGCAGGATCAGAACATATTAGACCAATGTCAGGAAATAGGAGAAATTAAGGCTATCGCTAACGAAAGTAAAAAGCTGGTAGGCAACGTAAAAGGTCAGGTGAGCAAAGTTCAGCAAGAACTGGACCAAATTCAAAGCGACATTGTTATAGTTAACAGAAGACAAGAGGAAAACAGAGAGAAATTCACCAAAGTCAGAAATGAAATATCAAAGGTCAATGGACATATCCAAGAGGAAATCAAATGGCTTAGAGAAGAACTCGAAGTGAGAGAAGGCCAAAGGCAGAGGCAAGCGACAAGACCCTTGCTCAAATAAAGGAAGACGTAGAAGATGAAATCTCCCATATCAAGCAAAGCCTGAAGGAAGATAAGAAGAAAATATTTCAAGTGGCAGAAGAAAACCGGGATAGGCTAAGCAGAATAGAACAAGAAGTACTCGCTCGATTGGAAAGAGCAGAGATGCGCCACAATCAAATGGAGACTAGGATAATAGCACAGGAGGAAACCCTAATGAAAGATCCTAAGTCAAGTGAAGACAGCGTGGAAGATATGAGGAAAAACAAGTGGGCAGAATTAGAAACCCAACCTATAATAAGGAATGCTACAGGGCCAGGCGAAAGTGCATATATGACGCCAGGTGTACCGATTGCAGCTTCTACGCCGCATGAAAATGCTATTAACAACCAAATCGTAACTGTAATTAGAACAAGCGAGGAAAAACCAAGAAAGTTCTCAGGTAGCCATTGTAATATGACACCGAAGTATTGGTTGAAATAGGTGTTCGAATATCTGAATGATTCGCGGATATCACAAGAGCGCAGGCTACCAGCCATAGAGAAATTGACGGAGGGAGAATGTGCGTTATGGTTTCGCAGTTTCCGTTATACCTTCTGTACTGTCGAAGAGTTCCGGGAAGCGTTTCTGAAGCGATACTGGGATCCGAGTACTCAACAGAATTTACGACTGGATTTGTATTCGAAAAGATACAGCACCAACAATCCTACGAAATAAGCTGAATTTTTCGTATCTCAGGTGTGTAAATTCAAGGAACTAGATCAAGCACCTAGCGAGTTCGAGCTATGCATTGCTATTGCCAAACAACTTCCTTATGAAATTCAAAGGCTGCTGATTTCGGCAATTGCAAAATCAGCAATGGAAATGGAGGCAGTTCTTAGGCAACTGTACCTCACAACATCCAATACTATGCGTCAGAATCGAACCGTGGAACAGGTACACGTGACCAACACGCAGACTGACCAGTACAATGCTCCGAAAAATAATAAAGCTACTAGCACCGAAACGTTAAATTCCAACGGACATCAATGGGAACATGAACCCAAAAGATGGCAACAGAAATATAAAGGAAACGCCAGTAAAGGAAGAGGAGGCTGAAATTCTTGGAATCAACAGAATACAAGGGGTAAACCATACCAAAATAATGCGAGAAACAATGACCAACAAGGCAACAATTGAAATTGGAGACCCCAGGAAAGAAGGCGGAACTTTGATGACGAGGTAGAGGAACGTTATCACGCTTCACTGCAATTCCTCGATGAAAGGGGAGAAGAACCCAAGAAACAGCAAGTCCGCTGGGAGGAAGCTATTCAAAATAGGACGTCACCAGACAGATATGGAGACGGGGGCAAAAGTTTGGATTTACAGCGCAGTGAACAAGAGAGAAGACACTGTAACGGGACTGGCGCTGTAGAGAAAAAAAAACATAAAAATTAGGAGATTTTGAGAATGATGGATGGAATGCAGTCAACATCATTAATTGGATAGCTAAACCTGAAGAATTAATCGAGGATACAGGAGGATCACAGGTCATAGACGAAAGAGAATTGCCCATTATAATAGTAAGAGTGGCAGGGTTGAATATAAGAAGTCTTTTGGACACAGGCTCAACTGGGTGTCTCATGACACAAGCTTTGTATAATGAGATAGCGCATAGAGAAATGTTTTGAAAATACCTATCTCAAGTGTCAAGATAAAGGGTGTCATTCCTGACAAGACGATGATATGCAAATATCAGGTATTCCTAGACTTACAGATAGGAGACTTTATATTCTCACAGAGTTTTCTACTCGTAAGCAAATTGCCTTTTAATCTCATTATTGGGGCAGAGTTTATAAGGGAATACAGAGTGGTAATAGACTTATTACAGGACAGAGTCATCTTCCGTGTGAACGAGGAAGCCGAAGGCTTAGAGGTCTCACTCTAACAGAATGCACCAGAGACAGATGAACAAGTATGGCATACATAAAAAGACATGACTGAGGAGGAAGTGTTAGCTATTGAGCATTTAGAAGACGAACTGCAAACACTAGCCGCAGACATGGAGAAGGATCTGGAACCCGAACTGGAAGACTATATTTCGGAAAAACTAGAAGAAGCGAAAATTGGTCCAAGAGATAAAGAAAATTTAAAGAAATTGTTATAGGAACAGAAGGAAGTCTTTGACTCGAGACCTGGTCGTATAAAGAACTTCACTTAAGCATTCCAAGTTAACGACTGGACACCATTTAGGCAGAAACCTTACCCAATAGCCGAAAAGCACTACGCTAAGGTCAAAGAAGCAATTCAGGAGATGTTGGAGGCCGGTGTTATTGAGAAGACATCGACGCCTTACGTAAGTCCTTTGGTAATCGTACCCAAGACAGACGGGACTGTCAGAGTGTGCCTGGACTTGAGAAATTTAAATGTGAGGGTGATACCAGAGTTTTACCAAGTGCCACCTATTAAGGAGATCCTCAGGAAGTTTAAAGGAAAGACCATATTTTCGAATTTAGACATCACGTCGAGCTTTCACCATATTGAATTGGAAAAGAAGACTAATCTATTGACAGGATTTATGTTTGATCAACATACATACTCATTTTTAAGGCTTCCTTTCGGTTTGAAAACAGCTGGTTCAGCTTTGATAAGAGCGTTAGACCGCAATCTATCGGAAGAAGTTAAAGATAGTACCATCAGGTACGTAGATGACATTCTACTCACATCGGAATCTCTGGAGGAGCACATGAGAGACCTGAAGAAGTTGCTGGATAACCTTAGAGAAGCTAATTTTAAGGTTAATATAAAGAAATCACACTTCTGTCAGAGGGAAGTTAAATTCCTAGGGCATGTTATTGATGAAAATGGAGTCAGGCCAAACCCAGAGAAATTAGAGGTAATTCGAAATTTTCCTCCACCCACGAAAGTTAAGCACGTCCGACAGTATTTGGGAGTTATTGGATTCTTTGCTAACCACTGCCCAAACTACACTGCAACTGTGGCACCCCTGCAAGATCTATTGAAGAAAGGCGGCAGGTGGAATTGGACGGAGCATTGTCAAGAAGCATTCGTGAGGTCTAAACAAATGCTTTTGGAATATATGACGCTGGGATATCCTGATTATACCCAGAAGTTCATAATTCAGACGGATGCGTCACTTGTTGGAATAGGGGCGATGCTATTCCAAGAAAATGTTGATAAGCCTAAGGAGAAGCCATGGATGTATTTTCAAAAATGGTGGTATTATTCCCATACAGAAGACCAGCTCGAAGCAGGTGCTAAAGAGATTGAAGGCCCACGAGATGAATTACACGATTACAGAGATAGAGTTGCTCGCAATTTTGTACGCGTTACAGTACTGGCGCAAACTCGTGTATGGGTTTCAAATCGTCCTCAGAACAGACCATAAAGCTTTAACATTCTTGTTAAAGACGGATTTGTCCTGCCAGAGGTTGACAAGAGTGTCCCTGTATATTCAACAGTTCAATGTGGAAATAGAATACTGTCCAGGGAAAGAGAACGTAATACCGGACATGCTAAGCCGATATCTGAGAGAAGAGGAAACTCTAGCTGTCGAGATAGAAAATCGAGATCAGAAGACCTTAGATGACTTGAAGAATATTACCACCCTACAACGTGAAGTTCCTTGGATAAAGTTGATGATTGATTACTTCGAGGGACGCTTAGCAAGGGGAACTGCAATATACAGAGTGGCAGAGGCGTTATCAACGGACTACTTGTGGTACAATCAGATGCTACACAAGTGGAGTGATATAGAGCATACATGCCAAAGAATTGTTATTCCTGCATCTCTACAGAGGAGATTGGTATGGCTGGCACATAGAGCGTTCGGTCACCCAGGTATAGACAAGGTAACTGCTCTACTGAATGAAGCATTCATTCGGCCGAAGTTAAGAGAAACTGTAAGAAATACTCTTAGGACATGCGATTTGTGCGAAAGGGTAAAGCCAAATCCCTTTTTAATGAGACAACGACCCATTCCGTTGTTACCAGAGAAGCCAAGGTAGCTAATGAGTGTAGACAAATTTGGACCACTGCCTAGGGCACGTAGAGGCAATAGACATATTTTTTAAGCCATGGATGTATTTTCAAAAATGGTGGTATTATTCCCATACAGAAGACCAGCTCGAAGCAGGTGCTAAAGAGATTGAAAGAGAGAGTTATTCCGATACTTGGGAAACCGGACAACTTACTCTTAGATCACGGGAGCTGCTTTACTAGCGCAGAATTTCGTCGGGAATTGGCAAATCTAGGAATTAGGCAGATTCTATCCACCACTCGCCATCCTGAGGCTAGCCCCGTTGAACAGGTTATGAGAGAGATCCAAAAATATATGAAAATCTACTGTTCAGAGGAGAATTGGAGATGGTTCGACGTCTTGGAAATCCTAGAGTACTGCATCAATAATACTGTGCACGAAGCGACAGGTCAAGTGCCCGTGACTCTACATCTGGATCAAAGAACGGAGAGGCCATGGACTGGTGTTATTCCATTACCTGTAGACGCGCAGCCAGGACGAGAATTGAGGATCCAGCGAACCTTCGAATATCTCCAAGCACAGGCTGAAAGACGCCAGAGAAGAAACCGTACGAAGCGATATCATAGACCACTTCTCATTGGAGAAAATGTTTTGGTTAGGAGACCAGCCAGTTCAGATCCAGAAGCACGTAAATACAAGAAATTCAATTTAGGATATCACGGCCCGTTCGAAATTATAAGAGACCTAAAGAATAATGCATATAGAATAAGGCATTTAGAAACGGTAAACGAGGTCGTTATGAACACTGCCAACCTCAAAATTTATCATTCACCAGAAGAATTCGACGAACGAGAGGAAGTTGTAGCAGCGCACACCCAAGTGTATGTGGACAGCGAAGTCAGGCAAGCAGACGAGTTTGGAGGCTCACGCAGCGAGACGGAAGTAAACCCAAGCAGCTCGCCTATGGAAGAAAGAAGACAGACAGAGTGCAAGTGTCTACTACAGCTATACAAAGAAATTGCCGGTTCATCAGGGGAGGTTGAAGCCTTGAATAAAGCCCTCCGCGAGGACAATGCACGTCTGAGAGCCAACTTAAGAGTGGAAGGGGGAGGCAGACAAACCCACTCGCAGGCGGACGAGTTGAATGACCGCTTATTTTAAACACTGCGGCGGTCAGGACACAGTCAGCCGGTGACTTAAAGAAGGTCACTTGCTAATGACTTCTATAAGTTCTGCAAGGGGAATATGAACCCTACGGTATTAGGCTGACTGGTGTCGAACCTGGAACTCTGGGAAGATGAGAACAGACTAGAGATGCCAGGAAGAAACGAACCCAAGGTCTTTTGAGGGAGTTTAAGCTAAAAAAACCTAGAGAAAGGTCAAAATAAATCACTGTTGTGATATAAACAAATTCTGACATTATTTGTTAACATAATGTAGAAAATATTAGCAGAATACGGCAGTATTGGGCTGTAAGATGCATAAAATTCTGGACTTAGCACAGAAAGTTGGAACTCTTGACAGGTTGCAAATGAGGCTGGAACATAGGCGTGGTTTCGTGGCGCCCTGCCAGTCACTGGGATCTATTTACGCTGTCAGAGAGAAGGGAGGACAGTAATATATGGTCAAGTGAATCCCCTACACATAAGAGGAAGCCCAGTGGGGTGGGAATATGCCAGAATAATTTAATGATTACTCGTGATTGGAGTAACTCAGAGACATGAGGATTGCACCTACGTGAATGAATTGCCAGGAGGCTAATTATCAAGCCGTCAAACATCGAAATCGAGGAAGATTTAACGTAACGCGCAAGGACACTGGAGGACTAGTCCAGCGCAATACTATGACCATGCCGTGGTGGAAGAACCACTGACGCGGCTTGGGGACGTGCTGGCAAAGGCAATTAATATTAATTAATTGACCGATCGATCCTCGTGAGCACAGGCAAAGATGTAATCAGCGAGGTAAGACGGACCAGGTGAACGTCATTTCAAGAACAGGGAAGCACGGAGAGAGGAGATGAAGCTCCAAGGAAATTTTAGACCTACTTTTCGGTTCCAAACAGATATAAGGTCAGTGGAGCAGACAGTCGAGGTCAGTCGAACCATATACTTGTGCGAAGCGCACGTAGCCCGATTCCAGAGAGGGGCGCGCGCACTTTAACATATTTAGTGATCAGCATGATAGTAACCTCGCAGTATAACGCACAAGTGTGAACAATTAATAAGGACAGTAGTGCCATACTTTTATAGTTGGCAGTACAAGTGATTAATATTGAGTACGCAGTAAATGTACAGTGAGGTGTACAAGTTAAGGCAATGTCATATTAGGTCAATCGTACCTCATGACGAGGAGACATTATGTGGTATCATAGTAATGTACGTGGAACTGTCCAAGGCTTTGTTGTAAGCAGTTCATTCAAGGAGACTGTAAGTTCAGTCGAAGGACAATTGAAAGTGGTAATTGTACAAGTACAATGTACAATAGACGAGCGCAATATATATATAAGCTATTGTTAGACATAATAATAGGAAGTCGAACTGCGCAGGTATAAACTTTGTTATACGGGTGATGCATTTTCGCAGGGATACCACATTAATTAATGTTCAGGACGATATAGAAGCATATCTATGCTATAACGGGAAATTATATAAGGATAGGAATTGATAGACAGTGGGGACCTCTCGGAATCGTCAGGCAGTGTATAGAGACTTTCGAACAAGATACGGGGGTATTCGTGGAGGACAGATCTTCAACGCCTGCATTTCTGAAATTCTGAAAAGAAGGGTCAACCAGTAAGAAAAGTACATAGTGATCGTGTGATTTTTAGTGATGGTCATTTAAACATGTGTAAATTACCAGTGTAATAATTAATATAAAGTGTTTTTTGAAAAAGGAAGCGATAGCTTCAACATGAAGAAGCAAAGTGCAGTGTGTTTTGTAATGGAAAAATTATGTAAAATGTGTGTGGAAAGAGTAATAATGCCTTGCTAATTTGCAAATGATGGCAGGCATTAACGGAAAGAATGTGTGGTCGGACCCGCCGGATTAGCCGATGTAAGTACCCAAAACCATGATTTTGTAGTGAATATGTAGTCCACTGTATGTTGAGTGATTTCAAAAATTATAGAATATGCCAATGAGAGTCAAATTTGGGAGGTAGAATCTTCCGATATTAATGTTTTGTTGATTTTAGTCAAGTTGAGATGTCTTTATACATCATTGTGTGCATAAATCGTTACCACTAACGTAGAAATGCAATTGAGTTAAATAGAAAGTTAACGTAACGAACACGGATGTTCGGTTATTGATTATATAAATACGGTTACGTTGTGTCGGAGTAGGGGAAATTTATGTCAGTAATAATGAAAATAAGAATAAATATACATCAGGGAAAAATGTTTGTAAGCAAAATATATGCTAATTTGAATAACTGTGTATCCAAGCAGTAGTATTACAAGTGATGGGCCAAGCAAAGGAATTTAATATCAGATTATATTATGATAATGGAAAGAAATATGCAAGGAGATAGGAACTGGAAGTGTTTAATAGAGAATTGAATCAGCTTGATGAATAAGCATATAAGAGTAATTGGTAGAGATTATCTTATTAATTAAAGGACGGGATCATCTCACAATGGTCATGGGAGCCAAGTAGTCTAATCGACGTGTGAAATCTCGTATAGCCAAGGGCATACAGAGAGATATTATTGCAATCGAGCGTATTTAGTGAGGAGACCCTAGCTCTGGGTATTGCTATGAAACGTTGCCGGGTTCGAATCCAGTGGTGCATGGGAGGATAACATGGACACCTCAGCATGACACCTGATATCGACCGAGAACTAGCTATTGTGTGAATATATTCAGCTCCTGGGAGTGAATTTGGACGGCAGGAAGTTGCCCTGACTGTGTTCTTTGACAATAGATGCCGGCTATTCCAAATCGACATGTGTTTGATGAATGTCGTTTACTTCATATAAATGTAAATGGACCTGTTGAGGCCAGCTATTAATGTCCTTTGATAGGAAGAAATACTTAAACAATTCCATATTCCGTCTTGCATTCAATTGAGTTAGATCATATGTATTGTGTGGGTCACTGAGACGGCACTATTGTATTTTGTAGCCACGGGCTAATGCTTGGAGAAAGGGAAAGGGACGTGGAGGGGAGTAACGAGTATCTTGTTACAGCCCGGCGCGGAGCCCATTGTATTCTGGAAGGGTCGGGGGAGGGGAAGAGACCTTTCCCTACCCAAGCTTGGAGGATAATTGTTTAAAGTGGAAAAACTATGAAACCCTGTTGTTATAAAAGAATCGTTGTAAGAGTGTATAATGAATTCGTGTGGTTTGAGACACATTGATAATTAAGGATCATTCTGATAACTTAATATTTGGCAAACTTACGAGATGTTAAAAGTTGCATTTTTATACTGACATTGTCACCTATTTCCGAAGGTGGAAACCAGTGATCACACGCTACGCCCACGTAAGGGTAGCATAAAATCCCACGCGACACAGCGGTAACGGAATCATTATGAAAGTACACTCATTACGGCATACAGTGGACCTACAAAAATGGTAGAATTACAAGTAACAATGGAGTTGCAAGTAAATCTGATGTCCAACTCATAAATTGGTTAATTCATGGTAGAGCATTTTGGTTGGAAGAGAAGTACAGAACATAATTGTACACATAGTGTAAAGTAAAATGTGTTGATAATAAGTAACTAGATTGTGAAATAAAAGTGGTCACAATAAGTGACGTAAGATTGTAAGAACAGTTGTGTGTGTATTTTATCAGTGCATCAGCGCACTTGAGAGTGAATTTCATGTTAATCTAATGGTAAATAATCATTTGGATTTGCGAGGATAAAATGCGAATAATAGTGGATTGAAGGAATAAGTTTCGCATTGTTTTTGTGTATTATTGTTGTGATTGTGTTTTTGTTTGTGTGAAGCCATGATTTAAAGCTCAATTAAAGTCTTTAGAATAGAGTTGTGTCTTATTATTGTAGAGTTGATACCTTTTAGTCTCAGATCAAAAATATGCAACTGCTCAGTGGGTGAACGGTACACGCCTGAAGACTGATGCTAGCTGGAGGCAGAAGCATGTTTTCCATGGAAATTATTCACATGGGTACAATACATCGAGTGTTAGCCTAATGTACCTTTTGCAGGTAAGTTATTTTCTCCAAACAAGATCTTTAGTTTATCAGTCTCTTTCCTGACCTTTCATCACGTTTCTTCTGCCTCATTTCCCCGGTAAAGTTTACTTCAGCTATCATACACATATAATCTGCCTTTCCAGCTTTATTCTTCGTGAAAAGAAATACTTCTTTCATTTTAGGGTCTTATCTTCAGTGTTGGTGGTTGGTTCTTTTGTTCCACTCTTCAATAACGTTGGTAATTCAGATCAACGCCTTGAAGCAGGCCGAAAATTCAATATTAATTTGATCATTCATCAACTATTTTTCTACGAACAGTTAAAGAAATGACACAATTTCAGATGGCCGGGAGCAACAAATAACTTCATCCCAACCATGTACGATGTCGTCAGTTTTCAGAAATTCTAGAACAGAACACATCTAAATGTAGAATCGAATATATCGTTGTTTCCACGGTATTCATTAATCAATTCAATGTCTTGCTCTATTCTTCTCAACATTTTCATGTGAAAATACACTCGTCTATTTCCTTGGAAGGAATCACTTCCTAAGGGCAGAAATCGACCCAATGCCAAATTTTATTTTTTGTATCCATTCAGAGATGTGACAGAACGTCTGATGTAAGTAACTATTTTCTTATTTGGATACAGAGCAAACAGCTCTGATAACTGGGATGCGGTGGGGGGTAGAGTTAATGAAATTTGGAATTTTCCCATGTATGAGGCGACCCGAGGAAACCAACCACCCAGAATCACATGTGTGCACTTATTTCAAAAATTCGTGTCTCTACGCTAATTTCAATGTGAACTGCTTTCATGTGTTCATTGTTTTCACCTGTTAATATACATCCTTGGTTCTTGTTCAGAAATTAAGCACCGATTATATGGGATTAGGGTGGCGGGGGGCTTGTAAATACAGTACTATCGCAGTAATTTCCTGGAGTCGATGCGAAGAATACGCACTGGATATTACACTTGGAAGCGTATTTGTAGCGTAAGTGTAGGCAGAAGGTCTCCAGGTAAGATGGAATTGACACAGGCATGGAAGCCAGGGTGCCTGCTCGCTGCATACCAAGTTCGAGCCAAGGGCAGGGTTCATATTTTTATTATATTAATTTGTTGCATGGGTGTTTGAATTCGATCAACTAAACGTGGGCACAATATTCAGTCTGAGCAATCTGGACAGCATAATAGACTATGATCCAAAATTTAATTTTGTTTACTTTCTTTACTATTATCATTCACTGGAGGATGAATTAAGGATTATGATATTGCAATACTTCACACACCCGTCTTCATGTAATTACGCAAATGATGACCTTGTAGGTTGGGCCTCTAACGGTTCCCATTAGGTAGACAGCTTTACAAAATTCAGTAGTGTTCCGAGATTTAATTTAGTCGATATTTGATTAAGTCAATGGATACTCAGGTGGGCGCCATTTGGCTTTAGTTAAGATGGCGGCGATACATAATATGGACATGAAGAGACCCTTACTTGTGCTAGCCTATTTCTGTGCCAAATTTTATTATATTTCGTTGCGTCATTTAGGGATTGATTGGAGCCAGACTCACGTGTACACACACAGACGGCTGAACAGTTTGCCAGTGTAGATCCCTCACTTACTTGTTAACTAAATAGTAGGCTAATAAACAGGAAATACTCTTAGTTAACGTTGATAGAGTAAAAGGTTTGGTTTCCTATATATACACAATTAACTGCAAGATAAGGAGGAGGATGTACTGCTTGTACAGAAATAAATAGTCATTAGTTTTGTTGTTCCATTTAGGGCTTAGGGAAATCTGGTGCGTGTCTTCATGAACCAGTCTATGCGTTCAGTGCCACCGAAGTTATGAGCCCTTGTCGCTTCTATGGCAGTGAAGCTTAGTGTTTATTGTTTGCTTCCAGAAATAAGAAGGTCCTCCTTGAATTGAAATATAGTATCAACGCAGCAATTACCTGCAGTTGATTGGGACTGAGGCTGGCAAAAGACTACTTTATATAACAGACACTGTATGCAAAAACGTGAAGCATGGGTTTTGAAATGAACAGTTAGCTATCCCTTAAAGTGGTCAGTGACCTTACACACTCAGCTATGAAGATATATTCAGCTATTATACAGACCTATGGGACTGTGAGGAATATGTAAAAGAAATGAAATACACTGTTCAAAATAGTTATACATTATGTATGTAGTATCTAAAATAGTAGGCAAAGCGCTAATCTGAATGAAACCCCATATTTGTTGTCAGGTCCACAGTTCAAATCCTGGTCTTGTTAACAATTCACGTCCATTTTGAACGCCTACTTGGGTATCATCAAATGTAATTAGCCAATTGACTTGATTCTACCACGTGTAAATTCCCGGGGATTACTTCACAATTCCATTTGCACCTATAAATACACATTCATGATAATACCCAAAGGGCACCTTACCCTTCGAAAACATTTGCTTGAGTGCAGGGATACAATGGCCTTTACGCCTCATGAATAAATTCCACAAGTCAACACGAATTTTGAGTCTGTGATCTGTATGTCTGATTTTCATTATTCATGCCTAACTAATCAAAGAAAAATAGTTTTGCCTAATAAATTTTGTCTTCGTAGCTACCACAACGAAAGTTCACATTTGAACAAAATACTCAATGTTTATAAGTTCAAAAGAAAACAAACATTAATGTATACATTACGTTTATTTACAAAACATAGTCAACATTAATCTACAAATCAAAGAGACAATACAAACAAGCTTTAACAATGAATATTTTAGCCATTGCTTCTGTGTGGGACGACATTTCTCATATTAGCCCCCTAAATGGAATCACCCATCATGTTCTCATTTTATTGTTCTTGATATCGTTGCTCAAAATCCATCACGTCTTGGTGAAAACGTTCCCCTTGCTCTTCTGAATATACCCCCAAGTTATATTTAAATTGATACAAATGGGCATGTAACATGTGAACTTCAAGGGACATTCTGCAATCCATGATTTTCAAGTCCTCAAGCATGGTGGAAATTTGCTCTTTGTAATTCTCAGATTCATATTTTCAAGGAAGCCATTGATCACTGCTGTAAGGCTGTACCATGCTTGTTTTTCATGGGCGTTGAGAGATTATTTTGGAAATTCTTCACTTTTATTATTTATTTATCATTGCCTAAATTAAAAAATCAAAATTAATTATGAATGGCTCTTTTGGTTACTGTTCGATAGAGACAGTCAGAATATATGCATTAAATAATACTTTCAGAAAAAAAATTTTTTTGTTGATTGAGTTATATTTCCAACTGTTTTTACCCTTAAAATGGTATCTTGAAATTAATCGAAGACCTGATGACAGAAACGCAATGCCGATGTATACTTTACTATCTAGTCTCCATCCAGCCCCGCCCTGTGTGGTTTCGTATAAAAGCCAAACGCACAATTTTCAATGAAATTGAACGATTTTATGGTAGGAATTAATCACTTGTCAGGCAAGTATTTTATTTACCACTGTTTGTTGCAAGCTTCCTCAACTTTACACCTTGATACCGCATTGCATTGCTATGAGGAAATAAATTTACCTAAATGCATCAGCATTATTGCAATCAGTATTCACACCTGTGGTACATTGCAACCTCAGTGTATTTGACGGAAATCAATCTGAATCATACTGTGCTGTGGATGTAGAACTGTGAGGTAGACCAGCGTTGATTGTAAATAGTGATCACTGAAGTGGTGAATTAAACCCATGTTTAAAATAGGACTTCCAGAGTTTTGTTTTCAAAGTTCACTCAGACAGAGAATGAGAACCATTAACAAAGAGAACACACAGACTGAGTGGATATGTCGGCGTAGCAAAGATTAGCGCCTTGGGGGCATATCCTCCACACAGGAGACAGCTAACCCCGAGCGACGTCTACGGTGACGTCACTTAACAAATGAACACGCATCTAATGCACTGTCTGTTGACTAATTACAGGTATTATTAGTGGATGAGAAAACATGCGTGCTATTCGTCTTGCTAGATGAAGCTTCTGAAACATAACAATCATTACTTATCACCACTCAGCTTGCAGTGTTGCGAGAAATGTATAGTATTTCATTATTTTACGGATAAAACCTGCTATGTGGTGATGCCATGATTCCTACATACCTTTACACAAGCAATAGTATTAAGAAAACATGAACGAACATGAACGATATGCATATCCGCAGTATGCAGGTAAAATTTTACGAATAGTTGGACAATAATAACCCAGAAGTGCTTTGTCAGTGCCTCTACGGTTTCTACGTTGTATCCATCATCATTGGCACGACAGCCCTCTGTGGGCCTTGGCCTTATGAAGATATATCTTCCATTCCTCCATGCTTAGTGCCGAGCTCCTCCAATTGGTTATCTTAAAGATCTTAATATCCTCTGAGCTTTGGTCTTCCAACCTTCCTTGTTCCTTATGACATGGGATTAAATATCATCATTCTGACGTCATCGTGCAGTACATGTCCCGTGAACCCCAGAATTCTGGTTTTAATGAATCTGACAATGTCTCTTTCGTTGTATAAATTGTATAATTCATAATTAAATCTTCTTCTACTGGCACAATAATGAAGGCTACCTCAGAACCCTTCTCTCGAATATCCCCAACTGTATTTCGTTTGATTTAGACAGTGTCCTGATCTCTACATCATAAAATGTTAATACTGACTAGTACTAAGATTTTGTACATCATCTTCTTACTTTTCCTGAACAATAACATGGACTTCAGATGATTTCTGGGAGCATGATAGCACTTATTAGCAGCAAGTATCCGCTTCTGTACTTCTAAACTTACATTGTTCTTACAGTTATCTTTTCTTCCTAGGTAGGTGAAGCTATGCACAACTTCAAACTAATATGAACCAATTTCTATGGATGAGGGTTAATTAGGCCAGGGTCCACCTCGTTGCGTAGTAGATAGCGTTCTTGTCTGTCACCGCGGAGGCCCGGGTTCGATTTCTGGTTCTGCCAAGAAATTTAATTCTGGCCTAAAGACTGGAACTGGGTACGCTCAGCCTCGTGAGGCCAAACTGAGAAGAGGCGGGTTTGATTCCTACCTGAGCCATCCTGGAAGTGGTTATCCGTGGTTACCTACTTCTACTCCAGACACATACCGGTATTGTACCAAATTTAAGACGTCGGCCGTTTCCTGGCCAAATCCTATCATAATTACAAATACGCACACTGGTACAGACATCGCAGTGACACCGGTTATCAGAAAAATTCTACATACACCCAAGTACTCGGGGCTACATGACCACAATGTCGCAAAGCCCCTAAAGGAGTTTACAACAACTAATTAGTCTTCCTTGGTTACTGACTTGTACTTAATCTTGTTCTTATTAATCTGAAGATTAATCCTCTTTGTGGCTCTTTCGAAACTTGTGAAGGCCTCTGTCATTGCTTTTGGTGTTCATGATGTTATTTCAATGTCATCTGCATGCTAAAATATCAACTGATTTATATTAGATGGTTCCCCTTGTTTCGATGCCAGCAACTCTAATAAACTTTCCCAACGCAATTTTGAACAAGCAGGATAATGAGTCTCCCTGTTTAACTGAATTCTTAGCTATTACAGGATTTAATAACATATTCTGTATCATAATTTTACTTCATGTGTTATCCATAGTAGTGTTTACTAAGGCATTCAATTTTTTAGGGATCTCTAACTCTTCCATTGCTGCATAAATATTACATGTGTCAATGCTGTCATAGGCTGATTTAAGTCAATGAAGAGATGGTGTGTATCAATTCCAGATGTTTTGCATCTTTCAAGTATTTGGCGTATCGTGAATACTTAATCAGCAGTAGATCTTCTTTGATGAAATCCACGTTGATAGTCAACAAACACTGTCTGCACATAGGATGCAAACCTGTTCAATAGAATGATGGAACATATTTTATATGCAATAAATAGAAGGCTAATTCCCCTATAGTAAGAGCAAACCATGATGTTACCCTTCTTGTTCATAAGACAGATGATGCCTCTCTTCTACTCATCTGTATTTGTTTCTGCTACCATATCTTAGCCACAAGTTTGTGAAAATGTTTTATATATACTTTCCTGCGTTTTTCACTAGTACAGACTGTATTATAACCTTTCCTGAAGATTTTTTTTCCTTCAATTTCGCCACAGCTAACGTAACTTTCACATATAGTTTCCTCGCTAATCATGATTGTACCAGCTTTATCTCTGCACAAAGTTGTTCTAGGCTGGAATTCCTTTCGACTGTTGTTTCACTTTTGATAGAATGATCTCACGTCATCCATCCCTCTCAACTGTTCAATTTGTTCGAAATCATTCCTCTCATACACTCACCTTTTCTCCTTATGCATCTTGTACGCATGGGACATTAAACAAATGTAACACTGAACTGCTCATATTCATTATAATTATCTCTGATAGTGAGTGTAAAGTATGATACAATTTTCGGGCTTCGTGTGATACGTACATACACGAGTGCATTTACCTAAAGAACTCGCACGCAATGTAGGCTACTTTCTGCGATGGCCCTAGTAGTACCTCTCGATAGCTTCATTGTCTATGCCGTTACGAGTTGTTCAATTTTCGGTGATATGTTTTGCGTGGTGTACAGTCAAAGAGAACACAGCAAATTTAGGTCCAATAGTTGGCTTTGGTGAAGATATTCTCATCCCAGAAAACAATTCCTCAAATTTGTTCCGTGGATACAATTAAGCATCCATAGAGGTGCTGGCAAGCCATTTCTGGGTTATAATTCCTCAACTATTCGTGAACAATTGGACCCAAATGTGCACAACATTTAGAAAGCAAGCCTATGCTGACCGGGAAACTGTGGTTTCCGTGGATGTAATGACCTGCTGGCCCACTCAATACTGTACCTCACAGGTTCCAAATTCCCTCTCTGTGAGCTTCAAAAGTAAGAAAGCTTGTAGTTTTGCGTAGCCATTAATCTCCTGATCATGAGCCACGGGTCCGCGTTTTTTTTACGTTCAATCCAAACCACAGGACCTGATATCTCACTACAGAAATCTGAAACACATTAACCGGGAATCGAACCTGGTCCGCCTAGGTGAGAGGCAAGCAGCTTGACCACTGCGCTATCATTCCACCCTTTGTAAGTTTACTACATACTGATTTATTGATTTTAATATATTCAGTATATGCAAGATGGCGGACTTGCATTATCATTAATATGATCATTTTCTGAACATACGACATCTTCTTACGATAGGGTACATTCGTCTTCCATAATGTCGTTATTATCGCCATAAATGCCCTCAACTGTACTGTGGATTGATTTTAACATTTAAGATAGCGTTCCAGGGAATTATTCTGTCGAAATATAATGTTTTTCCGTCGACCAACATGATTTTATTGTATTGAAATGGGAGTTTCTCTAATTCTGAGAAGATGTTTGTTCTACATGAAATTGACAAATACACTTGAATGACCAGTTTCGATCGCCAGGCAATCATCATCAGATCCTTTCAACATAGGCTATTGTATCTAAATCTACAAGTATATGGGTGATAGTATTTACAATATATACACTAAATATACACGATATATAGAATCCTTCCCTGGAGGGAGTATGGGAAATCTGGGCTGAAACCACAACCAGGACACCCGCATTCAGCGCCAGGATTCGATCCTCCAAACTTTGTACTTGCTGCAACTCTCCATTGTGGTCGTTGTGAGCGACTTAATAGGCACGGGATCACCAAGGGGTATCGTAGGAAGCACAAACCACCCGTTGAGTACTTCGTTAAGGCCAATTCTTCCTTGCCTGCAATGCGTAGAAATTTTATTAAGGAAGTGACCACCATCCTCGACTCAGCTTGCAACATATGTACATATTCTTATACATCTCAGCCTAGGTACATGGAATATGTCTGTTAACCTGTGTTGTTATAATGATGGTCATCATGTGTGTGCTAGTAACAGGAGATAGAATTGGGTAGGTAATGACCGGGGTTTTCAGTTAGATACCATCCTCATGTGAAGCTGAAATAGGACAGTGGTATTCTGAGAGCACGTTGTTCCATTACTCGTGGTGGAATTGAAACTTTCCTGGTCAGAGACCTGATCTGCCTGGGTGGATAGCTACTACACTTAACCCTCACCACGATGGCAGTGATTCTGAAAGCCTGGCTGCTAACAGGCATTTTCATAGGAATATCGATTGCGTGGGATTACTCCACTTTACAGTAGCAATAAACAAAATGAAAGTGTCAGCCTAGATGACCGTGGTATAATACACGAAGGCAGTTGATATGGGTAGAGAATTGGTTGGGAATGACCTTTGAAAATCAAGCTCAACAAATACGTTATGGTGAAGGGGAGAGTCATTTTCTGTTCGTGATGAATACGGTGCAATATGGCCAGTTAATGTCAATTGCTTCACCAGAGCTGTTTTACGATATGTCTATGGTGGTAAAATGCAGTACCGAGCCGTTGTAATCAAATCAAGGATAACGATATGAGGGGCGGTTTGCTCCCAGCTCGTTCTCGATGTGCACAGCCATATGGCCGCAACATTGACTGCAGCATTGACAGGGTTATCTTTTATATTACAGTCGCTGTTTTCTTTTAACAACATTTAACATTGTAATTGTTAGCTCCGTGTTTCTAGGATATCATATGATTACCTGTTTTAGTATTTTGTGTGCTTGTCATCAGGGCTGAAATGGGAAGAAGGCGGCCATGGTCTTGACACAGGCATCTCTGGAGAATTTACCTGTGGTGGAACAAAGGAAAAGCCATACTTTTGTCGTCACAAGGGTGAATTTTTCCATTTGACGCCCTATACTACGAATCAAATGTCCATGCCGGAGCAGAGATTCGAACAAGAAAATATTATTTGGATCGGGAGAGAGAAAGATAATTGCAAATATTCCTAGACTTTACTCAGCACCTCATATAGTCTGATACCTCATGTTTCACCCCTTCAAATTACAATATTCAGTTTAATTTATGAAGGGGTGAGATTTAAGAACAGATTCAAATAAGACAGCTGTTGACAAAAAAGTTTATGCGCATAGTTACGCAGTGATGGGTACGTAGGTCACCAATAATATAAGAGGCATAAACATTACACAGCTTCGTCTGAGAGACTTGGCCTACTAGGTGACCTTATTTGTATCGATATGTAGAAATGTTGTCCAAGGCTCGAATAGGGTGTTTGATATTTCTGAATATTCATAAAAGGCAAATCCCAATTTTGTTTTAAAACAAAATTGCGGCTTTAGAATCGCTGTTGTTATTAATGAGAAATGATCGAATTGAGAAGCTGTATTGTGATGAAACAATACAGCCTAGCTTCATATATTCTACTGGACATATCTATTTCAAAACTCTCCCGTCAATTAAAGGGATTTTCCATGTAAGGACTAAATTGGTTTTGGTACTTGATCTACATTGTGATAAAGTATAGGGCAAACATTTCAAACTCAAACCACAATATACAGATATTTCTGTAATATTCGACAATAAACTAAACATAATTAAGACAGAAGCAAGTAGTTCTGTGAAAAAATAAACAGCCTATTTTCTTATTTGCTACTGGTCTACTTCATTAAAAACACTCTCTGGTATTAAAAGGATTTTCCGAGTGAAGTATACGACATAGTTTTTGGTACAAGACCTATGTCACCACCAACACCGTTACATTGAGTGCTTATGTGCTATAATATAAATTTTTCAGTATCGATGTAACTTTCTGTAACGCGTCACGGGAGTTTGATTTACGAAAAGCCAAGTGCGCGACTTCCTCGATTTACGAAATGTAAGCTACACAATATAGTGCCGTTAGATTGAGATTATTATGATAGCCTATAATACGAATCTGCAATCCAGTCGCATGCGCAAGGTACAAGAAATATGACAAATAAGATTTTGAAATTCCAAACTGATGCCATCTTGAATTTTAAAGGAACATGAGATACCTCTATACTAAGCTATTAATAAATATATTCACTGTTCTAGCATAAGTGTTCCCGGGTGATTACACCTCCAGACAGATCATTTTAAATATATGAAAATCACTTGACCGCCATGTTGTTTATGTGTTTATCAGGTTTTTGAAAGTCAAATATATGTACTGTGTCCTTGGCCCCGGTACCGCCATGTCATTTCATCGAGTTTGAACGGAGCGCCAAGAGTAGAGTTTGAAACGAGCACCGCTTGGAAGCCAGCCAGTGCCTTGCTTCCGCGCGGAGTTGTGACGAATGGCAAAACGTCGATGTTTCGAGAAGGATTGAAGTTTATGAGATATTTGTTTATCGATAAAGAGAACTGGGTCATATTATTGCTTTTGATTTTTGAATCATTCTGGAAAAAGAAGCATGGAAATCGAGCTATGCATAGAAGAGATATGAATGTTTAAGTTGAAGAACATTACGTCATGGATGTCCCAGGCGGGCAGCCGAACGGTATTTAAGCCGCATGCCGGACTGCAAGAACAGCTGTGCTCATTCTACGAAGGGAGTGTTACCCTGCTCTAGTATACCGTGAACAGATAGTCTGCAAAACGCCGAATGGAACGTTACGCTGCGCGAAGTGTTGTCGGGTCGTGGACTTAGAATTTTCGAGAACATTGTATTCATGCAAAATGAAGGAATGAGTGTAGAACTCTGTTTATTTTTGCCATGCAAGTGAGTGATAGATTATCTTTCAACAAGTGGTTGAGTAGTTCCACTATGTTCCAAGTATGGTATTGTCATTTGGCAGTCAAAGTGAAAGGTTGTGTTTTTCCTGAGCTCTCAGGTGTGCTGAAATGGGTTGTTCTCTGGAGTGTTATCGCGCGAGGATCGGACTGTGGTATGCGAAGGGTAGTCGGGATTTCCGGTGTTTGTGTGTGCGTACGGGCCCTAGTAACTTGTGGTTTATAGCCCTAGTGATAGCTGCAATGCTAGTTATTGGTGGAGTGGAAGTGAATCCAGGCCCTGTTACTCCAAATATGAATCAGGCAAATGATCCAGTGGCAGCTTTAAAGTGTTCGACGTGCATTAAAACATTGAAGAACGGTGTTCAGTGTGGACTATGTGGGAAATGGTTTCACTTCGGCTGTGTTAAGGTCAAGAAGGAGGATTGTGATGTCGGGAATTGGTTTTGTAAAGTATGTGATACGCCGGACTGTTTGAGGGTGCAAATCAAAGCAAGGGATCAAATAATACAAGAACAAAGTTTCGTGAATGAGAGGACACGGTGAAGGATGTGACTGAACGGCTTTCTACTGGGATCAGTGTGGAAGAGGGTGCGCAGGAGCAAACTGAGGATGACGTCATCATAATGGGTGATTCTATGATACGATGGAGTGCGAATATCTCGAGGAAATCAGGTGCGAAAGTGCGGTGTTATCCGGGGATTAAAATTGACCAGCTTGCCCAACAAGTGGAAGAAGCAAATGTAGAGGACTGTGACAAAGTTAAAGTGTTGTTGCTCCATGTTGGGACGAACGATTTGAAGAAGAGGGCTACAGCTGATTACATCATGGGGGAGCTCTACGAACTAGGCAGAAAAGCTAAAAGCAAGTTTGGAAATGCAAAAATTATAATGAGTGGCATTGTTCAGCGAGGAGATGTTCCGTTAAGGCTAGTTAAGACTGTAAATGACCGCATAGACTGGGTTTGTGCACAACTGGGATTAGTGTACGTAGATGCTGACTGCTGGATTGGTGGCCGTGACTTCGCCCGAGACGGGCTGCATTTAAATCGATGGGGCGCTTTTAACCTAGGGAGCCTACATGACAGGGTCATGGGTTCGTGCCGGCCATTGTGAGGAGGAGCAGGTCCAGAGGTTGCCAGCCGACGGGAACAGAAGGAGCTACTTCGGGATATTTGCTGCGGAGGTAAGACTCTAAGATTACTGCAGGTTAATTGTCAGAGTTTAGGAAATAAATTAATTGAATTTTGGAATCTTGTAGAGACGTATTCTCCGGACATTTTAATTGCTACTGAATCTTGGTTATATGAGGATATAAATAGTAATGAAATAATTCATGGGACCTACGAAATGTACAGAAGGGATCGGGGGAAGCGAGGTGGTGGGCTATTTATTTGTGTGCGCAAAAATATAGCTAGTTTCTTAAAGTGGGCTGATACGGATCATGAAATGTTATGTGTACAAATTTCGGATAAAGGGAATAAATTCACTCTTCAGGTGATAGTGGCGTATAGGGCACCGAAAGATAACTTTTCGCTTCTCGACACACTGTATGATAAAACGTGTACGGGTAATGCTATGAAAAAGAGCATAATAATTGCTGGAGATTTAAACCTCCCCAAAGTAGACTGGTCTGGTGAGTTAACTAGCTGTGGTCAAGCTCAGAGCGCTGTAAATAAATTCTTAAGGGAGGGGGGATTTTCCCAAGTAGTTGACTTCCCAACTAGAGGCAATAATACCTTAGATGTTTATCTCGTAAGGCCTGTAGAGCTGTATATTAACTGTCTGAAAGTACCAGGAATTAGTGACCATTCTGGGGTTGAATTAAATATTAGATACGGTGACATTACAAAATTAGACTCTGATGTAGCAAATAAGATCATATTTCAGGGGTATTTGAATGAGCTATTTGTAGGATGGGCATCGGAAGGAAATCACATTAATATCCTGTGGACTAACTTTTTGAAAATTTTAAATAGCGCTATTGATAAATTTGTTCCATTTAAATTACTGAAACAAAACCCAGATCCTGAGTATTACACACGGGAAATCAGGAGTCTTAAACGGAAAATTAGGAAATTATACAATAAAAGACATGATAGTGACAAGTATATGTTGAAATTTAAGTCCTTATCAAGAGAGCTCGTCTTAAAAAAGAGGGCTGCTCATGACAATTATATGCAAGGTTTACTTGGTTCGGGAGGCGATGGGTGGAAAAAAAAAATACAGTTATGTTAGGAGAAGAAAGGGTAATTCAAATAATTTGTCGATGATAATGTCCGGTGACGGTAAATTAATTACTGAGAAGCAAGCCATTGCTAATGAATTAAATGTATTTTATGGTAGTGTGTTCAATAAATCCAATAGCTGTGTGTTGGACCTTAACGACGAATCAGGGGCTCCCCTGTTCCAAATAAACCAGTCAGCAATTGTAAAGCTAATACAAAAATTACGTTACAATATATCGAAGGGTCCTGATAATATTGTTAGTGAAGTACTAAAACTAGGAGGTAGGGCCGTGGCACGATACTTAGAGGTGATGTTTAATGTGTCCACAAACAATGCGCAAATCCCGGATGACTGGAAAAGAGCTACGGTTGTCCCAATATTTAAGGGAGGGAGCAGACTTGAATTGGGCAACTACAGGCCGGTTAGTCTTACGTCCATCGTTTGTAAACAGATGGTGCATCTCATTTGCGACTACTTGAGGGAACAGTGGGAAACATTATCATGGTTTAATGATAGGCAACATGGATTTCGGAAAGGTTACTCATGCGAGAGTCAGATGCTATCACTTTTTCAAGATGTTAGCGAATCGTTAGACGATGGAGATTCAGTCGACGCCGTAGTTATAGATTTTGCGAAGGCATTTGATGTCGTGCCACATGACATTCTACTCCATAAATTAGCTTCGACGAAGATTGATAGAAGAGTAATTTTATGGATCCAAGAATTTTTGACGGGTCGTTCCCAGAAAGTGAAAGTTGAAGGCCGATTCTCGAATGAAATTACCGTAACGTCGGGTATCCCTCAGGGCAGCGTAATCGGAACTTTGTTATTTTTGGCGTTGATAAATGACTTACCAAATGGGATTCGCAGTGACTGTCGATTGTTTGCGGATGATTGTGTAATATATCGAAAGATACATGACTCACAAGACAAATCAGTACTTCAAGATGACCTGAACCTGGTCTATAAGTGGGCGATTGAAAATAAAATGAAAATAAACACAAGAAAATGTAGTCTAATAAAAATAGGGAAAGTGCGAAGGCAAGATTTTCAATATAACATTGGCTCGGAAATACTTGTAGAAGAAGATTCTTGCAAATATTTGGGCGTTCACGTAAGAAATGATATGAAATGGAGTAGTCATATAGGATGTGTAGTTTCTAAAGCTTACAAATCCCTGCACTTTGTAATGAGGGTATTAAAAGGAAGTAGTACCTCTGCTAAAGAATTAGGATATTTGTCACTTATAAGACCTATTCTGGAATACGCCTAGGCGGTTTGGGATCCATATCAAGTAGGGCTCATAAATGAGTTGGAAATGGTACAAAGAAAGGCTGCTAGATTTGTGTTCAGTGACTTTAATCCCAGGAGCAGTGTGAGCCGTATATTAAAGAAACTTGGGTGGGAATCACTTGAGGCTAGGAGGATGAAATCTAGACTCTGCGCTATGTACAACGCTTATACAAATCAACCAGCATGGGGTGAGCTTAGCAAACGTATGGAAAAGCCTACTTACATGGGTAGGGGCAATCATCCTTTCAAAGTTAAGGGCCGACCACAGCGAACAAATTATGGTAAATATTCTTTCGTATACCGTGCCATTGATAATTGGAACTCTCTACCTGCCGCAGTCTTAGAGCCTTTTCCCTAACATATAGGTGTGTTTAAGAAAAGACTGACTATTTGTGTAAATACTCCAGTTTAATTGTTAGTGAATTGTTATGTATAATTATTTATTTGTTACCGACAGCAGTGGCTATGCTCGCTAAAGCGCAGCGTTAGGTCATGGGGCCAGCTCTCTGCTGACTCGGTAGACGCGTGGGTTCGAGCCCCACCGTCGGCCGTCCTTGAAATTGTTTTCCGTGGTTTCCCATTTTCAACACCAGGCAAATGCTGGACGGTACCTTCTGACAGGCCACGGCCGCTTCCTTCCACATCCTTGTCCAGTTTCATCCATCTCTCATCCATTCGATCTCTCATCCCGACGCGTAGGTCGCCCATGGGCGTCGACTAGAAAGACCTGCACTCGGCCTCTTAGGAGGCCACACGACAAAAAAAATGTTATGTATATCTAATTTGCCACCGGGGGACACACCCCCAATTGCAAATAAACGAATGAATGAATGAATAAGTGAAGTTGTTATAAATTTTGATGTGCAGTGGACTGATGACCCTTGAGTATATTTTATGCTGTGACAGTAAATAAAAAACGATTATTCTTGAGGATGAGATTATAGTAATAGGCTTTCGCATAAACTCGAAGTGTTTCACAAGTGGAGTTACAATTATTATCAAAGTGTAGTGGACTGATGACCATTTTACGAATCCAATATTTTGATAAGTACAGTTTGACAACGGTCATATTTGTGAATGAGCTTATGTTAGGAGACTTGCACAAAATGTTCAACGTGTTTTGCGACGGGAGAAGCACCGTGAGATGAGGTTTCGATCCCTGAAGTAAATTGTACTGTTTTCGTCGCAGTGAACATTTATGGTAATATCTGATGAATATTTAGCCTACGAAAATGCTGTCCAGTGTATTCGAAGGGAATAATGTGTGCCAGTTAACTATGAACTAACGCATGAGTGCGGAACAATTTGATCGTCGAATGAACATTGCCGATTTTCTTGAGAACATGAGAAGGAACGTGCAGTAAATACTAGCGATGCGTTAGAAGAAAGAAGGAGAAAGAAAGAAGAGGGAAGAGAGGAAGAAAATGACCGGAGGCCCATTCCTGGAGGACAGGAACCACGTGGTGGCACACCAGTGGATACCAGCGCCATTCGATCTAGGCAGTAGCGGAGCTACGCCACATGGGAAGGCACAGGAACATGGATTTTCACCACCATACAAGAGGCCGGTCCAAGATCATCTTATCAGAATGAAGTAAGACCAGTTCTTTTATTGGTAGTCTAGTTTTTAGTACAGTCATGTGTATTTCCCAACCTTTAGTCATGTCTAGTATAGGTCATGCTCACTGGCGTAATTATTGAGATTCAGCTACCGTATTTTTCTACGTGTTATTGGCCAGTGATTTGAGATGCCCGGATTTTTCTTTTTTAGGTACCTAATGTTAACAATCTGATAGATATTCTAAATTTTTCTCCGAGTGCGACTTGTGCATTTGGCAGGTTGAATGCGACTCGTGATTCTTTACAGTTAATAATGATAATAATCATGATGGTTCATTATAATAAAATAATAATCCAGTTGGATAATAATAATAATAAATGTGGTTAATTTTTGAACGTTTTTTCTAATAATATTATGTGGATAGATGCTTTAAGGAGTGGCAAATAGTGAAATGCCAACATATTTAAATGAGCTTTTGACATATTTTTGTTCATGATAATATGCCACAATATTTAAAATATGAGAAGAGTTAAGTGGAGTTTTGACATATTTTGGTCATGGAATAATGGAAGGAGATTAAATGAATTAAATTGTTCAAATAATAGGATCAAGATCGTATCAGCCTATAATAATAATAAAATGAATCTCAAGTTTGATTTTCAGTTATGAATTTATAACATCTAATCATCACAGAAATTGAAAGGAGTTATATGAGCGTTTACTCTTTAGGACTGCTCACCTAATGAGTGTAATGGAGCAAAATCCCTGCCTAGGCAGAGGCCATTGCCCTTAGGGGATTAAAGGGCTGTATTTATTATTATTATTATTATTATTATTATTATTATTATTATTATTATTATATGAGCGTTCATATGAACGTATTTCGGATTTGCAATGATGTGCAAAGTCTAGAGAGGTCGCCCAGACGAAGCCAGTGGATTGCGGGTACGTCCCGCACTGGTAAAGGCAGGTATAGGCCACCAGGTTGAATATGAACATGTCGAAGACATTGTTTAGTGATATGAATATTTATTGGCCTCAAGCATGGATGACTTGAGTGTTTGGTGTAGTATTACCGCATAGGTCAGACAAATGGAATTAGTGTAGCATTTATAAAGAGATGCTTGTTGAAGGAGCCAGAGCGCATTAGTATAATGGTCTGGTGTAATAATTCGGTCTCGATTATTAGCTTCTCATATGTGTTGTAAAGAGTCATATTGTTTTTATGAGCTTAATTTTCTATAATCATTTCAAAGTTAACTAATATGTGATAACAATTCTGAATCAAATTGAGAATGATTTTTAATGCATCATTTACTTAAGTGTAAATTTTGATTCTACTCGATTTTGACAACCTAATGTGATACATGTTTAAGTGAATTATTCAGGAAAAGTGCAACGAATTCATCCGTGTGAAAATTTCAGCAAGTGATGTTTTTTGAAAGTGATTAAAATTTACAATGTGATTATGGACACGGTTGGACACTGATTAGTGTATATGACTTTCATATTATAAAATAACAAACATTTATATAATTTAGTAGGATCTCGGGGTAAGAGCCTAGCAATTTTAGCTACCCTGTAGATACTAGGCAGGAGTGTTTAGTCTTTTCGCTTTTAAATATTTTAATAAAAGTGGAAAGGTTTTATGTATTTTGTGCGTTATTTTTCATCCTACTTATATTCAGCCGGGGATCTCGAATTCAGTTAGCACCTTTGCCCAAACCCCGTTTCCCTGAGTTTTCCGAGTCTCGTGCTCAACTTTTTTCGAGATTCTTGCATATGTGGGCATTGGTCTTCGGACAAATCGGCACAGTACTTGCATAATAATCCTCTAACACCATACAAAATTTCAGTTTGATTGCTTAAATAGTCACGGAGACATTGTGAACCGGAGGAATATATGGTATGGACGCCATGTTGGATTGGTTTTAGCCTATTTTCATTTTATGAAAAAAAATAGGCCTATGAGATCACATTTTATCAGTGTGTGTGTGTGTGTGTCCTTATGATGTAATCGCTGGAGCGATTTCAATGAAACTCAGTAACGTCATAGCACCATTTCAGCCGACCCCGACCGTGCCCTTACAATTTTATTACGTGTCACCAATCCAACATGGTGGCTGTGCGAAATATTTCAACAGCATTCAATATCCCCGAAACTATTACCGATATCACTCTGAAATTTTGCACGGAGATAAAGGGCGCTACTGCAAATTCAAGTAAGATACTTTCAAAAACATGGTAACTACAAGAATAAACATGGCGGCCAATCGATTTTGAGGCATTTAAATAGATTTTTCTCGCCATTTAACCAACGCAACGAAATTTGATACAGAAAATGTATATGTACATAGTATTGCACTGACATCAAATTTAAATGAATTGTCTACTTAACCCGCCATCGGTAGCGTTGTCCTCACTTACGCGAGAGCTATCGTGTACAGGCGCTCCCTAACATCAGCTTGGTATATCATTTAGTGCATATACGTGCTCTTCTTGGCAATTAGAATAAATGATACTAGTCTTTGGTTATTTATTAATATATCTAGGTAAGTGTATACTTACATATTTGTACATATCCACAATAGTTTATTACCTAAAGATTAACTACTACAATTTTGACTCCTACATTATTTTCGTTCTTTTAGAAGGTAATGATAATTTTGTTTTATTAGACTGGTTTTATGTTACACCTTTATATACACATAAATATACATAAACATTACTAAATATTATGAAAAGGAACAAAAAACCTTGGCATTACATTGCTAAACAACAAATTTGATCATGATTTGTAAACAACAATATTTTCTATCATTGTCCTATTCACTCATTTCACTATCTGAATACCGGGTGAGTTAGCCGTGGTTGTTACGGCGCGGCTGCAGGCATTCGCTCACATCAGGGAGGCGAGGAGGTTCGTATCCCCCCGCCGGCAACCTTGAAGATGGTTTTCAGTGGTTTCCCATCTTCCTCCAAGGCAAATGCCGGGGTTGGTCCCTAACTATAGGCCACAGCCGATACCTTCCAATTCCTAGTCCTTACATTCACACTTTCCTTCCCCAGACAACACTCCACACGCACGGTACTTGTAGCTCATCTCATGGATGTCCGCTAGAAGCAGCTATTAACTCCGGCGAATCGAACACTCCCGGCACTAAAAGCCAGAGGCTAAAAAAAAATATGTATCTGAATCGTTGGATTGCTCAGTATCAGTTTGATGCATGGAATGTTCTCTAAGAGCATCACTTAGACATTCAGAAGCACAGTCTTGGTCGTCAACATCTGTAAATACGTGAATCATCGCATAACAAAGCAAAGCATGTGACTCATATACTCATTTGAGAATACCTGGAGTTTGAAAAGGTTGAGTCTTAAAACAAAAACTTTTCTTAATAAGGAATGTTTTTGTTAGAAGCAACCTAACAACGATACCGATGGCGGGTTAATCTCAAGATGGCGGCTGTGTGAAAATTTTCAACAGTATTCTCTATCTCCGAAACTATTACTGACATCACCCTGAAATGTTGCATGGTGATAAAAGGCACTTCAGCACGTTTATCCAAGAAATTTTTAAAAATCTGTAAAGTACAAAACGAACATGGCGGCCAAGCGAAATAGAAACATATTAATAGACATTTCCCGCGATTTAACCATCTCAGCGCAGTGAAATATTGTACAGTAAATGTTTATACGTATTGTAATGCACTAGCATCTAAGTTTGTTCAATTGTTTATAAAACCTGAAGATGGCGGCTGTGCGAAATTTTAAAATTATGTTTCTTTTTCTTGTGACGTAATCATGCGACCAAAGTGAAAGTTTGAATAATGAGCCTACGCAATAATTTTCCTTTAATGGTACATAAGTCTATGGCCTATACATGTAACAATCCAACATGGCGACCATCCGAAATATTTAGACGGTTCTCAATATCTACGAATCTTTTACAGCAATCAAACTGAAATTTTTATGTTCATAGAGGCTATGAACATAAGTTCACCTATAGGGCTTTCAATAACCTGGTAATCACAAATCCAACATGGCGGCGACGCGAAATATAAATATTTCAATGGAAGTTTCTCGCGATTTAACCATCCGAGTGCAGTGAAACTTGGTACGGTAAATGCTTATATAAATGTTAATCAACTGGCATCTAATTTATTTCAATTGTTTTTATAACCACAAGATGGCAGCTGTGCGAAATTTTGAAATCTCGTATTTACTTCTTGCGTCCTAATCATGCGATTGAAGTTTGAATACTACACGAACACAACAATCTTCATGTAATAGTACATAACTCTTAAGACCTACATATACAGGGTGTAATTGATATAATGGAAGTCCGTTACACTGGTGAATGAAGAGACTATTCTAAGCTTCCTAGGTAAAACTTTTGTCACCTATCTCTAAATTGAAAATTAATAATTAAAATGTTAATGTTTTTAGTTTTTTCAGAAACTATTCAAACACAAGGTGGTGGGACGATGCGCGGAGGGGAAGTTGCTACGTAATCGGAGCATTGACTTAACCGTTGAGGGGTGGTATCAGCTGTTATGGGGATAGCGAGCGATAGCCGTCTCGTAAGAAAATTTGTATTGCTGTTGTTGTTGTTGTTGTTGAAATAACACGCAATGGCTTGGGACGTTAGGACCGGTAGTATTGTGTAGCCTACTTTGTAAGTGTAAGTATAACATAATCAGCCCTGGTGTGTCATTGGCGTCTGGCTTGTTAATGAAATACAGTGTGACAAAATTCCGACATCCGGTATTCTGTTCAGAACTAGCATTTAAGGCTGAAGGAAAATACTTGATGTTTTGTTTAAGAGGCTTGGCGATTTTGGTCATTTAACCCCATGTGGTTGGGTATGGGTTGAATTTGTCTGATAACCTGTGTTTTTGTGGTTTCTTTAGTAATGTGGGTATTTGTAATTCAGGTAGGATTGGGAAAAAGGCGGCCGTGGCCTTAAGTTAGGAACCATCCCAGCATTTGCCTGGTGTAGAAGTCAGAAACCATGGAAAACTACTTCCAAGATTTAATACTGGTATGGTACCACATGTACATAATAATAATAACAATAAATCAAATATAGCGAGTTGGTTGGCCCTATCAAAAGGCAATGGCATGTAGAACGGGTAAAGACCATACTTATCATTGTCTCAAATACGGGCGTGATCCCAATTAACTTGCTCTAAGACCTTAAAGAACTGGTTCTGGATACTCAAATGTAGCCTACAAACTAATGCAGAAGGCAGTCGTTCCCTCAACAACCCGAATCGTCTGGAAGTTCATAGGTAGCGATTTCGACTTTCCTGCTTAGAAGTCGCTGTTTCAGTAACAATACTTTGGTTCCCTGAAGCCCGTATAGTTATGTTGTGATGTATCAGCAATGTGTTATATGTACTGTATAAAACAATAATAATAATTAAACGATAGCGAGTCTGTGTAGCTCAGGTAATAGAGTGCTATCCTTCTCGAGGGTTCGATCTAGGCTTAGTCAAGTAGTACATAAAGGTGAACAAATACGTCAAACTTATGCCGTGGTTGTAATGGCACGTACTTGAAATTCTGTGAGCACAACATTCCGGAATCTCGACATCACCGCAAAAAATAAAAATAGTGAGTCTAACAACATCTTATTATTATTATTATTATTATTATTATTATTATTATTAAGCACACTATAAGAGATTATATCTTTACTGAATGTTATTTATTTTTACGTAGAGTTCCAATTGTTTAGGACGTTCAGTATGTAAATACTTTCTTTTAACAATGATGATAAGTGATGGAAGAGACTTGCAACTTGTTGTGATGGTGGTTGTTGTTAAATAATTTTAGGGTCTTGGGACATTTGTTCATCAGCCACGTGTAGTTGGGTGAGTGGTGGATTTGTCTGATAAACTTTGTTTCTGTGGTGACTGTAGTAGAGGCAACCAAAAAGAAAACATAATAGAAGTTAGGTTGGTTCCTTAGTTTAGGGCTGCGACAATGTGGTCATGCAGCCTCGTATAAAAGATGTTAGTGTGTCTTAAAGTATATTGTTACTCTTATTAGTACAGTAGTAGTAGCCTACTATAATAATAATATTAGTAATATTTTTTACAGTTGTTGCAATGTCTTCACACAAAGATAGACCAACAGTTCCTTAAATTAATTTACCATATCTTTAGTATTTCCATTTTCTATGCATAGGCCACGAGGCTGCCAAAATCCCAAACAGATCCACCGTCACTAATCATATAGCCACTCCCCATGAAGGTGTGAATCAGCTGTTCATAGGCTCGGTTTGTGTATTTCAATGCCATTGGCAGACAAGACGAGGAGGTCACTCAACCTCAGACTCTTGTCAACATTCCTCAGTGTCGGAGGGGAGGGCGACGGGGAGAAGTCAGCTGTGCTGCTGAGGGGAACGCAGTCTAAGCCCTTTTCCAAGACATTGATCGACGACTTTTGTGATTTAATTCCACCTACACTAATTAAGATACGACTAAATTTCATGAAAATATTTGCTTAGAATAGTCTCATCACCAGTGTAACGGACTTCCATTATACCAATTACACCGTGTATAATAATCCAACATGGCGGCCATCCGATATATCAGACGGTTCTCAATATTTGTATGTTGATAGAGGCAATTAACATATGTAGGATATATGAAAATAGGCTTTAGTTCTTTAGGGGACTAGGCTACTTGTTATATATGTAGAAATTAGATTTATTTAATATTACATGAAGATTATTGTATAGGATTAGTATTCAAACTTCAATCGCATGATTACGACACAGGAAATAAAAATGAGATTTAAAAATTTCGCACAGTTGCCATCTTATCGTTATGATAACAATTGAAATAAATTAGATGCCAATCGATTACAATTTGTATAAGCATTTACCGTACCAAGTTTGACTGCGCTCGGATGGTTGAATCGTGAGAAAAGTTAATTTAAATATTTATAATTAGCGTCGCCGCCATGTTGAAATTGTGCTCACCAGACTATTGAAAAACCCATAGGTAAACTTATGTTCATAGCCTGTATCAACAAACAAATTGTCAGTTTGATTGCTGTTATTGATTAATTGATATTGAGAACCGTCTAAATATATCAGATGGTCGCCATGTTGGATTGTAATATGTATAGGCCATAGAGTTATGTACTATTAGATGACAATTATTGCGTAGGTTTATTATTCAATTGTTCACTTCGATCGCATGATTAATACACCTGAAATAAAAACTTAATTTTAAAAATTATCACAGCCCCCATCTTGAGGATATGTAAACAATTGAACTAAATTTGATGGCAGTGCATTACAATGTACACAGGCATTTGCTCTACCAAGTATCATTGCGTTTGGATGGTTAAATTGCGAGAAAAGTCTATTTATAAGTTTCAACTTCGCTTGGTATTTTAGTTAACAGGTTTTCGAAAGTCTCATAGGTGAACATGTAGTGGTAACCTTTGTCACCGTACAAAATTTCAGGGTGATATGAGTAATAGTTTTGGAGATATAGAATGGCGGTGAAATATTTCGCACGCCGCCATGTTGGATTGATGAGACGTAATAAAATTTGAAGGGCTTTGTCGGGGTCAGCCGAAATTGTACTAAGACCTTACCGAGTTTCAATTAAATTGCTCCAGCCGTTTATAAGTTATTAGGGGGACACAAACACACACACACATGGACAAAAGGTGATTTCATAAGACTATTTTTTCATAAATGAAAACAGGCTAAAAACTGTTCCAATAGATGATAGGAGGTAAAGAAAACACAGGACCTAAACGGCATACTAATGAATTATTCAAAATGACAGGAATAACGTTGAGTCTATTATTAGCCTATTTCCATTTATGAAAAAATAGGCTTATGAGATCACCTTTTGTCGATGTCTGTGTGTGCTTATGTGTGTGTGTTCCCCTAATAAATTCTAAACGGCTGGAGCGATTTCATTAAAACTCGGTAAGGTCATGCTACTATTTCGTCCGACCCCGATCGAGCCATTCACTTTTTATAACGTTTCACCAATCCAACATGGCGGCTGTGTGAAATATTTCACCGGCATTATATATCTCCAAACCAATTACTGTTCTTACCCTGAAATTTTGTACGGTGATAAAACGCACGTTCGCCTATGTGACTTTCAAAGACCTTTTAAGTACAAAACGAACACGGAGGCGAAACGAATTTGAAATATTTAGATAGACCTTTCTCGCGATTTAACCTTCCGAGTGCAGTGAAACATGGTAGTAAAATGTTTGTACTCAATGTAATGCACAGACATTTAATTTATTTCAATTGTTCACATAAACTCAAGAAGGTGGCTGGGCAAAATTTGAATATTAAGTTTCTATTTCTAGTGTCTTAATAATGCGATCGAAGTCAGCGTTTGAGAAATGACCATACGCAATAATCGGCATCTAATAGTACAAAACTCTGTGGTCTACATATAAAAAAAATCCAGCTACTCAATTGTCCAACTGAGACTGAATAAACCAGTGCAGTGAGATGTTAGAAATCCGGCCAAGCAGAAGTCTCTTTGATACGAGATAATCACGTGAATATAACCGTAAAAATAATACATCATTTAGGACCGAAAACCAGCGAAGGTACGGTCTCTCATACAAAGTATCACTGCAAAATTTGAAGCCAAGTATTTTTGGTTTTGTCTAGTAAGTACTTAAAGATTACTTTTCAGTCACCTGGTCAACACATTAACGGGAGCTCAAATATATTGTATTGATAATACTAATATAATATATAAGTTACACTTGTAAAATGCCATACAGTATATCGTTAAATCGTGCACCTCGACTACGCGGGCAGCTGCAGCAAATCTGGAGATCGTATGCTCAAAACCCAGTGCTGACATTGGTTATCCTGATTGTGGTTTACCTCAAGGTTTTCCACACTCTCGCCCGGCCAATTCCGGTATAATACCTTACTTCAAGTCCTGTCGCTAATACTATAATGGATCTTACGTCCAGTCCAAAAGCTCCCATCATAATCAGAGCATTTTGTTTACATTCAATTGTTATTATTACCGTATTATTATTATCATCACCAAGATGATTTCTTTTTATATAACACAATTTTACGACATTCCGGTTTATTAGTACACTAGCAACCCGACCCCGCTTCGCACGGAAACAGTTACGAAGGCATTACGTGATAAGCGCTTTTTTTTCAATGTCAACGAACAGCGACCAATATCCATTTTACGTCTCGGCATTATGGGTTAAAATCAATGACTGGACTAATAATTATAGTATCATGAAGATCCATGTGCAACAAATTCTTGTCAGACGTAATTTAAGAATGGCGAGGTGCATGAAACACAAATCCCCCTTCCTTCCAATCTTAACTTGACTGTGAATTTTGCGGAACGAAAAGTTCACAGGCGAAATGAAGAAAAGTCGAGTAGCAGTTCCAGGGAAGCTACAAACACAACCACTCTTCTCTAAAGTTTTTAACTCAACAAGACTTGACAGTTTGCTGCTGGCTGTGTCTGGGGCAATAAGCTCGTCCGCTAGCTAAGCTGTAACTGGGGTGATGGACTCGACCCTAGCTAGCTCGTAAACTGTCGCCTCAGTATCTGAATGGAGATTGTTGGAAGAAATTAAAACGTAAAAACGCCTATAGTGGGCGATGTATTGAAGATAGACATATGCTCTCGCTGACTTTTTTGGAGAAAATTTCATGGTGAACAATTCTTACACTCATAGTATTTAGATATTTTTAACGGTTTGCCCAGCGTAAGCGTACAAAGCGCTCGGACGCCAGGTTTCTTTTCGACGTTTCCACTGAAATCGTTACTGCTCGGCTTCCTTTGATCATAAATAAATTATTTCCTACTGAAATCATCCTCGAGATATCCTTTACAGAATGGTGAAAACCGCATCAAAATCCATCCAGTGGTTCTCGAGTTTACCCGTAACATCCAAGAATCGGGGACTTTGTTTTATACTAAGTAGAGGTTAATCGCACGGACCATATAATTACATCCCATTACATTTATCACCAGGGTTTAATATTAAGTAACTTAGTTAGCAACAATATAGTTGCACGAGAATTGGCAATTTAGTCCATATCATTGTATATACAGTATATTAAATCATTTCATTCCCACCCATGAAGGGTGGGCGGGCCCATATACATGGCCGCACCATCTCTTGGGCCAGAGGAGGGGATTGTTTGGGAGGTTAAGAGTTATAGGAAAAGGGTGGTGGGGATTTATGAAAATTTGAGAAGGAGAAATGGTATGAACACTTGGCTAAGATTAAAGTTTTGAAATTTCGAAGTTTGAGAAAATTTGTTCTTTTTATGTTTTGTAATTTGTGGAGTTTGAAGTTTTGAAATGTTGAGATTTTGAAATTTATTACGTTTTGTAAGTTATAAATTTAGAAAATGTTGTGATTTTATAATTTTGAAAGTTTGGGAATTTATGTACATTTGAAACTTTTGTAATTATTTTTTAAATATATTTTTGTTGTGAATGTAATGGGAGAAATGGATGATGACGTATTATGAGATGGGAGTAATTGATGATGTTTGTGGAGATGGAAGAGGCGGTGCTGTAGAAGAGAGAGAAAGAGGAGAAAAGAATAGTATATATGAGATGATCGTATGAATTCGATAATGCTTGAAAGATGGATGGGGTGAAGGTATGTGGTGAGATTATGTGATTGTGGTGAAGTGAGATAGATGAGAGTAAGAAGTTATTTTTTTGTAATGAATGCAATGGAAGAGATGGATGATGGTGTTTGATGAGATGGGAGTAATGTATGGTGTTTGTAGAGATGAGAAGGAAAGCGATTCTGTAGAAGAGAGAGAAAGAAAAGAAAGATTAGTATATGAGGTGAGCTAATCGTAATGACGAATTAATGAGATGAGGTGGCTTGTGTTTATGGAGTTATGAAATGGATGTTTACAAGAAGTTAGATGGGTTGCTGGGTTGTGATGGAAAGATGGATGATAACGAATGGATGGAATGAGATGAGTTGTGTGAATGGGTTTAATTTTTAATTTTTATGAGTTGATGAAATGAGATGGGTGCTTTGAGAGAAGAGGGGGAGTGAGTGTTTGTGAAATGGATGGCGTCGATTGGATGAATTGTGATGGAATTGGGGGATGATAATAATTTGGTGAAGTGATATGATGAATATGATTTTAATTGTGGGGGTTGCATGTGGTCGATTAAAAGTTGAAAATGTAGTGGGGGGTATGAGTTGGTGACTAAGAGTTGCGGGGAGTGGGGGGAGATATACATCAGACGATAGATGAGAATTCGCCATCGTCAGGAAGTATATATATTTACGTGTTTTAGGAAAGGTGATGTCATGCCACGTTTTGGGTGAGGAGATGTGCTGGGGGGTTGTTAAATCGGGAGCTGGGGTGAAGAATTTTAGGTGTGTGAGGCCGAGTTTGTTGTAGGGAGGAGCTCGGGCAGGGAGAGCTTCAAGCTGTTGAAATATGGGGTAGTGAGTACGTCGAGCGCGTTGACGGTATCGAAGTTGGAGGAGGTGGATATAGGTGGTGATGGGTGGCAGGGGCATTTGTCGGTACAAATCCTCGCTTGGATGTATCGGAGAGAGTTGAAGAGCGATGCGAGAAATACAGCGCTCGATTGCAATAAGAAGACGGAAGTGGCTGGTGGCGCAGCCGGATCATACCACGTGCCCGTAGATGATGTACGCACGGATGAGTGACTTGTAGGTGTAAAATACTGTAGTTGTGTGAAGACCCCAAGAGGTGCCAAGTAGGCTGGTGAGTAGTCAGGAGCGTGGTTGTGCGGAGGCTGTGAGGGCTCCGAGCTGGGACCTGAAAGTGAAGTGCTCGTCGAACTCCGACCCAAGGCAGCAGAGAGATGGGCCAGAGCACAGACGATGGTCGTGTATTTGGAGGTTGAGTAAGGCAGGATTTCGAGAAGGTGCGTTGGCGTGGTGGCGAGGGCGAAAGAGGACAGCATAGGTTTTGTCTGTCTTCGACGTTCGGTGCCAATGGTCACACCAGGCCGTGAAACTGTTGAGTTATGGTTGAACAAGACGATTGATGGTGACGATGGAGGGGCAGGAGGCGAGGATGGCGGGGTCATCCGCAAATTTTACTAGGTGAAGAAGACCCGGAGGCTGGGGGATATCTCCGACAAAAAGGATGTAGAGAACAGGTGAGAGGACTGAACCTTGGGGGACACCTTGGTTCAGGGGAAAGGAGCGAGAGAGAGTGTGATGAAAGGAGATGTGAGCGGTACGGGGGATGAGGAAATTGCGGATGAGGCGGATGAAGTTGAGAGGGAGGAGGAAGTAGTGAAGCTTCAGGAGGAGGGCGGCATGCCAGACTGTGTCAAATGCGCTTTGAAAATTGAAGGTAAGGAGGAGGGTTGGACGGAATCGGTTAAGGTTATCGGCTGTGAGGGTGGTGAGGCATAGCAGCTGATCGTGAGTGGAAAGAACTGGTCGGGAACCACATTGAGAAACAGGGAGAAGGTTGTGGCGGGAAAGGTGAAAATGGGTGCGACGGACCAGGATTTTCTCGAAGAGTTTCGAGAGGACGGCTGTCAAGCAGATGGGGCGGTAGGATGTGATGTCGGAAGGTGGTTTGTGGGGTTTGGGGAAGAGAAGCATTGTCACTGCGCGCCAAACTGTGGGGTAGAAGCCGGTATGGAGGAGGTAGTTTTAGAGGGCGGCTAGGAACTGCAGAAAGACTCGAGGGGCTTCTTTAATATGGACGTAGCGAATTGGGTCGGGACCGGGAATAGTGTTTTTAGTTTGGGAGAGGGCGAGTTGAATATCGATGGGTGTAATTGGGTCGTCGTTGGGGTGTTGGATGTGGGAATGGAGAGGGTGTGGATGAAGGTATGGGCGATTTGGGATGGATTCGATATCGTCGTTGTCAATATGGTGCATATTGAAGTTGCGAGTAGGGTCGAAGACTTTCTCGAAACGCTGGGCGAATATTTCGAGTTTGGCGGGCAGATCAGGTGGGGCAGTGCGTCTATAAATGATCGGGTAGGAAGCGGTTGGGGAACGACCAGTGAGGGTGTTGAGTTTCTTCCAGAAGGTGGCCAGAGAAGATCGTTTACGTTGCAAGGTGTTGCAAACAGTTACCCACTTTCGGCGGTGGAAGGCTCGGAGGAAGGAATGTAGGCTACCTGGCGTAGGAGCTGGCGATGTAGGGTGAGGAAATGGCGGTCGCGAGTGCGTTTGTAGTGCTCCAGATATCTGTGAGATAGGCGGAGGAGAGGGAGGGCTTTAGGGGGCTAGGCGGGTGTGGGCAATTACAGCATCTGCTGTGGAGAGTATAGGGTGAGGGGGGTGTGTGTGGAAGCAGCGCTGGTGAGGGTTGATTGTAGAGTTTGGGCATAAGCGTCCACTGTGGCCGTGGATGTGAGTTTTGGGAGTGGGTGTTGTAGGGAGTCGGTGATTTGGTCTCGATAAGCGGACCAATTGGCTTTTTGGAAGATTTGACGGAGGACGGGAGGGGTGGGAGTGACGGGATAAGAGCGGATGGATATGGTGGCTAGGACGGGGAGGTGGTCGCTGCCTATTCTTTGTAGGACGTCGATGGTGAGAAGTTGGGCTAGGCGGGTGTGGGCAATTACAGCATCTGCTGTGGAGTTTGAAATGGGGCGGGTTGGTTTGGGGATGGTGACTAAAGAGGAGTCGATGGATTGAAGGAAAAAGTTGATTTCCGCATGTCCGCCGCTGATCGGGAGTGCATGTTTAGGTCGGCCAGTATGAGGAAGTGGGGAAAGGTGGCGTGGAGACGGGTGAGAAACTGCCGTGGGAAGAGGTGTTTTGAACGGGTTAAATAGTGGCGATATAGATGACGTGAGAAGGGATGTCGAGAGCGGCAATGAGGCTTTCAGGAAATGAGAGGGGAGAGGGTGGGACGTGGATACGGATGGGGATGCGTGGCTTGTGGAGGAGAGCAACACCGCCGGGCCCGATGTCACGAGGGTGATCCGCTCGATTGCATGATTTATCCTATCATATTGGCTGCTAGGTGGGGACAGAGGAAGGTTTCGTTTAGGAGGACTGCGTCTGGGGAGCGTAAAGCGATGGTGTATTTAAGCAGGGGTCGCTTTCTGGTGAAGGTACAGATGTTGCTGTATATCAGGGTGGGGGTTATTCGCCATTTTGTGGTGCATTCAAGGGAGAGAAGGTGAAATGTATGAGTGGTGCAACGCAAGAAGGGTAGAACCGGAGATGGAAAATTTGGAATGCTGCCTATTACAATTGGGTGAGGACCAATGTGCGTTGGAAGGGCATCACGTTCTGTTGTGAGACGGTCAGGAAACGAAGGAGGTTTTCCACCGTCAGGAGCGGATTGGGTGGTGGCGGTAAGGCTTGGGAGATCGATGGTCATAATAGGGGCGACGAACTCCGGGTGGTCTGGAGGGGGGGGGGGAGGGGTAGCTGGTTTGCCCTTGCACTTGTATGAGTGAGTTAGGTGTTGGCCGGAGCACTGATGCAATTTCGCTGGTTGGGCAAGTTTGGGGCACTGCTGTAGAGGGTGGTCGGCTAGGGAGCAGTGGGGGCAGATGCGGGATTGCCTACACTGGTCCGTAGAGTGCTGGTTATATGCCAGACATCTATTACAGCGGAGAGCCATGGGGGTGGAGCCTTTAAAGGTTCTACGCGGGGGTGATATCTGTACAGATATACACCTGTTGTAGGAGGCGGTCAACTTCAGCTTGGGTGGCCAGGAGTATTCTGACTATCCAGGTAGGTACTGTGACGCATTTTTGGGGGGAAAGAACGCTTCACTTGCACCTGGTCGCGGTTTTGCTCCTGCTGGACAACTTCCTCGGTTACGTTAGGGTCAATGCCCCTGATGACACACGAGAAGAGTGGTTGCCGAGACGGGGGGCGGGGAGGAGGAGGGATGGGTGTTTGGCGAGGGTTGAGGGGTCCAATAGTTACGGCGGGGCCGAGGCGGAGGGCAGTAGTGGGTTTCTGCATAATGGTGGCGATTTTGTCGTCGTCCGTTTTGAGGATAACCCCGTTGGAGACCGATAACAGGATGAATTTGAGTTGTGGAGGCACTACGAACACGAGGGCCCCAGATATCTCCTGACGTGAGAGATGATGCAGGCCGTCGAGGAGAAAAGAGTACTTGAGTGGGAGATGGGCAGCCTTTGGTGCATAAGAGACGGAGGACGGGGATAGGGGGGAGGGGTTGGTTTCCACTCTCCCAGGGAGAGTCACCGATGGAGCGGGGCGGGGGGGGGGGGGGAGGGTAGGTTGACAATTGAGGGGTCGGGGCAGGGGGGGGGGGGGATGGCTCCTGCTTCAGAGCTGGAATGGGTGGGGTTGATACGGGGATCACCACCCTCCTCCATTCCCTCGTGCACACGCTGACGAGCACAATGATTTGCGGCCTCAGTGTCTGAGGATTCGGATACACGGCGTTCCTCCGACCTATTCGCGGTCTGGAGAATCATTGGAGGGAGGCGGGTATGTGTGCCGGTGGAGGTGGAAGGGGTGGAGGTGGTAGCAGAGGATGATTTGAGGTTGATGGCTGCAGGGCCAGGGCGGGCGGGAGTTCCCTTAGGAGTCCTCTTGTTTCGCGGATAACGGTTTGGCGACACGTGACCCTTGCCGCGACCCATTGTGGAGATGTGGAGATGGGGAAGAGTGTGGGATTGATAGGGGCTGATTGGTCACGGGAGGGGAATGTCTCTTTTGAAACCGCAGGGAATTTTAGGAGAAAGAGGGAAAAAAGTTAAGATGTGAAGAGATGTAATATGATTGATATAATTGGAATGATTGAAAATGATTGAAAATGATGAAACTGTGATGGATATGGGGGGGGGGGGTTAATTAGGCACTGGGTGGTGTGATTAGGGGAGTAGTAGGGGTTTAAACCCACAGCCTACTCTCCTGCGAACATTGCCGATAACTCCCGAACCTGTGGTCGGAGATTCACGAATGAGGTGTCGTTGGACTCGGGATGACAGGGGCTTTGCTATGGACCACTCGTTATATTTTTGATTTTTTTTGAAAATTTTTGTTTTCGAAAGTTGGTGGTAGTTTCAAAACCAAACATGATAGAACGTTGTGCCATGGCTCAAACGAATGGTCTTTATGATCGTTATTTTCTGTAATTTTTTTTTTTATTTTTTATGTTTTTTTGAAAACACTCGAATTATGAAAATCCTATATTTAGGAAACTAGGAAGTTTACAAAACAGTTTGTTTGACATAAATGAAAGGTCCCTATGCCCACTACCCCCAAAATAAATTTCAAGTCTCTACGATAAAAACGTGAGAGTAGTGGGATGAGGGGAAAGCTGTCTCACTTAGCAAGTTGTGAGCCCCTGCGACCTTGGAATGGAAGGAGTCATGATAGGAGGGCGTGCTTGGATTCGTTTTTTCGTCTCGTTGCGCTCTTTACGGGAATGTAGGTGTCGAAAATGTGAAATGCCGGAAACATGTTTTTTTGGGGTAAAAACTTGATTTTAGACTTTTTGTTATATCTCGCGAACCAATCATGCTAGAGGCGAGTACGAGGGGTCCAAGGACTCAAGGTGACGTCCTCTTTGCTATGGACCACTCGTTATATTAAAAAAAACTTGGAAACTCGATTTTGGGGTAAAAAAGTGTTTTTTTTTGTGATTTTTGCTGATAACTCACGAAACAATAAGCCTAGAGACGTGTGCGAGGTGTCATTTTTTCATCGCGTTGCCCTCTTGCCGAGGATGTTCGTGTTGAGCAGGAATGAAAAACCATGTTGAGGTAAAACCATGATTTTAGACTTTTAGCTTTATCTCGCAAACCAATAACGCTAGAGACGAGCACGAGGTGTCCTAGGACTCGGGCTAACGCCCCCTGTTTGAAACTATGTTTGACATTTTGACAAAGGGCCTAACGTCACTTTTGTTGAAAAAAAATTCTTTACCGATACCTGTTTAAAATATTCATGAAGCGTGGTGGTCGAGAGAGACGATATTGCTGTGTGTGTGTGTGTTTCAACGAACCTGTCGCTGACCACGATGGCTGTGCTCAATACACAATCGCTATTTCGGCGGGTCGGTTTAAGACAGAGCGAGGGTGTGTTTTTCCGATATTTTACCCCCGAAGATGATCTTTAACGTGTAAACGGTGATGAGAACTTGGTTCTATGTTGGCTGAGGCAAGTACCGAAAACAAACTTGCAGAGGAGCAGACGAGCAGGAGGTGAATGTCATTTGAGCTTATTGGAATGCGCCGATCTGACTTGACAACAGGTGCAATGGAAAAATGACAAAGACGCTTGAAGGTAAAATAATCTGACAATCGTGGTGGCAGGGGAGTGCGAAATGCATGCATACACGTGTGAGATGACATGTGAAACCACATGAGGGCTAAACAAGTGACAACCTGTTTGCTTCGTACTTGACAAAATGAAAGTTCATGTGAAATTTGACCCGGCACAGGTGTTCACCTCGGGCGTTGGCTGTCCACGTGCATGATAACTGTTAGCAATTTACATCCTGTTTTGCTTTGTACGTGACAAAATGTAATTTGACGTGTAATATGATCCAACACACGTGTTCACCTTGGACGTTTGCTGTCCATGTGCACGATAACAGAATGTCCAAAGCGTGGGAATCACTGAATCAGTAAAAAGTATAATGCAACTTGTGGGAATGATGTCATAACCAATAGATAGGCAAGAGCTGGGAACAGCAGTGGTGGGAGGTGAAGGGGGAGAGGGGGAGGTGTAATGTAAGAGAGAACACATATGGAAAGAGAAAGAAATATGTCGAGCTGAGAACTGTACACACAGAGCTATAGGTGGTGTACAACATGTGTGAATAAATAAAAAGTGCACAGGGTCACACAACACGTAATTTATTGATCCAATAATTAAACGTAGAGTTAAATCATAACCATTTGACATATAGTTTATTTCCTTTTTGTTTCAACACTTTTTCCACAAGATAATGCTTAGGAAATGCTGTTTACTGAAGTTCATGGAGATAAAATCTACGTTTTATGGGTTGATGGTTGAGGTCCTCGAGTAAATAGGTGACTGGACTGTCCAAGTTGACGAATTCGAAATAGTTCAGTCCCCCACTGAGGCGTGTAGCCCTTATTGAAGGCAGAACAAACTCCCCAATTTTCAGTCGGTGAAGTTTAGGATCTGCTGTTTTTATGGGGTTAAACAGTTTCTCCAATCGCTGAATATTTTTGGTCACGAGGCGTGGCTTGGTCCCAATCGTTCTATGTTTGGTGTCATTGTAACGTGATACTAGCTCTGGTAACATGTCCAACCAGCGATACGTGCCCTGAGCGGTAAACGCTTTCCATATATGGGTTTTCAATGTTCGGTTGAACCGCTCAACCACGCTGGCTTTGAGATTGCTGTACGTGGTGTAATGGTGAATATCCTTAGATTTTAGAAAACTGGAGAAATCCTTGTTTAAAAATTCATTCCCCGGGTCAGTTTGTAGTAACTGAGGTTGACGTTTGGAGTGTTGAATAATATGTTGAAAGGCCTTGGTAACTAGTGGACCAGACTTGCGACGCACAGGTTCAACATAGGCCATTTTGGAATAGACATCAATGACGGTCAACATATAGCGTAAACCGTCGTTAACGCTAGCATAGGGTATCATTTCAACCAAGTCAGCTTTCCAAAGTTCATCCACACCTCGTGAAATCACCTTGAGCCGTGGATAGTGACGCCTAGCTGGGCGATGCAACTCGTGAGCAATACCCATTTTAATGGGCGAGGGCTTAAACAATAATTTTGGCATTTCGAAGTTCTTGTTCAATTTCTTGAATTTCCCAATCGTGACCGGTATGGCCAGCTTGACGTGAGGCATGCAACAACTGTAGCCGCTGGACGAGCTTATTGAGATTGTGCCAGTAGGTAACATCCACAAGGGGTTTTAATGGTTTAAATGTCACTCCCGAAGCGGACGCTTTACGATGACCACTTTGACTGGTGGGAAACATTTTTGCAATGATGGTTTTATATTTTTGAGATATATTGGCATTCACTTGTTGAGTGGGATCATACTGTCTTTTGTGGGCATGAGTATCCAATAAAATGGATTTATATTTGCCAAGATCCTCTGACGTATAATCATGGGAAGAGGGAGTCCGAGAGATGAGCAGCTTTAACAGTCCTGGCGTTAATTTATAGTTGATGTTCTTAATGACAGCTTTAGTACGAGCAAATTTAATGGATGAATCCCCAATTTTAAAACTATCATCCTCATAGCGAACACCATACGTGGTGTCTGTGTTTCCAGTAAATAGATCAATGAAATAGGGTTGTAGTGTTGCTCCATAATATTTTATTAAAATGGTTTTCAGTTGATCTTTATTTTGAGGGGTGGCCAAGAGTTTCGAAAACGGAGACGCCCTGGAAGGGCAAGGTGTTTCGATAATGGCCAAGGATTTCTTTTTTCTCAAAAACTCAGCAAGGGGTGCGGCCTTTTTTGAGGCGTAAACACTTGTTCCTCCTCATCCTCAACCTCGCTAACACTAGTCAAATCTTCCTGTTCCTGTTCCTCTTCCTCCCCTTAGGGTCCTCGTGCAGCGTCTGAGTGGCTTGTGAAACGGTGGGTAGCGTTTCAGATGGCTTGAAAGAGGGTTTCAACATAGCTTTTAGTGGAGGTGCTAAATGTTGTTGAATAAACAAAGCATGATTTGCACGTGATTGTTTCAATTGACGAAACTTTTGGCGAACAGTATTTTTTGCTCTAATAATATGCTTTTTCAATTGACTCTCTGCTAACGCAATAGTGTCTTGACAAATATGAGACAGGGCCTTAAATAGCAATAAAATGATCAAACCCTAAGCGATACCGTCCTTGGTTGAGTTCACTTTGTTTTTCAATGACCAAACAAGCATGACGTTGAGTGTTCCAGCACTTGGCACAGAATTCAGTAAACATTTGAAAGGTCATATCCGGATTCACATGTTCATTATAAATGTGACGACTGTTCCTCTCGTCCTGGCGAAATGAAACAATGACATTGGCATTGTCACGAATCAACTGTTAGGACATTTTAGAATACGTTTATCCAAGATAGAAGCAATCGATATGTTTGTGACGACCCATGCTGAAATAGCTTTGAATGATGCCTTGTCGTTCAGTGGATACATCATCGAAAATCATGAGTGAATCAGGCTTTACCTCATCCGGTGAAATAACATTTTCTTGCATGGAAAATGTGAAATAACCCATATTCTCTTTTTGTAATCCGGACATGACTTGATCCAGAAACACGTAGAGGGGTTGGTAGAGAGATTTTGCAAAAATATAAATATTTTGAAAACGCAGACCATTGGCTGCTGTAATGAGCGTCAGCAAAAGATTAGTCTTTCACCAACGCGAAGGCCCCACAATGATGCATCGAATGGAAGATGGAAACAGTGAACCATGGCGTTGTTCACGTGATGTGGGACAGAGATGGGAAACCATGTCCCCCACGGGGAATGACTCTTGCTGCTTAATAATCTTCATATCAACTAAGCCTTAGACAGGCTAGCAGGCTGTCTATATACAGGACACCGCGCCTTGTCAAAGAAACAGTAGACTCGTACTACAGGTTGATGATGGATGTCTTTGGACGTGCGTTGATGGCCAAAGCTAGGTCTGTCCCCATAGATGATTCTAAACAAGAAACAGATCCTGCTAATAAACACTATGTGGATAGGTCTGTAGTGCCACGCACAAAACAGGGAGATTATGACTTTAAGGGAAAGCGGTTAACCCATGTAAAACATCCTCAAGTGTCTACAGACGTTACTACGAAAAAGTATGTGGATAACAAAGTGTATGAGTTTTATGACAAAGTGCCCCAGCTTACAGTGAATGGCTATAGTGCTAATCACCATCGGATTATTCACGTGGAAGACCCGCAAGACGAAGACGATGTCTCTACCAAGCGTTACGTGACCTATGAAATGAAAAGGCTTTATACATTTATCCCATCTGTATTTTTAGTGTATCTGACAAATGAAAAACCTGTGAATGACAGAAACCATGATCAGCACTTGACCTATGTGCTTGCTTCGGGTTTAAGCCACTATCGATTACACTATGATGGAACCATTCACATCAAATGTGCCATACCTGATGAGAACCATTTACAAATACAGATAAAAGGTTATAGGATGTTGGTCCATAACCATGAAATGGTCAATGCAGGAGACGAATTATCCTTTCATCTCATGTTGACAAGGGGTGAAAAGAAAGCGGGAAAAACCATAAAGGATTTCCCACTTTATGTGGAATTGGAATATACAGCCATGAAATAACAATCTGACATTAGTTGTGATTTAAAAGTTCTTGTGAAAGGTTGTTGGTCATTTTCATCATGGTGAAACAAAGATATGTGGTGAGAAAGACTAAGAAAAGGACTTTGTCCTTGGCAAAGCCTTGGCTTACGACATTCGTGGACAAGCCCTTGCGAAAGAAAAAGAGAAAAAATAATGTATTGACCATAAGGAAAGCCTTTTGAGCAGCACAGAGACATGTTATTCCGAAACGTCGGCGACAGGGTTCAAACCAAGGGCGAGTGATTCCCGTCCCCAAACGAGCCGGAGTTTTACCTGCTTTATTTTCCAGTCTGGCTGCTCTAGGTTCACTTTTGGACGGTGCCAGTGCAGTGGCGAAAACCATTAAAGCCGCGCAGCAGGGCAAGCAACAACTAAAAGAAAGTCAGCGACATAATGAAACGATGGAAGCGATTGCAATGGGGGCTAGAATTGCCAATTCAAAACCATCCTTTTATCAACAAGGATTTGGGATTTCACCATTTCGTAATATATAAAAAATTAACCTCAGCCATAGCAAGACATGCCCTGACGCATCAACAAGTGGAAAACTATGCTAAACAACTAAAGCTTTCTCATTTTCGAGGTGTGTTTATGCGAAACCAATTACCCCCACGAGCCTGGAAACAGGAATGTGCTGTTGTCAATTAGGATGATCACCGAGGACCAGGAACGCATTATGTAGCTTATGTCAAAGAGGGATCCATCTTATGGTACTTTGACAGTTTTGGGAATTTACCCCCGCCAATGGAACTAGTGACCTATTTTGGAAACAGGATCAATATATATTATAATGAGAAACGTGAGCAAACGTTTAACAGCCAACAGTGTGGTCGATTGTGTTAATTTTTTTATATAAGACGCAGCGTAAGCTAAAACGCCACCAGTATGTCGGCAGAAAGTAAAACGTTTACACTGCATGGACGTGGACCTGAAATCCAACTAGACTTTTTGAGTGAAAAACCCTATGGTTTAGGACTTGTTTCTCTTGAAACGTACAATCGAATATACAACATACGTGAAAATGTGAACAACAGGTTTTACTATGATGATTCTGTGCTCACCCTGAACTCTGGCGGATACACGATCGATGACATTTATGAACACATTTATGTGGTGTTGAATAATGAGTATGGTTTAAAGTCATTTCTCGACGGAACGCGCAAGTTTGAACTTGTAGGAAATACCAACACTCATCGCTGCAGTATTTTCTCTACATTCAACATTGACTTTAAAACACATCCTGATTCTATTGGCCCATTACTAGGATTTAAACCACGTGTGTTGGAGCCCAACCAAAAACATGAATCAGACCATGAAGTGAAATTCAATGAGGACCATCATGTGTCGGTGGCGTGTAATATTATTAGCCAAGTGTACACCATTCAAGAACCATCGCATTCGCTTTATGACTTTATTGTGACATCGCCCAATGGTTATATTATTCGTGAATACCCTCCAGTGGTGATATTTCAATCTGTGGCTGTCGATAGTATTAGTAATATAACATTAAGACTGATCAATAGAGATAAACAACTCATTGATCTAGATTCTACCACACCAGTGACTTACAAGTTGGGGCTAAAGCCACTATGAAGTTTGTGTATAAAGCAACAACACCGTCTAGGAATGGTGTTAGTTGTTTGCCACTTGAATACACGTTAACATCTCAGGACAAGCAGATTTTACAGCATTTGGGTTACCACGTCAACCCCCATGATGAATTCTATCCTAGATGTAGCGAACCGCATCGAGGAGCAACCAGGAGTGGTAAGAATTGATCTCCATTCCTATCAAGCTCCAACACCTGGACTCAATAACAATGATGAAATTCAATTTGTTATCAACAACCAAGATATTTACACCCTACCGCAAGAAAGTGTCATTCAGATTGAAGGTCGGCTCACCAAAGCCGATGGCACTACACCCACCACGTCCAAGTTGGCCAACCATGGTTTGGCCTTTCTGTTTTCTGAAGTACGTTACGTGATTAACGATATCGTGGTGGATAGCACTCGAAATGTGGGCATTTCCAGTGTCATAAAACTATACCCCTCTTATAGTGAGGAAGAAGGTAAAACATTTTGCATGGCAGTTTGGTGCCCTGACTCGACCAATGACTGGATGGTACACACCGATGGGACCTTAACTGGATATTTACCTCTTAATCTGATTTTAGGCTTTGCCGAAGATCACCAACGCATTGTGGTAACTCAAGGCAAGTGCTTTTTCTAGTGAGAGACAGGAGTGATAATAATGCACTCAAGGGAGCCGACAATGCCCCCATAGATTCAAAAATTCAAATACAACGCTTGCTGTGGCCCCATGTGACCCTTGACGATAGCAAAAAATTTGACATACTCAAGATGGTAAAGAGAGATATGCCTCTACCCATGGAATTTAGAAGATGGGCACTCCATGAGTACCCGCTATTGCCCACCACCAACACACACAGTTGGTCTGTAAAAACAGCTCGCTATACTGGGAGACCTCTCTACCTGATCGTGGGTTTTCAAACGAATCGCAAGTATCAACAAACCAAAGATGCCACGCAATTTGATCACCTGCAATTGAGAAATGCACGTCTTTTCCTCAACGGAGCTGTGTTTCCCTATGAAGGACTGGATTTGGATTTTTCAAAAAATAAGTTTGGCCCCCTGTACGACTTCTTTTCTAAATTTCGATGGTCGTATTATCAAAAAGAGAACGGCCCCATGCTACTACCCCAAGCGTTTAAGGCAAGAGCACCACTGATTGTCTTTGACTGTTCTTACCTGGAAGAGTCTGTCAAGCCATCCAATATTGACATTCGACTAGATTTTGAAACGCATGACAATGTACCAGCCAATACGACGGCCTACTGTTTGATTATTCATCACAAACAAGTCAACTATTTTCCACTGTCCAACCAAGTGAAGAGTGTATAAATAACAGGTCAACCCACGTCAAGCCGCTCAGTCATGTCTTGCTTTAAATCCTCAAGGGACGTCACATCCATGAATTTAAACTCTGAGGAACAACGTTTCAAGACTTTTGCAACATGGCCAGTGCCTTACCTGGAAGAGTCTGTCAAGCCATCCAATATTGACATTCGACTAGATTTTGAAACGCATGACAATGTACCAGCCAATACGACGGCCTACTGTTTGATTATTCATCACAAACAAGTCAATTATTTTCCACTGTCCAACCAAGTGACGAGTGTATAAATAACAGGTCAACCCACGTCAAGCCGCTCAGTCATGTCTTGCTTTAAAGCCTCAATAGACGTCACATTCATGAATTTAAACTCTGAGGAACAACGTTTCAAGACTTTTGCAACATGGCCAGTGCCTTTCATAAACCCTCAAGCCTTGGCGGCCGCTGGATTCTACTATTTAAAAACAAGAGATGAAGTGAAATGTGCCTTTTGTCCCATCATCATAGACCAATGGCAGGAGGGCGATGAACCCATGCAGGTACATCAGCGCTGGTCACCCACCTGCCCCTACCTGTGTAGAATGGAAGTGGGAAATATACCCTGTCATTCAAGCAATCCCTCACTTGTGTCTCTGGGTAATGAAAAAACATTTTACGATACGTGTGGACCATATGGTGTCCATGGCGCTTCGGTGAGCAGCTCACCATAAAAAACGCCAAGTTTAGAGACCTTGGGACATCATCGGTGTTATGGACGCTATAAACACACGAGACTATATTGTTGAATCAGTTGGTATCGTCCTTATCCCAAAATGACAAAAGCCTGTAAGACGTGTTATGATAATAAAATGATGTAATTCTTAAATTCTTATTTTTGCATGTACCCCTGTCCTACCCTAACCTCATTTTTTTTTAAACTAGCATGGCAGGTAAGTCCATGTCATGATCACACTTTAGTGGTCGATCGTCAGTCAGTCGTCAGTTGAACTCGGTCCAGGCAAGCGTCAACATGTTGCGCACACTCATTGTGGATTGCCAAGGGTTTAAAATTCGTGACAACAAATTTATATTTAAACAAGTGGCCATTATCGATTGTACCATGTTTTGGATATCGCAAGCTAAGCATTTGCTATTTAAACCGCCCCATGATTTTGATTTGTTGTGTGAAAAAGACCGTAAACAAACCCAGTGGATTGAAAATCATAGGCAACTAGACTGGAATCAGGGAACCATTTCCTATAAATATTTGGACGTGGTCATGAAAGCACACTTGTCCTCGGCCAATGTGGTATTTGTGAAAGGTAATGAAAAACGTCGATGGTTGCAACCATTTTGGCGTCTTACTGTCAATATATCGACCTCATGGAGTTGGTATGCCCCTCCCTGCAAACGCTCATAGATTCTTGTTCCTGTGGCAACATTACCCATACAGCCCTAACCCATGTGTGGCAACTCTTTCATTGGTTAACCACCCATGCCTGTTGGGAGTTGTTGAAAAAAGTTATAACTCAAGATTTACCTGTGAATGACGCCAGTGAGATTTCTACAAGCGAAGTGTAAACATCTACAGCACGTGATACCATGGAGAATGGCAATGCTACGGACAAAGCCATCGGCAAGTTCTTTGTGTGCAAAATTAAACTAGACAGTTTTACCATAGAGGAACTCTTGGCGCTGCCCAAGTCATTCATTTATTATGTGGCCGCCAACGCGGTCAAAAATATCTGGCAACATGTACCAAAATCATGGACTCAAGACCCTGTGTTGAGTGAATTGCAACCCTGTACGGATTACGATCACCATAAGCAAGTGGCCATGGCAAAAAATACCGTCTATGCGTCAGTGTGCGACTTGCCAGCTAGTGAAACAGTATCACGGTCATAAAAGTCCGTGTTAAGACTTTGTTGAATCATACCACGGGTGTCATGGCGAGAAAAAGCAACACCAACAACAACAAACATAAACATCGTCCACAGAGGAGGAGGAAGACCAAACCTTTTTACCATCAATGGAAAAGGATATGCCAGACCTGTACTGGCAATGGCGTCATTGACAAAGTGATTCAGTACTTACCTTTTGAAATCCATCTTCCAGGTTATCGTTTTTGTGGCCCTGGAACTCGTCTTGAAAAACGTTTGCGGCGTGGTGATGTACCCATTAATCTTTTGGATCAAGCATGCAAAGAACATGACCATTCTTATCGCCATAGTCATCCTGGTTTAAGACATGTGGCCGATAAATTGTTATTGAAAAAAGCTAAACAACGTTTCTCATCCTGTGATGCCTCAGTGGGTGAAAGGATGGCAGCCCTGATTGTCATGTGTGCTATGAAAGGAAAGTTGATGATGCATGGACATAAACATTGAGGAATGGAGGAGTGAGAAATTGGGATTTGTTTGTATTCTGTATTTTTTTGTCAATTCACTATGACTATGAAATAAAAACAAAGGTTTACCAGAGCACGATGTTTGTTTTTTTATTTTTTGAAATCATGATGTTGATGGCTGAGTTTTAATTTTCACATTTCACACATGATGAATTCACACACTGCTATTTGTCATTTTGCAATTTACAGTTTTTAAAAATGTTCGTTTCAAGTTTTACGTTTTTGATGATATGAATTTTTCCATTTTGCTGATGACACTTTTTAAACAATGTCCGTTTGAAGTTTTTGAATTTTCATATTTCACACATGGTCATTTCCAGTTTTTTTAAATGTCCGTTTTAAGTTTTGCTGTTTTTGGTGGTATGGAAACATAGATTTTCCATTTTTCTGGTTTGACTTTTTTTCCATTTGGTGTATGTTGAAAGTTGATATTTGACAATGATATTGATGCAAGTGAATGACCATGGCGATGCTGCAGTGAGTTTATGGGATTGCGGAAACGTCAAGGTCTACGACTACTGCAGGTAAGACTGTTTTTACAAAAATAATGCCTATTGACTGCCACATTTCAAAGAAAACAAAACTATTGAAAACAAAATGAGTATATAAGTGACCATTTACCCCCTCCCACCCACCCTACCTCACCGTGTTTGCTCTGGTTATAAATACACACCAGCTTTCTCTCTCTCTCTCTCTACTCATACATTCACACATGTCTTTGGGGCCAAACACAACCACTTTATTTATTCCCAAAAGCACATTCTCGACATGCACACTCATCCCAAAAGAACATTTTAATTTACCATATATAATTTACATTACAACAAATAATTAAATACTAGTTATTAAAGTTACTAAAATACTATTACTCATTAAATATTTACAAAAAAAATACAACTTTGTACAGCTTTAAAAAATTCAAACTATTTACCAGTCAAAATCTTTAAAAAAATAAGGTTGCATAGAACTTTTTTAAAGAGCAAAAGGTCTAAGTGGGTTGCCACTATTTTACAAAATCTACTATTTACTATGGCAGAAACCAATATTTACAAAATACTAAATCTACAAGTTACATAAAGCTATGTCCCATAAACGATTATACAGTGAAATCACACCTCCTCCTCCTTGCGATCATAACCCCAGGGCAGGCTGGTGAGCAGGTCATCAGCCCACACACGTTTGTTATCCATGGAGGCGAGGGTGCGTTTTCTCTGTTCCACAAGATACAAATGATGGTTGCTGGATTGTATCCTGCACTGTGTATGAGACATAGCTTTGCCAGTGTATAAAACCGCTATATAGTCATCAACACGTAGCAATTTTACCACTGCCCTACCTACACCTTTTGCTCTTTTGGCTTCCTTACAGTCGAGTGTGCGGTAAGCATACATTTTTGAGGCCAAACCTACGAATTCCGTCGCAATGGAATCACCGCATTCATCTTTTAAAACGCCCATTACCTTCTTGTTTTTATGGGCAGCTGAAACACGTTGTCAGCGCTATAGCAAGAGGTGTCGAACCAGTCACTATGCTGCCTCATGACGTCATAGGAGTTGCAGTGACGAATGTGGTAAATGAATGAGTCCGTGTCCATATACAAAAGAGAGACGTCCTCAAAATGGCGTTTGGCAAACTCATAGTGGAATCGATACATGACCGATTTGGAAAAGTCTAAAATGACTTGGCCCAAGTAAATGGGCTTATCCATGGTCACGCTGGTCTTACTCAATTCAATAGTGGCTAAATCCTCATCGATAATGTTGATCGATTTAAAATTTGGCTTGGCAATGTACCGCCGGGCACCCAAACGCCCCTCCCAGACATTGACCAATTTAATGTCACGGTATTTGCGAACATTCTCCATGGACCTGCCATAGATGCAGTTGTTCATTAATTTTAAAAAAATAATTTCAAACTGCTGTGTTGCCATTTGTCGGTGCTCTGTGTTGAGTCACATGTATGGCTCAAGCCATGCTTTTTGAGCAAAAGGAATTCCCCTATGGATTTTCTTCAACACCAAGCCTTGGGCGAGGTATTGCACCAACATTTGGATATGTAGCACATACCGATTTTTGTTGTAAAGTGTGCCCATGAGTTTTTCAATTTTCAATTTACTATCAGGGGGAACCATTTGCTCAAGGCAGAATGGGAAATTGGCATGTTCATCATACAAGAATGAGGGATATTCAATATCCACTTCTAGCACATATCCATGGCCTGTTTCTTGGCTAGCCATGTTCTCATCAAATTCTGACACTTGTTTGTCTGTCAGCCAAGCAAACTTCTCATAGGGCAAAGGCTGACTCATGGCGTAACCGTACAAATTATTCACGTCATAGTACATTAAGTACGATTCTTGATTATCTGGTGAATAATCAGGCATGTAGACATTGTTCGCTTGGGCATGGCGTTGATTAAGCGACACAAAGCCGCCACGAATGCCCTTTTCAAAAATAGAACCATGTCTACATCAGTGAGTAAATCCAATTCCACTTGAGTGTATTTCAAAGCGGCATCGAACGAGAGCCCAGGTCTCGTATAATAGTGAGCCGGGTCAAGACCGTAAATGTGTTGGCACAACTCACGGAATTTTTCAAACACATCGGTGAGCAGCAATACATCCAGTTTTAGGTAATGCAAAGCATATTCACTTAGCGTCTTAATGTCAAACACTCGCCAAACTTGACATGCATGTGCATAGTCTTGATCGGAAACGGTACTGCGTGTTAGTTTCTAGTAAACTTTCTCCTGTGGTGGGAGTTTTCTTTGCTTTAACACGTCCCACCTGTTGCAGAAATCATACGGAAATATACCTTTCCGAATGAACAATTGAAATTGCTCAGGATCATTAAAATGCATTCTAGTATTTTTTAATTCCTCCTCATTCAAGCCATTCACAAGGCTGTCTAGCGAGGATGCCATAAACTTAAAGGAATCCAAAAATCGAATGCTAAAGTCGCTCAACCTCCATGTCAGGGCTGTAAAACGCTCATGGTTTTGGGGGATAATGGTAAACAGCCCTTGTTGACATGACCCAATTCACGAATTAAAAACTGAATGTCATAATTCGCCAGATTGTGGAAAAAGACACTGATGAAACGAGGAACTGGAAAGTACAAGTTGCATTTACTATGCGCAGCTCCACGAAACTCCCCCGTAAAGTGCGAGTGATCTCTGACTTTTTCCTCTCTATTTAAAATAGGCTTTTCGCAAATATGGCATGTCGTGGCATGCCCATACTGCTGCTGCTGTTCTTGAGTTAGGCTCATGGCTACTGGGTGGTCTAGTAATTCCTGTACATCATGAGCCAACTTGACAAGTTCATCCAAAAACCATCTGGCACAATCTGTCCCCTCACGGTATTTGTAAACGGATTGTGTGGGATCATAGGCACACACTACATTAAATCCTATGTCAAAGGGTTCATGTTTTTGAAAGGGGGTGGCTGGGCTGATGGTGGGATCTGGTTCACATCCCGCCATGGGTGTAGTGAGAACTTCGAAATCTGCATACACCACATAGGGAACAGTGTCACGCTTGTGAATGTCCTTAAACTTTAACACAGCCTTGTCCCCTTGTGGCAATATCAATCTCACCGCTTCCTGAGTAACACAATCTACCCTATGACGTTCCAAAAGCGTAAGAGTGGTAAAATATTGCAGACAACGATCACAAATATGATTTTTACATTTATATTTAGACATTTGACTGCTTAGCAATCTACTCAAGCTTTTAATCAGGCAATAGTGATTCACCTCTCCTACAGATAAATATAAAAGATGAATGTGATGTGGTTTCGGTTCTTTTGTGGCATAAAGAGGACCCACAACCTCATCACCATCAATGCCATACACCATGAACGAAAAGTCCTGGTTGTCTTGTTCAAACCTATGGATCTCGGTTAAGTCCATAGGGAACGATACTCGAGTTAAATTTAAAGTTTGTTTCAATTCATCAAACTTGGCCTTGTACTTTGCTGGTCTCTCACAGTGACGTTGTGCTGGCTGCAAATACGCGGCCACACACCAGAGGAAACATTCATCATCTTTATTTTCAATATTTACCACCGCTCTCTGACAGGCAATCGCTGATGGTAAAGAAATGTGTCTAGACCCAGCATTCAACGGATTGAAATGACAAATGTTGATTTGTAGATGATGAATTTTGTCCAAGGCAAGGCCACTCGGTCCTTGTTGCAGTTTATCAAATTTTGATAACAAAGGCATTCACCACGTGGGATTCATACCACTGTTCCAAATTATGGGCTATGAATAGCTCCTGCATTTTACTGCAAATATAAAATGTCTCTTTATGCTCTACGTCCTTCTTTTTATATATGAAATCGCACACCAGTTCTGTATTCACCTTTAAAGCCGTATGCAACCTTTGCGCTGTACAAATTTCAATTATAAAAATTTCAAAACAAGATTCTAAAAGTGCTTTGGGAATCAAACTTTTTCTAACATTGGCCACACGACCAGAGCACACACGTGATTTGAAAAAACTGTTTAGGGGTTCCCAAGTTAACGTATCCTCAGCAGTAAAAGACATTATTTTGAAAGAATACTCTCACCTGAGTTTTCAGCTGTAGACTGCTTGACAATGGTCCCAAACACACACTGTTCCTGGTTACCAACAGTGGTCAAGCGTTTTCCAATACTCTAAAAAGAAATAAAATAAACCACCATAAGTATATCAATTCCATATAGTTTATGCACTTCATTAACAAAACAAAATGAAACAGGTTATATATATAAAAAAACAAAGCTCACCTTGACTTATAATGCTTTGCTTTATTCCTGTCTCGTGGGCTAGTGTGGTAATGGTTTCCGTTCTAGCTGTTCGTCTTTTCACTTTCTTGAATATCCTTCCCACAGACACACAACAGGTAGGCTATACACGTTATCTGCAAACAAATAAATAAACGTTTAATTTTAACTTTAACAATCAATAAATAATTGCATTCAATATATATAAATCAATAAATATATAAATGAATAAATATATACCTACCCCACAACAAGGTTAAGTATTTTCCACCAACACCAAAACTGTTAAACCAGACCAAGTGTTTCACGCAACGCAGTGTGTTCAAAGTTAGTCACATAAGTGAGAGTGGAAATGATAACGACATGTCTTTATATATGTTACGTTGAATGTATGATCATTCTTTCCCGCGCTTTGAACATTCTGTTATCGGACACGTGGACCGATAACGTCCAAGGTGAACACGTGTGTTGGATCATATTACACGTCAACTTACATTTTGTCACGTACGAAGCAAAGAGGATATGACTTGTTAACAGTTATCGTGCACGTGGACAGCTAACGTCCGAAGGTGAACACGTTTGTGGGATCATATTACACGTCAACTTGCATTTTGTCACGTACGAAGCAAACAGGATGTGACTTGTTAACAGTTATCATGCACGTGAACAGCCAACGCCCAAGGTGAACACCTGTGGCAGATCAAATTTCATATGAACTTGCATTTTGTCACGTACGAAGCAAACAGTATGTAACTTGTTTAGCGTACATGTCATCTCACACGTGTATGCATGCATTTCGCTCTTCCCTGCCACCACGATTGTCAGATTATTTTACCTTGAAGCGTCTTTGTCATTTTCCATATCACCTGTTGTCAAGTCAGATCAGCGCATTCCAATAAGCTCAAATGACATTCACCTCCTGCTTGTCTGCTCCTCTGCAAGTTTGTTTTCTGTACTTGCCTCAACCAACATAGAACCAAGTTCTCATCACCGTTTACACGTTAAAGATCATCATCGAGGGGTAAAATCTCGGAAATAAACACACCCTCGCTCTGTCATAAACCGACCCGCCGAAATAGCGATTGTTCTATTGAGCACAGCCATCGTGGTCAGCGACAGGTTCGTTGAAACACACACACACCCAGCAGTATCGTCTCTCTCAACCACCACGCTTCATGAATATTTTAAACAGGTATCGGTAAAGACAATTTTTTTTTCAACAAAAGTGTTGTTAGGCCCTTTGTCAAAATGTCAAACAAAGTTTCAAACAGTGGGCGTTAGCCCGAGTCCTAGGACACCTCGTACAAGTCTCTAGCGTTATTGGTTTGCGAGATAAATCAAAAAGTATAAAATCATGGTTTTACCTCAACATGGTTTTTCATTCCTGCTCAACACGATCATCCTCGGCAAGAGGGCAACGCGATGAAAAAATGACACCTCGCACACGTCCCTAGGTTTATTGGTTCGTGAGTTATCAGCAAAAATCACAAAAAAACACTTTTTACCCCAAAATCGAGTTTCCAATTTAAAAAATATATATAACGAGTGGTCCATAGCAAAGAGGACGTCACCTCGAGTCCTTGGACCCCTCGTACTCGCCTCTAGCATGATTGGTTCGCGAGATATAACAAAAAGTCTAAAATCACGTTTTTACCCCCAAAAAACCATGTTTCCGGCATTTCACATTTTCGACACCTACATTCCCGTAAAGAGCGCAACGAGAAGAAAAAACGAATCCAAGCACGCCCTCCTAGCATGACTCCTTCCATTCCAAGGTCGCAGGGGCTCACAACTTGCTAAGTGAGGCAGCTTTCAACTCATCCCACTACTGTCAAGTTTTTTATCGTAGAGACTTGAAATTTATTTTGGGGGTAGGGGGCATAGGGACCTTTCATTTATGTCAAACAATCTCTTTTGTAAACTTCTTAGTTTCCAAAATATAGGATTTTCAATATTCGAGGGTTTTCAAAAAAACATCACATATAAAAAGTTTTATTACAGAAAATAAAGGTTATAAAGACCATTCTTTTGAGCCATAGCACAACGTTCTATCATGTTTGGTTTTCAAACTATCACCAACTTTCGAAAGCAAACATTATCAAAAAAAATTCAAAAATATAACGAGTGGTCCATAGCAAAGCCCCCGTCATCCCGAGTCCAACGACACCTCATTCGTGAATCTTCGACCACAGGTTCGGGTGTTATCGGCAATGTTCGCAGGAAAGTAGGCTGTGGGTTTAAACCCCTACTACTCCCCTACTGGTGTGAAATGGAAGGCTGTATGGCGGAACGGTATGGGTTAGCCTTCAAGAAATATGGATGAAATGGTATAGTAATAGGCGAATGAAAATGAATAAAATAATGTGCTTTGAATGACAGAATAATATAAATCACTATGATGATGTGTGATGGATAGCGGCCGTCTTGAGGAATGCATGGGATGGTATGAAAATAGGTGGATGAAATTTATAAAATGATGTGCTTTAAATAATTGAGCAATATTAAGCACGATGGTGAGGTGTGATGAATGTGCAGGCTCTGGAGTATGAGTTGTGAGAAGTGAGTGCGGGAGCCTGTGTGAAGAAATGAGTAATTATGTCACGACCGATGAATGGAAGAAATAATGCGTGGAGACGAGATGTGATGTATCAAGTGACTGTATGAAGCCAAGATATGTGTAGAATTGACGTAGAGAATGAAATGTCTTGCAGTTACATAATGGCGGCGTAAAGTAGCACGTGGACTGAGTCATACAGGCGAGATCAAGGAGGCCGCTGGTGACGTAGGTTGCTGTGACGTACAGTTCTTGAAGTTCTCGTAGAAATTGTGATGGTGAATATATAATGTGAATTTCTTGATGAATATTTCTGCAGAGTTCCGTCTTTCAGAGGGTACTAATAAGAAGGAGGATGACGTAAAGTGTTTTGATACCATTGTATATATATAGCATTACATTCCGCCGCATGGTGATTGCCCCTACGGCGGCGGCGATACGGTTTTTGGGAGAGGTGTAGGTTTGGTGGTGGGGGAGTTTGGTTTTTGAATTCGGAAGAAGGTGTGTTGAAATTTTTAAATTTGGGGCATGGCGGTGAAATTTAGAGATGGGCTGGGGGGGGGGGGAAGTATTGCTTCTGGGATGGGAGATTTGGATGTAAAATGGGGATGGGGATGAGGGGGGGGGGGGAGAAGGGAAGACTGCTTTATTTGTTGTAGGTATAACTTTAAATGATTTTATTTGTTTGAAAACGATGGAAACACGGAAAACAACTGTCGCAATTGCCAAAAGTAGATTGAGAAACTTATATTGCTCGGGAATTTTTGTTATTAGTCTCTACTAGCTTGTGAATACGAAGGGTGATTTAGGGGGGTTAATTACGTCGAGATCATAAGGTGGTTGTTCGTGGGAAGGATGATGTGAGCATGGAGCTTGGTTCAGTGTAATTTAAGATGGTGATCGTTGCTTGATAAATGTGGTGAATGTGTTGGAAACCAATTGGTGCTGAGGGAGCACGGAGGGTTGATGGTGACGCAATGTATGAGTGTATGTTTGGGTGATGATGGGAGCATGTATGAGACGGTGGATGATTGGCATGGCGTGATGGATGGGAATTTTTTGGGTGAGGATGATGTAGCTGATGTATAGTGGTGATGGAGCGTGAGCGCAATGAAATAGGTGATATTGATGGATATGGGCTTAATGAGGCTCATTGACATTTGGTGATGGATTTCGGTGTGTAAGGGTATTGAATGAGGTAGCAGTGAAATACTCTGAGAGGAGGGCCTGGACAGAATCGAGGCGCCATTGGGCTGACCAGCGATGTTTTCAGTCAGGCGCCGGAAGTAGCGCCAGAAGGCTGTAAATGCCCAGTTTTGTGCGCACCGGGTCGCGTTGCAGTTGTTGAAGTTGCGGCGTAACTATCGGATTGGCGGTTCGTTGAGCTCTCTGGTAACATCGGCGATGCCGGAGGTCTATGTAGATTGTGAGCGGTGGCAGTGGCATTCGGTCCAGCAGGTCTGCCGTTCGATAGGTGAATGGCAGCCGCATGGCGACCCTGACGAGGCGTCGCTCTAGTGCAAGATAGGGACGAAGGGGGCATTCGGGGAATCCTGCCCGCGCCGGATGACCATAAACTAGGAAGGTGCGGATTAGGACCTTGTATGTAGAGAGGAGTAGGTTTTCGTTGAGGCCCCAATACCATTGTATATACTGTATATACAGCAGTAGTTTCATTCCGCCGCATGAATATTGCCCCTGCGGCAGCGGGCCCTCTTAAACGGTTTCGCCGTTTCTTCGGGCCAAGGGGATAAGGTTTTTGGGAGAGGTGCAAATTTTGGTGATCGGTGTGTTTGGTTTTGGGATTTGGAAGAAAGTGTGTTGGAATTTTAGTTTGGGACATAGCGGGGAAATTTGGAGAAGGCTAAGGGGCGGGGGGAAGTATTGCTTCTGAGAAGGGAGAGTTAGATGTAGGAATGGGGGGGGGGGAGGGGGAGAATGGTGGCTGCTTAATTATTTGGAGGTATAATTTTAAAATGTCAGATATTTTTCGAAGAAAAAAGAAAAAAATGGAAACAATCGTTGCAATTGCCAAAGGTAGATGGAGTTTCTTATATTGGTCGGGGATTTATATGTGTTTGGTTGTTGGAAGTAAGTACGTATGGTGAATAATGGGTCTGTATTTACGTCCAGATCATAAGGTCGTGGTGATGAAGATAATGTGGGAATGAAATATAGGTCGATGTAATGGGGATGATGTTGAATGGTATGAAGCATTGCTGTGACGATATAAGGCGGAGATGTAACTGGTTTTTTTTGTGAGGCGTGATTGTGATGATTTCTTACGTCGATGAAGACACAGTTGTAATAATGGAAGATGATATTGGGGATGAACGTGGTGAAGATTGTGTGGAAATGAAGCTTAGAATGATGCATGGAGGTGCAACGTAGGATGATAGATGGATAGTGTATGTAGGATGAATGTGATGAATGCTTGTGATGCAAATGTCTGTGATTTTATTACCTAGCGGTTAAAGGAGATGGTCGTGGTGAAGACAATGTGTAATGGGGAATGGTAAGGTGTATAGGGGGTATCGTAGAATAATGTTGGATTAATATTATATGGAGGATGAAGATGGGTAACGCTTGAGTTGTTAATGTTGGTGAAAAATATGTAGGGATGATTGAGGGGGACGGTTATGGTGAAAATCGATGTGGGGGTGGAGCAGAGTACAGTATGGGAGGATGTATTGGAAAATGAAGTTGGGTGATTGATGAATGTAGGATGATCGTGGTGAATGTTATGGAGACGATGATGATGATTTTTTTTGAAATATTATTGTTTGTTGTAATTTTGAAGACTATGGGTGGAGCCAGCGAGGAAGGCCTTCAGTTGCCAGTGGAGTGGCGTTCGAGAGCGGAAGTTGATTATACTGGGCAGTAAATCTGGTGCTGGGAGAAGTGCCCTGAGGCTGTAGATGCCGAGCTTTGTGCGTACCGGGGCTCAAAGCGGCTTGTGTAGGAGTGGGCGTACTATGGGGTTATTGGTATCCTGGGCCCGTTTGAGGTAGCGGCGTTGCAATAACTCGATGTATGTCGTTAGTTGAGGCAGTGGCATTCTGTTCACGAGGTCTTCAGTGGGGTAGGTGGATGGGAGTCTCATCGCGACTCGGACTAAGCGGCGCTCCATTGAGATGAATGGACGAAGGGGGCAGTCAGGGAATCCTGCCTATGCAGGATGGCCATACACCAAAAATGTGCGGATTAGAACCTTATATGTGTGGAGAAGTAGTTTCTCGTTCAGTCTCCATGTTGTTCCAGCCAGACTCCGTAGAAGATACGCCCGCTTTCGTGCCACGGGAAGTTTTGACTTAAAGAAGGGGCGGAAGGTGAAGAATTGATCGGATAGGAGGCCGAGGTAGCGGATGGTCGGAGTGGGGACTAAACGGCGTTGATGGAGGTGTAGATTGAGGTTCGCGGGATTGCGAGTTGCAACGAAAGCTCGCCTGCGTGGGCGGGAAAGGATGGTCTGCGTTTTTTCGGAGTTCAGTCGCAGATGCTATTTGCCACACCATGAGGTGAAAAGATCGAGGTAGGGTTGGACGTGGGTGTTGATGTGATTTACGATGGCAAGCGGTGCAAGTATAGCGGTATCGTCGGCGAACTGTAATAAGTTGCTGAGGAGGGGAGGGTTGGGGAATGTCGGCGACGAATAAGATGTAGAGGAAGCGGGAAAGGACCGAGACCTGTGGAACGCCCTGTTCGAAGGGGATTGGGCGGGAGTAGTGGCCATTAATGGTGATTCGTGCGGTGCGGTTACGGAGGAAGGTGTTTAGAAATCGGATGTAGGTTTGGGGGAGGTGGAAGTAATGGAGTTTCACGACTAGGACGTCGTGCCAGACCGTGTCGAACGCCTTCTGGAAGTCGAAGGCGATACATAAGGTAGGAACAGGACTGTTGTAGTTTTCTGCCACCGAGGCGGAGAGGCGTAGGAGTTGGTCTTGAGTGGAGAGAAGAGGTCGGAAACCACATTGTGAGAGGGGAAGGAGCTGGTGGCGACGGAGATGAGTGTGGATTCGTTTGGTTAGGATTTTCTCGAAGGTTTTCTAGAGGACGACGGTGAGGCAGATGGAACGGTATGAATCAGGGTAGGAGAGTGGTTTTTCAGGTTTTGGGAAGAGAAGCATGGTGGCATGGCGCTAGGGTGTGGGGTAAAACCCAGTGCGGAGGAGAGTTAGGGCGGTGAAAAACGATGGGGGTGCCTCCTTAAGATGCCGGTATCGGATGGAGTCGGGACCAGGTGTGGTATTAGCTGTGTGAGAGAGGGCTAGGGACATGTCCACTTCAGTGATGGGGACACCAAGAGGGTGCGGCGAGAAGACGTGTGTGGGTGAGGGCTGGAGGTGTGGGCGTAGAGGCACTGTGGCGATATATTTGTCTTTGTCATATGTGAATGTACGGTCTGGTGCACAACGGAATACGCGGGCGAGTCTGTTGGCAAAGATGTCCAACTTGGCGAGATCATCTGGTGGGGCGGTGTTGTTGTAAATGATGGGATACTTCATGGGAGTAGATTTGAGATGGCGCCAGAACTTGGTGTGTGAGGGGGCACGCCGTTTAGTCGTAAGCAGGTGTTATGCCATGTTAACCGCTTATGGACCTCGATGTAAGACTTAACTTGTCGTAAAGTCTGGCGGTGCTTTTGCAGGAAATAGCGATCCCTGGTTCGGAGGTATGTTGCATGGTATGAGTGGGATAGGGCGAGGAGGAGGCGGGCCTTAAGGGGGATGGGAGGTCGGGAAGGGGTGTATGGGGTAAGGGGAATATGACGCTGTGCCGCCTGCTGTAAGGTGTCTTGTAGGTGTGTGGTATATGTATCCACAGATAACTGGGAGCTCAAGGGCAGGGTGGTGGTCTGCAAATGCTCGGAAATATAATTGCGGTAGGCCGGCCAGTTGGCCGCACAAAAGTTTTGTATCATCCGAGGTGGCGGTGTTGGGGTGTTGCGGGTAGGAATTTCAAAGTTCAGAAGAACTGGGGTATGATCGCCTCCGTTGAGTGGTAGGACGGTGACAGGTAGCAGATGGAGTAGAGAATTATGAGCTATTACTGCGTCAGGGGTAGTTTGGGAGGAGGGACGTGTGGACTTAGGGAGGGGTACCAGTGAGGCGTTGATATAGTTTAGATATATATCGAGACTGCGGAGTTCCCGGGCCGAGCGGTCATGGAGGTTTAAATCGGCCATTATGATGAAATGAGGGAAGGTTTCGGCCACGTGGGCTATGAATACTTTAGGTAGGGGATGGCGATGACGGGTGTATATTGTGGCGAGATAGCGTACTCAGGATGGGAAGTAGACTGTGGCGATGAGGCTTTCCGGAAAGTGGTGGGGGGGATGTGGTGGCGGATGGGATAGCGTGGGAGGAAAGCTAGTGCGGATCCGCCTCGACTAGATTGTGAGGGTGGTCAGCTCGAAGGAGAGTGTGTCCTGGGAGGAGGGCATGGTCAACTCCGCGGAGGAAGGTCTCGTTTAATAGGGCGACGTCGACTTTGTGAGTGGCGAGGGTATGACTAAGAAGGGTGTGGCGGGCGTGAAATGAGCAGACATTGTGATATAGTAGGGAGATATGTCGTGGAGGTCGTTGTCCGGTTGGTTGTGTTGCCATGTGGAGGTTATACTGCAGTGACGCGGGGGTGGGGGATAAGTTGAAGTGAGCTAATGGCCCCGAGAATGACGGTTGGAAGCATATCTGCTGGGCCGCCATTTGAAGTTGTGTGAGAATTTGAGATTGCTGGTAAGGGTGGATGTTGTGGATGGATACAACCATGAAGCGGATGAGGTCTTCAATGGAGGGGAAATGGAACTGAGATTGCGCTTGAGGGGTGCGACAGTTTCAGGGCGGTTTACATTTATGTGAATATGCGGGATGCGCTTCGTGACATTGGTGACAGCGAGGCGGGAGTGCGGTGTTGGGACATATGTTGGTGGTGTGTGATATCTGGGAGCAGTGGCCACAGCGTGGGGAAGCACGACATTACTCGGTGGGGTGATCATTATAGACCAAACAGCGGTTGCACCGTACGGCTACTGGGGGGGGGGGCTTTGGAAGGTTCCACTCTATGGTGATACCGGTAGAGGTAGACTCCGTTGGTTAGAATACGGTCCACTTCCGCATGTGTCACCATGAGGATGCGGACCATCCACGTGGGACCGTCCGCATTCCTGATGCGGAAGGCCTTCCGTGCATCGACCTGTTCCAGATGGAGTTCTTGCAGCACCGCCTCCTCGGTGAGATCGGGGTCGACGCCCCGAAACACGCACGAGAATTGCGGGTTACGTTGTGGAGGGGGAAGCGTAGGAGGATTTTTTCTGGCACGGAGGGGTTCCGCGGGCACCTGAGGGCCGAGTTGTTGCACCACGTCTGGGCTATGGAGCACGGCGGCAGTGGCATCGTCGTTTGTTTTGACGTATATTCCGTTCGTGGCTGCAGTGGCGGAGAAGTTTGGGTGCCCAAGTATGCGGCGAAGTGCGTCGGTGAATTGATATTTTGTGGGGAATGTGTGACCACGGAACAGGAAGACGTGTCTATAAAGCGGCTCGGAGGCCTTAGATACATAGGAAGGTAGCGAAGAAGGAAGGGTTGGTGGTGCAGTTGGAGCGGGAGTAAAGTGGGGAACGGATCCTGAGGCGGGAAGTCGGGGGTCGTTGAAGGCAGGTTGAAAAGAAGTGCAGGGTGGTGGGCGACAATGTCGCCTGGAAGCAGTGGCAGATTCATCCATGCCTTCATGGACCCGTTGACGTGAGCGGTGAGCACCCCCCCCCCCCCCCCCCCCGTCCGTGTCAAAGGTGTCGGACCCTGCGCGTTTCTCGGGGCGGCTGGGAATTTGAGCTACTTGTGGTGGTAGATTTTGATGCGTCCCCAGGGTGGTTGCAGTGGTAGATTTGGCAGATGCCGTCAATTTGTGGATGGCTCCTTGGGTGTTGGAAGGTGAGCGGGTGGATGGCAGCTTGGAGGTAGGAGGGGTGGGTGGAGTGTTCTTGCTCCTACCCTTGCCCATGGTGAAGTAAAAGGATGAATGTGAAAATTGATGGGATGTTGCGTGAGGTATGGAGTCAAGTGGGGCACGAAGTTACGGTCGCAGTAATGTCTGGCAGCCTGCTAATACGAGGCCGTAATTATGGAATGAATTATGAAAAGGAAATGGGAAGGAAGGAAATGATGAACAACGCGATGTATGAAATATAGCGGGCGAAGCCTGTGGCTAAGCGACGTAATGTATGTGTGGTGAATTATGGGCTGGATGAAGGTAGCGGGCGAAGCCGGTGGCTAAGTGGTGGGATGTATGATGAATTATATGATGCGTGTGAGAAGCGGGCGAAGCCGGTGGCTAAGCGAAATAATGTATGCGATGAATGATATGATGTTTGAAGAAGCGGGCGAAGCCAGTGGCTAAGCGAAGAAATGTATGTGATGAATGATATGATGTATGGATGGAACGGGCGAAGCCGGTGGCTAAGCGACGTAATGGGTGTAAGATGAATCATAATATGGATTATAAAAGAAGCTGGCGAAGCCGTTGGCAAAGCGAGGTGATGAATGAGCAGAGTCTCCGCTTCACTGGTACAGTATTCTTTCTGGCAGTAGAACGGGCGAATGTACTGTAAACTGAAATGCTGTTATAAGCTGGATGGAAGTTCGCTTATAGTGCCGGAGTGTTCACGGTGCTATGTTGGAGAACTGTGTAGTACAGTAAATCGAAGCAGTGAATTTGAAGACAGCGAGATGATAAATGAATGAATACTGAATGAAGTACCGTGAAGGTATACGGTAATGAGGTGAAAAAGATGAAGAAATGAATTATGTGAATTTGCGCTGTCTTCAATGGCGTGATGTCCTTCCACGTGGCCAGACGGGGTCTCCCGTGTAAGTTCAGGAACTTCCGGCGATGACGTGGCGATGGCGTGTCTTGAAGCTGAAGTAGATGATGAGAAATAATACGAGAATATTTGGCGAGAAGGACATCGTTCTGAGTGGATACAGATAAGAGATGAATACCATTGTGTTATATTCCCCTGAATATACAGAACAAGTTGGGTTTCAATTGTCATCACTACGTTTTTGTGTTTCCCTTATTTTCATGTTCTTTCTCACTTCCCTTCTTTTTAAACACCGACAGAGACTTCGCTTGTATTCCTGCTATCTATATGCGCATTTCTTTATTCTTTTCTTAGTCTTATCACAGGAGAATTAATTATGTTCACCTCTATTACTCATGTGTGCCAAGTATCTTCTTGCCGTGACACCTTGCGGTGCATCTCTGCAATTATTCGAGTACTAGCGTTCGAATGATGAACTAAGTCACCTCATTACTGCTAAAGCTTGAAGTTCCCCACAACCAGAACAGAATGATGTCCCAGCCGACAACTCTTCGTTTCAGCATCAACGCTTGAAGACAGAAGAAAATGTATAGCCTTTATGTATTTCATTTTTGCAATGTTGCACATATGTGTGTCCTTTCTTCTCCCTCTTTGGCCCCCTCTCTGCTCTTCGCTCTGTCACTCGAAATTCAAACTGTCATTCTTCGCTTGTGCTACGAACGTGTTAAAAGGTTTCTCTTACAGGGAGTACTATAAACATCTCTCGATGTTTTAAGATTTCAAATTTTGTCGCCATGACATAGTATCACTTCCAACAGCCGGCTGTGAGTGCCTACCTCATCAACCATGAAAGATAAGTAACTACTGTAATTCAGTGGCTTTAAGGAAATTTTTATTGGAGCCTGTGTGAATTTGAATCTTGAACATTTTAACGAACTTTTCAAGTCCATTTCTTGAAGTATTGAACAATAAAAAAGCTGTATTAACTTAACGGCTTTACTAAAACTGAAGTAAGCAAGCACTTGAAATCATTATGCTAATTTTCCATCGCTCAATCTGGTTGTCTAATTGGAAACACTTTCTCCCACATCGAGGGATTATGCAGATCATCATAGTAATTTGCAAGTCAAGCATTTACTCTACGCGGGATTTATTACTGTCCTAGAATTTGGCCAAGTTAACCTTCATCCCTCTGCTGGATTTTTCCTCTGTCCCATTTAACACAACCTACAACTTGTGACATATCAATCATGCAAGATGCTACGTATTGTGTTTACAGTCATGTTTGCAAGCTCATCAAATTCTAATTGGCATTGAACTATAACAGCTAATTGCTAAATCAACAAATCCTACACGACTTTTGTACTGAAAGTTTCCGTGTGCTTCGACAAATTGGGTCCTCCGTATAAACCATTAGTTTTGTGTACCCAAAGAATCTCAAAATCAAAACGAACAGATTCAAAACAAACCCCAATTCCTTTCCCTGCTTCTCCTATAACATCTTAGTATAAACAATCTTTTCTCTTTGTTTTTGTAAACTTGAGGTTACATTCCGATGTCCTCACCCTCTTGTGATTATCATTATCAGTATTTCTGCGTCAATAACCTAGTGGCAATATAAGCCACCTTTTAGGCCAAACATAAAATTGTTTGGACTCCTTTTCCCTCCTTTGTTTATGGTATTTTACTGTATCAGCTTGCAAGTTGATGTTTTCGAAAGAAAAACTCTATTTTAAGGCTTTTTCTACATTATATTTCATAGTCAGGGCTATTGTACCCAAGATCTTAAGATCTCAAAATTATTCAAATTTTCATGCTCTTACCAACCTTTGTCAAGCATTTTGTGCAGATATCCTTGCACTTTTTCTCACACATATCCCAATCAAGACTATCTGTGCCGTCTTTTCTAACTACTACTCTAGATGTCAAAGATGTCAAGTTGAATGTCAAATATCTTAAAATAAGCTACTTTATATTTTATAATCTTTTGGCAAATAATTATTGCTCAAATTTATACTTTGTGGCATGACCTCTTGAATTAGCCACGTCACCCCCTGCAGTGATCTAATACTCTTTTTTTTAATGTTCGACCCTGCCTATTATATGTCAGAAAACTGTATCATAATGATGGTCATTATAACACTATTTTTCATTATGAAACAGTTTCTCCCACCAATCACAGCTCAAGAAACAGTTGTTTGACCATTTAGATAAGGATAGCATCGCACCTGCGTTGAGTTCCAAGGCCTTCCAATTTAAATTTCACTGCGTTGGCTAGTGTCATAGTGGAGTAATCGAGGAGGCCATGGGCAAATACAAGGCATTCTTTGCGTCCCATGCGCTCTGTTCAGTACATAAAACTGGCGAAATCTCGACAGATATTTATGAATATTTATGTTCGAACATAAAATAGTTATAATAATTATCGTCGAACATAAACAGTCGTATGCAACTCGCCTATAATGGTAATTAATTATTGCCTTTATAGGCTCGTTGCATAATGTACTATTATAGTATTAGGATTTTAGGTTACTCCTTGTTAGTAGCCCTGCATTTTTAATCACTTTTTATTCTTGGCAGCAACTACTGATGCCACATGGAACTTTGCCCCGTATTCTTTGTTGTGTTCAGAATACATTTATTGCTTGCGCACGTTTTTAGCCTACTTTCGATTTTTGTAAAAAATTAAAGTAGACTTATGATATCAACACAGGGCGAAAAATTGTGTGTCTGCCTGTGTGTGTCTGTGTACTCTGAATGTCTGTCCCCACCTATCAATTCTAACACCGTGAAACCAAATTGAACGAAATTTGGCACAGAGGTAGAACTAGCAAAGGGCACCTCAGTGTCATGTTTTATATCGCCGCCAACTTGACGGAAACGTAATGGCGGCCACCCAAATGTTAAAAGCTTAAATCAAATTACGACCAACCTAATCATCTGATCTCTACCAATTTTTTCAACAGTATACCTTTATGCATGAAAAATCGTTTGACCAAACAACAAGGTCATCAGCCCACCAATTTGCGGATGGCGGCCATGTATGAGTGTAAATCGATTCCCCCTATCAATTCAAACACAGTGGAACGGAATTGAACGCAATTTGGTGCTGAGGTAGCACTAGCAACGGGCACTTCAGCTTCATGTTTTATATCGCCGCCATATTGACTAAAACGTAATGGCAGCCACTCAAATGTTAAAAGCTTAAATCAAATTATGACCAACTTAATAATTTTATCTCTACCAAATTTTGCAACTATATACCTTTATGTATGAAGAATCCATAGACCAAACTACAAGGTTATCAGCCCAATAATTTGCGGATGGTGGTTATGTATGTGTGCAAATCGATTCCCCCTATCTATTCAAACACGGTGAAACCTAATTGAACGAAATGTGGTACAGAGGTAGCACTCAAAAAATGCAACTCAGTGTCATGTTTTATATCGTCGCCATCTTGACGGAAACGTAATGGCAACCACCCAAATGTTTAACGCTTAAATCAAATTACGACCAACCTAGTCATTTGATCTGTACCAAATTTTGCAGCAACATACCTTTATCCAAGGAGCGTTCTTTGACCAAGCTACGAGGTCATCCGACCAATAGTTTGCATATGGCGGCCATGTATGTGTGCAAATCGATTCTCCCTTTCAATTCAAACACGGTAAAACAGAATCGTACGAAATTTGGTACAGAGATAGCACTAGCAAAGGGCTTCCCAGTGTCATGTTTTATATTGCCGCCATCTTGATGGAAACGGAATGGCGGCCACCCAAATGTTGGAAGCTTAAATCAAAATACGACCAACTTAATCATTTGATCTCTACTAAATTTTGCAACAACATACCTTTTCGTGGTAAACATTGTTTGACTGAACTACAAGGTCATCAGCCCAATAGTTTGCAGATAGCGGCCATGCATGTGTGCAAATCGATGCACCATATCAATTCAAACACGGTGAAACCGAATTGAATGAAATTTTGTACAGAGGTAGCACTAGCAAAGGGCACCTCATATACATGTTTAATATCCACATAACACGTTGTATTTCAACAAGCTACTACAACCAACATTCAATTATACTCCTTGAAAAGGACAAAGAGTTATAACAATAGCCATGCATTTGGGAGAAAGTAGGCTATATGTTCTTTACTGAACTTCTTGTTTTTAATTAAATTTGTTATTTCCTTTCACTATTTCAAATAGTTTGTTCGAGTTGCAATTTGCTTTGCCAGCTCCCTATAAATAAATTATTTTTTCTACACTCTTTGTTGCTGTTTCCGAAGCAAGTTTATGATTTCTTCCTTATCAAATCATGCTATTATTTGTTTTTACTTATTAGCATTCTTACCCCTTGAAAGCACACCAAAGATATTAATAACTTTTCAAGTTCAGCCTTTTTAGTGTCAAGGCTAGTATTCGTTACTCCCAACTTAAGGTTTTTTCAACCTTGAGCAGTTCTAATCTCATTCTTTGCGCTGCTACAAGCAGTTTCTATTATTGTTCTTAATTCTCTTTCTTTATAGCACTTTTGTCTTGTAATGGGTTTGTGATAATAGAGCCCCTGGTTGTGGCTGCCATTTGTAATGGGTTTGTGATAATAGAATATTAATAATAAGAAAGCGCTCCACAGTTGGGCGTTATTTGTAATGGGTTATGTTAAATTGAATAAAGTTAATAAGAAAGTGATTATATGCAAAGTGCTCCACTGTTGCGCGTTATTTGTAATGGTTCAATGATCTTCTTTACTGTTAATATGCAAACAGTCGCCCACTTTTGGGTGATCAATATGAAACATTTAATTGTGTATTAATTTAATAGTGTATCTGTATTGTTGTCACTTTCAATAAAAAAAAAGTACATAATGTGTAGTATTATATGTAGCCAGGACGCCAGACCATTCATATATCATGATCAAAATAATATATTAAACCTCGGTTAAACAGAGGTAGAGCAGCGAAATTCCTTTCTCCAGCCGTAGTGAAACTTACGTAATCTAACCTTACGATATTTAGTTTAGGAGTGTGGTGTTGCCTTATAGTAATTACTAGCTACTAAAGGAAAGCAGTCAAACATTTGAATTTACAAATGAATTTAATATATAAAAACAACAAGTGCAATAAAGAATAAAATACTAAAGATAATAATAATAATAAATTTAAATTAAAGAATCTACTGAATTTACTTGTATTATGGGTCTTGATTGGAAATTGGAGTATACTGAGTTAATTGAATAAAATATATTGAATTTAATAAGCATGAGAGCCTTCTGATTTGACTGGAGTAAAACTGTTTATATAGCTCACCGTATTGAAGATCATTGTAGATGGATTGTTGCGTATAGAGTTCATGATGACCCTTATCTTCCTCAACGTAATGAATTTATATGTGGATGACGGGATAGATTCCATAAATCATCCCTCTGACAATAGCCTCGTACACAACCATGTCACAGATTGATGAGACTGAATGTCATATCAATTTCACATACTTAAATAGTCAACTGTATAATATAGCGCTGCGTTACAGATGAATGTTAATTTCCAACTCCATCTCGCTACACGTTCCACTCTTCTGCTCCAAACAGCACCATTCCGTCTCCTGCCAGCAATTCAATAATAATAATCATCCAGTTGGGCGGCCGTCATATATATAACGTTCCCAGGTAAGGCACGTGCCCACCCTCCACTTCTGAAGTCACTATGCAATTTGCACGCCTTTCACATATCAATAATGACAATATTTCTTTGTAACATTTCTTGGGAGGTCCAGCCCACCTTTTGTATAAAGTTGCAAAGGACTCATTCACAGGTCCAGCATTGTTAATGGCGAGTCTTCATAGAATCCCTTCCTAGTAAGATTTGTTTACTGGTAGAATACTTGATGTGAAAGACATAAGTGTCTAATCATGTCGTTACCACGAAGCAGTAGATAAGCCGGCCTTCCGCCTTTCTTCCTCTGTATGTATTTTCATCAGAAATAGTATTCAGTCAAGCATCTAACTTATTTCAAATATAATGTGTATAGCTCCAAGTCCTTTCAATTGCCATGATATTCTACATTATCGCATAATAATAGATATAAACATATTAGTTAACATAATAACAAATAAAATGTAAAATTAAAAAATATTGATAATAATAATAATAATAATAATAATAATAATAATAATAAAATATATAAAATTATTTCATTCTGGTCACAAATTGGGACCGTTACAGTCTTACGGCAGCAATTGAGCTTTGCCTTGTTGCTCCACATTGCATGAAATATCATTCAGAACAGAGGATAGGATTTCAACAGTCATTCAGGAAAGCTGATATATTTGATCATCTCAGTCAATATTAGAAGGAACCTAGCTAGGAGGCCCATAAACTCTGATTTACGCGCTAAAATCTACCTTCGTGTGTGCTCGGAGAATCTTCGGGAATAGCGCGCAATTACGAACACATGTTTGGAAATTTTCGACGAGATTTGGCGCTATTTATTTTAACACCGTTCGATTCCAGACGGCATGAATAAGATGATGCTTACACCTGATTGGACTGTAGTTGCGCGCGTGAGGTTAACTGCGAATCTTAGCTTGGGCACACGAGGTGATTGTGCCATTTAATAATAGGCTGAGAGATGTTGTGAACAGACACATCAAAAACTACTTCAAGTCCGTTTTCTGCTAGTAATACTTCGCCAGCGTCTTCAAATTCATAGTTTCTGCGGTCCATAAAGTAAAAAGCTACGACAGTCTGTGCCGCTAGCACTTCAGTGAAGTTACCGATTATGTGATATTGTAACAACGAGAACTTTTATTTTAAATGAAGTTATAACATTTCACTTGCCATGTAACAAACGAACAAGCTATCAGGAAAACGTCGCACTAATGTGTCTGCTATATCTGTGGCTAATTTAAGAAATACATTGTGCTATATGTGCTCCAGAAACAGCCTTAGAGGGAGTGACCTAGTTTGTAATCACTGACTCGCTCCTAATCCCTAGAAAAATGGTGAAAAGTTGGGTTTGTCACACCAGAGGAGCGACACTGTGTTTTGTTCTGATTAACGGTAATAAACATCACACCAGATCAAATGTCATGTCTGAACTATAAGCAGTGTAAATTAAGTTTTTTTTGCAACTGAATATATGAATAAGAATTTTAAGAAGGAGATATTGTCTAATTCATTTTAAAAACAAATAGCAGATCTGACAAGTGAAATATCACCTCATACCTGTAGATTAGATTCAAGTGCTCTCCACCAGTAACGCCCTGGCAACAAGCATAGATCAACTCCTATACGAGAGATGTAAATATGTGTGGCGGCCATCGAACCATATCCAAACTGTGGGACTTGTGTAGACCAGGCTTTGGCCTACTGCAATACAGTTACACACACTACTGTCCTCCCCTGGTACTAACGCCCATGAAGGGCCATGGCCTACCAAGCGACCGCTGCCCAACCACTCAGCCTACAGATTTCGGGGTGATGCGAGGTGAGTGCGTTGGGTCCACTCGGTCGTTAATCTTGGTTTCCGAGACCGGGGCACTGCCTCACCGTCAGATAGCTACTTAATTGTCCTCACGAGTGAACCCCGTTCCAGCCCTCATGTCAGTTTCTAAAATCCCTGACGGAACCGGAATTGAACCCGGGGCCTCCTGGTTTTAGGTAGGCGCGCTATCCTAATACCACAAGGCTGGCACACACTACTACAGTCATCACATGAGTACAGGTTTTGAGATATGTTCAACATACACGCAAATACATGGGGCTGATCACCAGGGTGTTCCAAGGCCCTTTATTGAATTAACAACAACAGCGAAATACGAAAGCAGTATAAATCATGGATATTTGAACAATCGCTTGAAATTTGAGGAATGAAGGCACTTATGTTCATCTACCATGATGATAACTCATTTCATTTATCATTAATACTCACTGGATAAGGGCATAAAGGCGCAGTGGTCAGGTTGCTTCAATCTCATGAAATCGGATTAGGTTTCGATTCCACTTAATGCATGCGGGATTTTGGAGGTGAAATGCCAAGTCCGGTGGTTCAGATTCCACGCAAAACAAAGGTCTCAAGACTTATCACTTCAAGATTGATAGTTACGTAAAACTACAAGCTTTCTTCTTTCTCTCACATGATAAAATGTATCATCGAATATGCTTTCAGCTCTCTGAAATGCACGTACCCTAAATCGACAACCCAATGTTTTGTGGGGTGAGTTGAGTCACGCACTAAGACTGCCTTGAGGAACTGCGAGTCCGGATATTGGAGATTCGAATCTTGGCACTGACAGCGGCCTTTTTGTGTAGTTTTCGTCGGATTCTTCTCCACTCCCTTCAGGCGAAAGTCAACATTGTAACTGATTTTAGTCCGAGAATCCCATCACAATCATGGTAGTCCAGGGCCAACTAACATGAACCCAAAATTTCGGTATATACAACACTTTTTCATGATTTCTATATGGAAAAAGAGTGCTGAAACTGAAAATGCCGGGTATACAGTTTACAGCCTTGAGCGTTTTTTAATGACATCATCAATATGGCGGACCTGATTTTCGGTGACGCGCCGCTGTTACTGAACTGTCGAACGGTTTCCACACTAGTTATAGGCATGTTTGGTATCAAATGAAAGCTCTAGATGTCAGGATTTCATATGAAATAGTTGTTTAATTATTATTTTATTATTTTATTTAGCGTATGGCGTATGGCCCATGTATGTATCACTTGATTGTAATCAAGTGTTAAACAGAAATAAATTACACTATATACTGTACATATTTACATTACAAGAAAACAACGAACATAAAAGACACCTTACAATTGAATGTCAAGATCATTGATCCACTGTATTGCTGCTGGAGTTGCCATCAAGAAATCGTCTAGGCTGCCAGTGTACGCCCGCGTTTCACATTCGCTCACAATACGGTGTGTGGTCTGTCGCGCAGCTCCGCAGTCACACGCAGCTGTCGGCAAGTAGTTGCAATTGCCTAAGAGTGTCATCTATATTCCAAAAAGGTTATTAATTAAATTTTTATTAATTTTTATAAAGATTGTACTGTCCCTCCTACCTTATACCTCCCGTTACATTTTTCTGTTTTTTTTGTTTGTTTCAGATATCAGGATAATTATTATCACCCACTGACTGAATGTATGGTCCACAGAATAGAGAATTAAATGGAACAAGAAGAAAAGTGTGCATTTAACTGTGATGTAAAAACACACCTTTGATTGAATCAGGTGAAGCACGAATTTGAACAATAATACAATTAAGTAAGGAACGAGGAGATAACCTTCATATTGAACTTGAAAAGGAAATTCTTATTAACAGGAATCTGATTGTGAAATATCAAAAAACGTGTGTGTGTTCATATACAAGCAAAAGAAACGTCGAGTGTGTAAACAAAATTGCAGAAAACTGTTTCTCTCTCTGAAGTTGTTCCTGCTAAACGGATCTGTAGAAGCAGTGTGGGAATGTTGACATTTCAGAGTGATTGTTTATTTTGTGGAAACTACTGCAGTGTTATCAAAGGCATCAACAATCCACAAAGATGGCGGCCAGCTTATTTAGGTCGTACAAAAGATCCTACTGACCCATCGGGCAAAAAATCTTTCAAGGATTCAATCATAGAGAAATATGAACAGCGCAATGATGAAAGGTCACAGGAAGTTGCTCTTCGTTTGCAAGGAGCTGTTTCAGATCTTCATGCTGCTGTTCGAAGATACTACAAGGATTGTATGTCAAAATTTATGAGTTCAAGAAATATACAATATGCTCAGTTATGCTTAACAGAATATCAGTTCAACACTAACTTTGGATCTTGCTTATAAGAAGATTATTTCTATTGTTAAAGAAAACAAAGATAAAATTTGGTCTTCAATTGAACTTGAGAATACATATAATTGTTTTGGAGGAGAATTGCTAACTCGTTCTCAATTGTTTGATAAAATACAGTCTGAATTGGGAGACAAGGTTTTGACTCTTTCTTGCAACGGCTATGCCAACCTGTTAATCTGGCGTAAAGTCGCTATGCAATCACTAAAACTTCAAGAGGCAAACGAAGATGAATATTGTATAAAACAGTTGGGGAAATGATTAGGAAAGAAATAAAAGCATTAAAAGTAAATAAAAAAGAATATAAAACACGTTTGGACATAGATTCAGCAGCATCAGAGATTAGTCCAACACTCCTTAAACTGCTTTCTGAGATGACAGAAGAAACTGCCTCGGAATCATTACCGTGTATTACGATTGGAAACATCGTAACTAGTAAAATACAACACAGGTATACAACGTTACAATTATCTATTGGCGTTGCTTTAAAGACCAAACCAATGATTGAGCGGTTATACGATTTAGGAGTCTGCTGTTCATACAATGAATGACTCCATTTCAAAGGATCTGCAGCATCCCAAGTTTTACAAGATCGGCAATCGTCTCCAATCACTGACAGTTCAGTTGGGCTTGTTAAAGCCATAGCTGACAACTTGATGTGAATACATCGTCACAAAACGGACTTATATCAACTCACTCCCTTGCTTTGATATTAACTCAGCCTCAGGATCAAACAATGATTACCTCAACAACTGACACAATACCTCGTATTCCTCTGGACAATATGAATTATGCACACTTCGATGTACCTGTACACACAGTCAGCACTCCTAAAAAAAACACCTTTACCAGAAGCATATTGTCATACAACGGTGCTACCACTGAAAGCCTTGGCCAAGGCTGCTGTTTCATTAAAAGCGTCTCATGAAGCGGACTACAAGTTCTTATATAGCATATTGAATATTCCTAATACCCCAGAGTTTGGGAGTTTCAATGCTAAAGCATCAAGAAAACAAGCCTTTCTATTCAACCTGCTACAAAAGTTATGTTTACTCCATCGATCGATATGGCACCATCTGATCCCACCACCATCATGACTGCTTTGGTGGATGCTCGACGATTGACTGAAGAGAGAGGACAACATTATACCATATTTCCAGTCGACCAACTGCTGTATAGAGTCACATTGAATGTGTTGTGGTCTCAGGCTGAAATATTCTCACGTGTAATACCAAGGTTAGGTGGAAGGCATATGCTGATGAGCTTTATTGGAGCTATTGGCACGTTAATGTCTGGTAGTGGACATGAAGAGGTGATGAGCGGAGCATTTGGAGGTGATTGTAATATGCTGACTGGGAAGAAATCTCCACAAAATCTTCGTGCATTGCGTCTAGAGACAGAAGAAATTCTTAGTCCAATTCTTAAAATCAAAACGAGCTATGAAGAAATGATGTATGCACTTGATGGAAGAGCGAAGATAAGGAGGACTGCCAAACTGTGGATTGAAAATCTCATAAAACGAGTCCTTATCGCCATGCGTTTTGTACGGAGTGACAGAAAGGAGGATTAGGCTCTCCTCTTATATGCCACTGAAGAATACTTGAATCCATACACCAAAAGAACTTCATATTTAGAGAGTGATGATGATGAAGAGTCACTCAATGTACTCGTGCATTGCGTCTCATAACTTTGAACACTACTTTTGTTATTGCTATCTATCGGCATTACATACTGTATAACGTTATGAAAGTAATATTATTAAATAAGACCAATTATAATTACAATTTTATAAGACCAATAAAATAACTTTTTATGGCATCGTGTCATCTAAAGCTTTCATTTAATCCCAAACACGCCTATAATTAGTGTGGAAACCGTTCGACGGTTCAATAACAGCGGCGCATCATCAACAATCAAGTCCACCATATTGATGATGTCATAAAAGAAACGCCCAAGGGTGTAAACTGCATACCCACTATTTTCAGTTTCAGCACACTTCTTCCATATATATACCATCAAAAAGTGTTGTATATACTAAACGTTTGGGTTACGGTGTAATAGCTCATTTCCGCCCCGGACTATGGAGTTCAGTACCTTGAATTTAATTTTTACCCACCTTCTAATGAAGTAAATAGAAAGTGGCATAGCTTGAGAGTATTGGGAATAAAAGGCCCCGTCTAGTTTTACGGATTCCAGGTAAAAAAAAAGGGTTTCTGGGGCATATGATTGCACGATGCAAAGCCAATTGCTAGAAAGCAACATAGGTCTAAACTCTAAAGTAATAGAACTTTAACAATTGATTACCACTGGTGACAATATTCCTTGGATTACGCAACATAAAATGCGACATGAAGAGGCGATTGAATCAGTAGCATACTCTTGCTGATAAAAAATTACATCAACATTGTACTGTACATTTACGTTTGGCTTTCTGTGTGTTCGTAGATTACCACAGGAACTCTGACCGACAGTTTGAAATTTTGCCGGATCGCTCTTCAAGTAAGTTTCAGTCCATCTTATGCACGGCTTGTACTGCACTTCCGTACGGTTGGGAGTTGTTATGATTCCAATAGCATGACGCAAGATGTTTTTTGTTGTTGATACGGTTAAGAGTCTTTGGACTACTAGGTCATCATCCCTGTGTATTTGGGTGTGTGTTCTTTTTTGGCTGATAATTGTGTGTATTTGGTGACTGCAGTGCCATGTAAAACTCTATTTGTTTAAAATTCAGTTCTGGAAAATTAGTTATACTCATATGCTACGCTCTTTCTTGACTTTGAGTAAGTAACTGTTTTATTATTTTACAGATGGTTAGTTTTGAAAGAAGGGATGTTGTGGTTATGATTATTATTATTATTATTATTATTAGTAGTAGTAGTAGTAGTATCATTGTTGGAAGCACTGCATTGCCTATTTCATAAATAATAATGCACTTCTATATCATTTAGTTTGAATGATCTCAATTCAACGATTAAAGTGGTTTGGTCTTCCTTACCACATTGCCACTTATCGCTGCCTACTACCTTCGAAATACATTGATAACATTTATATGCTATAAGTTAATGAAGGTATATATATAGATATCTACCGAGAATGGTGTGTCAAATTCTGCTAGAGGGTACCCGGAAACTATTGAAAACCATCCCATTAACGGGTATTTCTAACCGCCAATATATATGAATCATCTTTCGTCGGTAAATTCTGAATATTGGTTAAGTAATTTGCATCTATCTTCGAAGGAAGGTGAATTTATCAATTGTAGTTTTGTTATTGTTGTTTTATTATTGCCATATCTATTAGTCTGTAAATTATTCGTGTCAAAAGTACGAGAGAAAATGAGTATCTTAGCATAAGATATCCCGGAAGAGATCTAAGTTAATAAACATGTTTCAATACTATGGGATGCTGGGTTTAAGGAGAAGCCTTGGACAATATTTCGTTCCTATCTTCAAACTGGTATGTTGTACCCACATTTATAACATATTTGGAATTAAAATGAAGGAAAATTACATGTTTCTTATCTTTCATGGTATGCATTGTTTGTTTCAACGAACACTGGTTAAACTTAGTAAACCCATCAGGAGAATATTGTGCATCTAAAAGACGCCTTAAAAATAATACAAATGTTAAAGAAATTCAACATTGAATCCACGTTGAAGTCACATATGTATATACGTCCAACCTGAAGCCACATTTAACAAAACACCTGCATTTGAGGGTGCATAAATGTGAGGGAACCGTGTCAGTAGATTTACTGGCACGTTAAAGATCCCTTTCAGGGCACAATTCTGGCACCCCGGCGTCTCTAAAACCGCAGTAGTTAAAAGGGAGGTAAAACCAATACCATTATCATATTTAACAAAATATAATACACGGTGGCTAAGCATATTCAAACCCATATCTTCTCAATAGACACTAGTAATCGTAACGGGTAAATGTTAAGCCACTCGCATGCTCAATGTTCAGAGTCTAATATCGTAACTTCAGCTTCCTTCTTCCCACCAGCCACAGGAGTATTGGATTCAAATGAGTAAAATATCTTATCAGTTATCACATAACCGAGCTGAGTGAACCCATCGTTTTCCTCAATTTTATGTAAGGTATATTCAACTATAGAGTTGTATATAGCATCTATTCATGTTGCATATTCAGTAAAACCTTTACTTTGCATTGTGTTCCTTTGCTGACGAATTATCCCGTTTAATAGCAGTATTATTGCCCTTATTTATAGTAAGATCGCAGGACTCCATTTACTAGACCGTTCAGGACAGGGTAAAGGAAACTTATACGCTGATCAACACTGCCGTAAGTAGAATATTTAAGCTCATTCTTGTTCACTGAAAATAAAGGTTATATAACTTATAGATTCTAGACTAAGTGAGAGCAAAAGTAGAAGGCTTGTTATTTCTGTTGAAGGATTATGTGTACATAATTTCCCTCAAAAGCAAAGAATATATATAATATAATGTACATAATTATCACTAATAACGTCTTGTAGGAATATGTGAAGAGGAAACATTTACAAGCGATATGGTCTGAGAATTCGTGGTGTATCATCGGACCATCTGCACATCATCCCACACACAGTGCGAATTATCAGTCACGTTGTTGTTGTGACGTCACAACTATCCTCATTTGCTTTACATTCCCAAAAATAACGTAGCAAGTACTGCATATTCGAATTGTTCAATAAAGGGGAGGAGGGACTTCGTGTCCGCGGTGCATGCCTTCCATGAATTAGGTTGATACAAATATATTATAATAACCTGCCCGTTGTGTGTGATTCACTACATTACATCACACTTTCCCCAGTCATTTTCTCCTTATGGTTCTCAGAGCGAAGAAACATTCTATAATGTTATTCATAGCTTAGTTGGCAAGCGCTGCTCTATATAAAGGTATTCACTGCCTTTCACTTCAAAATATTACCCAGAATTAAAATGTTCTATATATGGCCTAAGTAAGTATTGAAGACGTTGATGAATACAATGCATAACGCCACCATGACGATGGTTCTCTTTTCTGTTCCTTTCTGCAAATATCCTATAGTGTTTGTAACCACAGACAAGTAGAACATTCGTCAGGGAGTTATTTTCCTCTGTGCTACCGTAGGGAATTAAATTGCATATGTTTTTCACTGCAGTAATGTACAGTATTTTCTCATGATAGGGATTTGTTCGCCCGTTATGAGGGATGTAATAGAGGGGAGAGATAGGGTCACCCAGATGATGCCCCCCCAAATTTACAATATGAGCGTATCCTTGTCCGCTGGTTCTTTTACTTACTCATGGCAATACTCTAGAAAATCATAGCATCTAACCTACCGTGTTTCACAAACATTTTTTAAATTACAAAGTTTCATTTTGAATGTAACCAAGTTAGGAAATTTACGACCCTCCTTTGTTTTGTCTTTATACCCATTTCATATCTTCTTCAATTGCGTACAGCTAAAATATATCGACCAGGAGCTCTAACAAAAATATTGCGTTTCCTTTATGAACCCATATTACCACCAGGGCCACCTGCTCTGTTCTGATCAAACTTTCCTCTCTGCATCATACTGTGCGAAGCCTCCGTGGCTTAGGCGGCAGAACGCTGGCCTCCCACCGCTGGGTCCGTGGTTCAAATCCCGGTCACTCCATGTGAGATCTGTGCTGGACAAAACGAAGGCAGACAGGTTTTTTCTCTGGGTACTCCGGTTTTCCCTGTCAACATTTCATTCCAGCAACGCACTTCACTATCATTTCATTTCATCTGTCATTCATTTAATCATTGCCACAGAGGAGTGCGTCAGGCCTCGGCAGCCGGCACAGTTCATATCCTCGCCGCTAGATGGGGGCTTCATTCATTCCATTCCTGACCCGGTCGAAGACTGCAAGCAGGCTGTGGATTTTCATTTCTTCATCATACTGTCCATCATTAGATATCCTTTCAATATGTTATTGAGAAATGAAAATGGGTTCATAAGCAAACTCCCACCTATGCAACATCATCACCGCATATTAGATTTATTATTTCTTTGTTTTGTCTGGAAAACACTCATCTGTCATTTTTCAAGTGAAGGAAAATTGCAGACTAAGGAAACATTATGCAACAATAGCCACTTCATGGTGGTCAAGCTGCGGCCCATAGATTTAACGAATCCACCTTATAAACGTGGACCACCATCGATAAATTTCCTAAGAGCCTTTAATTGTATTCCCAAGTACAAGGTTCTGATGACTATGGTGTCACATCCCACAAATGAAATACCAAATAAGGTTATTAAAATAAATACCATAGGATTTATTTCATGGTGTAACGATGTTCTGGTGGTAGTGTTATTAATTACGTGATAGTCACTGATTCAATACGCATTGTGTTTTATTAATTTCACTTCATTCTTTAATTTATTACATTATTCATTATAATCTCTTTACTTAGTTTCAAGTATAACATCAGCTGCTAAATACTTTAAGACGTGTAGTTGGTACTGTCCCCGTTTACCTGGACAGTAGGCTGTCAGATATCCGCCCCCTCAATCGGATTGCCAATTATCAATTGCACCGGCATAGCTACATCAATGAAAATGGCACTGACAGACACTATCGAGATAAGAGCACAGAAGTTCACAGGAAATCATTGTGGAACACACCAAAATAGACGGGGGTTCATACTTACCGTTACTTACCTCTTAATTATCTCGGGGTTTGAGTTGACAACAGGATCACTAAAAGTCTGTTCACACAATAACCTCCACCATGACATTTAAAAATGAACCAAAAACGAAGACGAGAACTTTGAACTGTACAAAAGCTTTATTTCTAATAAAGGGTATGATTTTACTAACACAACAAAATCAACGTGGCTATCAGTAGCCCAAGTCAATCTGACTACGTCCTCAGTAGGACTTGCAAAAATTATCATACAACATGATATAAAACATTTTAGCTCCCAAGAGCTCCAAATAACGTAATATTCATAACACTATTGGATTGGAAAAGGACGTAAGGGTGTGACATATATAGAGCATTTGGTTTCCTTTTAATAAACATGAGAATGGTATTTATAGTCGCAAGGCCGGAGTGTGGACGACCTCACACTGATAACCAGGTGTTGGCCCAGCTGCGAGCTACCCTCGAACCTGTTGCATACTGGTCAAATGCATTCCCTTCTCACGAGCTATGTTACGTAACATACAGCTTGCTCTCTCAAGCTTTTATCTGTCTACAAGACAACTCACATAATATTTACGCAAATCTTTCAAGTACTTTGCTCACATCCTATTGGATCATTATGTTAATTCCTTAAACTTGTTAAGTTCAATCCAAATGTTTAATTAGCTCTTAAATGTTTATAACAAAATCACATAAATTATTTATAACAATTAGAAATTGTTTATAATGTTTGTCAAAGACAATAAAAATATTATAAGCACGCCTTTAACATCACTTCTCGTTTTACATTATTTTCAAAAATATTTACAGCAATTATCTACAATATTAACATTTAAATTGTTTAAATTATTAATTTAATAAATACATTGACCACATGTTCATTCGGTTGGTAATTTTCATAATCTTGTTTAATATAATCGACCAATGAAGGTTAGTTATACATGTTAATGTCACAATCTGGTTTAATAAAGGTTTTTAATAATGATTTGTGACGGCAACCTTCATTCAAAATCTTATCTCAAATTCTTTCAAAACTCGTGTTAATTATAACAGTAATTCACTTGATTTATTTTCAACGAACTATGACAATCTTACTCCAGCGGAAAATCCTTCGCTAACAAGTTAATGCACAAACTGCATTAAAAATATGCCCAAAATCATCATATATTAATCTATATGGTATTAAACTTCCACATAACTTACAAAACTTCCACAAATAATTCTTTAACATTTATTCCTGTGGGAACTTCCTTCATATTCAAGGGCATTATACCTCAGCGACTTTCAACACGCGCTGCACTAGCGATTATACATTCATAGTTCCACTTAAAAATTTTTATAATCATTAATTGTTTCAAAACTGTTTTTCTATAACCTTCGTGGATTTCATTCATGAACCGAAATGAAGTCAAAACTTGCCAATCACAAACAAATTTAATAGTGAATACGCTTATATACGCCTGTCTGGTCTATCAAATTTTAAGATTAACATCCTAAAAAAAAATTGTGTAGTATAAAAATACTATCTTCAAATAAAGTGCGACTAAAAATGCAAAGTAGTCGAATAGAATCCAATTAGACTGGGGAATGCAAACATCGTTATATAAATCTCTAATTGAGAAAAACTCCTAACAAAAGTACTTGACTTTAATGCATTCAAAAATTCATTATTAAAGTTACTCTTTCACAAAAGTGTCTATAATGCAATGTTCATTCATAACTGACGATAAATGTCTGTGTTGCAATCAATACATATAACGACTAGTATTTCCAAGATCGTCGACAACGTAAGAGATTTTAACGCTCTAAAATCAATTAAATGTTCTTCCTTCTTGATGATGACAGAAAATTGTTCAAAGTAATTAAACTGGGGTTGAATTACTTTAATCAAATGACACGCTGTCTGAATTTAAATCTGCCATTAAAAATCATTAACTTACAGTCAAATCGTGACTACAAAATATTAATTACTGAAAATTCTAAATATCAGTCTCAACTGATCCAAAATCGTTAACTATGCCCATGACATAACAATGTCTTAATAAATCGTCGAAAAATGCAAAACTCATCAAGGTGTACTGAGAATAAGAATCTCAACAAGAAAATAGGGCAAAAATACATGAGGATAAAAATATGGGAAAAATGGTTGCTCAAACATCATTAATATACTCAAATACAATAAACGTTCACGACTACCTTATCTGCCGATTGACGTTCCAGAGGAAAATTCCCCAAAGAAGACTGCTGATGGATCCATTTCACCACGTTAAAGTTGAGCTCCATCCTCGAAATAGGAAATAGCACCCTCGGAGAATCGAACTGCTTCCTTCTCCGTGAATCGCTCTGCTCCTCGAAGACGAATAGACATCCTTCCGGCAATAATCTTCTTTGTGAGTCGGGATATCCCTGACCTCTCTTGAAAAATTCCCTGAAGTTCCAGTAGACAATCGCCATGAAGTTTTGTAGAAATTTCCGAAGAAATTATTCATATACAGAGTATGAAATTGTTTCTATGGCTGTTCGATGGTATTCAGCCTTTAATTACGAAACATGGGTGTAGATGGTATTCACCGCATGTTCGCTTGTGTGGAATAGCAATTAGCGAAGTTCCATGTCGCTATCTTACTCCGTTGAAGTATGTCCCAATTGCAATAAGCCCTTAGCCTTCCATCTGCTCTTCGGTTGTAGTGTTATAAGAACAAACTGCCGTATTCAATTGCTCCATTATACTGTATCGTTCTGTAACCAAGCAATCTGAAGTCTTTCTATTCCACTCGCAGCGTCAGCCGTTGCGTTGATTCTGGCTATACGAAAGTGCTTCTCTTGTGGCGAGATAATCACTTTTCTCAGTCGTATAAAACTGCTAATATCTTTCGAACTAATCGGTCGAAATTGTTCAGCTTTTCTCTATAACTGCATGAAGCACTGCACAATACAATTAGCTTATCGGAGACCGCTAACTGTTCGAAGCTAAACTTGTAGAAGCTTACTAAGGTCCGTTTCAACTTCACCTAGTTTGACTTGGATCTCGTTAATATAGTGGCCTCGCCACGCGTTATAAAGACGATTCTTTTCACTGCTGTTCACTTCGACGTCTCACTATAATGAATGTATAAGAAAAGAACTTTCACAAATATACTTCGATGCTCTGAGAATGAGATCTCAGAATGATCAGAGAACGAAAGGAGGCTCCTCTCTTCTGCGCAAGCCCTTTTATTAACTTCACGAGGGGCGTTTCCATCCCTTCCAAAGCGTGATACTGCGTCATCGCTAGAAGTTCCAACTTCGTTAATACATGACGGATTTTCAAAATTCAAAAACTGAAAATAAATTTCACCAAAATTCCAAATCAGTGCTTTTACTGCAAATGGATTTCCACAATTCTACATTCCAAAAGTAATAAAAATACCATAGTTTCAGCAATCTCCGTCTTCCTTTAAACTATCGTTGATTGGTTCATGCCTCTCCTCCAATAGCATAGTTTCTTCCTCAGCAGAATTCCTCGTTTCCTGCGACTGTGTCGTAAATCTTGGAACATTCTCGACTAAATGCTGACGTCACTGAGAATCTCAGCTCAAGTAGCTTGCTGGCATAACATTTACGTCATCCGTGCTTCCGTCATGACTACCCACGTCATAACTATGACAGCCATAACTCTCTATATAATTTCAAATATAGCCACCGTGGTCTTTATATAATTCAATTACGGGGGCATTCTCCTCCCACCACGTTTTAAAAACAGTTGCAAATTGTTTTTAAACTCAATGTTACAAGTATCTCAATTCTCTTGAACACGAAATTGAATTATTACTGGCTTACTCTAGGATAGTATCTTTTTAAATTTCCAGCATTGAACTTGCCGTAAACGACATTATTCTCATCATCGTAGAGTTCGTAACAGTTGTTTCCATAAGCGTTCGTAATCCTAAACGGCCCCAGGAACACTAATCCAAATTTGGGGTAGATTTTCTTGGACATATCAGCCTTGACAGGTCTGCGTAATAATACAAGATTTCCAACTTGAAAGGGTGTACCAAAACGTTTTCCAGCTACTCTCTTCAATCGTTTCTCTGCTGCTTTCTGGAGTTGTTCCTTTGCCTTGTCAATCCTCTGCTGTCTTCCTATGTCGGGATCTCTCGGTATGTGGTTGAAAAGATTATCCCACGGCCTTTCTGGGTTTCTTCCTAGATGAAGTCGCATTGGCACTTCTCCTGTGCTCTCCTGCACTGTAGAGTTCAGACATTCCTCAATAAGGGGTACAAATCTCACCCAACCAGAATGATCATTTGGACAGAAAATTCGACAGAATTTCGAAAATTCAGCCATATATCTTTCTGAGGAATTCGATTCAGGGTAACGCACGCTTGAAAATAAGTGCTTAATGCCAAGCCTTTCCATATCCGCTGCAAATTCCACGGACGTAAACTGCGTTCCATGATCTGACAGTAGATATTCCGGTATACCAGCTTTAGGAAATACAGCATTTTCCAGTCTGCTTACTACGTTCCTCGTGTTAGCTTTCTGCATGGGACTCATTGTAACAAATTTTGAGAAAACATCCACGGTCACCAACAAGTACTGGTTACCCTGGTATCCCTTCGGACAGGGGCCAAATATATCCGTCGCCATGAGTTCGTTTGGCTTAGAAGGAATCATCGCCTTCGGTTTTCCCTTTAGTAAAGCAGAAGCATACTTTGCTCTTTGACATTTGTCACAGGATCTAATGACCTTGGCAATGCTGGAACGCATGTTAGTCCAGATAAATCTCTCTTTAAGTGTACTAAGAGTTTTATCTAAACCGGCATGTCCAGTTGCATGATGAGCTACCCACACTAAATTAACAATAAGTTTAGGTGGCACGACTATTCGGAGTTTTGTATGCGCAGAGTCAGCATACTTGCATACGATGTCTCCACTCAAGACAAAGTGTCGTGAATTTCTCCGTGTAGCTTCATAGTCAACATCCGTATTGTCCATGTAACCCTTGAGGAACCTGTACATTTTCTTTATTGGAGCGTGTCTCTTCTGTGACACACCGATTCGGGCTAACCTCCTAACGGTTTCTTCATCTTCTTGCTCCAATTGTACATGGTGTATCTGCACATTTTTAATAGGGTTACGTGATAGAGCATCAGCCAGTAAGTTATCTTTCCCAGGCTGGTGGACGATAGTAGCGTTAAACTGTTGGGTGAACAAAGCCCAACGTGTCAATCTATCACTTGACATGTCAGTTTGCAACATAAACTGTAGTGCTTTATGGTCAGTAATAATGATGACCTTATGTCCCAGCAGGATTTTCTTCCAGGCTTGTAAAGCTGTCACAAAAGCTAACGCTTCAAGCTCTGTCGTGAAGTAGTTTTCCTCGTGCTTTTTCAACTTCCGACTAGTGAACGCAATGTAGTGCTTGTTGCCTGCCTCGTCTTTCTGGTATAAGACTGCACTAATGCCTATTCTCGATGCATCAGACTCAATATAGAACACCTTTTCAAAGTCTGGGTACTCCAGTTTCACATTATTTCTGAGCATCTCTTTTGCTTTCTCAAAAGCCTCGTCTGCAGCGGTACTCCATTTCCATCTGTTGTTCTTCTTGAGTAAGTCATACAGAGGAGCCATAATTTCCGAGTATCTGGGACAGTGGCTGCTAATAAATTGGCATGCACCTACAAATTCTCTAACTTGTTTTACCTTAGTTGGCTTTGGAAATCTCGTGATCGCATCTACTTTTTTCATGTTTGGATGATATCCATCTTTATCAATAGTATGCCCCAAATAATTTATCTCCTTCTTCAAGAATTGACATTTTCCAAAGTTCACCTTGATGTTGGCCTCCCTTAAATTCTCGAACAACTTTCTCAAGTGCACTAAATGTTCTGCGGCGCTGGGTGAAGATACGATTAAATCGTCAATGTAGCAGATTACATTTTCTTTCACTTCGTCAGTGAGCTTACTATCAAGTGCTCGAATAAGTGCTGGTCCACTGTTAACCATTCCAAAAGGCATTCTGGCAAAGACCCATGACGTCTGGTCAAATAGGAATCCAGTGTACTGCATACTATCCTCTTCTAATTGAACTTGATAAAATGAAGACGTCAAGTCGAGAACGCTGAAACAAGCTCTTCCTTTGAATTTCCGAAGCAGATCTCTAATCTTGGGTGGTCTGTCATTTTCTGGAAGAATCTTCAAGTTAATGGTCCTGGCATCGAGACAAAGACGTATCTGACCATTACTTTTCTTTACTACTGTGATGGGGTTTATATAAGACGACGCCTGTTTTCTAATAATCCCGTCTACCTCCATTTTTCTGATTAACCCTCGTACTTCTTGATAGTATTTCTCAGGAATGGGGTATATTCTTTTCTGGTAAGGGGTTTCATCTGTCAGCCTTATCTTGTACTTATAATCCTTAATCAATCCAGGCTTTTCATCGAAAATATCTTGGAATTCCTTTATCAGATCCTCAAATTCCCCCTGAATTTCTTCAAATCCTTCAGTTTTTCTACTGGGTATTTCTTCTAAATTTTCCACTTCATTAATGATTGTATTCAAAATTTCTTCCCTAAGGTCTATTTCCAGACTGTTTTTCACGTCCTGTTCTTCTATCTCTTCTGTGATTATGTACCCATCATTAAAGCTAATACTTCTGTTCTTCATGTCAATAATAGCTCCGACCTTCGATATAAAATCGATTCCAAGCACCATATCAAAATTGATCTTGCTCACCACAATGAAGATCTGTTCATAATTCCTTCCATTGATCTCAAAGTTCAATAACACTTGAATCTTGCATTTCACTGCCTTATCTTGGAATATCCCTCTCACTTTGACGGTAGAAACAGGTAGAACTGTCATGTTCTCTCCTCTTAGCAGACTTTGATAACATTCCTCTGAAATGATGGAAATAATAGCACCAGTGTCCATCAGGGCTTTGTACTGCTGTCCATCTATCCGTACAGCAATAATAGGTAAGGCACATGGTCTTTCCTCTTTAACAATACCCCTCTCTTCTAGTAAATCTTCATCGGTAACTTCGTATATCTCATTAATCGTAATCAGGTGTGGTGTGGCAATGTATTTACAGGTTCTCACTGACGTTGAGAAATCGGCGTTTTTTTTTTTTGTGTTACCGACCTCAAAATTCTGCTGGCTCGTAGAAGGCCCAGGATCGATTACAACATCCTGCCTTTTCTTTTGATTGTCAGCTTCTTTATCCCTTAATTCTTTTAAGTATTGCTGGCTTTCCTTTTCTCTTTGCTGATACTGATCAGGTGTCATAACCTGACTTTGAGTATTCTGGTTTCTATTTTGGTTTTGGTTATTCCTATTATAGTTACGGTTATACCCATTATTGTTGTAAAATCTGCCTCTTCCATTGTAGTTTCCTCGGTTGTAGTTCCAACCTCTTCTCTGTTGATACGGTCGGTAACCTTGTGATCTGTAATTTCTAAACTGATTATTCCTGTGAGGACCTACATTGTCAGTTTTCTCCTGCTCTGGCTTGTCAGTTTGTTGGACTTGGTCCATGTATACCGTATTGATTTCTTTAAATTCCTGCCTTTGACCTTTCTGGACTACGTTAGGCATTGGGCTTGTGTAGTCTAATCTTCTCAGTAATTCATCCATGCTGGATAAATCCCTGATGTTGGACGAAATTATAAGTCTCCTCACCTCAACTGGCAGCATACGAGAAATCGCATCTATTAGTTGCTCCGTGGACAATGGGGGTTGCAAAAATCTCAAGCGGGACAACTGACTCGTAAAGAAATCCGCGTACCTCGTTGGAAGAGTACCTGAGTATTTTCTTGAATACACCTCCGCTCTTAACGAATTCTGCGCTTCTATAGACCAAAATCGCTTGATTAATGCCTCTGCAAACTCGTCAAAGTTACTGAATGTGTATCTAAATGCGCGAAACCATTCAAGGGGTCCTCCAATCAGATATCTCTCTACTATCTTCATCTCTCTTTCTCTGGGAATGTGAGCTTCGATGAAATAATCTTTGAGATTCCTTACATACTCTATAGGTGTCAAACTATCAGTGTTACTGAATTTTTGTGGTTTGTCTTCGAAATTCCTAATGACCGTCACGTTCCTCGGATATGAATCCGGATAGTTTTTCCCACTATCTCGATAATTCCACTCAGGTTCCATATTCCTCTCGTCATCCTCCTCTCTGAATCTGGATACACGTTCTTCAGGAGTCACGTCTCTTTCTTCTGGCTCTAGGTTATGTCTTCTAGCATAATTCCTATTCAATTCACAAGCTAAGCCTTCTGTATCCTTGTCGGTGATTTCTGTTAAGACTTTCTTGATAATCTCTTCTTTGTAGTTCTCCATTAAACTAGCCTCTCCTAACTTCAAATTTTTCAGTTTACTCGTCGTTTCATTTACGTCAGAGACAACTTTATGAATTTGATCCTCTAATGTAGATTTTAAAGTTTGCATATCCTGATCTAGTTGTGTTCTATCGTCAACTTGTTTTTCGGATAGCGAATTTATCCTGACGCTTAAATCTTTCCTAATCTGTACTACTTCATTGTTAATTTCTATCTGCGTACTGGCAAGTTCTCTTTCAATCCTTTCCTGAATTTGGGTTACATGTTCCCCACTTGACTTATTCCACTCGTCTTTCCATACCGCTACGTTTGCTGTTAACATTTCGGCTATGTCTACTTCGATATCCTCTTTTAATACTCTATTGTGGTCTAATACCTGGGTTCTCATGACCTCTACGTCATACTTCAACTCTGCTAAAGACGTTGTTGTTCTAACTGATTCATCGACTAACCTAGTCGCTAATGCAGTTATATTACGCGTACAAAGAGTTTTTGAGTTTTCGATTTCTTCCCTGACTTTATTTACATCAGTTTGGACTTTAGTAATATCTACGAAAACTGTGTTGACCTCTACCTGAATCTTAGTTATGTCACTTTGCACCTCAGTTATATCCGCATGAATGTTATTAATGTCTACCTGAACATTAGATACATCAGTTCTAGCTTTTTGAATTTCTTTTTGGACTTCCTCGACCTTGTCTTGGACAGTCGCTACATCGTTTTTGACAACAACTACTTCGGCTCTAGCACAAGAAATATCCCCTCGGACATTAGCTACATCTAGATTTAACATTGTAAGGTCTTTCTGTACCTTAGACACATCAAATTTAACATCATCAACACTTTTATGCACAATAGACACATCTTTATGGACATTAGACACCTCTGTGCGCATGTCCGTTACAGTATTTTCAATTCCTAGGGTATTAATCTGTAAACGCGACATATTATCCTCCAAATTAGCAGCGCTAGTTTGGATACCCTTCAAATTAGCAGACATATTACTAGCATTCTCCTCCATTCTACTATTATTCCTAACTTCCATCTCCTTTATGCTTTCATTCAGCATCTGCTTCACACTACTAGTCATGCTTGCTTTCAAATTAGCAGACATATTACTAGCATTCTCTTCCATCATCTGCTTCATACTATTGTTCATGCTAGTCTTCAAGTTAGCAGACATCTCCTCTAGCATCAATCTCAAACTTTCATCTGCCATTACAATATTATTCAAAAATGGATTGCTGTAGGGACATACATCAAAAGAGCAAAATAACAACATTTGAGCAACACTTTTCACCATATATAATTTTGATCAATTTTCTGTCTTAAATCTAACTTATAATTAACCTTCGAAGATACTTCATGTTGAAACAAACTCAAGCACATGTTCAAATTTCCCTGGCTCATTTCAAAATATCCTAACACAAATAATTTACATTTACAATCCAAATAATTTAATTTTATCTTTAACATGACTGAAATGTCATAAGCCGGTCAAATAAAATAAGATTCCAGATTATAGGCGATTTTTCTAAGTTTCCAGCCTATTTAACCTTTCTCAAGTTGTATAAGATCTGATCTTTTCTGAGTGTAATTTTCCTAATACAATACAACATTTAATTCCTATATAATCACACTCTTAAATTCTACAATTGGCCTAGACATCTAACAAAGAATCAACCTCTTTATTTGAGTCTAATCGAACCCTACGTTTTAGGTTTGCCACTCTTTCTGGCGTTCAACCTGGTAATCCAGTTTTGTTGAATCGAGCCCCAACGTTTTAGGTGCGCCAATCTTTCTGTCCCCGTTTACCTGGACAGTAGGCTGTCAGATATCCGCCCCCTCAATCAGATTGCCAATTATCAATTGCACCGGCATAGCTACATCAATGAAAATGGCACTGACAGACACTATCGAGATAAGAGCACAGAAATTCACAGGAAATCATTGTGGAACACACCAAAATAGACGGGGGTTCATACTTACCGTTACTTACCTCTTAATTATCTCGGGGTTTGAGTTGACAACAGGATCACTAAAAGTCTGTTCACACAATAACCTCCACCATGACATTTAAAAATGAACCAAAAACGAAGACGAGAACTTTGAACTGTACAAAAGCTTTATTTCTAATAAAGGGTATGATTTTACTAACACAACAAAATCAACGTGGCTATCAGTAGCCCAAGTCAATCTGACTACGTCCTCAGTAGGACTTGCAAAAATTATCATACAACATGATATAAAACATTTTAGCTCCCAAGAGCTCCAAATAACGTAATATTCATAACACTATTGGATTGGAAAAGGACGTAAGGGTGTGACATATATAGAGCATTTGGTTTCCTTTTAATAAACATGAGAATGGTATTTATAGTCGCAAGGCCGGAGTGTGGACGACCTCACACTGATAACCAGGTGTTGGCCCAGCTGCGAGCTACCCTCGAACCTGTTGCATACTGGTCAAATGCATTCCCTTCTCACGAGCTATGTTACGTAACATACAGCTTGCTCTCTCAAGCTTTTATCTGTCTACAAGACAACTCACATAATATTTACGCAAATCTTTCAAGTACTTTGCTCACATCCTATTGGATCATTATGTTAATTCCTTAAACTTGTTAAGTTCAATCCAAATGTTTAATTAGCTCTTAAATGTTTATAACAAAATCACATAAATTATTTATAACAATTAGAAATTGTTTATAATGTTTGTCAAAGACAATAAAAATATTATAAGCACGCCTTTAACATCACTTCTCGTTTTACATTATTTTCAAAAATATTTACAGCAATTATCTACAATATTAACATTTAAATTGTTTAAATTATTAATTTAATAAATACATTGACCACATGTTCATTCGGTTGGTAATTTTCATAATCTTGTTTAATATAATCGACCAATGAAGGTTAGTTATACATGTTAATGTCACAATCTGGTTTAATAAAGGTTTTTAATAATGATTTGTGACGGCAACCTTCATTCAAAATCTTATCTCAAATTCTTTCAAAACTCGTGTTAATTATAACTGTAATTCACTTGATTTATTTTCAACGAACTATGACAATCTTACTCCAGCGGAAAATCCTTCGCTAACAAGTTAATGCACAAACTGCATTAAAAATATGCCCAAAATCATCATATATTAATCTATATGGTATTAAACTTCCACATAACTTACAAAACTTCCACAAATAATTCTTTAACATTTATTCCTGTGGGAACTTCCTTCATATTCAAGGGCATTATACCTCAGCGACTTTCAACACGCGCTGCACTAGCGATTATACATTCATAGTTCCACTTAAATATTTTTATAATCATTAATTGTTTCAAAACTGTTTTTCTATAACCTTCGTGGATTTCATTCATGAACCGAAATGAAGTCAAAACTTGCCAATCACAAACAAATTTAATAGTGAATACGCTTATATACGCCTGTCTGGTCTATCAAATTTTAAGATTAACATCCTAAAAAAAAAATTGTGTAGTATAAAAATACTATCTTCAAATAAAGTGCGACTAAAAATGCAAAGTAGTCGAATAGAATCCAATTAGACTGGGGAATGCCAACATCGTTATATAAATCTCTAATTGAGAAAAACTCCTAACAAAAGTACTTGACTTTAATGCATTCAAAAATTCATTATTAAAGTTACTCTTTCACAAAAGTGTCTATAATGCAATGTTCATTCATAACTGACGATAAATGTCTGTGTTGCAATCAATACATATAACGACTAGTATTTCCAAGATCGTCGACAACGTAAGAGATTTTAACGCTCTAAAATCAATTAAATGTTCTTCCTTCTTGATGATGACAGAAAATTGTTCAAAGTAATTAAACTGGGGTTGAATTACTTTAATCAAATGACACGCTGTCTGAATTTAAATCTGCCATTAAAAATCATTAACTTACAGTCAAATCGTGACTACAAAATATTAATTACTGAAAATTCTAAATATCAGTCTCAACTGATCCAAAATCGTTAACTATGCCCATGACATAACAATGTCTTAATAAATCGTCGAAAAATGCAAAACTCATCAAGGTGTACTGAGAATAAGAATCTCAACAAGAAAATAGGGCAAAAATACATGAGGATAAAAATATGGGAAAAATGGTTGCTCAAACATCATTAATATACTCAAATACAATAAACGTTCACGACTACCTTATCTGCCGATTGACGTTCCAGAGGAAAATTCCCCAAAGAAGACTGCTGATGGATCCATTTCACCACGTTAAAGTTGAGCTCCATCCTCGAAATAGGAAATAGCACCCTCGGAGAATCGAACTGCTTCCTTCTCCGTGAATCGCTCTGCTCCTCGAAGACGAATAGACATCCTTCCGGCAATAATCTTCTTTGTGAGTCGGGATATCCCTGACCTCTCTTGAAAAATTCCCTGAAGTTCCAGTAGACAATCGCCATGAAGTTTTGTAGAAATTTCCGAAGAAATTATTCATATACAGAGTATGAAATTGTTTCTATGGCTGTTCGATGGTATTCAGCCTTTAATTACGAAACATGGGTGTAGATGGTATTCACCGCATGTTCGCTTGTGTGGAATAGCAATTAGCGAAGTTCCATGTCGCTATCTTACTCCGTTGAAGTATGTCCCAATTGCAATAAGCCCTTAGCCTTCCATCTGCTCTTCGGTTGTAGTGTTATAAGAACAAACTGCCGTATTCAATTGCTCCATTATACTGTATCGTTCTGTAACCAAGCAATCTGAAGTCTTTCTATTCCACTCGCAGCGTCAGCCGTTGCGTTGATTCTGGCTATACGAAAGTGCTTCTCTTGTGGCGAGATAATCACTTTTCTCAGTCGTATAAAACTGCTAATATCTTTCGAACTAATCGGTCGAAATTGTTCAGCTTTTCTCTATAACTGCATGAAGCACTGCACAATACAATTAGCTTATCGGAGACCGCTAACTGTTCGAAGCTAAACTTGTAGAAGCTTACTAAGGTCCGTTTCAACTTCACCTAGTTTGACTTGGATCTCGTTAATATAGTGGCCTCGCCACGCGTTATAAAGACGATTCTTTTCACTGCTGTTCACTTCGACGTCTCACTATAATGAATGTATAAGAAAAGAACTTTCACAAATATACTTCGATGCTCTGAGAATGAGATCTCAGAATGATCAGAGAACGAAAGGAGGCTCCTCTCTTCTGCGCAAGCCCTTTTATTAACTTCACGAGGGGCGTTTCCATCCCTTCCAAAGCGTGATACTGCGTCATCGCTAGAAGTTCCAACTTCGTTAATACATGACGGATTTTCAAAATTCAAAAACTGAAAATAAATTTCACCAAAATTCCAAATCAATGCTTTTACTGCAAATGGATTTCCACAATTCTACATTCCAAAAGTAATAAAAATACCATAGTTTCAGCAATCTCCGTCTTCCTTTAAACTATCGTTGATTGGTTCATGCCTCTCCTCCAATAGCATAGTTTCTTCCTCAGCAGAATTCCTCGTTTCCTGCGACTGTGTCGTAAATCTTGGAACATTCTCGACTAAATGCTGACGTCACTGAGAATCTCAGCTCAAGTAGCTTGCTGGCATAACATTTACGTCATCCGTGCTTCCGTCATGACTACCCACGTCATAACTATGACAGCCATAACTCTCTATATAATTTCAAATATAGCCACCGTGGTCTTTATATAATTCAATTACGGGGGCAGTACGTTCTTCAACTTCCTTTGCCATTTGGAATTCCAAGATCAAGGCAAAGTTCACTTACTCCTCCCCCTCACTTGCCGACAAGAACTGTAGGGGTATACCAAGTTTAGACTATATTAAACAGATTGTCTTGGATGAAAAGTGTGGTAGCTATGTAGAGATGAAACGATTAGCACACGACAGGGAGACATGGAGAGCTGCATCAAACCAGTGAAAGACTGAAGACTCTTACAATAAAATCATAGTCATTCACCAGCTGGCGATTACTTGGAATTGGACGATTAGAATTCACAATGTAATTTAACTCTATAGTACAGTAAGCCAGCCGAGCAGGTCATTTGTCTAAAAGACCTGCACCTGGAAGTTCAGGAAGAAAGGAATCTTGTAGTGTAACGTGATCCCTAATCTCGCGATCATGAGCCACGGGACCTCCTTTTTACGTGGAGTCCAAATCACAGGACATGGCATTTCACTAGGATAATCTCACTATCACTAACCAAGAATTGAACCTGTTCCATCTTGGTGAGAGGAAAATTGCTTGACCGCTGCGGCACCGCCCCCCTATTCAAGATGAGGTATTAAACATCCGCACAGACATTTGGAATTTAAAAATTATTATGGATTATTATGAAAATACCTATGCTGTGAATTTGCTGCATATTTGATAGTGATTGTGGATTTGGTAGTGACGCCAAACTATGGGTCTGTACATTTCTGGAAGTCTGAAGCTTAATTTCTGCCACTGTAACCAGGACGTGTGTGAATTACTCTATCACCCACACCTACTGCCGATGTGAAACATTTCAATGATCAGCTAATACGTAATTACAGTCAAAAAAGGTAGTGGAGACGCCGTTTTGCAGTGGAATAACGGACACTGATACTTTCGGAATTCAGTTCAAAGGTTTTTACTTGTAGAACAATCATTTGCTGAGGAAATACTATCCTAAAATCTTCGAGCAATCATATTGTTCTTTCCCCAGGGTTAACAATGTTGATCTGAATTATGCCTAGTCCTACCACAGGAGTGATGTTTCTGGCGACTGCTAATGAAGAGAAGAGATAGGTTGGTAGGACACATAGGAATAGCAAACTTATTTGTGGTAGGAAGGGTCGAGGACAAGAACTGGAGGGGTAGACCAATGTTAGAATATATTAAACAGATTGTCTCGGATGTAAGGTGTCGTGGCTATGTAGAGATGATAGGATTAGCTATGGAGAAGGAGGCATAGGGACCTGCTTCAAACCAGTCGAAAGACTGACAACCACATGATGTGACAAATTCCCTGCCTGATTCGGCTCGTTCTACCACCACCTGATTCGACCTCCGCTGGTTCCGACGCGTCTCAAATAAGTAGGGTCTGGTTTGGTGAGCTTGAATGCCAATATTGTGTTTTCAACACAACTTCAGCACACAATATGTGGTACCTGGTTGTATTAGGTTGGCAATACGACAGGACAGACAGAGCAAGAAGCAAGTCAAGCTCGGGTAAAAGGTTGTTGTGATAGGAAAATAAACAGCAGAACGGAACTATGTAATGACACTGTAATAGAGGAAAATCGATCACAGATCACAAGTTCAATAGGCTCAATAGAATGGATTACAGTTTATTGTTAGAGATTGTATACAAAAACAAAGAAACTAATAGAAGGCACTATGCCTAAAAGAGCTCAGAGCTGCAGTTAAAGGGATAATTTGACTATGTAGGAATGCTGATATCGCACATATACATTAAGATAAAGAACAATTAGCATCTTTTTATGTTGTTTACGAAGAGTGGGTTCTTGAACCCAAATTAGAGTGTGAGCGGGCTGACACACACCCTAATGCAAATCTGACAAGTGAGTTTTAATTTGATGTCCAATTAATCACTGCTGAATGAGCAAACTTGCAAAAGCTTGAAGGTTGGTTCAAAACCTCAGAGTTGTTTACTAAACTTGATTATTGATCTATGTCCATTTTCATGCTGGTTCTTAAAGCTCATATTAAAACATTAACATTCTCTTGTAGGAGAGTTAAAACCTTTTTAGCGAGGCCTAGCAACGATGTCCTTGACCAAAGGAAGATGGCCCTGGGGTGGCATGGAGACGTGCCAGATGCTGGATGGAAATCAACAATGGGTACGGCGAACACTAGCCATAATTAGCAGGCCACCATGATGACGTTGAATTGTAACATGTCTGCCACGCGCCAGGATAAAAATCTCTGGAAGGTCAGCAGAGCAGGTGAGGTGGAAGCATTCAACCAATGAAAGACAGCTAAGGCCCGGACGTAGTATGGTGGGCTGGGATCCGACGCCTTGCAAAGATTTTCAGTATGCATTCAGACACCAAGCGGTTAAGAGAGACTGAAACACTCAACGGAAATGCCTAAAGTGTATGCAAAGTTAAGGCATAAAGAAATAATGAGGTTCATTCTGACACCACCATATCAAATGATACCCATAGCATAAACAATATTGAACTGACACGTGAGACAATCACTCCAAGATTTCCAAAATTAATATCAAACTTCTACCAAGTCGTTCAACATGTAGTAATCAGCCGCAAGTGAGTTAACTAGTTGGGAGCAAATGGATAATAGTTGTACTCATGGGTCAGTAAATAATATCTTAACAATTATATCCAGGATTCATTTGTCGTACACTTAATCGTGTAGTCATTAAGTTATATTAAACGTTACATAAATCATCTATGTCAAGGCTGGTATTTCACACCAAATGTTTTTGTAATATGTGTCTGTGTTACTATAGGTAGAGAGCAGAAACAATAGGGCAATATGACAGCTTCGTTGTTTAAAGATAACCGTATCAAGACAGTGGTATCTTGGTACTGTTGAAGCATGTGCGTGATCTTTAAGTACGAAATGAGTTGAGGTGCGTTTATAATCACATGCGAAATCCAGTAGCTTGCAGCTTACTAGTGCAAGTGTCAAAATATACATTTCTTTCTGTAGTAGCAAGTTTTTTAAACAATATATAGAAATAATAATAGGGGATTAATTTTTTAAATAAACCGTAACTGGCATTAAGAGCGTAAATGGGAATTTTTTTAATTGATATGCCTCTATCAATGAGTATTCACAGTTTTATTTTGTTAGAATGCAACCTCTAGTATTCATTAGGTATAATTGAAACCTCCTTTACTTTAGTTGAGATGTCGGCAAATTGTACTTCTAATTAATTCTATCCTGCACCATTTTGCCATTGGCAGAACTATGCAAAACGACATATTTTATATTGTACGTTTATCGAGCCTCTATTTCCTTGTCTCTAGTATTCTGCTCGCAACTTGCACAAACACCGAAATATAAGAGCCGTTTTATATGATGAGAGGAGCCCGCGTATACTACCTCTGGATATGATGATAGCCGTAACTCTGATATTCCAGATAATGTAATCATTATACAATTTTCATTAAGCTTCGGTTTAGGTGAGAGTTTAAAGCATGGCACTATAGGTTCTTGATGGCTCTAATACCCGTGAAATCATTGGTAGTCAAGTCAAGTGAAGTCACCCGAGAGATACATGCCACTCTGCTTGGAGTTCATTTATCATGTATGGCTCACCCCATTCGCTGCAAATTACTAATTAAAGCAGTGCCTGCGTTCAATTTCACCCTCATATCTCGTCTTGTCTTAATATTACTCCACACCATGCCAGCCAGGTGCGTGATTAACTCCTGTCTGCACTGCCAACGTCGAGGTTCTTACGAAATCAAGCTGCAATGCTTTTATGCACATTGCATTGGGGAGGAAACCTGTAACGAATCAGCTGAATGACATCATTCACAATGTAATTTATTATATCGCCGGCTTAGAACCAGGATAGCGTATCTACAAAAATAGCCAAATTGGCTTTTTGCATGGCTTTTCTTAGTTAGAGTGAAGCATACTTACTGCCAAAACAGCGTAAGTGTAATCTTAATACTTTTTTAAATAAGCCTATAGCGTAACTAACTTCCGAAAGATATCGTTAATACCTAAAAATCGTAAGTTAAGATACGTCACTTTGCTTATATGGATCACGAGAAAAATGTTAGAGCAGTACCAGCGTAAGTGTACATACGCTACTTTGGTTCGAACTGAATTATTGGCGCGCACTTAAGTTTTGTTATGGTTACCGCCTCTTCCTTACTAATTAATTGTATCTCCAAGCTCTATGAAATTGTGGAGTGATGTGACGTGGGGAGGTAGGAAGAGATGGACCAGCCGCCGTGTTATCTAGAATTCCCGTCTATTCCAATACTGCTAACATAGGGTCGTTGCCTATACTAGTGTGTTGTTGCGAATGAGTGAGTGATCGTCCAATGTATGTTGTTTTGTTACTATGCACGGATCGGGAACCCCCTACAACTCTCATTATCGTCCGCTATCCACATCCCTCTCAGGTTCACAGTGCTTGGACTCGACTAATGCTGTAGTAGCTTAAATTTCTTTCAGTTGTTGGTGAGTTATTGAGGCCGAGCTCAGAAGATCATGGCTGCATAGAATATACCAGGTAAGTAATTGTAAAAGAAATGATACTGATGTCCGACACATACGGCGATCAGAACAGAAATGTGATTATTGTTGCTTTGTTGATACACTGTGTGCAATGTTTTGACATTTTTATTATTAACCATAAGTCTTTTGAATCGGGACACTTGCAGACGGAGATTGATAGCGTACATGCACAGATTGAGAGAAAAAACGTGATGTCGATATACTTGATCGAAGGGGATTTTATACTTCAGTCAGATTGGTTCAGAAAAATAGCCCCTTCGAAGTCATAAAAACAAGAAACATTTATGACTCCACTCAGCTGAGGAAAGCAATGGTGAAAAACAGAAAGATTGACACCATGGAGAGGAGGCTAATTGGCTGAAGATTAAATGGCTGCAATTTGGAAAGATTGACCCAGAGCATATATTATTTAAATATGGCTTATATGATGAGCAGCTCAGAAAAATAAAAGTAATCAGGAGAGGGCATTATACCCCATTAAATGACCTACAAGTGAAGCCTTCGTATCAAGGACCAATTCCCATTTCAACAGAGAAGTACAACGATCTTATTGAATTATGCAAAAATGGAATAATCAGAGCACATTCTACATATCATCCAAGCATGGTGTCATAAGTGACAGTACGAGTCATTCTGATCAATAAATTAGTCTACAATGATATCCGACGCGTCAAACTGCGGACTGAACTGCTTTGTTGATGTACTGTGAGTATTTTCTAATATTCATGTTATAAATCATACGTGTTCTGAATCGGGACTCTCGCAGATAGAGGTTGATAGTGTACTGCTCGGGTCCAAGCCTCGTGAACCTGAGAGGATTGTGGATGGCGAACTATGAGAAGTGATGGTGACGAGTGATTAGGGTTCCCGGTCCATGCGTAATAACAGAACCAAATTCTTTGGTCGGTGACTCACTCACTCAATCGCAACACCACAGTGGTTTTAGCAACGGCCCTATGTTAGCAGTTAACTGTTGACAGGCCCTTCTCCTCCCGCCTGCCACTTCACCTCACCCCGCAAGTTCACAGAGCTTGGACCGAGAAGAACATCCTCAGATTGAGGGGGCAAAAAGAGATGTTGACATAATTCCTACTTCAGGATTTTATCTTTTTGCTGTGTTTTAATGATAACGCTTGGAAAATACTAAAACTAAAACAATACTTTCCTCTCAGCATTGTACTGTAGTTCATTTCATGATTCATTGTTAACTTGATACCTAATAACACTTGTACCTTTAACCTTTAACTGGTGACGTGTGGAATTCGAAACATAACTAGTGACGTGAGGTCTTCGAGACTCCTGCCAAATACGTATATCACAACAATGAACATTAAATGTTGACACTTCATACAACTACTGGCATTATGTTATGCAATAATCTCTCGTAATATTAATATGTTTAGGATCTAACAAAAAGTAGCTATTTTATTAATTTTTTACTCACAGTATGAAGACATTCTGATAATTTTCATGCTGCTTGTTGTCGCCACTTAAAATTAAACAAATTCACTGCAGATCACTTTTCACTGATTCACTTTAATCCAAAGAACTAGAAAATAGCATGTGTAAACAAATATAATATTATGAATGTTAACGTACAACACACTTTGGAACCTAACCGTAACTGGTGCCGTGAGGTCTGCCAGTCCACTTGTAAACTTCAACCTTAAGGCAAGCTAACCAGGGCCACTAAAATTTCATCAACGAGTGAGTGAAGTGTCAGCAAGTTCACAAAGATAAGAAGGCAACATAAACAAAAGCTCCGTGCAAGATTTAATTAAAGAAGCACAGATGTTTATATTTATTTTCTTTCACGTCACCGCTTACAGGTTAAGAAATATAATCAAATAATGATTCATAAAAATTTACTCCTACACTTAAGTTACCTACATAAGCTAATGTAAAATAATTTCAATAGAAAATCATTAGAGCCAAAATAACGTATCTCTCTTAATGACCTTAAACAAATGTATACCATGATTCTATAAGTGTGCATGTAAGAAATAACTGCACAATGATCTTTGGAAATATGTTGGTAATATATAAAAACATCAGCGACTTCCAAATCAAAATATATAACCAGTTACATGCTAATTAACAACAATTTTGTTAGTTTTTCTTTCTTCCTGAAAAGTAGTGATTTTGTAGATACGCTGTTCTGGTCCTAAGCCGGCGATATGTACTAAAGTTTTCAGATGGAAGTCACAGAGGTTAGGCTTGGAACTTTCCACACAAGGTCTCAGTAACACTCCTAAATACATTAATAATGCAAAAGAGGGAAGATACACATATTATATATTAAATACTATTCCAAATATCAATATTGATGTTCATGCTTCATTGGGTAGCTCGGGATATTCATCATCAGCCTCGCGTACATGGAGAGTGTAGAATTATCTTCGCTAATCCATGTTAATGGAATTGTTGTAACGGGTATAACAATACATTTATAACAGTACGTTTATCCCTCAATACAACATTCTGTGGAGTAAAAGAATGCTATATTAGCCTGTACAATTCTCCAATCAAGGTAGCTTCACAGTTGAGAGATATAATTTAAAAAGAATAAGTGTGAAGAAAATTAAATTAACAAAAAACCTATGTAGTCTATCTACCATCTTGAATGTATTGAATCGTTTATTTTGAGCCTTTTGCAGAGAATGATATTTATGGTAGAATATATATGAACTGCATTTTGTCATTATAATAGTATCATATATATAGTGGAATGTCAGTATTAAGGTCTTATATGTTAAAGATGGCGGCTGCGTTCTAAAAGACGTGAAATACAGTAGTCTGACTAATGAAAGCGAGACATGTTATCTGTTTCTCCTCACAAATTTTCATGTTAATGGTGCAATTAAATTTTCAGTTATTGTTTTTCAAGGTTAAATGGCAGGCCTATGCTAAGCCACAATCTTGAATATATGGCGAGGGTGTTCTTTTTAGCATATTTTCATTTGTAACAAATAGGCCTATGTGATCACCTTTTGTTCACGTGTGTGTGTGTGTGAGTGCGTATGTGTGTGTGTGTGTCCCCACCCCTAATAAGACCTAAACGGCAGAAGCGATTTTAATGAATTTTGGTATGTACATACTATTTCCTCGTCCAAACTCGACTTCGCCTTTCAAATTTTGCTATGTTTCACCAATCCAACATGGAGGCCGCCCGAATTATTTCACCGGCATTCTATATCTCCGCAACTCGACGTAAAAACAATAACATCGTTAGTATTATTATTATATAATTTCAAGATGACCGCTACTCAGTATATTCACAATAATATGTACATGAATAATAGTAGCTAAAGTCTATTATACGGCAAGACTCTTTCACTAACTTTCTTGCTAATTCTGCTATTATATCGGGAGTTAAATAAATTCAAACCTTAGTAATACGCGCATCCACCATCGTGACCCTGACTTTGTCATAAGAAGCAACTTAGAAGTTTCTTCAATACCGCTAATTATCATAGTTGTATCATAAAATAAATAAAAACAATTGGAATTATTTGTGATAATATTTTATATTTTCAAGATGGGCACTGAGCGTTTTATTTAGTGTGATATTCATATGACATATTTCAGCAAAGTCTCTTATATGGTACTTATTTCTTACATAATTGCGGAATTGCTTTCTGATTGATTCACTATTACGTATTATTAGTATTACTCTCAGCTACCATCTCAAAAATGTAGAGTCACTGTTATTGTCCTTTGGGCATACGAAACTCCTTATGGGTTTCTACCATATAACTCATTTGCTTTATTGTAGTTGTAAAATTAGAAAATGTTTTTTTATGTATAAATTATGAAATTTCAGGATGGCCGCAGGGCACTATATCCAAGGTGATTCATTTATCAAACATATACTACATATACTAACGCCACTGACGCCCCGTATATTAGACTCCTCTTCTGCCAATCTTTGGTCTGAGCTTGCCGATGGAATTGTCACAGAAAAGTTCGTGGTTATTGGGTAAAGGAAGCACCTGGAATTTCAGAGAACATGCGCTTGATTGCCGCGGTTTTATTTTTCAACTCCTCGTCTATAGCTTGAGCTTTGACAATCTCCTCCGTAGTAAAGCGTAAAGGAATACTGATGGAAGAAATTCGAGAACCAGCAGCCGAGTTATTTGTTCCTTCCACATACCTAATGTCAGTGGTGAGCTGTGCTATAAAGCTCATGTGGCGTAGTTGCCGAGGGGTAGCTTTGTCGGGTCTTTGATTAAACATAAACGTCAAAGGTTCATGATCCGTGTAGATTGGGAATTCTATACCTTCTAGCATATGTTTGAAATGTTTGACAGCTGAATACACAGCAAGAAGTTCTCTGTCATAAGTCGAGTAGTTCTTCTGTGTGTCGCTGAGTTTCTTTGAAAATAACGATAAGGGTTGGAGAATATCTCCTCTAACTTGGTGAAGTGAAGCACCCATAGCAAAGTCAGAAGCGTCAACCATCTAAACCAACGGTAGTCCATAGGAAGGATGTGCGAGAAGAGCAGCATTGACAAGACTGGTCTTCAAATCTGAGTATATCGTTTGAAGTTCATTTGTCCAAGTAATTTTTCTTTTGTCGTTCTTCTTGTAATGGTTTCCCTACGTTGGGTGACAAGTGTAACGGTTCTCCACGTTGGGATGACAAGTGAAACGGTTTACCTTTGCTCCTCGTTGAGCGTGCAAGTGTAACGGTTTCTATTGCCCTCACCGTTGCGTGACAAATGTAATGGTTTCTTCCTAGCTCTGCCTTGCACTTTGAAATATTTACTCTGACTAAGATATGTTGTTTTAGTGGGCGCCAAGACCTCAACACTATGTTGAAATCTAAATTTATATTTAACAACACCTAGATCTGGTAGAACACCTTCAAGAATCTTTTCACTCAGATCGTGGTATGATTTGATCATTAACCCAACAAACAATTGTATCAGGAGAAGGAATTGGTCTATATCTAATGCTACCTACTGAAAGCAAAGATTGCATGGTTAAAAGAAATGAATTTATTATATAAAATAAGTATGCCAAAATTAACAATAATAATAATAAGTTTTGAATTTAAATTGGAGCGTTGCGATTTGAATATTACCACTAGAAAATTGCGTGAAAACGGATTCGGATAAATTACTGATTTTACTCTTATTCCCAAGCTATGAAGTTACTGAAATACTGAATATAAAACAAAGAGCCGAGAGATTACGTAGTTCTGAGTCATTCGCGCTTACCACTGAAAATTGCCGAAGCATTTCCCTCGTACTGGATGTTGTAGAGAGCTTCCCACATCCTCCTGGTCGTCGTCATCTTCTTCGTTAGTTGATGAGATACTTGTAGATATGATAACTTATGGTCCGAATATCGGAACCAACCACACGTACAACCACACTGGTTAAGTTTTACAAAGATAGTCGCCTTGCCTCCACGGCGCGCAAACCATATATGCCCTCGTCACCTCCCCTCTCTGGAGCCGGCTTCTTCTCGCCCGCTCTCCTCTGATTGGCTGGGCCACCACGCGCTAACCCCCTCCTCAGGGTCATTACACTCGGCGCGAGGATGATGTCGATTACCGTTCCAGACTATTTCGCCTTTTCTTGAAGCAGCAACCAAGGCTTGCGTCATGCTTCTTGACAAGAATAAGCCTGTAGCCGAATTCCCCGTGACTCATCTCTCTCATAATACCCTAACTGACAAAACTCCGTAAAATTCCGTAATCATATAATTTTCTACGATACTGTTGTTCGTAATAATTTGCTTGATAGTGTTTTCTATAACCTTGAAAACCTATCTGTATGCTTAATTTTACAAAAAATGCGCTTCAAAAAATACCTTAATAATAATAATAATAATAAGTTACATGAAAACTTCTCTTGGCTGAACAATTTGCCGCGTAAATAAATATAGAATGGCTTCCTACTGACTTATGTCAGTGGCATAAAATCCCCTCGAAAAACGCGTTACATATTCGCCTCGGATCATCGGATGATTTACCGTGACGACGGTCCATTATCCGATTATCCCAGACACGTTAATAATCCCCATCCAAAATACATATTACATAAATGAAATCACCCTAAATTACATATATATGCACTCATAACTTTTCTTTACGCACTTTGCGTCAAAGTTTGTTGTCACTATGGATTGCACTTTGCAACCAGTCCAATGTTTTTCATATAGAATAATGTTCCACGGATATTTCCGCCTCTCAAATTTCTCTATGTTGGAAAAATAGACATAAATAATGTGTGAGCACTATGTATATAAGATGTCACATCACACGCATCAAAGGTGTTCTGATATATTTATCACCACAGAACTTCCTAATTTCACTGGAGGTCCCTTCCTTATGGTGAAATTTAATCTCACTTATCACAGAGCACACGATCACACTATTGTGGCAGCGCCTCGTGACCATAATACTTAATCTCTCTTTATATAAGACGAAATTAATATTGACTTCTGAAAAAAAAAACAGTAAGTGCGCATTACATATAACACCGAATATTTCTGTGCCGTAATCGCCCTGTCTTCTTAAGTTCCCGTAGATCAAATTCTACTAAATATTAGTTCTCAACTCAGACCAGTTCTCCTCACACAAATAATACCTTTGTACAAATTACCTTAAAGTACACACTTACAAATCTTACATGGCGAGGCCGTAAACAGAAATCACGTGTGCTGTTATGTATGAGTTTCATGAAGGACTGTCTCGCCTTCTGATGGCCCATCTTTTGTCTCGTGGACGCCTTAAGCAAAAATTACCCTGTTCAAGCGCTCACCCATCTCTAGGAGACAAATGGGAATTCACCAGCGCTACCAAATTCTGGCCTTGGTGTATCGAGACATTTTAGTGCTCAAGAGCATCCGACAATCCCGTCATATTTCCCTGTACCTTAAAAACTCTCAATTACTTACATACTACCCCCCTGTGTGACTTCTGATACGCCTGCCTGGAAGACCAGATCTTCCACGCACCAAATACCACACTTACTAATTTGATAGGCTGGCTCGCCAGCTAAACACACTTACTTTATGACACATACTTTCGTAGACTATGTATATTATACGTCCCGTATAATCTGTTTCCCTTACTATCCTCCAGCACATATGCTGTTTTGCCAATACGTTTGGAAACTATAAATGTTTCTGTGTCACCTGCTTCCAAACGTGCAAGTGGCTCCCTTAAATGAACGTCATCACGTTCCTCTACCTACCTATTTCTCAGTGACTGTAACGATGCCCTGTTGCTACTGTCCACACCTGCTAACCCTACTTTCCTCTGGTGTGACACCTCTACTCGACACTCTATGACCTAAAAATGTCACTTCTGACTGACAGAATGACGACTTAGACAGCTTCAAAGTGAACCCTGCCTGATCTAACTCCTGAAAAACTATATCTAAATGACGTAGATGCTCCTCAAAACTGCGTGAACTAATTACCATATCATCAATTTAAATGGTTACAAACTCTCCTGTGTCATCCCCTAATGCGATGTTTAACGCCCTAATTAAAGCTGCTGAACTACTCTTTAACCCATAAGGTGTTCTACAAAATTGATAAAGGTTATATTTATGACTAAAAGCTGTAAATGGTCTATCTTCGTACATAAGTGGCACCTGCCAAAAACTGGAACTCAAATCTACACAAGTGAAATACTTCTTCCCCTCAAATGTTTGCATTAATTCCTCTATTGACATAGATTTCAGCTGATCTGAACTAATTCTACTGTTAACCAAACGAGCGTCTAAACAAATACGAACAGTGCCGTCGGCCTTGGGTACCGTGATCAAAGAATTAACATATGGACTGTTAGAGTGCTCAATAATCCCATCATCAAGCATCTGGTTAATTTGTGCCTCAACTGCACTCTGATAAGCGAAAGGTACAGGATATCTATGTCCTGTGAATACTGACCTATCAATAACGTTCAATGAATGTGTATAGCAATTGGCCATACCAATGCAATCCTCAAAAACTCTCCTATTACACAATAACACATCATAGAGCCGAACACACTGTTCCACCTCTATATTTCCCTGAAATGCAGCATCACGTAACGAGTCCTCTAGACTACCGTTCGTAATCACACTGCCCACAAAACATGGAGAAACCCGCTCTACGGCTGGCGATATCTCATTTAAAGTACAGATCACACCTACAACACTACTTCTCTGAATATGGTCATTGAACGCTACTTCTACTTCAGAATTACCCCATTTAAATTTCAAACTCCCTACATCATAACATAAGTTACCAGACACTCTCCTTAGCCACTCTGAACCCAAGATAACACTGAATACTAATTTTGGAATTACAAGACAAATCTGCTTCTCTACATGATTATTAATTTTAATGTCTACTAAAACTTGTTTAGAAATTGCTTTAGACCTCTTCACAACAGCTGTGATAACAAAAGTGCTTTTAATTGGCATCTCCTCAAAATTTACTCCAGTTCCTTTCATTTTATCATAAAATGCACTGCTTATGCAACTCTTCATACAACCACTATCAATTAAAACATCTGTGTACGCCTCGGACACGTTAAATTTAACTATGGGGCTCTTACTAACCACCTCCTGAATAATACCTTCATCATTTAGTTCACGTAATAATTCATTCCTTACATTTAGTTCATAGGGTTTCTGTATAAGTGTATGGACAGGGCATGTTACAGACTGTGATTCTGGCCTTATATCGCAGCCTGGTTCGTGTTTAAAGCATTGCTACCGCTTGGTGTAGTACTACTCACTACTGCACTGGTCTGGTTGTTCTGGGTTGTGTTAATGATATCTCTCTGTCCGTTATTACCATTGGGCTGATTCCCTCCTTGACCCCTGTTCTGGTTATAATTATTATTATTATTATACTACCTCACTTGGTTACCCCTATAATCATTATTTCGGCCTTGATTTCCCCTGAAATCATTATTCCTACCTTGCTAGTTCGTACCATACCCATTTCCTCTGTACTGGTTTTGCTGATTATTATTATTATTATCTTGCTTCCCCCTGTTTTGGACGCTGGCCCCTTCGCCACTGTTCCCTTGAACTACCTGATTCCTATTCTCATTAGGCCTGTTATTATGGTTACCCTGGTTCCTGCCGAAATTTTCCTCGTAACCACCTCTTCCCAGAGCATCGAATGTACTCAACAAATTTTCCACTTGTGAAATAGATTTAACATTTTGTATACAGGCAGCTTATTTGATTCTATATGGAAAATGTCTTAGTAATAGCCTGACTAAATCACTTTCCTCCTTCAAACCATCCAGATATTTACACGTTAATACCTGTCCTAAAAAGTACTCGGTCATAGTGTAGTTGCCTCTCGGGTTATATTTCCCACACACAATTCCCTCACGATGCTGAGACTGAATTACCTCATTCCAAAATTTCTCACAAAATTTAACTTTAAAATCTGAAATATTCTCGAAATTGTCTCTGTAGACAGCAAACCAGTTTCTTGTCTCCCCTACAAACGCTTGCTCTAAAATCTCAACTACTTGGCACCAGTCAATACTACCATCTTCCAACCTCTCCCCGAATTTATTTTCTATTGTATTCATGAACTCCATTGGACAACCATGCCGATTAATAAATTTGCCTAGTTCTATTTCCCTGTGTGTGCTATTCACATAAACTGGCCTACTCTGACTATTTTCCTGCCTAATTCTAGCTTTCAACTTCTGTTCTAATTCAGCAATTTTCTCCTGAGTTTTTCTTTCGATATTAGTTACAGTTAACCTAATGCTCCCTTCCGATGCTTCAACTTTACCACTTAATTTAGCTTGTTTCTCACTAATCTCATTAATGCTTTCCTTATTCCTCTCCCTTAAAGTATTAACTTCAGTGATTATTTCTGTATGTACTTTATCAATTCTTCCCCCCAGCTGTTCTTTAACCTCTTTAGTTGCTACCTGAATTTTGTCAATTTCTCCCCCCAATTGCTTTTTGACCTGCTGTGTTTCAAGTTGCACTAGTTCTTTTAAATTTTCAGCATGTGTACTGATTCTAATTTCTAACTCCTCCTGTACTTTTCCTTATTGTCTGTCTACATCTGCAATAATCTCTTTAGCCTTCTCTTCCATCACCCCTCTGATCTCACCTCTAATCAGCTCAAATTTATCACTAATTTCCCTAATGGTTTTTTTTTTCAAGTTTAGTATTTAAACTATCGCTCAATTCCCTATTACTCTCTTTATTTTACCTACTATTTTGTTCAAGTTTAGTATTTAAGGTTTCAGTACTCTCTCTATTTTCCCTACTGTTTTGTTCAAGTTTAGTATTTAAGGTTTCAGTATTCTCTCTATTTTCGCTACTGTTTTGTTCAAGTTTAGCATTTAAAGTTTCAGTACTCTCTCTATTTTCCCTACTACTTTGTTCGAATCTAGCGTTTAAAGCATCTGTGCTAATTTTATTTTGTTGCATAAACTGAAGAAGCAAACTCTCTAACCCTGCTTGACTGTTTTGATTACCCCCCTCAGTATCGGGATTTACCTCCGACATCCCTGTACTGCTTTCATTTCCAAGACTAGCCGTACTGCTCGTATCTTCACTATCCAACTGGTGACCACTACGCAACTTCATCTCTTCCTCAACACTACCCATGCTGATACACACCGATAAATGAAAAACCCCCAAAATACAGGCACAGAAATATATACCCTTCTCCTTCCACAAATGTTATTAGGTTTTCGGTCTCACGTTGGTAGCGACAATGTAATGGTTTCCCTACGTTGGGTGACAAGTGTAACGGTTCTCCACGTTGGGATGACAAGTGAAACGGTTTACCTGTGCTGCTCGTTGAGCGTACAAGTGTAACGGTTTCTATTGCCCTCACCGTTGCGTGACAAATGTAATGGTTTCTTACTAGCTCTGCCTTGCACTTTGAAATATTTACTCTGACTAAGATATGTTGTTTTAATGGGCGCCAAGACCTCAACGCTATGTTGAAATCTAAATTTATATTTAACAACACCTAGCTCTGGTAGAACACCTTCAAGAATCTTTTCACTCAGATCGTGGTATGATTTGATCATTAACCCAACAAACAATTGTATCAGGAGAAGGAATCTAATGCTACCTACTGAAAGCAGAGATTGCATGGTTAAAAGAAATGAATTTATTATATAAAACAAGTATGCCAAAATTAATAATAATAATAATAAGTTTTGAATTTAAATTGGAGCGTTGCGATTTAAATATTACCGCTAGAAAATTGCGTGAAAACGGATTCGGATAAATTACTGATTTTACTCTTATTCCCAAGCTATGAAGTTACTGAAATACTGAATATAAAACAAAGAGACGAGAGATTACGTAGTTCTGAGTCATTCGCGCTTACCACTGGAAATTGCCGAAGCATTTCCCTCGTACTGAATGTTGTAGAGAGCTTCCCACAGCCTCCTGGTCGTCGTCATCTTCTTCGGTAGTTGATGAGATACTTGTAGGTATGATAACTTATGGTCCGAATATCGGAACCAACCACACGTACAACCACACTGGTTAAGTTTTACAAAGATAGTCGCCTTGTCTCCACGGCACGCAAACCATATATGCCCTCGTCACCTCCCCTCTCTGGAGCCGGCTTCTTCTCGCCCGCTCTCCTCTGATTGGCTGGGCCACCACGCGCTACCCCCCTCCTCAGGGTCATTACACTCGGCGTGAGGATGATGTCGATTACCGTTCCAGAATATTTCGCCTTTTATTGAAGCAGCAACCCAGGCTTGCGTCATGCTTCTTGACAAGAATAAGCCTGTAGCCGAATTCCCCGTGACTCATCTCTCTCATAATACCCTAACTGACTAAACTCCGTAAAATTCCGTAATCATATAATTTTCTACGATACTGTTGTTCGTAATAATTTGCTTGATAGTGTTTTCTATAACCTTGAAAACCTATCTGTATGCATAATTTTATAAAAAATGCGCTCCAAAAATACCTTAATAATAATAATAATAAGTTAATAATAATAATAAGTTACATGAAAACGTCTCTTGGCTGAACAATTTGCCGCTTAAATAAATATAGAATGGCTTCCTACTGACTTATGTCAGTGGCATAAAATCCCCTCGAAAAACACGTTACATTCTTTGCTCCGTGAGTGGTGTCAAAGAGTTTAGGCTGCATATTGGCTGCATGTGAAAGTGCTCGACGATAGAAGTTGATTACTCCTAAGAAACGACGCAAGTCCTGGATTGTTTCCGGGAGAGGATAGTCTGTGATTGTTTGTACGCGATCTGGCAATTGAAGGATACCATTGGCAGAGATCAGGTAACCAAGAAATGGCACTTCTGTCACTCCAAAGATGTATTTGCTAATATTGATGTTAATATTGAACTGACTGAGGCGCTCAAATAATAAATACAGGTACCGTTTATGTTCATCTTCACTGGAGGAAGCTATGAGTATATCGTCGATGTAGCAGTAGGTGAAATCAAAATCTCTTAGAATGTTATCCATATATCTCTGAAAGGTCTGTGCTGCATTGCGTAATCCAAACGGTAGGGATATAAATTCAAACAGTCCGAAGGGGGTTATCACTGCATTCTTCGGAACATCGTCAGGATGAACTACCAGTATGGTATGCGCATAGGAGATCGATCTTGGAAATTACTTTTCTTCCATCCAGCTGACTGTTGAAGTCTTGTATATTGGGTAGCGATCAGGTTGAGTGGTGTTGTTCAATGCCCGATAATCACCACAAGGACGCCAAGATCCATCTCTTTAGGGTACAACGTGGAGAGGACTTGCCCAACAGCTGTTTAAAGGTCGACAGATTCCCATATCGATCTTCTGCTGAAATTCTGCCTGCCTGGCAGCTGCAAGTTTCTTTGGTGGTAATCGCCATGCCTTAGCTGAGACTGGATGTCCAGTTGCTATGATGGGGTGCATCACACTGGAATGAGTACCTGAAAAATTGATTAGTTCTTTCAGGAGATCAGGGAACTGTTTGATGATTTCGGCGTACTTTTGATCCTGAGGGATGGTATGGAGTGATTCGATCACTTCTGTTTTGATCAAGGTGGCTGGTGAGGAGAGGTTAGTCATAATGTCTATGACACATCTGTTTTTCAAGTCGATTAGTAGGTTGAAATTGTGAATAATATCAGCTCCAATTATAGGTGTTTGATATCTGAAAATTCCAACAGAAATGTCTGCGAAAACCTAAATCTAGTTTGAGAAGTCGCTCACCATATGTTTTGATTGGACTGCCACAGCTGCATACAGTTGCCTATTTGACACTTGCCCTTGTTCCTTGAAAGAAGAAGGGAGTACGGAGATATCAGCCCCTGAATCTATGAGGAATTTTTAACCAGTTAATTTATCAATAATAAACAAGCGGCGCGATACCAAGCTCCGATCAAATGCCGTGTCCAGTGGGGAGCGAGCTAGTTTTTCCGGCACACTGATGTTTCAACGATAGGAGCAAGGGCTAGTCCATTTATTAGCTCTATCTCCAAACTCAAAATGATACCATCAAAATTACTTGTTTGGGTTATATCTACTTGTTGGTGCTTTGGAACGTGACCTTCAGTCTCGCGATCCATAATGAGATCTGGTTCTCAGTTCGTTGACAATTAAAGTTAACTGAGAAATCTGCGCTTCAAGGCGTGAAGGTCTGTCTGTTTCTAAGTTGAGGGTAGGTTCGTCTCTAAAACTTTGCTGCGTTGCTTGGGTACTGTATATGTTGTGTGTGGGAGCTGAAAATTCCATTATTTTGTCGGCCATTATTGCCAAATTGTCCAACATATCACTACTTGACGCGAATATAGAATGCACATTGACGGGTAGCCGCTGGATAAATATCGTGCGTAAGAAATCGTCCTTAATTTGTGTTCCAGCCAAATTTCGCATTTCCCTAAGCAATTGGGATGGTTTGTTGTCTCCTAAGTCTAATTCCGTCAGAAGCTTGTTAACTTTACGTCCCTCCGTTTCTTCGAACTCTTGAAAAGCCGTTTATTCAAGTCGGAAAAAGGAGTATTGGACAGGGCTTGCACAGAAAATCTTATATTAATTCAGCTACATCGGGATCTAACGCACCTTGCACATGATTGAACTTGGTAAGTTCAGCCGTTATCCCTGCTATAGCAAACTGCGCTTCTATTTGCATGGCCCAAACCTTGACGTTCTTGCGCCACATAGGAGGATTTTTTACTGCGACATGGGCTATCTCCGCGTCGTTTTGAGACACTGGACGTATCTGTAATGACTGACCTGGTATTTCTCCTTCGTTGCACGACATCACGTTGGGGACACCAATTTACAGTAGGTACTAGGATTAGGTACTTTAATATAATACATTAAATCTGATGCTGATGACTAGGAAACTTTTCATTCTTTCTTCCTAGCTTTTATTGCCAACAGAAAGAAACGTACACAAAACTCGCACAGAGTAAAGAATCAATCAAAGAATCTTATGGCATCCAAAGAGCTCTTCGCTCATAGCCTCCACAGGTTCTTGTTGTTGATTCATTGAGGGGATTTGCGACAATGTGGCCATGTAGTCACGTGTACGCGGGTGTGAGTTGAATTTGATAACCTGTGTTATTGTGATGGCTGTATTAGTGTGTGTAGTTGCAATTCAGATGAAAATTGGGGAGGAGGCGGCCTTTGCTTTAATTTAGGAACCATCTCTGCATTCGTCTGAAGTAGAATTGGGAAACCACGGAAAACCACTACCAGGATGGCTGAGGTAGGAATCGAAACCGCCTCTTCTCAGTTTTGCCTCACGAGTCTGAGTGTACCCCGTTCCAGTCCTCAGACCAGAATAACATTTTTACGGACAGCCGGCAATCAAACCTGGGCCACCACACCGCGGTGAGGCAGATTAACGGCGATGGTAAATAACTGCTGAATATTTTCATATGTTTCGCCCCTATTCTTCACCACGGCCAGGTAGATTAACGTTGGAGAGATGATTGTTTGTTTGTGTGAACTTCATAAATACTTGAGGGGAAATAAAGAAAATGATCCACCTGATTGTCCTCGTTGGAATACGTTACTGCACTGCATCCTGAAGTGTTTTAGTAGAATGGTTATTGTGTAGAAACATTACTTGGAGTGCCTATAGACGACCGGCGTGGCAAACTTTCAGTGTTATAGGCTGAGAACGATTAACTTCGAATCTTCAACGCCGACATTGTGGGCCTTAGCCCATAAATAGCTTACTTTCAACTTAAGTAGAAACAAGTAGTTCCGTGAAGAACTAAAGCCTATTTTCATATATCCTACTTATGTTAATTGCATCTATCAACATACAAAATTTCAGTTTGATTGCTGTAATAGATTCGTAGATATTGAGAACCGTCTAATATTACGGATGGTCGCCATGTTGGAAGTTTATATAGGAATGTGTAGGTCTTAGAGTTATGTACTATTACGTGAGGATTATTGTGTACGCGTAGTCTTCAAACTTCAATCGCATGACTAGGACACAAGAAGTAAAAACGAGATTTTAATATTTTGCACAGCTGCCATCTTGTGGTTACACAAACAACTGACATAAATTAGATGCCAGTGGATTAACATTTGTATTAACATTTACCGTACCAAGTTTCACTGCACTCGGATAGTTAAATCGCGAGAAACGTCCATTTAAATATTTCTAATTCGCATCACCGCCATGTGGGATTTGTGTTCACGAGGTTAATGAGAGTTCTATAAGTGAACGTATGTTGATAGCCTCTATGGACATAAAAAATCAGTTGGATTGCTGTAAAAGATTCGAAGATATTGAGAATCGTCTATTTTTTTTGGCTGGTAGCCATTTTGGATTTTTATATGTATAGGCCACAGAGTGATGTACCATTAGAGGAAAGTTATTGCGTAGGTTCATTATTCATACTTTCACTTCGATCGCATGATTACGACACAAGAAATAAATACTTAATTTTAAAAATTCGCACAGCCGCCATCTTGTGGTTATGTAAACAATTGAACTAAATTAGATGCCAGTGCTTTGCAATGAGTATAATCATTTACTGTACCGTATTTCACTGTGCTCAGATGGTTAACCGCGAGAAAAGTCCTTTAAAATGTTTCAAATTCGCATGGCCGCCATGTTCGTTTTGTACTACTCAGGTTTTTGAAGAATACATAGATAAACTTACAGTAGTGCCCTTTATCACCCTACAAAACTTTAGGGAGATATCGGTAATAGTTTCGGAGATATAGAATGCCAATGAAATATTTCGCACAGCCGCCATCTTGAGGTTATGTTAACAATTGAACTAAATTAGATGCTAGTGCATTACAATGCGTATATACATTTGCTGTATCTAGTTTCATTGCGTTTGCTTGGTTAAATCGGGAGTAAAGTTTATTTAAATGTCTGAACTTCGCATGGCCGCCATGTTAGTTCTGTAGTTCCCAGGTTTTTGAAAGTCTCATAGGTGAACTTCTAATAGTACCCTTTATCATCGTACAACATTTCCGGGTGAGATCGATGACAGTTTCGGAGATATTGAATGCTGGTGAATATATTTCTTACAGCCGCCATATTGGATTGGTGAGACGTAGTAAAATTTGAAGGGCACGGTCGGGGTCGGCCAAAATGCTGCTATGACCTTACCGAGTTTCATTGAAATCCCTCCAGCTGTTCAGATGTTATTAGGGACACACACACACACACACCACACACACGCATATGCACACACGGACAAAAGGTGATCTCATAAGCCTATTTTCTTTTTAAAATGAAAATAGGCTAAACATGAGGGTAGACTTATGAGTTCTACACGGCCCTTATGTTCGTGTGTCTGTGTGTGGATCTGACTGTGTGTGTATGTCCAGGGGCGGATATAGGGAAGGGCGAGGAGAGCGATCGCCCAGGGCCCCGTGGTCTAGGAGGCCCCGCGCCTTGGATTGTTTTAAACTTAATTGATTAATTAATTATACTTCTCAAACTTTTCAAACTAATTTATAATTCATATTCTTTTTTCAGTGCAGCTATGACCTCCCGTGACTGTTGAGCAAGTTTAGATTTCAGTGAAATGATAGAAGACTTCAGCCGGCCCCGTGGTGTTGGGGGTAGCGCGCCTGCCTCTCACCCAGAGGCCCCGGGTTCGATCCCTGGCTCCGTCATGGATTTTTAAAACTGATGTGAGGGTTGGAACGGGGTGCACTCAGCCTCGTGAGGACAATTGAGTAGCTGTCTGACAGTGAGACAGCGCCCCGATCACGAAAACCAAGATTAACGGCCGAGGGGACCCGACGCGCTGATCACGCGTCACCCCAATATCTGCAGGCCGAATGGTGGGCAGCGGTCACTTGGTCGGCCTTAGCCCGTCATGGGCTGTATAGTGCCAGGGGTTGACTTGACTTGATAGAAGACTTTAGCCGGGAAAAAAGTCGCAAAGTAATATTTTAATATTTCATAGTTTACATAATCTTCTTCAGGGGGACTTAAAGGTTTCATTCATATTATTAAAAAAAATGTACTGTAGTGTATTCAAAATATTGTAACTATTTTTTATTTAATTATTATTATTACTTTTTTTTTCATTTGATTTAATATTTTTTTATTTCCTATTGATGTGATCCCCACCTTATCATATCGCCCAGGACCCCGAAAGGCCTGGATCCGCCACTGTGTATGTCTGTTTCACCTCGTTTTATCTCGCCGTCATCTTAAAGAAAACAAAATGGCTGCCATCCAAATATTCAAAGCTGAAATCAGATTACGCCTAAACTAATCATTGGATCTTCACCCAATTCAGAAAACCTATACCTTAATGTAGGAAGTGTAATGCGTCCAATGCACTAGGTCATCACCCAAATAATTTCAAAATGGTGGCCGAGCCAATTATGCAAGCAATATAAACCTATGATTCAATGAATCAATATTCAGAGTACTTGGTATTTAGAGTATTTTATAAGGGTCTTCACTAAGCAACATTATGAATATATGAGAATGTACACTAAGCGCAGCCACGATCTTGAATTATAATCATACTAGCTGTAGTGCCCGGCTTCGACCGGTGGATTTATTTGTTTTATGGATGATAATGAATACTTCTATAGAACTGGCACATGATACTTAAACTACCAGAAAAGAAATATTTTTAATATAACTTTTTGTTGTGGGTGTGGTGGTGGTTGTAGTAAGGGTGATAAGCAGTACAGTATAGCCTAATGGAGGTAATATTTAGGCCAATTTCACGTAATGATAATAATGAATAGGGAAACGGCTATTTACTAACTACAGCACTGACACATGTAATTTACAAACAAATTTCTAAAAATGATTAGAAAAAGGAGTACGTGAAATAAAAAAAACACTGCATAGGGCCTATATTCATTGTCTGTTAGAAATATAGGGACCAATAGTGTCGTCTTTTGACGCATAGCGCCGTAGGAAAATAATACGAAGACGTTGGAAAACTTCGGCTGTCCCGAGCTCCTGAGGTAGCAATAATAACATTTATCGCCACATAGCGCTCAACGATAAGTATCGGAATAAATTAAGGTAAATTTGAAAGCACCAACGCTTATTGCAGCTGATAACCTCCAAGTATTGCACCAACACCATTGCACGTATACAGAGGCATAATATGTTCATGATGATAACTGTTTTAAGGGGCCTAAGAAATCTTTTTGCACTAATTACTCCCTGTGACTGCAATTTATAAGCAGAGCAAGATTTAACTATTTTCGCAATTCTGCACGAGAATACTGGTAGGGGCAACGTGATGCAGCCCAAATTACCAGTCAAAAATAGACTTTTTAAAATGCTTTTACAGTTACACTACTACAGACATGAATGGTTCTAGGGCCTTAATAGGTTACGTGGTTTTCAAGTTCAGTTTGTTTGTTATTCTAAATGTAGGGAATGGAGAGCGTTGTCCAAAATATCAAGTGGACAGTGTCACCAGCAGAGTTTCAAAGTGTATGTAAAATTTGGTGCAATTAGGAGGAACGGTTTAGAATTGTGATTAAGGGCCTAAATGCAAGGAATGGAGTGGTCTGTCCGAAATTTAAAGTAGACAGTGTCACACGCAGGGTTCCAAAGGGTAGTCTAAGTGTACAAAATGTAGTTCAGATCGGTGTAGATTTGTGCCAAAGGACCTATGATCAGGGAATGGAGTGGTCTGTCCAAAATTTCGAGCAGACTGTGTTACACGTCGGGTTCCAAAGTGTGTGTATGGGAAATTTGGTTCAGATCGGTGAAACGGTGTAGATTTGTGACGAAGGGCGTAAATGCAGGGAATGGAGTTGTCTGTCGGAAGTTTCGTGCAGACAGTGTTACTCGCAGGTTTCCAAAGGGTATGTATACAAAGTTTGGTTAAGATCGGTGAAATGGTGTCGATTTGTAATAGGGTCTCAATGAAGGGAATGGAGTGGTCTGTCCGAAATGTCATGTAAACAGTGTTACTCGGAGGGTTCCAAAGGTTAAGTATATACATTTTGGTTCAGATCGCTGAAAAGGTATAGATTTGTGCCAAAGGGCCTAAACGCAGGGAATGGACTGGTTTGTCATAAATTTCATGCAGACAGTGTTACTCGCAGGGTTCCAATGTGTAAATATACAAATTGTGGTTAAGATCGGTGAAATGGTGTCGATTTGTAATAGGGCCTAAATGAAGGGAATGGAGTGGTCTGTCCAAAATTTCATGCAGACAATGTTACTCGCGGGGTTCCAAAGGATATGTATACAAATTGTGGTTCAGATCGGTGAAACGGTTTAGATTTTGTGCCAAAGGGCCTAAATGCAGGGATTCGAGAGGTCTGTCCGAAATTTCATGCTGGCAGAGTTACTCGCAGGGTTCCAAAGGGTAAGTATACAAATTTTGGTTCAGATCGGTGAAACGGTGTAGATTTGTGCCAAAGGGCATAAATGCCGGGAATGGAGTGGTCTGTCCGAAATGTCATGTAAACAGTGTTACTCGCAGGGTTCCAAAGGCTAAGTATACACATTTTGGTTCAGATCGGTGAAAAGGGCCTAAATGCAGGAAATGAACTAGTCAGTCATACATTTCATGCAGACAGTGTTACTCGCAGGGTTCCAAATCGTAAGTATACAAATTTTGGTTCAGATCGGTGAAATGGTGTAGATTTGCGCCAATGGGCCTAAATGCAGGGAATGGAGTGGTCTGTCCGAAATTTAATATAGCCTAAACTATTCCTCTTGAAACTGGCTATCATATAGAAAAGGAAATTCAAAATATACTGTGCCCTTATACGACGGAGTGGACGATGGCGTGATTTGAATTGAGCGCGCTGAGGCGACACCAAGGTCGCGACAAGCTGCTGATTCGCCACGTTTTGAAACAGGCGCGTGATCAGAGTACCGCTAGGGAATGTCGAAGCACAATATACTTGTTTGTATTTAGATAAGGAAGAGGAAGGCATCAGCACTTCTGAATTCTATTTGGAATAATTCTCCCGTTTAATTCACGAAGTTTCAATTGATCTCAATAACCTTCTAGTATATTCTACCATGTGAACCAATAGACGTGAAGGCCTCGCATTACGTAATGCAAATATAGCTATCGATATTTGACCTTGTGGCAGTATATAAACTGGCTCTTAGGAGGCCAGGCTATCTGTCTGCTTTGATCTGTCTGTGTGGATCAGCCGGTCGGTGGTGCTCACTCGTCGTTACGATGTTACGCTACCCTGTGGTTATAATGTGCAATTACTCCGCGAGGCTAGGACTCCATAGTAACATCTCCATATTACTCCGATATAGTGTCAGAAGACATAGTCTCATTTTCACACCGGTGCGTGAATAGCAATGTGCCATGGTGATCCATGAAATTATTATTATTATTATGGGGATTGTGAAAATTCGTCGTTATGAAAATACTACAGGAATTACAGATATGTGAATATAGACTTGTTTCACGCAAGTGACTGTGTGTAAAATTTTACCCAGTGCTCAATGTTTATAAACTGGAATTGTGTCCAATTCGAACTAGCATTATGACAGAATGCAGATTGCAGAGTGATAGTGAGTGATCCTGAGAGCTTATGTAATATCATGGAAATTTCGTGTTAGAATCAGATCAGGCATAGCTTAGACAATCTAGCAAGTGGATATTATTATTATCATCCAGCCCAGAATGATCAACCCGATCATATTTGTGACAGTCAGTATAAATGGATATTCCAAAAACTGTAGGCTAAGCTATCAGAATGCCTAGTGTGCATTTGAGGAGGAGGTCGGAACGACCCCATAAGATGGTGAAGTCATTACCCCACTGTTCAAACATGACGATTGTCTAGAGTGGCACTATGTGAGGCGAGCCATACCAGGATTGCCGGATGCAGACCCGGAGCAATGCCTGACAGGGGCATATTTCTGTGGACAAGAAGGCAGCGCGAGGCAAATACTGGGATATGTCTCATTCCTAGTGTGCAGCCATCACGGGTCCGTGGTGCCATGGTTCGATCCGCACCGAGGGATTACCCACCGCCACAGAACATCTAAGGTAGAAGCCTTCCGACTCATGTAGATCTTATTCTTGGGCCACGAATTTCCAAAATTTCCACTAAATCTATTTACATTCCTAATCGTTAATAATCTTCGTTCTTATATAGTTGGTTGCATATAGGCTAGGCGAATATTTCTTTTAGTTGCTTAGACTTATAGGTGAGGTGGATCCTCAACATTTTCACTCTTAATTATAATAAATAATGAGGGATGTCCTACCCGATTGGACACATTAGATGCATTTGCATTATTTTTCTGAATACCAGTAAATATTTTCTAATGATAATAATAATAATACAAATCTCTACAAATTTATATTGGAAGAACACTGCATTTTGGTAAACAACAATGATTGTAATATGCCAAGAGGATAATAATTGAGAAATATGTTGAATTATGATTATAAACAAATTGTTTACTTTTGTAAAAGTCTGGGATCTTACGATCTTCAAATAATATTGGACATTCTTGAAACGAAGCCTAATAATAATAATTATTATGTGTCAATGCACTTATGTGTTCTTAAAGTTAGTTCAGGTAGATTGAGGTGTTGATCCTTGAATGAGTGGGATTCATGCAGGAGTGATAACCTGTCCCACATAATGTTGCTTGCTTTGATAATAAAATGGGAGGCTAACGGGAGTCCCACAGTGGTAACATTGCTTCAAAAGTCAGTCGAATTACTAAGAATTCCCATGAAATACACTAATATAAGATCAGTAATTTGTTATGAATGTAATGACGTCATGTCCAACCTAATGCTGATTTTTGTAATGCCTGATTTTTAATTAATGTTCATTGTTACATTTCATTTAATCACATAATTATGAGAATTATAACTGGATATCTGAGGCCACATTAGATAAAGCTTACAATTATCATTACTACTATTTTTGCTTTGAGATAAATAAATGCTTTGATAAATGTTAAGTGTCAAACTAATGCAATTTTATATGCCGCGCTAGTATGTGTCATTCTGAATAATTATGTGTTTCAATGCCACCATATTTTCGTTATAACACGATAGTAAAGCGCGGGTTTGAAACAACCTCAATAAATGAAAATAATAAATGAAAATATGTGAAATAATATAGGACAATATTATGAACTGAAACCAATTTGGTTAGATTTCGGTATTTCATTTTAGTGTCGTGTGTGATAATTGAAGATTATGCAATCTCGCCTCTATAGGTTAAAAGAGTAATGTGTATTTGGATGAAACATAGTCAAACCGATGATTTCTTAAGATGAGACTATGATTTTTCTAGACCAGAGAAGCATAATTAAAGCAGGGAAGTGATTATTATTATTCTTGTTATTGCCATCAGGCAATATTTTGGTGAAATAAATTTTTGGTGAATTGGTTTTTATCTTAATATGTGTTCTCACTTCCTGTTGTGTTGTGAAGTCTTTCCCTATCCTTTACGGGGAGCATGGTTGCAGTGTGCAGTAATTACATAGCTCAGCCCGGGACGCACTGAGATAAATTTCGTGCTGACACTGTGCTCATGTTGCCTCGCTTGTGGTCACCTGTCCATCCCATGTGGACAGACGGGCACATAAGGAAAGGGAAGATATGGCGCCCAAAGTGGGCCACTATCAGCAATAATATAGCATTTTGCGCTCAATTGCATGAGCATCGTTTGCATTAGATTTTGTTTGTTTTCGCGACATAGAACAGAAGTGAGGAACATTTTTTTAAAATGTTGGTGAATAATGTTAATTTCTGATTAAGCACATCAATTCACATTTTTCGGAAGGAAATTCATGGCTCAACATTTTACATAACTTTTCCATAGCTTTAAGTCCCTTGGGTGTCTGGTGTTTGTTCGTCTTACTGATCACCCATTGTTGTGTTGTGATAAATCATGTCTGATCAGGAGATGGAGACATTGTTAGTGCCTCTAAATGATAAGATGACAGAGAACTCTTTAATTCTAGATACTTTACAAAATAAAATGAAACAATCTTCTGGCGCTATTTTGGCATCAGAAGGTCACATGAAAACAAATACAGAAATATTAGAAAATAGGATTCAAGCTACTTAAGAAACCATTCAAGCCACTTCAGATACCCCTGAAAATAAAATGGAAACCGCAATACGGGTTAGTTCAGAATTACTTGAAAATAAAATTCAAAGTCAAATTAAAAATAGTTCCAAGAACTTGAAGACAAAATGTTAAAAAATTCTGAATCCCTTGAAAGTCAAATTCAAAATAGTTCCAAAGAGCTTTCCAAAGAGCTTGAATATAAAATGTTAAAACATTCGGAATCCCTTGAAAATAAAATTCAAAGTATTTCCAATTTACTTGAAAAGAAAATTTTTGAAAATTCAGGTTCCCTAGAGAAGCAGATTAGAGTGGTAGAGGCTGATTTAGAATCTCAGATAGGTGATAATTCTGCAGCACTTAATTTAGTAGAATATAGGGTTAAGAATAATTACCAGGCCCATGAAAGGCAAATTAACTTGGTTGAAAGAAAATTTCAGGAAAATTCGAGTACTTTAGAAGCACGAATTGGTTCAGTGGAAATTCAGGTCCTCGAAGAAGGCTCAAATTTAGAGAAGAGTTTGGTGAAAAATCACGAAGAATTTACCAATCAAAAAAAATTAGAAGATGCGGTACTTAAGAAGGCCCAAAGATACGTTATCAAATTAGAAGATGATGCTCTTCGTATGGAGGCTAGATTAGAAGACAAGATAGGAGAGGTTGCACACGGTTTGGTGACAGAACAAGAGTCTCAGCTCAGTGTAGAATTTAAAGGTACTATTTTTGAAAATATGCAGAAACAAATAGTTGCCTGCTTTGCTAAGGAAGTAGACGATGATTTCAAGGACGTTCATAAAGCTATTCGAACGTCCAATTCTCATGTTAGAAAAGAAATAGATGCGGTTCAGAAAGATTTAGGGAAAATTGATAAAATAGTCCCAAACGATTTAAATAAAAGAGTATTGGACTCAGAAAAATATATTGAATCGAATAGAAAAATACAATCAGGGTTTACATGATGATTTTCAATAAATGAAAAAGAGAATCGAAACAGAAACGGTTACCACCGCGGAATTTTCAGAAATCAAAAACCAATTGTTAGGAAAAACTACAGACGTAGTTACCATCTCGGAATTACAGGCTGTCCGGGAACGAATGGCGACTGAGCTTGTGGAACAGATAAAGGCTGGAGCCTCAGAGACAAAGCAGGAACATTTGAAGTCCGAAATCTTAGAAGAAATTCAAGCGGACGTTTCAAAAATTCAACCAGATCAACTTAAGTCCGAAATCTCGCAAATAAATGCGGAAGTTTCAAAAAGTCAACCGGAACCATGGAAATCCGAAATATTGGAACAGTTAAAGGTAGACATTTCAAGAATACAAACGGAATGATTGACGTCCGATATTATGGAACAGAGGAAAATAGGAAGTTCGAAAATACAACCTGATGAGGTACAGGTGGCTGTTTCAGCTTTAGAAAATAAAATTAGGGCCTTAGAAACAGACTAAAAATCAGGAGAAGAATCCAAGGATTCGAATGTGGCGAATGAAAAAAATGCCTTTTTTTCACTTCCATCAACCACCTGTCCATGATAATAATCCTCTTAAAACAAATTCGGTAATGACGGTCATTAAGAGTAAGGATGAAAACCGGCCAAATTCAGTGTAGTAGTTACCATCACCCCAGTTGAAATCCTTAGGGAGGTACAAGATTTCCTATTATAAATGAGAGTTTCACCCGCCAGAGAAGTGAAAGTCGTAGGCAAACTGCTTGAGGGTCCAGCACTTATCTGGTATCGCGCCTTCAGATATACAATTAATGATTTTGAGGACTTTTCGAAAAATATTTTAAAGAAATTTTGGTGCCCGGCGATACCACAAGGCATCAGTTCTGAAGTATATTCAAAGAAATTTTCGAACTTCCAGCCTACCCAATACTCTAGTTACTTCGCCAGTCAGTTAGCAAAACTCATATTCCTACAACCCCCATGCCAGAATAGGAGTTGATAACAGCATTAACGCGTCAGTTCCCGCTGGAGGTACAAAGAAATTTGATAGCTGCTGGAGCGGAGAGTTTAGAAGATTTAGATGAAGTTCCCCAAAGGTTGGATCATGTTAGTAATCAATAGTTTCGAGAGAAGAATGTCAGATCGGATCCTCGAACCATTAATTTGGTGACAACAGATCTACATAGACAAACACACCCAAACAACTTTGAAAGGGTTTATCAACCTCGTGACCGTCGTGACGTTAAACCACGCCAGGAACCATATGATGGACGATATCAAGGACAATATTTCTCATATGAAAGAGGAGGCAGATATCGCCGTGGGAGAGAATACAACTATAGAATAAATAATCAAGATTGAAGAAACACACAGACAGGAATAATCGAGGATTCCAAGATCAAGAGAATCAAGACCCCAAGCATCGCGTCAATCGTAGATACCTAGAGGAGAGACATCTTGAAAGCGAGAAATACCTGGTAGAGCTCAACATGCAAAATAAGAAGAAAGAGCCAAAACCTGAAACTTCTCGTGAGGATGAAGACACAGATCACAATTTTGAAACAAAAGGAAAAAGCACACCACGTTATGAAAGATTGACATAAAAGTCAAAATGATGTTTCACCCGTATTTTATGATGATGACTTGGAGGATATGTCACGCCAGATAAAGAAGAGATTACCTCGAGGGAAAGATCAGAATAAAAATTCGAGGATTTTTTATTTTTGAAGAGGCAGGTGGCGTATGTGCTCTTATACGACGGAGTGGATGAAGACGTGATTTGAAATTAGCGCACTGAGGCGACACCTTGATGGCGACAAGCTGTTGACTCGCCATGTTTTGAAACAGGCGCGTGATCTGAGTACCGCTAGGGAATATCGGAGCACAATATACTTGTATGTATTTAGATAAGGAATAGGAAGTCATCAGCACTTCTGAATTCTATTTGGAATAATTCTCCCGTTTCATTCACAAAGTTTCAATTGATCTCAATAACCTTCTAGTATATTCTACCATATGAACCAATAGACGTGAAGACCTCGTATTACGTAATGCAACTACAGCTACCGATATTTGACCTTGTGGCAGAATATAAACCGGCTCTTAGGAGGCCAGACTATCTGTCTGTTTTGATCTGTCTGTGTGGATCAGCCGGTCGGTGGTGCTCACTCGTCGTTACGCTGTTACGCTACGCTGTGTTTATACTGTGCAATTACTCCGCGAGGCTAGGCCTCCATAATAACATCTCCATATTACTCCGATATTGTGTCAGAAGACATAGTCTCATTTTCACACCAGTGCGTGAAAAGCAAAGTGCCATGGTGTTCCATGAACTAATTATTATTATTATGGTGATTGTGAAAATTTATCGTTATGAAAATACTACAGGAATTACAGGTATGTGAATATAGGCTTGTTTCACGCAAGTGACTGTGTGTAAAATTCTACCTAGGGCTCAATGTTTATAAACTGCAATTGTGTCCAATTCGAGCTAGCATTATGACAGAATGCAGAATGAAGAGTGATAGTGAGCGACCCTGAGAGCTTATGTAATATCATGGAAATTTCGTGTTAGAATCAGATCAGACATAGTTGAGACATTCTGGCAAGTGGATATTATTAATATTGTCATCCTGCCCCGTATGATCGACCCGATTATATTTGTGACAGTCAGTATAAGTGGATATTCCAAAAACTGTGGACTACACTATCAGAATGCCGAGTGTGCATTTGTGGAGGAGTTGGTGACGTCATTACCCCACTGTTCAAACAAGAGGATCGGCTAGAGTGGCACTATGTGAGGCGAGCGATACCAGGATTGCCGGATGGGGACCCGGAGAGATGCATGTCAGGGTCATATTTCTGTGGACGAGAAAGCAGCGCCAGGCAAATGCTGGGATATGTCTCATTCCTAGTGTGCAGCCATCACGGGTCCGTGGTGCCATGTTTCGATCCGCACCGAGGGATGACCCACCACCACAGATCATCTAAGGTAGATCTTATTCTTGGGCCATGAATTTCCGTTATTTCCGCTAAATCTATTCACTTTCCTAATCGTTAATAATCTTCGTCCTTATATAGTTGGTTGCAAATAGGCTAGGCGAATATTTCTTTTAGTCGCTTAGACTTGTAGATGAGGTGGATCCTCAACATTTTTCACTCTTAATTATAATAAATAATCTGGGATGTCCTACCCCATTTGCATAAAAGGCAGCAGAATTAAGACACATTAGATGCCTTTGCATTATTTTTCTGAATACCAGAAAATATTTTCTAATGATAATAATAATAAAAATTCTACACATTTATATAGGAAGAATACTGAATTTTGATAAACAACAATGAATGTAATATTCCATGAGGATAATAATTAAAAATATGTTGAATTATGATTATAAACAAATTGTTTAATTGTGTAAAAGTCTGGGATCTTACCATCTTCAAATAATATTGTATATTCTTGAAACGAAGCCTAATAATAATAATTATGTGACAGTGCACTTATGTGTTTTTAAAGTTAGTTCAGGTAGATTGAGGTGTTGATCCTTGAATGAGTGGGATTCATGCGGGAGTGGTATCCTTCCCCACATAATACTGCTCGCTTTGATAATAAAATGGGAGGCATGCGGGAGTCCCACAATGGTAACATTGCTTCAAATGTCAGTCCAATTACCACGAATTCCCATGAAATACATTGATATAACATCATTGATTTCTTATGAATGTAATGCCGTCACGTCCAACATTATGCCGATCTTTGTAACGGCTGGTATTTAATTAATGTTCAGTGTTACATACCCACTCATTAAATCATATAATTATGAGAATTATAACTAGATATCTCAGGCCTATAATTATTATTATTACCACTATTTTTGCTTTGAGATAAATAAATGCTTTGATAATTGTTAAGTGTCAAACGAATGCTATTTTATATGCCGCGCTAGTAAGTGTCATTCTGAATTATGTGTTACAATGCCATCATAATTTCATTATTACAAGATAGTGAAATGCGGGTGTGAAACAACCTCAAGATTGTTGTAAATAATAAATATAAATATGTGAAATAATATAGGACAATATTATGAACTGAAACCAATTAGGTTAGAATTAGGTATTCCTTTTTCGTGTCGTGAGTGATAATTTAAGATTATGCAATCTCGCTTGTATAGGTTAAACGTATAATGTGTATTTTGATCAAACATAGTGAAACCAATGGACTCTTAAAAAGAGGCTATGATTTTTCTAGACCAGAGAGGCATAATCAAAGCAGGGAAGTGATTATTATTATCCTTTTTATTGCCATCAGGCAATATTTTGGTGAAGTAAATTTTTTGTGAATTGGTTTTTATCTTAATATGTGCTCTCACTTTCTGTTGTGTTGTGAAGTCTTTCCTTATCCTTTACGGGGAACATGTGTGCAGTAATTACATAGCCCAGCCCAGGACGCCCTGAGATAAATCTCGTGCTGACACTGTGTTCATGTTGCCTCGCATGTGGTCACCTGTCCATCCCAGGTGGACAGACGGGCACAATGCAAACACATCACGTTATATATGTAAGAGATACAATAATGAGCTGTTAAGCCTCATGTCAGGTGATATGGGATTTTCTGTGAGATCCGTATTGCAACTTACACTGGCCAGAATGGACCATAGAGAGATCGAACTTGACCCACCTACTTGGCAAGACGTCGGTGGTAACCGATAGTTCCACTTTCTTGAGTACAATATTTCGTCTTCAATCTGCAGGATTTTATTTCAAGAGGTATTAAAAGGCATTGAACCTGTTATATATGGATAAAACCGAGTTCCTTTTGCGGTAATGTTATGGTATTAACATCGCTGAGATGCTAACGCAGGACTCCGGACGCTACACGACTGAGCGAGTACTTCCGGTATCTCCACACAATTTGATCGTCAGGAAGACGAGAAACAAGTTACAATGTTGTGCTCCTAAGATGGAGGCACGTTTTCATTTGCGAGAGAATAATTGATTTCAACGAAAGTGTACAAGGTATCGAAGTGTACCGTATAATTGTAATACGTTTGGTAACACGTTACATGAGACGTATGAGTGAACATTGAATTTACGCGAGTATTTTTTATGAATTCTGAAAGCAGGAAAGTGGTCGACCACGAGGTACGACAAAACCACGAGGTGAGCCCAAGTGACTTAATTAATCATCGAACTGTGTGAGTTTATTCAATGTTAATCAGCACATATTTAGGACATAGTAATTTAGTATAATTGTGGAGAAGAACGAACTGTGGATCACAGTGATTGTGTGCGATACTTTCGAAAGTAGTAGATTCTGTGAGGTGACACTAACCACGTGTCCGTAGAAGCTGTGGCAGACACATGGTCATTTTGAAATAGTCTCCACTGTTTAAAGGCAGTCTGTGATAAGTGTACTACTAGAATCAGTGTTATTTTCATCAAATCCATCATGGAATTATTACCCTACCACGTGGAACTATATACTGTCCATTAAGAAGCGATGGGGATGATGCAGTTAAACCACCCATGGAGAGGGAGTGGCTAATATCGAAACCTTCCATGAATGGAAGGATGAATGAAATGAAGAATTGCAGTTCCGAGGATGGAGCACAGGCCTATGCTCTTTGCCATAGCTCGAAGGCATGGATGAGTCCAATACGCAAATGATGTGAGTTTTACATATTCCAACCGTGTTAAGGGAAAAATCTTTTTGTAGATTAGTATAATACCGCACTAATAACGACCAGCTTGGGTAGGATTAACTCATAATATATTTCAGATTTTGCTACAGTTTTTTTCTGGTCATATGTTATTGACTGTGTAACACTACCAGATGATAGTGAGCACTATGGAGACACTCAGAACAAGGTAAACTAAGAGAAGATGCCAGTAAATTATTCACACTCTTTCTTGTACATATATTCTATCTACAATGCAGCAGAACTCTAATCGTGGATGCTTTGGTTATAATAAGGACACTGGTCGTATCATTTTGACGGATGTGAGGTCATACACACTCATTAAGTTATATATTTCACTGGTTTAGCTCTTTTGCAACTACATTCTACTTATATTCCCAAGGGTATTGGGAAAGCTTGAGAGCAGGCGTACGGCTTCAGAAATCACGAATGCAATCATATCAGATCGTATCATTTTAACATCACCAGAAGTGTAAATGCTGTCGGTTATTACTTTATTTCAAGGCTTGGGGAGTGCTATATTGTTTTAAACATTATGGAGAGTACCTGGAGGAACGGTACGAGTGTCTTGAATTATGCGTTTTGGAGCACAATCAGCTGTTATCAATGCCCAGTTGAGCATAGCACTTTGGCGCGGAGTGAAATCACTCCAGATTAGTATTCTTTGGTAGGAGTGGAAAATGTTATGAGTGTATCTGGAATTTTATCTACTGTTGAATTACAATCATAATACAGGGCGCCGGGGAATGTTCTGCGCAGTGCCTACATGTTGCTGCGAGAGATAGCGTCACCAGTTACGTTGGCAGCAGGACTGTCCCTTGTATCAAAACAAACAGTAAACTTTGTACCTACCACAGCCATTCATAACACACTGTTGCACTCTTCTAATAATCTAACTGACGATTTCGACAGCCCACGGCCCAAATATGTGGCCTTCACCCTAGCAAGTACACCGTGCTGCCAACTAAACTGATGACGCTACCTCTCGCAGCTTCCCCTAACCGCAGCGGAGAGCATTTCCTGGCGCCCTGTAGCAGTGTATCCTTAGGAATTGAGCTTGCATATAGGACTGCAGTTTGTACAGCTCATTATAATTAAAATGTAATTCTCTGAGTGAATATTAGAAGCGATTTGAAGCGTGCCCTGTCAGGCTATGTACAGTATGCAGCGCTCGCTAGCTGTGAGCTCGACTGTCATTTGTTTTTCAAAGCAGGCAATGTTTTATTGAGACGATGGCAGACTGAGGTGAATGTATGAATGTTAACTGCCCATGTTAATTTCTATTATGGAAGAGAGGTCGCTATTGAGCATTAATTTCACTACTTATTGACTCATTCACGTTATTTTTTGAAGTCATGGTTACCAAGAGAGAGTATAACAACACATATTGGTGTGTACTTTATGTAATTGTCAGATATTATAGAGATTTCTGCACGTTGGTGTGAATTTTCAAGACCAGATGATGTATAAGGCTAGAAATGATGTTATTGTTGTGTCTTGAGAGACTATTTTGATGATGGGGTAAATGACATCACCCACATTTGGTATATTTTGTCGGCAATGAAGTTTGCTTTTTCAACTCATTGACTGAAGGTATAGCGAGGCGTTGGCCGCAGGTATCCACCGTTTATTGGCGCGTGTTATTGTGTTGCCCGTTTAGAGGTAATACGTGTTTTTCGTCGAGCTAATACCCACATGACAGTGTTTTTGCTGTTATCGTCGATTGTCATCATGGCCATTAGAGACGTAAACTTACACTATAGGGATAATATTGGGAAATAATGCTGAAATAAATCATGAAGGTAATTTTTCTAAAAATTATCTTACTAAACCAAACCACTAAATAAGACGTTGAATGGATGTAAACTTGAACTTGTATTTTAATGGATGACCGACACTATGGAGCAGCTGATATTCTGTTTTTTCACATTGTTTAGACCGAGCTAAAACTTTTGTGACTTTGACGTTGCCAATGCCATGGAAACTCTGTAAGGCGTAGACATTCAGCAACTATGTGACGTAAACCATTGATTTTACTGCACTGTTACCACCCTAATCCACAATCACTCAGCTGACTATCAGGCTCAAGGAGCGTTTCGGATCAGAGTAGGTAGGAGGGTATTCAATAATTCTTGATAGATTTAAGTGTGCATTATTTATTCCAAACTTATCCTGTATGTATTAGACTACTGTTTTTGTGAGTGCTTGGTTGTTATAGCTTAGATATTCTCTTCGCTACGGATGCTTATCATCTCGTATTATTGTCAGACAGGATTAGCTAATGAATTAACGTAAATGTAAATGTTAGAAGTGATACCACCGTAACGTCGATTATACTTATAGTTGCTTTACATGTAAATTACACTAGCCTTGTGAGAAAATTAAATGTGTTGCTCTACTGTAGATTCACCGCCTGTCAATATTCGAATTTTCACTTATATTTTCAGTATTTGCTTAGGGTGCATTTTACGTGTGACGTTATTAGCTTGCCTGCTATTGCATTTTGCTGTAAGAGGGACTTCCAGAGGTCTTAATTAAAATTCACTCTAGGAGATTCATTTATTTATTTATATTGCTTTTTAGATTTGCGGGCTAGCCGAGATTTATAACCATCTGAAGTAGGATAGGGGTTTGTAGTTTTTACAATAAATTGTTAACGAGTTTTACATAAATCTCGACTATTTATTTCTAGCTTTGTGTTTTGGGGATGTGCTTCCTCGGGCTCGTCTATGACTCTTTTCTCACTCACCTGATCGCCCTTGACTATCAGTCTCGTGCCGGAGCTAGTCTGAGGACGCACCCGATCCTTTCAGTGTGTGAGTTTGGAGGATATGCAACCCAGAAGGGTCATCTGCGGCAGATGATCCCCTAGTGACCTTGTTTAACGGGCGCATACAGGATATGTTATTTTGGCGGCCCAACTAGAAGGGGAAATCGACGTGTGAGGAGTCGATATCATTTTTTGTATTTGAAAGGATCTGATACTTTTAATGTGTGATGGCAATCTGACAGGTCTGGGACGAATTGAAGATTCGTACTGGTGTTCAGTAGAACGCATGGCATTCTTTATTGATGTTAGACCATGGGGTGAGGCAGAAATTATATTTCAAATTCAGAAAAGGATCTTTTGACTTGCTACTGCCTAGTCCTTAGTAAATGTAACTTATTCTTTGCTTGCTTCTGGTTGTTGGCTAAAGTAGAGTCAGTTAATTGGTAGAGTCCAGTGGTAACAGTTAAATTTATTTAAAGATGAAAACATTCAACACGGGATTTACCCTATTATTTATGTGTGGTTGTGATTGAGTCCCTCCCTCATTTGTCTCTCTATTTTCGCAATTATTGATGTGGAGATCTGTAGGGGCATGATGGCCCAGATATTGGGAGAGCTGCGCCTGTCGATTGAGGCGAATACTGAATTATTAGACAATGTCAGAGGTCATATAAACAATGTCAGAAGTGATATAGACAATGTTAGAGGTAACCAAGAGGCTAACACTGAAACGTAAGACAATGTTAGGGCCAGCATAGGTCATCATGCCGCTGCTATTGGTGATATAAGAGGCGAGATGGAAGCAAACAGGGCTGAGGCGAATGCTCACTTGTTGGCTGGCTTAGCTGCCGTTAGAACAGATATTTTACATCAAAGAGATGATGTTAATACTAGGTTAGTAGGCTTTGACACTAACTTAACTGCAATCAGCGGTGAACTACAAACTAATTTGGACACTGTAAACGTCCAATTGGATACAGCCACCGAGAGATTTGATGGGGCTATTGCTCAAGTTAAGGAATATCTGAAAAACAATAGGGAAGAGACACGGATTGAGCTGGAGACCACTCAGACTGAAGTAAACGAATGTTTAACTGATTTGAGGAAGGAGTTAAAGGACTCAACAGCCGACCCTAAAGATCGAGTAGGTACAATGGAATTTAAATTCGAGAAAGCGAATGATTTCATCCAAACAATGCGATGAGAAAATTGTCTTAGTCTACACTGGACTAGGGCTAATGTGAGGGGTTGCCTTGGTGATAAATGGGAATATGAAAGCAGCCTTAGCCGATCTCGTAGAAATTAGGAGTGAGATGGCAAATAACACCAAGCTTATCACTGATATGAGTGTTAGTGGAAGAATTAAAAGACCAAATGCATACTACGCGGGAAGAAATGCGAATCGATTTGGACTTTGCCGAAGCCGAAATCAACGAACACCATGCTCGAATCGAAGTTAGTATGACAAACGTTTAAGTTGATGTGGGCTTTACACGAAAAGACCTAGAAAAGGAGGTCATCTCGATGAGACTGTTTGCAGAAAGAGAGCTAAGAAATGCGACTGATACTATGAGGCAGACTGTAGAGGAAGTCGATTCCTGTTTGAAGAGAAAAATTGAGAGAATCCAACTCCAGATAAACACGTTCAAGACTGAATCATCCAGCTTGACCACCCCCGATATAGAACAACTCGAGCAGAGATTGTTGAAAAGAATAGAGGATCAAGCGAAACCCGAAACCAATACCACACAACGGGAAATCACATCTCAGAGTAAGAACACTGAAACACCATCGAGGAAAACATAACCAAGCAGACTTAGATTCGATGCGCCGATGTTTGCACCTCAAGCACAGAGCAACGTCATGATCATCCGTGCACAATACGAAAAACCTGCACGTAGAATTTGTCAGAAACATGGAGGCCTCTAAGAGACACAATGGTCACTCCCGATAGAGAACTCCGAGTGATAGAGAGACTTTTGGACGTTCAGGTGGCCGTCTGGTTTAGGGCCTTCCGGTATTCCTTTACAGGATACCAGGACTTCCAACAAGCTCTGTTACGTACATACTGGTCAAGCGACATACAACAAAATATACGCGCGGAGATGTACATTAAGAGGTACATCTCTAATCAGGCCAGTAAATACGCAAACTACTTTGCGATTCAATTGACAAAGTTGCAGTGTTTACAACCGCCACTGCCTGAGAGCGAGCTGATCCAAACCAGTATATGCAAATATCCACCTGGAATCCAAAAGATCATGATCGCAGCTAAAGCTACGTCAATTTTAGAATGCGACCAACTGTTGCGCAGACTTGACTCGAGTAGCGAACAATTTACGCCATACCGACACAGGGTCGAGACGCGTGATGCCATGGTCACTTCAATCGAGAAGACCGTGCAAACACCAGCGCCAATTCCGAGACCTGAGATGGCTCTAGACAAAAGGGACTTTGTCAGACCTTACAGAAGGCCATTTCAGTGGACATTTGGAATACCGAATGACAGAAATAGAAGGTAAGAGGACGAGAACCAGTGGAGACACCGATACAATTCCCAGAGAAAGAGTAGAGACCAACGCCAGAATAACATACCTCGAGGAAATGACTAAAACACTCCGAATCGTGGTACTATTAGGCGAGATTATACAGTAGATACAGCGGAGGATATCGCCGGTACAGAGATCCTCGATACCAGATAGAGAGAGATTGGCAAGGACGTGCCAGGGAGAGCGAAGAATATATCCGCCACCTACGGGGAAGGCGAGAAGAAGATCCAGATCGCACACCGCGGGAGTTACAAGAGAGACGAGAGGGATCACTTGTAAATAATCAGCCAGGACCCTCTGGCGTCTTAAAGAAACGCATATTTCTCAAATGGAGTATAGGTGACTGAGCAACGCACCAGGGTAACAGGAGTTGTGCTACTTTGGGAGCCTTTTCAGGAAGACCTACTACAGGAACGATGAACGACGAACCAGGCTATACTGACAGAACTACCGATGATTGCCGTACAAATTAAGCATATCCCTGCCAACATGCTCGTTGATACAGGATCAATGATCATTTCGGCGGACTTCTATGCCACTTTGAAAGAGAAATCCAGATAACAGAACACCCTGTCTCGACAGTGAAAGTTTGAGGGATTATTCCAGACCGCATGGTCAAGTGCAAAGTGCAGATTCTAGGCGAGGTGGAAATTGGAGGTCACTTATTCACACATTCATTCCTGGTACTTAAGGACCTCAGGTATGAAGCCATACTTGGAGCTGACTTCATGAGGAAATACGAAGGAGTTACAAATGTGAAGGCTAACACCATCCAGTTTGAACAATTTGAATCTATTCCGATGTGTGCTACGGAAGGGAAAGAGGACGGTGCTGGAACCGTAAAAGTGTTGACATTATTGGATGAGATGGTAATCCCTGATGTGCAGGAGGAACTTCAGTTCATGGATCGAGAACCATCGCATGTGAGAGAAGAACTGGGCAAATTATTGGACGAATTCAGCGATATATTTGATACCACTCCTGGGGTTATGAAGAATTATGAATACGATTTTATGGTATTAGATGACTCACCATTCCAGCGAAAGGTGTACCGAATCACCGGACAGCATTCTGAGGAAGCAGGACGAAAATTGAAAGAAATGGAAGACGCTAATATAATACGTAATACTCCTACTTCATACGTGAACACTCTAACTACTGTAGTGAAGACGGATGGAAGTCTCTGACTATGACTCGATGCCAGGGCTCTGAATGAGCGCCTGGCGCCTGAACACGACAGGCAACCCATAATCCATGACCTCCTGAGAAAATTCTAAGGGAAGAAGTACCTAACTGCTCTTGATTTGTTACAATCCTACTATCACATTCATCTTTCTGAACACACACACAAGTATACCGGTTTCTCTTTCGGCCAAACTACCGATGTGTTTTGGAAACTACCTTCCGGCCTCATGAACGCAAGTGCAGCTCTAATTAGAGCACTAGACGCCAATTTAAAGCCTGACGTAAAGGAGCTAATTTTGTGTTATGTTGATGACATAATCATCCCGTCCAAGACCGAAGAAGAGCATTTTCGAGTTCTTCGGCTGGTTTTTGAAAACTTGTGCTCCGCCAATTTCAAGGTAATCCCGAGAAATGAAAAATTCTTGAGATCGGAGATAAAGTTTGTGGACCATATTATAAGTGGAGATGGATATCGACCAAACCCGGCGAAAATCCAAGCGATTTCCGAGTTCCCCATACCCACACGTGTTAAGCACGTTACAGAGTTCATTGGTGTAACTCAATTCCTTGCCGCGCACTGTCCGCGGTATTCCGAGACAGTCGCTCCGCTGCAGAACTTATTGAAGTAAAACTCCATATGGGCCTGGAATCCTGAATGCGAATTGGCATTCACACGGGCGAAGCAGATGCTTATTGACAGTATTACTCTTGAATACCATGATTATTCCCGCAACTTTATTCTATAAACAGATGCATCCGCCATTGGAATTAGCGCAATTTTGTGACATGAGAATGAGGAGCATAACAGGCGCTACATCGCTCTCCTTAGCAGAAACATCGACCGTTCGAAGGAAGCTACTTTACGGCGGAACTGGAAGTACTAGCTGTTATTTACGCTCTGGAACAGTGGAGAAAGTTGTTGTGGGGACAACGTATTATTGTACGCACAGACCACATCACACTTATCTTTATACTTAAGGCAAGACTGGCAAATGATCGTATAACTCGTTGGACTTTATGTATCCAGCATTTCGACATTACGATAGAACATCCACCGGGGAAAAAGAAAACATGGAACACTCCGTGAAACGCTGTTTACGTGCTTTCGACGCATGCCAGCGTAACAAGCACACGACGCATTTATTACGTGAGCCACCGAGACCCAAATTCCCTACTCAACCTAGGGAATATTATGCCCAGGACATTTATGGGCCCATTCCAAAGTCCAAACATGGGAACCGTTTTGTTTTCGTAACCATGGACGTGTGTACTAAATATATCACGCTTCACCAAATTCAGAAGGCGATAGCACACCATATAATCCAGCGGATTAAACGCCAGGTGATACCGGAGACAGGAAGGCCACAATTCTTGTTGACCGACCACGGATCACAGTTTACGTCCGCTGATTTCGCTGATGCGATGCGTGAACTCGAGATTGGGCATGTTCTTTCATCCGTTAGAAACCCTGAATCGAATCCTTCTGAGAGAATTATGTCTGAGTGGGCTTACTGCAGAATATACTGTCATGAAGAGCACTGGAGATGGATTGAAGTACTAGTTGTGATGGCACAATGCATCAACTACGCTGTGCATGAGAGCACCGGCCAGATTACAGCCGTGCTACAATTAAATCAATCACCTAGGAGGATCTAGAGCAACATAATCGTAACGCTAACTTCAATACAGCCTTCTTTGGCTAGTAAGATTGAGTCTGCTAGTGAAGGAATGAACCGTCAAGCGCTGAAACGTTTGCGAAGAACACGCAACCTGAGGTTCAGAGACCCACTGAAAGTTGGAGACCTAGTGTTACTTAAGAGACCAGGTATCTCTCACCCATTGAAACGTGTATACGGGAAACTTCTGTCCATCTATTATGGTCCACATAGAGTGTTAGAAAGACTGAACAACAGCAGCTATGTCGTAAGCGACATGTATACTAGAGAGCGAATTGAAACTTATAATGCAGCAAACCTCAAGAAATATCACCAGAACTAAGGGCACAGGACCGATAAATTAAAATACACTGCCCACATTTTTATTTAAACCTACGGGGGAGCGTATGAGCCGATAAGCCTCATTTCTGGTGATATTGTATGTTCTGTGAGATCTGTATTGCAAGTTACACCGGCCAGAATGAACCATCGAGAGATCGAATCTGATGCACTTACTTCGGTGGTAACCGATAGTTCCATTTTGTTGAGTACAATATTTCGTCTTCAATCTGCAGGATTTTATTTAAAGAGATTATAACGCTGAAGGTATTTAACCTGTTTTATTTGGATAAAACGGAGTTCCTTTTACGGTTAAGTTATGGTATTATTATCGCAGAGATGCGAACGCAGGACTTCGGACGCTAGACGCTACACGACTGTAAGAGTACTTCCGGCATCAACGCACTCTTCGATCGTCAGGAAGATGACAGTCAAGTTTCAATTTTGTGCTCGTAAGATGGAGGCATGTTTTCGTGTGTGAGAGACTAATTGATTTCAACAAAAGTGTCTAAGTGTACCGTATTATTGTAATACGTTCGGTTACATGTTACAAAAGACGTCTAAGTGAACATTGAATTTACGCGAGTATTTTGGGAATTCTGAAAGCAGAAAAGGAGTCGACCACGAGATACGACAAACCACGAGGTGAGCTCAAGTGACTTAATTAATCATCGAACTGTGTACCGACAGCATTGGCTCAGCTGGCTAAAGCGCAGCATTAGGTCATGGGGCCAAGCTCTCTGCTGACTCGGTAGACGCGTGGGTTCGAGCCCCACCGTCGGCCGTCCTTGAAATGGTTTTCCGTGGTTTCCCATTTTCAACACCAGGCAAATGCTGGGACGGTACCTTCTGATAGGCCACGGCCGATTCCTTTCACATCCTTGCCCTGTTTCATTCATCCTCATCCATTCCATCTCTCATCCCGACGCGCAGGTCGCCCACGGGCGTCGAATAGAAAGACCTGCACTTGGCCTCTCAGGAGACCACACGACAAAAAAAAAAAAAATCGAACTGTGTGAGTTTATTCAATGTTAATCAGCACATATTTAGGACATAGTCCTTCAGTATAATTGCGGAGAAGAATGAACTGTGGATCACAGTGATTGTGTGTGATACGTTCGAAAGTAGTAGATTCTGTGAGGTGACACTACCCACTACCCACGAGTCCGTAGATGCTGTGGCAGACACATGCTCATTTTGAAGTAGTCTGCACTGTTTAAAGGCAGTCTATGATAAGTGTACTACTAGAATCAGTGTTATTTTCACCAAATACATCATGGAATTATTACCCTACTACATGGAACTATATACTGTCCATTACGAAGCGATGGGGATGATGCAGTTAAACCACCCAAGGAGAGGGTGTGGCTAATATCGAAACCTGCCATGAATGGAAGGATGTATAAAATGACGAATTGCAGACCCGAGGATCGAGCACAGGCCCATGCTCTTGGCCAAGAGCATAGGTCGAAGGCACGGATGAGTCCAGTACGCAAATGATGTTAGTTTTACATATTCCAACCGTGTTAAGGGAAACATCTTTTTGTATATTAGAATAATGCCGCACTAATAACGACCAGCTTAGGTATGATTAACTCATAATATATTTCAGATTTTGCTACAGTTTTTCTTGTCATATATTATTGACTGTGTAACACTACCAGATGATAGTGAGCGCTATGGAGACGCTCAGAACAAGGTAACCTAAGAAAATATGCCAGTAAATTATTCACACTCTTTCTTGTACATATATTCTATCATACTGTTGCAGATGGTGCAGTGCGAGTGACACGTGAGTGAGCTCTCTCCAGGAATAACTGAATAATCGGAGGTGATTGTGGCAAACTATTTTTAAAAGTTTTTATTAGTGGCTGGGAACTATTTGCAAAAAGAAAAATTATCCTAAGTGCAACAGTTTCTCCTAAAAATTGAATTATCGCAATTGGCGGTTCGAGCAAGAAGAAGCAGCAAGGAGCGGAGTAGCCCAGTAGTCCCAGTAGTGCCAACTCAATTGAGGAGACTGTAAGGAGGGTACTTATGGAATCACTTCAATCGAAAGAGTTCATCACTTTAATTGCCAGCAATATTGTGGACAAAATCACGGAGTGTGTCATAAAAGAGCTGGAGCAGACCGTGAAGTTTAATAACGAACTATGCCACGATCTAGAGAGGAAATTAGAATTAAGAAAGCGTGAACTTGAGGAACTGAACCAGACTATGAATGACAGACTGGACGAAATAGAACAGTATGGACGTAGGCTCAATATCAGACTATTTGGCATTAATGAGAATGATGCAGAGGACACGGACGACCTTGTGCTCCAAGTTGCAAAGAACAGGAATGACATTGATAGGAGCCACCGAGTGGGAATGAAGTCAACAAACATGCCGCGACCAATTATAGTGAGGTTTACCTCATATAGAGCGAGAAGTGAGTTCTTAAAGAAGAAAAGGCATCTCAAGGGATCGAGGACAACCATAAGGGAAGACCTCACCGCGAATAGACTTGCTGTTCTGAAGACTGCTGTGTCTCGATTCCAATTAAAGAACGTTAGGAGTCAAGATGGTGTCATTTTTATAAGAAAAACCGACGGAAGATAGGTCCGAGTGACGAAAATGAAGGAGTTACCAGCCCAGTAGGAAACCAGATGAGTAATTGATACTTTTTAATTCCTGGAGTCCATCTCATATTATAATAAAAATATTACATTTTTAATTAATTTTTCAATTTAATTTTTAATTTATTTAGACCCACTAATTTAATACGCATTATATTTTATTAATTTCACTTCATACATTAATTTATTGCACGATTCAATCTGATCCTTTAACTTAGTTTCAAGTATAGGTTAAAATCAGCGGCTAAATACTTTAAGACGTATAAGTTGGTACATACTTCAGCCTCCTTTGTCATTTGGAAATCCAAGCTCACGGCAAAGGTCACTAACCCCTCCCCTCCCACTTACTGCTCCCTCTTACTGCCACACAGCGACCAACCCTACCTGCTAGGTCGCCCTTTCACTTTTGACGAAACATTCAATACAGTAATCAGTACACCTTACCAACCGATCTCAACAGCTGACTGATTGTAAATATCCTCCTCCTGTCAAATATTTCTGTGTATGAATTTATTTAATGTTGATTTTGTAAGATATCAAATTCATACAGAAGTGGGTGTGTCTCAAATACTTGAATTTAAGAAGGTAAATAACTTAAGCATATTTCACAGAAATAATAGAAGTCTATAAAAAATAATAATTTAGATGCCGAGTTAGAAGCATATAACCATATATTTGATGTCGTTATACTCTCAGAAACTTGGAAATTAGGTAACTTTTATATATGGAAGCATTCCAACTATAAAACATATTATAACGAAGGATGCTTTAATAAATGTGATGGAGTTGTTTTTGTGGTGAAGAATTCTATTGACCATGAGGTAGAAACTGTGACCTACAATGATTTCAAATTCCTTAGGTTCAAAATAAATTATGGGAACAATAGAATTGCATTGACAGGCATATACCGTTCATCAAAATACAATAAACAACTATTTATTAATAATCTCCATGATTATGTCCAGCAAAAAATGTACACTAGAAACCGAGTTGATTCTAGGCGACACTAACATAGACTTATTTGATGAATATGACTCTAATGAATATTTAAACTTACTGCATGAGCAAAATTTTAGATCGTTGATATATGGCACTACTAGAGAAATTTCAACGAGCAAAACCTGTATTAATCATCCACTTATTCGTAGCGGTATTTCTAATGACAACATCTTACCCATAATATCTCAGAGCAGAATTACAGATCACTATCCTATATTAGTTAGTATAAATCTTGAAAAGTGCCGTGACTTAGAAGCAGCTCAGCGTAACATACGTGAACATACATTTCAGTTAGATAGGAAGATGCTTAAAAATAAATTGAGCAATATTAATTGGAACACAGTATTAGGGAACAACCACTTGGATTCTAAAGTAGATAAATTTATTCAAACTATCCAAAATTGCATAAAAAATTATTCAATACAATGAAATTCAAAGCAACGAAAGAGAAAGGGGTGGATAACGCACGCGCTAATTAAGTCCATTCACACCAGAGATAGGTTGTATCAGGAATATATAGCAAATAAACAGAACCAAGCCATGAAGGAGAAATATAAGCGGTATAGAAATAAATTAAACGAATTACTTAATAAAGCCAAAACTGACCACTATAAACAATTAATAAAACCCAATTCTAATAACCCAAGAAATGTATGGTGCATTGTCAATGAAATAACACAAAGAATAAGTCATAAAGAAAAAATAACAAAACTAAGATCTCAAAATCATGTTTATGATGATGATTTCACTATAGCTAATACATTCAATGATTATTTTATTAACAAAACTACTGACATGTCAACAACTATTAAGAACAATCCAGATTTTTCCTTGAAAATCAATAGAAACACATATTCCTGTTTTTTTAATTCCGATTACCGAAGCGGATTTACATAAGTACCTACACGAAATAAGCGACACTAATGCTATGGGAATAGATAACGTCTCAGCTCAAATTATTAAGCAGAATTTTAATTCTCTAAAGAGTCCTTTGATAACAATAATAAAGGAGTCGCTTTCACTTGGAAACTTCCCAAAGCAATTACAAATTACAATTGTAAAACCGCAACATAAAGCAGGCAGTCCTTCAGAACTAAAGAACTATCAACCTATTTCGTTAACGTCAATCATATCAAAATTACTTGAAAATGTATAAAAAATCATATTGATCAGTTTTTGAAGAAACACAATTTACTATCAACTAGACAATTTGGCTTTATAAAAATGTCAGCACCACTGATGCTATTGGGGAATTAACTAGGCGAATTTATGAAAATATGAACAGTATGAAACCGACCTTGGGCGTATTTCTCGACTTGGAGAAGGCTTTTGACACCATACCTCACCATATTCTCTTTCAGAAGGTGGATAGATACTGTATGGCATCAGAGGCATAGCACTGAAATTGATATAAAGCTATTTGACTGAAAGGATTCAATACGTTAGAATAAATGGAACTACAAGTCTACCTCTAAGAGTGAAAAGAGGAATACCACAAGGCACAGTGCTGGGTCCATTATTATTTTTGATTTTTATCAACGATATTGAATCATCTATACATAGAATTGAAAATATTAATGTCATATCATAAGCAGATGATACGGTAGTTTGTGTTGAAGGTAGAACATGGGAAATGTAAAACAAATTGCAACTGCTGCATTGAAAATGTTAAAGATTTGGCTAAATGGTAACGAACTATTTTTGAATATAACTATATCATAGTTCGTAAGATTCAGTTTAAAAGCAGTTGAAGATGATTTTAATGAACTAAAAAGACACACTTTGAACTGTAATCAGAACTGTGACTGTGACTGTCCTAAAATAGCTAATGTGGATACAGTTAAATATCTGGGATTATTTTTAGATAGTGACATGAAATGGAAAAGCCAATGCAAACACCTTACAAGTAAAATAAGAAGAACAATCTATATATTTCACTATTTAAAACATATTGTCAATTACAAATTTATAAGGGACATCTACCATGCTCTAGTCCAGTCAGTTCTTACATATGGTATTCTTGCCTGGGGAGGCGCCTATGAAAATGTACTAAAGAGTGTTCAGATAGTGCAGAATCTCATACTGTGAATAATGTTGAAGAAATATAGATTATATCCGACTATTAGACTGTATGCTGAGACAAGAGTCTTCAACATTAAACAATTGTATGCTTTTGAAATATATAAATTCATTTTTAAAGATGGAAATAGAATTCAACTTGTTAGTCACGGGCATGAAACCAGAAGTATTACAGAGAATCATTCTATTTTATATCAACCCAAGTTGATACGTAACTTTCTGTATTTGTCACCAAAATTATATAACATTCTCCCAATTAAATTAAAAGAATTTAAAGAAAATCATGCAAACCTGAAGATGCATATAAAATATTTTCTCAGAGAAAACAAAATTAAAATTGAAAATATAATTAGTTGACCCTACATGTTTATACAAACACAAATTCAATTTTCCTTCTTATTCATTATTTTTTAGTGTATACATCATTTACATAGAACGTGTTTTTCGGCTAAGCCATTATACAATTTTTCGAAATAGTAATCAATGACATGCTTGCCACACACAAGGTTGCACCTTTTAGTGGCATATGTGATATCTCTTCTTGCTCTGTATGAATTTGATATCCTATTTCGAACTGTCTTTATCATATTGTAACAATATAATGTAATAATTGTAAACTTACAGGTTAAACAATGAGTAGGAAGTGTAAGGAAATTCATAAAATGTGTACAGTTATTCTGAATTTTTTTAAATGTGTGTATTTGTATCGATTTAATAAATAATAATAAATAATAATAATCTACAATGCAGCAGGACTCTAATCGTGAATGCTTTGGTTATAATCAGGACACTGGTCGTATCATTTTGATGGATGTGAGGTCATACACAGTCGTTAAGTTATAGATTTCACTGGTTTAGCTCTGTGCAACTACATTCTACTTATATTCACAAGGGTATTGGGAAAGCTTGAGAGCAGGCGTACGATTTCAGAAGTCACGAATGAAATCATATCAGATCGTATCATTTTAACATCACCAGAAGTGTAAATGTTGTTGGTTATTACTTCATTTCAAAGCTTGGGGAACCCTATATTGGTTTCAACATTATGGAGAGAACATGGAGGAACAGTACGAGTGCCTTGAATTATGTGTTAAGGAACACAATCAGCTATTATCAATGCGCAGTTAAGCATAGCACTTTGGCACGGAGTGGAATCACTCCCAGTTAGTATTTTTTGGTAGGACTAGAAAATGTTATGAGTGCATCTGGAATTTTATCTACTGTTGAAATACAATCATACTATAGGTGTATCATTTGGAATTGAGCTTGCATATAGGACTGCAGTTTGTACAGCTCATTATAATGAAAATGAAATTCTCTGTGTGAATATTAGGAGCGATTTGGAGCGTGCATTGTCAGGCTATGAACAGAGAGCGGTGCTCACCAGCTGTCGAAGCCACAATCTTTTGTTTTTCCCAGCAGGCAATGTTTTATCGAGACGATGGTAGACTGAGATGGACTTGCATGAATGTTAACTGCCCATGTTAATTTATGTTACATAACAGAGGTCCCTATTGAGCATTATTTTCACTACTTATTGACTCATTCGCGTTGTGTTTTGAGGCCATGTTTAGCCAGAGAGAGTATAACGACACATATTGGAGTGCTGATATTTTAGAGATACCTTCACGTTAGTATGAATTTCTAAAGACCAGACCAGATGATGTATAAGGCTAGAAATGATGTTACTGTTGTGTCTTGCGAGGCTATTTTGATGATGGGGTAGATGACGATCATCCACATTTGGTATATTTTGCTGGCAATGAAGTTTGCTTTTTCGACTCATCGACTGAAGGTTTAGCGAGCCGTGGGCCGCAGGTATCCACCGTTTATTGGCGCATGTTATTGTGTTGACCGTTTAGAGTTTATACGTGTTCTTCGTCGAGCTGACATCCACATGGCAGTGTTTTTGCTGTTATCGTCGAGTGTCATCATGGTCATTAGGGACATAAACTTACACTATAGGGATAATATTGAGAAATAATACTGAAATAAATCATGAAGATAATTTTTCTAAAAATAATCTTACTAAACCAAACCACTAAATAAAACCTTGAATGGATGTAAACTTGAACTTGTATTTTATTGGATGACCGACACTATGGAGGAGCTGATATTCGTTTTTTTTTTACATTGCATAGATCGAGCCGACACTTTTGTGACATCGACGTTGCAAATGCCATGGAAACCCTGTAAGGCGTAGACATTCAGCAACTATGTGACGTAAGCCGTAGTTTTTACCGCTCTGTTACCACCCTAATTCACATACACTCAAATGACCATCAGGCGCAAGGAGCGTTTCTGATCACCGTAGGTAGGGGGGTATTTAACAATTTAAGGGTGCATTATTTATTCCAACCTAATCCTGTATTTATTAGACTACTGTTTTTTTTTGTGAGTGCTTGGTTGTTATAGTTTTGATTCTTTCTACGCTACTGATGCTTACCATCTCGTATTAACGTCAGAGAGGATTAGCTAATGAATTAACATAAATGTAATTGTTAGAAGTGACACCATCGTAACGCCGATTATATTTATTGTTGCTTTAAAGTTAAATATCCCCAGCCTTGTGTGCAAATTAAATGTGTTGCTCTACTGTAGATTCACCGCCTGTCATTATTCGCATTTTTCACTTATATTTTCCATATTTGCTTAGGGTGTATTTTACGTGTCACGTTCTTAGCTTGCTTGCTATTGCATTTTGCTTTCAGAAGGACTTCCAGAGGGCTTAATTTTAATTCAGTTTAGGATATTATGTTCGACCCTGACTATTATGTGTCTGAAATCTGTATCATAATGAGGCTCATTATAACACTATTTTTCATTATGAAACAGTTTCTCCCACCAATCACAGCTCAAGAAACAGTTGTTTGACCAATTAGATAAGGTTAGCATCGCACCTGCGTGGAGTTCCAAGCCCTTCTAAAATGCGTTGCCTAGTGTCATAGTGGGGTAATCGAGAAGGCCATGGTCAAATACAAGGCATTCTCTGCGTCTCATGCGCTCAGTTCAGTACATAAAACTGGCGAAATCTCGACAGATATTTATGAATATTTATCTTCGAACATAAAATAGTTATAATAATTATAGTCGAGCATAAACAGTCGTAAGCAACTCGCCTATAATGGTAATTAAGACACTCGTATGGAAATTATAAAACTCGCATACGCTCGTTTTATAAATATACGCGTGTCTTAATTATAGCCAGTATAGGCTCGTTGCATAATGTACTATTATCTATTAATTTTTATTTCTTTTTAGATTTGCGGGATAGGGGTTTGTTGTTTTTACAATAAGTTGTTAACGAGTTTTACATAAATGTGGACTATTTATTTCTAGCTTTGTGTTCTCGGGGTGTGTTTCCTTGGGGCTCGTCTATGACATTTTCCTCACTCACCTATTACCTTGAGCTATCAGTCCCGTGCCTGAGCTAGTCTGAGGACGCACCCGATACTCTCAATGTGTGGGCAGATGATCCCCTGGCGACCTTGTCTAACGGGCACAATATACAATATACAAATTAGCATTACCGTAGAACCGTATATAGGCTTTGCGTTCCTAAATCAAGAGAACACCCCCGCGATATATTCAAGGTGGTGACGGGGGATACTATCAAATTTCAATTGCTCAATTTACACATAACTTTCTAGTATGGGAGAATCGCGTAATTTAGTCAAAAAGGGGTACCGTACAATATACCTCGCTGGCATTAGTCATAAAACTATCACACTGCATATAGCACGCAGTAGCCATCTTTAATATACAGTATAAGACATTAATATCGACAAACCACTATCTCTTACAGTTACGAGTACAATGATGAAACGTAGCAAATAGGCCTATGTCGTCTCACATAAGAGACTGTGTCTGCAGAAGGCGCAACACCAACATTTCCATGCATTAAATGTGGTAGATGGGCATACTTTTATAATGGACTAATTCCTTCCTGCGGATGAAAAAGAGGAATTACAACGAAACGTAGTACAACTCTTGACGTTCATCACAAGAACATTCAATTATACTCCTTGTTAAGGACAGAGACTTGTAACTATATCCATATATCTTGGAGAAATTTCTGTAGGCTATATGGTCTTTATTGAATATCTTGTTTCAATCATAACTTGATAATATATTGTAACCGCATCTTGTTTATATGTACGTGTCCCTTTTTTACTTGAGTCTCAGATTGTGCATACATTTGAATCACTCGGTTCTAATGAAATACAATACTGCTAATGGACTGTATAACTTTACAGCAGTTATCTTTCTCTTTGTCATATTACTTGCCTAGTTGGAATTGTTATTGTATTATACTGCTCATTTTAAAATATTGCCATAATATACAAAACTGGGATTTTTTATAAATACGAACATGGCGTTATTTCGAATGGAGTTTACCTAGTATGTAATATTACATATTAAGTTCTCTCCATCTGACATATTGGTAGGGTAGGAAACATTACTCAGTATTTACGCTTGGTGGGGAGGTTTCTATTGCGCATGAAAGTTATGCAAGTGGTTAATAAAACAATAATAAATAAGGTGAGTACAATTGCATAGCCCCTGGATTTTAGAGTTCTTTGGTAAATAACATCAATCGTTGTTTATTCACAGATTACACATATCGTTCACAGTCCTACATTTAAAGCCAGAAATCCGAATTTCCAGGCCATTTTAGGGAGAGGATCCTGAGTGCAGAACACCCAGAATTTGAGGGAGACTGTGGAATCTCTGTCATTCTTTGGATAATATTCGATTGTTGAGCAGCGATCCGATTTCTTCATACAATAGGACATTTGCGTGTATTTTGTGGGGAGAAGGGATAACATAATTATCTGTCCAGTGAACTTTTGCGTACGAAAATAAAAATGATGACATAAAAGTTCGATTGAAATAAAACAGTATGTTCTGATCAGGTACGAAATGTAACAATTTTGTCATGTCGTCAAAGTTTCTTTTCTTAATATAAAGTTTTCTTTTTAGACACTTCCTGAAATGTGGATTAAGCTTCTTTCATTAAAGACTTTTGACGCTTTAATCGTCAAACCGTCAATTTAATCCGTTGTATATCCGGCCAGGGTGGCTGAGAGCACTAACGAAATACCTCGTGCCTTGCTGGTATCGAGAGAGCGTGGGGTTCGAAATCCACCTCGGCCGTCCTGAAAATTGTTTTTGTAGTTTCCCATTTACACCACCAGCCAAATGCATGGACGGCCCCTTTCAATAGGTCCATGACCGATTTCCTTCCAAAACCCCTTCCCTGACCCGTCCTGAAAAGTTTAAAAAAACTTGGTCATTGGCTGCCTTAATACATTTATTTATTAAAACACAGACCTGTGTATTGTTTTATTTTATATGATTTCATTGCCCGTGCGTCAAGTTATTGAAATATTTAAGAAAATGAGCCGGCCACCAATTTTTTAGTCATTAATTGTTTCATTCTGCACTGAGTGTTCAGTTGTAAGGTCTCCTATTGGCATTGCTCCTCTAGCAGTTCAAATGAAACTACCTTTTTGAGTTCAAGAAGGAAACTACTGCATATGCAGAAAATGCGTTCAAGCAGCCGCAATCTTTTTACCAGGAATTAAAGGGACTTCCAAGGGGAAAAAGGAAATATTCTCTAGAATTCATAGGGTTAGGGGTAAAAGCTTTGTATTCACAGCGCGGCAAAGATGATATAACGCACCAGTTAATGTTATATAATGCGACAGTGTTCACTGTTGGCTTCAAAGCAACACACCAGAAAATCACCGCTACGCGGACAGATAGCAAACAGTTTCATCAGTATTACACTGCACTAACTCGGTGTTTGTAAAATTGCTACAAGCTGTCTGACAGGATGGGAGCCTTTCCTGGAAGCGTCACCTGTCCGCGCTGTGTCATGATAGGTGACGTCGTTTGCATTACACACACCCTGATGTATGCCCTGTTAATAATGCTAATTGGCCATTTCACGTTTAACCTCAACTCCATAACCATGTGAATACGTTTGCTTCCATTCTGTAATTTAGCTCGGCAGATTTGCAGTTGTATGAATTTCCTAGTATTTTCCAGGTACATAAGGCTCGTCGTGAATGCATAAAATCCCTAAAGTATTAGGTCAATAAGCACTGGTCTTGTGTTCGCACACTCCATTTATTTTACATGTTATATATTTTAATCACATTTTCTCGTTAGTGCCATATTAATGATGACTCTTTTTAACTGATGGTGGCGATCATATTTTCCTCTCACCTAGTTCGTAAATAAACATCCCGAATACAATATTTAGAGCAAAGTAGCTTTATTAAACCAATTTAAAATTGACAGTAATTATAGCACTAGAACTTCATGAACAGGATATAGAATTCAAATAAACTAGCATATTCCAGTTCATGTAAATTCATTTCGAAACCGTGACATATCACTACAACAATTACGATATGTCATTACATTGCATGACATACAAGCCGTGTAATGTAATTACATATTACACAGCTAACTTACTTCGTGTATTCCTGCCCATTAGGCCCTGTATATTCTCTGTAGATAGTGGACGGGGTGTTTCATAAAGGTCTAACTCCCGTTCCAGATCATATGTGATTCAATCTGAAATTGGAACCTCTGCTGGCACTTTTTAACAAACATAAGAGGATTCAAACATAATTTCATGAAGGATCTCATTCAGGCCCCGGGCTATAAACGGGCATACTGGGCATTTGCCCAGGGCGCCAAATATTAGGGGGCGCCAAATATTAGGGGGCGCCGAAATTTATGTGACGCTGGACGCAGAAAAAGGTTGACCCAACAATTCCAACAGTAAAATTAAGTATGACATGGAACTCTTTAAAAGTAGGATAAAATAACTATAATTTACGCAAATATAAAATAAAAGTAATATTATATATCACATACATTCGTAGTATTTATGTTTAATCATGATTATATTATAATACAGTTTTATAACTCTTGCAGACAGCAAACTAAATTCTCTATTTTTGTTGTGTTGTGAAAAAGACGTAACCCTTAGCACAGACTTTTCTGACATCATAAATAAATTTGCAAAGTTAAAATCCAGAAAAAAAAACATTAGAAATGTTTCTGTATATTGTACTTTTAAAATTTAACTTTTGAACTTCCAATCCTGGGTTTTATTGTGATTAATGTATCAATAAATGGCTAAAAAATGTATGAACGACTTACTTTTCTTATTATTTCATGTGATACAATATTAGTAACGTAGTTGTTTGAAAAAAAAAAACTATTATGCTATTTTTATAAGACATAAATAAGAAAAAGGGCACCAGTAGACCATTTGTCCAGGGCGTCTATCACCTTAGCCCGGGGCCTGATCTCATTACATAGTTTTTGGGTATGGAACCCTTACCGATAACAATTTTGCTGTTTTTTGCATTACAACATAATGGCTATCATTTACCGTGAATGGTAGCTACACTCGTTAAGGGGTGCACTAGGCCGTGGGGACAAGCTATCTGTGGACTCGGTAGACGAGTGATTTCAAGCCCCACCATTGGACCCCTCGAAATAGTTAATGATTTCCCATCTTTAAATCTAAGCATCATTTAAAGGGCCACAACCGTTTTCTTCCAACAATTGTCCGGTTCCTTCCATCTTCAGTCATTTCATTTCTCATTAACCCCTGTCATGAGATTGGAGTCAAGAGGGGTATCTGACATTAAAACCACACACCACATAGAAGTTTATCTCATCTCATTGCCGACTCCAAAGAGACGGGAGTGATAACGGGTAGTCACACTGTACATATGACTATCAAGACCGTGCATCAGAGACAGGTCCTGACGAAGTCAGAGCTGTGATGCATTATTGTTTCCTGACTTCCTAGTTATGTTCTATCTCGCATGACAAGGGGAATGTATGTTGCGATTATAACAATAAAATGCAAGCAGATTCATGCATAAGGTCTTATGAAATGAACATGGTACGTGGCATGGGGTAATTTATGAAGACGAATGCTCACAGACATCGTAAAATAAAAGCAGTTTTCCCGTTTAGCAACAAAGAGCACAATGTTTAGAAACGAATATTTCTTTACATTGCAGCAGGTGATGGGTGATATTATTAAATTAATATATCTTCAAGAAATATTCCAATGGCCGATTAGATTACCAAAACTACCTTTACTACAGCCGTGAAACGTAATTCGCTATTTCAGATTATACAGATACTAGCAGTAGTGCCTGGCTTCGCCCGGTGGATTTATTTGTTTTATGGATGATAATGCATGCTATTACAGAACTAGCACATGATACTTAAACTAACAGAAAACAATATTTTAAAAATATATATTTTGGTAGTGGGGGTGGTGGTGGTTGTAGTGGGGGTGATAAGTAGTACAGTATAATGGACATAACATTCAGGTGATTTTCCCGTAATGATAATTATGAATAGGGAAACAGCTATTTAAATTACTAACTACAGCACTGACACATCTAATTTACAAACAAATTTACAAACAAACAAAAAATAATAGAAAGAGGAGTAAGTGAAATAAAAGACACTGCCTAGGGCCTATATTTCATTGGCTGATAGAAATGTAGAGAGCAGTAGTGTCGTCTTTTGTCGCATAGCGCCGTAGAAAAATAATCAGAACCCTTTGGAAAACTTCGGCTGTCCCGAGCTACTGAGGTAGCAATAGTATCATTTATCGCCACAAAGCGCTTAACGATAAGTTTCGGAATAAATGAATGTAAATTTGAAAGCACCAACGCTTATTGCAGCTGATAACGTCAATGTACTGCACCAACACCATGCCATTTATACAGAGGCATAATATTTTCATGATGAAAACTGTTTAAAGGGGACTAAGAAATCTTTTTGCACAAATTACCCCCCGTGACTGGAATTTATAAACAGCGCAAGATGCAACTATTTTCGCTATTCTGCACCAGAACACTGATAGGGGTGACGTGATGCAGCCCGAACTGCCCGTCAACAATAGACTTATTAAAGTACTCTTACAGTTACACTACTACGGACATGAATGGTTCTAGGGCCTTAATACGTGGTTTTCAAGTTCATTTTGTCCGTTATTCTAAATGTAGGGAATGGAGAGCGTTGTCCAAAATATCAAGTGGACAGTGTTACCAGCAGGGTTTCAAAGTGTAAGTAAAATTTGGTGCAATTAGGAGAAACGGTGTGGATTTGTGATGAAGTGCCTAAATGCAGGGAATGGAGTGATCTGACCAAAATTTAAAGTGGACAGTGTCACCCGCAGGGTTCCAAAGGGTAGGTATACAACATGTGGTTCAGATCAGTGAAACGGTGTATATTTGTGCCAAAGGGCTTAAATACAGAGGATGGGGGGGGGGGGGGGGAGGGGTGGTGTCTTTCCAAAATTTCATGCAGACAGTGTTACTCGCAGGTTTCCAAAGGGTAAGTATACAAATTGCCGTTCAGATCGGTGAAACGGTGTAGATTTGTGCCAAAGGGCCTAAATGCAGGGAATGTAGTGGTCTGTGTGAAATTTCATGTAAACAGTGTTACTCGCAGGGTATCAAAGGGTAAGTATACAACTTTTGGTTCAATTAGGAGAAACGGTGTACGTATCACTAACCATAACGCCAGCGCATGCGGATAGAGCTGTTCGGGAGCGCTTGTTCTACCGACTTACTGAACAAAAATCAATCTTTAAGGTTACGTGAGAGGTGTAGCCTAATGCTACATAGCCTAAACTATTCCTCTTGATTCTGGCTATCATATAAAGAAGAATTTTTGGAATCGGAGTGGTATTTCCAGAGATTAGCGCGTTTAAACACATAAACACACAAACACACAAACACACAAACTCTTCAGCTTTATTATATTAGTGTAGATTACCACGCATATTTTATCTAAAAGTATGATCCCATGGTTTCGAAACCGCTTATATGGGGTAACCGAATACAATAGTTTCGTCCCTCGGCATAGCCATGCTCGTTAAATCGTGCACTCTGACTGCGAAGGCAGCTGCAGTATGTCTGGAGACCGTAGGTTCGAATCCAGGCGTTAACAATGACTACCGGGATTGTGCTCTTTCCCTGCTTCTTTTCACACTCCCTCTAGGGGAATACCGGGTTAGTACCTCACATCAAGTCCCGGAGCACCTGTACCTCATCTCTGTCCTTAATACATCTACAGTACACGCATAAATAACGGTTATTATTCATGTTCAAAACATATCCAACTTCACGGGCTAATGACCAAGAAGTCCCAAGTACCTAAAATGCATTAACACAAACTTATACAGTAGCTTAGAATCAAATATATCTCGTTAACCACCAACTCCAAAGTTGGTGATCAGTTACGATAATTTTCCAGCATTTAGGGTGTCCATTGGCCTAACCAGAAAGTGATATGGTATAAGTAAAATATATTGTACATGTGACAATATTCTTAACCCGTAAGATTTTGTATTTGTTCGTTTATGTTCTACAAATCAGCAGCATCATCCCAGGATATTTTGAACTGCATTCTTAATTTAATTAATAAATATTCTATGTGTATCGGTCGGTGTTGGTACGTGTTGGAAGACTTCCACATTGGAACGCATTTAAATATTAAGTTATTTTCCATTTCATCTGCGTTTAATTAAAGTGGCGAAAATGGGAACATAATTTGGGACTGTATTCTTAGTTCAGTAAAGTAAGTGTATTGTGCCCGTCTGTCCACCTGCGATGGATAGGTGACCACATGCGAGGCAGCATGAACTCAGAGTCAGCACGAGATCTATCTCAGGGCGTTCTGGGCTGGGCTATATATAACTGCAAACTGCATCCATGCTCCCCGTAAAGGAAAAGGAAAGACGTCACAACACAGAACACAAAGTAAAGACACATGTTGAAATAAAACCAATTCACCAATAATTTATTCACTAAACATTGCCTGTTGGCAATAGCAAAAATAATATTAATAATCACTTCCTATTTTGAATATGCATCTCGGAAAATAAATCATAGTCTCTTCTTGAATGTCCGTTCGTTTGACTATGTTTGAAAAACCACACGTTGCTCTTTTACTCTATACATGCGAGATTGCATGATTGCTCACGACTCGAAAAGAAATATTCAAATTTACCCTCTTTGGTTTCAGTTCATATTAGAGTCCTATTCACATATTTACATGGATTATGTACAACATCTTGTGGTTGTTTCACATCCGCGCTTCACTACTACGATGAAAACACACACAACTTTTAATGACACTCCTTAGCGCGGCCTGTCAAATTGCATTACATTGGTTATTAATCTCAAGGCAAAATTAGCAATAATAATAATAATAATAATAATAATAATAATCGTCGGCTTCAAAAGTAGCCTCGGATATCTCTTTCTAATTTCAGGATTATATTATTTAGTGAGGGGATCTACAGCACTGAACATGAATTTAATATTAGCCGTCATGAAAAATCGGTATGAGATAAGATGTGACATCATTACATTATAATAAATCAGTGATCTAATATTAGTGTATTTCATGGGATTACTTAGGAATTGGAATACCATTTGAAGCACTGCCATTACTATGGTACATGATATCACTCCCGCAAGCTCCCATTTTATTGTCAAAGTGAACAGCATTATGTGGATCAGGATATCACTCCCGCAAACATCCACTCATTCGAGGATCAACACCTCAATCTAAATTAACTTTCTAAAAGTGCATTGACACACAATAACATCATTAAGCTTCATTTCAAAATATTCAATAATATTGAAGATCGTGAGATCCCAGATTTTACACAATCAACCAATTGTTTATAACCATAATTTAACATTTTTATCATAATCATTTATGTTTATGATCCTCAAGAAATATTACTTTCACTGGATTTTTAAATCAAAATTCAGTGTTCACCAATTATGAATGTATAGAGATTTTTTTTATTATCATCTTTTGGAAAATATTTTCTGGTATACAGAAAAATAATGCGAATGCATCCAACCTGTCATAAATCTGCTGCATTTATATAAATGGGGTAGGACATCTCATATTATTTATTATAATTAAGAGTGAAACATATTGAGGATCCACTTCATCTACAAGTCTAAGCGACTAAAAGAAATATACGCCTAGAAGTATGCAACTAACTATAATTATAACGAAGATTATTAACTAATAGGAAAGTGAATCGATTTATCGGAAATAATGGTAATGCAAGGCTCAGAAAAATGTCTACATTAGTCGGAAGTCTTCTACCTCAGTAGTTCTGTGGCGGTTGGACATCCCTCGGTGCGGATCGAACCCTGGCACCACGGACCCGTGAAGACTGCACGCTAAGAAATGGGCATATCCCAGCGTTCGCCTCACTCTTCGTCCTCGTCCACAGAAATATGCCTCTAACGGCATTGCTCTTGTTCCCCATCTGGCAATCCTGGCAGTGTTCCCCTCACATAGCACCGCTCTATCCGATTGTCATGTTGGAACATTGGGGCAGTGACGTCACCATCTTATGGGGTCGTTTCCAACTATTCCACGAATGCACACACGGCATTCTGATAACGTAGCCCACAGTTTCTAGAATGTCTACTTATCCTGACTGCCACTTATATGCTCGGGTTGATTTTACAGGACAGGATAATAATAATAACTCCTGACAAGAATGTCTCCACTAATCATGGTCTAATTATGGCACGAAATTCCCAAGATATAACATAGGCTATCAGAGTAGCTCACTATCACGTTACATACGGTCTTGAGGCTAGTTCATAAATGGTGCGCACTTGGTAGACGTTACACACAGTAAATTGTCAGTCACTTGTGTAAAACAAGTTCACATTCACATACCTGTAATTTCTGAAGGATTCTCAACATGACGACTTATCACAATCACCATGATAATAATAATAAGTTTCGTAGAACACGATGACACTTGACTTTTCACCACTGGTGCGAAAAATAAGACTATGTCCCTGGACATTAAGTCAGAGTGACATGGAAACGTTGTTCTGGCTGCGTAGCCTCGCAGAGTAGTAGCGCAGTGTAACGGCGTAGTATAACAGCATAGCGATGAGTGGCACGATCGACAAGCTTCACCGTATAGACGGATGAAAGCACACAGGTGACCTGACCTCCAAAGGGCCAGTTTATATACAGCCCCAAGATCACATATCGATGGCTGTGGTCGCATTACGTAATGCGATATCTCCTATTCTATTGGTCCTCACCGTAGAATACTCTGGAAGGTTATTAGCTATAATAGAAACATCATGAATAAACTGAAGAATTATTCCAAATATAATTCTGAAGTGCTGGTGCCATCCTCTTCTTTTATCCAATTGCAAACAAGCATTTGAGTTCAAACATTCCCTGACTGCGCTCAAGACATGCGCCTCTTTCAAACCATGGCGAGTCAACAGCTTGTCGCAGCTTTGATGACGTCACAGCGCGCTCGATTCAAATCACGCCCATCCATTCCATTGTAAAAGGGCACAGTATATACTGAGCAGACAGGTGCTGGTATGTGGGAATACTTAAATTGCAGGCCAACGGAATGCACTTTAAAGTTATTTTGCATTTCTTCTGCATTTTATTTTCTTAATGCAGTGAAGTAAGGATATATACTCAGCATACCGGTGCTGGTATATTGCTAGACTTAAATTGTTGAACAACGGAAAACAGTATAATGTAATTATTTTGCATTTTAAAAGTGATGCAAATGGGAACATAATTTTTGACTGTTTTTCCTATTCAATAAAGTAATGGTGTCTACAGAGCATACCAATGATGTTATGTTGGAAGACTTAAATTCCTGAACAGGGAATGCATTTTACGGTTACGTTATTTTTATCTGTAGTTAATTAAAGTGAAGAAAATGGTAAAGTAGACCTTACGTTTGCCTGTATTCTTAATTCAGTTACGTAAGGATATACCAGGTGAATCAGTTGCCACTAACAATATTGTTTTATTCAGACTAACTAGCGTTGTTATTAGGAAGGTCGATATTTCTCTGCTTACATCGCGTATGGTTCTAATGCACTGCAAGTAAAATATCCTGCAAACGATAATGACCACTATTATGTTTCCCTTGATGTGACTGCCGACTAATAAGAGGGAAAAATAATAGTGTTCAGTATCGTTTACAGGATATGCTTGCAGTGCATTAGTACCATACGTGATGCAAGCAGAGAAATATACTGTAGACCTTCCTGACAACACATGTTAGGTGAGCTGCTTAAAATAATGTTATTAGGGGCAGCTGTTTCACCTGGTTTACTGACCATACCGGCGCTGGTATGTTGCAAAGACTTCAATTGCGCAACAATGGCATTTATTTTAATATGAATTTATTTTGCATTTCATTAGCATTTAATTAAGTTAAGGGAAAATAGCAGCATATTACTCCCACACGGGCCGTGATGAGTGCTCTCGTATATCACGCCATTCTGCAGCACTGCTACTCTGGACTGAGTGACATTAAAACCACGCATGTTTTTATGCAAGTCAAATTTCAATATATAATTTATGAACTCAATTCTAGTCTAGCTCCAATATCCATCATATTTGAGATTCCGTCAATAACCTTTCAGGGGAGTCACTGTTAAAATAAATCATTTGCGCTTCCATTCTGATCATGTAAATATTGAATGGGCTAGTCCTGTTTCACCGAACACATTACAATGGGTGATATTCAGCTCGTATCTGTCAGTAACACAACATCCTTTGTAATATTCGAAGAATGTAAAGGGAATACCACTTCTAAAATTGCGGCTCTACCATTTAATTTCAATACTGAGCCCGTTAGAGGAGGTGTTCCGGGTTCCATCCGCCGAAAAATGGTACTTCGAAAGACCCCGTCCTTCGAACCGAAACTTCTGAGGATAGGGTGCATTTCTTTGTAGGCTTGCTCAGCACGAGGGGCTTGATCCAGGGGATCTGGGTCATTCAGCACGGAAAGAGTGATAGACGCCCAAAGAAATACATCCGAAAAATCAAAGCTAGCAATAAAAATAGATCCAGTCTTAAGTTATATTCGTGCATGATTTATTCAAGTAAGACCCCTAATCTATTTCCGGGGGTCGAAATCGGCTAATCCACTAATCTAATTACAATAATGGGTCGTCCCTATTTTGATGTTAAGGACCCCCACGAAATCCTAGTGACATGAAAGAAATATAGCAAAGCAAACGAGGCGTGTGGTACATGAATAATTAACGCGTAGCAAATTTACAAATAAATGACTCGGTACAATTTACATTTAACAGCTAGCAAACCAATCCCTAGGTTAGGATGGTACCACGTCCACATTTAACGTTACAATGAATTTCTATCTAATGCCCATGTAAACGAAAGTATCACAACGAGATGCGTCATAAACAAATGCTTATTACCAAATCTAATGATAGTTTGACCAATTACATAACACTCTTAAGACTAATAGGAAAAATGGAATAAATACACTCGGGAATAAAGAAGTAAACACTCTTAATCTAGCCTACCTTCGCGAATTGACGTACTGTTTGTAGTCAATCGGCATCTCAAGCATGTAAGTTATGTTGGCAAAGCGCAATTAATATTTCGTCTTATAAGCTTTAGATCACGCGGGCCACAAGTTACTGATTATCGGTCCCGGAGATCCAATGTCGTCGATACAAGTAGTGTCAGCTCATTTAAAGTCATCTCCCACATGGAAATGAATTGAAGTCACGGTGTTGTTAAACAACAAGCAAATGGTTGCAAAGTTATAGCTGTAAATATTTAACAATAAATTAATCGGTTGGTGTAGGATAATTATGCTCTTGATTTATCAGAAGGTTTAAATGTTATTTAGTTAGTTCTATTAATGACACCAGTCGTAGGCTGCAATATGTGATCTCACTTGAGATTCACTCAAATAACCTGACTTTAACAAGTCAACAATAACACAGTTTGGCGGGTCTTACACCAATTGCGCGCGGTGCATCGGTCGTCTTAGCCGCAGCTCAAGAACGCCGGAATAAACCAATAGTAAGGCGGACATTCATTCCGTCCTACCAAATACCAAATAATGTGTTCACGGACACAACAATTACGCTGGCTAGCCTAATTTATACAAAGCTGGGTCAGTTAACTTTATTTTGTTAAACCTTTCTACAACTCGCCAGATGAAGCAAAGTCATCGGGTCAAACAGTTAAGGAATTCGCATAAACGAGCGTTCCCTCACTCTTACAAGTGGTAATAATAAACAACAGGTGTTGACAGCTCCCGAAGCAGCTCTCATAGCAAGGTTATTAATACCTGTGACCTTCAAAATTCCTAGGCTTGTGACATAATTTAGCACACAAAAAAGTCAATAAAGTCGTCTCTCTCTTGTTTCTCGGGTAAACTGGTTATCAGCTGGCGCGCACGAGCAAGTCTCACTGCTTCGCGTGCAGCTTTTAGCATAGCAAAAGTTTGTGTTTTCAAATGATCATTTATAATCTTGTAGTAGCACGAATTAAAGTCCTGTAGTGCTCTACAGATTATCTAAAAATGTCTCATCACTTCCCTAATAGTGTTTTTTGGGCTCACATTCCTTTCAAAAATATATAACTGTAGAATTTATCTCAAAGAATAGAAATAGTAATAGATCACACTTGTGCATCTAACTGCACTGACATTGAAAGATATGTCACTCGTTCATTATACATGTAGGAATTGATAGGTGTGGTTTGGCATTCTCCACTACAAAAATTAAACATCTCACCTCTGCTGTGATGTTTGAAATGATACGAAATTAGTTAGCCCATCAGTCTAACAGAATATGGGTTCGTTCCTCTCGAACTTCACGTGGTAAAAGATACCCACAAAAATGTCAAATAAGGAGTACAAAAACGTTTCAGTAACGATCGACTGAAAAATGATAAGCTCTCAAATTAAATAAGGGACCTGACTATAGGGTGTCCCCTAACATTCTTAGAAGTCTACATCTCTTGTAGTTAAGATGTCCTTTACATGACATTAAAATATGCTGAATTACATGTGAATTCGCACCTGCCGTATAGTACACGGACTTGTGGTGTCTAACTGAAATATTGTCCCAGTGCCAAAGAAAGGAAATACACACATTTCCTACCTAAGTGGTCAAATATCGTTGCGTTTCGGCTCAAAAATATGCATTCAACTACTACCTCAACCTGGACAAACTTTGTACAATAAGCATACAAGACTCACGGTTACTTTATACAGTAGATCACCTTCCAGAACTTCCATTGGAAGGGGTTATATGCTTCCAAGGTTCCAAGCATTATCATCGGTAAGGCTATGGATTTGAGCCTGTCCTCGTGGTCCTCTGTTAGCAAACCGTACATGGTTGGTACGTGTTCGTGTCGACTGGACAATTCCATGTTGCTGGCGTATTTCGTTGGTGTTGCCCTCACATGATGAGTTACACCATCACGATGCTTTTACAATAAAGACGTAGAAGTATTAGCACGTGGTGCATTATGGTAAGCATTGTGGTTGACAAAATTCACTGATTCTAATAAAGAATAGGATTGTAAAATGCACACTGACTCTAGTATTTGCAGGTGATCAAAGTGCTCTGCTATACCTGCCACAGATTCTACTGTTACCAACACGTGGTAAATGTTCACAGATTATCACTTACTTAACTTCACTTAATTCCTGCCGCTCCTTCCGGAGCATAGGGCCTTGGCGAAATTTCTCCACGCAGTACGGTTCCTGGCCATTCTCTTCACTTGACTCCAGTTCTTGTCCACCTCTGCAATTTCATTTCCGATCGTCCTCTTCCACGTCTTCTTAGGTCGACCTCGCTTCCTGGCGCCTTGCGGATTCCAGTCTAGCGCCGCCCTCTCAATAGCTCCGTCCGGCTTCCTTAGTGTGTGACCAATCCAGCGCCATTTCCTCTCCTTGATCTGGATGCTAATCGGTTGTTGATTGGTGATGGTCCAAAGATCTTCATTTGTGATCATGTCCGGCCACCTCACATTCATGATGCGACGTAGACATCTGTTAATGAACACCTGTAGCTGCTTGTTGATCGGTTTTGTGACTTTCCATGTTTCACAGCCGTAGAGAAGAATCGACTTTACGTTGCTATTGAAAAGGCGGAGCTTAGTCTTCCTGGAAATGTTTCTATTTCTCCAGATGGGGTAGAGCTGGACAAAGGCACCATTTGCTTTCCTGATACGGCTTCGAACATCTCCCTCTGCTCCCCCATCATTTGTGACTATACTTCCAAGGTAGAGGAAGGACTCAACTCGCTCAATGTCCTTTCCGTTGACTGTCAAACTAGTCGTGATGTCAGAATTTATCCTCATCTCTTTGGTCTTGTTGGTGTTGATCATCAGTCCTGCACGTTCTGCTTCTCTCTGCAACCTCCCCAGCTTATCTTCTATGTCTCGGTACCGTTGTGCCATAAGACAAATGTCGTCTGCGAAATCCAGATCTTCAAGCCTGTCATTTATACCCCATTGAATACCCCTCTTCCGTCCTCCCATTTCCTTCTTCATCACACTATCCAGGACCAACAGGAACAGAGTGGGGGAAAGGACACACCCCTGTCTCACTCCGGAACTGACCTTTATCTATTCTGTTAATTTGCCTTCGTGAAGAACCTGGCACTCATACCCTTCGTACATCTCTTCCATGATTCTGATGATCTTTGTTGGAATTTTATATTCCTCGAGGGTCTTCCACATGAATCTTTGATTTACGTAGTCGAAGGCTTTCTCGAAGTCAACAAATGTGAGGTAAAGGGTATTCCGCCACTCCACGCTCTGCTCCAGGATGATTCGGAGGGTGTTGATGAGATCCACACAGCTGCGATGTTGTCGAAATCCAGCCTGTTCCTTCCGAAGCCTTTTTTCTACGCAGACTTTTATACGATTCAGGATGACTCTCGCCAGCACTTTGCTTGGAATGGACAGCAAGGTGATACCCCTCCAGTTGTTACAGTTTGTGGTGTCCCCTTTCTTCGGCAACTTGACTATCAACCCCATCTACCAGTCGGTTGGTATTTTCTCCTCCTTCCAGATCTTCTCCAACAGCGGGTGCAGCAGATCGATCGTAATATCCAGGTCTGCTTTCAGTACTTCCACTGGGATATTATCCAGACCTGGTGCCTTCCCGCATTTCATCTGCTTCAACGCTGTCCGTATTTCGCCCCGAGTTGGGGAGTCGAGGCTGATGCTTGGGTCACTTTCTGCTTCCTCTTCATCTTCTCCTCGCTGCTTACTTTCTGGTCCTCTATCTCTATTAAGAACCACCGCAAAGTGTTCTCTCCATCTTGTCAGCTGCTGTTCACACGTCGTGAGGATCTCGCCCGTCTTGCTCTTCACAGGCCTAGTTTTATTAAAACCTTTCTTCGAAAGCATCTTTGTGATGCCATAGAGCTCCTTAACGTCCCCCCTTCTTGCCACTTCTTCTGCTTTCTCCGCCTGCTCATCAATCCACCTCCTATGATCCTTCCGTATACTCCTCTTTACCTCCCTGTTTGCTCACAGATTATACTAAGTTGAAATCACTAATACTCTGGACAATCACTGTCGCGTACGTGCGATAATTAGTTTTATCATCATTGGATTTTACATTGGCCCTCACTGGGCTATAAGACGTCGTCGTAAGATGAATATTTCACGTCTTTAGAAAAATGTTTCACTCATCTGCCTTCAGACGGTCCTCGTGATTAGTGAAAAATGGTGAAATTCTCACAATTGAATTATTACTTTCCCTATCACGTAGCACTGGCCTTACACGGCCTAAAATAATACTTTGCGTGGACTGAATTACGTAAATCAGCTCGATGGCTGCAGATTACAGTCCTCCCAAACTATGGGGTATAGTTGCCTACAATGGTCTTTGTCTATTCGACGGACAAATCGACACAAGCGTCCAGCCTCAGCGGACTATCAAAACGGTGTGGTGCGTGCGTAGCATGGCTTCCTGACTCGAAGGAAGTAGTCTAGTCAAAACAGTGTCTACTTTCATAATCCTCGGCGTGTCTGCGGTGAAAAATACCTTTACCTTAAATTGATTTACCATTTCCAAAAGGCGTGGAAGATGTCAAATTAAACAGAATTAATTATATCAAGATCCTGAGATATGTGGCATAAAATAGTGAGTAATATATCTCTAGGAGGAAAATAAGCTGTCCTCTCTGAAGTCAAAATAGTGGATTATTCATGAGGAAGCTTTAGGGTGTGTTCTGTAGAACTGAGCATAAGTAAGTATGCTCTCAAAGAAATATGTTTACATGAACCTGGGCGGGCTCAATACATTGTAACATTTGGCGTATATGCAATATTAATTGAAAGAAATATATGGCAGAAAAACATTATTATTATTATTATTATTATTATTATTATTATTATTATTATTATTATTAAAAGCCTCCGTGGCTTAGGCGGCAGCACGCCGGCCTCTCACCGCTGGGTCCGTGGTTCAAATCCCGGTCACTCCATGTGAGATCTGTGCTGGACAAAACGGAGGCAGACAGGTTTTTCTCCGGGTACTCCGGTTTTCCCTGTCAAAATTTCATTCCAGCAACACTCTCCACTATCATTTCATTTCATCTGTCATTCATCTAATGATTGCCCCAGAGGAGTGCGTCAGGCCTCGGCAGCCGGCACAGTTCATATCCTCGCCGCTAGACGGGGGCCTCATTCATTCCATTCCTGACCGGGTCGGAGACTGGAAGCAGGCTGTGGATTTTCATTTCATTATTATTATTATTATTATTATTCAAAGTAAACTGGCGCACTAGGGTGAGTAGTTTTTCTTTTCATTTCCCATTCGCTACGTCATAGTACTAATCAATAAGGGAGTCGTGACGACATAGGTTTCGACCTATTCCTGAGCCTGCCATACGCTGTAGGTCTGATAAGATCGTACTTTCAAAATCTGGATGGTGAGGTATTTTGTTGAGTGTATTCGTAGACCCTGTCCATCGCACCTAATTTCTCTGGGATCGGATCATCCTGGGAAATTCTACAGCAAATCATATCATTAACAAAATCCAACATACAGTACAGTATACAATTATGTCCCACATTATTGCCGTTCTGACAATGGATCATTATACTATTCCTTACGTTCAGTCAGTTAGGACATAATATATGAATAAATAGAAACTAGTGGGTGTATTTAACACTTAATACGAATAACGCTACGTTTCGCCCTCGTTAGATGATCAGATAACCAGCGATTTATAAATATATTATAAAAAGTATTGTGCCCACCATGCATTTTTCGTGCTTGTTATATTTTCTGTATAGGGGTCAATAAACTAGGAGTTATGCCCCTTAAAACAACAATCGTCACCATCATCAACATGACATTTTCGAGAAGTTCGCTTACATTGCAATTCGCGATCGCTGTGCCGGTTGTAACAGTGTCTACCTTAACATTTTAGAGATGTAGAATACTGTTGGAGAATTTCAAGGTACTGGTAGGTCTATATTTGATTTGTGATGGCTATTAAAATGGAGAAGAGATGAATGGGATCAGTCAGCAGAGTCAATTAAAGTATTGTCAAGTTTTCTTCAAATTATATTAACAAAGGGCCGGACAAATCCGATATCGTCAACCGATTTTCCGTACTATTACCTAAGATTATGAATTACAATATCTACCCTGAAATCTACAAAGTCTACACGCAAACTGCAAACATTTGCCAATAGTTGGTAACTACTCCCGATTTATTTGATTTTAAGCATATAAGTACTTATTATTCGATACTGTTTATAGTGTTACGAGTTCGAAAGTTCCTTATAAAGGCTCTGGTTTTGAGTATTTAGGTTTTGGATCTTTGTTCTGAATGGGTTCTTTAATACATTGGTAAATCTACTTGAATCTACACAAACCTGCAACGTAAAGACTTTCTTAAATGCCATTCAGGTGTGTAATGTTTGGTATAGTACGCCAAACACTGAATTAATTGAGCATCAATCGATATTGCATTGATTTATAGCCAGTTTTTATCATATGAAATATAGACTTATAAAATCGCCTTTTGTCCGTGTGCGTGTTTGAATTCTTGTGTTGGTGCACGTGTGTGTGTCCAATACTATTACCTTGTCCAGTCTCGATTATGTCTTTCAAATTTGAATACTTATCACCAATCCTAAAAGGCGGCTGCGCGAATTATTTCACCGGCATTCAATATCTCTAAAACTGTTACTGATATCATCTTGCAACATTGCAAGTTGATAGAAAATAAAACGTGATTTTACAAATTTTGCACAGACGCCGTTTTCAAGTTCTCAGAAAAATTGAATTAAATTAGGGACCATTATATTAAGCCTTGTATGAAGAATTGCCGAGCTAAGTTTCACTGCGCTCGGATGATTAAGTCGCAAGGAAAATCCATATAAATATTTTTATTTCGCGTCACTGTCATGCTAGTTTTGTGCTCAACAGTTTATTGAAAGTCTCATAGGGTAACTCATTATAATGGCGTCTATAAACATACAAAATTTCAGTTTGATTGCTATAGTAGATTCGTAGATATTGAGAACCGGTGAACTATTTCGGATGATTGCCATGTTGGATTGTTCTAAATACAGTAGTACCCCTCTTGTCCGCCCTCGGCTAGTCCGTCGCTCCGGTTGATCCGACCTTGCTGGAGCCGATCTTGCCCCGACTCGTGGTGGTGACTCACTACCCGTCGCGCAATTGTTGTTTACAGGTACTTGTTATCGGCAGTCCGTTTTAATGCTCCGTAATTCTCTCCTATCGTTTCTGTTGTTGTCCGTGTTTTGTACAGTAAGGTGAAGTTTTAGTTCGTTGGTTTTACGACATTGTTCTTCTATGTTCGTTACAGTACTGGACAGTAATTTGTTTTATATTCATTGTGTGTACTGTACAGTTGTGTGTGTCTTTTTCCAACATGTCAGGAGTGAAACGTAAACACGTTATTCTTTCATTAAATGAAAAATTAGCTGTGCTACAAAGACTGGACAAAGGGGAATCACTCCAAAAAATTGCCAAGGAACTCAATGTAGGCGTTAAGACAATTAAAGATTGGAGAAGAAATCTGAAAGACATTGAATCATGTACAGTGACGATAGATGGTGAAAACTCTCTTATAAATCACAAAACTTTAAAAAGCCTAAACATGAACTGCTTGACAACGCATTGTGGATGTGGTTCTACCAAGAAAGAAGAAAAGGAACCCCGATATCTCGAGTTCAGAGATTGTTTATTTTAATGTAAATCCGTATTTTTCTGTACTTTCGGATAATCCGACCTTTTTTGCGTTCCGACCATACCCTCAGTCCCAAAGGTGACGGATTACAGGGGTTTTACTGTATATGCGATATATACCAATAGATGAAGGTTATTGCGTACGATTATTATTACGATGTTAACTCTGATTGGATGACTTCGATAGAATAATATAAACTTAATTTTAAAATATTTCACAGCCGCCATTTTGTGTTTAGGTGAATAATTGAATTAAATTATATGACAGTAGATTAAATCTTGTATAGACACGGTGGCGACGGGATAATGAGATATTAAAATGTGTTCTTCTCGCGACATAATCATCGGTGCTTGGTATGGCAAATCTTCATTACCACGTTGTTCCACCCACAAAACAACAATAACTAGCACTCATGGCTGATATCCATGCAGTAATTAATACTCTGGCGTCAAATTTAATTCAATTTTCATTATAACTTAAAAATAGGGGTGGTGCATACTTTTAAAATCAGGATTATTTTTCTCGTGTTCTAAATAAGCGATTGAAATGAAGGTCGGTATAATGAATTATCATTTTGATATTCATCTGCTGGTATATAATTCTACAGTCTATATGTTATATAAAATCATCCATCATGGCGTCCATGCGATGTACCCGAAAATCCTCCTAAAATTAAAAAAGTACCCTCTCTACCAAAATTACGCTTGTGCGATTCCCCAATAGAATTCCAAGAATCAGTTATAGATCTAGGCGTTAGTATAGATGAACATCTTCCCTGGATGCAGCACGTCTGCAATTTTTCCAGAAAAGTATTTTCCACATTGAATTCACTTAGAAGATTCTGGAATATTTTCTCTCGTGTAGCCTATTAAACTAACGACTTATTTCCTCCCTAATATTGACTCACTTTGATTACTGCGATGTGGTATACAAATATCTGACTGTTACTCTTAAAAACAAACTCCAACATGTACAAAATGCCTGTGTACGCTACATATGCAATTTACGGTATTATGACCATGTCACCCCCGAGTATGAGCAACTTAACTGGTTACGTCTGACTCAACGACGCGACCTCCATTCCTTATGCCTTCTTCAACAAACACTCTCAACTTCCACTCCAGTTTACCTGCATTCTCAGTTTCACCGCCTCTCATACGAGCATAGTCTTGGAACATGGTCAAAAGACGATACTCTCATGCTGATACCCATACACCGCACAGTACGCTATACCAACTCCTTCGTTGTTGCTACTGCACGATTGTGGAACAATCTGCCTCGATCTGTCAGAGGAGCAACCCCATCCAGCTTCAAGCAGCGTTGCCAGTAGTATATAATCACTTAGTAAATGAAAGTTGAACTCAACACTTAAATGCTTATATTCTTATGTTGTATTACATATATTCAATCTTCCCAATTCTCACTTTCTTATTTACTCTCTATTTAGACATCTAAATAACCTTCTTCAGTAATGACTAATCATCATCATCATCATCATCATCATCATCATCATCATTATTCTACATTATATCAGTATTTCCTTACCTTACTCTAAATTTTAACTTAATTCTAAGTATCTTGCTTACTCATCCTTGCAATACAACAAATTACTGCCTATACCAAGCTAATGTGTTTTTATTTCTATTTTATAGACTATTGTATCAACATTGTATTATTATTGTTAGATTTAAGTAGTATTTGTATTGTTTATTATCTATCAATTGTATAATCTGGTTAGATGGCCCTAATCTTGCCAGACAAAATAAATCTATCCATGTAACTCACCGGTGCTCAGTATTACTGTAACTATATAAACAATCAAAATTAAATGTTGCTATTAAGTAAGTAGATATATGTCATCTGTGAAATCCTAGAAACACGTAATCAACATGGTGACCAAGTGATTTTTCAATTATTTTAAATTAAAAAAATCGTATTTACAATTTATAGCGATTGAATCCCCCTAGGGCAATGAATCTTTTCGCAGCGAATCTTTATTCAGAGTAGAGTATACATACATATCATATTTAATTGTTTTCAAATATTAAAGATGGCATCAGTTTGAAATTCTAAATCCTTATTTTTTTATTTCTCTCATATTATTCAAGAGAAGAGAAGATTCGTATAATGGGCTATTATATTAATCATTATGACACAAAATTCTTAAATCATAGAAGAAGTGCATTTGCCTTTTCTTAAAATTAACGACTGTCACTCGTTACAGAAAGGTGTCATCTCGCCGGAGGAGTTGGAATTACCGATACTGAAAGTTATATAATTATTCTAGCACATTATTTCTCCATATAATGGTGCAAGTGGAGACTGTTTTATGTCTTAAAACATCAAGGTAATCTACCTCAATTTTCTATTGCAGCCATCGAAAATTACGGATTATACTTATGTTCATATTTGAAAAGGAACATATTTTACTGTGTTTTGTTGAACCAATGTCTGGTAAGTAGATAAATCAGTGCACAATTCTTTAGTGTTGTACATGTGTATTGCAGGTAAGCCTCATTGTGCAACTTTGGACACACTTTTCAAGTGACGGAGGTGTGTTGATTTGTGTTATCTTGAGTAACAATGAAGGATTTGATTTAAGACAGGGCAAGCACTAGTACCATAGTAGAATTATTATTTTTTCTTAAAATATTGTTTTTATGTTTATTGTCAGAAACGCCGGCCGCGTGGTGTTGGAGTAGTGCGTCTGTCTCTCACCTTTAGGTCCCGGGTTCGATTCCCGGTTCCGTCAGGGATTTTAGTAACCGACGTGAGGGCTAGAATGGGATGCTTTCATCTTAGTGAAGACAATTGAGTAGCTGACGGACAATGGATCAACGCCCTGATCACGGAGAGCAGAATTAATAACTGAGGGGACACAGCACTCTGACCCCCCAATCTGTGTTGTGCCACGGGAGGTTATTGTCAAAAATTACTACAACTTATGGATATTGAGTTTGAAATTGTTATTCTATAGTTTATTTCAACGTAGGTGGTATATCAAATACTATTTAGTACATCACATGGAAAATGGGCGGGAGAAGTTTTAAATGGAATACAAAGTGCCCGGCTTCGCCCGGTGGATTTATTTGTTTTATGGATGATAATGAATACTACTACTGAACTGGCACATGATACTTAAAATAACAGAAAACAATATTTTAAAAATATATCATTTTGTGGTGGTGGTGGTGGTGATGTTTGAAGTGGGGGTGATAAGTAGGACAGTATAATGGACGTAACATTCAGGTCATTTTCTCGTAATGATAATTATGAATAGGGAAACAGCTATTTAACTTACTAACTACAGCACTGACACATCTAATTTACAAACAAATTTACAAAAAAATTGAAAGAGGAGAAAGTGAAATAAAAGACACTCCCTAGGGCCTATATTTCATTGGCTGATATAAATGTAGAGACCAGTAGTGTCGTCCTTTGTCGCATAGCGCCGTGGTAAAATAATCAGAACTCTTTGGAAAACTTCGGCTGTCCCGAGCTACTGAGGTAGCAATAGTATCATTTATCGCCACAAAGCGCTTAACGATAAGTTTCGGAATAAATGAAGGTAAATTTGAAAGCACCAACGCTTATTGCAGCTGATAACCTCAATGTACTGCACCAACACCATTGCACTTATACAGAGGCATAATAATTTCATGATCATAACTGTTTAAAGGGGCCTAAGAAATCTTTTTGCACAAATTACCCCCCCGTGACTGCAATTTATAAACAGCGCAAGATGCAACTATTTTCGCAATTCTGCACCAGAACACTGATAGGGGTGACGTGATGCAGCCCGAACTGCCCGTCAACAAAAGACTTATTAAAATACTCTTACAGTTACACTACTACGGACATGAATGGTTCTAGGGCCTTAATACGTGGTTTTCAAGTTCATTTTGTCCGTTATTCTAAATTTAGGAAGTGGAGAACGATGTCCAAAATATCAAGTGGACAGTGTTACCAGCAGGGTTTCAAAGTGTAAGTAAAATTTGATGCAATTAGGAGAAACGGTGTAGATTTGTGATGAAGGGCCTAAATGCACACTGGAGTGGTTTGTCCAAAATTTAAAGTGGACAGTGTCACCCGCAGGGTTTCAAAGGGTAAGTATACAAAATGTGGTTCAGATCGGTGAAACGGTGTAGATTTGTGCCAAAGGACCTAAATGCAGGGAATGGAGTGGTCTGTCCGAAATTTCAAGCAGACAGTGTTACTCGTTGGGTTCCAAAATTTGGTTCAGATCTGTGAAACGGTGTATATTTGTGCCAAAGGGCTTAAATACAGAGAATGGAGGAGTCTGTCCACAATTTCATGCAGACAGTGTTACTCGCAGGTTTCCAAGGGTAAGTATACAACTTTTGGTTCAGATTGGTGAAAGGGTGTAGATTTGTGCCAAAGGGCCTAAATGCAGGGAATGGAGTGGTCTGTGCGAAATTTCATGTAAACATTGTTGCTCGCAGTGTTCCAAAGGGTAAGTATACAACTTTTGGTTCAGATTGGTGAAAGGGTGTAGATTTGTGCCAAAGGGCCTAAATGCAGGAAAGGGACTGGTCTGTCATAAATTTCATGTAGGCAGTGTTAATTGCAGGGTTCCAAAGGGTAAGTATTCAAATTTTGGTTCAGATCGGTGAAACGGTGTTGGTTTGTGCCAAAGGGCCTAATTGCAGGGAATAGAGTGGTCTGTCCGAAATTGCATGCAGACTATGTTACTCGCAGGGTTCCAAAGTGTAAGTATACAAATTTTGGTTCTGATCGGTTAAACGGTGTAGATTTGTGCCAAAGGGCCTAAATGCAAGGAATGGAGTGGTCTGTCCGAAATTTCATGTAAACAATGTTACTCGCAGGGTTCCAAAGCGTAAGTATACAAATTTTGGTTCAGTTAGGTGAAACGGTGTACGTATCACTAACCATAACGCCAGCACATGCGGATAGAGCCGTTCGGGAGCGCTTGTTCTATCGACTTACTGAATAAAAATCAATCTTTAAGGTAACCTGAGAGGTATAGCCTAATGTTACATAGCCTAAACTATTCCTCTTGAATCCGGCTATCATATAAAAAAAGAATTTTTTGAATCGGACTGGTAGTTCCAGAGATTAGCGCGTTTAAACACATAAACACACAAACACACAAACTCTTCAGCTTTATTATATTAGTATAGATAGGCTGTTCAATTCTTCACGGATCTACTTGTTGTTCGTGCTGTAGTTCATTTAAATATTTCAACTTACTCACATTTGACTTGTTGTATATTCTATTATGGATGTTGACATTAATATTCACTGTTAACTTATCAGAAAGCAGTGGTAAGTGATAAGTGTAGCACTTGAGCACTTCAGTACCACGTGATATACAAAGTGCATTTCCTTGTTAGAATGACGTCAAATATTAAGTGGTAGAAGTCCAGTGTTGCCTCGTTCTAATAAAGAAAGGTTTCCATTCATCCAATACAAATGTTGTGCCCAATTACATTAGGCGTAAAGAATAGTATTTATATGCCCTAACCTGAAAACAATTCCATACTATATTTATCAATATCCAATATTACTCAAACTGTGAGCATGTTGATACCTTCTTTGGACTAGGGCCAGGTGGAGGTAACCACTGGAACTGGAATGATGTCACACTGGATTTATTTTACACCTACCTAGACTGTTGAAATTTGGATCTCCATGCGAAGAATTTCTAACAAACCTCTGTATCTAGAATCATGTTTCTGAAACACATACCTGAACCCCTCAGAAACTGATTTGTGTAAAATTATCCTTTTTACGTCCAGAGAATTCAGATTTACTCACAGAGCATCCCGATTATAGAACACATAGTTTTAGTGATATTAACTATTTCCTTCTCTATCAAGACGCTTTCAGGTAACATTATCAATGGCAGCATATAAATATTGTTTTTACAATTATGTTGCAATTATTAAGAGGCTGGATGGGTTTCATTTAACATTTATGGGGAATACATTTTTGTATATCAACTCATTTACGCTTTGTAGTACACATGGAGATGCAACAGGAGAATACACTTCATATCCGCCCACAAACTGCATCAATTCTAAATAGGGAATAATTATGAAGCCAATAGCAATCACGGGCTTCATTCCGTGCAACCTACATACCGGTATAAATGTATCCCAGCTTCTGTGCTGATCAATAGCAATGCTGTATTATGTTATCTCATATTTGCTTTAACGCAAATAAATTGAACTAAATGATGACATCACGTACTGCTGTGCGGTTCACTCACAGCAAGCTAATAAATGTATAATGTGTTTCAAATAATTGTCGCTGTAATTATTAATTCGCAGTAGGAATAATAATTAACTTTGAAATAGGCTCCATGTGTATTAGAGGGATATCTGATCATCAGACCGGTGCGGTGGGGTGGTTAGTTTATTCCCCCAGAGAGAATTTAGCTGATAACGATATTCATGAAGAGAGTATGCATGGTACGTTCAGTAATCATAGTAGGAGAATTATTATTATTATTATTACTATTCTTCTTCTTTCTCTTATTATTATTATTATTATTATTAGGACAATAATTATTATTGTTGAATTCTGTTATAAATAGCTAAACTGGCAAGCTGATGCCTTCAATAAATACATAGAAAATCAACAACAGGGAATTTAAATCCACAGGCGTAAACATAACGGGTTCCTTTCCACTATGTTATTCTGTTCGGAAAGTGAGAAACTACAAAGAGGTTCAGTCCCCCAATACAAATTATGAGGACAACCAAGGTAACTGCAGAGTTTACCTTTCTTTCTGGTGCAGTTCTCAAGCCCAGAACCTAAACTCAAAGATTTGAGTCGATAACATCGTAAAATATATAGGCTACTTATAATCCTTGACACCACTGGCAAGGTTCTCATGAAATTGTGCCATTAATACTTGACCAAAATGGTTACTAAGCGTAAATAAGATTTACCAGGAGTGCTTCCCTTTCCATTTTTCCTAGAGAGAATGTGCAATACTTTATGTACCGGGTATATTTCAAAACGGATACTTGTGTACAACATAGAAACGCTAAACTAGGGCTAAACTGCTGTTTCAAATTATTGTTTAATTATTAACAATATTTATAATTATTGTAATAATAATAATAATAATAATAATAATAGATTAGCCTCAACGACCAGGCAGCCTGTAGATCCTTTTAGGTGGTGATATCTAGTTATATCATTTAACAATTCAACAAAATTTAATTCTTCATTTCCGTCTATGGGATGTAACCGGAAATGTATGTGGGCGTCTTTGACTGATATTGAACAAGAAGTTCCGTGAAGAACTATACAGCCTACTTTTCATGCCAATGATTATTCTACAGTATATGAATCTATCTAGAATAATGACGAAATTAAGTTGGTAATATCGAAATATCTAATAAGTTCAAAATATACCTGGTATAATGTAGCCTAATAGAGCACTACAGTTGGCAGCCCTGGTGACTGATATATTCTTAGTTCCATCTTTTAAGGTACAGAATACAACATTTGGTTGAAGTCCAATGGACGTTACATGCAGTTAGACACTGGATCTATCAGCACGCGTAAAAGCATGTCGGCAACAATGTCATGCGTGTGCTAGTCAGAAATAATCTGAATTATTATGATATCTTGTTGTGCCAATTTTGGATGAAATCCATTTATTAGTATAGAAGTTACATGTATTTTAAAATTGGACATATCAGCAGGCATAGAATCATGTTGCCAGCACTGCCTTGTATTAATTACTCAAAATTAATCTAGAATATCAGGTGCTATACGTGTGCAAAGTATAGAGCTGATGGCTTGCATACTTCCTGATATGTTGATATTAGGGTAGAAAATATATAGACAGCATTTATTAACAGTTGGCAGCCCTGATTGCTCTTAACAATGCTTATAGTCATATCTGTTATGGTACACATAGCACATACGGAATTTGGTCGAAATCCAACTGATGGTATAGAAGTTACATGTACTTAAAAATTGGTACTATCAGCAGGCTTATAATCATGTTGGTAGAATTGACGTATATAAGTTACTTCAAATTAATCTAAAATGTCAGAACATACGTGTACATAGTTTAAAGCTGTTGGCTTGCATACTTTCTGGTATATTGGTATTTGGATAAAAAAATAGAGAGAGCAATTATTAACAGTTGGCAGCCCTGGTGACTCTTAAGAATACGGTCAGTCATGTCTGTTTATGTACAGATATTACATACAAAATTTGGTTGAAATCGAATTGATAGTGTAGAAGTTATATGCATTTAAACATTGGACCTATCAGAAGGTTTAAAATTATTTTGGCAACACTGTCATGGTTGGCCTCCTGGAAATTAAACTGAAATAGTATTATCTACATGTGTGCCAATTTTGGAATAGCTCCCATGCATACCTTGCAAGATATCCAACATGGAGCTCAAATTTCTAGTGCGTTTTTTCAGCAGTTGGTAGCACTGACATCATTTTCAAATATGGACGTGAGATATTCTGGTGTACATCTTTACTCATACTAAATTTGGTTTTGATTTCTGCAGCCGTTTAGGAGTTGATAGGGGGACACACACACACACAGACAGACAGACAGACAGACAGACACACATTTTCCCAGATCGATCTCATAAGTCTACTTTTTCCTCATTTTTGCAAAATGTGAAAAGTAGGCTAAAAATCTTGGTTTCAACCAATGTGATACCGGAGATCTTAAACGAGCTGACCTCTTACTGGGGTGATGCAGTGGATTTTATCCTACTTTCCAATTTTGTAAAAAGTAAAAGTAGACTTATGAGATCTACACTGGCCAAATGCCCGTGCATCTACATGTGTGTATGTATGTATGTATGTATGTATGTATGTATGTATGTAGATACTCGTATATATTTGCCTATCCTCCCTATCAATACCTAAATGACGAAACATAATTGAATCAAATTAGGTACAGAGGTAGCACTAATAAAGGGCACCTCAGTGCCTTGTTTTATTTTGCCGTCATTCTATTGAAAACAAAATGGCGATCACCAAAATGTTCAAAATTTAAATCCAATTACGACTAAACCATCATGAATCATCTGTGGCCCAAACGACAAGGTCTCCAGCTAAAATATTCCAAGATGGCGGCCGTGTTTGTATTACGAGCATTATATCCCGTAAACTATGATATAATGAATGGTGTCTCACAGTACATGTCATCAAGGTAGATTTATATAAAAACGCTATGTTTCCGACGTAATAACTAAAAGGGAGTGCATATTACATGCAGCCACCATCTTGAAATTATAAAATAAAAGTATAAATAACTCTCAACACGTAAGAGTTATAGCAACGAAACATAATGACAAGGTAGGGCCGTATAAGTGGCCTTGTACGGCCACTGCAAAATAACAGAGACTCCATATTTTCAAGATGGCGACTGCGCGAACTAATGTAACATTACCATCGATAACTCAGTATTTAATTGCAATATGAAGTAAAATCTTTGCAAGATATGTGTATCATATAATGGGTCTCATCTACATTAGGAAAACGATCATCACACTAGAAATAGCGCAGAGGCCATGTTGTAATTCCTGAGTAAATTAATAACTCGCAGCACCTTAGAGATATAATAGCGAAGTTTAGTAAAAAGATAGAAATATATAAGTAGCTTTGTATGCGCAGAGCACAGGAAATATGACTCCACTCTGCACCCGTTGCAAGACCTTCCAGAGCGGGACTCTATTTCGGGGTCGCGCTCAGTCAACACCTTCTACACTTCAAGGCTGCTCGCTCCGCACGTGACGTCATGAGTGTGTCCGGAAGGTTTGACCAGGGAGTGCGCTTCGTAATATGCGTTGATCTCAGTGCAATACATTTTTTTCCACAAGACTCAGCATACCAACGCTAAATATGATATTCTTTCACTTGGCCGAGAACCTTACGAAACAATATATCTTTCATGCTGTGTGTGTGATGTTTTGACAGAAAATGGCAGTACAGCGACTACAAACATCTGTAAAGAGAAAGTCACTGCACTCAATATGTACTGCTAATTTCACTAGGAATCATCATTGGATCACATTTTAGAAATATACCTGCGAATACAGTTACAACTCACGCACGATCAGTCGGTGACAAAATCTACTCCGCGCTTTTACCTCCACTATATTTAAGACATCACTAGGAAGAAAAGCTTGTTAAAAAAACTATTTATGTACGATATTGCTATTATAATTACAATCATTATGATCATTAGTCATAAAACTCTGTGAATTGATCCTCCTTACTATGATTGTCTTCTGGTTGAATGAAGGATACAGAGGAAAGTAATCAAGGAGGGTAAATATAATATTATAGTGTAGATAATTTTATGAGAGCAAGGTCAAGAGTCATTCAATAAGTACAGATATAGACAGTATATTACATCACAATTTGATTGGTATCACCTAGATATTTTCATTCATGTTCTGCTTAAAATGCAAGGAATTCTCCAAATTCTTGGCAATATTACACATTAAATTTTAAAAATAGGTTTATAAAATATTGATATTCTTATCTACAAACAGGGAGAATCAGGCATCTAACATTCTCCAACACAGAGGAACTTCTCCAAACTCTGTATAGCTTTTATTGAGGGAAGATGATTGTTGAAAATAGTAGGTTTCAGTCAGTGAAATATCTTCCCTTCCTCGAACGTTGGCTTGCAGTCTACAGTTAAAGGAAATAGTATTCCAATTTAAGTTACCTTACATTTATATGAAGTACTAACCTTGTTACATCATTAGAAAATGTTATCTTTCTTCTGAATCCACAGGATTCAATGACATTTTAAAAACTATTTTGTGTAATGTCTGGTTTGATTCCTTCTGAAAAAAAAGGAGGCTAATTATACCGTGGCTGCCAAGATGTTCAGTTGGAAGCCATATAAAAAAGCAGCCTTCCTCAAGTGATTATCTGTTCTTCTATTTACTCATGAATATTTTTTTAAGAAACCAATGCAATTAATGATGTATAAATACACTAAATGATACTCAGTGATATAAATACATTGAGTATCTTTCATATGTTCCTTCAGGAAGTTAAATATGCTTGGATATATGTGCCACAGAAGAAAGTGAATTATATGCTATCTTATATACTTTAAATTCCTAGCAGCAAAAGTCTCAACAACAACAGAACACTACCATATCCCAGGATTAGAGAAGAAAATAAAGTAGGATGTTGGTATGTAAAAAGGCAACACTTCAGAAATGGCTTGTACACTCATTGAGCTTATGCTCAAAACAATTTGAAATGTTTAAATATGGATATCAATTGATGTCGCTTACATGACATCACATGTTGTGCTCTTATCATACACATTAGTAGTATAATTCGCTAGATTTTGAATATTGCGTAATCCTGATGACGTCATGGGATGACGTCATGGGTCCTTAGAGCGAGCACGTGGTCCAGGAGCGAGCATGTGCAGTGCACGTGTTAGCGTGGGAAGAGGTTGACCTTTTGGCTTGTTTATGTGATGGTGATAAAAAGTTAATGGGTGTTGACGTCATGTGGTTGTTTATTAGGATGTTAACCGTCATCTGACACTCATGCGAGTGTGAGCATGTGTGCCACTATCAACAATCCACACATGTGGTGTGCAGCTGTTATTGTTTTTGCTTAGGATGCTAACCGTCATTTGACACCCGTGCAAGTTTGACCATGTGCAGCAGTGTGATTGATCTCGTCTGCTGTGTTCGCGTGAGACAGAGTTGACCTTTAACGTCATTGGCTAAGAATGTAATCTTTGACTTCTTTAAGCAATAGTGGAAAAAAAGAAATGTTTGCAGCATATGGTTTCTGGAGTGTGGGTGGGGGTGAAGGATATATAAATGGACGAGTGCATGGAAGAGTTTAACTTCTACTTTTGCGCGAAGAGTGTGTGTGTGAAAGAAATAAAGAAAGTCAACGACGAGGAACAAATTGTGTGATGGAAGCTCTAACGAAGTTCAATAACTTATCATCTTGTACTGAGTATTCTAATAAGAAACTAACAGAACTAGTCATTGATTTACCATATGTGGTGCAAATTATTCGCCCCGTACAGACGAGGTTTGGAAGAAAAATAGTGGTGGACATTAACATTGAAGATGAAGTAACAAGTGTATTTCTACCAGCAGTATTTTCGAAATTAAGCGCATCAGAGATCGATGAACTAAACTCAATGGGAGGCACACTGATGCTGGTGTATTTGGGGGTGAAGAACCGCTCACATCAAGTCATTTTGAAACAGTACTCGAGGGCAAACTGATGACGGTGTATTTTGGGTTGAAGAACCGCTCACATCGACATGTTTTGGTGAGTATTGGATTATATATTATGTATTGATTGATATAACGATTGATATATTTAGTTGCTAATTATTTCTTAATTTGTTTAATTTTTCAGATTATCTAAATAAACTAGTAAAACAACCAGCATAATGAAGTGGAAAACTGTTAATTTCCTGAGTGGAACTGAACATCGATCGCACCCGCTAATAGAGTATCATCGTGTATGCTTTCAACAACCGGAAGAAGAGGAAGAAGATGATAACGAGGTGAGTCGTAATGAGAAAGAAGCTTGTTTTAACAAATGGACATCTTCGAGTGGAATTTCAACATTTTCAGTCTACGTTACCAATGTTAGCAAATCAGAGGATAGTCAGCGAGAGGTGACAGAAACAGTTCTAAGATATCTATTGAAAGAATTATGTGAAGATGAACATTTTATTTGTTTCTTCGGATACAATACATTTGATGAAGTTTTCAAAATAGAATTTTCCATGACGTGTTACGATGTAACAAAATTGAATGTGTATAGAAACAATTTGCTTGGTAAACTTCAGGATGAATTTCCTTTTGAGGCTGTTCATTGTTCATTGGAGATTACAGGCAGTAATTTATCACAATGGCTTGAATATACTTTAAAAGATTATAGGTTTATGGTAAACCGATGTTACAGCAACTGCTGGTGGTGTATTAACAATAGTGCAAATTGGACGTATGCTTAGACATCAGTGATGGTACACCAACTGTTGGTGGTGTATTAACTTTAGTGCAAATTGGACATTTGCTTAGACAACAGCAACAATGACCTCGCCTCCTAGCAAACGTAGAAAGGTTGATATTGTATTACATAATAACAGTGAAAATATAAGAAACCAATTGGACAATGCATTTGAAAGTGTTTCTAATTTTCGAAGTGAACTAAACGGTGCTATTTCAGTATCATACCAAATCGGGGAAAACACTCAAACCGAGTTGATTGAGAACAGTGATGAGTTGATTGAATGTTGGAGAGTTATTAGTGAGCACATATTGCAACAAGCTGTGAATTTCAAAGAAATTACAATTCAAATAAAGGATGAATCTTTCTTGAGCTGTGAGTTAATTGAAACGGCATTCAATTCTAGAGTGTACACACTTGCATTATCAAATGTTAAGAATGAGTTTTTGGATCCTCGCGAATTTTTAGCGAATGCTAATATTTGGTTTACAAAGTATGTTAAGAAAGCGTTAACTGTACAAGCTTTAAAGGTGAATTCAGTTTTGTGTGCACAATACGTGCTTCGCGACATATCAGAAACAAAATATTTTGCTATCAAAAATGAGGTAGTTTTCGAGTATACTGATTTAAATGAATTTTATAATAAGAATATCATTGAAGGTACATTGACAAAAATGAGCGAATTTGAAGTAAATGGTTCCGGGTGGGCTTTAGAAAAAATTCATAGTTTGAGAATTAATATAAATAAATATGTTGGATTTCGAGTAGGAATGTCCAATACTAGTAGATTGCCTGATGTAATAGTCAATAAACATGCAGTGCTAAATTTGTATGATACAAAGGAAGCTTGTTTTGCGTGGAGTGTGGTTGCTGGTTTGTATCCAAAAACTCGAAACGTGAATCATCTTTCTTCCTATCCTAATTACAGAGATGTTTTAAATTTAGATGGAATTCCAATTCCGATGGAAATGAAATATTTAAACAAGTTTGAAAACCAAAACAATATTTCTGTAAATGTGTATGGAGCACAATATGATGAAAACAATTGGGTATGTATGGGAACAAACGAAGTAAAAGGAAAAAAAACTTTTACTATTGTACCTTTGTATGTATCAGATAAAGTATATGAAAGGAGTGTAGACTTATTGATGTTGCAGATTGGAAACAGTGAAAGTTATCACTTTTGTTTAATTAGAAATCTTGCTCGCCTTGTGCGTTCAAGCGTCACTAGCACTCAGAGAAGGATTTATATATGCAGACGTTGTTTGTCATATTATTTTCTTGAGGATGAGTTAAATGTTCACTTTGCAGACTGTAAACAGTTTCCTGTTGCAAAAAGCATAATGCCGACTGATGAACAAAGATTTGTTAATTTTACAGAATTCCGAGTTAAAGATACAGTTCCATTTATAATATATGCAGACACTGAATGCGTCTTGTCTCCAATTTCCTCCTGTTTTCCAAATAGTGACATTCCTAACTCTACTTTAACACATAAACATATTCCTTACAGCATTTCTTTATACCTTCATTGTAATTTCGATAGTGAATTGTGCAGTTTCAAACTCTTTAGGGGAAATAATTGCATTGAATTGTTTGTAAAGGAACTTTATAGTATTGTGGATAAACTTCAAACATATTACTTATCGGTTAAGCCAATGTTAAAGATGACCGAAAATGAAGAAAGATTATTTTTGTCAAGTAAAATGTGTCACATTTGCGAGAAACCGATTGCAGTTAATGAACTCAAAGTACGCGATCATTGTCACTTAACTGGAAAATATAGAGGAAGCGCACACAATAGTTGTAATTTAAATTACAAAGTAACAAAGGTTTTGCCTATAGCATTTCATAATCTAACGGCCTATGATGGACATTTTATAATTAAAGAAATTTGTGAGAAACGTGATGGAGAGGTGTTACATAATCCTGGTAATATAAGTTTGTTGGCGGTGAATATGGAACGTTATAAAGGGTTTACAAAGTATGTACGGGTTAAGAATGGATTCATTCAGTTAAGATTTTTCGATACATATAATTTCTTGTCCTGTTCACTAGATCAATGTTCATCTTCGTTAAGTGAAGATTCAAAGCAAATAACTCGACGTTATTTTAATGATGATGATGCACAGTTTCGACTTACTGCGAGAAAAGGCGTGTTTCCCTATGAATACGTCACGAGTATGGATGTACTTAACGAAACTAAATTACCTGAAATATCCAAGTTTTATAGCAGTCTTAATGATCAAACAATATCGAATGAAGAGTATGAGTTTGCTCAATCGGTGTGGGAAACGTTTTCATGTCAAACATTAGGAGAATACGCCGATTTGTATTTAAAAGTTGACACACTTCTTTTGGCGGATGTCTTTGAAAATTTTAGATCGAATGGCATGGAAACTTATGGCATTGATGCAGCTCATTTTTACACTGCTCCATCTATGTCTTGGTGTGCTATGAAAAAGATAACCAACGTTCAACTTGAATTGCTTCAAGATATTGATATGTTACACTTTTTTGAACGATCTATTCGAGGAGGAAATGTTCAGTGTATAACACGACATGCGATTGCTAATAATAAGTATATGAAAACTTATGATGAGAAAAAGCAAGAGTCCTACATAATGTACTTTGACGTTAATAATTTATATGGATATGCGATGATGGAATATCTTCCAACGGGCGGGTTTAAATGGGTTGCAAATGTTGAAGGCTTTGATGTTTTAACTATTGATGATACTTCAGAAATTGGATATATTTTGGAAGTAGATTTGACTTATCCTCAAGAGTTACATGACAAACATTCAGATTACCCTCTATGTCCCGAAAAGTTGACAAAGCTAATGGCTACCCTAGATAATAAAGAACGTTATGTTTTGCATTATAGATTGTTAAAGCAATGTATTCAACTAGGAATGAAATTAGATCGTATTCACAGAATAATTGAATTCAATCAGAGCCAATGGCTAAAACCATATATTGATGTGAACACCGAGAAACGAAAACATGCCAAAAATGATTTTGAAAAGAATTTTTATAAATTGATGAATAATGCAATTTTTGGTCGTTCACTGATGAATGTGAGGAAGTTAAGGGACATCAAATGGGTCACCAAATGGCATGGAGCTTGTGGTGCTAGGTCTTTAATAGCTAAGGCTAATTTTAAACATAGAATTATATTCGATGAACAATGTATGGTCATCGAGATGAGTAGACTAAAGATTTTTCACAATCAACCAGTATATGTTGGTGCATCTATATTAGATTTGTCTAAATGTAAAATGAATGACTTTCATTACAATGTTATTTTAGCAAATCCTGAATCAAATGTGAGGTTGTTATACACAGACACCGATAGTTTTATGTATATATTCTATGATGATATTTATGAGTTCATGAAACAGCATTCAAATTTGTTTGATACTGGAAACTATGAAACAAACAATCCTTTTGGCATTGTGAGACAAAATAAAGGTGAAATTGGTTTAATGAAAGATGAAAATGCTGGAAGGATTGTTGAAGAATTTGTGGGGTTACGACCCAAAATGTATGCAATAAAATTGTGTGATGAAATGAATAGCTTGTGTAAGGCTAAAGGCATTAAGAAGAGTGTGAGTAAAAGTATGAATATTGATGAGTATCGAAAGTGTCTTTATAACAGAGAAAAAGTCAACAAAGTTCAAGTTTGTATAATTTCAAAATCTCATTCTGTATTTACTGTTCGGCAAAATAAGTTGGCAATTTCATCAAACGAAGATAAAAGACACATAACTGAAAACGGAATTGATACTTTACCGTTTGGTCATTTTTCTCTGAAAAAATGATTAGAAACAAATTTGAGATTAAAGCACTTCATCTCACTTACTTTATTTCTTTCACACACACACTTTTATGCTGTTAATAATAATACTAATTTTTTGTGTGTTCCTTTGCTTATGAAAAAAAAGAATAAATAATAACCCCAAATTTTGTGTGTATTATTTAAAAAAAAAACACCTCCCCCCACCATTCCCATTTTCCAGAAATATATATGTATAATTACTTTATATTACATATCATTTAGTAATGGTGCGTTGTAAGAGGAGCAACTCTACCACTCAATATAAACGAACAGGAAGTGGATCATTAATCAGTCGTGTACTTAATAAAACTATTGATAATTTACCCGTGGAATTACACATCCCGGGATATGAATATTGCGGACCAGGAACAAAATTAGAAAAGCGATTGAGCCGTGGTGATCCAGGAATAAATATATTAGATAAAGCGTGCAAAGAGCACGACATTGCTTACGCAAAGCATAAAGATTCAAACAAAAGAAGAGAGGCTGATGAAATTTTAGCTTCAAAAGCTTGGTCTCGTGTAAAATCCCGTGACGCATCATTTGGAGAGAGAGCGGCTGCACTAACAGTGGGTGGCATCATGAAAGCTAAGTCTAAGATTGGAGGAGGTAAGCGAAACTTAAATAATAAAAAAAAAACAAGAAAAGATTAAAAAAAAGAAGAAGAAGAACATCGAAAAAGCAAGGTGGTATTTTACCCCTACTTCCGATATTTGCAGCCTTGTCGGGCTTGGGGGGTCTAGCAGGCGGAGCAGCAGGGGTGGCGTCTGCTATAAACAAGGCGAAAGCTGCTCAAGAAGAACTAAAAGAAATGAAAAGACACAATCGAATGATAGAAGCAATGCGAGGAAAAGGAGGTCAAGGCATTTATTTAAATCCTCCTGCATACAAAAGATAATTAACCAAATACCAAATAAAGCATTAAGTAATTTCGATTTAGCTAAATACGCACATCAATTAAAGATTCCAAATTTTAGAGGAGTCTTTATGCGAGATACGTTACCAAGATATCCTCGAAAAAATGAAAACTGTATTGTCAACCTTGAACCGATGGATAAATCCGGTTCACATTGGGTAGCTTTCAGTAAACATGGTAAATATGTGCATTATTTTGATAGTATTGGTAATTTAAGACCACCATTAGAAATTTTAACATATCTTAAAAATTGCTATCTACAATATAATTTTCATTCATATCAATCGATTACTTCTTCGATTTGTGGACATTTATGTTTAGTCTTCTTGTATTGTATAAATAAGGGAAACACAGACCGTCTTTAAACATTTCAAAGATGGCTTTCGAAAGACGGATAACTCTTGAAGGTAAAGGCTCGAAGATTGATGTTACATTGGAGAACCCGATTCATCTTGTAGGAGCAGAGTTTTTTGAAATAGGACTTGCAGGATTGTATACATCTAATTCTATTCGAAATGTTACCAACAGAAATAATAAATTTCGCATTCATTTTACTAATTTTTTATCAATTAATTTAGTGGTACCACCGGGTATTTATGAATTTGAAGATCTAGCCTCAGCTTTTGATGATTTACTTAGTTATCACTCATTGTCGAAACTTATACCAGAACATTTAGAAAAAACAAAATTGTATGTGGAAGAGGATATAGATGGAAAAAGAGACAACCGTCTCGTTTTGTCTTCCCCGTTTAATATTGATTTCACTGTAGCCAACAGTGTAGCAGGGCCTTTAGGTATTGAAAAGAAAGTTTACCCTAAAGAGAATAAAAGAGAAATTGAAATTCATCGAAAAATAGAATCGATAATGAAGTTTGCAATTAACGAGAATAATAACATTTTGGCTATAAAGTTGAACGAAGCGGATAGAGCGATTTTAATAATACCCAATGCTAGCTATACGTTAAAACAATTAAGTGAAAAGATTGATGATTTATTAGTTGAACATTTATTAGGCGACAAAGACAAATTCCCATCATTTTATATTAATTATGATAAAGTCTTTTATCATTGTAAACTACATTCGAAAGTGTTTGCTATAGATTTTGGTGTTGCAGATTCTATTGCAGATTTGTTAGGCTTTTCTCATAGAAAGTTCAAGGCAAACACAACTCATCATTCTGAATATATGATAAAAATTAACACTGTTAATAGTATTCGAGTATGTTGCAACCTTGTGCTTGGTACGAGTTCTTATTTGAACCATAAACCAACACACTCTTTATATAATTTTAAAGCTCATGTTCCTGCTGGTTACCCGATTGTTGTACAACCAACAACGATTAATTTTTTGCCCATGAACACCAAGCTTATTCAACATGTATCTGTGCAACTTGAAGATCATCTTCAACAGCTCATTGATTTGCAAGATGAAGATTTAACTGTAGAATTAATTATTCGTCCAGCACGATATCTTGCTATATAAAGTAATGAAATACTGTTATGTTTTCATTCTACTTGAGTAAGCATACTAGAAAACAATCACAAATATGGTTATACTATATAATACTCAAAGTTTGAAAAAAAAGAAGTCGACTCTGATTCGAAAAAATAATATAAATCAATCAGCTAAAATTTGTAAAAAAAACAAACAACGACATCGCACCTTGAAATCTAAGAAACAGTTATCGAGTAACAACAAACAATTCTTACAGTCTTTAGGCTATCGCATACTTTAATTTCAATATAAATATATATGCAATTGTTAATCTTATTTAGTTTCTATCTATAGTTGAAGCTGTTAACATGTTTAACATAACAGATAAAAGAGAGGTTGACAACAGAGTTGTGCGACGAGAAGAAAGAGTTTATCAACCTTATTCAGCTAATAAATTCGAAAATAATGATGAAATTCGAATACCGATTCAAAATGAAGAAAACATAGTTTTATTATCAGAAGGTGTTCTTCACTTAGAAGGTCAAATTATTACTTCTAACATAAATCCAGCTGCTTCTACTACAGCGCATCCTGACCAAAATTTTGGGGCTAATCTTTTTAGCGAAATTCGCATCACGTTAAATGGTAAAGAAATTGATCGTACACGCCATCTAGGTATAACAAGTTCTATAAAAACCTTTGCATCATATTCAAAAAACGAATATACAGCTTTACAAAATGCCGGTTATTTTCCCTCTTTAACAACGCCAGCAAGTGAAGCAAATATTGTTGATAGTAACACAAAACGTTTTCATATAATACTTCCTTTAAGCAACCTGTTAGGAATAGCAGAGGATTACAGAAAGCCGATTTTAAACTGCAAGCATGAGGTAATACTTCTCCGATCGTCAAGTGACGCACGTGCGTTGCAATCGACAACCGAAAACGATCTTTCTAAGGTCAAGTTATTTAAAGTTTATCTAAAAATCCCCGTTTTATTATTATCAGACGAAGAACAAATTAAAAGATTAAAACTAATGCAGAAAAATATTCCCATTCAGGTTGGTTATCGATCGTGGGATGTTCACGTCTTGCCTTCTCTTCCTAGAACAACTAAATATAGTTGGACTGTAATGACAACTTCTGAAACTCAAAAACCGCGTCAATTTTTATTAGGTTTTCAAACTAGAAGAAATTTACTAAACACATGCTCTTCCTATTTCGACCATTGTAACATTAAATCTATAAGAGTTTTTTTAAATTCAATTTTTTATCCCTATGAAATGCCAACTTCTGAAATTGCCATAAATGACTACAGCGAGTTGTATGACATGTTTGTTAAATTTCGTAATGTATATTATCAGATCGATGATGTTCGTTCAGAGACTCTGGTTTCACGAGATGAATTTAAGTCTCTTTGTCCTATTATTGTAATTAATTGTCTCGAACAAGTGGAAGCAGTGAAGACATCTTCAGTCGATGTGCGAATTGAAATCGAGACAAGTGAGAATATACCTGAAGATACAACTCTTTATTGTGTTCTTATTCATGATCGTCAAATATCTTACAGACCATTAACGAATGAAGTAATTATCTAAACCAATATTTGCTAAGTTATAAGCAAGCAAGTAAACAAGTATTCTCACTTTAGTTGCAATCATGGAATTGACAACAACAAACTCTCCTTCTACTGATGCTGGCACGTGGAATAAGAAGCAACCAATAGTTGCAGACATTCGCAAGCTACCAAACGGCAGTTTGGAACTTGCTTACTGTATGTTAAATAACGGCAATATACCTTCATTCAGCCCCGTGATCACATGGGTTGCAGCATATTGTGAAAAAACTCTTTCTTCTTTTTTTGAGTCTATTAAGAATAAATATGATTATTTAGTTGTATATAATTTGCCACAGGAATTTTCTTTGTTTGCACTAAAAGCACTTTCCCCAGACTCATTATTCGATCTTAATACGATTGATGGAATGTCAGACCTAATGTTGAGGCATAGCCAACGTTTACCTACAGATTGTCCAAAACATTTACCATCTCTAGCAATGGGAAGCAATAGTTGTGCTAAATTCAACGTCAATGCTGTTCAACATTGGTTAAATTCTTCTGATGGCATCATGAAAATCGTGTGTTCGATAATAAACAAGTTTCGAAACAGTGGACTTCGAGGTTTTAATAAGTTTGATTGGAACTACTTTCCTATAAACGTGCTGACTATATATGAACCACAACGAATTCGTCTAGAGTGGGAACATCTACCAGATCATCTAAAGAGGAAATTTCAACTGTTTCATCTTCGCTGCAAATGTGACAACTGTAATCGCTATCTATAAAAGGTGAATAATTTAGATCTACTACTGTAGTTGACAGCTATACATATTTTGTTTTTAGTTTGCTTTTTAACACAGTGTATCTTTTTTTTGTCTACAGAAAATAATCATCTGGACAACTAAAAAGAAGAAGATCATCTCAACACAGCCACACTCATCTGGACAACTAAAAAAAGAATGAGATTACTTCAAGAGAAATAAAATTGTATTAATTGTAATTCTAAATGAATAAAGAAGAAAAAAAAATGTCTTTTGTACCATTTCATACGAAAGTTCTTATTAATGATCAATTACCTCCTCACTCTACATGTAAATAAAATAATAATAATAATAATAATAATAATAATAATAATAATAATAATAATAATAATAATATTGTCAGGTGAGGGATTCGAACCCTCGCTTTCAATTTCTGAAAATTAGATCTTAAGTCTAACGCCTTAGACCGCTCGGCCAACCCAACACGTGCATATTAGCCAACGTGTTTTGTTGATTCATGTCAGTTCGCATTTAGCTTTGTGTGGTGAACATCTTTTCTTTGTGAAGTAAACCAGCATCATGAAGTATTTTAATTGTGTAAAGTATTCCAAAAAACAGTTAATGCAAATGATATTGAGTCAAAAAGAAATGAATTTAAAATCTGAAAGAGATCGGCTAAAAACATTTAAGACCTGGTCTTCAGACAGTTTTACGAACACTGCATGGTTAGCAGCTGCAGGATTTTTCTATTTTGGATATAAGGATATGGTTAGGTGTGCTTTCTGTAATCTGCAACTTAGTTATTGGGAAGAAGATGATGATCCGTTTGAAGAACATAAGAAATGGGCTTTTTCTTGCCCCTACGTAAACAATATTTCTCCTAGCATAGAATTGAAATGCGAATATGAAAGACTTAAAACTTTTCAAAATTGGCCTCTTCCCTGTCCAAACGAATTTTGTTTAGCACCAGCAGGGTTTTATTATACTGGACATGGTGATAAGGTGAAATGTATATTCTGTAAGATTGAAATTGAAAATTGGAGGGAAAACGATAATCCTTTAAATGATCATGAAAAATGGGCGCCATATTGTCCATATATAAGAGGGTTTTACGTCGGCAACGTTGATTTAAATCCTGAAAATCCTACTATTATTCCACATAATACAAGTTATGATACGTGTGGAAGCAATATATGTTGATGTGATGTGATTTTTTGTGCAGTGTGCATTCTCAGACGTAAACGTAGACATGTTGAAGTTTGTTAAGCAGTCAAACACTCTACCAGTAATTTCATTTACTAATGCTGAAAACCAGAGTAAAAGTGAAAAAAGAAAGCATGGTGTTTTACTACCGAACACAATTCGATGTATCATTTGCGGTCCATCGAACTGCGGTAAAACAAACGTAATGCTAAATTTATTATGCCACAAAAATGGAGTTCGTTTTGAAAACGTTTATATTTATTCTAAATCACTTGCTCAAAGTAAATATGTTGAATTAAAAAAGTTTTTGGACTCCATAAAAGAAATAAAAAGTGATTTTTTTTCCGATAATGATGAAGTAATGCCTCCAGAAATGGCTAGAAAAAACTCTATATTTGTTTTTGATGATGTAGCCAGCAATAAACAACAACACATGAAAGATTATTTCAGTAGAGGTCGTCATCACGACGTTGACGTATTTTATCTTTGTCAAACATATTCTTGTATACCTAAACATCTAATTAGAGATAACGCTAATTTTTTAATTCTTTTTAAACAAGACGGAACAAACTTGCGTCACGTATATAACGATCATGTAAATACAGATATGAGCTATGAACAGTTCTTTGATATTTGTTCGTATTGTTGGCAAAACTCTAAGTTTGGTTTTTTGGTTATCGATAAAGATAGCGATTTACAAAATGGTCGATATCGCAATGGATTTGATGTTTATTTTCAGTTATAAATATGACTTCAAAAAGAGGTAAATGGCCATTCGTGTTATAGCTTTTGCGTGGTTAACAACTTAACTATGACATCGTTTAACAAAACCAATAATGTGTCTATCGGACGACCGACTTCACGACATGATATTGCAACTAAATCATATGTTGATGATAAGCTAGTGCAATATGAAAATCAACTAACAACAACAACAAGCGACGGACATCTAAGTATTAACGGCAAACGGTTAAAAAATGTCGGAATGCCAATACATGTTGAAGATGCATGCAACAAAGGTTATGTAGTGAAGTTATTAAATGAGCTAAATAAAATCGAGTCTAAAGAAGACATACAACGAAACTTTAACGAGCTTAAAGGTTTAATTTTTTCAATTTGTAAAATAGAGAAAAAAGAACTTGACTTTCAAAACAAACGTCTCGCGGGCTTAGCTTTACCATCATCTGCAAATGATGCAGTAAACCTTATTGCAATGCAGCAACATACATCGAATATAAAAAAATATCTTGAGACCCGAATAACAGAAGTGTTACAACGAGTAGAATTCATTCATGGTTTAGTGCGAGAATTTTCAGAAGATCACTTTCCGTATGATCAAGATACTCTCGACTTGGGTAACAAAAGAATAAGAAATGTTAAAGATCCAATTCAAAATCAAGATGCGGTAACGTATTCTTTTCTTAAAACTCATGTAACAAATGAACTCGATGAAATTAAAAAATCTCTTTTGAATATAAACAGAGATGATGAAACTGTAGATATGTTAAATAGAAGAATAACAAACATATCTCAACCAATCGATTCGTTAGATGCAATAAACAAATATTACTTAGAAAACTTTGCTGCCTCTCGAAAAGATCTAGAAGACTTAATCGCTAAATTTAATAAACAAAACGTTTTAAACGTAGACGATGGTGGAACTTTAAATATGATGAGTGGACGAATTACTCACGTAAACAACCCCATATACGATAACGATGTTGCAAATAAGACGTTTGTTGAGCAATATGCCGCTTCCCAACGTGAATTTGATCAATTGAAACAAACTGTAACCAATCTACAACATCAAAAACAAACAAATGTTGAGTTCCCTGTTAACGACCAAGACGTGACAAATAAACGGTTTGTAGAACACTATGCTGCGTCACGAACTGAAGTTAATCAACTAAAAGAAATTTTAAGCAATTTACAAACTCGTATTGAGGGTGTTGCTAACAATCTCAATATTGTTAAAAAAGAAGATCTTGAAAGTTATGCTGCTGAATCCAAAGAAGAATATAACAAGTTAAAAACTGAACTGGGAAAAATTGAGCAAATGGTTAACAAAGAACCACTCGAAAGTTTTACTGCATCCAAAGAAGAATATGGTATATTAAAAGATGAAGTAAAGAAAAAGAACTTATCGAAATTTATTCTGAAATTCTCCAACACACCATCAATCCATTCACCAGTATACACGCTTCATAATCATAACATACAGTACCAACTTCCCTACAAAGGTGTATTAAAACCAATTTTTGTTTCACCAAGATCTCCAATTGTGTATGCAATTTTAAATATACGTCAAGAGATTGAACTGGATGGCAGTGATATTGTCGTTGAAGAGCAAGATGAAATTCAGTTTCGACTTAGAGACCCGAAAAAACATAAAACTGATGATCTTCCTCTTCAAATCGATTTTGAATATACTATAAATAAGTAAAACAACCACAATTTCCGTTTAGTCATGGAGAAGAGGTCAAAGATTAAAGCTGAAAGTCGAGTAAAGGATAAACTTTCTCGCTTAAAAAAAGATGTTAAAGACAAGTATCTTTCACTTCAAGATGATGTTAGACGAAAAGAATTAGATATAGAGACTAACTTTAAACCAGTAACAAGTTCATTAAATCAACTTGCAGCTATTGCTAATACGTCGACTCAAAATAAAGAAAATCGAAAAAGAAAAGGAAAATATATCGATTCTGAATCCACTGCTACTTCAGACGAAGAAGATGGAGATAGCATCAAAATAATTTCACTACTTAACCGCTACTTTGATCCGTTCATTAAACAAAACGTGGATAGAACATTTGGTATAACGATAAGAAATGATAAACAATACTTGGGACGCGAACGAGTTTTCTTCGATAAAAAGTGGATAAAAGTTGGCGGTGAAAAATTTCCTATTACAGAAGGTCTACTTGAATTGATTCAAAGGAAAGTACCAGACCCCACTCTAATAGATAGGAGTGATTTAAGTTCATAATTGAAATTATTAAATGTTTCAAACGTGCACAAAAGAAATTATACAAGCAATGCAGCTCCGAGAGGAAGGCAATCTTATAAGTATAGACATATAATTGAACCCCTTCTCACTGAAGACATAGATGGAATTATAAAAACAGCAGATGAAAATGAAGAAGCAAATACTACAATGCATACTGGATATGGTAAAAAAACACATCGCGCCACAAGCCATTTGGAAATTTGAAGGCGGAAACAATATTGAATTCGTTCACTGGAATGAACCAAACAAATTGGTATCAAGACTTAAAACATTAATTGCATCGAAAGCTGCAGGTCACACAGGAGTAGACAGCGAAATCTTTGCAATAGAAGAAGAACTAAGAAATGCTGGATATATTGAATAAAAATTCCAACGTTTGTAAAACAATGCACAGTATGTTATAAAACATTGTTTGGAAAATAACTATGAACGAAATCAGACGAGAAATTGCAAAAGAACTTCACGCACCGCTTAGAAAAAAGTTTAAAAGACGACGTGTTATTAGCAAAGGAATCGATGACCTCCATGAAGCTGACCTTGTGGACATGTGCAAACTTGCAAAATGGAATAATGGATTTAAATATTTATTAACCATTATTGACGTTTACTCGAAATATGCATGGGCAATTCCTCTTAAAACCAAAAAAGGAAGTGAGATTGTGAACAGCTTAAAATTTGTTTATTCTCAAAGTAAAAGATTGCCCAATTATTTTCACACCGATCGAGGAACGGAATTTTATAACAGTGAATTCAAAACATGGTCTCAGAAACAAAATCTAAAGCATTATTCCACTGGCAGCTCCATTAAAGCGAGTGTGATAGAAAGATTCAATCGAACTCTTAAGGAATCGATGTGGAAAGAATTCACAACACGAGGTTCTTACCGATGGGTACATATTTTGCCTGAGTTACTAGTAAAGTATAATCACAAAATACATCGCAGCATTGGCATGAAACCTAATGATGTGAAAAGAAACAATCCACCCCGCTTGCCAACACAATATAATGAAACTTTAAGAAAACCAAAATATAAAATCGGCGATATTGTAAGGATATCAAAAATCAAGAAACACTTCAGTAAAGGGTACGAAGGTAATTGGACAACAGAATTATTTACAATTTATAAAGTTCAAAATACTAATCCACGAACATATCTTTTAAAAGATAATAAAAATACTCCAATATTTGGTGCGTTCTACGAAGCAGAGTTACAACGAACAAAACATCCTAATATTTACTTAGTCAACAAAGTACTACGTAGAAAAGGAACCCGAGCCTTCGTATCTTGGCTTGGATTCGATTCAACTCACAACTCTTGGATCCCCAACAAAAATATCTTATAATTAGAACAGTGTAAGTTTTTTTTTTATTTTTATTTTTTATTCCTCACAAAGATATTATTATTATTATTATTATTATTATTATTATTATTATTATTATTATTATTATTATTATTATTATTATTATTATTATTATTATTATTATTATTATTATTATTATTATTATTAATGTGTCTCTATATATATATTTTTCAGCTCGCTAAAACCAACACACGCAAGAAAGAAAAGAATGATTCTACTTACCCCGTGCACAAGACCAGCATATTCCACTCTGCAAACAACACAGCATCTTCAATTCTCTCTGCAGCTTGTTGGAAAAGGAACTACTTACCACTTTAAGAACGAAGATCATATCATTTTTCACTAATTCATATTATATAATTAATGTAAACCACAAATGATCAAATAAATATATTTAAAAAATAAAATTTACACTGCACAATATTAATCCACTGTCCACTGTCCATTGAATTTAATTTAAGATTTGAACATCATCATCATCATCATCATCATCATCATCATCATCATCATCATATTCTTCTTCTTCTTCTTCTTCTTCTTGTCGGTCTTCTTCTTCTTCTCCTTCCGCTCGATGTTCTTCTTCTTCTTCTTCTTCCATTCGATGGTCTTCTTCTTCTTCTTCTTCTGCTTCTTCTTGCACTTCTTCCATATGCTCTTCCATATGCTGTTCCTCTAATGGCCGTTCAAACACGGCCATTAGCTCTTCCGCCAATGTAGGTTCAAACACGTTGAAATTCATCGAGCCGATGGATCTCAACTTGTCAATAATAATATTGACAATGTGAAATGTCATGCCGTTGAAAATAATTTCACGGCAGTGGTGTTGATCCCTCATCAGCTCGAATATTTCGGCGCTTAAAACCTCCTTTTCTCCCGGTGTTAAGGTGTTATACCACACCTCCTCCTCTATTTTCGTTGCACTGACGATGAAATGCAACCCTTGATTCAGGGCACTTTCCGCAAACATCATAATGCGTTGCAATTTTACTAACTTTTCTATCAACCCCTCGCACAGACTCATGATATTGCAGATAAAGATAGCTAACTACTGCTCCATAGCAATCTCCTCTTATATATATATTAAGAAGTTAGAGCGCCAAAAAACCTCTTTAAAACATTTCACATGAAGCTCTGGGAACCGACATCCAATCTCGTTCTCGCATTAAAAATTGCAGACTTGACTAATGACATCTGTGAATCTAAAAACAAACAGATCGAAATTCATTTCACACACTCAAAGTTATACATGGCATATAAAACACTTTAACCAGATTGAGATCATGAAGCAAGCCAGAACACAAAAAATGTTAACATCATTTAAATTAAACAGACATATCATAGCGAGAAGGAGTAACACCACTCCACTCCCACGCTGTGGTAATATATGTCGTACTTAAACAGAGTGTCGCATTACAACATATGATTACTTATTTAGCTTGCGCGAGCAAAAACTTTAACGACAACCATGCACTACATACGCTAAGTGCTCTCATTGCTTGCCGCACGGCGCGAGCAAAAACGGAACAGCCGCACACCACATGTCTGGTAGCGATCCGGCTATGTCGAGTGCCTCACCGTACACTCTCATTCAAAAGTTATGACACCCAAGACTCTCTACACTTCCTTGGGAAATTACCAAAATATAATTCAATAATCAATCAATACTTAATAACCATAATACACAGGCTGCCCCCCCCACGGGAATTAAATAACAAAACACGGAATCGAACCAAGAAACTCCCCTGTAGGAGTGGAAGAGGAGTCTGAATTTCGAGTTACCATCCTAATAAACAACGCCCATGCCGTCAACACCCATTAACTTTTTATCACAATCACATAAACAAGCCAAAAGGTCAACCCCTTCCCACGCTAACACATGCAGTGCTAACTTTTTATCACAATCACATAAACAAGCCACAAGGTCAACCCCTTCCCACGCTAACACGTGCAGTGCACATGCCCCGCTCCTGGACCACGTGGTCAGGATTACGCAATATTCAAAGTCTAGCGAATTATACTACTCACATTGCTACCAGTGCTCCCGTAATACTCTACTTCATACTTGGAAGTTACACCTCATCTGAAAAATAATCTTACCATTTGTGAAAGAAAGGCTAAAAAGTAATGCAAGTACACCACATATGACCATCAACATGGAAATGTCCATGGGTCATTCTAACTGTTTGCACAAAATTCAAGTCCAGAAAGTAAGGACTGTAAATTTAAAAAAAAGAACATTTCTGAAGTAGTATACATTTGAAATTTTCAGCTGAAAGAAAACATTAAGTTCTGGAAGATGTATTCTGTGTACATTCTTGGCATACCTTTGATTTTTTGTTTGTGTTGACCGATTGGAAAGCTTTCTTTCATAAAACATTGATCAACTTTAGTTCTGTGATATTTCCATTACCTCTTGTTTTTGTTGTTAAGTAAATGGTACATTCCACAATCATATTTTAGATACTTAAAACAGTTCCAGAGCCTTGCTTCAAAAAGTGGGCTATTTTATAAAATATTGTTTTTACAAGAAATGAAAGATGAACAAGAAAAATAGATAATTCTAATCATTGCAAATGAGAGTAGCTGTTTTGAGAGCTACATCTGCATAAGAAAATGAAATTTCAGAGTAATAAGGAATCTATCCACCATGGCAGACTAGCACTGTTTTATTTTTTAATTACATTCCTGTAAATACTCAGTAGAGGAAGAAAGAATAATTTTTCCAATGTTATTTGTGGGAAGAGATAGTTTTCCATGAGGTGACCAAAAGCATTCCACTTCTTCCTTTTATGGCACACGATGATGCACAAATGACAAACATGTTATGTCATAAAAATAAAATAAAAAGGTAATTTGCTTTGCATCAGTATTACCATTGCATTGTCAACAAGAAAATAAAATGAATGTCACTGAAATCTAAGACAACACTACTGCTAGCGTTAACGTCATCCTATAACAAGTCACATTTTGTAGACCTCGGGCAACAGGGTGATATTCGATCTGATATAAATGTCAAAATTCAACCTTCTTTATCCTTTATCGCTGATTACATTCTTTAATCACTGAGGGGAGGATGATGGTCCCTCCTGGATGTATTGTTTTAATTTCTCTAGACCATAACCAGTATATCTAATTCAAGTACAATACAGCAGATGGCAATGTGGATTCTACATGAGGCCAAAAACTCCTGAACTCACAGCTGCTGACTATGAAAAATGGTAACAAGGGATAATATGATGTAGCCTGTACCACATTATCCAGTTACTTGCTTTGAAACACTGTTGCGTGCCCTGCCCCTCTGGACGCTATTGATTTCAAATCCTAATGCCCTTGTCTTTTGTGGGTTTAAGATATTATTTCCTGTTTGTGGGCTTTAACAAACCATTTTTAGCCTACTTTTCACATTTTGCAAAAATGAGGAAAAAGTAGTCTTATGAGATCGATACGGGAAAATGTGTGTCTGTCTGTCTGTCCTTCTGTCTGTCTGTCTGTCTGTCTGTCCTTCTGTCTGTCTGGCTGTGTGTGTGTCCCCCCCTATCAACTCCTAAACGACTGGAGAAATCGAAATAAAATTTGGTAGGAGTAAAGATCTATACCTGAATATCTCACGGCCATATTTGAAAATGATGTCAGTGCTACCAACTGCTGAAAAATCGCAATTGAAATTTGAGCTCCATGTTGGATATCTTGGAAGGTATGAATGGGAGCTATTTCAAAATCGGCACACATATAGATAATAATATTGCAGTTTAATTTCCAGACGGCCATACATGGCAGTGTTGCCAAAATGATTATAAGCCTACTGATAAGTCCAATATTTAAATGCATATAACTTCTACACTATCAATTGGAATTCAACCAAATTTCGTATGTTGTATGTGTACATAACCAGATATGACTGAACGTATTCTTATGAACCACCAGTGCTGCCAACTGTTAAAAATGCTCTTAATTTATTTTATCCAAATACCATTATATATGAGAAAGTATGCAAGCCGACAGCTTTAAACTATGCACACGTATAGTACATGACATTCTATATTAATTTGGAGTAACTTATATACGTCAGTGCTACCAACATGATTCTAAGCCTGCTGAGAGGACCAACTTTAAATACATGTAACATCCATACTATCATTTGGATTTCAACCGAATTTCGTATGTGCTATGTGTACCACAACAGCTATGACTATGCGTATTCTTAAGAGCAACCAGGGCTGCCAACTGTTAATAAATGCTGTCTCTATTTTTGTTACCCTAATATCAATATATCAGAAAGAATGCAAGCCAATAGCTCTAAACTTTGCACACGTATAGTACCTGGCATTCTAGATTACTATGGAGTAACTGATATACGTCAGTGCTGCCAACATGATTCTAAGCCTGCTGATAGGTCCAATTTTAAAATGCATGTAACGTCTATACTAACTAATGGATTTCATTCAAAATTGGCACAACAATAGATCATATTATTTCAGATTATTTCTGTCCAATACATGCATGACACTGTTGCCAACATGATTTTACGCGCGCTGTTAGATCCAATGTTTAACTGCATGTAACGTCCATGCTATTCAGTGGACTCCAACCAAATTTTGTATTCTGTACCTTAAGAGATGGAACTAAAAATATATTCAGTCACCAGGGCTGCCAACTGTAGTTCTCTATTAGGCTACATTATGCCAGATATACAGTATTTCTAACTAATTAGAAATTTCGATATTACCTACTTAATTTCGTCATTATTCTAGATAGATCCATATCGATTAATCATTGGCATTAATCTTAAATTTTAAGAAAAGTAGGCTCTTTAGTTCGTCACGGAACTTCTTGTTTCTCACCAACTCCTCACCAATATCTATCATCATGTAAAAACTGATGTGAATGCTCTTCCTTGAAAAAATTCTAGTAAGTGTGCTTTACAAATAAGGTAGAAAAACTCTCTCCCTTGCCCATATTTTAGTAATTATTTCAACTTAAATCCCAACCGTTGAAGAAAATTATGACCTAGATGTTGAGGTCATTTACACTGGATAATCATCAACATTAACCACGTTAACAGAAATGTTCACACTTAGAAATAGCAACTGCTCTGAATATAACCACAAATCAATTACTAAGAGCAAAATTATTTAACTGTAATAGATTAATCCAATCATTGGTTTTCCATCAGCCATACCGATCCCCAAAGGACACCCTCCCATACTTCCTACAAAAGGAACAGGACTGACAAAAGAAGAAAATAATTTGGCACAGAAGTGAAATATTATACCATGTCAATGTAACAACTGGAGGGGTTTTATATAGGGAAAGTTTCAAAAAGTAAGATGTATTTTTAAGTACACTTAATTCGTTTCTGAACATACTTAATATGACCGCTTCCTTTCCAAACTGAGATTAAGAAACAATATTATCATGGAAGAAGGTCTTTTATAAATATCTCACTCCTCAGCTTGCAACTCTGGGATGAAGAAATTCTTTATTCTTTACTATGCAGATATATGAATTAAGAGGTTTACTGAATCTCCTAAACTTAAATGGTAAATCTTCAATTTACTCTACATTTTAAAATTATCACATGGGCTTATATACCGCAACAGAGCAGCCATTAACATTCCATAGTGAGAAGTTTATTAACTATGGCAGTTTGCAAAGGGTATGGATGTAGTATTACTATTTTCTATGAATGCTTTATTCTATTGCAAATTGGGAGCTGAAACTTCTGTAGATGTTCTCTCCATTGTAGCATGCTATGAAGTCATGCTTTTTCAAACCTGTCCAGAATTACCTCAAGCAAGTCTCCAATTTCATTCTTCTTGTAGAATGGCTCTTCAAATTAGGTCCTGTTAATGTTTTTATGATAGAGCAGGTTGAGACACCGCCTAAAAACACAGCTCGTCCAGGAAATGTACACCCTGTGCAGCTACATAGGCCTAAATTGTCCTGAAAGCGGCATGGCAAGTGAATCGCGAAGTAATGATACCAACGCCACAATAAGTGCAGTATAGTGTGGAAATATGATATAAAACTAACATTATGTTATATAAACTCTTAATTTGCACATTTCCTTTGCCTAATGCTTTAGAAATTCATACCATATTTGAAATATATTCATACCTACTCATCTGTTCACCAACAGGTATGCTCCAAATATTTCATTCCTATCAATCAGTGCAGCATGAAAAGTTATGTTCAGAGCTATACAGTAGAAGAAAGACCATGCTAAAAACTATATTTCTCAGAAATCCTGTGCAAAGAAACTATGCAGAAATAGGCATAAAACTATCATTTCCCTTCCGTATTAAGTCATAAGTTAGGATATGCCACTAACTGTATTAAGACAGTTAAAATTCTCTTATTTTACAGATACGGAATCTGTTGTTCAAATTGTTGACTTATGTCATATAAGGAACATACCTTGCATATACTACTTGGACGGGGAAGAATAGGATTTCCTGTTCCGTACTACGTCGAATAAATTTGTTAGCATGTGGTGCAGTAAATCTATACTAATATAATAAAGCTGAAGAGTTTGAGTGTTTGTGTGTTTATGTGTTTAAACGCGCTAATCTCTGGAACTACCAGTCCGATTCGAAAAATTCTTTTTTTTTATATGATAGCCAGATTCAAGAGGAATAGTTTAGGCTATGTAGCATTAGGTTACACCTCCCAGGTAACCTTAAAGATTGATTTTTGTTCAGTAAGTCGGTAAAACAAGCGCTCCCCAACAACTCTATCCGCATACGCTGGCGTTATGGTTAGTGATACGTACACCGTTTCACCTAACTGAACCAAAATTTGTATACTTACCCTTTGGAACCCTGCGAGTAACACTGTTTACATGAAATTTCGGACAGACCACTCCATTCCTTGCATTTAGGCGCTTTGGCACAAATCTACACCGTTTCACCGATCAGAACCAAAATTTGTATACTTACACTTTGGAACCCTGCGAGTAACATAGTCTGCATGCAATTTCGGACAGACCACTCCATTCCCTGCAATTAGGTCCTTTGGCACAAATCGACACCATTTCACCGACCTGAACCAAAATTTGAAAACTTACCCTTTGGAACCCTGCAATTAACACTGCCTACATGAAATTTATGACAGACCGGTCCCTTCCCTGCATTTACGCCCTTTGGCAAAAATCTACACCCTTTCACCAATCTGAACCAAAAGTTGTATACTTACCTTTTGGAAACCTGCGAGTAACACTGTCTGCATGCAATTTTGGACAGACCCCTCCATTCTCTGTATTTAAGCCCTTTGGCACAAATATTCACCGTTTCACAGATCTGAGCCAAATTTTGGAACCCAACGAGTAACACTGTCTGCTTAAAATTTCGGACAGACCACTCCATTCCCTGCATTTAGGTCCTTTGGCACAAATCTACTCAATTTCACCGATCTGAATCACATTTTGTATACTTACCCTTTGGAACCCTGCGGGTAACACTGTCCACTTTAAATTTTGGACAAACCACTCCAGTGTCTGCATTTAGGCCCTTCATCACAAATCTACACCGTTTCTCCTAATTGCACCAAATTTTACTTACACTTTGAAACCCTGCTGGTAACACTGTCCACTTGATATTTTGGACAACGCTCTCCATTCCCTACATTTAGAATAACAGACAAAATGAACTTGAAAACCACGTATAAAGGCCCTAGAACCATTCATGTCCGTAGTAGTGTAACTGTAAGAGTATTTTAATAAGTCTATTGTTGACGGGCAGTTCGGGCTGCAACACGTCACCCTATCAGTGTTCTGGTGCTGAATAGCGAAAATAGTTGCATCTTGCGCTGTTTATAAATTGCAGTCACGGGGGGTAATTTGTGCAAAAAGATTTCTTAGTCCCCTTTAAACAGTTATCATCATGAAAATATTATGCCTCTGTATAAGTGCCATGGTGTTGGTGCAGTACATTGAGGTTATCAGCTGCAATAAGCGTTGGTGCATTCAAATTTACCTTCATTTATTCCGAAACTTATCGTTAAGCGCTTTGTGGCGATAAATGATACTATTGCTACCTCAGTAGCTCGGGACAGCCGAAGTTTTCCAAAGAGTTATGATTATTTTCCTGGCGCTATGCGACAAAAGACGACACTATTGGTCTCTACATTTCTATCAGCCAATGAAATATAGGCCCTAGGGAGTGTCTTTTATTTCACTTACTCCTCTTTCTATTTTTATTTATTTTTAGCCTACTTTCGATTTTTGCAAAAAATGAAAGTAGACTTATGAGATCAACACAGGGCGAAAAGAAGTGTATCTGTCTGTGTGTGTGTATATGTGTGTGTGTTTGAGTCTGTGTGTGTGTGTGTGTGTGAGTGTGTGTACTCTGAATGTCTGTCCCCCACTATCAATTCGAACACGGTGAACGCGAATTGAACGAAATTTGGTACAAAGGTAGCACTAGCAGAGGACACCTCAGTGTCATGTTTTATATCGCCGCCATCTTGACGGAAACGTAATGGCGGCCACATAAATGTTCATAGCTTAAATCGAATTACGACTAACCTAATCATCCGATCTCTACCAAATTTTGCAACAACATACCTTTACGGAGGAAGCAACCTTTGACCAAATTAATTGGTCATTAGCCTGTTAGTTTGCGGATGACGGTCATCTTTGTGTCAAAATCGATTCCCCCTATTAATTCAAACACGGTGAAACCGAATGGAACGAAATTTGGTACAGAGGTAGCACTAGCAAAGGGCACCTCAGTGTCATGTTTTATATCACCGCCATCTTGACGGAAACATAATCGCGGCCACCCAAATATTAAAAGCTAAAATGTAATTACGACCAACCTAACAATCTAGTCTCTACCAAATTTTGCAACAACATATCTTTATGTGGGAAGCATATTCTGACCAAACTGCAAGATCATCAGCCCAAAAGTTTGCAGATGGTGTCCAAGTGTGTGTGCAAATCGATTCCCCCTATCAATTCAAACACGGTGAAACCGAATTTAACGAAATTTGGTACAGAGGTAGCACTAGCAAAGGGCACCTCAGTTTCATGTTTTATATCGCCGCCGTCTTGACGGAAACGGAATGACGGCCACCCAAATGTTAAAAGCTTAAATCAAATTACGACCATCCTAATAATTTGATATCTACCAGATTTTGCAACAACATGCCTTTTTGTGGAAAGCATCCTATGACTGACTACAAGGTCATCAGCCCAATAGTTTGCAAATAGCGGCCATGTATGTGTGCTAATCCATTCCCCATATCAATTCAAACACGGTGAAACCGAATTGAATGATTTTTTTTACAGTGGTAGCACTAGCAAAGGGCACCTCATATTCATGTTTAATATCCCTATAGCACGTTGTATTTCAACAAGCTACTACAACTAACATTCAATTATACTCCTTGAAAAAGACAAAGAGTTATAACAATACCCTTGCATTTAGGAGAAAGTAGGCTATATGTTCTTTACAGAACATCTTGTTGTTAATTTGTTTGAAATTAAATGTGTCACTGCTGTAGTTAGTAAGTTAAATAGCTGTTTCCCTATTCATAATTATCATTACGGGAAAATGACCTGAATGTTACGTCCATTATACTGTACTACTTATCACCCCCACTACAACCACCACCACCACCACCATCACAAAATGATATATTTTTAAAATATTGTTTTCTGTTATTTTAAGTATCATGTGCCAATTCTGTAGTAGTATTCATTAGCATCCATAAAACAAATAAATCCACAGGGCGAAGCCGGGGACTACTGCTAGTGTTGTTATAAAGCGGCAAAATGCATATCCGTGCTGTATCCCAATCTTTCCTTACAGCACTGTGTAAACGTTCCAGCTGAGATGAGATTATTGAATCATACTGCATAAGTGAGAAATACTGCATGGCGTGGACTGCTCTAAATTCTCTATGTAGTCTAAGACTACATGAATACCTGTCGCATTATTCACTACCAGATGAAATTGAAATGAACTCCAAAAATTTACAATTTCTGTGTCTTTGTAATCAATTCTAAGTTCCAGTTGCTCGTTTTCAACAACAGAGTAACCAAGCTCCAAAACCCTGGTGTAATTCAAATTTAAATACAAAATTGATTTTTCTCTTTCAGCAACTCAAGTAAAATATGGTGGACACCAAGGAACGATTGTATCCCACAATATATCAGGTTATTTAAAGTGCATATGGCACAAGCAAATATGTGATAACCTGATAACCTGTAGACCTAAACATGAACTTCTAGGCTTAATTTCTGATTAAACTAGCCTGCATCTTCTATTGCATATTCATAATATTTATATGTAGGCGAGGCCTAGTCTATACTATGTTATTGTTTGAGTCTTCAATCTTTTGACTGGTTTGATGCAGTTCTCCATGCCTCCCTATCCTGAGCTAATCGTTTCATCTCTACATAGTTACCACACCCAACATCCGAGGCAATCTGTTTAACATATTCTAACCTTGGTCTACCCCTACAGTTCATGTCCTCGACCCTTCCTTCCATAACTAAGCTTGCTATTCCTGGGAGTCTTAATATGTGTCCTACCAACCTATCTCTTCTCTTCATTAGCAGTTGCGAGAAACATCTCTCCTCTCCCACTCGTCTTAATACCTCTTCGTTTGTCACCCTATCTACCCATCTGATCTTCATCATTCTCCTGTAACACCACATTTCAAACGCCTCAATTTTCTTCTTTATTGCTGCACCAATAGTCGAAGTTTCACTTCCATAGAGTGCCACAATCCAGAAAAAGGCTTTCAAAAATGACTTCCTAATAACTAAATCTATATTCGATGTCAACAGATTCCTTTTCTGTAGAAATGCTTTCCTTGCCTGAGCCAACGTACTTTATATATCCCCCATGCATCGTGCAATACTGGTTATTTTGCTTCCTAAGTAACAGAAGTGTCCTACTTCCTTCAGCTTTTCACCTGCCAATTTGATGTCCATAGAGGTTTCTGATTTCTTTCGGCTGCATTCCAATATTACTGTTTTACATTTATTAATTTTCATCATGAATTCTTTCCTCAAGACGGAGTTCATACCATTCAAATACTCTTTCAAATCCTCAGGCGTGTTGGCCAAGATGACGATGTCATCGGCAAATCTCAGAGTTGAAAAATTATTTCTCCTTGAATCTTCACTCCCACTTTAATTTTTTCTCCAATTTCCTTCATTGCTTGATCAATGTAAAGATTGAAAAGTATGGGTGATAAGTTGCAGCCTTGCCTTACACCTTTCTGAATACCAGCTTCTCTCTCATGTCCTTCAGCTCGAATGACTGCTGTCTGGTTTCTGTATAGATTGTAGATCTCACTCCTATCCCAGTACTTTATTCCTATCGTCTTCAAAATGTCAAACAACTTTCTCCAATCAACGTTATGAAAAGCCTTTTCTAAGTCTACAAATGCCATGAACGCTCTCTTATCCTGCCTTATTCTACCCTCCAAAAACAGCCTAAGATATAGTGTACCTTCCCTTGTTCCTACGTTTGTTCTGAAGTCAAACTGGTTTTCACTCAACTCTCTATCTATCTGTCTTTCCATCCTCTTGTAAATTATCCAAGACAGGATCATTGAAGCATGCGTGATCAAGGTGATGGTACGGTAATCTTCACATCCGTCAGCTCCTGATTTCTTCGGTATAGGGATGATAACATTCTTCTTGAAATCAGAGGGTACCTCACCTGTCTCATAAATCCTACACACCAAGTGAAATAACCTGATCAGACCTTCATCTCCTATGCAGCGTAGCAACTCAATCGGTATATCATCTATGCCTGGTGCTTTGTTCCTGCTTGAGTCTACCAATGCTCTCTCATATTCTGATCTCAATATTAAATCTCCTTTCTTATCCACATCAATTTCCTCTTCCCTTTCCTTTACACGATTCTCAATATCCTTTGCCTTATACAAACACTCTATGTAAGCTTTCCATCTCTCCACCTTTCCTTCCCTATCTGTTAGAGGTTTTCCATCTGAGTCCTTAATATTACTGCACTTAGACTTCCTTTCGCCGAAAGTACTTTTAATCCTTCGATAAGCTGTATTTACTTTTCCTGATTTCAGACAGTTTTCTATACCTGCACATTTCTCTTTCAGCCATTCTTCTTTCGCTTCCTTGCACTTCTTGCTAACCTCACTTCTCAGACGTCTGTATTCTGCTTTCCCCTTTTCACCTCTTACATTTTTGTGTTTCCGCCTTTCATCCATCAATCCTAGTATATCCTGGGTGATCCATGGTTTTCTACATATTCTTTCTTTCCTACCAATGCTTTTGTCTGCAGATTTTGTTATTTGATTCTTCAAAAGTGCCCATTCGTCTGCAATTGAAGTTTGTTTAGGGTTTTTCATTAGTCCTTCCTTTATATTCTTCTTGAATCATTCGTTTACATCCTTCTCTTTCAGTCTGTCTATTGCCCACCCTTTTGGATTTTGTCTATACTATAGTCTATATAATGGTATTTTATAATTCATATGCTGTGCATAGTAATACATAGTCTATTTACAATTAAGTGAGGAGTAAGACTAAATGTAGCCAACCTAAAGGTATAGCTTAATGAGTCATATACCATCCAAAATTAGAGTGTATTGTAGACCTAATAGAAGAGTAAGCCTAAGGCATTTTATTAATATTTCCAAATGCTTTATTTTATAGGTAGAAAATATAGTTTTACTTATTTTCCGGTATTATTTATCTGTTTATTATTTTTTACTTGGCTATTTATTTATTATACAACGATGCAATTGTATATAAAAAATAAACTTAAATAAAATAAAATAAAATAAATTAAAATTATGGTACATTAATACCCCAGACATTATATCGAAATTCTTGACTGCCGATAACATAAAATGTATTCCTTACTCTTATGAACTGAGTTGGCGTGAAGTCCTTTCGAAGATTAGCACTGAGCTATTAATTTCGCTTTAAATTCTTCGACCATGGGAAATCTAAAGACATGGACCTTTGGTCCAATATCATAATTGCCACGACAACCTGTTACAGAGCAGCGATGAGGCATCTTTCACTTCTTAATCACTAAAACTTCACTGAACTGCACTACAACCAAATCACTCCAGAAAGACAAATCAACATGTCCGCTGGCTAGGACCACACTTTTCTTAGCGTGGACCGATGACGTCAGAGCGCTCAGGCCTGAGTATAGAAGGTGTTGGCTCAGTCCACTTAACATAACCGTACTAAAGACTGTCTTAGGCATTTCCTTCATGAGATCGTAAGGGCTGACTACAATCAACACACATTTAATGCATATTTTGCGTTGTATGATTTACGATTTGTTTAATAAATCTACCTTTATCGTGTTTATATCTTTAAATCACGAGTTTATTCAACATTAAAAGTGCAAACAAATATGAAAATGGAAGAAAAATCACCCTCAAAACACTCGGTATTGGACAATAAAATCAATGAGCTCAGAGGATTATGTCATCAGGACCTTAATAATAAATCAAAAACAAAGAACATCAGGACCTTAATTTAAGCAACAACAATATTCTTCTGTTCATCCACTGAAGAAGTGACTGAATTTCTACAATAATATAATTAAGGCCCGGAATTTCATGCACTATTAAATGAATAAATATGCATGCAAATATGCACTTATCATTGGTCAATAATATGCAACACGTTTCAAATTATATGCACTATCAAATAACTACGGCAATAACGATCACTCCATATTCTTTAGCATTTCTATTTTGAATGTAAAGAAAATATGAACACACGGACATATAACTACACCTTTCTTTAATACCTCAACTAAGAAATATTTCTAAATAGTAGGAAATATTATTTTATGGAACTTCAAGCGGTGTTGACCAACTATTATTATTTTATAATGTTAATTTTTAAGTATAACTGATATACAATTTTAATAGTAATTGAATTTTTAAAACTGAAAATAGCTTTAGAATATTTACATAGTGAATGCTAAATAAAAGTAAATGATATTACCTTGCAAAGAGGACTGAAACATACTAGGTGTTAAAATAATTTCACTATTATTACGTGATAGTCTTCTGAAATTTCTTCTCCGAGTAATCTGGAAAAAAGAGGAAGGAAATTGTAAAATCTATTATATCTGCGTAAATAATGAACCAAAACGAATTTTTAGGATAGATGGATATTTCATTTCATTTTCATTTCATATTTATTCATCAGTGCCTTACACTATATTTACATTACACTGAAGGGAGTCTCTGAAAAGAGCAAAGCCCCACTTCGCATTCGGGATGCGTACAAGTCGCAGTGGGCCACGAATGTCATCCTCAGGTTATCTTCTTCGGTTGTCTGTTAGCAAGGCCTTGTAGCGAGAGAATGAACGTTCTACGGAGCATGATGTCACAGGACTGTGCATAAAACACGTTACGTCTTCAAGAGTGAAGTCTTCTTCGATGTTTTCAAGCGAACATGATTTGTCACCTAGCAGTATTCCTGAGGTAATTTTCATTGACTTGTATCCTGGACTCTCAGCTAAGACACTGCTCAATTTATCTCTTATGATATCTGCTATCAGTCCAACTGAGTTCTTCAATTTGAGTAGTACTTCTTATACTAACTGGAGAGATTTACGTAATTCCATGCCATTTTTCTCCAACTGAATAATCTGTGATTCCAGCATTGCAAAAATTTCCTGATATATATATTTTTTTTTTTATAAATTAAATCGTCTTTCACTGAACTGCTGTGTGCTAACCTCCTTATCACTGAAATAGCCGCAGAGCTTTCTTCTGGCAATTTGTCAACAACCTGAGTGACGTCATGAAGATTTGTGGAATAATACCTGACAGCTTTAAGTCACGTACCCCATCATGTTAGCACTGGCATTGGTGGTAGTGGAATTTGTGGTAACATTCCTTTGAACGTCTTACAACTGGATGGTGACTTCAATAACGCCATCTTCATATTTGAAATAAGTAGGTCTACCTCTGGGTACTTAATACGAACTTCTTCGCATACATGACGCAGTGCGTGGGCCAAGCAAGTCTTCGGGTACAGCATTCTAAGTGCTGATGTCGCTTTGACCATGTATGGAGCAGCATCCGTTACAAATAGCAAAATCCTCTCTTGTTGAATTCCATTCGGATACAAAATCTGCATAGCATTTTCAAAACACTACGCAATGCTGGTGTGGTTTGCTCTTTCAAGTTCTTCTATGTTAACGATAAACATCACACTGGCCTTATCTGACTCCATAATACCAACTATTACATTTGCAATGTACCGACCACACGAATCAGTTGTCTCGTCAATTGTTACCCAAGGATTGTTTTCTTTCACCTTGTGTTGAATGTTTGTGATAGTCTCTTCATATGCTCTGCCCACGTACGTTTTCCTTAGAGTAGATTCATTTGGAATGTCCTTGTTGCAATATTTTGATAAGAAATATCTTAGATTAGGATTTTCCAGTTTCCACCATGGAATGTATGCTGCAATTAAGGCTTCACACAGGTCTTGAGAAAATTCACTAAGTTTGGTTGCAGGACAACGAATAGCATTTGTTAACAAGGGTTGATTTGATGAGTCTTTTCCCCCCTTTCTTTTTTACAACATTTCGCTTATGTTTGTCAGTTAACAAATGTTGAGTCACTGAAAACTTTCTCGAACTTCCTACATTTGTTTCACAAATTTAAAAATAAAGGAGACTGTCGTCGGTAGAAAAGATTTCACTTCCAAATGATTTCACAAAATATCACAACTTAACATCGTTGTTAACTTTTATTGGAGCCATAACTCCGTGCTTGCTGTGGTTGACGGTAAGCAGCTTGGCAGTTCACTGAAGGTTGGAATAGAGGAATTTGAGATAATAGGCAGAGGTAATTCCTCGTCATTCATAAGCTGAACTCCTACTGTGAACTGGTAGTAAAGTGAAAGGAACCAAGTTATTTCAGTTGTTGGTGAATCCGGTTCTTTCTCACGGACAGAGCGAACTACTAGTTAGCCGACGATACAATTACTCTGGGTGATTTAAGGGAGGTGAAAGCAACTTTCTCAATAACAAGGAAATGATCAGGTTTTGACTAACCAACCACGAGACTCTCGAAGTTCGAATCGAAATATACGACTTGAAGAACATGAAGTAACAAAAAGTGCATCAAAACAATAGGATATTAGAATATGCACCCTTCTCAAGTAGAAATGTGTACATAAACAGGCAAAGGAGAATAATATGATGCATTGGGCCAAAATAACCAAAATATGCATGCATATGCAAAAATATTATTTTTCATGAACTTCCGGGCCTTAAATATAATCATCAGCTGTAGTCTGCCGAGTCTGTTTACATTGTTGAGGCTTTGGGAACTGAGATGAGTAAGGCCCGGAAGTTCATGCAAAATAATATTTTTGCATATGCATGCATATTTTGGTTATTTTGGGCCAATGCATCATATTATTCTCCTTTGCCTGTTTATGTACTCATTTCTACTTGAGAAGGGTGCATATTCTAATATCCTATTGTTTTGATGCACTTTTTGTTACTTCATGTTCTTCAAGTCGTATATTTCGATTCGAACTTCGAGAGTCTCGTGGTTGGTTAGTCAAAACCTGATCATTTCCTTGTTATTGAGAAAGTTGCTTTCACCTCCCTTAAATCACCCAGAGTAATTGTATCATCGGCTAATTAGTAGTTCGCTCTGTATGTGAGGAAGAACCGGATTCACCAACAACTGAAATACCTTCGTTCCTTTCACTTTACTACCAGTTCACAGTAGGAGTTCAGCTTATGAATGACGAGGAATTACCTGTGCCTATTATCTCAAATTCCTCTATTCCAACCTTCAGTGAACTGCCAAGCTGCTTACCGTCATCCACAGCAAGCACGGAGTTATGGCTCCAATAAAAGTTAACAACGATGTTAAGTTGTGATATTTTGTGAAATCATTTGGAAGTGAAATCTTTTCTACCGACGATAGTCTCCTTTATTTTTAAATTTGTGAAACAAATGTAGGAAGTTCGAGAAAGTTTTCAGTGAGTCAACATTTGTTAACTGACAAACATAAGCGAAATATCGTAAAAAAAGGGGGAAAAAACTCACCAAATCAGCCCTTGTTAACAAATGCTATTCGTTGCCCTGCAACCAAACTTAGTGAATTTTCTCAAGACCTGTGTGAAGCCTTAATTGCAGCATATATTCCATTGTGGATACTGGAAAATCCTAATCTAAAACATTTCTTATCAAAATATTGAAACAAAGACATTCCAAATGAATCTACTCTAAGGAAAACGTACGTGGGCAGAGCATATGAAGAAACTATCACAAACATTCAACACAAGGTGAAAGAAAACAATCCTTGGTAACAATTGACAAGACAACTGATTCGTGTGGTCGGTACATTGCAAATGTAATAGTTGGTATTATGGAGTCAGATAAGGCCAGTGAGATGTTTATCGTTATAATAGAAGAACTTGAAAGAACAAACCACACCAGCATTGCGCAGTGTTTTGAAAATGCTATGCAGATTTTGTATCCGAATGGAATTCATCGAGGGAGGATTTTGCTGCTCCATGCATGGTCAAAGCGGCATCAGCACTTAGAATCCTGTACCCGAAGACTTGCTTGGCACACGCACTGCACCATGTATGCGTTGAAGCTCGTATTCAGTACACAGAGTTAACTTATACCGACTTATTTCTAATATGAAGAAGGTGTTACTGAAGTCACCATCCAGGTGTAAGACGTTCAAAGAAGTGTTACCACACCTTATACTACCACCAAAGCCAGTGCTAACATGATGGGGTACGTGACTTAAAGCTGTCAGGTGTTATTCCACAAATCTTCATGACGTCACTCAGGTTGTTGGCAAATTGGCAGAAGACAGCTCTGCGGCTATTTCAGTGGTAAGGTGGTTAGCTCACAGCAGTTCAGTGAAAGACGATTTAATTTATGTGTCTGGAAACTTTGCAATGCTGGAATCACATATTATTCAGTTGGAGGAAAATGGCATGGAATTACTTAATTCTCTCCAGTTAGTAGGAGAAGTACTGCTCAAATTGAAGCACGCAGTTATACTGATAGCAGATATCATAGGAGATAAAGTGAGCAGTGTCTTAGATAAGAATCCTGGATAAAAGACAATGAAAATTTACTCAGGAATACTGCGAGGTGACTAATCATGTTCGCTTGAAAACATAGAAGAAGACTTCACTCTTGAAGACGTAACGTGTTTCATGCACAGTCCTGTGACATCATGCTCCGTAGACCGTTCATTATCACGCAACAAGGCCTTGCTAGCAGACAACAGAAGCTTTACTGTTGATAACCTGAGGATGACATTTGTGGCCCACTGCAACTTGTAAGGTAAGATATCCATCTATCCAAAAAATGCATTTTGGTTCTATATTTACGCAGATATAGTAGATTTTACAATTTCCTTCCTCTTTTTCCAGATTACTCGGTGAAGAAATTTCAGAAGACTATCACGGAATGATGCTGAAATTATTTTAACTCCTAGTACGTTTCAGTCCTCTTTGCAAGTTAATATCATTTACTTTTATTTAGCATTCACGATGTAAATATTTTATAACTATTTTCAATTTTAAAAATTCAATTACTTTTAAAATTGTATATCAGTTATAGTTAAAAATTACCATAAAATAATAATTGATGGTCAACACCGCTTGAAGTTCCATAAAATAATATTTCCTACTATTTAGAAATAAGTTTAGTTGAGGTATTTAAAAATAGGTGTAGTTATATGTCCGTGTGTTCATATTTTCTTTACATCAAAATAGAAATGCTAAAGAATATGGAGTGATCGTAATTGGCTTAGTTATTTGATGTTGCATATTTTTTGAAACGTGTTGCTTATTTGACCAATAATTAGTGCATATTTGCATGCATATTTATTCATTTAATAATGCAGGAACTTCCGGGCCTTAGGGATGAGCAGGTAACGGATTAATATGTACTAATAATTCTTGAAATATGTACATATATATTTTGTTATATTTATTGAAATACGGAATTATATATGCACTTGAAATTACAAAAAACTATCATTTCTATTTGATATCAAAGTTCAATGAAGCTATAGAAAGTAGAACTACATGAACCAGAATGCTGTACTTCTCATTTTATTATGATCTTTGAAGAACACGCAATATTTTAATCTCTGTTACCAAAACAATGGATCAAAAAGGTTCTTTTATGTGCTGGAAAGTGAATCTTCTCCTATTGTCTCTAAATACCTATTTATATTGACTAAAACTTCGTTCAACATCTGAAGAGGTAATGGGGGCATAATTAAATGTTACAACGTATGCTGGGGTTAAATCCAATGTTAACTTGACACTTACATCCCCACACATAATTGCAGCAACCGTTCCCATTCTTTCATATCCAGGGTTCTTTGAAAGTACAGTGTCCATTTTCATTTCTGCTACATCTGCAACTTTACCTGTACCATGATTTAGCTGTTCCACACTTCTATTCACAATTTCTAAACATTTAGAATGTGATAGGTGCGAGTTTGGAGACTTTTGAATGTTATTGTGATGCATGAAAAATTATGCTGAATATAAATCAAGTCATTCCTCACACTTGTGTCGCAAACAACTATTTGCGCAGTTTCAATTAAGGCTGAATTATCAGAGTCCATAGCATGCAGAACGTTCTTAATGGAGTCTATATATTCAGCATAGTATTCGACCACTTGCAGCCACGTACCCCACCTAGTTAGAACTGGCTTAGGGGGAATGGAATTTCTGGGTACATTTCTTTCAAAAGATGAACTTTTTGTGTGCTTTGAGAAAAATATTTTCACTGAGAAAATCAATAGATCTACTTTGGGGTAACTGCCTCTTACCACTTCTGCCACACGATGTAAGGCGTGTGCTGCACAAGTTAAATGAGTCATCTTAGGATATACAACACACAATGCTTCTCCGGCTTTCATCATATGAGGTGCGGCATCGCTAATAAAAAGTAACACTATATCATACTGAACGCACTGTGGCCAGAGCATACCCATAGCTTCATTGAACAGTTTTGCTATAGTTTCGTTATTGCACTTTTCTAGAACATCACATTGTAAAAGAATCCGTTTACAATAATCTTCCCATAACAAACCAATGATTACGTGGCCAATTAGCCAACCTTCTTTTTCTGTCGTCTCTTCAATGGAAATCCAAATCGGGCCGTCTTAAATTTCTTGTCTTATCTTCTGAACAGTTTCATCGTATATGACTGAAACATAGGTTTTTCTGAACATTGACTCATCCGGGATAGTTCATTTAGTATATTTCTCGAGGAATTCCCTGAAGTACTGATTATTCAGTTTGAAGAGAGGGATGTCAGCAGAGATGAGAGCGCGGCAGAGATCGGTGTTGAACTCGGACGTTGCACTCGAAGTTGATCGTTGTGTCAGAAACAACTGTCTCATCTTGGAATTTCGTAGTTTGTTAGTCTGATGTTTACTGGTTGTTGCACCAGAAACTTTTCAGTAGATACCACTGAACATTGACACTCATTACAAAATAATACCTTACTGTCTGTTGATAAACCTACTTCTTTAAATTCTATTACGTAAATTTTTAATTTTAAACTGGTTGACTGCGCTACTTTAGGCATCTTGTAACAATGTTACTGTCTTCAATGAATGTCAATAGGCAACTGAAAACACAGCACTTGTAGACATAGAGGTACGGACAAGAACACTACGATCCGTCTCACTGCTAATTCAAACTGTGACTCACTGGTAGGTACTACAGTAGATGGAGGTATTGCGCCATCAAGGGGAATGCCGGAAATACGAAATAATCCGGAAACTACTGGCGTATCGTCGATGAATGGGATTTCCAGAGTAACGAAATTATGGGAGAGACATAGTCAATCTTATGTGTGATTCTGATGCTCAGCTGATCTCACCTCATCTGGGTTCACTCATCTCTCTTTCACCCCGCCGTTTACCACCTTACCTTATCAACTCAGGCCTCGACAGGCGTGATGATGAGTTGCACCCCAGTTAAAATATTAAATGTTCCTCCATTATTGACAGGACTGCTAATTTAATAGAATTTAATACTTTTTTGCCGAAATATGGACTGTATTGACCTCAATGACTGAGAAAATGGAACATTATGTTCTAAACTCCAAAATATGGAAAAATATGGAAAATAAATGCTCCATTTTTCAACTCCACACACCATGATTTGTAAGGATAATACTATATTGAACCCGCTGAGCTATGGTTCATGTGATATTTTTTATGACAGAACATTTATAATGGGATGTTGTACCATTGAACACACCCAGGAAGCCACGTGGAGATGAGAGCTCACGCGATACTCTTTGAAGTAGCGTTGAATCGCACGTTTGACTTTGGTGAGAACTGCTAATTATTTATCTGAGATCTTATTAATTAATTTTATTCTTTCTCAAGACTCAGAATATTCCATTTCGTCATGCTGCATTATTAAAACATTTTTGAGAATGTTATTTTAGCTTAAGGTAAGGTAATACCCTAGCAGATACGCAAATAGGAACTAAGTAGTCGCTCAACGACTTCGGTTTGACGACCTACTTCCTTGAGACACCCAGTGCCTTGCACTACGTCTGGAGAATCCGCCCAGTACAGGCGTGTAATTGCATTTGTCCTGTAAGACATAGAAGAATATCCGCTTGTTAGCGTTGAATTGGTTATCAGGTGCCATCGTGCACTGGCATATTGTAAAATACTGTTATTTATACACAGTGAGCCACAGAAACATATTGAAGATAATTTTTGGCAAGTATTAGTGAATTATATAATTTTACCGGAACACCACATTTTAGTACCCACGTGTTTGTGGAGGGCCAAATGCCTTGTGGAAAATATACAGGTAAATGTGTTGCAATTAATTCAAATAAGTGTGATTACGATAGTGTAACATATTTGGATTGCCAGAGTGAAGTTTTTATTTCCAAAACGACGTACATTTTACCGATGCTACATGATAGAAAAGTAGCGTCATTAGCACGTGCAGAATCATAGAGCAGTGCTAGCTCACGTATCTATTCACATCCACGAAATTAAGGCTGTGTTGTCAATTATTATCAAAGCCTACAATACTTACGACGAACATTATACTTGTGGAAAGTGAAAGAATGAATTTCATAATTTATGTCACCGTCAACGTGGCCAGACTATTCCACACCATGCTTGAATCAGTCATCATGGGCTAATACCATCCTGGTATGAGGGTGATATTTCTACGAGAACTAGCATGATGATGGAGCTTGCAGAACCGTGGACGAGAAGGGAGGAATCCAAGATGCCATTTCCTGGCATATCCAGCATATTCACGGAGTTGTCGACAGGGACGAATCGAACCCTGGTCTTTGGAGGAGTCCAGATGGGAATCCTGATGAGGAGAATACCGTTCCAGAGATCCAGAGAGGAATTTGTACAACCCTGGTTATTGAATAGAGGGCTGAGTGATAGCTTCTCCATGTCGTGAGTTTTGAACATCCCTTCTCGTGTTCTAGTTCTGGTGGTATATTAGATTTAATGTAGTTTGTGAATCAACCACACTCTGTGTCAGCCATTTTTCTAGGTAGGGATTGTATCTAGTTTAATTTAATGTCATTTATTTCAGTATAGTGAGACACCCTTGGGTACGACATTTTGGTTAACCCTGGTGCAGCTTGATGAACGTCGTAGAACGTCAAAGCCTATCTTTTGCTAGATGTGACCGTAGTCATTCGAGGCTATTTTGTACAACCCTGTTTGGGGTGATTTTTCAAGTCTTTGCTGACTTTAGTTATGACAATCAGATGTCATGGTTATTTCTTTAACTGCATTCTTTGCAGCCAGTTTTGATACACCCCTGACTTTCGTTAGAACAGTTGTATCAGTTAGGCAATCGACTGTAATTGCCAGTTTTGTAAATGCATTATATTTTCATTTTGAATAAGCTCAGAAGCTATTCTTGGTCAAGTTTGAACCCAACAATTAGAAGGAATGTTTCGTTGCCTAGCATCGAACTCGGTTCCCAACGTATCATTAAGCAGATCCTTGTATGGAATCTGCGCCACTATTATCATTTTTTGCTTGTGTCATGTTAGACACGTTTTTATTTGATGTTGTACTAGCAACTACTGAATTGTATTTTGAGAGCAAAGAGCTCCAGTAATTGTAAGATTACTATAATTTAGACGTCTTTGGTAGAAAGACGGAATTATATTATTCTATTCAGATTTATTGCGTGTTTTTATACACGGACTCTTCAGAGGTTCATAACCCATGGTAAAGTTTTTTTTATGAACAGGCCAGATGTATAGTTTTATATTGATTAAATCGCCGGCCTGGAATAATGTGTGTTTTGTGTCGACCGAACGCAGGAATGTGGTAGCCTGCTGGTGACATAAACTGGTTTTGTAATCCAGTGCCCTTGAGAGCACGCTTCATTTGTTTGTGAAACAGAACGACTTTGACAAGAGACAGAATGCAATTGTATTCGCTCTTTCTTTCATTGCAACTTAGCTTATGTAACCCAGCTTTCAACCCTGTTGGGTAGTTTATTGGCTGAGGAATAACCCACCCACCAAGGGAAGATGATTAAGAGAAGGAAGTAGATTTGGGATTGAAAAAGAAGGATAGAAAAATAGGAGGAGAGTCCCACAAAATTAATAAGTTTCACTTTAAACACACTTAAAGGCGATTGCCACAGAAACTTAACCTCCTGATATCTAAAATAGGTACGAGCTTGGTCGAGGCCAACGGGAACTGCAGCTAAGACTTGGGCAGTTTGCCAGAGAGAGGCTTTAGTGTCTTTCCTCCCAAGCACGAATAAAAGTACTATAGGGAAGGGTGATGGTCTGGCCAGACAGATAGTAAAAGCTTTATTAAGCATGAACGAGAGCATAAACCTAGGAAGGGCCAGGAAAGCCAGGATCCTGCCTAACTGTAGTATCAGAAAAATGATGAATCCAAAACCAAATATTTAATTTATTTACAATTAGAAGAAGTTTGAGGAAATTAACAATTATGCAATATAATTTTAATAAACATAGTTCATTTGAACTCTTTAACAAATAGGGTCGCAGACCTCTCAACATTAAACGGTTGCTCCAGGCAATTGACAATTTACACGGTTTCAAACCTTACATGTTTCTAAAATCTTTATAAGATTTAAACAAATGAGCAATGAAATAATTAAAGCTTGAACGTGAATTGGAGTACAAAAGTGCACCTTAAGAAATTCAGGAGAGAATGTTCTAGAGAAAGTGACAACTTTGAAAATAACAAGAATAACAACATGAAAAATAAGATAGAAGTTCCTACAACTTCTTATATTTATACAGAATTAATATATGAGAATTATACAAAGAGGGCAGGTCACTTACTGTGAAACCTGAAGAAATTGAAAGGGAAAGTTCTAGACTTCCCAAGTTTGAGCAGGAATCACTCGCCAAATGGGACAGTTTCCATTTCGTGAAACCTGAACATGACTCGCTCAAGAGTTTAGAGAATTGTTTTCCCTGATTATGGGAAAGGAACAACGTGAATTTAAAACTTGTATCACACAAGCAATTATGCAGAATTTAATTAATGTTAAACTAACAAAGTTGGAAGGGCACCTCGTGGGTGACACCTTATAGAAAAGTTTCAATTTTATTAATAATGGTTGTTAGTAGAAGGTTGAGGAAAGATCATTGGGATATAGGATCAATGTTCATGGCCGTATTTAATATAACCGGACGATCGCGACGCGGTAGAAACGCGGAGCAAGCACTGTTTATCACTATAGTTTATGAAGATGGATGCAAAGTTCACTATAGAAACACTGAAGTTTATGAGAAAAAAAGTTATTGCAATTAGGGAAATAATTGATTGCACTATAGGTGAGAGTCTATTTCTTGAAAAAGTTGTGATTTACAATTAAATGCGCCTTAGAATGTTCCAGAGGTTCCAGCGGTGGAAGAAAATTAGCTATTGCAAAAATTTATAAGGAAGATTCCCCATTTTAACTAGCATTTTCACAAGTGCGTGAACAATACTTAACGGCAATACTCGCAGATAGAGAATAAGATCTCGAAGGTTCCAGAACGACCTTAGCAGAAAATGGGGTTGAGAAAATCCAACGGAGGAATTAGCTTTATAATTATAGACAGCGGGTATTAGATAATATCCCACGTAGCGAGAGGGTTTCTCGTTTAAATAGCTTAAGAAAAGCTCTTTTTAGTAAGGTTGGCTTATACAAGCAGAAGCTCAACATGGCAAATCTCGCGAAGAATGATTACCGCCCCATAAGTAATCTCACGCTGTCTATAAAATAATCTATAAAAGCATGTAGATAAAATGATGAAGATGAGGTTAAAACCTTTAAAATAGTACTTATCTTGATTTCATGTTGAAGTTGAAGTTTCCTACTACTATGCCAACATGGCGTAGAAGAGTGTTAGCCTCTTGGTTTGAGGAGGCAAGCTCGAGCGGAGCTTTGACTTAACGAGTCAACTGCAGACTAAGAAGTGAGAGCAGCTCAAAGGAGCACGGAGGGACCAAGAAAAAGGGGAAAGAGTGGGGGGTAGGAGACAAAAGGAGAACATATAAGCATTACAAACTTTAAAACAAAAAATTTATCTTCTCTTGCTGAGCCGGTCTTCTAAGAGTTGATAACAGTTGATACTAGCGCAGCATGGTGAGTAAAGAAGTAGACGTAGTCCTCTTGCTCAAGGAAAAAATAGCTGGCGATGGTACAGGATCTGGTGGCCAAATGGATAAATAAGTCCACTAGCACCAGGAAGAATTGAGGAGCTTCAGAGATTCGCTGCGAGGTGACGCTAGGTGGGTCACAGAAGTTATATATCTGAAACATACTTATGAAGACATAAGAGATATGCCCAACAAGGAGAAAACAGATGATCACTGTTGGTGTTTGACAAAGAAGAAGGAAGAAATGAACATGCAAAGAGCAGTAAAAATTATATCTCAGGTACCGTGTATTCAAGGAATACACCACCTGTCTCAGATCATATGTTTTATAGATTGTTTTTTGTTAGTTGAGCGCACTTCTTGGGTGTACCGTCTTGACGTGTACAATTAGGTCAGGTTTTCTATAGTGAGTTGCAGGCACACTGTTAAATGCGGGAATTTATTGTATGAAGGTACTTGTGATTACCTTGTCCGGGAGGGTTCCCGTTGACTAGATGTTATTGGAAGGTAACTGTTGTGAACAGGCCTATCCCAGAGTTATTGAATGCGAGCTTCGCGCCGCTGGTAACCGGTGTTATTGTGTGTCCGAGTTGTTATTACTCGTTGATCTTTTTCCGACTGTTGAGTCGAGGCTTTTTGGTGGAGAATGATCTCAGTGTAGACACTCCGTGCCCGAGCTATTGTCAGTATTATTCGCCATAAACCAACGATAAATCTAAACCGATATCTTAATAATAAAACGCATAATTTTGGTAAAACAAAAGCTAACTAATGAATTCTTTCTATCTAACTTTGTTCTGTTGCATTTTGGAACTGTTGACATAGCCGTGCAGTTGAAGGTAATTTCCTTGTGTGGGAATGACTAGGACAGTTGACACTTTTGTAGCGACCTGAAGCATGCGCGAACCTAGAGTTCGTAGCTTGTGGAGCTCAGGCCATGCGATGTCAGACGTGGTCTCAACTACGCATTCGTCACCGTAATTACACACATTAGATGACTATGGCTTACAAAGAGTAAACCAAGGTGTAGGCAGGAATTTAATAAAGATTTGTGTCTATTTCATTACTTATTTATGATGTACAAGTAAGCCTCCGTGGCTCAGGCGGCAGCACGCCGGCCTCTCACCGCTGGGCCCGTGGTTCAAATCCCGGTCACTCCATGTGAGATTTGTGCTGGACAAAACGGAGGCAGACAGGTTTTTCTCCGGGTACTCCGGTTTTCCCTGTCAATTTCATTCCAGCAACACTCTCCACTATCATTTCATTTCATCTGTCATTCATTTAATCATTGCCCCAGAGGAGTGCGTCAGGCCTCGGCAGCCGGCACAGTTCATATCCTCGCCGCTTGATTGGGGGCTTCATTCATTCCATTCCTGACCCGGTCGGAGACTGGAAGCAGGCTGTGGATTTTCATTTATGATGTACAAGTGTGCAAATCCTACATGTTACCTTATTGTGTGCTGATAGCACGTAGTTATTAAGAATAATTAAATGTTTTTCATGGCTGTACACTTAGATTTGTTGTAATTGTTTTCTGTTACGGACGTCATCGCCGTAAATTTTGTTATAACTGTTAGGACTTAGCTAGATGATTAACGTTAAATGTAAATGCGGAAATGGTATCATCCTAACTTAGATTTGTTTTGCTACCCTGTTAAATGTAAATTCTGATATTAGCTTAATCTTGTAACTTGAACTAGGGACTTGCGGCGTACCATTTTCCTAGTGTTGCTGTTGTTGCTTTATTATTGTGAGTTAGATCTTTCGCGAGGGTTTTCCGTAACTTCTCAGGTACCTGCTCTTTATTTTCTTTTGTTTATTAGTTTGCGGACTAGCCGATTATAACCCTCCGAACTAGGCTAGGGGCTTGTGAATTTTAATAAAATTTCACGGTGTTTTACTTAAGTCTGGATATTTAATTTCTCAATCTAGTTTTTAAGGTGAACCTTTCCTTAGGCAGTCTATGACCATCGTCACCATGTACCACGATCCCCGTGGACTACAGTGTCTCGTGCCGCTTAGCCTATTAGGAAGTTCACCTGATCCTTACGGTAATTTTATTCGACTTATGGGATGTTAGGAAAGTCATCGTGGTTGTTGACTCGACTAACGGTCTCATAAAATGGTGCACAACGTTGTGGGCGGACTTGGTCGCATAAGATGGCGCCCAACTCATGTGCCGACGTTAACGTGGTGACCGTCAGTACCATGTTACTTTGGAGGATCATAATGTTGATTAATGGTAAATTGACAGGACTGGGACGAACTTAGAAAGTCGTACTGCAGATCAATTGACCGCATGGCATTCATGTTTGATAGAAGTCCATGGGGTGAGGCTTTAGTGTTAGATAAATGATGGATAGGGTCTTCTTTGATGATGCCTCATCCTGAGTAAATGTAATACTTTGCTTTGCTCGTCGTTGTCTTTGTAAATGTAGAAGCACTTAGTTTGCATACTCCAGCTGTACTCGTGATATTTATATAAATGAAACAAGCTTTATACCACCAAGTAACTAATCATAGCTGTAAGTTCTAGTAGAGATTGATCCCTCACTTTTTCATATATATTTCTTGTCAAATGGATGAGGAAACGATTCGTCGCGTGTTTGGAGAGATGATGACAGGTGTGAATGCTAATCTCCAACAAATTACTGCTGACCCAGGTGAAGTCCGGGGTGACTTAGGTCAAAATACTCAGGCTGTCAACAATGTAAGACAGGACTTGGAAGTAAACACACAATCTATAAACAATGTTAGTGCTCATGTAGACCAAGTATGACTAGATTTAGAAGTAAACACCCAATCTATAAACAATGTTAGATTAGATTTAGAGTAAACACCCAATCTATAAACAATGTTAGTGGTCATGTAGACCAAATAAGATTAGATTTAGAGGTAAATACTCAATCTGTTAATAATGTCAGGACTGATTTAACCCAAGTCAGGGCTGATATGGACGCATTTAGGGTCGAAGCCAGAAATGATCTCGCGGCAGGTTTAGCGGCAGTTAGGGTTGATGTCATACGACACCATCAAGAGGCTAACCAGCGTGTAGATTGCCTAACAGACCAAATGAACAGAGCTAGGGAGGATGTGCAAAACCGACTGGAGGAGCACACGGCTCAAATTCAAACCACCATAAATAGAGTCCAGATAGACATGAAAGCTGACCTGGAACACACTCGGGAAGAATTCGGGACTCGATTGACGCACGTCGAGGGATTCATGGACACGGTAAAAAAGGACATGACAACCATGAATATCGGATTAGTTCTCATGAGAAGAGCTGCAAATGCTGTGAACAACAATGTTAGGACGATCGTTGACGGCATGTTAGAGGACAGAGACGAACTGAACATTAACAGGAGAAACATTTCTGAACTAACGGAAACCGTAGCAAGCCTACGCGAAACAGTGGATGTTCATCATGAGGAACATAACATTGACCTCATGTTATTAAGAGGGGACCTCAACGAACATAAGACCATAGTAGAGGCTCAGGTAGCCGAGGTCAAAGACGACATGTCAAGAGTCGAGGGAGAGATCAATTCTTTGCAGAAGCGATTTGAGGAGGTCACAGTAAACGAAAGGTTAGACCTTAGCCATAACCTCAGAACGGCCATACGCGAGGTAGACGCGAACCTCAAGGGAAAGGTCGATAGAATCGAATTACAATTGAATGATTTAGGCAACAAAGTCGCGGCCAGAACTATTCAAGGACTTGAAGGCATAGAAAGACGTCTTGACAGACTCGAAACGACTCCTAGGGAGAGACACTTACACTCACAAATGGGAGAATCTCAGGAAACACCCGTTTCTCAATCTGAAGGAATGATGCCAACTCATTTTCAGCCCAGCGCACCTACAGAACCACAACCTTTACAATTCACTGGTTCAGCGCCGAGCCAGGTTTTGAACTTTAACGCCCATCCTTTTCGACCAGCACCAAGTCAACCTAATAATGAGATAAGTACACCTTCGCATGACTATACGCAGAACACATTTAGACCCGCGCATACGCAGGGAAATGTGACGATAATACGTTCGAGAGAGGAGCAACCAGCTCGCTTCTCCGGAACTGGAAGTGGTGTTACCCCAGTGGAATTTCTAGCCAATGTCGAAAGCTATCTGAGAGATACGATGGTAACTCCAGAGAGGGAACTCAGAGTCATAGAACGTTTGCTTGAGGGGCAAGCCAGTACCTGGTTTAGAGCATTTAGATACTCGTTTACAGGCTACCAGGACTTCAAGGAAGCATTACTAAGGACGTATTGGTCGAGTGACATTCAGCAGAGCATCCGAGCTGAAATGTATACTCGTAGATACAGCTCGAATACGCCTACTCGTTATGCGAACTACTTCGCTATACAGCTTGCGAAGCTTCGTTGTCTTCAGCCTCCGTTGTCTGAACAAGATTTAGTTAACACCATTGTTTGGCCGTACCCTGCGGACGTACAACGTGTGTTGATCGCTGCAGGGGCATCCACGTTTCAGCAATGTGACCAGATTCTGCGACGCTTGGATGCGAACACGGAACAGTTCCCGACACACCGTCAGCAGAAGGCTGACAGGCGCGAGGAAAGACACATAAACTTGACCACTGTCGATAAAGTAAGCCAGACTCCGCAACAAACGCAAACACAAGAGAGTTCTGGGCATCGTGATGATAACTACAACTATCGTAGGAGGGAATGGAACAACGCTCCATATGCTCGAGATCGACAGGATGACCGTCGTAGTCATTGGAATCGGAGATTCGACCGAGGGACGAATGATAACCAACGTCACGAAAATTACCACCGCGGGAATAACGGAAGAAACCAACAGCACGGAAGTATCCGAAGGGACTATCGATACGCTAGAGGATATAACCGAGATCGAGACCCTAGATACCAGCCAGACAGAGATTGGAATGGAAGAGCACGGGAGAGCCGTGAGTGCCTCCAACAACTAAGAGAGCTGCAAATCCAAGAAGAGGGAGAACGGAACCCAACTTCGAGGGAAAACAGAAATTCGGCGCTGGAGACGGAGCACAACCAGCCCAGTACTTCTCGCCAGGATAATAAAAAAAACTCCGAAAAATTAACAGATTCTTGTCAGGTTGAGCACCGAGTAACTGCTACCATATTACTCTGGGAGCCAATCCAAGAAGACTTGTTGGACGAACGACGAACGTCGAACCACAATTATGAGTTGACCCGTCTGCCCAAGATAGTAGCCACTTTGAACGAAGTCAACGTAGTTATTCTCATTGATACTGGGGCAATGATTAGTGTTGTTTCCGCCGATTGCCATGCCAGATTAAAGGCCAACTCTGAGGTGACAGAGCTGCCTATTTCAACTGTAAGAGTCAGAGGTGTCATACCTGACCGGGTTGTGACGTGCAAAATCCAGATTCTTTGTACTCTGAAGATTTCAAATTATGTGTATTTGCACGAATTTCTTGTAATGAAGGGCTTGCATCATGACGCCATACTAGGCGCAGACATCATTAGAAAATATGATGGTATCATTGACATGGGCCGTAACACGGTAGAGTTCAAGCCGAACGAACCCATTCAGATGAACCTAGTTGAAGAAGAACCGGAATTCCTATCCGAAGTCAACGTAGTCGAAAACTTGTATGGCAAGGAAATTGACGAGACACTCGATGCCGACGAAGAGGCAGAATCATTATCAGCACCCACACGAGAGAATCTTGATATAATATTGAACGAATACAGGGATATATTCGACACCACACCTGGTAAGATATTAGACAACGAATACGACCTTGTGCTACTGGATGATTCCCCATTCCAGAAGAAAATTTACCCGATTGCTGAGAAACATCGTGAAGAAGCTGCTAAGAAGATCCATGAGATGGAAGCAGCAGGCACAATCAAGAAATCACCGACTCCTTTCTTGAATCCCATAACGCCTGTGGTTAAGGTAGATGGAAGCTTGAGACTTTGTCTTGATGCCAGAGCCTTCAATGAACGCCTAGCTCCTGAGCACGACAGACCGCCCAAGATTAGGGACATCCTCAGGAAGTTCAAAGGAAAAAGGATATTTTCATCATTGGACTTGGTTCAGTCTTATTACCATATCAGATTATCTGAGCATACTCAGAAATATACTGGATTCCTGTTTGATCAGACTACTTATGTCTTTCGAAAACTACCATTTGGATTGAAAAATGCCGGAGCCACATTAATCAGAGCACTTGATGCCAAGCTGACTCCTGAAGTGAAGCAGACAGTAATATGTTATGTGGATGACATAATCATAGCTTCAGAAACAGAAGAAGAGCATTTAAAGACATTGCGCCTTGTTTTTGAGAATCTTCGACAGGCCAACTTTAAGGTCAAATTTGTCAAGTGTCGATTCTTTCAGAAAGAAGTGAAATTCGTAGGACACATAATCAATGGAGAAGGATACAGACCAAATCCGGCAAAGATTAGAACTGTTGCTGCATTTCCAACGCCAACCCGTGTGAAACACGTGAGACAATTCTTAGGAATTCTCCAATTCTTTGCTGCTCATTGTGAGAAGTATTCCGAGACTGTCGCACCTCTGCAAGGATTACTGAAAAAGAACTGCATGTGGAACTGGAATGATGAATGCGAGATAGCTTTCAGGAGAGCTAAACAGATGCTAGTGGACTCAATTCAGTTAGAATATCCAGATTATTCCCGGAACTTTATTCTAGAAAATGATGCATCTGCCATTGGTATAGGAGCCATTTTACTGCAGGAGGATGATGAGAAGAAACGTCATTACATCGCTATCTTAAGCCGACGTTTAAGAGCACATGAATCTCACTACTTCACGACCGAGATAGAAGCACTTCCAATAGTTTACGCACTTGAATACTGGCAGAAACTTCTGTTAGGCCAGAGGATTATTGTGAGGACCGATCACCATGCACTGACCTTCATCTTAAGAACAAGACTGGCAAGCGACAGGATCACACGTTGGACGCTGTTTCTCCAACAGTTCGATTTGGAAATAGTTTATCGACCAGGCAGAGAGAATGTGTTGGCCGACATCCTCAGCCGGAATCCTGAAGCTACTGTTAATGCCATAGACATCGAGGGAGAATGCGAGGAACACCTTCGTCATCTACCCGAAGGACAGCGACGTGAGGAGGAACTCAGGCACATTATCCGTTTCCTGGAACGAAGAATGGATCCACAGGATGCTCATTATGCGAGAATTGCTGCTGTTGCAGATAATTACTTGATTTATCATCGTGTCTTATACAAGTTTGTGGACGAGGACCACACTCAACTGCGTGCAGTTATTCCTAGGAGATACCAAGAATCTGTTATTCTTATGGTTCATCTATCCATTGGTCATGGTGGAACAGACAAAACCATTGCAACCATCAAAGAATCTTCTACATGGAAAGGGTTAGGAGCCACCGTTAGACAGTGTTTACGTGCTTGCGACGCATGCCAGCGGAACAAGTACACGTCACACTTGTTGAAGGGACAACCTAGACCGATACTCCCAACTCAACCTAGAGAGTTATACGCACAGAACCTGTATGGCCCAATACCTAAGGCTCGTCGTGGGAATCGATACATCGTTGTAACTATTGATGTGTTCACGAAATATACGATGCTTCATCCGATTCAAAAAGCTTCTGCACATCAGATTATTCAGAGGATTAGACGTCAAGTGATACCGGAGGCAGGAAAGCCACAATTCTTGTTGACTGATCACGGATCAAAGTACACCTCAGCAGAATTTGCCAATGCTATGAATGAGCTTGAAATAGGTCATGTCTTATCATCTATTCGTCATCCTGAGAGCAACCCAGCAGAATGCGTGATGTCTATTATCGCAAAATTCTGTCGATTATATTGTCAAGAAGAACACTGGCGATGGACTGAAGTCCTAGTCACTATGGCAAAGTGTATTAATTCAACAGTCCATGAGAGCACTGGTCAAATACCTATGGTCTTGCATTTGAACCAGATGCCGCTGAGAATATGGGATCGTGTGATTGTAAATCCACCTTGTTTACAACCATCACATGCCAGCAGACTTTTAGCTGCAAGGGAAACTATGGACAGACAAGCTGCCAAGCGCTTGAGAAGAACTAGACGCCAGAGATATAGAGAACCACTAGTTGAGGGAGACCTTATCCTCATAAGGAGACCCGGAATTTCAAGTCCTATAGACCGCATATATGGGAAATTTCTATCCTTATATTATGGCCCTAGTCGTATCCGACAGCCTTTGAACAATGGAAGTTATGTAGTAGAAGACATCAGGACAGGAGAGCGCATTGGAACCTTTAATGCAGCCAATCTGAAAAAAATATCACTATTGAATGAATTTCAAGTCAAATAAAAATGTCGTCCCAAAATTTTATTTGAAACGACGGAGAGGCAGATGAACCCGCTGAGCTATGGTTCATGTGATATTTTTTTATGACAGAACATTTATGATGGGATGTTGAACCTTTGAACACACCCAGGAAGCCACGTGGGGCTGAGAGCTCACGCGATACTCTTTGAAGTAGCGTTGAATCGCACTTTTGACTTTGGTGAGAAATGCTTATTATTTATCTGAGATCTTATTAATTAATTTTATTCTTTCTCAAGACTCAGAATATTCCATTTCGTCATGCTGCATTATTAAAACATTTTTGAGAATGTTATTTTAGCTTAAGGTAAGGTAATACCCTTGCAGATACGCAAATAGGAACTAAGTAGTCGCTCAACGACTTCGGTTTGACGACCTACTTCCTTGAGACACCCAGTGCCTTGCACTACGTCTGGAGAATCCGCCCAGTACAGGCGTGTAATTGCATTTGTCCTGTAAGCCATAGAAGAATATCCGCTTGTTAGCGTTGAATTGGTTATCAGGTGCCATCGTGCACTGGCATATTGTAAAATACTGTTATTTATACACAGTGAGCCACAGAAACATATTGAAGATAATATTATTGGCAAGTATTAGTGAATTATTGGCAAGTATTAGTGAATTATATAATTTTACCGGAACACCACATTTTAGTACCCACGTGTTTGTGAAGGGCAAAATGCCTTGTGGAAAATATACAGGTAAATGTGTTGCAATTACTTCAAATAAGTGTGATTACGATAGTGTAACATATTTGGATTGCCAGAGTGAAGTTTTTATTTCCAAAACGACGTACATTTTACCGATGCTGCATGATAGAAAAGTAGCGTCATTAGCACGTGCAGAATCATAGAGCAGTGCTAGCTCACGTATCTATTCACATCCACGAAATTAAGGCTGTGTTGTCAATTACTATCAAAGCCTACAATACTTACGACGAACATTATACTTGTGGAAAGTGAAAGAATGAATTTCATAATTTATTTCACCGTCAACGTGACCAGACTATTCCACACCATGCTTGAATCAGTCATCATGGGCTAATACCATCCTGGTATGAGGGTGATATTTCTACGAGAACTAGCATGATGATGGAGCTTGCAGAACCGAGGACGAGAAGGAAGGAATCCAAGATGCCATTTCCAGGCATATCCAGCATATTCACGGAGTTGTCGACAGGGACGAATCGAACCCTGGTCTTTGGAGGAGTCCAGATGGGAATCCTGATGAGGATAATACCGTTCCAGAGATCCAGAGAGGAATTTGTACAACCCTGGTTATTGAATAGAGGGCTGAGTGATAGCTTCTCCATGTCGTGAGTTTCGAACATCCCTTCTCGTGTTCTAGTTCTGGTGGTATATTAGATTTAATGTAGTTTGTGAATCAACCACACTCTGTGTCAGCCATTTTTCTAGGTAGGGATTGTATCTAGTTTAATTTAATGTCATTTATTTCAGTATAGTGAGACACCCCTGGGTCCGACATTTTGGTTAACCCTGGTGCAGCTTGATGAACGTCGTGAACGTCAAAGCCTATCTTTTGCTAGATGTGACCGTAGTCATTCGAGGCTATTTTGTACAACCCTGTTTGGGGTGATTTTTCAAGTCTTTGCTGACTTTAGTTATGACAATCAGATGTCATTGTTATTTCTTTAACTGCATTCTTTGCAGCCAGTTTTGATACACCCCTGACTTTCGTTAGAACAGTTGTATCAGTTAGGCAATCGACTGTAATTGCCAGTTTTGTAAATGCATTATATTTTCATTTTGAATAAGCTCAGAAGCTATTCTTGGTCAAGTTTGAACCTAACAATTAGAAGGAATGTTTCGTTGCCTAGCATCGAACTCGGTTCCCAACGTATCATTAAGCAGATCCTTGTATGGAATCTGCGCCACTATTATCATTTTTTGCTTGTGTCATGTAAGACACGTTTTTATTTGATGTTGTACTAGCAACTACTGAATTGTATTTTGAGAGCAAAGAGCTCCAGTAATTGTAAGATTACTATCATTTAGACGTCTTTGGTAGAAAGACGGAATTATATTATTCTATTCAGATTTATTGCGTGTTTTTATACACGGACTCTTTAGAGGTTCATAACCCATGGTAAAGTTTTCTTATGAACAGGCCAGATGTATAGTTTTATATTGATTAAATCGCCGGCCTGGAATAATGTGTGTTTTGTGTCGACCGAACGCAGGAATGTGGTAGCCTGCTGGTGACATAAACTGGGTTTGTAATCCAGTGCCCTTGAGAGCACGCTTCATTTGTTTGTGAAACAGAACGACTTTGACAAGAGACAGAATGCAATTGTATTCGCTCTTTCTTTCATTGCAACTTAGCTTATGTAACCCAGCTTTCAACCCTGTCTCAGATCATATGTTTTATAGATTGTTTTTTGTTAGTTGAGCGCACTTCTTGGGTGTACCGTCTTGACGTGTACAATTAGGTCAGGTTTTCTATAGTGAGTTGCAGGCACACTGTTAAATGCGGGAATTTATTGTATGAAGGTACTTGTGATTACCTTGTCCGGGAGGGTTCCCGTTGACTAGATGTTATTGGAAGGTAACTGTTGTGAACAGGCCTATCCCAGAGTTATTGAATGCGAGCTTCGCGCCGCTGGTAACCGGTGTTATTGTGTGTCCGAGTTGTTATTACTCGTTGATCTTATTCCGACTGTTGAGTCGAGGCTTTTTGGTGGAGAATGATCTCAGTGTAGACACTCCGTGCCCGAGCTATTGTCAGTATTATTCGCCATAAACCAACGATAAATCTAAACCGATATCTTAATAATAAAACGCATAATTTTGGTAAAACAAAAGCTAACTAATGAATTCTTTCTATCTAACTTTGTTCTGTTGCATTTTGGAACTGTTGACATAGCCGTGCAGTTGAAGGTAATTTCCTTGTGTGGAAATGACTAGGACAGTTGACACTTTTGTAGCGACCTGAAGCATGCGCGAACCTAGAGTTCGTAGCTTGTGGAGCTCAGGCCATGCGATGTCAGACGTGGTCTCAACTACGCATTTGTCACCGTAATTACACACATTAGATGACTATGGCTTACAAAGAGTAAACCAAGGTGTAGGCAGGAATTTAATAAAGATTTGTGTCTATTTCATTACTTATTTATGATGTACAAGTGTGTAAATCCTACATGTTACCTTATTGTGTGCTGATAGCACGTAGTTATTAAGAATAATTAAATGTTTTTCATGGCTGTACACTTAGATTTGTTGTAATTGTTTTCTGTTACGGACGTCATCGCCGTAAATTTTGTTATTAACTGTTAGGACTTAGCTAGATGATTAACGTTAAATGTAAATGTGGAAATGGTATCATCCTAACTTAGATTTGTTTTGCTACCCTGTTAAATGTAAATTCTGATATTAGCTTAATCTTGTAACTTGAACTAGGGACTTGCGTCGTACCATTTTCCTAGTGTTGCTGTTGTTGCTTTATTATTGTGAGTTAGATCTTTCGCGAGGGTTTTCCGTAACTTCTCAGGTAGGGACCTGCTCTTTATTATCTTTTGTTTATTAGTTTGCGGACTAGCCGATTATAACCCTCCGAACTAGGCTAGGGGCTTGTGAATTTTAATAAATTTTCACGGTGTTTTACTTAAGTCTGGATATTTAAATTCTCAGTCTAGTTTTGAAGGTGAACCTTTCCTTAGGCAGTCTATGACCATCGTCACCATGTACCACGATCCCCGTGGACTACAGTGTCTCGTGCCGCTTAGCCTATTAGAAGTTCACCTGATCCTCACGGTAATTTTATTCGACTTATGGGATGTTAGGAAAGTCATCGTGGTTGTTGACTCGACTAACGGTCTCAATATGTAATAAGTTTAGCTTCACAAAGAGATATGTATTTACATATAAATCCGTTCCCTGGTGATGAGTATACATTTTTGATCCATTATCCAAAAACAGATCTTTGAAACTTGAATCTATGTTAGTTTCCTTTAGAGCCAGGTGAATTTCGCTAATATGTGGGCTACAACAAACGTGCCTCTAACCGTTTGCACTATCAACTTGGACATGGTAAACATATGTCGTTGTTGATTATTTTAGGGTCTTTACGACATCGTGATCATGTAGTTCGTGATCTTGGTTGTTTGTGTAATTTGGTTGATAACCTTGTGTCAATGTGATGTCGGGTAAAATTGTGTGTATTTGTAATTGAGATGGGATTTGCGTAGGAAGTGGCCGTGGCCTTAAGCTAGGTACCACTCCTGCATTTGCCTGGAGTAGAAGTGAGAAACCACGGAAAACCACTTCCAGGATGGCTGTGGGAGGAATCGAAAGCGCCTTTTCTCAATTTGCCTCACGAGGCTGAGTGTTTCCCGTTCCAGCCCACAGACCTGAATTAAATATCTTGGCAGAGCCATGAATCGAACCTGGACCCCCGCAGTGACAGCCAAGAAGCGGAGGGTAAACATATGAGCTCGTAACCGTGAGTGTAAACAAATACTCACGTCACAAGAATAGTAGTATACACAGCATGAATCAACTGGATTTCAAATAAGGTCACAGGGAGTGACTTACCCTGCAGGGTTAATCAATTTTAAATCAAGCTAGTGTAGCGTATCACCGGTAGTCGTAACTGCGATTTAACACAAAATCACAGTCTATCTATAAAAAAGCAAGGTTCAAGAAAACAAAAACGTGAAAGCGAATAAAATTCACTAGCAATTTACAAGCACATTATGTACATTATTTCGCACTGACACGATCTTAAAATTTTAGAAACAAATAAATAACATTAGAAATCTATAGTCTAAGCTCTCAATAAAGATTTGCTGCGTCATGTTTCACTGTTCTTGGATGATTACATCGCCAAAAAAAGTAATTTCTAATATTTGAACATCCTCTGGCTGTGTATGTGTTGATTAGGTTTTTGAAAGTCACATATGCGTAATTATGGCATGATTTATTATATTAGTGGAAACATATTTTTGATGCATCCTTGTAAATAAATCCGTTGCTTCAAAAAATTAGTAATTTTCGTTTCACACAATTTCCTGACTCGTCATCATCATTGAAATAGCCATCTAAATTCACTAAGTATTTCATTGCTATTGACATATCAATAAATCCTATTTAAGGTCATTGCATCCATTGCAATTCCCATTCGTCATTGGCAGACAGTATCTACTGAGACCTACTTCAGGCATCAAATTTACACAACGGATAATAGAGTCACTCTGGACATTTTACTCCTCAACAAAAGTACACTATACACTACTTTTATTATCACTTATTACATTTGGGCATCAACTTCTCAATATTCAAAATGTATTACCTCAGTCGTTATTTTATTATTATTCCACAATACATTTTTGTGATTACAAAATTACGTTAGTTTCGCTTCACCTATCAATCATAACTATAGTTGTTTACCTAGTTCCATTCAAATGGTGACGTATGTAGTTTCATCAAAAGTGGTAAATACCTTGTTATTCATTATTTATTCTCGGGATGGTTTGTTCTGAGAAGTGAAATTGATTACAGGTCTGAAATTACTCTCTTTCCAATACGGGTCGAATTATACCGCAGATAAATTATATTCATTGAATTCATAAATTATTAACTGAATGTTCGATTGTTCCACTTGAAACTATACGCATTCGATGATCCATAATTGTTCCTCATACATATCAAAAATATATTCGAATGAAATATGATATACGACAAAGATTCATGGCTGTACTACACATACAAGATGTTCAGTATTTAACATAGCCTACTTTCTCCTAAATTCATGGGTCCTCTTGACCTGTTCAAGGAGTGTTATTGAATGATGGTTTTGTAGCTTGTTGAAATACAACGTGCTATACGGATATTAAACATTGATTGATTTAACCCTCACCGGAATTATATATGCACACACTAATTCAGCCATCACAATAACACAGGTTATCAGACAAAATTCAACACTCACCCAAGTACACGGGGCTATATGACCTTGATGTTCATGCAACTCAAATGAAAAAACAAACACCTTCCTACCCAAATCCTTCCTCGTATAAAAGTACACACCCTATTATGCCTACAGGCATCACAGTCACGCATGTTATCAGACAACTTCTACACACACCCAAGCACACGGCGCAAAACCTTTAAAGAATCAACAACAGAAACAACAACAATAGACTCTACTGCGGATCAAGGTCAACGAATATTAATCGCTGTATTCGAGTGTGATAATATATGGTGTTATAAGTTTATGTGTAATATTTTCGATTGCAACTACACACTATATGCTTAACATTATAAAGTGTGAGTAGTTACAAATCACTCTGTTCTTTTTCATTGTACGAAGTAAAGAAATTTGAACCTGCAGGGATTTGAACCACGGACCTTCAGATTATGAGCCCAGGTCGCTACCATTACGCCACGGATGCGCAACGATAATTCTTGAGAAACATCTGGTTTAGTATAACGGTATCATGTTTCTTGTTGAAATCAACGATTTCATTAGCGTTTTCTGGCGTTTCTATAAACCATTTGATACTAAATATGTATTATTTTGTTCAATACATGATTGAAAGGATATAAACTTACGCAGTTACGGAAATATATGGATTTACGAGCAAAGATAGCGGCCAATTGTGAAAACGGGATGGCACGAACCCACAACGATATGACATTGTCGGCCCGACATTTTAGTCACTTCTACGGTTACATATTCCATTATAATATGCTAATATCCTACCGGTCACCTCCTTGAGGACAGTTTAAACCTCTCTATGTACGATAAGCTGAATTGTTGAGGCCAGGCCTTGTTGAATCGTAAGTTACGGTTAGGCTATAATACTTGCATGATTCATACATCCGCCATCTTGACACTATTTGGCTGATGATCTTGTATATTGGGTAAAAGACGCTTCCCACATGAAGGTATGTTGTTGCAAAATTTGGTAGAGATCAGATGATTAGGGTAGTCGTAATTTGATTTAAGATTTGAACATTTGGGTGGCCACCATTACGTTTCCGTCAAGATGGCGGCGATATAAAACATGACACTGAGGTGCCCTTTGCCAGTGATACCTCTGAACCAAATTTCGGTCAATTAGATTTCACCGTGTTTGAATTGATAGGGGGAGGGGGGACGGTCAGACATGCAGAGTACATACATAATGTGTATTACACATACACACTCACAAGACACAGACAGACACATACTTTTTTGGCCCTGTGTTGATCTCATAAGACTACTTTCATTTTTTCAAAAATCGAAAGTAGGCTATAAAAACATGGCTTCATTATATCACTACCTTCTGATGTTGCGAAGCCCGGTGATCCTCTATGGCTCAGCTGGTGATTAACCTGGTGAAATGTTAGCATTCCCTTGGATCGGCAACGCTTTCATGCTAAAATGATGCCTCCCTCCAATCCTGTCAATCCAATTTAGCAGTAGTTCTTCCTGTCGTTGGCTCTCATAGTTAGTTCATAGTCTTTCATCACATATATGAAAAAATGTCCATCTTTACGATTATATCCACTACTTATGTGGCTCAGTCTGTTCGTAGAATATTCACTTATTACGAGTTCCACAATATTATTCCACACGCCTGCTCTCATTTGCACACAGTCCGTTAACGTTTATCACGTTAATTTTATAACAATATTTTTTGCCGTAAAAGATACTGCTTTTATTACTCTCCTACTATTTACCAGTATGCTCGCTATGGAGTACGTTTATACTACACATGTTTTCTTTAAATCGGTCACGATACATTCAGGCACTAACTCATGTTACTCGATTTGGCAGTGTCCCTTTAAACACTCCTCTGCGTATCAATGTCCCCGCACAGTCTATGGCCACAAGTTCACTCCGTATAACCGGCATTCCGGAACTCGTCACAACTAAAACAAAATATTTTTAGAAGGCAACCTTTCGTGCTAAGGAGGACAATATACTCTCTCTAAGTTCTTCGTGGCATAGATCGATCCTCGCGTGCTATGAAAAGCGCCTTATTGGACACTCGAGAAGACTGACTGCTTGACTTCTTCAATACCGAGTTAATATGCTCTTCTGATATAAATATCATCAAGAAGCTGATTGGTTGTCAATTGAAATATTCAAGTCATTTAAACCCAAAAATGTACAGTTGTAATTCTTTCTCTGAGTTCTTCTACATACGGGGTTCTAGTTTCCAGATAAATAACATTCCGACGTCTTCTATTTTGAAAAAATTTCCATATACCGCTGTCTGGATTGACTCAGGCTTCGGACTCACATGACGGCTGACTCCTGGCGTCAATCGCGCGTCATCCCTGGCTCCAATATCACGTTGTAACCGATAACAACATATCACCACACATCCCTGCGGGCACAGTATGCCCAAAGCAAACGAACAGTGACTCTATGCGTTCAATTTGGTGGCTAGGACTCTATTAAAATATATTGCACAAATTATTAACTCAGAATGTAATTGTACAACGAAGACGAAACTTATTGAGAAGGGAAGTATCATAATTATAAGAGACCTTAGTAGTGTCAGTCAAAAATATATCACACTGGATAAGCATTCAGAGATCGTTTTGAAGTTTCAGAATATACAAATCAATAACTTGGAAAGTTTTAGAGCTATAATGACGAAAATTAGCAGTTAAAAGGTAACAGATAAGAATAAAAATAATTAATCGATACATTAAAATAGCTGTTGGATGTATTCTTAAAATTTTAAGAGCAATAACTTCTGATGTTTTTGCACAATAACCACGAAATTTGATGTCATAGTAATATGACATTAACGACCCCGCTGGTTTTACTCAAAATATTATCACTATGAATATAGCGTGCAGCGGTCATCTTCAAATTATAGAATATAAAAGTAAATATATCTCTACATTTTAGTTCTTCATAAACGAAACTTAGTAACACAGTTGAACCTTCGTTTGGCGAAGGCATGAGAACAGCCTCGTCATACATTCAAGTTGACGGCTAGGTGTACTATTGAAACTTTAAAATCAATTACTTAGGAATGTAATTACCCAACTGACACGAAACTTAGTAAGAGAAAAGTACCACATAAGGAACTTTGTAGACATAAATTAAAATACCTCAAGCCGAGGTTAGCATACACCAGCCTTGAAATTATGGAATATTATAAGTTTCAATATTGTAGAGCTACAATTCTAAAAACTATAAATAAAGTAAAAACGTTGATGTGGCTTCCTCAGCACAACAATAATTGCGAGAGCAAAGAAATAATTGCAAATGACTCACCATGTGCATAGAATAACGATGGAAGTACGGGACTTGTAGATAGTAAACTTCTGTTTCTACCGTATATGCAGCACTTTTCACAATGCGGACATAATCTATGTTCATAAACTGTTCAACTAATTCTTCATTTTCGACAAGAGAAATGAATGAAAAGCGGTGAACTCCTAGGACCTTCCCAGGTAACCACGACGTGACGCCATGCAATTTCTAGCCTACCAGTTTCTTGCGCATTTTATCTTGAAACTGACTATCATTAGGGTATGCTTTGACTAGTGGCACTTTGGGTCGGTTCTTCGACACCTATATATCTTACTGTTCTGTGTTCTCTATGAAGCAACGCGGCTGGTGTGCCGATGCCGATGCTATTTGACGTCACTAACAAAAATCGCCAATCACGTCAAGCATGGAGTGCTCAAGCGGGATATTTGAAAATTTGTGCAAAATTGAATATATTATCAAATTAACCAAAAAATCGGAATATTTGGCACTCCGTAAATGATTAAAACGGAACGCAGAACAAAACAAGAAAAAAACGGAATTTTTCTGGGTAAAACGGAACGTCTGACAACCCTACTTGAGACGGTTCAATAGTGATGGACCCACGGAAACGAGAAATATCCATTGGATGAATTTGGCCATTGGCTGCAGATGACACGTCACAAACTGTTCAGCTATGGTAAATTGCTCTGAAGCCGTATAATAGTTGTGCGGAGATCAGATGCCAAGCAATTAAGCTATCGTACAGAAGGAAGGGTCGAGGATAAAAACTGTAGGGGTAGACTAAGTTTAGAATAAGTTAAACAGATTGCCTCTGATGTAGAGCGTGGTAGCTATGTAGAGATGAAATAATTAGCTCAGGACAGGGAATCATAGGGAGCTGCATCAAACCAGTTGAAAGACTGAAGACTCAAACAACAGTCTGTATTAGGTTTTAGATCCTGACTATAGTCCCACTTTTCTAATTTCACAGATGTAGCAGCATTTTGAGGGGTGATTTCAAAAGTTTCTCCTATATATCCTGAGTGTGAGGTCAAGTCCGAACCATGGAGATCTACATAGAGCATTCAGTTATCCCCTACAGAGTTCACGGACATTTCTTTTATTGCTTAAAGTTCGCTCTACAATGCACCTCTTGACCTAAGTGACTTAGAAGTGAGCTGTTTTCGAAAGCGTATCCTTGTTGAGTAGTCAGAAGCGCACCTCTCCAGAATGAGGTTGATTTGAGTTTGCTTCCCGTTGGCGGACCCTTTTCAAGTCTCACTCAATTCTGAAAATAAATTTACTCTAGATTTTAGATTTGTTTCAATTTGTTGTGCTTCTAACATGCATATACGTAATTATAAGAAGCACATGCACATTGATTATAAACTAGACTATAAAATTGTGAAATTATTTACAGCCTTAGATTTAGGTGTATACTTTTTGCCTCCAAATTAATTCTAAATTATAAATAAATACTAATATTTAAATACTTAATTCTTTACTGGAAATTGGTTAGGTAGAATACAACAGATAACGTGTTCTGATATGAGCATTTACGTCAGCTCCCTCGTGATTACAGCACCGTGGTTTTGTGTCGGTAATTCTACTACCGAGTTTGTTGTTGCCGTTTCATTTCCTCTATATCTGCGTGCATTTTTAGTAGTTTTACTATATTCTCCATATGTTAACTCTGAGCAACCCAAGTTTTAACACAACATCCACAACTCCTCCATGCACTAGGTGATGTTCCGATTTTCGCGCGCCATATAATAAATAAAGAAGATATTTCAGCCAATAGCCATCATTTCGTAGAAAGCAACCACTCTATGTTCAAAAGCTGAACAATACGCCACACTTAGATGTTTTTAAAAATGACTCAACACTTATTGAATCGCTATCTCAAAGAGGATAACCTTCATTACTCTCAGACTGGCAACGTGGCTCAGCGGTAACGTTCTCGCCAGCTGAGCCCAAGTTAGCGGGATCAAATCCTGGCTGCAGTTGGCACTTGAGGGTGCTTAAATGTGAGGGAGCCGTGTCAGTATATTTGCTGGCACGTTTAAGATCCCCTTCGGGGCAAAACTCCGTCACCCCGGCGTCTCTAAAGGCCGCAGTAGATGAAACGGACATAAAACCCATAACATTATTATTATTTCATTACTCTCAGACCTGTTTACAGGGTAGCTTGAATTATATTCAGCCCTTTTAAAATTGATGCGTGAAAAATCGTACAGACGCCCAGGCACACACAAATCTAATACAGTTCTACTTGGGTGATGTGTGGTTTGTAAATAAACGTGAAACTTTGTTTTAATTATGTGAAACACACCGAGAAAACTCTATTGTTAATTCTATAGATTCCTTTTATGGAGTAGCTGCTGATAGGGTAAATGGAGGTAAGGATTCAGTACTGTGTGGAACACTGCGATGGTAGAAATTAGTGATGTACTCAGCTTATATCCCCACCTGCATCGTAGCTTGAAGAAAAACCCTCATACGGAACAAATTCTTCTAATACTCACTTTTAAAGCAATTTGCTACGTATGTGCGCGTTAATAGTTGCGTTGGAACAATGCATCACTCATATTTCAACTCCAGTGCCATTTGACGGAGGTCCCTTTCTTTCCATACAGAGGAATGAAATCCTTTTTGGGAATGTAAATGAGTTGAAAGCAATGTAATCCGTGGTGTCGTTAACAAACACATGTTTCGCAGTGTTTTGCTATCAATGAAAATTGCTCTGGATACAAAAAAAAATGCAGAAATATTAACGAGGCGTACTGTAATGATACGTCCACGCAGGTATTTAAAATAATTTCAATTGAAATCTATTACGCGTAACGAGCACTTGCAAACAACATACTGGATAAATCTCTCCTCGGCTTTGGGCTACTGTTCGAGCTCAAAGTTAAAGAGTACTTAATGGTAACTGGTAAAACAATGAGCCAAGCTATATCTGTGTAAAGTTCCATTGCTTTCGTTGGTAGCTGGGGATACTTCTTCTCATCCACTTTTAATAGGGAATTAATAAATTAAAGTCTTTAGAATGTATGGCTCGTCGGATAATTGGAAAACACGCTACTATTTGACCCTCGGGCTCGATTTAAGAGCACGACGTGGGATATTCACAAGGGGTTAGTACATCCCTTCCTCAATACTATCGAGTCTACGACGTCTTCAGTGTACTTAATCCTCTTCACTATAAGACCCAAAACCTGAGGACAAACATATTATATTTCAGTTTTAAACTCGTTTAGGAACTTAAGCGATATGTCATACGTTTGTTAAGGTTTAAAAATAATTAAACGGCCCCCTGTGCTACTTAGTCCCAACATTTCCGGGAATGATATAAGACCTATCCAGTGCCGAGAAAAATAAGGTAACTAACCACAAATGTTCATATAAAATGAACAGCTGTTTAAATACCAGTCGCGGTTAGGCAGAGAGACAATCAAACAGACAGACAATTATCAATTTGACGTTGTATACTGAATGTTTCGTTAATACATGACAGTATGTCAGGGTAATATTATCAGCACATATAGTGTAAAGGGTCAAAACATATTATACAGGGTGTATTTGATATGATGGAAGTCCTTTACACTGGTGATAGAAGATGGTATTCTAAGCAAATATCTTCATGAAATTAAGTCGGATCTTAATTAGTGTAGGTGGAATTAAATCACAAAAATCGTCGGTCAATATCTTGGAAACGGGCTTTCACTTCGTTCCCCTCAGCAGCAGAGCTGACTTCTCCCCGTCTCCCTCCCCTCCTACGCTGAGGAATGTTGACCAGAGTCTGCAGTTGAGTGACCTCCTCGCCTTGTCTGCCAATGACATTGAAATACACAAACCGAGCCTATGAACAGCTGATTCACACCTTCATGGGGAGTGGCTACATGACTAGTGATGGTGGATCTGTCTAGGATTTTTCCAGCTTCATGAACTATGCATAGAAAATAGAAATCCTAAAGATTTAGTAAATTAATTTAAGGAACTGTTGGTCTATCTTTGTGTGAAGATAGTGCAACAACTGTAATAAACTTATTAATAATACTAATAATAGTAATAGTAGGCTTTTAGACACACTAACTTCTTTTATGTTTCTTTTTGGTATGTCGAGTTGCCAGACTTTAATGTACGTAGGATTTCTTGTATGTGCCATGAAATCCATGGAGATGATCTTATTAGATCCCATTCATTTACTACATGACTGAACGTAGATCGCACCCTCGGGATGGTTAGCACTCTACCACCAGAACTACACATGCTGACTCTTATTATTATTATTATTATTATATTATTATTATTATTATTATAACACTGTATTATAACAATGTATTTGTATTTTATTTTCATTTTCGTGTATTTTCATATGTATTTACATTGTTGATGGACCAATAAATCAATCCTCCCCCCCCCTCTCCAGTTAATGGCCACCCGAGGGCTGGAGATGGGATGGGACAATTCACAATATGAACATGTGGTACCATACTAGTATTAAATCTTGGAAGTAGGTTTCCATGGGTTCCCACTTCTACCCCAGGCAAATGTCGGGATTGTTCCTAACTTAAGGCCACGGCCGCCTTCTTCTCAATAATCATAACCGCTGGCAGTGCAGCCCATGAAGGGCCTAGGCCTACCAAGCGACCGCTGTCCAGCCATTTGGCCTGCAGATATTAGGGTGACGCGTGGTCAGTGCATCGGGTCCCCTCGGCCATTAATCTTGATTTTCCTGACTCGGGCACTGCCTCACTGTCAGACAGCTACTTAATTGCCCTCACGAGGCTTAGTGCACTGCGTTACAGCCCTCACGTCAGTTTCTAATATCCCTGATGGAGCCAGGAATCGAACCCAGGGCCTCCAGGTGAGAGGCAGTTGCACTGCCCCAACACCACAGGGCCAGCGCCTTCTTCCGAATCCTCACCTGAATTACAAATACCCACATTACTACAGAAACCACAAAACACAGGTTATCACACAAATTCTACCCACACCCAGCTACATGGGGCAAAATGACCAAAATCGCCAAGCCTCTCAAACAAAACATCAAGTTTTTTACTTCCGTCCTAAATGCCTAGTTCTGAACAGACTGCGGGATGTCGGAATTTTGTCACACTGCATTTCATTAAGAGAATGTTTTTAGTATTTTCAGAAACTAGTCAGCAGAAGGTCCGACACGGACGCCAATGATACATCAGGGCTGAGTATCGAAATTATTTTATACATGAACATCAATCAATGAATTCCACACTTACAAAGTAGGCTACACAATACTATCGGTCCTGACGTCCCAAGCCATTGCGTGCGTTGTCAACAACAACAACAAGAACAACGGCAATGCACATTTTCTTACGAGACGGTAGAGCTCATCCTCATAACAGCTGATAGCCTACCACCCCTCAAGTCAACCGGTAAGGTCAATGCTCCGATTACATAACAACTTCCCCTTCGCGCGTCGTCTCTCCTGGCTCCGCCTCGTTTACCCCAGCCTGCCGCACCACTTTCTGCCTGATTAGTTTCTGAAATAACTAAAAACATTGACTTTTTAATGATTAATTATCAATTTCAAGATAGGTGACAAATTTTTTACCTAGGAAGCTTAGAATAGTCACTTCTATCACCAGTGTAACGGACTTCCATCATATCAAATACACCCTGTATAAAACTTGGTCCAAAAGTGAATATTTATTGAGTTATCAGACACGGATTAGTCGTATTGACCGTGCACACCTCGATGAGTGGTATCCTGAACACTGCGTGCTAGAGGTTGGCCAATTGCTTGGCCTCCACACCCACCAGACGTAAACCCGTTGGACTTTCTTTTGTGTGCTGGCATTTAAATTCAATGGTGCACTCAACTGGTGTGGAGGACAAAGCATCATTTAATCCACGAATTGTGCTGAGTTGTCAAAGAATACGAAAAACCCCAGGCATTTTTAGCAAGATCGTGCCTCATTGCGACACGGAGAAGCCTGCGCCATGGCAGAGAATGCGCATTTTGTACTGATGGAGTAAGATACCGAACATGATGCATCATCTCTACTTTGCATTGTGAGGTTTGAAGCCATTTTTTCAGTGTTGCCTCAATCAATCAATGTCTAAAGGCAATGCCTTGTCGATTCAACCATTGTCTTCTGTTTTCAGCTTGTCTTTTCATCCCACAATAGGAACCACATCTTACGTTTTGTATCAATGCTTGAAGGAATTGCTTCCTAGGTCGACCTCGTCCCTTCTTTCCTAAGACCTTTCCTTCTAGTAGATTGGTTAGAAAGGTATTATGACGCACGGTGTGTCCAATGAATTTAGCTGTTCTTCTATGTACTGTTACCATCAGCTGTTTCCTTCCCTGGATTTCTCGCAGTATACTTTCGTTTGCTCTTTTTTCAGTCCAACTGACCTTTAGCATTCGCCTCCAGACCCACATCTCAAAAGCTTCAAGCCGTTTCCTATCCTGTTCTCGAATTGTCCAAGATTCACATCCATATAAGAGTACGCTCCACACAAATGACATCACAAAATTTTTCCTAATCTCAATATCTAGATGTATATTGGTCAAAAGAGTTCTTTTGTTGCTGAATGCTTGTTTGGAAAGCGCTATTCTTCTTCTTATCTCTTTGCTGCAGCGGTTATCATTTGTGATTAAACTTCCGAGGTATGGCAAACTGGTGACTAGTTCCACTACTTTGTTAGCAAGCCTGATGTTGGTGTGATTTCCCTCAGGATGCTTACTTACAACTAATATTTTTGTCTTCTTCACGTTAATGTTTAGGTATAAATCTACTAAATATGATGACAGTATATTCAGCATCTTGGATAATTCCTTTTCTGAGTCTGCACAGTGTTGCCTAAGTAAACAAAAGTTTGGTGCTTTTCAGTCGGTCAACACGAATGTACCCAAAAAGAGCTGGGGTGTGCCCTAATCCTGAAATAAATTTCATGAGATTAATAAATACATGTAATTTATTTCAGGATTAGGGCACAACCCAGCTCTTTTTGGGTACATTCGTGTTGACCGACTGAAAAGCACCGAACTTTTGTTATCTCTACTTAGTATAAAACGAAGTCCCCGATTCTTGGATGTTACGGGTAAACTCGAAAACCACTGGATGGATTTTGATGCGGTTTTCACTATTCTGTAAAGGATATCTCGAGGATGATTTCTGTAGAAAATAATTTATTTATGATCAAAGGAAGTCGAGCAATAACGATTTTAGTGCAAAAGTCGAAAAAAAACTGGCGTCTGAGCGCTGGGCAAACTGTTAAAATATTTAAATACTATGAGTGTAAGAATTGTTCAGCATGAAAAGTTCTACAAAAAAGTCCGGGAGAGCATACGTCTATCTTCAATACATCGCCCACTATAAATGTTTTTACGTTTTTATTTCGTCCAACCATGTCCATTCAACTACTGAGGTGACAGTTTACGAGCTAGCTAAGGACGAGTCTATCCTCCCTGCTACAGCCTAGCTAGCAGTCTAACCTATTGCCCCAGATACAGCCAGCAGCAAACCCTTGAGTTGTGTTGAGTTAAGACTTCTGAGAAGGGTGGTTGTGTTCGGAGTTTCCCTGGAAGTGCAACTCGGGTTTTCTTCATTTCGCCTGTGAAACACAGTCAAGTTAAGATTGGACGGAAGGGGGATTTGAGTTTCATTCACCTCGCCATTCCCTGGAAGTGCAACTCTCATTTCGCCTGTGAACTTTTCGTTCCGCAAAATTCACAGTCAGTTTTAGATTGGGCGGAAGGGGGATTATATTATATTAAATTATACTGATTGGCGTATAATCTGTACATAGTATAAAACAAAGTCCCAGATTCTTGGATGTCACGAGTAATCTCAAGAACCACTGAATGGATTTTGATGCGGTTTTCACCATTATGTAAAGGATATCTCGAGGAAGGTTTGTGTAGAAAATAATTTATTTATCAGCAAAGGAAGTCAAGCACTAACGATTTCAGTGAAAAGGTCGAACAAAAACTGGCGTCCGTGCGCTTTTTAAGCTTACGCGGGGCAAACCGTTAAAATTATCTCTACACTATGAATGTAAGAATTATTCAGCATCAAAAGTTCTACAAAAAGCCCGGGAGAGCATATCTTTATCTCCAATACATCGCTTACTATAAGTGTTTTTACGCTTTTATTTCTTCCAACAATCTCCATTCAGTTACTGAGGCGACAGTTTACGAGCTAGCTAGAGGCGAGTCTATCACCCCAGTTACAGATTAGCTACCGGACGAGCGTATTGCCCCAGATACAGCAAGCACCAAACTGTCGAGTCGTGTTGAGTTAAAAACTTTTGAGAAGAGTGGTTGTGTTAGGAGTTTCCCTGGAAGTGCAACTCGGCTTTTCTTCATTTCGCCTGTGAACCTTTCGTTCCGCTAAATTCGCAGTCAAGTTAAGATTGGACGGAAGGGGGATTTGTGTTTCATGCACCTCGCTATTCTTAAATTACGTCTGACAAGAATTTGTTACACATAATAATATAATAAATAGTCCAGTTAGTGATTTTAACCCATCATGCCGAGACGTAAAATGGATATTGGTTGTTGTTCATTGACATTGGAAAAAAAAGCGCTTATGACGTAATGTATTTATAACTGTTCACGGGCAAAGCCGGGTCGGGTTGCTATTTGTAAAATAAAATTAGAGCTAGTTATGAATTAGGTAAACTATTTCCTTGTTTTATATCTCAATGAATATTTATTTCCGGACCCTTATTTATATAACATTGCTGACGCATTACATGTGTATATTCTAAAATTTTAAATAGTGCAGTGTTTGAAAAAACACCCTTTAGTCGTAGAGAATGAGATATATGAGTCGTTGACTCTCCTTGTCAGTATAAATGATGTGCTGTAGGTTGAATGTTGGCTGATGATAAGAGTGGTTGTATCAAGCGCAGAAGTTGGTCAGGAAGTAAGCCTGCATGGGAGTTTATATATCAAGCTATATTTAATCAAGACAATAAAATACACGTTTATCTGACGCATTACTTAGTGAGTAGCATTCTTGGCTGTCACTGCCGAGGTCCAGGTTCAATTCCAGATTATGCCAAGAAGTGTAATTCTGGTCTGAGAGCTGGAACCGGGCTCACTCATCCGCGTGAGGCAGAACTGAGAAGAGCTGGGTTAGGTTCATTCCTCAGCCATCCGTGGTTTCCCACTTCTACTCTTAGCAACTGCCAGATGGTTCCAAAGTTATGGCCACGCCCTTACCAAGACAAATCCTATACTCAATTACAAAATAACACACACACGCACACACCCATGTACACGTGGCTACTTAACCACACTATCGCAAAGCCTCTACACGAATCAACAACAACCACCATAATGAACTGATGTTGACGAGGTTTTCTTGGCAGTAAAATAATGTCAACTCTAAGGATGATATGAAATATAGTTATTTGCCAAATATGACAGAAATACTCTAATTGTCCCTTGCTGAACGGATGGCACTGGAGATCTCAAACTAATATTGAATATCCATATGTTATGCACCATTATTCATTGTTAAATTTAGGTATGTGTGTAGTATGTTGGTCGATTGTCTCTTGTTGTTGATTTTTAAGTCGGTTTCAATGTTAGTAAATCTGTGTCCCGCGTCGTACATGTGTTCACGTACGGCCACTTGTGTCCCATATTTTATCGCATTTCTTCGTTCTCTGTATAGCGTGTCTAGTCTTCTATCACTTTGGCCAATGCAATTCGCTGTGTCTTTGCACGTTATTGAATATACCCCTGAACTTGAGTATGCGTCTTGTTTATTTAAATTACTGTTGTGCTGCTTGTTGTGAATGCTATTTTAATGCACTGTTTCTACATTACGTTGGTGATTTGTATGTATTCGCGCTCACGTAATTAAACCAGCTCGATATTGGTAAAATTTTGCAGTAGCATAGTCCATCTTCGGACACTTCAACCATGCTTTTCAAATTTTCATTTTCGTCACCAATACAACAGGGTGGCCACGAGAAATATTTCACCTGTACTTACTCAATATCTCTGAATCAATTTTAGCAATGAACTTAAATAAAATAGTGATAAAATACTTTAATATACGCTAACATTGGCGACTTCCAAAAACATGAGAATGAAAAGGCAAATTTCAAATATTTAAATATAAATTCTGGTGATCTCACCACTCTATAATACGAACTACTGCTATAATCATATTCTACTGAAACATAAATATTTGGGTCAAATTTAATAAATTATAGATGGCATGCAAGTCCATTCTAGTAATAATTCATCTACTGTTGTTCGTAAAGGAATAATCCACTGCCTGTGAAACTTCATATGTTAGACAACTAGAGGCCTACTAGTATATGCTACGTGCGTTGACTAGAGAAATGCACCACCAAGCTAAAAGTGGTCTTGAAAAATTACTTGATCGAGGTGGACAATGCTTGTATAGATGTACGTGAATTCTGCAAATGAGCATGAATTAATGAAGCATTTTCAGGCATACTATAAACATGGAACTCTGGTACCAGCGAAGTTGTTACTCACACGATCTGTAGAATAGTAGAAAATATCCTAAATGTTTATAGGGGACCGAGCTATAGGGATATTGAATCGTAGCCTAGGAGAAGAATGGTGTATCCTATGCACGCAAGCAAATGCATTTCTTCAACCATTGATTATCTTACTTTCCAAAGCAATGACCTATAGTTCGCGTGGGTTCAAACGTTTCCTGGATGTCCAAACTAACATCAAAACCCGAGAATGTGTTTAGGAACGTTTCCGAGATATTAAGGAGGTAATGTCGTGATGTAATGATGTAAAATAAGCACAAAAATGAAAAATACATGCATTATTGAAACAATTGCAGGGATCCTAGAAATTTAAAAATAGATACCAGGGAAGCTGAAAAATCAAATACCTTCAAGTTTTAGGAGAGGTTAGAGCTGGTAAGCTTTGAAATCAGGGTTCACAAGGAGTTCGGCGATAGTACGGAAACATATTCTCATCCATTCTTCAATTGCTTTTTCCTATGCGATTACCTATAGGTTACGTGAGCTAAAACGTTTCCTGAAAGTCCAAATTACTTTTTACATAAAAAGACCTGGCTAATTACGAGTAAATCCCACGATTGTGATTCACCGTCAACATCCTCAGTATTTTCAAATCCATTTTGTGAGCTCGCGATGGAAAACTTTGTATTATGTGTGTTACGGTATGAATAAATGCAACCAACAACGCTACCCAACACTTTGAGATCTTTACTGTATCAGATATTTAGAAAATTCTCACACTTTCATTATACATATCAATCACTCAGGTGATTGCGTCATCATGCAATAGCTCCTTGGAACCTCCGCTTACAGCAGCACAACAGTATACGCATGGAGCCTTCCCGTGCGATAGTTAACTGGGGGATGTGGGTAGATTATAGGTTTGGGAATAACCCACCCACCAAGGGAAGATGATGAAGAGAAGGAAGTAGATTTTGGAATTGGAAGAGAAGGATAGAAGAATAGGAGGAGAGTCCCACAAAAGTAATAAGTTTATTGTTAAACACACTTAAAGGTGGTTGCCACTGCAAATATGTGCTCGGATACCTAAAATGGCTACGAGCTTGGTCGAGGCTGACGGGAGCCGCAGCTAAAGCTTGGGCAGTTTGCCAGAGAGAGGCTTTAGTGTGTTTCCTTCCAAGCACGAATAAAAGTACTATAGGGAAGGGTGATGATCTGGCCAGGCAAATAGTAAGAGCTTTATTAAGTGTTAACGAGGGCATAAACCTAGGAAGAGCTAGGAAAGCCAGGATCCTGCCTAACTGTATTATCAAAGAAATGATGAATCCAAAAACAAATATTTAATTTATTTAACAATGCAGGAAGTTTGAGGCAATTAACAATTATGAAATATAATTTTGATAAACATGGTTCATTTGAACCTTTTAACAAATAGGGTCGCAGACCTCTCCACATTAAACGGTTGCTCCAGGCAATTGACAATTTTTAAGGTTTTTTAAACCGTGAATTAAAATCTTGGTAAGATTTCACAAATAGGCAAAATGGAATAATTAAAGTTTTAACATTTACAGGAGTACAAGCAGTGTACTATATGAAACCTCTGAAAGAACATTCTAACGAAAATAACAACTTCGAAGATAACAAAATGGAAAACATAAAGAATAAAAAGGAAGTTCCTACAACTTCTTATATTTATACAGAATTACTTTGTGAAATTTATACAAGGAGAGCAGGTCACTTACTGTGAACCTGAAAAGTTGATCAGAAGGAAGGTTCTAGACCTCTTATACTTTGAATAAGACTCGCCAGTCAAATGAGGCAGTTATCATTTAGCGAGACCAAAAAATAACTCACTCAAGAGTTGAGAGAATTGTTTTCCTTGCTTTTGAAGGGAGGAACAATGTAAATTTAAAATTTGTATCACACAAGAAATTATGCAGAATTTAATTAATGTTAAACTAGCAAAGTTGGAAGGGTACCTCGTGAGTAACACCTTATAGACAGTTACAATTTTATAAATAATGGTTGTTAGTAGAAGGTTAAGGAAAGATCATGGGGATATAGGATCAATGTTCATGGCCGTATTTAATATAACCGGACGATCGCGACGCGGTAGAAACGTGGAGAAAGCACTGATTATCACTATTGTCTGTAAAGATGGATGCAAAGTTCACCAGAGAAACACTGAAGCCCATGAGAAAAAAAGTTATTGCAATTATGGAGATAACTGATTGCACTATGTAGGTGAAAGTCTATTTCTCGAAAAAGTCGTGATTTACAATTAAATGCGCCAGAGAATGTCCTAGAAGTTCCAACGGTGGAGGAAGTTAGCTATTGCAAAAATTTATAAGGAAGATTCCTCATTTTAACTAGTAGTTTCGCAAGTGCGTGTCAATACTTGACGGCAAGACTCGCAGATAGAGAACAAGATCTCGAAGGTTCCAGAACGACCTTAGCAGAAAATGGGGTTGAGAAAATCCAACGGAGGAAATAACTTTGTAATTATAGACAGCGGGTATTAGATAATCTCCCACGTAGCGAGAGGGTTTCTCGTTTAAATAGCTTAAGAAAAGCTCCTTTTAGTAAGGTTGGCTTACAAGAAAAAGCTCAACATTACAAATCCCACGAAGGATGATTTTGCCCCAAGTAAATATTTTCACACTGCCTATAATTAAAATTAAAATCACTTGGAAGTTAAAACCATGAAGATGAGGTTAAAACTTTTTAAAAATGGTACTTATCTCGATTTCATGTTGAAGTCGGAGTTCCTTAGGAAGACTATCTAGCCAACATGGCGTAGAAGAGGTTGTGCCTCTTGGTTTGAGGAGGCTAAGCTCGAGCGGAGCTTTGACTGTACGAGTCAACTGCAGACGAAGAAGTGAGAGCAGCTCAACGGAGCACTGAGAGACCACGGAAGGGGGAGAGAGTGGGGGTAGGAAACAAAAGGAGAACATATAAGCATGGCCAACTTAGCAAAACATAATTGATTTCTTGGTGAGCTGGTCTTCAAGGAGTTGATAGATGATACTAGCGCAGCATGGTGAGTAAAGAAGTAGACGTAGTCCTCTTGCTCAAGGAGAAAATAGCTGACGATGGTAACGAAAGCTGGTAGCCAAATAGATAAGTAAGTCATCTTGCACGATGAGGAATTGAGTAGCTTCAGAGGCTCGCTACTAGATGACGCTAGGTGGATCACAGAAGTTATATATCTGAAACATACTTATGAAGACATAAGAAACATGCTCAACAAGGAGAAAACAGATGATCACTGTTGGTGTTTGGCAAAGAGGAAGGAAGAAATGAACATGCAAAGAGCAATAGACATTATATCTCTCGTACCGTGTATTCAAAGAATACACCATACTGGGGGGACAAACACCAACAGAGAGCAAATAAGCAGTTACACATTTATTGGAAGCGGAGCGATCAAAGACAGTGGTCTTATGATCGGTCCATTTGTAGTCAAGATTCTGGCCACCCTGACTCTCCCATCTCTTCCAGGGTAACATTGGGTCACCCTACCAGAAATCCATACTAGGGGGGGGTGAAATATCTCTAACCAAGACCAAGTCCCCTACTTTAATGTCGGGACTGGAAAGAAACCACTTCTGCCTCCGTTGCAAGGAAGTTAAATATTCCAAGTTCCACCTTTTCCAAAAAGAATTACGGAGGGCTTCAAGTTTCCGCCAAACGATAGGTAGATTAGAATCCCTGTAAGAATTAGGAAGAGGAGGAGGGGCAGAAAGAGAAGTGCCGATAAGGAAGTGACCAGGGGTGAGTGGAAGTAGGTCATCAGGGTCATTGGAAAGCGGAGTTAAAAGGTGAGAATTAACGACACTTTCAATCACGAAATAGCTGAAAGCCGAGAAAAATAAAGCACTAGTAAAGATTGCGATACGATGAGAAAGAAGAATTGGCAAGTTTAAACAAAGCGTATATAAACAAGTACATCTATTCAGGACAAGAATATTCCAAATAAACAAAGGAACTATGCGAGTAGAAAGCAAGAACGCCATAGGTAACAAACGAGTAGCCATAAAGAATGACCTCAAGTTATAATGAGTATCAAAGGGGTTACTCAGAAAAATACTTAAGTCAGCGAAAAACGTGACATGACAATCATGAATACAAAAACACATCGAATGTGACGTCGAGAAAAAACAAGTTTGTTCATCAATGAACATTAAGATCGCAAAATATGTAAGCAAATTGCAATACATGAACGCGTGAGAAATACGCAACGAAGTTTTAAAGTAAGAATAGAAACAATTGTAAGATACGAGCGTGAGTAAGTGATAGAAGTAAACAAATACAGCCTTGACACACATAGTACAACGAGATAAGACATATAAATAGCTGACAGAGTCCTTAAGCGGAACGAGTTTATTTTGAGAACTAGGTGAACGGCTTCCGTACTTGCAGTAGCAACGCGCTAGACAATGCTTGGCAATCAGCCAAAGTTGAGATAAGAGAAACTTGTTTTGAACTGTGTCAATCATACAGGAAATAAACAACAACTTGGCATTCCTCAGACTGGTATACACACGAGTCTCAAAAACAAGCAGTTCAAAGTGCACACACACTAATTGAGTCAGCTGTAACTTAAAGCAGAACGAGTCACACGACATGCAGTCAATCGTAACTTGGACGTGAAAAAGCAATTTAAAGCTATATGAAATAAAGTAGGAAATCAATTTCGCATAATTGAGAGGATCGCGAAATCGAACAATTTTCAACAAAAAGAAGCTTAATTCTTCCGAGCAAAGAAGACAAGCTGGGACATTGAGAAGAAGGTTATGCATAAGAATAGTTATTCTAGGTGCAATGGAATTCAGAGTTTCAAGCGGTTTCATGAGCGACTTCCAATTGCGAGGAAGGGGGTAGGAGCCGGCCGTGGCCATCCCTCTACGTAACGAAAGAAGTGAAGCATAGCGTACAGCAAAGTGATGGTGACTGATAGCCATGGTTTTACACAAGGGGAAGATAGTTTTCGAGGAATAGTTTAAGTAATTAACTGCTATAAAAAATGACATAAGAAGATTTACGAAATAACACAAAGCAAGGCGAACTTGAATTGCCATTTTGTGCGGGAAGAAAGAAAAACCATTTAAACAACTTACAGGGTTAGCGCAGTTATTCACTATAAGACATCGTTTCGACAAGTGGTTTTCAAAAATATTGAGATTTGAAAAATGAGCGTTCTCTTTTTCAGAAATGGGATTTATGTCAGCTGTGACGAAATGACATTGTGCTTTGGTTTGAACACTGGTATGTTTGATTTCGCCAGTGATAACCCAACCAAAATCGGTGTCTCTAGCGACCACGGTTGAAGATAACTTGCGTGTTTGTTTGCGAATGCAATTCCAAAAAACATTGGCACTGAAAAGCACATCAATGGGACCTTGAACATTAAACCGAGGATCGGCTAACCTTAAGTGCGAGGGAATGTTTAACCCCGAAATATCAACCGAGTGACTAGGAGTGTCTTTACCAATACTGGTAAGAATGAGACAGTTTAAATTAAGATTGGTGTTTCTTTGACAAACGTCTCTGATTTTTAATTTTGAAGACTGCAAAACTTGAGTTTTCAAATTGTCAATGCCGGTCACATTGATAGAAGTAGGCGATGACGAAAGACCTAGTTTTTTAATCAACGATTGCGAAACAAAGTTGTGCGTTGAAGCGGAATCGAGAAGACCACGGGTTTTGAACCAATTTCCAAATCTATCTTGGATTTCAAATTGTACAGTGGTGAACAGGGTTTGCGCACTATGAAAAGTGTCGGCGTTGGAAATGCAGGAAGAAGCATTAGTTTGTTCGGAGCGGCTCTGCAAGGAGCTTAAAGAGGCAGGTGCTGATGACCTCGATTTATCGTGAACGTGCAATAAAGAATGATGCGGTTTTTTGCAATGAAAACAGAGATTTAATGACGTACAGTTCGAAGAAGAATGCTTAGGTGATAAGCAATTGAAACAATGTTTGCTGTTTAAGACAAACTTTCTTCGATCTTCGACAGACAATTCTTTAAAGGATTTGCACGAATACAAGGTGTGAAGCTTTTTACAGAGCGTGCATTTTAATGATTTATTAAGCGGCCTATCTTCTCTTGAATGATTAAAAGAAGAACGGGTTTGTTTGTTTTCGACAAATGGGGGCTGATGTCCCTTTGAAGAAGCAAGTTTTTTTTCAAAAATTTGACACTGAGGATTCGTTTCGACTCTTTCGCACTGAAATGCGAGTGCTGTAAGGAATTGACATCGACTGTTGAGAAACGAGACAAGGTGTTCGAAGGAAAATTCTTTGTTGTAGGCGAGTTCGACCTCCCAGGCCTTCAGTGTCGAAAAATCGAATCTTGATGTAGCTAGGTGAATAAGTATGGTGTCCCATGTTTGGACAGGCTGTTTTAGCTGGTATAACGCTCTGACATTTAACTGCATAGAATCTAAGAGGTCTCTTAAAGATGTGACGTCATTAGGTTTGACGGCAGGTAAGTTGAAGAGACAGCGGATATGACGAGCGACACTCAACCTTAAATTGCCATATCTCTCTTTAAGGAGATTAAAGGCGATGTGGTAGTTGTCTGCGCTTAAAGGCAGTGACTCTACCAAGGTCAAGGCCTCTGATTCCAAAGACGTGCGGAGGTAGTAAAATTTATGTATGTCTGGGATCTCGATATTTTCATGAATTAAAGAACAGTAAAGTTCGTAAAAAGAATACCATTCACCTTCCTTGCCTGAGAAGTGGGGTAGGCTTATCTTGGGAAGTAACGGTTTCGGTTTGTTCTCGTGAACTGAAGCGGGTACGAACTGGGCCGGATTGATGACCCTAGTGTCCGGTTCTGAGATATTGCGAATCAATTGGTGGGCCTTTGCAATTCCTTCAAAGTACAAGGGTTCGACCTCATCCCGGTCCAATTGCAGTTCTGGACAAGCGGATTCAATCTCTGTTTGAATTTGGTCATAATAATCATAAGACCGTTCGTACAACTTAAGGCGATGAGTCAAGATATCTAAATCACACTCGGCGGGATTTAATTTGCTGATGAAATTTCGGAATCTAGTGAGTTGCCCTTTATAAGAAGAACGTCTAGCAATGAGAGTTTCATCTTTTTCGGCAGGAGCCATGACAAAAATAATAAATTGAAATACAACTCACGAAACTGTAGAACTTTGGAGATGCTGTCAGGTTGGCAACAGCGAGAGAGTAGAAAGAACAGGACACCCCAAAGGAGACAGGAGCGGCCTCTTTCCCGTTCACAGGCTTTGCATGACGTAGATATAGCTGAAAGATCCAAAGGAGATATTAAAAATTTGCAAAGTAATGTCAAATGACACTTGACAAACAATAGAAATAACAAATGGACTCTCCCGGGTTTCTGGGACCAATTTTTGGGTAGATTATAGGTTTGGGAATAACCCACCCACCAAGGGAAGATGATGAAGAGAAGGAAGTAGATTTTGGAATTGGAAGAGAAGGATAGAAGAATAGGAGGAGAGTCCCACAAAAGTAATAAGTTTATTGTTAAACACACTTAAAGGTGGTTGCCACTGCAAATATGTGCTCGGATACCTAAAATGGCTACGAGCTTGGTCGAGGCTGACGGGAGCCGCAGCTAAAGCTTGGGCAGTTTGCCAGAGAGAGGCTTTAGTGTGTTTCCTTCCAAGCACGAATAAAAGTACTATAGGGAAGGGTGATGATCTGGCCAGGCAAATAGTAAGAGCTTTATTAAGTGTTAACGAGGGCATAAACCTAGGAAGAGCTAGGAAAGCCAGGATCCTGCCTAACTGTATTATCAAAGAAATGATGAAACCAGAAACAAATATTTAATTTATTTAACAATGCAGGAAGTTTGAGGCAATTAACAATTATGAAATATAATTTTGATAAACATGGTTCATTTGAACCTTTTAACAAATAGGGTCGCAGACCTCTCCACATTAAACGGTTGCTCCAGGCAATTGACAATTTTTAAGGTTTTTTAAACCGTGAATTAAAATCTTGGTAAGATTTCACAAATAGGCAAAATGGAATAATTAAAGTTTTAACATTTACAGGAGTACAAGCAGTGTACTATATGAAACCTCTGAAAGAACATTCTAACGAAAATAACAACTTCGAAGATAACAAAATGGAAAACATAAAGAATAAAAAGGAAGTTCCTACAACTTCTTATATTTATACAGAATTACTTTGTGAAATTTATACAAGGAGAGCAGGTCACTTACTGTGAACCTGAAAAGTTGATCAGAAGGAAGGTTCTAGACCTCTTATACTTTGAATAAGACTCGCCAGTCAAATGAGGCAGTTATCATTTAGCGAGACCAAAAAATAACTCACTCAAGAGTTGAGAGAATTGTTTTCCTTGCTTTTGAAGGGAGGAACAATGTAAATTTAAAATTTGTATCACACAAGAAATTATGCAGAATTTAATTAATGTTAAACTAGCAAAGTTGGAAGGGTACCTCGTGAGTAACACCTTATAGACAGTTACAATTTTATAAATAATGGTTGTTAGTAGAAGGTTAAGGAAAGATCATGGGGATATAGGATCAATGTTCATGGCCGTATTTAATATAACCGGACGATCGCGACGCGGTAGAAACGTGGAGAAAGCACTGATTATCACTATTGTCTGTAAAGATGGATGCAAAGTTCACCAGAGAAACACTGAAGCTCATGAGAAAAAAAGTTATTGCAATTATGGAGATAACTGATTGCACTATGTAGGTGAAAGTCTATTTCTCGAAAAAGTCGTGATTTACAATTAAATGCGCCAGAGAATGTTCTAGAAGTTCCAACGGTGGAGGAAGTTAGCTATTGCAAAAATTTATAAGGAAGATTCCTCATTTTAACTAGTAGTTTCGCAAGTGCGTGTCAATACTTGACGGCAAGACTCGCAGATAGAGAACAAGATCTCGAAGGTTCCAGAACGACCTTAGCAGAAAATGGGGTTGAGAAAATCCAACGGAGGAAATAACTTTGTAATTATAGACAGCGGGTATTAGATAATCTCCCACGTAGCGAGAGGGTTTCTCGTTTAAATAGCTTAAGAAAAGCTCCTTTTAGTAAGGTTGGCTTACAAGAAAAAGCTCAACATTACAAATCCCACGAAGGATGATTTTGCCCCAAGTAAATATTTTCACACTGCCTATAATTAAAATTAAAATCACTTGGAAGTTAAAACCATGAAGATGAGGTTAAAACTTTTTAAAAATGGTACTTATCTCGATTTCATGTTGAAGTCGGAGTTCCTTAGGAAGACTATCTAGCCAACATGGCGTAGAAGAGGTTGTGCCTCTTGGTTTGAGGAGGCTAAGCTCGAGCGGAGCTTTGACTGTACGAGTCAACTGCAGACGAAGAAGTGAGAGGAGCTCAACGGAGCACTGAGAGACCACGGAAGGGGGAGAGAGTGGGGGTAGGAAACAAAAGGAGAACATATAAGCATGGCCAACTTAGCAAAACATAATTGATTTCTTGGTGAGCTGGTCTTCAAGGAGTTGATAGATGATACTAGCGCAGCATGGTGAGTAAAGAAGTAGACGTAGTCCTCTTGCTCAAGGAGAAAATAGCTGACGATGGTAACGAAAGCTGGTAGCCAAATAGATAAGTAAGTCATCTTGCACGATGAGGAATTGAGTAGCTTCAGAGGCTCGCTACTAGATGACGCTAGGTGGATCACAGAAGTTATATATCTGAAACATACTTATGAAGACATAAGAAACATGCTCAACAAGGAGAAAACAGATGATCACTGTTGGTGTTTGGCAAAGAGGAAGGAAGAAATGAACATGCAAAGAGCAATAGACATTATATCTCTCGTACCGTGTATTCAAAGAATACACCAGGATGGACACATACGTACATGAAAGTTGATCTCATAACCCTGTATTTCGTATGCTGAAATTAGGCAATGATGTAAGGTATGATTATGAGATCAATCAAGGTCATTTTGTATGTGTCCATCCATCCATATCTCTGTCTGTTTTATACGTGTCCATATTGTGGGTTTACATTTGTGTCGCTTATTGCTTCATTTATCTTCCTCATTCAAGCATAACACTGTAGGGAACAAAAAAATCAAAACATTGCGTACAGACGGATTTAATCTGCTTGATGAGTGTTATATTATAAACGATGTATCTACTGTTTTGAAAAATTACGTCTTATTGTGTACTGTATCAATGAATTAAACTCCAAATCATTATGGTATTTCATTTTGGAGCGATGGAGTTTAATGTCAAATTTAAAATTTGCATCTTGTTTGCAATTATCAAAAATTACGCGCTGTAAACCTATAACAACTCAAAGCGATTGAAGAAAACTAAACATCTCTTAAGTTTCCGGCCCTAGTATATTATTGATTGTTGAGCCCGTATCACTTTCCAACAAGGCAACGATTTTAATGCTCCACGGGAAGCTTAAAATGAAATGAAAATCGCATTAGTTCCCTAGATGCTCCTCGAATTAAAGTATTAGTGTCTTAGCCATCATCACAATATACTTCAAATACCATCAACCTTAAGATACGCTTGATGAATTAAAGTTACATTTAAACACATTTTCTGAGTTTAGTGGTCAAGGATCACATAGGAACTGAAGCCTGCTGTAATTCAACTTTCACTGCTTGCGTTACTGATAATTCTTGAATCCAGACAACTTCACATTTGAGTGCTAATTTTAATGAGCAATTATTTCTTTATTCTTACAATTATAGTCCATATATAAAAACAACATTTAGAACGATAAGATTTAATAGAATAAAATATTTAAACAATAACGTGCACCAGAAATGCGAGCAGTAAGGACAGGAACAAAGTTCAACACATAATGACGGACAGTTCCTACTTACTAGCAAGGTAAGTTTAACACACATTGAAGTGAAAGTACGCAAGTCGTATGAGCCAAACTGTCAAATGTTACTCCTTTACCGTCTTATCACACGTTACCATAATCAGACAACAATAAAAGGCCACCTTCACATACCCTGCAGGGTAAAATACAACCAAATAAAATAAAGATACCAAGCTGGCACAATTGTCTTGTAATTTTCAGTTTTACCTACTACTGACGTCAACATGTTCGCACAAAACATGATACCAAAACCAATAGGCTTCAATAAAAAGCATATAGGCTAATGAATTGCCTAGGAATGAATTCCACAGCTAGAGGAATATTATGGAAATTACCGTAAATAGAGATTTCCCATGGCTCACCTTGTAACTACTGTATCTGACCAGTCGGAGTCAATTTCATCATCAATTTATTATTTTATTATTATTATTATTATTATAAATTACATTATTACATTTCTAATTAATATTATTATTAATATTAATGCTCTAATTATTATCACTTTTATCGTTATTATTCTTGTTCTGATTGTTATTATTATGATTAATTTCATTATTATTAGTTTTATTCTTGTCAATGTCATAATGTGTTTGTTTTTTTAGTATTGAAATGGAAGCTTTTAAAAATATCATTAGTTCTACTTAGCGTCAGACATATTGAGTCTAAACTTCTTACAATTGTTATCAGCCATTAGAGAGAATTTTTGGAGAAATGAGTAATGATACTTGTTGAGACCACCAACACTTGCTTAGAATTATGAGCTACTTAAAGATGCACAATACATGTTCCTTGTATTATTGGTAATTTGAAGAGGATTTTTCAAGGAAGTCGTCTACCTAATGAGCACTTTAACACAGACAGTATGGAATCCCCCATGGTGCAATTCTTCTTCATAGGAATAAGAACAAGAGCTTTAAGCTACCATTAGGAAGCGTTTACCAAGAAACATGTAATGAGTTAGTTGTCGCCTGTGACGTCAAACTTAAGAGGATTGTGTCTTATTTCCACAAACTCTATTTCTTGCCAGAGACTGAAGTACTCGGCCAAGCCATTGTCATTTCTGGAATTCATTACTGGAAGAATTCTTAGAAATTTCAACTGTGATATTCCCTGAATACATTCAACAATGACAAGACTTGGACCACCTTCATCAGGGGAGAGAGGCTATACATTACCCTGGTTCTACAAGATTATTGGTGGAAGGCAATATGGGAGGAGAATTGAGAAATGAAATATATACCTCGCTATCACAAGCCTCCGTGGCTTAGGCGGCAGCACGCCGGCCTCTCACCGCTGAGTCCGTGGTTCAAATCCCGGTCACTCCATGTGAGATCTGTGCTGGACAGAACGGAGGCAGACGGTTTTTTCTCCAGGTACTCCGGTTTTCCCTGTCAAAATTTCATTCCAGCAACACTCTCCACTATCATTTCATTTCATCTGTCATTCATTTAATCATTGCCTCAGAGGAGTGCGTCAGTCCTCGGCAGCCGGCAGAGTTCATATCCTCGCCGCTAGATGGGGGCTTCATTCATTCCATTCCTGACCCGGTCGGAGACTGGAAGCAGGCTGTGGATTTTCATTTTTCACCTCGCTATCAATACAAAGAACTGACTACCGTGACACTCAAGAAATCATTCATTGACGAACTCGTTCGTAATGTCGCTGACCTACATTTTGTTTAAGATCTACTAAATAACACCATGAAGAATCCTCTGGCAGTCACCACTACCTGATGTATCTGAATCCGGAAGAAAAAGGATCAACATCTGATCCGATCCATTGGTGCTATGGAATGAAAAAAACAACAACAACAACCAATGACCTTGTGAGCTAAACAATCTACTCGATAATCAAGTTGTCATTTTAGGTATTTTTATGTTCCTCAAATATTATTCACTGTTATAACTTCCCTTTCAATTACATTTTCTTTGTCAAGTTATGCTGGATTAATTAATACATTTCTTTTATATATTAATAGTTTTCCTTTATCAGGGAATTATGCATTACAATAGCCTTTTCAACCAGAGATTTTATATGCTTAGTGTCCTTACACCTCACCACTTGAGATCCTTAAGAGTGGTCATTAATTATCCTCAATTAAAGCATTTGTATATCGTTATTCCTTGTATGTAGGAATAATTCCTTATATGGGCACCCTTCCCGAGTAAATTCACTAGATTTGTTATCTCTGTTTATGAGGAAATTTATTATTATTGCAGTCACTTCCTTTGAAAGTTGCAACCCTGTTTACAGTAACATTCGGTTGCTCGACTCTGGGGTTGAACCCGTGACAGTGGCATGTGGTGGATAACGGTAAACGTTTCATATGGTCGCCCAACTAGGGGCACTACTGTAAGAAACATTACATATGGCGCCCAACGTGGGAAACTACTGTAATAAACGTTACATATGGCAACCAACGTGGGGTACTACTGTAAGAAATGTTACAAAATTAATATTGTAGGTCACACTTACAAAAAGAGAATTACGGGAAACTGTGACGTCACTGAGCTACATACAGTAATGCTAGTTTAAAATCCAAGAAGACACTAGGTCGCGAAGCAGTAAAACATAGCGAGGGACGAGATGGAGGGGCAGACAATGCCGTTTTATAAAAATAAGCAGAAATGAAGGAATTATCACAGTCTCCAGCAGTAACAATATTTTAAAGTCTTGGCCTTTAGCTCAGAGAACGCAAGAAGCCGAATACATATTTAGCGTTCAGGTAACTCTCAGGATATCAAAAGATATCAAAAGAAAAACACGAAAAGAAAATTAACCTATCTGGGCCGATGAAAGTGGCCTTATGAACCACCACATCGCACCCCCGGTGCTGGACTGCCACAAGTCAAAGAACATGAATTTTGAATTATGTGGTACCTATAAATGCCTATGATGAAGTCAGTGTCCTGTAAAACTGCCACAACTCAGATTCTATGAATAGCAATTCTACGTTACTGAATAGAAAACTGCCAAAACTCAAAATTGTTGATATTTTTTATTAACACACATAATTATAATCCATGAAAACTTTGTATGTTATTGTATATTACTAGACTATCTTAGGACATTGTGAGGTTTGAAGGCATTTTTCAGTGTTGGCTAAGTAAACAAAAGCACCAAACTTTTGTTAAGACAATCTTAGAAGTTAGTAATACTTTACCTTCACTTTAATTATGTAAATATTTATATATTTCAAATTGGCTCAATATCTTTAAAAGCTTCTCTTGAAAAAGTGTCCTTTTTTACTTGTGGCGGGTCTTGCACCGGGGGTGCGACATATACTCTCTATTGTTCGGAAGAGTATGCTAAGTCCTTACGAAACTGCCCTTCCCCGTGGCACGTAGCTAAGGCCACAGCCTTGGTCCGAGTTGTCCAGCCGACAGAGTATTCTAACTATCATAGATACTTGCCCACGGCCTACCTTCACATACGGATGTCGACCGGGTCATCCCCATCCCACAAAAGTAGATGACAATAGAAATGAACTCATCACGTTTCAAGGAGAACTCTACGAAAATTGAAAACATATTAGCCAATACAACTCAGCCAGAAAAGAAAATGCTGAACCAGGCTTGAACAAAATCAATATTGTACAGTTTTCCATTTCCGAAGAGTGACTCATGGAAGAACCACAGGGGCATACGAAAGTACACGTGAATGAATTTAAAAAAATGTTCAGTTTCATACGAGTTTCCTTTATGGTTTGTCTTGAGTTTAAGATCCACTAGAAGATTATCCATGGTCTATGTGTGTTTCTCAAGCACTCGATAAGTAGCGAGTCGTATTCATCCTCTAGGCTAAAAGGTGGCTTTTGATGCTCGTCGTGGAGTGAATTGGGGTAACTCCATTGGAATGACGAAGGAAGTAAGGATCTAGTTGCAAAATTAGGAATAGCATGAAGGATTAACCTTGGTACAATGAGAATGAAGAATTCACAATATTAAATTTATTCAAACCAGAATAAAATCCAGGCTATAATGGCCTGAAAAGTACATAAGACCTTGTAGCAGAAATTAAGAGATTATACATTTAAAAACAGGAAATGTGTATCAATAAAAGTCTTTAGAGAAAGAAGATGATGCAGGAAAAATATATTATGGATTATGAAACTGAAGGTTGCCTTTCTTGATTGCTTAAGTTATAATTTAGAAAGTGCTGTCCATATCCTCAATTCATCGTTAAATACACAAGTGAGAAAAAATACTCCTGGTGTGAGGCAGTTGCGCTACCCCAACGCCACGAGGCTGGCAAAACATCATAGTGGCAGACTGAAATCTCATTGCTTTACTCGGCTACTGGATGAATCAATCATTAGATGCCGACCTAATTTAGGCCATAGGCACTGTACCCGTTTCCCAGAGGTCACGTCGGCCCGGCAATCACTACGTGATGTCCAAGAACCGATACAGTGACTTAACAATAATTTAGGAGTCCCTGATATATATATATCCGTAAAAATCTAATCAAAAATAAACTGTAAGCTCGGGCTTGCAAGAGATCGAGTATCTCGGATCATTTAAGGGGGGAGCTACACCATTCAGGGTTAAACATTTTTAACTGAAATATTTGAATGACTAATCTTTTATTTTTCGTTTGGTGTAATCAAGAGAAAAATATCTTCAATACTTCCAGAGATATGCCCTTAAATGTTAGTTGCTGTCGCTTAAGTAATCTCTTTAAACTTCAGACTACCACGCCCTTAGGTAACTTTGAAGGTCGTTTCCCGAAAACTTTATTTCCACACAACATATACGCGATAACTCAAATACTATTCAAGATATCTCAATGATATTTTGCATGATTCTGTATTGTAATAATGTGAGCAACAAACACCAAACTATTTTGTGTATCAAGCATACTCCCCATTTAAGAGAATATTTTATGTACAAAAATTAAGAAAGTATATATTTTAGTAAGAATATGAAAAGGAAATATCCTGAATATGTGTATCAATTATGTTGGTGTATGTTGTAGCCGTCAATGTTACCGACAGCTCAAAAGAACATTCATGTAAATATTTAAAATGTTGGGGTACTTACGATGTAAACACTGTCCAACTATACAAAAAACAATTGAAATATTAGTGGTATAAAAATGCATGACAGCAAGTATATTATAAAAAGTGTTTTGTGAATAATAATGACTAATGAGTGATCTGTGTTTAATAACCCTACACATTTTTATTCCTTTGCAAGATATAGTTTATGAGATATAATTTTATTTACCTGAGTAGAAATTATCATGCGAAAGGTGAACCTCCCCCCATAATGGGATAGGTGAGAAAGCTTGACTTGGACATGTATTTCCAAATAAAATAGGATCGCATTAGTCAATAAGGTTGTAGCTCAAATCTGCGGGAGTAATTTAGATTTTCTAAGATAAAATGATCTCATTTATTTTAAGAGTAGACAAACACACACACAAAAATCAAACACTCCTGCAATCAAATTGGTCTTTTATTACGTTGGGATCGTGGATCCATAAGTACTATACCACCAATTGATTGTCCTGATTCAATCTTTCTTTGGGTATATGTGAAGTTGAAATTAGAGTTCAATCGTTCGTTGTGCAAGCTAAATTTGAATTTTAAAAAATATATCACTGCACTTTTCACTGTTTCAGCTTTTGTATGAATAAAGAAATTAAATGAGACTTCACATATATCACTTCCCCAGTAAATAATCGAGCTAAACATATACTTGAAATTCACGCATATTGTTATTATTTAAATTAAATAATGCGTGGATTGCTTGTCACAGATTAATCATTATCTTCAATAATTTTTATGTAATAAATTGAAAAAATATATACAAGTTATATATGTCATTATCGTAGAGTAATGTTTAAATGTTATCAAGTTCATCTCATTTCCATGTTAATGTATGTCAATAATACTCTAATCCTTGATTAATTTCTAGCAATATGTTCATCATAATTGTCTATTCCATGACTTAATGTCAATAAATTATTACTATTATCAATAAATAATCGTAATTCCTTTCCATAACCATAATTATCATCAGCGTGATTAGTAAATTGAGATTGTACTGTTAAATCTTAATTTAATTTGTTACAGATCACCTATAATTCAATTAGTCATTCATTAAAGAAATGATCAGATTTAGCTAAATTCCAATAAATTATTTTTAATGTTTCTCGAAGTTCATGCAAACAGCATTCGTCTGACAGCATTAACATTACAGCAGAAATGATTAGCATATCATCATTATTATCATCATCATCACGCGCTTTATAAATTATCATATTAGGACTGTGTTAACACTGACACATCCTTGAATTCTCCTAATCATCAACACATATAGTGAAATTCTCTGATCTCTTCTCTTGTATGTTGGATTGGCCACCTGACTCTTATCCGACTGTTGACACTTTAAGAACACTATAAATAGAGTGTCTAGAACATTATTGTAAAAACGCGCTGCCATTATATGTGCTGTTATTCAAATTGCTTTATACTACTCGATAATCTATTAATATAATCATCTTAATCTTTTTAAATCCATTAATTCAAAATTGATAACCAATAAATTCGCTGTCGGTTAACTACTGTGTGTTTGCAATTATAATTCAAAGTGTTAGTTGTAAATTGCCACACCAAATGCAATCAAGATCGATTATTCAGTTAAAATTAAGTTATTATTATTTAATTAATTCTGCATAAATAATTCAATTATGATTCATAATTAATTCACCATTGTGAATTGTGCTGAAAAATTCACAATAGAGAATAATTATTAAGATGGCATTAAATTAAATTTAAATAAATTAAATTTAGCAATTAAGTAATGGAATTATAAGTTATTAATTTCGTTGAAAATATGTGTGAAATTATAATAAATAGCAATGTCTTACTCCTAAAATACTCTTTATGTTTGAAAATCAGGCATAATATAGAAGTCACCTGAAATAAAAATCAATGAATTAATTCAAGGTGATGGCTATCATTGTGTAGAATTGGTGTAGGTTGGACTCACTGCCCTTAACCCTTTTCCTTTCAAGCTCTCAGCTGATGGATGTGTCAAAACTGACAGTCATATTTACCACACTATGCACACACTTATTTTAAAATTACATGGAAGGCACACCAATGAAGATATCATCATGAAAGATGGTAAACGTATAGAGTATATATCACGTATTATTACTGTGAGTAAGTCATGTCTCTAAACCAAAAGGGTTTAATGTTAAAAAAATAAGAAATGTGATATCAAAATTACAAGTTTCAGATTTTGAAAGTTTGGTAGTAATTCTAGAAAATGGTGTTTGCAGCCCAAGTTTGTTATTCATGTCAGTAGGAAGGCTATAATATTGTTTACTAGCATAGTAAATATCAAGATTCTATGTGCATTAGATCCAAGGAAAAATTAAAATGTTAAAATGATGTAACACTGAAAAATGTCTGGCATTTTTGCATAAAACTCAGATTTCTTATAAATAATATGTAGCACCCACCTATGAATATATTACTGGATCATCATTATCCTCTACACTTTCCGATTCGGAAAGAGTAACATCATCATCACTTGAATAATTAACAAGATATTCAGTGATATCATCTTCAGCAAAATGAAGTCTTTCGGCAATGTCACACACGGCAAATAACTAGGCCTAATCTAACTGAACTATATCTAACACTTCACTATCACTATGCACCTAATTACCTAAGAAAACTATATAAATAATGAACTAACACGTTATATAAATATAGTGCCTACTATATAACTTAATTTTACTATATAATAAGGTACGAAAACACAAGAGAAATGAACGGAAGTTTGCCGGCGACCATGATGTAAACAAGATTCGGAACTCCAGTGAGCACATGTTTCAGACTCTAAATTTATCGATAAATACGGATAGCCGGAAGTTCCCGTGGGGTATAACGTGAGATACAACTATACTCTTCTTATTCCGTGCAAAAATGCTACTAACTGGCGCGTAAATAATGAACTAATAGTAAAAAAGACGGGTAACGATGGATCGTTACCCTGTCAGTTTTCGCAGGAAAGCCAAAGGGTTAAAGGTGATGTGATGTCGAACGATGTCATGGTAGTTAAAGTTGCCCTTCATCTTCCAAGATAGTCGTCCTTTAAATTCATGGAACCCCATCATCTACGTGTGGATTGTATGACGTATTTTAAGTCTTCTAATCCCGGCATCCATCTATGCTCATATGTATTCCCTTATTTAGTTTAAGTCTTCATCGTGTTGTATGAGTATAAGTTCTCGAATGTTCCCATGCTGATCAGATTATGTGAAAGTTGCATGCTGATGATCCCCAAAATATCATTTGAGTGTCCGCCACTGCTGGCATAATGTTCCACATATTACTAGTCTTCGTGACTTGCATTATATTTACGGTATTGTTCATAGAATTGTAGTCCGCTCACAAATGTGTTCAGTTGAAACGTACAATTTTTTATACTATTGTGCGAATATATTGCTATTAATGGCTTACAGCTGCGCACTATATAACTGTCCTTTCATGTGGACCTGTGCTGTGCAGTTCGCCTCGAGAATTGCTGCCACCGTGATAGTGTTCCCTTTAAATGCGGCGCGTAGTCAGCATTACAAGTCCATTGTGGCGTGGTGTGATTTCAGTAATCACGTTCAGATTGTTTAAAGTTTACTTAGATCAGCCTCTGCTGCACATTCATACGTTTGCTCTGAATTTACATAACCTGTAGATCGGGTACTAGAATAATACCGTTCTCCCGTCTGGTATCGAACTTAAATCAGTACGTTCAACTCAATTTCACTCGCGAGCTTGACTTTCACGTCCACGACCGTTCCGTGATTGAAATCAAATCTGAATGTCGTCCCGTCAGGTTTGATACTACAGTATACAGTAGACTATATGAGAAATAATTCAAGTCAGGCTCGACACCGTACCGCTGACTGGCTTCTTCGTCAAGTGGGTGGAAGGGGATATGGGGAGAAATCATCCCTCTTATTGTTGTCATCATGAGGAGCTTCACATTAAATTAATAAGAAATACTCGGATTTCTGCGACAATTAACCGTTTGTCAACTGATATCTTCTGTTATCTTTGCTTGCCAATAATAAATAACGAAGATTCATTAAAAGATGTTCTAATTAATTATGATCAGTAAGATTTCTTAAGAATGGAGTTGCATGCTGCACATATAAAATAAAGTATTCCTGGGTTCGAGGACTCGCTCTTTAGCTCTCAGTGAATATTGGCCAGCGACCCCCCGTTTCCTTCAAGACCGCGGCTGGGGTAGCCGAGTCACATGACTGGATTTCGGTCAGACTCAGACGCTCAAGTTATTTCGCTCTTGGCAAAGTATATCAATATGGAAGCCATGGTTGATTTTCAATTATTACAATCGATAGCTAGCGTTCAAATAGGTCAGTGCTCATCGTAGTTGATATTAATTAAACTTCGTATCGTCGGTGTGAAGAAGCGAAACCACGTATGTCACATTTTTTCGCTGCGCGTAAGTGTTACGTATTGTAACCTTCCAGGCTACATAAAATAGAACCCTCAAATCTGGACTCTGTAAATATATTTTATTGAAGTGTCATATCATTTTATTTAACAGTGTGTCATTTATTTTGTCATCATTTGTATTATATCGTCATCTCATCATTTTGTATTGAAATATAATTTGTAATATATCGCGAGTTTTGTGCCTGATAGGGAAATTAGTTTAATATTATACACTCAGGACCCCAGCTAGTCACATATTGTGAAATTATGGGGCAAGGTCTCCCAAGTTAGAACAGGGAAATTTAACTCAGTAGTTCTGCGAAGAGATGGGTGGTGTAGCCATGACCTGGGAACAGGGAAACTTTCAGACAGTACATTTGAACTTGGCATCACTAGATTTAAGTGTGATTGGCTTGTATGACAGTAAGGGTGGTGCAATCACGTCGGTGGACCAACTGTATTAAGAGCGTGTTGTGAAGTGCTCACACTCATTTGTTACTTCTGAGATGACTTCTGCAGCTTCGAGTATTTTGTCAGTCAGTACCACGAGTGTGGTAGTTGATACACCGCACTGAAATTTCAAGTATTCACTCGTGAAAGGTATTCCGCTTATCAGTTCTACGTGTTTGGGCACGCTGCCATGTACAAAGTACCAATACGCTAAGTCATCCGTTCAGAGCGTACTAACCAGGCTATAAAACACTATCAACGTTTGAAATCAGTAATAGGAGATGTACCGAAAGTCCCGCAGGATAGCATGAAAAATTATTTTGGAAAATCTGTCCAGGAATTCCTAGATTAGGACTGGTGAACAACACGACTCCAAGGAAGGCAACCTCCATTTCTGTAAGTCTAGCCACATATGTCATCTCATTAAAGAGGAGCATATCACAGTTAAAGCCACTGTCTTAGTAGTGATAGGGAAAATTTAAACTTGTCAAGGCAAAATCCCAGCTCAAGCGTGTAATGGTACAATAAAATCTGATTTTTCCAGAAGTCATTCTTTTCAATGTGATTAGGGATTCATCACCTAACAGGTAAACTATAATGATCATTGATGCAGTGTTGGTTCTCATGTGTGCTGAACAACGGACAACCTGGGATCATTTTGTGTGTAGGGAGGAAATATTATAGAAGAATCAGTAATGAAACACTTCCACGTAGCGAAGGAATCAGACTACGACGTATCTGCTCAAAGCGCTATATTGTAGATACCATCCATTGTAGACAGTAGCCAGGAGTAATTCCATCAAATTGAAAATGATAAAATCTTGGCAAAAATTGAGTCATTCATGAGAGACCTCAGTAACACAATCCAGAAGGCTTGATAAGGCTACCTTCTGTGTCCATTTTATCTCTTATAAAAGGTTATTAAGTCGATTATTCACAGTCCAATAACTTAGAATTTTGAAACTTCAATAAACTTAGTACCGTGTAGGAAATTTACACTGGAGAAGACATATGTGCATATATTTCATGCATTTACCCTGGCGGCAATGAGTATCATTGGTACATTAAGATCGATAGTTCATAATCTGAGCAATTATCATGAAAATTTATGAAACTGAGTTTTGTATAAGAGGCCCAATTTGTATAGTGCAGATCACCAGTAAGTTATTTTCAATAAAAGGGTTTATATAAATTTTTTAAATCAATACCACGGAATACAAAACAGTGATAATGACGATACTTTAGCAGAAGGATGTAACGTGTAAGAAACTTACTGTGGTATGCTCCGCAAATTGATAGATTGAGTATTAAGTATTATAACAATCGTGAACATGGGACTACACTATTTTAAAATCAATACCAATCACCCAGTAAACACACAGATCCGAAAATGAGCAAAAATGTAGAATCGTATTATACATTTATCATGATTTAAACTCCTCAAATTAATTGATTTAATGAATTGAAGATTCCAGTGATTCGTACTCTTAAGATATTTATATCGATAACTAAGAATGCAATAGAGAAATTTTCACAAAACGTGGTGTGTAAAGAGTCACAAATAACGGAAATCACTTATTTAAGCTGAATGGCTGTTATACCGCATGTACGCATAGTTGTCATCCCTAATATACAATTCAAATCAAGTTCTCAGTGTCGAAAACAACTACAAGTACGAAAGTATCATGTATGTACGAGGGAATTGATAAATGAAAACTCTCGTGCAGTTATGAGAAGTGAAGATGACTTTTACTTTTCCCAGCAAGATATTGGTAAATGACGCAGAGATTTGACAATTTTCAATGCACTGAATCTTAGTGCAGAATGAGAAAAGAAGATAAACATCAAGTCATGAATTTTAAAGAAGGTGCACCAAGTGTACTTCGCGAAATATTCTGAATTATTATTTGCAATTTATTGTCGATTTGGCGAAGAGAAAATATATTGACTATGGGGAAAAAATGAACGAAAATATTAAGTGATCATAGAGTGCGAGATGACTGGAAGGTCTAGCAGTTTTGATAAACCAGTGACGCCATTTGGCCCAGGTTGCGGCAGAGGCGGCAGTCCACACTGTGCCCGTTTTGACCGAAGTCCAACGACAACCTCTGCAAATTTTCGAAGTCAGTTCAGCACGAGATCAAACTTCTCAGGGTCTATCTGGGCACAAACTAAAGACAAAGCCGGCTTCACTGATCTCGATAATATGCAATCAAGGATGAGAGAAGGTGAAATGAAAATATCACAATTTCATTAAAAAAACTCATTTTAATTTAAATCTAAGTGAAAGTTGACGATAAATATAAATCAAAAATAAATAAACTCCCCCTAACAACAACAAATAACATAAAATTCCAACACTTGGGAATAATTATGTTCCTACACGTCGTAGTTCTCAAAACATATTTACATTATGATTTTTCACTCATCGATATCCAGAAAATTTAGCAGTCTATTCTGGTATCAATTATCACACTATTTAAACATTTAATTAACATCAGGTGGTTCATAAAAATAATCAGTTCGTATGACACCTGTGTTAGAATATTTACATGCTATCACTGAATTCGAACAATCACTTTTAAAACAAAATTCAACATCACTTTTCAAAATATAATTCAATGCAAAATTTTCATTGGTTACCTGGCGTTTACTTCGATATTATCTCAGAATATACTTTTATTTATCCTAACCAGATATGTATCTTCAAGTTCTTTAAAACACAAAATTTCGTTATATTATAAATCCCCACTATTTCTAATTCCATATGTTTATCATTCAAGAAAATAAAAATCTCTATGGTCTGTTGAAGTATTCCTGTCTGTAATCTTTCTCAAATTTCAATTCATTTATTTCTAATATCAAGATTTGAATAACATCAGATTCAAATTGCTATTGGTCCAACTGGAACTAGGATTTCACATAATTTATCACAAATTCATTATTTAGATTTTTCCCAATAGCATTCCTGATGTAATTTAATTTAAATTCAAGTTACTAATGTTTTTGAAAAATACATTCAACATAAACAAATATGTTTAATTGTATAATCTCATTATTTATTTTTAATTATCCCATCCTAAGGATGTTTATTATTATTGCATCAAAATAATCAATTTATTAAAATATCTAATTTATTTTAATTTTCATAAATAATTTAATTAGTTAATTTCCCAACGTTAATTTCCAATATTCAATAGTCTATTAGTTACACTTATTTATTATTTCTAGCAACATTAAGATTCATAATTTTGCCACTGCAGATTAAAATTAACAAGATATCGGATCTTTCATTACACATAAACATTAACCATGACATTATCGTCTCAATTTGATGCATTCCAATTCATTAACCAACATGAATTTCTATTTCAAGGTAACTAGGGAACTTTAAATTTCATTATTTAAATATTTTCAAGGCATTCGGTAAGGCTTCGATCAAATCTAAGGTATTTTAATGGGTTCGCTCAACAAGTGACTTCGAATAGTCGGAAGGTAAAATAGATCAAATATTATAAACAGAATTCTCCTGATGACGTTTGAATAAGACCAGAAATATAGGGCGACTACATGGTCTTACCCTCCTTTCACTATTTGCATAATTATATTCTATTTCGTTTATTACAACAACATAATTTATACTTATTTGGATACTATCTCCCTGTGGCCGTCGCATCGTGTCCACGCAACTCATTATTTTATTCCTATTTCATATGCCAGCACTGTACACTGCATACCATTCAAGTACAACTACTAATACGCTTGTACTTTAATTTAGTGTTATTTTTGTCACTTTGACAACCTACTATACATTTATTCAAGCATCACATAGCTGTTAGTGATAAAAAAAATCTTCTGAGAAATGTTTATGAATATTCAGTTGATTAACCCTTTCTATTCTGCTATTTAACACGTAATTTTATTTTGAATACCTTCCGTTCCTCTTTTTTATCTTATAGTGCATTTCCTAAATGTGCGACATCTCAAATATGTCTAACGGATAACTCCTATCCGATTTTCCTTGCCAATTTAATAACAGTTTCATTTAATATTTTCTCAATTCCCAAAATATGCTGCATTATAGTGGAATAATATGTCAAGTATATGTACTAAGTTATAAGTATTTTTTCTTAATTATTTCAACACTTGTTTATAATATTAAACTAATTATACATCTTCTTCTTATTATTATTATGCTGTCATTTAGTTGTAATACCACCAGATCTATGATAAAGTACTTGAAATGTCCAGGAATTAATTTTAAACGCATTAGTATTTCTATCTAACGCGAATTCAAAAATGAAACAAATAGGACACCTGCTTGTCACTCAACTGTAACATCGTTGACCAAATACCCCCTTCACTAGAATATCCTGTCCATAATAAATGAAACAAATCTTCATAATGAACCCATGTACCATGGCCTCAAAGAGAGTCGAATCCATGTATTTTGAGAAAAGAATGAAAGAATCATACCGTCTCTAAGGGAACGGAGAGAGATTTCAAGCCAGGAATATAGCTTAACATTGTGCAAGCGCTAGGGCCAGGTGTTCCTTAGATGAGCTCATGCCTCTTGACATTTATAAGGAGCCAGTCATGGATATTATTAGAACGAGTGGAAAGTTTTGACTGTAAGACGTAGAAGCTGGACTCGGAAATTGCTCTTACGTTGCAGGAATATGGCAACCTCGCTGCTGAGTCAGAACAGGAATAATTAAATTTAACCCGTTTACGAGTATAAAAATAAGTAAACAGATACAGTACGGTGAATCATTTTGGATTAGAGATTTTTGTGTAAAGATAAACCTTGTAAAAAATGCACAGGAAAAAACTGCAAACGCAAGTAGACGTCATTGAGGGTTCACCGAGACCCAAGTAGTGGGAGAATAAAACAAGAACAGCACCACCCACACAGTTGAGGACGAGAAATTAATTAATATCTCGGAAATGCACGATCGATTTCTATGGACAGGAAGATTATTTTACGTTTGGAAGACGAGCTGTCTGGAGATACGATTTTTATAATTGTGCGACAATTAGTTCAGAAGTTGGTCACGAAAAGGACTAGGATTTTATCTTTTTGTGACTGAAAGGTATAGAACTCCTGGCCTCACCAAGCCAATCATGCAGTTATTCTGACAGCCCGTGAGGGGGTGTTACTCTGCATCAGTGCATGCAGTCTACGAGAGCCCGTGAGGGGAACGTCATGCTGTATCAGTACATGCAGTATTAGTCCGTCCAGGGGGGCGTTACGCTGGAGCATCATAATCATTCAGTCTACGAGCATTCCGTGAGCGGAAGTGCTGTACCACATCGTATACGCAGTATTCAAGAGCCCGTGAGGGGGACGTTAAGCTGTATCAGACATCGATCCAGAGCCTGTGGGAGGCTATGCTACAAGTTCACCGAGTGTAGACCAGTTACGATATAAGTACGCTACGCTGAGGGTTAGCAGTTCGAGACTTTGAAGAGTCCTAATTTATAAAGAACATTAAATATACGGACTTTAAAGCAATATCGCCAAAGTAAGATACAGCGATCAGTAGGGAACTTCGAGTTCCAGAAGAACACTGTTCGATACAGTTACGAAGTTATAAGAACTCCAACAAATAAACGGCGTTACGTTTAGTAAAGACATTGTTAAAGACATTAAGTCCTGTAAAGGAACTAAACAGTAATTACGATCGCGAAAGATAGAAGTTCAAGCGAAAGGAACTTAGGAACTTAGGTTCGAAACCAGAGGGAAAACGTACTCTAGTGAGAAAACGTCAAAAATATACGATTGACAGTATACGGTCCTCGAAGGGAGGCCAAGATATAGAAACTATAGGGTACGATATACAGTATACGGTCCTCGAAGGGAGGCCAAGATATAGAAACTATAGGGTGCGATAGACCACCATATATAAATAGAGGTGATGGCAAAGTAAAGACATTTATCGCCTAGTTAAAGCAGATAAAGTAATGCCGAGTAATAGACAATAGAAGCGGTTTTGAGAGACTGAAACCAGTAGTTTCCATTGTAGGAGAGAGAAACTTTGAACGAGTAAAATCACACGTCCAATGCAGGTCGATAGGATTCACATCAGGGATCATCAACCGCCGACAGAAATTGTCAAAATCGTTGAGATACGCCCGTGTGATAGGAGTGAAGTGTAAATATTGTAAGAAAAGAATTAAGAGTATCATTTTAAGTGTTTTAGGTAAAGTGAAAGCGTTTTTAAGCACAGTGATATGTGTTATAATATGTACCAGAGTAATATTTTTTAGTGTTTTAATGTGTGTTCAAAACGGATACACCAGTGTATAAAAAATGTTGTCAGTGTTAAATATAGTGAATATGTGTCAAGAAATTTCTGTACATAAGATGAGATTGTACAACATGGAGTAGGTCAAGAAGGTGGGCCAAAATGTCACATCAAACGAGAATAAAGGTCAGAAAGCGACCTTAAACATGTAAGTAAAGATTTTCATTATGTTTTGGTGTCGGGAAAAATTTTGTGTACAATTCCACCGGAGTTTTGAGTAGAAGGGATGTTTTTAAATGAATAATAACTAAATAAGAACGCGATCTGAACGAAAATAAAGTTTTAAGAAATAATAAATAAGTATGTGAAATAATAAATCCTGTAGAGGAAATGCATGGAATAAAATGTCAGTATTTAATGAATGTTATAAAAGCAAGCGTGATAATAATAATTATAACAAAAATATTTACATAAAGGTAAATTTGAATTATATGAAAGAAATAGCTTTTGAGCTTTTGTAAGGAATGAAAACATGATGTGAATAACAAGGTAAAGAAATCTAAATAAAGATTAAATTGAATGATATAAAAATATAGAGCGTTGAAGCCTTAACAAATGTATAAGACATGATGTGAATGCATGTTCTTAAAAAGGGAGCGATTTATTGTCAACGGAAAAGATTAATATAAGAATTAAGATATGTATCAATTGTTACTATGAAATTTATCAGTTCTTTGGAAGACATTCGGCCGTAAGGTTAATGTGTAGCGTAATGGAACGCAATTAAATAAAAAGTCACGCTAGGAACGCGTAAAAGTTAAAGTACTTGGTAAGTTACTTATGGAGGGTAGTTGATTGCAGTGAATTGAGATATGTTGTAAGTCCTCTAGATTGTGACGTGGATCACGAGGCCATGTGTGTATTATTTAAAAGGGAGCTAATGTATGGTATTATTGAGCGTAGGTCCTGTAAGCTACGGCTTGACCCTAAATCGCGTTTTGTATAAGTCCTCTGATGTGGAAATGTTCCCGAGGCATGTTAAGAGATTCGAACCTAGAATCCTTTTGTTGTTAAAGCCCCTAATTATTCGTCGTAGAATGTGTATTAATCTTCCCAATCAATGAGGACCCTCTCATAATTAATAAATGCCAAGGTTACGAATGTGGTTTATGAGCCAAAGAATATTGTTGAATGGAGATAAGTGAAGTAAAAGCCAGGTCTCTCCACAGAACTGAGAATAATGTGAAGGTTTGTTTTAAAGCATTGAAGAGAGCTGCCACCGTAGGTTAGGCAGAGAGTCGCTTTCCTTGTCATAAATCACGCCCGAGTATAATGGCCTGACCCTCATCGAGCGAGGGTTGGTAAAAACCGTCTTGTAAGATGTGTTAAATACACCGTGAGTGTTTAAAGTTGTTAATGACCCGGGCGTTGATATTGATATTATCGCTTGCCAATTCAGATCGTAATTTTCTTATGTGATAATGGTCTTATAAGACAAATGAGTTAAATAAAATCCCTATTGTAATATTGGATGGAAAATAGGAATCCACGAGTTTTGTGAAGATAACTAGGTTTCGGGAGTGATCATAGTTTTTGACTTTGTCAAGTAATCTTTATAACTCTGGAGTACACAAATAGTTTTCCCGATCACCGTAGTGAATTTGCAAAACTTGAGAGAGATAGTAAATACGGAGAACATGTGATATGCCCAAATATTGAAGTGAATAATTAACATGTAATTTTAAATGTAATTATATATTTGTTTTGATGATAAGAAAAGATAAAAATAATTCTTGAGGTGTACAAAAATATGACACCATTATTATGGGAAAGTATCGAGCCAAAGAAGCTCGTAGTTATTTGGAACTTTAAGATAAGTACTTTATGGAAGTGAAAATAATCGTGAATTGTTGGTTTTAAAGAAAACCATGTGTTTTAATCTAATATTTGTTTTATTTTTATGCGATTCCTTGTTCACTTTGGACAAGTAGAATGATATTGGTCAGTAGTTTATGTGTTTATTTGTTTGTAGCGCCATAATTTTTGATTAATTAAATGTGTTAAAATAGGAGTTGATTTTGTTGTTATTTTTGCAAGTGTATCCTCTATTTAATCCAAAATATGTAAGTCACAGAGTGGGAGAACTTACCGCAGCCCCGAAAAATCCCGAATTGAGCAATGCTGGCATACTGTGATTTGCATATTTCTTGCTGCAAGGGCACAGGGGGGTGAATAGAAGTACTGTGCTTGGATTAATAATTAGAGGAACACTAAAGACGGTCGATTCATGTAAAAGTAAAGTAATGATAGGAGTAGCTACAACGTATAATGTTAACTGACCGCATGGGTCCCTAGAAACTCACACCGAGCAGCCCTGGATGTAAACAACCCCCTATCAGACATTTCATGGCGCCCAGTACGCAGGGCCGAGTTTTCCTAGGGAAAACCCGAGTTTTCTCGAAAAATCAAAATTTTCATTTTTTTTAAGAAAAAAATGGTTTTTCGAAATTTTGAATTTTAAATACTTCCATAAAGGTCTTTGAGTTTGAAGAAGAGTATCTAAAGGGTACGGTGTAGTAAACACCCGTACCAAAGTAAATTTTTAAAGAAATTGGGGCACAATGGTTCAGATTACTATCTCTCAAGCATGTTGTAGCGATGTGGCATTAGTGGCCCACTATATTCTAATAAGATATCATTAAGTGAAGAGAGGCGGAGGCTCTCAGAGAATGTAAGGGCCGAGAGTCCAGATAAAGGTGAAATTACAGGTGATAAAGAGTACCCAAATAAGGAAATTGTAAAGGTTTCTGTAGAAAGCATGCGTGCACCTGGAGACATAGTTACACGAAGAGAAGGTAACACGTCTGCAGACAACAGGGTAACAAATGAGCCTTTAGAGCGTCAAAAGGAAAAAGAAAAATGTAAACTGAGTCCAAGGGAGAATGAAATTAATACCGAGGATGATAATAGTAAAGGTAATTCAAAGTCTCACGTAGAAAGGCATGTTCAAATAGGCTCGGAAAGCGAAGGGAAAAAGAACGATAGTCTTTGCGTTCAGGATCAGGAAAAGGTAGAAATGGTGACTTGGGATGAAGTAAAAGAATTCTTGGATATAATTAGGGAAATGCGGAATGAGCATGAGAAGATGGATGACGAACTTTGGGAATTAAAAGATTTAAATTCAAGGGTGAAAGAAGGAATTGAGGAACAAAGAGAAAGTATTTCCGAGGAAATAAAGAAGATATCTGAGCTCCGTGAAAGGGCAAGTAAAAATTGGTATACAATACCCAAACAGGAATTAGAGGAATTGTACAAAGAAATCCCTAAAGTTAAAGAGTCATTAAGAGAAACAAAGAAGAAATTTGCAGAACGTATGGTGAAAGAAGGAAAAATGGAATTAGCTTCGTGGGAACAGATAAAGACATTTGTGGGGGAAATTAATGAGATAAGGGAAAAATGGTCGGAGGTACATGATAAATGGAATCACATTTGGTGGAATACCTTTTATCCAAAGCCAAAAGAAGGAGATTACGTGCAGGAACAGAAACAATGGATAGGAAAAGAAAAGAGTAAGATGCATCAGTTCACGATGAGCATGTATGATGAACAAGATATAATAACTGTTCAGGAGTTAGCTGAATTGAGAAAGGTTAAGATTTCGGAATACGAAGAAATATTAGAAGCCATCCAAAAGAAATATGAGGAATACATGTGGGAGCAGAACCGTCAGGCAAATGAAATAGTTGCCCAAGAGGAAAAACAAGCTGAAATTGAAGAAGAAAAAGAAGTAACGGTGCCAGAGGAGCCCAAAATTGATATTAGAGAAGAAAAACAAGAAGAAGAAATCGTAATAATTCCAGTGGAGACTGAGAACAACCTTGAGATCCTTCCTGAAGAAGATATGGATACTCAAGAGGAAGTAGTAAGTCCAGACCTGGAGGATAGCCAAAGTGGAAACGAGCTGCGAAGTGAAGAGAATCATTTTGATAAAAAGGTTGAGCTGGAAGAGCCAGAAATAATCTCCGAACAGGAAATAATGAAAGAAGCGGAAGTTGAAGAGATGGAAATAATAATTCCTGAAGAAATGGAGAAAGGAAATGAAACCATAATAGAAACTATTGTCATAACACCGATAGAAACAGAGGTTCAAGATGTCATGGAAATTGAAGAAGAAAACTCAGAAGAAATTCCTGAGGATAAGGAAAATAAGATACAAATCAACAAAGAAAAGGAACAGTTGAAAGCACAGATTCTTGAGTTAATGAGGAAATATCAAAAATATCAACAAAAGGAAAGAGAAATGGAAAGAGGTCCAAACACGAGCCAAGAAAACCTCAAAGGAAAAGATGAGATTGTTGGAGATAATGAAAAGAAGGAAGGAGATGCCTTTGAAGAAAATCAGGAAAGAGGAAAACCGCAATTGGTAGTCGGTTTACAGGAAAACAGATACCCCATGGAAACTAGGAAAGGAGGAGAGACAATGTACAATGCCTTGGAGGAAGAGGACGCTCAGGCATATTTCAGCTGGAAGCTCCGTAAAAAGAAAAGGAATGAAAGAAAGGAAAATGGAAGAAGGGAGATAGAAGAAAAGCACGTTTATGGACAAGGATGAAAGGAAGACGGAGATGGTTCATAAAGCAAAAGAGATACAGAGTGTGGAAAAGAAGGAATAAAACTTATATAGAAATAAGAAAACGAGAGAATATGGAATGTAAGGAAAGAAGAGAAGAGGGAGAAAGAGTAAGGGATGAAGAGAGTCAGAAAGATGCTGAGATCATAAAGAAAATAGAGCATTATATTAGAGCCATAGAAAGATGTGAAGGAAATGAAGAAAGAACGATGCATTGTTTAAAACAATTGTATAACTTACCGATAAACGTTCAGCATCTGGAGAAAACTGGAATTGGCAAGGTTGTAAATGGCATGAGAAAAAGAAACGGTTTGGTAGGAGATGTATCCCGAGCCTTGATAAAACTTTGGAAGGAAATGGTAATGGAAGACCAAAGTGATGAAGAAGAGTGCGAAAGTGAAGAATCAGAAAGAGATACTACGGAAATAGAAGATAATGAAAGTGAGGGGATGTGAATATACGAGCTCAAGAGTTGCTTATAAAATGGGAAAATGAAATGATAGAAGATTTAAGAGCAGGAGGAGAAGAAGTTATGGAAATGGGAGATATGCTCGAGGAAGATAATGAGGAAGACTCTGAAGAAGAAGAAGAGAATGAGGAAGAAGAACAAGGAGGGGTAATAACAGTTGGAGACGTAAGGTGGAGGCATAAAGGATAAGAAAAGAATTATTCCATTGGAACCAACGGGTAAAGCCCTATGCAACCATTAAATAATAAGAAGAATAAAATTAATTTTGTTTGAAATACCATCGCAAAAAGAGATGAAGGTGGTAGAAAACCGAAAAGAGTCAGGTGAGGTTAGACCGAGCTCTTAAGAATTAAAATGAAATTTTACAGACTTGAGGAGTCTGACAATAATAATGATGATGTTACGGGTAAAGCCAATTGCACCCGCAAGGTAATTTAAAGAAGGTCATTAAGTTGACAATATGTAATGTGGAAAGAGAAACAGACCGGCAGGATGTCCGTCTTATAAAAGAAGAAAAGAAACAAACTGTTTGACGCAAGCCTGGAGGGTGCACACCAGACTAGAGGAAGACTAACAAAACATTGTGGTGTTTGAAGCCATATTTTCAGTGTTGCCTTAGTAAACAAGAGTTTAGTGCTTTTCAGTCGGTCAACCGACCGACTGAAAAGCACTAAACTCTTACTAACAAAACACCCGAACGTGACAAGAAATTTATGACCCTGAAGTGTAGACGTCCACTAGGGGAATGAATGAATGAATGGGACCTTTAAGAAAGACGCATACAAATATAAACCAGAGAGGAAGGGAACTTTAAAGAAATAATTGATTTTATTGAAGAAGAAAATTTCAATTTAAGGAAGGAGAATGATGAAATAAGGGAACGGGTAGGGATAGACCACACCCGTAAAGAAGAATGAGGTTCTGGAAACCTGATATCCAGACAAATAAAAAGGAGAAAGAAAGGGTAGGGACAGAGCGTACCCAACCGACACAATTACCGGATATGACTTAAAAAGATGAAAGAAATCAAATTATCGTGGGATTTTCTAGGAATAAAGAAACAAAAAGGATGGAGAACTTTATAATGGCTTCGACTATTAAAGGAAAAATAAGATGTTTATAAATAATTGAAATAAATTTCCTCAAAATTTTTCGAAAATTTATTAACCTAAGGAGGGGTGAGATGAACCCATGTACCATGGCCTCAAAGAGAGTCGAATCCATGTATTTTGAGAAAAGAATGAAAGAATCATACCGTCTCTAAGGGAACGGAGAGAGATTTCAAGCCAGGAATATAGCTTAACATTGTGCAAGCGCTAGGGCCAGGTGTTCCTTAGATGAGCTCATGCCTCTTGACATTTATAAGGAGCCAGTCATGGATATTATTAGAACGAGTGGAAAGTTTTGACTGTAAGACGTAGAAGCTGGACTCGGAAATTGCTCTTACGTTGCAGGAATATGGCAACCTCGCTGCTGAGTCAGAACAGGAATAATTAAATTTAACCCGTTTACGAGTATAAAAATAAGTAAACAGATACAGTACGGTGAATCATTTTGGATTAGAGATTTTTGTGTAAAGATAAACCTTGTAAAAATTGCACAGGAAAAAACTGCAAACGCAAGTAGACGTCATTGGGGGTTCACCGAGACCCAAGGAGTGGGAGAATACAACAAGAACAGCACCACCCACACAGTTGAGGACGAGAAATTAATTAATATCTCGGAAATGCACGATCGATTTCTATGGACAGGAAGATTATTTTACGTTTGGAAGACGAGCTGTCTGGAGATACGATTTTTATAATTGTGCGACAATTAGTTCAGAAGTTGGTCACGAAAAGGACTAGGATTTTATCTTTTTGTGACTGAAAGGTATAAAACTCCTGGCCTCACCAAGCCAATCATGCAGTTATTCTGACAGCCCGTGAGGGGGTGTTACTCTGCATCAGTGCATGCAGTCTACGAGACCCCGTGAGGGGAACGTCATGCTGTATCAGTACATGCAGTATTAGTCCGTCCTGGGGGGCGTTACGCTGGAGCATCATAATCATTCAGTCTACGAGCATTCCGTGAGCGGAAGTGCTTCACCACATCGTATACGCAGTATTCAAGAGCCCGTGAGGGGGACGTTAAGCTGTATCAGACATCGATCCAGAGCCTGTGGGAGGCTATGCTACAAGTTCACCGAGTGTAGACCAGTTACGATATAAGTACGCTACGCTGAGGGTTAGCAGTTCGAGACTTTGAAGAGTCCTAATTTATAAAGAACATTAAATATACGGACTTTAAAGCAATATCGCCAAAGTAAGATACAGCGATCAGTAGGGAACTTCGAGTTCCAGAAGAACACTGTCCGAAACAGTTACGAAGTTATAAGAACTCCAACAAATAAACGGCGTTACGTTTAGTAAAGACATTGTTAAAGACATTAAGTCCTGTAAAGGAACTAAACAGTAATTACGATCGCGAAAAATAGAAGTTCAAGCGAAAGGAACTTAGGAACTTAGGTTCGAAACCAGAGGGAAAACGTACTCTAGTGAGAAAACGTCAAAAATATACGATAGACAGTATACGGTCCTCGAAGGGAGGCCAAGATATAGAAACTATAGGGTACGATAGACAGTATACGGTCCTCGAAGGGAGGCCAAGATATAGAAACTATAGGGTGCGATAGACCACCATATATAAATAGAGGTGATGGAAAAGTAAAGACATTTATCACCTAGTTAAAGCAGATAAAGTAATGCCGAGTAATAGACAATAGAAGTGGTTTTGAGAGACTGAAACCAGTAGTTTCCATTGTAGGAGAGAGAAACTTTGAACGAGTAAAATCACACGTCCAATGCAGGTCGATAGGATTCACATCAGGGATCATCAACCGCCGACAGAAATTGTCAAAATCGTTGAGATACGCCCGTGTGATAGGAGTGAAGTGTAAATATTGTACGAAAAGAAATAAGAGTATCATTTTAAGTGTTTTAGGTAAAGTGAAAGCGTTTTTATGCACAGTGATATGTGTTATAATATGTACCAGAGTAATATTTTTTAGTGTTTTAATGTGTGTTCAAAACGGATACACCAGTGTATAAAAAAAATGTTGTCAGTGTTAAATATAGTGAATATGTGTCAAGAAATTTCTGTACATAAGATGAGATTGTACAACATGGAGTAGGTCAAGAAGGTGGGCCAAAATGTCACATCAAACGAGAATAAAGGTCAGAAAGCGACCTTAAACATGTAAGTAAAGATTTTCATTATGTTTTGGTGTCGGGAAAAATTTTGTGTACAATTCCACCGGAGTTTTGAGTAGAAGGGATGTTTTTAAATGAATAATAACTAAATAAGAACGCGATCTGAACGAAAATAAAGTTTTAAGAAATAATAAATAAGTATGTGAAATAATAAATCCTGTAGAGGAAATGCATGGAATAAAATGTCAGTATTTAATGAATGTTATAAAAGCAAGCGTGATAATAATAATTATAACAAAAATATTTACATAAAGGTAAATTTGAATTATATGAAAGAAATAGCTTTTGAGCTTTTGTAAGGAATGAAAACATGATGTGAATAACAAGGTAAAGAAATCTAAATAAAGATTAAATTGAATGATATAAAAATATAGAGCGTTGAAGTCTTAACAAATGTATAAGACATGATGTGAATGCATGTTCTTAAAAAGGGAGCGATTTATTGTCAACGGAAAAGATTAATATAAGAATTAAGATATGTATCAATTGTTACTATGAAATTTATCAGTTCTTTGGAAGACATTCGGCCGTAAGGTTAATGTGTAGCGTAATGGAACGCAATTAAATAAAAAGTCACGCTAGGAACGCGTAAAAGTTAAAGTACTTGGTAAGTTACTTATGGAGGGTAGTTGATTGCAGTGAATTGAGATATGTTGTAAGTCCTCTAAATTGTGACGTGGATCACGAGGCCATGTGTGTATTATTTAAAAGGGAGCTAATGTATGGTATTATTGAGCGTAGGTCCTGTAAGCTACGGATTGACCCTAAATCGCGTTTTGTATAAGTCCTCTGATGTGGAAATGTTCCCAAGGCATGTTAAGAGATTCGAACCTAGAATCCTTTTGTTGTTAAAGCCCCTAATTATTCGTCGTAGAATGTGTATTAATCTTCCCAATCAATGAGGACCCTCTCATAATTAATAAATGCCAAGGTTACGAATGTGGTTTATGAGCCAAAGAATATTGTTGAATGGAGATAAGTGAAGTAAAAGCCAGGTCTCTCCACAGAACTGAGAATAATGTGAAGGTTTGTTTTAAAGCATTGAAGAGAGCTGCCACCGTAGGTTAGGCAGAGAGTCGCTTTCCTTGTCATAAATCACGCCCGAGTATAATGGCCTGACCCTCATCGAGCGAGGGTGGGTAAAAACCGTCTTGTAAGATTTGTTAAATACACCGTGAGTGTTTAAAGTTGTTAATGGCCCGGGCGTTGAACCGAGGTCCTTGTAGATTGATATTATCGCTTGCCAATTCAGATCGTAATTTTCTTATGTGATAATGGTCTTATAAGACAAATGAGTTAAATAAAATCCCTATTGTAATATTGGATGGAAAATAGGAATCCACGAGTTTTGTGAAGATAACTAGGTTTCGGGAGTGATCATAGTTTTTGACTTTGTCAAGTAATCTTTATAACTCTGGAGTACACAAATAGTTTTCCCGATCACCGTAGTGAATTTGCAAAACTTGAGAGAGATAGTAAATACGGAGAACATGTGATATGCCCAAATATTGAAGTGAATAATTAACATGTAATTTTAAATGTAATTATATATTTGTTTTGATGATAAGAAAAGATAAAAATAATTCTTGAGGTGTACAAAAATATGACACCATTATTATGAGAAAGTATCGAGCCAAAGAAGCTCGTAGTTATTTGGAACTTTAAGATAAGTACTTTATGGAAGTGAAAATAATCGTGAATTGTTGGTTTTAAAGAAAACCATGTGTTTTAATCTAATATTTGTTTTATTTTTATGCTATTCCTTGTTCACTTTGGACAAGTAGAATGATATTGGTCAGTAGTTTATGTGTTTATTTGTTTGTAGCGCCATAATTTTTGATTAATTAAATGTGTTAAAATAGGAGTTGATTTTGTTGTTATTTTTGCAAGTGTATCCTCTATTTAATCCAAAATATGTAAGTCACAGAGTGGGAGAACTTACCGCAGCCCCGAAAAATCCCGAATTGAGCAATGCTGGCATACTGTGATTTGCATATTTCTTGCTGCAAGGGCACAATAACCATTCGAGAACTTGTGACGAGGCTCATACCTATTTCTAATAATTAATAGTGTTGATATTTTAACTAAAAGAAGAGTTCCAAATGCATTTCACTAGCTACTATAATATATGGTTTCAGTTTAGCTCACATTTCTCCGACGTTTACGACGTGATGAATACTCCGTCGAATTCCACGGTTCGACGGGTCTCTTGACAAAACACTTGCCAGGCAATGACGTCGCTCGTTCCCACGTTCACGATCGCTGTCATCTTCTTCAGTACTTGAATCCGCATCCATCCTATCTGATCGATATTTAACAGTTCATACTCACATTCGCGTTAAAACACTGTTCAAGTCCACGCTTACATCCGTAACTATCCGACATGGTAGTTTGTGCTACGAAAATCATTTCAGTGGTTTCACGTCACTCACTCAGCATTTTCGAACTTGTTAGTTTTCACAGTTGATTTATGTCTTTTACCATATATTACAGCTTTGACAGAACAACTTGGCTTCATAGGCAATACGCTTACGATCTGCAAGTGTCCAAATGCGTAGATTCCTATAACTAAAAGCTCATCTACCATGAGTAAAGGATATTTTTCCACGCAACACCCGAGGCAATGTTGGTCCTATATCGTCGTCTAGCCTGTGTTTGGGTAATAGAGAAAGTTCTAACGGAATCCGCAAATCAGATTGGCCCCACCAACATCTCCGAACTGGGTAAAAGGTATTCCCTTACACAATCTTTATAAAACAAATGGCCCCAGGTCGTAGACTAAATATTTGAGACAAACTCAAGATTGGCATTCCAATAAAACTTCAAGTGTTGTCTGCTGAATATTCGTAGTAGGTTATATATTCGCGAAGCTGTTATAAGACTGAATACAGCTTACGCAGGTCTCGCCTTCCGAAGACTATCTGAACACAGCTTGGCTGCGATTTCTTTAAATATCTTCTGCGCCGATACCACCGGCTCCGCTGTTATATTCAACCCCTGGCTCTTCCTTTGATTGCGACTAACCCCAAAATTACGCGTTCGCTCTCTGCACTTGGTGTAGATCCACAAAGATACTCATGACTAACTGGCTGGCAGCGTGGCTCAGCGGTAACGTTCTCGCTTGCTGGGCCCAAAGTTGCAGGTTCGTATCCTGGCGCAGTCAGCTGGCATTTGAGGGTGCGCAAAAGCGAGGGAGCCGTGTCAGTAGATTTACTGGCACGTTAAAGATCCCCTTCGGGGCAAAATTCCGGCACCCCGGCGTCTCTAAAAGCCGCAGTAGTTCAAAGGGACGTAAAACCAATAACATTATTAATACTCATAACTCCGTTGTTTCTCGTTTGAATTCCATCAAATGCCTTCTGGTGGCTTCATAAACACCTAGCCAGTAAACCTTCATCAATTTCACCCGTCAAAAATGTAAAATTTCAATTTCTATCAATGAGTTTCTCACACTTCGCCACCCACGCCATGGGTCTCTCGTGCAAACTATACACTCTCCAGCGAACTACTGACCAACGCGCTCTTCAAATCTTGCGTGTCGTTGTCGTCCGTAAAAAGTGATTCCAAATGGCCATCCTGAATAAGGGTACAATACGAAGTTTATATTTCACTGAAAGTCAGCTTCTTCTTTGGTGCCTCCACCACGGTCCTGCTTATTCTATGACAGTTGTGAGCCAGTCGACACATATGTAGCCAAGCTGACGAAAGCACCCAATTATAAGCAGACACAAATCTTTGAGTCGAACAGCGAGTACTCTAGGGTAAGTATGAGACTGCAATAGAACAGAGACGACTGTATTCATGGCCTTGTCCAATTACTAATTGTCAGTAGACATGAGTCTTTGAGTTGAGGAGTGTACTGAATGCGAAGCCAGAGAGGAGCGCGCTGCTTGAGATTGAGTGTCTTACATACTTTGATTTTTCCACAGTGCGTCGGGCAGTACCTATATCACGTGTAAAATGAGCCCTTTATTGGTGGGATATTCAGGAGGGCGTTGCGCGTGAACCACAACAATCAATCTCAAAAGAAAATTTAAACATGTTGCTTCATAGTAAGAGCTAAGAACGCCAGAACGCCATTCCAAGGAACTGAAGATTATATAGTCGAATAATAACGAACGTAATATCAGTATAGTATTCCGTCACGCAGGCAGGAATGAAACAGTGTCCCTGCACATGAGACATATAAATTAATGCTTTGGAAGTGCAAAGTGGTCACAGGGTGACCATCACGTAAAGAGTGGAAATCCGGACACTTAAAAGTTACTGTAATTACGAGAATGCAACTTTTTATGCATGTCCACGTTTATGAGTTAATACCAGTATCTGTTATACTTTGAAAATGAAAGTAAAATAGCAGATATTGTTGATCAATCTACAAACACGACCAGTGATAAAACAAGAACCACGACTCCGTAACATTTAAGAACATAATTTTACCGAATCAACTTAGTCCAGCCGCAATGAATGAAGCAACAATTACTTAGTTTACATGACGACCTCAAATCTATTCCAATACGATTCCATGTTCAGTACTATGCCCGTTTCCTGGAAATAAATCTCAGTTCATATTGAAATACGAGTAGATTTCAAATGATAGGTCAGCGAATATTAGCAACCGACCGTAGATTAGTCCAAAAATGAATCTGTAGAGTGTGCTTTATTGTTTTAGCACGATACACATTTATATGGTTCAGCCCAAGGGTCGGAACGACCCTAGGACCCGAAACGCCTACACACCCCTTCATCTTTTATCTATAAACTACCCCCTTCAGGTTGCAAGCCTCATACACTTCCGTAACACAGGCAGGCCCAGCGATCTAGCTGTCAGCCAAGCTTACATCATTCACAAACAAGTACACATCGCCGGAATCTGGAACAGCAACAATGACGAAAGGCCAAGTCAGCAGCTCGGGAGACCTTAAAAGGTAAGCCCCAGGGAAGGGCTATGTCTGTTCGCGGCCGATAGCTCTGTCTCTCTCCAGCTCCAGCTCCGACTACATCACTGCACCACCAGGTGAGCATAGAGTGTGTTCAGATATCCTTGTACTCACACATTGGTACTTTGTCACCCAAACCCACATTTATGCTTGTACACATTGTCTTACATCTGTCCCCTACTATAAGGGACAGCAGATCACCATAACTGACCAAATAAACACTTGGTCAGTAAACACACATCTTATACTTATTTCATTTTACTTCACATCCTTACACACAGCCTGCCCTCAGTCCTAATTGGCCCTGACCGTGAAGGCCAGGAATTGCATCGTCAGGAACTCCATTGTGTTCGAGTAGCAGCCAGACAACAGCGGCCAAGTTGCCGACTCAGCGTATGAGCTCGCTATCGCTCGCTCACACTTAATTGGTAAGCCAGGTTAATAGCTCTTTATTAAGCACTCATCCCCTAACGAGTAGACGCACCCCGTAGGAACGCACCCCGTTACATTTCACCCTAAAACAGACACTTACACTAATAGTTTCCCCAAAGTACAGGAAACTACACCTTTCGGAAACCACCCCCAAAATTACACATCTACATACCTGTTCATCCCTCCCCCCAACACAGGGATAGAACAGATTGGTGGAGGCGCCGCTACCACGCAAATTAAGGGTAGGGGCTCAAACAACTAGCCCTCGTGGTAGATCGGTAGGTACTGAAAGCAGCCAAGCGAAAAATAGGAAAAAAATAGAGCGCATATATTATTTTTTCTGGAAATATAAGGGAAATTTTAGCCCACCCACCCAGCCTCCCTAGGAAGAACAAGCAGATTTAATACATTAGAAGCCACACACATTTTTTTAATACACACATAGTTAAGATGGCTCCCCTATACCGTTTAGCCATGCTAAAGAATATTGAAGAGTACCAGGACTTAATTGCCTGGCATAAGGTCTTTGAGACAAGGCAGGACTACCTCAGGAGGTATCAGCATCTCCTGCACGCTCAGTATATGAAAATAATAAGGGCACTTGTCCGGCCACACAGCAGCGCCAAGAATCAAAAGACTAGGGCGAAAATCCCCACCCTCCGTACACAACTCAACAAATCACACTGGAAACTACACTGTCTACATGATGTTATGTTCCAGCAATGGGAGGCACTCATTAAACAACATAAACACGTAGGAACCAGCGGAACAAAAGTCGCTGAGCAGGCCATATGCCTCAACAGGGAGTATGCCCTAATTTGGGATGAATACCGCGAACTCCAGGACAATAATGCCATTATTGAGTTTGCAGCAGGGCCACCAACGAAACTAGGAGAGGACAGCGACATAGACACGATCATACAACAATTCACGCTGATGTCCATCTCTGCACCTACACACACACATAACGAAACACAAAGGAAGGAGTCTGCCGTGGCCATAGGCCAGAAAACGGTCAGGCTGGGCTCCAACACACTAAAGGGCCAAACTCACACAGACACACGTCCCGCAGCTCCGGTCCGGGAGGCAATTTTGCCAGACCGAGGGGCGAAACCTACACCAACCCCCTCAGAACGAATGCAAGAGAGGGAGTTGACGCCAGGCCTTCCAGACACACAAAATTACACAAGGGAGGACCTGGAGAAACCTACATCATGGGCAGATGACGTAGAGAACGTGCCATAGCACGGTAAGCCCATACAGACATACACACATAACGAAACACAATGGAAGGGGTCTGCCGTGGCCACAATTCAGAAACCGGCCAGGCTAGCCTCCGAGACACTAGAGGGACAATCCCAGACAACTACACGACCCCTGCCGCCAGTTCAAAGGGCGAGTTCGCCAGAATGGAGGCGGGCACGGACATATGCACCCCCAGTGCAAAGAAATAGAGGGGGATTGCTTGCAACTTTCCAGGGTGCAACACACACACCTTCACGCACTATCCAGCCTCAAACACAGCATACAGGGGGCATAAGGAAAGTTTTACCACCCACCCCACGAGGCCAAGTAGATAGGACGACATACACCCCCACAGACATGGATAGGGTAGTGCAAGGGCGATGCAGACCCTCAGGCACAAATACACATAGGCCCAGGCTCACCCTACTGAAAAACCCGCAGAAAAACAGTGGGGACCCACCCCAATGGAGGGCGGAAGCCTACGCCGTCATTACAGGGCGAGCACAATCACCCCGAAGAGCGGTAGCGCTTAGACGATAGAGGAGGGTGACTGGCACAGTGAAATACATGACACGCACATATTTAAATGACTGGGCAGCGGATAAAGCAGTAAATTACCGCTGACCGAATGCCAAAAAGCACAGAAAAGACAAAAAGAGCGGTACGATAGTCAACGCAGACACGTGGAGTACACGCCTGGGCAACTGGTAATGGTTTCCAGTTCCGCCCGCAAAAAGAACGTGTCCGAGTTCCTGCTACCACGCTGGACAGGTCCCTTCAAGGTTTGCACTGAAGGTATCTGATCTGAACTACATAGTGAACGTGCGGCATGGACATAAACTCATTAACGACACTATACACACCCGCCGTATGAAGGCGTACCGCACTAGAACTATAACACCCACACATAAGGGCGGAAACGCCGCAAAAAGGTAAGGAAGTGGCTCTACTCACAGATAGGGTAAGAAAGCCAAGAGGTAGGACTCGAACTGCGAGAACCTCAACCAAACACAGAGCTGCCACATACACCTAGTTACCAGACATGCAACCAGAGGTCAGGAGGTACAATACACAATCACATGAGCTACACAGACATAGACACCATGCTCAAGTGCCATACATGCACCAAAACACAGGAGAACACAGAAACAGAGAAAATAATAATTGTAAGTAGACGTAGGTTCTTTTACAGGGCATCGGAAGAGTTAAGGGAGTATAGCACACAACTCTGACACCGGTAGCGTCATCAGATGAGAAAGGCAGAAACAATAAGGCACGGTAATTGTAAAGAAACCGAGGGACTTTTAGAAAACATATTTTAATATGCTCACACCATTTGTAGCAAGATTACAACATGAGCGCGGTACACTTGAAATGTAAACAGAAGGACAGGAAGCATTGTGCTAGCAGCAGGCGTTATCGCATGAGGTAACACAATACTGTTGCAGAGTCAGCTCGAATGCGTGACGCACTGGGTGACTAGAGCCATAATACAGCCTCAGTAGAATTACGGTCGACAGAGAATCATTCATTATGGATTCAAGACCACACTACGCCCATAGATCAAGACCAGGGCCAACCAAAATTCGCACAGACAATATACACAGGTCAGACTTACATGTGAGAAGGCCTGTTCCAGGGTATTCACTATAATAACCTAGTTAGGGCATTAGCGACCCCGGGACTACCAATAGGGGATGTATCAGGAAGACCAGGCCCCTACGGAGACCACAAAATTCTCTTGCCAATAGTAACGCCCAAAATCTAAGTACAAGGGACGTTCAAGGGTATACAGGACACTTGCACTGAGGAGCATTAATACGCCCATCTCACACCCATTATACACGCCACGGGATGAAAATTGACAAAATGAAGGTCCCGAAATGGGTATACACTAGCAAATACACGATCATACAGCACAGACACAGTAGACAATCTACAAACTCCGGTAGAGGAAACATAACTATCACAAGTTAGCCAACGACAGATAGTTGCGGACTACGATACCAGAGGCCACACAGTCACACACGGTAGGGATACGAAAGATAGGGTCCGCATTTTAGATGAGGACGGGCGGCCCAACAAAAGAAAAAACAAACGGAAAAGTTGACCAACTGAAGATCGACCGATTCAGGTACACGGGTCACGGGAAAACGAAAACTACACTCACACAAACAATGACACAAAGGTAGGCACATACAAAATACATTTTACAAACACTGGGATTCTATAAACGGACCCAACAGACATTAAACGCAAAAGGTGGGAAGACCACATTTCAACACTGGATGGTATGACGAATCAGTGCGGGACACTTAGAAATGCCTCGGAAATAGGGCAAGATACGCTCCGAAAAAGGGAAACGATTGGCGCAATGATAGAGAACAGTCAGAACAGCCCAGGAATAGACATCCTAGGGCAAAATAACATTCCAGCACACAAAAATGCACCAGGGTAGACATATTCCATGAACACGGGGAATACTATGGGCGTAGACACACGCTCTCACAAAAAATGGTAACACCACATTTCAACGGCCGAAAATCATGCGTATTCAGTAAAGGGGCGGGTAGAATACCCCGGACACAGATCGAAAAGATTTGCTAGACATAAATAATAGATAATTGCACAAAGCGAAGGAATCACGGAAACAAGTTCCCAGACAAGCTTGGAAGCGGAAATGTTACAAGTTAGCAAATTGTTCTTTTATAACACAAACATATATTGGCACACGGGCAATAAATGGCAACACAATTGTTATTCTTCCTGCATGTCGCTGAAGACATTCGTTACACTAGGGCGGTAAAGAAACACACAGGAACTGAGTGCGTTGCAAACACAGCGAATTCCAGCATGACGCCACGCACTGTTTGCGGAAGAAATTTTTGCAACAGCGAGCTGGCACAACAATACACAAACATGATGAAACTGGCAGTAACAATAATAGGAAGGCATACAGTGACAACACGGATGTTTACACAGGAAATGAGGACGGTATTACATTAGGTCCTAACTAAAATATTACACATGTATTGCAAACATATTTGATTTGGGAGGCTACATTATTTCAGCCCGACCACTGATAAGAAATTTAAACATGTATGCAGCGGCAATAAGAAACACTAGGCGGCATGTGCCGATAGCACGCGACATTGATAAGCCCGCTCAGATAACAAGACACGCGCAGGCGAGAGAGCCAGCCGGCAGGCGGCCTCGTACACACACCGCGCTGCCAACTAAAGCCACGGCCGCTTCCCTCCCACACGCGCCCGGCACTTAGGGGCAGCCAGGCAATTACACACGAACACACAAACTAACTAAGGGCGGGTACAGACAGATTCCATGGAGGAACAACCCCCCCCCCCCCCTAATAATTCTTTCTCTCTTTTTCGAATCACGAAAGCAATTATGATACATATGCCTATAATAAAAAACACATGGTTATTATCGTGACATAGGGTCACATACATATAAAACACACCCCATTTTTTATTTAGAAGGCCTAGTTTACAACCGGAATTGACGAACACAGACATAGAGATGATAGGCCCACGGGCATCACACAGATTTGTATTTTGGTACACTCTAGTGGCTATATGGCATCCCAGCGATGCATAGACGCCCAGCGAGCACAAATCCCAACACAGGCAAAGAGCGGAAGAAAACACAGAACAGCCAAGAGAGGCTGACACGCCATAACATGAGTAAAGGTGGATAATGCCATCAGGATGGTCATAGTACAGCTTACGGGCAAAACATCCCCATATTCTCCCTCCTATACATCCTAATACCCAACACTATCCTGCACTGTCATACAGATACATAAAAACACCTACACTACATTGAAATTTATACATAGGGGTTGGTAGACTTCATGCTCTTCACAAGTCAAGGTCCTACTGCACATTGGACCGTTATGCCTACACCTGAATATTAAAGGTGATTCGGACACCAATGTTAAGCGCCGATGCACATCTCTATATAGAGATGAGGCCACAGTGAAATACTAACAAATGTTTTATTAAGTAATCCCGCATGCAGAAGACATAGACTTATTGCAACATAACACACACCTTCTCCTCAAATGAGAGCATACATGCGCTCATATCCAACTCACTGCATGAGATATCCCGCCCACACACCAAGGGTTGTATTATTATAGTACCTGCATAACATTTTCAATTTTGGACACCTGGGAAAAACCCACCCCATCCACTCACAGTAATAGCATCCTAATAGCGTCACCGACTCTTGGCCACTATAAACATGGAGTCGAATGATGCATAACCCTTTCCCACCACGCTTTAACCCTATTCAGCAAATAACACCCCTTCGGGTCATAATAACAAGGGACCAGACATCCCATAAACCCACTAATATCTCCAGATACATAATAAGGCATCAGCGCTGTAGATCCGACGAGGCAATGAAAGGCCCAGAAGCAGGAACGGCATTTCGAAGATTCTACAACCCCGGAACACTATGAATTATACCAAATTACACTAATACACAAAATTACACAAAAATATTACATCTAAAACACTACAATATACACAATCACACTGGTCATATAGCTCAAAAGGAATTTGAAGTCACACTAGGTGGTGACGAGTATACACGTCGATGGGAGCAGGAGCGCCACACGAGAGCAGAGTCGGGGACGTGCAACGGACCCTGACGACCAACTGGACTAGACTGATAGTTAGATATATGCTAAGTCAGCTCTCGGAGGCGTAGAGAGCAGTCTTCCGCTCGCAGGAAGTGAAACAACACAATCCTCATCCGGAAAATAGGGTGAAGAGCACACATACACTAAATAATGAACGATGGTCCAGCCCACGTAAATGGATGACAGCGAGTCTCCAGAGATTAAATGGCAACGCAGCGAGCGGCCAGAGATATAAATGGGAAATGCAGCGAGGGGATCTGGGCAACCCATTAATAAATATAAAATGGCGAATAAAGCGAGTATAAGCGTATATAAATATGAATGAAACAGATATCCGCGCGAAGCGTTTGCTACCTAGCAACGCAATGACACAGGCCTACACACACTACACATTAGTTATTAAGGGGAGAACCCCACAAAACTCATGGGTGACAATGGGCAAAAGAGGTCACTAGGTAGGGGTAACTCCTTCTAGGCAAAAGGTAATTCCAAACTACTATACGTATGGATCCACTGGGTGAACCGTTTTGAGCAGGAAACGTAGTTTCCCAAACCACAATCTGCATTCGTAGTCACTCGGGTTACCGATACCACATTGCAAATGGGACGAAGGTCACTGGGAATTCTATACGCAATCTCACGTATTTCGACAGTCAAAGGCGCAGTGTAAGCCCTATTAGGCACCCGTAATCCCAATACCACCCTACGCATTGCACGCCATTCCGATCAAAATTCTAGTATGTGAGATAGTTGCATTTGGACGGCAACTTAGGCTTAAGAAAATTAACGAGGACTGTTGCAAAACAGTAGCTCACAATACGCATTTCGGCACTAGTTTAAGGATCCTATTGGATTTTTTTTAGTAGAATTAATTAACAGAAAATAGATTAAGTACACTTTGCATATTAATAATAATGCGGCACCATTTAGGGTAAGACCGACAACACATTACGCAAACAGGCATATGCGACGCGAACGCGACATATGGCGTTCGGCACCTGGCAACTAAAACCGTTACTAGGGTAAGACCGACGACACATTACAAGAACAGGCATATGCGACGCGAACGCGACATATGGCGTTCGGAACCGTCTAGGGTAAGACCGACAACACAATACGTTAGGTAAAACGGGAATATGCAAGGCGAACGCGACATTGATATTGGCCAAATGTTTACTACTAACCATGTCATTTATTCCAGAGGAAAATGGAGTTCCACCGCTACAGCATCGTGGGAGCGCAAGCATGATCAGGGTATAAGGTAAGGTGGACCACCGAACAAACACACATTCATACACTGTTATACACTGAGGAGACACAACAATAAACACAAAGGTATAGACATAAGGCATAGCCGGCATCAGAAGGCATAGCATAAGTTAAGATAAGAAGGCATAGAATAAATTAAGATAAGAAGGCACCAGACATAAAATAGGACGGACGACACGAGGGTATTGACATACAATAACACATGTATTTCTCATTTCAGAAAGTGAACACGCCGACACAGGAGGCAAGGTAGATAGTATATAATTGATCACATGTTTTTATTTTTTTTATTTTTCCATTTTACACACGGCGGCACCAGATACACGACACTGGTGACAATGGTTTCACTGCCATACTGCAGCGACATGTTTTTCTGCCATGATATTACTATGCACCAACTCACTCACTTATCTCCACACACTACAACAGAATCCAACACACTCACCACCATACTTTTACACTTACACTCTAGAACACAGAAATCTGAACAGCAGGGTTGATACCTGTGGGGTATCAGGCTTACTGACAGATATGAGCTAAAAAGCGTCAAAGATGTGACGCAACATACGGCAATGAGGGCGCAACCAATTTGTGGCGGCGACTCTCATTGTCAAGTGTGGAGGCATTCGCCCACAGGGAATGATCCACAGGATAGGGATACACCAGCAGCACGACCACTAAACTCCACCGGAAACAGCCGGACAGAGTATGGCCATGAGAGATGAACGTAAAGAATAGCGTGCACGCAGGTACATATAGATACGGCTGTCTAGATATAAATAGCTAAGATAAATATAAATGTATAATAATGTAACAATGTAATGTAATAATGTAACAATGTAAAAGAAATTGTAAAAGGCACCCTACACAAAATTTATCAACAAGGATGCCACACATTTAATCACACATTCTCATATTTGTTCTCATGTACACACTGATTTTCCTTTTTACCTTTCTAACTTAAAATTTGTAAAGGTGTCTCATTTACCCCAAACAATAAATCAATTACGATATAATCCCTTAAATTTACACCTGGGGCACCTGTTTTCCTATTCTCTTCCATCTTTTTTACACCAACACTTTGTCGATATTTTGTACATGTAGGGGGCAATTTTTTCCACACGGCAAACGGACGGCACAACCACCCGTCCAGCCATGGTTTTTTCCTCCCTGTATGGAACACTATATATATATATGTATATTTTTTTCTCTTTTAGCAACAGTAACATGAAAAATGTAATAATGAACTATGTATATACCCAATACCCAACCTCTCTGAACACACTCTAACCTCACATCGCCAGCCAGACACGACGACACAACACGAACATCTACACGGTATCAAAGAGGATGAAGAAGAAGACACCGAAACATCTACACTATTTTCCGTTCGCGAGGCCGCGAACAAAGGCCGATAAGGTCTTGTTCAGCCCAAGGGTCGAGACGACCCTAGGACCTGAAACGCCAACGCACCCCTTCATCTTTTATCTATAAACTACCCCTTACAGGCTGCAAGCCTCATACACTTCCGTAACACAGGCAGGCCCAGCGATCTAGTGTCAGTCAAGCTTACATCATTCACAAACAAGTACACATCGCCGGAATCTGGAACAGCAACAATGACGAAACGCCAAGTCAGCAGCTCGGGAGACGTTAAAAGGTAAGCCCCAGGGAAGGGCTATGTCTATTCGTGGCCGACGGCTGTGTCTCTCTCCAGCTCCAGCTCCGACTACATCACTGCACCACAAGGTGAGCATAGAGTGTGTTCAGATATCCTTGTACTCACACATTGGTACTTTGTCACCCAAACCCACATTTATACTTGTACACATTGTCTTACATCTGTCCCCTACTATAAGGGACAGCAGATCACCATAACTGACCAAATAAACACTTGGTCAGTAAACACACATCTTATACTTGTTTCATTTTACTCTACATCCTTACACACAGCCTGCCCTCAGTCCTAATTGCCCCTGACCGTGAAGGCCAGGAATTGCATCGTCAGGAACTCCATTGTGTTCGAGTAGCAGCCAGACAACAGCGGCCAAGTTGCCGACTCAGCGTATGAGCACGCTATCGCTCGCTCACACTTAATTTGTAAGCCAGGTTAATAGCTCTTTATTAAGGACTCATCCCCTAACGAGTAGACGCACCCCGTAGGAAAGCACCCCGTTACATTTCACCCTAAAACAGACACTTACACTAGTAGTTTCCCCAAAGTACAGGAAACTACACCTTTCGGAAACCACCCCCAACATTACACATCTACATACCAGTTCATCCCTCCCCCCTACACAGGGATAGAACAATATGCTTGTAATGATAATATTATTAATAACAATATGTGTATGTATGTATGTCTAGCCCTTATTATTCCCGTTATTTCAACGGGTTCGGGGATGAGATGCGATGGAAGTAGTTGTTGCGGATGGTTTTACGTCTGGATGCCATTCCTGACGCCAACCTCATGAGAGGAGTATTGAGAGATAAATTGAATCACGGGAATGAAACTGAGCATGGATGTGGAAGGAACCGACCATGGCCTGTCAGACGGTACCGACCCAGCATTTGCCAGGAGTTGAAAATGGGAAACCACGGAAAACCATTTCAACGACGGCCGACGGTGGGGCTCGAACCTACGTCTACTGATTCCACAGAGACCTTGGCCTCATGAACTAGCGCAGCGCGTTAACGAGCGTAGCTACCGCTGTCGGTAATATTATTAATAATTTTAATAATAATGATAATAATATTAATAATGACAATATTCTTGATAAACTGGACATATCATTATTTTGTTTGTAAATGACAGGATGGCTGAGACATAGGCTAGTGTAGATATATAACGGGCCTCTCCCAGTCAAAACGGGACGTACGAGTATGATAACCCTGACTACGGGTGGGTTGACTATGCATTAGTAACTGAGAAACAATATGATAACGAGGCTGTGTAGTGGCACAAGTACCTAAATTAAAAATTTCAGAGAATCTTATGTTAAAACGGAGCTTTTCTACAAGTACCACAGAAACGTTACAGCTATGAGTTCGTTTTACCACAAAAACAAACCATGAAAACGAAATAAAAACGCGCAAAATAGTAGGATGTTACGAAGTTTCAAATAGACAATGTACGGGAGAGGCAATTGTGCACAGGTATGCCGAATCAAAACCGAGTCTCAGAAAGTAATCGAGTAAGTAATGAAGTGGATCAATGAATGGGTACGTGGTCAGTCCTGGATGTAAAAAAGTAAAAACAGTTGGACCTACAATTTAGGGAAATATTGCAATTTTAGTGTTCATGTTCATCTCGACATCATTATCGGTTATTCAGTGTGCATGAAAGGACGAAATAGGCTGTGTTTCTTCAAAACCAAAGTACCCTACATAAAATGTAGAAACTTAATACTACTTTAAATAATACGTTTCATGGAAAGTTATAGAAATTACTCGTTGTATGAAGTTCCTTGAGAACTTAAGGGAATCAAAACGTAGAAGAGAAAAGCATGTACAGATCTACGGAATCAAAACCAAGCTTCTGGGAGTAACCGGTAAGTAAAGAAGGGAATCAATTAACCCATTCCTTCACAAAGCGCCTGAATGCGCCCGGATATGAAAGTCACAGCTCCCTGCTAAAGCGCCCGAAAACGCTCGTGTTTGTTCTGGCATTCTCTTGCCACCTCTCGTATTGGTGTGGAATTAAAACTAATTGTGAATTGTAGATAATGTGTCAGGCAGGCATAGTTCCGCATTAAGAAGGCATAGTGTTGGTTCTAGCGGTAATAATAGATGTTTGTTCCTTGACCTTTCTCCCAGCTATTGCAAGGAAACATGGCTGGTCTCTCAGATGTCTATGTCCTAACAGAATTGAATAGGAGTGATGCTAGTGATTCGGAAAGCTCGTGTGGAAGTGATTTTCTGTGCGGTTTAGATGTAAGTGATCAGTTAAATGACAGTGACAGTGATATTAATGAGGATACAGTAAACCAGCGTACTGTAAATGCAGGTGGTGACGGTGGTCTACAACCAAGCATTCAACCTTCCCTGCCTTTACTCCGCCAGATAATTTTACTGGCGACGGGAGTAGACATTGGGAACTAAGGACTCCATGGAGCATTTACCGAGATATATATATATATTAGCATATTTGAATTAGGATTTGGCAATTTTTGTAGTATGAGCCAATGTGACTAATTCTGGGAGAAATAAAAAGATGCTGAAGTGGTTCTGAACGAGGGACCTCAGGATATAAAACGGTAAACAATGTAAATATGTGTACGGTTTGTGAAAAATGTGTGAATTCCATTGCTAACACATTGTTTCAAACTTAGTTTCATAATCGTTCATGTGGCCAGGTAGTATAGTTTTAAAATTGTGACCAGATTATATGAGGGCAGACTTCAAACCAAGGACCCCAGGCGAGTGTGATTTACTGTGGGTCATTGCAAGACTTGGTAATTTACGTTAAAAATTATTTTATTTAAATGTACTGAACCCTTATAACTGGATGATCCACCAATATCCTCCGGCTGGAAATAATCTGGGATTGTAGCATCTTGAAGTCCCGGCTAAAAACGACATGGTGCCACTTGGCGAATACACTCAGAATATGGGACAGGATTTTCTCAGACGAAGTGTGCTGCAGTATCTAACTACAGAACAGTAGGGTCATCTAACTACTTAGGATAAAGAGAGTCTCTAAAAATCACGGGCGTAAGGATGCGGATTAGGTCCCTCGGGAACTTCCACCCTACAGTACATTCATCTACCATCCAACTACAAGTATAATGCCAGTTTCCTATAAAACAATCTGGAAACCGTCACCACGAACCCATCTATTTATTATAAAAGCAATACACTTCTCGTGTCGTCGAGCTTTGATTAAACGCTCTCAAAAAATCAATGAAATAAATACGAATGACCAAGTGTCATTAATCCATATAAAATACAAATCGTTTCCTTAAGAAACCGTAAAAATATTTACGTGAAAGCTTCAATAAGCTTCTATACAGCGAACAACTGCTGTGCCCAAGGTGACGGGAGTTTATAAGAAGAAAAATATTATAACCTAAAAATTTATATAATCCCAAAAATTAATGACGTTACCCCTGACGTAGATCTCCGTCATTACAAATACTATTCATTACTCTATACAATTTATCTCCCGCACCCTAACATTAAAATTTCATATTCTCGGAAGCGCAAAATCTCTACACAACTCTAAAGTTTAAATTTAAAATATTATGAAAATAATCACGTCGTAGTTCATCAACTAATTACTTAAAATAAAAATATATACAACGCGTTCCTTCCTTTCTCCCGACAATAAAACATGTAATTGTCCTTCTACTTCACTCCTGCCTCTCAACGGTCTTCAGAAAAATATGACTTCACTCCACTATGTCTTGTTCGTGGTTTACGTTACAATCTGGGATTCTATAATCCACACAATTAAGTAGAGACTCGTTCAAAAACCTCCTACAACTTATCAGTTCATGTAATAAATATACTTAATAAAAGTACACATTTCCACTCGTCGAATAATTACCATGAATGAAAACATTAGGAAAAGAAACGCTTAATAAACCTCAGTTTACTCTCAGCTTCAACAAAGATCCATTAAATCCTATAATTTCTATCAGATTTAACTTCATCCGGGATTCGCTGTCCTGTGAATTTCAAGGAGTTCCAACTCTATTGAGACTATCTCAATAACATCCACAATTAATAAACTTCCATAACATTGCTCTCACAACTTCTTACTTCCATGAAATACACGCGACTGTTACTACAGACATTTCTTCAAAAATAGATCAATGGCTACACACTGGCTCATTTTCCCACAACAAATACCCCCGTCTACAACGGGAATAATAAATCTCATCCATCGAGATACTTCGCAGTTCCTTCAATACAATTCCTTTCTCTATTCTTTCCAATAATAAGCTCTTCTTTCAGCTACTACAATCGTAATAACCATAAAATAAAAATACTGGTTCTCTCCATGAATCAATTTAATAGGTAATGGGATAAAATGATAATCTTCAAATAAAAATCTTATATCTTTGCTTGTTCACATTTCTTAAAAACCTTTCAACAAACTGTAACATTCCTTCAATTCCTTCGTTACATTATTTCTTACTTCAAAATACGCTATCGTTCGTATTTGTTAATTCCACATTGCAATTCTTTACAGATTCTTTCTATGCTGTCATTTCAACAAATTCCAATACTTTTAAAAACATTACTCACAAAATTTCTTCACTAAATCTGTTTCAATATTTCTCAGATCGTGACTTTATATAGATCTCTACAATAGATCTTTCTGAATCGCATTCTTTGACATATACTTCCTATCACATACTTGGAAAACATTTCCATCATTACAATCATTAATAAAACATGGATATCGTGCGATTTAAAACACGTTTAAATTTTACTATAACTATTCTGAACTAAACTATAAAATCGCCCTTCACATTTCGAATATCTCAAAAATCGAAAAATCGAAATGAAAAATCCCTAAAATTCCGAAATCGTCGAAAAATACGACCAAACATCCGCATGATGTTTTTACGAATATAAGAATGAAAACTGCAATAATCTAATAAACAATATAGAAAAATGGCATTCAACACTAGTTGTCGGATATTCAAGATATATACAATTCTACAAAGTGGGATGTTCAATGTTGGTCCGTGGACTACCTTGTGCTGGGTTAAAGTTCACATGAAGCGGACTTCCTTTGGTTACCCATTAGAAACGGAATGTTTCTAGCGGCTTAAGACTGCGTGATGTTCAGTATTCTTGTCCAATTCTCCCTCGGAATACCTCGTGCGGTCAGGTCTCGGGATACGAACTCGATCATCATCGTTCTGTCGCATCCCTCCGCCGATTACTCTTCTGGGTGAGATGGGATAGCCCTTTCTCGCTTCGGCGCCGGGTAATTCCCTGGCCGCCCTCGTCCATGAATATCTTCTGGTCTTCTTTCCCCAGAGTTCCCTGTAGATCGTCATTTGAGAGGGTAAAATTACTGTTAATTGTAGAATTTCTATTACGGGAGAGATGAGATGTTAATCTCCCCCGAAATGTTGATGTTAAGTCATTTCGGATGTTCTTGATGCCATCATAGCGTCGTTCCCTTAATTGTTTAGGCGTTCATCGCGACGCTTGTAGAATCGTTAAGAAATTCCTCCCTCAACTTTTGGAATTTTACCATGCATGAAGCTGTAGATTTGTCGTTAATAATAATAATAATTCTTTCTTCGCTGAATGTCAATTTTATTGTTATTTGCACATTACTAAGTGCCTTCGATGAATATTTTGTATTTGCTTAGTTCAACTTGTAGAGTAGTTTGTTCGAACGTCCTTCTGCTTCGAAGTCGTGGTTGATAAGAATCTCGCTTCCTCTTCTCTTTCCCCCGCGTCTAATTTCCAAAACCGCGTCCTTTCTCAATCCATGGCTCTGATTGGTTGCTTATAATAATAATTCAAACTCTTCATTAATTACTTAAATACTCGGCTGTAATTGTAGTCAATAGTTCTTAGTTATCATTCAACACTCTTCATGATGGTTTAATATAATAACTTTGTCCTGGTAATTATATATGTTAATTACTCTGTTGGTGTTAATTTTAATAAGGCGGCTTCTCATTGGTTCCAGTCGCGTGTCGAACTCGCGCCACTTCCCCTACTCCTCCTACTAGCCACGCTTCGCTTCTCTGTCTGGGATCTTACTCGGGAGTCTTCGTTGCTGCTCGGGCTCTTACTCGTCTCGGCGAAGCAAGTTCCGAGTCCCCTATCGGCTACTAATCTGCTATTGGCTGGCCGAATCAACTCAGTTAATTCCTTCGCTCAACAAACCTGTTTTGTGTCAACTCGCAGCATCGATAAATATTAACATGGGCCAATTTAGAAAACTTTCCACTAGATGTATGATTCTCTGTCTCGTCTCTCCAAACGAGTACAATCCTCACTGAACTTTTAATTGCAGAAGCGTGGAACAAAGATTTTGAACTGTCTTCATCACTGAATTGGACCATAGTTAACTCACTATTCTACCTTCCTGTATTGGCGTTTTAAATTCTTAGCATTGTAATTTCCAACAACTTGATTGTCATAAATGTTCACAATTTTGAATAGGCAACTCAGCCATTTTCTCTCACTCTGGGATCTCTTCCTCGAATAACAAATCGTCATCCGTCGTCTGATATATCTCATTTACCGTGATTTCATTAGTAGCTGAAGATTTTCTGTCGTTTATTGTTTTTTCCCATTTGAAGTTTTTCTTTGCCTAGAGGTATCATCATTATTACCTCTATTCTCTTGTCAACTCGAGCCTGGTTTCGGTTCGTCCTCTCTCGGTCTCTCTTCTCTACTTCTCTGATTTTTCTCCCGTTGACCTCGAATATAGTGTCTGTTCTCTTGATTTCTCCTCTGCAGGAAATTCTGGCGATTGTATTTGTCATCATTCCAGTTCTAATAGCGGGAATATCCTTGGCGATTATTGTTATTTTCGTTATTATTACCTCTCTGGTAATAATTATTCTGGCGATAATTATTATTATACTGATAACCCGATCTTCTGGTTTGAGTATTGTTTCTGGCGTATCTCTGATATGGCCTGTTATCCTGTTGCCTCTGGTTCTGATACTCGTTTCTCTGATTCTGAGTGTAAGTGTTCCTTACAACTCCTCCTCTCTTATTATCGGTGACATTTTCTTCCGTTTGCTGTACTTCGTCAATCATTATAGTGTTGACTTCTCGAATGTCTGTTCTTGGGCTACGAACATTAGAGTTCGTTACACTAGAAGTGTAGTCAAGCTGTCTCATTAGATCATCCATTTCTTGGAGACTTGATACTCTAGATGCAATTATGTTTCTCCTAAGATCCGCTGGAAATTGCCGTGAGATAGTTTGCATCATTTCTATGTCTGACGGTGCCGGTTGCAAATATTGAAGACATGCTAACTGTGTCGCGAAGTAGCTAGCATAGCGTGTGTTATGCTAACCAGCGTACTTTCGTGAGTATGCCTCTGCTCTAACATTGTGCTCTTCATCTACCGACCAAAATTGTTTGATGAGGGCATAAGCAAAGTCGTCAAAACTTAGGAAAGTCCATCGGAATGCTCTGAACCACTGAAGTGCGATATTGCTTAAGTGACGCTCTACCAGACGTAACTTTCTTTCTTCAGGAACATTATTCTCCAAAAAGTACTCTGAGATATCATTAATAAACTCTATTGGTGTTATTCCGTCATTTCCTGGAAAAGTGCGTGGTTTCTGGTCAATATTCCGAATTATCATAACGTTTGGAATATTCGATGATGTGTTTCCACGTGACATGTTTTCCATAGGTGTCGAAAATCGTACTTGGTTCTCTCTAGCTTGCGGTGTATTTAACCTCCTAGCTTGGAGAATTTCCTCCTCTAATTTATCGATTCTTTCTTGTAAAATTCTCCGTTATTCTCCGATGCTATTATTTTCTGTCCGTTCTGGCATTGACGTATTTTCGTTAGTTAAGTCAATAGTCCGACCTTTAATAACATCCTCCACGATGCGAGAATTGCCTACTTCTAACTCCTGCATTTTACTTTTATCGATTTGATTTCGATATTTAAATCGGTGATTTTAACTTTTAGTCCATCATCTATGTGTTCTTTCATCCGATCACTCAGATCTGGTTCTAAATCTACTGACAATATGTTCTGTAAACTATGAATTCTCTCAATAAAATCTTTTCTAATTTCCTCAACGTCTTTAGTACTATGATACTCTGCCATTACAAGGTTTTTAGAGAAATCATCTTCTAATCTTTTATCAGTTACGCCTGAGGCTTCAATTAACTCAGTTTTGAGTTTGTCAACACTTTCACTTACAACATGCTTAATATCAATTACAATGTCGGCCCTTACAAGATCAGCTTTCTGATTCACCCGTATTTATAGCATTGCCACGGTTGTTTTCTACTCATCAAGGTGAGAGTTGATGCTTGTTTTCTCGGATTGGAGCTTGCCTAACTGGAGGGATATGTTATCCTGAAATTCATTCAATCTTTTACTGTTATCTTCTGATTGAATTTCTGAGGCTTCCAAAGAGGTTTGGGTCCTAGCTAAAGTAGCTTGGGTGGTGACTAATGTAGCTTGGGTTTCTGTAGCTCTAGTATCTAGGGTAGCTAACTTATCTTTCATTTCATTAGAGTTTGTTTGCAAGGTAGCTAATGTTACTTGAGTGTTAGCTAATGTGGCTTGGGAAGTATTTACAGTAGCTTGGGTCTCAGCTAACTGTCTTTGGTTCTCGATAGCACTAGTTTGAGATTCCCTAGCTATCCTATCTGCGTCAGCTTTCGCTTCTCTCCTAATTTCTTCTGCATTTATCTTAATTTCTAATTCTACTCTTTTCTGGTTTTGGTGGATGGCTTCTAAGTCCTTATCTAATTTGCCCTGGGTCTCCTGCAACGTAGCAAACATTGCCCTAATAGCATCCAGGTCTCGTGGCATCTTCTTTCTTGAGAAATAGGGAACAAATACTATGACAACAATCAAGAATATCCGAAACAACTACCATTTATATCACTATATTAAAATGAAGGAAATTTTACCGTTTATCAGTTACTTCATCTATTTCAATAATATCTTACTCCCTGTCTGGCAAATTATCATTTGTAGTCAACGGTCTACGAAAATAAAATAAACTAACAACACTCCTAAATGACAATATTAATCTAACATGTCTTATGGCTTCAAAATAACCATAAAACCGGCAAATTAAATAAATAAGACCTAGCCATGGCCTCTCTAAAGTTATTCCTTCGGACTAGTCTTCTTTAAAACACAATACCTGGTAAATTTTTCAGGTTAGATTTCTTTCATAAATTCATTTCTTACCTCAATAAATATTAGTTGACTTTCATTACAAATTTTAAGTCTTCCTCCATTTATCTCACACTCTCGCGTATAATCAACAATGTTCCTAAGGCGATCACATCATGTCAAGGATCCATAATGCGTCTCCCTTCCCCTAATTATCCAAACGAGTTGCTTGCCAACAAACTATTGGACGTACCAGTAACTAACATATGGGTAATTCTATATGAACAAACTAGACACTGAATTTGGGTCAAAATCACTAACCAACATATTCACAGTGCTATTAAAATCTAGGCACTAAACCAGGGGCCAAAATTACTAGCCATCACGTTGGCAGCGCCATTAAAATATCTTTACCCTTATAACTGGATGATCCACCAATATCCTCCGGCTGGAAATAATCAGGGATTGTAGCATCTTGAAGTCCCGGCTAAAAACGACATAGTGCCACTTGGCGAATACACTCAGAATAAGGGACAGGATTTTCTCAGACGGAATGTGCTGCAGTATCTAACTACAGAACAGTAGGGTCATCTAACTACTTAGGATAAAGAGAGTCTCTAAAAATCTTGGGCTTAAGGATGTGGATTAGGTCCCTCGGGAACTTCCACCCTACAGCACATTCCTCTACCATCTAACTACAAGTATAATGCCAGTTTCCTATAAAACAATCAGGAAATCGTCAACACGAATCCGTCTATTTATTATAAAAGCAATACACTTCTCGTGTCGTCGAGCTTTGATTAAACGCTCTCAAAAAATCAATGAAATAAATACGAATGACCAAGTGTCATTAATCCATATAAAAATACAAATCGTTTCCTTAAGAAACCGTAAAAATTTTTACGTGTAAGCTTCAATAAGCTTCTATACAGCGAACAACTGCTGTGCCCTAGGTGACGGGAGTTTATAACAAGAAAAATGTTATAACCTAAAAATTTATATAATCCCAAAAATAAATGACGTTACCCCTGACGTAGATCTCCGTCATTACAAATACTATTCATTACTCTATACAATTTATCTCCCGCACCCTAACATTAAAATTTCATCCTCTCGGAAGCGCAAAATCTCTACACAACTCTAAAGTTTAAATTTAAAATATAATGAAAATAATCACGTCGTAGTTCATCAACTACTTACTTAAAATATAAATATATACAACGCTTTCCTTCCTTTCTACCGACAATAAAACATGTAATTGCCCTTCTACTTCACTCCTGCCTCTCAACGGGCTTCAGAATAAGATGACTTCACTCCACTATGTCTTGTTCGTGGTTTACGTTACAATCTGGGATTCTATAATCCCTACAATTAAGTAGAGACTAGTTCAAAAACCTCCTACAACTTATCAGTTCATGTAATAAATATACTTAATAAAAGTACACATTTCCACTCGTCGAATAATTACCATAAATGAAAACGTTAGGAAAAGAACCATTTAATAGGCCTCAGTTTACTCTCAGCTTCAACAAAGATCCATTAAATCCTATTATTTCTATCAGATTTAACTTCATCCGGGATTCGCTGTCCTGTGAATTTCGAGGAGTTTCAACTCTATTGAGACTATTTCAATAACATCCGCAATTAATAAACTTCCATAACATTGCTCTCATAACTTCTTACTTCCATGAAATACACGCATCTGTCACTACAGACATTTCGTCAAAAATAGATCAATGGCTACACACTGGCTCACTGTCACACAACAAATACCTCCGTCTACAAGGGGAATAATAAATCTCATCCACCGAGATACTTCGCAGTTCCTTCAATACTATTCCTTTCTCTATACATTCCAATAATAAACTCTTCTTTCAGTTACCACAATCTTAATAACCATATAATAAAAATACTGGTTCTCTCCATGAATCAATCTAATAGGTAATGCGATATAATGATAATCTTCAAATAAAAATCTTATTTCTTTGCCTCGCTCACATTTCTTAAAAACCTTTCAACAAACTGTAACATTCCTTCAATTCCTTCGTTATATTATTTCTTACTTCAAAATACGCTATCGTTCGTATTTGTTAATTCCACATTGCAATTCTTTACAGATTCTTTCTTTACTGTCTTTTCAACAAATTCCAATACTTTAAAAAACATTACTCACAAAATGTCTTCACTAAATCTGTTTCATTATTTCTCAGATCGTGACTTTATATAGATCTCTACAATAGATCTTTCTGAATCGCATTCTTTGACATATACTTCCTATCACATACTTGGAAAACATTTCCATCATTACAATCATTAATAAAACATGGATATCGTGCAATTTAAAACACGTTTATATTTTACTACAACCATTGTGTACTAAACTATAAAATCTTCCTTCAAACTTCGAATATCGCAAAAATCGAAAAATCGAAATGAAAAATCCCTAAAATTCCGAAATCGTGGAAAAATACGACCAAACATCCGCATGATGGTTTTACGAATATAAGAATGAAAACTGCAATAATCTAATAAACAATATAGAAAAATGGCATTCAACACTAGTTGTCGGATATTCAAGAAATATACAATTCTACAAAGTGGGATGTTCAATGTTGGTCCATGGACTACCTTGTGCTGGGTTAAAGTTGACATGAAGCGGACTTCCTTTGGTTACCCATTAGAAACGGAATGTTTCTAGCGGCTTAAGACTGCGCGATGTTCAGCATTCTTGTCCAATTCTCCCTCCGAATATCTCGTGCGGTCAGGTCTTGGGATACGAACTCGATCATCATCGTGCTGTCGCCTCCTTCCACCGATGGGTGAGATGGGATAGCCCTTTCTCGCTTCGGCACCGGGTAATTCCCTGGCCGCCCTCGTCCATGAATATCTTCTGGTCATCTTTCCCCAAAGTTCCCTGTAGTTTGTTATTTGAGATGGTAAAATGACTGATAATTGTAGAATTTCTATTACGGGAGAGATGAGATGTTAATCTCCCCCGAAATGTTGATGTTAAGTCATTTCGGATGTTCTTGATGCCATCATAGCGTCGTTCCCTTAATTGTTTAGGCGTTCATCGCGACGCTTGTAGAATCGTTAGGAAATTCCTCTCTCAACTCTTGTAATTTTACCATGCTTGAAGCTGTAGATTTGACGTTGATAAAAATAATAATTCTTTCTTCGCTGAATGTCTATTTTAATGTTATTTGCACATTACTAAGTGCCTTCGATGAATATTTTCTATTTGCTTAGTTCAACTTGTAGAGTAGTTTGTTCGAACGTCCTTCTGCTTCGAAGTCGTGGTTGATAAGAATCTCGCTTCCTCTTCTTTTTCCCCCGCGTCTAATTTCCAAAACCGCGTCCTTTCTCAATCCATGGCTCTGATTGGTTGCTTATAATAATTGATCAAACTCTTCATTAATTGCTTAAATACTCGGCTGTAATTGTAGTCAATAGTTCTTAATTATCATTCAACACTCTTCATGATGGTTTAATATAATAACTTTGTCCTGGTAATTATATATGTTAATTACTCTGTTGGTGTTAAGTTTAATAAGGCGGCTTCTCATTGGTTCCAGTCGCGTGTCGAACTCGCGCCAATTCCCCTACTCCTCCTACTAGCCACGCTTCGCTTCTCTGTCTGGGATCTTACTCGGGAGTCTTCGTTGCTGCTCGGGCTCTTTGTCGTCTCGGCGAAGCAAGTTCCGAGTCCCCTATCTGCTACTAATCTGCTATTGGCTGGTCGAATTAACTCAGTTAATTCCTTCGCTCAACAAACCTGTTTTGTGTCAACTCGCAGCATCGATAAATTTAATATTAGCATGGGCCAATTTAGGAAACTTTCCACTAGATGTATGATTATCTGTCTCGTCTCTCCAAACGAGTACAGTACCTTATTATATAGTTCCAATGGTATGTGCAAGAGTTTATACCCATGTCCACAGTACTTCGTATTTTAAAATAATAGGGTGATTTCTGGGGATATAATGCCTGGACATGCAACAAGGAAAGGGTTAATTGGTACGTGATCAGTCCTGAATGTACAAATGTACAAAGGTGATACGTGCAATAGATGTGATCGAATATTTATAATTTGAAATCGTTAACAAGAATTCCGGCATCATTGAGAATACGCTTACAGACTGTAGACCTATATTTGCGGTGCAGCGGGTGTGTGATATACTGTAGGTTATCGTTGATAGGTGTACACATATGTTCTATGAACTTAGACTGTATTCAATTACGATAGGTCATATGACGATGTGTTTCGTCCAGAGACAGGTATCTTGGCAGGATATATTTAAAAATGTTGCATTGCGTATGTATGTTAACCGGTCTAAATCTTGCGACATCGCGGGAAAGTATTTTGCAGGTGTAAACGCTGCAACTTGTACGAAATTTGAGTTTGTTAATAAACTGTAGTTTTTTGTTTTATGCATGCAATGGACTAATAGGATGACCAGAAGCACAAAATAGTTGTCACACTAAACCTATCTAACATGAATGAAGGGGTCCTATTATGATGGCATATACAATTTCACCTGAACTTAGAGCAAGAGTTGAAAATATTAAGAAGATATTTGAAATTGTGTTTGTTACATCTGCAAGTCATTCAAATATGCATATAACATTGTATAATTGAAATTGCCGAGAATTCTGGTAACTTTACAGTAGGCCTAATGAATGAGGTACATACAAATAATGCAAGTGGGAAACATTATATACACCCTTCTCGATTTAGGTTAAGGAAAATTCAAACTTAATCTAGTTATACAATTATATTGTTCAATAAAATCCTATAATATTTAGGGAAAAGCCAATCGATTTACTATGTAAACTTAAATACTGGCTGATAGTGAACAGTATGTACCGTATACTGGCGTTTAACTATTTTGTTGCTACATCCGCACTGCAAATATGTTAACCACAGTTATAACGTCCGATCAATAGGATATAACAAGTTTTCTAGTGTTTGCTTACAGTATATTGTTATCATTGCCCCATTTGCACTATTCGGCGTAAAGTGAATACAAACCATGCGAATGACTTCGCCCATTGAACTATAAGTTGTTTAACGACAGGAAGAAATAATTCTAATTTTTAAATTTTAGGCCATTTTTCTGGATATCATTGTTTACATTTGACATTCCTCATTCCAATTCTACTGTTATGGTGGATTTCATCCTTACTTGATCATTATCCAATTAACTGATGAAAGTAATTAGTCGTGACGTTGAGTTCATGCAAGGTTGTTACGGTAAATTACCAACCCAAACATCTTAATTGGTCTGGGGATACATGAACTAGGAGGGGATGGGCGAAGGCGCAATGGAATCATCGCCGAAGGTTATTTTGGCATAGAAAGAAAAGTAGAACATTCCTGGTTTAAAACCATATAAGAACATGGATAAGTGTTGATAAATGGACGGAACGCACATATTAATGTAAAATCCAGGAGGCGGTAGGAAGTCATAGATACCTGACACTTGGACCTGGCGATATCTTTCCCAGTATTACGAGGCGTACAGTAGTTTCATTGTCCAATATACAGTGTGGTCCACCAGCCCCTTATTTTTTGGAGGAAGGCAACCCAACTAACGCGTATATCATAGTCGTCCTAAAACCATCAGTACTTGCTCCTTTACGGCCTAGTACAACTTTACGGTTGAGTTCATGCTCGCGAATATAGTCGAAATCATTGGCAGCAATGTTATTTCAATGCCATCAACTATAATGAATGTGAAAATCGACACATCCGAACAACACTGCCTTACCAAGGACATGAAGTGTCTATGAGGACTACAAATAGACTCAATACGTGACAGTATCCCACCATGGCTCACGGTAGCTAAGATGGTTAAATCGTGTTTCTCTGCTGTAACGTCAGCCAAGCTGCAATGTAGCAGGTTAGATCCCAAGGCAAATATGTACAAGTTTCGCTTAATGCCGTTTACAGTAGCTGCACTACGGACACATATCTACCTATTCCAATGAATGAATTTTTATTTGGTCCTGAAAAGGACCGTTTTTATTAGATGCTACGTAGGCAGGTTAGACGATGACATAATTGTCTGTAGGAAGAAGAGGAAGAAAGCTTGTAGTTTAGCGTGACCGTTAATCTCGCGATCATACGCCACGGGATCTCCATTTTACGTGTATTCGAACCACAGGACATGGCGTTGGTCAGAGGCAAAGAGCTTGATTGCTGCGCCACCACACCCCCCTGTAGGAATAAAGCAAGGTACTCTGCACATTCAGTGTAGCAAGTGTTCGAAATGTTGACCACCTTGGTTGATGCAGATTTCAGCACGACGTAATACAGACAGTCATGCACGCTGTAACATCTGAGGTGTAACAGCTTGGCATGCCTCGGTGATTAGTTGCCGAAGGTGGTCAGGATCGTCAGGCTCCTGTGCATATACTACCTGCTTTAAGTGACCCCACAGGAAGAAGTCAAGTGGCGTAAGATCGGGTGATCTTGCAGGCCTGTGAACGGGTCCTCCTCTTCCTATCCATTTATTTGGATATGTATCATGAGGATGGTTCCTGACGACTAATTATCCGTGAGGTGGGGCCCCATCCTGTTGCCACCACATTCGCAATCGCTCGCGCAGTGGCACGTTTTCCAGCAACTGTGGGAGTTCATTTTGCAGAAAATGAAGGTACCGTGCTCTCGTAAGATGGCCGTCGTAGAAATATGGTCCGATTAGATTGTCACCCAAGATCCCACACCATACATTTACACCCCACTGCACTTGAAATGCGCCCAGTCTTACCCCATTGGGATTCTCCACGCTCCAATAGTGCATGTTATGTCGGTTAACGGTGCCATTGTTGTGAAATCGTGATTCGTCTGAAAAGAGAACATTTGACAAAAAGGCTGCATTATTGGTCATACTGCGCAACGCCCATTGACAAAATGTTACTCTAGCATAGAAATCACGTTCGTGGAGCTGCTGGTATAACTGAAGATGATATGGGTGAAATCTATTGTTATGCAATATTTGGATGACAGATGACCGACCGGCTGACGTTGGTCTGTTGTGCAAGTGTCCCTGTACTAATATGAGGATTATTAAGGACAGTGCCCAAAACAGCTTCTTCATTTGGACTAGATGTTACAAGAGCATCTCTAACAGGAGATACCCTTCCAAGTGTCCCAGTTGACCGCGCTCTTCGTTCAAGATTGCGAAACGAATTGGCAGTGGAAGTCTTCTGTCAGGATAGCGCTCGTGATACAGGCCTTGAGACTGCAATGCGTTCTTCCTTGTTTCTCCATAATTGAGCATCATATCAACGTACTCGTCACTGGAATACATCGTGAGTGAATGCGTGCTGTGATGTGACCTAGTACAAGTAGGTGTGTATTAGAGCCGGGAAAATTAGTTCCAGTTGCATTTGATATCGTAAGCTGCCGTATGGCCAGTATCGTCCCCCACCAAGTGTACTCAAGGTCAGGTCACTCCGTCGAGTGAGTCTCGATAATACTGGAACTACTTTAATGTTAGACGATATCGAAATGTAATTATTATATGCCAGGAAACTGTACTATAATGAGACTCATTATAATACAAGTTTTCATTATGAAACAGTTTCTCCCACCAATCAGAGCTCAAGAAACAGTTGTTTGACAAATTAGGTAAGGATGTCATCGCACCTGCACTGAGTTCCAAGGCCTTGTAATTTAAATTTCACTGCCTGGCCTAGTGCCATAGTGGGGTGTCGAGGAGGCCATGGTCGAATACAAGGCATTCTCTGCGTCACATGCGCTCTGTTCAGTACATAAAACTGGCGAAATCTCGACAGATATTTATGAATATTTATGTTCGAACATAAGATAGTTATAATAATTATCGCCGAACATAAACAATCGTATGCAACTCGCCTATAATGGTAATTAAGACACGAGTATGTTTATAAAACGAGCGTATGCGAGTTTTATAATTTCCATTATAGGCTCGTTGCATAATGCACTATTATGTCCGACCATGCCGAAATATAAATATGATATGCTAGGAAACTGCATCTTAAGTGGCTCATTATAGTTCAAGTTTCATTATGATAGAGGTTCTCCAAAAATCAGAGCTCAAGATTTTCATTACGATACAGCTGTTTGACCAATTAGGTAAGGATCGCACCGCACATGCACTGACCTCCAAGGCCTCCTATTTTAAATTTCACTGCCTGGGAAGTGTCATAGTGGCGTATTCGAGGACGCCATGAAAGAATACAAGCGTCCAATGCGCACTGTTCAGTAAACGAAACTCGACAGTTATTTATGAATATTTAATTTCCTGCTGAATTAACTCTCAGGTAAGATTATTTTTGTGCAAACAAAATAACGTGTGTTGGCATGCTTGTGGAATTGATTATCAAATCTTTATCATCTACTCGAGGCCAACCTAAATCATCTAGGAAGTGGTTTCCCGTGGCATCTCACTTCCCACTTTCTATCCTTGTGATGTATTCTGCACCATCTCTAGTGTAAGCAACCGTGGCTGAAAGGGTAACGCCATGGACTGCGGCTTGAAGGATTCGGGGTTCGATACTTAGTAGAGGGGGAAGATTTATAATTTGTTTTCGGTACGTTTTATCGTCTGTGTCGACAACTTTACCAATGTCTTACGACAGAAATGATACAAGAGGTCATAGTTAATTATTGAGGATGGGGCACTAGTAATATAGCGAGCAGATGCATTTCCAGGTTGGATTCCATGAACTTTACGTAGTGTTTGAATTCGGTATTACACGAAACATCTTACTATGTAGCCTACACGTCAAATAGAGTTTTCTTCTTCTTGCTAGAATTTAATGACAAAATATATTTTTTTAGTCGGTTTACCCTCCAGGGTTAGCTTTTCCCTCGGACTCACTGAGAGATCGCACCATTATCGCCTCCAGGGCAGAGTCCTGGAGCTTGAAACATTTGACGGGAATACAACTGGGGAGGTGGGACGAGAGCCTCGACCAAGCAGCCTCACCTGCAAAGTGAACAGGGGCCTTATGAAGGATCGGGAGATTGGGAGGGATAGACAAGGAGGAGGGAAGGAGGCGGCCGTGGCCTTACGTTAGGTAGCATCCCGGCATTTACCTGGAGACGAAGTGGAAACCACGGAAAATCACTTCGAGGATGGCTGAAGGGGAAATCGAACCCTCTATGCTCATTTGGATCACCCGTGGCTGAGTAGACCCCGAACAAAATAAACCACGGGAAATTTTAAGGAAAACGTATACTTCGATCTAGCACTGACGATCAGAATCTTGTTTCATTGGAGGGGCTAGAACATCGCGGTCATTTAGCCCCGTGTACTTGGGTGTGTGTAGAATTCCTCTGATAACCTGTCTACAGCGGTGTCTGAATAATGCATGTATTATCAATTAAGGTGAGGATGGGAAAGGAGGCGGCCGGGGCTTTAAGTTAGAAACCGTCCCGGCAATAGCCTGGAGCAGAAGTGGGAAACCACAGAGAACCACTTCCAGGGTGGCTGAGGTGGGAATCGAACCCACCTCTTCTCAGATTTGCTTCACGAAGCTGAGTGTATCCAATTTCAGCACTCAGACCAGTATTGAATTTCTTTCCAGAACTGGGAATCGAACCTGGACCTCCGGAGCGACACGTCGATATGTTATGTTAATATCCATGACAGTTTTTTAATTTCCTGCCATTACAGATCACGTGGCAAAAGCTATGAATTCGGTCGTATTCTCTTTATAAATCAGCAAAATTCAACTTACTCTTCACAATAATACATCTTAAGGGAATGAAGTCGCCTCCGTAGCGTAGCAGTCAGCAAGGTTAGCTGCCGCCCCGGAGGTCTTGGGTTCGATTCCCGGCTCTGCCACGAAATTTGAAAAGTGGTATGAGGACTGGAACGGGGTCTACTCAGCCTCGGGTGTTCCAAATGAGTAGAGGGGGTTCGATTCCCACCTCAGCCATCCTCGAAGTGGTTTTCCGTGGTTTCCCACTTCGTCTTCGGGCAAATGCAAGGATGGTACTGTCCCCGTAAATCCGGATAGTAGGCTGTCAGATATCCGCCCCCCACAATCGGATTGCCAATAATCAATCGCACCGGCACAGCTACATCAATGAAAATGGCACTGACAGATACTACCGAGATTAGAGCACAGCAGTTAACAAGAAATTATTGTGGAACACACCAAAATATACGGGGGTTCATACTTACCTTTACTTACCTCTTCAAATTAATCTCGGGTATGGGTTGCCAACTGGATCACTTAAAGTATGCCCACACAATAACCTCCACCATGATATTTAAAATGAACCAAGACGGAAACAAGAAACTTTAAACTGTACAATAATTTATTTCACATAAAGGGGTGACTCTAACAAAAACTCAACAAAATACACGTGGCAATCAGAAGCCATTGTCAATATAATCATGTCCTCCTGTAGGACTTGTAGAAGTTACATACAAAATTTTATCTTTCACTTGCTTATAAAGAACGTAATAATAGTAATACACTTGGAATGGATGCGGGAATTGGAACGAGACATGTAGCAATTGTTTTCCTCTTTCATAAACATCACACTTTAATTATAACTCCAAGCCTGTTACGTGGTCGACCTTGGCCTCTAACATACAGTTGTCAGGCCAGCTGCGATCCACCCTACATCAAGTCGCATGCCCACGTCGTCAAACGGACCCACCTGTCCAGCTAACCTTAGCATATGCTCGTGACATCAGAGCCTAGCTCCTTTTCAAACGCTTTAAATGTCCTCAACTCAACTCAAATATTATCACGCAAATCTTTTAAATGATTCAATCAAATGTTACTGGATTACTCTAATAATCCCAAAACTTGTTTAATTACATAATCCACTTGTATAATTAGCGTTGTTTAGAGTATATTAACAAAACTCTTAATGTTTATAACAAATGCTCATTAATTGTTTATAACAATTATAAATTGTTTATAATATTGTCAAACGACAATTCAAAAATCTATACACGCCTCTATTAATTCCTTTCATTTCACATTATTGTTAAAGATATTTACACAATTATTTACAATATTAATATTATTTATTTTAGAAATACATTAAACCACACGTTTATCCGCTTGATAATTACTTAAATCAGGTTAATATAATCGACCAATGAAGGTTAGTTATATTTATGCTTATAAATCCAGGTTTAATAAGTTTTAATAATTATTATTATTACTTGTGACGGTAACCTCCATTCAAAATCGTTATCTCAAATTATTTAACACTCTTGTTAATTTTAACAGTAATTTCACATGATTAATTTTCAAAGGACCTGGACAATAAACTCAGCGGAAAAATACTTCGCTCAAATGCACAAATTGCATAAAATAGGCCCAGAATTCATCATATATTTCAATATGTATGGCATAAAAATCTTCCACAATCCATACAAAAACCTCCACTTACAATCTCATCAACTTCATTAATATTACTGTGGGAATCTCCTTCACTTATTCAAGGGCATTATTCATCAGCGACTTTTACATGTCCACTGAACTAACGATTATACATCCATAGTTCCACTTTAAAAATTCTTATATTCATTAATTGTTTCAAAACTGTTATTTATTTAACCTTCGTGGGTTTCATTCATGAATCGATATGAAGTAAAAATTTGCCAATCACAAATAAATTTAATAGCAAATACGATTATACACGCCTCTCTGGTCTATCAAAATTGAGATTAATATCTCCTAAGTAATGCAGTATAAAAATACTATCTTCAAACAAAGTTCATCTAAATTGCATAATAGTCGAATAGAATACAATTAGATTGTGGAATGCAAACATTATTGTTCCAATCTAGTATTGAGAAAAATTCCTATTAAATGTTCATTACTATAGTGTATTCAATAAATCGTAATCAAAGTTCATATTTCATAAAATTGTCTATAATGCAATGGTATTTTCAGAACTGACGATAAATGTCTATGTTGCACTCATGTTCATAAAACGACTAGTATTTCCAAGATCGTCGATACAGAAATAGATTTTGACGCTCTGAAATCTTTTAATTATTCTTCTTTCTTGAGGATGACAGAAAATTGGTCAAAGTAATTTACTGAAAAGAATTACTTTGATAAAATGACACGCTGTCTGAATTCAAATCTGCCATAGAAAATCATTAACTTAACAGTCAAATCGTGACTCCAAAAATATGCAAATTACTGAAAGAATATATTATCAGTCTCAACTGATCCAAAATTATTTAACTATGCCAATGACATAACAATGTCTTAATAAATCGTAGAAAAAGGCATAACTCATCGAAGTGTACTGAGTACAGAATTATCAAGCAAGAATATGGGGCAAAATATAGGACAGAACATATGAGAAAAATGGTTGCTCAGATATCGCTAAATGGCTCAAATAAAACAAGAAACGTTCACGACTACCTTATCTGTTGATTGAAGTTCCAGAGGAAAATCTTCCAAAGAAGACTGGTGATGGTTCCATTTCACCAAAAAGATGTGCTCCGTCCTCGAACCTGGAACCAGCGCCCTCGGAGAACAGAACTGCTTCCTCCTCCGGAAATTGCACTGCTCCGTGTAGACAATAGACATCCTTCTGGCAAAACTCTTCTTTGTGAGCCGGGTCTACCCTGGCTTCTCTTGATAGTTCCCTGAAGTTCTGGTAGCAATTCGCCATGAAGTTTATTGCAGTTATTTCCGCAGAAATATTCATATTTGTGGAGTATGAATATGTTTCCACTGCCATTTGATATAATTCAGCGTTGGACAACGAGGCATGAGTGTAGTTGGATGTTCACTACATGCTCGCTTTTGTAGAAAGACGACTAGCGAAGTTCCATGCTGTTATTTCACTCCATTGATATATGTCCCAATTGCATTAAAGTCCTTAGCCTTCCATCTCCATTTCCGTTATAATAGTTGAAAGAACTGCGATATTATATTGTTCCATGTTAGAATGCAGCGTTATATTATCAAAAGCAATATGTAGTAGCACGGTTGCAATACCAGTGTCAGCCGTAGCGTAGAATGTGATATTTTAAAAGTGCTTCTCAGGTGGCGAGAAAATCACTTTTGTCTGCCGTGTTAAAATGCCAATACCTTCTAAATTATAATCTTGAAAATGTTCAACCTTTCTACACACTTTAATATAGTACTGCACAATAGAAGTAGCTTAAAGGCATTAGTCAACTCTTAATATATTATCTTGTAGACTTGAAAATGTGTGCGTTTCAACTTCGCCTAGTTTCAAACACCGTAAAATGGAACTGCGGCACGCTCGAAGCTCGTTCGATGCGGTTGGCTTTACCACACGCTAAGGACGACTTGTTTCACTTATTCACTCAAAAACGACTATAACATCAGAAATATATATGCGGTATGAGATATATATGCGATATGAGAGCTCCTCTCTGCTGTGCAAGACCTTTTATCAACTTCTTAAGGGGCGTATCCATCCCTTCCATAGCTTGTTTCTCCGTCATTGCTAGAAGTTCTAACTTTGGCTATACTTGACGGATTTTCAAATTTCAAAAACTCAAAAATAATTTCTTCTAAATTCCAAATCAATGCCATAACTGAAAATAGATTTCCACAATTCTGCATTCCAAAAGTAACTAAAATATGATAGTTTCAGTAATCTCCGTCTCCCTCCTAACTATCGTTCATTGGTTCGAGTCTCTCCTCCAATCGCGTAACTTCTTCCTTAGCACAATTCCATGTTTCCTGCGACTGCGTCGTATATCTCAGATCTTTCTCGAACAAAATCATGACGTCACCAAGAATCTCAGCTCAAGCAGCCTACTTGCGTGAAGTCTGCGTCATCCGTGCTTACGTCATGAATATCCACGTCACAACTATGACAGCCATAATTTTCTTCATATTTGCCAATACAGCCATCGTGGTCTCAATATAATTCAATTTACGGGGGCATTCTCCCTTCACCGCGTTTTAAAAACAGTTGCAAATTGTTTTTAAACTCTGTGTTATAAATATCTCAATTCACTTGAACACGAAATTGAATTATCATTGGCTTACTCTTGGATAATATTTCCTCTATGTTCCTTAATCATTAGTCTCTTCTACTCTGGTTTGTGTGTGGCTAATGCATTCTCTCCTCTCTACTTTCTCTTCTGTCCAGTATTCCTGTTTTCTAAGTTCTGCTGACTTGTAGAAGGACCAGGATCGATCACTACATCCTGCCTTTTCTTTTGGTTCTCAGCTTCCTTCTCTCGTAATTCCTTTAGATACCGCTGACTTTCTTTCTCTCTCTCTTGATATTTGTCGGGTGTCATAACCTGACCTTGAGAATTCTGATTTCGGTTCGGGTAATTTCTATTTTAGTTTCTATTGTAACCCTGGTTATTGTAGTATCTACCTCTTCCATTGTTATAATTTCCTCTATTATTATTCCAGCCTCTTCTTTGCTGATATGGACGGTAACCTTGCGATCTGTGGTTGCGAAAGTGATGGTTCCTGTGAGGACCTACATTTTCAGTTTTCTCTTCATTGGGCTTGTCAGTTTGCTGAACTTGATCCATATAGACAGTATTGATGTCTTTGAATTCGTGCCTCTGACCTTTTTGTACCACATTTGGCATTGGACTCGTGTAGTCAAGCCTCCTCAACAATTCGTCCATACTGGTCAAATCCCTGATGTTTGACGATATGATGAGTCTTCTCACCTCCACAGGCAGCATACGAGAAATCGCATCTATCAACTGCTCTGTTGACAATGGGGGTTGCAAAAATCTCAAGCGTGATAACTGGCTCGTGAAGAAATCAGCGTACCGTGTTGGAAGAGTACCTGAATACTTCCTCGAGTATACCTCCGCTCTTAATGAATTCTGCGCTTCGATGGACCAGAATCGTTTTATCAGTGCCTCTGCAAATTCGTCAAAATTACTGAAAGTGTAGCGAAATGCTCTGAACCATTCAAGGGGTCCTCCAGCTAGAAATCTCTCCACTATCCTCATCTCTCTTTTTCTGGGAATGTGAGCTTCAATGAAATAGTCTTTCAGGTTCCTGATATATTCTATCGGTGTTAGACTATCAGTATTACTGAATTTTTGAGGTTTGTCCTCGAAGTTCCGGATGACTGTCACATTTCTCGGATATGAATCCATGTAATTCTTCCCACTATCACGATATCTCCATTCAGGTTCAATATTCCTATCCTCTTCTTCTTCCCGGAATCTGGATATACGTTCCTCAGGACTAATATCTCTCTCTTCTGTAGCGAGGTTACATCGTCTGACGTAATTCCTATCGTCTTCGCAAGTCAAGCCTTCTGGATCCTTATCTGTGATTTCCGTGATGACTTTCCTGATCAACTCTTCTTTATAGGTTTCCATCATGCTGGCTTCTCCTAGTTTCAAATTCTGAAGTTTGCTCGTGGTTTCATTAACACCAGAGACAACCTTATGAATCTGTTCCTCTAACGCGGATTTCAATGCTTGCACGTCCTGACCTATTTGCGTTCTATCCTCTACCTGCTTTTCGGATAGCGAATCCATCCTTATACTCAAGTCCTTCCTAATTTGAACTACTTCATTATTTATGTCTACTTGTGTACTGGCAAGTTTTCTTTCAATTCGTTCCTGAATCTGAGTGACATGTTCCCCACTTGACCTATTCCATTCATCTTTCCATGCCGTTACATTTGCAGTTAACATTTCCGCAATATCTACTTCAATATGTTCTTTAAGTAAACGATTATGATCTAATACTTGGGTTCTCATGACCTCTGCATCATAGTTTAAAACTGCTAAAGAAGCTGTTGTCCTAACAGACTCGTCAACTAACCTAGTTGTTAATGCACTAATGTTACGAGTACAAAGTGTTTTTGAAGTTTCAATTTCTTCTCTTACTTTATTAACATCAGTTTGAACTTTAGCAATATCTACAAAAACAGTGTTAACTTCTACTTGTATCTTAGTTATATCGCTTTGCATCTCATTTACATCGGAATGAATGTTATTAATGTCTATTTGAACATTTGACACATCGGTTCGAACATTTTGAATCTCTCTTTGAACCTCTTCTACTTTATCTTGTACAGTAGCAACATCGTTCCTAACAACAATTACTTCAGCTCTAGCACATGAAATACACCCCGGACATTAGCAACATCAAGATTCAACATGGTAAGATCTTTCTGTACCTTAGAAACGTCAGTCTTAACATCAGAAACATCTTTATGCACATTGGACAAATCTATTTTAACCTCTGAGACATCTTTATGCACATTGGACACGTCTGTGCGCATGTCAGTTACAGCATTCTCGATTCCCTGGGTACTGATCTGTAAACGCGACATATCATTTTCTAAGTTTGCAGAACTGGTCTGAAGAACTTTCAAACTTTCATCCATCCTAGTAGACAAATTACTACCATTCTCCTCCATCATCTGCTTCATACTGTTATTCATGCTAGCTTTCATCTCCCTCGCACTTTCATTCAGCCTAACATCTTTCTTATACTCTCATCTGCCATTTCAATATTATTTCAAGAATAAACTGCTTTAGGGACATACATCAAACAGAGCAAAATAACAACATCTGAGCAACATTTTTCACCATATATAAGTTTGAGCAATTTTCTGTCTTAAATCTAACCTATAATTACCTTATAATTAACCTTCGTAGACATCTTTTGTTGAAATAAACTCAAGCACATGTTCAAATTTCTTTGGTTCATTTTAAAATATCCTAACACGAATAATTTACATTTACAATCCAAATAGTTTAATTTTATCTTTAATATGACGAAACATGTCATAAGCCGGTCAAATAAAATAAGACTCCAGATCATAGGCGATTTTTCTAAGTTTCCAGCCTATTTAACCTCTCTCAAGTTGTCTAAGATCTGATCTTTTCTGAGTGTAATTTTCCTAATACAACACAACATTTAATCCCTATATAATCACACTCTCCAATTCTACAATTGGCCAAGACATCTAACAAAGAATCAACCTCTTTATTTGAGTCTTCACAATCCCATTGACATCGATAACTTGGTAATCCACTGTTATTCGAACACTCCACAAAATTGCGGTGCCAATTTTACTGCAATAACTTGGTAATCCAATGTTTTGCTGATCGAGCCAATCGAGCTGATCGTGCCAATCGAGCTGATCGAGGCCCACGTTTCAGGGTCGCCAATCCTACTGTCCCCGTAAATCCGGATAGTAGGCTGTCAGATATCCGCCCCCCTCAATCGGATTGCCAATAATCAATCGCACCGGCACAGCTACATCAATGAAAATGGCACTGACAGATACTACCGAGATTAGAGCACAGCAGTTAACAAGAAATTATTGTGGAACACACCAAAATATACGGGGGTTCATACTTACCTTTACTTACCTCTTCAAATTAATCTCGGGTATGGGTTGCCAACTGGATCACTTAAAGTATGCCCACACAATAACCTCCACCATGATATTTAAAATGAACCAAGACGGAAACAAGAAACTTTAAACTGTACAATAATTTATTTCACATAAAGGGGTGACTCTAACAAAAACTCAACAAAATACACGTGGAAATCAGAAGCCATTGTCAATATAATCATGTCCTCCTGTAGGACTTGTAGAAGTTACATAAAAAAAATATCTTTCACTTGCTTATAAAGAACGTAATAATAGTAATACACTTGGAATGGATGCGGGAATTGGAACGAGACATGTAGCAATTGTTTTCCTCTTTCATAAACATCACACTTTATTTATAACTGCAAGCCTGTTACGTGGTCGACCTTGGCCTCTAACATACAGTTGTCAGGCCAGCTGCGATCCACCCTACATCAAGTCGCATGCCCACGTCGTCAAACGGACCCACCTGTCCAGCTAACCTTAGCATATGCTCGTGACATCAGAGCCTAGCTCCTTTTCAAACGCTTTAAATGTCCTCAACTCAACTCAAATATTATCACGCAAATCTTTTAAATGATTCAATCAAATGTTACTGGATTACTCTAATAATCCCAAAACTTGTTTAATTACATAATCCACTTGTATAATTAGCGTTGTTTAGAGTATATTAACAAAACTCTTAATGTTTATAACAAATGCTCATTAATTGTTTATAACAATTATAAATTGTTTATAATATTGTCAAACGACAATTCAAAAATCTATACACGCCTCTATTAATTCCTTTCATTTCACATTATTGTTAAAGATATTTACACAATTATTTACAATATTAATATTATTTATTTTAGAAATACATTAAACCACACGTTTATCCGCTTGATAATTACTTAAATCAGGTTAATATAATCGACCAATGAAGGTTAGTTATATTTATGCTTATAAATCCAGGTTTAATAAGTTTTAATAATTATTATTATTACTTGTGACGGTAACCTCCATTCAAAATCGTTATCTCAAATTATTTAACACTCTTGTTAATTTTAACAGTAATTTCACATGATTAATTTTCAAAGGACCTGGACAATAAACTCAGCGGAAAAATACTTCGCTCAAATGCACAAATTGCATAAAATAGGCCCAGAATTCATCATATATTTCAATATATATGGCATAAAAATCTTCCACAATCCATACAAAAACCTCCACTTACAATCTCATCAACTTCATTAATATTACTGTGGGAATCTCCTTCACTTATTCAAGGGCATTATTCATCAGCGACTTTTACATGTCCACTGAACTAACGATTATACATCCATAGTTCCACTTTAAAAATTCTTATATTCATTAATTGTTTCAAAACTGTTATTTATTTAACCTTCGTGGGTTTCATTCATGAATCGATATGAAGTAAAAATTTGCCAATCACAAATAAATTTAATAGCAAATACGATTATACACGCCTCTCTGGTCTATCAAAATTGAGATTAATATCTCCTAAGTAATGCAGTATAAAAATACTATCTTCAAACAAAGTTCATCTAAATTGCATAATAGTCGAATAGAATACAATTAGATTGTGGAATGCAAACATTATTGTTCCAATCTAGTATTGAGAAAAATTCCTATTAAATGTTCATTACTATAGTGTATTCAATAAATCGTAATCAAAGTTCATATTTCATAAAATTGTCTATAATGCAATGGTAATTTCAGAACTGACGATAAATGTCTATGTTGCACTCATGTTCATAAAACGACTAGTATTTCCAAGATCGTCGATACAGAAATAGATTTTAACGCTCTAAAATCTTTTAATTATTCTTCTTTCTTGAGGATGACAGAAAATTGGTCAAAGTAATTTACTGAAAAGAATTACTTTAATAAAATGACACGCTGTCTGAATTCAAATCTGCCATAGAAAATCATTAACTTTACAGTCAAATCGTGACTCCAAAAATATGCAAATTACTGAAAGAATATATTATCAGTCTCAACTGATCCAAAATTATTTAACTATGCCAATGACATAACAATGTCTTAATAAATCGTAGAAAAAGGCATAACTCATCGAAGTGTACTGAGTACAGAATTATCAAGCAAGAATATGGGGCAAAATATAGGACAGAACATATGAGAAAAATGGTTGCTCAGATATCGCTAAATGGCTCAAATAAAACAAGAAACGTTCACGACTACCTTATCTGTTGATTGAAGTTCCAGAGGAAGATCTTCCAAAGAAGACTGGTGATGGTTCCATTTCACCAAAAAGATGTGCTCCGTCCTCGAACCTGGAACCAGCGCCCTCGGAGAATAGAACTGCTTCCTCCTCCGGAAATTGCACTGCTCCGTGTAGACAATAGACATCCTTCTGGCAAAACTCTTCTTTGTGAGCCGGGTCTACCCTGGCTTCTCTTGATAGTTCCCTGAAGTTCTGGTAGCAATTCGCCATGAAGTTTATTGCAGTTATTTCCGCAGAAATATTCATATTTGTGGAGTATGAATATGTTTCCACTGCCATTTGATATAATTCAGCGTTGGAAAACGAGGCATGAGTGTAGTTGGATGTTCACTACATGCTCGCTTTTGTAGAAAGACGACTAGCGAAGTTCCATGCTGTTATTTCACTCCATTGATATATGTCCCAATTGCATGCAAGTCCTTAGCCTTCCATCTCCATTTCCGTTATAATAGTTGAAAGAACTGCGATATTATATTGTTCCATGTTAGAATGCAGCGTTATATTATCAAAAGCAATATGTAGTAGCACGGTTGCAATACCAGTGTCAGCCGTAGCGTAGAATGTGATATTTTAAAAGTGCTTCTCAGGTGGCGAGAAAATCACTTTTGTCTGCCGTGTTAAAATGACAATATCTTCTAAATTATAATCTTGAAAATGTTCAACCTTTCTACACACTTTAGTATAGTACTGCACAATAGAAGTAGCTTAAAGGCATTAGTCAACTCTTGATATATTATCTTGTAGACTTGAAAATGTGTGCGTTTCAACTTCGACTAGTTTCAAACACCGTAAAATGGAACTGCGGCACGCTCGAAGCTCGTTCGATGCGGTTGGCTTTACCACACGCTAAAGACGACTTGTTTCACTTATTCACTCGAAAACGACTATAACATCAGAAATATATATGCGGTATGAGATATACACACATCAAAAAAAGTTTTGCATCACCTCGGTTCCAAGAGTTCCGGAACCGTTAAATACAAAGGGAATAGAGATCAACACAAACAACATTTCAGCTCGTTTTATTGCTCATGAGACCCACACATTGCATGTTGTACCATCATACAGCTAGACTTTCAGCATTTGTGGTCCAGATTGCAGTACACACCACTACCTCTAATACCCAGTAGCACGTCCTCTTGCATTGATGCATGCCTGTATTCGCCGTGGCATACTATCCACAAGTTCATCAAGACACTGTTGGTCCAAATTGTCCCACTCCTCAACGACAATTCGGCGTAAATCTCTCAGAGTGGTTGGTGGGTCAAGACGTCCATAAACAGCCCTTTTCAACATATCCCAGGCATGTTCGATAGGGTTCATGTCTGGCGAACATGCTGGCCACTGTAGTCGAGCGATGTCGTTATCTTGAAGGAACGCATTCACAAGATGTGCACGATGAGGTCGAGAATTGTCGTCCATGAAGACAAATGCCTCTCCAATATTCTGCCGATATGGTTGCACTATGGGTCGGAGGATGTCATTTAGGTATCGTAAAGCCGTTTCGGAGCCTTCCATGACCACCAGTGGCGTACGTCGGCCCCACATAATGCCACCCCAAAACATCAGGGAACCACCACCTTGCTGCACTCGCTGGACAGTGTGTCTAAGACGTTCAGCCTGACCAGGGTGCCTCCAAACACGTCTCCGACGATTGTCTGGTTGAAGGCATATGCGACACTCATCGGTGAAGAGAACGTGATGCCAATTCCGTGGGATCCATTCAGCATGTTGTTGGGCCCATCTGTACCGCGCTGCATGGTGTCGGGGTTGCAAAGCTGGACCTCGCCATGGACGTCGGGAGTGAAGTTGCGCATCATGCAGCCTATTGCGCACAGTTTGAGTTGAAACACGACGTCCTGTGGCTGAACGAAACGCATTATTCAACATGGTGGCATTGCTGTCAGGGTTCCTCCGAGCGGCAATCCGTAAGTAGCGGTCATCCACTACAGTAGTAGCCCTTGGGCGGCCTGAGCGAGGCCTGTCATCGACAGTTCCTGTATCTCTGTACCTCCTCCATGTCCGAACAACATCGCTTTGGTTCACTCTGAGACGCCTGGAAACTTCCCTTGTTGAGAGCCCTTCTTGACACAAAGTAACAATGCGGACGCGATCGAACTGCGGTATTGACCTTCTAGGCATGGTAGAACTACAGACAACATGAGCAGCGTACCTTCGTCCTGGTGGAATGACTGGAACTGATCGGCTGTCGTACCCCCACCGTCTAATAGGCCCTGCTCATGCATGGTTGTTTACATCTTTGAGCAGTTTTAGTGACATCTATGAACAGTCAAAGGGACTGTATCTTGGATACAATATACACAGTCAACGTCTATATGCCGGAGATCTGGGAACCGAGGTGATGCAAAACTTTTTTTGATGTGTGTATATGCGATATGAGAGCTCCTCTCTGCTGTGCAAGACCTTTTATCAACTTCTTAAGGGGCGTATCCATCCCTTCCATAGCTTGTTTCTCCGTCATTGCTAGAAGTTCTAACTTTGGCTATACTTGACGGATTTTCAAATTTCAAAAACTCAAAAATAATTTCTTCAAAATTCCAAATCAATGCCATAACTGAAAATAGATTTCCACAATTCTGCATTCCAAAAGTAACTAAAATATGATAGTTTCAGTAATCTCCGTCTCCCTCCTAACTATCGTTCATTGGTTCGAGTCTCTCCTCCAATCGCGTAACTTCTTCCTTAGCACAATTCCATGTTTCCTGCGACTGCGTCGTAAATCTCAGATCTTTCTCTAACAAAATCATGACGTCACCAAGAATCTCAGCTCAAGCAGCCTACTTGCGTGAAGTCTGCGTCATTCGTGCTTACGTCATGAATATCCACGTCACAACTATGACAGCCATAATTTTCTTCATATTTGCCAATACAGCCATCGTGGTCTCAATATAATTCAATTTACGGGGGCAGTACCTTCTTCAAGGCCACGGCCGCCTCCTTCCCTCTTCCTTGCCTATCCATCCTGACCATCCATTACCTTCCCTCATGAGGCCCCTGTTCGCTTTGCAGGTGAGGCCGCCTGGGCGAGGTGCCAATCACACCTCACCAGTTGTATCCACTCCAATTAGATGTTCCCAGCTCTAGGACACTGCCCGTAGAGGCGGTAGTGGTGAGTTCCCTCGCTGAGTCCGTGGGTTCCACCAACCTGGAGGTTAAACGACTTAGAAGAAGAAGAAGAAGAAGAAGGGAATGAATATGTCTATGTAGTTACATCCCTTCTAAAATGGAGCGTGGGCTTCCATTCAAAAAAGTATGCCTACCACTGGATTCGATGCTCTATTCTACCCAATTTCGTCCGCCGCCTACGGCCGTGCTTAAACAGAATCAGCTACCAAGGCATGGTAGACAGCGTTTAACGTTTAAGTCCATCGCAAAGTCTTCAATCACGGTTTATGGTGATGATTTAACTTTCTACTATTACAGATCACGTGGCGTAAGCTATTAATTCGATCGTATTACGTGTATGTGTGTCTTTTCAAGGAGCAAAAATCATATGTTAGTAGAATGGGCCATAGTATTTGGCGGGGAAAAGTTTAAGGTCGGTTTTTCTTTGCTAGAAAAATTACAATTACATTGCTGTCACACAGTCAGAGGGCAGAGCAATATCAACCATCGGGAGAAATGCAGTGTTAGTTGGGTTTCATAAAACTAAATAATAAGGGGCGGGTGGACCACACTGTATAATAGAAAAGTATTCCCAATAAGGAATAAATTCTAGAAAATAGTCCGAGAATAATTTCATTACATGAAAATGTGGTATATAGATTGACTCACAATCAGCAAGCAAATCAATTTTAAGTATTTAGACTCAAACTCGTTTATGCCGGTGATGGGCCGGCGAGATTTCACACAGGGAGCACGTGAGTATGGCCTTGCTCACCGTTTTCTTATGTCGAAGGATGAGATTAGTATAAAATTCATCACATTCTTCCAAATGTGATGACAAAGGTGACAAGTTTAAGGTTACGCCATGTTCGTATTTGTCTATTGGCATTAAAGTAGACAATTGAGGTCATAAGTAATCCACCATCATTCCTAATAAATCCAACCCTTGTCCTAAATTACGTAAATATATTCGGAAACCGGTGTTGACTTTGGAGCTTTTATGCATTCCTGGTAATTCGTGTAGTGGATTTTTAAAATATATTTCATCGTTGGTTATGCACCTACAGGAACAGTCTAAGTTAGGTTCGAGATCACCTAAGAAGCGCTAATTCTTTGAAATACATAAGTTGTATTGGAATATGAAGACGTACGATGGCATCCTTCTTACTGTATCGAAATATACATATTTTTGGGCTAATTGTATTCGGAAACATATTCAAAATCTGTTAACTACGAATATAAATCAGGATTATGTTAAGAAAAAGCCAGCATTCGGGAAGAAACCATGTCAATGCGAAGTACGTTATGACCCCATTATTTACCTTTCTCCAACAGATATATTTAAGATAGGAGCGTTGTATTCTGCCGAAGAATTCGTTTAGATTGAGACTTATTTTCTCAGCCATAATATAGACATATTAATAGGCTTGTCTCTTTCAACATAAAACACTGATTCAGTCGAGTCTTCCTGACATTTCTCTATAATTTTTGTATACGGATAAGGAATGACACGTCCATTTTATTTAAAATGATAACGTGCACGATGGATTTATTTTCAACTCCTTAGAATATGAAAGACATTTTTGTGTTAATTTAGGAACAGAAACAATTCTCTCCGTGTTATCAGACGACCATATTTGCTAATAAGACCTATTAATTTTCTCTAAGCTGACACGCCACATTGAAAGTTATGTGTCCAGATACGGCGAAAAGCTTGCCAGCCATATCTCTGTCATCAGCGGGTATCTTCCTCTACTTAAGAGGAACTGAATGGTACGGAATGTATTATTCGATTTATTTCTCTCCTACTTATGGTAAGCAGACCATCGAGCAATCTTAACCCAATAATCAAAGAAACGATCTGTGATATTAAAAAGTAATAAGTCCAAATATTTGTCATTTAAGCATGCTGGGTGTGACCTTCCCTAAGCTTTTAATCATTTTGCACGGAGATGAAATTTCCTAAATTTGTACTAAATGATGCCCATACCCGTCAGCATACACCACAAGATCATAGATCAATCCATAGCTCACTAAATACTAATAAGAATTTCAACTATTCTGAGCAATAACTTTGGCAGAACAAAATGCCATAGATATACAGTTTTCCCCAATTGATAGAAGACATGAAGAGGGGAGGCACTAACTGGTCACCACAAGAGGAAATTCGCGCGAAGTTACAAAGTGAGGTATTCCTAAGTCTAGGACCTACATAAGCAACAACTCAGGGGAGCTCTTGACTCTCGCTGTTCATTTCCCATAGGCTTCATTATTATATAATTTTCACACGATCACAACGTATATATGTCCACAAATCTAATAATTCACAGTAATAACAATCAAACCTTCGCAATGGCAGACCATGACCGTTTTTAGTCTACTTTCATTTTATGTACATGAATTGGTTTTTCAAAGTTTCACGGGCAACGAAAGGAAGTTATCTGCTATTAAGTCTTGTTATGTACATTCAGTACAAATCTAATCGATGTTAGAGAGTTAAGATGCCAATTTAGCCGCAAATGCTCTACCAATGAAGTACAACGGAACAGCACTCACCTTTCTAGGTGGAAGACGTGAGTGAATCTAGTACTGCCACCAACATTGTTGATGTTAATTCTTTTTGGGGTGTTGTGACATCGCGGGAATATAGCCCCATGTACTCAGGTGTGTGATGAATTTGTCTGATAAGCTGTGTCACTATGATGTCTGAACAAGAGTTTGCAATTGTAATGGAGGTAGGATTTGGGTAGAAAGAGGGCGGAGCCTTACGTTAGCCACCATTCTGGCATTTGCCTGGGGTAAAAGAGTGCGAAACCACGGAAAACCACTTCCAGGATGGCTGACGCGGGAATCGAAACTTCCTCTTCTCAGTTTGGCCTCACGATACTGAGTGTACCCCATTCCAAACCTCAGACCAGAATAACATTTCTTACCCAACACCATTACAATGAGAAGTTATGTGCTAGACTATTTAACTCTCAATATATGTGATTAAGACTCCTCACGCGAGAATTGTACGATATATTTAATGAATTATGATATTCTTCACGAACATATGTAAGCTGTTCGTGTTCATTTCCGAACCGCGTGTGCTGCTCTCAGTTACACAGTTACATGTTAGCAAAACGGACACTGCCAGCATCACTTATAGCTTAACCATACCCCACATCAGTTTATGGTATTGGGAATTCATGTGGGCAGGATTTGCTCCATCAATATCTCATTTCTTGTCAGCTCAGCTCTTCGTCCATTATATTCATTTAGTAAGTTATTTACAATACTCCTCACATGCTTATTCTGCTCCAGCCATTGATAGGTTTTTAAATTTACATTTCGTTTTAACTCCCTAAAAATGTAAAATTACAGTTTTTAAATGATCCACTTTTACGATGGTTTTCATGGGATTTTTCACTCCAGATATGTCGTGTAATAAGATAGATGCTTCCAGTCTACTTTATTTAAATTACTGTGAGTCATTCTATCACTATGCAATTGTAATTGAGGTAGGATTTTGGTAGGAAGGGGGCGGAGCCTTACGTTAGGCACCATTCTGGCATTTGCCTGGAGTAGAAGTGGGAAACCACGGAAAACCACTACCAGAATGGCTGACGTAGGAATCGAAACTTCCTCTTCTCAGTTTTGTCTCACGACGCTGAGTGTACCCCATTCCAACCCTCAGACAAGAATAACATTTCTTGTCAGAGCTGGGAATTGAACCCGAACCTCTGCGGTGAACGCCAAGAATGTTACCCACTTCGCAACGGGCCGGACCGTCACCAAAGAAGACGCGCTGCATTATAGCCCACTATTTTGGCTGGTTTACGAGTATTGGACTGTGTGTCATTAACCTCATTGAACCTATTGCAGAAAGCCATTCCTTCACTGTGTCAGAAGTTGATCACCAACTTGATCAGCATCATCTGATCCGTAGGCACTGCTAAAAATTCTCATAACTTGGAGAACATCACACATGGTTTGATGGTTTTATTAACATAACACTGTAGTTGTATACTGTTGATTCGTTTTAGGAGAAATAAATCGTGTGGAATGGTAGGCCTACATTGTAGCGTATCTTGCCAAAGTGGCAGTTGTGGGTATCAGACGTAGGGAGGGGGGAATAAGAAGATCTTAGCTATACTGTGAACTTAAATAAATGCAATTAATCCAGAAATAATTTCGTTCATAACGTCGATATTTCATTCGTGTTTATCCACAACGATGGGACTCGGCTATATTTTAGTCTACTCTCGAAATATGGAAGAATAATAAAGTAGGCTTATTATATAGATTTACACTGGCCAAATGTCAGTGTGTGTAGGTATGTACGAAAGCGGATCGTAAAAAAGGGTTCCCACAGTGCCTGGAGCCGCAGGGGGCGTTTAGTCGAAATACGGCAACGTAGCTTTGTGCAGTCTTCCCTCTCCCGCGATCCTAACTTTGCCCTACGTCGGTACGTCACGCAGTGTTAACTCAGCAGCCGTCCGTGATGGAGGGTCCACTTGGCACTACCACTAATTGTGAAATTCATCCCGTAATTCGGTTTTCAACGCGATAGGAGTTCTACCTAATGACATTCATCGACAATTCACGGAGGTGTATGGTGAAAAGAGTATGGCCGTTCAACACGTCCGCAATTGGTGTCGGGAGTTTACAGGAAGTCGTAAAGACATTTCTAATGCAGAACGGGGCGGAAGACCGTCGGTTCAAAACAGTTCAAGGAATATTACTCGAAGATCGGAGGATCACTATCCGTGACCTTGCTCTTCGGGTCCCTGATGTTTCGCCTTCCACAATTCACAAGATCTTGACGGACAAGTTGGGGTATCAGAAGGTTTGCGTGCGGTAAGCCCTGTGGATGCTGAGAAGCAACAACTCATCGAACACTTTCGTAGACACGTTTCCACACCGATGTGACGTTCATCATAAGAACATTCATTATATTATACTGCTTGAAGGACAAGGAGTTATAACAACCCCCATACAATTAAGAGAAAGTAGACCACAGGTTTCGTTCTGAAAATCCTGTTCATTTCTGTGTGTGGAGATAAATTAATTCTTTATGAGTGCAATGTTCCAGTTTTCTACACGGCCATCATATCTTAACGAACGCAAAGTCCACCGAACAAGAACGCCGTGGTGTTTCATAAAATATTTGAATGAAGGTTGCAGGTACTGTGGCTAATGAAAGAAAATTGATCAAGTAATGTAAATAATGATAAGAAATCATTTGTAAGAAATGATTGGTGTAGAAATATCAATATCTGGTAGTAATTTTCTAGAAAATCCTAACGTGTTGTAATTGTAATAACTAGTATGGATTGAACCTAAAATGAGTAACAGAAGAATTTTCATTCGTAAATCATTTCAAGTTTTTTCTGTTAGATTGAGGAACCTCAACCTGTGTAGCTAGTACTCCCAAGGGGTTTACCAAAACTCAAATGCTTAGAATTACATAAAATCCCGCTTAACGCAATAATTTTATATTCCAAAACGAGAGTTATGACTCTTCCCTATGCAGAACACTGGATATGTCTGCTATCGCCATTTGACCCCCATAAATATTACTCACTCTAGTTACGTAAATAGTACAGTTGCACTCCTCAGCGAAGTCGTGAGTGTTATATCGCTAACTACGTCCATCATTGGGAGCTGCAGCAAGTCAGGAAGTCGGAGGCTAAAATCCAGTCTCTGAAAGTGGGCATACTGAGTGTGGATTTTCCCAGTGTTTTTCCGCACTTCTTCCAGCCAAATGCCAAGATAGTACCTAATTTTCAAGTCCTGGGGTCATCTACCCAATCCCTGATCCTAATAAATTCAAGTACACTTACTAATTAATGCAGACGTCAGAGAAACACAGGTTATCATACAAATTTAACAGACACCCAAGTACACAGGGCTGATATCCAATGATGTCCTCAGCCATTATTATGGCTTAACAAAAACAATAAAAGTTATAGTTACATGAGTGGTTTGCCTCTTGGAGTGTTCAGTTTTAGGTTTCAGTTTATGCAGTATATACTGACAAAACGTTATTATATGAATCCTTGCCAGTAGGCCTACTATCTAACGCCATGGATTGCCCACCTTCTAAGCAGGCAGATGATTGACCACTCAGAGGAAACATTCCCATAGAGTTTCGAGAATGAGATTTAATTTAACCTGCTATCGTTTCAGCCATGGGTTACCAACAGATTCATGCTCTACGCAGAGAACATCGTGTTTTAGTAAGGCTGCAAAAGGTTAGTGGATTTATATCATTTAGGCGCTTGGTACATCATGGTAATCAGTTCCGTGTATTTCGATTTATGTTGAATTTGACTGACCTGTGTTATTGTGGTGATCGAATATAGTTGTATTACTAAGGTTTGGGATTAGGGGGGTTAAATTTGAAGAAATCCTACAGTAGGGAGGCTGTTGCTAGCACTATGATTAAAACCACTTACCCCCAAAAGACAGCTATGCAGTCGGTATGTGAAGTTTGCTTTAAACTTCCCGGCTACGGTGTTGATTTTCACTTTAGAATGTGGATAGTAAATGCAATGACATGCGATAATCATATTGTATAGTTACAAACGTTTTGATGAAAGCCCTCCATTAAAGATCTATTTCTACTACTAATACTGACAATAATAATAATAATAATGCAAATAACAATAATAACAATAAAAAGCAATTCAATAGTTGGTACTTCAAAGTGGCATGCAGTGCTCGTAGTCAGAAATCCAAAGTTCATTTCAAGAAGCCAGAACAGTGCTTCGCAGTTCTTCTCTATCCTATCTGAAGTCCTGCCTCGTGGCAATTTTTCCGAACAGTCAGTCTCCTGGGATAGGATCGAACTCCCATTCTTTAGCATTGATGTCGATAAACTAAGCCACTTTCATACCTAGCCGCGAGCAGTCCTGAGTAATTCATTTCTTCTTCCGAGTAAAGCACATTGCATTCAAGCAAGAGGAGCCCTGTGTCTATAGGCCTAGATGGAAACGAAATCCTGCGTATAAATCACACCCATTCTTCAGTCAACACTTTCTATACCTCATAACGAAGCAGGTGAACGCACGTTTTCTACTACATCACGATGATCGTTATGACCCCTTCCCAAGCATACATACATTATTAATTCATTACAATAAATTATAAGAAAAATTGAGAAGGTGAATTGGAAATCGTACTAAGTCAGATAACTTGGTTTTATCAGAAAAATAAATTCATGCAATTAAATACCTCCAGCAGAGAAGAAAAGGCTGATAGATGGAAAGCTTCCATAGACAGTTTGTATAGGGGCCACGAATTTCAGAATCATGTAACTGAAAAGGAAGACGAAATTGATGAGTATTAAAACATTGATTTTGCGTTCAGATCGGAATTTAATAGAATACTAGAAGACTTATGCCGCAATAAAGCACCAGGCATAGATGATATACCGACTGAGTTGCTACGTTATGTTCTTAGTGGTTACAATGAACCGAACCGCAGTACTTCGCCTCCCCAAATGATATACAACTTAATGTCATTCGTTTTCTTCCATTTCATACTGTATATGTCTTTCATCATCCCATTTCACGTATTTTTAGATTTTATTAATTCAGAGTGTTTTATTTCAAGGATTTCATATATTTAGATTATTTAGATTTTAACATTTTTTCTTTGTGTTAGTTTAGAATCTGGTTTGTGCCGAGGTAGTTTAGTCAGAAAGCAATTAGCAGTAAACCTCTGCAATCTCCACTTTGGGGAAATTCATTGCCCAATGCCTACCAAATTGCACCACACAAATTAGGGGTCGTTCGCTGGATGGAAGAGCGAGGTTCCCACTAAAGGCCTACCCACAATGCGCAGTCAGCAGTCGGTAGTTGGTAGTTGACAGTTGGAAGTCGCGGCCGTCCCCGTGTATGTTATAGGCACAATTCACAACATGCACTTGCAGTTGCCAGCTGTCAGTTGGCAGTTGGCAGCCTGCAGTCGGCAGTCGAGAATTTCATATTTGACTGCTGACTGCTTATTTAAGAGCCAATCAGAACAGATCACAAGCTGACGTCACTTTGTCGTTTTCCCGGTCGTCATATTCTTTGGTCATCAGCTGTAGTAGTTGTATTCGGGGTATTCTTCGTTGTTGTATAATAAACTGAACCAAATATAAAAAGATGATGACGGAATGTGCTTACTTTATTAATAATGTAGACAATATTTTCATAGATCATGTCGGGGAACGCTGTTGGCTCTGTACTATGAGTAGCCCAAGTACAAAAGTAACCTCTTCAAAGATCAGACGTGGAGGCAGGTTGCAGATGCAATGGGTTGGAAAGGTAGATCATAATATTTCATTGACAGACCTAGTTACTAGCATGTAACATCAATAATAATTAAAGTTATCTGAATTCTATCAATGCTGTACCAGTTACCAGCAATAAAAATAAGCGGTAAAGCTCCAAGTCGCCCATCTTTGCAAATTTCCTCATTTTAGGTTATCAACAAGAAAATTGAAACTTTCTCAGGGCATAAATGAAAGCCAAGTTATAATTTAATCCTAGCATTTTAACGACTGAGCATTGTGAGTGGCTAGGTTGTGAACTACCGACTTCCGACTGTAGCTACGGACTGCCAACTACCCACTACCGACTGCTGACTGCGCATTGTGGATCGACCTTAAGTGTTATTGAATACAGGAAGCGTCTTGATTGAGGTTCGGTCTGGGGGTAGCTTTGTAAAGCTTGGATATCGATTGGTCAGATATACTTGGAGTGGGATATTGTACAACATGTCTGACTGATCTGATATAAGCTCTTGCACGGCCGTCGCGAGTTGGCTTTTTGATTTTCTTTTGTAACTTTGACTCTTAGACGTTGTAAATTTATACTTTTGAAGCTATAATTTCCTACGTTGTCGTGTGAGTTTGACTTATAATATTCTGGTTAGTCTTCCGACTAATACTTTGTCATGTGTGAGAAACTTGTAAATAAAATAGTTCAGACTAGAATGTACACGTTTGAACTCACTGTGAATTGCACATTTAATTGATTGTCTCATCTTCGTATGGACTTAGTTTATCTAGTGAGCTTGTAAAATTCAACTACAGTATATAGTAGGCTACCGTGATATTCTGTGGAATGTGCACGCTGGAGCATAAACATGTGGATCCAGTTTAGCGTGTGCAGCTGTTGTTGATATAGGCTACTCGTGTATATACAGTATATAAATATATATATATATGCGGAGTCAGTCTCGTGAGGAGATTGTTGGAATACCTAAAAGTAGTCAGGCACGGTGCTCAGTTCATACAGCCAAGTCTTTCATAAGGCAGACTGACTGACTGGCATGTTAAAGTTCAGAGCCAGACGAGATTACGGCTTTAAATAGGCAAGTCTCATTGTTGCTACCCGTTATCGTTAACTGACATGCGGCACGTGTCGGGTTTGTCTCGTTACGTAAGATAACAATCTTACGCAAGCAATTCAAACACTCGCGGCATACATAACATACACACTTGCACAGTGGGATTAGGCAAATCATCAGCTTCCATATTCTTGCATCAGCTCCAAGGAAGTGTTTACATATCTACCTACCAGATCTTCTGTGTTTAAAGTGTTTCACAGTGGCTTATTACCAGTCAAGAGATGGGAAAACATAGCTTGTACGGCTTAAATCGAAGGCAATATCACGAAAATCAGAATATATTCAGATCTATGCCAGAGAGCATGTTTTCAATTCTACTTATAGATTAAGCTCCATTAAGATCCATCAGTACTGAGTGTCTCATATAAAGTGATAAATATCCCACGAACCCTCTGTGTATATAAAAATGAAATAGTTACTTTGAGGAGTTAGGCAGGTTACAGTTTCTTAGGTGATGAAGGTCTGATCAGATTATTGCGCTTGGCGTGAAGGATTTATGAGACAGGTGAGGTACCCTCTGATTGTAAGAAGAATGTTGTCATCTCTATACCGAGGAAATCAGGAGCTGGCAGATGTGAAGATTACCGTATACGCTTCAAAGATCCTGACGAGAGTAATTTACAAGAATGGAAATACAGATAGAAAACGAGTTGGGTGAAAACCAAGGGAAGCGTACGAACAAGGGAAGCTGTACTACTGTATGCCTTGCGCTGATCTTGGAAGGTAGAATAAGAATAAATAAGAGAATATTCAAGACTTAGAACAGACTTTTGATAATGTTGATTGGAGTAAGTTGTTTGCTATTATGAAAACAATTGGTATAAAGTACAGGGATGAATAGCTCCAGCATACTGTGGAAGACCAACGTCCACTACGACACTATGCAGAATAGGCTACCGCACGTAAATATTTCGCAGGAAGGGGGAGACAGGCGGAGTGAGCAAGAGAAGCGTACGGAGTGGGGGTTTGCACTTTGGTCACGGGAAATCGTTTCTTGCACCTTGGGCCGCAAAATACGCCGGCGCATGCACCCGGAGAAGGTCGTTCCTTCATCCTATGCACAGTACGGTACTTAAACACGAGCTCTTGACAAGACGTTCCCAGGAATCCAAGTACATCTTTTATCAATGCACTCTACAAACTATTGCTTTGTCCTCAGAAACATGTAAGATATCTATAAGAAGTCTTTTCTTATCTGATAAACATTTCAAAGTTGCCTATATTAAGCCTCGGTAAACAAGTGTATTATGAATTACCCTTTAAGGTGATTTATTGGTGATTTTGTTTTAGACTTTTTGAACTTAATGTTGTTGTGAAGGCGTTGGTACATCTTGGTCATCGATCCCATGTACTCAGGCGTGTGTTCAATTTGTCTGATAACCTGCATTTCTGTGGTGATTGGAGTATTGTAAGTGTAACTGTAATTATTCGTGCGAAGGACGGGAAAGGCGCCTGGGGACGTAAAGTAAGGTAACATCCCATTATTTGACTGAGGTGAATGTACATAATCCTGCGAAAAAGCAAATGCAGGATAGCCGCTGCCTTCACCTGGATTCGAACCTCCGATCACCGGACTTGCTGCAGGTCCCCATCGTATTCGTAGTTAGCGATACCATGAGCTCGGCCACGCTGCGGGATTTTAATTAAAGTTAACTAATTGATCATACGTGGCCATTCAATTGCAATTACAATCAACAATGTTTCTAACGCGTTAGTTGTCATTATGGACCCACTATCCAACCTAGTAGGAAGAAAACAACAGACAGCGAAACACAAGAAATAAATATAATAAATAAATGAAGAATAGCGTCCAGAAACTAACCCGTTGCAATGGTTGCAACCTTCCGTACAAAAATATAGATCTCCGCTCCAACAGCTATTGTACACATTTTCTGACAGCCATGAGTCAAAGCGTGTACGTGTGATCTCCTACACGGGCTGCCTTATCCACGCCAGTCACGAGCACGGGAACTGTATTGAAATTGTCAGGTCATCATATCGAATCCGACTGATAATGGAAAAGAAGTTAAGCTAACACAAGTATGGGCTGAATAAAAAAGACATGGTCAAGTAAGATTACAGTGCAGTCAATTTACGAACTGTAGGAAGGAACCCAGCTTGCGGGATTTCAGTGCGTAAAATAAGAAAAACAAACTGGATACATCTCCAGCATTTAATCAACATGGATTGAAGACTGAGCTGAAAAAATACAGACCCACCTAGTACTCACGGATTTGATGCACACTGAATGTCACTGGATGTAACACATCTACATGGTTAACAAACATGGGGATCCAAAAATGATTTAAGTTGAATGGTTACCAGCGATACTTCCAAATCAAAATCAATTTTGCCCTAACCTATACAGTTGGTAATATTTGAGATCTCTTGGATAATTTTTAGAGGCCACACCTTCATCATGGTATTGGGAATGTCCGCAGGCATCACGTGGAATTTGATATTGTACTTCTCCTTGCTCAGTAAATCTGATATCCTGCTCAATATGTTCATCATGTAGGCTATGAATGATTTGAGTGCAAAATCAAGACATGCGGCATTATTTTAAGAGATGACCATTGATATAAGAGGAAATAAAATACTTGATGCAAGATTTTGAAGATCAGGATTTCATCATTTGAACCACTTGTTGGTCATTTCAATGAATAACTACTCAATAAATTGATCGTTACGATATTTACGCCCTTACATATTCTCCCACTTATTAAACTTTGTTGAGTTGATCAAAGCTATCCTTTACTACTACGAAGTATGTACCCAAAACTATATCCATTACTCTAACCTGCAAGAATTTCTCTGCATTCTGGCGACTCACTCCATCCACTCTTGGTGGCGTATTAGAACATATGCAATGCATGTTTTACTGTCTGCATTTGTCCATTACGCTAAGTTGGTTGGCGAATTAGAAGGTAAGCGCTTCTTGAGTCTACATACTGTCCATTAGCCTATTTTTTTTGTCGTGTAGCCTCCGGAGAGGCCGAGTGCAGGTCTTTCTAGTCGACGCCCGTGGGCGACCTGCGCGTCGGGATGAGAGATGAAATGGATGAAGACGAATGAAACTGGGCAAGGATGTGGAAGGAAGCGGCCGTGGCCTGACAGAATGTACTGTCCCAGCATTTGCCTGGTGTTGAAAATGGGATACCACGGAAAACCATTTCAAGGACAGCCGACCGTGGGGTTCGAACCCACGCGTCTACCGAGTCAGCAGAGAGCTTGCCCCCTTGACCTAACGCTGTACTTTAGCCAGCTTAGCCACTACTGTCGGTTATTACCCTAATAGCCTATGGGTGGTATATTAGAAGATATGCACTGCTTTAGTCTACGAACGGCCAACACGCTAAGCTGGGTGGCTTTTTAGAAGACATGTGCTGCATGAGTCTACACCCTATCCAATATACTAAGTTAGCCAGTGCAATATAAGATTAATTGCACAGCATGGCTCCACATGCTATCCATTATGCTAAATTGGGCGGCGTATTAGAGGAATAGTGCTGAATGGGTCCGCACCCTGTCCAATACGCTAAGCAGGTTGGTATGTTATAAGAATAATTTTGCCGCATCGCCCCACACACTATCCATTACGCTAAACTGGCCCTGTATTTGAAGAATTGCGTTGAATGGCTCCACTCAGTCGAGGCTGCGTTGCGTACGTGTAGCCACGCATGGATTTCTCTTCTACTGTATGGCAGAGCGAGACCGCATCGTAGCAAGATGATAAATGCCCGGCTCTTGTCTCCATACTTCAACAGTATAGTTGGATCTTTACACACACCCACTCAAATCGACTCGACCCTTATTCGCTTTAGCACTCTCAATCGTTTTTGATTTATGGCCATATTCAATATACCTAATGAACGTAGGAGGAAATAAATCTTCTTCCCTTTCCATTCCAAACGTAAGAAAATATTTCGTGAGGAAGAATACTAAATATATTTAGAGGTCTGTCAGAATTATTAGTTACGCGAAAGAAGGCCGTTTAACAGAATTTGTGAAGTACGCATGGCGTGAAAGGGAAATACATTTCTCTCGCTCTCCGATAAAATACAGAGCTCTGAGCACATTTCGAATTGCAGGACGGAAAGGGAACTAAGATATTTCATCTATGTGCTAAATTTTATTCCCGATAAGTGTATTCCATTATTCCAATGTGTCCGGCGATGTTTCATACTTTTGCTGTAATTTCCTACAAGAAAACAGGCATTATCATAATTTCAGCAAAACAACAAACGCCATTCTTTGTTTTAGGCGAAGGGTCTCATATTTTCCATTATGTTTAGCTCCATGGTGAAGTGATTAGCACTTTCGTTGTTAATTCATATGATGGACGTCGAACATCTTGGTGTTCAGCCCCGTGTAGTTGGGTTTGTGTTGAAATGGTCTGATAACCTGTATTATTATTGTGATGAATGTAGTAGTGTGTGTAACTGTTTTCGGAACAGGGATGAGATGGAAGCCCCGGGTTTTGAAATAAGGTGTTATCCCGGCATTTGCACGGAGGGAGTGTAGAAAAAATACGGTGATAAGAACACTCAAGGTAGCTACTCCCATCTGAAGACTTGCTGCAGCTGCCTTCGAAGGCGTGGTGCATGATTTAACAAACACGATTACGCCCGTGGGATGATATTATTAGCATGCTAGTCTTTGGCTCAGAAGGACCCGGGTTCTATAATTTAAGATTTTGTAAAATAAATGAAAGTACACTTCTGAGATATAAATGGGTAAAATATCCGTGCGTTTGTGTGGCAGTGTGCCTATGTGTGTGTTTGTATGCATGTAGCGTACTACATGAAACTTATGTATGTATATCTGCCCCCTTACTATGAATATCCAAACGACGAAACCGAATTGAAACAAATTTGGTATAGAAATAGCACCAGGAAAGGACACCTGTGTCATGTTTGATATTGTTGCAATGTTTATGATAACGAGTAGTTCATTGGTAAACTAAATAGCCTATTTTCATATATCCTGCCGGCCATTCCCATTAAAAACGATTTTCCATGTGATCAAAACTAAATGGCTTTTGATACACAACTTATGTCTCCAGCAACAACATTGCATTGAGAAAGTCTGTTCTGGACTAGGCCTGTATAGCAGTCAGTATGGGTGATTAAAACTCCTCCCACGAGATGGCATCTTACTTTACTGTAAGAAAAGTCAAATCATGGCCTCTATGATTTACGAAAAGTAAGCTACAGCATTCCATGCTATTAGATTATGATAATTATAATAACCTAACATACGAATCCTCTCTTCAATCGCTTGAATAGGGTACGTGAAATAAAAGAAAAGTTTTCAAATTACGAACTGATGCAATCTTGAATTTTTGAAAACAAATGGGCATGAGATGTCTCTATACTAAGCTCAGAATAAAGATTCGCTGTTTTTAGCACTGCTCTCAGGTGATTAAATATCTAGGGAAATCGTTTGAAATATTTAAAAATCACTTGGCCACCATGTTGTTTTTGTGTTTCTCAGGATTTGAAAGTCACATATGTACTTAGTTAATAGTCCTGTATTATCCTACAAAAATTCAGTTTAATTGCTTAGATAGTTTCGGAGATATTGTGAACCTGTGGAATATAATGCATGGGCGCCATGTTGGATTGTTCATATATATATATATATATATAGGTCATAGCATTATATGCCATCAGATGAATATTCTACTGATAGTTCATTATACCAACCTACATTTCTATTTCTTCATTAGGACACCAGGACTAATAATGAGATTTTTAAACACATGCAAAGCCACCATTTCTTAATTCTCATAAAATTCTATTAAAATACACGACAGTAGATTAGGGCTTGTCCGAAGATATACCGTGCCTAGTTCCACAGTGCTCGGATGAAAATTTGCGAGAAAAATCTATTTAAATATTTAAGTCTCGTGTCAGCCTCATGTTGGTTTTGTTATCACCACGGTATTGAAAGTTCCATAGGGGTGAACTTATGGCATTAATCTCTATCAACATACAAAATTTCAGTTTGATTGCTGTTGCATCTTCGTAGATAGTGAGACGCATCTAAATATTTCGGATGGTGACCATGTTGGATTGTTCTATATATGTAGGTGATAGAGTTATGTACCATTAGATGGAGATTATTACGTAGGTTCACTATTCAAACGTTCACTTCGATCGCATGATTAAGACACTTGAAATAAAAGTTAATTTAAGAATTTCCCACAGACACCATTTTTGTATTATGAAAACAATTGTATTAAATTAGATGCAAGTAGATTAAATAAAGAATGAACATTCACCGTTCTACGTTTTACTGCCCTGGGATGAATTCTATTTAAATGTTTGAATTTCGCTACGCCGCCATGTTTGATCTGTACTTGAGAGGGTTCTGAATGTCACTTATGTGAACTTCTAGTAGTACCCATTATCTCCGTACAAAATTTTGTGTTGATATCTGTTTTTGTTGTGGAGATATATAATGCCAGTGAAATGATTCGCGTGTCCGCCATGTTGGATTGGTGAAACGTATGAAAATTTGAATGGAACGGTAGTAGTGGTTTACCAAGAATTTAAACCAACACCGTCAGCAGTTTTTAAATTTGCAGTTATTTCCGGCGCTATTTATTGTATTTGGACGTGTGAGGTGTTACATTTCTCTGGGTGACGACCCTTTTCACTATAGCCCACTCATTTACCCATAATACCCAAATCGACAAGGTCATTGACCTGAGATTTATAAACTAATAATCGGGTTTGGACGTGTGAGGTGTCATAGGACTCGGCATGACGCCCTCTTTTCCATGGCCCACTCATTTACCCAAAATACCGCAAAACTACAAGGTCATCGATCTGAGATTTTATAAACCAATCATCGGATTTGGATGTGTGAGGTGTTCTAGGACTCAGCATGACGCCTTATATCCTGTGACCATGAATTCACCCAAAATACCTAGAACTAAAAGATCATTGACTTTTCCCCGTTTAATGAATGAATGAATAACTTTGGAACCTATAATTTTTGAAAGACGTGTTAGGACTAGTTTTATTTGCAATGACGCCCTTTTTTATTATGTAGGCCTACCACTTATATTATAACATTTACCCAAAGGGCTTAACGAGATGCGAGCGGACCCTTTTGTTTGTACGCGACGACAATTGCTTTGGCCAATTGACTAGAGGCGCTCCTCGGGCGGTTTTTTAAATACTTATTTTATTAGTTAATGAACCATTGATATTTTACAAATTTACACAAAGGGCTTAACGACATGTGAGTAGACCACTTTATTTGCACGCGACGGTACATTGTTGAGCCACGTGACTAGGTGCAAGCCTGTGGCGGTTCTGTTGTCACGTGACTAGGGGCAAGCCTGCGGCGTTTTTTTAAATTATTGTTTTACTAGTTGATCGATTAATTATTGTTATTATTACAAGGTGATGGTGGAGGGATTGGTGGCGATAGCTAGTATTTCGACGGGAAGAACGGTGGGAAGAATAGTTGTAATGGATGGATGACCAATTGCTAATAATGGAATCTTTAATATTTATTTTACTATACACGGCCATGGATGTAGCGACACGTGGGAATGGCTCAAGGTGACGGAACCGCTTAAACAGGAGTAAAAATTTTGTTTTGAGGCAGCTAGAGAGATAACGTTGACAACCGGTAAGTATTTAATATGTATATAATACGTGCGGCTATAGAGATTTGTTGAGAGCTAATTATGTAATATTTGTTACGCACGGCTATGCAGATAGAAAGATGATTACACTATACGTTCACACTATTTGTTAGGCCTTGAGTGGCCTTGCGATAAGAATTTTATGACCAGACATGAGTTAGCTGTGAGCTTATACTTTGGCGACTATGCTTGGGAGCTGTATAGAAACGTATAAAACGTAAAATTTGGCAGTGTAAACGGATTGATTTAGTGGAATTAAGCCAATATGCGAGTTACAGACATGTTTTTGGATTTTGGCTTTTATAAGCTCTACAAGCTGTACCCGGCATGCGTTGCAATGCCAATCAAAGAAAGTGTTGGCATTGTAATTTGGTTTCTTGAAGTGCTTTTGGATACACAATTTTTTCTTTAATTTCCGTTAACTGTCTCTAAGCTATCGTAAAATGGATTTACTAATTTTGAAACATTTGTGGGAGAGTGCGCAACAACTCACCCAAGTTTAATCGCAATGGGATGAATGGTATATGAACGCAGATGGAACTTTGCTGAAACACTTCACGCGTCGTCACTCATTTGTTGCATCAACTCATGCGCTACCTATTGTAAAATGGATTTGCTAAGTCGAAAACCTCCCCTGGCGTATACACAACAAATCATCAAAGATTCATCGCAATCGGATGAATGGCATATGAACGCTTACGGGATTTTGTTTAAACGATTCGCGCGCCGTCACTCCTTTGTTGAATCAACTCGCACGCTACCAATTGTACAATGGATTTACTACGTCAGAAACCTTCCCTGCAGTGTGTACAACAACTCGCCCTAGTTTCATCACAATCGGATGAATGGTATATGAACGCAGATAAAACTTTGTTGAAACGGTTTGTGCGCCGTCACTCAATTGTAGAAACTACTCGTGCGCAACCCATTATACAATGGACTTACTGAATCAGAAACGTTCCCTGCAGTGTGCACAACAACTCACCCAAGTTTTATCGCAATGGGATGAATAGTAGTCCTATATGAACGCATACGGGACTTTGTTGAAGCGATTCGCGTGCCTTCGCCCATTAGTTGAAACTACTCGAGCGCTACGTATTGTGCAATGAATTTTCTAAGTCAAAAACCTTCCCTGGACTGTGCACCATATCTCGGCCAAGTTTCATCGCTATCGGACGAATGGTAGGCCTATATGAACGCGTACGGTACTTTGTTGAAACGCTTCGCGCGTCGTCGCTCATTTGTTGAATCTACTCATGCGCTGCCTATTGTAAAGTATATTTGCTAAGCCAGAATCCTTCCTTAGAGTGTACTCAATATCTCACCCAAGCGTCATCGCTATCGGACGAATGGTATATGAACGCATACGTGACTTTGTTGAAACGCTTCGCGCGTCGTAGCTCATTTGTTGAATCTACACGTGCGCTGCCTATTGTAAAATGCATTTACTCAGCCATAAACCTTCCCAAAAGTGTACACAACATCAAACCCAAGTTTCATAGCTATCGGACGAATGGTATATGAATGTATACGGGAGTTTCTTGAAACGTTTTGCGTGTCGTCACTCATTTGTTGAATCTACTCGTGCGCTATCTATCGTGAAATGTATTTACTCACCAAAGTTTCATTGCTATCGGACGAATGGTGTATGAACACATACGGGACTTTGTTGAAACGGTGTGCGCGTCGTCTCTCATTTGTTTAATCTACTCGTGCGCTACCTATTGTAAAGTGGATATACTAAGCCAGAATCTTTCCTTAGAGTGTACTCAATATCTCACCCAAGCGTCATCGCTATCGGACGAATGGTATATGAACGCATACGTGACTTTGTTGATACGCTTCGCGCGTCGTAGCTCATTTGTTGAATCTACACGTGCGCTGCCTATTGTAAAATGCATTTACTCAGCCATAAACCTTCCCAAAAGTGTACACAACATCAAACCCAAGTTTCATAGCTATCGGACGAATGGTATATGAATGTATACGGGAGTTTCTTGAAACGTTTTGCGTGTCGTCACTCATTTGTTGAATCTACTCGTGCGCTATCTATCGTGAAATGTATTTACTCACCAAAGTTTCATTGCTATCGGACGAATGGTGTATGAACACATACGGGACTTTGTTGAAACGGTGTGCGCGTCGTCGCTCATTTGTTTAATCTACTCGTGCGCTACCTATTGTAAAGTGGATATACTAAGCCAGAATCCTTCCTTAGAGTGTACTCAATATCTCACCCAAGCGTCATCGCTATCGGACGAATGGTATATGAACGCATACGTGACTTTGTTGAAACGCTTCGCGCGTCGTAGCTCATTTGTTGAATCTACACGTGCGCTGCCTATTGTAAAATGCATTTACTCAGCCATAAACCTTCCCAAAAGTGTACACAACATCTAACCCAAGTTTCATCGCTATCGGCCGAATGGTATATGAACGCATACGGGACTTTGTTGAAACGCTTCGCGCATCGTCGCTCATTTGTTGAATCTACTCGTGCGCTATCAATTGTTAAATGGATTTACTAAGCCAGAAACCTTCCCTGGAGTGTACACAACATCTCACCAAAGTTTCATCGCTATCGGACGAATGGTATATGAACGCATACGGGACTTTGTTGAAACGCTTCGCGCGTCGTAGCTCATTTGTTGAATCTAATTATTGTGCGCTGCCTATTGTAAAGTCGATTTACTAAGCCAGACACCTTCCCTCGAGTGTACACAACATCTCACCCAAGTTTAATCGCAATCGGACGAATGGTATATGAACGCATACGGGACTTTGTGGAAACGTTTCGCGCGTCGTAGCTCATTTGTTGAATCTAACCGTGCGCTGCCTATTGTAAAGTAGATTTACTAAGCCAGACACTTTTCCTGGAGTGTACACAACATCTCACCCATGTTTCATCCCTATCGGACTAATGGTATATGAACGCATACGTGACTTTTTTGAAACGCTTCGTGCGTCGTAGCTCATTTGTTGAATCTACTCGCGCGCTGCCTAGTGTAAAGTGGATTTACTAAGCCAGAAACCTTCCCTGAAGTGTACACAACATATAACGCAAGTTTCATAGCTATCGGACGAATGGTATATGAATGCATAAGGTACTTTGTTGAAACGTTTTGCGTGTCGTCACTCATTTGTTGAATCTAGTCGTGAAATGTATTTACCAAGATAGAAACCTTCCCTGGTGTGGAAACAACTTCTCACCCAAGTTTCATCGCAATCGGATGAAAGGTTTACGAACAAATACGGGACTGTGTCGAAATGCTTCGCGCGTCGTCGCTAATTTGTTGAATCTACTCGTGCGCTGCCTATTGTAAAATGGATTTACTAAGCCAGAAACCTTCCTTGGAGAATAATCAACATCTCACCCAAGTTTCAGCGCAATCGGATGGGTGGTGTATGAACGCATAGGAGACATACACACCCACACACCCACATACATACTATCTCGTACATTGATTTTTAGCCTACTTTTCACATTTGCCAAAAATGAGGAAAAAGTAGACTTATGAGATCGGGCAAATGTGTGTCTGTCTGTCTGTCTGCCCTTCTGTCTGGCTGTCTGGCTGTGTGTGTGTGTCCCCTATCAACTCCTAAACGGCTGCAGCAATCGAAACAAAAATTGGTAGGAGTAAAGATCTATACCTGAATATCTCACGGCCACATTTGAAAATGATGTCAGTGCTACCAACTGCTGAAAAACCGCAATTGAAATTTGAGCTCCATGTTGGATATCTTTGAAGGTATGCATGGGAGCTAATTCAAAATTAGCACACGTATAGATAATAATATTGCAGTCTAATTTCCAGGAGGCCATACATGGCATTGTTGCCAAAATGATTATAAGCCTGCAAATAGGTCCAATTTTTAAATGCATATAACTTCTACAGTATCAATTGGATTTCAACCAAATTTCGTATGTGCTATGTGTACATAAACGGATATGAATGAGCGTATTCTTAAGAGCCACCAGGGCTGCCAACTGTTAATAAATGCTCTCAATATTGTTTTATCCAAATACCCATATATCAGAAAGTATGCAAGCCGACAGCTTTAAACTATGCACACGTATAGTACCTGAAATTCTATATTAATTTGGAGAAACTTATATACGTCAGTGCTACCAACATGATTCTAAGCCTGCTGAGAAGTCCAACTTTAAATACATGTAACTTCTATACTATCATTTGGATTTCAACCAAATTTCGTGTGTGCTATGTGTAACATAACACATATGACTATGCCGATTCTTAAGAGTAACCAGGGCTGCCAACTGTTAATAAATGCTGTCTCTATTTTTGTTACCCTAATATCAATATATCAGAAAGTATGCAAGCCAATAGCTGTAAACTTTGCACACGTATAGTACCTGGCATTCTATGTTAAATTGGAGTAACTAATATACGTCAGAGCTGCCAACATGATTCTTAGCCTGCTGATAGGTCCAATTTTAAAATGCATGTAACTTCTATGTTAACTAATGGATTTCATTCAAAACTGACACAACAATAGATCATATTATTTCAGATTATTTCTGACCAATACAGGTATGTCATTGTTGTCAACATGATTTTACTCGCGCTGTTAGATCCAATGTTTAACTGCATGTAACGTCCATGCTATAAATTGGACTTCAACCAAATTTTGTAGTCTGTACCTTAAGAGATAGAACTAAGAATATATTTAGTCACCAGGGCTGCCAACTGTAGTTCTCTATTAGGCTACATTATGCCAGGTATGCAGTATTTCGAACTAATTAGAAATTTCAATATTACCAACTTAATTTCGTCATTATTCTAGATAGACCCAATTAGATTAATCATTGGCATGAATCTTAAATTTTAAGAAAAGTAGGCTCTTTAGTTCGTCACGGAACTTCTTGTTATATACCAGGTGGCCCACCTGGGCCGTGCAATCTACTTATAAATGCCCCGCATGTACTAGTGTTGAACGGGAGGTCTAATAACTGAATTGCTAAGGGGTAACCTTGCATACAAGCAGGTTACGTCAGAATGACAAGAGATAACAACCAGACGGCCGCACTCTGCATGTTCCTCAGTGCTCCCGTCTAACTCCCCAAAGCGCTATGAAGCCTCGCTGGCGAGCGCGGAATAGTAGCTTTGCACGTGGCACAGCAGTATTAAAGTTGCTATCAACACATCAACAATGGCTGAGGTATTCACCAAAAACGAGCGCGCACACACATAATTATATGGAGAATCTGGTCACAATCCCACCAAAGCTCGCACATTAATGCATTGGAGATTCCAAATAGACGCCTGCCTTTTGTACATGAATTTCCCCGAACAGAGCTGTAATTAAGTGCTAATGGATTGAAGCACATACCAGCATGGATAGAGCCGTCTGCAACAATTCTGATGTTGTGCAGACTGTACATCAGTATTGTGATCGAAGACTTCAGACGATACGTTGAATTTCACCGTACTGAAATAATGAGTTGTTGTTGAATTTCAGGGGCTTTACAACACAGTGGGCATGTAGCCCCGTGTACTTGAGTGTGTGAAGAATTTGTCTGATAACATGTGTCACTATTGTTATTTTATTAATACAGTCTAGTGCAGACCTCATAGTGACAATAATAATAATAATAATAATAATAATAATATGAATCCAGTTTACAGTACTTGTGTAGTAAAACTACTGCTAAATAGTTGCACAACATGCAACATATTGTATACCACGTTGTAACGCTCCTTCGCAAACAACGATTTCTGTAATAAACAGGGTTCGTTTGTAAATACGCCAAAGATGCAGAAAAGAAAGTTTAATAACACATCAACTTGTACATGTAGACTACAGAAATTCCACTCTACAATAGCATTGCTTGCTAAGTGGACAAATACTCACATAGTATTGCATCAAAGCTTAGAAAATAAAATAAATTAAAATGTCACACTTGGACAGCTATTCGTAATGAATATGCTCAAAGACATGTCCCTGGCGGCGAATACAATGCTGAACACGTCTCGCAGTGTCTTCATGGACACGTCGTAACATTTCAGGTGTCACTGCAGCACAGGCCTCACCAATACGTTGTTTTAATTGATCAACATTTTCTGGTACCGTTTCGTAGACTTTTGATTTCATATAGCTCCACAGAAAGAAGTCCAGAGGAGTTAAATCAGGCGATCGTGCTGGCCACAGCCAGGGGCCACCATGACCTATCCACCGTTCAGGGTATCGAGCATGTTGATATTCCGTAACGGCTCGTAAGGTGTGAGGTGGAGCACCATCATGCTGGTACCAATGCTGTAATACAACCTGGAGTGGAATATCTTCTAGAAGGTTTTCCAGAGTCAAGTCGGTTTGTAAAAATTCAAGATAATTCCTACCTGTGAGTCTGGGGGCTATATAAACAGGCCCAATTATGTAGTTTCCCACAATACCACACCACACATTAACTCCCCAGTAGATCTGAACGTGCTGTGCTCGAACCCAGTGGGGGGTCACTGGAGCCCAGTAATGCAGATTGTGAGTATTGACCTTGGCATCATTGGCGAAATAGCATTCATCACTCCACAGAATATTCCTGGCAAAATGAAGATCTTGTTGTAATGCAGCGGCCATTCTTAGGCAATATGCTACCCTGCGATCGAAATCATTTCCATACAATTGTTGATGTAGGTGCGGTTTATACGGATGCCATTTTCGCTCCTTCAGGATCCTCTGTATTGAAGTTCGTGGCACTCCTAGCTCCCTTGCAGCTTCTCTCTGCCTTAAGCAACAATAAATATGTGCACATTGTAACATAGATGGTTCGTATTATTATTATTATTATCATTATTATTATGGGTTCAAGAGACTAAATTATCTTGCACCAGCACTATTTAATGAACTACTACCTCGATTGTCCAATATGAACAGCAAACAACTAGCTATAAGTCGCATAAAAAATTATTACCTAAATAAACATTAATTTATAACATAAACGTATTATTGTATGCACTCTTGTATTGAAATACAAACCGTATAATGCTGTGAAAAATAATTAATGTCTCACTGATAATCTCTACTGATTTTGCCGTCAGATTCCTTAGGCATATCACAAATGTATTATCAATAGTAATTAATAAATAAATTCTAATACAAAATTCAAATTATTATTGTTATTATTACTAATATCAGCAATAGCTCAGTAAGGTGAAGTGTAACTGACCGTGTGTAGGATTCCGTTCGAAGTGCTCTTGTACATTCCGTACAACTTCAGCATTACCGCAGACAGGTCTAGTCCTGCTGGTATGCGCCTGGAACATTCCATTCGTTCGTAATTACAGCTCTGTTCAGCGAAATCCTTGTCGAGACGGCAGACGTCTATCTGGAAACACCAGTGCATACCGTCTACGAGCTTCAACGGCATTACGACCAGCTTCTCCATATATTAATATAATGTCCATGTACTCATCGATGCTGAATATACCAGCCATTGCCAATATGTTGCCTGCAACTGTCGCGTCGTTGTATCACATTTTATGAGTCTATTGCGCTCTCAAATGCGAGGGTCGAAAAGGCATTGGGTGCATTAGATGGGTAGAGCTGAGGAACATGCAGCTAGCGGCTGTCCTGTTGTTATTCCTTCGTATTCTGACGTAATCGGACAGCATGCAGTGTGACCCCTGTGGAAATCAGGTATTAGGCATCCCATACAGTACTAGTGTATGCGGGCATCTAAAACTAGATTGCACGAGGGAAACGGGCACCTGGTATATAGATATGGACTTGTGTTATTGTTTTAAGCGTCCAATGTTATAGGGACTTGTGTTTATGTTACAAGCGTCCAATGTTATAGGGACTTGTGTTTTCGCAGTCAAGCGATTAATGCTAATATAGTGACTTGTATTTTTAGTGGCAAGCGAGCAATGCTGTCTTCTATCTTAGGACTTGTACTTTTGCGACAAACGATCAATGCTGTGTTCTATCATGGGACCTGTGCTTTTGCAGCAAGCGAGCAATGCTAATAAACTAAGTTCTATTATATTTACTTGTGTATTTGCAGCAAGCGAGCAATGCTAATAAACTAAGTTCTTATTTATTAATGATTTGCAAGTGCTAATTCGCATGGAAATATTTTTTGGTTCTTTGTAAGCTGTATAGAAACGTGCAGAAAGTACAATTTTGCAGTGAAAACGGATTGATTTAGTGAAATTAAGCCAAGGTGCGAGTTACAGACATGTTTTAGCTTAATTTTTTTGCACTGAGTTTAAGTTGTATTTGATTTTAATTTTATCATGCTATTATAGGGCTATATTATTTTTTCTATGCACTGAGTTTAAGTTGTATTTGGTTTTAATTATATCATGCAATTATAGGGCTTTATTATTTTTGCTATGCACTGAGTTTAAGTTGTAATTGATTTTAATTATATCATGCTAATATAGGGCGTTGTTTTTTTGCTATGTACTGAGTTTAAGTTATATTTGGTTATAATTACATCATGCTGTTATAGGGCTTTTTATTTATTTACTACAGCATGTGCTGAGCATACGTTGTATTTGGTTTTAATTATATCATGCTATTTTAGAGCGTTTATTATTTTTACTGTTTTCACAAGTTGAATAAAAGTAGCAATGAACACGCACATACGAGCCGAAATATTAAACCCAAGGGATTCTATAATTCTAAACTGTGAGCTGTGTAATGAACGAGTTTTAGGCACTCAACTCCATTCCATCAGCTACAGTCCGCAATTAAGACGACAACATGTTGAAACGATACTTCATTCCGACATGGAGGTTATATTTACTTATTGTATAACAGGTAATCGCTTTTTAAAAACAACCGTTCGCGAAAGTAACGTTCTACAAGACCTGTTTCTTAATCAAGACAATTATTTAGAAAGCAGGCCACATCCTGCTCCAAGACATAATTTAGATAATTGGGTGTTTGTTCTAACATGTTTTAAAAATACATAACGTTTATGTTTGATCCCTGTGGTGTGTGCTCATATGAAGTGGGCAAACACAAACATACTATGCATAGAACTAAAACCTAACGTAAGGTGCCTTTTGTGTTAATAACACTGTTAGATTTCTTTGTTGTATATGCGTTCTTCTTCAAATTGTACCAAGGATATTCCGTTCTGACGGCCTAGATATTTAAAAATGAAGCCTCGGGTATTTAATGATTCTATTGTTGCTGGTGTTAGCGAGGCAAAACGTTCAGGAAGGAAAAGAGAAAACTCAGCACACCGACAGATGATGTGGTAACCATATTTTGATTCGAGTTTTCGCAGCTATGAAATTGGAAAAGGAAGGTTTATAGGAAGGTTACAAAGCCGTCGCAATTCCAGACCAGAAGAAGTTTCTTCAGCTCATTTAAATCATCCATCATGTGCAAATATTTTTAGTGTCTCTATGTAAGGAGAATATCTTCGACAATAAGTTTGTTTATATGCTGTAAATTCTTTTCAATTGTTATAAATAAACCCTCGAGTTCGGACATAAAAGTCTCTACATTGAAGAACATTAGACAAGTGTTGAGTAACTCTTTTTTTTCTGTTAATTCCTTTCCTTTTATAGTTCTTAGCTGATCATCGATGATATTTTCAATGCATTTTAATGCGTTCACGTAATCTTTAGCCTTAAGTAATTTGAATATTATGTCTTGATCCATTTCTTCGTCTCGATTACAATGCCTATATATAAGCTAAACTGTCTTAAGGGTGTATTTTTTGTTGTGTTCACAAGCATTACAGACTCAAACCAGATCCTATTCGTCGATCCAGGAATTGAATGCTGAGCTAAAACCCAACCAACGCACATAGACTATTTTGTTTTTCTTGCGTAAAACCTTCTCTACTAGATAATGCTTAAGATAGTTTGTTGGTTCTTCGAGATAATACCTGCCTTTAATGGGCTGGTCGTTAAGGTCTTCCAGCAAATAAGTAACAGGCTTGTCTAGTTTCACTTCTTTAATGCAAAAAAGCACAGTGCTCCAGTTTGGTGTTGAAAATGGACTTGTGTCTACTTGTGTCGCCGAATTTAAAACAGTGGCGTCTAGGATCAACTGTATTGATGGGACTAAAGAGCATGTGCAGCCGTTGAATATTTTTAGGCTACTTTTCACATTTTGCAAAAATGAGGGAAAATTACACTTATGAGATCGATCCGGGCAAATTTCTGTCTGTCTGTCTGTCTGGCTGTGTGTGTGTGTCCCACCTATCAACTCCTAAACGGCTGCTACAATAGAATCCAAATTTTGTATGAGTATAGATCTATACCTGAATATCCCAGGACCATATTTGAAAATTATGTCAGTGCTACCAACTGCTGAAAAACCGCAATTGAAATTTGAGCTCCATGTTGGATATCATTGAATGTACGCATGGGAGCTATTTCAAAATTGGCACACGTATAGATAATAATATTTCAGTTTAATTTCCAGGAGGCCATGCATGGCAGTGTTGCCAAAATGATTCTAAGCCTGCTGATAAGTCCATTTTTAATTACATATAACTTCTATACTATCAATTGGATTCCAACAAAATTTTGTATGTAATATGTGTACATAAACAGATATGACTGAGCGTATTCTTAAGAGCCACCAGGGCTGCCAACTGTCAATAAATGTTCTCTCTATTCTTTTATCCAAATTCCAATAAATCAGAAAGCTTGCAAGCCGACAGCTTTAAACTATGCACAGGTATAGTACCTGACATTATAGATTAATTAGGAGTAACTTATGTACGTCAGTGCTATCAACATGATTCTAAGCCTGCTGATAGGGACAATTTGTAAATACATGTAACTTCTATACTATCAATTGCATTTCAACCAAATTTCGTATGTGCTATGTGTACCATAACAGATATGACTATGCTTATTTCTAGGAGCAACCAGGCCTGCCAGCATTTAATAAATGCTGTCTCTATTTTTTTTACCCAAAAGTTAAATATATGAATGTATGTAAGCCAACAGCTTTAAAATTTGCACACGTATCGTACCTAACATTCAAGATTAATTAGGAGAAACTAATATACGTCAGTGCTGCCAACATGACCCTAAGCCTACTGTTAGGTCCAATTTTAAATACATGTAACTTCTACACTAACAAATGGATTTCATCCAAAATTAGCACAACAAGAGATACTAATATTTCAGATTATTTCTGACCCACACATGCATGACATTGTTGCCAACATGATTTTACGCGCGCTGATATATGCAATGTCCAACTGCATGTAACGTCCATGCTATCCATCGGACTTCAACCAATTATTGTATTCTGTACCTTAAGAGATGGAACTAACAATATATTCAGTCACCAGGGCTACCAACTGTAGTGCTCTATTATGCTACAGGTATATTTCGAACTAATTAGAAATTTCGATATTACCAACTTAATTTCGCTATTTTTCTAGATAGGTATATATAGATTGGCATGAATCTTACATTTTAAGAAAAGTAGGCTCGTTAGTTCGTCACGGAACTTCTTGTTTGTTACGAGACGTGTTTTCGTGCCAATGGTTCTGTGTTTGGTATCGTTGTAACGTGTCACCTGCTCTCCTAATAAGACGACCCAGCGATAGCACTCCCGTGCCGTAAACTCTCGCCACATGTGTGTTCTTAACTTCGATTGAAACGTTCTACCACACTTGGTTTTACGTTGCTGTACGTGGTGTAATGCTCAACGTCTAAAGCAGGCTGTTCCAGCCGAGCAGCTCGCCATGAGCAGCGGAGTACTCGCCGGCTTGCGTGAGTAAACCTGCAACATGCAATACAGCTCTGCTGTGTGGGGCTGCCGTCACTGCGCGGTAGATATATCAAGATTGCCAGGAAGCGCATAGACTTGTGCTTTGACCTTCGCTCAGAGACGTATTGGCTATCCCCCTCAGTCCCTCTCCAACCGTGCTCCAAACATCACTGCTGAGTACTCGCCAGTACGCATACTCAAAGTCATGGATTTGGAACAGCCTGGTCTAAAGACTGTTGAGAAATTCCTGTTAAGAAACTGTTTATCCTGGTCTGTTTGTAGAAGCTTGGGTTGGCGATCTGAACTCTGAATGATACTTTTAAACGCCTCGGTCACTCTTTGTCCCTGTTTTATTAAGCTCTGGTTATACAAATGCGATTTTTTAGTAAACCTCGATGACCGTGAGCATGTACTTAATACCGTTGTCGATTTTAGCATATGGGATCATATCAAAGAGGTCGGCTTGCCAGAGTTCGTCCATGCCACGTGAAATAACTTTAAGTCACACATAGGTAGGCCAGGTAGGGCTGTGCCACTTGCGAGATATTCCCACCTTCATCGGTGAGAACTTAAACAATGATTTTGGCATGACGAAGCTCCACATCTATCTCCAGGATCTCGGCCTCATGCCCTGTGTGCCCGGCCTCTTCAGGTGCCTTTAAGAGCTCCTAGCGATCGACTAGTTTATTGGGGTTATTCCAATAAGAGACGTCGACGTGTGACTTTAATTATATTAATGCAATGCCAGACGCCGAAGCTGTGCGTGCAGTGCTTGGAATTATTTTTGCTATAACGGTGCTATACGTAATGCTCTTATTTGCATTCACTGGCTCTGATGAATTATAATTTTGGCGATGTGCGCTAGTAGCTAACAATATGTTTTTGTATTTAATCAAGTCACCTTTAGTGTAATCATCTGAGTCTGGCGCTCTAGCGAACAAGAGCTTTAGAAGACCAGGCGTGGACTTGTAATTAACTCCTTTTTCTGTGATCGTTTCATCGAGTAGCCTTACTTTTGAGTCACCAATGCGAAAACCCGTGTTATCATAACGAACGTCATAGGTCATGTCGGATTTATTTGAATAAAGCTGTTCGAGAAAAGAATAAATTCTGTTGCCATGGGTACATTAAACAAAGCCCTAAACCGAGCATGGTCTTCTGGCGTGCTCAAGAGGTCTGCCATACTGGCAGTTGTCGGTGTGCATTTAAGTGAAAATACGTCTTCTCCCCCTTTTTCTGATTAAAAGTCTTCATCCTCAGACTCAACCTCGAGCTCTACCTTTCGCTTTGATTTGGGCTGAGGTGGAGATTTTAGCAATGCTTCCAGACGCGGTTTTTGATGTGTATCTATAAAATGCTGGTCCTCCGCCTGCATGCGTTTAGATCTCGGAACTTGTTCCGAATATTTTTTCGAACGTGTATAATATAATTCAGCTGTGTCTCGTCCATCTCTATGTAACAGAATAAATTGATTGAAACCCTTACGATAGCGCCCGTTATTGATTTCATTATGTATATCTATCACAAGGCAACCATGCTGGTGCTCGGACCAACAAGCCCTGCACTGCTCTGTGATGACCTCAATGCTTATACACGGATTGACGTGGTCATCGAAAACATGGCGCATGGTTCGTTCATCCTTACGAAAAAATGATGATGATGATGATGATGATAATTGTTGTTTTAAGGGGCCTAACTTCTAGTTTATCGGCTCCTACTGAAATGAAATGGCATGAAACGAAAGGATGAAGATAAAAACAGCTCACTGCCATGGATGAAACGAAAATGATTTATATAAAACTGACAGTGAGCCCCAAAAATTATGCCTTATTTGAATAAAAATAGTAAAAGTGGAGTAGTATAAACAATAAAACAAATAAGGCATAGTAAACAATAAAACAGATGAACGCAATAAAAAACAAAACAGACTTAACCTGAATTAAAAGTCTTAACTCACTTAAAAAAGTAAACACTCTCCCTCATGTACCAGATGATGTGGTCTGCTGACGGCCCGTCATCACGGAGAATAAGAGACAGGGTGTTAGGCAGTTTGAGAGTCCTTGGTAGATCGGCCAGGTCCACACACTCCAAGAGAATGTGTGCCACGGTAAGGTGGGCGCCGCAAGTACACACATGGGGGTCTTCACTCTTTAGAAAGTGGATATGCGTAGCAATCCCATGGCCGAGCCGGAGTCGACAGAGTACCAAAGCTTCCTTCCGGATAGATCGGAAGGAAGATTTCCACACCTTCGTTGTCTTTTGATGCCTCTCAGTTTGTTGGGCAGAGGCGTGGCACGCCACGCTTCCTCCCAATGCGACAGGATATAATATCGCAACTGATAGAGTATATCACTAGCAGGCACCTTATACGGTAGCGAGGGCAGTGCGACTGCCTCTCTCGCCACTTGATCCGCAAGTTCGTTTCCCGCAATACCCATGTGGCTGGGAAGCCACACAAAGGTCACCCCGGTTCCAGCGTTATACGCACTGACTAGCAGGTCGTGCACACGCTGGACCATCGGGTGCTTCGGAAAACACACATCAATCGCTTGCAGCGCACTAAGAGAGTCAGTACACACAATAACGTGCTAGTGATCGTTTGATAACGTGTACCGCAGAGCTTCTATGATGGCATAGAGCTCCGCTGTGAACACACTACAGGCATCGGGAAGTGAAAAAAGAAATCGACGATCCTCAACCACAAATGCACAGCCTACTTTCTCGTTTACCCTCGAACCGTCCGTGATTAGAAGCCCTGATCCTGGATACCGGCCCACCACGGACTGGAACAGCCTCCGATGGATGGAGGAGTCCGTGTCCGACTTGGGGCCGGTGTGCAGATCCCGGAAGATATCAGGGCAAGAGACCATCCACGGAGGGGCCTTGCTAGGTACTCGGACAATACAGGAGACAGAAGGAAATCGGAACTGCCGTTATAAGTCATCCAAGCGAATCCCCACCGACCAGGTGGCTCGAGCGAGCGCACCATACAGCCGACGATTCGGATTGTTAAACAAACAGGGATAGCTTGGATGAAGTGGCATCTGTTGGATGGTTGCAGCATAGGTCAGCAGTACGTGTTGGCGCCTCAGGTGTAAAGGAGGTACACCAGCTTCGGCGAGCAAGCTGACGACTGGGCTAGTTTGAAAGGTTCCGGTCGCCAGCCTCACACCGCCGTGGTGGACGCTGTCCAGTTTGACAAGCACTGACTTAGGGGCCGAACCATATGCTACACTGCCATAATCGAGTCGTGATAAAATTAGGGCCGTATAAAAACGTAGGAGCACCGCGCGCTCTGCCCCCAACGATGTGCCGCTAAGAAACAGCAACATGTTGAGTTTATTAACGCAGGCAGTTTTCAAACACCGCACGGGCGCCAGCCACGTTAACTTCTGGTCGAAAAGGAGTCCAAGGAACCGGTACGTAGCAACAACAGGCAAAGCTACATTTCCCAGAGAAAGCTCAGGATCGGGACGGAGAGTGCGCTTTCGGCAGAAATGGACAACCGAGGCCTTAGCGGTTGAGAATCGAAAGCCATGTTCTAGTGTCCACCGTTCCACTCTCCGAATAGCTTGTTTCAGCTGTCGTTCAGCGACTGCCATATTTTTGCACTATAAAGTATAGCAAAATCGTCTACATATAGCGACGGTATCACTGCTGGACCAGCAGCAGCTACAATATCGTTTATGGCTATACCAAATAATGCAACGCTAAGCACCGATCCCTTGGGACTCCGTTTTCCTGTACGTGATATTGTGAATAGATCCCCCTATTCTGACACGGAATAGGCGAAGGGACAGAAAATTCGCAATAAAGGCGGGCGAGTTACCTCGGAATTTCCATTGATGCAGGGTAGAGTGGATGCCGTAACGCCAAGTTGTGTCATAGGCCTTCTCGAGGTCAAAGATAACAGCGACGGGGTGTTGTCTCCTGAGAAAGGCGTCCTGTATGGCGGTCTCCAGGCGTACCAGATGGTCGTAGTACACCGAGACGCCCTGAAACCACACTGGTATTCAGACAGGAGTCCTCGTCTCTCCAGAACCCACACCAAACGCCGATTGACCATCCTCTCAAAGAGCTTGCACAGACCATTTGTGAGACAAATAGGTCTATAATTCCCTGTCAAATTGGTATCCTTATCGGGCTTCAGGATAGGAATAATTATACCTTCCTTCCTTTGCGCTGGAAACACACCTTCCAACCAGATACGAGTAAACACCCTGTGCAAATAACGAATGCTCTCATCGTTAAGGTGTTTAAGCATCTGGTTGTGGACATTTTCCAGGCCGGGAGACGTGTCCTAGCAGAGCACCAGCACTCCGCGGGGTTTCCACTCCGTAAAGGGCACGTTGTACTCCTCCGAAGCGCGGAAAGCAAAACAGAGCTTGGAGCGTTCTGCCTCGCACTTCAAACTGACGAAATCTGGAGCATAGTTATCAGAACCGGATATATCCGCAAAATACGATGCGAGATGGTTTGCAACGCGATAAGGATATGTAACCAATTCATTATCAATGGAAATTCCCGGTACAGTACATGATGTCTGAATTCCCGAAATGCGTCGTAGTTTAGTCCATACTTTAGAGGAGGGAGTATGTGCCGTAATAAACGACACAACCGTTCCCATGATTGTTTCTTACTCTGGCGGATAAGAAACCGTGCCTTGGCACTACATTTCTTAAACGCCACCAAATTGGCCATGGTTGGACGCTGACGGTAGTGCTTATGACCTCGACGACGGTCTCATATTGTGGCTTTAATATCCTCTGTCCACAGGGGACGAGTTTGCGACGAGGAGTCCCAGAAAAGGATGGAATGGACTCCTCGTCGACAGCGAGAAGCACACCAGTAATGTGCTACCTCGTCATCGATGCTTCAGCATCCCAGATCGTCAAATACATCGTGGTCTGTAAAGGATGGCCAATTTACCCGTTTAAGTACCCAACGTCTGGGGAACGTCACGGGCATCTGGCTAAGAAGAGTGAGAACGATCGGGAATCGGTCACTGTCACAGAGGTCATCGTGTACGTACCAACCAAAATGGGGAATTAACTAATAATAATGTTATTGGTTTTAAGTCCCTTTTAACTACACTGGCTTCGGGGAATTAACGCACGGCTACACACACTCAAGTCAATGTGTGAGTACGTGCCGTGCGTTCAGCTAAAATGAGTGGCTTCCTCCGTATTTAACAATGATGAATCCAGTCCCCGAATTAAACCTTTTACGTCCCTGCCTCTGGGGAACGAAGATGGTGATCCCCATTCTGGGTGATGGCATTGAAATCACCCACGAGTAGGAAAGGGGCGGGGAGATGATCTACAAGATCAAAGACAGGGTTAATATCAAGGAGCTGATTCGGTGGAAGGTACACGTTACAAACAGTCGTCATAACAGACAATGCCGCGTGAACTGCAATAGCTTCCAAAGGAGTAGTGAATGGAAACTCTTCACTATAGCAGTCAGAGCGAATTAAAGTGCAGACGCCCCCAGAGGCCCAGGCGGCGTCTGTTCGCTCTTTCGAGTATAGTCGGAAACTCCTCAGGACCGTCTGATGGTCAGGCCTGAGATTTGTTTCCAGTTAACAGAGTGTACACGCCGCGTATTGGGCCATGAGCTGACGGAGCTCAGTCAAATGCCTGTCATAAGTGTTCAATTCCACTGTAACAGTATCATAGTGTGAACTTCGTAACTAAGGAAAAGAAGCAGCAAGCTACAACTTAACCATTATCGGATCATCATCCACCTAGTCGACCACAAGCTCCATGTCGTCGTTTGAAGTCACCTTCGGGCTTTGGTTTTATTCATAGGTGCTGGTTTCATAACAGTAGACTTATTTGCAGGTTTCACAGCTGGTACAAAAGATGAGGTAGACGGAACCAAATTTGGTATTATATCCCTATAATCAATCGTAGGCTCAGAAGCAATCGTGGTATGGTACTTCTTGTGGGCTTCCTGGTAGGTGAGACAATCCAGGGTTTTGATCTCCTGGATTTTCTTCTCACTCTGGAAGACAGTGCAGTCCCTGTCCAGAGGTGAATGAAATCCAGGGCAATTAGTGCACGGATATGTTTATGCGCTCTCTTCCGCTTCGTGTGGTACCTTACCGCATGTTCCGCAGACTGCAGAGCTCGAGAGAGTGACAGTGTAATTAACAAAGGCACTCCATCAATGGAGAATATTTATGGAATTCTGAAAGACTTAAACGAACAACTTAAAATCATAAAAGACGAACAAAGAGCGAGAGAGACTGATCGAGGTAACTCAATGGAATTGTGCCATAAGAAACTAGACGATTGTGTAACTTTAATTTCCAACCAGCGGAAAGAAATTAAGGAATGTAAAGGACACATTGAGACATTAACCCAGCAAAATGTCAATCTCAAGGCGAAGCTAAAATCCCTAGAAAACCGCCTAGGAGAATCTGAGCAGTACACACGTAGGAATACGGTGGAAATACACGGTGTCCCGGAAGTTCCTAACGAAAACAATATTGAAACAGTGCAGAAAGTGGGTCAAGCTCTCGAAACAATTGTAGATGACTGTCATCGACTGCCTAAGTCACCTAATCATCAACACGGTGGCATCATCTTAAAATTCGTTCGGCGGGATGACAAGGAGCATTTCATGGAGCGTCGCCGGGTGAAACGGAATCTCTCCACTCGTCACGTCGGTTTTCCTGGCGATAATGTAATTGATGTGGACGAGAGTTTATCACCAGAGAAGAGGAAATTGCTGTCACAAACTCGGAACATCAGAAGATAGAAGGAGTATGCTTTCTTGTGGGTAAGAAATGGACACATTAAAATACGCAAATCTGAAGGTTCTCGAGTCATCGTAATTCGAAACGAGGATGACCTGAACACTCTAATGGTATCAAAACCTAGATTATCCATTTATTATCAAAATATAGGAGGAATGAATACAAAATTAGATTTATTCAATGAAAACCTGATCACCAAAAAGCATAACTTAATTCTAATTGCAGAAACTTGGTTATCTAGTAAAATCGCTGGCAGTGAGGTCTGTTCTGATATGTACCGAGTGTACAGGACTGAGAGGCTTGCCAGGTCAGGGGGTGGGGTGGCTGTCTTGGTCCGGAGCGGATTAACAGTACTCAAGGTCGAAAGAATGACCGGCAGTTTGGAAGGTCTGTTAGTGAAACTGGTTATTAGGGGAAATATTTGGTACGTCTGTAATATTTACATTCCACCAGCTTCAAAAGTAGAAACATACAGGCAACTATACCGGTGGTTGGAATCCAGCACAGAAATATATGATAAAAATTATTAATCTTTGGTGACTTCAATATCCCAACAATACAAAGCACAATAATTAAGGATGACAATATTCACACACGAGAACTCTTAAATCTTATTAATTATCTTCAGCTAAAATCTTATAATTCAGTACTAAACCGTAACGGGAGGACGCTGGGCTTAGTTCTATCCAACAAACCCAACATAAATGTAACTGAAAACACAGACCCACTCTTACCGCTGGATCGCCACCACCCTGCTCTGGATGTGGAAATATCTCTAACTATATGTCGAAACCAAGTAATTATCCAGCCTAATGATACCTATAAATTCCGGAAAGCCGATTTTGAACAAATGTACACTCGGTTGAGGAATGGTGCCTGGGGTCAAATATATGAGTGCTCTGATGTTAATACTGCAGTAGACCCGTTTTATCAGATTTTTAACACAGTACATGGCGAAACCGTTCCTATATGTAAACGACAAACGGGCAGAAATTATCCTGTCTAGTTCTCTAAGGAAACAAAGAGTAAATTGAAGGAGAAGGAATACCATAGGAAGAGAAAATATTACTCAAAACATCATAGACTACGTTTTAAAGAATGAAGGTCAGAAAATAAAAAGGACATTCAATTATCTTATAAGAAATATATCCATAATATTGAACAAAACATTAGCATGGACTCAAAGAAATTTTGGACGTTTATTAAAAACAAGAGAAAAGATAGGAACGCATGCGACACTCTTAAATATAACAATGAAGAATTGGACAGGGGTGATTCCATTGTTGAAGGTTTCGCGACATATTTGAAATCAGTGTATGACTCACAGTCAGCCCAATACGAAGTCCCAGCCTGCAATTAGAATACTCCCAACACCCTTCACTTAAAACTTGTCTCAAAGGAAGAGGTAGAAATGGCATTAAGAAAATTAAAACATAAGTCGTCGGCTGGTCCTGATAATAGTCCACCATATGTATTTAAGGTATGTGTTGAAGTCTGAGGGACCCGTTACACTTAATATTTAACTTAGCCATACAAACTTGTACGTTCCCTGATGCCTGGAAAATCCCTCGCGTCTGCCCAATACAAAAATCGGGAGATCCATCACTAATTAATAACTACTGTTCTATATCTATTTTATTTGCAGTAGCTATGGTATTTGAATTCATATTGCACGGAAGAATATCAGTATTTCTCAGACCACTCGTAACAGATAACCAACATGGTTTTCTATCCAGGAAATCTACAGTGACGAATGCAACTAATTTTACTCAAATTATATCTAAAGAGTTAGATATAGGAGGACAAATAGATGTCATATTTACAGATTTCGAGAAAGCGTTCGACACAATAAATCACGATATCCTTCTTAAAAAAATGTGTATTTTGGGATTCTCCCATCCATTACTCAAATTATTCATCTCATACCTCAGAGACAGGAAACAATTTGTTCCAGAAAATTGTCTCAAAGGAATACATTGTTCATTCCGGAATACCCCAAGGCTCGAACCTTGGACCTTTTATTTTTCTAGCAATGATAAATGATTTGCCACGATGTATACACTCAAATAGTCTTTTATATGCAGATTACTTCAAAACGTTTAAATCAATTTCTTCCACTATTGACTGCACTCTACTACAAAATGACCAAAATAATATACACAAATGGAGTATAGAAAACAAATTATACTTAAACGTACTGTACCGTTTTTTCCATAAGATTTTTGTCCAGATACTGTAATAGAGACGTCAGGAGGCGCGAAGCAGTTGAGCTCGCGAGACAAGCCATGCTTTGCAGCGCAGAGATTATAAGAAGTATTATTCGGCTACAGATCGGGAGTTACGAGCATTTCTGAGTGGACTGACCCGTAGCCCAGCCGATCAATAAATCCATATGTGACGTCATGTCATACATCGACCACTGCTAGAGGATTATCTTTACTGTTTTGAAGCTGATCAGAGTTCTTGAAGACCTTTCGAAGACTGTTGAACGTGGATTAACATAGCAGAAAGTTATTATATATGAGGAATAGAATCTAACAAGTGAAACACAGGAATAACATCTGTAATGATCAAAGCTACAAGCGAGATATTGACATATCGATATATCTATAAAGGAGAGGAGTAAGGAGTAGCTTCCCGTGGCGTGTCGCAGCCAGTGAGAGAGGCTTACTCGTTTTCCAGTTGTCAATTGTGCTGTTACGTAACTCAGCCGGTGAGCTATTCGCTAGTGCAAGGCGAGTTTAAGTTCCTACGTGTTGAGGCGGCTAGCATTTCTACTTGGCTAGACCGAACGCATTTCAAAGTGTGTTGTCTTCGGATACAGTATTATGTCTCGACAATCGGCCGTGTACCGTGTGCGAGTATTTACCGCAGCTACCATTTCATAATGGAATTGAAACGTGCACTACAATTCTAATGCAGATTGTCGTATCGAGATAGAAAGACTAAACGGAGCGCGGACTGATTTATTTCTCTGTCCAGCGGTGTCCGTGTTAAGGCAGCCATTACGAAATCCTGTGTGGATTCATTCACATGTTATAGCAACGTGTATTCTCGAGCCAGTATTTGCCGACATCAAGACTTGTTACGCAGTGCATCATGCGGATAATAGGAGGCATATTGTTATTTGAGATTTCGGTGGGGAAGATTAACGTTCATGTTATAACTTCCAGAATGGCTGGTTAAATGATATGGGGTAGCTACGTGTGGAATGCATAAGCGGGATTCACACCATCCTAAAACTGCATTTACCTTTTAGGAAAGGAGCCTACTTTCTTAGTACTCCAGTGGTTGCTAGCCGTTGTTTTCGCAAGCTACGACATGCAGGACAGTACAATTTCTCGGGCGTGTAATAACTTTTCGGGCATGAACGGCGAGGGAATGGACTGCCACCCGACCATTGGTCGTGTGCGTCGCGTACCCGGGTTCGAATCCCAGCTCCAAGGAAGGAGAATGTATTATCTGATGATAACGTGGAGATTCATCACATACTTATATCCTTTTTACGACGCTACAAGATGCAACGAAAGGTACTGGACCAGCAACTTCTTTATCGTAGTTTAGTGAGGGCATTTGTTAGCAATTACAATTGTCATACCTTTTTCTTTTGTAGATTAAATGGGCATGCACAAGTTTAGGTTCGATGTTCCTGTCGAAACTGATTTGTTGCATACCCGGGATTTTGTATTCACTTAATGAATCCATCCCTTGCGTATTAATAGGTTTTGATATTTAATCAGTTAATTCAGTAATGCCATTTGTTTAGTTGTGCTTATTTTTATTGCCGAGAAGCAGGACTAGGAGAAGAACTCCATATTTTTGTATAAATATTGTTTTAATCGCGTTTTGTTTAATAGTGTTTGGAACACTATTTTCCTTGTGACCAGTACATATTTTCATGTACTACTGATGAGTTAGGAACTCTGTTTTCCCGTAGCGATTTGAATCTTGGAAAGTTTTTCTAGGTGTTCATTGCCTTTATACTTTTAATCCACTTTTTGGATTATTTTCATGGAGAGCACTTAGATTTTGTGCGTGAAGATTTATTAGTGGATTTACTTAATGATTGTCATTGGATTAACCGGTGAAGTTTACTTGCTTTCATGGTGTAGGTCTTATCCACTGATATTTCGAAGCCCACCGAAGTTGGAGGCTATCCTAATTTAGGGAAGGATCAGTTTCACCTTCTATTAGGTATTAATTTGAGGGTAACTTAACTTTTGATGTCATTCCGAGACATTTATTTTCTATAAGACTAACATAAATCATTGCATTCAGTGCAATTGTGTGGGTGAGATATAAGTACAGCATTTTTTTGAACACCATCCTGAATTTTGATTAAATTATTCCGGGGAAACTTGACTTTGAGTCAAGAGAATTAAGCAGTATACACGTTGTACATTATTGTGATGCAAGATAGTTTATTTTTGCTAGTGAAATGCTTTAGTTTCATGACTCTGAACAACGTGCTTTAGGTTAGTGTGTAGCTTAAGCATGTATTGTAGGTTTTTGTGATAGTAATGTGATTTAATAATGGTGTTTGAAGGTTCTTATAACCTTGTTTTTGTGATTCGAATGCATATCCGGGATTATGCTTTATTTTTGAAATTTTATGCTTGTTGTAGCATTAGGACGTTTTTGGATTGAACCGATAAGAGCTTTTAAGCCGGTGAGTGCCAATCTGTTTTGACTTCGAGTAGTCCAACACCCGTGATTGGTGTTATATAAACCTAGGTGAGGTTTTCTTGTATTTACATGTCTCTTTGAGACATCGATGTTGTTGATCTTTGCTAGATCAAGCCTACATGCTTTTCTTCTCCTAATCATGAGCAATGCTTGGGTAATCTGTTTATGTGACTTAAGGCATCTCCACAGCTGATAATCAGAACCTCTACAATCTTACACAATTTTACTTTTTACATGTAACATGAACTTAGACCATTGATATTCTGCTTAGCTTAATCGCTTGGTAAAATGTGACCCTGTTTAATGAGTATTTCATTCTATAATATGTAACAATGCGAAAGCTATGACCCAGATCAGCTGTCAAACTGAAACATTTGAGTGTCTAAAGACACATTTCTGTATAAATCCTTGTAAAATCATTGTATATAATTTTGATAAATGCCACAGCATTAGAAAATCGTTTAAGACGATACATATATAATCTATTCATGCTAATTATTTTAATCTATATTCATCGTTCAGTTTATTATTCAATCCACTAAATATCATTGTGAGATTGACACGTAACATTCTTGTAATATAATGCTAGTTATAATATCTAGGATCACCCTAGCGGGTAGGTGATTATTTCAATCCATTCTTGGGTTTATTCTTTAGGTTGTCTTGACACAGTTTTGGTAACTGTGACTTTGGTCGTTTGATGACAGGGTGTTTGATTTCTTTTCTTTTTCTGTTGTCTTGTTCTTTATGGAATAAAGTTGTTTTCCCAATTTTAAATCATGGCGTGATATTTTAACGAAGAGATGGGAGGTCGTGTTAAGATGGCCATCGCTTGGAATTTTCGGGGTATTCCACCCTTGAGATAGTTCTCTTTAGAGTTCTACTTCGTGTTCTTGAGCTAGTTTATTTATTTCTCCTTCGAAGCCATGGCCATTCTTAAGACAGCCTGTTAGGATGACTAGTTCCCCATTCACTCATTTACTTGGTGGTAGGACCTGGGAGGGTTTTTCGCCGGGCATTTTCAGGTTCTACGATCCAGTGACCATCGAGGGATTTCACCAGGTATTGGTAAGTGGTTTCGGGTACAGTACCGAAGTGTGTTGTTATGACATTTACACGTAAGAAGAACCCAATCACATTTGCTTATGGAATTGGACCTAAGTCATTGAAAACAGTAAGCGAGAAGAAAGATCTAGGGATTCTGTTTGACCGAGAGCTTGCTTTCACTTGTCATGTGCAAACGACGGTCGGGGATGCTTACCGCATGTTAGGGTTTATAATAAGAAACACTAAGCCATTCATTAGGATCAGTACCTGCATAAACCTTTATACTGCCATGGTGAGATTCAAGCTCGAGTACGCCGGCCAAGTATGGAGCCCTGGCAGAAAACATGCATTAAATCCATTGAGCAAGTTCAAAAGAAATTCCTCAGATATTTACACCTCATAATAACGGGCAATTACCCACACATGGTACCCTACGGTGAACTTTTGTTGAATTTCGGCATGACTAGTTTGGAGTATCGAAGGCAAGTGAATGATATGAAATTCCTTTATAAAGTCATTAACGGTCAAATTGATAACTCATTTTTCCTATCGCTCCTAAATTTCAACATCCTTCGCTTAACTACAAGATCAACCATAACATTCAAAAATGATATAACCAATACTACTTCACATAACAATTCACCTGTATGGAGGCTTTGCAGTATTTACAACGATGCAGTTCGTGTTAACTGGAAACTAGATTTCTGTCTCTCAATCAGACCGTTCTTGGAAATTATAATCCAGTCACTCTAATTCATACTTGAAATAAAATTATCACACAAAATAGAATCAACAATGTATATATGTGGATAGGCCTGTTCCCTAGTTATTAATGTTACCTTTTAGTTTATTATTTAATAATTTCAAAACCTGTTTTTATATCTGACTTTAGAGCAATTTTAGATTTAGTTTTTATATTATCTTTAGATGAAGCTTTTTACTACTAAGCATTTTGATCTGTGTGAACTTCCTAGTTTTAAGAATTACATTAAGATATTAATACTTAATGCTGACATATCAAGAAATGTATTTTACTGTGTAGGTCACTGATATTGGGGCGCACACTGAGCCCTGTTGTGTACCATCAACAAATAAATAAGTAAACATGTGCCCGAACTTCTGGCAGTTATAACACCTCAATGGAGGATGGATGTAAGGCGGTACGTCACAACTTGTTACCTTGACTTTCTCCGGGAGCACTGAAAGCTCAAAGGAAATGATGAAAGCACCAGTGTCCACTATTTGACCATTGACCTTGCGCGTAATGCGCCGGGCATCAGTCACGTGACGGTGATGCATATCCTCCTTGAGCTCCTCGTCAGTGTTCAGAATCAGGTCCTGGTGGAAAATAACTCCTCGGACCAGATCCAGAGACTTGTGCTTTTCCACTTTGATGGGGATCTTGCCAAAGAGGTCACACTGCAAACGTTGTTCAATCTGCTCACCAGTCCTAGTCTTGAGCAACAAGCTACCGTTCCTCATCATTTGAACTTTCTCTAGCTCACCATAGACATTACCATCTTGAAATCATCTCCATTCGTTCTGGTTGCAACCAGAAACTTGGGAGTGTTGGCACCCAGATTCTCACGAACAGACTGTTTCCAGGACGGTCGATCCCCGTAGGGAATCAAAAGTTAAAGACTTGGGTGTTGGACCACCCTGTTTGGGGATTTTTCTTTTAAAACCCATGGCTATACCATCCTCCCCGAATGCCACCGACATCCGATCACGGGCCGTCACAGTAGGGGCTACCAAGCCAGGGCAAGGCCCACCTAGCTTGGAAGGCATTGCCCGGGGATCAGATGTTTTACAATGCCGTATCGATATGTACCCCTTGGATTTTACAGCTCTGACATTGGGCTGTGCGGGGACCTGCGTAGTCAGGCGTATACTGCTGTACGGGTACATGGCGTAACCACCTGTCGGCTTGGCCAAGACCAGACAGGCTTTCGAGCGTAGTCGCACGCGTTAGTGGCCCAACCCCTAACAGCACGCATATATAGAAATTTTGGTTGCCAGACCCTGAAAGCATTAACGGAAAGAAGTGCGATATAACCTGATGAGGGTACGGATGTATGTCTTTTAGAGCTGACTGTCAAAGCTTCGAAAGAGGACCGATCCGAGCAACCCAATTAGTAGCCTTTTACGACTGGCAGGGATTTCCGTGGATATATGCGCTTCCTCCCACCCACTGGGGGTCCAATTCACAAACCAATGCGGAGTCCTTAAAGTATAGCCAAGGTCTCCTCTTTTTGTCGCCCCTTACGATAGGCAGGGGATACCGTGGGTGTATTCTAAACCCTCCACCAACAGGGGGGTCTGACGAAATGAAACAATAAGGTTAGCATTGTCGCGAATCAGTTGCTTTGGCATTCTGGAATAAGTCTGACAGAGATAAAACTAATCCACATGTTATGCCTCCCTATGCTGAAATAGGCTTGAATGATTGCCTGTTGCTCGCTAGCCATGTCATCAAAACTAATGAGTGAATCAGGCTGCAGTGCATCGGGCGTTATAACCTCCTTGGGTGTTGAGAAAGCAAAGTAGCGCATGTTCACTTTCTGCAGCTCAGGCATCACCTGTTCTAGGTACACGTACATGGGTTGATAGAGCGATTTTGAAAAATGCAAAGGTTTGGAATCTAATGGCATTTGGAGCAGTGATTAGTGAAAGTAAAAGGTATTTCTTTACCACAGCCCCACGGACCTGCAGTGAGACAACGAATACTTGAAGGAATCACTGAACTGTGACGCTGTACATGACTATTTTTCGTAATACAGGCTGTAACATCGTTGATGGTTAACTGTTTTGTCTGTTTGATAATTTTCATTGTTCCTTCTATAGAGAGTGAGAAATATGGACGGGTTAGGAAGTCCGTTAACAGAAAAACGATAACGAAGACATATTGATGCAGCACTCTCAAGAGCTCCAGAGAGCAGCTGGTTAACTACGATGTCCAGGAAAAACGCATTACTAACATTGCATAACCAGTCAATATACGAAATGCCAGTACTAAGGGCTATGTCGATAACTTTATAGAATCCGATACAATGAGAATAGAAAATGATAACACTTTAACGCTAAAACACGTAGGATTAAAGAGCTTGCCCCTGCTAAGGAGAACACAGAAGCCGTCAGTAAGGACTATGTAGACAATTTAACAAAAGACATAAAACATTCAACTCTCAAAGCTTCTCAGTGGAAAGCACTAGCCGATGGTACCCATGATGCGCAAAAGAGGCGAATTTGTAATGTTAGAAATACTGTAAATAATCAGGATGCATGCACCAAAGCTTATGCTGATAGCTTAGCATTACCCTTAGACAAAGACGGGCACATTAATGCAGGAGAACGTAGGATTAAACGGGTAGCTCCTGATAAAGAGAACACAGACGTTGGCAGTAAGGACTATGTGGACAATTTATCAAAATACATAAAACATTCTATTCTCAAAACTTCTCAGTGGAAAGCACTAGCCGATGGTACTCATGATGCTCAAAAGAGGCGAATTTCTAATATCTTAAACCCCGTAAATAAGCAGGATGCATGCACCAAGGTTTATGCTGATAGCTTAGCATTAACCTTAGACAAGGATGACCACATTAATGCATGAGCAAGTTGGATTAAACTGTTAGCCCCTGCTGAAGCCCATACAGACGCTGTGAGAAAGGACTATGTTGACAATTTAACAAAGGAGTTAAATGAAGAAATGCAATCCGCTAAAAATGTTGTCAAAAATATAAGTGATAGCATTAGTAGAATTGGACCTCTTAAAAGTGATGTATTTTACATTAAGATACTTAGAGTGCAAAGCGAGCCCAAAAGAGCTTTTGATGCAATCAACAAACAATATTTGGATGCAGAGATTAAAAAGAGCTAACAGAGCTTATAAAAGTCAAACACCCAGCGCCTGCTATAGACCCAGCGTCTGATAATGACCCAACACCTGGATTAGGTTATCGAAAAATGCCTGATGGTACTTACAGTATATAATAGCATGATTATAGTAATAGTTCACATTTGCAAGAAAAACTATCAACTTAGCAACCTAAAACCACTTTTTAGTTAGGTAATAGATTAATTAGCAGTCCTTATATAGACTATAAGAAAAAATACAATGACAAACCAACGTTATCATAAGAAAATGAGAGGGCTGCGACATTTTTTAAAGTAGCTCGTCACGCCTATAAGAGTGAAAAGAATCCACGATTGGCGATCCTAAAAGCCGTGCGCGCTGCTCGAGCACAAATGGACCCACAAACTAGACTAGCGTTTCAAAAACGTTCGCGAGTCATTCCCATACCCAAAAGAGGTGGCTTATTACCAATTCTATTTGCAGGACTTGCCACATTGGGCGCGCTGCTTGGCAGTGCGAGTGCAGTTGCAAGAGCCGTCAAGCCAACCCAAGAGGTAAAATGACTACTGGAGGAAGGGAAACGGCATAACGAGAACATGGAGGCCATAGCCATAGTTAATAGAAACTCCAACATGCTACTTGTACCCTACAAACAAGGACCTGGCATCTGCTTAACGCATAAAAATTTCTAAGACTGCCGTCTAGAGCCATGACCCATGAGGAAGTCATGTATCATGCCAAACGGATATAAATACCTTATTTTCACGGTGTTTTCATGCGCGTTCACTTACCAGCTGGACTTAGACACAATGAGACCGTTATAGTTAATTTAGACGACAGCTAGGGCCCTGGCACTCATTTCGTAGCCTATGCAGAGCGAGCCGCACAAGTGTATTATTTTGACAGTTTCGGCAATTCAACGCCTCCCATGGAGCGCGCACGCTACTTTGGAACTTCTAAGACGTATTACAACATTAAGCGCGAGCAAAATTATAAAAGCCAGGACTGTGGCCGATGCTGTATTACTTCTTTGCTGTATTATAGACAGTATGCAAACACAAAAGCTCACATTGCGCGGAGAAGCACCCGAGCTCACCGTACATTAAAATCCGCCCATTCAGCTGTGACACAGGCCTCTTGTGTTGGGGCTCATCTCGTCTGAAAGCTTAAACAGAATAATTAACATACAAAAAGGAATCCACGATAAATATTCCTACAACGATTAAGTATTGGCTCTTCCCCAGGCTGCTATAGTGTGGACGATATTTTCGATCACATCGATGACGTTATTTTCAAGCTTGAGAAGCTTCCAGGTCTACGCGAGTTTGTGGCCGATGCTAATAACTCAACGCATCGCGAGGATATCCTACTTCCATTCAAAACCAATTTCATACCGACAGACTCGATTGGCCCTCTGTTAGGCTTCTCACCACGCGTACTTGAAGCAAACGAAACCCATAACTCCGACTTGCCTATAAAATTGGTGGAAAATAGCCACGTTTTCATAAACTGCAACATTATCACCGACGTGTACTACAATTAGCAAGCTCCGCACTCACTGCACGACTTTATGGTTACAGTGCCTAGTGGTTTTATCATTCTGTTTTTTATCATCCTGTAAGCGTGAACTGCATTTGCGAAACAACTCTAAGTCTGGTAAACGAGAACAATCAGCTCATTCGGTTTGCCAAACATTCACCTGTAACTTACGAGCTCTACTTGAAACCAGCAAGAACTATACATAGAGTGAATCCGTTTTTTTTTTACCATGAAGCGTTGGTACATAATAAAACCAACTATACAGAGTGAAACTGACTTCAAAGTCTTGCAAGCCTAAGCAAAGCTCCAAAAGTAAGAAAACCTAGAAGCGATTCGGTTAAATTCTACAAGTAAAATGAACTCGATATTTGACGTAACGAGTCCCTACGAAACCTCTCATGGTGTTGTGAGTATTGAACTTCATTCTTATCAGGCTTCAGCAGAAAATTATAATAATAATGATGAAATCCGCATCGGTATCAACCAACGAGACATTTACAATTTACCACACGAGAACTACCTTCAAATCGAGGGCCCGCCCATGAAAGCTGATGGCACTACACCTACAACATCAAAGCTACCTAATAAAGCATTAGCCTTTTTATTTTCTGAGATTAGGTACTTAATCAATGATGTCGAAATTGACAGCGTTAGAAACCTGGGCACGAAGTCTTGCATGAAGCTCTATCCACCATTTGACAGTGAGGATGCTAAGGCGCTTCGCATGTCTGCATGGTGTCCTGCCACTTAAGTCCGTACTTGGCTTTGCCGAGGACCGTAAACATATCATTGTCAATGTCAGGCAGGAACTCGTCCTCATTCATGATAGAAGGGACTACAACACACTAAAAGAAGCAGACACTGTCTTTGATTCCCAGATCCAACTGAAACTTGTTTTAAAGAAAGTGCCTCTCATAAAACCCTCCGATCAGCGAAAGCAAATGCTGCTCAAACTAGTAGAAAAAGAAACTCCCCTGTCCATTCAGTTCAGGAACTGGAAACTACATGAATTCCCCGTCTTGGGCGCATCCGACAAGCACACTGGTCTGTTAAGCCTTCTCGCTATGCAGAGTGACCGTTGTATGCGATGGTGGGGTTACAGACCGAACGCAAATACCAACAGGCTAAGGATGCTTCGCAGTTCGATCAGATAAAGTTGCGAAACATGCGTCTTTACCTGACTGGTGTTTCATTTCCCTATGAAGCTCTAGACTTGAATTTTGAAAAGAATAAATTTGGAGCTCTGTACGAAATGTTTGTAAACTTCCAGTCATCTTATTACAAAAAGGTGTGTCGTCCACTGTTTTCGCCTAAGGACTTCAAAATAAATGCTCCTTTAACCATTTTTGACTGCTCGCATTTGGAGGAATCGATTAAAGAGGTTACCGTAAACACTCGTTTGGATTTTGAAACAATGGAAAATGTGCCCGCTAATACGAGTGCTTTTTGTTTAATCATCCATGATACACAAGTCGTCTGTCACCCACTTAGTAATATTGTAATGAATGTTTAGTAAATAAATTAAAATTAAAAACAATTATGAACACTGTCAATTTTGCCTTTTTTTGTTTACCAAAACATATACCTTTTAAATGAGGCTTATATAGAACATGAGTGAGAAGACTAGCGCAAAACAACAAAGTGGAACACGAGTTTTATTCACGCAGTCATGAGTTGATGCATGAGATAATGCATCTCTATAGCACAATCTGTTTACAATCCAGTTCAACTTTAGACTGTGGCAATAGTAAACTGATAAAACTCAACAAAGTTATTAAAATCGTCCTTGAGCTATCAGTACAAATGGCTATCTGTACAGCTTCTCTTGTTGACATGACTGCTGTCCTCTAGTTTACCTAAAACTAGCATGTCATTTGTAGTAAAAATCTATATTATGCGTGTACTTGGAAATATAGTGAAATAATTGGAGTACGCTAAAATAGACATTACGATATGTTGTTCAGTTACCGCAAATTAGCAGCATACTGTATTTGGATTGATTTACTGAAATTAAGGCTATATGCAATTACTACCAGTAATTCTGGTAGAAATGAAAGTTTGTCTCAAACCTAGGAATCTAACACGTTACTTGTGCTATAACTCACATTATACGTGTAGGTGGTTAACTTGTTTGTCTTTACGTTTGCTTGTAGAAAACGACCAAAATAAGTAACCTTACGTAGGAGAGAGGTTTTAGATCTAAGTACCATTGTATGTGTTTGTGTTTGTGCTTTTTTACATGTTAGAAGTGAGTGGATGCATAATGTCCGAGAGCAAACGCGCTTACATTATCAGACTTGATCACTCTCATGTCATCATCTCGACTCAGAGCAATCTTGTGCGGTCGGTGGTTACATGGTGCAACCTGGACCTGAAACGTTCATTGTCACTCGTAACATTGAGCCTTCGAACAGACATCGTTCAAAGTCCCGGAGAATAATGCGTTTTTCAACAACGCTTCGTGTAACTCCCTTAATTCGTTTAACCATTTTTTGTTTATGTCCAAAGCATACGTCTTTGGCCGAAGCTCTATACATTTTTGAACAATATATCTGCAGGCTTCGTCTTTAAATTTACCCAAAACCCTTCTTGTTCTTGGTTGAGTCCAGAGGGTGATTGGGTTTGTAGTCGCTTGTCCAAATACGCATTTAAGTTAACGCTCGCCATGTATAAATGAGGCGGTGTCTTGGTACACTAATTTCGAATTTTCACTGCCATAGAACGGAAGCAAAACGTCATAGTGATACTTATACATCAGAGTTTTGGATAAATCCAGAACAGATATACCGATGTACAGTGGTTTGTCTAAATATTGTGAACGTTCTGCTAAATGAACAGCCGCAATATTATGTCCGATGATCTTTCTGCCAACAAAGTTAGGTTTTGACACATGTTTCTCAAGCTGTTTCGCTGTTTTTACGAGACGAATGTCTAAGCGATTTCGAAAGTTTTCCATAGTCTTATCGAACATAGCATTATATAAAAGCTTGTACAAGTCCTTTTCATAGACGTTCTTAGCTTGTTTTCTGAGTTCAGTGTTGAAGTCCACATAACTCTTTAAACAACGGCATTGAGCAAATTTTAACACTCGATGCACCTTCTTTACAACCAGACCATGTTCTATTGCCTGTTTTAAAGTCATGTAATTGACAACATAGCGTTCGTGGCTTCCAAGATGTAATACCAGTTTCTCCACAACAGATGACTCGTGTGGTTTTCTTCTTTCAGCAAGAAACGGCATATCGTTATGCAGGTCGTGGAGTTCTGTCAGGTAGTCAATAACCACCTCGAAAAAGTAGCCATGTGGATCATTTTGACTGAGTTCCTTAATATTAACAGTGTCTGGAGAGACCCAACAAAACACACCTCAAGGAAGTGGTAAGGACATGGCCCAACCATACAGATTTTTAGCATCTACATACATAATCAACTGGGATAGTTTATAGCGATCATATTCTGGCATGTACTTTTAATTTGCCACTCCAAAGCGTTGAGAAACTTGAAACATGCCGCCTCGTATGCCACGCTCTACAAAAAGCAGTTGATCGTAGTCTGTTGGGTAATCGAGCTGAATGCCTGTATAAAGCAGCATAGTCTCCCAAGAAAGCGAAGGAAGAGAAACAAAATCAGCTGGATCGAGTTTGTGGGTTCGCATATTTGCCGTGCGAAATGTTTCGACAATGTCTGCAAGGAGAAGCACGTCTTGTTTCAAGTACAGATCGTTGTATTCCCCAAAGGTTTTAACACGGAAATGATTCCATAGGACTTTCTTTACATGTTCATAGTCCTCATCGCTAATATTTTCTCCATTTTATTTGTTAAAGAACTTCTGTTTTGAAGGTAGACTCGTTTCTTCATATTTACTCCACGCGTCGATGTATTCATAGGCAAAACACCCTTTCTCAATATTAGTGCAGCAGTGCCTTCTCCAAAGGGTTTCATAATTTCAAGAAAGTGTTCTAAGTTCTCGGCTAGTTTTTTCAGACTGCTATTCAAGAACCAAAATGTGTCTATACATTTAATGTTTCATGTTGAAGATATTTCGTGACGGAAATGTACTTTTCACTAGTGTTTGGAATAACTGTTACTCTCCCCGGGGTTCAACCTAGTTCTTTTAAATAAAAATGCATATCATAATTTTGTAAATTATGTATAAACACTGGTAAGAAAAGTTTTTTTTACATTTCAAGTTACAATAAAATTGTACAATTGTACAATTGTTTTCTCCGGTGATATCACAGTGGTCTCTTACTTTGTAATTATTTTTATGACGAAATTCTTTTCCACACATTTAACAAGTCTTGGCTGCTTGGAATTCACGTTCTTGCTCCTCTGTCAAGTCCAAAGTCAATTTTACTTCATACACAAAACCTAATGTGCAAGCCAAGCTTGTTAAATAATTAATGAACTCCTTGACTGCATTAGGTCCACGGTATAGTTTTGGCTCTGCAAGTAAACCGAATTATTTGGCTTCGATTGAGGAATCTGCTTTTAAATATACTGTACACTAAACCTCGTGGGTTCATGTTCCTCATATGAGATATTCCAACTCGCTTCGTCGCTAGACTGGCAAGATTGAACAGGTTTCAAGATGCATTCAAAGTCGGCATAAGCCACGAAAGGAACTTTAAGCTTATGGTTTACATGTCTAAAACACAATTTTAAACTGCCATCGGGAAATTTTACACGAGCAATTTGTTGATCAAGACGGTATATTTTATGTTCTTCTAGTTTCTTGGCAGAACTTCGCCCATATCGATCATCAAAATGACAAAAGCAGCGCATGCATATAGCCGAGACATTACTATGTTCCGCTACTTGACTTCGAGCTAAGGGGATAAAGCTCTTTATGTAAACATAGTGCCCTAGCCCCTTTTTGTTGGTTATGTACAATAGATTACACCCGATCCCTTAAAATCAGCCCCATTCATTGTCTTAAAAGATCGATCAGATACCTCCTCTTGAACGTTGATAAACAAACATTCGAGCCTAAGATTCATCTTTACGGAATTATGGAGAATGAGTTCTTTTTATGAGAAAATGACTCGCACTTTCGCTTCCTCGAGATATGCTTCCGTGTCATCGCACGTTTCCCATCGAATCAAGTAAGAACGCATTCGGTCTGCAAATGCCGATTCATTCATCACAATGCCTCATCATCAGGAACTGTCGACAGAAGAGCACTCTTTGCAGGCTGTATAAATATTAACTTTCAACTTCTTGTTACTGCCACACCAAAACTTAAGACAAAATGACCACATAGCAGTGAGTAAAAGACCGCTTGATATGTATACATACTAACTTTCGACTTTTTGTTACTTGTACACCAAAACTTAAGACAAAATGACCACATAGCAGTACGTACAAGACCGCTTGTTCTGTATAAATATTAACTTTCAACTTTTTGTTACTTGCACACCAAATCATCAGACAAAATGACTCCATAGCAGTGAGTATAAGAGAGCTTGATCTGTATAAATAATCACTTTCAACTTTTAGTAACTTGTACACCAAAAATTAAGATAAAATGGTCACATAGCAGTGAGTACAAGACAGCATGTTCTGTATAAGTAGTAACTCCAACGTTTGGTTGTTTGACATCTCTGTGCTTTTAATGAAAAATAGAGGCAAAAACATGTCTGTAACTCGCATCTTGGCTTTCCACAAAATCAATCCGTTTACTCTGTCAAGTTGTACTTTCTATTCGTTTCTATACAGCTCCCAAGCATGCTTACATAGAGCCACAAAACAATTCCATGTGAATTAACACTTGCAAATCATTAATAAAAATAATAACTTTGTTTATTACCATTGCTCACTTGCTGCAAAAACACAAACCCTATATTAGCATTGAACACTTGTTGCAAGAGGTTGAAGTCTCCTATAACATTGGACGCTTGTAACAAAATCGCAAGTCCCTATCATTGAACACAGCATTGCTTGCTTGTAGCAAAAAACCCAAGTCCCTATGATAGAACACACAAAACATTACAAAGCACCAAGAATCGAACCCGGGACATCTCAACCAAGTAGCACAGCTGTTAACAAAAAACACAAGACCCTAGATGAGCAAAGAAAACACACAAGAAAGTACAAAGCTCCAAGAACTGAACCCGGGCCCATGGCGAGTGGTCACGTGGGATCAGGACGTGGGGGTGGGTCGCGTGGGGCCAGGTTTACATGGGGCCAGGTCACGTGGGACCGCTATCTTATGAACTGGAAAATGGCGTCGTCACTGGCTTCGGCATTGTCACGTGGGGCTGCTATCTTGGAAAGTGGCGTCGTCACGTGGGGACGCCATCTTGGATTACAGATTTTGAGATTTGAGAACTATACCTGCCACGAATCACAACTACTTGGAGGCCTCATCCTGGTGAAATTTGAAATCTGGAAAATTAACTGCTAATATACCACCCTAAGTACTATACACCGTTCCTGCACAGTAGCCAATCTGCCAAAAGTGATTATTCGTAAAAATTAAGCTCTCATAATGTACAAAAACTCATTAAAATGGCCCCACAAAACTACATTTAGGCACCTTCTGCATAAAATGTGCTCACCAGCCAGAGCCAACCTTTCTGTACTACTAAGGCGCTATAGCTTAGTGCTCAAGCTATATACCTCTTACCGCGAAGGGCCGGGTTTATTTTCTGACTTTGTTCAGAAACAATATATACTCAACCATAATAGGTAAAACTAAAAAGTGACATTAAAGTGCTCTTGGAACGAAACCTTTTGACAGGCCACGGTAGCCTCTTTTTCATTCCTATTTCGTTGTATAGTGGCTAACCCTCTTGTCTCTAGCACGGGAGAACTGGGATTAATTGTTGGGTTGGTGAGGTACTTTATTGTTGGTCTTAGAACAGAAACGATATATACATAGTCTCGTGAGACAGTACTAAAAAGACATTGGTTTGAATTACTTACCCGACTTAACTATCTCCTTAACATTGGTTGCCAGCACTCTATTATTATGACACTGAGTACACAAAACTGTACATAGAGTGCTTTAATGAAATACTACCAAACGAATTTCTACAGCTTTAGTTTAGAGTGTGTAGTAAAAAAAACCAAATGGTTTTGTTTAATTATTGGATAATGCACATTTTTATTTTCTATAATCTCAACCAGTATTGTGACTACGGCAAATTCATGAACCAGTTAATGTTTTTTTTTTTACATTTTTAGAAACATGAAGACAGCAGTAGCAATAAAAAAACAGACGATACACATGTAATATTTCTATTAATATAATTTATACAATACTAGCAACCCGGCTCGGCATCGCCCGGGAACAGTTGTGAATGCATTACGTGATAAGCGCTTCTTTACGATGTCAATGAACTACGATCCATATCCGTTTTACGTCTCGGCATGATGGGTTAAAATCACTGACTGGGCTATTAACTATATTATCACGGAGATGCATATGCAACAAATTCTTGTCAGACGTAATTTAAGAATGGCGAGATGCATGAAACACAAATCCCCCTTCCTTCCAATTTAAAAACACATATAGTGGACGATATATTGAATATAGAGATGTGCTCTCGCGTACGGTTTTGTAGAACATTTCTTGCTGAACAATTCATACACTCATTGTATATTGATATTTTAAACGGTTTGCCCAGCGTAAGCCTGAGAAGCGCACGGACGCCAGGATTTTGTTTCAACTTTTTCTCTAAAATCGTTACTGCTTGGCTTCCTTTGACCATAAATAAATTATTTTCTACAGAAACCTTCCTCGAGGTATCCTTTACAGAATGGTGAAAACCGCATCAAAATCCATGCAGTGGTTCTCGAGATTACCCGTGACATCTAAGAATCGGGGACTTTGTTTTATACTAAGTAGAGATTATACGCCAATCACTATAAATTAATATAATATAATCCCCCTTCCGTCCAATCTTAAATTGATTGTGAATTTTGCGGAACGAAAAGTTCACAGGCGAAATGAGAGTTGCACTTCCAGAGAATGGCCAGGTGAAAGGAACACAAATCCCCCTTCCGTCCAATCTTAACTTGACTGTGTTTCACAGGCGAAATGAAGAAAACCCGAGTTGCACTTCCAGGGAAACTTCAAACACAACCACCCGTCTTAGAAGTCTTAACTCAACACGATTCAACGGTGTGCTGCTGGCTGTGTCTGGGGCAATAGGTTCGCCCGATAGCTAGGCTGTAACAGGGATGATAGACTCGCCCTTAGCTAGCTCGTAAACTGTCGCCTCAGTAGTTGAATGGACATGGTTGGAAGAAATTAAAACGTAGAAACTCTTATAGTGGGCGATGTATTGAAGATAGACGTATGCTCTCCCTGACTGTTTTGGAGAACTTTTCATGCTGAACAATTCTTACACTCATAGAATTTAGATATTTTTATCGGTTTGCCCAGCGTAAGCTTACAAAACGCTCGGACGCAAAGTTTTTTTTCGACTTTTCCACTGAAATCGTTACTGCTCGGCTTCCTTTGATCATAAATAAATTATTTTCTACAGAAATCATCCTCAAGATATCCTTTATAGAATGGTGAACCGCATCAAAATCCATCCAGAGGTTCTAGAGTTTACCCATAACGTCCAAAAATCGGGAACTTTGTTTTATACTAAGTAGAAATTTACATAGAGAATACATCTCATCCTCATTACGAGTAGTTTTTAATTTTTAAAACACAAAGCTAACAGTTGTTCCTTCCTTTCTACAGCAAACAATGATTGATCTTTTTAAAAACAAGGGAGACGTTAATGGTTTTATAGATATACATTCCACTTTTTCATCATTACTATTACTATATAGCTCCTTTTGTACCTTTACAACAGGGGTCTTTTGCATAGTTAGTGTTGACTTTGATAGTGTTGAGGGTTTTTCAAATGTTGACAACTGGCCTAAAATGACATTTTGAGGAGATAATAAATGTTGCTGAATAAACAATGCACTTTCTTGAACAGCAATATTTTTCTTCTGACTTGCGTTTTTGCATTTTGATAAGTTTTAATTATCAGCAACTACATTGATGATTACTCACACTTAAAACATTACCATTTTTACTTTTGATATTGCCTCGACATCTTTTTGACCTCTGTTTTGAGCATCGCCAGAATATTATTCCAAGTATATTTTCTCGCTTGTAGTTATAAGACTAGCCTTTATAGAATACACGTAGTTTACCTTGGTCAGTTGTAGTTAGTTCCATAGTAGCAACTAACCTGTCAGTATGATTTGCACACTAGAAAGGTAACAATTGTTCTGGTAATAGAGTGATTTAGCCTAAGCTTTTATGTGTTTGCTTGTTTGCTTATGTGTTTGGTTATGCGTTGGCTTATGTATTGGCTTATATAAAATATTTCATGTATTGTTAAGACATAGTTTAAGCGGTTATCTTCATTTATTACACAATAATTTTAGCACGACGAAGTTGTTTTTCAATATCCTGCATTTCCCAATCGTTACCAGTACGACCAGCCTTTCGTGAAGCATGCAAGTGCTGAAGGCGCTGGATTACCTTACTGCGATTGTTCCAGTAGACAAATTAAACACATGTCTTTTGAGATGTAAACAGAGAATTATTACCATCATCTTCATTAACATCTTTATCATCATCATCATCATCATCATCATCATCATTATTATTATTATCATCATCATCATTACTATTACTATCTAATCCTTTTTGTTCCTCTTGCAATTGGACCTTTTGCATAGCATGTGTTGCCTTTGAATGTGTTAGCGGTTGACGACATTACCAACGTGACTTTTTGACGTGATAATGAATGATTTTTAACAAAGAATGCGCTATCTTGAGCAGTAGTATTTTTTATTGGAATTGCGTCTTTACCCTGGTTAGAGTAGTTTGTGCATTGAAATGAGTATTATTTTGAGATTTACAATGATGTTCGTTTGAAGTAAGTATGTTGGAGCCTTTTGTCTTAAGCATTCCTCGACACTGTTTTGAACGTTGTTTTGAACAGCACCAAATAACAGTTCTATTTTATTGGTTCATTTTACAATATATGTTTAACCTTTATAGTAAGCACATGGCTTACCACACCTGGGCGTTGAAACTTCCATATCAACTGTTAGCAAAAACTAATTTATAGTAAAGTAACTTTCTAATAAGAATGGTAGTTTTTAGTATGTGCAGTTTAAAGTAAGAGCAAAACTGTTGGCAAACAGAGAGCAAAGTGAGAGCAAAGTGGTAGCAGTTTATAGCAGTAATGATTTTTGCTAGAATGTGATTTGGGCAAATGCAATTTGTACACCTTAGTAGTCGTTAGTCAGTAGTCAGTTGGTCTTTGTCCAGGCAAGCGTAAACATATCTCGTACACTGGTGGTCGATAATCAAGTCTATTAAGTCAACGACAAGACGTATATATATATTTAAAGAGGTGGCCACTATCGATAACACGACACACTGGTCACCAAAACTATTTAATTTTGTGTTTAAACAACCTCTTCCGCTAGATTTTCAGTCTGTGAAAGACCAAAGACAGACCAAGTGGATACAAACCCATCTAGGATTGCAATTGAACGAGGGAACCATTCCCTATAAATACCTGACCATGATAATAAACGCACACCTATCCATGGCTAATATTTTATTTGTCAAAGGTACCGAAAATGAGAAAGGCTTCGCCCGTTTCTGCCCCTATTGTGTGAATGTGTGGATCTTATGGATTTGTGCTGTCCTTCACTACAAACGCTTTTTCAACAATAAGGACTTTCAATGAAAAAACATCGAGCCGTTTTCCCTGTATGGAATCTTTTTTATTTAGAAAACGAGAAATTAATGTGGTGACGTCATGAACAACATTATACTTGTTCCTGCCAACAGTGGAAATATCACTAGTGAGTGATAAACCGTCTAGAGAGCATCATGTCTGTGTCATCAATGTTGGAATTGGACAATAATGCTACTGAACAAGCGATTGGAAATTGTGTGTGTGCAAAAGGAAATTAAACTGTTTTTACAAGTGAGGAATTGAATGCCTTGCCTAAATCATTTATTTATTATGTGGCCACAAATGCTGTTAAGGAAATCTGGCAACATGTGCCGACATCATGGACTCAAGACCCTATGTTAAGAGAATTGCAACCCTGTGATAACTACGAGCACCATAAGCAAGTGGCCATCGCTAAAATACCATCGGTACAACAGTGTCGAAACTATCAGCTGGTGAAACTCTACCACGGCCATAAAGCCTTGATCAATAACTTTGTTTCTTCATTCCACGGGTGCCATGGCGAGAAAAGAACAACAACAACAAGTCTAACACCAGGAGAAAGAACACAACTATCCATCACCGACTGAAAAGGATATGCCAGACCTGAACTGGTCGTGGCGTCATTGATAAAGATATGCATTTATTACCGTTTGAAATTCACTTACCCGGCTACCGATACTGTGGTCTTGGAACAAAGCTGGATCAACGTTTGAAAGTAGTGATGTACCCATAAATCTTTAAGATCATGCTTGCCGAGAACATGACATTTGTTATCGCCATTATGGCGTGTGACAGTATTTCAGTGCTGGAAAAGTTGAACATTGGGAATTTGAGGAATTGTTGTATATGTGTAATGCCCAATTCACTGTGAAAAAAAAACTGTATTGCCAGAGTACTATTTATACTTATTCATTATTTAAAATATAGACAGGCATTTCCCACATAGCATTTTTAAAATTACCATTTCCATCTTACAAATTTATAAAGTTCATTTTAACTTTCAAATATTTCTTGATGCCAGTGCTTAACTATTTCAGTGGTGTAGTCCCTTTGTTTCCAAACACGTAGTGGCACGCTACACATACTACAGGTAAGACTGTCTTACAAATATGGCCTATTTACCACCACGTGTCTATGACTTACATATAAAAACAAATTTAGGAAAACTACTATTTAAATTTGCTATAAACTTTAATTTCTTTTCTTCACCGAGTGTGCTATGGGCGAACAAAAAATGTTACGTACTCGTGTTATCTCTCTCTCACTCTTGCACACTTTGTTTGGGAAACGAACACAACCATCATATTCATTTCCAATGAACATATATTCACATGCATGCAACCTTAAAGGAACTTTTAGTTATGAATTTACAAATGACAATTTCATCCACGGTGAAAAATAATATTTTCCATTGACCATTTTCAATTTCAGGCACGACGAAAATAAAAAATAATATAAAGCTGTACAGGGCTTTAAAGAGCTAGGGGCATAGTGTATTTCTCATAGTTTTCATTCTCGTTATTCAGAAAACAAATTATCAAAATCCCATATCTACTGTACACATTAGCATTTACAAATTACCATTCGCGTCATCACAACACAAAATCCCATATTTACAAATTAGCATTTTCAAATTACCATTCACACCATCGCAAAAACAAAATATCAACATCCTATATTTACAAATTAGCATTTGCAAATTACCATTCACGTCATCGCATTAAACAAAATATCAAAATCCCATTTAGCATTTGCAAATAACCATTCACATCATCGCAAAATCAAAATGTCAAAATCTCTAATTTACAAATTGTTGTTGTTTGAGTCTTCAGTCTTTCGGTGATTTGATGCAGATCTTCATGCTTCCCTGTCCTGAGGTAATCGTTTCATCTCTATATGCCTACCACACCTTACATCCGAGGCAATCTGTTTAACATATTCTAACCTTGGTCTACCCTGTTCTCATCCTCGATCCTTCTTTCTATAACTAAGTTTGCTATTCCTGGGTGTCTTAGCATGTGTCCTACCAACCTCTATCTCCTCTTCCACTCGTCTTAATACCTCTTCATTTGAAACCCTATCTACCCATCTGATCTTCATCATTCTTCTGTTACACCAAAATTCAAACGCATCAATTCTCTTCTCGTCTGCTGCATCATTAGTCCATGTTTCACTCCCATAGAGCGCCACGCTGCAGACAAAGGCTTTCAAAAATGACTTCCTAATACCTAAATCTATATTCGATATCAACAGATTCAAATTCTCTAGAAATGCTTTCCTTGCTTGAGCCAACCTACTTTTTATATCCTCTTTGCTTCGTCCATCACTGGTTATTTTGCTTCCCAAGTTCCGGAAGCAACCTACATCATTTAGCTGTTCACCTGCCAATTCGACATCCATAGGGGTTTCTGATTTCTTTCGCTGCATTCCAATATTTGTGTTTTACATTTTTTAATTTTCATCATGGATTCTTTCCTCAAGACAAAATCCATACCATTTAATTACTCATTCAACTCCTCTGGTGTGTCGGCTAAGATGACGATGTCATCAGCAAATCTCAGAGTTGAAATCATTTCTCATTGAATCTTTACTCCTACTTTGAATTATTCTCCAATTTCTTTCATTGCTTGTTCAATGAATACATTGAAAAATATTGGTTTATATTTTGCAGTCTTGTTTAACCCATTTCTGAATACCAGCTTCTCTCTCATGTCCTTCGGCTCGAACAACTGCTGTCTGGTTTCTGTATAGATTGTAGGGCCCCCTCCTCTCCCTGTACTTTATTCCTATCGTCTTCAAAATGTCAAACAACTTACTCCAATCAACGTTATGAAAAGCCTTTTCTAAGTCTACAAATGCCATGAACGTTTTCTCATCCTTCCTTATTTTAGCCTTCAAAATCAGCCTAAGACATAGTGTACCTTCCCTTGTTCCTACGTTTGTCCTGAAGCCAAACTGGTCTTCACCCAACTCTTTTTCTATCTGTCTTTCCATTCTCTTGTAAATTATTCAAGACAGGATCATTGAAGCATGAGTGATCAAGGTGATGGTACGGTAATCTTCACATCTGTCAGCTCCTGATTTCTTCGGTATAGGGATGATAACATTCTTCTTGAAATCAGAGGGTACCTCACCTGTCTCATAAATCCTACACCAAGTGATATAACTTTGTCTGACCTTCATCACCTATGCAGCTTAGCAACTCAATCGGTATATCATCTATGCCTGGTGCTTTGTTCCTGGTAGGCATATAGACTTGTACCTCTCTGGTACACTTAGGTTTTGTGTTGATTTTTGCTACAATAAGCAATTCACTATATTGCTCGTAATATTCTACCCGCTGTCCAAATTTCCTAGTCAATATAATACCATCCCCTGCTTTGGCCAATGTTTAATTTAGTGCTATTGATCCTATAGTCTCCTGACCAAAAGTCCTGATCTTCCTGCCAGCGCCTTTCACTAATCCCAACCAAGTCCAACCTCAACTTATCCCTTTTCCTTTCTAAGTTTTCTAACCTTACACTGCCTATCAGACTTCTAACCTTCCACGCTCTGATCCGTACAATGTCAGATTTCCTCTTTGTCACTTCTGTGATGTTAACCCCCTCTCGAGTAGTCCCCACCTGGAGATCCGAACGTAGGACTAGTTTACCTCCGGATTGAAATTATACAAGAGAGGAGGCCATCATCACATGTAATTATGTATGGGGAGGTGCATATTGCCGGGAAGTGCAATACGGCTGTAGTTTCCCGTTGCTTTTGCCGTGCAGCAGAACGCAGTGTAGTCATTAGTTGGCTAATATTATCAATAAAGTTACCGTCTATAAAACAAGTAAAGAATTGATTTACTCTGAAAGGCTGTTACTCCCCTTCAGAATAAAGTAATAAAACAAGTCTACAAACACAAATACTAACATTCTACTAGCAAACAGATCCTAAAATACTAATAACGATAAAATACTAAAATTTTAATAACAACAAAATATTTATATTCAACTAACGATAAAATAGTAAAATTACTTCTGTATGACACCGCACTACTATGTGTTGCACCACTGTATGACACCGCACTACTGTGTGTTGCACCACTGTATGAAACAACAACCGCTACTATATGTTACACCACTGTATGACACAGCAACACTATGTGTTACACCACTGTATGACACCGCACTACAATGTGTTACGCCACTGTATAACACCGCACTACTGTGTGTTGTAACCCTGTATGACACAAATTAGCGTTTACAAATTACCATTCACGTCATTCAGAAACAAAAATTCTCATATTTATTGTGCCCAATTAGACACGGCTGACTGGCCTCGAACCGGGGTCTTTATCAAAGAAGACCAGGCCCATGATTCTGCACAGAATCGAATCATTGATATCTGAGGAGGAACAGCCACAGTGAACCCGAAGAACAATGAGTTACATCTGCATACAATTATAATAGCAGGATTTCACGGCCAGAACGGGAATATTATAGCTTTTAAGGTGGATTATTGCAGAAAATACAAGCCTATGTACGTTTTAGATGCTAGAGCGCAAGAAAGCGAGCCAGCTAGACATTTTGACAAAGTGGAGTTGAATGTGGGCGGAGTAGATCTGGCGCCTACGTCCTACGTTCGGCGTGGCTGGAGGCTGAAGGGCGTGATTAACGACCGAGAAAATCCCCCTTCAACAAGGCGAAACAGGGGAGTGGGACCAGTCGCCCACAGAAATTAATTAATTACAGCCAAATGGAGCAATGAATTGAGATGAAACTTACACCCAGATGCATGTATTCTAGGAAAGATAATTTAGGAGTGTTCTCACGCCTAAATTAAAGCCTGCACCTATAAAGGAACCTCTGCACAGACATCATCAGCTACAGAGTAAGGATTTGTAAAGGAGCCGAGGGGAAGTACTGGAGTAGCATCATGACGCCGTGGAAGAAAGCAATTAATTATAATTAATTGGCCGAAGCGATTGCCTGCACGCGAGAGATTTTGGAACCTCCACTCATAGAAAAACAAGGATCATACTTCACTTTATCTGAAAATGTATTATATCAAGAAGAGAGTCGCTCCTGGACATCCAGTGAACTACTTTTCATAAGGAAGCTTAATATAGGAGAAGCTGGAGCAGAGAAGTCAGATCGTCTTGACTCAACCCGTGAGGTAACACGCTGCCGGATCAGGCATGGAAGTGCGCGGAATTTATAAAGTATTGACGCTCAAATGTACTAGCGATGAACAATGAAATGCGCATCAGGCAGCTTAATAACAGTAATTATGCATCATATAGGAATTAGTCTACAGCAGACGTATAAGCAACAGCATACGCGAGTATAGAATCAGTACAGCGTAGAGATAATTTAGGATGATGTTACAGACAATGAACATTACCAGGAAGTGTTATCAAGGGTAAAATAACATATTATTGTAATGATCACTACAGTTACGGGAGCCTGGGAGGCATCACAAGTAGTCGTGACCTAGGATTGAACAAATTTGCAGTAGAGGAGACATAAACTGTAGGTGACGGGAGTCGAACACACACACGCAAGATAGACTTTCAAGGAGATCAGCGGTTGTCAGGAGTTAGCTGCATCGCATCTATGAGGTCAGGCGATAGTGGGAATCCAATCAAGGATCCATGTGTGAAAATGGTGCGAGAATTATGTATAAAGTTATATTACAGTGATTTTTAAAAGTGTTTATGTTTATTTGGTAAAAGAATGTGTATTGTGTCAAAGTGAAAATGCCAGTAGTGAAAAATATAATTACCATGTGTAAAGTTTATGCAATGTGTCATGCGAAAAATATCATGATGGCTTAAAATAAGCATCATGGCAGGCGAGTGGCTGGCATGCTGGACCAACCCAGCTAGGATGAAAGTGAGTACAAATATAAGATGTTGATATGATTTAATAGCTCACCATACAACGAAGCATCACTCAAAGATTAAGAATTAACAGTCATTTGTGCACGAGATCACATCCCTCGTATTTTGATAAAAAATATGGCTTGGAGGAGGATTTGCTTACGGCCAATTAGGCGAAAGACATTGATGAAAGTAACGGTAACGTTAAATAATAATAATAATAATAATAATCTGGGGTCGGTAACAATAATGAATAAATAAATCGGCATGTCAGGCCTATAGTACGTACAAAGTGTGTCATATCTAGCGTAAGAGTACTGTGTTATTGTAAACAGTAAGAAAGAAACATAAATATCGAGATAAAGAGAGCTTTTCAGTGTCATGGAAGTTTTAAATAAATGTTTATTATGGTATATTCTACAGGGTTGTATTTGAGAGCCATTAAGATAGTTAAATGTATGCCAGTAAATTTATACTTGTTTTGGAGCTACGTAGAACTTTGGCTTATGAGTAATTGCATAGAGGACGTGAGTGCTTTAAGAATTGAGTCATCTGTAAGAAATATTGTTTGAGCCGCGATTAGCGAGCATGTAACGTAGAATCAAGAGATTTACGTCAATAAGTTGCGGGGATCATCCGAAAATAGCTTGCGCGTTGGCGAATCTAGTCGGCTAATCTTCGAATCTACGATATAGTATTGCCTTAGAGCATACATGTTATTCGCAACAGAGTTGGGACAGAGTCTGTCTGTATCCACTGTTCGCAGAGTTTTCGCCACCAGGGAAAACTGCTAGAGACCCTAGGTAGGCCCATATATTAATTGATCTGCCCTTAGAGGCAAGACTAATGGTTCTTCGTATAGGAAACGTCGATTTCCTCTTGTTATATGCATGCCGTCCAGTGAGATAACTGTGAAACTCACTTGAGACGCAAGCAAAAGCCACTGATGTCGACCACAGAACGGCAAAGCTATTTCGTGATCCATCCCTTGCCATGAATAGTAGTTAGGAGCCGACATGAGCCAATTAAATACTCTAAATATAGGTATTAAATAATTAGATTGACTCAATTCGTAAGGACACGATCCATTCAGGGTACCTCTAGCACTGCGGCACCAGTGAATGAACTTGACCCTGCGGGGAGTCAGACGGGGTAGCAGGTATAGTCCACTAACCCGGCGGCCATCTTGCCGAGGCCAGCCCATGACTAATTCATTGTTCGCACGGAAAGGAAGTCAATAGACCTGATCCTTTTATTTTAAAATTGTAGTGGGACACTGAAGAATCTCGATATTTCGAAAAGTAATTAAGATATGCTTTGTATGATGGTATCAACTGAATTAAATGCACTATTTCCATACACATGCAATGTTGGAATGTGGTAATCGGATAACATTTGGCCCAGTTATTCTCTGAGGAGGAATTAACTGCACCAAATAAATAGAGGCATGTTTGTAAGGTGTATTTGCCCAGTTCACACTAATTTATTCATATGAGTAGCGTAATTTGAATGTGATGACACGTTTGTTACGATAAATTTTTGACCAGACCCAGAAAATCGTTGTATGGTGAAGCTATAAAATATCTATATCTATGTGTATTTTGGAGGGAAAAGTGTTCCACTTCAGCGTTTGAAATTGATGGGAAAAGAATACGATTCGCACGAGACAACACTTATTAAACAAGGCATAAGCTAATGAATTAATGTTATTTAAAGTAAATGTCCCGTGTAAAACGGATAAATGTTTAATAATTGCAGATTTAATGTTATTTAAACATAATTTGTGTTTATTGGGTTGTGATATTCCAATTTGTGTTAAATTTTGCCACGTGAAGAACAATATGGACACTCGCAAATGTCAAAGAGTATCAATAATAGGATGTTTTGGATAGAGTTGAGTGCGGTGAAGCACTAATTTTGAGGATAAGAGACTCACAGATAATTTTGATTTTTGTTGTGGGAAATAAAAGTAAAGTATTTTTTTGTGTGTTTTATGTTGTATTGCCATGAATTACTATCATTAAATGTTATACTTAGGAATATGTTGTTTCTTTCTGGTAGAGTAGTCACCTGACAGACTCAAATCCAGATTTTGTGCTCGTATAGTGGGTTGAACGCCCCATACCTGGAAAGACCGTGAGTTAGCTGGGATACGAACACATGTTCCATAAGATGACGATTGGGTACATGGAGGACATGTTATTGTACTAGGATTGAGTCACAGGTACTACTAAAAGTCGGCCAAGGTATTAAATGGCAGAGACAAGTATAGCAGCAAAGCTAGGGTATATTAGGAAAAGGCCACGTCCCATAGTTAATAAGCCTTCACGTTTGAAATAAGTGTTGATAATCCTGCATAAGACTTGCTTAAATGTAATGTAACGCATGAGCATGATCCATTTATTTATCATGGCACCCGTAATAACGTGAGACTTATGGGATTCAGAAAACCCCATAATAATAGTATGGTTTCCATGGGGGAAAACCATAATAGTATACTTTTCCTCAAACTGTGTTTGAGCAATTGTGAGTCTTTTTAGGTGATACTCTGACATTAGATATTGTTGTCAGACGAGTGAATATACGGACGGGTACGAGGGTCTAAACCCATTCCATAGGTGGTCACAGCACTGTGCTAAAATGAATGTTGTTGTTCTCGCGACATCGGAATTCTTTTCCCAATATAACACACCAGCATGCACAGCAAAAGCCTGCCTATAACTCAAAGATAAGAAATACAGGATGGCCGGTACTGAGGGGTTACTAAAATGTATCTCAGATTTGAAGGAACATTTCGATGCTACTCATGCCAAGAGTACGGAAGATGCTAAAGCATTTCAAGATGAAATAACGGGTAGATTGGATGCTAATCAAACTGAAATGAACAATAAGTTAGAGACCAATCAAACCGAGGTAAGCCAGATGTTGGCTACGGTAAACACTCAGTTAGATTCAAATTTATTAGAGGTCAATAAACAAATTGATGGTGTTGAAGAATCTATTAAACAAGAGGTAACTAAAAATATTGTTAGCGTGGTTTCAGAGATTCAAGCAAATAATGACAAACGCTATAAGTCAATAGAGGTAAAGCTCGAGAATAATCTGCAAGCGTGCAGAGAATCGCAACGTGAGGTCAATAATAGACTAACCGAGGTGTCCGTAGAGCTTAAAGATATTCAGAATCAGAACGAAGCGAACACTAAGCGGCAGCAAGAGCAATTTAATACGTTCACTCAGACCGTTGATCAAAGGCTTGAAGACAGCGACGAAAAATGGAATAAGGGCATGGTGGGCTACGCAAAAGCTGTAGATGAAGCATTAAGGAAGCAGGATCAGAATATCCTTGACCAATGCAAGGAGATCAGTGAAATAAAAACTTCCGCTAAAGAAAATAAGGGAATAATCTTAAATATGAAGACTCAGGTTGGAAAGGTTCAAAAAGAGTTAGAACAAACTCAAAACGATCTAGCAGTCCTTCATAAAAGGCAAGATGAGGACCAGGGAGAAATTACCAAAATAAGGACCGAAATCTCCAATATGCACGGTCACATCCAGAAAGAGGTTACAGGTTTACGAGAAGAGTTGGAATTTCGAGAGGGCTTGAAAAATGAAGCCAGTGATAAAACGCTTGCCGATGTAAGGCAAGGTTTCGCGGGGGAAATTTCTCATATAAAAGAGAGCCTTAAAGATGACAAGGAGAAAATCTTTTCTATGGCAGAGAAAAACCGTGATCGCCAGGAAAAAATAGAACGAGAAGTATTAGCTCGTTTAGAAAGAGCGGAAAATAGGCACAGCCAAATGGAAACCAGAATGATCGCACATGAGGAGTCCATATTGCGAAATTCTAGATCTAGTGAAGGAAGCATATATGAAAATATGAGAAATAGATGGGCAGATATAGAGGTACAGCCCACTCCGAAAAATACAGCCATGCCAAGTGACAGCCCGTATACCACACCTGGTATACCTATCGCTACGTCCACACTGCATGAAAATGCTGTACAAAATCCGAGAGTATCTGTTGTAAGGGCTAGTGACGAGAAATCGAGAAAGTATTCTGTGAGTAACTCAAATATGACACCCAAATACTGGCTCAAAGAGGGGTCCGAATACTTAAATGACGCAAAGGTACCGCCAGAGCGAAGATTATGAGCTATCGAAAAACTGACTGAAGGTGAATGCGCCTTATGGTTCAAAAGTTTTCGTTACATGTTTGACACCGTAGAAGAATTCCGCCAGGCATTTTTAAGAAGATACTGGGATGCAAATATTCAGCAGAATCTCAGATTGGACTTGTACTCCAGACGCTATAGTACAAACAATCTAACGAAATATGCTGAATTTTTCATAGGAAAATTTGGCCGTTTTAATGAGCTTGACGAGGCCCCTCAAGAACTAGACCTTTGTATAGCGATAGCCAAGCAATTACCATACGAAGTGCAACGACTATTAATCTCGGAAAATGCCAAGACAGAGATTGAAATGGAGGAAGTACTTAGACAGCTCGATCTCATCACAACGCAGCATACGAGGCAGAGTCAGAACACGGAACAAGCCCACATGAATAGTGCACCAACCGAACCGTCTAGGGTGCAGAACAAAAGTAAATCTACTAGCACAGAAACTGAGAAGTCAGACTGGCAACGAGAAGAAAGGGAAAACCAGAATTGGAGGCCAGCATACAGAGGGAGATCGAACCGCGGACACCGAGGAAGGAAAACCTGGAATCAGCGCGATACAAGAAATCAACAGCCTGATAACAGGAGAAATTACGGCCGAGATGGGAATAATCGAGACTGGAGATCCCAAGAACAGAGTCGCGGGTTCGAGGAAGTAGAAGAAGAACATTAAGATATATCATTAAGATATATGGAGGAGCGTGGAGACGATAACAGAAAATCGCAAGTGCAATGGGATGAAGCAATTAAAAATAGAAGGTCACCCGACATCTATAAGGATGATGACGGAGCCAAGAGTCTGGAGATGCAACAGCACGAAGGCAGACAGAAGAACTCCACAAGAAATGGAGCCATAAGAAAAAACAGCCAATTATGACTCGGGGAGAAGGAGATATCCGATAGTCAATGTACGGTTCATAGACCCTATCTGATTATAAAGGACTTGCAAAATAATGCCTACAGAATTTAAGATGAAGAAACAGGCAGAGAAGTAGTAGTAAACGCTGCCAACCTAAAATTGTATAGTCCACCGGAGGAATATGAAGCTAGAGGAGAGCAAGACATGCACACCCAAATGGACGGGGAGTCATTGTATATGCACGCAGAGAGTTTTCAGAAAAGCCTACCCCAGGGGAAAAGGAAACAAGGCAGCCAGCTCATAGACCCAAGGGGCACGAGGGAAGAGTGTAGCTGTCAGTTGGAAGAGTTTTACAACCATTTATGGGAGGCAGCGAGAGAGCTCCAAGCGATGAATAACTTGCTAAGAAAGGAAAACAATGAAATACGAGACGGTAGACATAGTGGAGTGGGGGAACGAGACGAGCCACTGCCCGGGAGCACTGACCGCCTAAAATAAACACTGTCTACAGAGTCGATGCCGTCTAGAGGCTCGAAAGAATTCAATTGTAAAATGAATTTTTCGAACTTAGCAGGGGAAAGATGTGCCCAATTAGACACGGCTGACTGGCCTCAAACCGGGGTCCTTATCAAAGAAGACCAGGCCCATGATTCTGCACAGAATCGAATCACTGATCTCTGAGGGGGAAACAGCCACAGTGAACCCGAAGAACAATGAGTTACATCTGCATATAATTATAATAGCAGGATTTCACGGCCAGAACGGGAATATTATAGCTTTTAAGGTGGATTATTGCAGAAAATACAAGCCTATGTACGTTTTAGATGCTAGAGCGCAAGAAAGCGAGCCAGCTTGACATTTCGAAAAAGTGGAGTTGAATGTGGGCGGAATAGACCTGGCGCCTACGTCCTACTTTCGGCGTGGCTGGAGGCTGAATGGCGTGATTAACGACCGAGAAAATCCCCCTTCAACAAGGCGAAAAATGGGAGTGGGGGCAGTCGCCCACAGAAATTAATTAATTACAGCGAAATGGAGCAATGAATTGAGATGAAACTTACACCCAGGTGCATGTATCCTCGGAAAGATAATTTAGGAGTGTTCTCACGCCTAAAATAAAGCCTGCATCTATAAAGGAACCTCTGCACAGACATCATCCGCTACAGAGTAAGGATTTGTAAAGGAGCCGAGGGGAAGTACCGGAGTAGCATCATGACGCCGTGGAAGAAAGCAATTAATTATAATTAATTGGTCGAAGCGATTGCCTGCACGCGAGAGATTTTGGAACCTCCACGCATAGACAAACAAGGATCATACTTCACTTTGTCTGAAAATGTATTATATCAAGAAGAGAGTCGCTCCTGGACATCCAGTGAACTACTTTTCATAAGGAAACTTTATATAGGAGAAGCTGGAGCAGGGTATTCAGTTCGTCTTGACCCAACCCGTGAGGTAACACGCTGCCGGATCACGCCAGGAAGTGCGCGGAATTTATAAAATATTGACGCTCAAATGTACTAGCGATGGACAATGAAATGCGCATCAGGCAGCTTAATAACAGTAATTATGCATCATATAAGAATTAGTCTACAGCAGACGTATAAGCAACAGCATACGCGAGTATAGGATCAGTACATCGTAGAGATAATTTAGGATGATGTTACAGACAATGAACATTACCAGGAAGTTTTATCATGGGTAAAATAACTTATTATTTTAATGATCACTACAGTTACCGGAGCCTGGGATGCATCACAAGTAGTCGTGACCTAGGATTGAACAAATTTGCAGTAGAGAAGACATAAATTGTAGGTGACGGGAGTCGAACACACACACGCAAGACAGACTTTCAAGGAGACCAGCGGTTGTCAGGAGTTAGCTGCATCGCATCTCTGAGGTCAGGCGATAGTGGGAATCCAATCAAGGATCCATGTGTGAAAATGGTGCGAGAATTATGTATAAAGTTATATTACAGTGATTTTTAAAAGTGTTTATGTTTATATGGTAAAAGAATGTGTATTGTGTCAAAGTGAAAATGCCAGTAGTGAAAAATATAATTACCATGTGTAAAGTTTATGCAATGTTTCGTGTGAAAAATATCATGATGGCTTAAAATAAGCATCATGGCAGGCGAGTGGCTGGCATGCTGGACCAACCCAGCTAGGATGAAAGTGAGTACATATTTAAGATGTTGATATGATTTAATAGCTCACCGTACAACGAAGCATCACTCAAAGATTAAGAATTAACTGTCATTTGTGTACGAGATCACATCCCTCGTATTTTGGTAAAAATATGGCTTGGAGGATGATTTGTTTACGGCCAATTAGGCGTAAGACATTGATAAAAGTAACGGTAACGTTAAATAATAATAAAAACAATCTGGGGTCGGTAACAATAATGAATAAATAAATCGGCAAGTCAGGCCTATAGTACGTACAAGGTGTGTCATATCTAGCGTAAGAGTACTGTATTATTGAAAACAGTAAGAAAGATACATGAATATCGAAATAAAGAGAGCTTTTCAGTGTCATGGAAGTGTTAAATAAATGTTTATTATGGTATATTCTAGAGGGTTGTATTTGAGAGCCATTAAGATAGTTAAATGTATGCCAGTAAATTTATACTTGTTTTGGAGCTACGTAGAACTTTGGCTTATGAGTAATTGCATAGAGGACGTGAGTGCTTTAAGAATTGAGTCATCTGTAAGAAATATTGTTTGAGCCGCGATTAGCGAGCATGTAACGTAGAATCAAGAGATTTACGTCAATAAGTTGCGGGGATCATCCGAAAATAGCTTGCGCGTTGGCGAATCTAGTCGGCTAATCTTCGAATCTACGATATAGTATTGCCTTAGAGCATACATGTTATTCGCAACAGAGATGGGACAGAGTCCGTCTGTATCCACTGTTGCAAGAGTTTTCGCCACCAGGGATAACTGCTAGAGACCCTAGGTAGGCCCATATATAAATTGATCTGCCCTTAGAGGTAAGACTAATGGTTCTTCGTATAGGAAACCTCAGACGCAAGCAAAAACCACTGATGCCGACCACAGAACGGCAAAGCTATTTCGTGATCCATCCCTTTCCACGGATAGTAATTAGGAGCCGAGATGAGACCATTAAATACTCTAAATATAGGTATTAAATAATTAGATTGACTCAATTCGTAAGGACACGATCCATTCAGGGTACCTCTAGCACTGCGGCACCAGTGAATGAACTTGACCCTGCGGGGAGTCAGACGGGGTAGCAGGTATAGTCCACTAACCCGGCGGCCATCTTGCCGAGGCCAGCCCATGACTAATTCATTGTTCGCACGGAAAGGAAGTCAATAGACCTGATCCTTTTATTTTAAAATTGTAGTGGGACACTGAAGAATCTCGATATTTCGAAAAGTAATTAAGATATGCTTTGTATGATGGTATCAACTGAATTAAATGCACTATTTCCATACACATGCAATGTTGGAATGTGGTAATCGGATAACATTTGGCCCAGTTATTCTCTGAGGAGGAATTAACTGCACCAAATAAATATAGGCATGTTTGTAGGGTGTATTTGCCCAGTTCACACTAATTTATTCATACGGGTAGCGTAATTTGAATGAGATGACACGTTTGTAACGATAATGTTTTGACCAGACCCAGAAAATCGTTGTATGGTGAAGCTATAAAATATCTATATCTATGTGTATTTTGGAGGGAAAAGTGTTCCACTTCAGCGTTTGAAATTGATGGGAAAAGAATACGATTCGCACGAGACAACACTTATTTAACAAGGCATAAGCTAATGAATTAATGTTATTTAAAGTAAATGTCCCGTGTAAAACGGATAAATGTTTAATAATTGCAGATTTAATGTTATTTAAATATAATTTGTGTTTATTGTGTTGTGATATTCCAATTTGTGTTAAATTTTGCCACGTGAAGAACAATATGGACACTCGCAAATGTCAAAGAGTATCAATAATAGGATGTTTTGGATAGACTTGAGTGCGGTGAAGCACTAATTTTGAGGAGAAGAGACTCGCAGATAATTTTGATTTTTGTTGTGGGAAATAAATGTAAAGTATTTTTTTGTGTTTTATGTTTTATTGACATGAATAACTATCATTAAATGTTATACTTAGGAATATGTTGTTTCTTTCAAGTAGAGTAGTCACCTGACAGACTCAAATCCTGAATTTGTGCTCGTATAGTGGGTTGAACGCCCCATACCTCGAAAAACCGTGAGTTAGCTGGGATACGAACACATTTTTCATATGATGACGATTGGGTACATGGAGGACATGTTATTGTACTAGGATTGAGTCACAGGTACTACTAAAATTCGGCCAAGGTATTAAATGGCAGAGACAAGTATAGCAGCAAAGCTAGGGTATATTAGGAAAAGGCCGCGACCCATAATTAATAAGCCTTCACGTATGAAATAAGTGTTGATAATCCTCCATAAGACATGCTTAAATGTAATGTAACGCATGAGCATGATCCATTTATTTATCATAGCGCCCGTAATAACGTGAGGCTTATGGGATTCAGAAAACCCCAAAATAATAGTATCGTTTCCATGGGGGAAAACCATAATAGTATATTTTTCCTCAAGCTGTGTTTGGGCGATTGTGAGCCTTTTTATGAGATACTCAGACATTAGACATTGTTGTCAGATGAGTGAATATACGGACGGGTACGAGGGTCTAAACCCATTCCATAGGTGGTCAAAGCACTGTGCTAAAATGCATGTTGTTGTTCTCGCGACATTGGAATTCCTTTCCCAATATAACGCACCAGCATGCACAGTAGAGGCCTGCCTATATCTCAAAGATAAGAAATACAGGATGAGCGGTACTGAGGGGGTACTAAAATGTATCTCAGAGTTGAAGGAACATTTCGATGCTACTCATGCCATGAGTAGGGAAGATACTAAAGCATTTCAAGATGAAATAACGGGTAGATTGGATGCTAATCAAACTGTAATGAACAATAAGTTAGAGACCAATCAAACCGAGGTAAGCCAGATGTTGGCTACGGTAAACACTCAGTTAGATTCAAATTTATTAGAGGTCAATAAACAAATTGATGATGTTAAAGAATCTATTAAACAAGAGGTAACTTAAAATATTGTTAGCGTGGTTTCAGAGATGCAAGCAAATAATGACAAACGCTTTAAGTCAATAGAGATAAAGCTCAAGAATAATCTGCAAGCGTGCAGAGAATCGCAACGTGAGGTCAATAATAGACTAAGCGAGATGTCTGTAGAGCTTAAAGATATTCAGAATCAGAACGAAGCGAACACTAAGCGGCAGCAAGAGCAATTTAATACGTTCACTCAGACCGTTGATCAAAGGCTTGACGACAGCGACGAAAAATGGAGTAAGCGCATGGCGGGCTACGCAAAAGCTGTAGATGAAGCATTAAGGAAGCAGGATCAGAATATCCTTGACCAATGCAAGGAGATCAGTGAAATAAAAACATCCGCTAAATATAATAAGGGAATAATCTTAAATATGAAGACTCAGGTTGGAAAGGTTCAAAGAGAGTTAGAAAAAACTCAAAACGATCTAGCAGTCATTCATAAAATGCAAGATGAGGACCAGGGAGAAATTACCAAAATAAGGACCGAAATCTCCAATATGCACGGTCACATCCAAAAAGAGGTTACAGGTTTACGAGAAGAGTTGGAACTTCGAGAGGGCTTGAAAAATGAAGCCAGTGATAAAAATGCTTACCGAGGTAAGGCAAGGTTTAGCGGGGAATTTTCTCATATAAAAGAGAGACTTAAAGATGACAAGGAGAAAATCTTTTCTATGGCAGAGAAAAACCGTGATCGCCTGGAAAAAAATAGAACGAGAAGTATTAGCTCGTTTAGAAAGAGCGGAAAATAGGCACAGCCAAATGGAAACCAGAATGATCGCACATGAGGAGTCCATATTGCGAAATCCTAGATCTAGTGAAGGAAGCATATATGAAAATATGAGAAATAGATGGGCAGATATAGAGGTACAGTCCACTCCGAAAAATACAGCCATGCCAAGTGACAGCCCGTATACCACACCTGGTATACCTATCGCTACGTCCACACCGCATGAAAATGCTGTACAAAATCAGATAGTCACTGTTGTAAGGGCTAGTGACGAGAAACCGAGAAAGTATTCTGGGAGTAACTCAAATATGACACCCAAATACTGGCTCACAGAGGTGTCCGAATACTTAAATGACGCAAAGGTACCGCCAGAGCGAAGATTAAGAGCTATCGAAAAACAGACTGAAGGTGAATGCGGCTTATGGTTCAAAAGTTTTCGTTACACGTTTGACACCGTAGAAGAATTCCGCCAGGCATTTTTAAGAAGATACTGGGATGCAAATATTCAGCAGAATCTCAGATTGGACTTGTACTCCAGACGCTATAGAACAAACAATCCAACGAAATATGCTGAATTTTTCATCGGAAATTTTGCCGTTTTAAAGAGCTTGACGAGGCCCCTAGAGAACTAGACCTTTGTATAGCGATAGCTAAGCAATTACCATACGAAGTGCAACGACTATTAATCTCGGCAAATGCCAAGACAGCGATTGAAATGGAGGTAGTACTTAGACAGCTCGATCTCATTACAACGCAGCATACGAGGCAGAGTCGGAACACGGAACAAGCCCACATGACTAGTGCACCAACTGAACCGACTAGGGTGCAGACCAAAAGTAAATCTACTAGCACAGAAACTGAGAAGTCAGACTGGCAACGAGAAGAAAGGGAAAACCAGAATTGGAGGCCAGCATACAGAGGGAGATCGAACCGTGGACACCGAGGAAGGAAAACCTTGAATCAGCGCGATACAAGAAATCAACAGCCTGATAACAGGAGAAATTACGGCCGAGATGGGAATAATCGAGACTGGATATCCCAAGAACAGAGTCGCGGGTTCGAGGAAGAAGCAGAAGAACATTAAGATATATCATTAAGATATATGGAGGAGCGTGGAGACGATAACAGAAAATCGCAAGTGCAATGGGATGAAGCAATTAAAAATAAAAGGTCACCCGACATCTATAAGGATGATGACGGAGCCAAGAGTCTGGAGATGCAACAGCACGAAGGCAGACAGAAGAACTCCACAAGAAATGGAGCCATAAGAAAAAACAGCCAATTATGACTCGGGGAGAAGGAGATACCCGATAGTCAATGTAAGGTTCATAGACCCTATCTGATTATAAAGGACTTGCAAAATAATGCCTACAGAATTAAAGATGAAGTAACAGGCAGAGAAGTAGTAGTAAACGCAGCCAACCTAAAATTGTATAGTCCACCGGATGAATATGAAGCTACAGAAGATCAAGCCATGCTCACCCAAATGGATGAGGAGTCATTATATATTCACGCAGAGAGTCCTCAGAAAAGCCTACACCAGGGGGAAATGAAACAAGACAGCCAGCTCGTAGACCCAAGGGGCACGAGGGAACAGTGTAGCTGTCAGTTGGAAGAGTTTTACAACCAGTTACGGGAGGCAGCGAGAGAGCTCCAAGCGATGAATGACTTGCTAAGAAAAGAAAACAATGAAATACGAGACGGTAGACATAGTGGAGTGGGGGAACGAGACGAGCCACTGCCCGGGAGCACTGACCGCCTAAAGTAAACACTGTCTACAGAGTCGATGCCGTCTAGAGGCTCGAAATAATTCAATTGTAAAATGAATTTTTCGAACTTAGCAGGGGAAAGATGTGCCCAATTAGACTCGGCTGACTGGCCTCGAACCGGGGTCTTTATCAAAGAAGACCAGGTCCATGATTCTGCACAGAATCGAATCATTGTTCTCTGAGGAGGGAACAGCCACAGTGAACCCGAAGTACAATGAGTTACATCTGCATATAATTATAATAGCAGGATTTCACGGCCAGAACGGGAATATTGTAGCTTTTAAGGTGGATTATTGCAGAAAATACAAGCCTTTGTACGTTTTAGATGCTAGAGCGCAAGAAAGCGAGCCAGCTTGACATTTTGACAAAGTGGAGTTGAATGTGGGCGGAGTAGACCTGACGCCTACGTCCTAATTTCAGCGTGGCTGGAGGCTGAAGGGCGTGATTAGCGACCGAGAAAATCCCCCTTCAACAAGGCGAAACAGGGGAGTGGGGGCGGTCGCCCACAGAAATTAATTAATTACAGCCAAATGGAGCAATGAATTGAGATGAAACTTACACCCAGACGCATGTATTCAAGGAAAGATAATTTAGGAGTGTTCTCACGCCTACATTAAAGCCTGCATCTATAAAGGAACCTCTGCACAGACATCATCCGCTACAGAGTAAGGATTTGGAAAGGAGCCGAGGAGAAGTACCGGAGTAGCATCATGACGCCGTTGAAGAAAGCAATTAATTATAATTAATTGGCCGAAGCGATTGCCTGCACGCGAGAGATTTTGGAACCTCCACGCATAGACAAACAAGGATCATACTTCACTTTGTCTGAAAATGTATTATATCAAGAAGAGAGTCGCTCCTGGACATCCAGTGAACTACTCTTCATAAGGAAGCTTTATATAGGAGAAGCTGGAGCAGGGACGTCAGTTCGTCTTGACTCAACCCGTGAGGTAACACGCTGCTGGATCACGCAAGGAAGTGCGCGGAATTTATAAAGTATTGACGCTCAAATGTACTAGCGATGAAGAATGAAATGCGCATCAGGCAGCTTAATAACAGTAATTATGCATCATATAAGAATTAGTCTACAGCAGACGCATGAGCAACAGCATACGCGAGTATAGGATCAGTACAGCGTAGAGATAATTTAGGATGATGTTACAGACAATGAACATTACCAGGAAGTGTTATCATGGGTAAAATAACTTATTATTTTAATGATCACTACAGTTACGGGAGCCTGGGAGGCATCACAAGTAGTCGTGACCTAGGATTGAACAAATTTGCAGTAGAGGAGACATAAACTGTAGGTGACGGGAGTCGAACACACACACGCAAGATAGACTTTCAAGGAGATCAGCGGTTGTCAGGAGTTAGCTGCATCGCATCTCTGAGGTCAGGCGATAGTGGGAATCCAATCAAGGATCCATGTGTGAAAATGGTGAGAGAATTATGTATAAAGTTATATTACAGTGATTTTTAAAAGTGTTTATGTTGATATGGTAAAAGAATGTGTATTGTGTCAAAGTGAAAATGCCAGTAGTGAAAAATATAATTACCAAGTGTAAAGTTTATGCAATGTGTCGTGTGAAAAATATCATGATGGCTTAAAATATGCATCATGGGAGGCGAGTGGCTGGCATGCTGGACCAACCCAGCTAGGATGAATGTGAGTACAAATTTAAAATGTTGATATGATTTAATAGCTCACCATACAACGAAGCATCACTCAAAGATTAAGAATTAACAGTCATTTGTGTACGAGATCACATCCCTCGTATTTTGGTAAAAATATGGCTTGGAGGATGATTTGTTTACGGCCAATTAGGCGTAAGACATTGATAAAAGTAACGGTAACGTTAAATAATAATAATAATAATCTGGGGTCGGTAACAATAATGAATAAACAAATCGGCACGTCAGGCCTATAGTACGTAAAAGGTGTGTCATATCTAGCGTAAGAGTACTGTGTTATTGTAAACAGTAAGAAAGAAACATAAATATCGAAATAAAGAGAGCTTTTCAGTGTCTTGGAAGTGTTAAATAAATGTTTATTATGGTATATTCTACAGGGTTGTATTTGAGAGCCATTAAGATAGTTAAATGTATGCCAGTAAATTTATACTTGTTTTGGAGCTACGTAGAACTTTGGCTTATGAGTAATTGCATAGAGGACGTGAGTGCTTTAAGAATTGAGTCATCTGTAAGAAATATTGTTTGAGCCGCGATTAGCGAGCATGTAACGTAGAATCAAGAGATTTACGTCAATAAGTTGCGGGGATCATCCGAAAATAGCTTGCGCGTTGGCGAATCTAGTCGGCTAATCTTCGAATCTACGATATAGTATTGCCTTAGAGCATACATGTTATTCGCAACTGAGTTGGGACGGAGACTGTCTGTATCCACTGTTCGCAGAGTTTTCGCCACCAGGGATAACTGCTAGAGACCCTAGGTAGGCCCATATATTAATTGATCTACCCTTAGAAGTAAGAATAATGGTTTTTCTTATAGAAAACGTCGATTTCCTCTCGTTATATGCATGCCGTCCAGTGAGAGAACTGTGAAACTCACTTGAGACGTAAGCAAAAGCCACTGATGTCGACCACAGAACGGCAAAGCTATTTCGTGATCCATCCCTTGCCATGAATAGTAATTAGGAGCCGAGATGAGCCCATTAAATACTCTAAATATAGGTATTAAATAATTAGATTGACTCAATTCGTAAGGACACGACCCATTCAGGGTACCTCTAACACTGCTGCACCAGTGAATGAACTTGACCCTGCGGGGAGTCAGACGGGGTAGCAGGTATAGTCCACTAACCCGGCGGCCATCTTGCCGAGGCCAGCCCATGACTAATTCATTGTTCGCACGGAAAGGAAGTCAATAGACCTGATCCTTTTATTTTAAAATTGTAGTGGGACACTGAAGAATCTCGATATTTCGAAAAGTAATTAAGATATGCTTTGTATGATGGTATCAACTGAATTAAATGCACTATTTCCATACACATGCAATGTTGGAATGTGGTAATCGGATAACATTTGGCCCAGTTATTCTCTGAGGAGGAATTAACTGCACCAAATAAATATAGGCATGTTTGTAAGGTGTATTTGCCCAGTTCACACTAATTTATTCATACGGGTAGCGTAATTTGAATGAGATGACACGTTTGTAACGATAATGTTTTGACCAGACCCAGAAAATCGTTGTATGGTGAAGCTATAAAATATCTATATCTATGTGTATTTTGGAGGGAAAAGTGTACCACTTCAGCGTTTGAAATTGATGGGAAAAGAATACGATTCGCACGAGACAACACTTATTAAACAAGGCATCAGCTAATGAATTAATGTTATTTAAAGTAAATGTCCCGTGTAAAACGGATAAATGTTTAATAATTGCAGATTTAATGTTATTTAAATATAGTTTGTGTTTATTGTGTTGTGATATTCCAATGTGTGTTAAATTGTGCCACTTGAAGATCAATATGGACATTCGCCAATGTCAGAGTATGAATAATAGGATGTTTTGGATAGACTTGAGTGCGGTGAAGCACTAATTTTGAGGAGAAGAGACTCACAGATAATTTTGATTTTTGTTGTGGGAAATAAATGTAAAGTATTTTTTTGCGTTTTATGTTGTATTGCCATGAATTACTATCATTAAATGTTATACTTGGGAATTAGTTGTTTCTTTCAAGTAGAGTAGTCACCTGACAGACTCATATCCTGAATATGTGCTTGTATAGTGGGTTGAACGCCCCATACCTCGAAAGACCGTGAGTTAGCTGGGATACGAACACATGTTCCATATGATGACGATTGGGTACATTATAAACTAGCATTTGCAAATTACCATTTTCATCATCGCAAAACCAATATCCCATATTTGAAAAAAACCGTTCTCATCATCACAAAATCAGAATCCCATATTTTCAATTCATTACATTAAAAAGAAAATTATGGAAACTACTATTTATGGACAGCTATTTTTCCAAACAAAGAAACAAAAATATCACACGCCCCCCTTGTCATGATAGCCCCAAGGCCGGCTAGTCAACAAGTCATCAGCCCACTTTCGCTTATTGTCCATCGATGCGAGTGTGTGCTTCCTCTCTAGTACAAGATACACATTATGGTTAATAGATTGTATCCTGCATTGTTAAGGGGACATACTTATCCCAGTTTGTAAAACCGCTAACTAGTCTACACGTAGACATCCAGCCCTATCATTATAAACTCATTTACCCCTTCCCTTTTTTCTGTATCAGATTTCACCCTGTCTCGATAACATTACGTCTTATGCTACATGCTCTTACTTGTTCATACAGCATGTTCCCACGCTTTTCTTTTGCCACGTAATCATATGCTACGCCATTACACTTTGTAACATATCTATTGATGCGTGCGACGCAGGTGTGTGCGTCGGAACATAGGTGTTTATTATTCTACGATTACGTCAGCGAAGCATGAGCTCACTTGTCGAACCGTGAGAACGACGCATCAATAGAAATGTTAACAAGTGAATTGACGAAGCATATGATGACGTGACAAAAGAAAAGCGTGGGAACATGCTGTATGAAAAAGTGAGAGCATGTATCAGATGGCGTAATACACACAGGCGAGGTGGTTGTCGAGACAGGCTGAAACCAATTACAGAAAAAAGAGAGGGGATAATGAATTTAGGTCTAGATCGCGACGTCTAGACGACTACTTAGCAGTTTTACAAACTGGAAAAGCAATGTCCCATAAACAATACAGGATACAATCTGTTAACCATAATTTGTATATTGTACAACAGAGAAAACACACACTCGCCTCAATTGACAATAAGCGAGAGCGAGCTGATTTCCTCTCACTAGCCGGCCAATGGGCTGTCATGACGAGTAGGGTGTGTGATTTTTCTGTTTCTTTGTTTGGATAAGTAGCTATCTGTAAATAGTACTTATAGATTCCATAATTTTGTTTTCAATGTCATGAATTGTTCAGTAAATATGGGATTTTGATTTTACGGTGATGAGAATGGTAATTTGCATATTATGCTAATTTGTAAATGTGGGATTCTGTTTTTGAGATGATAAAAATGGTAATTTGCAAATGCTAATTTATAAATATGAGATCTTGTTTTTCTGAATGACGTGAATGGTAATTTGCAAATGCTTATTTGTAAATATGAGTTTTTTTGCGATGATGTGTGTGGTTAATTGCAAATGCTAATTGATAAATATGGGATTTTGATATTTTGCTTTTTGAGATAACGTGAATGGTAATTTGCAAATGCTAATTTGTAAACATAGGGTTTTGATATACCTCTGCAATAGTAAAGCACTGGCATCAAGAAATTTTTGAAAGTTAAAGAACTTTTTAAATAAGTAAGGAGGAAATGGAAATGTTTAATATGCTATGTGGGAAATGCCTGTCTACATTTTTAAATAATGAATAAAAAGAAATAGTTCTCTGGCAATACAGTTTTTTTTTTCACAGTGAATATACAACAAGTCCTAAATCCTTTAAGACCCAATGTTCTACTTTTCCAGCACTGAAATACTGTCTCAAGCCTTAATGGCAATAACAAATGTCATATACTCGCCAAGCATGATCCAAATATTTTTAGGCACTTCACCACGCTGCAAACGTTGATCCAGCATTGTTCCCGGACCACAGTATCGGTAGCCAGGGAAGTGCAATTCAAAGGGTAATAAATGAATAACTTTATCAATGACGCCACGACCAGTGCAGGTCTGGCATATCCTTTTCAGTCGGTGATGGATAGTTGTGTTCTATCATCTGGTGTTAGAGATGTTGCTGTTGCTGTTCATTTCTCGCCATGGCACCCGTGGAATGAAGAAACAAAGTCATTGTTCAAGACTTTTTGGCCATGGTAGAGTTTCAAAAGCTGATAGGTTCGACACTGTTGTACAGGTGGTATTTTGTCGATGGCCACTTTCTTATGGTGCTTGCAGTTATCACAGGGCTAAAATTCGCTTAACGCAGGGTCTTTAGTCCATGATGTCGGCACATGTTGCCAGATTTCCGTAACAGAATTTGAGGCCACATAAAGAATAAATTATTTAGGCAAGGCATTTAATTCGTCAAATTGTGAAACTGTTTAATGTCCTTTTGCACAAACATAATTTCTAGTCGCTTGCTCAGTAGCATTATTATCCAATTCCAACATTGATGACACAGACATGATGCTCTCTAGACGGTTTATCACTCACTAGTGATTATTCCACATCTGGCAGGAATAAGTATTATCTTGTTCATGACGTCACCACATGCATTTCTCGAATGCCAATCAAACAGGTCAAAAGTAAAAATGATAAGGTTTTAGTGTGAGTAATCATCAATGGACTACTCCAAACGAAACACGGTTGCTGATGATAAAAAACTTATCAAAATTCAAAACGCAAGTCAGAGAAGAAAAAAAATGATGTTCAAGAAAGTGCATTGGTTTTTGAACGATATTTATAATCTCCTCAAGAAGTCACGTTAGGACAGTTGTCAACGTCTGAAAAACCCTCAACACTATCAAGGACAACACAAACTATGCAAGAGGCCCCTGTGGTAAAGCAACATAAGGAACTATATTGTAAGATTAATGTTGATAAAGAGGTTTTTACTTCTATGAAACCATTAAGGTCTCCCTTGTTTTTAAAAACATCAATCATCGTTCGTTTTGGAAAAGAAAGAACTACTGTTAGCTATGTGTTTAAAAAATTAAAAACCACTCGTACAGAGAAATAGTTGTATTCACTATGTAAATATTGTGTAAATTAAATGTATAATGTGACTTGTGTATCGCCTGTTTCTTTTAAATTGCTATCACTATCTTTCTGTTTCGAAAAAATGCAAACAATAACATTAACTGGTTCGTCTGTTAGCCCTAGTTACAATACTGGTTGAGGTTATAGGGGTTAATAGTAGAAAATAAAAATGTGCGTTACCCAATAATTAAACAAACCCATTTGGAAAAAGTGTTTACTACACACTCTAAACTAAAGCTGTAGAAATTCGTTTGCTAGCATTTCATTAAGGCACTCTATGTACAGTTTTGTGTACTCGGTGCCATAATAATACAGTGCTGGCAACCAATATTAAAGTGATAGTTATGTCGGGTAAGAAATTCAAACTTATTTCTTTTTAGCTCTGTCTCCCTAGACAAAGTATATATATCGTTACTGCTCTAAGAAAAGATAAAAATCTTAATCAAGCCAACAATTAAACCCAGGACTCCGGTGCTAGAGTCAAGAGTGTTAGCCACTATCCAGCGAATTAAGAATGAAAAAGAGGCTGCCGTTGCCTGTCAAAAGTTATCGTTCCATGTGCACTTTAATGTCACTATTTAGTTTTACCTATTATGGATGAGTGTACATTGTTTCTTAACAAAGCCGGAAATTAAGCCCCGGCCTTCGCGGTAAGATGTATATAGCTTAACCACTAAGCTATAGCGCCTTCTCTTTCTATAAAGTGGTCTGTTCTAGTCCTCAGAGTGGACAATGAGACCTTGCGCCTCAATGACTCCATTCTCTGACGTGTATGTCTTATCAAACACGCATTGGGATTCAGCTCAGTTGTAATTCACATCCGCTCTGTCAGACTGCTCTGTGCAACTAGTTTAGTTCTTTGCAGGGCTTCGCTAATAAAATGTTATAATAATTCACCAGTGTGTATTTTAGTGCATTTACGGTTATCAGCCCCCGCGTGTAGAGTGGATGTGTTTTTACGTTTTTTGCCGTTAGTTGCATGTAGCTTAAAGAGAAATATGTAGGTTGTTAGCCCCGTATAGTTACGTGTGTAAAAAAGTGACATTGTGGTCATCATCCCCATGAACTTGGTGTTTTAAAGGGGTTAGTCACATTTGAAAATGATTTTAGGAAATTAAGTTGCATATTATCTAATTTACAGGAACCGTGAAACGTGTATAAGTTGTTAGTTACTGTGGGTTAACTATCATCTACCGTTACATTACACTGGATTACAAAGCACAGAATGCTCTCATGAAATTGATATTCTATGCCTCAACTTCTCCAATATTGTTGGTTTCGCGATAAAATAAGTGTTACCAAAGAATATCAGCACGTTAAAAGAACCCCTGTACAGGTAAGTGTTAACACTTCTAAACGTTTGTTGTGGAAATCTGTGTATAATTTTAAATAAAACCATTCGGGTATCTAATAGCGCTCGGTTTCGATATAATCATTTGTTTTATGTAAACAAAAATAGCAGGCCGCTCTCTAGAACCCTAACTACTGACCAAAACAAACATAGCCGCCAAAGCGTTAGGTCACAGCTAACTCATGTCTGGTCATAAAATTCTTATCGCAAGGCCACTCAAGGCCTAAAATATTAGTGTTAACGTATAGTGTAATCATCTATTTCTCTATCTACATAGCCGTGCGTAATAAATATTAAGTAATTAGCTCTTAATTAACCTCTACAGCCGCGCGTGTTAAATAAATATTAAATATTTGCCGGTTGTCAACATTATCTCTCTAGCTGCCTCAAAACAAAATTAATATCCCTGTTTTAGCGGTTGCGTCATCTTGAGCCATTCCCGCATGTCGCTACATCCATGGCCGTGCTTGTAAAGTAAATATTAAATATTCCATACTTAGCAGTTGGTTATCCATCCATTACAACTATTCTCCCGCCATTTTTCCCACCTAAATACTAGCTATCGCCACTAATTTATCCATCGTCACTTAATAATAATAACAATAATAAATCGGTCATTGATAATTAAATAATTATTCAAAAAAACGCCGCAGGCTCTCCCCTAGTTACGTGACAAAAAACCTCCACAGGCTTGCCCTTAGTCATGTGGCTCAACAAGGTACCGTCGCTTGCAAATAATATGCCCTGCTCGCATGTCGTTAAGCACTATGAGCCAATTTTAAAATATAAGTGATCATAACAAAAAAGGCGTCATCGCAATTAAAGCAAATCAAAACGAATCTTTCTAAAATCATAGGTTCCAAAGATATTAAAAGGGGAAAAGTCAATGACCCTTAAAATGTGAGAACTTTGGGTAAATTCTTGGGCGATAGGAAAGAGAGCGTCATGCTGAGTCGTAGGATACCTCACACGTCCAAATCCGTTGATTGGTTTAAAAATCTCAGGTCGATGACCTTGCCGTTTTGGGTATTTAGGGTAAATGAGTGGGCGATGGGAAAGGGGGCGTCGTGCCTAGTCTTTTGGGTATAATGGCTAAATGAGTGAGCCACAAGGAAATGGTGCGTCACCGGGAGTAATTTGACACCTCACACGTCCAAATCCAATAAAATAGCGCTGGAAATATTGGCAAATTTATAAACTGTCGACGGTGTTGTTTTAAATTATTGGTACACCTTTACTAACGGACAAGGTCGGATAATGTATTAGTACGTAGTTACCGATTTTCATTGAAATCGCTACGGATGTTTAGATTTAATCTGGTGGGACGGACACACACACATACTCACACACACGCACACACGGACAAAAGGTGACGTCATAAGCCTAGTTTTTACATAAATGAAAATCGGCTAAACATGGCTGCTGAGGGTTCAAATCTTAATTCGAGTTATGGCTAAACTAATGACAGACCTCCACCGATTTTCAGAAACACGAACTTCCATTTGCGGAGCATCTGTGATTCAAATTTCAATACAGTGGCCGTGCAAAAAACACAATCAATTAAAACTATGACTTACTATGACTTATGATCCAATTAGTCAAGACTCACATTTCTTGGTATACAGGTATTTTTAGCCTACTTTTCACATTTTGCAAAAATGAGGAAAAAGTAGACTTATGAGATCAATCCGGGAAAATGTGTGTCTGTCTGTCTGTCTGTCCTTCTGTCCGTCAGTCTGTGTGTGTGTCCCCCCCCCCCCTATCAACTCCTAAACGGCTGCAGCAATCAAAACCAAATTTAGTATGAGTAAAGATGTGCACCGGAATATCTAACGTCCATATTTGAAAATGATGTCAGTGCTACCAACTGCTGAAAAAACGCACTAGAAATTTGAGCTCCATGTTGGATATCTTGCAAGGTATGCATGTAAGCTATTCCAAAATTGGCACACATGTAGACAAGACTATTTCAGTTTAATTTCCAGGAGGCCAATCATGACAGTGTTGCCAAAATAATTTTAAGCCTTCTCATAAGTCCAATGTTTAAATGCATATAACTTCTACACTATCAATTGGATTTCAACCAAATTTTGTATGTAATATCTGTACATAAGCAGATATGACTGAGCGTATTCTTAAGATCCACCAGGGCTGCCAACTGTTAATAATTGCTCTCTCTATTTTTATTTAAATCCAAATACCAATATATCAGAAAGTATGCAAGCCAACAGCTTTAAACTATGCACACGTATATTCTGACATTTTAGATTAATTTGGAGTAACTTATATACGTCAGTTCTACCAACATGATTATAAGCCTGCTGATAGTACCAATTTTTAAATACATGTAACTTCTATACTATCAGTTGGATTTCCACCAAATTTCGTATGTGCTATGTGTACTATAACAGATATGACTATAAGTATTGTTAAGAGCAATCAGGGCTGCCAACAGTTAATAAATGCTGTCTATATTCTTTTTGCCCTAAAATCAATATATCAGAAAGTATGCAAGCCAACATTTCTATACTTTGCACACGTATAGCACCTGATATTCTAGATTAATTTGGAGTAATTAATACAAGGCAGTGCTGCCAACATGATTCTATGCCTGCTGATATGTCCAATTTTAAAATACACGTAACTTCTATACTGTACCCGATTGGGTATCTCTAGGCCTAAAAATTAAATAATAACAATACTAATAATAATAATCTCGGGTGCGGTACGTTCGTTAAATGATCACTAATGGCCTAGGTCAACAGGAAACAGGTTCGCTAAACTACTGTAAATGGCGTACACTAGTTAACAGGTAAAATCTAATTTATTGAACTCAAAAAATCCGGTTTGAAAAATTACATTAACTCAAAAGAACAAAAATATAAATGCAACAGCAAAAACAAGTTACAATAACGTTACAAATTAAACCCAAATAAGAAGAGAAAAACAAATTAAGTTTAAAATAACAAAATTAAATTGTAAATGAAAAACACGGCTCTCCCAGAGCTCATCATCGGCCTCAATACAGCTTAAAAGAAACGAAAATAAAATACATTAATTGGATCCAGCCGTGAGCAAACAAAGATTACATCACTACGTTAACAGCTGACTGCCACGGGTGGCAAAGTTACTACGGTGAATGTCAACTGCTACGACAAATTCAGGGTCTCAAACAAAATGCAGTTGCCCTTAAAATACTAAAAATAAAATATTCTGATCCAGCTGTGAGCAAACAAAGATTACATCACTACGTTAACAGCTGACTGCCAGGGGTGGCAAAGTTACTACGGTGAATGTCAACTGCTACGACAAATTCAGGGTCTCAAACAAAATGCAGTTGCCCTTAAAATACTAAAAATAAAATATTCTGATCCAGCTGTGAGCAAACAAAGATTACATCACTACGTTAACAGCTGACTGCCAGGGGTGGCAAAGTTACTACGGTGAATGTCAACTGCTACGACAAATTCAGGGTCTCAAACAAAATGCAGTTGCCCTTAAAATACTAAAAATAAAATATTCTGATCCAGCTGTGAGCAACAAAGATTACATCACTACGTTAACAGCTGACTGCCAGGGGTGGCAAAATTACTACGGTGAATGTCAACTGCTACGACAAATTCAGGGTCTCAAACAAAATGCAGTTGCCCTTAAAATACTAAAATAAAATATTCTGATTCCTCTTACTGGCACACACATCTGTAAATACACTCGGACGTAGTGTGGGAGTATTCTTTCTGATAGGCATCTGACATTTGGTCGTTCAGCCTATCGGCTGGACAATAATATAGAAAATATCGGGGCAAACGAGATAACGCAAATTAACAGGGGGCGTAACTACACCAAATGCAACACAAAACATTCTGGGTTCGAACCAGAAACTACATAAAGAAAATAGCCCAACAATGGCTCACTTAAACAGAGAAAATGCCAGCATGCCTAACTACTAATAAACAAACCCCCTCTCCTGTCTAAAATCTAACTTCAATCTTCCGTGTGTTGATAAACTAATCGACCTTGACCAACCAGCCGGGGTGTCACTCCCCATGGGTAGCGAGCACGCTTCCACGAGCCAGCTGGACAGATGACTTCACATTCTAAAATGTGGTCTCTTACTAAAAACGCCTTAGTGGCTAAGCTACGATTTTTGACATTTACAGGGTTTTAAATAAATTTTATATCAGACCAGGGCTGCGCAACAAAAACCAGAGAAGTCAGCACTCCTCCAACCTGAAAAAAAAACAACACATCGCGTGTTTGTGTACACAAAACAAACATGATGAACCAGAATGTACTTTGTGTGCATACTAATTACTTCGGATTACGCTGTGCGGAAACACTTACCTCGTAATACCATCCGGAATCACTTACATCGGAAATACAATCCGGAAAAACACTTACCTCAGAAATACAATCCGGAAACACTTATGGGCTCAAAATTCGGCCGGTATGCACACAAATACAACCTCACGGCTCCTTGCCGGGAAAGAATTAAAGCACACACACATAAAAAAATCTGTGACAGACATCGTCCTGCTTGCCGCTGGTCAATTCGCAACCGGTCTGGGAAAAAAGAAAAGTGGATCATGGGTCGCTAACCATCTGACCTATTTTCCTAAAGTGGCAAAACTAGTCTAACCTAGCTGGGCGTTACTAAATGTCACAAAAAAAAACAAATTCTTACCCTATCTACTTGTCAGGTCTTACACTTAACTTACAGCTAGTCTTACATGAATATATAGCCACAACAAATCCATCCTAAAACACACGGCAATTTAACTTATGATGCTTTTGGCAAATAAAAATTACAGACACCTCCGTCATCCACCAACAAACATGCATTATTTTTAAGGACTGACGGACAAAACAAAATAAAAAGGACTGGCATGCTGACTAAAAAAAAACTAATATCCCCTGTCTTAAACGAAATATTGACATCAAAAGTCAAAACAAAGCTAATACTACTGTACAAATATCTCGTCCCCTTTTCTACATTACGTCCCCAAATATAGAAAGTTTAATACTCATCACTTGTCCCTGGAGTAGACAGGCCCATGACGGCTGCTGGGTCACCACTTCGACACCCGGACGTAAGGCCTTTAGCCCATCATCAATCCGGTGTCGTTCCACTGGGTCATCTTACAAGGCGATGACATACACATAAATACACTGTTAACACTAATCGATGCACTTATTTTGCACACCCTATCACATAAGACACTTTCTACACTTATATCCACGGGTTTCATTCGCTGCGAAACGTTATGATATGTGGCCGGCGGTTCCGTTACTGCGAATCGGGCTTGCAGGTCCTCAGTAGGCTGACATACACCTATCCCGTTCAGTCCTAGATTGGTATTTCCTACGATTTCCTAGACCGTCGAAACAGATGAGTACAAGCCTATAGGTTCAGCGATCTCGCTTGCAACTCGTTAGCTCCACAAAGTTCCCTGCTCGGGTCTCGAATGGGCTGCTGGTCGCCGCTCCGCGCTCTCGGCTCCGCACGGCGTGGCGTTAAGTTTTTAATGGACGTGGGTGGCTAACCCCGTCTGGATAGATTTGTATAAATAGTGTTCGCCTTCGATAATTATCATGACCTCTGTGAATGATTGGCAGTAAAAGTGTATCACTTAAAAAATGTTTTCTCACTCGGCTACGCGGTATCAAAGTCGCGAGCAGCGTGGACTATGTCCGGTGTGGCCGCAAAACTGACTGACTAGTGTGTGCGCTCAGTGCCTATATCCACCCTCAACTTTGGGACAATGGACTTGTCACCTCTGTCACGTGCGCTCCCATGGCAATCGTCACACCTTAATAATTTTTGGTTCAACTTGTAGGTCAAGATGAGGACGGCAATATTCATAGGATTAAATTCGAAATCGATCGGCAGGAACCTCTTCAAATCAAATTGCATCATGACGCTACAGGGTAGATCCTCGTTTGGCGCCATGTCTTGAGTGTCATGGAGGGGGGAAATATTCCTCCGCGGCGGACTCAGTAATATCCCCGTAACTCTGGTAGTTTTTGGGCTTGGGCAGTGATTAAAATTCCGAAATGCATTTCTCAGCCTCTTCTCTGATTGGGCCTTTTTATTACAATTATTCCATAGGCGGATCTCAAATTAGCATCTCGGCGCTACTTTACATTGTCTAATTCCGCGGGCTCTAGTGCTGGAGGATTATCGAGGCTAGGGTGTCGTAAATCCAGCACTTCAGCTGCACAATGTGTTGGCTAAACAATAGGAGCTCTTGTCCACAAGATTCTTGGAAATGCGGGCTTCACCCAGTCAGGCTACGTTGTTGTCCTGCTCGTATTCCAAACCTCCGTGTTTTTCTTAGTGCTATGGGCAGTAGAGTAATTATTGTTCTTAACATCATATTGGACTGGCAACTCAGATGTCGTATTAATTTCGGTCCAAGCACTATCGTGTTCCTTGTATATGGTTCCCCCACAATTTCGGCACTGCGAACACCGCAAATTATGCGTGCTCGGTATGCGATCGATCCTGAGGTCTCCGATAACTCGGCATGCTATCGATCCCTAGCACCCTGATCGGTCACAATTTCCCCCTGCTCAGTTTGAAAAATGTGTACGATCGGAATCAGTACCATTTTTCATTCCTAATACCATGGTCATTTGGTATTATAATGCCGAGTTCAACGCTCTCTCTTCCTCCTCAGCGGGGTTCTCTCTATCTAGTTCTCGGAGTTGTAATAGTTCGCGCTGTTCTTTTCGCAAATCCCCGTTGGTCTTCAAGGCTGCACTGAGTAGCCTTCCCAGTTCGTCCCTCAGCGTAACTAGCTCACATCTGTGGGGTCGCTCTTCGGTGTTTTTCTTTCGTCCGTAATGGCATTCACTTGGGCAGGCGGCGGTTCGTCTAATACATTGCTGGGGCAGTATACTTTCAAATTTTGCGCGTTGTGGGTGACCTCGTTCTGTCCTCCTAATTCTCGAATTTTGTAAGCGTTGTTTCCCAAACATTGAATAATTTCGTAAGGGCCCTCGTAAATGGCGGCAAATTTTGCGTAGAATCGCGCTGAATGATTTGATACGGCAGGTTTCTTCACTAAAACGTCCTCTCCCAATCTCAGGGGTCGGTGGTATCTTCTCCCTCTCACCCGCTTCAGTCTCTTCTCGGCTTGTTCGCGCATGCTTGCTTTAGTTTGTTCAATTTTTAGCGGTAGCGCAGGCCTCACGTCTACTGGGCAACTTATGATCCTGTTCCATGGTCTCTCGGGATACTGATCGAAGTGGACTACCGTTGGCACCTCCGATGTAGATTCGTGCACTGTGGTGTTTATGCAGGTCTGTATGGTCTCCAGGACATCTATCCAACGATAATGCGCGTCCGGGCAATATATCCGGCAAAACTTTGCAATCTCCCTCATCAGGCGTTCTGAAGGATTGCTCTCAGGATGGCGTATAGAACTAAGAATATACCGAATTCCCATTCCTTCTAGCTCTTTCTTGAAGAGTCCGCTTGTGAAACAAGACCCATGGTCGGATAATATAAATTCTGGTTTCCCCAGTTCCGGTACAATTTGTTTCTGATTTTATTTACCACCTCTTTTGAGGTTGTCTTTTGTACCGCACACAGTTTCACAATTTTTGAAAACACATCTGGGCATACTAGTATGTTCCTCATGCCTCGTCTGGCGGCTGGGAGAGGCCTATAAAAATCAATGGCGTAAATCTCTCTCGGCTTCGATGGTAAGATCGATCGAGGTAGCTGCTTCATCAAAAATGTATTGTGCTTTATGCGTTGGCAAGTATCGCATGTTCTCAATACATCTCGGATCGTAATTCGGAGACGTGGCCATGTGAATGCCTCCCGAATCACAGCGAATGTCTTATCACAGCCCGCATGTCCATAGACACGGTGAACATGCCAGACTAGTCGGCGCTGGAATATCGGTGGAACTAAAATGCGAAGCTTTGTGTGCTCCTCATCGATAAACTGATGTAGAAATCCATTCATGAAATTGAATTTTGGCGCGAGTTTCTCCATCTCGGCCTTGGCTGGTGAATCTTCCGGAAGTAATCCTCTGAGATGATCTCTCATCAGCTTAGCCCAAGGGTCAGCCTCTTGTTCCATCCCTAGTTGCGGTAAGTCTGCGAGAAAATCATGGTCTTCCTGCTGAAGCGTGGCGTGATGTATTTCCCCTTCTTCATCTTCCTCCGTGTTCCGGGATAAAATGTCTGCGATGACATTCTGTTTACCGGGGCAATGTTCGATCTGCATGTCAAACTGTTGTGCATAGAGAGCCCAACGATTTATTCTCTCGCTAGCTAAGCTGGTCTTCAACATGAAGGTGAGTGCCTTGTGGTCTGTTCTCAAAAGAATCGGGAAACCATATATAATCTTTCGCCAGTGCTGCAATGCGTGGAGTACTGAGAACATTTCAATTTCAGTGACAGTATAATTAATTTCGTGGTTCCTCAATTTTCGGCTCAAAAATCCTAAATATATTCTCTGCTCTGGGTTTTCGGGGTCTTCTTGGTACAACATTGCTCCGATCCCTACTTTCGATGCATCCGATTGTAGCACGAATTTCCAATTGAAATTTGGATATCCCAGTTTCACGCTCTCTAACAGAAGGTCTTTGGTTCGCTGGAACGCTTCCTCGGCCTCCTTACTCCATAACCATCGGTTATTCTTCTTTAAAAGTTCTTGCAGTGGCGCGACCGCCTCCGTATAGTTAGGACAATGTTCTGAGAAAAAACCAGTCATGCCCAGAAACATGCGGATGTGTTTAATCCGTCTAGGCGTGGGAACATTTCGAATAGCGGCAATTTTAGTGGGATTAGGCCGAATTCCTTCCCCGTCGACAAAGTGTCCAAGATATAAAATTTCCTTTTGACAGAAGTGGGACTTGTTAATGTTAATTTTGAAGTTGGCCGACTGAAGATTCGAAAGAAGTTTTTCTAAATTTTTAACATGCTTTCGTAGCGTCTCTGATGCAAGTAAGATGTCGTCTACATAGCGGACTGTGCATTCCTTAACTTCTTCCGTCAAGTTGCGATCCAGGGCTCGGATAAGTGCACAACTTGCGGTTCGAATCCCGAACGGTAAACGATTTTGGGTGTACGCCTGCTGGTCGAAAATGAATACCGTGAGAAGTTGGGATTTCTCCTCTAGTTCCACATGGTGAAAACTACTCGTTAAATCGATGCTCGAGAAATAGTTCTTGTTTCTGAACTTCTTCAGCACTTCCCTAATCGGCGGAGCCTGGTCGAATTCGGGCAGTAACCTGGAGTTGATTTCGCGTGCATCGAGACACAATCTCACGCTTCCGTCCGCCTTCTCTACAATGACAATGGGATTCACGAATGGGGTAGATTTCTTTGTAATTATTCCGGCCTCGTCCATGGCTTTAATTGTTTTCTTTACCTCCTCGTGATGCCTCTCTGCTATGGGGTACACCTTTTTCTTGTATGGACTCCAGTCATTTACTTGGAATGCGTAGCTAAAATTTCTAATCTTCCCTGGTTTATTATCGAAAGCTTTCTGGTGTTTTGATAAAATTGTCCGCAGCTCCTCTCTTTCATGGCGTTTGATTTTCGCCTCAGCCACCTTCTCTTGAAGTATAGCGCCGAACTCTGTAGTGACATTTAGGACCTCTTCCTCAATGAACTCCTCCCCTATTGTATGTAATAATACCGTAGTTTTCCTCGTGACGTCATCTTTTATGTCAATGCTCCAAATTTGACCTTGATCCCTTGGTTCCGCTTCATTCAACCGTAGGTCAATCTCCCTTTTATCATGCGTGCGAAATTTAATCTCGTTTGCGCGCATGTCTATGATGGCTCCATTGGTTCTCATAAAATCCGCTCCGAGGATCAAATTGAAGCTGATTTTATTCATAATTAAGAATGGGTGCGATATAGTATAATTGCCAATTTCAAAATCCAAATATGCTTGGTATTTGCATTCCGCTGTACGGTCGGGGATTATGCCTTTCACTCTGACATTTGCTACTGGAATTACGGGTACTTTAAATTTCCTCTCCAGTTCTTTCATTAGCGCCCCACTCGCTACCGAAATGCTGGCTCCCGTGTCGACCAGACTTCGGACCATAAGTCCTCCCACGCGTACATAAATTACGGGTAACTCCTTAATGGTGGGGCATTCTTCCTTGAACATATCCTCAATGAGGTCCTCTGGTTGCGCTACCCATTTCTCGATTTTCGCCACCACCCATTCTTGGTGCCCGCCATCTTGGTCAAATCTGGGGCTGTCTTCCCTATCTAGAACTGTGATTTTTTTTTGTTGCTCGCCCCATTATCCCAGGGCGGTGCCTCCTCTCTCTCCCTCTGGAGTTCTAAGCTCTGGGCTCCCTGATAGTGCCTGTCTGGGTCCTCGCGATGCTGGATAGCCTCTCTCCATTTGTCGGCTTCGGTCCTTGCCTGTCCATCTCCGTTCATACTACGGAGTTCTTTTAGATATTGTTGAGACTCCACGTATCTTTGTTCGAGGTCCGTCCGCGCCTGTTCGTTGGAAATCCTGTCTCCCTGTTGGGCCGGCCGTGGCCAGTAGCTTCCATGCCTTCCCTCCTGCGGTTGGTACGGCGCTGAGTCGTGGCGTCCTTGGTCCCAACGTCCGCGGGATCTTCTAGGATGGTACTGCCTGTTCCATCCTCGCTCTCCCCTTGCCTGGTACCTTGGTTCATAACCCATCGGCGGTCGGTTCTCATATCTCCTCCAGTTGTTATCGTGGGGCGCGCTCGCTGTAGTGGTCCCCTGCTCCCGTGTGGCTGGCCTTCTTCGGACTTCCGTCGCATGAATTTGTTCAGTGGGCCTCATGCGCTGTAAATGCGTGCTAGTGTGGTCCAGCTGTCTCAAAATTCCCTCCGTTTGTATTGCCGTCTGGGTGTTTGCGGCGATAAGCGTCTCTTGGACTTTAACAGGTAGCTGTTTACCTATTGCGGCTACCAGAGAGCGCTCGGAAGGGGGATCATCGAGTTCTCTCATCTTGGCGAATTGCGCAATGAAATACTCCGCGTATTTTGTCGGGCTTTGCGTTGAGAACTTACGGGAATATAACTCCAGTCTCAAATTTTGTTGCCGCTCGAGACTCCAGTAAGATTTTAGAAAAGCCTCTTTGAACTCTACCAGTGACTGAAAAGTATAGCGGAAACTCTGAAACCATTGTAAGGGGGCATCTTACAAAAGTTTCTCAACCGTGCGCAAGTGCCTTTACTCCGGTATGCGGTTGTCCAAGATGTAAGCGTCCAGTTCGCGAATGAATTGTTTAGGGGTCATGACGCTATTTTCGTTGTATCGTTTTGGGCGGTCATCTCCGATCCTGATCACATGTACAAGCTGCGTCGGCGTCGCGGCGTCGTTCGGCGTCGAAGTTCTGGCTTTCGGCGTCCCGAGTGTTATGCTTGTTGGAAATCCGAGTAATCCTTTTAACGGCGGCTCTGGCGTCGTCTGTGTCTGACATCCTGTCTTCCGGGGGTTATTATTATTATTAATATTGCTCCGGGCGTCGTCCATCGTCCGTGCAGCTTCTCTTTGCAGTTCGAGGATTGCCTCGTCCTGAATCTGCCCTCTCAGGTCTGTTTTAATTAATTTTGCCTCCTGGCGATCAATTTTCGATATCATTTCCATTTCCAACTTCCGGACTCTTTCTAGGTTGGCCTCCATTTCTTTTTCCATTCCCTTCTTATTCTCGTGGGCGTCTTCCTCATTTCGCTCTGTTAATCCATCGATTTCCTCTTTCAATTCCTTTATCCCAATTTGCATCATCTTAATGTGTCGGGTGACATTTTGTTCTCGGCCTTCCATAGCAATGACGCGTTCAGCTCCGGTGCTAATCTGCCCCTGGACTTCCTCTAGCTGTTTCGTAACTCTAATGTCCATGGATTCCATATTGCTCGTTATTTCTTCCAAATTCTTATCCATAGCCTTGACGGTATTATCCACCTTATTTACTTCTGTGAGCAATTCTTGATAATTCTTGTCCGCTTTGCGCTCTATTTCTCTCGTTTTGTGTGTTAGTTTATCGATCTGCTCTGTAGTGGACCGTGTAAGTTTCTCCACTGCGGCCCTCAACTCCTTGCCCTGAGCTATGTAAGTTTGCCCTAGCTGCTCGGTCTTTAAGTTAATTTCTGCCTTAACCGCCTCTAAACTATCTTTGAGTTCCTTATCCGCGGCTTCCGATCTTTGCTCCCATTTTCTATCACTAGCCTCTAAAGTGTCTTTAAGCTTCTTGTCGGTGGCTTCTGACCTTTCCTCTGCCTTTCTGTCACTAACTTCTAAAGGGTCTTTAAGCTTCTTGTCGCTAGCTTCCAACGTGTCTCTGAGCTCCTCAATGTTCGCTGCCGCGCTTTCCTCAATTTTTTTACAATGTACATCAAACATAAATTGCAACTCTTCGGAAGTAGCCATTGCAACACACACAACAATAATATAATCACTGAGAATACGGGTGTCCAGGTTCCCCATTCACCATCATGCACCTGTCTTGTGTAGTAGTAGGAATCAGAATAATTTTTGGACCTGATACAATATTTACGTTAACAACAATAACAACCACAACCTGCCTGAATGGTCTCCTAGTATCCAGGTCTCCAAATACAATAACATATAACAATTTTAAACTCCTCTGGGATGCCTTAATAAAATGCCTAACCCGTTCGCAAAAATCAACAACACAGTTCATTAATTGAGGATTAATGAATCCGCAGTTAGCTCTCAGAAGTGTGGGCTACCTAACCAAATCTTCCCCTTTCTGGACTGCTATCTTTCAAAACACATTTATTTCAAAATTTAATCTTTTCCGGGTTTACCCGTGAATTTAACAACGCTGTCTACGCGTGATTTTAATTATTCACCCAGAAACAAACACATTTTTGTCCAGTATAGGCAATCTCGTTTATTTGTTCACTCCTCCTACCTTGGCTTGGGTACTTACATGATTATTCATCCTAGATCATAGATCTTCGCCTTTTTCAATAGATCCGCCTTCCACAATGGATCTAGCCTCCACAATGGGCCCATTTCATCAATACTATAATGTGGGGTGGTCCTGTGGTGCAATGAAATGCTACGGGTCTCTAAATCATCCCGGTAGGACATCCAGTCACCTCTGTGAGCTGTCTTCATTACTTCCAGAGTCACTGGTGGGTACCAGAAGAAATAGATCACCGCATCGGTAGATCTAGGTATCAGGTAGTGCAAACATGTGGGAATAAAGTAGACTAATTTAAACGGAGCGATTGCCAACTCCTCTCCCACGAACAAAACCTTGTGTACGCCACTGTTCCTGATTTGAAATAGAAAATGGGTCCTAAATATTTGCTATGTACCCGATTGGGTATCTCTAGGCCTATAAATTAAATAATAATAATACTAATAATAATAATCTCGGGTGCGGTACGTTCGTTAAATGATCACTAATGGCCTAGGTCAACAGGAAACAGGTTCGCTAAACTACTGAAATGGCGTACACTAGTTAACAGGTAAAATCTAATTTATTGAACTCAAAAAATCCGGTTTGAAAAATTACATTAACTCAAAAGAACAAAAATATAAATGCAACAGCAAAAACAAGTTACAATAACGTTACAAATTAAACCCAAATAAGAAGAGAAAAACAAATTAAGTTTAAAATAACAAAATCAAAATAGTAAATGAAAAACACGGCTCTCACAGAGCTCATCATCGGCCTCAATACAGCTTAAAAGAAACGAAAATAAAATACATTAATTGGATCCAGCTGTTAGCAAACAAAGATTACATCACTACGTTAACAGCTGACTGCCAGGGGTGGCAAAGTTACTACGGTGAATGTCAACTGCTACGACAAATTCAGGGTCTCAAACAAAATGCAGTTGCCCTTAAAATACTAAAAATAAAATATTCTGATCCAGCTGTGAGCAAACAAAGATTACATCACTACGTTAACAGCTGACTGCCAGGGGTGGCAAAGTTACTACGGTGAATGTCAACTGCTACGACAAATTCAGGGTCTCAAACAAAATGCAATTGCCCTTAAAATACTAAAATAAAATATTCTGATCCAGCTGTGAGCAAACAAAGATTACATCACTACGTTAACAGCTGACTGCCAGGGGTGGCAAAGTTACTACGGTGAATGTCAACTGCTACGACAAATTCAGGGTCTCAAACAAAATGCAGTTGCCCTTAAAATACTAAAATAAAATATTCTGATCCAGCTGTGAGCAAACAAAGATTACATCACTACGTTAACAGCTGACTGCCAGGGGTGGCAAAGTTACTACGGTGAATGTCAACTGCTACGACAAATTCAGGGTCTCAAACAAAATGCAGTTGCCCTTAAAATACTAAAAATAAAATATTCTGATCCAGCTGTGAGCAACAAAGATTACATCACTACGTTAACAGCTGACTGCCAGGGGTGGCAAAATTACTACGGTGAATGTCAACTGCTACGACAAATTCAGGGTCTCAAACAAAATGCAGTTGCCCTTAAAATACTAAAATAAAATATTCTGATTCCTCTTACTGGCACACACATCTGTAAATACACTCGGACGTAGTGTGAGAGTATTCTTTCTGATAGGCATCTGAAATTTGGTCGTTCAGCCTATCGGGTGGACAATAATATAGAAAATATCGGGGCAAACGAGATAACGCAAATTAACAGGGGGCGTAACTACACCAAATGCAACACAAAACATTCTGGGTTCGAACCAGAAACTACATAAAGAAAATAGCCCAACAATGGCTCACTTAAACAAAGAAAATGCCAGCATGCCTAACTACTAATAAACAAACCCCCTCTCCTGTCTAAAATCTAACTTCAATCTTCCGTGTGTTGATAAACTAATCGACCTTGACCAACCAGCCGGGGTGACACTCCCCATGGGTAGCGAGCACGCTTCCACGAGCCAGCTGGACAGATGACTTCACATTCTAAAATGTGGTCTCTTACTAAAAACGCCTTAGTGGCTATGCTACGATTTGTGACATTTACAGGGTTTTAAATAAATTTTATATCAGACCAGGGCTGCGCAACAAAAACCAGAGACGTCAGCACTCCTCCAACCTGAAAAAAACAACACATCGCGTGTGCGTGTACACAAAACAAACATGATGATCCAGAACGTACTTTGTGTGCATACTAATTACTTCGGACTACGCTGTCCGGAAACACTTACCTCGGAATACCATCCGGAATCACTTACATCGGAAATACAATCCGGAAAAACACTTACCTCAGAAATACAATCCGGAAACACTTATGGGCTCAAAATTCGGCCGGTATGCACACAAATACAACCTCACGGCTCCTTGCCGGGGAAAAATTAAAGCACACACACATAAAAAAAAATCTGTGACAGACATCGTCCTGCTTGCCGCTGGTCAATTTGCAACCGGTCTGGGAAAAAAGAAAAGTGGGTCATGGGTCGCTAACCATCTGACCTATTTTCCTAAAGTGGCAAAACTAGTCTAACCTAGCTGGGCGTAACTAAATGTCACAAAAAAAAAACAAATTCTTACCCTATCTACTTGTCAGGTCGTACACTTAACTTTCAGCTAGTCTTACATGAATATATAGCCACAACAAATCCATCCTAAAACACACGGCAATTTAACTTAAGATGCCTTTGGCAAATAAAAATTACAGACACCTCCGTCATCCACCAACAAACATGCACTATTTTTAAGGACTGACGGACAAAACAAAATAAAAAGGACTGGCATGCTGACTAAAAAAACTAATAGCTCCTGTCTTAAACGAAATATTGACATCAAAAGTCAAAACAAAGCTAATACTACTGTACAAATATCTCGTCCCCTTTTCTACATTACGTCCCCAAATATAGAAAGTTTAATACTCATCACTTGTCCCTGGAGTAGACAGGCCCATGACGGCTGCTGGGTCACCACTTCGACACCCGGACGTAAGGCCTTTAGCCCATCATCAATCCGGTGTCGTTCCACTGGGTCATCTTACAAGGCGATGACATACACATAAATACACTGTTAATACTAATCGATGCACTTATTTTGCACACCCTATCACATAAGACACTTTCTACACTTATATCCACTGGCTTCATTCGCTGCGAAACGTTATGATATGTGGCCGGCGGTACCGTTACTGCGAATCGGGCTTGCAGGTCCTCAGTAGGCCGACATATACCTATCCCGTTCAGTCCTAGATTGGTATTTCCTACGATTTCCTGGACCGTCGAAACAGATGAGTACAAGCCTATAGGTTCAGCGATCTCGCTTGCAACTCGTTAGCGCCACAAAGTTCCCTGCTCGGGTCTCGAATGGGCTGCTGGTCGCCGCTCCGCGCTCTCGGCTCCGCACGGCGTGGCGTTAAGTTTTTAATGGACGTGGGTGGCTAACCCCGTCTGGATAGAATTGTATAAATAGTGTTCGACTTCGATAACTATCATGACCGCTGTGAATGATTGGCGGTAGAAGTTTATCACTTAGAAAATGTTTTCTCACTCGGCTACGCGGTATCAAAGTCGCGAGCAGCGAGGACTATGTCCGGTGTGGCCGCAAAACTGACTGACTATGTGTGTGCGCTCAGTGCCTATATCCACCCTCAACTTTGGGACAATGTACTTGTCACCTCTGTCACGTGCGCTCCCATGGCAATCGTCACACCTCAATAATTTTTGGTTCAACTTGTAGGTCAAGATGAGGACGGCAATATTCATAGGATTAAATTCGAAATCGATCGGCAGGAACCTCTTCAAATCAAATTGCATCATGACGCTACAGGGTAGATCCTCGTTTGGCGCCATGTCTTGAGTGTCGTGGAGGGGGGAAATATTCCTCCGCGGCTAACTCAGTAATATCCCCGTAACTCTGGTAGTTATTGGGCTTGGGCAGTGATTAAAATTCCGAAATGCATTTCTCAGCCTCTTCTCTGATTGGGCCTTTTTATTACAATTATTCCATAGGCGGATCTCAAATTAGCATCTCGGCGCTAATTTACATTGTCTAATTCCGCGGGCTCTAGTGCTGGAGGATTATCGAGGCTAGGGTGTCGTAAATCCAGCACTTCAGCTGCACAATGTGTTGGCTAAACAATAGGAGCTCTTGTCCACAAGATTCTTGGAAATGCGGGCTTCACCCAGTCAGGCTACGTTGTTGTCCTGCTCGTATTCCAAACCTCCGTGTTTTTCTTAGTGCTATGGGCAGTAGAGTAATTATTGTTCTTAACATCATATTGGACTGGCAACTCAGATGTCGTATTAATTTCGGTCCAAGCACTATCGTGTTCCTTGTATATGGTTCCCCCACAATTTCGGCACTGAGAACACCGCAAATTATGCGTGCTCGGTATGCGATCGATCCTGAGGTCTCCGATAACTCGGCATGCTATCGATCCCTAGCCCCTGATCGGTCACAATACTAACAAATGGATTTCATCCAAAATTGGCACAACAAGATATCATAATATTTCAGATTATTTCTGACCAGCACACGCATGACATTGTTGGCAACATGCTTTTACGCGTGCTGATAAATCCAGTGTCTAACTGCATGTAACGTCCATTGGACTTCAACCAAATTTTGTATTCTGTACCTTAAGAGATGGAACTAAGAATATATTCAGTCACCAGGGCTGCCAACTGTAGTGCTCTATTAGGCTACATTATACCAGGTATATTTTGAACTAATTTGATATTTCGATATTACCAACTTAATTTCGTCATAATCCTAGATAGGTTCATATTCTGTAGAATAATCATTGGCATGAAAAGTAGGCTGTATAGTTCTTCAAGGAACTTCTTGTTATATAGGTAACCTCTGTTACCAACGTGAAGACTATCTACGAGTGAATGTTACATGCAGACACCATCTTGAAAATGTAAATTTTAAAAGTTAATAATAATTATTGCGTCGCCTCCGTAGCGTAGCGGTCAGCATGGTTAGCTGCCGCCCCGGAGGTCCTGGGTTCGATTCCCGGCTCTGCCACGAAATTTGAAAAGTGATACGAGGACTGGAACGGGGTCTACTCAGCCTCGGGTGGCCCAAATGAGTAGAAGGGGTTCGATTACCCCTCAGCCATCCTCGAAGGGGTTTTCCGTGGTTTCCCACTTCGTCTTCGGGCAAATGCCTGGATGGTCCCTTCTTCAAGGCCACGGCCGCCTCCTTCCCTCTTCCTTGCCTATCCATCCTAACCATCCCTTACCTTCCCTCATGAGGCCCCTGTTCGCTTTGTAGGTGAGGCCGCCTGGGCGAGGGGCCAATCCTACCTCACGAGTTGTATCCCTTCCGATTTGATGTTCCCCGCTCTAGGACACTGCCCGTAGAGGCGGTAGTGGCGAGTTCCCTCGCTGAGTCCGTGGGTTCCACCAACCTGCAGGGTAAACGACTAAAAATAAATAAATAAAAATATTATCACTTAATTAATGAAATGGCAAGACTGTATAATTATGTGGTCTTTTACGGCGAAGGCAAAATAAACGACACTGCATACATTGAAGATGGTGGTTATTAGAACTATTTGAACAATATGATTGGCAACTCATATTGTAATTCCGAAATTAGGACGAATCTTTTCAGCTGAAAACAAATAGAAATTTAATCTATTCAGTCAAAATATCTTGCACGTTATACTCCTCTGCAAGGCTCTCTATTTGCATGCAACGCGTTCGATGTCATCCAAGGTATTTCTCCCTTTCGTTTTCAGTTGCACCTTTTAACTCATGTCGAACGGCTGGAATGGGGTGCACTAACCCTCTTGTAGATAAGTGACGAGAGGTATGTTTCATTTCCAGCGAAGTGGTTTTACGTCATTTTCCACGGTTTTCCACTTCAATTGCCGGTGTAGCGTACTGGATGGAACTTACCTCAAGGCAGCCACTGCCTCCTTTATAGCCATGACTTCTATCTTGTTTCAAACAACTTGAGGCCCGGTCAAAACACTGAAATCGTAAATTTCAGAGAGAAGACGCTTTGTTATTGGTCAGTTAATGGTGTCACATGGTTGTCATGTAAAACTGACCAATCATAGCAGCTGTTTGTTTTCTTTTATTCAGCGTCAAGTTACAAGGAACAGGGAATAATACAAATACACAAACAAGTACAGACACAGGGAAAGATCAGGTTGCGTCATAGATTCCTCATACTCACATGTACAGCCTGTTTCGATTTAACACGGAACTGTAAAATGGGTTGCCTACCCACCCGCCATCGGCTTGAAATCTGCTCGCAGCGCGCTATCGACGGGGCTGAGTCGAGTCAGGTCAAGGGTATTTTTAAGATCACCACAAACACCCGAAGAAATTGAGCTCGTCATTACCGAAGCCTAAGCGGAAATTTCCCCTCAGATGTTGTCGAACGCAAGAGAGAATTTCATGCGACGATTGGCCCTCTGCTTGGAAATTGATGGACGCCACTTCGAACACCGTATGTAAATGTCCATTAATTATCTTTTTAGTCGCATCGAAGACTGATTACAATTTTGTAACAAATCATTTCCAAATTGTATCTCGTTTTGTAGTATTGGGTTAATACGCAATGAATTGTGTTGTAAATAAAATACTTCACAAAAATGCATTGGGTTGTAATAAAATATGTTGTAAAATAAGATTTCATTTCATAGAAATGCTCTGCAAAAGCCATTAACAGAAGCGTAAAATAACAAGTTCTGAAACAGAAATCGTTCAAACTTATTGTGAGGCCTGTGTAAACATATTTTAAAGAGCACAATACTTAGTAATGCTGCATAAGAAGACGGCAATCAGTGAAATAGAAATCAACCCCGTCGCTAGCGCGCTGCGAGAAGATTTCAAGCCGATTGCGGGTGGGTAGGCAACCTATTTTACAGTTCCGTGTTGCATCGAAACAGGTTTTACGTGGGGTTGATGGCCACGATGTCGCAAAACCGCAACCAAAAGCTACAACAACAGCAAACTGAACACCAGTAACTTTAATACGAGTCATTCTTAAATATCCCTATATAATGTAGGGGAAGAAGCGATGCTTACATAGACGTAATACTGTATTAGCCAGAGTAATGTAATAAGTTCTGCAACCCCGTGTTATTCCCCCCGGCTTGATCCACTTAAGCTACCGCGTGCTAAACATGTATCTGCCTTTTGACACATGGCTTTAGCTGTGTTAATCTTGTCCAAATGCTACAGCGTGCAGCCCTACATTGTGCTCTAACATCTCTTTATTGTACAGTGAGATTTATATCGTGTTTGCTTTTAGCTGTTACCAAGCTTTTAGCGGTCTATGCAGACACATAAGACGTTTTTGCCCGCTCTGCTCTAGGCGGTAAATCAATGGAGCAAATTGAAGGCAGAACAGCCTCAGAAGAGTGCCTCGATATATCGGACGCAGCATCTCTTGCCAGATCTATGGAGTGATCAAATTTCCAGTTACCTAGTATCTAGTGACACAATTGACAACTGGCTGTCCTGGTAGCTATGAGTTTAAATAAAAACAAGGACTTCCAACTCACCTTTTCTAATGAGTCATACTTCAACATTGGCTTAGGAGTATGTATGGTAACCTCGCACTTTATGTGCTTGAATTAAGTGCTCAGTTATCACAGGGATTTTAAATCCTTGTGAGAAGTGGGGTGAGTTTTACTAAGCCACTCGAGGACAACTGAGAGGAGCGATGACTTCCGATTCCACTCTTGCCTAACCTAATGTGGCTCCAGAAACATGCCGATATAAACTGTAGGGCCATGGTTGCCTTCCAGGTGAGTCAGCCGCCCCTTATTTTTTTAGTTTTCGGCCACACTTCCAACGTCTGATGCCAACATGGTCGACAGTTCCCCGTTTACAGTCAAGCCACAATGACCCTAAACGACTTACAAGATTTATGACGACATTGAAGCAAGCCCTTTACAAAAACAAGTGTGAAAAAGTGATAATTCAAAGCATCAAACCGTCATATGGGCTTGTACAAAGAAGATGCCGATGATACGGTTTCAGTTGGATACGAAATTGACGCTAGGTACGGTGGCTTACTGATAAAAAAACGTGAATGAAGCTTCGAAGCGGAAAGCAGTATCACATCTCATACGCTTTCAGGGAAGCTGAACGGACAAGTAGCCCTGGCGCAATGATCTACGTGCGTAGAAGATAATCGTCCTGTTTTTTTTTTGGGAACTGGGTTCAAATCTCACGACCGCCAAATATATTTATGCACATTTTGAGCTTTGTAAATAATATACAAGGGCATTCGTGCCACATTTGACTAATATCATGTGGTGTTTATTTAGGGTTTAATGAGTACTGGCTTGACACAGTGTGCAGCCTAGAAGCGCTGGTTATTTCATCGCCATGTTCATGTATTTGATCCCCCAGGGGCTCACATCTGGTGGGACGTGGGTTGGCGACCACGGGACCCCAGCTGAGTCTGGCATTGCTTCAACTTGTTTGTGCCAGGCTCCTCTCCGTCTTCTTACCTGTCAACCTCTCTTGGTCAACACTTGTTCTCTTCCGAGCCCGACGGTATTAGGGTATATGAGACCTAGGGAGTCTCTCCTTTTCCGCCTTAATTGGCTCTTCTGTCATTTTTCCTGATCCCTCATTCTTGGAGGGTTTTTCTTTCAGGTACCTCCTGCCTTCTGCTCGAGGCCCTCAGGCAAGGCGAAAGGACGAGTACCCGTGGAACAATGGCCGAAGTGCATAGAAGGTAGCTGTCCTGTTTATGAGAGATGAGTTCGATTCCCACCACCGCTGAATATTTTTGTGCTCATTTGGGGATCAAATACAAGATGATGATGATGATTATTGTTGTTACCAGGGTCCTAACATCCAGGTTATCGGCCCCTAATGGTTTGGGTGTTAATGAAAAATGAAAAATACCTATAATTATATCTAACTACAAATTTTCACTATTGTTTTACCCTCCAGGGTTGGCCATTCCCACGGACTAAGCGAGGGATCCCATCTCTACCGCCACTGAGGGCAGTGTCCTGGAGCTTGAGCCTCTGGGTTGCGGATACAACTGGGGTGTGTGACCAGGCACTACGCCCAGACGGCCTCACCTGCAAAGTGAACAGGGCCTGATGAAGGGATGGGAAGAGTAGGAGGGTTAAGCAAGGAAGTGGGAAGGAGGCGGCCGTGGCCTTACGGAAATTACCATCCTGGCATTTGCCCGAAGACGAAGTGGGAAACCACAGGAAACCACTTCGAGGATGGCTGAGGTGGGAATAGAACCCTCTCTACTCATTTGGACCACCCGAGGCTGAGTTGACCCCGTACCAGACCTCATGCCACTTTTCAAATTTCGTGTCAGAACCAGAAATCGAACCGCGGAACTCCGGGGTGGCACCTAATCACGCAGATGATATGTTGCACTGCAATAATTGACTGCAGGTAAGTCATATTTTTCGAACGATCTGTAGTCACATCGGGTGGGGGAATAATAGGGTTCAGTAACTTATCGTTTTCAGGATAAACATAAGAGTGCATTAGTACCATACGGGATGCAAGCACAGAATATCGACCTTCATGACATAACACGTTAGTTGGTCTGCATAAAAGCAATATTATAAGGGGCGGCCACTTATTTTTTTAGTTTTCGGCCACACTTCAAACGTCTAATGCCAATATGGTCGTCAGTTCCCCGTCCATAGCCAAGCCACAATGACCCTAAATGACTTTACAAAATTTATGACGACATGGAAGCAAGACTTTTACAAAATCATATGTGCGACAAGTGATAATTCAGAGCACCTAACTGCCATACGGGCATGTACAAAGAACATGCCGATGATACGGGTTCAGTTGGATACGAAATTGACGCTAGGTACGGTGGCTTACTGATAAAAACGTGAATGATGCTTCGAAGCGGAAACTGTATCACATCCCATACGCTTTCAGGGAAGCTGAAGGGACAAGTAGCCGTGGCGCAATGTTCTACGTGCGTAGAAGATAATCGTCATCTTTTTGGCAGCTGGGTTCAAATCTCACCACCGCCAAATATTTTTATTGACTAATATCATGCAGTGTTTATTTAGGGTTTAATGTGTACTGACTTGGCACAGTGTGCAGCCTTGTTCAAATAACGCATGTTAAAAGTGCTTGGAAAATCGATCACTGCGTGAATGCTGTTTACTTGTTATTTACGTTGTCATCGAAAAGAAATTATACTTTAGGCTATAAGATGGGCTTGGTTTTCGCATAAAAAAACAAGTTGTTCAGTAAAGAACATATAGCCTACTTTCTCCTAAATGCTTGGGTTTAGTTATAACTCCTTTTCAAGGAGTATATTTGAATATTGGTTGTAATAGCTTGTTGAAATACAATGTGCTATACTGTTATCATACGTTGATTGATTGAATCCTCACCTGAATTATATATGCACACAGTAATACAGCCATAAAAATAACGAAGGTTATCAGACAAAATTGAACACTCGCCCAAGTACGCGGGCCAAATAACGTCCATGCATCTCAAATGAAACAACAACAGCTTCCTACCCAAATCCTTCCTCGTATAAAAGTACACACACTAGTAAGTCTACAGACATCACAATGACACAGGTTATCAGACAACTTCTACACACACCCAAGTAAACGGGGCTACAAGACCATGATGCCAGAAAACCCCTAAAGAATCAACAACAACAAAAATACAACAACAATATACTCTACCGTGGATCAAGATCAACGAATTTCAATCGCTGTAGTCAAGTGTTGAAATATGTGGTGATATAAAAGTTGTATACTATTTTCTGTAACAAATACACACTGTATATGCTTAACATTATAGCGTGTGGGTAGTGATAAATCAATAAATACCAAAAAAAAACGAAGTTAAAAATCTGAACCTGCTGGGATTTGAACCACGAACCTCCAGACAATGAGTCCAGGTCGCTACCACTACGCCGCACATGCCGTTCAATAAAAATTGTTTAACAATTGGTTTAGTATAACTCCATGATATAATGCCTTGCGATAAACGATTTGATTAGGGTTTTCTGCCGTTTCTTTAAACCATTTGATACTATATATATTATTTTGTTCAGTACATTCATAAAAGGATATTAACTGACGAAATTACTGAAATATATGGATTTACGAGCAAATAACGGCCATTTTGTCCGAATGGAATGGCATGGACAAGCACGATATTGTACGGTCAGCCTGAACTGTTTGTCACTACTGCGGTTACATATCTATATATTTAAAACACAAAGGTGATTTTTGTTACCGCGAGATTGAGAGAACGGCTGAACCAATTAACTTTGTAGAGCACTCTGACGAAAGCTCTTGGCCTGTAGATTTGCAGAGTGTCTTTAAAATCAACAAATATGTTGCTGAATATTTTTAAATTAATAAAGAAAAATGCAGAATTCTTGCCACTCACGAATGGGCACAATCGCCTTGGTTCATGACAGCAATGGTGGTTAAAAGTTCACCGCGTTTTAATGTGATAGTTATTTACGAGAATTATATAAGAGGGGAATATTGTTTATGGTGTATCCGCGATATTAACTGGAATAGAATTATACAATTTTGGAAATATCAAATAACTTAAACTGGCAGTTGAGTGTGTATGTTGTTTAGGTACCTTAATATTGCACTTCCCTTCCATTGTCTGGGTGGCTCAGTGATTAACGTTCCAGACTGCAGATTTTATCATGAATCGCCAAAAGTGTTCGAATCCCACCTCGGATATGTTCTTTTATGTCCGTATGCTTCTTTCTTGCTATTGGTATTCCATTGTCAAAATATAATTTACTTTTATAATTCCAGTGAAGTACCGTAACGAATTCCCCGTGATTTACGTTGACATCTATCAATCTATCTATCTATATATTCAAAACACTAAGGTTATTTTTGTTACCGCGAGATTGAGAAAACGGCTTTGCAAATTGACTCCGCAAAGCATTCTGACGAAAGCTCTTCGCATGTAAATTTTCAGAGTGTCTCTTAAAGGAAAATATATGTTGCGGGATATTTTTAAATGGTTAAAGAAAAATGTAATATTTATGGCAATTGCGCGTGCGCACAATGGCGTTCCTTCATAGAGAAATGGTGGATAATAGTTCCACCGCATCGTAGTGTGATCTTTGGTTATGAGAATTAAAAAGGAGAAAAATGTCATTTATGATGTTCTCACGATATATACTGGAATAGAATCAAAAAGAAGGGAAATATTGAAGAACTTCAACTGGCAGTTGAGTGCGTTTGTTGTTTACATAACATAATATTCCACTCGATTTCCCTTGTCCGGGTGGCTCAGGGGCTGAAGTTGCAGCCAACGAAATTACTTTTGCATTGTCAAAGAAGCTCGAATCCCACGTAAGATATGTATTTTTATTTCCCAATTATTCTTTCTTGCAATTGGTATTACATTGTCTAAACGTATTTTACTTTTATTATTCCTGTAAAGTAAGAAATTCTCCTCGAATTACGTTGCCATATACTTTTAAAATATTAAATAAAAATGGCCACAATCGCTTTCACTATGAGAGAAAATTGGCGAACATAATACATTTGATGGACTCAGACGTCGTGGTTACTCAGCCTCGTTTACTTTGGTGTGCGTGTAAAATTTTCTCTGAAAACCTGTGTTATTGTGATGGCTGTATTGATGTGTGCATTTGTAATTAAAGTGGGGAAGGGGAGTTTACGACCAAGGCTTTGCCTGGTATTTGCCTGGAGTGGAGATTGTTGAGATGGGGATCGAACCTTGCTCTTCTTAGTTTTGCATCAAGAGTGAGCCCCGTTCCAACCCTCGTACCAGAATTAAATTTCTTGGCAGAGCAGGGACCGAACCCGGAATGTAGACTTAAGAGTGGGCTTCCCTGTGTTAATACGATTTTTGACAAGCACTGAACATAGAATTCTAAATCTCCCTCCATAACGGTGGCTGGCGAAGTGAGTCTATGCTCATTCCTGTAGTTGGCGGAGTGATTCTATGCTCCCTTGCATAATTTACTGTCATGGAAATGCAAAGGATTGTACCTACAACAGGTGATGGAAATAGCTCATTTAGAGCAGTTTCATACCGTTTATTTCAAAATGAAGAACGCCATCCTGAGCTTCGTTTGCAAGCAAATTGCAAAAATTGTTGCTGGCAGGGATGATACAATGAAGAAAATGGAAATTGCAACACCAGGAAGGCATTGGTCGTTTGTGTTGATTTTCGGGATATGGAGCGATGCCATGTAGGTTTGTAAACGATCAATTTTTCAGACCCATTGGATTGTTGCTACAGGTCTCCCCACGTGATTGGTCGCGGAGGAATAAACCCCAGTATACGGACTCTGGTGTAGCGTAGTTGACTTGCAGTCTGTGCAGTGAAGTGTTCCCCGTCAAACATGCCTCGACGACAGAGAAGAGCACGCTATCAAAAACTGTCGCCGTTTGAGAGGGCTCGGATAATTTGGCTGTGTAAGGCAGGATTATCGCTAAGAACTGTCAGCACGTGTTCGCCGACAGGCATCTACGGTATAACGTGTATGGCAGCAGTGGTCAAATGAAGGTACCCCCCACACTCGTAGACCTGGCACAGGCCCAGCGCTACAGGCAACCGTGAGAGAGGATCGACGCATCATATCGATGGCCCGGATGGAACCCCATGCAACAGCAGCGCAAATTCGAGCAGCTGTGGCACCCCACGTTACACAACAAACAGTTGATAATCGCCTGCGTGCAGCTGGCTTACGATCCCGTGTCCCTGCAGAAGGTGTTCCATTGACCCCACAGCAGCGACGTGTAGGGCTGGCCTGGTGTCGAGAACTATCGACGTGGGCCGACGAATGGCATAGGGTCGTCTTTAGTGACGAATCGCGCTTCTGGTTTGCCCGCAGTGATCGCCGGAATCGTGTGCGCCGACGTCTCGGGGAGAGGGGCCACCCAGACCTTATTGTCGAGAGGCACACAGGGCCAACACCAAGCATTATGGTCTGGGGTGCTATTGGCTTTAATGTGAAATCACAATTAGTGCTTGTTGAGGGCACTATGACTGCTCGGCAGTACGTTGATAGGGTACTCAATCCAGTGGTTGTCCCTATGATGGCTAACATTGCTAATGGGATTTTTCAGCAGGACAATGCCCGGGTTCACACTGCACGCATCTCCAGAGAAGCTCTCAACGGCATCACAACCTTAGAATGGCCACCAGATCCCCGGACCTCAGTCCCATTGAGCATGTGTGGGACACGATGGGTCAACAACTGGCCAACCGTCCTCAGCCACCCACAACTCTGGAACAACTGACCCGTGCAGTGCAGCAAGCATGCGCCACAACTCCTCAGGAAGCGATAAAGGGCCTTATTGAGTCCATGCCTCGCTAAATTCATCAATGTATTGCAACTCGTGGTGGGCACATCCTGTGTTAATTTTTGTCCAAACTTGCGGTCAGAGGGACCTGAAAGTGTAATCATCGAATCACAACCGAACACTCGTCCGGCATGTTAAATTGCAGCAATGTAGCACCACTCCTTCTGGGTGTTGCAATTTCCTTTTTCTTCAGTGTATTATGCCATACAGTGTAATGTCCATGACGAACAATTGTAAACATTGTTCTACACTGTATTTATGAAGCGAGAAATCTACGCTTGGTTACTTTGACCGTTGCTGTTGTAATGGTAAAATTGATCTGGCTAAATATAAAATATTTGACAGGCTGCAACAATTTTTCACTTGAGATGATATCTCAAGGAATTTCAGAGATAATAATCGGCAGTACAACAATGACATGTCCTTCGTTTCATTTCGTACTGCACCCTAATTCCGCATAGTCATAGCCTATATCCGCTGAGATGGAAAAGGATTGTAGGGAGGTCGATACCCAGCCAGATAAACCAACACTACCCTACTAGGATAATGACTAGGAAACTCTCGATACATACCGGCCATGCAACAACACTACTGATTAGTTACACATTTACTAGATATAAAATACCCATAACATGATGGTAGAACGAGAATCTTGAATCTCGGGCGTGAACGGTGAAAGTTGAGACTACGTGAATTCTAGTAACTAATTCGCAGTATTATCGCATGTTGATTGCAAAATGAAAAGGTGATCAGAATTATAAAAAACGAACAGGCAAACAAAAAAATAGTGCCTAGGATTTATTTCTAAAAATTACAAACAATAAACTCCCTATCAGCAATAGAAATAAAAGCAAGTTAAAATAAAATAAATCACACGTCAGATAGTCCTTCTATCTGTGCTATAAATGTTCATAAACTATGTCAATTCAAAAATGTAAGTATTTAAGAAATTAATAAAATGTTTACGCATTTAATAATCACCCTGTGACTCTGTCACTGAAGCAGTCTGATCAGCATCAGCTGTTCAAGCATCAAAAATTAAGTTAACAATATAAAAACCCTGAATTATATACATACGTGCGTAAAATGTGAATATATAATATAATAATAATAATATTATTTAAAATATAGTTGATATATATACATTATACACACCTTTCCATGTTTAACACGGTATTAAAATACTATTCGCACTACCAGTCGCGACCTGACAGTCCTCTAGTGTCTCTGTTAAAAAAAACAGTTATATGAACAATGTTTCACACAACAATAAATTTTTCAGGTATATCTGTTAACTTGTCATAATAAGTAAAGCTTGTATATCGAACACTGAAGTTAAATATAGCTTAGAATATGTCGTGTCAATGAATAAAATACAATAAGATAAAGAGCGATGCGTAACTACTTAAGAAAACTCAAAATATATTTCGTGGATATTATACTGATACTCTCTGACATCCACGATACAAATACTAACCCTTATGTCAGTGATTTTTACACATACTGTAACAATTCGTTGCTCCACATGGCAATACGTTTCCTTCTCTCGTAATACGGTGAACAATATTCATAAATAGCGTCTGTTACGCTCCAAACATAACATACTTCCTTCTTTTCATTATCTCCAACTATCTTCATCACTCCGCACGGCATTACTTCAATAAGAAACCCATCTTGTTACAAACTTGTAGAAAAATCAGTGACTTTACTAGGTAAATACGCAATTGAATACTACCGTTCAGAGTGCACTCCTAACCACATCTCTCCTCTAAATTATTTAACCTCGTGCATTTTTAACAACAATTACACGTTTGTTCACTACGATTCACCTCACATGGTATTTCTTATTTCTTTCAATAGCGCTTTTCGTTCACTTAGTTCCATAATAGACTGTTTTACACGTTACCAAATATAAACAATACTTACTCGTAGTTCGCTCGTCTTTACTAGTTAATAAATATAAATACATATCCTCACGCATATGTTATACATTTAAATGAATGAAATTATTCATATTTAGGCTTGTTTTAAGACATACAAGACCTCAGGTTGACTAACAAATCTCCTGGTCTGCTGTCATTTCAGTTTAACAATGTTTCCAATGAAATTGTTAATAACTATAGTTATCATTTGACCTCAATTGTCACTAACATGATCCTACTTTATAGTGTACTTTCATAATAACAATAGTCCATGACTATATCATTGTCAAATAAATTGTATTCCGCAAATGGAATTTTATGACTTCCATATTGTTATAAATAAGTGTTTCAGTTATATTCTGATATAATAATGTTTGTTAAACAAAGTTACAGCATTTTACAATAATGCTTTCCTTTATAATAATGCAATATAATTATACAAATGTATTCTGTCGCTGTTACGCATTTGTAACTATCAATAGCAATCTTAACGTTAAAAATGTTCTTACTATTGGAAAGTATTTCCAATGAAATATGTTACTATCGAAGCATTCCCTTATAAAACGAGTTTCGTTCAAAAGTGAGCATGTTAAAAACGATTCCTTCAAAAATATATAAGAAACGAAGTATCTAAGGTCAAGAATGAATGAAATTACGTCTGAAACGACACACGTAGACGTATCAAAGAATTACAGTGAATCTCCAAAATTTAGCTACAATAAACATAGGATAAAGATAAGAATAGCTACAATGAAGTTGGTCACCCTTCAATAACAACAAATACTACTGCAAAACTACAGATCTTAGAGCGTTCAGTTTTTCTACCTTTCTGATGGCTTCTGGTGTCGAGAATACCTTCATTAGATGAGCTCTATGTTCGGCTCGAATTGCTGGTGCGAGTCGTCTGCGTTGGAAACGGGTTCCTGCTAAGCGTGTGCCAACCATATGATCGCTCCCCGGTCTGGATCCAGCTGCGAACACCTGCGAGACAACTCGTCCTTCTCGGCTAACGGCAAGTCCTTCTTTTCACGATCAGCGACCTGGTATCTGGATCTCTTGGTCCAAATGACTGCATGCGTCCATCTTCTTCTTCTCGTGTAGCAGATCGTCATCATCAATGTAGATCTGAATGTCATGGGTTGATATCTCATTCTGGTGGTAATGGACATCTCGCTTGTAGTATTGGAAGTCATCTCAGAATACTGCATTTTGTTAAGCAGTTGTAGATTTATCGATTCCCGGTCTTCTAGATCACTCTGAATCTCCAATCCATGGTATAGACTAACCTCCTTCCATTAGTTTAGTTGCTCATTATAATCTTCTCATTAATAGTTGAATAAATTTGTCCTCCCTGACTCAGGTTTATTACGGTCATCTTGACTGTGATATTGAACTGTAGAATGTTGAATGCTGAAATAATATAGCAGTAGTAAGCAATACTGAATAACTGCTTTTCTCTTCTGTAGCTAGTGCATTTATATTTCACTGGCTTCTCGTATTTCTTCCTCGGCGAATGGTTGATCTCCAAACGGTCCTACATCGTCTGTCGTCCGTACTTCTTTATCATGGTAATGCTCTGCTGGACGCGTGACTGAAAACGTCCGCTCGGTTCAAGAAGCTGAGTAAGAGTCCTGGCTTCTCTCTCTGCGATGGCGTGCGTACCAAAACTAGCCTGCTCTGCTAGCTTCGCACGGATGCATTTTAATAGAAATATAATCATAGTTTCCCTTCTAGCCAATAATTTATACTTCTATTTAACCAAATAAATTCCATATTGTATTCTACACCTGTAGAAGTGTTCATATCACTTTATATAAGCCAAATTTATATAAAAGCGATTCCCACAAAATGTATGTGCCTCAATCTGATTGGCTGTCGAAATATCATGATAGAAGCTCCTGGATCTAGCCTCTTATCAGCGGGTCGTGTGCATAATCTGTTATTGTCGCCTTGACCAACCAAAACTGGTTTTCTGCTTGCAAAGACGAAGCCTTGTTCAATTTCCAGCCTCGAATGATCTGACTCTTCCTTAGTTAGTATCTCATTCACCAGAATATTTCCAAATAATAATTCCATAAAATGCTCCAAAATTTTCCAAAATAGTTTCATTATGCATCATTCACTTCCCAAAATGCATACATGAATATTATATTGTTTTAATTCCAAATTTCCAAATTTTTCTCTCCCATGGTTCACAAGTCAGTTCGAACCTCGGCTCAGTCAAAGTCTTAAGCTGGGCTGAATTCGAGTTCAGATCCTCACCTGACTCATAAATAAAGTATAATACAGACTTTATTTAGCACTCGACTTGTTAAATACTAGAACCGAATTCATCCCTAATGAATCCTGGGATAAAATCTCTTCAATTTTGAATGGTTGTATTTTCCAATGGGTCGATCATCTTCTATCCTGACAATCTCGTAACAATTATTACCAAAGACTCTTCTAACCTTAAATGGGCTTTCATCTGCCTCTCTCTTCAATCACTCTTCTCGAACGTCTTCAAAGACCCGTTCTCCGTCTCTCTGCATCTCTCCCACGATGTTCGTCATCTATACCTGATAAAATTCATTTACTACGATCTCATGGTTATTGTTGGTGAACACTGTTCCTTCCTCTACTTCCATTTTCCAAATGGAGTTTTTTTTGTACCCCGGTCAGGTTCTGTTCCTGTGTCCCTGAGCTCGTGGGTTGAGGTTGTACCTCTTCACTCCCTTGACTATTTCTTACTTCATTTTCTCTGTGGCTATTTCGATAGTCCTGACTTTCCCTATCTCTGTCTTGATAATATTGTCTCACATTTTCATTATTTCCCCAACCTCTCTGTTGTTGTTGTTGTTGTTGTTGTTGTTGTCTTGGTTGTTGTTTTTGTTGCAGTTGTTGTTGACGGGCATAGTTATCGTCGTTCCAATTCATTTATTGGCGATAACCCCCTCCTGTTCCTCTATTATTCCTATCATAATAGTCATTCCTTCGCACATCATTGTTCCTATGGTAACCTGTTCTTTGTTGACCATTGTTCCATACTCTTGCTTGATATGGCCTTCCATCTCTGAATCGGCGATATGGTGGTTCGTAACGATTCCTCCCATGTTCGTTGGTTCGACTCGGACCTGGCCTACTGCGATTATCTTCCGTTTGTTGCAATGATCCACTAGCACAGTGTGGACATCCCTGAGCTCTTGTCTATTTCGTGAATTATTGCTAGGCGTAGCGTTAGGTTTTGAACTAGCATGGTCTAGCTTTCTATGAATCTCTGCCATACCTTCCAAAGTTTTTACCTCTGCTGAGATTAGGTGCCTTCTTACGTCATTTGGCATCTGTCTCGATATAGCATGTATTAACTCTGTCTCTGCCAATGGCGGATCAAAATACTGAAGCCTGGCGAGTTGCGACGTAAAGAATGTTGCATAACGTGTAGGGGTAGAGTGAGCATATTTCTTTGAGTATATCTCAGCCCTAATGTTCTGTTGCATTTTCAAATCCAGAATCTACGTTGCAACGCATCAGCAAACTCCTCAAAATTAGTATAGGTGTACCTGAAAGCTCTGTGCCAATTTAAAGCTTCAGACTCCAAAAACGTCTCGACTATACGCATTTCTCGGTCTCTAGGTATGCGATTATCATCTAGATAATGTCTCATATCTCTAAGAAATTCGACTGCGGTAATATTTCCAACTCCACTAAATTGAGATGGCTTAACTAAATACCCTCAGTAATAAGCTTTTGTTGGTCTTCCAACTTACGTTCTAAGTTGCCAACAATGATGTCGATTTGCACACATGCACGGCCGCCATCTTCAAACTGTTGGGCTGATGACCTTGTAATTTAGTAAAAAGACGCCTCGAACGTACAGGTATGCTGTTGTAAATTTTGGTAGAGATCGGATAGTTAGGTTAGTCGTAATTGGATTTCAGCTCAGAACATTTGTGTGGGCGTCATTTCTTTTTGTTACGATGGCGGCGATATACAACACGATACTGGGTTATCCCTTGCTAGTGGTACCTTTGTACCAAAGGGGGTTTGGTTTAGTTTCGTTGTGTTTGAATTATTAAGGGGGATCCATTTGCACACTTACACGGCAGCCATCTTCAAACTATTGGGCTTATGACCCTATAGTTTGGTCAAACGACGCTTCCCTCATAAAGGTATGTTGTTGCAAAATTTGGTATAAAGATCAGATGATTAGGTTAGTCGTAATTTGATTTGAGCTATGAACATTTGGGTGGCCGCCATTACGCTTCCGTAAAGATGGCGGCGATATAATACATGACACTGAGGTGCCCTTTGCTAGTGCTAACTCTGAAACAAATTTCGTTCAATTCGGTTTCACCGTCTTTGAATTGATAGCGGGGGACAGACATACCAAATCACACACATACACACATACTCACTCATAGACAGACAAAGAATAATTGTTTCACCCTGTGTAGATCTCATAAATCTACTTGTTTTTGTTGCAAAAATCGAAAGTAGGCTAAGAATGTTATTGAATAATAGAATGGTTGTAACTTGGTGACAATTATTATTGCAATTATTTTTATTATTACTATTATTATTGTTGTTATTAGTCTTTTACTATTAGTAGCCTATATTATTCAAATACCTTATTCACTAATATTAGTATTTTACATAATAAATGTACATCTAATTTACTTTTAATGTATTTATTGCATTTCAAAAATTGTCTCATATGTACCGGTAACATATTGCGTGGTTAAGTGTAAGAATGGCCATGAGCCCTGACTTCGCCAAAACTTAAGATATGAAATAAATAAATAAATAAATACACAAATAAATTGTTGATAGCTTAGACCTACTTCATGAATGCTTGTGATTAAATTAAAATTCTATGTAGCCAACGATTTATCCGGACTTGTAGGCCGTAGTCCAGGCAGGATATTTGCTCCCAATGTTTCACCGAAGACAGCGTTCCGTTAGAAATCAGTGGACTGAGGTCAGGCTCCACTGCACCCGTGTATCTCGAACGGCAGTCTTTGGTGAAAGGTTGGGAGAAAACATCCTGCCTGGACCATGGCCTACTAGCTCAGAAATCTTGTACATGTCATGAAAAACTAAATTGTAATATTAAGCTATATTGTCTAATATAAGAACATATTTCATGTTCGACCATGGCAAGATATATACCGGGTGTAATTGATATAATGGAAGTCCGTTACACTGGTGGTAGAAGATGGTATTCTAAGCAAATATCTTCATGAAATTTAAACGTATCTTAATTAGTGTAGGTGGAATTAAATCACAAAAATAGTCGGCCAATGTCTGCGTTCCCCTCAGCAGCACAGCTGACTTCTCCCCGTCGCCCTCCCCTCCAACGCTGAGGAATGTTGACAAGAGTCTGAAGTTGAGTGACCTCCTCGTCTTGTCTGCCAATGGCATTGAAATACCCAAAACCGAGCCTATGAACAGCTGATTCACACCTTCATGATGAGTGGCTACATGACCTGTGATGGTGGATCTGCGTAGAATTTTGCCATGGCCCATTCATTGAAAATGTTAATCCTAAAGATTTGTTAAATTAATTTAAGGAACTGTTGGTCTACCTTTGTGTCAAGACAGTGCAACAACTGAAATAAAAATATTAATAATATTATTATTATATTAGGCTACTACTATTAATAATAGTAATAATAGGCTTTTAGTCACACTAACTTCTTTTATGTTTTTTTTGGTATGTCGAGTTGCCAGACTTTTATGTACGTAGGATTTCTTGTATGTGCCATGAAATCCATGACTGAACGTAGATCGCACCCTTGGGAAGTTTAGCACTCTACCACCAGAGCTACACATGCTGGTTATTATTATTAATATTAATAATAATAATATTTGTATCATCATCTACATGTGGTGCTTGTGTTGAGACAGCTTACCATTACCGGCCGATGTGCAAGTCGGGGCGTGATGGCGCAGCGGTTGAGCTGTTGGTCTCTCACCACGGCGGACCAGGTTTGATTCCCGGTCAATGCATGTGAGATCTTCAAAGTGAAATTCCATGTCCTGTGGTTCGGATTCCACATAATAAGGATTTCCAGTAGCTCATGATCACTATATTTACGGTCATGTAAATCCACAAGTTTCCTTACTTTCCACCATCGCCACAAGATGATTTCCCGTGGCATCTCACGAGGCTAAAGTTGGGATATCCCACGGCTACCTTTTTTCATACCCCCGCAGTGTAGGCATGCGCGTTTAATCATAGCAGCAAGTCCCGTGATTGGAGGTCCGACGTCAGCACCGACAGTGGCTACCCTGAGTTTGGATTTCCCAGGATTCTTCCACGAGATTTCCAAGCACATGCCGGGATAGTATGGTACTTGGTGTCCCGGAGCACCAACCTCATTCATGACCCTAATAACTACTGCTACACATACTACTACAGTCACCACAGAAACACAGGTTGTCAGATAAATTCAACACACACCCAACTACACGGGGCTGATGAACAAGCTTGTAAGTCTCTTCCATCATCATTCTTATCGTACCAAGAATATTTATTTACTGATGGTCCTAAACAATTGGAACCCTACTTAAAAATAAATAACATTCACTAAAGATAATATTTTATAATTGGTTTTATAGTCTAATAATAATAATAATAGACTAATAATATGTTGTTAAACACACTTTCATGTTTCTCGGGGATGTCGAGATTCCGGAATGTTGTGTTCACAGAGTTTCATGTACGTGCCATTACATCCATCGGCACAAGGCTGTCGCATTTGTTCACCCTAATTTATTATATGACTGAGCCTAGATTGAAACCTGGAGAAGGATATCGCTCTACTATCTGAGCTACACAGCCTCGCAATCATTTAATTATTAGTATTATTTTATACAGTACATATAGCACATTGCTGGTACATCAAAACATAACTCTACGGGCTTCAGGGAACCAAAGTATTGTAACTCAAACAGTCACTTCTAAGCTGGAAAGTCGATATCGCTACCCATGAACTTCCGGGCGAATCGGGTTGTTGAGAGAACTACCGCCTTCTGCATAAGTTTGTACAGTTGAGTATCCAGATCAAGTTCTTTAAGGCCTTGGAGCAAGGTACTTGGGATCACGCCCGTACTCGAGACAATGATAGGTATGGTCTTTACCCGTTCTACATGCCATTGCCTTTTGATAGGGCCGACCAACTCGCTATACTTGATTTATTGTTATTATTATTATTATTATTATTATTATTTTATACATGTGGCACCGTACTAGTATTAAATCTTAAAAGTAGTTTTCCATGGGTTTCCACTTCTACCCCAGGCAAATGCCGGGATGGTTCCAAACTTAAGGCCACGGCCGCCTTCTTCCAATAACCATAACCCCTGGCAGTACTGCCCATGAAGGGCCTAGGACTACCAAACGACCACTGTCCAGCCATTTGGCCTGCAAATATTGGGGGGACGCATGGTCAGTGCATCGGGTCCCCTCGGCCATTAATATAGGTTTTCGTGCCCGGGGCTCGGCCTCACTGTCAGACAGCTACTCAATTGTTCTCACGAGTCTTAGTGCGCCCCGTTCCAGCCCTCACGTCAGTTTCTAATATCCCTGATGGAGCCGGGAATCGAACACAGGGCCTCCGGGTGAGAGGCAGGTGCACTGCCCCCACACCACGTCGCCAGCTCCTTCATCCGAATCCTCACCTGAATTACAAATACCCACATTACTACAGAAAGCACAATAATACAGGTTATCAGACAAATTCTACCCACACCAGAATCACCAAGCCTCTCAAACAAAATATCAAGTATTTTACTTCCGTCTTAAATGCTAGTTCTGAACAGACTACGGGATGTCGGAATTTTGTCCCACTGTATTTCATGACACACCAGAGCTGATTTTCGAAATTATTTTACACATGAACATCAATCAATGAGTCCCACACTTACAAAGTAGGCTACACAATACTACCGGTCCTAACGTCCCAAGCCATTGCGTGCGATTTCAACAACAACAACAACAACAAGAACAACAGCAATACACATTTCCTTACGAGACGAGAACAGCTTATCGTCATAACAGCTGATACTACCCCTCAACCGGTAAGGTCAATGCTCCGATTACTTAGGCTAACAACGTCCCCTCCGCGCGTCATCACACCTCGCCCCGCCTCGTTTCTCGCAGCCTGCCACACCAACTACTGCTTGAATAGTTTCTGAAAAAACTAAAAACTTTGACTTTTTAATGATTTATTTTCAAATTCAAGATAGGTGACAAATTGTGTATCTAGGAAGCTTACGATAGTCTCTTCTATCACCAGTGTAACGGACTTCCATTATATGAATTACACCCTGTATACATATATACATATACATTTATACTAGTACATTATGCAACGAGCCCATAATAATTAGGACAAGATTATGTTTATAAAACGAGCGTATGCGAGTTTTATAACTTCCAAACGAGTATCTTAATTACCATCATAGACGAGTTGCATACGACTGTTTATGTTCGACGATAATTATTATAACTGTTTTATTTTCGAACACAAATATTCATAAATATCTGTAGAGATTTCGCCAGTTTTATGTACAGAACAGAGCGCTTGGGACGCAGAGAATACCTTGTACTTGACCATGGCGTCCTCGATTAACCCACTATGAGGGGGGCGTGGTGGCTCAGCGGTCCAGCTGTATGCCTCTCACCAAGGCGGTCCGGGATCGATTCCCGGTCAATGCATGTGAGATTTTCGAAGTGAAATGCCATGTCCTGTGGTTCGGATTCCACGTAAAAAGGAGGTCCCGAGGCTCATGATCTCAAGATTAACGGTCACGTTAAACTACAAGCTTCCTTCCTTAACCCACTATGACACTAGGCCACGCAGTGAAATTTAAATTAGAAGGCTTTGTAACTCAGGGCAGGTGCGATGCTATCCTTACCTAATTGGTCAAACAACTGTTTCTTGAGCTCTGATTGGTGGGAGAATTTGTCCCATAAAGAAAACTTGTACTATAGTGAGCCTCATTATAGTACAGTTTTCTGACATATAATAGTTACATTTCGACATCGTCGAACATAAATATATATTAGCGTATATGCCAGAACACTACTTAATAAGGCTCATTATAGTTCAAGTTCCATTATGATACAGCTTCTCCACCAATCAGAGCTCAAGATGTTCATTACGGTACAGCTGTTTGACCAATTAGGTAAGGATAGCATCGCGACTGTACTCAACTCACTTGTTTCCAAAATAAAACATGTCGAACACAAGTGACATGATTTTAATGATTTGAAATTTGACAATGTAAAATATATCGAATCAACCATTGTAGTTACAATCCCAAACAGAAACAGACAATCAGCACGAACCTTTAAGGTAACTGAAAATACTATGAAATGTCCAAGAAATTTATGAATCTACGTCCAGAAGTTTGCAACACTCCATCTTTCTTTATAAATTACAGACATGGAAAATGCCCCGTCCAAAATATTGGCATAAATAAACTGCGGAATATCGGAAAAGAAATAACACTGTACCTTACTCTCCCCAACTCCAATTTGTACACAGGGCATTGCTTTTGTCGGTGTTCGGCGACAATTGTAGGGAATACTGGTATTGATATAACGACACTAACTGTCAATGTTTTTCTTTCAAAGCTTGTGAAACATGTGAAATTGTCAAGTTCTTTGATCCAGGGATATCAAATACCCAGCGCTCTGTTCAGTAAACGCAATATGGTTATTTTATGCGAAACTTTTCCGCCAGATGCCATGACTGTTCTATGTGGGACTCCATTGATTTCCCTTCCGTTGACTTTCTATATGCATCGAATTTGAAGAATAACACGATGATAACACGATATATTTTAATTTTAAAGCATTAGTAACTGCCTACTGTGTGTTACTTACAAATGTTATTTGAACGAAAGAATAAAATTATCTCACATAGTCTCTCTCTCTCTCTATTCGTTTAGCCGATTCTGACTCTCCGTGACCCCATGTACTAAACTACGCCAATTTCTTCTGTCCTGCACTGCCTCCCGAAGATTTTCCATGCTGGAATTTAGTGCTTCTGTGATGCCATCCATCCATCTCATTCTTTGCCTCCCTCTTCTTCTTGTGCCTTCTATCTTCCCCAGCATTAAGGTCTTCTCTAATGAATCATGTCTTCTCATGATGTGTCCAAAGTAGCCCAGTTTTTGTTTCAGGATTAAGCCCTCCAAGGAACACACTGGTTTAATTTGCTGTAAAACTGACTTATTGGTTCTCTTCGCAGTCCATGGAACTCTAAGAACTTTTCTCCAACACCATAATTCGAAGGAATCTATTCTACGGCGTTCAGCTTTTCTTATGGTCCAGGTCTCATATCCGTACATCACAGCTGGAAATACCATAGCCCTTACTATACGGATCTTTGTTGTTAAGGTTAGGTCTCTACTCCTTAAGACATTGTCCAGATTTGAAAATGCCTGTCTACCAAGTAGCAATCGTCTTTTGATCTCATGACTGCAGTCACCATCGGCAGAAATATGTGATCCAAGATAGTTAAAACAGAGACTATCTCCATTTATTCTCCTCCTACTTGCCATGAATTGACAGTTGTAGTTGTCATAATTTTTGTTTTCTTGACATTCAACATTAGTCCAGCATTTGAACTTTCCTCTTTCACTTTCAGTAAGAGATTTTTTAAATCTTCTTCAGTTTCAGCCTTCAGGATTGTATCATCTGCATATCTCAGGTTGTTTATATTTAACCCATCTATTTTGATTCCTGTTTCTTCTTCATCTAACCCCACATTCCTCATAATGTGTTCTGCATACAGATTGAAAAGGTAAGGTGACAATATACAGCCTTGCCGTACTCCTTTTTGAATCTTAACCCATTTAGTTGTTCCATATATGGTTCTCACTGTAGCTTCTTGATCAGAGTATAAGTTCCGGATGAGGTTAATGATATGTTCTGGTACTCCCATGTATTTTAGTACTTTCCATAACTCATTATGATCAACACAGTCAAAAGCTTTAGCATAATCAATAAAACAAAAATATACATCTTTCTGGAATTCTCTTGCCTTCTCCATTATCCATCGTACGTTGGCGATTTGATCTCTGGTCCCTCTTCCTTTACGAAATCCAGCTTGTTCTTCAGGTAGCTCTCGGTCTACATACTGGCGTAGTCTATTTTGTAGGATTTTAAGCATGACTTTGCTAGCATGTGAGATAAGTGCTATTGTTCGGTGATTCGTGCATTCTTTAGAATTTCCCTTCTTAGGAATTGGGATGAATACTGAACTTTTCCAGTCTTTTGGCCATTGTTGGGTTTTCCATATTTGCTGACATATGGAATGTAAAATTTTCACTGCACTATCTCCAACTTCTTTGAACATTTCTATTGGAATTCCATCATGTCCACTTGCTTTCTTTTTAGCAATATTCTCTAGGGCCCATTTGACTTCAGTTTACAAAATATCTGGTTCTGGTTCGAAGGGCACATGAACGTTATTATCCATAATACATGGTTCTTTCTTATACAGATCTTCTACATATTCCATCCATATTTCCTTAATGTCCTCTGCTTCTGTTAGATCTTTGCCATTTTTATATTTTACCATCCCAAATTTTGCCTGAATTTTTCCTTTGATATCCTTAATTTTCTTGTAAAGTTCCCTCGTCTTTCCCATTCTGTTATTTTCCTCAACTTCCTTACATTGATTAGTTATAAAAATATTCTTATCTCTTCTAGCTAATCTTCTAAACTCTGCATTAAACTCAAACATTGCTGATCTATCCCCTTTAATTTTTGCATTCCTTCGTTCTTCTGCAATTTGCAGTGCCTCATCCGATAACCATTTGGCCTTCTTCATATTCTTTTCCTTGGGAATGTATTTTTCTGCTTCCTGCTTAACAGCAGCAGATACTTCTGTCCACAACTCTTCAGGGGTTTTGTCTCCAATCTGTAATGTATTAAATCTGTTCCTGACTTCTACTCTATAATCACAAGGAATTCTTCCCAGGTCAAATCTGTATGATGAGGCAGTTCTAGCCGTTATCCTCAACTTCAGCCGGAATTTTGCAATTAATAATTCATGATCTGATCCGCAGTCAGCGCCTGGTCTTGTTGTAGTAGATTGAATAGCACTTTTCCACCTACTATTACAAATTATGTAATCAATTTGATTCCGATATTGGCCATCTGGTGAAGTCCAAGTGTATATACGTCTTTTGGGTAACTGGAATAGTGTGTTGGTAATAATCAGTGAATTATATAGGCAGAATTCTAGGAGTCTCTGTCCTGCTTCATTTGTTGTACCAAGACCAAATTGTCTTGTTACACCATTTACTGTTTGATTTCCCACTTTAGCATTCCAATCTCCAACTATGAACACGATATCCTTGTTTGGTGTCGACCGTAGTAGTTCTTGTAAATCTTCATAAAATTGGTCAACTACGTCCTCTTCAGCATCAATGGTTGGTGCATAAACTTGAATGACTGTAACATTGAGAGGTTGACCTTGAAATCTGATGGATATCATTCTATCATTTTTATAGTTGCAACCCATCACAGTTTTACCTACTCTGTTACTAACTATGAAAGCTACTCCATTACTTTTGTTGTTGTCTTGTCCAGAAAAGTATACTGTGTAGTCATCCGAAATAAACTCTCCCATTCCAGACCACCTCATTTCACTTATTCCCAATATGTCGATGCCGATTCTCTCCATTTCTCTTTTGACTACATCTAGTTTCCCTTGATACATGGATCTCACATTCCATGTTCCTAATCAGTACTGTTCCTTGCAGCATTGCACTCTTCTTAAAGCCCCTCTCAACCTAGATCCCCCCGGAGATCCGATTGGGGAACTTGAAACTCCGGAACATTTTAAATGGAGCAAAGTAACTGTGCGCTATTAGTTGGTGGTTGTTCAGGACATCCCTATTGGTGGAATATCGACAGATATTTATGATTATTTATTTTCGAACATAAAATAAAGTGAAAATTATAGACGAACATAAACAGTCGTATGCAACTCGCCTATAATTATTACCATTATAGGAATGTTGCATTCTGTACTATTATACAGAGAGTCTAGTTTGTATGCATCGGAGACCCTCGCTAGCCCGCTCGCCCGCAGCGCAAGCCTGTCTCCCGCCACGCACTTAGCCGTTAAGCGGCGCCCGCGCACACTGAGTCATTGAGTATAGGAATTTGTACTTACGTAGTTCACAGCTGGTGCTGAAAATGTTCGCCATTCACTGCTACACATCGCTGGCACCTTTTTATGAAACTGGAATTTACTCTCTGAAGTTCCTCAGCACCGATTGACTGTATTTCAGCTGTAATATAGTCCTTAAGCTCATTTATAGTGTGAGGGTTTCTCGCATACACTCTATTTTTAAGCGTCCCCGACAAATAAAAGCCACATGGTGATAAGTCTGGGCTTCGCGGGGGCCACACGTTCCGACTTATAATCCTAGTACCAAAAATGCGACGCAATTCTGTCATGGATGTTTCGTCATTGTGGGCAGTGGCAGAATCTTGTTGAAAATAAGTTGACAATCGCTCTCTGTAAGTCAGTTCGTCAAAAATAATCGGTCAAGGATCACATTGAAGTACAAATTTAAGTACAAATTCCTATACTCAATGACTCAATGCTGCGCAAGCATCGAAAAACGGCAAAGTGCCTGGCGGGAGATAGGCTCGCGCCGCGGGCGAGCGGGCTAGCGAGGGTCTCTGATACATACAAACTGGACTCTCTGTGCAATGATATTCGGACACACTGTAAATCTTGCTTTGTTGGTCACTAAAATAACATCGTTATAATTCGTATAATTATTATCAGGGTTAGGATATTTAGGTGCAAATTTCAGATGAATAAAGGAAGGGAAAAGGTGCTCAAATTTGGTAAAAAAAGATTGGCAAAAAGGTGCTGTTTTATTCAACTAATTTTCTCTTACCTCTATTCTGGTTTATTGAATTACAAACAAGTACATCACATCACTCATCAACAGAATGAAAATGACATGAAGCTGTTGTACTTCAAGACATTAAGCATCTTCATATTTTTAAGTTTAAGTCTGTTTCGATTAGGAGATACAATGTCTTTGTAGATGCTAAAGCTTCTTTCGACATCCGCAGAAACCAGTGGGGCAAAACTTGTATTCACTCGGAATGGCAACTCTACAGATGTGGCGAATTCCACAATGACTGGATTCTTCTGAAGAGTAGACTCAAGGTTGTCTTTGGCAAAGCCATCTAACTGCTCCCTCACGGAAGTAAAAATATCCCATTGTTACTCCTTTTCCAGACCTTGTTTTTCTTATCGTTTAATAACTGCAGGCAGGTACATGTAATTATGGACACAATATAGATCTGTCTGGAAATTATATATTTTCTCCGGAAACAGAAGTTGCTGTGCCTTGGAAATTTCACCTTCGTCGGCTGGATCCAAATAAAGCACAAACTCTCTAATTTTCTTTAAATTCTCATACAACATAGCAGCACACTCCATCCACGATTCCCAGCAAGTAATGACCGGGAAATTTGGAAGGGGCAGGCCAGTGGTTTCCCTGTAGCCAACATTCAGTAGAATCTTCTTCAGGGCAGAGATGAGTTGATTTGCGATGTCGTATTCGTTCCTTATGGATTCACAAACCCTGTGAAGGAAACAAAGGTTTCAATTGGTTAACAGCTGAAACCATGTACGGAGCCTGGTCCGTAACCACACTGTAGCAGGTTCGCTTAGGCGGGGATGACAAGTGAAACGGTATTTACTTTGCTCCACGTTGAGCGTACAAATGTAGCAGAATTGCTAGCCCCCCCCCCCCCTTTTGCCTAAGCTATGTTGTTTTAATGGGCGCCAAGACCTCAATGCAATGTTGAAATCTAAATTTGTATTTAACAACGTCTAGCTCTGGCAGAACACCTTCAAGACTCTATTCACTCAGATCGTGGTATGATTTGATCATTAACCCAACAAACAATTGTATCAGGAGAAGGAATTGGTCTATATCTAATGCTACCTACTGAAAGCAAAGATTGCATTGTGAAAGAAATGAATTTATTATATAAAACAAGAATAGCAAAATTAATAATAATAATAAGTTTAAAATTTAAATAGGAGCGTTGTGATTTTAATATTACCGATAGAAAATTACGTGAAAACGGAGTCTGATAAATTATTGATTTTACTCTTATTCCCAAGCTATGAAGTTACTGAAATATGAAATATAAAACCAAGAGAAATGAGAGATTGCGTATTTCTGCGTCATTCGCGCTTACCACTGGAAACTGCCGAAACATTTCCCTCGTACTGGATGATGCTGTGAGCTTCCCACAGTCTCCTGGACGTCGACATCTTCGTCGATATTTGATGAGATTCTGGTAGATTAGATAATTCTATGGTCCGTACCTCGGACCCAAACACTCGTACAACCGCACTGGTTAAGTTTTACAAAAGTTAGTCCTCCAAACCACGGAACATCGGAGCGATTCCCGCGTACAACCGTACTCGTTAAATTCTATACAGATAGTCGCTAACTCCACCGAACATCGGAGCCACTCGCACGCGCACCCATACTCGTCAAGTATTTCACAGATTGTCCTTGTTCCACGGCGCGTCGAACGATATATGCACCCGCCGTTTCCCCACTCTTCATCCGACTTGTAGCTTGCGAGGTCCTCACTGATTGGCTGACCCACCACGCGATCTTCCCCTCCTCCTGGTCATTACACACGGCGTGGCGATGATGAAGTCGATTTCCGTTCCAACTATTCGCCTTTCCTGGACGCTGCGACCCAGGATTGCGTCATGCTTTCCGACAAGATTAAGCGTGTACTTGAATTCCCAGTGAGTCATGTCTCTCGATATACCCTAACTGACGAAAACTCCGTAAAATTCCGCAATCACATAATTTTCTATGATATTGTCGTTCGTAATAATTTGCTTGATAGCGTTTTCTAAGACATAGAAAACCTATCTGAATGCTAATAATTTTTATAAAATGCTCCGAAAATACCTTAATAATAATTATAATAAATTAATAATAATAATAAATTAACATGAAAAATTCTCTTGGCTGAACAATTTGCCGCGTAAATAAATATAGAATGGTTTCCTACTGACTTATGCCAGTTGCATAAAAAACCTCGAAAAACACGTTACATATTCGCCTCGGATCATCGGATGATTTACCGTGACGACGGTCCATTATCCGATTATCCCAGACACGTTAATAAACCCCATCCAAAATACATATTACATAAATGAAATCACCCTAAATTACAGATATATACACTCATAATTTTTCTTCACGCACTTTGCGTCAAAGTTTGTTGTCACTATGGATTGCACTTTGCAACCAGTCCAATGTTTTACATATAGAATAGTGTTCCACGGATATTTCCGCCTCTCAAATTTCTCTATGTTGGAGAAATAGACATAATTAATGTGTGAGCACTATGTATTTATGATGTCATAACACACGCATTGAAGGTGTTCTGATATATTTATATCACCATAGAACTTCCTAATTTCACTGGAGGTCCCTTCCTTATGGTGAAATTTAATCTCACGTATCACTGAGCACACGACCACACTATTGTGGCAGCGCCTCGTGACCATAATAATTAATCTCTCTTTAAAGTAGATTAAATTAATATTGACTTCTGAAAAAAAAACAGTAAATGCGCATTACATATAACACCAAATATTTCTGTGCCGTAATCGCCCTGTCTTGTTAAGTTCCCGTAGACCATATTCTACTTAATACTAGTTCTCAACACAGATCAGTTCTTCTCACACAAATAATACCTTTGTACAAATTATCTTAAATTACACACTTACAAATCTTACATGGCGAGGCCGTAAACAGAAATCACGTGTGCTGATATGTATGAGTTTCATGAAGGACTGTCTCGCATTCTGATGGCCCATCTTTTGCCTCGTGGACGCCTTAAGCAAAAATACCCTGTTCAAGCTCTCACCCATCTCTTGGAGGCAAATGGGAATTCACCAGCGCTACCAAATTCTGGCCTTGGTGTATCGAGACATTTTAGTGCTCAAGAGCATCCGACAATCCCGACATATTTCCCTGTACCTTAAAAACTCTCATTTACTTACATACTACCCCCCTGTGTGACTTCTGATACGCCTGCCTGGAAGACCATCTCCTCCCACGCACCAAATACCACACTTACTCATTTGATAGGCTGGCTCGCCAGCTAAAAATCCTCACTTTATGACACATATTTTCGTAGACTATGTATATTATACGTCCCGTATAATCTGTTTCCCTTACTATCCTCCAGCACATATGCTGTTTTTCCAATACGTTTGGAAACTATAAATGTTTCTGCGTCACCTGCTTCCAACCTTGCAAGTGGCTCCCTTTAAATGAACGTCATCACGTTGCTCTACCTAGCATATTACTCAGTGTCTGTAACGATGCCCTGTTGCTACTGTCCACACATGCTAACCCTACTTTCCTCTGGTGTAACACCTCTACTCGACACTCTATGACCTAAAAATGTCACTTCTGACTGACAGAATGACGACTTAGACAGCTTCAAAGTGAACCCTGCCTGATCTAACTTCTGAAAAACTATATCTAAATGACGTAGATGCTCCTCAAAACTGCGTGAACTAATTACCATATCATCTATGTAAATGGTTACAAACTCTCCTGTGTCATCCCCTAATGCGATGTTTAAAGCCCTAATTAAAGCTGCTGAACTATTCTTTAACCCATAAGGTGTTCTACAAAATTGATAAAGGTTATATTTATGACTAAAAGCTGTAAATGGTCTATCTTCGTACATAAGTGGCACTTGCCAAAAACTGGAACTCAAATCTACACAAGTGAAATACTTCTTCCCCTCAAATGTTTGCATTAATTCCTCTATTGCCATAGATTTCAGCTGATCTGAACTAATTCTACTGTTAACCAAACGAGCGTCTAAACAAATACGAACTGTGCCGTCGGTCTTGGGTACCGTGATCAAAGAATTAACATATGGACTGTTAGAGAGCTCAGTAATCCCATCTTCAAGCATCTGGTTAATTTGTGCCTCAACTGCACTCTGATAAGCGAAAGGTACAGGATATCTATGTCCTGTGAATACTGACCTATCAATAACGTTCAATGAATGGGTATAGCAATTTGCCATACCAATGCGATCCTCAAAAACTCTCCTATTACACAATAACACATCATAGAGCCGAACACACTGTTCATCCTCTATATTTCCCCGAAATGCAGCATCACGTAACGAGTCCTTTAGACTACCGTTCGTAATCACACTACCCACAAAACATGGAGAACCCCGCTCTACGGCTGGCGATATCTCATTTAAAGTACAAATCACACCTACAATACTACTCCTCTGAATATGGTCATTGAACGCTACTTCTACTTCAGAATCTCCCCATTTAAATTTCAAACTCCCTACATCATAACATAAGTTACCAGACACTCTACTTAGCCACTCTGAACCCAAGATAACACTGAATACTAAATTTGGAATTACAAGGCAAATCTGCTTCTCTACATGATTATTAATTTTAATGTCTACTAAAACTTGCTTAGAAATTACTTTAGACCTCTTCCCAACAGCTGTGATAACAAAAGTGCTTTTAATTGGCATCTCCTCAAAATTTACTCCAGTTCCTTTCATTTTATCATAAAATGCACTACTTATGCAACTCTTCATACAACCACTATCAATTAAAACATCTGTGTACGCCTCGGACACGTTAAATATAACTATGGGGCTCTTACTAACCACTTCCTGAATAATACCTTCATCATTTTGATCATGTAATAATTCATTTCTTACATTTAGGTCATAGGGTTCCTGTATAATTGTATGGACAGGGCATGCTACAGACTGAGATTCTGACCTTACTTCGCAGCCTGGTTCGCGTTTAAAGAACCGCTGCAGCTGACCGTAGTACTACTAACTACTAAACTGGTCTGGTTGTTCTGGGCTGTGTTGTCATTGTTTGGCTGTATATTACTACCACTAGGCTGTCCTCTTCCTTGACCCCTATTCTGGTTGTAATTATTGTCATTATAATTTCTCCCTTGATTTCCCCTGAAATCATTGTTTCTCCCTTGATTTCCCCTGTAATCATTGTTCCTCCCTTGATTTCCCCTGAAATCATTGTTCCTTCCTTGATACTGATTACCATAGCCATTTCCTCTGTTCTGATTTAGCTGATTATTATTATTTCTATTTTGAGCGTTGGCCCCTTCGCCACCGTTCCCTTGAACTTCTTGATGCCTGGCTTCATTAGGTCTGTTATTATTATTACCCTGGTTCCTATTGAAATTGTCCTCATAACCCCCTCTCCCTAGTGCATCAAATGTGCTTAACAAATTTTCTACTTGTGATATAGTCTTTACATTCTGGATACAAGCAGCCTCCTAGATCCTATAGGGAAAGTGCCTAAGTAGCAACCTCACCACATCACTTTCCTCCTTCAACCCATCTAGATATTTACACACTAATACCTGCCCTAAAAAGTATTCGGTCATGGTGGAGCTTCCTTTAGGGTTATATTTACCACACACTACTCCCTCACGATGCTGCGACTGAATAACCTAATTCCAGAACTTTTCACAGAATTTCATTTTAAAGTCATTAATATCAGTAAACTTGTCTCTGTAGACAGCAAACCAATTCCTCGTTTCCCCCACAAACACTTGTTCTAAAATTTCAACTACCTGGCACCACTCAATACTACCAATTTCCAACCTCTCCCCGAATTTATTTTCTATAGTGTTCATGAACTCCATTGGGCACCCCTGTCGATTGCTGAACTTACCCAGTTCTACCTCCCTGTGTGTGCTATTCACAAAAACTGGCCTATTCTGACTATTTTCTTGCCTGATCCTAGCTTTTAATTTTAACTCTAATTCTGCGATTTTCTCCTCAGCCTTCCTCTCAATACTGTTTACTGTTAATTTAATGTTTCCTTCTGATTCTTCTACTTTATCATATAGCTTTGCTTGTTTCTCCTCAATCTTGCTAATGCTCTCTCTATTACTCTCTCTTAAATCATTTACATCTGCAACTATTTGTGAGTGGACTTTCTCAATTCTACCCCCCAGCTGTTCCTTAACCTCTTTAGTAGCTACCTGAATTTTGTCAATTTCTCCCCCCAATTGCTTTTTGACCTGCTGTGTTTCCAGTTGCACTAGTTCTTTTAACTTTTCAGCCTGTGTACTGATTCTAATTTCCAACTCCTCCTGTACTTTTCCTAATTTTCTGTCTACATCTGCAATAATCTCTTTAGCCTTTTCTCCCATCACCCCCCTGATCTCACCTCTAATCAGTTCGAATTTGTCACTCATTTCCCTACTGTTTTGTTCTAATTTAGCATTTAAAGTTTCAGTACTCTCTCTATTTTCCTTACTGTTTTGTTCTAATCTGGCGTTGTTTTGTTCCAGTTTAGCATTTAAAGTTTCAGTACTCTCTCTATTTTCCTTACTGTTTTGTTCCAATCTGGCGTTTAAAGTTTCATTACTCTCTCTATTTTCCCTACTGTTTTGTTCTAATTTAGCGTTGTTTTGTTCCAGTTTAGCATTTAAAGCGTCTGTACTTTCTTTATTTTCCCTACTGTTTTGTTCTAATCTTGCATTATTCTGTTCTAACTTTGCGTTTAAGGCATCACTACTAACTTTGTTCTGATACATGAACTCGAGAAGTAAAGTTTTTAATTCTGGTTGGCCGCCTACACTCCCTGTTTCAGTATCGGGATTTACCTCCGCTACCCCGGTACTACCATCACTCGACATACTGCTCGTATCATCACTCTCCAGTTGATGACCACTACGTAACCTCATCAGTCTTTCTTTCTCATCCCCCATAATGATATACACTGATAAAGACAAATAACCCCCAAAATACAGGCACAGAAATATATACCCTTCTCCTTCCACAAATGTTATTAGGTTTTCAGCCCCAAGATGTCGGCGACAATTGTAGCAGGTTCGCGTAGGCTGGGATGACAAGTGAAACGGTATTCACTTTGCTCCACGTTGAGCGTACAAAAGTAGCAGAATTGCTAGCCCCCCCTTTGCCTAAGCTATGTTGTTTTAATGGGCGCCAAGACCACAATGCAATGTTGAAATCTAAATTTGTATTTAACAACGTCTAGCTCTGGCAGAACACCTTCAAGACTCTATTCACTCAGATCGTGGTATGATTTGATCATTAACCCAACAAACAATTGTATCAGGAGAAGGAATTGGTCTATATCTAATGTTACCTACTGAAAGCAAAGATTGCATTGTGAAAGAAATGAATTTATTATATAAAACAAGAATAGCAAAATTAATAATAATAATAAGTTTAAAATTTAAATAGAAGCGTTGTGATTTTAATATTACCGATAGAAAATTACGTGAAAACGGAGTCTGATAAATTATTGATTTTACTCTTATTCCCAAGCTATGAAGTTACTGAAATATGAAATATAAAACCAAGAGAAATGAGAGATTGCGTATTTCTGCGTCATTCGCGCTTACCACTGGAAATTGCGAAACATTTCCCTCGTAATGGATGATGCTGTGAGCTTCCCACAGTCTCCTGGACGTTGACATCTTCGTCGATATTTGATGAGATTCTGGTAGATTAGATAATTCTATGGTCCGTACCTCGGACCCAAACACTCGTACAACCGCACTGGTTAAGTTTTACAAAAGTTAGTCCTCCAATCCACGGAACATCGGAGCGATTCCCGCGTACAACCGTACTCGTTAAATTCTATACAGATAGTCGCTAACTCCACCGAACATCGGAGCCACTCGCACGCGCACCCATACTCGTCAAGTATTTCACAGATTGTCCTTGTTCCACGGCGCGTCGAACGATATATGCACCCGCCGTTTCCCCACTCTTCATCCGACTTGTAGCTTGCGTGGTCCTCACTGATTGGCTGACCCACAACGCGATCTTCCCCTCCTCCGGGTCATTACACACGGCGCGGCGATGATGAAGTCGATTCCCGTTCCAACTATTCGCCTTTCCTGGACGCTGCGACCCAGGATTGCGTCATGCTTTCCGACAAGATTAAGCGTGTACTTGAATTCCCAGTGAGTCACGTCTCTCGATATACCCTAACTGACGAAAACTCCGTAAAATTCCGCAATCACATAATTTTCTATGATATTGTCGTTCGTAATAATTTGCTTGATAGCGTTTTCTAAGACATAGAAAACCTATCTGAATGCTAATAATTTTTATAAAATGCTCCGAAAATACCTTAATAATAATTATAATAAATTAATAATAATAATAAATTAACATGAAAAATTCTCTTGGCTGAACAATTTGCCGCGTAAATAAATATAGAATGGCTTCCTACTGACTTATGCCGGTTGCATAAAAAAAACCTCGAAAAACACGTTACAACACGAAGAAGTTTTTCAAACTCGATACCAGTAGACCAGAGTATTTGGCAGAAGTCCATAATTGATTGCATTACTGTACTGGCATTGGCTTTCTGCAGCTCATACATTTTTAACAACATGAGCTTTTGACGTTCTCCCCTGCTAAGGGAAACACTAAAATGTTCAAAACATACCGTTCCATTGAGACAATGGTTTCATCCACAATGATTCCCACATCGCAATCATACACATCCTCCTTGATTCTTTGTATGGTTTCTCGATAAACAGGCTCCATCAGTTTTTTCTAAAGTACTCTCATCGGGCATTGACATCTTTGTGTATTTTTCAAGAAATCCCTTGAAGGCTGGATGATTCACCTTATTGAGTGGAATTCCTGCTTGTGTAAGAACTGCACACATATCAATGTTTAATTCCTTCAAATTTTTGGCTTTTTGAAGAACTGTGTTGAAAAGCATTTTGTAATCGAGGTTGCCACAATTTGTTTGATTGAAGAGTCTTATTCATTTGATGCTTAGAGCTGGAAATGTATTGTTTGATGGGATCTCACTGGTGTTTTTCATGTAACAAAATTCCCGAATCACAAATAGTACATCGCAAAACAGTTCCATCGGTGTCCATGCAATCTTGTTTGAATTCCTGAGCCAGAGCAATAAATCGGGCACTGGACACCTTTGGCATGATACACTTTAGTAGTACACTCGTTTAGTAATGTAACAAAGTGCTAACACCAGTTCACTTGCTAACTTAATGCGACTATCACACAACTCACTCTGGCGCTCACTCACTCACTTGCTGTCCACACTCTCTTATAACACCGCGACAATTACCAGAATGATCTCATTCACGTTGGAACTGCAGTGTCAGAAATTTCTAGTAGCTTCGAGCAGAACCAAGGCAACCTACAGTATAACCAGGCCGTGTCTAGACCGAATTGCAACACCGTCTTGCTGGCTTCATACGTCGGACCGAGCGCCTAGGCTGTCGCTTAACATTCTAATTTGATATCGGATTATTGAAAAGAAGTTCACTAATATGTATGGACGGGGGTAGTTACGTATAGGTGACAAATGGAGATTTTGATGTAAGTTATTTAACAATCAATCAAATACAAGAACATGGCAAGAAACAAATATATACATCGTACAAGTGTCAACAGACTACGTTTCTTAATTTGAAGTATTCAATGGGTCTGTCATCATTTTAGAGTAATTGCTGAGAAGAATGCTTGATCCAATGGTAATTATTGCCACAGATACACGTATCTTCAACGACGTGACGAAATAACTGTGTCAAGAAATCATTTCCTCATGCAATAAATCGCTAACTATTTTTACTGACTAATTAGTACGCCCATATCAATGATTTATGTGTATCTGTTTTACTTACACTGCTAAAATGTCAACGTAAACATGAGAAAAGTAGCTATCGTAGGTCTTGATCGACCGAAATTATGAAATATTGACGAGGATTTTCAGCAGTGCCGTAACTAGTGTTGGCTTCTGGAGGGAGATGAGCTGAGTGAAAATTACATTGAGGGGTAAGGACTCGGACTTAATGAAATCAAGTATATGATCTTGAAGTTTCAAAACCTCCTACCTACACTTTTTAAATGTTTTATTTCGTTAGCATTTATTACGTTAAATTTTTAGCCTATTTTCATATATGAAAAAATAGGCTTATGAGATCACCTTTTGTCCGTGTGTGTGTGTCCATAATAAAATCTAAACGGCTGGAGCGATTTCAATGAACCTCGGTAAGGTCATAGCACCATTTCGGCCGACCCTGACCGTGGCCTTCAAATTTTATTACGTCTCACCAATCCACAAGGTGGAAGCTGTGCGAAATATTTCACCTGCATTCTTTATCTCCTAAACTATTACTGATATCACCCTGAAATATTTTACGGTGATAAAGGGCACTACTATAAGATTATCTATGTAAGTTTCAAAAACCTGTAGAGTACAACACGAACATGGCGGCCAAACGAAGTTGAAACATTTTAATAGACGTTTCTCGCGGGTTAACCATCCGAGCGCAGTGAAACTTGGTACGGAAAATGTTTATACAAATTTTAATCCACTGGCATATAATTTATTTCAATTGATTTCATAACCACAAGATGCCAGCTGTGCGAAATTTTGAAATCTCGTTTTTATTTCCTGTGTCCTAAACATGCGATTGAAGTATGAATACTACTCCTACACAATAATCTTCATGTAATAGTACATTACTCTAAGGCCTACATATATAAAAATCCAACATGGCGACCATTCGAAATATTTAGATGGTTCTCAATATCTACGAATCTATTATATCAACCAAACTGAAATTGTGTATGTTGATAGAGGCAATCGACATATAAGTAGGATATATGAAAATAGGCTGTATAGTTCTTCACGGAACTACTCGTTACTTATTAATGTACAATTGATCGAAAATTAACAGTTTTGTTGGTATTAAATTATAATGACCTGTTTTTTTCCCGTAATCATCTGGTACTATTTCCCCACATTGTATAAATATTGATGAACTAATGTTTCCTACTAAAGTTTAACACAATAATACCGGTATTCACTTTCGAAAATGACACTCACCCGGATACTAACATGAAGGCAACTGACAAGTGGTGTATTTTTGGCAAGGGAGGATGAAAAATACTGCTCACCCACCTCATTGCTTCCTCTCTGGATAACTGAACAGCTGACTATTTTGCTCATTCAGTAAGTGTTAAGTTATGGTAGCGCTGAATATGTCAAACGAGTGAAAAAGAAATCTTTCAAATTTGCAAGCATTAACTTGCATCTTCCAATCATTAATCATCAATCCGAAGATTGGTTTTATTCAAAATTAAATCTTCAACAAATTTAATTTTTATTATTTGGCTCTGGGGCAGGGTTTGATCCCCCTGATCATCCCCCGTAGTTACACCACTGATTATCAGACACCACTAGTATCAACGTACGATTGTTGTTACGGGGTTAAGTTGCAATAAACAACACAGAAGAGCAACCAAGTGTAATAAGATTCGAGAGTCTACTACTACTACTATTATTTAATATTATAGAATAAGGACGCTGAGTTAGGAGCTGTACTTACGTTTACCAGATGATTAGCCTTCCTTCTTTTGTCTACTTTAAACACTATTTTAAATCGTACGAGTGTTTAAAAAATATAATTATGCAATTTAGTACGGAGTCGCACGTTCAGCACCATTCATCACCATGCTTACAGCTCGCCTCGTATAGACGAGTGTGCGGTGTTGCCGCTCTGGTATGGGCAAGGCCTTCCTTATAGGTGACTATGGCAGAACCCAGTCTCAATTCTTGGAATTACGCGGGTGCGGTTGCTGGCATCTTTGCGGCACCAGCCTCCGCCTCCTCGCGAATAGATGACGTATTTCCCAATAACATACTATTATTCACGAATACTGATTCTTGTGGGATAGAATCACTCATTGGCAATTTAATTATTGCGGGCTACATTATAGCGGTAAAGCGACAGCAAGAGGTTTTGTCGAACACACAATTATTTTCCTTTCTTGGATGTGTGCATTCAACTCCCGCGCGGTAGAGGTAGGCTTACTATTCGCAAGTACACAGCAAGCTGTGAGATGATAATTGAAAGTTAAATAGTTTATATTGATTAGAAATCTTATAGAATAAATTGGAATTACACTTAAAAGAAAAAAGGCAGGGGGGGGGGAGAGAGGGAATTATGGGCAAGTTTGGGAGAAAAAGGGATAAAGGTCCCCAAAAAGGGAAAAAAATGCGTGAGAAAAGCCCCTTTTCGCAACTAGAAACAAAATTTCACACTGTGATATCTTTCCGAACAGCTTTAATTTACCCTAAGAAGAAAAAGGTGCGCACCTAAAAATCCTAACCCTGATTATTATTGTTATTATTATAATAAAATTATTATTCATTCTTCCTTATACCCATTCACAGAGCACCTCTATACTTTTTGGGTGGGTTGATGTTCTTTGTGTTCCTCTTCTCCCAAAACCTCGTCATGTACTCACTGTGATGCCTCTTGCGTTCTTCTGGCCATCTTGTACCAGTCCTGTTGCTGAAATTCACCCTTAATATACCGGGTGAGTTAGCCGTGGTCGTTACGGCATGAAAGCTGGCAGTCGCTCACATCTGGGAGGCGAGGAGGTTCGAATCCCCCCGCCGGCAACCTTGCAGATGGTCTTCTGTGGTTTCCCATCTTCCTTCCAGGCAAATGTCGGGGTTGGTCCCTAACTATAGACCACAGCCGCTACCTTCCAATTCCTCGTCCTTCCATTCCAACTTTCCTCCCCAACGGTACTTGTAGCTCACCCATTGGGTGTCCGTCTTGAAGCAGCTACAAACCTGGCGAGCCGAACATGTCCTCGGAAACTCCGGGCACTAAAAGCCATATGTGTATTTATTTACTGAGCTTCTGGGGATTTCACGGTTTTTCATTACGTTCTCCCCGATGTTCAACTCATTTATGTCCCCCCTCGTTTCCTCCAACCAATTTATCCTACTACTTCGTGTATTAGTTACATTAAATAATATTTTTGCTAATCTATTGATCTCAATCCTAAATATGTGACCCAAAAAATTCAAACATCTCCTGCGTACAGAATTTTGCAACTGTCTGTGAGATTATAGAGGTCTGCCAATTGTCTCTTGATATAAAATTCCAATTTTTAGAGTAGGGCCAAACATTTTTTTTTTAAGAATTTTGCGTTCTTCTCGTCAACTCCTGCAATTTTTGAATGGCCTCCTAAAGTAATGATCTTTGATGCATATTGACCACCCGGGAGGACAACGGTTTTGTAATGTTTAAAGTTTGTATTACGTGACATCACTCTTTTATTAAAGATCTTCCACGATAGTCTGAATACGCTTTGAAACTTTGAGGCCGTTTCTATGTTGGCCAAACTATCAAAACTTGAAGGTAAAATTATTTATCCAATGTATTAAAACGAGGATACCTCTGCGATCGTCCCAAATTACTATAGTGCGGGACAAAGCATTGCCAGCCAGAAGTTAAACTGGCTCTCCGCTCCGTTCTCCACCACGCAACTTGCGGTGTTGCCATTCTATTGCACCGTACCTTCAGTCGCATGCTGGATGCGAGAACGTACAGACAACAGCGCATCGACTGGCTTGCAATGCTTTGTCCCGCACTTTAATATTAATATTATTAATATTACCAATATTATTATATTAACAAGAAGTTCCGTGAAGAACTATACAGCCTACTTTTCATGCCAATGATTATTCTACAGTATATGAACCTATCTAGAATAATGACGAAATTAAGTTGGTAATATCGAAATATCTAATTAGTTCAAAATATACCTGGTATAATGTAGCCTAATAGAGCACTACAGTTGGCAGCCCTGGTGACTGAATATATTCTTAGTTCCACCTCTTAAGGTACCGAATACAAAATTTGGTTGAAGTCCAATGGACGTTACATGCAGTTAGACCCTGGATCTATCAGCACGCGTAAAAGCATGTTGCCAACAATACCATGCGTGTGCTGGTCAGAAATAATCTGAATTATTATGATATCTTGTTGTGCCAATTTTGGATGAAATCCATTTGTTAGTATAGAAGTTACATGTATTTTAAAATTGGACATATCAGCAGGCATAGAATCATGTTGGCAGCACTGCCTTGTATTATTTACTCCAAATTAATCTAGAATGTCAGGTGCCATACGTGTGCAAAATATAGAGCTGTTGGCTTGCATACATTCTGATATATTGATATTAGGGTAAAAAGAATATAGACAGCATTTATTAATAGTTGGCAGCCCTGATTGCTCTTAACAATACTTATAGTCATATCTGTTATGGTACACATATCACATACGAAATTTGGTTGATATCCAACTGATAGTATAGAGGTTACATGTATTTAAAAATTGGTACTATCAGCAGGCTTATAATCATGTTGGTAGAACTGACGTATATAAGTTACTCCAAATTAATCTAAAATGTCAGAATATACGTCTGCATAGTTTAAAGCTGTTGGCTTGCATACTTTCTGATATATTGGTATTTGGATTTAAATAAAAAATAGAGAGAGCAATTATTAACAGTTGGCAGCCCTGGTGGCTCTTAAGAATACGCTCAGTCATATCTGTTTATGTACAGATATTGCATACAAAATTTGGTTGAAATCCAATTGATAGTGTAGAAGTTATATGCATTTAAACATTGGACCTATCAGAAGGCTTAAAATTATTTAGGCAACACTGTCATAGTTGGCCTCCTGGAAATTAAACTGAAATAGTATTATCCACATGTGTGCCAATTTTGGAATAGCTCCCATGCATACCTTGCAAGATATCCAACATGTAGCTCAAATTTCTAGTGCGTTTTTTCAGCAGTTGGTAGCACGGACATCATTTTCAAATATGGACGTGAGCTATTCCGGTGCACATCTTTACTCATACTAAATTTGGTTTTGATTGCTGCAGCCGTTTAGGAGTTGATAGGGAGGGGGGGGGGGGGGGGGCACACACACAGCCAGACAGACAGAAGGACAGACAGACAGACAGACACACATTTTCCCGGATCGATCTCATAAGTCTACTTTTTCCTCATTTTTGCAAAATGTGAAAAGTAGGCTAAAAATATGGAAACTAAAGGCACATTAAGCCAAATGTTTTATACAGTACAATATATATATTTAGCGTATGGCTTTTAGTGCCGGGAGTGTCCGAGGACATGTTAGGCTCGCCAGTTTTGTAACTGCTTCGAGACGGACACCCAATGGGTGAGCTACAAGTACCGTTGGGGAGGAAAGTTGGAATGGAAGGTCGAGGAGTTGGAAGGCAGCGGCTGTGGCCTATAGTTAGGGACCAACCCCAGCATTGGCCTGGAAGGAAGATGGGAAACCACAGAAAACCATCTTCAAGGTTGCCGGCGGGGGGATTTGAACCTCCTCGCCTCCCGGATGTGAGCGACTGCCAGCAGTCATGCCGTAACGACCACGGCTACCTCACCCGGTTATGCAGTATAATAATATAAGTCGTTAGCAAGGATGACACTGTACTATTAGTTTGTAAGATACAAGAGAAGAAATCTGACCGTGGCTTGGTCAAAATTATCTATTCGAATGTTCAAGTAAGTTATAAGGAGAGGAACGGTGAACACACTTTGGAATGTGCCGATATCATCAAGATATGCTTTCCATTTTCAAGAGCCATCAGAGGCTCTCAAGACCTCGTTCAACCTCCAGTGACCACGTCATTACCACACCTCCACGCTATTTATGCGCATGCCTGAAGCCAACATAAGCCTATATAATTAGATAAAACACCCTTCAGCGAGTTTGGCGCCCTCTCTTACCTGCGTTGAGAATAGAGGGAAGAAGGTTTGTGTGTCAAATGTACGAGCAGCAACACTGAATGGGGGATTGAGTAACAGAACAAGGAGTAGATTGATCGAAATCACTAATATATTATTCATGTACTAGCATTGTGTATTATACAGTTCACTCGCAATTCTCGCTGAAAAATTTGGGATTCACGATACAAAATTTGGACAAATAATATTAATCGTTCAAACTGTTAAATTGTTGGCTTCTTAAGAAACGATTAAATATTAAACTTTAAATCGTTAATAATTCTTGTGGTTAAAATCTATCACCACATACTTCTGTAGCTATTGGAAACCGAGTAAAGTTTTAGGAGTTTTATGGCAGGAGTTAATATAAGATAGCGGGCAAACATTATTGAATATAATTATAATGTTAATGCAACTACGATTCTTTAAGATTTTAAGTATCCGTTTCCTAAATGTCGCCAGAGACTTGCGTAAAGAATTGACGAAACCTTTCTTAATAGTGTTCTAAAATTATATGCTGTAAATTAGCTTATTAAAAAACTTGAGTTCATTTTGTTTCAATAATAATTTTAATCACGTTATTATTTTCAATTTTAACATCCACCTTGAAACGGTATGATTTTCAGGCTTCGACTCTCTAACAAAAGTTGATATATTTTGTTACTTTTCCAACGACTAGTTGCGGTACGTACTCTAATAGTAGAAAATCATCGTATGTGCTCTCAGTGAGTAGTATGGAATACTCTAGCTTATGCCCCCATGATGGAATATCATGGTGTGTGTTCTCATTGAATAGTGTGCAATACAATAACTTATGCCCCCATGATGGAATATCATGGTGTGTGTTCTCATTGAATAGTATGGAATACACTAACTTATGCCCCCATGATGGAAAATAATGGTGTGTGTTCTCATTGAATGTTATGGAATACACTAACTTATGCCCCCATGATGGAATATCATGGTGTGTGCTCTCATTGAATGGTATGGAAAACACTAACTTATGCCCCCTTGATGGTATAGCACGGTGTGTGTTCTCATTGAATGGTATGGAATACACTAGCTTATGCCCCCATGATGGAATATCATGGGGTGTGTTCTCATTGAATAGTATGGAATACTCTAGCTTATGCCCCCATGATGGTATATCATGGTGTGTGTTCTCAATGAATGGTATGGAATACACTAACTTATGCCCCCATGATGGAATATCATGGTGTGTGTTCTCATTGAATGTTATGGAATACACAAACTCATGCCCCCATGATGGTATATCATGGTGTGTGTTCTCATTGAATAGTATGGAATACACTAGCTTATGCCGCCATGATGGGATATCATGGTGTGTGTTCTCATTGAATAGTATGGAATACACTAACTTATGCCCCCTTGATGGTATAGCACGGTGTGTGTTCTCATTGAATGGTATGGAATACACTAGCTTATGCCGCCATGATGGAATATCATGGTGTGTGTTCTCATTGAATAGTATGGAATACACTAGCTTATGCCCCCATGATGGAATATCATGGTGTGTGTTCTCATTGAATAGTATGGAATACACTAACTTATGCCCCCTTGATGGTATAGCACGGTGTGTGTTCTCATTGAATGGTATGGAATACACTAGCTTATGCCCCCATGATGGAATATCATGGGGTGTATTCTCATTGAATAGTGTGGAATACTAGCTTATGCCCCCATGATGGAATATCATGGTGTGTGTTCTCATTGAATAGTATGGAATACATTGGCTTATGCCCCCTTGATGGAATACCATGGGGTGGGTTCTCATTGAATAGTGTGGAATATACTAGCTTATGCCCCCATGATGGAATAACATGGGGTGTGTTCTCATTGAATAATATGGAATAAACTAGCTTATGCCCCCATGATGGAATATCATGGGGTGTGTTCACATTGAATAGTGTGGAATACTCTAGCTTATGCCCCATGATGGAATATCATGGTGTGTGTTCTCATTGAATAGTATGGAATACACTAGCTTATGCCTCCATGATGGAATATCATGGGGTGTGATCTCATTGAATAGTATGGAATACACTAGCTTGTGCCCCCTTAATGGAATATCATGGTGTAGGTTCTCATAGAATAGTGTGGAATACACTAGCTTATGCCCCCATGATGGAATACCATGGCGTGTGTTCTCATTGAATAGTATGGAATACACTTGCTTATGCCCCCAGGATGGAATGTCATGGGGTGTGTTCTCATTGAATAGTATGGAATGCACTAGCTTATGACACCATGAGGGAATATCATGGGGTGTGTTCTCATTGAATTGTGTGGAATACACTAGCTTATGCCCCCATGATGGAATATCATGGTGTGTGTTCTCATTGAATAGTGATGAATACTCTAGCTTATGCCCCCATGATGGTATATCATGGTGTGTGTTCTCATCGAATAGTATGCAATACACTAGCTTATGCCCCCATGATGGTATATCTTGGTGTGTGTTCTCATTGAAAAGTATGGAATACACTAACTTATGCCCCCTTGATGGTATAGCACGGTGTGTGTTCTCATTGAATGGTATGGAATACACTAGCTTATGCCGCCATGATGGAATATCATGGTGTGTGTTCTCATTGAATAGTATGGAATACACTAGCTTATGCCCCCATGATGGAATATCATGGTGTGTGTTCTCATTGAATAGTATGGAATACACTAACTTATGCCCCCTTGATGGTATAGCACGGTGTGTGTTCTCATTGAATGGTATGGAATACACTAGCTTATGCCCCCATGAGGGAAGATCATGGGGTGTATTCTCATTGAAGAGTGTGGAATAATAGCTTATGCCCCCATGATGGAATATCATGGTGTGAGTTCTCATTGAATAGTATGGAATACATTAGCTTATGCCCCCTTGATGGAATATCATGGGGTGGGTTCTCATTGAATAGTGTGGAATATACTAGCTTATGCCCCCATGATGGAATATCATGGGGTGTGTTCTCATTGAATAGTATGGAATAAACTAGCTTATGCCCCCATGATGGAATATCATGGTGTGTGTTCTCATTGAATAGTATGGAATACATTAGCTTATGCCCCTTGATGGAATATCATGGGGTGGGTTCTCATTGAATAGTGTGGAATATACTAGCTTATGCCCCCATGATGGAATATCATGGGGTGTGTTCTCATTGAATAGTATGGAATAAACTAGCTTATGCCCCCATGATGGAATATCATGGGGTGTGTTCACATTGAATAGTGTGGAATACTCTAGCTTATGCCCCATGATGGAATATCATGGTGTGTGTTCTCATTGAATAGTGTGGATTACACTAACTTATGCCTCCATGATGGAATATCATGGGGTGTGATCTCATTGAATAGTATGGAATACACTAGCTTGTGCCCCCTTAATGGAATATCATGGTGTGGGTTCTCATTGAATAGTGTGGAATACACTAGCTTATGCCCCCATGATGGAATACCATGGTGTGTGGTCTCATTGAATACTATGGAATACACTTGCTTATGCCCCCAAGATGGAATGTCATGGGGTGTGTTCTCATTGAATAGTATGGAATGCACTAGCTTATGAACCCATGAGGGAATATCATGGGGTGTGTTCTCATTGAATTGTGTGGAATACACTAGCTTATGCCCCCATGATGGAATATCATGGTGTGTGTTCTCATTGAATAGTGCGGAATACTCTAGCTTATGCCCCCATGATGGTATATCATGGTGTGTGTTCTCATCGAATAGTATGGAATACACTATCTTATGCCCCCATGATGGTATATCTTGGTGTGTGTTCTCATTGAATAGTATGGAATACACTAACTTATGCCCCCTTGATGGTATAGCACGGTGTGTGTTCTCATTGAATGGTATGGAATACACTAGCTTATGCCGCCATGATGGAATATCATGGTGTGTGTTCTCATTGAATAGTATGGAATACACTAACTTATGCCCCCATGATGGTATAGCACGGTCTGTGTTCTCATTGAATGGTATGGAATACACTAGCTTATGCCCCCGTGATGGAATATCATGGGGTGTATTCTCATTGAAGAGTGTGGAATATTAGCTTATGCCCCCATGATGGAATATCATGGTGTGTGTTCTCATTGAATAGTATGGAATACATTAGCTTATGCCCCATTGATGGAATATCATGGGGTGGGTTCTCATTGAATAGTGTGGAATATACTAGCTTATGCCCCCATGATGGAATATCATGGGGTGTGTTCTCATTGAATAGTATGGAATAAACTAGCTTATGCCCCCATGATGGAATATCATGGGGTGTGTTCACATTGAATAGTGTGGAATACTCTAGCTTATGCCCCATGATGGAATATCATGGTGTGTGTTCTCATTGAATAGTATGGAATACACTAGCTTATGCCTCCATGATGGAATATCATGGGGTGTGATCTCATTGAATAGTATGGAATACACTAGCTTGTGCCCCCTTAATGGAATATCATGGTGTGGGTTCTCATTGAATAGTGTGGAATACACTAGCTTATGCCCCCTTGTTGCAATATCATGGGGTGGGTTCTCATTGAATAGTGTGGAATACACTAGCTTATGCCCCCATGATGGAATGTCATGGGGTGTGTTCTCATTGAATAGTATGGAATAAACTAGCTTATGCCCCCATGATGGAATATCATGGGGTGTGTTCTCATTGAATAGTATGGAATAAACTAGCTTATGCCCCCATGATGGAATATCATGATGTGTGTTCACATTGAATAGTGCGAAATACTCTAGCTTATGCCCCCATGATGGTATATCATGGTGTGGGGTCTCATCGAATAGTATGGAATACACTAGCTTATGCCCCCATGATGGTATATCTTGGTGTGTGTTCTCATTGAATAATATGGTATACACTAGCTTATGCCCCCATGATGGTATATCATGGTGTGTGTTCTCATTGAATAGTGTGGAATACACTAGCTTATGCCCCATGATGCAATATCATGGTGTGTGTTCTCATTGAATCGTGTGGAATACACCAGCTTATGCCCCATGATGGTATATCATGGTGTGTGTTCTCATTGAATGGTGTGGAATACACTAGCTTATGCCCCATGATGGAATATCATGGGGTGTGTTCTCATTGAATAGTATGGAATACACTAACTTATGCCCCCATGATGGTATATCATGGTGTGTGTTCTCATTGAATAGTAAAGAATACACTAGCTTATGCCCCCATGATGGAATATCATGGTGTGTGTTCTCATTGAATAGTGTGGATTACACACCATTATGCCCCCATGATTATATATCATGGTGTGTGTTCTCATTGAATAGTGTGGAATACACCAGCTTATGCCCCAAGGATGGAATATCATGGTGTGTGTTCTCGTTGAGTAGTATGGAATACACCAGCTAATGCCCCCATGATGGAATATCATGGCGTGTGTTCTCATTGAATAGTATGAAATACTCTAGCTTATGCCCCCATGATGATATATCATGGTGTGTGTTCTCATTGAATAGTATGGAATACACTAGCTTATGCCCCCATGATGGTATATCATGGTGTGTGTTCTCATTGAATCATGTGGAATACACTAGCTTATGCCCCATGATGGAATATCAAGGTGTGTGTTCTCATTGAATAGTGTGGAATACACTAGCTTATGCCCCATGATGGTATATCATGGTGTGTGTTCTCATTGAATAGTGTGGAATACGCTAGCTTATGCCTCTAGATGGAATATCATGGGGTGTGTTTTCATTGAATAGTATGGAATACACTAACTTATGCCCCCATGATGGAATATCATGGTGTGTGTTCTCATTGAATAGTATGGAATACACTAGCTTATGCCCCCATAATGGTATATCATGGTGTGTGTTCTCATCGAATAGTGTGGGATACACCAACTAATGCCCCAATGTTGGAATACCATGGCGTGTGTTCTCATCGAATAGTGTGGAATACACACCCTTATGCCCCCATGATGGTATATCATGGGGTGTGTTCTTATTGAATAGTATGGAATACACTAGGTTATGCCCCCATGATGGAATACCATGGTGTGTGTTCTCATTGAATAGTATGGAATACACTAGCTTATGCCCCCATGATGGAGTACCATGGTGTGTGTTCTCATTGAATAGTATGGAATACAATAGCTTATGCCCCCATGATGGAATATCATGGTGTGTGTTCTCATTAAATAGTATGGAATACACTAGCTTATGCCCCCATGATGGAATATCATGGTGTGTGTTCTCATCAAAGAGTGTGGACTACACATACTTATGCCCCCTTGATGGTATATCATGGGGTGTGTTCTCATTGAATAGTATGGAATACTCTAGCTTATGCCCCCATGATGGAATACCATGGTGTGTGTTCTCATTGAATAGTATGAAATACACTAGCTTACGCCCCCATGATGGAATATCATGGGGAGTGTTCTCAGTGAATAGTATGGAATACACTAGCTTATGCCCCCATGATGGAATACCATGGTGTGTGTTCTCATTGAATAGTATGGAATACTCTAGCTTATGACCCCATAATGCCATATCATGGGGAGTGTTCCCATTGAATAGTATGGAATACACTAGCTTATGCCCCCATGGTGGAATATCATGTTGTGTGTTCCCATTGAATAGTGTGGAATACACCAGCTTATGCCCCCTTGATGGAATATCATGGGGTGTGTTCTCATTAAATTGTTTGGAATACACTAGCTTAAGCCCCCATGATGGAATATCATGGGGAGTGTTCTCATTAAATAGTATGGAATTCACTAGCTTATGCCCACATGATGGAATATCATGGGGAGTGTTCTCAGTGAATAGTATGGAATACACTAGCTTATGCCCCCATGATGGAATACCATGGTGTGTGTAGTCATTGAATATTATGGAATACTCTAGCTTATGCCCCCATGATGCAATATCAGGGGGTGTGTTCTCATTGAATAGTATGGAATACACTAGCTTATGCCCCCATGGTCGTATATCATGGTGTGTGTTCTCATTGAATAGTATGGAATACACTAGCTTATGCCCCCATGATCGTATATCATGGTGTGTGTTCCCATTGAATAGTGCGGAATACACTAGCTTATGCCCCCTTGATTGTATAGCATGTTGTGTGTTCCCATTGAATAGTGTGGAATACACCAGCATATGCCCCCATGATGGTATATCTTGGTGTGTGTTCTCATTGAATAGTATGAAATAAACTTGCTTATGCCCCCATGATGGTATATCATGGTGTGTGTTCTCATTGAATAGCGGGGAATACACTAGCTTATGCCCCCATGATGGAATATCATGGTGGGTGGTCTCATTGAATAGTGTGGAATACACTAGCTTATGCCCCCATGATGGAATATCATGGGGTGTGTTCTCATTGAATAGTTTGGAATAAACTAGCTTATGCCCCCAACATGGGATATCATGCGGTGTGTTCTCATTGAATAGTATGGAATACACTAGCTTATGCCCCCTTGATGGAATATCATGGTGTGTGTTCTCATTGAATGGTATGGAATACACTAACTTATGCCCCCATGATGATATATCATGGTGTGTGTTCTCATTGAATAGTGTGAAATTCACACACTTATGCCCCCATTATGGGATATCATGGGGTGTGTTCTCATTGAATAATGTGGAATAAAGTAGCTTATGCCCCCATGATGGAATATCATTGTGTGTGTTCTCATTGAATAGTATGGAATACACCAGCTTATGCCCCCATTATGGAATATCATAGGGTGTGTTCTCATTGAATAGTATGGAATACACTAGCTTATGTCCCCATGATGGAATATCATGGTGTGTTTTCTCATTGAATAGTATGGAATACACTAACATATGCCCCCATGATGGAATATCATGGTGTGTGTTCTCATTAAATAGTATGGAATACACTAGCTTATGCCCCCATGATGGAATATCATTGGATGTGTTCTCAGTGAATAGTATGGAATACACTAGCTTATGTCCCCATGATGGAATACTATGGTGTGTGTTCTCATTGAATAGTATGGAATACTCTAGATTATGCCCCATCATGGAATATCATGGTGTGTGTTCTCATTAAATAGCATGGAATACACTAGCATATGCCCCCATGATGGAATATCATGGGGTGTGTTCTCAGTGAATAATATGGAATACACTAGCTTATGCCCCCATGTTGGAATACCATGGTGTGTGTTCTCATTGAATAGTATGGAATACTCTAGCTTATGCCCCCATGATGCAATATCATGGGGTGTGTTCTCATTGAATAGTATGGAATACACTAGCTTATGCCCCCATGTTGGTATATCATGGTGTGTGTTCCCATTGAATAGTGTGGAATAAACCAACTTATGCCCCCATGATGGAATATCATGGGGAGTGTTCCTGGTGAATAGTATGGAATACACTAGCTTATGCCCCCATAATGGCATAGCATGGTGTGTGTTCTCATTGAACAGTATGGAATACTCTAGCTTATGCCCCCATTATGGAATATCTTGGTGTGTGTTCTCATTGAATAGTATGGAATACACTAGCTTATGCCCCCATGATGGAATATTTTGGTGTGTTCTCATTGAATAGTTTGGAATACACTAGCTTATGCCCCCATTATGGAATGTCTTGGTGTGTGTTCTCATTGAATAGTGTGGAATACACTAGCTTATGCCCCCACGATGGTATATCATGGTGTGTGTTCTCATTGAATAGTATGGAATACACCAGCTTATGCCCCCATTATGGAATATCATGGGGTGTGTTCTCATTGAATAGTATGGAATACACTAGCTTATGCCCCCTCGATGGTATATCATGGTGTGTGTTCTCATTGAATAGTATGGAATACTCTAGCTTATGCCCCCAATAATGCAATATCATGGGGTGTGTTCTCATTGAATAGTATGGAATACACTAGCTTATGCCCCCGAGGTCGTATATCATGGTGTGTGTTCTCATTGAATAGTATGGAATACACTAGCTTATGCCCCCATGATCGTATATCATGGTGTGTGTTCCCATTGAATAGTGCGGAATACACTAGCTTATGCCCCCTTGATTGTATAGCATGTTGTGTGTTCCCATTGAATAGTGTGGAATACACCAGCATATGCCCCCATGATGGTTTATCTTGGTGTGTGTTCTCATTGAATAGTATGGAATACACTTGCTTATGCCCCCATGATGGTATATCATGGTGTGTGTTCTCATTGAATAGTGGGGAATACACTAGCTTATGCCCCCATGATGCAATATCATGGTGGGTGGTCTCATTGAATAGTGTGGAATATACTAGCTTATGCCCCCATGATGGAATATCATGGGGTGTGTTCTCATTGAATAGTTTGGAATAAACTAGCTTATGCCCCCTTGATGGAATATCATGGTGTGTGTTCTCATTGAATGGTATGGAATACACTAACTTATGCCCCCATGATGATATATCATGGTGTGTGTTCTCATTGAATAGTGTGAAATACACACACTTATGCCCACATTATGGGATATCATGGGGTGTGTTCTCATTGAATAATGTGGAATAAACTAGCTTATGCCCCCATGATGGAATATCATTGTGTGTGTTCTCATTGAATAGTATGGAATACACTAACTTATGCCCCCATGATGGAAAATAATGGTGTGTGTTCTCATTGAATGTTATGGAATACACTAACTTATGCCCCCATGATGGAATATCATGGTGTGTGCTCTCATTGAATGGTATGGAAAACACTAACTTATGCCCCCTTGATGGTATAGCACGGTGTGTGTTCTCATTGAATGGTATGGAATACACTAGCTTATGCCCCCATGATGGAATATCATGGGGTGTGTTCTCATTGAATAGTATGGAATACTCTAGCTTATGCCCCCATGATGGTATATCATGGTGTGTGTTCTCAATGAATGGTATGGAATACACTAACTTATGCCCCCATGATGGAATATCATGGTGTGTGTTCTCATTGAATGTTATGGAATACACAAACTCATGCCCCCATGATGGTATATCATGGTGTGTGTTCTCATTGAATAGTATGGAATACACTAGCTTATGCCGCCATGATGGGATATCATGGTGTGTGTTCTCATTGAATAGTATGGAATACACTAACTTATGCCCCCTTGATGGTATAGCACGGTGTGTGTTCTCATTGAATGGTATGGAATACACTAGCTTATGCCGCCATGATGGAATATCATGGTGTGTGTTCTCATTGAATAGTATGGAATACACTAGCTTATGCCCCCATGATGGAATATCATGGTGTGTGTTCTCATTGAATAGTATGGAATACACTAACTTATGCCCCCTTGATGGTATAGCACGGTGTGTGTTCTCATTGAATGGTATGGAATACACTAGCTTATGCCCCCATGATGGAATATCATGGGGTGTATTCTCATTGAATAGTGTGGAATACTAGCTTATGCCCCCATGATGGAATATCATGGTGTGTGTTCTCATTGAATAGTATGGAATACATTGGCTTATGCCCCCTTGATGGAATACCATGGGGTGGGTTCTCATTGAATAGTGTGGAATATACTAGCTTATGCCCCCATGATGGAATAACATGGGGTGTGTTCTCATTGAATAATATGGAATAAACTAGCTTATGCCCCCATGATGGAATATCATGGGGTGTGTTCACATTGAATAGTGTGGAATACTCTAGCTTATGCCCCATGATGGAATATCATGGTGTGTGTTCTCATTGAATAGTATGGAATACACTAGCTTATGCCTCCATGATGGAATATCATGGGGTGTGATCTCATTGAATAGTATGGAATACACTAGCTTGTGCCCCCTTAATGGAATATCATGGTGTAGGTTCTCATAGAATAGTGTGGAATACACTAGCTTATGCCCCCATGATGGAATACCATGGCGTGTGTTCTCATTGAATAGTATGGAATACACTTGCTTATGCCCCCAGGATGGAATGTCATGGGGTGTGTTCTCATTGAATAGTATGGAATGCACTAGCTTATGACACCATGAGGGAATATCATGGGGTGTGTTCTCATTGAATTGTGTGGAATACACTAGCTTATGCCCCCATGATGGAATATCATGGTGTGTGTTCTCATTGAATAGTGATGAATACTCTAGCTTATGCCCCCATGATGGTATATCATGGTGTGTGTTCTCATCGAATAGTATGCAATACACTAGCTTATGCCCCCATGATGGTATATCTTGGTGTGTGTTCTCATTGAAAAGTATGGAATACACTAACTTATGCCCCCTTGATGGTATAGCACGGTGTGTGTTCTCATTGAATGGTATGGAATACACTAGCTTATGCCGCCATGATGGAATATCATGGTGTGTGTTCTCATTGAATAGTATGGAATACACTAGCTTATGCCCCCATGATGGAATATCATGGTGTGTGTTCTCATTGAATAGTATGGAATACACTAACTTATGCCCCCTTGATGGTATAGCACGGTGTGTGTTCTCATTGAATGGTATGGAATACACTAGCTTATGCCCCCATGAGGGAAGATCATGGGGTGTATTCTCATTGAAGAGTGTGGAATAATAGCTTATGCCCCCATGATGGAATATCATGGTGTGAGTTCTCATTGAATAGTATGGAATACATTAGCTTATGCCCCCTTGATGGAATATCATGGGGTGGGTTCTCATTGAATAGTGTGGAATATACTAGCTTATGCCCCCATGATGGAATATCATGGGGTGTGTTCTCATTGAATAGTATGGAATAAACTAGCTTATGCCCCCATGATGGAATATCATTGTGTGTGTTCTCATTGAATAGTATGGAATACATTAGCTTATGCCCCTTGATGGAATATCATGGGGTGGGTTCTCATTGAATAGTGTGGAATATACTAGCTTATGCCCCCATGATGGAATATCATGGGGTGTGTTCTCATTGAATAGTATGGAATAAACTAGCTTATGCCCCCATGATGGAATATCATGGGGTGTGTTCACATTGAATAGTGTGGAATACTCTAGCTTATGCCCCATGATGGAATATCATGGTGTGTGTTCTCATTGAATAGTGTGGATTACACTAACTTATGCCTCCATGATGGAATATCATGGGGTGTGATTTCATTGAATAGTATGGAATACACTAGCTTGTGCCCCCTTAATGGAATATCATGGTGTGGGTTCTCATTGAATAGTGTGGAATACACTAGCTTATGCCCCCATGATGGAATACCATGGTGTGTGGTCTCATTGAATACTATGGAATACACTTGCTTATGCCCCCAAGATGGAATGTCATGGGGTGTGTTCTCATTGAATAGTATGGAATGCACTAGCTTATGACCCCATGAGGGAATATCATGGGGTGTGTTCTCATTGAATTGTGTGGAATACACTAGCTTATGCCCCCATGATGGAATATCATGGTGTGTGTTCTCATTGAATAGTGCGGAATACTCTAGCTTATGCCCCCATGATGGTATATCATGGTGTGTGTTCTCATCGAATAGTATGGAATACACTATCTTATGCCCCCATGATGGTATATCTTGGTGTGTGTTCTCATTGAATAGTATGGAATACACTAACTTATGCCCCCTTGATGGTATAGCACGGTGTGTGTTCTCATTGAATGGTATGGAATACACTAGCTTATGCCGCCATGATGGAATATCATGGTGTGTGTTCTCATTGAATAGTATGGAATACACTAACTTATGCCCCCATGATGGTATAGCACGGTCTGTGTTCTCATTGAATGGTATGGAATACACTAGCTTATGCCCCCGTGATGGAATATCATGGGGTGTATTCTCATTGAAGAGTGTGGAATATTAGCTTATGCCCCCATGATGGAATATCATGGTGTGTGTTCTCATTGAATAGTATGGAATACATTAGCTTATGCCCCATTGATGGAATATCATGGGGTGGGTTCTCATTGAATAGTGTGGAATATACTAGCTTATGCCCCCATGATGGAATATCATGGGGTGTGTTCTCATTGAATAGTATGGAATAAACTAGCTTATGCCCCCATGATGGAATATCATGGGGTGTGTTCACATTGAATAGTGTGGAATACTCTAGCTTATGCCCCATGATGGAATATCATGGTGTGTGTTCACATTGAATAGTATGGAATACACTAGCTTATGCCTCCATGATGGAATATCATGGGGTGTGATCTCATTGAATAGTATGGAATACACTAGCTTGTGCCCCCTTAATGGAATATCATGGTGTGGGTTCTCATTGAATAGTGTGGAATACACTAGCTTATGCCCCCTTGTTGCAATATCATGGGGTGGGTTCTCATTGAATAGTGTGGAATACACTAGCTTATGCCCCCATGATGGAATGTCATGGGGTGTGTTCTCATTGAATAGTATGGAATAAACTACCTTATGCCCTTATGCCCCCATGATGGTATATCTTGGTGTGTGTTCTCATTGAATAATATGGTATACACTAGCTTATGCCCCCATGTTGGTATATCATGGTGTGTGTTCTCATTGAATAGTGTGGAATACACTAGCTTATGCCCCATGATGGAATATCATGGTGTGTGTTCTCATTGAATCGTGTGGAATACACCAGCTTATGCCCCATGATGGTATATCATGGTGTGTGTTCTCATTGAATGGTGTGGAATACACTAGCTTATGCCCCATGATGGAATATCATGGGGTGTGTTCTCATTGAATAGTATGGAATACACTAACTTATGCCCCCATGATGGTATATCATGGTGTGTGTTCTCATTGAATAGTAAAGAATACACTAGCTTATGCCCCCATGATGGAATATCATGGTGTGTGTTCTCATTGAATAGTGTGGATTACACACCATTATGCCCCCATGATTATATATCATGGTGTGTGTTCTCATTGAATAGTGTGGAATACACCAGCTTATGCCCCAAGGATGGAATATCATGGTGTGTGTTCTCGTTGAATAGTATGGAATACACCAGCTAATGCCCCCATGATGGAATATCATGGCGTGTGTTCTCATTGAATAGTATGAAATACTCTAGCTTATGCCCCCATGATGATATATCATGGTGTGTGTTCTCATTGAATAGTATGGAATACACTAGCTTATGCCCCCATGATGGTATATCATGGTGTGTGTTCTCATTGAATCATGTGGAATACACTAGCTTATGCCCCATGATGGAATATCAAGGTGTGTGTTCTCATTGAATAGTGTGGAATACACTAGCTTATGCCCCATGATGGTATATCATGGTGTGTGTTCTCATTGAATAGTGTGGAATACGCTAGCTTATGCCTCTAGATGGAATATCATGGGGTGTGTTTTCATTGAATAGTATGGAATACACTAACTTATGCCCCCATGATGGAATATCATGGTGTGTGTTCTCATTGAATAGTATGGAATACACTAGCTTATGCCCCCATAATGGTATATCATGGTGTGTGTTCTCATCGAATAGTGTGGGATACACCAACTAATGCCCCAATGTTGGAATACCATGGCGTGTGTTCTCATCGAATAGTGTGGAATACACACCCTTATGCCCCAATGATGGTATATCATGGGGTGTGTTCTTATTGAATAGTATGGAATACACTAGGTTATGCCCCCATGATGGAATACCATGGTGTGTGTTCTCATTGAATAGTATGGAATACACTAGCTTATGCCCCCATGATGGAATACCATGGTGTGTGTTCTCATTGAATAGTATGGAATACAATAGCTTATGCCCCCATGATGGAATATCATGGTGTGTGTTCTCATTAAATAGTATGGAATACACTAGCTTATGCCCCCATGATGGAATATCATGGTGTGTGTTCTCATCAAAGAGTGTGGACTACACAAACTTATGCCCCCTTGATGGTATATCATGGGGTGTGTTCTCATTGAATAGTATGGAATACTCTAGCTTATGCCCCCATGATGGAATACCATGGTGTGTGTTCTCATTGAATAGTATGAAATACACTAGCTTACGCCCCCATGATGGAATATCATGGGGAGTGTTCTCAGTGAATAGTATGGAATACACTAGCTTATGCCCCCATGATGGAATACCATGGTGTGTGTTCTCATTGAATAGTATGGAATACTCTAGCTTATGACCCCATAATGCCATATCATGGGGAGTGTTCCCATTGAATAGTATGGAATACACTAGCTTATGCCCCCATGGTGGAATATCATGTTGTGTGTTCCCATTGAATAGTGTGGAATACACCAGCTTATGCCCCCTTGATGGAATATCATGGGGTGTGTTCTCATTAAATTGTTTGGAATACACTAGCTTAAGCCCCCATGATGGAATATCATGGGGAGTGTTCTCATTAAATAGTATGGAATTCACTAGCTTATGCCCACATGATGGAATATCATGGGGAGTGTTCTCAGTGAATAGTATGGAATACACTAGCTTATGCCCCCATGATGGAATACCATGGTGTGTGTAGTCATTGAATATTATGGAATACTCTAGCTTATGCCCCCATGATGCAATATCATGGGGTGTGTTCTCATTGAATAGTATGGAATACACTAGCTTATGCCCCCATGGTCGTATATCATGGTGTGTGTTCTCATTGAATAGTATGGAATACACTAGCTTATGCCCCCATGATCGTATATCATGGTGTGTGTTCCCATTGAATAGTGCGGAATACACCAGCATATGCCCCCATGATGGTATATCTTGGTGTGTGTTCTCATTGAATAGTATGGAATAAACTTGCTTATGCCCCCATGATGGTATATCATGGTGTGTGTTCTCATTGAATAGCGGGGAATACACTAGCTTATGCCCCCATGATGGAATATCATGGTGGGTGGTCTCATTGAATAGTGTGGAATACACTAGCTTATGCCCCCATGATGGAATATCATGGGGTGTGTTCTCATTGAATAGTTTGGAATAAACTAGCTTATGCCCCCAACATGGGATATCATGCGGTGTGTTCTCATTGAATAGTATGGAATACACTAGCTTATGCCCCCTTGATGGAATATCATGGTGTGTGTTCTCATTGAATGGTATGGAATACACTAACTTATGCCCCCATGATGATATATCATGGTGTGTGTTCTCATTGAATAGTGTGAAATACACTAACATATGCCCCCATGATGGAATATCATGGTGTGTGTTCTCATTGAATAGTATGGAACACACTAGCTTATGTCCCCATGATGGAATATCATGGTGTGTTTTCTCATTGAATAGTATGGAATACACTAACATATGCCCCCATGATGGAATATCATGGTGTGTGTTCTCATTAAATAGTATGGAATACACTAGCTTATGCCCCCATGATGGAATATCATTGGATGTGTTCTCAGTGAATAGTATGGAATACACTAGCTTATGTCCCCATGATGGAATACTATGGTGTGTGTTCTCATTGAATAGTATGGAATACTCTAGATTATGCCCCATGATGGAATATCATGGTGTGTGTTCTCATTAAATAGCATGGAATACACTAGCATATGCCCCCATGATGGAATATCATGGGGTGTGTTCTCAGTGAATAATATGGAATACACTAGCTTATGCCCCCATGTTGGAATACCATGGTGTGTGTTCTCATTGAATAGTATGGAATACTCTAGCTTATGCCCCCATGATGCAATATCATGGGGTGTGTTCTCATTGAATAGTATGGAATACACTAGCTTATGCCCCCATGTTGGTATATCATGGTGTGTGTTCCCATTGAATAGTGTGGAATAAACCAACTTATGCCCCCATGATGGAATATCATGGGGAGTGTTCTTGGTGAATAGTATGGAATACACTAGCTTATGCCCCCATAATGGCATAGCATGGTGTGTGTTCTCATTGAACAGTATGGAATACTCTAGCTTATGCCCCCATTATGGAATATCTTGGTGTGTGTTCTCATTGAATAGTATGGAATACACTAGCTTATGCCCCCATGATGGAATATTTTGGTGTGTTCTCATTGAATAGTTTGGAATACACTAGCTTATGCCCCCATTATGGAATGTCTTGGTGTGTGTTCTCATTGAATAGTGTGGAATACACTAGCTTATGCCCCCACGATGGTATATCATGGTGTGTGTTCTCATTGAATAGTATGGAATACACCAGCTTATGCCCCCATTATGGATATCATGGGGTGTGTTCTCATTGAATAGTATGGAATACACTAGCTTATGCCCCCTCGATGGTATATCATGGTGTGTGTTCTCATTGAATAGTATGGAATACTCTAGCTTATGCCCCCAATAATGCAATATCATGGGGTGTGTTCTCATTGAATAGTATGGAATACACTAGCTTATGCCCCCGAGGTCGTATATCATGGTGTGTGTTCTCATTGAATAGTATGGAATACACTAGCTTATGCCCCCATGATCGTATATCATGGTGTGTGTTCCCATTGAATAGTGCGGAATACACTAGCTTATGCCCCCTTGATTGTATAGCTTGTTGTGTGTTCCCATTGAATAGTGTGGAATACACCAGCATATGCCCCCATGATGGTTTATCTTGGTGTGTGTTCTCATTGAATAGTATGGAATACACTTGCTTATGCCCCCATGATGGTATATCATGGTGTGTGTTCTCATTGAATAGTGGGGAATACACTAGCTTATGCCCCCATGATGGAATATCATGGTGGGTGGTCTCATTGAATAGTGTGGAATATACTAGCTTATGCCCCCATGATGGAATATCATGGGGTGTGTTCTCATTGAATAGTTTGGAATAAACTAGCTTATGCCCCCTTGATGGAATATCATGGTGTGTGTTCTCATTGAATGGTATGGAATACACTAACTTATGCCCCCATGATGATATATCATGGTGTGTGTTCTCATTGAATAGTGTGAAATACACACACTTATGCCCACATTATGGGATATCATGGGGTGTGTTCTCATTGAATAATGTGGAATAAACTAGCTTATGCCCCCATGATGGAATATCATTGTGTGTGTTCTCATTGAATAGTATGGAATACACCAGCTTATGCCACCATTATGGAATATCATAGGGTGTGTTCTCATTGAATAGTATGGAATACACTAGCTTATGTCCCCATGATGGAATATCATGGTGTGTTTTCTCATTGAATAGTATGGAATACACTAACTTATGCCCCCTTGATGGAATATCATGGTGTGTGTTCTCATTAAATAGTATGGAATACACTAGCTTATGCCCCCATGATGGAATATCATTGGATGTGTTCTCAGTGAATAGTATGGAATACACTAGCTTATGTCCCCATGATGGAATACTATGGTGTGTGTTCTCATTGAATAGTATGGAATACTCTAGATTATGCCCCATGATGGAATATCATGGTGTGTGTTCTCATTAAATAGTATGGAATACACTAGCATATGCCCCCATGATGGAATATCATGGGGTGTGTTCTCAGTGAATAATATGGAATACACTAGCTTATGCCCCCATGTTGGAATACCATGGTGTGTGTTCTCATTGAATAGTATGGAATACTCTAGCTTATGCCCCCATGATGCAATATCATGGGGTGTGTTCTCATTGAATAGTATGGAATACACTAGCTTATGCCCCCATGTTGGTATATCATGGTGTGTGTTCCCATTGAAAAGTGTGGAATAAACCAACTTATGCCCCCATGATGGAATATCATGGGGAGTGTTCTTGGTGAATAGTATGGAATACACTAGCTTATGCCCCCATAATGGCATAGCATGGTGTGTGTTCTCATTGAACAGTATGGAATACTCTAGCTTATGCCCCCATTATGGAATATCTTGGTGTGTGTTCTCATTGAATAGTATGGAATACACTAGCTTATGCCCCCATGATGGATAATATTTTGGTGTGTTCTCATTGAATAGTTTGGAATACACTAGCTTATGCCCCCATTATGGAATATCTTGGTGTGTGTTCTCATTGAATAGTGTGGAATACACTAGCTTATGCCCCCACGATGGTATATCATGGTGTGTGTTCTCATTGAATAGTATGGAATACACCAGCTTATGCCCCCATTATGGAATATCATGGGGTGTGTTCTCATTGAATAGTATGGAATACACTAGCTTATGCCCCCACGATGGTATATCATGGTGTGTGTTCTCATTGAATAGTATGGAATACTCTAGCTTATGCCCCCATGATGCAATATCATGGGGTGTGTTCTCATTGAATAGTATGGAATACACTAGCTTATGCCCCCATGGTCGTATATCATGGTGTGTGTTCTCATTGAATAGTATGGAATACACTAGCTTATGCCCCCATGATCGTATATCATGGTGTGTGTTCCCATTGAATAGTGCGGAATACACTAGATTATGCCCCCTTGATTGTATAGCATGTTGTGTGTTCCCATTGAATAGTGTGGAATACACCAGCATATGCCCCCATGATGGTTTATCTTGGTGTGTGTTGTCATTGAATAGTATGGAATACACTTGCTTATGCCCCCATTATGGTATATCATGGTGTGTGTTCTCATTGAATAGTGGGGAATACACTAGCTTATGCCCCCATGATGGAATATCATGGTGGGTGGTCTCATTGAATAGTGTGGAATACACTAGCTTATGCCCCCATGATGGAATATCATGGGGTGTGTTCTCATTGAATAGTTTGGAATAAACTAGCTTATGCCCCCATGATGGAATATCATGCGGTGTGTTCTCATTGAATAGTATGGAATACACTAGCTTATGCCCCCTTGATGGAATATCATGGTGTGTGTTCTCATTGAATGGTATGGAATACACTAACTTATGCCCCCATGATGATATATCATGGTGTGTGTTCTCATTGAATAGTGTGAAATACACACACTTATGCCCCCATTATGGGATATCATGGGGTGTGTTCTCATTGAATAATGTGGAATAAACTAGCTTATGCCCCCATGATGGAATATCATTGTGTGTGTTCTCATTGAATAGTATGGAATACACCAGCTTATGCCACCATTATGGAATATCATAGGGTGTGTTCTCATTGAATAGTATGGAATACACTAGCTTATGTCCCCATGATGGAATATCATGGTGTGTTTTCTCATTGAATAGTATGGAATACACTAACTTATGCCCCCATGATGGAATATCATGGTGTGTGTTCTCATTAAATAGTATGGAATACACTAGCTTATGCCCCCATGATGGAATATCATTGGATGTGTTCTCAGTGAATAGTATGGAATACACTAGCTTATGTCCCCTTGATGGAATACTATGGTGTGTGTTCTCATTGAATAGTATGGAATACTCTAGATTATGCCCCATGATGGAATATCATGGTGTGTGTTCTCATTAAATAGTATGGAATACACTAGCATATGCCCCCATGATGGAATATCATGGGGTGTGTTCTCAGTGAATAATATGGAATACACTAGCTTATGCCCCCATGTTGGAATACCATGGTGTGTGTTCTCATTGAATAGTATGGAATACTCTAGCTTATGCCCCCATGATGCAATATCATGGGGTGTGTTCTCATTGAATAGTATGGAATACACTAGCTTATGCCCCCATGTTGGTATATCATGGTGTGTGTTCCCATTGAATAGTGTGGAATAAACCAACTTATGCCCCCATGATGGAATATCATGGGGAGTGTTCTTGGTGAATAGTATGGAATACACTAGCTTATGCCCCCATAATGGCATAGCATGGTGTGTGTTCTCATTGAACAGTATGGAATACTCTAGCTTATGCCCCCATTATGGAATATCTTGGTGTGTGTTCTCATTGAATAGTAAAGAATACACTAGCTTATGCCCCCATGATGGAATATCATGGTGTGTGTTCTCATTGAATAGTGTGGATTACACACCATTATGCCCCCATGATTATATATCATGGTGTGTGTTCTCATTGAATAGTGTGGAATACACCAGCTTATGCCCCAAGGATGGAATATCATGGTGTGTGTTCTCGTTGAATAGTATGGAATACACCAGCTTATGCCCCCATTATGGAATATCATGGGGTGTGTTCTCATTGAATAGTATGGAATACACTAGCTTATGCCCCCACGATGGTATATCATGGTGTGTGTTCTCATTGAATAGTATGGAATACTCTAGCTTATGCCCCCATGATGCAATATCATTGGGTGTGTTCTCATTGAATAGTATGGAATACACTAGCTTATGCCCCCATGGTCGTATATCATGGTGTGTGTTCTCATTGAATAGTATGGAATACACTAGCTTATGCCCCCATGATCGTATATCATGGTGTGTGTTCCCATTGAATAGTGCGGAATACACTAGCTTATGCCCCCTTGATTGTATAGCATGTTGTGTGTTCCCATTGAATAGTGTGGAATACACCAGCATATGCCCCCAAGATGGTTTATCTTGGTGTGTGTTCTCATTGAATAGTATGGAATACACTTGCTTATGCCCCCATGATGGTATATCATGGTGTGTGTTCTCATTGAATAGTTGGGAATACACTAGCTTATGCCCCCATGATGGAATATCATGGTGGGTGGTCTCATTGAATAGTGTGGAATACACTAGCTTATGCCCCCATGATGGAATATCATGGGGTGTGTTCTCATTGAATAGTTTGGAATAAACTAGCTTATGCCCCCATGATGGAATATCATGCGGTGTGTTCTCATTGAATAGTATGGAATACACTAGCTTATGCCCACTTGATGGAATATCATGGTGTGTGTTCTCATTGAATGGTATGGAATACACTAACTTATGCCCCCATGATGATATATCATGGTGTGTGTTTTCATTGAATAGTGTGAAATACACACACTTATGCCCCCATTATGGGATATCATGGGGTGTGTTCTCATTGAATAATGTGGAATAAACTAGCTTATGCCCCCATGATGGAATATCATTGTGTGTGTTCTCATTGAATAGTATGGAATACACCAGCTTATGCCACCATTATGGAATATCATAGGGTGTGTTCTCATTGAATAGTATGGAATACACTAGCTTATGTCCCCATGATGGAATATCATGGTGTGTTTTCTCATTGAATAGTATGGAATACACTAACTTATGCCCCCATGATGGAATATCATGGTGTGTGTTCTCATTAAATAGTATGGAATACACTAGCTTATGCCCCCATGATGGAATATCATTGGATGTGTTCTCAGTGAATAGTATGGAATACACTAGCTTATGTCCCCATGATGGAATACTATGGTGTGTGTTCTCATTGAATAGTATGGAATACTCTAGATTATGCCCCATGATGGAATATCATGGTGTGTGTTCTCATTAAATAGTATGGAATACACTAGCATATGCCCCCATGATGGAATATCATGGGGTGTGTTCTCAGTGAATAATATGGAATACACTAGCTTATGCCCCCATGTTGGAATACCATGGTGTGTGTTCTCATTGAATAGTATGGAATACTCTAGCTTATGCCCCCATGATGCAATATCATGGGGTGTGTTCTCATTGAATAGTATGGAATACACTAGCTTATGCCCCCATGTTGGTATATCATGGTGTGTGTTCCCATTGAATAGTGTGGAATAAACCAACTTATGCCCCCATGATGGAATAACATGGGGTGTGTTCTTGGTGAATAGTATGGAATACATTAGCTTATGCCCCCATAATGGCATAGCATGGTGTGTGTTCTCATTGAACAGTATGGAATACTCTAGCTTATGCCCCCATTATGGAATATCTTGGTGTGTGTTCTCATTGAATAGTATGGAATACACTAGCTTATGCCCCCATGATGGAATATTTTGGTGTGTTCTCATTGAATAGTTTGGAATACACTAGCTTATGCCCCCATTATGGAATATCTTGGTGTGTGTTCTCATTGAATAGTGTGGAATACACTAGCTTATGCCCCCACGATGGTATATCATGGTGTGTGTTCTCATTGAATAGTATGGAATACACCAGCTTATGCCCCCATTATGGAATATCATGGGGTGTGTTCTCATTGAATAGTATGGAATACACTAGCTTATGCCCCCATGATGGAATATCATGCGGTGTGTTCTCATTGAGTAGAATTGAATATTCTAGCTTATGCCCCCATGATGTTATATCATGGTGTGCGTTCTCATTGAATAGTATGGAATACACCAGCTTATGCCCCTATTATGGAATATCATGGGGAGTGTGCTCAGTGAATAGTATGGAATACACTAGCTTATGCCCCGATGATGGAATACCATGGTGTGTGTTGTCATTGAATAGTATGGAATACTCTAGCTTATGCCCCCATGATGCAATATCATGGGGTGTGTTTCCATTGAATAGTATGGAATACACTAGCTTATGCCCCCATGTTGGTATACCATGGTGTGTGTTCCCATTGAATAGTGTGGAATAAACCAGCTTATGCCCCCATGATGCAATATCATGGGGTGTGTTCTTGGTGAATAGTATGGAATACACTAGCTTATGCCCCCATGATGGTATACCATGGTGTGTGTTCTGATTTAATAGTATGGAATAATCTAGGTTATGCCCCCATTATGGAATATCTTGAGTGTGTTCTCATTGAATAGTATGGAATACACTAGCTTATGCCCCCATGATGGAATATTTTGGTGTGTTCTCATTGAATAGTTTGGAATACACTAGCTTATGCCCCCATGATGGTATATCATGGTGTGTGTTCTCATTGAATAGTATGGAATACACCAGCTTATGCCCCCATTATGGAATATCATGGGGTGAGTTCTCATTGAATAGTATGGAATACACACCCTTATGCCCCCATGATGGAATATCACTGTGTTTGTTCTCATTGTATAGTGTGGAATCACTAGCTTAAGCCCCCATGATGGAATATCATGGTGTGTGATCTCATTGAAAAGTGTGGAATACACTAGCCTATGCCCCCATGATGGAATATCATGGGGTGTGTTCTCATTGAATAGTATGGAATACACTAGCTTATGCCCCCATGATGGAATATCATGCGGAGTGTTCTCATTGAGTAGAATGGAATACTCTAGCTTATGCCCCCATGATGGTATATCATGGTGTGCGTTCTCATTGAATAGTATGGAATACACCAGCTTATGCCCCCATTATGGAATATCATGGGGTGTGTTCTCATTGAATAGTATGGAATACACTAGCTTATGCCCCCTCGATGGTATATCATGGTGTGTGTTCTCATTGAATAGTATGGAATACTCTAGCTTATGCCCCCAATAATGCAATATCATGGGGTGTGTTCTCATTGAATAGTATGGAATACACTAGCTTATGCCCCCGAGGTCGTATATCATGGTGTGTGTTCTCATTGAATAGTATGGAATACACTAGCTTATGCCCCCATGATCGTATATCATGGTGTGTGTTCCCATTGAATAGTGCGGAATACACTAGCTTATGCCCCCTTGATTGTATAGCATGTTGTGTGTTCCCATTGAATAGTGTGGAATACACCAGCATATGCCCCCATGATGGTTTATCTTGGTGTGTGTTCTCATTGAATAGTATGGAATACACTTGCTTATGCCCCCATGATGGTATATCATGGTGTGTGTTCCCATTGAATAGTGGGGAATACACTAGCTTATGCCCCCATGATGGAATATCATGGTGGGTGGTCTCATTGAATAGTGTGGAATACACTAGCTTATGCCCCCATGATGGAATATCATGGGGTGTGTTCTCATTGAATAGTTTGGAATAAACTAGCTTATGCCCCCTTGATGGAATATCATGGTGTGTGTTCTCATTGAATGGTATGGAATACACTAACTTATGCCCCCATGATGATATATCATGGTGTGTGTTCTCATTGAATAGTGTGAAATACACACACTTATGCCCACATTATGGGATATCATGGGGTGTGTTCTCATTGAATAATGTGGAATAAACTAGCTTATGCCCCCATGATGGAATATCATTGTGTGTGTTCTCATTGAATAGTATGGAATACACCAGCTTATGCCACCATTATGGAATATCATAGGGTGTGTTCTCATTGAATAGTATGGAATACACTAGCTTATGTCCCCATGATGGAATATCATGGTGTGTTTTCTCATTGAATAGTATGGAATACACTAACTTATGCCCCCTTGATGGAATATCATGGTGTGTGTTCTCATTAAATAGTATGGAATACACTAGCTTATGCCCCCATGATGGAATATCATTGGATGTGTTCTCAGTGAATAGTATGGAATACACTAGCTTATGTCCCCATGATGGAATACTATGGTGTGTGTTCTCATTGAATAGTATGGAATACTCTAGATTATGCCCCATGATGGAATATCATGGTGTGTGTTCTCATTAAATAGTATGGAATACACTAGCATATGCCCCCATGATGGAATATCATGGGGTGTGTTCTCAGTGAATAATATGGAATACACTAGCTTATGCCCCCATGTTGGAATACCATGGTGTGTGTTCTCATTGAATAGTATGGAATACTCTAGCTTATGCCCCCATGATGCAATATCATGGGGTGTGTTCTCATTGAATAGTATGGAATACACTAGCTTATGCCCCCATGTTGGTATATCATGGTGTGTGTTCCCATTGAAAAGTGTGGAATAAACCAACTTATGCCCCCATGATGGAATATCATGGGGAGTGTTCTTGGTGAATAGTATGGAATACACTAGCTTATGCCCCCATAATGGCATAGCATGGTGTGTGTTCTCATTGAACAGTATGGAATACTCTAGCTTATGCCCCCATTATGGAATATCTTGGTGTGTGTTCTCATTGAATAGTATGGAATACACTAGCTTATGCCCCCATGATGGATAATATTTTGGTGTGTTCTCATTGAATAGTTTGGAATACACTAGCTTATGCCCCCATTATGGAATATCTTGGTGTGTGTTCTCATTGAATAGTGTGGAATACACTAGCTTATGCCCCCACGATGGTATATCATGGTGTGTGTTCTCATTGAATAGTATGGAATACACCAGCTTATGCCCCCATTATGGAATATCATGGGGTGTGTTCTCATTGAATAGTATGGAATACACTAGCTTATGCCCCCACGATGGTATATCATGGTGTGTGTTCTCATTGAATAGTATGGAATACTCTAGCTTATGCCCCCATGATGCAATATCATGGGGTGTGTTCTCATTGAATAGTATGGAATACACTAGCTTATGCCCCCATGGTCGTATATCATGGTGTGTGTTCTCATTGAATAGTATGGAATACACTAGCTTATGCCCCCATGATCGTATATCATGGTGTGTGTTCCCATTGAATAGTGCGGAATACACTAGATTATGCCCCCTTGATTGTATAGCATGTTGTGTGTTCCCATTGAATAGTGTGGAATACACCAGCATATGCCCCCATGATGGTTTATCTTGGTGTGTGTTCTCATTGAATAGTATGGAATACACTTGCTTATGCCCCCATGATGGTATATCATGGTGTGTGTTCTCATTGAATAGTGGGGAATACACTAGCTTATGCCCCCATGATGGAATATCATGGTGGGTGGTCTCATTGAATAGTGTGGAATACACTAGCTTATGCCCCCATGATGGAATATCATGGGGTGTGTTCTCATTGAATAGTTTGGAATAAACTAGCTTATGCCCCCATGATGGAATATCATGCGGTGTGTTCTCATTGAATAGTATGGAATACACTAGCTTATGCCCCCTTGATGGAATATCATGGTGTGTGTTCTCATTGAATGGTATGGAATACACTAACTTATGCCCCCATGATGATATATCATGGTGTGTGTTCTCATTGAATAGTGTGAAATACACACACTTATGCCCCCATTATGGGATATCATGGGGTGTGTTCTCATTGAATAATGTGGAATAAACTAGCTTATGCCCCCATGATGGAATATCATTGTGTGTGTTCTCATTGAATAGTATGGAATACACCAGCTTATGCCACCATTATGGAATATCATAGGGTGTGTTCTCATTGAATAGTATGGAATACACTAGCTTATGTCTCCATGATGGAATATCATGGTGTGTTTTCTCATTGAATAGTATGGAATACACTAACTTATGCCCCCATGATGGAATATCATGGTGTGTGTTCTCATTAAATAGTATGGAATACACTAGCTTATGCCCCCATGATGGAATATCATTGGATGTGTTCTCAGTGAATAGTATGGAATACACTAGCTTATGTCCCCATGATGGAATACTATGGTGTGTGTTCTCATTGAATAGTATGGAATACTCTAGATTATGCCCCATGATGGAATATCATGGTGTGTGTTCTCATTAAATAGTATGGAATACACTAGCATATGCCCCCATGATGGAATATCATGGGGTGTGTTCTCAGTGAATAATATGGAATACACTAGCTTATGCCCCCATGTTGGAATACCATGGTGTGTGTTCTCATTGAATAGTATGGAATACTCTAGCTTATGCCCCCATGATGCAATATCATGGGGTGTGTTCTCATTGAATAGTATGGAATACACTAGCTTATGCCCCCATGTTGGTATATCATGGTGTGTGTTCCCATTGAATAGTGTGGAATAAACCAACTTATGCCCCCATGATGGAATATCATGGGGAGTGTTCTTGGTGAATAGTATGGAATACACTAGCTTATGCCCCCATAATGGCATAGCATGGTGTGTGTTCTCATTGAACAGTATGGAATACTCTAGCTTATGCCCCCATTATGGAATATCTTGGTGTGTGTTCTCATTGAATAGTAAAGAATACACTAGCTTATGCCCCCATGATGGAATATCATGGTGTGTGTTCTCATTGAATAGTGTGGATTACACACCATTATGCCCCCATGATTATATATCATGGTGTGTGTTCTCATTGAATAGTGTGGAATACACCAGCTTATGCCCCAAGGATGGAATATCATGGTGTGTGTTCTCGTTGAATAGTATGGAATACACCAGCTTATGCCCCCATTATGGAATATCATGGGGTGTGTTCTCATTGAATAGTATGGAATACACTAGCTTATGCCCCCACGATGGTATATCATGGTGTGTGTTCTCATTGAATAGTATGGAATACTCTAGCTTATGCCCCCATGATGCAATATCATGGGGTGTGTTCTCATTGAATAGTATGGAATACACTAGCTTATGCCCCCATGGTCGTATATCATGGTGTGTGTTCTCATTGAATAGTATGGAATACACTAGCTTATGCCCCCATGATCGTATATCATGGTGTGTGTTCCCATTGAATAGGTCGGAATACACTAGCTTATGCCCCCTTGATTGTATAGCATGTTGTGTGTTCCCATTGAATAGTGTGGAATACACCAGCATATGCCCCCAAGATGGTTTATCTTGGTGTGTGATCTCATTGAATAGTATGGAATACACTTGCTTATGCCCCCATGATGGTATATCATGGTGTGTGTTCTCATTGAATAGTTGGGAATACACTAGCTTATGCCCCCATGATGGAATATCATGGTGGGTGGTCTCATTGAATAGTGTGGAATACACTAGCTTATGCCCCCATGATGGAATATCATGGGGTGTGTTCTCATTGAATAGTTTGGAATAAACTAGCTTATGCCCCCATGATGGAATATCATGCGGTGTGTTCTCATTGAATAGTATGGAATACACTAACTTATGCCCCCTTGATGGAATATCATGGTGTGTGTTCTCATTGAATGGTATGGAATACACTAACTTATGCCCCCATGATGATATATCATGGTGTGTGTTTTCATTGAATAGTGTGAAATACACACACTTATGCCCCCATTATGGGATATCATGGGGTGTGTTCTCATTGAATAATGTGGAATAAACTAGCTTATGCCCCCATGATGGAATATCATTGTGTGTGTTCTCATTGAATAGTATGGAATACACCAGCTTATGCCACCATTATGGAATATCATAGGGTGTGTTCTCATTGAATAGTATGGAATACACTAGCTTATGTCCCCATGATGGAATATCATGGTGTGTTTTCTCATTGAATAGTATGGAATACACTAACTTATGCCCCCATGATGGAATATCATGGTGTGTGTTCTCATTAAATAGTATGGCATACACTAGCTTATGCCCCCATGATGGAATATCATTGGATGTGTTCTCAGTGAATAGTATGGAATACACTAGCTTATGTCCCCATGATGGAATACTATGGTGTGTGTTCTCATTGAATAGTATGGAATACTCTAGATTATGCCCCATGATGGAATATCATGGTGTGTGTTCTCATTAAATAGTATGGAATACACTAGCATATGCCCCCATGATGGAATATCATGGGGTGTGTTCTCAGTGAATAATATGGAATACACTAGCTTATGCCCCCATGTTGGAATACCATGGTGTGTGTTCTCATTGAATAGTATGGAATACTCTAGCTTATGCCCCCATGATGCAATATCATGGGGTGTGTTCTCATTGAATAGTATGGAATACACTAGCTTATGCCCCCATGTTGGTATATCATGGTGTGTGTTCCCATTGAATAGTGTGGAATAAACCAACTTATGCCCCCATGATGGAATAACATGGGGTGTGTTCTTGGTGAATAGTATGGAATACATTAGCTTATGCCCCCATAATGGCATAGCATGGTGTGTGTTCTCATTGAACAGTATGGAATACTCTAGCTTATGCCCCCATTATGGAATATCTTGGTGTGTGTTCTCATTGAATAGTATGGAATACACTAGCTTATGCCCCCATGATGGAATATTTTGGTGTGTTCTCATTGAATAGTTTGGAATACACTAGCTTATGCCCCCATTATGGAATATCTTGGTGTGTGTTCTCATTGAATAGTGTGGAATACACTAGCTTATGCCCCCACGATGGTATATCATGGTGTGTGTTCTCATTGAATAGTATGGAATACACCAGCTTATGCCCCCATTATGGAATATCATGGGGTGTGTTCTCATTGAATAGTATGGAATACACTAGCTTATGCCCCCATGATGGAATATCATGCGGTGTGTTCTCATTGAGTAGAATTGAATATTCTAGCTTATGCCCCCATGATGTTATATCATGGTGTGCGTTCTCATTGAATAGTATGGAATACACCAGCTTATGCCCCTATTATGGAATATCATGGGGAGTGTGCTCAGTGAATAGTATGGAATACACTAGCTTATGCCCCGATGATGGAATACCATGGTGTGTGTTGTCATTGAATAGTATAGAATACTCTAGCTTATGCCCCCATGATGCAATACCATGGGGTGTGTTTCCATTGAATAGTATGGAATACACTAGCTTATGCCCCCATGTTGGTATACCATGGTGTGTGTTCCCATTGAATAGTGTGGAATAAACCAGCTTATGCCCCCATGATGCAATATCATGGGGTGTGTTCTTGGTGAATAGTATGGAATACACTAGCTTATGCCCCCATGATGGTATACCATGGTGTGTGTTCTGATTGAATAGTATGGAATAATCTAGGTTATGCCCCCATTATGGAATATCTTGAGTGTGTTCTCATTGAATAGTATGGAATACACTAGCTTATGCCCCCATGATGGAATATTTTGGTGTGTTCTCATTGAATAGTTTGGAATACACTAGCTTATGCCCCCATGATGGTATATCATGGTGTGTGTTCTCATTGAATAGTATGGAATACACCAGCTTATGCCCCCATTATGGAATATCATGGGGTGAGTTCTCATTGAATAGTATGGAATACACACCCTTATGCCCCCATGATGGAATATCACTGTGTTTGTTCTCATTGTATAGTGTGGAATCACTAGCTTAAGCCCCCATGATGGAATATCATGGTGTGTGATCTCATTGAAAAGTGTGGAATACACTAGCCTATGCCCCCATGATGGAATATCATGGGGTGTGTTCTCATTGAATAGTATGGAATACACTAGCTTATGCCCCCATGATGGAATATCATGCGGTGTGTTCTCATTGAGTAGAATGGAATACTCTAGCTTATGCCCCCATGATGGTATATCATGGTGTGCGTTCTCATTGAATAGTATGGAATACACCAGCTTATGCCCCTATTATGGAATATCATGGGGAGTGTTCTCAGTGAATAGTATCGAATACACTAGCTTATGCCCCGATGATGGAATAACATGGTGTGTGTTGTCATTGAATAATATGGAATACTCTAGCTTATGCCCCCATGATGCAATATCATGGGGTGTGTTCTCATTGAATAGTTTGGAATAAACTAGCTTATGCCCCCATGGTCGTATATCATGGTGTGTGTTCCCATTGATTAGTGTGGAATACACCAGCTATGCCCCCTTGATTGTATAGCATGTTGTGTGTTCCCATTGAATAGTGTGGAATACACCAGCTTATGGCCCCATGATGGTATATCTTGGTGTGTGTTCTCATTGAATATTATGGAATACACCAGCTTATACCCACATGTTGCAATATCATGGGGTGTGTTCCCATTGAATAGTATGGAATACACTAGCTTATGCCCCCATGATGGTATATCATGGTGTGTGTTCTCATTGAATAGTGGGGAATACACTAGCTTATGCCCCCGAGATGGAATATCATGGTGGGTGGTCTCATTGAATAGTGTTGAATACACTAGCTTATGCCCCCATGATGGAATATCATGGGGTGTGTTCTCATTGAATAGTTTGGAATAAACTAGCGGATGCCCCCATGACGGAATATCATGCGGTGTGTTCTCATTGAATAGTTTGGAATACACTAGCTTATGCCCCCTTGATGGAATATCATGGTGTGTGTTCTCATTGAATGGTATGGAATACACTAACTTATGCCCCCATGATGATATATCAAGGTGTGTGTTCTCATTGAATAGTGTGAAATACACACCCTTATGCCCCCATTACGGGATACCATGGGGTGTGTTCTCATTGAATAGTGTGGAATAAACTAGCTTATGCCCCCATGATGGAATATCATGTTGTGTGTTCTCATTGAATTGTATGAAATACTCTAGCCTATGTCCCCATGATGGTATACCATGGTGTGTGTTCTCATTGAATGGTATGGAATACACCAGCTTATGCCCCCATTATGGAATATCATGGGGTGTGTTCTCATTGAATAGTATGGAATACACTAGCTTATGCCCCCATGATGGTATATCATGGAGTGTGTTCTCATTGAATAATATGGAATACTCTAACTTATGACCCCATGATGGTATATCATGGTGTGTGTTCTCATTGAATAGTATGGAATACACTAACTTATGCCCCCATGATGGAATATCTTGGTGTGTGTTCTCATTGAATAGTATGGAATACACTAACTTATGCCCCCATGATGGAATATCATGGTGTGTGTTCTCTTTAAATAGTATGGAATACACTAGCTTATGCCCCCATGATGGAATATCATGGGGTGTGTTCTCAGTGAATAGTATGGAATACACTAGCTTATGCCCCCATGATGGAATACTATGGTGTGTGTTCTCATTGAATATTATAAAAATATTCTAGCTTATGCCCCATGATGGAATTTCATGGTGTGTGTTTTCATTAAATAGTATGTAATACACTAGCTTATGCCCCCACGATGGAATATCATGGGGTGTGCTCTCAGTGAATAATATGGATTACACTAGCTTATGCCCCTATGATGGAATACCATGGTGTGTGTTCTCATTGAATAGTATGGAATACTCTAGCTATGCCCCCATTATGGAATATCTTGGTGTGTGTTCTCATTGAATAGTACGGAATACACTAGCTTATGCCCCCATGATGGAATATTTTGGTGTGTTCTCATTGAATAGTTTGGAATACACTAGCTTATGCCCCATTATGGAATATCTTGGTGTGTGTTCTCATTGAATAGTGTGGAATACACTAGCTTATGCCCCCATGATGGTATATCGTGGTGTGTGTTCTCATTGAATGGTATAAAATACACCAGCATATGCCCCCATTATGGAATATCATGGGGTGAGTTCTCATTGAATAGTATGGAATACACACCCTTATTCCCCCATGATGGTATATCATGGTGTGTGTTCTCATTGAATAGTATGGAATACACTAGCTTATCCCCCCATGATGGAATATCATGCGTTGTGTTCTCATTGAATAGTATGGAATACTCTAGCTTATGCCCCCATGATGGTATATCATGGTGTGTGTTCCCATTGAATAGTGTGGAATACACTAGCTATGCCCCCTTGATTGTATAGCATGTTGTGTGTTCCCATTGAATAATGTGGAACACTCTAGCTTATGCCCCATTGATGGTATATCATAGTGTGTGTTCTCATTGAATAGTCTGGAATATACTAGCTTATGCCCCCATGATGGAATATCATGCGTTGTGTTCTCATTGAATAGTATGGAATACTCTAGCTTATGCCCCCATGATGGTATATCATGGTGTGTGTTCCCATTGAATAGTGTGGAATACACTAGCTATGCCCCCTTGATTGTATAGCATGTTGTGTGTTCCCATTGAATAGTGTGGAATACACCAGCTTATGCCCCCATGATGGTATATCTTGGTGTGTGTTCTCATTGAATAGTATGGAATAAACTAGCTTATACCCACATGATGCAATATCATGGGGTGTGTTCCCATTGAATAGTATGGAATACACTAGCTTATGCCCCCATGATGGTATATCATGGCGTGTGTTCTCATTGAATACTGGGGAATATACTAGCTTATGCCCCCGTGATGGAATATCATGGTGGGTGATCTCATTGAATAGTGTGGAATTCACTAGCTTATGCCCCCAAGACGGAATATCATGCGGTGTGTTCTCATTGAATAGTATGGAATACACTAGCTTATGCCCCCTTGATGGAATATCATGGTGTGTGTTCTCATTGAATGTTATGGATTACCCTAACTTATGCCCACATGATGATATATCATGGTGTGTGTTCTCATTGAATAGTGTGAAATACACACCCTTATGCCCCCATTATGGGATAACATGGGGTGTGTTCTCATTGAATAGTGTGGAATAAACTAGCTTATGCCCCCATGATGGAATACCATGGTGTGTGTTATCATTGAATAGTATGGAATACTCTAGGTTATGCCCCCATGATGCAATATCATGGGGTGTGTTCTCATTGAATAGTTTGGAATACACTAGCTTATGCCCCCATGATGGAATATCGTGGGGTGTGCTCTCAGTGAATAGTATGGAATACACTAGCTTATGCCCCCATGATGGAATATCATGGGGTGTGTTCTCAGTGAATAGTATGAAATACTCTAGCTTATGTCCCCATGATGGTATATCAAGGTGTGTGTTCTCATTGAATAGTATGGAATACACTAACGTATGCCCCCATGATGGAATATCATGGTGTGTGTTCTCATTGAATAGTATGGAATACACTAACTTATGCCCCCATGATGGAATACCATGGTGTGTGTTCTCATTAAACAGTATGGAATACACTAGCTTATGCCCCCATGATGGAATATCATGGGGTGTGTTCTCAGTGAATAGTATGGAATACACTAGATTATGCCCCCATGATGGAATACTATGGTGTGTGTTCTCCTTGAATAGTATGGAATACTCTTGCTTATGCCCCACGATGGAATATCATGGTGTGTGTTTTCATTAAATAGTATGGAATACACTAGCTTATGCCCCCATGATGGAATATCATGGGGTGTGCTCTCAGTGAATAATATGGAATACACTAGCTTATGCCCCCATGATGGAATACCATGGTGTGTGTTCTCATTGAATAGTATGGAATACTCTAGCTTATGCCCCCATGATGCAATATCGTGGGGTGTGTTCTCATTGAATAGTATGGAATACACTAGCTTATGCCCCCATGTTGGTATATCATGGTGTGTGTTCCCATTGAATAGTGTGGAATAAACCAGCTTATGCCCCCATGATGGAATATCATGGGGCGTGTTCTTGGTGAATAGTATGGAATACACTAGCTTATGCCCCCATGATGGAATACCATGGAGTGTGTTCTCATTGAATAGTATGGAATACTCTAGCTATGCCCCCATTATGGAATATCTTGGTGTGTGTTCTCATTGAATAGTACGGAATACACTAGCTTATGCCGCCATGATGGAATATTTTGGTGTATTCTCATTGAATAGTTTGGAATACACTTGCTTATGCCCCCATTATGGAATATCTTGGTGTGTATTCTCATTGAATAGTGTGGAATACACTAGCTTATGCCCCCATGATGGTATATCATGGTGTGTGTTCTCATTGAATAGTATGGAATACACCAGCTTATACCCCCATTATGGAATATCATGGGGTGAGTTCTCATTGAATAGTATGGAATACACTAGCTTATGCCCCCATGATGGAATACCATGGTGTGTGTTCTCTTTGAATAGTATGGAATACTCTAGCTATGCCCCCATTATGGAATATCTTGGTGTGTGTTCTCATTGAATAGTACGGAATACACTAGCTTATGCAGCCATGATGGAATATTTTGGTGTATTCTCATTGAATAGTTTGGAATACACTAGCTTATGCCCCCATTATGGAATATCTTGGTGTGTACTCTCATTGAATAGTGTGGAATACACTAGCTTATGCCCCCATGATGGAATATCATGGGGTGTGTTCTCAGTGAATAATATGGAATACACTAGCTTATGCCCCCATGATGGAATACCATGGTGTGTGTTCTCATTGAATAGTATGGAATACTCTACCTTATGCCCCCATGATGCAATATCATGGGGTGTGTTCTCATTGAATAGTATGGAATACACTAGCTTATGCCCCCATGTTGGTATATCATGGTGTGTGTTCCCATTGAATAGTGTGGAATAAACCAGCTTAAGACCCCATGATGGAATATCATGGGGTGTGTTCTTGGTGAATAGTATGGAATACACTAGCTTATGCCCCCATGATGGAATACCATGTTGTGTGTTCTTATTGAATAGTATGGAATACTCTAGCTATGCCCCCATTATGGAATATCTTGGTGTGTGTTCTCATTGAATAGTACGGAATACACTAGCTTATGCCCCCATGATGGAATATTTTGGTGTGTTCTCATTGAATAGTTTGGAATACACTAGCTTATGCCCCCATTATGGAATATCTTGGTGTGTGTTCTCATTGTATAGTGTGGAATACACTAGCTTATGCCCCCATGATGGTATATCATGGTGTGTGTTCTCATTGAGTGGTATGGAATACACCAGCTTATGACCCCATTATGGAATATCATGGGGTGTGTTCTCATTGAATTGCATGGAATACACACCCTTATGCCCCCATGATGGAATATCACGGTGTGTGTTCTCATTGTATAGTGTGGAATCACTAGCTTATGCCCCCAAGATGGAATATCATGGTGTGTGATCTCATTGAATAGTGTGGAATACACTAGCCTATTCCCCCATGAGGGTATATCATGGGGTGTGTTCTCATTGAACAGTATGGAATACACTAGCTTATGCCCCCATGATGGAATATCATGCGGTGTGTTCTCATTGAGTAGAATGGAATACTCTAGCTTATGCCCCCATGATGGTGTATCATGGTGTGTGTTCTCATTGAATAGTATGGAATACACCAGCTTATGCCCCTATTATGGAATATCATGCGGTGTGTTCTCATTGAATAGTATGGAATACACTAGCTAATGCCCCCATGATGGTATATCATGGTGTGTGTTCTCATTGAATAGTATGGAATACACTAGATTATCCCCCCATGATGGTATATCATGGCGTGTGTTCTCATTGAATAATATGGAATACTCTAGCTTATGCCCCCGTGATGGTATATCATGGTGTGTGTTCTCATTGAATAGTGTGGAATACTCTAGCTTATGCCCCATTGATGGTATATCATGGTGTGTGTTCTCAATGAATAGTATGGAATGTACTAGCTTATGCCCCCATGATGGATTATCATGCGTTGTGTTCTCATTGAATAGTATGGAATACTCTAGCTTATGCCCCCATGATGGTATATCATGGTGTGTGTTCTCATTGAATAGTGTGGAATACTCTAGCTTATGCCCCATTGATGGTATATCATGGTGTGTGTTCTCATTGAATAGCATGGAATATACTAGCTTATGCCCCCATGATGGAATATCATGCGGTGTGTTCTCATTGAATATTATGGAATACACTAGCTTATGCCCCCATGATGGTATATCATTGTGTGTGTTCTCATTGAATAGTATGGAATACACACCCTTAAGCCCCCATGATGGAATATCATGCGGTGTGTTCTCATTGAATAGTATGGAATACTCTAGCTTATGCCCCCATGGTGGTATATCATGGTGGGTGTTCTCATTGAATAGTATGGAATACACCAGCTTATGCCCCCTTTATGGAATATCATGGGGTGTGTTCTCATTGAATAGTATGGAATACACTAGCTTATGCCCCCATGGTGGTATATCATGGTGTGTGTTCTCATTGAATAGTATGGAATACACTAGCTTATGCCCTCATGATGGTATATCATGGCGTGTGTTCTCATTGAATAATATGGAATACTCTAGCATACGCCCCCATGATGGTATATCATGGTGTGTGTTCTCATTGAATAGTGTGGAATACTCTAGCTTATGCCCCATTTATGGAATATCATGGTGTGTGTTCTCATTGAATCGTGTGGAATACACTAACTTATGCCCCATTGATGGTATATCATGGTGTGTGTTTTCATTGAATAGTATGGAATATACTACCTTATGCCCCTGTCGCGTAGCCGAGTGTTACCAGATATATGTTTTCAGGTAACAAGCCGTGACAATTAAATCAATTTTGAATTAGTTGCCGAAAGTTGGTTGCTTTGGTTCGAACTCGAGCCTTGGCCCAAGTAAAAGAAGAAGAAGATGTTAGCTGCTTATAGCGAAGATAGCTTCTCGAAGTTCTCTTCTGCCGTAGCTGTTGTTCTGCAGAGCAGGAGTTTTAAAATAACAAGTCGTCGAGTAGAAGGTAATAGTTGATAGATTTATTTTAAAGATGAAAGTACAGTCCTCCAGTGCATGGATACAGTATGTACCCGCGAAGTGATGATGGTGCACTGACAATCTCATGAGGAAATGACCTCAGTATTTATATTCTCCCAATGGAGAGTTTTGTGGCTCTTGGCCATGTACCCTGACCTGTTTACCACAAATATACACATATTGATATCCTGGTGGAAAGCAAGACCTTGCCCAGTAAACCTCCCAGAATATTCTACTCATTACTGATAATGACTGTCGGCTGTTGACCGACATACTTGGGCTATGTATACACAGATAAATGTTTGCCCCTCGGTAGTGAAATCTTCCCACAGAAATGGCGTCTTAGCAATAATAGGAATATTCCTAAATGGTTATAACGCGTGGTGCGATTATGCCACACCTCCCCCCTTGAGGACAAAAATTATTAGTCTTTAGACTTTTAATTTTTGTACATTGATCAAAGCTCTCTTTTTTTAAGTCTAGCGGACCTCCTTAATTGGCCAGACTCCAGTTCTGTATCGTTCTCAAGTTCTGTTAATACAGGTGCTGAAGGCAATGATCTTACCGATTCCGTTCTTACAGGTTGATTTGACAATCTTGATAATTCCATTAGACTTTGTCTTTCAGTTGGGATATGCTCTAGTGACAAATTAATATTATGTACAGGATTATTTAACACATGAATTTTAGGACATAAGTCTTTTGATTCTTTCCACCATTTCTTTGGCGAACACTGTTTAATAACCAAAAACTCGTTTTTCTACAGCAAGAACAACAACAACAAGCACAAATCCAAATACCAATTAACATTATTACAGATATTACATAGGTGTACCAAGATGTACCAAGTCTTTTCCATGAGTAATTTCTCTGATCTTCTCTTATTTTTTGTCCTTGTATAAATTTATCAACTTCCTCTATTTTAAGACTAGCAATATTTAAATCATTTATTGATGACATAATATTTTATAAAGGGAGTTTCAATGGTGCATTTTTTATATCTTCCTGTTGAGGAAGGGTTAAACGGCAATCTACGTTGATATCTACAAAAGGTAAGATATCATCTTTTGTTAAATTTGTTTCATGATGTGACAATGGAAATAATGTAGTTCTACTACCTAGACCTTTACAATCTTTTCTTAAGGTAAGTATACCTCTACCTTTCAGTCGATTGGAATATTTTTCTCCAGCTTGACATACCGTCGTAAACAATTCCATTTGAGGTGCTATAAACAACCATGAATTACTTCTGTGAAGAGGTATCCACATTACTTGACTCATAGGTAAGTAATTGAAATTACAAGAATCAGGTAACTGAAATGTATTAGGATGAATTAATGTGGGTACACATTCCACATTAGGTATATAGGTCATAATTGGATTCTTTTCCATACATACGAAATTAAGTTGATTAGGTTGTACACATTTGTCTAGCTCATATTGAGTTATATAACCATATTTTTCATTTAACATGTCAACAAATATATACTCTTTTTTCACATTTAATAATTTTGTTGTCATATTGGATTTCATAATGGCGGGAAAAGGGATTTTCTTGTGTAATACAAATTACCGAAGGTATTTTAACAGAATATACTAGATATGGTCCTTGAGTGTAGATTGTTGGTCTAATCAAGGATAGGAGTTCGGATGATGTGAAGGGTGGTAACATTGTAGATTGTGGCATTGGCTGTTGTTCTAGAAGCTCTCTTATTTTTTGTATTGTTATTATCTGAGGTTGGAGAATTCCATCCTGAGTGTGCAAATAAACGTCTATCAATAAATCAAACGTATGCTGACATTCTTCTATTCCTCGCTCAATTTGCTTAATTAACTCATTTAATATGAGACTAATATCAATCTCCTTCTTTAACTCTGTAGTTTGCATTTTCATTTCTTTATTTAATACCTGTAATGCATTTGATAATTTACGTTCATTTTCTGATACGTCTTTCAAAGTAGTATTCATCGTAACTATCGTTGATTTCAAAACTAGCAATTGTTCTGAAGCTATTCTTAAAAATTCCTTATGATCTCTTTCCATTGCATTTATATGCTCAAAGTTATATACTACCTCGTCTTCGGTCGCTGTTCCAAAAAGGAATTTCAATATTTTACCTCCAAAATTAAATAAATCTCGTTTACGCCTGTTTGAATTTTGATCTCTTCCAATTAAATCAATTAATATGTTTTTTAACCTATCAACAATTCGTTTTTTAGATTGGAAATAAAGTGTACTTGGTTTACAGTCTGTATAAGTGAACCACGTCTCATTACTTACTCTGTTACATAAATTGTTTAGGGATGTAATTCGATTCTTCGTGTCCTTCCATAAATCTTTAACCGGTCTCAAATCTATATATGTTATAAAACTCCACTCTGTAGGATAAAAGTATATATTTCCTATATGATCGAAATAAACACCTGATTAACTTGTGATCTGGGTGATATATGATCCTTTGCTGAGATCTATTGGTTCCGCCTCTGCTGTCGCCTGATGGATTGTCCACCACCAAATGATTAGTAAGGCTTTCCACATCGTTATGTTTCGTTCTGATCTGAAACATACGGTTTCGTTCTATTAATGTGAGTTTGTATTACTTTTTTTACCTATTGTTCCTACCTTAATTAATGTTACATTTGTCCCTTTTATTTCCTTGATTTCATATGGACCTTTCCATAACGGATCTAACTTCTTTCTTTGCTCATTATAGACCAATAATAAGTCTCCTACGTTATATTGTTTAATTGCTCTATCTTCATTTACTTTATCACATTGCTTTATCTTTGCTACTTGTAATCTTTCTTTTGCCTGCTGCCATGCTGTTTGGAATTTTTGCTTAATATCATGTACTAAACTTTCATAATTATATAAAGGTTGAGGATTTTGCTGCAATTGTCCTGGTATGCTTGCTTTTCTACCGAACAATAATTCGTAAGGTGTGAACTTTGTAACACTATGTGGTGAAGTGTTATACGTAAAACAAGCGAATGGAATCCACTGGTCCCAGTCATTCTGTAATTTATTACTAAAACATCGAAGATACTCAACTAACACTTTGTGTGATCGTTCTAGGCTACCATTTGTTTCTGGGTGGTATACACTTGTTTTTAGTTTCTTAATTTTTAACAATTTACAACAGTTTGTGAACACATCACTCATGAACTGTGTCCCACAATCTGTTAAGAGTTGATCGGGTATGCCATATTTTAAGACTATGTCATACACAAATTTGTGAGCTATTGTTTCAGCCGTCATATTTTCGATTGGGATACCAATAAGATATTTACTTAAATTATCTTGGCATGTAAGAAGATATTTATTACCCTTTTCCGAAACTGTAAATGGACCTACGATATCTAAATAGATTTTACTCCAAGGTCTGTCTTGAGTGTCTGTTATTTGTAATTCCGCTTTTACTTTTGGAAGTGTTTGCTTGTTTAATTGGCAAACGGAACATTTTCGGATATATGATTCTATGTCTCTAAACATATTAGGCCATGAAACATATAATTTTAATCGCTCGTATGTTCTCTGTACTCCTTGATGTCCACCTATTGGGCATTCATGCATTTCTTTTAATAATTTTACTTTCCTCTCTTCTGAAATGTCTTGGTTATCAGATTGAATACTATTTATGGTAGGATATCTACTATGTGCATCAGCATTTACATTCCTAACACCTGCTTTATATACTACATCAAACTGATATTCTTCTAAGAGTAATTGCCATCGTAATAAACGTGAACTGGGATCTTTCACACTGAAAATCCAAGTTAGTGGCTTGTGGTCTGTTACTATCTTAAATGTTCTTCCTAGCAAATAAGGTCGAAAATGTTTACAACTCCATACTAAGCTTAAACATTCTTTTTCAATCGTACTGTAATTAATTTCAGCGTTATTTAAAGTTCTACTTGCAAAAGCTAGTGGTTGATCTTTACCAATTTCTCCCTGACTCAAAATGCTTCCTAGGGCATAATTTGATGCGTCTGTTGTTAATATAAAAGGTTGTGTAAAATCTGGAAATTTAAGAACAGGTGGTTTCGTTATTTTGTCTTTTAGATTTTGAAAACTCTCCTCTTGTTCTCTTTCCCATTTCCAATTTTGATCTTTCTTTAGCAAATCATTAAGAGGTTTTGCAATTTTGCTAAACTGTGGTACGAATCTCCTATAATAACCTATCAATCCCAAAAATGATTTTATATCTTTTTGTGTTTTTTGGTTTTGGAAATTCTACTATAGCCTTAACTTTCATAGGGTCTGGAGCTACTCCTTCAGCCGTTACAATGTGTCCTAAATATTGTAATTCGGTCTTCAAAAATTCACATTTATCTGGTTCCAATTGAATGTTATGTTCTCTTAGTTTCTGAAATACTTCTCTCAATCGAGCGTGATGCTCTATGAGTGTTTCACCAAAAATAATTATATCGTCAAGATAGACTAAGCAACGTATTCCAACTAATTCACTTAGAATAGTGTTCATTAATCTTTGAAATGTTGCTGGTGCTGCTTTCAAACCAAATGGCATTCTTTGAAAGTGAAAGTATCCTTTCTGGGTGCTAAAAGCAGTTTTACATTGATCTTCTTGTGCTATAGGAATTTGCCAATATCCGCTCGCACAATCTAAAGCAGAAAAATATCTTGATTTACCTAGTTTGTCTAACACATCTTGAATGTTAGGTAAGGGATAACTATCTCCTACTGTGATTACGTTTAGCTTTCGAAAATTTACACAAATCCTCCACTTCTTCACACCTGAAGCATCTAGCTTCTTTGGAATTACGAGAATAGGAAAATTCCAAGGTGAATTACTAGGTGCAATTATATTTTGTTCTAACATTTCTTCTACTTGTTTATCTACTTCCTTTTGATGTTGCTCAGGAATTCTATAATTTTTTAGCGTTATTGCCCTGCCTGGTATTAATGAAGGGGTTGGTATTGAATGTACCGTTGATTTTGATTCAGTTAGTCGATCACCTGGTAAACGAAATATGTCATTATATTCAAAACAAATTTGCTTTAATTCATCTACGTTTTCATTTATGTGAGAAAAACGCAATTTACTTAGCAATAAATCATTTCTATTTTTTACATTAATTACGGATATGTTATCCTTCAAGCTAATGTTTGTTAATTCTGGTACTTGTTCTATTAGAGTCTCTTCTTCGTTACAATTGATTATCAGACAGTAAAACTTACCTTCTTCGCATTGAACTACACTGTCTGCACAAATTACATTTTCTCCTATCATTTGTTTTTGGCAATATCGTGTTCCCTGTTCTAGTGTTGGAAACGGAACTACTGTTTCACTCATTGCAGGCAATTTAACAAAATCCTTTTTCCATGGAATTCTTATTTCACTCTTATGAATTTCTAACCAATTTTGTCCAAGTAGCATGTCAACATTGTGCGGTAAACTCTTTACTACATAGAAAGGTACTTCTCTTTCATTACTTACATTATTAACTCGCAAGTTAACTACACCTCTTACTGGAAATACTTCGCCAGTTACACTTTGAAATGATACATTTACAGGCTTTACTCTGATATCTCTTAAGCTTTCTTCTCTTACTAAAGAAACTTGTGACCCTGAATCAATTGACGCTTCTCCATAACCTTCCTCGAAATGATCATTCAGTACGTACACTATATATGGATTATCTATCTTTACATTACGTTTGTCAGCTACTTTATTAGAATACTCTTCATATTTTCATCAATGGCACTTACGGCCTTCCTACTTGCTTCAATGGCACTACCGGCCTTCTTATTCGCTTCAATGGCACTACCGGCCTTCTTATTCGCTTCAAAGCCTTCGTTTGGGTTGCAACCTCTGTCTCTTTGAAATGGACTGTAGCTGGGTCGCTCAGGCAGTCCAGCTGCTAGTTTCCCTGACTGTTAGTACTACGACAGTCCTTAACTACATGACCATTCTTTCGACATCCCACACAGAAAGGTTTGCCTCTACATTCCTTTGCTATGTGACCTTGCTTCTGACAACGATAGCAAGTTACCGTTGCAGTCGCATTAATTCCGACATCTCGTCTAACGTGCACAGAAGTACTCGCGCCACCTCCGCTTCGTACATTCTGAGGGGGTTTACTTCCGCTGTACCCCAAAAAGCTATTTTTCTTGTAACTACTGCCATTATATGCCTTAAAGTGATCCCTAGACTTCCTAGCACTCTCTTCCTCAGTTGCAATTTCAATTAGTTGTCTCAAAGGTTTACCTTCTGATTTAATTTTCGTAATTGTTTTTACGGATTCGTCACAAAGCCCTTGAATAAGGCAACATTTGCTTAATAGAGATATTGTTTTATTACCTCCATCCTGCATTTCGTTAGTCCAAGTTATCATTTGCCTAGCAAGCGCCTTGTTTAATTCTGTTGTCATTTTTTCAATTCTATTACCCCATTGAGTAACGTGTTCTGTATGTTGTTGTTTACTAGTGAAAAGTTTATTGGCGTAAAAATCAAGTGTTCTTTGCACGGAATAATTTAGCTCTAATTTGTCTTTTATTGTTTCCCATGTCTGGTATTCCTCCGGAATAGTGTGAAAATTAAGAACAGTTTTTGCATCACCCGTGATATGGGCTAACACGAACTTTAAGAATGTCGAGTGATCTCTTGGATTTAAAATGCCATATGCGTTCTCAACATTGTCAATGTATTCCTGTAATTCATCGGGTTTACCACTGAAGGTGGTCTTTAATAACTTGACCGCTGTTTCTACTGAGACTACTCTATACTGAATTGCTGGTTCTTCCGTTGTGCGAACTGAGCTACCTACTGGTTGATCAGGCATTTTAATGCAGTTACTGTTATTTGCAGCTCTTTATAACTTCTAAAACAATGCCACATTCAACAATGCTGAGGACTTACTTGGAATTATAGAAGGGAGAAGGTCACTCCTCGGAGCTGCCCCTGATGTCGAATACCGCCGCGAAGAGGGATAGATGCAGGCTTGTCGGGTTGCGAAGTGTCCCCTCGAGGACCCCAACTGGTACTCGCTCAGAAGTTGTCACCTTCTCGACGCCAGAAGACGGACGGGCTGCGTCGGCCTCCGGTTAGAGGAAGTAAAGATGTCGCAGTCACTCAGGTGGAAAGTGACCACTGAAGAGGGAGACGATCCAGCACCTCGGTGTAGACCGCCGTGAAGATGAAAGTTGACTTAGTTATTTTTTACCCAGGTCTTGCAGATTCTTCTTTATCCAAGCCGCTGACACCAGATTTATATGTCGCGTAGCCGAGTGTTACCAGATTTATGTTTTCAGGTAACAAGCCGTGACAATTAAATCAATTTTGAATTAGTTGCCGAAAGTTGGTTGCTTGGGTTCGAACTCGAGCCTTGGCCCAAGTAAAAGAAGAAGAAGATGTTAGCTGCTTATAGCGAAGATAGCTTCTCGAAGTTCTCTTCTGCCGTAGCTGTTGTTCTGCAGAGCAGGAGTTTTAAAATAACAAGTCGTCGAGTAGAAGGTAATAGTTGATAGATTTATTTTAAAGATGAAAGTACAGTCCTCCAGTGCATGGATACAGTATGTACCCGCGAAGTGATGATGGTGCACTGACAATCTCATGAGGAAATGACCTCAGTATTTATATTCTCCCGATGGAGAGTTTTGTGGCTCTTGGCCATGTACCCTGACCTGTTTACCACAAATATACACATATTGATATCCTGGTGGAAAGCAAGACCTTGCCCAGTAAACCTCCCAGAATATTCTACTCATTACTGATAATGACTGTCGGCTGTTGACCGACATACTTGGGCTATGTATACACAGATAAATGTTTGCCCCTCGGTAGTGAAATCTTCCCACAGAAATGGCGTCTTAGCAATAATAGGAATATTCCTAAATGGTTATAACGTGTGGTGCGATTATGCCACACCCCCATGATGGAATATCATGGTGTGTATTCCCATTGAATTGTATGGAATACACCAGCTTATGCCCACATGATGGAATATCATGGTGTGTGTTCTCATTGAATGGTATGGAATACACTAGCTTATGCCCCCATGATGGTATATCATGGTGTGTGTTCTCATTGAATAGTATGGAATACACTAGCGTATGCCCCCATAATAGAATGTCATGGTGAGTGTTCTTAGTGAATGGTATGGAATACTCTTCTGTATACTCCCATGGTAGAATATCATGGTGTGTGTCCTCATTGGATCCACCTGCTAATGAGTGCCCGATTATGCTTGACGAGGTAATGAATTTTGACAGCAACTAAATGGATATTAGCTGTGAGGGATATACTCAGGCGCATGTCTTAAGACCAATTAAGACAGAAGCAATTTAACACACCAAGCTGTTCAACATGTGAACGCTCTACATCATTAATTATTGCCTCGAACAGTCTGAGAACCGTAGGCTTACCACTCATAGCACCCTCACAATGTTTCCATTAGCCTAGAGCTGATATACTTTTCGAAATACCGTACTGTAATTGTCTTCCCCATCGCAGAAGGGAATGTGAAAATAGTAATTAAGTTTTTTGGACGTCTCAGTTTGTGCTATTCGAAGTGGTGCTAAGCAAATTAGTCGATGATATTAGACTGTGCACACTGTAGCTAACTATAGCCTTCTACTCCATTATGGTTTAATAGTATTACTAAACATTCCCTAATAACCATTACGTCTTTGGGCAGTGAAGGTTTGGAGGGCACTCATACGAGTGGAAACGACAGTATTTGATTAGGCCTAATCCTAGAATCACCCTAGAGAAGTAATATAGCCTGTTTTCCTATATTCATATTTTGAGGTCCGGGGCGTGGTGGCGCAGTGGTCAAGCTGTAGGCCTCTCACCAAGGCGGGCCGGGTTCGATTCCCGGTCAATGCATGTGAGATTTTCGAAGTGAAATGCCATGTTCTGTGGTTCGGATTCCACGTAAAACGGAGGTCCCGTGGCTTATGATCGCGAGATTAACGGTGACGTTAAACTACAAGCTTTATATTTAGAGGTCCAATTTAAACGGAGGAAATGGGGTTGGATTGGGCATACTCTGTGGGAACAGAATGACGCAGTAGAAAGGGGAGCCCTTGACGGCTTTTCCTCAAGGGGCGAGATGAGGCAGGCCAAGAAGACCTGGAAACGTACCATTGAATTGGAGGCCAGGAATGCTGGAAAGACTTGGAGGGAAGTTAAGAACTTGGCAGCAAACAGAGTCAGATGGAAATCTTTTATGGATGCCCTATGCTCCGCACGGAGTGAAAGGAAATAAGGCAAGTAAGTCATGCATATTCTACTGGTGCGTTAAACTATTTCATTGGTACTCAGCCGTGTCTTGCGAGGGGTTTCGCCTAGGACACCAAGCGGGCTCATCAGGGGGCTCTTGGTGTCCCCGCTCGGACTCCCTCAGGAGTAGCAAACTGCGCGCTAACTGCCTTTTTATAAGGGGCACCTACCCCTCTTCGCTGCGAGAACTAAAAGCTCAAGTGGCCATAACCTCCCTTTGAAGGCTTCCAAAAAGATGGTATATTGGCTTTCACGGGCAGTGAATTAAAATTCAGTATTTTTTTCTAGGTTTGTAGGTAGCGCGCAGTGGGGGTCCGGACAGGGATACCAAGAGCCCGCTGATGAGCCAGCTTGGTGTCCTAGGTGAAACCCCACACAAGACATGGCACAAACCTAGAGAAATTGCTGAATTTTAATTCACTGGCTGTGGAAGCCTATATACCATCTTATGTCATTATTGATTCGTGAATCTTGTAGCATATTTTCATGTATATACTAGTCCGCGATACTATTTCATAATAGTACATTATGCAACGAGCCTATAATGGCTATAATTAAGACACGAGTATTTTTTATAAAACGAGCGTAGGCGAGTTTTATAATTTCCATACGGGTGTCTTAATTACCATTATAGGCGAGTTGCATACGACTGTTCATGTTCGACGATAATTATAATTTTATTATATGTTTTAACATAAATATTCATAAATATCTGTTGAGAGTCAGCCACAAAAATTTTGTTATCGGAGAGCGAGCGCGAGACATCTCTCAGTGTTTCAAGATCTTTGAACGACCGACGCATGCGCTCTGTGTGCTTGCAATGACATATGCAAGCCATATGTTTACATCTGCCGTCCCTCAGTAATATTGTCACCGGAGTCGTTTGAATGCGCTGTGTAGAAGTTAGTGTTGGTGATTTTAAGGTACAGTGCTATTTCTTGTTTCATATTCGCCAGTTTATTTACGCGAACATATGGACGGTGCGTATTCCATGTCGGTAATTTATTATAGTTCGATGTTGTGTTTATGTCCAACATGTTGGATTTTGAGCGCATGCGCGATGGTATCGTTACCTAATTGGTCAATGAACGAGATCTGATTGGCTGGAGAAACTGTATCATAATGAAAATAAGTGTTATAATGACCTTCATTATGACACCGTTTTCTGACACATAATAGTGAGGGTCGAACATAAAGTACATTATTGATTCGTGATGTAATATTGTAGCCTATTTTCATATATTCTACTGGTCCATTGAACTATTTCTTTAATAGCAAGTGTTTCATGTACCACTGTAGCATATTTTAATGTATTTTACTGGTCCGTACTCTTTGCAGTATAATATGAAACACGTCAGTAATTGCGCAACAACAGTCTTCCTGACACCCGGCATAAAGGTAACTACAGCAAGGAATTTACGTCAGAGGTGTATAGTATCTTATCTTAAGCCCGCATCTAAACCAGTCAATTTTAGCCTAGTTTCATCATATGAAAATATAAGCCTATGAGATCATATTTTGTCCCGTATGCCTGTGTGTGTTTGAGTGTGCGTATGTGAGTGTGTCCCCCTTCTAATAAAATCTAAACGTCAAAAGAGATTTCAATGAAACTCAGTAAGGTCATCTATCTTGTCCGACCCGGACCGTGTCATCCAAATTTAAATCAGTTTCACCAATCCAACAGGTAGACCACGTGAAATATTACACTGGCTTTCTATATCTTAGAAACTATTACTGATATCACCCTGTAACTTTGCATGCTGATAAGGAATACCATCGCACATTCAGCTATGTGACACTTAAAATCACGTTAAGTACATAATCAACATGGCGGCCAAGCAAAATTCATATATTTAAATGGTAATTTCTCGCGATTTAATCAACCGAGCGTAGTGAAACTTAACACTCTATATGTCCAAATAATATTTAATGTACTGGCTCATAATTCAATTGAATTGTTTTCATACAAGCAATATAGCGGATGTGAGAAATTTTAAAATTAAGTTTCAATTTTTCGTGACCTAATGAACCTATGCAATAATATTTATCTAATTGTATATAACTCTATGGCCGTCATCTAGAGCAATCCAACATGGCGACCGACCGAAATATCTGCGAATCTATTACAGCAATCAAACTGAAACTTAGTATGTTGAGAGTCTATAAATATAATTTCATCAACGGAACTTTCAATAACCCGTTGAACACAAATCTTACATGGCAGCGTGACGAAATTTAAATATTTGAATGGATTTCTCTCGTGACTTATCATTCGAACGCTGTGAATGATGGCACGGTATATTTTCATAGAAGGCTTAATATATTCGTGTCTAATTTATTTTTATTTTTTGAGAATGTCAAAACAGCAGCTGTTATAATTTCTTGTGTTATATACAAGCGATAGGAATGTAGGTTGGTATATTGAATCACCACCATAATATTCATCTGCCGGCATATAATTCTCTAGCCTAATATATAAAACAGTCTTAATCACCGACGCTGAAACTTGCTATTCGAGCACATAATTTCTCAATGTGTTGGTGTTGGTAGAGGGAGTTCGTGTACCAAATGCAATTTAGTACTCCACAGAACCTCTCGTTGAACACTCGATATCTCAACAGCAACTCGTCTGATTTGAAACTATTCTCTACATTTAATTTATTTAGTAAACGTATGTCATGCTCATGACAGAATTCTGCACCATTCCATTTAAAAACCATAGTTTTCACCTATGTCTCAGTGATTAAGAAATCTGCGAAAAAGATTCGTAAGTTATTCTGTGAACCCCTTAGTACTGAACTCAAATTTGTGGTTTGAGCTATATTATTCTCGCCCACATGATTAAGCAGAAAGTTTTGTAGTTTATTGAAGCTGGAAATTGGACTTGAGCTCTATCTAGAGAGAGTCGAGCGGTGTTTGAAGTCGCGGACCAATCAGAAAAACGATTGCTGGAAATTAAATACCAGAGGTGGTAAATCCAGTTTGTTTTTTGAACTCCTATGAGATAGACTGCCTGCTCTATCAATAAAGGTGAGTTACAGACAGCCAGGGGAAAGGTATGCTTTTTGCGCTACCAATATTGGTGTGTAAAGATGTCCAGTGACGTTGTGGGAGGTCACGTGATAGCCGAGGACCAATGAATAATTTTCTTGAAGCTAATTACCCGCCTTTGCAAGAATGTTATTTCATGTATTTGTACAAGATTCGAGGCTTGGAAAAATTAGGCTTATTAATTAAAGGCGAAGTGGTGTTAATGTGTGACTTCAATCTTCCCACATTAAAATTGACCTCCCCAACAATAGGTACACCTGATAATGATGATGACTCCTTCTTTATAGATAATTTTATTACTGGCCACAGATTACAGCAGCATAACATGTACCCAACGCTGGGATCCAACGTACTGGACTTTATATTATCTTCTCTAAAACTGAAATCAAACACTGCTGGTAGAAACATCTTTGTCTATGACTATCAGTCCCTCGACACCTCTTTGTTCCTCCCCACCCCACACTCAAAAGTAGTCAAGGAGCCACCCTTGCGCTCGACCTTCAACTGGCGCCGAGCTGACTGGCCAGCCATATGCCGCGCCTTGGAATGCTTGCCATGGACCCTCCTCGGAACACCTCACGTTGAGTCGGAAATCGCCCTACTGTACGACTGGCTACTTGCCAGCATTAAATATTTCGTGCCGGTACGGCAGCCTACCAACAGCAAGTACCCGTTCCAGATTTCCCATGAAACTTGGCTGGCCATGGGGAACAAGAAGAAGGTTTGGCGCCTTTGGAAGGACTTCCCCAACCCCCACACTCGAAATACTTTCGAGTACATTCGCCGACACGCAAGGCGTCTGCTCAGGAGAGACTACACGGGGCATATAGAAGCCATCACTGAGAACATCCGGGAAAATCCCAAGCGCTACTGGTCCGTCATCAACTCGAGGAGGAGAACCGAAAGGATTCCCGTCAGCGTAGAACACCAGGGAACCACAGGGGAGGGACCAGACCGCAGTAAGCTATTCAACAGGTATTTCTTTGAAAACTTTTCCACTTCCACTCAAAATCAACCCTTTCCACCGGTAGAAACAGCAGCAAATTGCACTTTTTCGAAAATAACAACAACACTAAATGAAGTCCTCAGGCTACTTCAATCTCTCCGCACCAACAAAGCTACCGGTCCCGATGATATTGGTCCCATCTTCCTAAAACACAGCCACTGTTCTCTGTACACCGTGGTGTTGGGGTAGCGCGCCTGCCTCTCACCCGGAGGCCCCGGGTTCGATCCCCGGCTCCGTCAGGGATTCTAAAACTGACGTGAGTGTTGTAACGGGGTGCACTCAGCCTCGTGAGGACAATTGAGTAGCTGTCTGACAGTGAGACAGCACTCCGATCACGAAAACCAAGATTAACGGCCGAGGGGACCCGATGCGCTGATCACGCGTCACCCCAATATCTGCAGGCCGAATGGCTAGGCAGCGGTCGCTTGGTCGGCCTTAGCCCGTCATGGGCTGGATAGTGCCAGGGGTTGGGTTGGTTGGTTTATATATTTCAACCAACCAGCATAGCTTCCTTCCTGGAGGCTCGTGCCTCACTAACTTGGCCACTATCCGCAGCTATGCAACACATGCCATTGCAGAAACATCCCAGCTCGATATCTGCTACGTAGATATATCGAAAGCATTTGACTCAATAGACCATACCCTACTACTCCACAAAATCGCTGAACGGTTCAATATACATGGAAATCTCCTAACACTCCTCGCCGGCTTTCTACAGAACCGACAACAGAGAGTCGTAATATCAGGCACTTCATCCCCTTGGCTACCTGTGCTCTCCTGCGTCCCACAAGGCAGTGCCCTTGGCCCACTATTATTTTCATTATTTATGGATGACCTACCATCCAAACACTCTGACACAGCCGATACCCTACTCTTCGCAGATGACTGCAAGATTTTCAAGGAAATTAAGACACCTGCCGACGCCGCACTCCTTCAGTTCTCACTTAACGCTCTGTCCGACTGGTGCCGCAAAAGGAAGTTGAAACCAAACCCAGATAAATGCAGCTTTTTTAACAATTACCCTACGCAATTCACCAGTACCTACAACATATTCCTTACTAGACAGGCCCATTACCGCAGTTGCGCATCAGCGAGATCTCAGGGTTATATTCGACAGCCAGCTAAGATTTAAAGAACACATACAACATTCTTTATCCAAAGCCATGAAATTCCTTGGCATACTCTACCTCTTCACTGAAATATCAAATCCCGCAGCTCTTCGACTCTATTACCTCTCGATAATACAGCCCATTGCAAACTACTGCTCTCCCATTTGGACAACTTCTTGCCCGTCAAACATAGCTAAATTTAACAGAATTCAATCCTCCTTTGCTGCCATTGTAAGGAACAGAATGCCAAGGTTTAGACAATTCACCACTCAGCAGGTACTCTCGGCCATAAACATCCCTCCCCTCAGCACGACACGCCAGGTAACTGACCTGTCGTTCCTACATTCAATTTTGAATTGCCATTACGGTTCGGACCACCTGATGTCAATCTTCAAACAAAGAGCCCCTCCCGTTCTACCAGGATCAAAGATATTATTCACATTCCACACACTAAACATTCCTTAATCCAAAGATCCTTCCAAAACCGCATATCATCCCTGTACAATAGCATAGCAAGTAAACGCGAGTTGGACATATCCACAAACAAGAGGACGTTCCTGAAACAGGTGAAGGAGAACATAAACTGTATTTAGAACCGTCATCTTGGCCATTGACGACACGGCTACGAGCAAGGACGTTCTACCGGCTCTTGATCTGGACTTGTTTGGTGATTTGTTAAATTTATTTTATATTTTACTTTAAATTGTTATTTGTTTGTTATTTGTACAAGCGTGAATGGCTAGCATAGCTGTAGTTTGTGCTTTGATTAATAAATAAATTTTAAAAAGGAATTGCTATGGAAAAAAATTCGGAAGATATTTGCCCCGGGTCGACGGAAATCAGATATGAAGAGATTCCCGCCAGATTTGCGCATGAATTCCATGTCTGGTGCAATAATTGGAGCGAAAAAGGGAGAGTGAAGAGTGTATCTGAAGCTTCTTGTGTGAACGACACTCGCGGGGGGAGGTTGTGTCAAACCGCGGTCCGTGATTGCGCGCTCGGAACAGATTGAGTATGGAGTAAACAAAGAAAGTGATAAATGTAAATGATATATTGTCAGAAATTGATAAGAACGTGTAGTGGACTATGCATACGTATTCATGGTGAGATTTTACGTTGTTAAATGGTGCAATTTGAGTGAGAACTATTGTGAGCGTAGACAAGGGAATACAGCTCAAAAGCGGTGTTGCACGTTCGGAAAAGTTATAAGTTTTAAAGTGGACAGGCACACTTGTGAACAGCGCGATAGAAAGTGAACAGTATTGGAAGCATCAATTGAAAGGCATTGTATTAGAGTGGATCGTTATATAAATTGAAAGCATTCATTCGGACTTAAAAGCCTCCGTGGCTTAGTCGGCAGCACGTCGGCCTCTCACCGCTGGGTCCGTGGTTCAAATCCCGGTCACTCCATGTGAGATCGGTGCTGGACAAAACGGAGGCAGACAGGTTTTTCTCCGGGTACTCCGGTTTTCCCTGTCAAAATTTCATTCCAGCAACTTTCTCCACTATCATTTCATTTCATCTGTCATTCATTTAATCATTGCCCCAGAGGAGTGCGTCAGGCCTCGGCAGCCGGCACAGTTCATATCCTCGCCGCTAGATAGGGGCTTCATTCATTCCATTCCTGACCCGGTCGGAGACTGGAAGCAGGCTGTGGCTTTTCATTTCATTTCATTCGGACTTAAATTCGTTATCACAATAGAAAAGCTTTTGTTACTGAGATTGAGAGGGACATTGTGTAATTCTACGAAAGTGATGTTGATCATGTGCTAAGTTATGCAGTGGGAAATATAACCTGCAGGATGGACTCAAGAATATCGGGAATGACATAATATATCGGGTAACGACATGATATTGTCTTGACTACTTCAAAGTTACACGATACTATGCAACAATCTGAAACGAACATCTAAAGAAGAAATGGAATTCGGCGTAGAGAAATTCGAGATGCCAAGAACAGAAGAACGGCACGAGAATAAGCACAAGAGTGAAGAGATGGGGCCGGGGGTCGACGGAGGAAGGAGACCGTGGATGCGCGAGGCTAACCGTATAGGCGACCCACTGTGGAGCTGTAAGGCGATTCAACTTGGAGCACCATGGCGATTCACCTTGGTGCTGTTTGCCTAACAACTTGGAGCTCTGAGGTGTATGGCAGAATGGGAATCGAACCCAGGAAAGTGGCAGATGCACGAAACGCAGCAAAGAGAAGTAATACGTGTTCATCGTTTAAACAACTCTACCCAGCACAAAGTAAAATTGAGAATTCTCTTTCTGTAGTTCAGAATTGTAGCTAGTGACATAGAAGTATATCTGTAGTGACCATTTTCGATTTTATTTCATTTAGTAATTTTAGTTATGTTTTCAGGATGTTGTTGTTTGTTTCTTCGTCGTTATTGATATTTTAAAAAGTCAGTTTTGTCTGAGTTTTCGACAGTTCAGTTGTGGATAAACTCTTAGGATGGACTATTCGAGTCCTAGGTTCGACTTATGTGGAGTTTAAATTCTTTATTGCTTTTGGAGTAAGATATTGTCGATAGAGATTTTCGTAATTCACAGATTTTCGTAATTTCGACATTTTTGTTATTTCAGAGATTTTCCTATTTTTGGAATTTTTGGATTTTAGGAATTTTCATATTTTTCATATTTCTTGGATTTTTGAAAATCGTATTTTAGGATTTACATTTTCCTCACGAGTTGGAATTAAGGATAGTTTTACCAAGATCGATGCCAGATCATATTTTGCAGTCAGCTGTTCGAAAAAGTCAGAGAATTATTTATTCTCAGTTGAAGTCCGAGATTGTTTTATTGTTATAAACAATGGACATAAATACGAATGTTATTGTCATCGTGAATAAAGGTTCAAACAATGGAATGATTCCAATAAATATCGAAGCGTTATACGGAAGAAGATAAATGGTTTTATAAACTGTAGTAGTGAAGAATTTCACATGGATTGTTGTGATGGATGTTAAGTTATGGAAGCTATTATTATCGCCAGCTTAATTGAAATACCAGAGATTAAAGATGAATAGTTAAATAGTTATGGAGGTGTACAGGTGATCAGCTGTTATGTATTTTGGAACAGTACATTGTAACGTCTTGAGCGTAGACTTGTTCAACGATGTTGGTTGAATGTTGTGGTAATTAAACTATTCACTCGTTTTGAAGGAGTGAGAATGTGCATTTTCGTGAGTGTGGCAACAGTGGCTTACTGTTATGTTGGTTGAAAGCAAGTTGGAAAAATTAACACTATATTTGAAGGCAAGCTTCCGTTTATTAGAACGGGGGAGGCAAAGTGATACATTACGAGTTATTTAAGCAAGTATTGATGTGGTAAGGAAGAGAAATTCGCCGGTTGAGAGCGAACAGTAATTTGATGCACGATTGAAAGCAAGCGTTGTGTGTTGTGGAGCACAGCTGATATAAAGAATGCGAAGGTCAATGTACAGTCAGAGGTTGAAGGTAAACAACGCACATCTCGTTTCTGGTGTTATTTATTTATAGAGTTGAGTTATTGTTATTATCATACTTATTTCAATGATGAAAGACTAGGTGGGAGTACGTTATAATAATCTAGTCTTTACTGACTGGGTTATTAATCCCGATATCGACCATTAATCCTTGAAACCAATACGATTAGTGGAAATGTCAGCAATAATTAAGAGAAAGCGTCATATAGAAACATTTATGGTTGAAAATGTTCTTAAGCTGTACATAATGTAAATATTAATAATAATTTGAACAATAATATTTTAATTCATAATTTAGTTTTTGGAAACTAGGATTAAGGATTAGGAATCAAGATCATTTGAATAGATTGACGTGTTGTTGTTGTAATAGCGACGGACCATCGCTATGTAACGTCATTTTTCGTCGAATCTTAATTATTTAAGCCATTTTAGTGTTGATCCTGAAACTCAGACACAGCAGGGAGGTGTCAGATGTTTGGTATAGAGGTATTTTAACGATACACTATCGGTGTATAATGACTTTTAAGTATAATTTGAGGGGTTTTTAACTTCGTGTTGTAAATATTTTTGTTTGATTTGGAGAAGTTTGATTAGTTCTGAAAAAATCTGCAAGCCCGTCTTTGCGTATCCTTGAAGTCTTTTCTATAACTTCGAGTCATGATTTATTGTTGTGGGTTTAAGGTGAAAATGCTATGGTTGTAGTTAAGTGGCTCGAACCTACTACCTATTCCCGTTACGCGCGAGATATGAGAGTGTCTCAAGCTCCTGTATTTAGTTATCTGAACCCAGTAGAGTTGAACCATAGTATTTAGTCGGAGGTATATTTATGTTCCTTATTCCAGTGTGTGACTTGCCAGTTGCTTGGGTAGGTATTTTTAGCCGGGTACTACTAAATGCTGCGATCCATTCCATCTTCGGGTTTTGGCTTTCACATCACTTGGAAATAAGGACACAGTGCCATTCACAAAAGTGAAGAAAGGTTAATGATCTGTTATCGATTTAAAGATATTTAAGAGCCACATTTTCAATGATTAACTCTGTATATATCGGTTCGTCCTACAGGCACTTATTATTTACTTTTATGAAACCCAATAAATATAGCATTCCTCCTCTAAGTCGATATTGCTCTGCATCAAGCCTGTGTGTTAGAAAAACAAACTGAGCCATGGAACTAGCTAAGTTTAATCGACCATGCACAATTTCCACCCAATTTTATGAATTATGTACCCACATGTGACTTATGGCTCCCTGATATAACACATGCATTTGTATTACGATCATATAATTATGTTAATTGGCGTGATCTGTGAAAGGGATGTAGTTAAGTGCTTTCTTTTTGCGAGTGTACAATATGTTGTGATTGTGGCTGAGTTGGTTAAGGCCTGTGGCACAACGCATTCCAGTTGCAACGGCTGTATCACGTGCGGTTTCGTGCCAGAAGGTGCTTACAACCAATACGTTCCGAAACACTGAACGACGATTGCGGTCAACTGGGACACTTGAAAAGTGCCTACTGTAAGAGATGCTAGAAAACGTATGACACTAAGGCAAGAGAGTCTTTTGCACTCTGTCCAGAATACTAAGTGCTGATTACTAGTAGTGTAGGTGTTTGAATCCAACCTTTAACAAATTATGTTAAATAGCAGATATCACCTCAATGGCACGGGGACCAGCGTTCATCCACACCTGTCAGAGCACATCACATGATTTATTTGTTCACTCGCCATGTATTCCACAGACGAGTATTCATGCAAATTTATCTTACTAATTTATGGAAATTTCACGCCAATTGTCTTCTCCCGGTGGGATCACTTAAAGCTAACAGAGCAAGCAGAGTAGCTTGAAGATCCTGGTCACTTCTGGCCACGAATAGACGAGACACGCCAAGCTGATACGCCTCACGTTACAACTAGCAAGAATATCACTGTATACACTAAGGTGGTCAAAACTTCCAGCAATTGCTGCGCTGAATATCCAGGATACCTTGCTCCCTACCTTTCTACAGTCCTTCATGTAATCCAACTTGACCACGTAACATCCAATATAAAATACGTAAATTAATACAAAAGTATAATCATAAACTTAATATTTAAGATATAACTCCATGGGCAGATACGTTTGTGGCTATATCACACTTAGTGTGAAGGAAATAAGGTGAAAAATCAAGTAGTTCCATAAAGAATAAACTTATACAACCTATACCCATATACTCTGCAGGTTCTTTCTCTCTCAAAACTCTCCCGTCTTTTTAATAGACTCTCTTTGTGGTGGTTTAAATAACTTCCGGAACACGACCTACATTGTGATAATGTACAGGGCTTTAATTCCAAACTCAATACTCAATATCCAAACATTGTAGTAAATTTAGACGACACTGAAACTAAAATAAGTATTCGAAGAAAGCAAAATGGTTTTCCATTAGTAACTAGTGCTTGTATTAAACCGAACCTTTATTCATTGCGCATGACTAGGCACATGCACAATGCACGAATACAACAATAATGTCTTATAAACCAGAATATTTCGTTCATAAAACTGCTTTGCCACAATCCGGTTCAATAGAACATTAGTAATAGATCTTCTGCTTCAGAAATTAACTTGCGTATAATCTAACATATTTTTAATACCAACACGTAGAAAACTTGGGCAGCTGATCTTGATAACAATATTGTCTTAAAAACGCCACCACTACAATAGAAATCTCCTACTGAAATCGGTATCGGTGATCACGACTCCTCAGGTTTAGATGCCATAAATTTTTCTTGAATCACAGGAAACTCATATGGATAGCCACTACAGTTTATCAAAAATAATTCAGAGAAATTAGTGACGGTAAATAAAAATAATTGTAGTTAATCATTGCACAGTACTTGACTTCATTTCTATCGCTTCAATAGCAACGAGATTTAAAACAAGATGTTCAGTAAAAGAACATATAGCCTACGTTCTTCTAAATGCTTGGGTTTGGTTATAACACCTTGTCCTTTTCAAGGAGTATAATTGAATGTTGGTTGTAATAGCTTGTTAAAATGCAACGTGCTATACAGATCTTATACGTTGATTGATTGAATCCTCACCTGAATTATATATACACACACTAATACAGCCATCACAATATTACAGGTCAAGAGTTTAGTGCTTTTCAGTCGGTCAACACGAATGTACCCAAAAGAGATGGGTTATGCCCTAATCCTGAAATAAATTACATGTGATTAATAAAACACTAGGATGACCAGTTTCGATCGTCAAGCGATCATCATCAGATCCAATACACTTAGGCTATAAAATCTATGTTTGAAATACAGGTGAAAATATTTACAATATGTACAATTATTTAGTTGCAGTATTGGTACTGCAACTGTCAGTGTATGCTAAATGCAGTATATATGTTAGGTGAAATGCTAAATGGTGATGGCTATCCGGAGATTGTACTTTAGAGAGATTATATGGTTGTAAACTATGGTTAAGCTATAAAATTTTAGGCTAACTACTTATCTGATTGTCTTCCGTACTACAGCTATTCGCAGTTTCCGTGCTCACTTGAACTCGCTTTGCGTCTCTAAATGCATGGGTACAGTTATAACTCTTTGTCTTTTTCAAGGAGTATAATTTGATGCTGGTTGTAGTAGCTTGTTGAAATGCAGAGTGCTATACGGATATTGAACGTTGATTGATTGAATCCTCACATGAATTATAGGCCTATATACACACACTAATTCAGCCATCACACTAACACAGGTCATCAGGCAAAATTCAACACTCACCCAAGTACACGGGGCTAAATGACCACAATGTCCATGCCTCTCAAATGAAACAACAAGAACAGCTTCCTACCAAAATCCTTTCTCGTATAAAAGTACACACACCAGTAAGACTACAGACATCACAGTGACACAGGTTATCAGACAACTTCTACACGCACCCTAGTAAACGGGGTTACTGGACCATGATGCCGCAACACCTCTAAAGAATCAACAATAAAAACAACAACAACAACAATAGACTCTACACCGGATCAAGGTCAACGAATATTAATGGCTGTATTCGAGTATTGAAATATGTGGTGTTATAAGTATTGAACCCTTGCAAAGAAGCTTATGAGACTCAGTTTCAGGGGGTGTAACAGTCCATATCGTAAGTTGTTGTTAAAGCGCTTCATTAACATGCAGGGTAACATATAACAAAATAACATGCAGGAAAAAGTGAAGCCAGGGTTATAACAAATGAATTTAATGACAGATCAGTTATTTACAAAAATTAATTAACAAACAAACTCCCATAATGACTCCCACTGAATAAATTAAATTTGCCAAACTAGGCCAAATCTCAGGAGAGATTATTACACGGACCAAATGTCCCAAAAAATCAACAATAATGACAATGTATGCGCGAGTGCTGTTCTACATGCTTCACGATGAGTACAATTGAATGCATGATTCGTCATCATCCGGAATAAACTTTCAGAAGACGAATCCGCATTACTTAGAGCTAGACAGACGCGGGGAACAACTATACAACACTTAAAACTAAACCGACACTTCCTATACTTAAAATAAACAACACAATAATTTCCGCATGAAATTGGAATCAAAACTGCCGTAGCAAAACATTTACTGCCTAAAATTAGGACTTCTCACACAAATCAACACAAGTAAGTTAACACGTGACCAACAAAACAAAATACACACATGACCGCCGTCATTTTTACAAGTATACTACCACTACACCACACGGGTGTCACACACTAAATTACATGAACTGAGTCATAAACAATCACTAGGCTCAAAGCCAACATTTACATTATTAACACAATATTCCATCCATACGACATGCAATAATCTGTCACAAACATGGCGAACTCCCCAATTAATTATGGTTCAAAATAACCATCACAAAAGAACAGGTTTGCTAAATGAAAGCTTAAAGGGGCCAGTCGGACAACAGGACTGCCTAACAAAATTAGTCACTAGGATAGACGGGCGATTCGTGGAAATCTGCATATCTGTCAACCCACGTGTCAAAAAATAACCTCGACCTCCTAAGGCATGGGATCCAGTCTCGAAGAAGCGTGCCCCAAAGCACAATAATACGTGTGTGTGTCAGAACAAAATATATCTCAGCATTTCCCCTAGGAAATCCAAGAATCAGCATATGGACCAGGAACAGCGGTCTCCTCGGAGCACCCTGCCTTTCCATCAAAATACAACAACAACAAAATATGAGGGCGGTAGGACCTCTACCCCTCTTCACGTAGAATCAAAACACACACCTGACACGATAACACACACAGAATCACACGTATGGGTTTGACAGACCCTGAAATAAAATGACATAAATGTTTACAACCAGCTGGCGCCTCCGTTCTATGCCGTGACTAATAAACCTGAAAAGGACTCAAAAAAATCAAAAAAAAAACTAGAACTGAGGTGTTCTACAATTACATCTTAATTTGTTGCGCTCGGCATCCCTAATATGACTAATATCCTGTTCAGCAAACATATTACAGTAATTACCTCCCTTTCCTATCAAAAATATGAACTTTAATAAAGCACCACTTATCGAATGTAACGGGTTTCGCATTCGCATGGATAAAAATCACGTACACGCGCCGTGTACACTAAATATGACTCCAAAGAAAAATAATACACAATAAACAACTTTGGCCACGCGCCAACGTACATTTAAAACATTTAGTGTCGGTGCGAGAAAAACAATCTAAAACAAGAAAAAGAAGAAAATGAACTATTTACAAAGTTCCCCCGCCGTATCTAACTACATATTGAATAATCAATTTTTGTACATCACCGTATCAGCTTGTAGAACATATAACTTCCATCTCGGCCCATTTCCCTACGGGAAATTAGCCCTCCATCGTTGTCTTCGTAGAAGCGTTGGACATCACTCCGGCTCCTGACCACACGTCGGACATCTTGGTATAGTCTCCTCGACAGAAAAGTTCAATGTTATTATAAATTGCCTGGCTATAATCGCTTGTGAGTTACTAATTTCGCCCACGATTGTCCTATGCGATTAATCAACGAAGACTTTCCCTAGCTCTCGCTTACACACGCACAATACAACACTTGAAAAATACAATAAAAATTTACATGAACTATACACTTCAAACCCATCGTCACTGGCTTGACAATACAAGTTATCTGACCGTCTCGCAGTCGTTATCTCGCTCGGTAATCTCTACTGCTCTTGTGAACCTTCGCTCGCGTTGAGCGCTAATTGGAATGTTACTCAAGTCTTGCCCCTAAGAGCTGAAAATAGATGTCTTCAAGATAATATTTAAGTACTTAAGATCACCACGCAAACTGGCGTGAAGTTAGCTCACCAGAGCTCAAAACGAATGACATCGAAACAGCGTCTCGTCGATCAATTTATTGGAAACTGACAGAGTGAGGAGGAGTGGGGTGAATTAAGAAAAATTTTCTAGAGTTTTCATCTCACACACATGGGACTAGTGTCAATCTTCATCATTTAATTCAAACGTCTCAGCGCACTCATGCGGAGATATTTCGGATCGGCGGTTCTTTAGATAATCAATTCCGCGCGCTTTTTACCAGTGACACCACCCATCGCGTGGTTTTGGCTTGGTCTCTCCTGATTGGGTGATTCGATCGTAGGTCGGTTGCAAGTAACTCGTGACCCTCCTCTCATGACTCCAATTTGGTGCATGTTGTTACACTATTTGGCCTTGAACTCAGCTTACCCGGCCGTTTTCAAGCTCTGTTTCTGTGGCAATCATTGCAACACACTAACTTGCCTTCCTCTTTGTCAACTTCCACAAGTACTGCCTGGGCCGCAGTAAAAATAATAATAAATCATGAATACTTATTTATCGCAGATTAATAAGGGTTCAGTATATATATATAAAACCTTCGGTTGCAAATATTATAACGTGTGAGTAGTTATAAATTGATAAATACAAAAGTAACGAAATAAACATTTGGAACTTGCAGGGATTTGATCCACGAACTCCAGACTATGAGCCCAGGTCGCTGCCATTACGCCATCGATGAGGTACGATAATACTTACTAAACAATTGGTGCAGCATAACTTTAGCCTATCATATTTTGTGTTGAAATCAACGATTTCATTAGCGTTTTCTCGTGTTTCTATAAACCGTTAGGTACTAAATATGTATTAGTTTCTTCAGTACATTACTAAAAGGATATACACTTCCACAGTTACGGAAATATATGGATTTCCGAGCAAAAATAGCGGCCATTTTGACAACGGGACGGCACGGACCCACAACGATATAGCATGGTCAGCCTGACCTGTCAGTCTCTTCCACGGTTACATATGCTATTTTAATATGCTAATATCCTACCGGTCACCCCTTTGAGGACAGTTTCAATCTCTCTATGTACGATAAGCTGAATTGCTGAGGCCACACCTTGTAGAATCGTAAGTTACGGTTAGGCTATAATATTTGCATTATTCATACATCTGCCGTCTTGACACTATTTGTCTGATGACTTTGTAGTTTGGGTAAAAGACGCTTCCCACATTACGTTATATTGTTGCAAATTTTGGTAGAGATAGGATGATTAGGTTATTCGCAATTTGATTCAAACTCAGGATATTTGGGTGGGTGCCATTTCTTATTTGCTATGATGGCGGCGATATACAACATGTCACTGATTTGTCCCTTGCTAGTGCTACCTCTGTACCAAAGGTGGTTCGATTTGAGTTTCGTTGCGTTTGAATTGATAGGGGTATCGATTTTCACACATACATGGCCGCCATCTGCACTTTTGGGCTGATGACCTTGTAGTTTGGTCAAAAGCCGCTTCCCACATGAAAGTAAGTTGTTCAAAATTTGGTAGAGATCACATGATTAGGTTAATCGTAATATATTAAGGCCTTGGACATTTGGGTGGCCACCAATACGTTTCCGACAAGATGGTGGCGACACAAATCATGATACTGAGGTGCCCTTTGCAAGTGCTACCTCTGTACCAAATTTCGTACAATTCAGTTTCGTCGTGTTTGAATTGATAGGGGGGATAGACATGCAGAGTACTTAAACGCACATACACACATACACACTCACAGACACACAGACAGACACACAAAGTTTTGGCCAAGTTATCAAACAACTTCTCTACACACCCACGTTACCGGGGCTACAAGACCATGATGCCACAAAACCCCTAAAGAATCAACAACAAAAACAACAACAATAGACCCTACCGCGGATCAAGGTCAACGAATATTACTTGCTGTATTCGAATGATGAAATATGTGGTGTTGTAACTTAATACATAATATTTTCGATTGCAAATCATATTCTTAACATTATAACGTGTGGGTAGTTATGAATACCTTAAAAACGAAGTAATAAAAATGGAAACTGCAGGGATTTGAATCACGATCTCCCAGACTATGAGCACTGTTCGCTGCCATTACGCCACGGGTGTGCTACGATAAGACTTGTTAAACAACTTTTTTAGTATAACTCAATCATATTTTGTGTTGAAATCAACGATTTCATTAATGTGTTCTGGCGTTTTTATAAACCATTTGATACTAAATATGTATTATTTTGTTCAGTACTTTCCTAAAAGGATATCAACTTACGCAGTTACGGTAATATATGGATTTACGAACATAAATAGCGACCATCATGACAACGGGATAGCACGAACGCACAACGATAGTGCATGGTCAACCTGACCTGTAAGCCACTTCTATGGTTACATATTCTTTATGCTAATATCCTACCAGTCACCTCCTAGAGGACAGTTTAAACATCCCTATGTACGATAAGCTGAATTGTTGAGGCCAGTCCTTGTTGAATCGTATGTTACGGTTAGGCTTTATTACTTGCATGATTCTTACATCCGCCATCTTGAAACTGTCCGGTGATACTATAGATTGGGCAAAATACGCTTCCCACGTTACGGTATATTGTTGCAGAATTTGGTAGAGATCGGATGATCAGGTTAGTCGTAATTAGACTTCAGCTTTAATAATTTTGGTGGCCGCCATTACGTTTGCGTCAAGATGGCGGCGATATAAAATATGACACTGAGGTACCCATTGCTAGTGCTACTTCTGTGCAAAATTTCGTTCAATTCGGTTTCGTCGTGTTTATATTAATAGGGGGACGGGGTGACAGATGTAACCACACATACACATACACACTCACAGACACACAGGCAGACGACACACATAGTTTTGGCCCTGTGTAGATCTCATGTCTACTTTTATTTTTTTGCAATAATTGAAAGTAGGCTTACAATTATCAAGATGTTCAGTAAAGAACATAGCCTATAGCCTACATTCTCCTAAATGCATGGGTATAGTTATTACTCTATATCCTTTTCAAGGAGTAAAATTTAATGCTGGTTGTAGTAGCTTGTTGAAATACAACGTGCTATACGGATATTAAACGTTGAATGATTGTAACCTCACCTGAATTTTAGGCCTATATACACACACAAATTCCGCAATCAAAATAACACAAGTTATCAGACAAAATTCAACAATCACCCAAGTACCCGGGGCTAAATGACCATGATGCCCATGCATCTCAAATGAAACAACAGCCTTCTATCCAAATACTTTCTCATATGACAGTACACACACTATAAAACCTACAGACATCACAGTGAGACAGTATATCAGACAACGTCTACACACAACCAAGTAAATGGGTCTAGAATACAATGATGCCGCAAAACCCCTAAAGAATCAACAACAAAAACAATAACAACAATAGACTCTACCGCGGATCAAGTTCAACGTATATCAATCGCTGTATTCGAGTGTTGAAATATGTGGTGTTGAAAGTACATACTGTATTAGCAGTAGTACCCGGCTTCGCCCGGTGGATTTATTTGTTTTATGGATGATAATGTTACGTGCCACCCCCTAGTGGCACTTCCGTTAACTGGATTACGGTGGTTAGAAGCACAACAGAAATTGTTCCTTTAAAGAAACATATTAGCTTTATTGCGGGCCAGAAAGATACACCAAGTCTTATCGTAGCACACCCGTGGCGTAATGGCAGCGAACTGTGCTCATAGTCTGGGAGTTCGAGATTCAAATCCCTGCAGTTTCCATTTTTATTACTTCGTGTGTCACTCTAGTTTCCTCTGGTAGGGAACACTTCCCTTTCACTTGTCAATACGCCACAGAAGTTAATCTCCCCTAATGAGACCGGTGGCCTCGGTAGAAATACCTGCAACACTTCCTTGAATACACAAGCTACAGTTATTTACGATAGCCAGTCACTCACCTCTACACACTGTTTCGCTGTCCGCTGGCTAGGGAAACAGCCCCCTGTGTTTTCGCAATTCACCACAATATCTCTGTCGCACTAGGTAAGCACACACTCTTCAAATACAGTCCCTCCGTAGGCTTCACACTCCTCCGCTGTCATGAGAATCAGCTTCACTAGGGTTTCGCAAGTCACGTCACCAACAACTGGCGCTCAGGTAAAAGCACGCACTAGCTCAAAAACACTGTCCACCTCGCTGGCCAGGTCGCTCTTATATAGCAGGCTGATGACTCAATGAATGCTTCTAGACCCGTCCAGGATGCATGGCTTCTCGAGATTTCCATCACAAGCTGGGTCGCGAATCTTCTGGACCATCCCTTTTGTCTTAATAGCCCTGTTGCGTAAGGCGCAGGTAATACACAGAGGCAGAGCATAGCCCGGGGGCGGCTGTGACTCACGCGGCGAGGCGACGAAACAAACTAACAGCTGTAACACCACCCCTTCCTAAAAAAGGCTGATCGTCCCGATCAATCATTGGTCCGTCTGTGTCCCTCCGTAGGCTGCCAGGCGATCTCGATGCACGATCTTCATCTTCGCCCTCGGGCTCCGCTGGATCCTGTAGACGACATCGTTGATCCGTTTCACGACTCGGTACGGGCCCTCCCAGGACTTCTATAGTTTGGGTGACAGGTCTTTCTTCCGTAATGGGTTGATGAGCCAGACCAGGTCGTCCTCGTGGAATCCGCCGGCATCCGTCTGCTGGTCGTATCGGGTCTTAATTCGGTCGGTCTCGATCCGCAGTGTCCTCCTCGCGAACGCGTGCACGTCCTCCAGTTGGTCGACCAGTTCTTGATAATACTGGCTTACCGACAGGTAGACGGAGTTCCCTCCCAAACATGGCCTGGGCTGGTGTGCACCTGGTGGCTTCATGAACGGTGGCGCGGTAGGCCAGGAGAAATTGTGGAAGATGTTTGTCCCAATCCCTCTGGTGCTCGCTGACGACTATTCGGAGATGGTTCTCGATGGTGCAATTGAATCGCCCTACCATCCCGTCGGACTGAGGGTGTAGCGGCGTCGTCCTTGTCTTCCGGATTCCCAGCAGCTGGCATAGGTTCTGGAACACCTGCGACTCGAAGTTCCTCCCTTGGTCGGAGTGCAGCTCCAGGGGTACCCCGTACCGGCTGACGAATTCCTTCACCAGGGTCTCTGCGATCGTCGCGGCTTCTTGGTTAGGGAGCACATACGCCTATGGCCATTTGGTGAAGTAGTCACTGACGACCAATATGTAGCGGTTCCCTGCCTCGCTCAATGGGAATGGCCCAGCAACATCGATGGCCACTCTCTCCATGGGGCCGCCCACGTTGTAGGTCTTCAGTGGACCCCGTCGTCATCGGCCTGGGCCCTTACTGGCTGCGCATTCGTGGCACCTCGCGCAGTAGTTCTCCACGTCTGTTCGGCATCAGATCCAGTAGAACCGCTCTCTCAGCTTCTCCAGAGTCTTATTTATCCCAAGTTATCCACCTGATGATCCTCCATGGACTTCCTTCAGGACTTCCTCCGTCATAGCATTTGGAATAACGACTTGTTCTCGAGATGTCTTCCCGTCGGTGCTCTCCCAGGTACGGCAGATGAGGCCATCCCTTACATCCAGCGAGTCCCACAGCGACCAGTAGGACTTAAAACTTTGGGCTGCAGTCACTCACAATGTTCCACCCGGGTCTGGGGCACAGGCCCTCTTCCATTCGGCTATCAGTCCCAGGTCATCATCTTCCGCTTGCGCCCGCGTGAAAGATTCGCGGCTCCAGCTCCCTCGAAGTTCCACGGTAGTCCTTCGGCACTGTATCCCGGTGTTCTACACCCTTCGGGCACAGAAGGTGCAGTCTTCGGGGTATGGTCTTCGTGACAGGGCGTCGGCGTTAGAATGCAGTTGGCCTTTCCTGTGCTGGATCTCAAAGTTTTACTGTTGAAACCTCTCTAACCACCACGCGAGTTGACCCTCAGGCTGCTTGAAGTTCAGGAGCCACCGCAGGGTTGCATGGTCGGTCCTGATGAGAAATTCTTGCCCGTACAGGTACATGTGGAAGTGTTCAATGGTCTTCACGATGGCGAGCAGCTCCTTCCTGGTGACGCAGTAGTTCCTTTCTGGCTTTGGCAAGGCTTTGCTGAAGTAGGCCACTACTCTCTCCTCGCCGTCCACTACTTGCGACACGATTCCCCCTATACCAAAGTCGCTGGCATCGGTATCGACGATGAATCTTGTTCCAGGTCTGGGGTAGGCCAGAATAGGTGCGGTGCACAGAGCCTGCTTGAGTTGTTCGAGGGCACTGTGGCATTCTGCTGTCCACGTGAAGAGTTGGTCCTTCTCAGTCAGTCGATGCAGTGGTTTGGCGATGTCGGCGAATCCTCTCACGAAGCGACGGTAATAACTGCAGAGTCCCAGGAAGCTTTGTAGTTGGTACTTGTCCTTCGGAACTGGCCACTCCATCACTGCTGCGTTCTTCTCTGGGTCGGTGCGCACCCCTTCCTCGGAGACGATATGCCCAAGGTACTGGACCTGCTTCTGGAAGAGCTGACACTTCTTGGGGCTCAACTTCAGCTGGGCAGCCCGTAGCTTCATCAAGATCTCCTTCAGGTTGCTGTAGTGTTCCTCGAAGCTTCTCCCCTGAACGATGACGTCGTCTAGGTAGACCAGGCAGGTCTTCCAGTGTAGTCCCCTCAGAATGGACTCCATTAGCCTTTCGAAGGTCGCAGGGGAGTTGCACAGACCGAACGACATGACGGTGAACTGCCAGAGCACGCTGTCCACAGAGAACGCCGTTTTGTCGCGGTCCTTCGGGTGGAGCTCCACCTGCCAGTAGCCACTCTTCAAATCCAAGGTGGAGAACATGCTTGATCCTGATATGGTGTCCAGCGTGTGGTCGATCCGGGGTAGAGGGTAGTTGTCCTTCTTCGTGACGTCGTTCACCCGCCTGTAGTCCACGCAAAACCTGGTGGAGCCGTCCTTCTTCTTCACTAGCACGACCGGAGAGCTCCAAGGGCTATGTGATGGCTCGATCATTCCCTGCTCCTTCATTTCTTCCACCATCCGGTCGACTTGAGCTTACTTGGCGAGCGGGACACGTCGGAATGGGGCCCAAATCGGTGCACTGCCCCCAACGTCGATTCTGTGCTGGACCTAGCTTGTCCTGCTGAAGTCTTTGCTCCCCATGGAGAAGACATCCTTGAATTCGTGTAGCAGGTCCCGAATTTGGCATGTTTGTTCCTTGTCTAAAAGGTCCTGGGATCCTTGGTACAGCTTCTTTAGTTATTCTGGCAGTGCGCGTCTTCTTCGGTTGTCCGTCTGCAGGTGTCCGTCCGTCGTGTCTGAGATGCGGGCAATCCAGGTAACGGGCTCGCAGACTCCTAGGTTGGTGTCCCGGTGAACCGTAATGTCGTAGTCGTTCAGGTTGGACAGGCGAACGTACGGCCGAGACGTCGTGTTGATGAGGGTCTTGGCAATTAGCAATCCTTTTGTCTGGATGTCCTCATATTTTGGCTCGATGACAGCCGCCACTCCCTCAGCAGTTCCGTTGACCATTACGGCAGCGCTGACCTCCGTCCTGGCGGGAACGATGACGTCCACTCTCAGGCTTACTCTTCGTGCGGTGATGGCCTCGTGTGCTGGTTGCAAAGCAAGTTCCTCACATCCGAAGTGCAGAGTGTTGGTACTCAGGTCCAAGATGATGCCGTTCTGGTCCAGAAAGTCCAGTCCGATGATCACTTCGTTTGATAAGTCAGCCACAAGCAGTGGGTGCTTCACCGCCCGTCGACCAATGACGAACTCCAGTGATGCTTCGCCATGTACCGGTGCAGTCTCTCCAGTCGCGGTTATTAGTTGGAGGTTCCTTTGTGTGGGTTGCACTCTCCACCTTGGGATCACTAGTGGATTGAAGATGGTCCTCGACGCTCCCGTGTCGATCAGCATGGGCCAGTTCACTCCGTTGACGACTCCAACGAACATCAGGCTGCTATTGTCCCTCCGTAACTTCGTCACACGAACTTGGACTGCCGGGGCTTGACGACTGTCACAAGCCAACCTATGCCCCCCAAGACTGGTTAATACTCGTTTCTCTGGGCCGCTGGTTTCAGACGACTGATTTCCCGTCGGATACCCTCGGCGGCGGCGATCACCGCAGTCCTTGATCAGGTGGCCTTTCTTACTGCAGGTCCAGCAGGTGAGTAGTCCTCTTCCGGGCCGCCTCGACGGTTGTCTTCCGTCTGTATCGTTGCTGGTGGTGCCGCGACTATCATAGAAACGGCTTAGCGCCTCCAACAATTCGTCGACCAGGGCTTGGTCTCGTTGGTTTTTGCTAGTTCGTCGACGTCCACTTAACGCACCCGCGCGAGTATTCTAGATGCCTGTCTTACCGTCTCGAACTCGAGTGCGTGGCTCAGCGCATCTGCCAGGGTTTTATTGCGCGCGAGTCGCAGCGCCTGTTGAGTGTCCGAGTCCCGTAGCCCGTCGGCGAAGATCTGCGTCACATTTTTTTCTAGAAAGTCGGTCGGCGCTGTTGGATAGGCGAGCCTTACGAGGCGTGCGATGTCCATCTCGAACTCCTGCAGGGTTCCCGCGTTCTTTTGTACCCGGGTCCGGAGCTGCATCTGGTAGGCCTGCTGAAGATGGCTATGTCCATATTGGGACTTCATATGGGCGATTAGTGAAGCGTAGTCCTGGGATCCAGTCGGGATGGCCTGAAGGACGTTAAGGGCGTCCCCTCTCAGCGCTACAATGAGAGCTGTAGCCTTTTCCGTGCTGTTCCAGTTGTTTATTGAACAGGCTGCCTCGAACTGGCGTAAGTAGGTGCTCAACGGGACCTTTCCGTCGAAAGTTGGGGGGGTCAGTCTGCTCTGTCCCGTTCCTGATATTCCCGGTGTAACGGTGGGCGGGCGTTGGCGCATCACGGCAACTTCCTCTTGTAGAGCTTTGATTCTCTCATCCACCCCCGTCGGCGGGCGTCGGCGCAGCTCGGCGACTTCCTCTTGTAGGGCATTGAATCTCTCTTCCATCCCTGTCGGCGGGTGTCGGCGCAGCTCAGCAAATTCCATTTGTAGAGCGTTGAATCTCTCTCCCTCCCCCCTGTTAGCGGGCGTCGGCGTAGCTCGGCAACTTCTTCTTGTAAGGCGTCGAACTTCTTTTCCACTGCCGTGACTTCCTCACGCAGACCCAGTTCTAATTTCTTCAGGACCTGTGCTAACATATTTTGTCCGTCTTCTATCTTCTTCTGGCCGTCCTCTATCTTCTTCAGGTCCTCCGCTGGCTTATTTTGACCGTCTTCCATCTTCTTCTGGCCGTCTTCTAGTTTTGGAGTTAGGTCCTTGGTTAAATTCTTCTGGCCGTCTTCTAGTTTGGCAGTTAAGTCTTCGGCTAGATTCTTCTGGCCGTCTTCCATCTTCTTCTGGCCGTCCTCCATCTTGGTTTGCATGCCACTTAAATTTTCTAGCAATGCTGCCAATTGCGCTTCCATTTTAGTTATTTGTCTTGTAAAGGGCATGCACTCACAGGAAAATTAGAGAACTGTGGTAAAATGACCTGCTCGGGTTTTGAAACACCAGGACCTTCAGGTGTTGTGCTTGTGCTTGAGTTCGTAATCCCACTTCTGAAACCAGTTGTTACGTGCCACCCCCTAGTGGCACTTCCGTTAACTGGATTACGGTGGGTAGAAGCACAACACAAATTGTTCCTTTAAAGAAACGTATTAGCTTTATTGCGGGCCAGAAAGATACACCACACAATAGCCAATACAAGCAATTAGTATCTCACTCTAGTTTCCTCTTGTAGGGAACACTTCCCTTTCACTTGTCAATAAGCCACAGAAATTAATCCCTCCTAATGAGACCGGTGGCCTCGCTAGAAATACCTGCAACACTTCCTTGAATACACAAGCTACAGTTATTTACGATAGCCAGTCACTCACCACTACACACTGTTTCACTGTCCGCTGGCTAGGGAAACAGCCCCCTGTGTTTTCGCAATTCACCACAATATCTCTGTCGCACTAGGTAAACACACACTCTTCAAATACAGTCCCTCCGTAGGCTTCACACTCCTCCGCTGTCATGAGAATCAGCTTCACTGGGGTTTCGCAAGTCACGTCACCAACAACTGTCGCTCAGGTAAAAGCACGCACTAGCTCAAAAACACTGTCCACCTCGCTGGCCAGGTCGCTCTTATATAGCAGGCTGGTGACTCAATGAATGATTCTAGACCCGTCTAGGATTCACGGCTTCTCGAGATTTCCATCACTAGCTGGGTCGCGAATCTACTGGACCATCCATTTTGTCCTAGTAGCCCTGTTGCGTAAGGCGCAGGTAATACACAGAGGCAGAGCATAGCCCGGGGGCGGCTGTGACTCACGCGGCGAGGCGATGAAACAAACTCACAGCCGTAACAATAATAAATACAAATACAGTGCTGGCCCATGATAATTAAACTAACAGAAAAAAAATATTAAAAAAGAAATTGTGCTAGTGGTGGTCTCTGTGGGGGTGATAAATAGTACAGTACAATGGACATAACATTCAGGTAATTTTCCCGTAATAATAATCATGATAATAATGAATAGGGAAACGGCTATTTACTAACTACAACACTGACACATGTAACTTACCAACAAATTCAAAAAGCCAGATTAGAAAGAGTAGTAAGTGAAATAAATGACACTGCCTAGGGCCTATATCTCATTGGCTGTTAGGGGCCGATAACCTAGATGTTAGGCCCCTTAAAACAACAATTATTATCATCATCATCATCATCATCATTGGCTGTTAGAAATGTATAGACCAATATTGTCGTCTTTTGTCGCATAGCGGCGTAGGAAAATAATCAGAACACTTTAGAAAACTTCGTCTGTCCCAAGTGAGCCCGTATAGCTCATGCTGGTGATAGCATTTACGAGAGCAAATCAATTTATTATGTCAGAGAAGTGTGAACGCATCCCAGAAGCATGTCACCGCTTCAGATGTACTTTTGACTGTGTTAAAATGCTCCAGATAATATTCTCTTCATGATTTAAGAATATTTTCTTTAATGTGCAACCTGAACTAATAAATTACAGTAATGCAGCATAATTTGCCACATTTTTTGTTTTTTATTTAATTTATGGTACTTGAGACAACAGGTATGCCATCGCGGACATGCAAGTAGAACGGATTTAGTTCCTAAATGACTAGGGAAGTGATCCAGCTAGAACGTTTGCTTCCGTGAGGAAATTGATCCCTATCGTGCGATTGACCCACACGCACATCAATTTTGGAGGTCTAAGTAGACCGGGATTTGGAAACGTTGTGATCAGTACAATCTGATGGCAATCTGACATCATCAAAGTGTTATTTTGGCACGAAGTGTGCTGGTGAGTTGCGTGTTACCAGTGAAGTAACTAAACTTGTGATATTTTGGAAGGAAATCATTTTTTCCGAGTTTTCAGTGAATCAGCAGATGGTCTTATTTCAATGCCAGATGGCCGACCATTGTGATACTCTGCAATTTTAAAACACGTGCAACGACAGTGAAATCCAGTGATAATATCATGTGTCAAATATTCTGTTTAACCGAGCTGTGTGAAAGCTGGAATTTTTGCCACAAAGATTAAGCCGATACCGGCAGATTCATGATTTTCACGTGAAGTGATCCATTCTGTGAGCAGACAGGTGCCCAGTGTCACATAGCTTCAGTGTAAAAGCAGACAGGGCCATTTTAAAATATCGTCTGCAAAGCATAGATGTAGATGCAGTGAATTTATTAATGCACGCTAGAAGCAGTGAATTTTCATCATCCTACGATTTTTTCTACAAGATGTCAGAATTACGCCACGTGCGGAAGCATAACTCTCCTGTCCTGACCAAGAAGATAATTTCCAATAAACCTCCACGAACTCTGCTGGATTCGACGACCAAAGAATAATTCTACATTTACATTTAACAACAGACAAAGCAAACAAAACACAAGTTACAGTTATTAAGGACGAAGTACTAGCAAAATAAAAATCCTCAACTTAATTGTAATGTGATGAGGTAGGTTATCACTGAATATTAACACTACCAGAGGGAATATGATGAGGAAAAATGAAGTAGGTTTAGGAGTAGGAACCGTTTTTTGTTAAAGAGGAACATAATCCAAAAGAAAATCACTAAAGTAATGATTTGACTACAAGTTACGCTGAGCAGAGCCCGTTGGTAGCTAAAGTAAGAGGGGGCTCGGAGACCGTCAGCGGAAAGAGCAAACAGAGTTATAGCAATGTGCTCCTTCCCTCCCGAGCCAAGATTTGGGTACTATGGGGAAGGGTGATACTCTGGCAAGACGTAGTAAGCCGAAAGGAAAGAATTTGCTAACTTTCCCTTCAAAAGGGTTAGATTTTATTACGCATTCGAAAATGGTGGAAAGACTTGAATTTTCCGTAATATTTTTATTTCTGGGCATTGTTGGATCTCTGGCAAAACAACCGAATGCTCCCAGAGTGGGAAGAGATAAAGCAACTTTAGTGCTTTTAGCAACATATTTACTGTTTTTTGTGAAAATCCTATAAGAATACCAATTGTTGCACTTAAGGTAGGCTAAGCTGTTACCCAGCAGGATGCCGACTAAAAGCTTAGAACAGAGGAAAACCTCAGACCTAATTTAGACAAACCTGAGATTTTGAAAGCAAAATATAAGTCAGAGAGAAAATATTTACAAATAGGAAGCTAGCGGAGCAAGCTGTATTTGCCTTAATGATTTGCTAGAATTAGCTGTGACAGCTAAGAGAAACTTTGAAAATTTTGTTAGTTTGAATTTTGTTTTAAACACAACAAGTGGTAAAGTTTTATTGATGAAGAAATTACCTTCTTTCGTAAATAGAACTTAAGATTAGGGGAAGAATCAGGGAAGTAAAGGTCCTGCCTAACCGTGATTCTAGCGAGAGAGATAAAACAAAAAATAATAACAAATTTATTTAACAATCTATAGAATTGTGAGAATTTAACAAATATTAAAATTAAAATCAAATCTTCAGTTAATAGCAATCTTGTTTGGTTTAACAACCTTTTGAAGTCTCAGAATTCTAGAAGAGTAAAGTTTACCCTTAACAATTAACAGTTTCAAGGTTTGGAACCTGTTACGAGCACCAAAATCTCACAAGGATTTTAAAAGCGTGCTTCCAATTAAGAAAGTTTAGGTTTGCAAAGACAATTGTAAAATAATTACAACTTTGATAACTTAGTTAAGTAGGATACAAGCACTATTCGAATGCACTTCTGGCAAGCCCACAGGCTATAAACATCTTTTTCTAAAGCTCCCTTTTTTTGTAATTATCTTGTACGCCACTGATTATCGGGTTTATCGTTGAGGTATGGGAGGTCCCCAGCCTACATTGTTATTGTAAATACATTTTTATTAGAGTGAGCAGTACGCCACTCGATTCAAGATGAATCAATATTGTTGTAAATTAGACAAGTTATGTGTTAATATGCTCATAAATCCCGATTACACGATAATCGTATCTTTTCTACAATCACACCAGAGGTTAAGGTGTGAAGAACATTATAAACAGTCATTTAGACGTGCCTTGTGAGCACGAGTGTATTTTTGTAATCGACAGTGGTGTTACATCTTTTTCAAAGACTCTACGCAGGAGAGACATCTCTTTCCGTTAGGCTTCTTTGGTTTGCCAAGGCATATACATCATTATTCTTGTATTTTAATTGTCTAGAACAACATTATATTCTTTACTAAGTCATATTCTACAGAGTATATACAAGGGTCATTCATGGACATTATTGTGAACCCAGTGTTATTTGAAACAGTGGAAGGCTTTTGCTTTGAGCATAATTCACATACACGCAGTATAGCGGTTATTGCAGCGCGCCTAGCAGAATATGACAGATGCTTGCCAAGGTCGTGGCCGTTATATTTCCCAGGCTACCTTTCGATCTCGATTGCGAGACAGTTGACAAACGACACACATGTTCTCTAGACACACTGCAATGAATGTTTCATAACGAGCAAGGTCTTGTGAATGCTCGTACTATAACCTTGATCAAGTATTGATTATTTTTAAGGAATGTCGCAGTACAGGGGTACTGTAAAGTCATGCATTATTTTGAATATTCTCGCAGATATTAGAAAGCGAGCCCAGTTTATTATTATCATGAATTGTATTAATATGAGTGACCATTTGATAGGTTTGACGCTTTAAGGCCATTGTTATTCTCACTTGAAAGTGAATGTTTTTCCGTGTTTTGATACACGATATATGGTTGGTTACTGTATTTGTTATTGTGAAGGCCGGCAGACCCATTTTTGAGGAACAAGGCTGTCCAAGGAGTTTGCTCGTGAGCTGTAGCGCCATGTAGACCTGTTTAGAATGGTAACGGTGTCTCTTATGAGCTCCGATGTGTTATTGCTGACGTGCTGCTTCACGTGAACTTTGTTGAGGTGTACCACGAGATGGTAACACACTTGTTAGAAGCCTTGCATTTTGGTCAACAATCATAAATAATTAACTCATAAATTTACAACATTAAACTTAGAACTAAATCAGAAATATCAATTTGTTTACTAAACCGACGATTCTATAAATACCGTTAATCATTAATGAACGTTAAATCTTGATCTTGTTTAGTCTAGCAGACCAATGCACTGAGCTTAGGTGATCTATCCTACGGGAATGCCTTGTAGCTGACAGTGATAGACTTTTCGACGGAGATCGTAAGCGAGCCAAGAGTTTGGAACTCGTGGGCCGCGACTCGATGAGCTCTTGATGAGCAGTTTCATTTTCACACTTAGATGCACACTGATAGATGACGGTGAATAACAAACAGTTCTTCATCTGGTTGTAGGCAGGAATAATAAGATTTTTGTTGAGTGTTATATTTATTTCATTGTATGTAATCCCAATGTTTACCCTACTTTTTCTTCTACAATTTTAAACATTGTTGTTGTACAGATTTGTAAAATTGTACTGTAAAAGATGACTGATAATGACCAGATCTTTGTTTAGTTTTTATCACGGAAGCCTAACGCCGTTGATTATTTAATGCAGGATTAGTTCGAATTAAATAACTGTAAATATAAATATGGGATGGTACCAGTCTGTTAGCTTTTATGTCATGATTGACAGGTTTTTCTGACCATGATGTCTTCTCCCCAGAAGCATCATCTGCTCTTGTATTTTCACTTTGTTTTTGTACCACTTCCCAAGCTTTGATGCTTTGTTTGTTGTATTTAGGACCTGCCGAGAGGGTTCTTCGTTAAACTTAGGGGTTGTTTGTCGTGATTTTTAAATTTAGCTTACGGATTAGCCGTTTTCCAAACCCTCCGACTGTAGGATAGGGGTTTGGTGTTGACAATAAACATCCCAAGAATATGTCTTAAGCCTGGATGTTATTATTTAGTAGTTTGAACTTTCGGGGGTGCATTTCTTTGGGTGTCTCTGACAATCACTGTGATGGGCACCTGATCCTTTAGGGATGTGGAATCTTGTGCCAGCTAGTCCCATGAGGAATGCATTCCGTTACTCTCCGACAATGTGCCTTGGGGATGGGGTCATCTGGGATGCCACATACGGTTGGTGGTGACCAGATAACCTCCTCCAACGGGCACACAATCTCCTGAGGTAACAATAGTATCATTTATCGCCACATAGCGCTCAACAACAAGTTTCGGAATACATGAAGGTAAATTTGAAATCACAAACGCTTATTGCATATTATAACCTGAATGTACTGCACCAACACCAGTGCACTTATACAGAGACATAATATTTTCATGATAATAACTGTGTTAAGGGGCCTAAGAAATCCTTTTGCACTAATTACTCCCCGTGACTGAAATTTATAAGCAGCGCAAGATGTAACTATTTTCGCAATTCGGCACCAGAACACTGGTAAGGGTGACGTGATTCAGCCCGAAATGCCAGTGAACAACAGACTTATTAAAATATTCTTGCAGTTACACTGTCAAGCATATAGACTCACCCTCCTGAAGGTTTGGGGGAGCATTCGCAGTTCCAACTCTCACTAGTGGCACACAGGAGTATGGTGAATTCCCTACGGTCTTCCTACTGAACCCTTGATATAAGATGCTCTTATATTAATGTTTCATGATTTTATACATGCTGTTGAAATGAATATTTGAGGCAGGCTGAAGTACTGTCCATGTTGAAATTTCAGTAGTTGAACTCGCCAGCGGACGGAAAGGATTAAGGACCCAAGATTCCTTAGAACAAAGGAAGAAGGCTGTAGATGGAATTTAGTACTAACTGTACCGTTATCTTTGGGTCAAAGAACAGGAGCGCTTGGCTTGGTGCCGTGAGTCACTTCTCCTTTATACGAAAGTTTTGAAGTAACTCACATGTCTGTAGCCCAATTACTTCGGATTTTAGGAGTGGAGTGTGTCCCCACCACTAATAAGTGCCCAGTTTTATATAAATAATGCTATTGAAGCTAACTTAAATACGCAATTTGTGTGCCTTTGTCTGCTGTCATTCTGCGTGTCTGATGACACGTTCTGAACTTATAAAATTTGCGTTGGAAGTCATTGTAACTTATACATTTTGTCATGTCTTAGGTCACTGTAATATTACTCTTAAACATTTTTCATTGCGTAAAATGCATTTATATTTTTCAAGGTGGACATCACTAAGTTTGTGCGTGTGATTTTTAGATGCTTCAACGCTATAAATTAGGGCAAGTCTACAAAATAATTGCATATAACTTTGAGCGAATATGGTAAGTTAACAGCAATTTAGATAGATAGTTGTGCGTGTGATAATAGCATTATATTTGAACGATTTATCCCACGCAGAAGAAATCATCAAGATGATCGAATCCAGTAATACAGAAGGAAGGACGACCATGCTTTCCAGTGCCGTGATGCTTGATATGGAGTGAGCTATCAGTTGGTGTGTAGCACGGTGACATCATCTGAAGAATGTATGCGGAAGTCTGAGTACCCTATTGAATTATTTCAATTGTAGTCGTAGATAGTTTGGTTAATGGGAACAGTGTATATATATCTTTTGTGTGTTTTATGTAAATTCTTCTGTTAATTTTAATTTACCGACAACCATTTATTTTCGGAGATGCATCGTGACTACTGTGTAGATATTTTGTGTTTGTATTTTATTCATGTAAATGAGGATTACATGTATATAATATCGGGTACGGTTGTATTGTGCGATGTTTCATTCCGCTTGAGCACGAGTTGCGGTTTCGGTGATAAGTGGAGCTTTGTTAATGTAAAAGTAATGACAGATTTGGGGGAATTATAGATTTTGTTTGAAAATTTAATTAAAAAGCCCGTTTGATTAATGCCTTCTTGCATTATTGCGGAGAAACTTCTGTTCTTTGAGTAAGAAAGTTTATGATTACAAATGGCAGGAAGGGTGTTTGCACTGTTTGTTGTTGTTTGAGTCTTCAGTCTTTTGACTGGTTTGATGCAGCGCTCCATGTCTCCCTGTCCTGGGATAATTGTTTCATCTCTACATAGCTACCACACCCTACATCCGAGGCGATCTATTTATCATACTCTAACCTTGGTCTACCCCTACAGTTCTTGTCCTCGACCTTTCCTTCCATAACTAAGTTTGCTATTCCTGGGTGTCTTAGTATGTGTCCTACCAACCTATCTCTTCTCTTCATTAGCAGTCGCCAGAAACATCTCTCCTCTTTCACTCGTCTTAATACCTCTTCGTTAGTAACCCTATCTACCCATCTGATCTTCATCATTCTCCTGTAACACCACATTTCAAACGCTTCAATTCTCCTCTTTTCTGCGGCACCAATAGTCCAAGTTTCACTTCCATACAGTGCGACGCTCCAGACAAAGGTTTTCAGAAATGACTTCTTAATATGTAAATCTATATTTGATGTCAACAGATTCCTTTTCTGTAGAAATGCTTTCCTTGCCCGAAACAACCTATTTTTATATCTTCTTTGCTTCGTCCATCACTGGTTATTTTGCTTCCTAAGTAACAGAAGTCTCCTACTTCGTTTAGTTTTTCCCCTGCCAATTTGACGTCCATAGGGGTTTCTGATTTATTGCGGCTCTATTCCAATATTTTTGTTTTACAGTTATTAATTTTCATCATGAATTCTTTCCTCAAGACGGAGTCCATACCATTCAAAAACACATTCAAATCCTCAGGTGTGTCGGCCAAGATGACGATGTCCTCAAAAAACTCAGAGTTGAAATTAATTATCCTTGAATCTTCACTCCCACTTTAAATTCTCTCTAATTTCCTTCATTGCTTGTTCAAAGTAAAGATTAAAAGTATGTGTGATAAGTTGCAGCCTTTCGTCTCACCTTTCTGAATACCAGCCTCTCTCATGTCCATCAGCTCGAATGACTGCTGTCTGGTTTCTGTATAGATTGTAGATCACCCTCCTATCCCTATACTTTATTCCAATCATTTTCAAAATGTCAAACAATTTAGTCCAATCAACGTTATCAAAAGCCTTTTCTAAGTCTACAAATGCCATGAACGTGCTCTTATCTTTTCTTATTCTACCTTCCAAAATCAGCCTAAGACTTAGTACAGCTTCCCTTGTTCCTACATTTCTCCTGAAACCAAACTGGTCTTCACCCAATTCCGCTTCTATCTGGCTTTCCATCCTCTTGTAAATTATTCTAGACAGGATCCATTAAACATGAGTTATCAATCTGATTGTACGGTAATCCTCACATCTGTCAGCTCCTACTTTTTCGGTATAGAGATGATAACATTCTTCTTGAAATCAGAGGGTACCTCACCTGTCTCTTAAATCCTACACACAAAGTGAAATAACCTGATCAGACCTTCATCTCCTATGCAGCGTAGCAACTCAATCGGTATATCATCTATACCTGGTGCTTTGTTCCTGCTTAAGTCTTCCAATGCTCTGTCAAATTCTGATCTCAATATTAAATCTCCATTTGCATCCTCATCAATTTCCTCCTCCCTTTCCATTACATGATTCTCTGTCTCCTTTCCCTTATACAAACACTCTATGTAAGCTTTCCATCTCTCAACCTTTTCTTCCCTATCTGTTAGAGGCTTTCCATTTGTGTCCTTAATATTACAGCACTTAGTCTTCTTTTCCCCAAATGTATTCTTAATCCTTCCATAAGCTGTGTCTACTTTTCCTAATTTCAGACAATTTTCTATACCTGCACATTTCTCATTCAACCATTCTTCTTTCGCTTCCTTGCACTTCTTGTTAACCTCATATCTCAGACGTCTGGATTCTGCAACCCCCTTTTCATCTCTTACATTCTTGTGTTTCCGCCTTTCGTCCATCAATTCAAGTATATCCTGAATTTTCCACGGTTTTCTGCCTATTCTTTCTTTCCTACCAATGTTTTCTTCTACGGATTTTGTTATTTCATTCTTCAAATGTGTCCATTCGTCTGCAATTCAAGTTTGTTTAGGGTTTTTCATTAGTCCTTCCTTTATACTCTTCTTGAATATTTCGTTTACATCCTTCTCTTTCAGTCTGTCTATTGCCCACCTTTTTGGCTTTTGACTTTTCTTCAGTTTCTTCAACTTTAATCTGCATTTCATAACAACCAGATTGTGGACAGAGTTTATGTCAGCACCGTGATATATTTTACAATTCAAAATCTGGTTTCGAGGCCCCCGCTTGACCATAATTAAATCGATTTGGTAACGCCCTGTATCTCCTGGTCTCATCCATTTGTATACTCTTCTAGCAGACTTTTAACATAGAATAAGGTGTTAGCTATGACCAACTCATGCTCGGTGCAGAATTCCATCAGCCTGCTTCCTCGATCATTCCTTTCACCTAATCCGAAATCTCAGACTGTCTTCCCTTCTCATCGTTTTCCTACCACAGCGTTCCAATCTCCCATTACTATAAAATATTCATCACCATTGACATACCTCAGAATTTCTTCTATTTCTTCGTAGACCTTTTAAATATCTTCATCATCAGCTTGACTGGTAGGCATATAGACTTGTACCACTGTGGTGCACGTAGGTTTTGTACTGATTTTTGCTACAATAATCCGTTCTCTATATTGCTCATAATATTCCACCAGCTGTCCAAGTTTCCTACTCAATATTAGACCAACCCTTGCTTGCCCATTGTTTGATTTAGTGCTAATGACCCTATAGTCTCCTGACCGAAAGTCCTGTTCTTCCTGCCAGCGCATTTCACTAATCCCAACCAAATCCAAACTCAACCTATCCATTTCCCTTTCCAAGTTTTCTAACCTTCCACTTCCTAGCAGACTTCTAACATTCCACGCTCCGATCCGTAGAATATAAGATTTCCTCTTTGTCACCTCTCCGGATTTTACAAGGGAGGAGGCCATCATCACATGTAATTATGCATAGAGAGGTGCATATCCTCGGGAATAGCAATACGGCTGTTGTTTCCCGTTGCTTTCAGCCGTGCAGCAGATCGCAGTGTAGCCATTAGTTGGCTTATATTATCAATATCTTGGCCGTCTATAAGACAAGTGAAGAATTTAATTATTCAGAAAGGCTGCTACTCCCTTTCAGAATAATTAATAGAGCATTTCTACTAACAAAAATACTAACCTTCTACTAACAATTCAATACCAAAATTCTACTAACGAAAAAATACTTTAGTTCTACCAACAACAAAATACTACCACTAAAACAGTCTATCAGCAGGAACACTCACATGCACCCTCACACATCACAGTCTAATGAGACAATAAACTATATCAAATAAACAATGCAGCTGCAACCAGACTCATTCACACACCACAGTATATTGGAACAATGAACTATATCTAATAAACAAACTAACTACATACTTACAACTAAAACTACATACAAAGAGTATACCTGTCGAGAATTAACAAGCATTGCCATTCATAATAAGCATTAAAAAATTGCATTAAGGAATCTTGACTTCAATACAGAAGATATAGAACAAGGGTGCACCTGTCACAATAATTGAATCATGCAAGTATTTGTTCCTCATGGGTCACTGCAGAAGTAGAGATGTATGTAATAATCTCGTATTCACCAAACTTTCAACAATTATTACTGTTATGTCACAAGTTTAAGTGCACAAACTCTAAAGATACAACTCACTTCAAAGTACTAAACATTTTTAGTATACAAACTAATATTCTTCTCTTATTCCAACAGGCGTAGTTATTATGAAACTCAGCTTGCACAAAATCGAAATGAACTCCACCACACGAAGTAATTCCCTTTGTCACTCTCAGTTTACGTTAAAAAATAACTATAATGGTTAACTTTATGGCATTTTCCTCAGTTTACTGGTCGTTGGATCAGCAAGCCACAGAGTATCTTAGAATATCAGTACTGGTTGGTGCAACTGAAAGCCCTTATGGCAAGCGAAAAGGCTATAGACAAATGGATCAAATTCTTGATAGTAGCAGGAGAAAGGAAGAAATTTACAAGCGGAGGTGCCCGCTATTATTTACCTAAATGCAATAATGGATTTTTCTGGTACATTGCCTAATTACGTTACGTTATGGTTACGGTTAAGATATCTAGCCCTGATTTAAACCTAATTTCTATTCGTTTTAATTCCCATGCATAAACTGGTTGGCTTCTGCTATTTTGATAACTTAATTCTTTCTCCCAGATACATGTACGTGGATTAAGAACCAATGTAATAGCTTACGAAAAGGACTCGCATGTTATCCGTAAATGAGGGCAACAATCAAACAAAATTATATCTTATATATTAAAATAGTTTTCAAAAAATTTCACCCTTTACTAAAACTGAAATATCTCGGCAAGTATTTGCGCTACGACGACGTTTGTTGCCCGTCACGCATTATCGACTGATACCCACCTTACTTGGTTATATCATCCGTGTATTAAAATAATTGCGAATATTACTTCCTTCAAGGTCACACGAAAATAGAATCGAATAACTTGACGGACATATTGTCGCTAGGCGACAACGACTAACAACGTATCATGATATTCAACGCCGCCCTAATAATAAATCTAACTTGATGGACTGTCACTAGGCGACAACGACTTACTCTGTGTCATGATAGTCCGGTAAAGTAGAGTGCACATCTTCATCGTGATTTCCATGGTAGTAATGTGAATCCTCGTAAACATATTCATATGAACAGAGATCAAATCTCCTTGGGGACATAACGCATTCACTTAAAAATCTTCTATGCGGTTTGAATCACGCCAAAACAGAATATTTCTTCATGCAATTTTTGTTTTATTTCGTTCGTTTGCTGTTTCAATACATCCAATATACGGAGTAGGTCCAGAAAGTAAGTTCCGTTTGGTAATAACATTAAATTGTGTACAGACACAGAAAATATATTTATTGCACAAAATTCTACAACCCTTAAACTACATTTCCACATAACTGCCGAAATGTTGCAGGCATTTGTCGTAGCGTGGCACGAGTTTTTGTATACCTTCTTCATAGACGTGCGCCGCCTGTGTCTTCAACTAGTTGTACGTTCCGCTGCAGCGCAGTTCTGCATATGCGCGGTAGACGCTCTGTATCAAGGAGAAGAAACGTGCGCCATTTGGAGAGCGCTGTCAGCCACGTACGCGTTGTAGTGCATGTTTACTCGTACAATGTCGGTGTTGATTGAAAATTCCGCCGCTTGTGAAATCAGATCTGTGATTCGTTTTCTGAATGCTAGGAAAGTGAAACCAATTGAAATTTATCGGTAAATCTGCGAAGTGTATGGACAAAATGCGATGAGTGATTCAATGGTGGGAAGATGGGTCCGACAGTCCAATGAAGGACGTAGTGAAGTGCACGATGAAGAACGAAGTGGGCGTCCATCTTTGGTTACAGAAGAACTGGTTCACGCGATTGATGACAAGATCCGGGAAAACCGCAGGTTTACAATTAGTGCTCTCGCTATGGAATTTCCCCAATTCTCACGATCACTAATTCATGAAATTGTTACCGAAAAACTGAACTTTCGTTAACTTTGCCGACGTTGGGTACCAAAGATTCTTACGGAGCAACACAAAACAATACGGATGGGTAGTGCACTTCAGTTTTTGACCCGTTACAATGAAGGTGGCGAAGAATTTCTGACACAGATAGTCACAGGAGATGAAACTTGGGTTTCTTACGACACCCCTGAAAGTAATGGAATGGAGGCACACTTCATCCCCAGCAAAGGTTAAGCCGAAACAAATCTTGACACCTCGGAAAATGATGTGCACAGTGTTCTGGGACTGGAAAGGCATCTTACTCATTGATTACTTACCGCGTGGTCAAACAATCAACGCAGATGCTTACTGCGAGACACTTAGGAAATTGCGCCGCGCAATACAGAATAAGCGCCGAGGGTTGCTGTCAAAAGGTGTTGTTTTTCTTCACGACAACGCACGACCACACACTGCAAATTTGACGAAAAACCTCCTACAGGGATTTGGCTGGGACGTGTTTGACCACCCTCCGTACAGCCCTGATCTCGCTCCTAGCGACTTTCATCTGTTCACACATCTCAAGTCTTTCCTTGGCGGTCAAAACTTCAACAATGACGACGAGCTGAAAGAAGATGTTTCCAACTGGTTGAAGATACAGGCGGCAAACTTCTATGAAGAAGGTATCCCAAAACTTGTGCCACGCTATGACAAATGCCTGCAAAAGTTCGGCAGTTATGTAGGAAAGTAGTTTAAGAGGTGCAGAATGTTGTGCAATAAATATTTTTTCTGTATCTGTACACAATTTAATTTTATTACCAAACGGAACTTACTTTCTGGACGTGCCTCGTATACCTGTTATAGGGCGATCAGTTTCCTAATGAAGTCATGATATCGTTAACTTCTACCTGCTCCATTCGCGCGCTAATTCGCTTGTATCCATACATGATATCGTTAACTTCTACCTGCTCCACTCGGGAGCTAATGTCGCATGTATCCATACAATAAGCAGAACGGGATTTGCAAGCCAGAAGTCCGTATGTTTATCCTGAAACACCAGTACATTACGTCTGGAATAAGAGCAACTGCCAGTGGCAAATAAGAAAAAAATGTTTCAAAAACTATAGGCAGAATGTATAATGATTCGCCTACAGAAACAGAAAGGTATTATTGACGCCTGTTATTGCTTCACGTCACAGGTGCTACCAGCTTCCAGGATCTACGATCATAAACAGCCGTTGTCTAGAGACAGCTAAGGAGCGAGGTTTGCTGATTGACGATTCTGAATGGCAGCGTTGTTTGGCAGAAGCGTCACAATTTCAGATGCCTTCTCAGTTACGACAAATGTTTTCTTACATATGTATCTTTCAGACCCCTTCAAATGTAAGACAGTTATGGGAAATTTTCAAGAATTCATTATCAGAAGATTTTCTGCAGTTACACGAACCTAACATTGCATATCATTTCACTCTTATACATATTTCTAATACATTAAAGCTCCATGGTCTTCCCATTACTTCTCTCGAATTGCCAGCTATTATTGATAATTTCCCTCAGACAAATTTACCAATGAATTATCCAAAACTAATGAGGATCAATTAAGTCGGATGATAAACCAAGCAAATGAAAACCAAACGGCTATATTTACAGAAATTTTGGGGTTAGTACAGAACAGCAATGAAAGGATGTGTAATGCATATTTCATTGACGGTCCAGGGGGCACCGGGAAAACATTTCTTTACCAATGCTTGATTCACATTTGCACAAATTTGGGGTTAAATGTAGTTTCTGTTGCATGGACTGGTATTGCAGCAATGTTACTACCTCAGGGGCGCACTGTACACAGCCAGTTCAAGTTACCTCTACATTTACATGAAAGTTCCGTATCAGGAATAAAAGTTAACAGCAAGGAAGCTTTTTATATTCGTTCAGCAAAACTTATCATCTGGGATGAAGCCCCTATGGCTAATAAGCACGCGTTGATGTGTGTAAATCGGCAGCTCAAGGACATCATGAATAACGACGTTCCTTTCGGAGGAAAAATTTTCATCTTAGGTAGAGATTTTAGGTAGGTATTGCCTGTTGTGCCTCACGCATCTAAAGCAGCTTCAGTCCAAATGTCAGTAAGTTTCTCTCCTTTGTGGCCATTATTCAAAAATTTTAAACTCAACAAAAATATGCGAGCAGATACAGATCAACGTGACTTTGCAAACCTCTTGATATAAATTGGTAACGGTGAATACCCTCAAATGTTGGAAAGAATGTCCTACTTCATCGCCTTGACCTTACGCCATCAGATACTTCTATGCAATTTTCCTTCAAAAGGAGACAGTTTCCAGTACGTTTGGCTTTTTGTATAACTATCAATAAAGCTCAAGGTCAAACACTAGATCAAGTAGGCATTTATTTACCTCAACCGGTGTTTATCCACGGACAACTGCATATCGCACTATCGCGAGCAAAATCCTTTCATGATGTCAAAGTTCAAATAGAACCAAAAGGCAAGCGAACAGCAAATGTCGTATGGAAGGAAGTAATCCTAGAATGTTGAAACGAATGTTGCGGAGGAGCACAGACCTCAGCAAACGGGGCACAGATTAAATAACACTATGCACTATGTTTTATTTAAGTCTTTGATCTGCCGAGTGAAGTTTGGTGTGGAAGGTGGAGTGTGTCATGCCCAGGAAGTGCGTTTCTGTGTCCATGTGTGTGTAATGTGCGCTGGGATTGGCATTTGTGACCAAGTCCTGGATGCAGCAAATTTAATAGATCGACAGACGTGCTCTGAGGAGGCTCTGTTCGAATCTCGTCGAGTCTTATAATTCCAGGGAGAATTATTGAGGCTATAATTGATATTTTGGTGGCACACATGATTTTATTTGGTGGCTGAGTCTACTTGTTCTGCAGTCTTGAACAGCTGTGAGCTGTATTGAGATATTTGGTAAACACACTTGGCATAATGACAAACCGAGTGACGAGGTTATTCAATCGTATACACGGGTAGATTGGAGATAAGACTTATGGTAGTTTGGAGGGCCAGCCAAGTGGACTGCGACCCATGATGTTTAAAGAAGATAAGCCTGTTTGATTAAATGAAGTTGTATTTAAATCGGGATGATATCCACGCCGAATCTGTAAATTCATGTATCGTGCTAATATGAAATTTTGTTGTTGTTGTAAATTTAGCCGGGTTTACTTTGCATTTGTTATTTATTTAGAGTTGTGTTATTTGCATACTCTTGTTATGAGTGTTTATTTTCTAAAGGTGACAGTCGGTCAGCCTATTGTGTCATGTTAGGGTAGTCACGTGCATTGCTATAGATTTGAGTAAGACCTGATTTGAGGCTTTTTTGTGTGCCCTGTGCATTATGTTGAGATTCCAGTGCGGAAGTCTGAAGTATTAATTTTAGAAGGGTTGGCTTGTTGGTACTGATTTATATTTATATCGAGCCAGTAAATTACTGTTTTCCCAGAAGTCAAGTCTAAATATGCATAAATACGGATTAGCATCTTACTGATTATTCAAATGGAAGCGAATGGCCGTAAAAGAGTAGCCTACTCATGTTTTTCCAGCAATTCATCTGCCAGCTACACATACGCATATATATAATTATTTGAAGTGATTTAGGACTTAATTCATGTCCTTGTTTGTCAGCATTTGCCTGGCCGAGATTTATGTCTGTTTTATTGTACTTTTATGCAGAGGGAGTAAGTTGAAGGGAGGTGTTTATTTGTTTGAATTTTATGTTTGATCAGTTATTAAACTTGTTTTTATGTTATTTTGGTTCACATTCTTTCTTAAGTCAAATGCCTCTATATCACCTTGTAGTAAATAGAAGAAAATTATTATTACAACTAACTACGAACAAGGAGTGTACGCGACCCCGAAAAAGAGTCTTTTTAGACGCTTCTTTACAAGGGCAACCTACATGCTCTTTTGTTTGAACATGGTAAATTTTGTTCATTCAGTTGATTGAAATATACAAATGATCCACGTATATCTTGTATTAAGAGTCACACAAAGGTAAATTCTCATGTTTGGCAATCATTCTCACACATTTAGGTTTTACGTTAAGCGAATCAATTTGCATTCTAAATATGCAATTTGCACGTTGGTCTTTTGAATTTATTTCTTTACTTATTAATTAATTAATTAATTAATTACATTATTTATTTATTATTCATTTATGTATTTATTTATTTATTTACTTAGGCTATGTGTTAACTACGGTAATACAGAAAGACCAAATCTGGTGAGGACAAATTCAGGCCATGGAACGGATGCTCAATTTTCAAGAACTTTCCACACAACAAATAAATATATTATTCAAATTTATTCTCTCCAGTAAAATGGTATCACTACATGAGAATTTCACTACATACGAGCGGTTGATGAAATAAGTAAATAATCTAGCAACCGCTTTCCAGCCAACTGGTGGGTCAGAAAGAATGTCCTATCTAGTGGCTACCTGTAATTCTGTGGTGTCATGCTATTCGTCTCTCACCAACTCTGATCCGATTCAATACTTTTATTAATCAACGTGAGATATTCAAGGTCAGATGTTATGTCCTGCACTTCAGATTCTTCGAAACTAGGAGGTCCCGTGGTTTAAGGAGGCAAGGTTAACGGTCGCGTAAGACAAAGAGCCATCCTCCTTCTAATAGCTAGGATTGGAAATGTTTTGCCTGGATATATATGTCAGACTCCTTCCAATGGAATGATAAATGGATGATTATGAATTGTTTCTGGAATTAAATCGAACTCGGAAACAACAGTTCCCACAGAAAACCTGCTTCATTCCCGCTTTGTCATGTACAAATGTCACAAGCACCGGAGGGTCAATTTTGATGTTAATTCATTATAGGGATTTGGGACATCTTGGTCATCATCCCCGTGTAGTTGGGTGTGTTTTGATTATTTTCTGACAACTTGCATTTTTGTGACGACTATAGCATTGTATATAACTGTCTTAGGGACAGGGATGGATGTAGGTACCCCGAGAATAGAAGTAAAGTACTATCCCGGCATTTGCCTGGAGGGAGAAACCCGGGAAAAGAACACACTCAGGTTAGGTGCTGTCAGCGCTGAGATTCGAACGCCTGACCTCTGAATCTGTTTCAACTCTACCTCGTGGCCGTGGTGCACATTTTAATGAGCACGGCTACACCACGTGTTTAATTGAGATTTGAACTGGACGTGTGGTGGATATACGCCGACGTAGGGTACAACGATCTGAACTACTCAGTGGCTTACTGCCTGCTTTACAGTGAACAAAATAAAATGAAAATAATGTCAAATGTACAATAATATTTGTTGATTTATTTATATTAATTGTTGCATGAAATGTATTTCAAGGGCACATATTTATAATTAATTCACGAACAACGAGTTTAAAATAGATGATATGGGCTGAGCTTCCATCCAAACAGAATTAGTATTCCCTTCGCCCATGAAACAATGAGGTAGGTATGAATTCTGTAGCACAATGTAGATATACAAGCAGCAGGCCTGAAGCCTGTGTAGGATCTTACTTGAATGGAGTAGGGTAAGGTTCATTCCGGAGTGATAATTTTATCTCAATTAGCTGTGTTGTTGCTGGAGAGGAAGCAAGGGTTCAGGGTGCGGTAGGGGTGGGGAGGGGGGAAGGGAGGTGGAGGGGGCAGGAGAGTGCATAACAAATCCCATACCACATGTGCGTGTGAGTCGAGCGCACGTTTCAGTCACTGTTACTTACCCGCACATACGTTACGTGGGACATAAGCCAGTATGTACGAACGTAATAGGACTATACGTCTAATCGAGAAATTACGACACATGTGCCCTTGCGCTTAGAGGAGAGCTTGCTCGATCTTCATGATACCAGTAGCGGCTGGCCCATAAGGACTCCAGGACGGTGTCCTTCCTAGAGAACGAAAAGGGATTTACATTTTCTCTTGATATTTTAAGTCAAAAATTGAATTCTAATAATGCTAAGAACATTACATGTAGCTCTATCATTCAGGAAGACTATGTTTGGTGGTATCACGCTCAGCGCGCAGCTCAATGGTCAGTATAGGGTTACGGACTCTTGGCCTTCCGCCCTAAGATTGTGCCCGGACGAGGGGTTGGATACGTGCGAGAAGTACGGAGACTGACGCGCTTTTGGGCTGCCAGAGGGGTAATCTGTGGGCGCGGTGTGCGGACAGTTGTCTTGAAGCCGGGCGAGGTCCTTAACAGCTCTGTAGCACAGGTAAATACGTCATCTCCCCTAGCTACTCTTGACGTCATGCAACAGGATCTACTACTATTGGTTAGTAAGAAAACTTGTGACTAGCATCAGAAGCCAATAAGAAGTAGATCGTTCAGGGTTGTCAGATGTGTCATTATTATCACTCAGCTGTCAGCTCCCGCACGGTGAACTTCCATTAGACAAGCACTGTCGCCTGATCCCAACCCGCTGTGTCACAATAATTGAAGGTTTGACAACAGTGAACAGCAGCATCATTTCCTCTCAAACACCTCTACTGCATGCGCCCAGCCGGGGAATTACCCCATTAGCAAATAAAGTAGATGAATTAATAAATGAAATCTCCATGGTTGCATATAATTAAAATTAAAATTAAATAACAATAATCCATGGTGTAGTATCATTATCTTTATCTTTGAACAGAAACAATATATGATTATATTAAATTGTAGCATCTGAGACCAGAGATCTCGATTCAAATTCCAAGGATGAAGCAACATGGACCTCTCGTTAGCATCCTGTGGTTAGTGAGGGTTGGCACCATTGAGCTATTTCGCTTTCGTGCTGGCAAGTCTTAAAGCGGTGGTAATATTCAGCAGTTGCAATCTCTGTGTTGGAGATGATTAATCTGTAAGTCATTAAGCTTTGAAAGTAGTGTCTTTATTTAAAATTACCGGTGCGACTGTGGTTTGGAAGTGCTTGTGGCGAAAGTGATACTCTCATGATTTCCCTATCAGTGCTTAATAATAATAATAATACGGCACCGTAATTATTTTAATTCTTGTTACAGCTGTGCTCTAGAGTTGAAACTCAGCGTGATTAAGTATTTCTGCATTTCAAAATGAATCCTGTGGACGCTATTTTAAATAGCAGAAAACTTTCATTTGAGAGTAAATTAGAACTAAAAAGGTTAGGACCTCCGAAACCTGAATTAGTCATTTCACAGGTTCAGAACCCTTGCAAAAGCAAAGCTGGTTATACCAGGAAATTCAATCGCACATTTTACAATCATGCAGACTGGCTGTGCGGATGTGAGGTAAGAAACGCGTTCTATTGCTTTACATGCTTGGCTATGAATTCTGGTGATCCCATGTGGACATCAGCTGGTTTTACGGACTTGTCACACTTGAATGATAAAGTTAAGAAACATAAATATAGTGAAAAGCATATAAACAATGGCATTGAGTTTGCGATGCTGGGTAAGGTAGACATCAGATGTCAGTTAGACAGTGCGTATAGACTGAAAATTCAGCAGTTCAATGAGGACGTATCTAAAAACCGTTACATACTCAGTAAACTGATCGACTGCATTAAGTTTTGTGGAAAATTTGAGCTCGCACTGTGAGGACACGGTGAAACCGATTCATCCGACAATCCTGGAATATTTCGTGGGTTGGTTAGTTTAATGGCCGAGTTAGACTCTACCTTGAAAGAGCACATATAAAAAACAAATAGCCGTGTTTTTCTGGGACTTTCTAAAACCATACAGAACGAGCTTCTCGATTCAATCTATTCCGTGTGCCTTCAGTTGATCAGTGACGAAATATCTCGGACAGAATACTTAGCGATCGAGGCTGACGAAACCACTGACTGTGCTACATTGTCTCAGCTTGTTTTTATTGTGCGATATGAACTGAATGGCAAAATTAACGAAAGGTTCGTTAGCTTCGTGCTGCCCAGAGATCATATTGCAGATGGAATTAGTCAAGTTTTATTTGCCGAACTAGAGAAATTGAAGGTGAATACGTTCCCTGAAAAAGTAATAGCTCAGAGTTATGATGGTTCTAATGTTATGAGCGGGCAACACACAGGTGTACAGGCAAGAATGAAGGTCGTGTACAAAAATGCGCACTTTGTTCATTGTTATGCGCACCAATTGAACTTGATCATCGAGCGTTCTGCAACCCAAAATAAGCAGGTAAAAATATTTTTTTGTAATTCAGAGGGATTTTCCTCCTTTTTTTTAAATCTTCCAAACGGGCAGCCGTACTAGATGAAATCCTCAAGAAACGGATCCCGAAAAATGCCGCCACTAGATTGAATTTTAGGGCACAACGCGTAAGAACTGTCTTCATTTACAAAAATGAACTTATTGAGCGTCTAGAGAAGATTGTGGATGATGACAGTAATGACTATTCGACAACCAGAAAAGCAACAGGTTTGAGAAACATTTTAAAAGATCATGGCTTTCTCTTTTGGCTTGAACTTTTTAGTAAAATTATGCCACATGCTGATATTTTATTCAATGAACTACAGCACAGGGAAATTGACAGTGTAAAGGCTCTGAAGAACGTGTCTACCTTCAAGTCGTCGATTCAGAATATTAGAAATTCTCTCGATCAGTGGGGTACAGAGCATAGCGTGTGTAGTTCAAACCCGGGCACTAGTGAAAAGCGTGCTCGATTTGACAGCAGCAAATGGGTCGTGGCAAAAGAGGTGTGCGACGTAATTTTAACTGGGATTGCCGATCGTTTCGGTTTTAATGAGCATTTATCAACAGCGAAGCTATTCCAGCCCAGCTTAATTTCAAAATTTAGAGTGTCGTTTCCTGACTCTGAATGTAAAATGGTCGCTAATTTATTCACTTTAAATCCACTTGAACTCAGGCAGGAATTAACAGTTTTATACAGCAGAAATGATCTTGAAAATGCATCTTGTGCCTTAACACTTCTTTCCTGCATTTGTGAAAACAATCTTGCGACAGTGTTACCTGAGACAGTAAAAGTATTGCGAATTATATGCACAATTCCCACGACAACATCAGAGAGTGAAAGGTGCTTTTCAACTTTGAAAGAATAAAATCTTTTAGTAGGAAACCATTGAAGGAAGACCGTCTGTGCGCCTTAGCTATGTGCTCTATTGAGAAGAACCTGTTGGCCACAAATGACTTCAATGAGCTTGTAATAAACTACTTTGCTGATCAAAAGGAGCGGCGAATGGACTTCATCTACAAGACAGTCAATTAAGGTACCGGTAGGTCTATTTACTTAATCATTCTCCTGTCCTGGTAATTTTCTTATCTTTCATAGTTCGTGTATTGCCGACAATGATATATTCTATGGAAAAACATTGTTGCAAGATTTTCTTTTATTTTCTGACATAACCAGTATGTTTTACGTCATTGCATTCATAACCGTATTCAAACTAAAAACTGTAAAAGTAAAGAGTTGGGCAAGAATTCTCAAACTCTGTCCATGTGTAATAAATGTTACGCTTAAACTCCTGCCACGTTATTATTATTATTCCCGTTTTTAATTTTCAGTTAAATTCACTCTCTGCTAGAAATTTAAGTAATCTATGAGAATAAAAAGCAATTCAACAGTTTAGTAATGAATGAAAATGAAACATAATGTGACTCGGGAGGTACATTTTCCTAAAATTCATCTGTCACCTCGAACACTGGCATTGATTGTTACTGGAACTTGTATATTTCCAAATTTGAATATTAAAAGAAAAAATCGTGTTCTATGCCGGATTCAAGTGATAATCCAATATCCACATTTTAACAGCCAACGCTTTAGGCTTGAGTTTGGGGTTATTAAAAGAATAATAACATATTCTATGTTATTATGTACTGGATAAATCGTTGTTTAATTCGTGTATTCATGCAAGCTGGGATTTGTCAAGTTTCGAGCGCACAAGGATAATGCTATGATAAAGAAAAAGACCCAAACACAAGCTCCCTGGGATTCACGTTTTGTGTTTTCGTCTATATGTAATTTTCACATCAGGTTCTCAGTGTTGTTACCGTACCATATGAAATCATAGTTGTAATACTGAATGAGAAAACCCTCTGATCCGACATCAAGAATATTGAGCAATAACTCAATATTTTCATTGCATATAACAGTAACTCGATTTTACTCCTTTTGTCGTCTATCAATTTATGAAGAGGTGCGGGAAAAGATACTGTGATCGCCCTCCCAGCCTAAGAGTCTGTCGGCCGCCACTGCATGATACTCACTGCTACGGTCCGAATGGCATAATAATTTGACTAGATTTTATCACGTAGACAATCTCTATTCTAAAAGAAAATCATGATATTAATGTACTAACAGCTCGTACAGAGATTGAGACGAGAAGTATTAGTACACCCTCGATCATATTATCTTCATTTAGAATCGCTGGGTGCTACTTCCTATAGCCTATCGAGCAGCTACCGCATTCATTTCTCATTACGATGCCGAGCACATCCCGGTCAAGCCCACAAGTCGCTTTTTAAAAATATAGTGGAGCCCAATACTCAGCCAGGGACTTCCTTGGTGTAAAAAAGTCGTGCTACCCCTAAAACATGTAGCCGTCTAGTTGTGAACATTTCGTTCTGGCAAGACTAAATACATTCAGAAAACTACTAAATTGAGAGGGAAATGTTACAGTATCTTTGTGATGTTATTGTTTGTAATTCACCAGAGCTCATAAATTTCAACTTTAAAATTATATACTCCTGGAGTCTTTAATATATGAAAAGGTTTAACAGAATTATTTGTTATTAGTAATGACCTGATGCATATGGCAGACGCCAAATTTCAATTAACAACTTCCACATTGTGAGTATAATTTCAACAAGTTCCAAGGACAATACTTATGTCTGTGAACTTAGACATTATTGTAGATGGCAGACTTCCATGAGAAGGGTAGTCTATACGTAAGCTCAGCATACACTACGAAACTTGATTGAATATGCTGTTAATGATAATTGTTGCTTCAAGGGGCCCCTAAAGGTTTGAATAAACATGGATCGTAACTGGAAAGATACCGGCCTATCAAATCTGAAAAAATAAACTAACAATTAATATTTGGCAGCTCAGTTTTTATTGCAAAACAAATGTAACATAAAATTATACCCTTCGTGTATACAGAAAAGTTGGCCCCTCAGACTCACTACGAACGATCAATATCGACAACGTCCAAACTGAAGTTCTCATTAAGTAAAAGTCGTTCATAGTAGCGCACACGAATGTCTTTTACACTGCTATTTTGTGTGCTATGTGTACCATTGCACTACAGCAGTACTTGTAGCTGAACAGTTAGCATTGCAACCTACTGTACGTGTGGTCTGCTCTTCCCGAACCCATTAACACATGACTTGACTGAATTTCTCTCGTTCCTACTGTGAAACGCCTCCATTGCGATCATCGACTAGCCACTGCTAGGTGTTCCCCTCTTCAAGTGCTCCTTCCTCAACAGTCCTCCTCCAGGTCTTCCTAGGACGAACTCTCGTCCGTGTACCTTGTGGGTTACATCACAATCGTGTTCATTGTACACAAATCCTAATGGCTTTCTCAAGGCATAGCCATCTCCATTTTCTCCTCCTAGTTACCGTCGTGATTTGAAGTTGATTTGTTTTTCTCCAGAGTCCTTCATTGGATGTGATTTCGTGCCATCTGATGTTTATGATGCGTCAAAGACAGCGATTTATAGTATTTGTACAGAACCCGTATTTTGTGAGCTTGATAGCATGTCATAAGTCAGGAGTCGAACTGACATTTGCGAGAGATTTTATGTTTCAATTTAAAGGAGTTAGATAGGCAACCAACTATACTGCAAGTATGCAACCCGCTTCTCCATGCCAGACAAGGAAACTACGATCTTGGAATGAGAAAGAGGCAATATCGATCGATTGTACATATTTATGAGAACTGCAGAAATGACACAAATCTTGTCAGTGGGCCGACTAGCACAAAAAATGGGCCGGTTTCTAAACGAGAGCGGCGAGTCAAAGAGTGGAGCGTGCGTCATGAAGTGAGAGCAGCCACGCGCTCCGACACGTGCGATACCTTGGCGCGGTTCACAAGTCACCTGATTACCTGTGGCCAATCAAATAATTAGAAATTAATAAAATTAATCACATCGCTGTAATGACTACAGGACAATTAGAAGAAATATTATAACTGCATAAAACTGTTTGAGAAAGGAAATGATTTACTTTCATTTCAACAGAAGTTTAAGAAGAAGTTTTAAGTAGCCAGAATTAATGTGAGAATGGACACATGAATTCGGACCGCCAATATGCAGAGAAACGACGCAACCAGTATAGGAAGGGGGGAGATTTCAGAGCGACCCTCGAGGCTGTATTTTGAAAGTCGTCAAGCGGGACGGACATGTTAGTTTCACCCAGAAGTAGTGCGCGAATTTGTGAATATTGTTGATGGCAAGGGCCGAGGCATCAACGGTCAAGCCTAAGTCTATCAACGGTGAAATATATACTGCATTGTTTGAACTAAGAATATTGCTAGAGTTTTGAGAAACTATATTAGTGATTGTGATATTGAACATTATCTGCGAGAATTATTCAACGAGTTATTACGATATGAACCTTGCTATAATAAACGGAACATTATTTTTGAAAATCTATGAACATAAGTTTCGATATTTCTAATATTCGAATCCCGATGAAGGCAAAAATAAGCAGTTGTGTGAAGTGTATTTCGAATGGTTACGAACATCGCAGAAGTCATGCAAACGAACTTTGAAGTATTGAAGCGATATTCTACGAGAAATTATTCCTACGAGAGTTATCCATAAACTCGAATTTTAATTACTCTTCGAAATTACACATGAACATTGGAATATTACTTCGATTTATTCAACGAAATGTATATTTTGAACTACAAGTTTAAGTCAGCGAGGAACGCTATTATAGACATTATGAGGATTTTGGAGATGGCTTACTAAATTTATGGAAAGGCAACTAACCCATCGATAAGATGAAGATAACTGGAGTGATCTAACTTATTATGCAGGCGTCACCTAGAAGATGTGGAACCGAACTACTACACCACGGTCCACACAAATGGAATCTCAATCTAAGTTAACTGATTTCGTTTATCAATCGAGGAATTCAATTAATTACTCCCAAGAAATATTATAATAGAGATCAATTCTAAAAGAACTTCTAGAAATCAGGCGTTTGAAGAATGTTATCGACAGTTCTATCTAGAACAGAAGTGAAACGAGTTATGAAAACGTTCCATCCAATGTCGGAGAGATGCAGATAAGGACATCCGACTACACGACATCCAACCCAGGAAGAAGGAATTCTCACACTAGAATGAAGATGCCAGTTCGAGCAGACCGAATTTCCACCAGGCATAGAAACGCAGATTTTCAACAGGCAGAGGGTAGAGGATCAAATTTATATATTCCAGTAGATTGATGTTATTAGTGGATGTTTTATTGACCATGATCCTATTCTAGGAAATATCTATTCATCTTAGTTTCCCATTTCAAGTTAATTTTTTCAAGAATTTTCAGGGATTTTGTGTTGCGTTATTTTGAAAGGAGTTATATTTTAGATTTTTTCTAGCTTCCGTTTTATGATTAGGAATTTTTATTAGTATTTGGGAAATACCGGGAAAGCTGTACAGCGTTGCCGAGATGGAGCCCATCACTTCTGAGTGATGCGCGCCATGACACGTGATGGGTCTCGGCAACGCTGCACAGCTTTCCCGGTATCGGCTAGCTGCGAAACCATGCCTTATTTTCCCGTACAAATACAAACCGATTTAAAATAAGTGAATTAATTTACGTATTTCACAGTCATACAGCATAACCTTTTGATGTGCAAGGATTACAACGCGACCAAGAACTACATATTCCAACCACTCCCAGCCAAGAAAAAGGTTCCCTCACAAAAATTATACCTACTTTGTTCCTTGAACACACAACATTTTGAAATTAATAAACCAGTTATAAACATTCCAATGTATATTGTGTTAAACTTTGGATTCGATCTGATGACGGGTTTTTGAGATAATAATTCTTAAATATGACGCATGGTTGAAACACGGTTAAAACAGGCACTTTTTTGTTCCAAGCGGGATAAAAATATTAAAATATTAATTAAAAATTCCAAACCTACATGAGCTAACGTATAATAGAACGACAAAAATGATGATCTTATTGAATTCAATGTAGGCCTATTGGTTACTTCACAAACAACCTTCAAACTCCAGTGCACATGATAATTTGGTCGACAGTAGTTGCTTGTTTTAATGTTATCATGAATTAGACAATAGTATTCCCAGATATGAATATGAGTGATACGATATCTAAATATATTGATAAGAGAGTTTGTTAAGAGAGAAGGGCCGATAAGAGCATCAAGAAATGCGTCTCAACTTCGAAGTTTTCTAAAAATTGTAAATATGACAAACAAATATTTTATTATGATTAGTATTAGTTAGCATTAAACCGACAGTAGTGGCTACGCTGGCTAAAGCGCAGCATTAGGTCATGGGTCCAAGCTCTCTGCTGACTCGGTAGACGCGTGGGTTCGAGCCCCACCGTCGGCCGTCCTTGAAATGGTTTTCCGTGGTTTCCCATTTTCAATACCAGGCAAAGGCTGGGACGGTACCTTCCGACAGGCCACGGCCGCTTCCTTCCACATCCTTGCCCAGTTTCATTCACCATCATTCATTCCATCTCTAATTAACTCCTCTCATGAGGTTGGCGTCAGGAAGGGCATCCGGCCGTAGAAACCATCGCCACAAATACTTTCATCGCATCTCATCCCCGACCCCGTTGGAAAACGGGAATAATAAGAGGTAGACATACAGTATTAGTTAGCATTAACGAAAGAGGAATAGAATCGAGGAGTTGGATTGTACAGAATGAAAGACGGAATTGTAGATGTAGAGAAAGCTTTTATTTTAATTACACAGAATAGTGAGGTTAGCTGTAACAATTTGAAAGTTTATTGAATAATTTATCGATTTTTAAAGTAAGGTTTTTAGAAGAAGATGTTTATATTATTTTATTGAAACTCCTTAATAGGAATTTATAGACTGAACTTATGGTTAATTATTATTATAATTATTAGATTTTTATTCATTCAGTTTAGATAATTTAGAAGGCCAATTTTAATTTATTTGTTTTCTTAGATTTATTAAATTTGCAGGTACTGGTTAGTGTGCTTGCTTCTTGTTATAATATTCACGAAGTTATCATTCCCTAGCACAGAAGAACGAGTGTTCTATGCATGTTTTATAGGCGCCCAATCCATTTCACACCCAGCACTCCCCGAGATTCTTAAAATCTCACTCTCCTTTCGTGATCCCAATGTAGTTAGATCTTAGTGCATTCGTAATTTTAGTATACATATGTACGACGAGTTCAGTGATCGCCAGCCAGCATGGTAGAGTTGGTTTATCTAGCTGGGGATCGACGTCCTTCGCGATCCTCTACATCATCGGGTAATGGTTGGTAATTATATGAATTCGGGTACAGTACTAAATTAGTGATATTTTGGGTAAACTTCCAGGTTCCGCAAGCATACAGAAGTACTGACTTAACATTTGTAGGCCTGTCAAAATTCTCATTTTGGTCTTCTGTGAGTTATTTTTATTTGTCCATACTGTATACAAATGAATGAAGGTTCCACTTGCTTACCTAATTCTATCTTTCATATCTTCCTCCGTCCCTCCTACTCTTGTCACTTCACTTCCCAAGTAGGTGAATGTTTAAACTTCTTCAATCCCTTTTCCAGCCACAAATATGTTTTCATTACTTTTGTCATTACTCTCATCTCCTTAGTCTTGGCAACATTTGTCTCTCCATCCACTGTGTTAAAAATTAATATATTATTGTTCCTCAATATAAGGCTGTTTATGGACATAATGTAGGCATAAGGGTACTCCATAAAGAGGTCATAAGTAACATAAATGTCATAAAGTTCCCGAAAGTCCTATGATACGTTATCATTTCCTCCAGTGATTATTGGCCGAAACCTTAAGAAGGCGGTCAATTAGGTGTATCCAATTACTCCTTCTTGCTCAAATGACGTGGCAGAAACTTGCTCTAACGCTTCTTTAATAAGGGCTCACTGATCAGCCGTCTTAAACCGATGTCGGACAGACATACTCTATATTATAGGTGCGTAAATGATGCATCGGCCTATGTCCGATTGGGTACAAGCACTGAAATGTGGAGGACTGAGGACTCCGCTATACCTGGGCAATGTTCCATATCACTACAACGTAGGTAGAGGGTTCGTCTTTTTTTTAGGACAGTACGGGAATAGTGCACCGAGTCCGGGTCATTAATTGTCCCTTGAGAAGTATCCTGCGATGCCTTCTGACATGGATACAACTGAGAATGCTTAGGGTATTCAGGAACGTGCATTCAGACGCCGAGGAAACCCATCCCAGGCTTTATCCGACCTCAGGAGAGCTGATGTAAATGATTGAAACAAAATAGGCTAACAACACCTCAACCATCTTATGAACAAGATGCCACTGAAGGATCTAGAATGATGCAATGCATAGATGGAGTAACACGGTGCTGAAGGTTCCGTAACAAAATTATTGTTATTTTCATTAGATTAGACGTTATTAATGTGTATTAGCTTTAGGTGAATTACCCTGAATAGTTATATAAGATTGTCTATTTGCGTACAACACGAACATTGATCAGGATGAATATTAAATGAAATATACCCTCAGTTTAGTTTGTTGCTATGGGGTGTAGTCAAAACCACTGGGGTAAAGGGCAAACCTTGGCATTTAAGTGGAAGACATCGACGGAGGATGAAAGGATTACTAAACATTCGTATTCAACTAAGAACTGAAGGGTCTAAGAATAAGCCTTGAATAGTGTTCTTCTCCTTCCTTTAAAGCGATTGGTTGAATTTAGGAAATGTATGTCAAAAAGGCCATTGCGAATTTAACAATGACGATAATAAGCCAAATATATACCCTCAGTTTAGTTTGTTGCTATGGGGTGTTGTCAAAACCACTGGGGTAAATGACAAGCCTTGGCATTTAAGTGGAAGACATCCACGGAGGATGAAGAGATTAATAAAGATACTTACTCAACTAAGAAGTGAAGGGTCTAAGAATAAGCCTTGAATAGTGTTCTTCTCCTTTCTTCAAAGCGATTGGTTGAATTTTGGAAATGTATGTCACAAAGGCCATTGCGAATTTAACAATGAAGATATTAAGCCAATAAAATTTAAGATGGAACTAACCAAGGAAGGTAGAGTGAACGAAATGTTATATTTCACCCCGGAGCAGGAGTGGAATTAAATTCAGCCAGCCAATTCAATACTATTCTGGCGTAGAATTAAACCTGGAGTGAAACATATAATATCACTCCGACAAGGAATTAAATTGGGAATGAAATATTGGATTCTCTTCCTTTCAGAATAAATCTCGGAATGAAATTCAATTCAATTCTGCTGGGAGTGAAATTATATCCATTGCATTGCATGTTTATTCCTCTCGGAATGCAATGTTGAATGAGACATTCGATCTTGTTCCGAAGGGAACAAAATTAAATCCAAAGAATTTAATTTAATTCTCTAAGAAATGAAACTCTGAACGATGCTTTGATTTTCACACCGGTGGGAATTAAGTTAAATCTATACGCTTTAATTATATTCCTCTCGGAATTAAATTATGAATAAAACATTTAATTATATTCCGACAGGAATGAAATTAAATAGGCTACATGGAATTTAATTCTCTTCCACTCATAATGGAACTCAGGACAAAATATTTCGGTCCATTCCGGCCGGAGTGAAATGTAAACCATACAATTCAATTTTATTCTTCTTGGAACGAAACTCTAGAAGAACATTTAATTTTATTCTAGCCGGAGTAAAATTAAATCCATGGAATATAATTCAAACGAACATTTAATTCTATTCCGGTCGCAGTGAAATTACATCCATACAATTTAATTCTATTACGGCTGAAATTAAGTTAAATCCATACAATTTCATTCTATTCCACCCGGAATGAAACTCTGAACGAACAATAAATTCTATCCTGGCAGGAGTGAAATTAAATCCATTCACTTAAGTTTGAACGAACATTTACTTCTATTCCGGTCGGAGTGAAATTAAATTCATACAATTTAATTCTATTCCTGTTGGAATAAAATTGTGAACGATTATTTACTTCTATTCCGGCCGAAGTGAAATTAAACCTATACAATTGAATTCTATTCCGGCTGGAGTGAAATTAAATTTATACAATTTAATTCTGTTCCTGCCCGAGTGAAATTAAATTCATTCAATTTAATTCTATTCCTGATGGAATAAAACTGTGAACGAACATTTAATTCCATTCTGCCTGAGTGATATTGAATACATACAATTTAAATCTAATCTGGCCGAAGTGAAATTAAATTCATAAAATCTAATTCGCCTGAATATTTAATTCTATTCCAGCCGGAGTGAAATTAAATCCAAGCAATATAATTTTATTCTCGTATGAATGAAGCTGTGAATGAACATTTAGTTCTATTCCAGCGGAAGTGAAATTAAACCTATACAATTGAATTCTATTCCGGCTGGAGTGAAATTAAATTTATACAATTTAATTCTGTTCCTGCTGGAGTGAAATTAAATTCATACAATTTAATTCTATTCCTGATGGAATAAAACTGTGAACGAACATTTAATTCCATTCTGCCGGATTGAAATTGAATACATACAATTAAAATCTAATCCGGTCGGAGTGAAATTAAATCCAAACAATTTAGTTCTATTTCTCTACGAACGAACCATTGAGCAAATATTAAATTCAATTCCGACGTGAATAAAATAAATTCATAGAATTTCAGATATGTAAACATTAAGCGAAATTTAATCCATAGAATTACGGTTTATACCTCGCGGAATGGGACTCTCAATGAAGATTTTGTCTTATTCAATCCAATGAATGATAATGATCGTATGGCCTCCTGAGAGGCCGAGTGCAGATCTTTCCTATTGACGCCCGTGGGCGACCTGTGCGCCGTAATGAGGATGAAGTGATGACGAAGACTTCACACACCCAGTCCCCGAGCCTTGGGAATTAGATACAGGAGAATAAAATCCATGGTGGCCTGGCTAGGAATCAAACCCGGGACACGTCGGGTCAAAGCCTAGCGCGCTAACCATTCAGGCACGGAGCCATTCCCTCCAGCGAAATTCCGGGATATAATGTTAATACCTGAGGCATTCTTCTCAATTTTATTCCACCGGATTATTAATTTGAGCCTACTTTTATCTTATGAAGTATAGACTTATCAAATCACCATGTATTCGTGTGTGTATGGGTGTACGTGTGTGTGATCTCATAAACACTAAACGGCTAGAGCGTTTATAATGAAACTTGGTAAGGTCGTAGTACTATCTCGTCCAACCACGACTGGGCATTTGAAATTTTAATACGTTTTACATGACGATCGCGCGAATAATTACACCAGCATTCAAAATCACCGACAGGACTTGTTATTAGGAATCATTTGTATACCAAATAGACCGACAGCGGTAGCTACGCTCTCTAATGCGCAGTGCTAGGTCATGGGGCCAAGCTCTCTGCGGACTGGGTAGACGTGAAATGGTTTTCCCTGATTTCCGAATTTCAACTCCATGCAAACGCTGGGACGGTACCTTCTGACAGGCCACTGCGCCTTCCTTCCACATCCTTGCCCAGTTTCATTTATATTTATTAATTTCATCGCTCATCAACCTCTCTCCTGAGGTTGGAGTCAAGAAGTGCATCCGGGTGTAAAAATCACCCGCCACATAGACTTTCAACACATCACATACCCGACCACGTTGAATAATATGGGATATACGTACATTTGTGCACCAAATCCTGGCTATAGTCTCTTAAGTTCCACTTTCATCTGTCTACTGCGCTCCGGGTGTCAAATGGACTTATTCATAATTTGACCACCTGAGTTTGCCAGAAAATTGCATTATAATGTCAAACTTAGTATAGACATACATTCTGAAAAGCTCTTGTCCGAGTCTCAACCGGTGTACTGGACGTAGAAAAATATGTTTTGCTTTGTGCTCAATTTCACATAAATACAATTTCAAGAACAACGTGCTGTTTTTCTTTTTAATGAGATTTCTACCCACGTTTCATACCTTCTACGGTAAAATATAAAACAGGAGTGGGGGGTGGTTGTGAAATGCCAAGCTGCTTGCCTCTCACCAATGCGGACCAGGTTTGATTTCCGGTCAATGCAATTGAGATTTTTGAAGTGAATTACCACATCCTGAGGTTCGCAAGGTGGCCCCGTAGCGTATAATCACGATATTATCAGTAACGTAAAACTACAGTCTGTCTTCCTATTAAAGTGTCCACCTCCTGCTGTAGCGGCTAGGATTCTTGGCTGTCTCACCGGAGGTCCAGGTTCGATCCCCAGCTCTGTCAAGGTATGAAATTGTGGTCTGCTGGCTCCAACGGGGTACACACAGCTTCATTAGGCAAAACTGAGAAGAGGGGGGTTCGATTTCCACCTTGTCATACTGGAGGTTGTTTTCTGCGCTTTCGCACTTCTACTCCAGGCAAATACCTGGAAGATTAAGCTTAAGGCCACGGCTACTTCCTTCCCAATCCTCAACTGAATTACATTTACACACAGTAATACAGCCATCACAATAACACGGGTCATGAGACGAGTTTCACACACACACCCAAGTACACGGGGACACATGACTACGGTCGCAAAGCCCCTAAATGAATCAAGAACTCGGTACTAACCGACTGTAGTAAAGAGTCATTCGTCTATCTACAGTAACTAACTAATAATATTGTTCTGACCTTATAACGGGGTTGGTCAAACAAGGGAGTATGGGGGTGAGTGTAGAGGGTAGAGATTGCTGAGATTCAACGAAGGTGCTGACACTCCAGAGGTGTGTGTGAGAGAGTGTTGGGTGATTGGGAGGAGCTCTATTCGGTCAGGGTCGTAAATCTAAGGGAGGCACTCTTAATGACGAGCTATTAGATCGTAGAGCAAATACTGCTAGTGAGTAATTCAACTATCCACTGATCGTGCAACGTTATGCTCGGCAGACGTGCGACCAAGCACTCAAGGCTATGACAATGAAAAGGTCTGTGTAGCTGTCACAGCGGTTTTATAAGTAATATCACTGGGAGGTCAAGGTGAAAGGTAGGGAAACAAGCGGTAAAAACAGTGTTCGTGAAATAAAGTCTGCGATGGATGTGCGGTAACTGTGGTCACTTATTTATTGGACCAGATAATGTTATGAGTGCGTCCCTCTTTTCAGGGACGGTGTAGCACAATGTGAGTAATACAAATAATTGTTTAAGGTGTCACAAGGGAAGGATTACAACTTGTAAAATTCAGGAATCTGAGACACAATTACCCCGAGGTGTGGCGTCACGACGCAGATGGACAGAGCCTCCGGCAGGAACAGACGATTTGTCCTTTGGGGGTGTCCTTCTTAAACCTTCCGGACTGCTGAGTCGAGTGTTTCCTCACTTTGTTGTTGTGCCAGTTAGCTCCAGTGTATGTGTACATGTATGATGCAAGCCTTGACGCAAGAGCTGAGGCTTCAGCTCTGCTGGCTGGGTGTAATAGAAGTGTGTGCCGACTGTTGTTGTTGGTTCCGGCCTGAGGGTAGTTCTGGGGTGAAATTAGTGTAGTGGGTTGGATTGATGATGATGATGATGATGATGATTGTTGCTTTAAGGGGCCTAACATCTAGGTAGGGTCGGATTGACGCGTGGCCGTGTTTTAGGGGTAATTTGTAGAAGTATGGCCGTCTGGCGTGTATTGGATTTGAGGGTTGATGTGAACAATTATCTCGGGGGTGCGTAGGGTCCCTAAGGGGTGCAGTGTCCCCAGGGGCCCTAACAATATCAACAACATTTTGCGAGTGTTTTGATGGATTGCAGGATATACGTTTCAATATCACGCATTATTCCTTTTATTTATTTATATAGTTACCGGTATTTTAATTCAGACAATTTGCCTTTAGTGGGAAAGACACTTCTCTCCCACTCCCCCTTCTCTTAAATCCATCTCCACGTCAAATGTTTCATATGGCCTATATCAGACAAATTGTCCTTGTTGATGAGATGAATATCTGGAATACTGTATACTGTGTCCATTCCGAACTTCCCATCACGCGAATGTTGTTGTTGTTGTTTCATTTGAGAGGCTTGGACATTGAGGTGATTTAGCCCCATACACTAGGGTGGGTGGAATTCTTATCTCATAACCTTTGTTATTGTGATGGTTGTGTTGGTGTGTGAATTTGTAAAACACGTGAGGATTGGGAAGGAGCTGGCTCAGCCCTGACATTTGCTTGGAGTAGAAGTGGCTTACCATGGAAAACCACTTCAAGGATTGCTTCTCAGTTGTGACTCACAAGGCTGTGTGTACCCCGTTCCAGCCATCAGACCAAAATGTAATTTATTGACAGAACCGGGGATCGAACCTGGACCTCCAGTGCGACAGCCAAGAATGCTAGCCGCCACAGCAGGAGGTGACACTTTAAAAGGAATGCAGCCTGTAGTCTTACGTGACTGTAAATCTCGTGATTATCAGCAACGGGATCTTCACTCGTACCGCAGGACGTGGTATTTCACTTCAAAAATCTCAATTGCATTGACCGGTAATCGAACCCGGTACGCATTTGCGAGAGGCAAGTAGCTTGCCATTTCACTACCATGCCCCACTCCTCTTTCGCATTTAACCGTAAGAACTATGAAGCGTACTCAGAAATCTCATTAAAAAGAAAATCAAGACGTTGTTGTTGGAATTGGATTTATTTGAAATTGAGCACAAAGCGAAACATATTTTTCTACATACAGTAGATAGGTTGAGACTCGGACAAGAGCTCTTCAGAATGTATGTGTTATCTGAGTTCAACGTTACAATGGAATTTACTGGCAAACTCGGGTGGGTAAATTGTGAATAATGTCGTTTGATACCCAGAGCGCAGTAGGCGGATGAAAGTGGAAATTATATTGCCAGGATTTGGTACCCAAATTAGTCCATCACTTATTATGAAGAGGCGTGGTGGCGCAGCGGTCAAGATCTTGGCCTCTCACCATGACGTACCGGGCTCGATTCCTGGTCAATCCATATGAGAATTTGCAAAGTAAAATGCCATGTGCTATGGTTCAGATTCCACGCAAACAGGGGGTTCTGTGGCTCATGTTCGCGAGATTAACTGTCACGTACTGTGAAACTTCAAACTTCCTCTTGTTTTTCCTTATTAATCAACGGCATCGGGGATGAGATGCGATGAAAATCTATGTGGCGGGTGATTTTTACAGCCGGATGCACTTCCAAACGCCAACCTCAGGAGAGGAGATGAGAAGGGAAATGAAAGAATATGAATGAAACTGTGAAAGGAAGGGGCCGTGGCCTGTCAGAAGGTACCGTCCCAGCGTTCACATGGAGTTGAAAATCGGAAACCATGGAAAACCATTTCACGTCTACCGAGCCCTCACAGAGCTTGGCCCCACGGCATAACGCTGCGCTTTAGCGAGCGTAGCTACCGCTGTCAGTCTATTTGGTACACAAATGATTCCTAATAAGAAATCCTGTCGTAGATATGGAATGCTGGTATAATTATTCGCGCGGTCTTCATGTTGAATTGGTAAAACGTTTCAATATCTAAAAGGCCCAGTTGTGGTTGGACAACATAGTACTACGACCTCACCAAGTTTCATTGTAATCGCTCCAGCCGTTTGGCGTTTATGAGGACGCACACGTACACACATACAGACACGGATACAAGGTGATCTCACAAGTCTATATTTCATAAGATGAATTTTGGCTCAAATTAATAATCCGCTGAAATAAAATTGAGAAAAATACCTCAGGTAGTAAGTAACATTATATCCCAGTAATTAATTGGAGTCAATGGCTCCATGGCTAAATCGTTAGTGCGCTAGGCTTTCGCCCGGCGTATCGCGGGTTCGATTGCCGGCAGGGCCATCAAGGATTGTATTCTCCTGTAGTTAATTTCCATGACTCGGAGACTGGGTGTATGTGACGTCTTCATCCTCATTACGGCGTGCAGATGGCCCACGGGCGTCAACTAGAAAGACCTGCACTCGACATCTCAGGGGGGCATACGATCATTATCATTCATTGGATTGAATAAGACAAACTCTTCATTAAATTGTATGAATTCAATTTTACCTCGACCAGAATAGATAATTTGAATGAATTTAATTTCCCTTCGACCTCAAGATTTAAATAGTTTCACATTTCATTTCAGTCCGTCACTAGATTCAATTGAGTTCCACGTTTCATTTCACGCGGTGAATAAACCGTAATTCTATGGATTAAATATCACTTCATATTCACACTTCATTAAATTCATTTCACTTTCTATGGATTTATTTATTCACATCGGAATGGAATGAAATGCTCGTTTGAATGAATGTGTATGCATTTAATTTCACTCCGGCCAGAATAGAAATAAATTTTATGAATTCAATTTCACTCAAGCTGGAATAGAATTAAATGTTTGTTCACAGTTTTAATCCAACATGAATAGAATTAAATTGTAGGAATTTAATTTTACACCGGCCGGAATAAAATTAAATTGTAAGAATTTAATTTCAATCTAGCCGGAGTAGAATTAAATTATTAGGATGTAATTTCACTCTTGGCCGGAATAGAATTAAATGTTTGTTCTCAGTTTCATTCGAACAGGAATAGAATTACATTCTATGAATTTAATTTCACTCCGGCTGGAATAGAATTAAATTGTATGAATTCAATTTTACCTCGGCCGGAATAGATAATTTGAATGAATTTAATTTCCCTTCGACCTCAAGATTTAAATAGTTTCACATTTCATTTCAGTCCGTCACTAGATTTAATTGAGTTCCACGTTTCATTTCACTCCGGCCTCAAGATTTAATTTAGTTCCACGTTTCATTTCACTCCGACCTCTAGATTTAATATCATTCCAAATTTCATTTCACTCCCAGTCTACGATTTCATTTTATTCCGACCACACCATTTAATTTCACTCCGATCTCAAGATTTGATTTCACTCCGACTTCAAGATTTAACTTCACTCAACATTAAATTTCACTCGGACCTCAAGATTTGATTTCACTCCGACTTCAAGATTTAATTTCACTCCACATTAAATTTCACTCAGACCTCAAGATTTGATTTCACTCCGACTTCAAGTTTTAATTTCACTCAACATTAAATTTTACTCCGACCTCAAGAATTAATTTTATTCAACATTCAATTTCATTCCGACCTGAGGATTTACTTTCATTCCTCATTTAATTTCATTCCGAGTCCAAGGTTTAATTTTAATCCTCATTTAGTTTCATTCCGACCTGAGGATTTAGTTTCATTTAATTCCAATCCGACCCAAAAATTTAATTTCATTCCTTTAATTCTAATCAACCTGCGAATTTTATTCAATTCCACATTTAATTTCACTACGATTCCAAGTTCAATATTACTATTAATTAATTTAATTTAATTTAATTTCAATCTCATGGTATAATTTTGTTCCACATTTAAATTCATTCCATGCTCAACATTTTATTTCATTCCACATACATAATATAATTTGTGTCGAGTTCAAGAATTATTATCATCCCAGATTTAATTCATATAAAGTTTCACTCCGCGCATTTCGTTCTTTTTTATTATGAATGGTGTTTTATTATTCACATTTCGCACCTCACGTTTTATTCCTTATTTACACTCTCAATTTAATTTCACACCGAGTTTCATGAAAATGTTAAATTCCAGATATAATTTAATTCTGAATTTCCTTCGTATTAATTCACGAAACGGTTTCGTTTACACATTTCGCTCCATACATTCAACTACCTGCATTTCATTCCTCACAATCTATTCCTAATTCAATTCCTTTTCGAATTCCATTCACTAAACCATTTTCTCTTTAATACAGTTCTGTGAATTTCGTTTAATTTCGTTCCATTCAATTCTTTTCCAATTATAATACTTAATATTAATTCCTCTTCACATATAATTTCATTCCAGACTGTTGTGTGTTTAAATTATTTAATTTCACTCCTTTTTATTTTAATTACTAAGGACCCCATGAAGCAGGCTACCGAGACGTATATATTGGAGTATTGAAATTAGGACTTGGAAATTTTTGTAGTATTGTGAAATTACTGAGCTGAATAAACCTTTCCAGGGAAGAAGAGCAATTCCAAAACCTCTATTAGCTCCTTTCCCTCAGAGACGAACTGGCTCTGTTGAAATGCATGTTGTGTCTCCCGCTATCTATCAGCACATCACGGCGATAACATGTGGAGGTGAAATTGATTTAAACCTTTCCTTCTTAAAGCGCCAGAATGAGCCCGGATATGAAAGTCAGAGCTCCCTGCTAAAGCGCCCGAAAGCGCCCGTGTAGGTTCCGGCATTCTCCTGCCACCTCTCGTATTAGTATGGAATTTAGCCTAATTGTGAACTATAGGTAATGTATCTGGCACGCATAGGACAGCATTTAGAAGGCAAAGTGTTGCTTTTAGCGGTAACAATATGTTTGTTCCTTGACCTTTCTCCCAGCTGTGGCTAGGAAACATGGCTGGTCTCTCAGATGTCGATGTCTTAACAGAATTGAGTAGAAGCGATGTTATTGATTCGGAAAGCTCATGTGGATGTGATTTTCTGTGTGATGTAGACGTAAATGATGAGTTAATGATAGTGACAGTGATATTGATGAGGATACAGTAAACCAGCGTACTGTAAATGCCGGTGGTGGCGGTGGCCTTCCACCAAGCATTCAACCTTCCCTGCCTTTTACTCCGCCAGATTATTTAACTGGCGATGGGGGTAGACATTGGGAACTAAGGACTCCATGAAGAAGGCTACCGAGACTTATATATGAAATTAGGATCGGGCAATTTCTGTAGTACGGGCCAGTGTGATTAATTCTGGGAGAAATAAAATTATGCTGAAGTCTTTCTGAACCAGGGACCTCAGGAAATGAAACTGTAATCAATGTAAATATGTGTACAGTTTGTGAAAACTGTGCAAATTCAATTACTGACACATTCGTTATAACTTAGTTTCATAATTGTTCATGTGGCCAGATCATATCCTTTTAAAATTGTGACCAGATTATATGAGGGCAGTCTTCGAACCAAGGACCCCAGGTGAGTGTGATTTACTGTGGGTCATTGCAAGACTGTTGGCAATGATGATGATTGAGAATTCAGTCTTTTGACTGGTTTGATGCAGCGCTCCATGCCTCCCTGGCCTGAGCTAATCGCTTCATCTCTACATAGCTACCACACCCTACATTCGAGGCAATCTGTTCAACATATTCTAACCTTGGTCTACCCCTACAGTTCTTGCCCTCGACCCTTCCTTCAATAACTAAGCTTGCTATTCCTAGGTGTCTTAGTATGTGTCCTACTAACCTATCTCTTCTCTTCATTAGCAGTCGCCAGAAACATCTCTCCACTCCCACTCGTCTTAATACCTCTTCGTTTGTAACCCTATCTACCCATCTGATCTTCATCATTCTCCTGTAACACCACATTTCAAAAGCTTCAATTCTCCTCTTTTCCGCTGCATCAATAGTCCAAGTTTCACTTCCATATAGCGCCACGCTCCAGACAAAGGCTTTCAAAAATAACTTCCTAATACCTAAATCTATATTCTATGTCAAAAGATTCCTTTTTTGTAGAAATGCTTTCCTTGCCCGAAACAACCTACTTTTTATATCCCCTTTGCTTCGTCCATCACTGGTTATTCTGCTTCCTAAGTAAAAGAAGTCTCCTACTTCCTTCAGCTTTTCACCTGCCAATCTGATCTCCATAGAGGTTTCTGATTTATTTCGGCTGCATTCCAGTATTTTTGTTTTACATTTATTAATTTTCATCATGAATTCTTTCCGTAAGATGGAGTCCATACCAGTCAAAAACTCATTCAAATCCTCAGGCTTGTCGGCCAAGATGACGATGTCATCAGCAAATCTCAGAGTTGAAATTATTTCTCCTTGAATCTTCACTCCCACTTTAAACTTTTCTCCAATTTCCTTCATTGCTTGATCAATGTAAAGATTGAAAAGTATGGGTGATAAGTTGCAGCCTTGCCTTACACCTTTCTGAATACCAGCTTATCTCTCATGTCCTTCAGCTCGAATGACTGCCGTCTGGTTTCTGTATAGATTGGAGATCACCCTCCTATCCCTGTACTTTATTCCAATAGAATTCAAAATGTCAAACAATTTAGTCCAATCAACGTTATCAAAAGCCTTTTCTAAGTCTACAAATGCCATGAATGTTCTCTTATCTTTCCTTATTCTACCTTCCAAAATCAGCCTAAGACTTAGTACAGCTTCCCTTGTTCCTACATTTCTCCTGAAACCAAACTGGTCTTCACCCAACTCCGATTCTATCTGGCTTTCAATCCTCTTGTAAATTATTCTAGACAGGATCTTTGATGCATGAGTATCCAAGCTGATTGTACGGTAATCTTCACATCTGTCAGCTCCCACTTTCTTTGGTATAGGGATGATAACATTCTTCTTGAAATCAGGGGATACCTCACCTGTCTCATAAATCCACGTGTAAAATTGCATTTTATTTAAATGTGCTATGTTATATAGTTCCAATATTATGTGCAAGGGAGTTATACCCATGTCCACAGTACTTCATATTCTAAAATAATAGGGTGATATATGGGGAAATCATGCCTGGAAATGCAACAAGGTAAGGGTTGAAGAACGAGTGAATATGTTTCAATCAATCTCTTTACATTCTTGCTGACTGTTCCCTGAACATCTCTTCGATCTTTGTTGTCCTCTTCTTAATCAGTACCCAAGTCTAAACACCTTGCTCCTTAGCTCACCGTGACCACACTCGGAGATTTATACAAATGTTTCTTGGTCTTTCCAAGATAATAATTAGGGGAGAGTCCTCTAGCGCCGGACACATTACTTTTTTTGCCAATACTGCTGAAATTTTTGAATTTAAAAATCAAGTAAAACATTTGTGACATCCTTCATGTAGCATAAGACAATATTCCTGATAGCATAATTTTCAACAGTGGCAGGATTATTGGGAATTTAAATAAACGTACTTGTGGCTTTTTCCCCTTTTATTAAGACTGGCCTGTAATACCGGACAGTTTAGATCTTTTTCGGATTGTTATTTGAATACTGTAAATTCTATGCATATCTATGATCTTATCAAAGGATGTGGTAGTTGACATGATAGTGTCTTATAGGAACTTCATACTTGAGATCTATGGACATATTATGGCCCTAAAATAAAGGGACCTTTGAAATTTAAAAAAAAAAACATGGTAAGAACTGGAGATTCGGTGCAAGTTCACGATGTCTCTTCATGAAGCTGTAATAGGAATGTTTCCCTGCAATTTTGCTGTCATTGAACCTATGAGGCAGCTTTCAAGTTGCAGCTAAATCATAAGCAAATTTCAGGAACTCTTTTCTGGTAAGGGGCATGCGCATGCCATCTAGCAGCTTGATATGGGCGACTAATTTTTCTTCAAAATTGTCTGGAAATGTTCTCTTGAAGCGCCCTAATTTTGGCGTAATTTGAATTTCTCCTCCACTCTTTATTTGTAATAGTCTGTCCTGCAAAGTGCTCTTTGGAACACTAAAACTACTTGCAGCTTCCCTAACACTCAAATTATTAGCAGGCAGGGTGTTCACTGCCAGTTTCATACCGTCTTAGAACCACGTTCCCCACCTTTTTCCATTTTTGTCGTCTTTTGGCCTGTATTTATTTGCGATTCAACCTGCAAATAATAATATGACAGCTAATTACGTGTCCGATGGTACAGGACATAGTACTGTCCGGTCTTACAGGACAAGCAAGCATCTAAAGATACACCTGCCATTAACTAAATACGTTTCATTTTCAATTAATACTTTGTAAACATGTTATTAAGACCACATTAAGCAACTACTCTCAGTACAGTAACAATTCACTTATCTAGATCAGTACAATGCTCTTCGAAAACTTACTTGAGACACATGAATGAACACAGGAAATCAGAAAATACCACGTAGCATGGTTACTGCTTGAGTGACAAACTCCCACTGCTTGCGCTGACGTACACTGGAAGAAACCTTTGAAATGCACTCTACACGATGCTGACATCTAGCGAGATTTTCGTGAACTATAGTGTGTCCGGTACTACATGCCGTCCGGTGCTACAGGACTTCCCCCTATAGGCTATACTTGACGCTTATTGGACTCACGGTGGCCGATTGCTTAAAGTAGTCTTCTGACAAGCTGGCCAAACCTAAACCCTCTCAGCAGACTCCCGATATTTTGGTTCAGATTAATTAACTATTTTTCGTTACCCACACAGTACAAAATCGTCAACTACAGGTATGCAATTTGTTTATTGCAGTAACTTAATATGGCCCCCTTGTATGGATAAATACTATACGTAAGGGAAGTTATATACATTCGTGTTCCATCGTAAGATGAGGCAGGTCAATTTCGACAAGCTGCTCGTATATTACAACTCAGAACAAATGACGTCAATTTTCCTCCCCTTGAAACAACAATCACTAACATCACAAGTTGGAATTGATTTGGACACCCGATTCGCTTATGAAAACTAACGCGCTGCTCCGGTTGGTGTTTTCTGATGTGTTATATGTAAATGGTAGTCCTACGCCACGTAAAAAAGACATCGCTTTCAAAAATGCCACAGGATACTCAGCCGTCTGTATCAAGATCAGATAAGCTGCCTGTGAGAAAGAGGAACAAGTTGAAAACAGTTTTGAGTGGCAGGTAAAGAGAACAGCTAGCCCACCTCCATACGAGCTGATGGAAGAGTGAGCGGGTGAACCGAGCCTCAGGCCTTCTGTTGGGAAGCTGCCGCAGTCAGCCGTCAGCAGAGGGCTGAGAGATGTTAGGGGTAATGGACCATTATGAGTAATAAGGTAGGGTACACCTTGCTCCTTAGCTCACCGTGACCACACTCGGAGATTTATACAAATGTTTCTTAGTCTTTCCAAGATAATAATTATAGGCTATACTTGACGCTTATTGGACTCACGGTGGCCGATTGCTTAAAGTAGTCTTCTGATCATGCGCCTTGTGATCAACTGGCCACCTATTCACAAATAATTAGAGTAGTACTTGTGTACTTTCAAAGTCGAGAAACTATACAGGTTCACTTGCAAAATGTTTTAAGTTTCGTGTTGGGCATCCTCGGGTGTCAAGACCACGCCACAAGTCGTGGGAACCAAGTCACCTTGACAATGAATACGTTGGGTTGTTGCGGCAAATTTTATCATCCCAGCCAGACGTGCCATACACAACATTGGGAATTAACACAAATACAGAGTGCACATTAGGGTTGGTACTGTTAATCGATTAGTTTGAGTTCTCGAATAGTCGATTAATCGAAGTAGAAAATACGATTAAATGCTACAAAACGATTAATTGCCACGTTTTATCTATTAATCGATTGGGCATTTATTCGAATAATCGGTTGGTCGAATAATCGATTATTTATTTTGACGGGCTGGCTGCGTCGCTCAGCGGTAACGTTGCTGAGCCCAAGGTTGCAGGTTCGTATCCTGGCGCAGTCAGCTGGCATTTGAGGGTGCGCAAATGCGAGGGAGCCGTGTCAGTAGATTTACTGGCACTTAAAAGATCCCCTTCGGGGCAAATTCCGGCACCCCGGCGTCTCTGAAAGCCAGAGTAGTTAAAAGGGATTTAAAACCATTATTATTATTATTATTATTATTATTATTACTTATTTTGACGATTAATCGATGTACTTCGCTCCTTTCACTACGGTGGTAACAGGAGCAAAACAGACATTAAATTAATTTAAAATATATTGTAGCCTATCATGTAATTTTAAATAATGTACAGTACCGGTACCTTCCTTGTGAAAACTAGGCTAAAACAAAGTAAAACGAAAATGTCTATATCCTAAATTGTAAACACTGAACAACAATTCAAAATCTTTACCGAAAACTCTTCGTTTTCTTTTTTCGAAACCCTTCCCAATTTGATTGATGTTTGTCCTTCCACTGTCACTGACTTTTATTTGGTTAATGTTAACATAAACAAGGAAGGACACTGTGTATATTTTGGCAAAAATCAACTTTTATCAATTTCTGTAAATCATTCCGAAAATAAGCGTACCGTAACTCAACTTAGGCGATGATATCGCATTTAAACTTCTGTTTTATCTCGTGTCTACTAGCCGATTAATCTTTTATTCAGTTAATCGATTAATCGAATGAACGGTTAGTTGATTTATCGATTAATCATTTTCGACTAATTTCAAATTATTCGATTATTTGGTTAATCAATTTTAAATAGATTAATCGAACATTGCTTTTTACCAGCTCTACTGAGCATGTACCGGAAAGTACAGTGCCAGCGCTCTCACTGTGTCAGTGAGCTACGTCCCCACTCAGCAGAAACATTTCTCAAATCGGCAGAACTACATGCACTGACAATAGTGTGGCAAGCACTAATGTGTGTGCCGACTGCAATAAGCTATGTTCACCTTCTGGTGTAGCGGTTAACATTCTTGGCTGTCGTCCCGGGGGTCCATGTTCCATTCCCGGCTTTGAGGGCTGGAACGGCCTGTACTCAGCCTCGTGTTGCAAAATTTAGAAGAGATGGGTTCGAACCCTACATCACCCATCATAGAAGTGGATTTCCGTGGTTTCCCACTTCTACTCCATGCAAATGCCAGGATGGTTCTTAACATAAGGCCACGGCAACCTCTTTTTATATCCTCACCAAATTACAAATACACATACTACTACAGACCCCGCAGGTTATCAGACAAATCTTACACACACCCAAGTGTACGGTATACCCAAGTATAGTACCACAATGACCAAGCCCTTTGAACGAAACAAAATTGGGAAAAGTTGGCCATCAGAACTATCGAGCCCCAACATGTGGGATAATGTAACATATTTAGAAGTAGAGGAGTTGACTGCTTGATGACATTTAACATTCTCACAAGTGCAACAATCGCTCAGCGGCAGATATATAATGATGGGGCAGTACAGCATGTTGTGATGTGACCGGCGACGTACGTATGTGCTGTAACTGTGACATTAGCTCCTGCGTCGACAGTAGCTCTCTGGGGTCGGCACCGTGGCTAATTGGTTAGCATTCTAGGATTTAGCCAGAAGGGTCCTAGATTAGAATCCCTGCCAGGACTGAGGAATTTTAAACTTATATTGGTTATTTCCATACATCAAAGAAGTTGTTGCGTGAAGAACTAATTTAACCAATTTTATTGCATTCCACACGTTTTTTAACCTTAAAATTCTCCTGTGTATTAAATTGATTTTCCATGCGATGGACTAAATATCTTTCGGTACATGATCTACCTTGTGATAAAATATAAGGCAACGATTTCAAACTCAAAGCTTCATGTCATAGTCTTGCAATCATTTTAGGAAATAAATACAAGACCAAAATGTCCAGTGAAGGACATATAGCCTTCTTTCCTCTAAATGTGTGGGTAAGGATATAACTGTATAATGAATGTTGCTGTGATGATCGATAAGAGTTATACCCTATATAAGTCTCCTCGTTGTCTAAGTTTCGTAGTAATTCCGCTTTGTTATCCAGAGGAACTGATTGGAACATTAGAAAAAAACGGCCATGCACCTTCTCGAATAATTAGAATTATTTATCTTACGCGTTTTGCAGATAAAGCATTTTATGTGAGGCTATATATTTGCTGCGTCTCGTCATTGTACCTGGGTAACTGTAATAAATAGTCATTCCGTCGATACTAATGTCATTTATTCAAACTGGTAGCCGCTTTCAATATGCAGTGTGATGATCTTTTGACTGATGCAAGCTAGGTATTTTGATAAAGGAAGCTACTTATAAGGTAATTTTACTTTTTGAATGTCAAATATATTATATTTTTTTATTATCATATTCTATATTTTATAGATGGCTGCCAGGCGTAGTGTTCAGGGTGTCATTTTTATGGCTCATTTCAGCAAGGTCCCTTAATTGGTTCTTCTTCCTAAGTTTCGTTTTAATTGGGAAATTACATTCGGAATGCCTCACTATTACGTTTTAATATTTCGTCCAGCCGCCAACTTCAAAAAATTAAAAACACTCTCATTTTACTTTGGACACAGATATAGGTTTCTACATTATCATTATTTTTATAAGTTTATTACCAATTATGAAAAATTAGGCTTATAAAATCAGGTCCTTTCCGTGCGTGTGTGCGTAGGCTATGTGTGAATGTGTGTGTGTGTCCCCGTAATAAAATCAAAACGGCAGAAGCGATTTCACTATAACTCAATAGCCTAAGTATACGCTATTACATCGTCCGTCTTCGACCGTGCCTTTCAAATTTTAATACGTTTCACCAATCCAACATGGCGGCCGAGCGAATTATTTCAATGGCATTCTATATCTCCGCAACAGTAACAGGTATCACCCTGAAATTTGGTACGGTGATAAAGGATACTCCTAGAAATTTGTATTTGTGATTTTCAAAAACCTGTTGAATACAAATCGAACTTGGTGGCCAAGCAAATTTGAAACATCTAAGTAGACTTCGCCCTCGATTTAGCCATCTGAGCGCAAAGAATCACGATACGGCAAATGTATGTACATATTTATATCCTCTGGCATCTATGTTACTTCAATTGTTTGTATAACCTTAAGATGTGCGAAATTTTAAAATTATGTTTATATTTCTTGTGTCCTAATCATGCGATAGAAATGAAAGATTGAATAATGAACCTACACAATAATTTTTACCTAATGGTACATAATTCTATAGCCTATATACACTACTGTTTGTAGAAAGCGAAACACCATGAACAAGAGATGTGACCACATTGCACTTTATTCCACAGATTAGGGACATGACAATACATTACTGAAAAGAAGGACAGTCCGGTACATGCACGTTGACGGTCGATCTTCAGTATGGGGTCGCGCCACCACGTGCTGCACTCAGAGCCGCTAGACGTCGTGGCATGGAATCATACAGCGCTTGAATACGCTGCTGGGGAATACCGTCCCACGCGGTTTGTAGGCGCGTCCGCAAAGCATCACCAATGGCGGCAGGTGGACCTGAACGAACTAGTTGCCGACCGACCATATCCCAGACATGTACGACGGGCGACATGTCAAGTGAACGGGCTGGCCAGGGAAGCAGAGGTATCCGTCGTTCTGCGAAGAAGGCTTGCACATTCTTCCACCACATGTGAGTGGGCATTCTCCTCCTGAAATATGGCCTGTGGAATGGCCTGCAAGAGGGGCAGTGTCACGGCCTGTAACACTTCCTTGATGTAGCGGTCACTGTTCAGATTGCCCGCAGGACGTACGAGGAGCGATCGCCTGTTATAGGCAATCGCGTCCCAAACCATTACACCTGGTGTTTGTCCGCTATGCCGCTCAACAATACAGTCTGCCTTATTGCGTTCTGCACGGCGGCGTCGAACGCGTATGCGGCCATCACTCTAGGACAGGTTTAAGCGGGACTCGTCCGAAAACATTACATTTCGCCACTCAGCCAGCCAGTGGAGGCGTCGGTGGTTCCCAGTCACTGGAAGCGGGCGCAGTGGCATGTGTACTATCAGTCCAGCCCTCAAAAGACGGCGCCGCACCATCGACGCAGATATGTCCACCCCCGTTGCAGTGCTCCAACGTCGAGCCGACACCGAGGACGACGCTGTTCTGTCCGATATGGCCATGCGGAGAAGAAGGAGGTCGTCTTGCGCTGTGGTCACATTGCGTCAACCGGTTACGTGTCATCGCTGTGTACGGCCCTCCTCTCTCCATTGGATCCACATACACCTTACGGTTGACGCAGCGTGCCCTGTACTAGCCGCAATATCCCGGAACGACAAACCCACCTCCCGGAGCCCTTGTATTCTGCCCCGTTCAACCGCACTCCCATGCTGATAGTCCACCCTGTGATGTCGGCGTGGCATCGTTGCACTTGCTTACACATTTCCACTTGGTATGACGGCCCCACGCCAACAGAGCTGTGCGGAAAACTGACCTGTCAGGTCCCACGACGGAGGGCACTGGTGGGCCAATGTGTATCCCATACTCAGAGTCTCAAGCTACAGGACACTGCCCTCTGTGGTGGTAGAGGTGGGATCCCCCGCTTAGCCCGTGGATAAAGACAGCCCTGGAGGTTAAAACGACAACGGAAAAATATGTAGCTTACTTTTCGTAAATCATAGAGGCCTTGCATTTGACTTTACTTAAAGTTAACTCCCGTGATGGGTTACAGAAAGATGCCATCTCGCGGGAAGAGTCTTAATCACCGATGCTGACTGTATAGGCCTATTCTAGCACATAGTTTCTGAATGCAATGGAGTTGGTGGAAACATAGGTCGTGTATGAAATGCTATTTAGTATACATGACACGGGGAATCATTTTAATAGCCGGGAGAGTTTTTCATGGAAATGACCAGTGTATATGAAAATAGGCTATTTAGTTCTTCACAGAACTACCTGTTTGTTACGAGGCACGTCCAGAAAGTAAGTTCCGTTTGGTAATAAAATTGAATTGTGTACAGATACAGAAAAATTATTTATTGCACAACCTTCTACACCTCTTAAACTACTTTTCCACATAACTGCCGAACTTTTGCAGGCATTTGTCATAGCGTGGCACAAGTTTTTGGATACCTTCTTCATAGAAGTTTGCCGCCGACCGTAAACGAGAGTGAAGACTCCCCTGTAAGATATCCTACTGTTTGGCCACCACTGTTAGGCAAATTGCGTTTGTGGTCAGGAGAACTCCTAAGCATACGCAGTTCTCCTGGTAAGCACGCAATTTTCCGAACAGCGGTGGCCAAACGGTAGGATATCCTACAGGGGAGTCTTCACTCTCGTTTACGGTCGGCGGCAAACATCTATGAAGAAGGTATCCAAAACCTTGTGCCACGCTATGACAAATGCCTGCAAAAGTTCGGCAGTTATGTGGAAAAAGAGATTAAGAGGTGTAGAATGTTGTGAAATAAATAATTTTTCTGTATCTGTACACAATTTAATTTTATTACCAAACGGAACTTACTTTCTGGACGTGCCTCGTATTATAGTTTTAGGACATAGACATTTAATGGTTCTTAAATAATGACATTTAAGGATGGCCGCTACGCACTATTTTCAGTGTGAAAATCTATCACTGACGCATCATATACAATACTCCTCTTGTACCAAGTTTTGCTTTAATTGAATACTAACCGTAGTTACTAATTTATCTATTTTTATGTTACGCTTAGCCACCATCCAGAAATATGGAGTCACTGTTGTTTTGATTTGGACATTCAAATCGACTAATAAGGTCCTATTCTGTTACTAAAATTCGTTATTATAAATATAATAACGAAATAAAATCATAAATTTTAAATATCAAGATGGCCGCTGTGTGCTATGTTCAGTGTGATAATATTTTGACTACAACAAGTTGGGGATGTTATATGACACTCTGCAAGATTCGTCTTAATTTTACAATTTCATTTTTAATTGCCGATTTTAATTTTCTAATAATTCACACAATCGTCATCTTGAATGTATGGGGAGCTTTCTATTTGCCATGGCCTACAAGGCCACATATAAGGTCCTGCCATGTCACTTATTTTCCCCACTGTAGTACGTACGTGTTGAGAGTTATTTATTTTTATTATTTGTAGTTTGAAGGAGACGGCTGCACATAATATCACGCTCATATAGTCATAACGTTGGTAACAGAGGATCTTGATGCACTAGTATCTGAGTGAAAAGTACTGTGAACATTGATTATGGAATTTAATGCTTGCATAATTTCCTCGGCCGCCAACGTGAAATTGTGTGGCTGATGACCTTGTAATTTGAGCGCCATACGATTTCATCATGAAGGTATATTGTTCCAAAATTTGGTGGTGGTGCGATGATTGGATACGTCGTAATTTGATTTTAGATTTGAACATGTGGGTGTCCGCCATTTTTAATTGAAGATGGCGGCTAGATAAAACTTGGAATGAGCCCTTTGCAAGTGCAACCTTTGTACAAGATTTGGTATAATTCGGTTTTGTCGTGTTTGAATTGATAGGAGGGTGATGGTGAGGGAGGGGGGTGGGGGAGCGCACGCACAGACTCACACGGACAGGCACACCGACATTTTTCACAAAATTTTATATCTGGCTAATAAAGCATATGTTCTAGGATCTCGCGCCACCGCCATCTTAAATTTGGATACAAATGAACATCATTAGATGATGATACGCTGTACAACCGTGAAATTGGAAATTGTAGTGCCATGAGGAAGAGGTGTTGCACTGCTCCAATTAAAAATGCAGGACGAGTGTGTAATTGTAATAGGGGCTAGTATCTAGACAGGAGAAGGGCGTGGTCTTAATTTAAGAACTATCCCGGGATTCCCTGTGAGCAAAATTGGGAAACCAGGCTGAGTGTACTCCGTTCCAGCACCCAGACAAGAACTCTTATTTTTGACTGTGCCAGAAATTGAAGACAGACCTCAGAGGCGACAGCATAGAATGTTAGTTACTAGGCCACGAGTTGGACAATATTACTATTTCATTATCTTGTGATATTATATACTCAAAATATTTAAACAAGCCATTTCACCATATCCATTCCTTGTAGACTACACCACTCACATTTGTTTTCAGCTGTGTGGACTGAACTGATTTTACGAGCATACCTGTCATTCGCAGTCCTTTCTGAGCCATCTTTGTCCACATTCTCTCAGAGCTATTTTGAAGAAAATGGAGAACACACAAGCACTGATGCTATTCTACGAACATGGGCGAAAATTTAATTTGCAGTAGATCTGCTTTTCCTGATTCAGCAGTGACATTGTTCATAAATGGAGATTCAAAAGGCTCCTAATGACCAGTAATATTTGCCGAGTTAGTCAACCTACTTCTGAATTTTGTAAAGAAAACAAAATACTCCGTACCAAACCGATCCTAATGAGTTTTCAGCATCGATAACAATAAAATATAGTTATGAATTTTACACGGCCCAAATGTCCGTCGGTGTATATGTGTGTCTGTATTTAGGTATGTTTGTACTGTATATAAGTATGTATGTATGTATGTATGTATGTATGTGCGTGTATGGATGTCACCCATATCTTTTACCTGACTACGTAACCGAATATTTGCTACTACACCATGGGGTGCTCTCCATTTTAGTAATAGTAATAAAAAGTTAGAGCACACCTACTTTATTTATTATATTTCTTCCACTTTAGGATAACTTATAGAGTTTTGATTAGTGTGTCTGTTTGTTAACTTTTTGTCCTTGTACAAGATTGGTGCCTAAACAATTAAACCAATCCTAAGAAGAAGAAAATAGTAAGAAATTCTAATCCCACGATTAATGAGGGTACAAAACAAAGGAATTAGGAATTCGGACCCCTTGCATATTGAAAGTATCAGAAATAAAGGAAAGGAAGGGTTCCGAAAAGTGGGAGGATGAGAAACTTCTTTCTCCCCATATTATCGGAACCAAATTTTGCTTCAAATCACGAATGACTTCAGAGCACTAAACAAAATGTAGTACAGCTACAGATATTGACTCTCCGTACTTGCATATTTGAGGAGCTAACGTAACAAGGAGAATACAATGACACTAAGATTATTAGCCAGCAAAGGATATTAGAGATGGAAATAATTAAAGTAGGAATGATATATCAGAAAAGTAGATCAAAACAGGCTGAAGTTTGAGACAATTCGCAGAAAGCATCACCACAACTTTGATGTTCTGAATACCAGAAATGCCAAAAATGAGGAGTATTTTGCGGTCTGATAGAACGCATAAGAACGTCTGATTGTGATGCTGGAATGGGACAACTAGCGGCTTCCACATTAAAGGCAATGAACTGAGACTGCACAGAATAAAGCTCCGATGTACACAACGATGTGCATTATTTCTCTGTATACATTGCATTGAAGGCTCTTTGACTGAGGTGACGTTTGTTATAGCTTACTATTTGGTGTTACATGATGAGGACCTCAGTGTGAGCACAAAAACTGCTGCCCGTGGCGTGAAAATTATTATAACATCCTTAGGGGACTTAATTCAACTGTTATTTAAGGGATGTGACCTTCAAATCCCAGGAAAGGTAATTTGGATTGCAATGAGATTAGATGTTAGGTGAGTAGGTTAGTAGTGGCGGTTCTGCGCCACTCGACGCGGCTATGCCCAGTAAACCAACATGGCCACCGTGCGAAGTTGAAACATTGAAATAGACTTTTCTCCCGAACCCTTGGTCGGAGTTTCACGAATGAGGTGTCGTAGGACTTGAGATGACGCCCTCTTTCCTGTGGACCACTCGTTATAGTTTAAAAAAAAAATGATAATTTTGTTTTTGAAAGCGGGTGATAGTTTGAAAACCAATGGTGATACAACGTTATACAATGGCTTAAACGAACGGTCTCTACGCCCTTTATCGTTAGAACAAAACTTTTTGTTTTTTACATTTTTCCAAAAACGTTCAATTTTGGAAGTGGGCTATATTTTAGAAACTAGGAACTCTACAAAAAAGTTTGTTTAACGTAAATCAAAGTTCCAAATACCAAGTTCCAGATCTCTAGGAAAAAAATAACAGTAAGGGGTAGTACCGATTCTAACCCACCCGGCGTTGCTCGGGCGGCATCCACGTTAAATAATTAATAGCTCACGAACCCATAGTCGGATATTAACAAATGAGGTGTCGTTGGACTTGAGCTGACGGGAGCCTTGCTATAGACCACACATTATAAAAAATGGAATCTAGATTTTGGGGTAAAACTTTTTTTTTGTGATTTTTGCGGATATCTCACGAACCAATAAGGCTAGAGACTTATATGAGGTGTAATTTTTTGTCGCGTTTCCCTCTAGCTGTTGATACCTGTGTCGAGTAAATGCAAAAACCCATTTTGGGTAAAAACGTGATTTTGGACTTTTTGTTATATCTCGCTAACCAATGCTGCTAGGGACGTGTACAAGGACTTGTAGGACTCGGGGTGACGCCCCCTTTTGAATGTGGTAGTTATTATTTTGCAAAAATATAATTCACAAAGGGCCCAACGCCACCCATGTTGAAAAAAATCGTTTACCTGTTTTTAAATGTTAAATGAAGCGTGGTTGTCAAGACAGACGGTACCACTGGCATGTGTGTGGCAGGACGGTGGGACGGTTTACGACGGTTCGTTTTCCGATATTTGTTATGGCGGATGGAAGAACTTAATATTCCAAAACGTGTGAAGCGTGCTAGGATTGTTTAGCCTAAAGGGGATTTTTAACCTGTTAGTAAACGGTTATCAGTGATACGGCTCTGTGGCATTGCTGCATGTTCATAGGCCAGCAGACAGTTGTAGCACATGAAGCTCTAACATTAAGACGTCCAAGCAATTTGTATGAAGGCAAGACATTAGCGTTAATGCAAATGATAATTCTGTTAAGAGATAGATTGAGAATGAAAACGCAAGCTTTGAATGGTTAATTGAAATGTATGACTTAACACTTGTAGCTGGTAGCCTGCTAGCAAGCCCCCATGTGTTTTGTCACTTGAAGGTTGAAAAGAACAAAAACCTGCTTTGCTAGCTAGCCGAGCTCAGCTCTCACGTTCAACACTTGATAACACTATCTCAGGAATGTGCGGACCACACTAGGCAACACCGCTGGCTTGTGATAGAGGGCAGATTAAGGTCAAACATCTGACAACCGTGTCAGAGAGATAACGGAGTAAGCGACTACAACCCCACCCCCTATCATTGCCACAGCCAATTGCCGGGCAAGAGCGGTGATAACAGCTGTGGTGAGAGTTATAGAGGGGAGGGGTGGGGCGGGGAGAGGAGGGGCGGGGAGGGAAACCCATGACAGCCAATAGCTGGACGAGTTGTGTGTGAACATGGAGTGGAGGGGGACGGGAGGGGAGGGGTGGGGAGTGACGGAGTGAGACAAAGGTGGGGAGAGAGAGAAGAAATGTTGCTCTTAACATGTGTGGACATGCTTTAAGCGTTGAGCGCCGTACACAGGGCTCTAGTACAACGTGATTCAATAAATAAATAATGAAATAAATAAAAGACGCTCAGGTTCACACAACATGTACTTTATTGATCCATAAATTAAAGGATGAGTTAAATCCTAGCCATTTAACATACAGTTTATTCCCTTTTTGTTTCAACACTTTTTCCACAAGGTAATGTTTTGGAAACGCTGTCTTTTGAAGTTCATGGAGATAAAACCTGCCTTTTATGGGTTGATGGTTGAGGTCCTCGAGAAAATAGATGACTGGGATGTCCATGTAGACTTGACGAATTCTAAATAGTTCGGTCCCCCACTGAGGCGTGTAGTCCTTTTCGAAGGCAAATTTGTTCACACGAACGAAATCCCCAATTTTCAGTCGGCGACGTTTAGGACCTGCTGTTTTTATTGGGTTAAACAGTTTATCCAATCGCGGAATATTTTTGGTCACGAGGCATGGCTCGGTCCCAATCGTTCTGTGCTTGGTGTCATTGTATCATGACACTAGCTCAGGTAACATGTCCAACCAGCGATAAGAGCCTTGAGTGGTAAACGCTTTCCACATATGGGTTTTTAGTGTTCGATGAAACCGCTCGACCACGCTGGATTTTAGATTGCTGTACGTGGAGTAATGGTGAATATCCAAAGATTTGAGAAAACTGGAGAAATCCTTGTTAAGGAATTCATTCCCCTGGTCGGTTTGTAGCAACTGAGGTTGACGTTTGGATTGTTGAATAATATGTTGAAAGGCCTTGGTGACTAGTGGAACAGTATTGCGACGCACGGGTTGAACAAACGCCATCTTGGCATACACATCAATGACGGTCAACATATAGCCTACACCGTTGTTAACGCTAGCATAGTGTATCAATTCAACCAAGTCAGCCTTCCATAATTCATCCAAACCTCGTGAAATCACCTCGAGTCGCTGATAGTGACGCATAACAGGGCGGTGTAACTCGTGAGCAATGCCCATTTTTAATGGGTGAGGGCTTAAACAATAACTTTGGCATTTCGAAGTTCTTGTTCAATTTCTTTAATTTCCCAATCGTGACCGGTATGGCCGGCTTGACGTGCATCATGCAACAGCTGTAGTCGCTGGACGAGCTTATTGGGATTGTGCCAGTAGGTAACATCCACAAGGGGTTTTAATGGTTTAAATATCACTCCAGAAGCGGCAACTTTACGACGACCACTTTGACTGGTTGGAATCAATTTTGCAATGAGAGTTTGATATTTTTAGATATATTGGCATTCACTTGTTGAGTGGGATCATACTGCCTTTTGTGGGCATGGGTGTCCAACAAATTAGATTTATATTTGCCAAGGATCTGTGGCGTATGATCATGGGAAGAGGGAGTCCAAGAAAATAGCAGCTTTAACAGTCCTGGCGTTAATTTATAGTTATTTTTTTATTGACAGCTTTAGTACGAGCAAATTTAATCGATGAATCACCAATTTTAAAACTATCATCCTCATAGGAAACACCATACGTGGTATCTGTGTTTCCAATAAATAGATCGGAGAAATAGGGTTCCAGTGTTTATCCATACGTTTTTATTAAAATGTTTTTAAGTTGAGCTTTATGTTGAGGGGTGGCCAAGATTTGTGAAAATGGAGACGATCTGGAAGGACAAGGTGTTTCGACCACGGCCAATGATTCCTTTTTCTCTCAAAAACTCTGCAAGGGGTCAGGATTATTTTTTTGGGCGTAAACACTTGGTCCTCCTCATCATCAACCTCGCTAATACTAGTCAAATCTTCCTGCTCCTCTTCCTATTCCTCTTCCACAGGGTCCTCGTGTAGCGTTGATGAGGCTTGTGAAACAGTGGCTTGCGTTTCACATGGCTTGAAAGAGGGTTTAAGCATGGCTTTTAGCGAAGGTGCTAAATGTTGTTGAATAAACAAAGCATGATCCGCACGTGATCGCTTCAATTGACGAAACTTTTGGCGAATAGTATTCTTTGCTCTAATACTCTGAAGAAAATGGAAATTGCAACACCAAGAAGGCATTGGTTGTTTGTGTTGATTTTCAAGATATGGAACGATGCCATGTAGGTATGTAAACGATCAAAGTTTAAGACCCATTGGATTGTTGCTACAGGTCTCTCCACGTGATTGGTCGCGGAGGAATCATCTCTAGTATACGGACTCTGGTGTAGCGTAGTTGACTTGCAGTCTGTGCAGTGAAGTGTTCCCCGTGAAACATGCCTCGACGACAGAGAAGAGCGCGCTATCAACAACTGTCGCCGTTTGAGAGGGCTTGGATAATTGGGCTGTGTGAGGCTGGATTATCGCTAAGGACTGTCGCTGCACGTGTTGGCCGGCAGGCATCTACGGTACAACGTGTATGGCAGCAGTGGTCAAATGAAAGTACACACACTCGTAGACCTGGCACAGGCCAAGCGAGACAGACAACTGTGAGAGAGGATCGCCGCATCATTCGGATGGCCCGGATGGAACCCCATGCAACAGCAGCACAAATTCGAGCTACTGTGGCACCCCACGTTACACAACAAACAGTTGGTAATCGCCTGCATGCAGCTGGCTTACGATCCCGTGTCCCTGCAGAAGGTGTTCCATTGACTCCACAACAGCGACGTGTAAGGCTGGCCTGGTGTCGAGAACGATCGACGTGGGTCGATGAATGGCATCGGGTCGTCTTTAGTGATGAATCGCGCTTCTGTCTTGCCCGCAGTAATCGCCGGAATCATGTGCGCCGACGTACCGGGGAGAGGGGCCGCCCAGACCTTATTGTCGAGAGGCACACAGGGCCAACACCAAGCATTATGGTCTGGGGAGCTATTGGCTTTAATGTGAAATCACAATTAGTGCTTGTTGAGGACACTATGACTGCTCGACAGTACGTTGATAGGGTACTCAATCCAGTGGTTGTCCCTATGATGGCGAACATTGCTAATGGGATGTTTCAGCAGGACAATGCCCAGGTTCACACTGCACGCATCTCCAGAGAAGCTCTCCACGACATCACAACCTTAGAATGGCCCGCCAGATCCCCGGACCTCAGTCCTATTGAGCATGTGTGGGACATGGTGGGTCGACAACTGGCCAACCGTCCTCAGCCACCCACAACTCTGGAACAACTGACCCGTGCAGTGCAGCCAGCATGGGCCACAATTCCTCAGGAAGCGGTCCAGGGCCTTATTGACTCCATGTCTCGCCGAATTCTTCAATGTATTGCAGCTCATGGTGGGCACATCCTGCAATGATTGTTGTCCAAACTTGCGGTCGGAGGAACCTGAAAGTGTAATCATCGAATCACAACCGAACACTCGTCCTGCATGTTCAATTGCAGCAATCTAGCACCACTCCTTCTGGGTGTTGCAATTTCCATGTTCTTCAGTGTAATATGCTTTTACAATTGACTCTCTGCTAACGCCATGGTGTCTTGACAAATGACTTGAGAGGGAATGAGACATTCCCTTAAATAGCAATAAAATGATCGAATCCTAAGCGATAACGTCCTTGGTTGAGTTCACTTTGTTTTTCAATGACCAAACAGGCATGACGTTGAGTGTTTTAGCACTTGGCACACAATTCAGTAAACATTTGAATGGTCATATCCGGATTCACATGTTCATTATAAATGTGACGACTAATCCTCTCGTCCTGGCGAAATAAAACAATGACATTGGCATTGTCACGAATCAACTGTTTGGACATTTTAGAATATGTTTGTCCAAGATAGAAGCAATCGATATGTTTGTGTCGACCCATGCTGAAATAGCTTTGAATGGTACCTTGTCGTTCAGTGGATACATAATCGAAAATCATGAGTGAATCAGGCTTTACCTCATCCAGTGAAATAACATTTTCCTGCGTGGAAAATATAAAATACCCCATATTCTCATTTTTTAATCCGGACATGACTTGATCCAGAAACACGTAGAGGGGTTGGTAGAGAGATTTTGCGAAATATAAATATTTTGAAAACACAGACCATTGGGCGCTGTAATAAGTGTCAGCAAAAGATTGGTCTTTCCACAGCCGGAAGGTCCCACAATGATGCAGCGAATGGAAGATGGAAACAGTGAACCATGGCGTTGTTCACGTGATGTGGGGCAGAGATGGGAAACCATGTCCCTCACGGGGAATGACTCTTGCTGCTTAATTAGCTTCATTTCAACTAAGGCTTAGAGAGGCTAGCAGGCTGTCTATATACATCGCACCGAGCCTTGTCATAGAAACAGTAGACTCGTACTACAGGTTGACGATGGATGTCTTTGGACGTGCGTTGATGGTCAAAGCTAGGCCTGTTCCCATACATGATCCTAAACAAGAAACAGATCCTGCTAATAAACACTATGTGGATAGGTCAGTAGTGCCACGCACAAAACAAGGAGATTATGACTTTAAAGGAAAGCGGTTAACTCATGTAAAACATCCTCAAGTGTCTACAGACGTTACTACAAAAAAGTATGTGGATAACAAGGTGTATGAGTTTTATGATAAAGTGCCTCAGCTTACGGTGGATGGCTATAGCGCTAATCATCACCGCATTATTCACGTGGAAGACCCACAAGAAGATAATGATGTCTGTACCAAGCGATACGTGACCTATGAAATGAAAAGGCTTTATAAATTTATCCCATCTGTATTTTTAGTGCATCTGACAAATGTAAAACCTGTGAATGAGAGAAACCATATACCGCTAGTTCATGACCAGCACTTGACCTATGTGCTTGCTTCAGGTTTAAGCCACTATCGACTACACTATAATGGAACCATTCACATCAAATATGCCATACCTGATGAGAACCATTTACAAATAGAGATAAATGGTCATAGGATGTTGATCCATAACCATGAAATGGTCAATGCAGGAGACGAATTATCCTTTCATCTCCTGTTGACATGGAATGAAAAGCAAGCTGGAAAAACCATAAATGATTTCCCACTTTATGTAGAATTGGAATATACAGCCATGAAATAACAATCTAATGTTAGTTGTGACTTAAACTTTCTTGTGAAAGGTTGTTGGTCATCATCATCATGGTGAAACATTGATATGTGGTGAAAAAGACTAAAAATACTAAAAATAAGACCCTGTCATTGTCAAAGTACGGGCTTAAGGCATTAGTGGAGAAGCCCTTGCGTAATTAAAAAATTTAAAAAATACGAGCCTAACAGTAGTCGCATATGATGTGTAACATCTGACATAGAAGAATCCTCACGTGAAATTGTTGATACACCGGTATTTTATACTATTATTGGCACAAATATTAATCTATTGTAGAAGGGAGTGTTATAAAGATATTGTAGTTTATAATACGGAACTCATTTTATTAGATGATTTGTAGCTTCCACCAGCACTAACCTAAATAAAGAATACGTTATGGATCAACTAGATTAATAGACGCGACACCGCTCATAACCTTAAATTCCTCTTAAGCAGGACCTCCTGATTCACAGACCAACACGTAATTTCATATGGATTCTGTTAAAATGTGTATATTTATATGATAAATATCGTTTAAAATGATAATCTGGTGGCAAAATATCTACCCCGTCCGGGATTCGAACCCGAGAACTCTAGATTCACAGTCATAGGCACTAACCCCATGGCTATTTCGAGTACACAAATATTGTGCACAAGATGGTGACTTATTTCCACGTTCCATTTATACTGCATTACGGAATTAAGATTCATTTATATTTTGCTTGTTTCGATAATGTTCCTGCGTGAAATTGAGTGTAAACTGCCTTATGAATAGGCCCTCTTGTGAGTAAAGAGAACGTATTCAGCAATAGTTCATGAAAGCTTGCTCAATTCTCGTATAACCACAACGATTTTATTATATTGATGACTGTATTACCGTTATGTGCAGCCATTGTGTAGAAACATAAAACCGGCAATGCCGACTACTTACAATGTTTGATATTAAGGCATTTTACCATTTAATACTGATACGAAGACTTCGAACATGTACCATGTGCTTTGTTTTAATCACTTGACACCAGAGTTCGTATGAGCGTTTACCGTTCAGTATGTCATATACATTCCACATGGCCGAGAGTAGGTCATGGTATCAATTTCCGACTCCGCGCGCTCATTGTGCCTCTTACCCTGCCAGCTGGATCGATCGATCGTGTTGACAGTTCGTCTTATACTTCCGTTCGATCCACCACTGCCAGCTTGTGCCACATCAATCGTTCCGATCCACTTCCGTCCCATTTTTCAATATCACTTCCACAAAAATATCCAGCAACCGAGTGGAAAGATGTTACACATCAAAAATAACGTGTTGGCCATAGGAAAAGCCCTTTCAGCAGCACAGAGGCGTGTTATTCCAAAAGGTCAGCGACAGGTTTCAAAACAAGGGCGAGTGATTCCCGTCCCCAAACGAGCGGGATTTTTACCTGCATTATTTGCCGGTCTGACTGCTCTGGGTTCACTTTTGGGTGCTGCCAGTGCTGTGGCGAAAACCATCAAAGTTGCACAGCAGGGCAAACAACAACTTAAAGAAAGACAGCGACACAATGAAACAATGAAAGCGATTGCTATGGGGGCTAGAAATGCCAATTTATAGCCAGCCTTTTATCAACAAGAATTCGGGCTTTCACCGTTTCGAAATAATAAAAAAAAGATTAACCTCAGCCATAGCAAGACATGCCTTGACTCGTCAACAAGTTGAAAGCTATGCTAAACAACTAAACCTTTCGCATTTTCGAGGTGTGTTTATGCGGAACCAATTACCCCCATGACCTTGGAAACAGGAATGTGCCGTTGTAAATTTGGATGTTCACCGAAGACCAGGAACGCATTATGTAGTTTATGTCAAAGAGGGATCCACCGTATGGAACTTTGACAGTTTTGGGAATTTGCCCCCGCCCAAGGAACTAGTGACATATTTTGGAAACAGGATCAAGATATATTATAGTGTAAAACGTGAGCAAACGTTTAACAGCCAACAGTGTGGACGTTTGTGTTCATTTTTTTTATATATAAGACGCAGCATAAGCAAAAACGTCAACAGCATGTCAGCAGAAATTAAAACGTTTACACTGCATGGACGTGGAACTGAAGTCAGCCTTGACTTTTACCCGCCTAACGAATTAAGTGAAGGACCTTATGGTTTAGGACTTGTTTCACTTGAAACGTACAACAGAATATACAACATACGTGAAAATGTGAACAAGAAGTTTTACTATGATCATTCTGTGCTCACCTACCAACACTCATCGCAGCAGTATTTTCTCCACTTTTAAGATTGACATTAAAACTCACCCCGATTCCATTGGTCCATTACTATGATTTAACCACGCGTGTTGGAGCCCAACAAAAGACATCAATCAGACAATGAAGTGAAACTCATTGAGGACCATCATGTGTCGGAGACGTCTATTATTATTAGCCAAGTGTACACCAATCAAGAACCATCGCATTCCCTTTATGACTTTATTGTGACATCGCCCAATGGCTATATTATTCGCGAAAACCCTCCAGGGGTGCTTTTTCATTCTGTGGCTGTCAATGGTATTAGTAATATAACATTAAGACTGATCAATAGAGATCAACAACTCATTCAACTAGATTCTACCACACCAGTGACTTACAAGTTGGTGCTAAAGCCACTACGAAGTTAGTGTATAAATTCACAACACCGTCTAGGAATGGTGTTATTCGTTTGCCACGTGAATACACGTTAACATCAAAGAAGGACAAGCAGATTTTTCAGCAATTGGGTTACCACGTCCACCCCCATGATGAATTCTATCCTAGAGGTAGGTAACCACATCGGGGGGCAACCAGGAGTGATAAGAATTGATCTCCATTCCTATAAAGCTCAAACACCTGGACTCAATAAAAATAATGACATTCAATTTGTTATTAACAACCAAGATATTGACACCCTACCACATAAAAGTGTCATTCAGATTGAAGGCCAGCTTACCAAAGCCGATGGCTCTACACCCACCACATCCATGTTAGCCAACCATGCTTTTGTCTTTAAGTTTTCGGAGGTGCGCTATGTGATTAACGATATCGTGGTGGATAAAACTCGAAATGTGGATATTTCCAGTGTCTTGAAACTATACCCCTCTTATAGTGAGGAAGAAGGTAAAACACTTTGCATGGCAGGTTGGTGTCCTGGAATGACCAACGACTGGATGGTACACACTGATGACACCTTTACTGGATATTTACTTCTTAAACTGATTTTAGACTTTGCCGAAGATCACCAGCGCATTGTGGTCAACGCATGGCAAGTACTTTATCTGGTGAGAGACAGGAGTGATAATAATGCACTCAAGAGAGCCGACAATGCACCCATAGATTCAAAAATTCAACTACAACGCATGCTATGGCAAGTACCCCCATGTGACCCTTGACGATAGCAAAAAACTGGACATTCTCAAGAAGGTAAAGAGAGATATGCATCTACCCATGGCATTTAGAAGCTGGGCACTCCATGAATACCCGCTATTGCCCACCACCAACACACACAATTGGTCTGTAAAAACAGCCCGCTATACAGAGTGACCTCTCTACATAATCGTGGGTTTTCAAACGAATCGCCAGTATCAACAAACCAAAGATGTCACACAATTTGATCACTTGCAATTGAGAAATGCACGTCTTTTCCTCAACCGAGCTGTGTTTCCCTATGAAGGACTGGACTTAGATTTTTGAAAAAAAGTTTGCCCCCTGTACGACTTGTTTTCTAAATTTAGATGGTCGTATTATCAAAAAAGAGAACACCCCCATGCTGTCACCCCAAGCGTTTAAGGCAAGAGCGCCACTCATTGTGTTTGACTGTCCTTAGTTGGAAGAGTCTGTCAAGCCATCCAATATTGACATCCGACTAGATTTTGAAACGCATGACAATGTACCAGCCAATACGACAGCCTACTGTTTGATTATTCATCACAAACAAGTCCACTATTATCCACTGTCCATCCAAGTGACGAGTGTATAAATAACAGGTCAACCCGCGTCATGCCGCTCAGTCATGTCTTGCTTTAAAGCATCAAGAGAAGTCACATCCTTGAATTTAAACTCTGAGGAACAACGTTTCAAGACTTTTGCAACATGGCCAGTGTCTTTCATAAACCCTCAAGCCTTTGCGGCCGCTGGATTCTACTATTTAGAAACAAGAGATGAAATGAAATGTGCCTTTTGCCCCATTATCATAGACCAATGGCAAGAGGGCGATGAACCCATGCAGGAACATCAGCGCTGGTCACCTGCCTGCCCCTACCTATGCAGAATGGAGGTGGGAAATATACCCTGTCATTCAAGCTATCCCTCACTCGAGTCCCTGAGTGATGAAAAAACAAGTTACAATACGTGTGGACCGTATGGTGTCCATGGTGCTTCAGTAAGCAGCTCACCATCGAAAACGCCTAGTTTAGAGACATTGGGACATCATCGGTGTTATGGACGTTACAAACACGAGAGACTATATTGTTGTATGAGTTGGTATCGTCCTTATCCCAAAATGGCAAAAGCCTGTAAGACGTGTTATGATAATAAAATAATGTAATTCTAAAATTCTTATTTTTTTCATGTCCTCCTGTCCTACCTTAACCTTATTTTTTTTCAAACTAGCATGGCTGGTAAGTCCATGTCATGACCACACCTTAGTCATTGATTGTCAGTCAGTCGTCAGTTGAACTTGGTCCAGGCAAGCGGCAACATGTTGCGCACACTCATTGTGGATTGCCAAGGGTTTAAAATTGGTGACAACAAATTTATATTTAAACAAGTGGCCATTATCGATTGTACCACGTTTTGGATATCGCAAGCTACGCATTTGCTATTTAAACCGCCTCATGCTTTTGATTTGTTGTGTGAAAAAGACCGCAAACAAACCCAGTGGATTGAAAATCATAGGCAACTAGACTGGAATCAAGGAACCATTTCCTATAAATATTTGGACGTGGTCATGAAAGCACACTTGTCCTCGGCCAATGTAGTATTTGTGAAAGTTAATGAAAAACGTGTATGGTTGCAACCATTTTTGGCGTTTTACTGTCAATGTATCGACCTCATGGACCTGGGCTGCCCCTCCCTGCAAACGCTGATGGATACTTGTTCCTGTGGCAAAATTATCCATACAGCCCTAGCGCATGCGTGGTATCTCTTTCATTGGTTAACCACCCATGCCTGCTAGGAGTTGTTGAACAAAATTGTAACTCAAGATTTACCTGTGAATGACGCCAGTGAGATTTCTACAAGCGACGTGTAAACATCTACAACACGCGATACCATGGAGAAAGGCAATGCTACTGACAAAGCTATCGGGAAGTTCTTTGTGTGTAAAAACAAACTAGACAGTTTTACCAAAGAGGAACTCTTAGCGTTGCCCAAGTCGTCCAATAATTATGTGGCCGCCAACGCGGTGAAAGAAATCTGGCAACATGTACCAAAATCATGGACTCAAGACCCTGTGTTGAGTGAGTCGGAACCCTGTACGGATTACGATCACCATAAGCAAGTGGCCATGGCGAAAATACCCTCGATGCGACAGTGCGCGACTTGCCAGCTGGTCAAACTGTATCACGGTCATAAAAGTCAGTGTAAAGACTTTGTGGAATCATTCCACGGGTGTCATGGCGAAAAAAGCAACAACAACAAATACAAACATCGTCCACAGAGGAGGAGGCAGACGAAATCTTTTTACCATCCATGGAAAAGGATATGCCTGACCTGTACTGGCAATGGCGTCATTGACATAGTGATTCAATACCTACCTTTCGAAATCTTTCTTCCAGGTTATCGTATTTGTGGACCTGCGACTCATTTGGAAAAACGTTTGCAGCGTGGTGGTGTACCCATTAATCTTTTGGATTAAGCATGCAAAGGACATGACCTTTCTTATCTCCATAGTCATCCTGGTTTAAGACATGTGGCAGATACATTTTTATTGAAAAAAGCTAAACAACGATTCACATCATGTGATGCCTCAGTCGGTGAGAGGATGGCAGCTCTGGTTTTGATGAGTGCTATGGAAGGAAAGGTAATAATGCATGGACATAAATATTGAGGAATTGGGATTTGTTTATATTCTATTTTCTTTTGTAATTCCCTATGGCTCTGAAATAAAAAAAACAAAGGTTTACCTGTGCACGATATTGTTTAATTTAAAAAAATCATGAAGTTGAAGGATTCATTTTTCATTTTCACATTATCACACATTGCAATTTGCCAATTTCCAATTTACAGTTTTAACAATGTCTGTTTGAAAATTTTGCGTTTTTGATGATATGGATTTTCCATCTTGTTGTTTACACATTTTAAACAACGTCCGTTTGAAGTTTTTGAATTTTCATAGTTCAGACGTGGCCATTTGCAGTTTTTAAAAAGTCAGTTTATCGTAGTTTGAATTTTCCTGATATGGAAACATGAATTTTCCATTTTGTTGTTTACACATTTTCCATTTGGTGTATGTCGAAAGTTCTTTTTTTTTTTGTTATTGCAAGTGCTTGACCATGGCGTTGCTGCGGTGTGTTTATGGGTTTGCGGAAACTAGGAGGTCTACGACTACTGCAAGTAAGACTGTTTTACAAAAATAATGTCTATTTACCGCTACATTTCAAAGTAAACACAACTATTCAAAACAAAAATCACTAATTACCATTTACATATAAGAGTAGATTTCCCCCTCCCAACCCACCCTACCGCACCGTGTTAGCTTTGGTCATACATACACACCAGCTTTATCTCTACTGACACAATCACACCTGCCTTTGGTAACAAACACAAACACCTTATTTATTCTCAAAGCGCATTCTAACATGCACACTCATCCCAAAAAAACTTTTGTTAGTTTTCCATTTTAAATTTGACCATTATAAAAAATAAAATTAAATACTAGTCATTTAATTTACTTAAAAAGAAATATTACTAATTTCACATTAAAAAAACAACATATAGCACCTTTGTACAGCTATAAAAGAATCAAACTATATACCATTTTCAAATTCCCAACTCTGTTAAATTTAAAATTAAAATAAACATAACCTAGTGTTGCACTGGGCTTTTAAAGAGCAAAAGGTCCAAGTGGGTTGCCACTATTTACAAAAATATATACTATTTTCAAAATCCACTATTTACAATGGCAAAAACAAATATTTATAAAATACCTAAATACTAAATCTATGAGTTACAAAAAAGCCATGTCCCTAAACGAACAAACAGAAAAATTACACCTTCTCCTTCTTGCGGTCATAACCCCAGGGCAGGCTGGTAAGAAGATCATCAGCACACACACGATTTTTATCCATGGATGCGAGGGTGCGTTTTCTCTGTTCCACAAGATACAAATAATGGTTTCAGGATATTATCATGTACTGTGTATGGGACATAGCTTTACCAGTGCGTAAAACCGCTAGGTAGTCGTCTACACGAAGCGAATTTACCACTGCCTTACCTAGACCTTTTGCTCTTTTGGCTTCCTTACAGTCTAGCGTGCGATAAGCATACATTTTAGTGGCCAAACCTACGAATTCCGTCATGACGGAATCACCGCATTCATCTTTTAAAATGCCAATTTTCTTCTTGTTTTTGATAGGCAGCTGAAACACCTTGTCAGCGCTATAGGAAGAGGTGTCGAACCAGTCACTATGCTGCCTCATGACGTCATAGGGGTTGCAGTGGTGAATGCGGTAAATGAATGAGTCCGTATCCATATACAAAAGAGATACGTTCTTAAAATATTGTTTGGGAAAACTCAAAGTGGAATCGTTACATGAGTGATTTGGAAAAGTCTAAAATGACTTGGCCCAAGTAAATGGGCTTATCCATGGTCACACTGGTTTTACTCAATTCAATAGTGGCCAAATCCTCATCGATAATGTTGATCGATTTTATATTTGGCTTGGCAATGTACCTCCCCCCCTCCCCGACCCCCGCGCCACCCCCGCCCGTCCCAGACATTAACTAATTCAATGTCACCCATGGACTTGCCATAAATGTAGTTGTACATTAATTTAAAAAAAATTACAAACTGCTGTGTTGCCATTTGCCGGTGCTCTGTGTTGAGTCGCATGTATGGCTCGAGCCATGCTTTTTGAGCAAAACGAACACCCCTGTGGATTTCCTTTAACACTAAGCCTTGGACGAAGCATTGCACCAACATTTGGATATGTAGCACATACCGATTTTCGTTTTAAAGTGTGCCCATGAGTTTTTTCAATTTTCACTTTACTGTCAGGGGGAAACATTTGCTCTAGGCAGAATGGGAAATAGGCATGTTGATCATGCATGGATGAGGGATATTCAATATCCACTTCTAACACTAATCCACGGCCTGATTCTTGGCTAGCCTTGTTGACATCAAATTCTGACACTTGTTTGTCAGTCAGCCAAGCAAACTCCCCATAGGGAAAAAGGCTGGCTCATGGCATAACCATACAAATATTTCACGTCATAGTACATTAAGAACGATACTGGTTTGTCTGGTGAATAATCAGGCATGTAGGCATTGTTCGCTTTGGCATGGCGCTGGTTAAGCGACACAAAGCCACCGCGAATGCCCTTTTCAAAAAATAGAACCATATCTACATCTGTGAGTATATCGAATTCCACTAGAGTGTATTTCAAAGCGCCATCGAACGAGAGCTCAGGACTCGTATATAAGTGAGCCGGGTCAAGACCGTAAATGTGCTGACACAACTCAGGGAATTTTTGAAACACATCGGTGAGCAGCAATACATCCAGTTTTAGGTAATGCATAGCATATTCACCTAGGGCCTTAATGCCAAACACTCGCCAAACTTGACATGCATGTGCATAGTCTTCATCGGAAACGGTACTACGTGTTAGTTTCGAGTAAAATTTGCTTTGTGGTGGGAGAGTTTTTTGCTTTAACACGTCCGAGTTGTTGCAGAAATCATACGGGAATATACCTTTCCGAATGCACAATTGAAATTGCTCAGAATTTTCAAATTGCTTTCCAGTGTATTTTAATTACTATTCATCCAAGCCATTAACAAGGCTGTCTAGCAAGGATGCAATAAAATGAAAGGAATCCAAAAATCGAATGGAAAAGTCGCCCAAGAAGCATGTTAGGGCTGTAAAACGTTCATGGTTTTGAGGGATAATGGTAAACGAGCCCATGTTGACATGACCCATTTCACGAATCAAAAACTGAATGTCATAATTCGCCAGATTGTGGAAAAAGTCACTGATAGAACGAGGAGCACGATACTTTAAATTGCATTGGCTGTGCGCGGCTCCACGAAACTCTCCCGTAAAGTGCGAGTAATCACGAATGGTGTCTTGAGCACTGATCAGTGGCTTTTCGCAAATATGACATGTAGTGGCACGCTCATACTGCTGCTGCTGTTCTGGCGTTAGGCTCATGGGTACTACGTAGGTACTACGTGGTCCAGTAATCCCTGTACATGATGAGCCAACTTAAAAAGTTCATCCAAAAACCATTTTGCACAATCTGGCCCCTCACGGGATTTTCAAAAGATTGCATGGGGTCATAGGCACACACCACATTAAATCCTATGGCAAAGGGTTCATGTTTTTGAATGGGTGTGGTTGAGCTGATGGTGGGATCTGGTTCACATCCCGCCATGGGTGTGGTGAGTTCTTCGAAATCTGCATACACCACATAGGGGACAGCGTCACGCTTATGAATGTCCTTGAATTTCAACACAGCCTTGTCCCCTTGTGGCAATATCAATCTCACCGCTTCCTGAGAAACACAATCTGCCCTATGACGTTCCAAAAGTGTAGGGGTTTTAAGATATTGCAAGCAACGATTACAAATCTGTTTCACAGATTCATGCTTAGACATTTGACTGCTTAGCAATCTACTCAGGCTTTTAATCAGGCAATAGTGATTCACCTCCCCGTAAGACAAATATAAAAGATGAATGTGATGTCGTTGCGGTTCTTTTGTGGCATTAAGAGGACCAACAATATCATTACCAATAAGGCCATACACCATGAACAAAAAGTCATGGTTATCTTGTTTAAACCTATGGATCTCAGTTAAGTCCATAGGGAACGATACTCTAGTTAAATTTTAATTTTGTTTCAAGTGGTTAAATGCACCCTTGTACTTTCCTGGTCGTGAACCATGAGGGTCTTGTGCTGGCTTTAAATACGCGGCCACACACCACAGGAAGCAATCATTGCCATGGTTCTTTATATTAACCATAGCCTTTTTCGAAGCTAGACCACTCGGTCCTTGTAGCAGCTTATCAAATTTTGATAGCAAGACATTGACCACATGGCATTGATACCACTCTATCATATTAACGGCTATCAAAAGCTCTTGCATTTTACTGCCAATATAATTTTTTTTATGCTCACCGTCCTTGTTTTTATATATGAAATCGCACAAGAGCTGTGTATTGACCTTTAAAGCCGTATGCAACCATTGTGCTGTACAAATTTGTTCATTAAAAGTTTCAAAACATGATTCGATAAAGTCCTTTGGGATTAAACTTTCCCCAACATTCACCACGCGGCCAGAGCAAACACGTGACTTAAAACATGAGTCAAAAGTCATGATTTTTATAAAAAAGACAAACTCACCTCAGTTTTTCAGCGGTAGACTTTCCAGCAATGATCCCAAACACACACGTCCCTGGTTTTCAACAGCTACTGCTATTGTGGTTGTCGTGCTCACACTCTAAAAAGAAATAAAATAAACCACCCTAAGTATATCAATTTCAAATAGCACCTTTGTACAGTCTAAAAGAAAAATACAATCAAACAGGTTTTATCAACGAAATTTTACCTCAGTTTTGGAAAAAAAACTTGTTTTTTGCCTTGTCTTGTAGGCTCCAGTGGAATGGTTTGCCTCTCTCTCTGTCTCTGTCTTTGACCACAACAACAGGTATATAGGTTATCTGAAACAAATAAAACAATCCATTCATTAATCGATACATCAATCAATGATTGCCAGTAAATATATAAATTAAATAAATAAAAAAATACCTAACAGCAAGTTTATGTATTTTCCACCACGCATAAGAACACTGTTTATTCCAGAACAAGTGTTTACACTACAAAGTCAGGCAAAGTTATGATATGCTAGGTGGCATAACATTCACAAGACTCTCTTAATCTGCCTCTGCCCTCCTTTCCCCCTCCTCTCCATGTTCACACACAACTCGTCCAGCTATTGGCTGTCATGGGTTTCCCCTCCCCGCCACTCCTCCACCCGCCCCTCCCCTCCATCACTCTCACCACAGCTGTTAACACCGCTCTTGCACGGTAATTGGCTGTGTCATTGTTTGGGGGAGGAGTTGTAATCGTTTACTCCGTTATCTCTCTGACACGGTTGTCAGATTGTTTGACCTTCATCTGCCCTCTATGACAAGCCAGCGGTGTTTCCTAGTGTGATCCGCACATTCCTGACATAGCGCTATCAAGTGTTGAACGTGGGAACTGAGTTCGGCTAGCTAGCAAAGCAGGTTTTTGTTCTTTTCAACCTTCAAGTGACAAAACACATGGGGGCTTGCTAGCAGGCTACCAGTTACAAGTGTTAAATCATACATTTGATTTAACCATTCAAAACTTGCGTTTTCATTCTAGATCTCTCTCATCTGTGTTAGGTAGTCAGCCCGAAGGCTGGTTGGATTCTCAAAAAGTACCGCCGTTAGGTTATGTGAGTAGATACCCACAAAAACCCAAGGCAGCACTATTTTGAGGCGTCACAGAATTATAATTTGCATTAACGCTAATGTCCTTGCCTTCATACAAATTGCTTGGTCGTCTGAACGTTAGAGCCTGCCTGCTGGCCAATGAACATGCAGCAAGCTACAGAGCCGTGTCCCTGATAACCGTTTACTAACAGGTTAAAGATCCCCTTTAGGCTAAACAATCCTAGCACGCTTCACACGTTTTGGAATATTGACGTTCTTCCATCCGCCATAACAAATGTCGGAAAACGAACCGTCGTAAACCGTCCCACCGTCCTGCCAAAATATCCATAGTTATATTGGGATACCGCTACCATAGCTGGCGACAGGCTCGTTGATACACATCCCAGTGGTACCGTCTGTCTTGACAACCACTCTTCATTTAAATTTTAAAAACAGGTTAACAATTTTTTTTGTGAATTATATTTTTTCAGAACAAAACCTACCACATTCAAAACGGACGTCACCCCGAGTCCTACCAGTCCTCGTACACGTCGCTAGCAGCATTGGCTCGCGAGATATAACAAAAAGTCTAAAATCACGGTGTTACCCCAAAATGGGTTTTTGCATTTACACGACACAGGAATCAACAGCAAGTGGTCAACGCGACGAAAAAAAATTACACGTAATACAAGCTTCTAGCCTTATTGGTTCGTGAGATATCAGCAAAAAAACACAAAAAGAACACGTTTCACCCCAAAATCTAGTTTCCATTCTTTTTAAATATAATGAGTGGTCTATAGCAAGGATCGAGTCCAACGACACCTCATTTGTTGAAATCCGACTAAGGGTTCGCGAGCTATTATTTATTTAACATGGATGCCGCACGTGCAACGCCGGGTGGGTTAAAATCGGCACTACCCCCTTTTGTTATTTTTAGTCTTAGAGACCCGGAACTTGGTGTAGGACCTTTGATTTACGTTAAACAAACTTTTTTGTAGAATTCCTAGTTTCTAAAATATAGCAGTCCACTTTCAAAATAGATCGTTTTTGGAAAAAATTTAACAAATAAAAAGTTTTGTTCTAACGATAAAGGACATAGAGTCCGTTCGTTTAAGCCATTGTATTGTGCCCGTTTAGACCGGAGTCCGCACGACCACATATGCATTATGTTGAATTAAGTCATCATCCTCTGTTTGCCATTTAATAATCCTGGAAGTGAAAATGTTTAAAATTCGATCTCCTACTGTGAATTCGAAGTTTTTTTTCATTCCCCCGGGATTGCTGTGTTCCCGATGGACCTGGTTCATTGGACTTCCGTTCCAAGAACTGCGAGTATTCTTGGTGTATTTCTTCCAAGATCTTCCTCGTCTCCTTATTGAACTCTTCATTGGATTGACGAGTGTTCTCATTCCCTCTGTTAATGTAGTTATGGTTTCTACCATAGTACCTTCTTTCCTGGTATCATCCTTGATTTTTCCTTGGCTCTCTCCATCGATTGTCATATCGATATCCACCCTTTAGTCTCGCATAAGGCTTGTAACTGTATCTATTAGTGTTCTGATTCCATCCTCTTTTATCAGGCTCTTCCCTCGGCGTTTTCTCTTCTCGCCCCTCTCGAATCTCTCGAGGTGTTTGGAAATAACTGTCGGCCATAACAGTGTACACAACGTTGCCATTCTTTTCTCCCTTCTGCTGGAAGAATTGAGCGTTCGTGTGATCAAGTTTCTGCAATACCTCGTCAAATTGCTCCATATTATAAATGTCAGCAGTGATCAAATTTCTTTGGACTTCTGCTGGAAACTGACGTATTAATGCAGTAATTAATTCATTATCTGGCATCGGCGGATCTAAATGTTGAAGTTTAGAAAGCTGTCCAGAAAAGTACGATGAGTATCGAGTAGGTTGTGACGTCGAAAATCTCTTCGAATATAATTCTGCTCTGACTTGCTGTTGGGTTTCCGGGGACCAAAACTTTTTCAATAACCCACGGGAAAACTCCTCAAAATTGGTGAGAGTGGACCTGAATGCTCTAAACCAGAGAAGTGCGGGCCCTTCCAAAAATTTCCCTATCACTCGGATTTGTCGTTCCTTAGGGATTTTGGAATCTTTAAGGTAATCACCTGCTTCTCTCAAGAATTCTACGGGTGTCACAGAATCTCGCCCTGAAAATTTAGAAGGCTTATCCTCCACATTCTTGAATACAGTTATGGGGTTGGATTGAAATACTGTCCTGGCCTCATCCTGTCTTTGACTATCATTTCCTCTAGCTGCTCCTAGGTTTACCTGTATCTGTTCTTCTCCTCTTATACTTGGCATTTTCAACAGATGGTCAGCTTGTTTCTCGTCCTTAACTTGGGTTTTCATAGCCTCAATTGCCTTATGGTTTTCTTCGGCCTTTTTTTCTAATTCCTTCGGTTTCCTTCTTTATTTCTTCTGTTTCCTTATAGTTCTCCTTGACATCAGTGGATATCTGGTTCATAACAGCCTCGTGACTCTTCAATGACCCTGTCATATCTGATATGTCCTTCTGAGTCGCTTGAATATCTTTGGAAATTACTTGAATATGGGATGACAAAGATTCTCTAATCTCCTTGACTCCATCTTGGTTCTCCAGCTTGAGTGTGCTTTTAATCTCATCGATAACTGTGGTTTTAATTTCAGTTTGTAATTCATTAATTACAACTTATCTTATTTCTCCCACTACGAGTTCTTTGAATTGGTCTGTCAAACGTTGAACAACTAGAGTTGCCATCTCATTGCTCTCTTTCTTCACTCTGACTTCTAGGTTGACCATGTCTTCACCAACTTTCCTAAGACCACTTTCTATCCTATCAGCTAGGCTTTGGGATCTTAGATCGGCATCGCGAAATTTATCGTCCATTAAACTTGCGTTAGTAGCTAATGAAGTTTCGAGCTCATGTGTTTTTTCGCATAATTTAGTCATTTTACCCTCAAGTGACATTTCCAAGATTTCGGAATTCTCTTTAAATTTATTTTCCATAGAATTAAATTTACTATTTAAACTATCTTTTAAGTTATCTTTTAACCTGCTTTCTAACATATCGGATTTTTTTTTTAAGTTTCATTTCTAGAGCCTCTGTATTTTCTTTCATGATGGCTGCTACGCGCAGTCCAGCTTCTTTGGAACTCTCTTCCAAACTCCTCATCATCCTTATCATCTCTTCCATAATTTTCAGTATTAGTCAAAACTTAGGGGTATACATGTTGGCAGACACAAGAATATAACTAGAACAAGAGACATGAATAGCTAATTGGAACACTCTAATAAAATGAGATTTGTCCTAATGTCGACGCGATGGAAAAAAAATCTCTACTTTTACGAATTAAATTTACCACAATATCACAAGAAAAATATGCAAGTCCTCAAATATCCTCCACCTGGATTCTACTAATGCGTATGTCCAGTCATCGAACGTTTACTACTGAATTTACTTGACGCCCTAATGGTTAAGCCATTATCAAAATAATCAAACCCATTCTAATTATTAACCCAGTTAATTTTTAATTTTCCCACTAATTGGGTTTCCTACTAATTAATTCATCCAAACCAGACATCTCTCAACTCCCAAAATATCTATAAAAAATTATCACAATTTAAATCGGCATGCGTTTGACCGTGTCTAACTCGGGCCCCACGTTCGAAGCCATTTTCTCTCTCTATCTTATTTTATGTGCCCGTTTAGACCGGAGTCCGCACGACCACATATGCATTTTACCAAGAATCAGTCAGCACGAGAGTCAAAATATCCCGGGGCGCCAGATGGGTTAAAGCTAATCGCAAAAAAACGACATCAAAATAAAAAAAAAAGCTTTACTGATTTTTGGCTCAATGCAACAATAAGGATAGAAGGAGATTCCCCTGGGCATAACACAACAAGTAAAATTATCTCATTTTATTCTAAATTTTAAAATTGACTGCAAAATGATGCTCAAGGTAACATCATTCCAGTGCAACGGCACACACTACTATTTACACAATGTACAGAAATTTTCCAACACATTGAACAATTGTCCTTGGAGACACAAGTGTGATTATCAGTCCTGTAGACTGTGTTCCAAAATTATATCAATTATTTACGATGAAATCCAGTTCAAATTTAATTGTCTTTAGTGGAAATATTGTAGTTCACAGGTTGAATTTCTAACATGATATTAACACTCGTAGAAATTCTCACTGTTAATAATTGTTTATAGAATTTTTTAACTTCCACTTATTTTTCCAGTTTCAAAAATATTGTCAAAAATATTATCTTTGACCCAACACTAATTATGTACACATATTAATAACAACATCTGAAAAGTATTTGACCCTTGAGCATAGCATCGAAGAACTGTGCGAAGCACAACAAAATTTATTATTCTTCCAAAATTAAACATTTCGAGAAGTGACTCGATTATGAACTTCAAATTCCAAAGAAATATGATTTCTGAATCATCAGCTTGATCATAAAAAATTGTTGAACCATTCAACTATTCGATTTTCCACTTGGAATTATTATTAAGAAAAATATTTATATTTGTTGCTATTTTAGTAACTTTCACAACTTGCAATTCTTGAACATAATGCGGAAATAAGAATTGTAGCTTTATAATAAATTCATTTAGTTCATGACAATAGGATTGAAAACATCCTTTAAGTAATTCGTGGATACAGATTTTTTTTTTTAAATTGGCAGTGGCCCATTCAATTATTTGTGTAAGAACACAATATCCTAACAACAACGGCAAAGATCTTCCTCTGAAGAAGAATAAAATTTTATCATGACAAAACCGGGTTCTAGCAAATCCAAAGTATTAATGGAATACGTAAACAAGTTTGAAATAATTACTGATGGTTTGGTCATTCATTCGACGAAATGTGTGGTTCCAATACTCCTCCTATAAACCTGAGCCATCGAACCTGCTATTTGATTGATGCTCAAAAAAAAACCTCCTCATTCCTGCGACTTAAACATGCGCACCTGGGAATGGCTTTTCAACTACTCCACACACATAAATTTTCTTGCCAAAATTTATACAATAAATCAAGCCTCTGCTTGTTATCAAAACTGGAAGATCTATAAACTTACAAGTTTATTTTATTTTACCATTCAGTTCAAACCGTGAAGTTACCACACTTGTGATATTCTCTATTTCACTTTCGAATGTGTGCCTACGTCATGATTTTATATAAACACAAAAAAAATCCTAATTGATACAAATATCATTGGCTTCCTGTTTCATGCCTTTCCGTGTTATCTGAAAAATATACTTTGCTCAATGCAAATATTAACTGTTCAACCAGAACTATAATGTTGGTGGAATACGGGCTTGCGCTATCCACTAGCTTTCGGAAAATCACCTGTTCCAAACTAGGAATGACTAAACTAATCCTTAAGCTCTCTCTCAACGAATGTGATCATTAGAAAATGTAAGATCCAATAATTATTTAGAAAAATTATGAAAATTATTATTATTATTATTATTGGATTATTATTGTTATTATTTCCTTAAATATGTTTAATTATTATTTCCTTATGTGAAAAAACCACATGTTCGACTCTTCGAATATGGACAAAATATCCATTCCTCAACAAAATAAATATTAACTTCTACAGTTATATGGGCTGATTACCGTGATTCTCAAACAAAATGAACATTCGAATAAATGCTCGGTATGCTCGGTCATCGATCCTAAACTGTTCTGAGTGCTGAAAATACTCAGAATAACCCTAATGTGTCTTGCGTAAATCAATGCAAGATTTAAATACGAAGAAAAATAAATGTGTTGGTCATCCTCAGAAAATGAGTTTGTTCCAATTAGCTAGGCATAATATAAAAGTCAAATGTGGCTTACATTTCTCGTTGGTCTTGAAGCGTAGTGAACCTGGTCTGTACCAGATTTATCCAGATACATGCCCTATTGGACACGCCCGTCTAATCCTTGTATCGGCCGCCATTATATACCCACAATCTGTCTAGCACGACATAGTGGAAATATTTCTTGAAGTTTGAAGTAACTGCTGATCCATTTTAATATTGACTTCAATTAAATCCATAGCAGTTCGCTTAAATGGGGTCAGATCCAAATGATCTTTCTCAAAGGCGTCAGTTGTAACATAACTCACGGTAATCTTTTCAGTACAGGAAAGCACTGATAGTCTAAAACAATCAACGGATGTTCTGAAGATCGTTCCATGGGCATGGCTTCACACCATCTATCATGCGCGAAGCAACATATAGTTTCCCTTTGTCGGCTAATGAACAACACCGTGATAGACTGGCCTTCAATATACTGAAAGATCTGAGTGGTTATTTAGTTACAATTTGTGAAACTGACAAGTTGGATTAAAATATCCAAGTATTGAATTATTGTTACTGGACTGTGACAGAATAATATCTAGACAAAGTCTAGCATATGTCCATATAGAAACAAAGTGTTTCACCCATGTCCGTAGAAAATAACAATCACCATAGTGATTCCCTCTACCGGAAACTTACTACGTTCCCCACGTATCGTAGCACTTTTGTGACTATCACAATTCAAAGATATCTTCTGCGTAGATTCGGCAACCATGTGCCTTGGCTCGACGTAGCAGCAGCACCTTGTCCTACAAGAGCTTGGTTTGAAGTGAGCTGCTTATGCTTGGGCCGAGCGGCTTTTATACAAAACGGTCGGCTCCACGCTGGATCACGCTGAAATCTGTAAATCCTCATATCTCTGGTGTCTCTGGTCTGATTCACTTGAGACTAAGTGCATCCTCTTTCATTTGGCCGTGCCAGTAATCTGATCCAAGTATCAAGTCTCTACTCCATGGCTAAGTATTTAATCACCAAATAGTCTCGGCCTCTGCTACTATTTGCCACGTCACTTAACATCTTCTTGGCTGCATAAAGTTTCCATTTCAATCTAGATGGAAAGGAGAGCGATATTCAAATATCTCAACTTTCAAAAGCGGCTGTAGCCTTTCCCTTGATACCTAGGTGTCTGAATCTTGGAATACCCATTCCTAGAATTGGGCACAGTATAACGTTGTATCACCATTGGTTTCCAAACTATCGCCTACTTTCAAAATCAAAAGTTTTTCAACATTTTTTTGAAAATTATAACGAGTGGTCCATAGGAAAAAGGGCGTCAACTCAAGTCCTACGACACCTCATTCGTGAAACTCCAACCTTGGTTTCGGGAGAAAAGTCTATTTAAATGTTTCAACTTCGCCTGGCGGCCATGTCGGTTTATTGGGCACAGCCGCGTCGAGTGTCGCAGAATCGCCACTACTAACCTACTCTGGTGTATCCGGTGTCCCAATTAATGATCACTTTATGATCGTTAATTTAGCACAAATCTCCCGGTATATCCGATATTTTTATATGCTTTGGAATGAAACCTAGCCTATTATGATCGCAAGGTTTTGATAAATCTTCTCAGAAAAACTCATTAGGATCGGTTTACTTGTTTAGGCACCAATCTTGTACAACGGCAAAAATTTAACAAACAGACACTCTAATAAAAACTCTATACGTTATACAGCTGTAATTGCCTTCTAAAATGTGAAAGAAATATAATAAATAAAGTACGTGTTCTCTAACTTTTTATTAACTTACTATTACTAAAATGGAGAACACCCCTTGGTGTGGTAGCAAATATTCTTGACTGTAATTTCATAGGTCCAGGTTCGATTCTCGGCTCTGCCAAGGAATGTAACTCTGGTCTGATAGCTGGAATGGTGTACATCCAAACTCCCGGGGGGTAAAAATGAGATGAGATTGGTTCGAATCCTATCTCAGCCATCCTAAATGTTGTTGTTCTTGGTTTCCCACTTCTATTCTAGGCAAATTCTGAAATTGTTCCTGACCTAATGCCAGGACCGTCCCCTTGCCACAATTACAAATATGCACACTATTATAGACACCACAATAATACAAGTTACCTAGCAAATTTTACACTTGCTCATGTAGGCCTATACGGGGGAGAAACAATCACGATTGCCAAACCCCTAAATGAAATAGGAAGACTCAAAATACTGTTTATAGTAAAAACAAATAATTAAAAAACATATTTATGTAAAAATATCGATTCGGATCGAATGTGCCAAACATTTCTGGGTTCTAAGGTAAGATTCGTACCTTTTGTAGTGTTCCATGAGGTGGAATACAGTAAAGTAGGAGCCACAAACATATGGTTTGGTCTATTACAAAATGTCCGTAAATGCTTGTCCTCAAGAAGCTCCAATATTGATGTCACAATGAAGGACAAAGCTATGGTTGTCTGCTAATTAACATACACTACGCCCGGAAAGGAGGAATGCACCGTCAAAAGAACCGCATCCTACCTTCCAATAGCTTCATAGTTATTCTTCCCCCTGGCATTTATATATCTCATACCACTTAATAAACCAACTACTATAGAACTGATCAATATTTATTTAAAAGTCTTCAAGACATGATGTTGTGTTGAGCCTTATTTCTCTATCTCCCGTTTACTGATTATATGTATCTCCTTACAACATCAGTTGTTATATTAATCTGCATCAGTTTGAAATAACAAGGGACACGTGTCAAAAGAAATGTATCCTGAGGTAACTCTGGTTCAAAAGAGACTGTTTTTGTCTTCCTAATAACCAAGCCTCCCCATCCTTAGTTTATTATGCAAGTGGGAAGGAAGTGACAAATGAAGACCCAGTTATCTGAAGAACAGAATTATCCTCCAGCAGATTTACGGTGCCCATTGGCAATCATGATTGAGTAAGACAGGGCAAGTAAACATAAATAATTTAACACTTAGCAATTACACATGACAAATGTAACAGCCTTATATTCATTAAAATACTAGTTTAATTCAGTGAATCATGCAGGCAAGCACAGAATGCTCTGAAATATTATAGTCAAACGCAGCCTGATTAGGGGCCTATATTTCATTCCTGAAGTTACAGTACATCATACACTGCAAACAACAGAAACGAAATTTCATCAACAAGTGCCTAGTATTCTCATGCTGCAGGCTCCATACAAGTCACTCCTTGTGACGTCACAAAACATAAAATTTTGCAATTCCATTCCTCTGAATACTCCAATATATTTTAGTATTTACAGACATTGTGAACCCGACATCTGCACCTGTACTATAAATACAAAACAATTTGATATTCATTTCCCTGTTTCTAAGAGCCAAATCAGTTGTGGTTGTTGTTAATACATTAATGGTCTTGCAACACCGTACATATTTAACCCTGTTTACTTGGGTGTGTTTGGGACTTTCTTTATAACCTGTATGAATGTGGTGTCTGTAGCAGTGTGTGAGCTTGGAATTGAGATTTGAGTGGGGAGAGAGGCGGCCGTGCCCTTAATTAGCGCCGTCTTTGCTGGAGTAGAAGTGGGAAACCACGAAAAGCAACATCTAGGTTGGTTGAAGTGAGAATCGAACCCACCTTTACTCAGTTTTTCCTTACAAGGCTGAGTGTACCCCATTCCAACACTCAATTTGATTCCTTGGGAGAGTTGGGAATCGAACCTGGACCTCAGAAGTGTACCCAATTCCATCCCTCACGATAGTTTCTATAATCCCTGATGGAGCCGGGAATCGAACCCGGGGCCTCCGAGTGTGAGGCAGGCGCTACGCCAACACTGACGGGGCCGGCACCACGATTTAATCAAGAGATACATCAATCTTTGATGATGGTTTAGCTTTAGAAACTGCTTCTATGTTTGAGGGGCATATTTGACACAGCCAAAAACTCACATTCAGTCAGGACTGTATAATTAGGCTATGGGTAACAGGAATAAAGGGGGTGATATATGATAGATGATGAAGCCCAGTTTTGAAACTAGATACCTCATATTCAGCTTATGCATACGGATAAATACAATATCATCATGGCCCTTGAGGAACAGTACTGTGCCCGTTTCCCGTATGAGAATGCGATCACCCGACTTAAAACACCACAACATTATCAGTAAAAGAGCACAAGAATGTGAATAGAGGAAACATTAGTGTGTTAATCTTAGTTTGGCATAAAAATTATGAAGTATGCACGGGTGCCATGAGACAAAGTATCTCCGGTCGTTTACGTGCTTGGATTAAAGGGACCTCAAATTCAGGGCAATATCAGTCACAGGAAGATACAAAAATATTATAATCCGAAAAGGTAGAATATAATATTGAATTCTTATCCAGAAAATTTCTTGACCTATGGTCTGTGATCCTAAAAATCAAAGTTCAATGTCATGAAAGGGAATTTTTCATTTTTTTATTCGCAAACTCACGAACGGTTCCGTCCTATCACCAAATTCAGGACATTGTTATTGCAAATTATTATTAGAATTCTATAATTTTACAAATTAAATAACTTTGATAGTCACTTCCCACATGCATGGTTTCGAAGATTCTTGTCAAAGAAATTGTTTTCAAAGATGAATCATTTTTAAGTTAAATTCTTACATCAGGAAATTCCTGGTTTCATTCAATCAGTAGCATAATTCTTATATTAATATTTCTCACAATTATTTACATAATACAGTATTTTCCTATAATATTTGTCAATTCAAATGAATGTTCCTATTATAATACAATCATCAATTAAATCTGAACATTAAGTCTATTATTACTTCAATTATTGTCTTATTTCACGATAAATTATTAAATATCCAATGGTATTCAACAGTAGGTTATCATACATTTCAAAAATACTTCATATGATTCTCATTATCTATCTTCAATATCTCAAGAAAATTAAATTATACGAAAATCATCAATGAGTAATTACACTACATGAATTATCTAATATCATGTTTCCTTTATCAAACTCTAAAGGTCAGCAATGAAAATTTCCTGTCATCTAGTGCAACAATTTCAATAAATGCAAGTAGTTCCGAGAAGAGGTAAATAGCCCATTATCATATATCCCACTGAACTTTTCAATTAGAACTCTCCTGTTAATTAAAATGATTTTCCTAATGATATACTATATAGCTCTTTGTTTACGACCAATGTCTTCACCAATACCATTATATTGAGGTGTTATGTGCTAGAATACTGTACATGGCTTTCAATATCGGTGATTATGACCCTTCCCACGAGACAGCATCTTTCTATATCGAACCTTGTGAATTAAATTTAGAAAAGTCAAATGCATGGCTTTTATGTTTAACGAAAAGTAAGCTACAGAATTTAGTGACATTAGATATTAATTATTATCATAGCAAACGAATCATCCTCTGAATCGGTTGAATAAGACACGAGAAAAAATAAATTATACTCTAAAATATCGAACTCGTGCCATCTTGAATTTTTGAAAACAAAATGAACATAATTGGGTGTCTTTACACTGAGCTCTGAACATAGATTCGCTGTGTTTAGTTTCATCGCACTCGGAAGATTAGATCACCAGAGCAGTAATTATTAATATTTGAAAATCACTTGGTCACCATGTTGTTTTTGTTTTTATCAGGAATTGGAACGTCATATATGTATACTTAGTTAACAGGTTTCTAAGACCATACCAAATTTCAGTTTGGTGCTTGAATATTTTCCGAGATATTGAGGACTGGTTAAATGTATCGTATGGGCGCAATGTTAGATTGTTCTATATGCTATAGACATTTATGCCAGCCGATGAATATTAAAATCGTGGCTTATTATGCCAACCTACATTTCAGTAGGTTGTTTAGGACATGAGAAATTAATATATAATTTGACAAATTTTGCACAGCCGCCATTTGAAGTTCTCCCAGAAATGTAATAAAATATAACCCCAATATACTGTATATTTAGCCTTCTGTGAGGATGTTCCGTGCCAAGTTTCACTGTGCTCAGATAATGAAGTCGTGAGAAAAATCTACATAAATATTTAAAATTTGCGTCATCGCCATGTTGGATAAGTTTTTATAAGTTTATTGGAAGTCCCATTTATTGGAACGTATGTTTGTAGCCTCTATCAACGTACGAAAATGGAGTTTGATTGCTGTAATAGATTCGCAGATATTGAGAAACGTCTAAATATTTCGGATGGTCACCAGGTTGGAATGTGCTATATGTAGCCAATAGAGTTATGAACCTAGGTACTTTTAGATAAAGAATATTGATTTGGTTTGTTATTCAAACGCCACTTCCATCGTATGATTAAGTCACAAACATTAAAAACTTAATTTAAAAATTTCGCACAGCCACCATCTTACTTTCATGCGAACAATTCAATTGAAATAGATGCCTGTAAATGAAATCTTTTATAAACATTTAACATAGAATATTTCATTGCGTTCGGTTGAATACATCTCGAGAAAATGCAAGTTAATTGTATGAAATTTGCTTGGCCGCCATGTAGGTTTTGTACTTTAGCTGTTGTCAACCGGTACAAAGCTCAACGTACCCTAGTATGCTCTATCACCATACAATATTTCAGGGTGATATCTCCAATAGTTTCGGAGACATACAATGCTGGTGGAATATTTCGCGTGGTCGCCATATTGGATTAGGGAGACGTTTTTAATTTTGAGGATCAGGGCGGGCAAACTAGTAGTATGTCCTTACCGAGTTTGAATGAAATCGCTCCAGCCGTTTATATTTTATTAGGGTGTGACACACCCACATAGATAAGCACACTCGCACACGCACGGAAAAAGTTGGTCTCATAAGCCTGTTTTATCATATGACGAATACAGGCTAAAATTTTGTTTGAGGATCCAACATACTTTTAAATACCTTGGCCTGACATAAGCATTACTCAAAATTTCGCAATTCATCATCGCCAGAAATCATCATAAATCCACAAGCCTGATATGTTTTGGAATGTGGATCAACTTCTACAATTCCTAATGTTATACATATTCAATAGTTCAACATCTCATCACGTCAGCCCTCAGCTGTGTGGGAAAATTGCGCACCTTTTAACATCCAAGCCTTTCCGTATCACTCTTACTACTGAAGGATATTTCTAGTATCAGGTTACAACTTACAAAATTAATTATAGTTTCCTATTCTTCCATATTTAATTTATATCTCATTTATGTGAACTCGTTTAATCATTTCTTTGAATATCTGGTCTCAAGTGTATCAATTCCAAAATTTTACTTTATAGTCAATAATATGCATGATCTACCATCATTTCTACTCCTATTCTGCCTCATTGTCACAAAAATTCCAATACCCAGTTAGTGATCCAATTCATTAACCAACAACGTAATCAACTATTTCAATGCCAAGTTAATTTGCAACAGTATTTATATACTGTGTATTAAAACTGTTCTAATGTTGTTTGAGAAAATAAATTAAACTTATTTCTGATAGTCCAATTATATGCTCATTGATGTTTCTATAATTCAATACCACATCATTTATACGTTATAATGGGCATGAACATAATCAGCTGATTTTAGGGAATGCTTCCATTTGCTTTTGATGTCTTTTACTGTACGTAATCTGACTGAAATATTCCAGAATATGTCTGCAATGTCATTTTCTTTAAACATCGTCGTCCAGAAGTTACATTCTTCCATTAAAAATCAGTCTCTACGTCGTCGTCCAAAGTAGAAACAGCGTCCATTCCCTCATCATCTCCATTTCATTTTTAGCAAGTCATCTTAGCAATATTAACCATGTCCATATGCGTAAAAATTTGCATATAAATCTCTTAACAATATGAAACGAAACCTGATCCATCTCGCTTAAAAGAATTCTAATCAGAATATCTTGTATTAAAATACTCTTAAATTCATGAATGTTTAGCATAGTTTTATTTATACTGTTAAATCCTCATTGAAGATTATTCTCAATTGAACATAATTGTGAAAAATACTGCACACTCAATTTGATTAAGTCCACTCGCCACAGTTGGTGAGAATTCAGTATGTTAACCTCCTCCAAATTACGAAAGTAGGGGAGCCTTCAGTAGCATGTATTAAAACTGTGCTATCAGTGCGCATTTTAGTTGTCTCGGCTGTGTATAGCAATTCTCGTATATTTGAAGAATTCTTGGTTCCAGTATATACCGCGATACGTACGTGTCTAGTGCATTTGTTTAACAGTAGTCGACGACGCGACGTACGGACGTTGATGTTCGCTTGTTTCATGTTTTGGCTTGAATTACCACCATTTTGCTCAGCTGTATGAGGCTTCAAACGGTGCGTCGTTACATGGCAATGCTGACACATGCGTTCATGTGCGAGGTTTTGGTTGTGTGTTACGAATGTTCATAAATTACTTTTAGTTGTTAATTTATTTAAAATGTTTCACTTTACGCTTCTAAAGACATGAAATTGGTCGCTACTTGGTTAGGCGATGGTCTGGGCGAAACCATTGGTTGCTTATAGGTTAGATGACTGTCTGGATGAAACCATGTGGCGTTACTAGGTTAGACGACTGTCTGGATGAGGGCTTTTACTACAAGGAAGCGGATCTGGGGCGTAAGCCCTAGGCTAGGTCGGTGTGTGCATGTAAAGCCTTATTAACACAGAATTTGACACATATGCATCTTTTTAAACGTTTGTGTCGTCTAGGGGAATTTTGTAGTGTAACGTATCGCATACTATTCTACTCCCGAATTTGTAATATTTAGCAACCTTGATCATATGTTGAGCTGCCCTGTGAAGGTTATGGAACAGGTGGATACTGTCTTCAAGCTATGATTCACTGACTATGTGTTGCTTGCTTGTTTGCCGTTTTAATACTGTTCTGCTGTGATGTATTGTCCACTCTCACTTGCAACATGGTGGCTACAGGAATTTTCAAATTTAAAATTACTTTTCTGATAATGGAATGACCCGAGTGCAGTGGAACTGGTCACAGATACTTCTAAGTTAGAGTTAATTATAATGAAACCTAATTTGTTGAAATCTTTTCAAAAACTCAACATCGTGGCAGTGAAAAATTTTGAAAAACATACTCTTCCTTGTCGTGTCCCATTTAAGCGATCGAAGATGAAGATCGAAGATCGAAGATGCACAATGAACCACCACGATAGTTATTCAAAAGGCTACTTTTCGTAAATGATAGAAGTTGGGCATTTTACTTTTCTTGAAATAACTCTTGTGAATCGTTACAGAAAGATTCCATCTCTACGGGCGGAGCCCTAATTACCGATACTTTTTTCGCGTATGGCTTTTAGTGCCGGGAGTGTCCGAGGACATGTTCGGCTTGCCAGGTTTGTAGCTGCTTCGAGACGGACACCCAATGGGTGAGCTACAAGTACCGTTGGGGAGGAAAGTGGGAATGTAAGGACGAGGAGTTGGAAGGTAGCGGCAGTGGCCTATAGTTAGGGACCAACCCCGGCATTTGCCTGGAAGGAAGATGGGAAACCACAGAACACCATCTTCAAGGTTGCCGGCGGGGGGATTCGATCTTCCTCGCCTCCCGGATGTGAGTGACTGCCAACAGTCATACCGTAACGACCACGGCTAACTCACCCGGTATTACCGATACTGACAATTATATATACGAGTATTTCGTTTTGATTGTGATGACTATTTGAGGGGGTGGAGCACTGAGGGGTTATCTGCAAACATTTTCTTGTGTATTTATCGTAAATTATAGATTATACGCACGTTAATTTCTGAAAAGGAACATCATTAACTGATGTCCTATTGACACGGTATTTTGGTAAGATCATAAACCAGTACCATGAATTAAATAGTATAGTGCACAGTTCCTTACATTTTCATTCATGGAATGTACTGTAGATAATGCCTCAACATGTAACTTTGGATACATATTTTCGAGTATTAGAGGCGTATTGATATGAGTTATCTTGAGTACCAATGAATCCTTTGGTTTAAGACACGGCAAGCACTTAAACCATAGTAATATTATTTTGCTAACTTGAAATATTATTTGATGTTTCTTGTTTAAGTCTTATAGTAGGTTTCGGCAGAAAAGAATAGATTTTCTCTTTTCTGATATTTTGGGTTCTCAGCATATAGAAATATCACGGGAAGTTAGTTTGGACCAAAAAGTTTCATCTAGTTCCGAGAAAAGCGTTTTTGAAGTTTGTCAACATTGGCAAACATCTACCAAATCTTTATTTATCTAACATTTCTTTGACAGCCATTTCCAACAACTAGTATTTTTTTTTGCTAATATGGGGAATTATCTCAGAAACTACTGCACCTATCTACTTGACATTTTTCACAGTATTCGTATGTGCACATTGAGCCTGCTGAGCTTAGGCTCATGTGATATTTTTCATTGCAACGCATTTTGATAATGGGATGCATCATCCTAGAACGCACCCACAGACCAGCCATGCTGTTGTCAGTATTTGGAGATATTATGCTTGCACTTTTGACTTTGAAGAAAACCACTATATTTTTATCAGGGTCCTTATTAACATGTCTCAACTTTCTACAAGGCTCAGATCATCTCATTTCGTCATTATGTATAATCGAAACATTCTTGAGAATGTAGTTTATTTTACGGTAAGGTATTATCAACGCAGACACGCGACCCGGAAGGAATCAGGCGCTGCATGACTCAAGTATTTGCTAGATCCAGCAACGAGGGACAACGCTCCAGGCACTCGAGTATGGTTTTCCGTCCTTGTAGGACGTGTAGTAAAGTCCGTCTCGGAAAGACGAGGGAACAGTCCGCCAGTAGGCGAGGTAATTATCAAAGTTCGTCGTGCATTAATGAGCACTTATTTGTGTGCCTACCAAGTGAAATTTAAAGCCATTGTGAGCTTGTGTAATAATTATTTTGAAGTCATAAAAAACTGTGAATATTTTCGTGCCGTGGAACACCACATTTTTACCACGTGCTTGATGAAAATTCTATGTCTTCGTGTGACAACGAAATATGTTAGTAACAGTGTAATAATAATTATTCAAGTGTATGATTTCACCGATATCAGTTGTGAAAATTACTATGGCCCCAAAAGCGAGCAAATTTTACCGTGGATTGCGTAGATGCCACGAATTTAGTAACTGTAGAATCTGTGAAGTGTAAAAAACAGATAGTGCATGGGCAATTTTTATAACAATCTGCGCCGTGTAGAAGCTGTGAATTCTTTTCTACAAATACCATTAGCTTCAGTGATAAGCTGTGTTAAAATCACGTATTTTTCAAGTGAATATTATCTGCAAACATGCACCATTCTACTGACCACGTGCTCGACGCATTTCATTACTTATCATCGATGGGAATGATGAGATAAAGACCCCATGATGTGAAGGAGCCGTTCTAAGGAACTACAGCATGTCAGGAGATCCAGGAATATCGCACCAGAGTAGGAGATGAACGTGCCAGACCGAGGAATATGACCACTACCTCGATGGGAAGGAGTCAGACGATATCACTATGTCAACGCCGAGGACGCATTAAGACCCTGGTAATGGAAAAGGCCTATGATGGAAGCCTAGTTTGGACAACCCTTGTCCGAAAGCCAAAGGATGATTTGTACCCCTCAGTTCGTTGGGATGAGCGAGGTGTAGACGTCCTAATCTTGTGAGTCTGTTTATTCTATCCATGTATGATTCTTTTTGTTGTAGCTTAGAATAATATAGTTTTTGTAGAATCAACCGAACTTTCATGACAGCCATAGGTAGGATTTGTATCGTTAGCACTAATTTTTGTCATTCACTTTCAGTGATTGTGAGACACCCTGTGATTGAACTCTGTTCAATCTGGTGCATTCTGATGGACGTCAATAGATGTCAAGTCTTTTCGCTTACTTAATGTGACTGTAGTCTTTTGTACTACTTTGTTTAACCCTGATATGGGGTATTTTTTTGTATAGTTTTCTTTGACATGACGTTTGGACGTCATGGTCAGTGTTATTTTCATAACACCCTTTTATTTTAAATGTATGTCACGCCACTGATTTCTTTAGATGAGGCCGTATCGGTTGATAGTCGACTGGAACTATCAGTTTTGTAACTTTGCTATTATATTTCATTCACATGAGCTTGGAGGCCATCCTGTTCATCTGAAGAACACAGTCAGGGAAGTAATATTTCTTTGCAAAAGAGCATCGAACCCTGTTCTCATCGTATCATTAGCAAACTCAGGGAATGTGAGATTTTGCGCCATTTTCTATGTTTATTTGTGTCAGGAGATCAGACGCATATTTTGTTGGTTATTAAATACTGAGCAGTTATGAAGTGACATATCTGCGAATTGCAAAGACATTCAGATTGAGTGAGATTATTATCTGTTACTTTCTTTGATTGACAAGACATGCTACATCTTTGTGTATATTTTAAGGCGTGCTTTTAAGCATTATAATTGTGTTACTTAAATGTTATACTGGGATGAATTACAAGGCCAGTTTCTCATAGGACTTTCTTTGGAGAGAACTGCCGCCTTCAGTCAGATCTATTGTGTTTGTTATAATCGTCCGAGGTGACAGTAAGTTAAGAGCCTAGCTCAATATCACGGACAGGTGATGAGGTTTCACAGCATGCAACGAAGCACACTCTTATGTGAGACAGATTTAATCAGACCTTTGACAGTTGCTTGAGGCATTATTTATTGTTAGCTTTTGTATTCAATTTATAGGTCAAGGCCTAGGCAGCCATCTTGTGATGACAATCAGATGTTTTATGTTATGAAGAATTATTTGGCAAACGCCACACGCTTGATTGCTACTACAGCGAATACCTTTTGACACTGTTTGAGTGTGTATTTTCATATTCTGTTAAGGTTTATTATTTATTGTGGGGCTAGTGACAGACGCCCTTGTTAGAGGCTATTCATGTATTTAGTGCTAGTATTGCACGTATGTCCAGACTTCGTTCTGTAGACTTTTTATTTAAGGGAGGTGACTGATGTGTTTACCAGGCCTACCCAAGTTTAATCAAGTGAGCCGAGAGCCACTGATAACTTGTGTTATTGTTTGCCCGAGCGTTGGGAGCTCAATGAAGGTGTTTCCAACTGTTTTGTCGATGTGACAGCAGAGATTTGATCTCGCACGAGACGCTACTGCTGATCCCAGGTGTCTAGGAATGTCAGCACAATCGCCATAAACCGGCAATGAATTAAACCGACGAAAATGATAATCAAGCGCATAATCATACTAAACAAAATGATAACTAATTGTTTATTGCTACTAAACTTGATGAACATGCATTTTGGACCTGCTGACCGACGCCTTGTTGATGTTTACATTTCCCGATGGAAATAATCTAGGACAGATGACACTACTTTTGATCGACGGAGTGTTGCTTAACCGTTAGTTCGTAGCTGGTGGAGCTTGACACTCATGCAGTGTAAGTCGTAGTTCTAATTACGCCATCGCCAACCTAAATGACACTCACCTAGATGACATTGGAATTCAAAGAGTATTCCAAGGTGCAGGCAGGAATATAGCATGATTATGGTCTTGTTTCATTTATTTCAATGTGTGTGAATCCCAATGTTTACCTTGTTTGTGCTAATGAGCACCTAGTCAATAAGAGTGTATTTAATTATTATTTTTTGGCTGGTCATGTAGCTTTCGATGTAATTGTTTTTGCTTTACGGACGTCATCGCCGTAAATTTTGTATTAATTGTCAGTACTTAGCTAAATTGATTAACCTTCTCAGTGCCGTGCTTATTTCTAAGGTACTAGCCAAGAGTGCCACCCACTTTTGTCCGATTTGCAGCTCTCTAGAAAAAAATTAATTGCTCTCTCAATTTATATCAGTTTTCAGAGAAAAAAAAACTGTTATATAAAAGGAACAGATCCTTGAATTAATGTCACTTTATATCAAAAAATATGTATAGTTAAAATTGAAATAAATCATGAATTTTAAATTTTAAAATTCAGTTAAATGAAATCCACATTTTAAAGCAAATTATAGTTCTAAAAATCATTGTAACTCACCAACTGTTGATATTTAATGTAGTACACCCTCTTGACTGTTGTTTTGGAAAACATTAAGTTATTTGGAATGATAATATGTCATAAATATTCAAAATATCAAATTTACTAATCACGGCAATCGGCGGTGTTCCACTTATAAAATCACTTTCAGAATCCCTCTCTCTGACTACGACCTCACAAGAAGAGTCCTCAACACTATTATGAAGTTCCAGTTCACATTCTGCGTCCACATAGTCATCATCATTCCCTAAACTATTGATATAATCCACTAAATCATCATCATTTGTAAACACGTCACGTAAGCCCGCCATTACTTGTTGACATGTGGCGAGATATGCGGATACGACCTTCACATTTTTTTAAAATTCGTCACACGAAAACAAGTAATTTTATGCGGCTCCTAGAGGTAAATGTGGAGCTACGTACCTTCCTTGATAAGAATAAACGGATTTGTGCTTCCATCTACCGTAAAAGGAAGAACTACGACTGTTTCTAAACACGTCTGCACGAGGGATGAAATATCATTCCTGGCACTTTAGGCGAGTTCACGGAGGAATGAAAAATCATCCCTTGGCGCTCAAAGAGTTAACGTTAAATGTAAATGAGGAAATGGTATCATCGTAACTTAGATTTGTTCTTGCTACCCTGTTAAATGTAAATTCCGTCATTAACTTAAACTTTGTAACTTGAATTAGGGTTTCTGCTCGTACCATTTTCCTAGTGTTGCTGTTGTTGCTTATCTTTGTGAATTAGATCTGTCGCGAGGGTTTACCGTAGTTTACAGGTAGTGCCCTGTTCTTTATTTTTCTTTATTTATTAGTTTGCGGATTAGCCGATAAAACCCCTCCGAACTAGGATAGGTGCTTGCATATTTTAAAATAAATATTTTTACAAGTTTTTACATAAGTATGGATGTTTTCTTTCTCAGTTTTGTTTCTTAAGGTGTACTTTCCTGGGCCGTCTAAGACCTTAGCCACCATGTTACCACGAACCCTTGGATCATAGGTTCTCGTGCCGCTGTGGCCTATATGAAATTCACCTGATCCTCTAGGCACATGGGTCCGGCAGGTGAGTTGTCTGGGAAGTCATTTCGGTTGTTGGCAACCCTGACAACTCCTCTCACGGGCACATATACTCTTTTCTCTTTCTTGGCGCCTAACTGGTTGTGCCGTTGTTGACATGGCGACCTTCAGCTCCATGTTATTTTAAGAGGATCTTATTATTGATTAAAGGTAAATTGACTGGACTGGGACGAACATAGAAAGTTGTACGGCAGATCAATTAACCACATGGCATTCGTGCGTGATTTAAGTCCATGGGGTGAGGCTTTGTAGTATAGATAATTGAAGGATAGGTTTTTCTTTGGTGATGCCTCATCCTAAGTAAATGGAACACTTTGCTTTGCTTGTTATTGTTATTGTAAATGTAGAAGCACTTATATTGCATACTCCAGCAGTACTTGTGATGTTTATTTATGAATTTTCCTTATGAATTGCTCCTTTTGTATCTCACTGAAATTGTACTAATTGTTATGGATGAGGAGACGATCCGTCGTGTGTTAGGGGAGATGTTGGCTGGTGTTAACGCCAATCACCAGCAAATGAGAACTGAGTTAGGAACTGTTAGTGGTAATGTTCAGCAAGTCCGAGGTGACTTGGGTGAAGTCCGGGGTGACTTGGGTGTGAACACACAAACTGTTAACAATGTTAGGGCTGATCTAGAAGCCAACACCCAAACTGTAAAAGAAGTCAGAACTGATTTAACCAATGTTAGAGATGACTTAAATAATGTTAGAGCCGATTCAGAGGCTAACACCAGAACTGTCAATAATGTTAGGGCTGCTCTAACGCAGGTCAAGGCTGACGTAAATGCACATCGAGATGAGGCTAGGAATAACCTTGCAGCCGGTTTAGCCGCGGTTAGGGTTGATGTCTTGTGACACCAACAGAATGCCAACCGTCGTATAGATAACTTAAGTGACCAAATGAATCGTGCTAGGGAGGATGTTCAGACCAAATTAGGCGATCACACCGCTCAACTTCAGGCGACTATGGAACGAGTTCAGATTGATATGATGGCTGACTTGGACCATACGAGAGAAGAGTTTGGTAACCGACTGACACACGTCGAGGGATTTATGGACACAGTTGAAAGAGACATCGCTACAGTGAACGTAGGTTCGACATTGATGAGAGGGGCAGCCTACGCAGTAAATCGCAACGTTAAATCCATTGCTGATGACATGGTAGTATTTAGGAAAGAGCTTGCGACTAACACGAAGAACGTTACTCAGTTAACGGACACCGTGGGAGAACTACGCGAAACCGTGAATACTCACCGAGAGGAGACCAAAGTTGACATTATGCTTTTGAGGGGTGACTTCACAGAGCACAAGAACATTGTAGAGGCACAGGTAGCCAGCGTTCGAGACGAAGTCAGAGAGCTTAGAGGGGATGTCGCTGAAGTAATAGATGTGGTGTTCGAGGTCAGAGACAATGTATCGAAATTCGAAGCAAAGGTCGATTCGATGAAGAAAAGATTAGAGGAAGTTGCCGTAACTGAACGTCTACAACTCATTTATAATTTACGGACAGCTATCCGAGAAGGTGACACCAATCTTAGGGGGAAGATAGAGAGGATCGAATTGCAACTCAACGATATAGGTAGAAAAGCTGACGCAAAAACTATTCCAGGCTTAGAGCTGATAGAGGGACGTCTTGCTTAATTAGAAGCCCAACCGAAAGAGACACACACTTCTATGTTTCTGGCTGAAGCTCAGAATACACCAGGACCTCAATCTACTCATTCGACATCATCTTGTACTCAACCGAGCGCACCACCTGAACCACAACCATTTCAGTTTGCGAAAAAAATAATCCCAAACCAAATGTCAACATTAACATTCTCGAAACCACATTTCGGCGAAACTACGAATGAAGCATACGTGCCAACATTGAATTACGCTGCAAACCCATTCAGACCTGCACACGTGCTGCAAAATCAAGGAACAGACGTGCCAACATTAAATTATGCTTCAAATCCATTTAGGCCAGCACATGCACAACAGAACCAAGGAAACGTTATGATTATACGTTCCAGAGAAGAGCAACCAGCTCGTTTCTCAGACACTGGAAGTGGTATAACCCCAGTGGAGTTTTTGGCGAATGTTGAGAGCTATTTACGAGACACGATGGTAACACCGGAGAGAGAGCTCAGAGTCATAGAGAGTCTTCTCGAAGGGCAAACCAGTACGTGGTTTAGGGCCTTTCGATACTCCTTTACAGGCTACCAAGACTTCAGAGAAGCCTTGCTCCGAACGTATTGGTCAAGTGACATTCAGCAGAGTATCCGTGCTGAAATGTACACTCGACGACACAGCTCCAACACACCCACGCGTTATGCAAATTATTTTGCCACACAATTGGCGAAACTTCGCTGCCTCCAACCCCCATTTTCGGAACAGGATCTTGTCAACACGATCGTTTGGCAATACCCAGCTGATGTTCAGCGCGTGTTGATTGCTGCAGGAGCAACAACATTCCAACAATGCGACCAAATGCTGAGACGTTTGGATGCGAACACCGAGCAATTCGCAACTCACCGACCAGCTAAAGGAGAGACACGCCACGTGAACTTGACTACTGTGGACAAAGTTAGTCAAACGCCACAGCAAACTCAGACTCAGAACAACCAATACCAGCGTGAGAATTACAATAGAAACCAGCGGAATTGGAATGGTACTCCATACGCTATAGGTAGACAACAGAATAATAATATTTGATGTCATCAAAAATATTACGGCAGTACACTTTGGTCATATTCATCGTTAACCCCGTGTTCTTTGCTGTGTGTACTGGATTTGTCTGGAATGCTTTGCCTCATGATAGTACTGTCATACGTTTCTATGTGTATCTACCAACCAATCCTGGAGCGTTATTGTTTGAAGATCCAACCAGCCTTTGGTTTCACTACCATACAGAGAACGTGTTACCACCATTTCGGTACTTGCACATTCCAACCACAGAAAAACAACATCAAAAAGTAGCTAACGTTGTTTGCTATTACATAATACGACAAGATCTTTCTTGTTGATAAATTAAATCCCACTACCTGTATGTTCATGCGTGTTAAATAACCCCTGTGATTTAATAGCCCATATTCCATTCTCTTACGTAACTCAGCTATTTGTAACGTTATGCGACAAGATCATTCTTGCTGTTAAAGTAAATCCCACTACCTGTATGTTCATGCGTGTTAAATAACCCCTGTGATTTAATAGTGCATAAACCATTCACTTACGCTACTCAGCATCTTGTAGCGGTATGCGACAAGAGCTTTCGTGTCCTTAAAGTAAATCCCACTATAGTTAGTATGCCTCATTATAGTGCTGCCTTAGGTCTCTATGTGTATCTACCGACATAACCGGTCGCTGTATTTATTAAAAATCCACCCAGCCTCTGGGTTTACTACCTTACAGAGAACTTGTAACCACCATCTCGGTATTTGCATAGTCCAAACCCAGAAAACAACTTCTATAAATAGCTAAAGTTGCTTGCTATTACATCATACGAGAAGATCTTTCTTGTTCATAAAGTGATGATGATGATGATAACTGTTGCTTGAAGGGGCCTAACATCTAGGTTATTGGCCCCAGTTCATAAAGTAAATCCCACTACCTGCATACCAATGCATGTTAAAATAATAACTCCTGTGATTTAATAGCCCATACTCCATTCTCTTACGCAACTCAGCTACTTCTAACGACATGTGACAAAATCTTTCTTGTTGTTAAAGTAAATCCCACTACCTGTATGTCAATGCGTGATAAATAACCCCTTGTGACTTAATGGTCCATATTCCAATCTCTTACACTACTCAGCTACTTGTAACAACATGCGACAAGATATTGCTTGCTGATAAATAAATCCCACTACCTGTATGTTCAATCGTGTTAAATAAGCACTGTGATTTAAGAGTGCAAATTCCATTCACTCACTCTACTCAGCTACTTGTAAAAATATGCAATACGATCTTTCTTGTTGTTAATGTAATTCCCACTGCAACTCGTATGCCTCATTAAAGTGCTGTATTAGGTTTATATGTGTATCTACCGACCTAACCTGTGACGGTATTAATTAAAGATCCAACCCGCCTCTGGGTTGACTACTTTACAGAGAACATGTAACCACCATCTCCGTATTTGAATAGACCAACTACAGAAAAACAACTTCTAAAATAGATAACGTTGCTTGCTATTAAGTCATACGACAAGATCTTTCTTGTTGATAAAGTAAAACCAACTACCTGTATACCCATGCTTGTTATATAACCCCTGTGATTTAATACCCCATATTTCGTTCTCTTACGCAACTCAGTACTTGTAACGACATGTGACAAGATCTTTCTTGTTGTTAAAGTAAATCCCACTAACTGGTTGTCCTTGTTCGTAAAATAACCCCTTGTGATTTAATAGTCCATATTCCATTCTCTTATACTATTCAGCTACTTGTAACTACATGCGACAAGATCTTTCTTGCTATAAAGTAAGTCCCACTACCCGTAGGTCCATGCGTGTTAAAGAGCCCCTTACGATTTAATAGTATATATTGTTATTATTATTATTATTATTATTATTATTATTATTATTACTATTATTGTTAATAATAACAGCCGGAAAGAAGCAAATTCGAGCAATGCCCCTGCTCTGGAGGCGGACAAGAGGAATGAGACAGAAATATGGACTCCTATTAAATCGAGAAGAGACAGAAGAATGGCAAAACTTCAAGAAAAGGATGAGATGATGCAGGACGATTTAGCTGATAAAGTTGGCATATCCCCCCATCAAGCAGCCCCAAACAGACAGAAGGGAACTAGTAGGCCACGACGAGCAGCCTTACTGATCTGACCAGCTGAAGGTAAATCATATGCCGATATTCTGAAGGAGATTCGCCAAAAAGCAAACCCTAATGATACGGGAACCGAAGTCCGGTCCATTCGACAAACTAAAGCGGGAGACGTCCTTGTCGAGATGGGAGCAAATTCCAGGAACAAAGCAGCTTTTAGTAATTCTCTACGAAATGTTTTGGGGTCGAATGCTACAGTCCGTAGGCTTGAAGCGAAGGCAACTATTAAACTCAGAGACCTTGATGCTCTAACTACTTCCGAAGAGGTCATGGAAGCTATCCTGAGAACTATTCCCGAGCTCTCTCCTGATACCAAGGTGCTGGTGACGAGGACGAATACGAGGGAAGTGAAGATGGCTATTGTCACATTAACAACTAGTGATGCAGATGTACTCTTGAAGCAAGATCATATTCAAATAGGATGGGTCAATTGCAGGATTAGACGGAGGATCATGTTATCTCGCTTTTACAGATGTCTGGAGTATGGACATGTCGCTAGCAAATGCAAAGGCACTGAACGAAGTAAACTTTGCTTTAATTGCAGTGGTACTGATCACAAAGCTAGAGGATGTACGGCCTCGAAGAAATGTGTTCTTTGTGAAGAACGAGGTTTTGACATAGAGTATTTAGCACATGCTGTGGGATCTGGCCAGTGTAAGGTCTTCAGGGAGGCTTTGGACAAAGAAAAGGCTCTGAGGTTCAAATGATTCATGTATTTGAAGCCAATCTACATAGAAGTAAAATAGCAGATGATCTGCTATATCAGCTTGCGCCGATAAAGGTCTTGGAAATAATAATAATAATAATGCGCGTCAGAGTAGCAGTGGAAGATAAAATCAACAAGGTCGCAAATGGATGGGGAAAAGACGTCTTGCTCGACCCGGTGCTGGGCCCAAGGTTTTCGGAGCGAGCAAAAGATGATTTCCAAAAAACCAAATGCAAACGAATAATTGCTTAATGCAATAATCAAAAGTGCAGAAACGAGATTCCCATAAAATTAATTAAATAAATCCCAGAGCCGTGTTAATCGTGCCTTTGTTACGTCACAAAGACAAGATTGACGAAATCGAGATAAGGATAAGGATAAGGAAGGGGAACTTAAATGTAAGAAATGAAAAGACAAGGGAGCTATATTACTTAAAATATAAAAATGTATTAAGGATAAAAGAAAGAGCGTGTACACGAAATAAACATATTATTTAAAACAAAGAAAAAGGCAAGCTATGACAAGATCAGTAATACAAAAGAAACCCAATACCAAGAATAAAGAATTCAAAAACTTAAAAAAAACTGAAAAGCACGACAGAACCTGAGTACCGCTCAACAACATGAATCTAACGAAAAGATACAAACTTGAAAGAAAATAAAACGAAACTTACAAAAGTTAGAGAGAAACGACAAACTTGCAAAAGTCAAACTTCGAACTGCTAAGACGCGAAGCTTTTCATGATGTTATGTAAACATACCGGAGGGAAGGGGGAGGAGTGAGGGGAGTAAAACAAAGGGGAGAGAGATCTCACGGAGATAGGAGGAAGGAGAAGACAAGGGGAATTATAATTAAGTTATGTAATACGGCGAAAATCGAAAGATAAAAACAAAACAAAAGGAAAATGAGATATACGGAGATACATTACATTACAATTGACTTGGGACGAAAGAGACCGGTAAAAATCGAAAGCACGCTATAAAAAAAACAGGCTTATACTCCAACATAATGCCGCAACAACACGACATATAAAAAAAAGAATAATATGACATCGGAGCTGGAGAAAATCCCAGTTAACCACCGTCACATATATTCTATAAACAAAGGGGACACGTATTAGTGGGACGTTGGACATCAGTCCCGTTACCTCACACATACTGTCCACAAACAAAGGTCCAATTGCTACCAATCAAATGAAACATTTGTGGTACAAAAGAGACACCGACGCAAAAGACGAGCACTAAGGCCCGACAGGAAATATATATAAGCCAAGACGCAGAAACGCAATACTTTCGAATCTTACAGGTATTAACCAAAATAATAAAACTGTGAGAAGGGCACATAACAAAAGCAACAAAAAGAACTCCGCCGTATGACATTACGCAAGGTCCCGGAGATCCGGTTCAAGGATTAAAATACTAACAATAACATCTTGAAAAGGAAAGAGAATTAAGCAAAAGAAGGAACGTTTAACAAAAACAATTACATTGCGTTAGATAGAAATACATTGAGCCGTACTCACATTCCGCTGCGCCATGAGGGTGGGCCTCTGCCCGAATACACACGTTCGCCTTACATCTCGGCGCGTCTAAGACTGACCAAGCTTCTGTCCCCCCAGAGGGGAGAGAAGCCTCTCAGAAAAATCAAATGCGTAGTTTGGGAGTGGCCCCAAACTCGCGTCAAATATTGTCAGAGCCAATGGCAGAACGAATTGCACAACAAAATGCAAGGTAGCAACAACACTAGCCAATACGAGAGAACAAGGCAGTATGTAGCCAGGGGTTGCACAACGTTAGACAGAGAGATACATACAGACAAACTGCGCACTTTTAAACTCTCGAGGCGTAATATAGAGATGTCACAACACATGACAATAATAATAATAATAATCCTGATGATAATAATAATAATTACAATAAATTCTGAAAAGTGGTTCAAATTCCACCGCTTTCTCCAAAAAAAATTCTTTTACATAACAAAGGCATAAAAGAATTTTTTCTTTTTCATAACAAAATTATATAAAATAACATTCTTCGATTAGATACATTTGAACAGGGTGAAGGAAAGAAGATTACATCATGTACACCAGATACACACATGAAAAATTAAGACATAATAAAATGTTCTCACATTTCTCTTATTCATAAGACGCAGCTTAATTAAAAGTTCTTTGAACGTCATAACTTCCATAAAAGGCTTGACGAAACGCAAGTCTCTTTTCTCAAACACACATATATTTTCATACACACGTATTCACGAAGATGTTCACTGGTGAGGAAATTTTTTTCTTTTTTGGTACGAAAGAAAAAAAAAACTTTAAGATGAAATTAAAACAACAAAAATTCAAATCATATAAAGGATCAGTACAGGCGTGAAATAAAGGCGGATCCTACCTCTACTGCACGTCAATACGTCACACATATAAAAAATGGATGTACCAAAAAGAAAATAATGATAATAAAACGGTCAATCTTGAGCTAGACTCTGCCAGATGACGTGGAGAAAGCGAAGTCTTCTTAATGGCGACCTTCTGGAAATCAGCCAATTTTCGTGACGTGTCGTGTTCCAGCGATGCGATGTACTCACTGATATGTTGCCACTGTTCACCTCGAAGCTGGGTCTTTTGGATGTCTTGTTTACTTGAGGGACTAAACCACCTTTCCTTGGAGATGGGTTTCCTGGATGCCCGTAGTTCACACAGAAAGTAACTTCACCCTTTCTTCAGGGGTGGGGAAAAACAATTCACTGAATTCCTTAAACTCAAAGAAAAACAAATTTTAATACAATGTAAATGAAGAGAAAAATAATAAAAGGTTAATAACTTGAGAGAGGTGAGGAGGGAACGATTTCGCACGCAACCATGCGATCTGCTACCATTGCGCCGATAAAGGTCTTGGAAATAATAATAATAATGCGCGTCAGAGTAGCAGTGGAAGATAAAATCAACAAGGTCGCAAATGGATGGGGAAAAGACGTCTTGCTCGACCCGGTGCTGGGCCCAAGGTTTTCGGAGCGAGCAAAAGATGATTTCCAAAAAACCAAATGCAAACGAATAATTGCTTAATGCAATAATCAAAAGTGCAGAAACGAGATTCCCATAAAATTAATTAAATAAATCCCAGAGCCGTGTTAATCGTGCCTTTGTTACGTCACAAAGACAAGATTGACGAAATCGAGATAAGGATAAGGATAAGGAAGGGGAACTTAAATGTAAGAAATGAAAAGACAAGGGAGCTATATTACTTAAAATATAAAAATGTATTAAGGATAAAAGAAAGAGCGTGTACACGAAATAAACATATTATTTAAAACAAAGAAAAAGGCAAGCTATGACAAGATCAGTAATACAAAAGAAACCCAATACCAAGAATAAAGAATTCAAAAACTTAAAAAAAACTGAAAAGCACGACAGAACCTGAGTACCGCTCAACAACATGAATCTAACGAAAAGATACAAACTTGAAAGAAAATAAAACGAAACTTACAAAAGTTAGAGAGAAACGACAAACTTGCAAAAGTCAAACTTCGAACTGCTAAGACGCGAAGCTTTTCATGATGTTATGTAAACATACCGGAGGGAAGGGGGAGGAGTGAGGGGAGTAAAACAAAGGGGAGAGAGATCTCACGGAGATAGGAGGAAGGAGAAGACAAGGGGAATTATAATTAAGTTATGTAATACGGCGAAAATCGAAAGATAAAAACAAAACAAAAGGAAAATGAGATATACGGAGATACATTACATTACAATTGACTTGGGACGAAAGAGACCGGTAAAAATCGAAAGCACGCTATAAAAAAACAGGCTTATACTCCAACATAATGCCGCAACAACACGACATATAAAAAAAAGAATAATATGACATCGGAGCTGGAGAAAATCCCAGTTAACCACCGTCACATATATTCTATAAACAAAGGGGACACGTATTAGTGGGACGCTGGACATCAGTCCCGTTACCTCACACATACTGTCCACAAACAAAGGTCCAATTGCTACCAATCAAATGAAACATTTGTGGTACAAAAGAGACACCGACGCAAAAGACGAGCACTAAGGCCCGACAGGAAATATATATAAGCCAAGACGCAGAAACGCAATACTTTCGAATCTTACAGGTATTAACCAAAATAATAAAACTGTGAGAAGGGCACATAACAAAAGCAACAAAAAGAACTCCGCCGTATGACATTACGCAAGGTCCCGGAGATCTGGTTCAAGGATTAAAATACTAACAATAACATCTTGAAAAGGAAAGAGAATTAAGCAAAAGACGGAACGTTTAACAAAAACAATTACATTGCGTTAGATAGAAATACATTGAGCCGTACTCACATTCCGCTGCGCCATGAGGGTGGGCCTCTGCCCGAATACACACGTTCGCCTTACATCTCGGCGCGTCTAAGACTGACCAAGCTTCTGTCCCCCCAGAGGGGAGAGAAGCCTCTCAGAAAAATCAAATGCGTAGTTTGGGAGTGGCCCCAAACTCGCGTCAAATATTGTCAGAGCCAATGGCAGAACGAATTGCACAACAAAATGCAAGGTAGCAACAACACTAGCCAATACGAGAGAACAAGGCAGTATGTAGCCAGGGGTTGCACAACGTTAGACAGAGAGATACATCCAGACAAACTGCGCACTTTTAAACTCTCGAGGCGTAATATAGAGATGTCACAACACATGACAATAATAATAATAATAATCCTGATGATAATAATAATAATTACAATAAATTCTGAAAAGTGGTTCAAGCTAGTGGCAGAGAAGCAAAGTGATCTCTTGTTAATCAGTGAACGGCATAAAGAAAAATATAGTTGAGGACAAGAGTGTTCTAGCATAATATGGTCCTAGCCTGATGTAATGTGTTGAACGGTTCCAGGCTAGGTTCCAGAAATAACAGGGGTAGTTTTAGACGGTAGTCTGCTACTCAGGAGCAGGAGCCCGACACTGTGCGTAAATGCATTTCTTCCCCTAAAAATAAAAAATTTAAAAAAATATTATTATTTTTAATTTGCCATAAATTGTGGCTACAATTTATGGATGGCAGGTACAGAAACGGCAAGCCCCACATACAGCGCAGTCTCTCCAACTCCGTTCATTAAATCTATACTCATCTGATAAGTTACATATATACAATTTACAACTTTACATTGCGATAAATACATAATGTGCTGTACATGACGTCTATATCATACAATTCTTAAATAAGAGTGAACATACACGCACGCACAAACACACACATATACACGCTCATGCACGCACACACATATACATACATACACGAACGCACACACTCCCACTCACACACATAGTTACATTATATATGAATTCAATTTACATGGGTTTTTAGTCCCTTTAGAGCCATCATTCTGCGGCAAAATTGTCGTGGAGGAAGGTCTTTTATTGCATGAGGCAGGTCATTCCAGAGTCGAGCAGAGCGAGTTTAGATCCCTGATTGATAATATGTTGTCCTAGCGAATGGCGGAACGGAGGTGACACCCTGTGCTCTGCGCACTGAGAGATATGACAGCTTAAGGCGGTGAAATAGCGACAGTTTAATGGTGCCAGCTAGAGATTTTCGGAGAAAGGTGAGATCTATTTGGTTACATTTGTCATTGATGGATATTAATGGTTTTTCCATTATCTTACGCTACTCACCTACCTGTAACAACATGCGACAAGATTTTTCTTGTTAAATTATATCGCACTAACATGCGGGGTAACCTTTCCTTTTCACCTCCCGAATGAGAGCATCTACCCACCGAATTTTGCACTTAGGCCCTTGTTTTGTTCTCGATTTGGTATAGTTAGGTAAACTAGAGTAAGTAAGCTAGACTAGGTTAGGTTAAGCTAAGATATGCTCATCATCTTTGATTGAAACGCGCGCCATTCATGTGGGCAGTTGCGCGTGGCCGCCGTCTTGCGTTGCGTCGATTCAGCGTTCTCACGTGCAAGAATCATGTTTCACACGCTTGCTTCCTGTACGCTACAGCTAGCAACAAGTTGTGACACCTGCATCCCGTGACGTCATACACTGAACGATTCTGCTTGTTTCTGCAAGAATCATGTTTCACACGCTTGCTTCCTCTAACGTCACACCTTGCATGTGGTTGCATCAGCTTGTTTGTTCCATCCCCACTCCTCCTCATTATGATGATCGCGTATTGTAGGATAAAGTACATGATCATCAACAGAAATTCAAGGTTGTCAACGCCCATACTCACTAGCCGTATGCCCTCTATATAGCTCTCTCTTGAGGTAGAATTAATCCCTATGAGTGGAACCCAGACCCCTTAAGGCTATAGTCTAGCCTGCTACTTGTAACGACGTGCAACTAGACCTTTCTTGTTGTTATCGTATCCCACTACCTGTATGTCCATGCGTGTTAAAATACCCCTTGTGATTTAATAGTCCATTGATTTTCCTGAATATTTTTTCTTGGTCATCAGCACCATACATATTTGGGTGTATGAAATTCACCGATTTCCCAGCGGTTACCAAAGGAAGGGAAATGCAATAACATTATAAAGGATAGAGTATGCTACATTGCCTAGTATGCTTCATTATAGTGATATGTTAGGTTTTTGTGTGTATTTATCCCACGTTTGGGCCAAATTTTGAACCCACGTTCGGTGCCCTTTTTGCGCCCACTTTTTGCGCCCATTTTTGCGGCCAATTTTTGCTCCCACTTTAGGGCTCAGTTTTACGGCCACTTCGCTTTTGGTTGCTTCTTGCTCAGGATGGTCGCCTTTTAATCCGGATGGTGTTTCTTTTATATTGATGGTCGCTTTTAGTCGTTTTTTCATCTGGATAGTCGCTTTTTATCTAGATGGTAGCTTTTGGTCACTTTTTGATCCGGATGGTCACTTATGGTCCCTTTTGGTAGCTATTTTTACCTAGATGGTCGCTTTTGGTCGCTTTTTATTTTTATGGTCACTTTTGGTCGTTCTTTATCTAAATAGTCGCTTTAGGGCGCTCTTTTTTTATCTATATGGTCGCTTTCGGTCGCCGTTTTATCTAGATGGTCGCATTTTGGTCGCTTTTTATCTAGATAGTAACTTATTTATCTAGATGGTCACTTTTGGTCGATTTTTGGTCTTTTTGTGATCGCTTTTGGTCGCCTTTTATGTACGTGGTCGCCTTTTTTTTATCTAGATGGTCACTGTTGGTCACTTTTTATCCATATGATCGCTTTTTGCCGCTTTTTATCTAAATGGTCGCTTTTGGTCGCTGGAACGATCCAAATATATTAGTCGAATGTCTACAGCTCTTGCATGCCTGCATCAGGTCCTATATAGAGCTCAATCTCGAGTGGTAGAGGTAGAGCGGTAGAGGTAGAGCACGGGTGGATAAACGATAAGCCACTCCCTACTAATCCCTTTCCTTTTCACCCCTCAATGGGAGGATACACCCACCGAGCTTTGCACTTAGGACCGTGGCTTGTCCTCGAGTAGGGTTGGTTAGGTTAGATTTGCTTAGGTTAAGTCCAGCTGTGACCGTCATCTACAAAATCTTTGATCACACCTCGTAGGATAGGCAAGGTTAAGCTACGGCTGCCATCTTAAAGTAAGAGGGAAGAGGCTGATAGTTTAGGTTAGTCTACGTTAAGCTACAACCACCATCTTGTTAGGGTAGGCTATGATAAGTTAAGCTATAACCGTCATCTTGAAAGAGAAGGGGGGTTAGATTAGGTTAGGTTTAGTTAAGCTACGGCCGCCATCTGGTTTGGACTCAGCTCGGGTCCAATGGTTGCAATCCACGTCCATAAGTGGTGAGTCCCTGAGGGTATAGAGGGAGCTACGGCCGCCATCTTGTTAGGTGATTTAGGTTAATAGGTTAGGTTAGGTTAGGTTAGGCTTAGTTAAGCTACGACCACCATCTTGTTGGGTTAGGTTAGGTTAGGTTAGGTTGGATTAGGGTAGGCTAGGTTAGGTTAGGTTAGGTTAGGCTAGGTTACGTTAGGTTAAGTTAGGTTAGGTTAGGCTAGGCTAGGCTAGGTTAGGTTAAGTTAGTTTAGACTAGGTTAAATTAAGCTACGGCCGCCATCTTGTTAGGTTAGGCTATGTTAAGTTAAGCTACAGCCGCCATCTTGTAGGAGGATGGAGAGTAGGAGGGCCTGCAATCGCCACAAAACCACTACTGTCGGCAATATCTTTTGTTGAGATGATGTTGGTATTGTACCTAGTCGGCCTGAATGAGCCGCGATCTTATTCATATGGTATTTAGACTATGTCAGTAAATATTTCTTACATTTTTCACCAAGAGGAAACATTTCCCAGCGTGAACTTTTGGGCCCCTGAATTTGGAAATGCACTGTGCTTATTGTCGACATGATGGACTGATTTGGGGATTTTTTTAAATCCAGCAAGTATATTTTACAACGCAGATATGCGATTGAATTGATTATAATGGAATAATGGTCGCTGAATGACTAGCGCAGTCTTCCTGAGTCCCGGACTGCGTCACCGGCGACGTCACAACAACCCTTCGTGATTTTTGCGAGGTCAGCACGTGAATTTTGAGCCTGTGAAAATGTGTATCTGATTTAATTAATCATGTGCTTTTTCGAAGCGATACAAACATTAACGTGTGTAGTAAAAGCTCGCTACAACGCTGTAGAAGTGTAGGAACCAGTAATCCAACTCTATTTCACGCTTATGGTGATAATTTTGTACAAGTGTGGTATACTATTGTCCAACTGTATGGCGAAACCATGAGGTGATCGCACAATTTCATTCGACAGTGATGACTCCTTCATTGTTGATAATAATCATTTATAACCAGTTTTAAATAGTTAAATGACATTCCGTGTAATATAAAGCTTGATATCGCTGTGACTTACTTCTAATTTTGAACCACTGATAAATCAATGAACAGACGACATTAGCATCGTGGCAGACGTCCACCACATTAATTATTGTGTCTGCGAAAACACTGTAGCAGTGCTACATTGATCACCGTAAATTGAATTTCAACGTGACCTTCTAGAATGTCAAGGTTAATTTATCCGACTACAATGAGACGATGTGGAATAGTATCCTGCGTATCCAGTTGAGTTCCATGATATGCTAAATTAACCATTATGGGGGAGATGACGGCGCCAGAGTCAGCATAATTAGGTGGAGAAAACGATGGAGCCGAGAGTCGAGCATTGGCTCTATTCCGAGGGCCACAGCTCGAGTGATCACAATAAGAGTGATGCTTTGGTAACGTGAGTTTTTTGAACACCCATAAACCCAGGTCAAGCCCCAAAAGTCTTGTTGATTAATTTTAGTGTCGCACTTTTAGGCCAACCCACGGTAGGATTAATTTTGTATTACTCACCATGCCTAGTTTACGCATTCCAGCCTATATTTGACCTTTTACTAGTCATGTCATTGTTTGAGAACGGTGCGTGTTAAGATGACGAAACGCCATGTGTACACAGGTATATTACTTACTATCAGGAGAAGATGTTTGTGCTCTCCTATACACTCAATTTGTAAATAATTGTTATATTTGAATCTACGTTGTTAATACGATATTACTTACAAGTACTTTTGGTTAGAAAAGTTGCAGATGCACTGAGGAGAAGTTAACCCACACATTGTTCATATCATTTGGCGGAAGCTGAGGCTTTTACTCTGCCACTTTTGATATATTACATTATAGTGTGTTTTGACGCCACGGGCTAATGTTGTTATGAACTTGGAAAATGTGTGTTAGGAGGTAACACTGGGATCTTAGAACGGAGGAGTAGCTGTTACCCAGTCAGCGTATCAGATGACAATACAGGTGTTAATGTTGTCACTTATACATGATTTCTAGTGCCCAGTGAGCACATAAGGTTTTTAAACTACTTATTGGGAGTGTACAATGAACTAACAAAAACTGTGAGAATTGGGAATGTCTTTATTGTAGAACAAGGTCTTTGGAACGACTGGCAACATTCCACAATGTGAGTAGAATATATTTCATTTCCGACTCTTTGAATTTTGTTTTGGTTGTAAATACAAGCCTTAGAGCAGACTTACTATACTATCTGTGTTACTATACGTAATTGTATTCTTTTACGAGCCAGCAGATAGGACTGTATTGCTTTCAAAACTGCTCGTATTAAATTAAGTGAATTGTACTGCAACGAAATTCAAAGCCCAGTGCACACAAAAAGCCTGTTATGCGTGAGTCACAAATGATCGAACGGCTGTGCACGTTTGAATACCCACTGTTTGTTACAACTAAGATGATACGACTGGTTTAGACTTCGACTGTATTGTTTCATAATTTAGCTGCAGGAATAATTCTGGAATAGAATTACGGTCGCACCTTGGGCATTATTCATGATTATTAAAAAGTTTCATGTTATTTTTCAGAATAGTGTTCACGCTTGTGACAATTTTTGGTACAAATTTCTTATGTATTACACGTAGATGGACTATTCCCTCGTTATTTATGATCTATCAGAGGCCATGTATCAATTAACGACCTGTGTTACTGTCGTGTCTGTATTTATGATGCATGATGGGATAGACGAGTTTCACCCACATCATTAGGATGTATCCTTATTTCGGTGCTGGTGTCTGGCTTTTCGTCACATCAACCGAGGTTTAGCGAGCTTGTGTGCTGTGCCGTTTTCGTTATTTTTAGCGCGTGTTATTGTGATACCCGTGAGTAAGTTAATGTTGTGCTCTGAGACAGACAACGCCACTTCAGTGTTTTTTGCTGTTGTTGCTTCGTGTCACTATGGTCATTAGATGATATTAAACACACTATGAGGGATTAATATTGAATATAAATAGAAAACTAAATCATGAAGCATAATTTACCTTAACAAACGAAATAATTCGAGCAAACTAATTCTTGGATGAACTTTCTAAATTCGAATTATACTTTATTATTATGACCGACGCTTTGAAAGTTGATTATTTGGATTCAGAAATTTAGAACAAGCAGCCACGACCGTGTGTACGATAAGTTGTAATGTCACGATACCCCAGTAAACGTGTACATTTGACAACCATGTGGGGCAATTTGCTTTGTAGCTATGCCACTGCCAACGTTTGAAGCATGCATTAAAATGACCATCCAATGCAAAATGTATTTGGATTTGCGTAGAAAGGAGTGTTGTTGTCATTAATAAACTTTCGATGTTAAGAGTGTTAATTATTTATCTTGATTGTATTGTGTGAGTAATAGTTTAGTTGTTTTTATTGATAGACTGGTAGCTTTAATAGTCCTGAAATTTTCCTCGCAAATGATTTGTATCATCTAGTGTTAACTTTAGATAGGATTTAGCTAGCGGATTAATTTAGGTACTTTGTTAGTTTTTGTTGTTTTATGGGGCGAAACAAGGATTAATTTAAATTTTATTGTTGGAAGTGACACCTTCATAACATAGCCTATTTTCTATTGGCGCATTAAATGTAATTTACTCTCTAGTTGCTGCAGGTCCATTATCATTCTTTCTTTGCATTAAATTCAGTATGTGGTTATTCGTATTCTTAATGACTTCTTTTGTAATTGCTTAGGCATTCTTTTGCGTGTCACATTCTAACCTTTGATTTTCAACTTCATTCTACTTTTGTAATTAGGACATATAAGAGGGTTAACTGAACGCCAGTTTAGTGAGGAATTACTTATTTATTTATTTTTATTTTATTAGATTTGCGGACGGATATTTTAAACCCTCCGAAGCAGGATAGGGATTTGTTCTGCTTCAATAAATGTTTAACTAATTCTACTTAAGCCTGGACTATTCAATCTTAGATATGATTTATTTGCGGGGTGTGCTTCCTCTCCATGTCATTGACTTTCCTCTCATCTTGCCCAATACGTCAGGTTTTAGGTCTTGTGCCGGAGCTGGTCTGAGGACACATCCACTCCTCTCAATAGGAGGGAAAAATATTAGTGTTCACTATCGTTTGCGTGATATGCTTGCAGTGCATGTGTACCATACGGGATGCAAGCAAAGAGATATGGAATTTCCTGACAACACGTGTTAGTTGGACTGCATCAACAATATTATTAGTTGTAGCTTATTCACTTGGTATACCTTAATCACATGCAAATTATTTCAGTTTTTTTTTCACATATTCCAGTAATTGGATTTATTTTGTTTTGACCAAATGAAAGTTTCAATATCAATTGTCAATAAGGCAACACTGAAATATGGTTTAAACCTCAAGCAGGTTTGTGTTTGTCTTGAACAAAACTGTCAGTAGACAGTGGAAACGTCCCGAGCACATGACGGGTTTGTGATCAACTCTGAAGGATTGACCCTCGGGTAAAGAATGAACAACATCGCATACTAAAGGGATAACGGAGCACAATATTTAACGATAATATATGTGCATCTATTATTGGAATGGGTTTTCCTACCTGGTCAGTTCCTACCACTAACTCATGTTTGATTTAAATATAGTTAACACTGATTGATGTTTCAACTCTGGTGGCGATGGAGCCCAATAAATTACAAGATCATCCAATCGAATTTGATTTCAGCAGTCTAGACGTACCTCCACCATGTGATTGGGAGATACTTCCTGGCTTGAATGTGGCTGCTGGGAGAGTGATCGTGCACAATACTATGTACAAGAGATATCGTTAACTAAACGTTGCATACAGAGTATTCCAGAATTCAGTACCCTAAAACATAGAGGTAACAGAGAATAATATAGGAAGTTAATTTCATTTATGGATTCGTGTCCAACAGGGCATTCGAAAGATATTAGGCATTGTCACAGAGTATCGTGTAACACCTGCCATTAACATAGCAAATAACGCATATAATGCGCAATCTTGAGACCAAGTTTGGCTAAGTATAGGGTAAACCTACTTTATTTCGTGACACCAGACATAATATTTATTCTGAAGTAAGGTAGGCGTTCTACACCGACTTCCAACAGTCCTCAGCAGATGGCAGGTATGTCGTTACACGGGAAAAATTGCTCTAAGCGGAAATCGTCACTGGGTGTACGACAGACAGTTGAGTGAATGGAATGTACGTGAAAACCCGTTGTTTGTTAAGCAGCTCCTGTACTACCAGGTCGTTAAGGTAAGTTGTTGACGTAATTATTCAAAAACTTCTATGCAGCCGTATTCTCTCAGTCGTCAGAGTTGGATTTATATGCATTATTACTGAAATAATTGCTTAGACAAACGACAACGACTCCTACGTTTTATGTCCGTTTCTGACACAATGGCGCCAACCCTAAGCAAGTGTGTGAAGAAGGACAACAGCAACAATCCTAAGAAAACGGGTTCTGTGAACAAATGAAGAAAGCCTACTCAACAGATGACCTTCGGGAAGCGCTTCAGAAGGTGGTGTTAATACACTTTAGGGGTTGGGACATTTTGGTCATCAGCCCCGTGTAGTTTGGTGTGTGTGTGTTGAAGTTATCTGATGACCTGTACTGTTTAAACGTGATGACTGTAGCAGTGTGTGTAACTGTATTAGAGATGGGGATGAAATAAGATAATGTACTCTCCTGGCATTTGTCTGGAGGGATTGTGGGAAAAAACAAGGGAAAACACATTCAGGATGGCCGCTGTCGGTTGGAACTTCCACCACACATGAAACTACACATGTTCCTGATCAAGCCAGAAAATCCAACATACTGCTCGAGTCTAAGCTGCGTGAACCTGAGAGGAATGTGCATCGCGGACTATGAGAAATGGTGTTGACGAGTGATGAGGTTTCTCGGTCCGTGCATAGTACAGAACCAAATACATTGGTCGGTGACTCACTGACTTATTAGTAACACCACACTGGTTTCAGAAAAGACCCTATGTTAGTAGTATTGGAATAGACGAGAATGTCAGGTAACACGGTAGGCTGTCGACAGGCTTCTCAATTCTCGCCTTCTCCTACCCTGCCTCTGCTCTTCATCCCGCAAGTTCACAGAGCTTGTAACCGAGCAGTACAACGCACTACAGTGAAATCTGAATCCAAGGGAAAACAGAAATTTAAAAAAAAAAGATGACTTCTGCGCCACATGAAATGAGAACTACAGCTGGGGAAAGAACAGAAGTCCGTGGATTCAGAGTTGCTTCTGTTTCCGACGGTTTCACGAAAGCTGTCATACCACTGATTCATCTGATGTTACTGTATTTATGTGCAACATTTGTTAGTGTGTCAGTGACAATGATACTGATACTGAAAACTAGTGACAAGTGCGGTAACAATATTAAATAAATGTTATCACGGAGTTAAGTACTGTACATAGTGCCCCGGAATTAAGTACGCTGCCACGAAATTAGCTAGCATACCCACTACGCACATATCGTTGTACAACGTTAATAGTTTTACATTTCTTGAATGCTCTTTATCATGGATAAGTAGAACAATGTATTGGCTTCGTACACGCAACATATACTTTTTGATCGAGTATTTGTTTTGGTTTCTCATTTATAATCCTTGATATCACGAAGTTAGGTTGGTTTACCCTAATTGGTGCATACGATATGAAAACTACCCTAATGTTTGAAATTGTTTAAACTCCATTATGACAAACTCATCATAATCAGACTGGAATTTACTAGCTGAAATACATACCCATATTTATAGTGTACACTCTTATGTCTTTCTGCATCCAGTCTGAATATCCCTGAGAATTAATTAGACTAACCGTTGTTTGTGTTGCAGCTCTACTGCATGTAAAACTAATAGTTACATACTGAACTCAACCATCGTCTTCCGGGTCCAACTCGACTTGTCACCCTTTACAGCTTACGGTTAGTGCAATAGCCTCCTGGGTTATATCTCCATACCTAGATTTAGTATAAGGCCCCACCATCTACTAGGATGCACATATTCATGTTCAATCTTAACTTCACACGATATCCTTTACTACGAGTACCTGCTTGTCAACAGGAAACTACTGCGGACCTATTAATAAACCAATTCAAAAATAGATCCAAATTTACCAAAGAATCAGAAATCAAATCAATAATTTATGATATGTACCTGTAACTAGAACGTATCAACAAGTAGTTTAAGATTTTTATTGGAATACTACTCAAATTAATGATAATGTAGTTCACTAGAAATCTAGAGTTTTCAGTCTAGTAAACAGGACAGTATACACAAATAAATAAATACTCTTTCGAGCCCGCCGAAGAGCCAACATGGTGTCCTAGGCCAAGCCCCACACAAGTCACGGTACAAACCTAGAAGAATTGCTGAGTTTTAATTCACCGTCCGTGAAAGCCGATATACCATCTTTTTGGAAGCCTTCATAGGGAGGTTAAGGCTGCTTGAGCTTTTAGTTCTCGAAGTAAAGTAGTGCAGTTGCACTCTATATAAAGGGAGGTAGCGCGCAGTTCGTTACTTCTGTGGCGGTCCGGGTGGGGACACCAAGATCCCGCCGATGAGCCAGCTTGGTGTCCTAGGCGAAACCCCACACAAGACACGCCACAAACCTAGAAGAATTCCTGAGTTTTAATTAAACGGCCGTGATAGCCAATATACCATCATTTTGGAAGCCTTCATAGGGAGGTTAAGGCTGCTTGAGCTTTTACTTCTCGCAGTAAAGTAGTGCAGTTGCACTCCATATAAAGGGAGGTAGTGCGCAGTTCGTTACTCCTGTGGGGTCCGGGTGGAGACAGCAAGAGCCCGCCGATGAGCCAGCTTGGTGTCCTAGGCGAAACCCCGCATAAGACACGGCACAATCCTAGAAGAATTGCTGAGTTTTAATTCACCGGCCGTGAAAGCCAATATACCATCTTTTTGGAAGCCTTGATAGAGAGGTTAAAGCAGCATGAGCTTTTAGTTCTCGCAGTAAAGCAGTGCAGTTGCACTCTAAATAAAGGGAGGTACCGTGCAGTTCGTTACTCCTGTGGGGGTCCGTGTGGGGACACCAAGAGCCCGCTGATGAGCCAGCTTGTTGTCCTAGGCGAAACCCCATATTAGACACGGCACAATCCTAGAAGAATTGCTGAGTTTTAAATACTCTTATCCGCATAATTCAAGCAAATGGATATTCCCACAGTTAAGTATTGGATATTGCAAATTAAATTAAAACTGGGATGCCACTTCTCTTATTAGCGACACTGAAGTTGATGATGATGATGATGATGATGAGAAATTCATCACTTTAGTTAAAATAATGGCTACATATAGGCTTACCCACCTGCGATTATTTCCAAAACCTAAATTGGAAAACAATATTTAGAACTAATAGCGATACTGAAGAAAATCTCTTCACTCACGCATAGTAAACAAAACCAACCAATTATTAGACCTGGGAATATACGAACTAACTTGCGCCTAATGTATAGTAAAATGTAAATGTCAGACTGGAAGTTATTTTACAGCACGATATGAGGATGATTTTAACGAAACAAGGTGCAACACGTAGCTCCGCGAAGAACTAAAAAGCTTCTTTTCACAAATCCTACTTATGTTAATTGCCTCTATCAACAAACAAAATTTCAGTTAGATTGCTGTAATAGATTCGTAGATATTTAGAACCATCTGAATATTTCGGATGGTCACCATGTTAGGTTTTTATATTTGTGGGCCATAGCGTTATCTACTGTCCCCGATAATCCGGATAGTAGGCTGTCAGATATCCGCCCCCTCAATCGGATTGCCAATAATCAATCGCACCGGAACAGCTACATCAATGAAAATGGCACTGACAGATACTACCGAGATTAGAGCACAATAGTTAACAAGAAATTATTGTGGAACACACCAAAATATACGGGGGTTCATACTTACCTTTTACTTACCTATTCAATTTAATCTCGGGTCTGGGTTTTCAACTGGATCACTTAATAGTATGCCCTCACAATAACCTCCACCACGATATTTAAAATGAACCAAGACGGAAACAAGAACATTTAAACTGCACAATAATTTATTTCACATAAAGAAAAAAAAAATTTAACAAAATTTAACAACAAAATATACGTGGCAATCAGAAGCCATTGCCAATGCAACCATGTCCTCCTGTAGGACTTGTAGACTTCACATACAAAAATTCAGCTTTCTCTAGCTCAAAAGATCGTAATAATAACAACAATGCACTTTGGAATGGATAAGGAAGCTGGGACGAGACATAAAGCATTTGTTTCCTTGTTCATGAACTTCACATTTTATTTATAACCGCAAGGCTGCTATGTAGATGACCTTGGCCTCTACCATTCAGTTATCTGGCCACCTGTAATACACCCTGCACCGTGTCGCATGCTTGCTTCGTCAAATGGACGCACCTGTCCAAACAATGTTAGCATAAGCTAGTTACCTCAGAGCCTAGCTCCTTTTCAAAACACTTTAAATGTTCACATCTCAACTCAAATATTATCACGCAAATCTTTTAAATGCTCCGTTCAAATATCAATGGATTACTCTAATAATCCCTAATCTTGTTTAATTGTATATTCCAATTGTTGAACTAGCGTTGTTTAGAGTATAATAACGAAAACGCTTAATGTTTATAACAAAATGTTTATTAATTATTTATAACATTTTAAATTGTTTATTACATTGTCAAACGACAATTGAAAAATTTATACACGCCTCTATTAATCCCGTTCGTTTCAAATTATTATTAAAGATATTTACATAGTTATTTACATTATTTATATTATTTATATTAGAAATACATTAAACCACACGTTTATCCGGTTGATAATTACTTAAATCGTGGTGATATAATCGACCGATGAAGGTTAGTTATATTTAAATTTTAGATTCAGGTTTAATAAGATTTAATAATTATTATTTGTGACGGTAACCTCCATTCAAAATCGTTATCTCAAATTATTTAAACACTCTTGTTAATTTTAACAGTAACTTCACATGAATAATTTTCAAAGGACCTGAACAATACACTCAGCGGAAAAATACCTCGCTCAAAACGCACAAAATTGCACCAAAATTGGCCCATAATTCATCATATATCTCATTATATATGGCATCAAAATCTTCCACAATACACACAAAAAACCTCCACTTATAAATTCATCATCATCATCAATATTACTGTGGGAACCTCCTTCACTTATTATAGGGCATTATTCATCAGCGACTTTTACACGTCCACTGAACTAACGATTATACATCCATAGTTCCTCTTTAAAAATTCTTATATTCATCAATTGTATCGAAAACTGTTATTATATTTAACCTTCGTGGGTTTCATTCATGAAGCGATATGAAGTAAAAATTTGCCAGTCACAAATAAATTTAATAGCAAATACGATTAGACACGCCTCCCTGGTCTATCAAAATTGAGATTAATATCATCAAAGTATCGCAGTATAAAAATACTATCTTCAATCAAAGTTCATCTAAACTGCATAAATAGTCGAATAGAATACAATTAGACTGTGGACTGCAAACATTATTGTTCCAATCTACAATTGAGAAAA